>OW052183.1:20866490-23839805 GCA_932526625.1 Rhingia campestris | reverse complement strand
TACCATGTCATTTTAAATAACGGTTTCCAATCTATCAATTTGCCAAATTTCATTCTAATCTATTGAGCGGTTTACGAATTATAAGGATTTGAAAAAAAAAATTTCAGAATTTCTATGGAAAAAAGTGTTGAAAAAAAATTTTATTTTAGTACCAATTTTGTCACATTTTTACGATTTTTTTTGTTATGTTCAAAGTTTATAGAAATTTTTTTGTATACCATTTTAAAGAGTAACGCCTAATACACGTTTTAACCAAATTTCATTTAATTCGTGATAGTACTTTTTACGTTATTAGGTTCCAAATGAAAAATTGAGTTAATACCCCTTACACCACCCCCCGCTGACAAATTTCACCATGTCATTTTAAATAACGGTTTCAAATCTATCAATTTGCCAAATTTCATTCATAATCTATTGAGCGGTTTACGAATTATAAGGATTGAAAAAAAAAAATTTCAGAATTTCTATGGAAAAAGTGTTGAAAAAAAATTTATTTTTAGTACCAATTTTGTCACATTTTTACCATTTTTTTTGTTAAGTTTCAAAGTTTATAGAAATTTTTTGTATACCATTTTAAAGAGTAACGCCTAATACACGTTTTAACCAAATTTCATTTAATTCGTGATAGTACTTTTTACGTTATTAGGTTCCGAATGAAAAATTGAGTTAATACCCCTTACACCACCCCCCGCTGACAAATTCACCATGTCATTTTAAAGAACGGTTTCCAATCTATCAATTTGCCAAATTTCATTCTAATCTATTAAGCGGTTTACGAATTATAAGGATTTGAAAAAAAAAAAATTTTAGAATTTCTATGGAAAAAGTGTTGAAAAAAAATTTTATTTTAGTACCAATTTTGTCACATTTTTACGATTTTTTTTGTTATGTTCAAAGTTTATAGAAATTTTTTGTATACCATTTTAAAGAGTAACGCCTAATACACGTTTTAACCAAATTTCATTTAATTCGTGATAGTACTTTTTACGTTATTAGGTTCCGAATGAAAAAATTGAGTTAATACCCCTTCACCACCCCCCCGCTGACAAATTCACCATGTCATTTTAAAGAACGGTTTTCCAATCTATCAATTTGCCAAATTTCATTCTAATCTATTAAGCGGTTTACGAATTATAAGGATTTGAAAAAAAAAAATTTCAGAATTTCTATGGAAAAAGTGTTGAAAAAAAATTTTATTTTAGTACCAATTTTGTCACATTTTTACGATTTTTTTTTTGTTATGTTTAAAGTTTATAGAAATTTTTTGTATACCATTTTAAAAGAGTAACGCCTAAATACACGTTTTAACCAAATTTCATTTAATTCGTGATAGTACTTTTTACGTTATTAGGTTCCGAATGAAAAATTGAGTTAATACCCCTTACACCCCCCCCCGCTGACAAATGTACCATGTCATTTTAAAGAACGGTTTCCAATCTATCAATTTGCCAAATTTCATTCTAATCTATTGAGCGGTTTACGAATTATAAGGATTTGAAAAAAAAAAAAATTTCAGATTTCTATGGAAAAAGTGTTGAAAAAAATTTTATTTTAGTACCAATTTTGTCACATTTTTACGATTTTTTTTGTTATGTTCAAAGTTTATAGAAATTTTTTGTATACCATTTTAAAGAGTAACGCCTAATACACGTTTTAACCAAATTTCATTTAATTCGTGATAGTACTTTTTACGTTATTAGGTTCCGAATGAAAAATTGAGTTAATACCCCTTACACCACCCCCCCGCTGACAAATTCACCATGTCATTTTAAATAACGGTTTCCAATCTATCAATTTGCCAAATTTCATTCTAATCTATTGAGCGGTTTACGAATTATAAGGATTTGAAAAAAAAAAATTTCAGAATTTCTATGGAAAAAGTGTTGAAAAAAAATTTTATTTTAGTACCAATTTTTTTCACATTTTTACGATTTTTTTTTGTTATGTTCAAAGTTATAGAAATTTTTGTATACCATTTTAAAGAGTAACGCCTAATACACGTTTTAACCAAATTTCATTTAATTCGTGATAGTACTTTTTACGTTATTAGGTTCCGAATGAAAAATTGAGTTAATACCCCTTACACCACCCCCCGCTGACAAATTCACCATGTCATTTTAAAGAACGGTTTCCAATCTATCAATTTGCCAAATTTCATTCTAATCTATTAAGCGGTTTACGAATTATAAGGATTTGAAAAAAAAAAATTTCAGAATTTCTATGGAAAAAGTGTTGAAAAAAAATTTTATTTTAGTACCAATTTTGTCACATTTTTACGATTTTTTTTGTTATGTTCAAAGTTTATAGAAATTTTTTGTATACCATTTTAAAGAGTAACGCCTAATACACGTTTTAACCAAATTTCATTTAATTCGTGATAGTACTTTTTACGTTATTAGGTTCCGAATGAAAAAATTGAGTTAATACCCCTTACACCACCCCCCGCTGACAAATTCACCATGTCATTTTAAAGAACGGTTTCCAATCTATCAATTTGCCAAATTTCATTCTAATCTATTAAGCGGTTTACGAATTATAAGGATTTGAAAAAAAAAAAATTCAGAATTTCTATGGAAAAAGTGTTGAAAAAAAATTTTATTTTAGTACCAATTTTGTCACATTTTTACGATTTTTTTTTGTTATGTTCAAAGTTTATAGAAATTTTTTGTATACCATTTTAAAGAGTAACGCCTAATACACGTTTTAACCAAATTTCATTTAATTCGTGATAGTACTTTTTACGTTATTAGGTTCCGAATGAAAAATTGAGTTAATACCCCTTACACCACCCCCCGCTGACAAATTCACCATGTCATTTTAAAGAACGGTTTCCAATCTATCAATTTGCCAAATTTCATTCTATCTATTAAGCGGTTTACGAATTATAAGGATTTGAAAAAAAAAAATTTCAGAATTTCTATGGGAAAAAGTGTTGAAAAAAAATTTTATTTTAGTACCAATTTTGTCACATTTTTACGATTTTTTTTGTTATGTTCAAAGTTTATAGAAATTTTTTGTATACCATTTTAAAGAGTAACGCCTAATACACGTTTTAACCAAATTTCATTTAATTCGTGATAGTACTTTTTACGTTATTAGGTTCCGAATGAAAAATTGAGTTAATACCCCTTACACCACCCCCCGCTGACAAATTCACCATGTCATTTTAAATAACGGTTTCCAATCTATCAATTTGCCAAATTTCATTCTAATCTATTGAGCGGTTTACGAATTATAAGGATTTGAAAAAAAAAAAAATTTCAGAATTTCTATGGAAAAAGTGTTGAAAAAAATTTTTATTTTAGTACTAATTTTGTCACATTTTTACGATTTTTTTTGTTATGTTCAAAGTTTATAGAAATTTTTTGTATACCATTTTAAAGAGTAACGCCTAATACACGTTTTAACCAAATTTCATTTAATTCGTGATAGTACTTTTTACGTTATTAGGTTCCGAATGAAAAATTGAGTTAATACCCCTTACACCACCCCCCGCTGACAAATTCACCATGTCATTTTAAATAACGGTTTCCAATCTATCAATTTGCCAAATTTCATTCTAATCTATTGAGCGGTTTACGAATTATAAGGATTTGAAAAAAAAAAAAATTTCAGAATTTCTATGGAAAAAGTGTTGAAAAAAAGTTTTATTTTAGTACCAATTTTGTCACATTTTTACGATTTTTTTTGTTATGTTCAAAGTTTATAGAAATTTTTTGTATACCATTTTAAAGAGTAACGCCTAATACACGTTTTAACCAAATTTCATTTAATTCGTGATAGTACTTTTTACGTTATTAGGTTCCGAATGAAAAATTGAGTTAATACCCCTTACACCACCCCCCGCTGACAAATTCACCATGTCATTTTAAATAACGGTTTCCAATCTATCAATTTGCCAAATTTCATTCTAATCTATTGAGCGGTTTACGAATTATAAGGATTTGAAAAAAAAAAAAAATTTCAGAATTTCTATGGAAAAAGTGTTGAAAAAAAATTTTATTTTAGTACCAATTTTGTCACATTTTTACGATTTTTTTTGTTATGTTCAAAGTTTATAGAAATTTTTTGTATACCATTTTAAAGAGTAACGCCTAATACACGTTTTAACCAAATTTCATTTAATTCGTGATAGTACTTTTTACGTTATTAGGTTCCGAATGAAAAATTGAGTTAATACCCCTTACACCACCCCCCGCTGACAAATTCACCATGTCATTTTAAATAACGGTTTCCAATCTATCAATTTGCCAAATTTCATTCTAATCTATTGAGCGGTTTACGAATTATAAGGATTTGAAAAAAAAAAAAATTTCAGAATTTCTATGGAAAAAGTGTTGAAAAAAATTTTATTTTAGTACCAATTTTGTCACATTTTTACGATTTTTTTTGTTATGTTCAAAGTTTATAGAAATTTTTTGTATACCATTTTAAAGAGTAACGCCTAATACACGTTTTAACCAAATTTCATTTAATTCGTGATAGTACTTTTTACGTTATTAGGTTCCGAATGAAAAATTGAGTTAATACCCCTTACACCACCCCCCGCTGACAAATTCACCATGTCATTTTAAAGAACGGTTTCCAATCTATCAATTTGCCAAATTTCATTCTAATCTATTAAGCGGTTTACGAATTATAAGGATTTGAAAAAAAAAAAATTTCAGAATTTCTATGGAAAAAGTGTTGAAAAAAAATTTTATTTTAGTACCAATTTTGTCACATTTTTACGATTTTTTTTGTTATGTTCAAAGTTTATAGAAATTTTTTGTATACCATTTTAAAGAGTAACGCCTAATACACGTTTTAACCAAATTTCATTTAATTCGTGATAGTACTTTTTACGTTATTAGGTTCCGAATGAAAAATTGAGTTAATACCCCTTACACCACCCCCCGCTGACAAATTCACCATGTCATTTTAAATAACGGTTTCCAATCTATCAATTTGCCAAATTTCATTCTAATCTATTGAGCGGTTTACGAATTATAAGGATTTGAAAAAAAAAAAAAATTCAGAATTTCTATGGAAAAAGTGTTGAAAAAAATTTTTATTTTAGTACCAATTTTGTCACATTTTTACGATTTTTTTTGTTATGTTCAAAGTTTATAGAAATTTTTTGTATACCATTTTAAAGAGTAACGCCTAATACACGTTTTAACCAAATTTCATTTAATTCGTGATAGTACTTTTTACGTTATTAGGTTCCGAATGAAAAATTGAGTTAATACCCCTTACACCACCCCCCGCTGACAAATTCACCATGTCATTTTAAATAACGGTTTCCAATCTATCAATTTGCCAAATTTCATTCTAATCTATTGAGCGGTTTACGAATTATAAGGATTTGAAAAAAAAAAATTTCAGAATTTCTATGGAAAAAGTGTTGAAAAAAAATTTTATTTTAGTACCAATTTTGTCACATTTTTACGATTTTTTTTGTTATGTTCAAAGTTTATAGAAATTTTTTGTATACCATTTTAAAGAGTAACGCCTAATACACGTTTTAACCAAATTTCATTTAATTCGTGATAGTACTTTTTACGTTATTAGGTTCCGAATGAAAAATTGAGTTAATACCCCTTACACCACCCCCCGCTGACAAATTCACCATGTCATTTTAAAGAACGGTTTCCAATCTATCAATTTGCCAAATTTCATTCTAATCTATTAAGCGGTTTACGAATTATAAGGATTTGAAAAAAAAAAAATTTCAGAATTTCTATGGAAAAAGTGTTGAAAAAAATTTTATTTTAGTACCAATTTTGTCACATTTTTACGATTTTTTTTGTTATGTTCAAAGTTTATAGAAATTTTTTGTATACCATTTTAAAGAGTAACGCCTAATACACGTTTTAACCAAATTTCATTTAATTCGTGATAGTACTTTTTACGTTATTAGGTTCCGAATGAAAAATTGAGTTAATACCCCTTACACCACCCCCCGCTGACAAATTCACCATGTCATTTTAAATAACGGTTTCCAATCTATCAATTTGCCAAATTTCATTCTAATCTATTGGGCGGTTTACGAATTATAAGGATTTGAAAAAAAAAAAATTTCAGAATTTCTATGGAAAAAGTGTTGAAAAAAAATTTTATTTTAGTACCAATTTTGTCACATTTTTACGATTTTTTTTGTTATGTTCAAAGTTTATAGAAATTTTTTGTATACCATTTTAAAGAGTAACGCCTAATACACGTTTTAACCAAATTTCATTTAATTCGTGATAGTACTTTTTACGTTATTAGGTTCCGAATGAAAAATTGAGTTAATACCCCTTACACCACCCCCCGCTGACAAATTCACCATGTCATTTTAAAGAACGGTTTCCAATCTATCAATTTGCCAAATTTCATTCTAATCTATTAAGCGGTTTACGAATTATAAGGATTTGAAAAAAAAAAATTTCAGAATTTCTATGGAAAAAGTGTTGAAAAAAAATTTTATTTTAGTACCAATTTTGTCACATTTTTACGATTTTTTTTGTTATGTTCAAAGTTTATAGAAATTTTTTGTATACCATTTTAAAGAGTAACGCCTAATACACGTTTTAACCAAATTTCATTTAATTCGTGATAGTACTTTTTACGTTATTAGGTTCCGAATGAAAAATTGAGTTAATACCCCTTACACCACCCCCCGCTGACAAATGTACCATGTCATTTTAAAGAACGGTTTCCAATCTATCAATTTGCCAAATTTCATTCTAATCTATTGAGCGGTTTACGAATTATAAGGATTTGAAAAAAAAATTTCAGAATTTCTATGGAAAAAGTGTTGAAAAAAAATTTTATTTTAGTACCAATTTTGTCACATTTTTACGATTTTTTTTGTTATGTTCAAAGTTTATAGAAATTTTTTGTATACCATTTTAAAGAGTAACGCCTAATACACGTTTTAACCAAATTTCATTTAATTCGTGATAGTACTTTTTACGTTATTAGGTTCCGAATGAAAAATTGAGTTAATACCCCTTACACCACCCCCCGCTGACAAATTCACCATGTCATTTTAAATAATGGTTTCCAATCTATCAATTTGCCAAATTTCATTCTAATCTATTGAGCGGTTTACGAATTATAAGGATTTGAAAAAAAAAAAATTTCAGAATTTCTATGGAAAAAGTGTTGAAAAAAAATTTTATTTTAGTACCAATTTTGTCACATTTTTACGATTTTTTTTGTTATGTTCAAAGTTTATAGAAATTTTTTGTATACCATTTTAAAGAGTAACGCCTAATACACGTTTTAACCAAATTTCATTTAATTCGTGATAGTACTTTTTACGTTATTAGGTTCCGAATGAAAAATTGAGTTAATACCCCTTACACCACCCCCCGCTGACAAATTCACCATGTCATTTTAAATAACGGTTTCCAATCTATCAATTTGCCAAATTTCATTCTAATCTATTGAGCGGTTTACGAATTATAAGGATTTGAAAAAAAAAAAATTTCAGAATTTCTATGGAAAAAGTGTTGAAAAAAAATTTTATTTTAGTACCAATTTTGTCACATTTTTACGATTTTTTTTGTTATGTTCAAAGTTTATAGAAATTTTTTGTATACCATTTTAAAGAGTAACGCCTAATACACGTTTTAACCAAATTTCATTTAATTCGTGATAGTACTTTTTACGTTATTAGGTTCCGAATGAAAAATTGAGTTAATACCCCTTACACCACCCCCCGCTGACAAATTCACCATGTCATTTTAAATAACGGTTTCCAATCTATCAATTTGCCAAATTTCATTCTAATCTATTGAGCGGTTTACGAATTATAAGGATTTGAAAAAAAAAAAATTTCAGAATTTCTATGGAAAAAGTGTTGAAAAAAAATTTTATTTTAGTACCAATTTTGTCACATTTTTACGATTTTTTTTGTTATGTTCAAAGTTTATAGAAATTTTTTGTATACCATTTTAAAGAGTAACGCCTAATACACGTTTTAACCAAATTTCATTTAATTCGTGATAGTACTTTTTACGTTATTAGGTTCCGAATGAAAAATTGAGTTAATACCCCTTACACCACCCCCCGCTGACAAATTCACCATGTCATTTTAAATAATGGTTTCCAATCTATCAATTTGCCAAATTTCATTCTAATCTATTGAGCGGTTTACGAATTATAAGGATTTGAAAAAAAAAAAATTTCAGAATTTCTATGGAAAAAGTGTTGAAAAAAAATTTTATTTTAGTACCAATTTTGTCACATTTTTACGATTTTTTTTGTTATGTTCAAAGTTTATAGAAATTTTTTGTATACCATTTTAAAGAGTAACGCCTAATACACGTTTTAACCAAATTTCATTTAATTCGTGATAGTACTTTTTACGTTATTATGTTCCGAATGAAAAATTGAGTTAATACCCCTTACACCACCCCCCGCTGACAAATTCACCATGTCATTTTAAAGAACGGTTTCCAATCTATCAATTTGCCAAATTTCATTCTAATCTATTAAGCGGTTTACGAATTATAAGGATTTGAAAAAAAAAAATTTCAGAATTTCTATGGAAAAAGTGTTGAAAAAAAATTTTATTTTAGTACCAATTTTGTCACATTTTTACGATTTTTTTTGTTATGTTCAAAGTTTATAGAAATTTTTTGTATACCATTTTAAAGAGTAACGCCTAATACACGTTTTAACCAAATTTCATTTAATTCGTGATAGTACTTTTTACGTTATTAGGTTCCGAATGAAAAATTGAGTTAATACCCCTTACACCACCCCCCGCTGACAAATTCACCATGTCATTTTAAAGAACGGTTTCCAATCTATCAATTTGCCAAATTTCATTCTAATCTATTGAGCGGTTTTCGAATTATAAGGATTTGAAAAAAAAAAATTTCAGAATTTCTATGGAAAAAGTGTTGAAAAAAAATTTTATTTTAGTACCAATTTTGTCACATTTTTACGATTTTTTTTGTTATGTTCAAAGTTTATAGAAATTTTGTGTATACCATTTTAAAGAGTAACGCCTACTACACGTTTTAACCAAATTTCATTTAATTCGTGATAGTACTTTTTACGTTATTAGGTTCCGAATGAAGAATTGAGTTAATACACCACCCCCCGCTGACAAATGTACCATGTCATTTTAAAGAACGGTTTCCAATCTATCAATTTGCCAAATTTCATTCTAATCTATTGACCGGTTTACGAATTATAAGGATTTGAAAAAAAAAATTTCAGAATTTCTATGGAAAAAGTGTTGAAAAAATTTTTTATTTTAGTACCAATTTTGTCACATTTTTACGATTTTTTTTGTTATGTTCAAAGTTTATAGAAATTTTTTGTATACCATTTTAAAGAGTAACGCCTAATACACGTTTTAACCAAATTTCATTTAATTCGTGATAGTACTTTTTACGTTATTAGGTTCCGAATGAAAAATTGAGTTAATACCCCTTACACCACCCCCCGCTGACAAATTCACCATGTCATTTTAAAGAACGGTTTCCAATCTATCAATTTGCCAAATTTCATTCTAATCTATTGAGCGGTTTACGAATTATAAGGATTTGAAAAAAAAAAAAATTTCAGAATTTCTATGGAAAAAGTGTTGAAAAAAATTTTTATTTTAGTACTAATTTTGTCACATTTTTACGATTTTTTTTGTTATGTTCAAAGTTTATAGAAATTTTTTGTATACCATTTTAAAGAGTAACGCCTAATACACGTTTTAACCAAATTTCATTTAATTCGTGATAGTACTTTTTACGTTATTAGGTTCCGAATGAAAAATTGAGTTAATACCCCTTACACCACCCCCCGCTGACAAATTCACCATGTCATTTTAAATAACGGTTTCCAATCTATCAATTTGCCAAATTTCATTCTAATCTATTGAGCGGTTTACGAATTATAAGGATTTGAAAAAAAAAAAAATTTCAGAATTTCTATGGAAAAAGTGTTGAAAAAAAGTTTTATTTTAGTACCAATTTTGTCACATTTTTACGATTTTTTTTGTTATGTTCAAAGTTTATAGAAATTTTTTGTATACCATTTTAAAGAGTAACGCCTAATACACGTTTTAACCAAATTTCATTTAATTCGTGATAGTACTTTTTACGTTATTAGGTTCCGAATGAAAAATTGAGTTAATACCCCTTACACCACCCCCCGCTGACAAATTCACCATGTCATTTTAAATAACGGTTTCCAATCTATCAATTTGCCAAATTTCATTCTAATCTATTGAGCGGTTTACGAATTATAAGGATTTGAAAAAAAAAAAAAATTTCAGCATTTCTATGGAAAAAGTGTTGAAAAAAAATTTTATTTTAGTACCAATTTTGTCACATTTTTACGATTTTTTTTGTTATGTTCAAAGTTTATAGAAATTTTTTGTATACCATTTTAAAGAGTAACGCCTAATACACGTTTTAACCAAATTTCATTTAATTCGTGATAGTACTTTTTACGTTATTAGGTTCCGAATGAAAAATTGAGTTAATACCCCTTACACCACCCCCCGCTGACAAATTCACCATGTCATTTTAAATAACGGTTTCCAATCTATCAATTTGCCAAATTTCATTCTAATCTATTGAGCGGTTTACGAATTATAAGGATTTGAAAAAAAAAAAAATTTCAGAATTTCTATGGAAAAAGTGTTGAAAAAAATTTTATTTTAGTACCAATTTTGTCACATTTTTACGATTTTTTTTGTTATGTTCAAAGTTTATAGAAATTTTTTGTATACCATTTTAAAGAGTAACGCCTAATACACGTTTTAACCAAATTTCATTTAATTCGTGATAGTACTTTTTACGTTATTAGGTTCCGAATGAAAAATTGAGTTAATACCCCTTACACCACCCCCCGCTGACAAATTCACCATGTCATTTTAAAGAACGGTTTCCAATCTATCAATTTGCCAAATTTCATTCTAATCTATTAAGCGGTTTACGAATTATAAGGATTTGAAAAAAAAAAAATTTCAGAATTTCTATGGAAAAAGTGTTGAAAAAAAATTTTATTTTAGTACCAATTTTGTCACATTTTTACGATTTTTTTTGTTATGTTCAAAGTTTATAGAAATTTTTTGTATACCATTTTAAAGAGTAACGCCTAATACACGTTTTAACCAAATTTCATTTAATTCGTGATAGTACTTTTTACGTTATTAGGTTCCGAATGAAAAATTGAGTTAATACCCCTTACACCACCCCCCGCTGACAAATTCACCATGTCATTTTAAATAACGGTTTCCAATCTATCAATTTGCCAAATTTCATTCTAATCTATTGAGCGGTTTACGAATTATAAGGATTTGAAAAAAAAAAAAAATTCAGAATTTCTATGGAAAAAGTGTTGAAAAAAATTTTTATTTTAGTACCAATTTTGTCACATTTTTACGATTTTTTTTGTTATGTTCAAAGTTTATAGAAATTTTTTGTATACCATTTTAAAGAGTAACGCCTAATACACGTTTTAACCAAATTTCATTTAATTCGTGATAGTACTTTTTACGTTATTAGGTTCCGAATGAAAAATTGAGTTAATACCCCTTACACCACCCCCCGCTGACAAATTCACCATGTCATTTTAAATAACGGTTTCCAATCTATCAATTTGCCAAATTTCATTCTAATCTATTGAGCGGTTTACGAATTATAAGGATTTGAAAAAAAAAAATTTCAGAATTTCTATGGAAAAAGTGTTGAAAAAAAATTTTATTTTAGTACCAATTTTGTCACATTTTTACGATTTTTTTTGTTATGTTCAAAGTTTATAGAAATTTTTTGTATACCATTTTAAAGAGTAACGCCTAATACACGTTTTAACCAAATTTCATTTAATTCGTGATAGTACTTTTTACGTTATTAGGTTCCGAATGAAAAATTGAGTTAATACCCCTTACACCACCCCCCGCTGACAAATTCACCATGTCATTTTAAAGAACGGTTTCCAATCTATCAATTTGCCAAATTTCATTCTAATCTATTAAGCGGTTTACGAATTATAAGGATTTGAAAAAAAAAAAATTTCAGAATTTCTATGGAAAAAGTGTTGAAAAAAATTTTATTTTAGTACCAATTTTGTCACATTTTTACGATTTTTTTTGTTATGTTCAAAGTTTATAGAAATTTTTTGTATACCATTTTAAAGAGTAACGCCTAATACACGTTTTAACCAAATTTCATTTAATTCGTGATAGTACTTTTTACGTTATTAGGTTCCGAATGAAAAATTGAGTTAATACCCCTTACACCACCCCCCGCTGACAAATTCACCATGTCATTTTAAATAACGGTTTCCAATCTATCAATTTGCCAAATTTCATTCTAATCTATTGGGCGGTTTACGAATTATAAGGATTTGAAAAAAAAAAAATTTCAGAATTTCTATGGAAAAAGTGTTGAAAAAAAATTTTATTTTAGTACCAATTTTGTCACATTTTTACGATTTTTTTTGTTATGTTCAAAGTTTATAGAAATTTTTTGTATACCATTTTAAAGAGTAACGCCTAATACACGTTTTAACCAAATTTCATTTAATTCGTGATAGTACTTTTTACGTTATTAGGTTCCGAATGAAAAATTGAGTTAATACCCCTTACACCACCCCCCGCTGACAAATTCACCATGTCATTTTAAAGAACGGTTTCCAATCTATCAATTTGCCAAATTTCATTCTAATCTATTAAGCGGTTTACGAATTATAAGGATTTGAAAAAAAAAAATTTCAGAATTTCTATGGAAAAAGTGTTGAAAAAAAATTTTATTTTAGTACCAATTTTGTCACATTTTTACGATTTTTTTTGTTATGTTCAAAGTTTATAGAAATTTTTTGTATACCATTTTAAAGAGTAACGCCTAATACACGTTTTAACCAAATTTCATTTAATTCGTGATAGTACTTTTTACGTTATTAGGTTCCGAATGAAAAATTGAGTTAATACCCCTTACACCACCCCCCGCTGACAAATGTACCATGTCATTTTAAAGAACGGTTTCCAATCTATCAATTTGCCAAATTTCATTCTAATCTATTGAGCGGTTTACGAATTATAAGGATTTGAAAAAAAAATTTCAGAATTTCTATGGAAAAAGTGTTGAAAAAAAATTTTATTTTAGTACCAATTTTGTCACATTTTTACGATTTTTTTTGTTATGTTCAAAGTTTATAGAAATTTTTTGTATACCATTTTAAAGAGTAACGCCTAATACACGTTTTAACCAAATTTCATTTAATTCGTGATAGTACTTTTTACGTTATTAGGTTCCGAATGAAAAATTGAGTTAATACCCCTTACACCACCCCCCGCTGACAAATTCACCATGTCATTTTAAATAATGGTTTCCAATCTATCAATTTGCCAAATTTCATTCTAATCTATTGAGCGGTTTACGAATTATAAGGATTTGAAAAAAAAAAAATTTCAGAATTTCTATGGAAAAAGTGTTGAAAAAAAATTTTATTTTAGTACCAATTTTGTCACATTTTTACGATTTTTTTTGTTATGTTCAAAGTTTATAGAAATTTTTTGTATACCATTTTAAAGAGTAACGCCTAATACACGTTTTAACCAAATTTCATTTAATTCGTGATAGTACTTTTTACGTTATTAGGTTCCGAATGAAAAATTGAGTTAATACCCCTTACACCACCCCCCGCTGACAAATTCACCATGTCATTTTAAATAACGGTTTCCAATCTATCAATTTGCCAAATTTCATTCTAATCTATTGAGCGGTTTACGAATTATAAGGATTTGAAAAAAAAAAAATTTCAGAATTTCTATGGAAAAAGTGTTGAAAAAAAATTTTATTTTAGTACCAATTTTGTCACATTTTTACGATTTTTTTTGTTATGTTCAAAGTTTATAGAAATTTTTTGTATACCATTTTAAAGAGTAACGCCTAATACACGTTTTAACCAAATTTCATTTAATTCGTGATAGTACTTTTTACGTTATTAGGTTCCGAATGAAAAATTGAGTTAATACCCCTTACACCACCCCCCGCTGACAAATTCACCATGTCATTTTAAATAACGGTTTCCAATCTATCAATTTGCCAAATTTCATTCTAATCTATTGAGCGGTTTACGAATTATAAGGATTTGAAAAAAAAAAAATTTCAGAATTTCTATGGAAAAAGTGTTGAAAAAAAATTTTATTTTAGTACCAATTTTGTCACATTTTTACGATTTTTTTTGTTATGTTCAAAGTTTATAGAAATTTTTTGTATACCATTTTAAAGAGTAACGCCTAATACACGTTTTAACCAAATTTCATTTAATTCGTGATAGTACTTTTTACGTTATTAGGTTCCGAATGAAAAATTGAGTTAATACCCCTTACACCACCCCCCGCTGACAAATTCACCATGTCATTTTAAATAATGGTTTCCAATCTATCAATTTGCCAAATTTCATTCTAATCTATTGAGCGGTTTACGAATTATAAGGATTTGAAAAAAAAAAAATTTCAGAATTTCTATGGAAAAAGTGTTGAAAAAAAATTTTATTTTAGTACCAATTTTGTCACATTTTTACGATTTTTTTTGTTATGTTCAAAGTTTATAGAAATTTTTTGTATACCATTTTAAAGAGTAACGCCTAATACACGTTTTAACCAAATTTCATTTAATTCGTGATAGTACTTTTTACGTTATTATGTTCCGAATGAAAAATTGAGTTAATACCCCTTACACCACCCCCCGCTGACAAATTCACCATGTCATTTTAAAGAACGGTTTCCAATCTATCAATTTGCCAAATTTCATTCTAATCTATTAAGCGGTTTACGAATTATAAGGATTTGAAAAAAAAAAATTTCAGAATTTCTATGGAAAAAGTGTTGAAAAAAAATTTTATTTTAGTACCAATTTTGTCACATTTTTACGATTTTTTTTGTTATGTTCAAAGTTTATAGAAATTTTTTGTATACCATTTTAAAGAGTAACGCCTAATACACGTTTTAACCAAATTTCATTTAATTCGTGATAGTACTTTTTACGTTATTAGGTTCCGAATGAAAAATTGAGTTAATACCCCTTACACCACCCCCCGCTGACAAATTCACCATGTCATTTTAAAGAACGGTTTCCAATCTATCAATTTGCCAAATTTCATTCTAATCTATTGAGCGGTTTTCGAATTATAAGGATTTGAAAAAAAAAAATTTCAGAATTTCTATGGAAAAAGTGTTGAAAAAAAATTTTATTTTAGTACCAATTTTGTCACATTTTTACGATTTTTTTTGTTATGTTCAAAGTTTATAGAAATTTTGTGTATACCATTTTAAAGAGTAACGCCTACTACACGTTTTAACCAAATTTCATTTAATTCGTGATAGTACTTTTTACGTTATTAGGTTCCGAATGAAGAATTGAGTTAATACACCACCCCCCGCTGACAAATGTACCATGTCATTTTAAAGAACGGTTTCCAATCTATCAATTTGCCAAATTTCATTCTAATCTATTGACCGGTTTACGAATTATAAGGATTTGAAAAAAAAAATTTCAGAATTTCTATGGAAAAAGTGTTGAAAAAATTTTTTATTTTAGTACCAATTTTGTCACATTTTTACGATTTTTTTTGTTATGTTCAAAGTTTATAGAAATTTTTTGTATACCATTTTAAAGAGTAACGCCTAATACACGTTTTAACCAAATTTCATTTAATTCGTGATAGTACTTTTTACGTTATTAGGTTCCGAATGAAAAATTGAGTTAATACCCCTTACACCACCCCCCGCTGACAAATTCACCATGTCATTTTAAAGAACGGTTTCCAATCTATCAATTTGCCAAATTTCATTCTAATCTATTGAGCGGTTTTCGAATTATAAGGATTTGAAAAAAAAAAATTTCAGAATTTCTATGGAAAAAGTGTTGAAAAAAAATTTTATTTTAGTACCAATTTTGTCACATTTTTACGATTTTTTTTGTTATGTTCAAAGTTTATAGAAATTTTTTGTATACCATTTTAAAGAGTAACGCCTAATACACGTTTTAACCAAATTTCATTTAATTCGTGATAGTACTTTTTACGTTATTAGGTTCCGAATGAAAAATTGAGTTAATACCCCTTACACCACCCCCCGCTGACAAATTCACCATGTCATTTTAAATAATGGTTTCCAATCTATCAATTTGCCAAATTTCATTCTAATCTATTGAGCGGTTTACGAATTATAAGGATTTGAAAAAAAAAAAATTTCAGAATTTCTATGGAAAAAGTGTTGAAAAAAAATTTTATTTTAGTACCAATTTTGTCACATTTTTACGATTTTTTTTGTTATGTTCAAAGTTTATAGAAATTTTTTGTATACCATTTTAAAGAGTAACGCCTAATACACGTTTTAACCAAATTTCATTTAATTCGTGATAGTACTTTTTACGTTATTAGGTTCCGAATGAAAAATTGAGTTAATACCCCTTACACCACCCCCCGCTGACAAATTCACCATGTCATTTTAAATAACGGTTTCCAATCTATCAATTTGCCAAATTTCATTCTAATCTATTAAGCGGTTTACGAATTATAAGGATTTGAAAAAAAAAAAATTTCAGAATTTCTATGGAAAAAGTGTTGAAAAAAAATTTTATTTTAGTACCAATTTTGTCACATTTTTACGATTTTTTTTGTTATGTTCAAAGTTTATAGAAATTTTTTGTATACCATTTTAAAGAGTAACGCCTAATACACGTTTTAACCAAATTTCATTTAATTCGTGATAGTACTTTTTACGTTATTAGGTTCCGAATGAAGAATTGAGTTAATACACCACCCCCCGCTGACAAATGTACCATGTCATTTTAAAGAACAGTTTCCAATCTATTAATTTGCCAAATTTCATTCTAATCTATAAAGCGGGAAACACAATTGTTTTATTTTTTATCCCTTTCGATGTATGTATTGAGTTTCTACAACCATATGGGATACATGTGCCTACGGATGAGCTCTATTTTTATTATCTTTCGGGATTTCGAAATAATTATTTCTCAGCTTCACATTGGTATACATTTTATAATACTCATGTCCTGTGGCAAACGCATCTAGGTAAACAGTATTTACTGGTTAAGGTAGCACGGTATAATGGCTTTAAGATACATAATAAGGAGCAGTAGATATTCTTCAGGGGATATCTACTTAAAAGGCATGTAGGTTGTTGCTTAAGTGTAGAAAATAGCTGTGGATGGTGAATGTCTCACTTCATAGCAAAGAAAATGCATATCTATATGATATGATCGAATATTCAAAAACTCTGTTAAGGAAATTTTAGCACCTTCCATGTGTAATAGAAAAAGGTTTGAAATACTTTGTGTTATTGAAGGCTTAGGGGTGCACACAAATTGACTTCGCTTTGTAACGAAATGCCACTAGGTATAGCCAGAACAAATCTTAATATATATATAAGATTACATTACGGTCTCCAGATTAAAGAACGGTCAATCAAATTGTTCACATAGACAAGAGGCAAGCATCCAGTATTTTGAATGCCCAAACATTCAAATGGCCAAACACCGACACCGGCCACTACCTTGTTGCAGCCAAACATTCCGATGGCCAAACACCGACACCGGCCACTACCTTGTTGCAGCCAAGGTAAGAATGCGGGATGTACCACGCCACAACAAACCAGAAATACTTTTAAAAAAAATTAATTTCGAAAGACTGCAATCGCAAGAGACCGCCCAGACCTTTGCAAAACGGGTATCTCAAAATCTCTAGATAATATAATACCAATAGCATCTAATGTCAAACACCATTGACGACTATGTCAACAAGACTTTAGATCAGCATTTATAGAAACGAACTAAACAGAGCCATGTCTAGTTTTGGTAAACCAAAAATGGATTTAGGCACTGTCATGTGACTTCTAACGTCACTCTTGAGAGAAAAAATCGGAGCAACTACTAGCATACACCGACGATATTGACATCATTGGTCGGACGTAATGTCATAGGCACGTTTCCTAGTATAGAGAGGAAAGCGGCAAAAATGGGCTTAGCGGTAAATGAGGGTAAGACAGAGTATATACTGTCAACACGAAACGACACACAACATCAACGAATTTGACAGAACGTCACCATTGACAGATATAACGTTGAGGTAGTGTAGGGGACTTTGTCTACCTCTGCTCCGTTATTAACTCTGACAACAATGTCAGAAATAAAACGAAGAATTACTCTTGCCAACCGCTGTTTCCTCGGACTAAGAAGGCAATTTATTAGTAAAGCCCTCACTCGAACTTATAAGGAGATCCTATACAAGACCCTGATAATCCCAGCCCTGATTTACGGCCAAGAAGCGTTGACGTATCAAAAGTCGTTTTGAGATAAAAATTCTTTTAAAAATCTTCAATCCCTTAGGCGTTGACGGGCTATGGAGACGAAGATTCAATCAATAACTATACGTCCGATACGGGCTAGGATATGTAGAGAGAGTGGGCAGCAATACTCCGGCTTCTCTAGATTCTCTACAGAGTCGGAGGCAGTAGAGGAAGACCAAGCTTTAGTGTCACTCAGAAGTAGAAACCGACGTCGACCAACTTGAAATGCGCAACTGGAGCATTTAGACCGGGCTAATTAGAGAGGGAGTGCTTCGTCCAAATGATACGTCAGAAGAAAAAACCCACTCTTCTTTGGAACTATAGTAGTGAACTAGTTTTTTGTTTTTTTATTTTCTGAATGGCGTTACGTGGTTGCCTATGCGAATGACATTACTTTCACAGTCTCAGGAAAGCATTTCAATACCCTCTGGCAGAATGAATCCTAGTTATTGGCGTGTTATTATAAGGTGCTCCAGACGTAAGTCATGCCGATCAAATAGGCTTTGTCCTGGCTAAAAATAAAATAAACGGATTTTAATCACTGGAATCGCACTCATCACACTCAAAAGAAGTCCCAGACTGACGATCGCCACAAGATGAGGCAATGAAATTCAGCATGGAACATTTTTGGACGTAGGGACATTATTGGGAATACTATGGCTGATCAGCTCGCTAGACATGTTACTAATATCCATATGCTATACGAGATGTGGGCACAGTTGGTACATGCTTCATGCAAACCCTTCTTTAGTGCAGCATGCTATCCGAAGACCAGTAAGCAGTGACATCACGTGTCAGATCACCAAACAAATTTGGTCAAAGGAGGATTTAAAAGGTTTAAGGAATTGATCTCGCATAAAAGATGTTACTTTGCCGGGCAGTAGACCTTCTGTCCGACCTTCTCCAACAAAGGGAATATTTATCTTGTTGTTAACTTCTCTCAGAATCTTTGATTTGGTTAACACCGATTGGTTAACACTCATATCATGTTGATATGAGTAGAAACTATAAGATCCAACTGGCCGATTCTGGTCTAAAGGCCACTTGAAAGCATTTTTTTAGTTAACCAGAGGTTAACTGCCTAAAATCGACTGACTAAATAGTCGACAAGTGTGGTAGCGAACTTTCACCTAATCTAATTGCTATGAGACTAAATCTAGGTGAAGCTAAATCGATTCTTGTGATCATCTCACCCAATCAGGTCTTGGCATATTTGGACGCCTTTCAGAGTGATAAATTATTAAGCTTTTTGGATTAAACAATTAAACATTATTTAAGGCTTCCATTGTACATTACAACTTGCTTAACTAGTCATATCTAGTTAATTTGATCTTTTTAATCTAGATTGTCACTTTTAGCAAGTAATGGGTGATCCAAGTAGAGATACTTTTTTCAATAGCCCTTTTTGACAGATCACGTGTGAGTCGTGTCATGCTGTCATGTTATTTTTGTTTAGTATTGTTTGGCATTTCATTATGGAAAGGCTTACGCGTGAACAACGTTTACAGATTGTTCAACTTTATTATGAAAATTCACGTTCTGTGAGGAATGTGTTTCGTGCACTTCGCTCAACTTATGGTCAACATAATCGGCCTACTGAGCGTACTATTCGCAACACCATCACCAATTTTGAGACCCAGCATTCATTATTGGATAATATTCGACCGAATAGACCACGTCCAGCACGCTGTGAGGAAAATATAGCGGCCGTAGCTGAGAGTGTAAAAATTATGCCGGTGCGAACGTAACCGTCAATGGCGACCGTTATCGTGCCATGATAACCGACTATTTGATGCCTGAAATTGAAGCTCGTGATCTCGGCGACATTTGGTTTCAGCATGACGGCGCCACTTCCCACACATCGCATCAATCAATGGACTTATTGAGAGAACATTTCGGTGAGCACATAATTTCACGTTTTGGGCCGGTCGATTGGCCACCAAGATCGTGTGATATCACACCGTTAGACTTGGGGGATATGTAAAGTCAAAAGCTTATGCCGACAAACCCGCTTCGATTCAGGCCTTGGAGGAAAACCTCACGCGTGTCATTCGCCAGTTACCAGTCGAAATGCTCGAACGAGTGATCGAAAATTGGACTCAACGGATGGACCATCTGGGACGTAGCAATGGCCAACATTTGATAGACATAATCTTCAAAAAATAAATGCCAAAGAATGTTCTTTCAAATGACAATAAACATTCTCCATTAAATTTGAATTTTCTGTGTTTTTTTCTTTAAAAAAGTAGGGAACCTCGAAATGGATCACCCTTTAGTAGTGCACAGTGATTGATTTCCAAACGGCAACACTTAACTTGCCAATATGATAATTTGAAAGCCATAAGTCAGTAGAGTAACAAAAAGTTTTATTTGATGAGATAGTGATCCCCATTTTAATATAAAATGGTGAAAATACCTTTGGTGTTGTCACATAAGTGATTTCAACCTGGGACGCGACCATTAACGCAATGACCAATAGACTCTGCACTCACGTTTTATTTACGATATCAATGCAGGCTTATGGTTGATGCATGTCGTATTCATGCAAAGTCGTAAATTTTAATTTTTACTACAGCGTTTCTTGAACGCCCCAACAACTGCACCACTAATTAATTGGGTAAGCCAATGAATTCAATTTCGTTTTAGTAATTTTTTTATTAACAGAAATTGTTCATTTTGTTGTCTTTCCGTTCTCCATTTGCTTGAAAAGCAAACTGTCATATGACAAAATTTATTAATTTTCAGAAAAGCTATTTGAAGTTTTTCATTACTAGGGATGTGTACTTAAATGCCAAACGACAATTACGCCCTCACACTGGTTTGATAAGAAAATTGTATTTTTTTTTTTGCGAATCGGTCTGTATACTTAACTTAAAATCGCCAAATTTTGATTTATGTCAGTTTGCTTTCAAGCGACGATATGTTTGATGTGTGCAAGTGCGACTGAGTAAATGTCAAAATAGCGTTTCAAAAGTTTACAACGTTTACTATCTCAGTTTAGACACTCAATTCATGTGCAAAATTGCCGATACTGGTGTAAAAGTTAACCCACCCAAATATTGACAGTTCATTTACGACGTCGTAAGTTTCAGATGTTTATAACAGCATTCCGACGTTGAGCGTGGGTTAAAATGATCGATAGATGAAATGTTCATATTAATATTACCAATGCTTTTGCGTAGAATTTTTTTTTCCGAATTTCTTTTTCGAATGCAAAATCGACTTAGATAGCGATACGATAAAATAGATCGAATGTGATAAATAAAATTGAATGATCGTTTATCGATCTCAAAGAAATGGAACGTATTTATACATTAAAGTGAAATATTAAATTTAAAGCTGAAAGTGTGCTGTTTTTGTGTGTCGCTGTTCTATTCTTAGGATTTCATGGAACCGGTTTCGGATACAGCTGTACCGGGCCGGTTATCTTAATTACGATAACAGTGGACACAAATTATTAGCCGTTGAGATTAGATTTCACGTGGATATCGTGCATATACGTGAAGGTTGACCGTTGCGGTTGGTGGCTTCGATAATGTTTCTTATTAATGTTTAATGACCTATGTACCGCATTGCACATGAACCTGTGGTGGGTTCAAATTCCAAAGTAAACTAACTGGAGATCCAACTTTCAAAATTCGATGAATGTTTGGTGACATGCCTGGCATATCCAGTGTGTTCAAAAACTCTGTTGGATAATTTACAGGTTTGTTTTCATAGCAAACTGAATTGACCGATTTGTAATTCGCCTGGCAACGACTGCTGTATCTTGAAATTCAAATCGTCGTAGTCCACATATTTTTGCTGCCAAAATTGCTCTTTCTGCCTTTCTGTGTGTACATTGGGGTCAATGACAGCATTTTGAGTATCAACGATTGTGCAGAAATCATTGGGCAATTTTATGCAACCAGTATTTGCATGGACAGCAACTTATCCATCGCCAATATCTAACAATTGTTTCGAGAATTTGTCAGCAGATGGATCTTGTAGCATTTTGACGCGCATGTTTATTTTTAGCTCGATTTTTTCACAATCGTTGAACGTGGATTGTCGGAAAGTGTTTGTATGAAATCAAATGCGAGTGCCACTGAATAGTTTGTCATATTTTTTTTAACTATTAAGTATTCTGTTCAACGCCTCGAGAGAATGCCTGTGTGTCATAGTGCTATAAGATGATAATATTGCATTGTTTCGGCACTTTGGCTGGGTTACTTCGAATATCCAGAGGCAGTTTAAATGTTATTCGAGCTTTTCTGGCTCCATCCAATAAAGTTGCTGCAATGTCAGATGGTGCAACGGCCAATGTGATGCCATTATTTAATCGTAATTCGTAATTTAATCGAATAAGCGAAATGAGAAATGTTAGTTAGTTCTACCTGGTACATCAAAAAACAATAATTTACCTTGTCTAGCCGAAACGGACAGCATAATGCTGTCGCTTTTTTAGGAAAAAAAACCGCCCCCAAAACACGGGCGTGGGTTAAAGTGATCTACAGACGAAATGTGGTTTCATTCTGAAAATACTTTCACCAAACATACTTTAGAATTTTAAAATTCTACCGAAAACAGGGCCTTCATTCCGTAAAGTGATTATCGTTTGACGTTAACTTTCCAACGGTACATCTTGCATCACGTAAGGGTAAGATCAATAATCGTTTTTGTTGTCGGCGATATAACTTTATTTGTTTCACTTAAATCATAATCGTATCGTTTGATCGTTTTCAAAGTTACGGAATGACCCCCCAGTTTTTTTACGAAAAACCCCCTTAAAAATTGGGCGAGGCAAAAAACTTGTTGAAACGAGTGGTGGGTGCACGACTGGGTCGTACGCAACTTTCTCTTTCACAGCAAGTTGGGCGTTAGATCAAATCATAAGCATTTGGATTATTGATGCTAAAATGATATAAATAATGTCGAAATGTATTTATACGAATTTTAACTCCAAAATTTGAAGGAATCGATGTCAATGTTGAAAATAATGATTTTCCGTTTTTGGCCAAAACTGAAAATTCCGTTTAGTAATAGTTGGGCTAAAACTAATTATGTGGAATTGCTTCAAGCTGTAATAGTAGTATATGTATTAAATTTCACTCAATTTGACACAATAGTTTGCGAGATATTAACAATTTTCTTTATATGGCCTAAATGACAAAATCCGTTATATGGATTTTCTCGAAAAAACTGAGTATGCAGTTTTGTTGGAACTAATATGCTTATAGTATATATAAAGTTTAATCAAAATCGTTAGAGCCGTTTTCGAGAAAATTGAGGTTATGTGTAATTTTTATATGGCAGGTACCAGTTTTAACATGGCTAAAAGCAAACAAAAAAAATGGCCTAGAATTATGACCAAAACAAGCTTGGATACGAAGTTTGAAGAAAATCGGTCAAGCCGTTTAGGCTGGGGAGACCGTCACGGACAGACGGACCGACGGACGGAATTCCAAAAACCACTTTTTTAGGCTCCGCTATCACCGTAATGTTAGAATCAATCAAAATCTCGAGGTCGAAAATTTTCACGAAAACAATATCTTTCTCTTTGTAAGAGAAAGTTAAAAATATTGAATGTCCAAATATCATGTTCAGACACTTTTTTTTTAAATTTCTCACGGTTTATCTAAAAAACAATGTTTTTTGTTTGAAAAGTGTGCGTGGCAGTGGGCGGATTCAAAAAAAATAGGGTTTAAGTAATTCTCATTATTTTTTTCTGAAAAGTTTAAAAGAAAAATCAAGTAAATTGGTTGAAAATTACGTGATAAAATTAACTGAAATTCATTTGTTTTTTTTCACGCACGCACATCACACAAAAATCATATACAGCACAATACCAAAGATGTGTGAAAGTTGGGTAAAAAAGGTAAATGTGTTAAGGCGTGAATCGGCGGCACACGAACACAATTTTAAGGCTCAATTTTGATATATTAGATTGTTCAAAAAAAGCAAACACTAATGGCTGAAACACAATCACGCTTTGGTGCGTTGCGTTGGCTGACGCACCTAGTTCAACCATATGAAATCAAAGTTACCTATCCCAATTTAGCTTTGCCTGGCGTTGAGTTTCCACCTCAAAATGAAAAACGTAAAATCTTAACGTAACGTTGCTGTAAAGCGCCATGGGCAAAGCAAAGGTTGGAAAAAGTGTGAATTGTCAAAATATTTGTTGTTGTTTTCTGGATTATTTTCTGAGAAGGTTGTGGAATACGATATTTTTAGCAAAGATTTTAATCATTTCCCCCATTTTTGTAGCAGAAGTTGAAACGACTGAGAAAATAAATATGTCAAAGCGTGCGCAAAGCAGTTGGGCGTTACGTTGGTAAAGCGAAGCTCCAAAGCGTGATTGTGTTTTAGCCATAATATTTAGTTATCCATGATTTTATGTTCTGTTGTATACGGCAAATTATTTTTCCACACAACCGATTTCGAAATAGTAAACCTTTGATCCTGATTCATACCTTAGTTTTTATTGGTGTGAAAGCTTTCATCAGATTTGTTTGCATTTGACTCCAAGAGATTAGATTTTTATATATTTTCATAGTTAATTTTGCCAATAACTGTTTGGTTCACAGTTTTCATTCGTTTATACGATGGAGCTTGCTGGTCTCGTGTCAGCGAATCACATTGTAACGTACCCCTAACGCTCGTCCCGCATTGAGAGTGACATCTAGTGAGCAGATGTCGAATTAGGAAGTGGCTAGTCCCCAACCGGCACTATCACCCGTGCTGGTGAAGGTCTGACCACGCTCACTTCTCATCATCTCTCCTTTGGCGCGAAACTCACGCTAGGGGTTGAACCTCCTATCAACTTCCTCCACCCTTATGACCCAAGGCAACAGGACCCTTAGGCCAGTCCGGGCAGATTGATAGGAGGGGTGTCCAGCCATCTTGCGGCCAGGCATGATCCTCCGCTCGCTAGCTCGTCGGCGGGAGTGGATTCTTACCACAAGACCTGGACTGGGGTTACATTTATTTTTACATGCCTGTACAAAAACCAAGAACGAGGTGTTATTATTCCGCGACCGTAACCAATGCGAAATCTCAAAAAAAAATTGCGAGGCCCGAGTTCCATCAAATTCACTGGTCCACCGTTGCGTGCCTCCATAGTGGAAGAGAGGCGGAGAGGTTTGGATGGAGATCCTCTCCGAGCTGACCCGCCCCTAGCTAAAATCGATTTAGCACCTTGGTCACCGCATCGCTCGACTCGCGATGACCCCTTACCCGAAAAGGGGAAAGAAACCCTAAAAAGTTGCTTACCCCTGACTACTGACTACCAAAATCAATCTAAGATCCGACCCGATCCATCCTCTGAAAATTTTTTAAAACGCTTCCATACTTACGAAAGCTAAAGCGAGATGCCTGTCCTCCGAAAAGAGCATGGTATTTATACCCATAGCTCAGATAAAAACAATCGTAAAAATTTCATTGAACGTTATAAATTAAAAATTTTATTTTCAAAAAAAAAGAAAATAACAAAAAAAATATTTAAAAAAAAAACTTGTATGTATCTGTATATGTGGAATGTACTTGGACATACGTTGGGTAATATAAAACTAATTTCAGTTTCTGCTTAGGCTTTTAAATTGCAGTATCTATTCGATACTTTCAGCTGAATAAGCTTCTAATATTTTGCTTTTCTATTAAATCCTATTTAGATTAATTTTATCGTTCTTATAAATTTTTTTTTTTTTTTTTTGCCTTTTTGGTATAGCTTTATCTTTTATTTCGCTTTTAAAATTGTTGTTATATTTAGATATGTTTTTTTTTTATTATTATTATTTTCAGATATTTTTACTTTAGTTTAAAATGAATTTTTAATTCATAGCAAATACCTTGGCTTTGCTTTAAAATTATCTTTTTTTTATATATCTAGATACGTTTTATCATTATTTTAATTTTACTTTTAATTCGTATCATCTTTTAGATATATATATATATATATATGTATATATATATATATATATAATTAATCTATTAATTTTCGTTAACTTCCTTTTTTTTAATTTTAATACACTTTTTTTTTCCAAGGTCAATTACTACTATTACTCGACTACCTTCATTTTGGATCGTTCCTCATAAAATTGGTTCAAAAACTTACCCCCTTTGTAGGGTTAATTTACCCGTCTGCAAGGTGTTGGCCTGGGGTGCACCGCATTCCGCCTTGTTCACTTTCAGGATCACTTTTTTTCTCCTTTATCTCGGTGATTCTAATTAGGAAGAGGAAATACACCCAAACTTCAGGTTTACAAATTATCCAAAACAAATTAATTGACCACTACTACTAAGGTTTTTTTTTTTTGTTGATAACGCCCTCTAGGGTTGTATAGTTTAATTAAGGGTGGTTCGGGGACTTGCTAATCGCTCTGGTGCGCTTCGATGAGAGTTGGTGTCCGTGGTGGCTTCAATTTGCGTGCGGTGGAAAGGTGAACTAGTAACCGCTGTCGCCGTATTATGTACTAGCACATATGTAACACTTTTTATTTAAAACACCGTTTAAGCTTGTTCGTGTTTCGCTTTTATGTTTTTTTTTTGGTAGGTGTTTCACATTAGAAACATATATTTAGAGGCACAGCGAGGATTTTCTCTTCGTGGTTCGGGGTGTGCACGGTAAACGGGATATCGTAGCACATTAATGATATCACGAGGGGGGGTTGGTGGGTGGCAGATGGTGCACTGGGCATAGCCCCCGCATAAAAAATGCAGTTTCTGGTGGCGGTGGTAGCTTACCGCCGGGTTTGCTTTCCCACTTGTGTCGCACTGTTCGCCGGCGAAGAAAAAAAAACGTAAGTGACACCAGGGGACCGGTCAAGCGTTTGCACTGACACAAAAAAAAAAATCGTATGGACACGGCGGCGTGGAGAATGCGTAAGGTGGTTTTTTTTTTTCTTTCGCGATAATTTGAACGTTTCGCGAGCTGGTATTGTGCTGATGGTATGGAGGGTTCGGGAAATTCCGTAAATCACGTCTCCAGCACTTCAACTGTTTTTTTTTTTTTTTTTCACTGGGTTTGCGTAAAAATAAAAATTCAAACTTTTAACCACCAAAACTTGTCAGCGATTTCCACGACCGACACGCGTCACGATTTACTACCAACTGCCGACCAAATTTTTTGCAATCCACATTCCACCAAGGCGGCGGAAATGGATTTCGATGCTCTCGCTCTCGCTAACGCTCAGGTTATTCCGAATATTCAACTCCCTCCAGCTCACAAAGTTTTATTCACAAAAATTAGTTTAAAAATTTAAAAATCAAATTAGTTGAGTTCCGTTCTAATGGAAGAATAAAAATTGAGTTGTGAATAAAACTTTGCGAGCTACAAGAGTTAAAAATTCAAATTTGATCTGGCGCGAAAATGATTGTCTGGTTCCGCCATGGCACTCTTTATTTTTACTCGCTCGCGCCCTAGCAACGAGTTGTTAGTTCTTCAAGTCACTCCTAGTCTTGTGCCAAAGTATAGGATTGGATTGTACTAGATGATGTACACGGTATAGCCTAGGTTTCCCACAAAACTTGACATTTTCACAAGCCCTGGCGAGTTAAAAGATCATGACAAGAAACCTAAGAAAAAAAAATATTGGTGAATATCGACCCACACCTGAGATGCCAAAGTGTTATCATGCACAGATTGAGCTAACCGGGCAGATGCGCAACCTCTAAAAAAAAATATATATGCATATATTTATATACGTAATTGTACATGGCGTATACGTAACCTTTTTCCCTTTGTAAAAAAAAAATAAAAAATACGTACATTCGTATGGCGTATACATAACATTTCTTCCAATTTGAAATAATGAATACAAATGGAACGTAAAGGACAACATCATTTTTTTCGAGGAGGACGATGGAATATTTAGCGGCGAATATCTTTGGAGTGTGTGGTGCCAAGGCTACGCCCCGAAGTATCCACTAGATCATATAAATTCTGTCCAATTATTTTACTTACTCTGGCTTTAACGAACTTTGGACATAATTTAGCGTTTATGCCTTTTGAAGCATCGCTCTGTACAAAGTTACGCCTAAATACCTCGTCACCCACTCTGTACTTCACAGGAGTACTACGCGTGTTATATACCTGAGCGTAGGAGTTATGCGCCTTTTCAAGGTAATTTTTGAGATGAGAATGTAAAACGTTCATTTTAGCAGCTTTCGGAATTACATCCAGGTCAGCGTTGTTCAAACCTCCTAGATTCCTCAATAGCTTGTAATCACTGCCGTGTTCAATCATGCGCTGTCCGAACACCGCTTCGTAAGGCGACATGGTTATCGCCGAATGAACTGCAGATCTTAGCGCACAAGCTATTTGAGGTAGGAGTTTATCCCAATTGGATTGATCTCTATCAACGTAGGACCGGATGGCTGCCAAAATCGAACGATTTACGCGCTCACTTGCGTTCGCCTGCGGCGAATACGCGGCAGTTTTAATATGTCTAATCCCAAACATCTCCATACCGTTTGCGAACTCTTTGCTCAGAAACTGTTTCCCGTTGTCTGACAAAATGGTTTCAGGCACGCCGAATAAAAAGAAGATTTTGTTTTGTAAAAAGGTTAACGCTGTTTCAGTGGTGGCTTTCCGAAGAGGTGCAATAAAGACGAACTTGGTTAGTTGGTCCAGCGCTACAATTATGTGCGTGTTTCCTAGTTTAGACCTAGGATAAGGACCTAAGAAGTCCACATATAGGTGTTGGAATGGTCGTTCCACCGTAAAAGCATTTCCCATCGGCGCTCTCAAAATTGCATTAGGTGCTTTTGTGGTTTTGCAAACCTCGCAATTCCTAACAAAAAGCTTAACTTGAGATGCCATGTTGGGCCAGTAAAATTGATGTCGCAGACGGTATAAAGTTTTAGCCATACCACCATGCGAGGCTTTGGGCGGCGAATGAGCAAGAATAATCAGGTTGTTGGTTAGCGTGGGTGGAACCCATAACTTCCAGGACGTATCATCTTCAATTGGATTACCTGTACTATGTCTGACCTTCTTATATACGAAACTGTCCGAAATACGAAGGTCAGGAAGTTGGTTTTTATTCTGCGCCACAGTTTCCATAATTTGACGGTAATCTTCCGACTGAAAAGCTGGATCCGTCAAATCGATATGCAGCACATCGTTTGCCTTTGCGATTGACTCACTGGATTGTAGGGCTTCAACCTCGTAAGCGCGCGATAACGCATCGGGTACGACATTTAAGCTCCCTTTCCGGTGCTCAATCTCAAAGGTATATCCTTGAAGTTCCAAGCTCCACCGCGCTAGCCGTCCCTTAAGATCCTTCAAGCTCATTAGCCACTTAAGACTTGCATGGTCGGTAATAACTTTAAACTTATACCCCTCGACATAAGGTCTAAATTTCTTTATCCCCATAACAGCTGCCAAGCATTCACGCTCTGTTACGGAGTAATTTCGTTGGGCATCGTTGAGCTTATGGGAATAGTAAAATATTGGACGTTCTACACCAGCTTCATCCTCCTGACACAAAACCGCCCCGATGCCTGTTGCCGATGCATCGCACAGTATGGTAAATTGTTTGTCAAAATTCGGATTTACTAAAACTGGTGCAGTCGTCAAGTTGTTCTTGATGGTGTTGAAGGATTCCATAGCCTTCTCACTGAAGCTGAACTTAACCCCCTTTTTAAGAGTGTCCGAAAGGTAAGATGCTAAAGATGAAAAATTCGGTACGAACCTCCGGTACCAGCCGGCCATGCCAAGGAAACGTCTCACTTGACGGGCATTTATCGGTATCGGAAACTCCTTTATGGCGGCCACCTTCTCTGGGTCTACCTTCAGTACCCCATTCCCTACAATGTAGCCGAGATATCTTAGCTCTTTATAACAAAACTTTGATTTTTCAACGTTTATCGTTAGGCCTGCTGATCGTAACTGGGTTGCTACTAATTCGAGAAGTTTGACGTGTTCTTCAAAAGTCCTTGAGAAGATTAGCAAGTCATCCAGGTAGACGAAGATTTGTTGCCTTAACTGATGAGGTATAACCTTATCCATAAGCCGGCAAAGACGCTGAGGCGCATTGCATAGGCCGAAGGGCATCACTTTAAATTGATACAGGGGCCTACCGGGGACGGTAAACGCTGTCTTCTCCCTTGACCTTTGCTCCAGCGGTATTTGCCAAAAGGCGTCTTTCAGATCCACACTCGAGATGAAATATGTATCTGAAAGGCGACCTTGCAACCCTTCAATATGCGGCAGGGGGTATGCATCCTTTTTGGTGACCGAATTAAGCTTTCGCACGTCTAAACAAAGACGGTTCTTCTCAGCTCTTCTAACTAGAACAACTGGAGAGCTCCACGAACTTGAACTCTCTTCGATCACGTCCATAGAAAGCATACGATCCAACTGCGCATAAAGTAAAGTTTGCACCGCTGGAGATACGGGATAATGACGCTGTTTTATTGGCTCTGCGTCACCTGTATCAATTATGTGTTCCTCAAGCCGTGTTTTGCCCAAGCCAATAGAGGCGAAGGAAGGAAATAGGCTCACGGCTTCATCTAAAATCCTGGAGTTCTCGCTGGTTAACTCATGGGCCTTTGAAAGAACACTACTTCTCGAAGAAGCAACACCAGGCTCATCTCTACCTTCGGAGATGCTCGCTAAATCCGAAACTTTTGCCGCGATTTCAGCAATGACTTTAGGAGCAATGTTGAACTTTTTCCAAAAGTCAACTCCAAGGTAGAGATCTTTCGTTAATGTCGGTACTACGTAGAGTGTAATTTCTGCCACGTTCGATTTGTACTGAACGGTACATTTAATTACACCTACAATTGATTGCGATTTCCCATCTGCGGTGGTAACTGCAGAGGAGAATCGCTTATATGGGATATTGTTGGTGTTAAGAAAATTCACCCCACCCGAACCTAGGCAACTAATGCATGCCCCACTATCCAAGAGACCAAGCCAATCCTTTTCGAAAATCCTAACAGAAGCATAAGGACGAGGATCGTCATCTACGCATTGCAAAGATGTAGCCGCAATAGCGAGATGCATTTGCCTTTTTTCTTTGAAACGAGTTCGGAGCTTTTGAATCGGTTTAGATACATTCGATCTTTTGAAAATCCGTTCTTTCGCTTCTTGATACTCCTGTATGCGTTGGTGCAAGGATTTCCTCGGCAGACTTCTTGATTTGTCGGGGGTCTCTTGAATGATAGGGGGACCTATGGGCCTTTTAAGGATGGTGACAGGCGGGCAAGATTCGAGAGGGGTTTCTAATTTGCCGGATGAAGATTTTTCGAACAATCCTCCCCGGTTGGAGGATTGTTCTTCAGAGAGTTTCCCGAGCAATTGGGACACTTAGGAACGGTCGTGTTCGGTCGACCACACTTATAGCAAAATAAAGCCCTCTGCTCCCGCTCGCACTCGAAGTACGTGTGACCCGGTTCACTGCAGTTCCAGCACTTTAAGGAACTTGCGTTCCTTTGCCGAAAGTTAACTGCTTCAACCTGCGTCTGAGATGAACACGGGTCTTCTTGGACCGTGCCTTCGATTTCGTAAAGGGCTCGTCGAGGAGGAGCAGGAGGAGGAGCTGGTTGGTATCGCTGCCTCTGGGTGTCATTATCATTGATAAATTTCTCTATCGTTCTACACACATGTACCATTTCCGGTATACTATGGGTGCTGAACGTTATCAGGTGTTCACCTATTCGCCTTTTGACATTTTGCTTAATGTACTCAATAAGCTCGCGGTTGGTTTTCGGTACACGCAATCTTGAATTGAGCTGCAATAAGTCGCCGAAAAATTCGTCAAAAGGCTCATGGGCGCCCTGTCTCCTATCCGACATCTTCCTGGAGAGTTCGAAGTCCGACTCCAAGCTACGGTACTGTTCGATCAGGGCAAGTCGAAGCGTTGACCAATTTACGGATGGATTGGTTTTTAAAAACATCCAAAACCATGTTTCGACTTGTCCTGATACGAAGTGGTGGAAGTTGCTTACCACATCGTTCCACGTAACTTGGTACGAGTCCTTGAGCCTCTCAATTCGAAATAAAAAATCGTCGACTGTCATTTTCTTGTTGTCGAACTTGATTCCCCATTTGTGGTAGTTTGGGCATCGTCCGAAAGAATTCGACGGCGAAGGTTCTGGTGCAAAAGGTTCAGAATGAGGAGTTGGTTCACCCAACTGCATATTACTGAACTGCCTTAAAAAGTTGTCCACATTGGAGCTTTGCGCCATGTGGACAGGGTAAATGTTATTATTATCCGCTGGTGGGATATTTCGCGGTGAAAACGAGGGTCCAGGACCAGATTCGACACGTCTATTAACGTCGTAGAAACTGGACGGAGCCATAGGTGTAGGAGCCGAAGGTTCTTCTCGACCATTGTTTGCAAGAGGCGTAGGAGCTGCTAAGGCCGCTCTTACCATCTGTGTGACGTCGCGTTGAAGGGCCTCGCGATTCTTCTCCAACTCTTCCCGTATGAACCGAAGATCGTCAGCACGGTTTATGCCTACCGTTGCAGAAACAACGTCTCGAACATATCGTTGAAACTGCTCCGATTCGCTTGTATCTACTTCGCGATCCGGAGTGCTTGACGCTGCGTTAGGAACCGTTGAAATGGCGGGTTCTACCGATTGTGAACTTGGTCGGAAAGTCAGAGAGGTATCCGGAGGTTCTGGCATATTGGTTGCCTGAGAAGGACCATTCCTAGTAGTTTCTAGGGAAACAGCTTTGCTACTGTTACTCCTAGTGGGGTATCTACCTGCCAGCACAGATTTAGGAGGTCGATTAGGGCCAGGGTTGGACATTTTCCGTTTTAAAGAAACGAAAATAAATGAAAAGAAAAGTTAACTAACTATCTGGAGGGATATTTTTAAAAAAATATATATTTTTATATTTGTATGTAGATTAGATAAAAAAAACTACATTGAATGTACACCGCTTCAATTCAGAAAAACTGGTAACAAATCGAAAATTCAAAAAAAAAAAAAATGTATAACCTGTATCTCTTCGATACAAAAACCTGTATCTCTTCGATACAAAAACCTGTATCTCTTCGATACAAAAAGGGCAAACTCAGAAAAAAATCGCTAACTAGTTTTAATGATTTGAAAAATATTTCAAAAATGGTTTTAGAAAAACAGAACTATCATAAAAAAAATGAGGATGAATCGGGTACGAATTTCGAAGAATAGATTTAAAGTAGCCACGGATATATCACCCTTCCCACCCACTATGGATAGATGGTTTCCACCCCTGTATCCAAATAAAAAAAAAGTTTGTTCATTAAGCTGACGTTTCGAACTACTCTTTACGAAACTCTTGCTAATCTCGACCCCGTGAAGCAACAGACGAAAGCAGGGACTAAGCCGCACCCACTTCCCGGACTTACCACAGGGAATGAAACTGATCGCTTCGTATATATAGGTTCTAGCTAGGATTAGATGCATCGGACGTAACCGGAAAAGAAGTTCATCTGATTACCGGACATCTACCTATCGCTAGAACCAAGGCGAACAAAAATACAAAAAAAAAACATAGAGTATTGGCAACGGTTATAGACGAGGATAACGTCAACCCATCTACCGGAAAACACTCGAAGATTCGTTAGTGCTGTTTGCAAAAATTCATATCCAAAGCATGCAACGGACATAGCTAAGGAAACATTTCAACTCAGCTATCGGACAAGCTACACAGGAAAGATGAGAAAAAAAAATGTTAGGAAAAAAATTTTAAGAAATTTTTTTTTTTTACTGTGCAAACAAATTTGGATACAGGAATAGGGAAAAAAACGAAAAATTTGAAGTGGATGTGAATTATACGACGAAACTTCGGGCCCCACGTTGGGCGCCACCTGTAACGTACCCCTAACGCTCGTCCCGCATTGAGAGTGACATCTAGTGAGCAGATGTCGAATTAGGAAGTGGCTAGTCCCCAACCGGCACTATCACCCGTGCTGGTGAAGGTCTGACCACGCTCACTTCTCATCATCTCTCCTTTGGCGCGAAACTCACGCTAGGGGTTGAACCTCCTATCAACTTCCTCCACCCTTATGACCCAAGGCAACAGGACCCTTAGGCCAGTCCGGGCAGATTGATAGGAGGGGTGTCCAGCCATCTTGCGGCCAGGCATGATCCTCCGCTCGCTAGCTCGTCGGCGGGAGTGGATTCTTACCACAAGACCTGGACTGGGGTTACATTTATTTTTACATGCCTGTACAAAAACCAAGAACGAGGTGTTATTATTCCGCGACCGTAACCAATGCGAAATCTCAAAAAAAAATTGCGAGGCCCGAGTTCCATCAAATTCACTGGTCCACCGTTGCGTGCCTCCATAGTGGAAGAGAGGCGGAGAGGTTTGGATGGAGATCCTCTCCGAGCTGACCCGCCCCTAGCTAAAATCGATTTAGCACCTTGGTCACCGCATCGCTCGACTCGCGATGACCCCTTACCCGAAAAGGGGAAAGAAACCCTAAAAAGTTGCTTACCCCTGACTACTGACTACCAAAATCAATCTAAGATCCGACCCGATCCATCCTCTGAAAATTTTTTAAAACGCTTCCATACTTACGAAAGCTAAAGCGAGATGCCTGTCCTCCGAAAAGAGCATGGTATTTATACCCATAGCTCAGATAAAAACAATCGTAAAAATTTCATTGAACGTTATAAATTAAAAATTTTATTTTCAAAAAAAAAGAAAATAACAAAAAAAATATTTAAAAAAAAAACTTGTATGTATCTGTATATGTGGAATGTACTTGGACATACGTTGGGTAATATAAAACTAATTTCAGTTTCTGCTTAGGCTTTTAAATTGCAGTATCTATTCGATACTTTCAGCTGAATAAGCTTCTAATATTTTGCTTTTCTATTAAATCCTATTTAGATTAATTTTATCGTTCTTATAAATTTTTTTTTTTTTTTTTGCCTTTTTGGTATAGCTTTATCTTTTATTTCGCTTTTAAAATTGTTGTTATATTTAGATATGTTTTTTTTTTATTATTATTATTTTCAGATATTTTTACTTTAGTTTAAAATGAATTTTTAATTCATAGCAAATACCTTGGCTTTGCTTTAAAATTATCTTTTTTTTATATATCTAGATACGTTTTATCATTATTTTAATTTTACTTTTAATTCGTATCATCTTTTAGATATATATATATATATATATATGTATATATATATATATATATAATTAATCTATTAATTTTCGTTAACTTCCTTTTTTTTAATTTTAATACACTTTTTTTTTCCAAGGTCAATTACTACTATTACTCGACTACCTTCATTTTGGATCGTTCCTCATAAAATTGGTTCAAAAACTTACCCCCTTTGTAGGGTTAATTTACCCGTCTGCAAGGTGTTGGCCTGGGGTGCACCGCATTCCGCCTTGTTCACTTTCAGGATCACTTTTTTTCTCCTTTATCTCGGTGATTCTAATTAGGAAGAGGAAATACACCCAAACTTCAGGTTTACAAATTATCCAAAACAAATTAATTGACCACTACTACTAAGGTTTTTTTTTTTTGTTGATAACGCCCTCTAGGGTTGTATAGTTTAATTAAGGGTGGTTCGGGGACTTGCTAATCGCTCTGGTGCGCTTCGATGAGAGTTGGTGTCCGTGGTGGCTTCAATTTGCGTGCGGTGGAAAGGTGAACTAGTAACCGCTGTCGCCGTATTATGTACTAGCACATATGTAACACTTTTTATTTAAAACACCGTTTAAGCTTGTTCGTGTTTCGCTTTTATGTTTTTTTTTTGGTAGGTGTTTCACATTAGAAACATATATTTAGAGGCACAGCGAGGATTTTCTCTTCGTGGTTCGGGGTGTGCACGGTAAACGGGATATCGTAGCACATTAATGATATCACGAGGGGGGGTTGGTGGGTGGCAGATGGTGCACTGGGCATAGCCCCCGCATAAAAAATGCAGTTTCTGGTGGCGGTGGTAGCTTACCGCCGGGTTTGCTTTCCCACTTGTGTCGCACTGTTCGCCGGCGAAGAAAAAAAAACGTAAGTGACACCAGGGGACCGGTCAAGCGTTTGCACTGACACAAAAAAAAAAATCGTATGGACACGGCGGCGTGGAGAATGCGTAAGGTGGTTTTTTTTTTTCTTTCGCGATAATTTGAACGTTTCGCGAGCTGGTATTGTGCTGATGGTATGGAGGGTTCGGGAAATTCCGTAAATCACGTCTCCAGCACTTCAACTGTTTTTTTTTTTTTTTCACTGGGTTTGCGTAAAAATAAAAATTCAAACTTTTAACCACCAAAACTTGTCAGCGATTTCCACGACCGACACGCGTCACGATTTACTACCAACTGCCGACCAAATTTTTTGCAATCCACATTCCACCAAGGCGGCGGAAATGGATTTCGATGCTCTCGCTCTCGCTAACGCTCAGGTTATTCCGAATATTCAACTCCCTCCAGCTCACAAAGTTTTATTCACAAAAATTAGTTTAAAAATTTAAAAATCAAATTAGTTGAGTTCCGTTCTAATGGAAGAATAAAAATTGAGTTGTGAATAAAACTTTGCGAGCTACAAGAGTTAAAAATTCAAATTTGATCTGGCGCGAAAATGATTGTCTGGTTCCGCCATGGCACTCTTTATTTTTACTCGCTCGCGCCCTAGCAACGAGTTGTTAGTTCTTCAAGTCACTCCTAGTCTTGTGCCAAAGTATAGGATTGGATTGTACTAGATGATGTACACGGTATAGCCTAGGTTTCCCACAACATGAATAGTAAAACAATAAAATCGGTGTATAGGTATGTGATACGTTCATGACCACACCGAAAATTCAGTTTAAAACATCCCCGGTGGATTTTCGGTGCAATATTAACTTTCTATCTTTGGGTTGCTAAAAGCGTGTGGCACTCTATTGATAAACTAATAGCCCGATTCTCCCCATCATCACTGATACCTCACAAGTCACAAGGAGAGGTGAAATTGATTTTGTGACTTTTTCGTATTCTCCCCCGCAGTCACAACTTGTTAGAGTCACAAAAACAATCGAAATTGTGATCTCCTTCAGAGCAGGTCACAACTAGCAAATTATTTGAGATTTGATATTTTGATTGTTGAGTAGTGTAAAAAATGGAAGTTGAAATGAATATGGCGCATATCATTGAAAAAGTTTCCTCCGTAAATGAAAAGTAAGAATTTTACAAAAGCACATCATTTGTAACAAACTAATAATATGGATGCCTTGCCTTTTTGTACTTCGAGTATGTATTACATATTGTTCTTCTCAAGTTCTCATTGCAGTTTTATTAAATTTGTTTTGAATAGTTTCTTTCAGTGCTATATTTCCTTGTACATGGCTGTTATCAGAAGTGTATACGAAATAACTATATATAATACCTCTCAGCCAAGTCACAATTTGCAGAAACTTTGCTTATATATATTCACCTTTGCTGTGGTGAGTTTCGTTGTGACTTTTCTTGTGAGGATTGTCGGAGAATCCGACAAATGTTATCGAGTCACAATAATCCTCACAAAGAATAGTCACAAGAGCTTGTGACTTTTGTTTCCTCACAAGGGGGAGAATCGGGCTGTAAGTTTAGTAAATCGGATAAACTACATGCCTGATTTGTTTCATTTACTACCTACATTTGTTACGTGAGAGACCTACCTATAAAACGTTAAATTTCAAATTTCATGGGTAGAAACATGTCCATGGCGTTGGATAACTAGATTCATCCAAAATCAAAAAATGTGGGACACTGGGACATGTACTACAACAAAGAAACCAGTCTGTGTACATATTTACATATTTTCCATTATTATAGCAATTAGAAAATTGAGAATTTAACAATGTGACCAAAGCTTGGATGTTGTGGTGTTCTTAAGAACGATAATTGATAGAGCATTCATCGCGGAGCGCTCCTATTAATCCGTTTTCCAACTTTTCAACGGGAGTAAACCGAACCTGGATATAATAATTATAGTTATACAGCCTTATTCATAAACTCATTATAAGGAGTGTATAAAGTTATGCACTCTTTAAAATGCCTCTAAACGCAAAATCCTTATTCATAAAACTTATGCAACGTTGAATAGAGGTTGAATAAGCTAAACGCGTTTGAGGGTTGAATAGTGCCTGTATAAGGAAATTTTATTATTGAAATGACATTTGGACAACATTTGTGAAAAAAATCATAAACAAATTAATTTGAAGTGAAAACGAAAATAAAAAGTTTAAAATGCCTTTTAATTATAGTTCTTTTGTGCAAGACATAAATACAATTAACAATATAAGCTTAGTACGCAGCTCGCGCTAAATTTTATCTTTGCTAATCTCCACTTGTTTTCTCCAATCCAAAGATAAATGCTCGCTAAATTCGTACACAGCATATAGATGAGTCAGGGAAATGTCATACATTCGCAGATGTCAGTAATATTATTATTTTCTTTGTAAATAAAGATGTCGTCTTCCTCGAGAAATTCTTCCATCAAATATTCGTCTTCATTTTCTTCCATTTTGTTTTTATTTTTCATTAAAATTTCGCCGATTTAAATGCCTCGCACATTAATTTCGCGAGATAAATAAGTGGAGACCTGTCTTCCGCCGAGTATAACACTTTTCGTATAACACATAATATTGTTATACCCTACCTACATTTTGTGTGTCCCATCTTTATGAAGTTAAAAATATATTTCGCGAGCTGCGTACTGCACTGATAAATTTTCTCGCTAAATTTTTTCTCTGTAGAGATTTTTGTATGGGAGATAAAATTTAGCGCGAGCTGCGTACTAAGCTATAGGATTAAAAAGACGAAAACAATATAAAGTTCGATTTAACCCTATGACGCTTAGAAGCAAAGATTTTCGAGCCAAGTATAGATTTACTAAAGCAAATATGAGAAAATTAATTGATATTGTACGAGCAGATATTGGCACGGACAAAAGAGGAGGACATATTTCTGCAGATCTACAAGTAATGGCTGCTATACGTTATTGGGGGCGAAATGAGGTATTATTTATATGTATGGATTAAGATTCAAGACGACGGTGCAGACATTCATGGATTTAGTCAACCTACACTTTGCAGAATATGTAAACGAGTGGCAATAGCGTTTGCTTCCAAAAGGCCTAGATACGTGAAAATGCCAACAACAGTATCTGAACAGATAACAACAATGAATAAGTTATTTGATATTAGCGGATTTCCACAAGTGATAGATACCATTGACTGCACCCACATTAAAATTCCGAAAGTTGGTGGCCCGTCAGGACAATACTACATTAATAGAAAGGGATACTATTCGCTTAACGTACAAGTAGTGAGCGACGCATCTCTTCAAATCAATGACATTGTTTGCCGCTGGAGAGGAAGAACCCATGATTCACGAATTTTTAGGGAAAGTTGCATCAAACAGCGCTTTGAGGCTGGTGAATTTATGGGTCGTCTGCTTGGTGATGGTGGCTACCCTTGCACAAATATTTTGTTTAATTTTTGAATCCTCGAACGGATGGTGAGAGGCAATATAATAGTGCTCATATAGCAACACGTAACACAGTAGAAAGGTGCTTTGGCGTTTGGAAACAGAGATTTCGAATTCTTCTGTCTGGTATGAGGTGTTCCTTAAAAAATGCGAAAATCACAATCATCGCATTGGCAGTATTACACAACCTTTCAATCGATTTTAAAGACGAGCTCTTATCCGAAGGTATATACCAACAAATTCAAAAAATATAGATACAAATTAATCATAATTTAACTTTTTCCAAATTTCGTAGATTCCATAGATGACAACACTACACAAGAAAATCCATTGGAAAGTCAAGAGGCGTTAGAGCAGCAAAATAATAACATTTCACGTGTCGTTTATTTATGGAACAATTCTTCCCGTGACCACATGCGGATGTAATAACATAAAGGCCTACTCAAAAAAACATTGTTCAATTCAAATTAAAAAAATATTCGGTTCATTTTATTTATGAATTAAAAAACAATAACACAATGAAAAAAAAACATAACAAAACAATGTTAAGAAGGTTCATGTTAAGTGAACAAATACTTCATAAACAACATTATAATTTATAAATAAACACAGTCAAAACTAAAACTCTTCCGGGTATAGGTGTTTAACTTCCATCCTCTGTTTCTCTTCTTTGTGTCTTCTCTCCATCTGTAAGATCTTGAGTTTTTCAGTGCGCTCCATTTCCAAAGTTTTCAGTTTTTCACTACGCTCCATTAATATTGTTTTTATTTTTTCGTCATGTTCCAGTTGCATGAGATCTTTTTCGTTCTTTCTGGTCTCCATCGTTAACTTAAACAATTCTTGTTTCATCTGATCGTCTTTGCAGTTTATCTTAGTATGACTTTTGGGAAGGATGTTTTTTTCTTAGACGAATAAGTCAAAGGTGAAGGCGTAGTCGGTATATTCGATAATTCCTCCTCCTCTAGAAATTCCACTTTTTCAAATTGATTTTCCAGCACGTTACTGCATTCATTCTACATTAATGTTGGCCATTATTATATATCTTATAAAAGCTTTAAAGTTATTCTTACCAATGGGATTTTATGACGGTCATTCTTTTCTATCTTTCTATTCAAGTATCCCTTTGAAGTACTTACGATTTGTGGACTGTCCTCTAGGGTGAGAACATTTTCCTTTGCAATCTATTTATAAGATAAATATTATTTTTTTTAGATACTTATTCGATGTCATGTCATACTAACCAGCGTACTTGATAAATCGCAGTCAAATTCATTTGAATCTTCTTCAAATTCATGAGGAATTAGTGCGATTAGCTTTGCATAATCTGGATCAGGAGATTTAGGTGGCGGTCCACCTCCTGTTGCCCTCATGTGTTGTTTATACTCAAAGGCAGATGCCTTTGCTTTCATCTTCATTCCTCTCCATTGCGCTTGTAGTTGCGATACATCCCTGGTAGTCGCAGTCATTTTATTGAATCTAAAAATTAATTAATAAACAAATAACACATACTACACAATGTCATTAACTAACGAAATGGTTATTTCTTTCCACGTTAGAGATTTTGTCCTCTATAAGTTGCCTCAAAATTAACTGTAGATAAGTAATCAAAAACATTATTTTGTTTATATTTTTGTGTTACAAATTGTTCTGTTCGTTTTGTTTTGTTTTTTATATCCATTTTCCTTGAATTATTAGTGTTAGTTGTTTGTTTATTATTGCGACAAAAGAATTCAGAGTATTTTTTTTTTATTTGTTATGGCCAGCTGAGTTTTGTTTATGTTTTCAAACTGTATATTGTAGAAGATTTCCAATTTTTTGTACTTTTCTTGACACAAACCCTGTGTAACTATTATGGGTGGGGAATTATTTTTTGAATAGGAATTTGTTCTACCCTGAATAGAGGTTGTATAAATACTTAGACACTGCATAACTATACAACCGTTGAGATGTGTTTAGTGAATTCTAATGAATAAGGGGGATAGAGTTTCCTTTCTTCCGATTTTTTTTATTAATTTATCGTTTATTTTGATTATGCTCACAAATCACACACAATTCATTCAAAATATTCACATTTCGGGGCAAAATAAATTATTGTGTAAAAAAGCAGATACCCTAACGTCTACTACATTTTCCTACACACTTATATAAAATAAGTGTCATTTCTGCCATCTCTGCAGGTACTTAGGCTGCGGTTAAAGCTATCATTGAAAACCATCATTTGAATTTTTCTTTTACTCATTCTTTTTCTCTATAAACTCAACCATTGGCGAGTTGGTGTCAAAACAAATCTTATGCATTTTTGAACATGATTATCCAAAAATATTTTAATTTTGAATTATAGTTTTCGCAGAAATAAACTTTTTGTTTTTCACTGATCAATATTAATTATTGTGACGTAATGTTTGTCGTTCCATCGAAATGCAACGGAATATTCCAATGATTCCTATAAGCAGCTATGGAGGTAAAATTTCAATTCCATCATGTTTTTTTGTTCCAATGAAGTTGTTTAATGATAGCAATAATAATGGCAGCCTTACAGCCCGATTTTCCCCCTTAGGAATCAAAAGTCACAAGCTCTTGTGACTATTCTTTGTGAGGATTATTGTGACTCGATAACATTTGTCGGATTCTCCGATAATCCTCACAAGAAAAGTCACAACGAAACTCACCACAGCAAAGGTGAATATATAAGCAACGTTTCTGCAAATTGTGGCTTGGCTGAAAGGTATTGTATAGTTATTTCATATACACTTCATATAACAGCCACGTGCAAGGAAATATAGCTCTGAATGAAACTATATTCAAAACAAATTTAATAAAACTGCAATGAGAACTTGAGAAGTACAAAATGTAATACATACTCGAAGTACAAAAGGCAAGGCTTCAAGCTCTGCATGATTTTGGAAATCGAAAAAAAATTTACAAACGTGCTGTTGCTGTATAAATATTGGGTCATTGGTACCTCTCAAAGTTCTTAAAAGCCGTCTTCGCTGCAATCTTATCAATATTATTAGTTTGTTAAAAATGATGTGCTTTTGTAAAATTCTTACTTTTCATTTTCTGGAGGAAACTTCGTCAATAACATGCGCCATATTCATTTCAACTTCCATTTTTTACACTACTCAACAATCAAAATATCAAATCTCAAATATAGTCCGTACCAAATCAGTTGGCCAATCTACTGCGCAGGTCTCTTAAAATTTATTGTAAAATATCTTAAATTTCCCTTAAATCCTCTCTCTGCGCAATCGACCGTTGGCCAACTGATTTGGTACGCACTATACTTTGCTAGTTGTGACCTGCTCTACAGGAGATCACAATTTCGATTGTTTTTGTGACTCTCACAAGTTGTGACTGTGGGGGAGAATACGAAAAAGTCACAAAATCAATTTCATCTCTTCTTGTGACTTGTGAGGTATCAGTGATGATGGGGAGAATCGGGCTATTAATGTAGGTATGTTTATTTAAAATATTTTTTCTCGAGATACACCCATTAAAAATATTTTACCTTAGACGCATCCATTTGTCGAAATATTACATCGCGCCATCTACATTTCAGTGCAAATCTCATCGAAGGCACACCGGTTTCGTTGAAACCTTCGTTAAATTGATAACCAACTGTCACACAAGCAATGGAGACCTACGAAAACATGTCAAAAATTTCAAAGTTTTTCTCTATCTCTTTGGCATTTTCTTTTATTGGTTTTAATTCGTACGAAACGGCGTGGTATAAGAAAACTTGACGCAGATCTTTCTAATTGCCCAAATGGCAAAACCGTTTTAGGAACTACATCAACGATTGATAACAGGACCAGCAAAGTGTTGTGCGCCAGTAATTCCCAAAATTTGTGTTTACAAAACAAATCCCAAGTAAATTACTCAATCCAATTGGTAATGGAATGCATTACGAGTCATGTGTGATTTTGGTATTTTTTTTAACGGAAGAGTATAGGTTAGCAAGATAGCACAATGCATTCTGTGAAAACGGAAAATGGGACGATTTCGAAGAAGCTGGCGAAGCCACTGCATTTGCAACGGCTCGAGGCGAGTCTAGACATGGGACCGTTCATGACGTTTGCACATAAGATGTTGTCACAACCACTTGCCAGCACTGATTCGGAGACGGAAGAGGATGAAAATGATGGTGTGCGGAGGAGTGGCGGACGGTATAAGGGAATAAATGGTTCGAAGGAGGGTAAGTTAGTGGCAAAGGAGTTTTTGGAACTGTTTTTGACAAGGTTGTGGTTTTGCAGAGAGGCAGAGTGATAAGGCACATGTGTACAACCTGTCGAATGTGACTAGTGAACGAGAGTGGCTGTGTGACGCGCTGTTAAGTGATACGGAAACGGATTCAGAGATCTCCGACGAGGATGACTATGTAAAGGAGATGTTGAGGTGTCATGTGCGCGAACAAAAGTTCCGCGAGTCGTACTACAAGAAGGAAAAGGTATGTTGTAGGGTTATTCGAAAAAAAAAAAAAAATCAACATTCACCGAAATCTTCTTTTAGAACACCCAGTATGGCTACTATGGAACAGGCTTACTGTCAGCTTACGACATGTTCCCCGAACATCAGCGGTCGATTGTTGGAGTACGCAAACGTCGCAAAGAGCGAGAGAAGAAAGAAAAACCACCAAAGGTCCCAAAACCAAGAAAACAGCGTCGCAGTAAGCACGGAGACCCATCCGGGTCCAAAGATGCCAAGAGCCAAAAGTGGAGTGCAGCTCACGGAGCGCTTCAAATCAAATCCGAATTTGGCGAAGATGACTCTAAATCGCACAGTCCCATGGGGTCTGCGCGTGTACCACACTCCGGACGTGGCCGCAAGAAGAAGTCTGCTATGGCAAAGACGCCAGAACTCATGGCAGCTCGTCGTCGAAAGGTGTGGCAGCTGATGTCCAAGAAAGAACTTGGTAAAGTACAACGTGCCAAAGCTAACAACCACAAGGAGATGATGCAAGGATGCAAACGCGTTGCTACCATGTGTATGAAGGTCACGCGATTAAAGGCCATGCAGTCACAGAAGATCATGAAGGAAACAATATGGCGCGCTAAGCGCTTGACAAGGGAGATGCAGGGCTATTGGAAGAGGTACGATCGTGTCGAGAGGGAGACGCGTCGTCGCATGGAGAAGGAAGCCGAGGAGCAGCGCAAAATCGATGTTGAAATCATCGAGGCGAAGCGGCAGCAGCGTAAGCTCAACTTCCTCATCACCCAGACCGAGTTGTATGCGCATTTCATGTCAAAGAAGCTAGGCCACGGAACCGAAGAGGAACAGTTGCGGATTTTAAGTCAACTAGACGAGGAGATCAATCCAAGACTGTCGGCTTACGATGACTACGATTCCGAGTTGATGAAGCAACGTGCTCAAAAGAATGCATCTGACGCATTCGACACGGATCGCGCCAGGACACAGCTCTTCGATACCGGCCTTAAAGCCGACCCGGCTGAGGTCAAGCCTGACCTCCCACAACCCGATATTTTCCGTGGAACTCTTAAGACCTATCAACTCAAGGGGATGACCTGGCTGGCGAATATCTACGATCAGGGCATCAGTGGCATCCTCGCCGATGAGATGGGTCTTGGCAAGACTGTCCAATCGATTGCGTTTCTTTGCCACATCGCCGAGAAGTACGGAGTGTGGGGTCCATTCTTGGTAATCTCTCCAGCGTCCACCCTCCACAATTGGCAGCAAGAGATGCAGCGTTTTGTGCCCGCCTTCAATGTTGTACCCTACTGGGGATCACCGAACGAGCGAAAGATCCTTCGCCAATTCTGGGAGCAGAAGGATCTGCACACAAAAGACGCCAGTTTCCACGTTGTAATCACCAGCTATCAGCTGATAGTGTCTGACTACAAGTATTTCAACCGCATCAAGTGGCAGTACATGATCCTCGACGAAGCTCAGGCGATAAAGAGCTCCTCATCGATGCGCTGGAAGTTGCTGCTCGGATTCAATTGTCGCAATCGTCTGTTGTTGAGTGGAACGCCAATTCAGAACAGCATGGCTGAACTGTGGGCACTGCTTCACTTTATAATGCCGACGCTGTTCGACTCACATGACGAATTCAACGAGTGGTTCTCAAAGGACATCGAGAGTCACGCGGAGAACAAGACAGGCATCGACGAGAAACAGATCTCCCGTTTGCACATGATCCTGAAGCCGTTTATGTTGCGAAGAATTAAAAAGGACGTGGAGAACGAGCTTTCGGACAAGATTGAGATCATGGTATACTGTCCGCTGACCACCCGGCAAAAGCTACTCTACATGGCGCTAAAGAAGAAGATTCGCATCGAAGATTTGCTGCATTACACGATCGGGGGTGGAGGCGATGGTCACCATGTCGATAGAAATTTCACCTCGAATCTGATGAATTTGGTGATGCAGTTTAGGAAGGTGTGCAACCATCCGGAGTTGTTTGAGCGCAGAGATGCCAAAAGTCCGTTCTCGACAAAGTGCGAAGAGTACGTAGTACCGCGTTTGGTCTACAACGAGGCGATACTGAGCCATTCTATGCCCAGCAAGAGGCATCTGTTGTACAACAGGTTTGATAAGCTTGGTTGATTTTTATGAGAATACACCTCATGCCATCCTTTGCAGGTTTAACATATTCAAGGCGGAACATGTCCATAAATCGTTATTTGCTGACGCCCAGAAGAAAGGTAGATCGGCAGATTATCCTCGATACATTGACATGGGATTGGGGAGTGCTTTTAGCTTCAGTCGGTTCTGCGATCTTAGCCCAAACGACGTCGAAGAGATGACTGTTGCTGGGCTAATTGGATTGTAAGTTCTTTTTTTTTTTAAGTAGAGACGGACGAATGTACTACTGTGACGTTTCAGTTTGAAGATTTATTTGCGCATTTTGAAGACATACGCCCATCATGCACATCAAATGGAATGGCAAGACCACTATCCGGTCGGGAAGATGTTTCTCTTAGAGCCAACTATGGGCAATGTGCTGGATAGGCGGTTCCAGTCGAGGGACAGTGTATTGCGGGGATTGATTTTCACTGCAGTGGTAAGTGGTAGAAATAAGGTTCCAATTTTACGGACAGAACTGGGAGGTTCATATGCTGAGAGTTCACTGTTATAATCAGCAAGTAGGTGCACGCAAATTCAAAACGGTTGCCCCGTGTATCTTAATCACCATTGCGAGCGTATAACCTGATTGGTGAAACATATCCTATGAGACAATCCTTGACCTTACGCTTATCTCAAATCACACCCATCACATGATCAAAGACTGGAAGGTATCTAGTGAACACTCCTTTTCAAACCACAGATACATACAATTCAGTCTAGATGATCATATCCCGAGCAAACCGATTTTTCCAAAATCATCGAAAAACCGATTTGCTAAAATGCAGGGAAACTATGAAAAGACTTGGATCCCCTGCTCAACTTAGCCCTCCTAGAAGCACAAAGGAGCTTGATAATCTTGTTGATAAGCTGACATCCGCTTTCAACGAATCTCTGTCATCCTCTTGTCCATTAAGGAAACCTAGAGGGAAATAAAAACCTCCATGGTGGTCTGAAAATATGGGAATGCTGAGGCAGTAGTTTGGACAACTTTTCAATAAAGTTAAAAGCTTGAACGAATCCTCTGACTGGATCTCCTACAAAGAGACCCTATCAACATACAAAAAGGAACTGAGAAAGTCCAAGTGCAAATCCTGGACACTTCTGCGATAAAATAGAGGACTTCCGAAGCGTCTAGACTGCGCAAAATCCTCTCCACTAGTCCAACTCTTCCAAGCTTTTTCAAAAAAACAGATGGCACTTGGACTACTTCAAGCTAAGAATACTTAGAGCTACTAATGGACTTACATTTCCCAGGTAGTTCACAGGAAGCTTTCCAAGACGACATTGACATACAAAAGATAAAATACTTTGGGCAGTACACAGCTTCAAACCCTTTAAATCAGCGGGACCACACAGCATTGTACCAGCCGAGCTACAACAATATTTGGATCTCTTCCTACAATGGATGGAAGCTATCCTTAAGGGTTGCATCGAGGTGATCTACATTCCCAAGGTTTGGTGGGAAGTGGAAGTAGTATTCAAAATCTGGTAAAAGTTCTCACGCCAATGCTTCAAGACCTCAGAGCGATCAGCTTATCATCATTCCTTCTGAAAACCCTGGAATGCTTGATTGATATTCATCTCCTAAGTAGCATTGATGTAAATCAGCTATCTGCATCGCAGCATGTGTACGGTAATGTACACACACATTGGTACGTATTATCGAAAAGTCGTTCCAAGGAGTATAGGCAATATGGTTGCATTCCTAGACATTGAAGGTGCATTTAACAACGTGACTTCTGGAGCGATCATTAAGGCGCTTACTCACTTGGAATGTTGATTCATTTGCTATTAAACTGACGGAATACTTACTTACTTTACTTACTTACTTATCGGGCTCCCGACCCATGAAGAGTCTCTGCCTGAGACACTGCAGCCTTCCATCTTCTACGATCCCGGGCTCGCTGCTTCCAGTTGTCTAGACCAAGCGCTCTGGCATCCGCGATGGCTTGGTATTTGAAACGGAGGTTCAGTCTTCCTTGCCTTCTCGAACCCGGGGGCTGGGATTCGAAGATCCCCTTAGCTGGATCAATATTGTCCATTTGCTCGATGTGGCCGAGCCAATGTAGTCGAAGTGTTTTGGATTTTTGAACTACATCCACATCTTGGTACAGCTCATAGAGTTCGGAGTTCTATCTTCTTTTCCATTCGTCCTCCTCGCGCACAGGACAAAAAATCCGCCGAAGTATTTTTCTTTCGAAGGAGCCCAGTATCAGCTCTCCTTTCTTGCTTATCGTCCAGCACTCGGCACCATAAAGCAGAACTGGCAGGATAAGGGTTTTGTAGAGCCCACATTTCGTCCTTCGAGTTAGGAGTTTTGAACCCAGTTGTTTCGCCAAACCGAAGTAGCAACGGTTTCCTAAAGTATTTCGTCGGATCTTCACTAGGATGTCATTCGTGGAGTCTATGTTTACTCCGAGGAAACTGACGGATTTATCAACACAAAAGTTGGTGGTGCTTCGGACAGAAGACATGAGATTAGATGGACCCCACAAGGTGGAACTTAGTGGTTAACGAGCTTTTACTCTGAGGAATGCCACGTGATTGCCTACGTAGATGACGGTGCTATCGCAGTCTCAGGGAAGCACTAGAGCATACTCAAGGAACTTCTTCAGAACACACTGCACAAACTTTATAAATGGGCAGTCAAACTCAAAGACTACCCTAGATTGCCGCTCATCTTTGCAAAAAAATTTCAGAGCAGTTAAACATTGACCTATACTGGGTGCCTGGCAATAGTGAAATTCCAGGGAACTGTAAGGCTGATGAACTCGCCAGACATGGAACTTAACTACCAGTAAACTACCAGTAGTATCCGACACGGGTGCACTATGTATTCCTATCGCTACATGCAAAAGCTTAAAAGCGGAACCTCACAAAGATCGAATCTCAGATGTAGTCTTGGTACGACGTATGAAATAACCAAACACATTTGGCCAAAGCTGGATTTAGCAAGATCCAAGGTATTAATTGCTCAAAGAAATAACGTTCCAACATAACTCTGCAGCGAATACAATTTACCGCAACGAGACGGTCATTTTCATCGACGAAAAAACGGCCCAACGACGCCACCGGCATTGGCATGAAAACCGCACCAAACAGTGACTTTTTGCGGATGAAGTGATGTTTCATGAAGCACGTTAGGAGTCTCACCTGCCCAGTAACACATATTTAGCTTATTGAGGACCATTTAACCAAAATTGCGCTTCATCGCTGAAGATGATTTTGAAATGAAATTCTTCATTTTCTTTCATCATGTCCAGAGCCCAATTCGAGAATGTACGTCGTAGCGGTCCCTTCATATAATCAAGTGGCTGTAGCTCATGAGTCAGCTTGATCTATTAAGGCTGTAAGTCAAGATCCTTACGCGAAATTCGCAATAATGTGGTCTGGGAGAGGGCCAATTCTTGACAACGCCGTGAAATTGACTGATTTGGCCAGTTTGCGACGGACGCCGCTACGGCAGCAATATTCTCCATACTTTGGGCAAAACGTAATCTTACTGGCACGGGCAACATGAAGCAGCGAATATGTGAGCTATGAACTGTTTGAAAGCAATGTAAAATCTGAACTGCTTTACGCAGGTGGAACGTGGAAATGCTCCCCCAACATCTCCAGCCGGCTACAAGCTTTTGTTAATCGTTTTCTGCGTTACATCCTAAAGACCCGGTGGCCACAAGTTATTTCCAACAATGAATTGTGGCACAGGACTGGACAAACAAAAGTGGACATCACATTACATCAAGCAGAGAAAATGGTGCTGGATTGGCCATACACTGAGAAACCAGATGACAACATAGCGAAGCAGTGCTTTCAATGAAACCCTCAAGCAGTAAGGCGAGTTGGTAGGTCAAGAACAACATGGAGGTCAAATGTGTTAACGGAAGCTCAATCTGAAAATGTAGGATCGTGGATACAGCTGAGGTATCGAGCTTCATAAAGAGAGAGAGAGAGAGAGAGAGAGATGTAGGGACCTGGTTGTCGCCCTATGCTCCAGGAGGAGTTAAAGTGATGCTGCAACAGCATCTCCCGGAACAAAAGAAGAAGAAGAATGAATTGCTTGTCTATTGGGACGAGAATTACGGCCGGAAATTGTCGTTAAAATACAAGCAGTATCTAGTCCGGAATGATCCTGGGCCTAAACCAACATGGCTCCTTTTTCTTGTAGGCCATTGAGCAGAAGATCCAAAGATGGGTCGCCGTCCCGCAAGATGTTATCGTTATTGTAAAAACAAGCCGTACCCCAAATCTCGGTTCTGTCGTGGTGTCCCAGACTCCAAGATCCGTATCTTCGATTTGGGCAGGAAGAAGGCTACCGTAGAGGATTTCCCCCTGTGCGTTCACTTGGTCTCTGACGAATATGAACAGCTCAGCAGTGAAGCCCTCGAAGCTGGACGTATTTGCTGCAACAAATACCTGGTAAAACATTGCGGCAAGGATCAATTCCGTATGCGTCTCCATCCATTCCACGTTATTCGCATCAACAAGATGTTGTCGTGCGCCGGAGCTGATAGGCTCCAAACTGGAATGAGAGGTGCCTTCGGCAAACCACAAGGTACTGTCGCCCGTGTTAACATCGGACAGCCAATTATGGCTGTGCGCTCCAGCGATCGTTACAAGGCTCAAGTCATTGAAGCTTTGCGTCGTGCCAAGTTCAAGTTCCCAGGCAGGCAAAAGATCTACGTCTCAAAGAGGTGGGGATTCACCAAATACGACCGTGACCGTTATGAGGAACTCCGTGACTCAAACCGTTTGGCTCAAGATGGTTGCAACGTCAAGTACAGGCCAGAACATGGACCAATGGCCGCATGGGAGAAGGTACAGCGCGAACTCTATGGTTAAAGAGGTTGATTCTCTTTGATGATTTTTTTTAAAAACAATGAATTGGCGAATCAAAGATCACTCGCCTGAATAAAATATTTTTTATTCGAAAAAAAAAAAATTATCCCGGTCCTTACCTACCTGCCTCCAGTTGCGCACACCAAGTTTTTTGAGGTCGGTTTCTACTTGTGCGCGCCACTTAAGTTGAGGTCTTCTGGCGACGTCTGGCTGGGAATCGATGACTGCGAGCCGGAATATTGGTGTCCATTCGTTCAACATGTCCTAACCATCTTAAACGTCAATGCGGCATGTTGCTGTACAGCTCGTATAGTTTGTGGTTGAATCTTCGTCTCCATAGTCCATCAACGCAAACGGGACCGCAGATTTTTCGAAGAATTTTTCTCTCGAATCGACCAAGGATTTCTTCATCCGCTTTTGATGCGGTCCATGCTTTAGCGTCGTAGAGCAGGACTGGGATGATCGGGGTGTTATATAGGATCTCCTTAGTAGTTCGAGTGAGGGCTTTACTACTAAATTGCCTTCTTAGCCCGAAGAAACAGCGGTTGGCAAGAGTAATTCTTCGTTAAATTTCTGACGAGATGTTGTTGTCCGAGTTAATAGCGGAGCATAGGTAGACAAAGTCCCATACTACCTCAAAGTTATATCTGTCAATGGTGACGTTCTGTCCAATTCGTCGATGTTGAGTGTCCTTTCGTGTTGACAGCATATACTTAGTCTTACCCTTATTTACTGCTGAACCCATTTTTGCCGCTTCCTTATCTATACTAGCAAACGTGGCTATGACATCACGTTGAGTCCTACCAATGATGTCAATATCGTCGGCGAATGCTAGTAGTTGCACCGATTTTTCGAAGATTCTCAAGAATCAGATTAATGAAGTCACAGAACAGTGCATCGCCTTGCCTAAATCCTTTTTTGGTATCGAAATCGGTGAGGTCGTTTCCGACCCTGATGCAGCAGCGAGTATTTTCCATCGTCATCCTACACAGTTTGGGCGGTATACGAAAACTAGAAATGGCTGTGTATAGCTCGTCTCTATAAATGCTGTCGTATAAGGCTTTGAAATCGATGAATAGGTGGTGGGTATCGATTTGGACTTGTTGTGGACTTTCCTATCCTAAAACCACACTGATTAGGTTGTTGGTAAACGGCTTCAGGCGTTCACATATTACGGCAGATAGGATCTTGTAGGCGATGTTGAGGAGACTTATGCCTCTGTTGTTGGCGCAGTTAAGAGGGTCTCCTTTTTTGTGGGTCGGGCATATGATGCTGAGGTTCCAGTCTTCAGTCATACAATCATCCGACCAGATGATTGACTTTTGAGTTGGTGAATGTTACTCCGCCGGCTTTATAATGTTCGGCAGGAAGGCCGTCCTTTCCGGCAGCCTTGTTAAGCTTGAGTTTAGATATTGCTTTGACGTTTGGTGAAACTTGCTAACATCGTTCCTGGAGTGGAACCTCTTTATATCCTTGATCGCGCGCTCTTCTCGCTCATTTTCTTCTTTCTAAAAAGCCGGTCTTCTTCCCTTCATATTTGCCTATAAAGCAGCTTAGGCTTATAGGTCTCGTTCTTGGCTGCGAGTATCTGTCGGCACTCTTCATCAAACCAAGGGTTTCTTGCTGATGGGCGCGAGAAACCTAGCACATAAGTTGCGGCTGACCTAATGGCTTCTTCACATCGTTGCCACTGTTCTTTCACATTCAATGCTGGTGGTATGGTTTAAACTGAGAAGTTAAGGGATACGCGATGCGCGAAGGAAACCATTGATATGTAGTCAGAGTTACAGCAAGTAGGCATTGCCAAGTTAAAGCAAATCAGAGTTTACCCCTTTCTACCCATCCAACCGTCCCCCAAATGAGCTCTTTTCCATAAATGTCAAAACAGCAAATGTAGGATTGTAACTTTTTCCAACCTATCTGGGACTGTGGAACGCTGTAGTCTGAAAAAATAAGAGGTCTCCTTGTGAAAAAAAACATGATGTACCTAAGTCAACCCAACTGAATGAGCTTTCTTTGACGCCTGCAAGCGGGGCACCTCCCCTTGGCTCCAAAAACCTCCCAGTTGACGTATATAACATAGCCACACATTACATTGACTCTCTTATCCTTTATTTCGTTTTATATCACTTCAGACATCATCCGAAAGTTCAGTCTACTCCTTTGGCGACTATCAAACGGTAAACATGCAAGAAACCATTGAGCATCGCGTCATCCGAAGTAGAAGACGTAAAATCACAGAAATATCGTCAGCAACTGCCGATGGGAATCCTTTGATGAAATCCGAAAATGACGCCGATGATGAGTATACACGACAAGTTGTGCTAAAAGAAGAGCCGAAAATATTCACCTCACCACCCAGAGGACGTCCGCCAAAGAACCCCGATAAGAACATCAAAGCTACGACTATTCTCTTACCAGAGTTCACGCACATTCCTCAGAGGCCTACGAAATACACGTGTGAAGCTATTGAAATGCCCAGGTTCTTGTATGGCTTGGGACAGAAGGTTCAATCCGTTAAAAGGCGGCTCTAGTAAGTCCAATCAGATGAGTGCACCTTATATTTTGACAAAACATCCTTTTTCTCTTAGTTGCGAAAGCAGAGCAGCAGAATGGGCGCACATTCGTCACATTCAATGTGACAATCAAGAAGGCTACAATCTACTGAACACTGGCTTGGAATTGTGCAAACCGCGGTACGGTTGGTCATCGATTGTGATACCTGACAAACAGACGCTGGTCTCGGATGCTGGTAAGCTGGCAGTGTTGGACAGTCTGCTGACGAGATTAAAGGCGCAGGGCCATCGAGTGCTGATCTACTCACAGATGACGAAAATGATTGATTTGCTAGAGGTAGGTTGTTATAAGCTGAATGCGTGAGGATTTGGTAGTAATTTGATTTTTTTAAGGAATACATGTGGCATCGAAAGCATCGCTATATGAGATTGGATGGTTCGAGTAAGATATCTGCACGTCGTGATATGGTGGCGGACTTCCAAAGTCGGGCGGACATTTTCGTTTTCCTTCTTTCGACAAGGGCTGGAGGGCTGGGGATCAATTTGACAGCCGCTGATACGGTGAGTGATAGGTTTTAAGCTTATACAAGGGGTTTTCTAATATTCAAGGGTTCGATTGGGTGGTAAATTGTAGTCCTGTGCCCTGGCTGTTGCCTCGGATGACATGGAATCCTGAAAAAAATGGCACATTCAAGTGGAACGGAATTTGCTACTATTATAGAAACGAACTATCTGTGGGAACGTTCTCTTTACTAATAAGACAGGACTACCCTCAAATAATCCGATAGCGCAGAATATTTGGTTGTTATTCTTGAAAACTCAACTAGAAGCTAAATGTGTGCGAACTCATAAAAAATCTAAAACAGCTTTTAATACATATAACCGAATATTCCGAAAAAACTGGGGTCCAAACCCCAGGATTATTCTATGCATATACAGGGCCATTGTAAGACCTGTATTATCATATGGAGGACTGGTGGAGTCTGGTGGCAATCTACAAATAAAGTCACCCATCCGAAAAATATGACAAAGGTACAAAGGATAGCATGTGTGGGTGCAGGAGTGGTATTAGTGCAACGAGAACCACACAAAAAGCCGGACTGGAAACCATCCTCAACCTGCTACCAGACCTTTTCCATGCAAGAATCTGCAGCCAAAAGTGCACTAAGAATCTGCCAGCTCAACAGCTGGAAAATGAGCTTAGGAGGACATGCTAAAATTCTAAACAGATACCTGGGCTCAGCTGTATTCTCTGACTACATACTCACCCTGACTTTCAAAGACCATTCTCTTACATCTTTCCAAGTTGAGATGAGTGGTAGAGGAAAGAACTGGACACCGCAACCATATCTATCCATTATGATGGTTCAAAAATGGAAGTGGGCTTTGGAGCGGGAGGCTTTTCCAAAACACTAAAGCTAAATAGCACTTTTCGTCTCCCTGAGCACAGCTGTGTCTTCCAGGATGAAGTTTTGCCAGAGGCAGCCAAAGCGACCCCAATGCTGGCGCTACCACCAGATGCTATCACCATCTCCATTGATAGCCAGGCTGCAATTAAAGCAATCTCTGCTGTAGAAACAAAAATCTAAACTTGCGAAGCGTTGTCGCGAAGAGCTAAAGGTTCTTGGCGTCCTACATAATGTTAAACTCTGCTGTGTCCCCCGGACAAAGAGGCATATAGGGCAATGAAATTGCTGATGAACTGGCGAGGAAAGGATCTGCCACCAACATCAACCACGTGTGGGACAGAGAACACTAGATATCGTCAAAAACAGGTTAAACTCCCTCCCCACCTGGGAAACATCCAAGAGGATGTGCATGAGTATGACAGAGCCGGAACCCACAAACTCCTTAAAAGAAACAGGATATCTGTTTCTAAATCTGGAACTCCCTCCCCACCTGTGAAACACTCAAGAGGATGTGGCCTGAGTATGGCAGAACCAGAATCCACATACGCTTTCAAAGAAGCAGGATATCTGTTTCTAAATTCTTTTTTGGTGTCGAAAATTCTCCATCGTCAAAAACTACACATGGCTCTGTATAGTTTTATAAATGCTGTCGTATGAGTCATTGAAATCGATGGGGATGGTGGGTATCGAATTGGACTTCTTGGGTGTTTTCTAGAATCTGCCGAAGTGTGGGAATTTGATCTCTTGTGGACTTTCCCGTCCTAAAACCACACTGATAAGAGCCGATGAGGTTGTAGGTAAACGGTTTCGGCGTTGACATATTACGTCAGATAGGATCTTGTTGAGGAGACGTATACCTCTGTAGTTGGATAGTTCAAAGGATCTCATTTATTGTGGACATGCTCCCATCCGACCAAATTTTGCTTATGAGTTGATGAATGTTATTTGTAAAGCTCGGAGGGAATGTCATCATTTTCGGCAGCCTTGTTAAGCTTGAGTTTAGATATTACTTTCCTCCCTTCACTTAGGTCAGGTGGTTGGTAGTATTCGCTGTCGTCGCCTGACAGCAGAAGATTGTTTGCCATCGCCGTTTAACAGTCTGCAGAAGTGGTTCTTTTGATGTTTATCTGCTGAAATATTTCACAATATTGATAAGATATGTCGAATTATTGACCAACCAAGTGGTAGCATGGGAATAGAGGCGACTTGAGCTTTAAAAAAAGCTAGGGCGGTTAGTGTGGAGTAGATGCAACTCCTTCGTCTGTGAATATGGATGAAAGTCATCAATTTACCAAATCTTGGTCTAATTTTATAAAACAAAAAACAGAAGACTCTACCTTTTGAAAAAATGGTATAGTCCTACCTGATAACATCTGTAGTGTGTTGGTTAAACCCATTTGTTAGAGCCATCTTCAGTCTCATTTGCATTGACCGGACTTAATAGCGAAGATGATTAGCTGCAGAACAACTGGTCCAAAAGCAGTGCATTAAGAGGCCTAATGGATACCAATTCCCCGGCTTACAGAGTCTACAATTGTTAAATCGTCGACACAGTAGAATAATCAGCTTTATCGAGGTATCCGTTCAAAATATTTCCGAGACGGAGGTCAGTTCCAATTGTAACTCAGTTTGCTTACGATGTATCCGTTGCGGAACAACATAAATGAAGCTTACAATCGGGTTTGATGGATTCCGCAGCATCGTCACGCAACTTCGGAAGATATTCAACGTGTAGCTATCGAAAATTGTTTACTTAACGCATGATGTCGCCGCGCGATCATGTGCGATCATTTTTTTTTTGGAAGTCTGTTCGGAATAATAATCAGAACGGAAACCTGGGTAAAGATTTCGAACATATCGGAGAAAATTTTCTTTCGAACGGATACCTCGATAGGGATGAATATCTCACGCTAAGTGGCTACTTGTAAGCACAAATGGACATGAAACAACTTGGAGTGCCTGAATGAAAGAAATCAATTAAGGACCGGGCATATTTGCATATCTTATTGGCTGAGGTCCAGGATTGCTCCGGACTGTAAGTAAAGGGTGATCATCAAGAGCTTTTTTTTTAAATGCGAAATAACACAAACGATTCAAATATATCGTGAAATCTTTGTTAGTAATCTAAAGAACCATTTTCGACATTCACTTTTTAAAGATAATCCCATCCAAATGTTGGTTGGAACTGCGCCGTAGCTAGTCCATGCGGACTTTCCAATTTTCGATGTTCGAGCATATTCGTCGGTATCTCGTGAATAACACGGGTAATGTTGGCCTCCAATGCTTTAGTCGTAGCCGGCTTATCCACAAAAACTTAGATTTTACGTAGGTAAGGTTAAGTTACATTGGGTGCCAGTTTGTCAGCACACTTCAGCGCGTTTGCCAGCACACTTAGACCATTTTTTGGTCCATTGTGGTCCATACAACGTGGATACTGTCTATTCTCCTCGTTATCTGTGAGAAAACCATTCTGAGCTTTTAATGAAACGGAGGAGATTTTTCGCGTTTGTTTTTGTCAAATCGCTGAGATTTTGAAAGTTGTAACCTCCAAGATGGAGCTTCCTTTTGTTTGATAGAGCCGGGTAGTTACAAAGGAGTTGAAGTATTGTTTCTTCTTCCTCTTCGTCCATGTAGCTCCCACAGAAGTCGTTTGTGTGGAGGCCTAGCCTTTCTGCGTGCCTGTCTATTAAACAGATTCCAGTGATAGCACCTATGGTGGTACTAATATTATGATCTATCGAGAGAAATCAGCCCTATGGATCTTCTCAAATCCAGCTTCGACCAAATTTGTTTGGTTATTTGACACGTCGTCATGTTGCGCTTGTAGCGATAGAAATACCTAATGCACCTGTGTCGGATACAACTGGTAATTTAGTTCCACGTCTGGCGATTTTATCAGCCTTACAGTTCCTAGGAATGCCACTATGCCCAGGCACCAAGCATAGGTGATTGTTAAACTGCTTTGACATCTCTTGCACAGATGAGCGGCAATCTAGGGTTGCCTTTGAATTTTTTGGGTTTGATTCCAGGGATTTGATGGCCGCTTGGTTGTCCGAGAAGATGCTAAAATCCTTAGCAGATATTATATTCTCTTTCAGCCGGGATAAAGCTTCTTTGATCGCCATGAGTTCCGCCTGGAACAAGCTGCAATGATCCGAAAGATGGAAAGGTTTCTGAGATTTAGGCTGTCGGAGAAGACACCAGCACCCACTCCGTCATTTGTATTGAAGCCATCGGTATAAAAACGGATCGAGTCATTTTGCACAGGATCGTTACTCTTCCATGGCGATCTGTCAGGGATTGTGAACTGGGAACTCCTATAAAAGTTTATCCTGGCAAGGCTGTAATCAGTGTTTTCGGGAATATTTGTATATTCGTTTAGAATTGTTGAGTGGCCAGTTTGTATATTTGACCACTGTTGGATGGCTTTAAGACGGATGGCTGAGTTAGCTGCTCCTTCTAGGGGTAGTAGGTGAAAAAGAATGTCTACTGCTGCTGAGGGTGTTGTACGAAGTGCACCACCGATAAACAGACACACAGTTCTTTGCACCTTGGCTAGTTTTTTGCTGTTTATAGCTATCTCTAGCGCTATCCAATATACTACCACTCCATAAAGAAGTATCGGGCTTATAACCGAGATATAGAAGGAATGCGTGATACGAGGTTGCATTCCCGATTTCATGCACCAGGCTTTCTTATCGGAATAAATGGCGACTGTCGCATTCTTTTCTCTTTCTGTTATGTTCAGCTTCCTCTTAAGCTCACTGTCCAAAATAAGTCCCAGGTATTTTGGTTTGTTTGAGAAAATTTGTGCGATTCCGTTTAGTGACGTGAGGAATTTTATATTTCCTAACTCAGTCTTGTGGGGGTTGACCACAGACCACAACTGACTGCCCATTTGGGTATATTCAGACGCTTCCTTGAGATTGCGATAGCGACGTCATCCGTTCATCCCTACTTTACGTAGCGCCAAAGGGAAAAGTCTAACGGTGCGATATCGCATGATCTTCCTAGCCAATTCACTGGTGCGAAGAGTGGAATTAATTGTTCTCCAAAGCGGTCTCTCAATATGTCCATTGTTTCACGGACCGTGTGGCAAGTCTTATTAGAACCAAATGTTGCGGAGATCTCGGGCTTTAATTTTAGGCAAAAAACAGTCCGTTATCATGACGCGATAACGAGCCCAGTAACGTCTGCGCCAGCCTCATTTTTGAAGAATTACGGACCAGTAATTCCACCGGCCCATAAACCACACAACACGATTGTTTTGCATGAATGTAATTGCAGATCTTTAGCCTCTGAAATTTTGTGTACAGACGTATCCATTGAATCGGGAATTCGCATCATCGCTGACCAAAATATTGGTCGAAAACAGTAGATCTTCAGCAAGTCTCTCGAGAGCCATTGACTAAATTTGCAAACGTTGTTCGGGTGTAACTCTATCCATGATGAAATGTCAATGAACAGTGAATAAAAAACACACTACTCACGCGTCATCTGTCAAAAATCCCTTTTGAAAAAAATACCTTTGGATTGATTACCCGTTATATTAAATACATGGCCTGTGCCAATAAGTCAGAGACCTACACCTTGGTCAATTTAAAATGCACACTTGCTGGAGTACTGTGTGACTAATGCGAAATGTCATGGAATCATGGACTATGCGCCTTAAGCGTTTTAGCGTTATGATATTTGAAAGATGTTGTTAAATGCAGTTCTCGTTCCATCTACATTAATACGAAGGATATCACTCTGATTGGCCTAAAGTTGTTGGACGGATTTCGCGATAAATGATGAAGATCTCGTGCTGCGGTAGGAAACACAGCTAAACTTGATACACGTCGATGGGTAAGGAATTATCGTTAAGTTAAGGTATAGAATGATCGTTTCCTCTGTTAGCCAAAGTATTCATCTTCAAGAGTCTTTCAGATAATTGTGCGTACATGTTCAAAAGATGTCGGGCACCAATCGTACACTGAGCTGCTAAATTTTCACACATAACTGCGGCAATGCTTTTGAATTTTAAGCTTCAACTCCACTCCAATTTTTGCTGGTGATTATATTTAACAGAACCAACTGCTTGTTCTACTCCATCTTCCTTGGCATTCATGTGCGCACCCTCCACATTTTTTTTTTTGAAAGTCATCACAATAATTTGCTCCAACAATGCATGCAATTCGCGTTCGAGTCACAGATAAACCCACTACATCACACGACTGGAGCGACAGTACATAAATTAACCGACCCAAGACAGCTAAATAGCAATAAAATTCTATCGTTTTCTGATGTGAACCCAAATCGATCTCGTAAATTTCCCACATGTGTGGAATTTGTGAATTTAATTTCCAAATAAATTAGGAAAGTGTCCCGTCCCGTGAACAAGCTTCGCTTGAATTGACAAATTCAAACCTTCAGCCGGGCAACGAGAGTAGATATTTAAATTCCAGTCATTCTCCCTCATTTCGGGACATCCCGACATCAGCAGCTCATTCCGCGCGCGCTGCTGCGACTTAATCCCCAAATCGTGGTGGATACAGGCAATACAAATCGTTTTCCCATCGCACACAGAAATACTTGTCTGCTCCAATTGGGACACGACAACGACAACAAATAAAAGAAGATACGAAGTGAATTCCAGGTGATTCTGGAACCAAAAGAAGGGATCATTTCGCGCGCTCATCAAGGGCCGGCATGCCGTTTCCCAGAAGCGATTTCGGCACTCCGATACATCGCCTCGAATACCAATCGCAAAATCTATGGCACACAAATGGTTAATTTATTGCCAAAGCAAATTATAGATCGTCTCGATTGATTGTGGAACACATCAGCACCTCGGCAGTAGTTGTATACGTAGAACGAGGTGTCGTCTATGCGCATGCGCAACATACACCTTCGCGTCAATTGGTCGGTCGTCGCGCTCTCAGTATTGGGCGGCGATCATCGAGGGGAATACCAAGTAGGCGCAGAGCTACTACTCCGAAGGGAACCCATCGCGTAGTCGGATCGAAATGATCCCACTATCAGGAAATCGAACACAATACCCATAATAAATTCTGAGTAATTCTCGTCGATTCGGTGAGAGAGCTTAGCGCATGCGTCATGCCCTCAAAGGCAGATGTGGGAAAGATTATTTGTTAACAGCAATCCCCGCGATTGTGATGGTGGTGGGTGAATCAGTTCCCAACTCTCTGCGCTTGCTCTTGCCACCGAACAACTCCCTTGGCAGTCGTCATTATTTATCGATCGCACCTTTAATCGGTAGCGATACTTGTATTTTAAAAAGCTTCTTTCGGATGTATATGTATCCGTTGCTGTATCTCATTGCGCCCGACTGAATGCCGTTGGAGCCAAAGTCATGCAGCTTCAGCTCCTCGCGACACGATGAAAAACTAGCAGAGGAAGAAGAATCTGCAGGGATGACGAGCTGTTGGCAGAGCAGCAAGAAATGCCAGAGTTTAATTGATTTATGAAGTAAGGCTGAATGCGACATTTGTCGCTTGCACATCTGGGAATAGTTTTCGGTGAAGGAAGGTGGTAGTGATGGTGGTGGTGGTGATGGTGGAGATGGTGATGTTGATGCTGTTCCAGCGCAGAATTGCATCGATATAGCCAAAGACAACCGGTTGCAATGAACTTTATGTACTCGAGAGTCGAGAGTCGTTGTAGGCAGTTTGCTCCTTTTTGTCGCGTTGTTTTCATTGCCAAACCGACTCGTTTATGGAATTTTCATAACAGGTTGAAGGCGATGTTTCTGTCGTCTTTTTTTGTTGGCCTCATCTCGGCTTACGAGACAAGAGGTTGTGCAAGGCAATAGAGACAGATATTAACAGAGATGCGGGCTGCATTGGAGATTCCTTAAATGTACACAAACGTACGTGGATATACCCTTATTGGCAATTAGCAAAAAGAAGAAGAAGATGCGACTCCTGATGTGTGTGCGGGGCGCAGTTTCGCAACGGAAGTTATTTTGGAATCATCTTTTGCATTTTAGCGCATAATTATGGAGACTTGGCAGCACGTACTGTTTGATATTTTTATGGTGCTGCAACACAGGCAAAGATATTTGGGGCTTGCTTGTTCATTTAGAGAGGTGACGGCAATGATGCAAACGTTAGTTGATTTCAGGCCGTTCATTGACTGACAAAATGTACGTTCCAAGAGCCGCCTTTAGTAATGAAGAATTACCGGGGCGACAGACAGTCCATAAGAAAAATGCGGCTGGAGCGGATGAAATAATCTCTGAGAAAAGTCCGAAGTGGAGCTCTACATCTCCTAGCCATCTTAAGACGTTTTACTTAGACTAAGTTGGGTTAGGTCATGGTACCTAAACGTGCATACTTTGGATACCACATGGATGCCATCAATTCATCTACCTATGTGAACAATCTCAAGCTGTCCTGGAAGTAGAGATAGGTACTTACTTACTTAAGTGGCGTATAGTTCTTGGTTGAATCTTCGTCTCCATAGCCCGTCAACGCAACCGGGACCAAAAATTTTTCGAAGAAATTTCTCTCAAATCTTCATACACTTGTCGTGGTTGTTGTTCTTTCATATACCCAGCATCGACTGTGTCTCAACTACGATATTTCCTTGTTCACCTCGACGTGGCGTGGTGGATATCTGCATTGTTACCTTGGCTGCAACAAGGTAGTGGTCCGAGTCGGTGTTAGCCCCTCGGAATGTACGGACATCCAAAATACTGGGTGCGTGCCTCTTCTCTATCGCAATGTGATCAATTATATTGACCGTTTGTTTATCTGGAGACCGCCATGCGCTGTCGATAGTGGCATTTCGTTCCGTAGCGAACTCAATTAGCCTAAGTCCGTTGCCAGACGTGTTATCGTGTAGGGCTGTGTTTTTCGACAATACTGCTAAAGATGTCTTCTCTTCCTACCTTTGATCATAAATCATACTTCGGTAGTCGCTCAAAGGTTTTTTCAAGGAGTTCCTAGAAGCTGTATCATCTTTTCCCTCGCGGGAGTTTGAGCGCATATAAGGGTTATGCTGAGCGAATTTGGCCTTGATGCGAATTTTTACAATGCGTTAGATTGTTACTCCAAAGTCACAAAGCACAATCCCCAACCTGGAGGCACAGTTCCAAATTATTTGAAAACCCTAGGACACGGGGCCATCAGTATCCACTACGGGATTGATCGCTGCGGTTCATCCGCCACCATCTTTATTCAAGGAGCCTGACTTATCCTTGAGATTCCTAAATAACCTGTATATGTCGAAGCAGCTCATCTAGGTTCGCCTGGGACAGCAGGCCGGGTATTACGTGCCATTCTGACCAGGCTATTTATAGTTTTGCGGTTTTTCGTCTTGTCGTCAACACTTGCACTTATTGTTTAGCCGGTTGGAGGAGACCAGTATCCGATGGTTACCACTTGGAGGTAAAAATAAACACCAATAATGTGTAGTACCCACCGGGCATTGCCAAATTAAAGCCAATCAGAGTCTACCCTCGTTCTACAAAATCCAACCATCAGGCATACTTTTATCCTACCTAATTTCGCTTAGGAGTTGTTGAATGTTACTTTCCAAAGCATCTCCACCGGAAAATCGCATCTGATTCATATATGCTTACGTGCTAAACCACACCCCAGTACACAGACTAATACCCTCTGCATGACCCCTCATTAGGTACTAATTTGCGCTTATTGGGGGTTATCTAGCTAAATATCCGTCTTGTGGCAGCTGCATCTTTCGCTGTTCTCAGATTTTTTTAAAGACTTGTTACACAGCTACATGCTACAGAATTGGATTCTTTTCCGACCGCAACATATTGTCGAGACTTAGGGACTGGGACTGGGCAGAGTAATTCCCCATGCTTTGAAGCATAGCAATAAAAGGTTTCTTAGTCTTTATCTGGACATGAGCTGTCGTATCCAAATCGGTGTGGGAACTTACGATAACCGCCATGACTAGATGGGAACTGCATGAGAAGGTCATTGCAATCCCCAGAGTTATTCAGAGTTATCCAGTCTAGGATTGCCGGTATACATGATTTTTGCACAATAAGGAGACTAAACCCAATCCCTGCCCGGACTTCTGCAATAAGTTGATAGTATTTCATCTCTTCATCAGCCTCCTATATTATTGGAATAGGTCACACTAAAAGCAGAATATTGCTATGTAGCAAGTGGTCTTCTAATGGGCGACTATTTCACAGCAATAGGGTCATCGTTCTTCTTTATTGGTGAGTTATGCGATCTAATACCGTTTTTTTTCTGACATCACAGCAGATCGCGCCTTTCTGAATCCAAATTCATGGTGTGAGAGGGAGGACTCTTTTCTCATTATTGCGTCTTGGATGTTCTTTTCAACTAGCCGAGCGAAGTTATCTTTCCGATTTTGTTTATCTGACTCCATAGGAGATCATACTGTTACCCCTTGGTAATGCATTCAGTCTCGTCAGTAGGGACGCTTGCACTTCTGTGGCTCATTGCAAAACTTTTCTCTAACAGCCAGGTGATCACTTACCGGCTAAAAGACAATCGCTATTGACTACAGTTAGCTTCTCACAATGAATTGTCATCCTAATTGTTAAACCTTTGGTGGGAGGTGTAATACAAATGTCAATGTCAGTATCGACTACCTTCGTCTGATACGCCGCCATCTTGGAAATTCCTCAGTGGCTCGTTGTCCGAATATGTCAGGGCAGTTCGTGTAGGTTGTGAACTTTGCACATCCTAATTGTTGACTTCAGAATAGGGATTCATCCGCTCCCGCCTGAAAATCCGAAGACGTGTCCAATTTAAAAGTAAAATTCTGCCCGCTTTCATCTAGAATATTAGCATTAGATCTACGGACCCATAACAGGTATGTTATCAAGTTCACTTCCGGCACTATAGCTTAACTACATGTCAACTTACTTTACATCGTCATCATCGATTTATCAACGATTTAATCAAATCTGCTGATAAGTCATCAACACAGTACATAACAAACTAATTAAACTGTGAAACTAATTTATTTATAACCCCCACCAGTAAGTCATATTGTTGTACTTATTTATTGGCATAGCAGATACCGGTTCTGTAATTTCCCAAAAGATTAATTTTGCCATGGAAATACTATCAAGGGTCTTATCAACTTGATAAATGGCCTATAAACGAAAATAAAAAATAAAACTCCACCAAGCATCTATAAATTGCTTAAATTATATTTTTTTAGCGTAAACACTTTTTTATACATAAATTTCAAAGACCTAACTTTCATGTCAATAGGGACTGTGCAATTTATGACTTATTATACAATTGCTTTAGAAATTTCCTCCCAGTTACTGCTAGGGTATCGTCTTTCACCCATTCACGGACTAGTTCGGCGATTTCTTCCTTAGCCGCCCTCATTTCAGCGGTGTCCCGAGTGCTAATTGATCCGAAATCCGCACAGTGAGAGTATACTGAAAGGAACATTATTTAGATTATTCCCGAGCACGTCACAAATGAGAACTTCTTACATGGAATGACGGTAGCCTGATTCTCATCGGTGATACCCATTGCACTCCATGGATCCAAACTACCATGAGTCATGAAGACATTGTCCACTTCAGGATTCATACCACCGAAGAAATCATTGGTATCATCGGCATTCTTGTAGACAGTGTGGTTTGTGAAGTCTTCACCATAGACATCGCCGCAGGTGGCGATGTACAATGTCACTGGGAAACTGCTGCCAAATGGTTGAGCATTTGATCCAGAGGTTTGATACCAACCGTATTCGTTGCAGGTTTGATAAAGCCATTGACGGTACACTGGAAAATAATGAAAAGTTGATAAGAAGCAGTCAAAAATTATATTTTATATATATTAAGGGTATTCATGCAACATCGTAATTTTATTACGTGCGAAAGATTGTAATTTTACGACGACCTTTCATGAACGACCCTAAAACTGCACCACTAAATAATGCGGTAACCCACTGAATTGAATCTCATTTTAGTAATTTATTTTTTGATAGAAATTTGTTCCTATTGTTCTCTTTCCGTTCTCGATCATTTTTTTAGTTTAGCGAACACGTTTGATGTGTGAAAGTGACTGATTAAATGTCAAAATAGCATTTCAAAAGTTTACAACGTTTACCATCTCAGTATACGCACCCAATTCCTGTGAGAAAATTCCGATATTGTTGGAAAAGATTTCCCATACAAATTTTGACAGTTCATTTATCACGTCGTAATTTTATCACGTTTACATCGTTTACGGCGACTTTCCGACGTTGCATGAAAACCCCTACTATATTATTACAAGCCAACTGTCAAAAACCGATTCCCCAAACGGAATAAGTCGCTACATGCAACTTTCCTATATTTTTCTGGTAAAAAAAATCTATCACTGGTATTAATAAACCTTTGACCGTGCGCAAATTGTAAAAAAAAATGACAGATGTGACAAGTCAGTGGCGCATTAAATGACAAATAATTGCATTCGTGAAAGTTGGCTCGTTTTATTGACGACGGAAGGATTGCATTCTTTGCCAAGCTACTTCTGGTAGCTGACAAATTGTTTCATTTTAACTGCTGGCATGACATTACCTCTTATTCAATTCAAATGTCATACAAGGGTGGTAATTAACTTAAAAGTGACAGGTGTACTATAATCGCAGAATTCACTAGTGTATAAGAGAAAACAATACCTAAAATTGTCGACCTACTCCTTGAAAAGTGTAGTGAACCCAACAAAACATGTCCACACTTCTTACATTGTATTGCATAACCATACATACAAAGTATTATGTGACATAAAGTCAACTGTCAAAAGTTTGTCATAGTGCATTGCACTGACCCATTAATGTGCCACCTGAGATTGACGGAAACATTGTTGTTGCATTGACTCATGCTCGGTCGCTTCAATATGTATCAAGTGTCTAATTCCCGATCCACTTAGTATCAACATGGTTTGGGAATACTAAGAGTGAATAGTTATATAAGGACTGAGATTTTTGGAATAATCTCAGATTCATTTTGACTATTCAAGTTGTTTCTCATCTGGCAGACCACTATGACATTCGTGCCCTGCCCTACGCTACGGACATTTGTTCTGACAAAACAGACTCTATGACATTCCTGCACTGCTTAGCATACAATAGTATAGGCTTTCTTACATCCTACTTTTTTACATCCTAACATCTTTCCCCTAGTAAGACCTCACTAACACATGCTTGAAAAGCAGACTGTCATAAATGTCCAAATTCATAAACGTTCAGAAAAGCTATTTGAAGTTTTTCTTTACTAGGGATGCTTCCTTAAATGCCAAACGACACTTACGCTCTTAAGTCAGTGTTCCAGCTATAGATGTGACGGTTTGATGCAAAATTTGTATTGTTTTGCGAATCGGTCTGTATATTTAACTCAAAATCGCCAAATTTTGAGTTATGTCAGTTTGTTTTTCAAGCGACGACATGTTCTTGTGAGTGGTTCAGTAACAGTTTAACGATTACCACCAAGGAGCCCAGACAAGCCTTTTCAATTGTCAATTGGGTTTTGAAGGCAAAACTTGTCAAAAAAATGTCTAGCGCCACAGGTCTATATAAGGTCTGTTCCCGTTCTTTTTCAGTAAAAATTAGTAAATTCTCAAATTTCTTGGAGTGGGGGTAAATTATCTCAGAAAGAGACAAAATTACCAAAAAGTACGGAAACGCGTTTAAGTAAAAAACAGTAAAATTAAATATTTTGTATGCATTTGAAAGAACAAATGTCATAAATCACATGTCAAAACAAGCGAGTTGTCACTTTTAGATATCAACTGACAGTTTACTGATTTTTACCAACAGAAATTTTCTGCAGTAAATTTTTTTTACAGATTTTTATGGAGGGGTAGTTTTTTGCTCTCTCGTGAGCAGTCCCTTTTACTTATTTTTGCGTACGGGAACGGCAATAAGTAAAAATCAGTAAAAATCAGTAAGAATCAGTAAGAATCAGTAAATATTATTTTGTACGGGAACAGACCTATAATCTACTATTAAGAATGAAAGTGATTTGACAGCCGATCACAACCTTTTAAGAATTGTCGATTGAAAGTTAAAGACGTCGGATTTGGATTTCATAACAAATCGTGGGTTCTCAAAGCCACCCAAATATTTTATGCTGCTCGCCTGGCATTACCATGTTATTTCCTGACACATAGGTGTTACATCCGTGTACTATAGAATTCATACCACCAGTGTGTCAAAGGAATAACTGGTCGAGATCGTAGAAGCGATGTATTCAAGAACAGAAAGGGTTTTCATGCAACGTTGGAAGTTGACCATACGTGAAAAACTTCCCTAAAACTACATGCCTACAAGATTTGGAAAACCAATCATGTTCTTTACGTTTCTGATAATTTGCTTAACTTGGCGACTATGTTTGAACTTATCAAAATCTGCGATGTTAAATATTTTTATGTGTTAAAATCAAATCTTGAAGTTCATATACCATGTCGTAAATTTACCTAGACTGCGATAACTTGCCGACATTTTATTAATATTCATAGATTAGAAATTTATCTGTTCTGCGCAAAATAAGAAGCATTATTTGCACATTTGTTGTCAAATATTTGATTTTGAGGTTATAACTCCTAAACTTTGCTAATGAACTTGGTAACTTAACGATTAACAAATAAAAAAATCGACTGTCAATTATTAAGTTCAGAAAAAAATGAAAGTGTCAAATAAATAATGGACATCAACAAATCTTGAAAGTTTTGCGTCATGGTAATCAAACACAATTACTATCACAATTTGTTTGTATTTTATGTCAAATTTTTGAAATTATGAAAAATGAAATATATAGCTTCTGATATGGTCACTTGTCAAATCATAAATTGTATCATATGACAAATTATCGTACAAACATTGTGCATTAAATTGCAATAAAAACTGAAACAGTCATAAAACGTCACAAATGTCTCAAATTCTATGTGAAATATTAGCGTTCTGTGAATTATATAAATCTGTCACGACCAGAGATGACAGAAATTACACTTTTGTTGAATAACTACATTTGTTACGTCTGCTACGCAACTGAGTTAGTCAAAGTAGTTAAACGTAGTTAACGTAGGAAAATGTAGTAGACCAAGTGGTATCTGTCAAAATATATTTTGGGTTGCTTTTTCCCAGAATAATTTATGTTTCCCCGAAATAATTCAATAAAATGCGGTGAATATTCTGAATTAATAAATTGTGATTTGTGAGCATAATCAAAATAAATGATAAAAAAAAATAAAAAAAAACATTCCTAACTTATAGAAGAAAATACATTCCATAATTATTGGAGCCAGGTTCGGTTTACTCCTGTTGAAAAGTTGGAAAACGGAAGAGTAGGAGCGCTCTGCGATGAAAGCGATATCAATTATCGTTCTTAAGAAATCATCATCTAAATCATTTGTTGAACAAAGTTACCATTTTTGTATGGACCTACAATTTTATACCGAATCCGATTGGTAAATTGATTATTCAAACTTTTGTAATAGTGAAGTTGAAAACTAAACTCTGAGAATATGGAGCTTTGACGACTTTGCCACTTCACACATAAGCCAAATTAAGTATGACATTAAATCCTATCACAATGTCAAACTGACATATTTTGATACCCCAAATAATCGTGCAATTAATACACCAACTTTTGTATATTTGCAATAATATCGGACTTTCATATTGATGCATGTAAACAATTTGATGTATGTGTGTCATTTAAACCTGTCACCCTATTATATGAATGGATGACTTGGTTTTTCTGATACCGATTACTACGTTTTTTTAAATATAATTTAAAGTTTTGTAGAAATGCAAAATGTAATTAGTTTGTTCTAGAATTCGGTAATTTTAGCGTTTGGCGCAGCAAGCTCGTTACCAACGCCTATTCTACAATAAAAAGAAAACAGAAACAAATCACTTACTTGACGATGTTGAAAATGTTGATTCAGACAAATATGTAATCCAACTTTTGTATGAATAATCGATGCAAGTTGACGATCCAGTGTACCACAAAGCAAAATTGGCAAGACCAATTAAATCATCATCACCCCTCATAATTACACTGCATCCGTTTTGAATATCTTGATATCTAAGAAATTGCATTTTTGTTAAAATCTATTTCCCGCCAAATAAACATGTATAACACTAACGACTCATCATGGTATTGAACAATACCAGCCCACATGTCCGAAAGGGAACTGAACAACGACCACAGATCCAAATCATTATTCTCGTCGAAACTGTTGCAGATTTTCAGCATAGCTTTCACTTCAGCACCACGTTTGTCAGCAAACATTTTCTCCAACTCAGCGACGCCATTTTGAATGCGATTGTAGCAGGCCTCACCACCGATTTGTTTGATGGATTGTCCAGTGACTTCTTTGTATTCTGGAAATAAAATTTGGGTTGAAATTAACATGTGCTGTCAAATGGTTGTATAGCATAGAAATGAACAACTGTCAGATTTGAAGTTTCGCAAAATTCACTTAGATTAATGTCATTTCTGCAATCGCCAGGGTTTGAACAAAACTGCAGTTCTTCTAAAAATGTTAAATAAGAAATAAATCGGCTTAGAAAAAACCACCGCATTAACTTTGACAGTAGCTGAACACTTTTGAGCATTATTGGAGTTTGTGAATATTGCACATTTTGATATTTCATACTAAACTGTCATAGAAGATAGAAGGTCGTTGCTTTAAAAAAAAAATGCTGGTGGACATTAAGAGGATGCTAAATTTACCGAGTCAAAAATTTAGTTCCGATTGCTGACGGCTCAATGATTTATTCAGCAAACATTTTTACAACTCTTTGACTTTTGTTTGTTTCTTAGGTCAAAAAATAGTTTTTTGATTGGGTTAAACTCAATTTGTTTGTTCTCTTTCGTTTGGTATTAATAATTAATAGTGATAATATAGTATTAAGACAATATGTCAGAAAAATGCATATCTCGTTTGGTATTAACGTGTTACTGCAAATAATTAAACTGCTTTCAATATGGTTTTACGAAGACCTTTTTACCAAACGTCAAAGAACTCTTGGTCTCGTGAAAAAAAATTCAACTCGAGATTTTAATCAAACCTAACATTATGACAGCTAGAAAAAGTGTCTCCGGCAATTCTTTCCTTCTGTCAGTCTGTGTACCCAATTGGAGGCCAAACGACTTTGCCAAACGGATTTGTTTCAAAATTTGATATTCGAGGTTCTTGGGGTAATACTCGGAGGGATTTTTGGAATTGGTATTATAGGGTAAAAATAACAAATAATACCTTATAATCAGTTTTAGCCTTAAAGTCTTATTGGAATTTTTAGTTTTCGCCAATCTGTCAAAATATTTATTTAATATTGCGCTCTCCCTTTTTCTTCACTTGATAATGGAGAGGTGGAATTCGACAAATGTCCGTCTCAGAAATTTAGTACAAACCCCTCGTTTGTTTTATTCCAATAGACGTTATCTGCTTATACCTTTGACTCACTGGTGGTACTAATACTATGGTATACGGTTGTACCACCTATGTGTCAGGAAATACCACGCGAGCAGTATGGTATTTGCATGACTTAATAACAGGTGGCGCAAAAGTTGTCACCCGTCGCAAAAGCTGTCACCCGATGTTTTTTGGTTGCAAATATTTAAATTCTTCAGCAAAAAAAGTAGAAAAAATTATTCCATGATTCATGTCTTATGCGCCACCTATAATAGTTGTTTCGGGTGACAACTTTTGCGCCACCTTGTACTAGCATTGTTACTGTGGTATACATTGAATAAGTGGTACCATTTTTTCAATTACCATTTGTCAACTAATACTACATGAATCGTGTGTCACCACACAAAGTATTGCCAATGCAATGGTATTTATACCACCAGTGTGCCAAAGATATTTCTTTGAGATTTTCGAGATCTCGGCAAGGGGGACTATAAGCTAAGTTTTGCTTTGCGGATTATTTCGATATCACCGATAAATTCGAAAGTGGAAGTGATTTCTTAAATACTCAGCTCCACTTACTTATCCCCTCGATATCTCTGAAAAATTCATTCGATTGTGTGGTTGCTTACTTGATACACCGGAAACTTTTCAATTCCTTAGACAACAATTTGTCATCTCCTTTATGCTGGAACCAAACAGATCCGATATCTCAGAAAAATTAATAAGTAGAACGTAATTCCTGACCTAAGGATCTGAAGCCCTTTTTTTTGTAATTTGCTGACCCTTTGAAACAAAACGACTGCATACCTTTGACGTTTCATAAAATTATTACAATACGTGTTGATGCGTAAATTGAATAAAAGAAAAATGAAAACCGTTTGTTTGACAGATAAAGCTGAGAATGCTGGCCAACTTAAATAAAAAGTAGGGCAACAGAAGAAAATCTCTGAGGGATGTGTAATCCGCTAAATCCGCGGTGTCACGCTACAATAAACGTTTGACAGTCAGTGTTACTGTTACATTTTATAGTGTAAAATATGCTGCTGTATGCGTCCATTTTTATATAAAGTTATAAAGATAACGTTTATACTTCTAGTTAATCTGATTGATATTTTCAAAATCTGACAGCCCTAAGGTTACTTTTTAAATTCGAAAAACTTATGAAGAACAAATCCATTTGACTGATTAATATTAATACATAATGAGAACTGATTATTTTGAAAACTCATAACATTATCGTTTTCTTTATCTGTGTTATAATTGTCAAAATCTGACCATAGATTATGATCGAATGCCGTTTTCAACGATATAAACGTTATCACCGGAATGTGTATTCATTTTGATATTTTATATGATCAATTGATTGTAAACTACAGCTATCTCTCATTATGTCATTCTACTGTCGAAATCTATCTTGGAAAAGTGTGAATGAATGAAAATGTTTTGTTAATTTTTTTGATTGCTTTGCAATGTTTTACATGCTTAATTTAACTGTCATATTATCTTAGCATCTGTCGAATTCTATAACATTTTTATATCATTTCAATCTTTGTAATTTTTGTAAAAAAAAAAAACTGCGAAATTTTACAATGAACTGTCATATATATTCAATATGTTCACATCTGTCAAAATTGATAGATAAAAGAAGATATTCATTGTTTCAAGATGTCAAAAACAATAATTAGCGACAAAGAACTTTTGAGCAAGTTGACACCAGTACTCCGGTCAGCAGAGACGCTGTTCATGAATTTGATGGGTACCTCGATCACAATCACGATCATGATCTAAATTGTATTAGATGATCGGAGTAGTTTTATTTTCCTCATGGGGTAAATTAAAATAGCCTTACGATTTCCAAACAGAAGGCAGGCACAATAGACGAACGTTAAGTTGCGCGCACAAGCTTAAGCTGAAGACGGGCCTAACTGAATAGAGGTCTTGTTTGATGGATAGATTAACCGGCGTCATTAAAGTGAAGTTAGTGTTGGACATAGTTAAATTTAAATTCGAAACTGGATTTTGTTAAGGTTTAACCAAGGTTCACCTTAACAGAATGTTATACCTTATTTCTCACAAGAAACGGCCCACCTTTGCCTTCTTAACACCCATAACACCACTCTTAACTTACCAACAAAATTGACTTTAGCTAAAAGCGGTGCACTTGATGACCACGCTCCAACAGCCAACTCAGGATATAATTTCTTGAACCATGTCACCATAGTAGCTGAGTACGATCCTCCGGCCAAAATCACCTTTGAGTTCTCCAAGCCGGGTGTGGTTGCCTTGATAGTCACTATGAAATGTGCCAAATCGGCCAAAGCTTGCTTAATGTCCAACCACTTAAGATTTCCTGTGCTTAGATTGCTGAAATTAATTTTCAAATAATTGAATGAATTAAACAAAAAAAACTATAAAAGGTTACATAGTTGGCCAGCTGGCGCCATAGTATCTGTGCTCAGTGTAAAACAAATATCCATTGTGCTCACGAGCCATGTCATGTAAGTGTCCGCCCACCAAGAAACCATCGGAAATTTCCCATTCACCACCAACAAAAATGAAAATCGGACCACCGGCTTGGAAATAGGCATCATTTGCCATGTACCTCTGGAAAGTGGATAAATAAGTTGCCACCTAAAAGTGCGGTCCTCGATGAAGAACTCTTACCATTTGCCATGTGCGGGTTTCACTGTCATCAAAATTGTCCAACTTTTGTTCAATCCATTGAGTTGTTACACTATCGGCAGTGGCACGATCACTTTTCACCGGTGGTGGTGGACTACGATGCAATCGCTGGAAATTCTTTTCGAAAACGTTGATATCCTGTGCCGCCGCGATGGCGCAGGAAATGGCCAACACAAAGGTGATGGTAAACTTCATCCTAACTCGACTGACCAACGGTGTGTAAATGAAATTGCGAAACGGTTGCGAAGTTGGAAGGTTTTATAACGTAGATTGTGGGGTTTTATTTTAGGGTCTTATCAGATAGTATTTCAAAGTTTAAGATTGGTAAGATTGGGGATGGACATGCGTTAGGTTCAGGCGATAAGGGAAAAAGATTTACTACAGGTTTTATCTGACATTAGACGCGATAAAGGTTATGTTTGAGGAAGCTAGCAATATGTTATACAGGTGGTTTGGACATTTATGGTTAAGGCCGAAAGCGATGCTCGAAAAGTTTTCCTAAAATCAGAATTAATAAGGTAAGGGGAAACATTGACTGGAGACTGAAATCGGGAGAAGCACTCTATGAGCATGGTATACTTTGTTTACATGATAATGACTCATTGTGATATTTTTTTTCACGAATAGCCAAATGAGCCCCCCGAGATTAAAATCTCTAAAGGGATCATAGCTATCCATACTCGTCAGTTCAACCTCAAATGCAATCCGGTTTGACACAGGATGGACTCTCGATCTCTAGACCTTTGAGGTCATCACGCAGTTCGTGGATCTAAGTACAAGTAAACCGGCCTATCCCATGGTGTTTTCTGGATGGCAGTAATGTCTGCTTTATAGCCAGAAGGTCTGGGCTCCATTCCCAGCCGTAGCAACACCAACATGATTTTTCACTTGCCCTCCTCTCGTGGTGATCTGACAAATCATCCGAGTAATATCAATTGACAAGAATATCTTATATCAACTTAGCCGTTCGGATTCGTCATAAAACAGGAGGTCCCGCCATCGTGCAAGAACACACGCAAACATGAATGGTTGTGCGACAGCTAGGCCCTGGGTACTAACAAGTCTGTTGCACCAAAAATTTGTATTTTGGTATTTTGCATCCGACGTCTGGCTGAGAATTGAAGACTCTATCCAAGCACTCGTTGCATATGCCCCGAGTGGTCGCCATCCCGATTGAGTCTTTTGGTAATATGGTGTACAAGCCCTGCCCCACCCCTTGTACCTAAATTTAATATTTTTTATAACTAAAGGGTGGACTAAAAGTCCGCAAAGTCCTGAGGAAGTGCAGAAACACTTTCCCAAGTAAGCCACCAGAATTCGGTGCTCTGCTTTTCAGCATCAGTTCTATCGCGATCCGATATCGCCGTGCTAAAGCGGAGGAGCTCCAGACCATTGTCGACATACCCGTCGCGGATTAGCCGCTTATCCCGCGCGTCACGGTGGCGGTGGTATAATTCCGGGATACCGTTCCTTTCCTGAACTAACCCTTACGAATAGATATAAACGAATGCCTCTGGTGGAATAAAGCCCTATATTAGCGCGTTCTCCATGTATATATCATTGGGTAGTAAGCCCCGAAGATCAGACTGTTGTCGCTATTCATCGCCCTTGCAGCGTGCCTTTGAATAACCTCAATAAGGAAATTGTCAATTCTATTCAGCTGAACCCCATCGTATAGGACCTTTTTGCAATAATAGTCTATGTACTCGGAGTCCGACGTTTGGTAGAATCCAAAGCAGGATCGGAGACACCGCCTCTCAAGCAGCTGTATCTTTTCCATGTAGGCTGGTGCTTCATTGACAACCGTAAGCTATGATTGGCTTTATAAGGACCATGTAGCAAATGAGCAAAATCCCCCCTTGCCCTGGCCAGACACGCATCTACATTTTTGTTAAAAAACAAAAACTTGTCAAGCCAGATGCCAAGGTATTTGACTTCACTTCTCACCGTCAACGGCAGTCCATGCTGTAATGATACACAATTCTTTGCCAGTTTTAGCTGGTATCGCTAGCCCTAAGCAATGGGGTCCTAAACTGAACTGTTTTTTGGAAAGTATGGTGATGACTTCGGACCTGATCTGTACCTCACTAGATCATCCTACAACCTACAAGATCACTTTTAGAAATGTTAAACAATATGGGGGAGTTTACCGCCCCCTGTTGTAAACCTTTTCAGCTTTAAAGGCTTTCTCCGAAATCACATTTGACAACGAACTTATTTTTCATAAGCATTTCTTAAATCATATATAGCATGGTCACTCACCACATAGGCAAACCACCACTAACCGAAACCATTACTAGACGCTTTGTCAAATTAAACATCAAATGTGACGACGACAACTATTACAGTAGCGCCGACAAATGTGAACATTATCGCCAGCGATAGTTTTTAATCTGTGGCAATCTACTACTTTTAAATGTCAGCACAAATGACAGTGCAGATCAAGATGGTGATCAAGATATTGTTGTTGATGAGCATCTCATGCACGATCAGGGTGATATCGATCCGTTGTTCGCCATAATGACATCGCTCGATGGCGGTAATGTGTCAAAATTGCTCCGCGTCAAAAAATCAAACATGGTCTACAATAAGCGTCAATGAAAGTAAATCAATCAAGTGAGAGTGAGTGCGCTAGATGATGTCTCTAATACAACATATCTGTCAAGTGATTGTAAAGGTTATTTTTATACCCTATCCCATAGGGGGGTATATTAGTTTTGACATTAAGTTTGTAACATAGAGAAATAATTTCGATACATATACCTCAAAGTATATGGATCGATTCAGAATCGCTAGCTGAGTCGATTAAGCCATGTCTGTCTGTCCGTCCGTCCGTCCGTCCGTCCGTCCGTCCGTCCGTCTGTGTGTCACCGATTTTTGGGCCTTAAATTTTGAGCTAGAGTGTTGAAATTTGGTATATAGACTCTCTGGCCGACGAAGCAGAACAAGTGTAAAAATTTTTGAAATCCGCCCACTGCCACGCCCCCTTTTTAGAAAAACTTATTTTTTGGCCAAACCGTAAGGAATTTCAAAAAAGTGTCTTTGCAACATATTTAGACAATCCTAATATCTATATTTCGTTCATACAAAGTTTTTTGCCACGCCCACTTTTTGTGGGCGTTTTTAGTAAAAAACGCTTTTTGTCCAAATCTTAAAACTTTCGAAAAAATTTTTGATGCAAATACTTCCGCAATGGTAATATAAACATTTTGTCCATAGATCATTTTCACCTGCGCCCACATTTTGGGGGCGTTTTCTTACAAAAACCATTTGTATACCCCATCCCAAGGCATTAGCAATAGAAATACGTTGTTTTTTGTCGAACCACACAAGATTTTGAGAAACTGTCTGAGCAATATATTGTGACAATGTCATTTTCTGTATTTCATCGCCATAAGGCCTATATTTTGAAGATATTAATTTAAAGGATGGGATGGGATAGGGTATTCAACGATCCGCATAGCGGATTGTAGCCTCTCATATGTTTTTTAGAGGTATAGAACTTTGAAATGGAATAAGACAAAGATGATTTTTTTTAAATTGACATGGAATTAACTTTATTCGAAAGAAAATCTTCTGGCATTATAATTTAAATATTATTGCTGTCATATGACCGCCACCAATTTTCGATTTTTTCCAAAAAATATAGCCTATAGGTATAGTATATAGGCAATAACGCGGCGAATGTTGTCCTCCAAGTGGTTGTTTCGGGCTCATCGGCGTAGACTACCAACTTCACATATTTTCACAGAAAATAGTCAAGCAGCGTTAAATCGCACGATCTTGGAGGCCAATTCACAGGACCAAAACGCGAAATTATGCGCTCAATGAACGTGTCCTTCAACAAATCAATTGTGGCACGAGTTGTGTGAAATGTTGCGCCGTCTTGTTGAAACCACAGCTTCTGCACATAATGGTTGTTCCATTGATGAACAAAAAAGTCAGTAATCATGGCTCTATAGCGGTCACCATTGACTGCCAGCATTGTTTTTAAAGAAGTACGGACCAATTATTCCACCAATCCATAAAGCACACCAAACATTCAGTTTTTGTGGATGTAACGGTGTCTCAACACACCATTGAGGATTATCATCACTCCAAATACGGCAGTTTTGTTTATTGACGTATCCATTCAACCAAAAGTGAGTTTCATCGCTAAACGAAGTTCGCTTTTATGAAGATTGGGATCAACGGCAATCTTGTTTTGGGCCCATTCACCGAATCTACGTGTTGCTAGGTGATCATGTGGCTTCAATTCTTGCACGAGTTGGATTTTGTAAGCACCCAAACGAAGATCTTTCCGCAAAATCTTCCATAAAGTGAATGGACACATCCAATTCCTGTGCACGATAGCGGATAGACTGACTGGGTCTTCCTCTACGCTACAGCAGCAGTGACTTCTTCAGTACGCACTATACGACGTCTCTGTGGATGTGTATTATCATTTAGAGTAAACGTGGTGCAAAAACGTTCCATACTTAATCGAATTAATTGCTCTGATGGACGATTATGTTGACCGTAAAATGGACGTAGTGCGCGATACGTATTTCGAACAGAACCATGATTTTCAAAATAAATTTTGCACAATTTGGAAGCGTTGTTCAGACGTCAGTCTATTTATATTGAAATTTTTGGAACACAAATGGTAGATTTAATGTGGAAAAGGCTGATTCCAGGAAGTATGATTTAACTTTTTTCTGACTCCTTACAATAGGAACCAATATTTCGTCCTTTTTGAATGCGGATTTATGTATAATCATAGATAAGGCCTATATTTCTCTCAACAAGAAATCTGCATCAGGATAAAAATCAAACACCCAAAAAATATGCTTCATATTTATATATTTAGATACAATTCGTAATTGAAATACGCGACTTAGAATTTAGTTAATAATTGCCTCATGTATTTTCGCCCACTCACTGAGACAGTGTCCTCACTAAGCCATTGGCGTACAAGCTCTGCGATTCTCAATTTGGATGCAACCATTTCAGGTGTATCGACCCAGCTAATTGACCAGTAGTCACTGCAGTGGGTATGTACTAAAAAGAGAATATTAAAACAATAATTATGTCTGTTGTTAACATTTTTAGAGAGCTATCTTACATGGAATAACGGTAGCCAGATTTTCATCAGTGATGCCCATTGGACTCCATGGATCCAAACTGCCATGTGTTTGGTAGACATTGTCAACTTCTGGGTTCATTCCACCGAAGAATTCATTCGTTTCATCAATATTTTCGTAGATTTTACTCCTTGTGAACTCAGCACCATAGACGTCATTGCATGTAGCGATGCTTAGATCTTCTGGAAAACTGCTTCCAAATGGTTGAGCTTTTGACCCGGAAGTTTGAAACCAACCGTATTCGTTGCAAGTTTGGTAAATCCATTGGCGATACACTAGAAAACAATGTTGTAGTTTTTGTTAGCTGTCAATATATGTTTGTTTGACAGATGTAACAAACATTTTGACAACTCATAACATGTACGCATTTGCTTCATCTAGTTACTTGCTTGATTCGTCCACAATCTTACATACTAATGTCAGATTGTAAAGGAATTACAAATACATCTGTCACAACTGAAATTTGACATAAAAACAAAACAAACTTACTTCCAGATTCTGTATTCGATGTAACTGACAGGTATGATAACCATGCTTTGTATGAATAATCTGTGCAACTTGAACCACCAACATACCACAGAACGAAATTGGCAAGACCATTAATATCGCTGTTACCTCTCATAAGTTGGGCACAACCATTTTCAATATTTTGATAACTTAAAGTGAATAAAACATTAAAACTTGTTCCTCGAAAAGTCAAAAAATATTACAAACTTACTAATGATGATGATATTGTACAATACCAGCCCACATGTTGGAAATGGAATCGAAGAATGACCAACGATCCAAATCATTATTCTCATCGAAATTGTTGCAGATTTTGAACATAGATTTCACTTCAGCACCACGTTTGTTAGCAATCATATTTTCTAATTCAGCGACGCCATTTTGAAGGCGATTGTAACAGGCTTCACCGCCCACCAATTTGATGGCTTCACCAGTAACTTCTGTGTATTCTGAAAATGAATTTAAAGTTAAACGTCAGAAAATACAATACAAATACAATAACAAATCAGTTTCTCTTTTGCTTACATTAACACATTAGGTCTGTTCCCGTACTTTTTCAGTAAAAATTAGTAAATTCTCAAATTTCTTGGAGTGGGGGTAAATTATCTCAGAAAGAGACAAAATTACCAAAAAGTACGGGACGCGTTTAAGTAAAAAACAGTAAAATTATATATTTTGTATGCATTTTAAAGAACAAATGACATAAATCACATGTCAAAACAAGCGAGTTGTCACTTTTAGATACCAACTGACGGTTTACTGATTTTTACCAACAGAGATTTCTGCAGTAAATTTTTAGAGATTTTTATGGAGGGGTAGTTTTTTGCTCTCTCGTGAGCTGTCTCTTTTACTTATTTTTGCGTACGGGAACGGCAATAAGTAAAAATCAGTAAAAATCAGTAAGAATCAGTAAATATTATTTTGTACGGGAACAGACCTAATAACTTTAGAAACTAGATGGCGCTATCTAAAGGCAAATATGACTTTGATGTTAGATGACAAATATTTTAAAGATAAAAAATGTCATCAGCTCCTAAATAGAACGTAGACATGCCTGAAAACTTGACTTTCTTATCACTTTTCACAAACAAAAAGTTTTGTGTTGATATTTGGCAAACAAAGAAATATTAGAGGTATTCAACAACGTTGGAAAATCGTTGTAAACATGGGAAACTGAAACTGAAACACATGAATTGAGTGTGTAAACTGAGATAGTAAATGTTGTAAGCTTCCGAAATTTTATTTTATTTTGACATTTGACATTTACTGAGTCACTTCCACACATCAAACATATCGTCGCTTCAAAAGCAAACTGACATAAGTCAAAATTTTGCCATTTTAAGTTATGTAAACTTTGCCATTTTAAGTGCCATTTTAAGTTATGTAAACAGAACGTCTTTACAAAATTACAATTTACGACTTTGCATGAATACGACATGCATCAACCCTAAGCCTGCATTGATACCGTAAATAAAACGTGATTGCAGTACAGAGTCTGTTGGTTTATCTACTTTGCGCTGGGTCTTAGGCTGAGATCCCTAAAGTGACAACACCTAAATTATTTTCACTTTTTTTCAAAGTTCGAAAAACATCAAAAACTATAAAACTGTCAGGAACATGTTCTCAAACTTGTCATTCTTAATCAGCTTAAAAATGTTGGTCCCATTCATAGTGCCAAAAATATAACTTCGCACAGTCACAGCTTTAGGCCTTATATTGCCCCATGTGTTACATGGCCTCTTCTTCAGGTAAAATAATTCGAAATTTTCGAACATGTTAACACTTACCAACAAAATCCACTTTAGCCAATAGCGGTGCACTTGATGCCCATGCTCCGGTAACCAAATCTGGATACAATTTCTTGAACCATGTCACCATAGTACCAGCATACGATCCTCCAGTCAAGATAACTTTAGAATTCTCCAAACCGGGTGTAGTTGCCTTTAAGGTCACAATCAAATGTGCCAAATCAGCCAAAGCTTGCTTAATGTCCAACCACTTGAGATTTGCCGTGCTCAGATTACTAAAAGGCGTTTTAGAAATTTTACATTCGAAAGTTACCCTCATAACCGTTGGCTTACCTGGTAGGCCTGCTTTGACCATAATACCTATGCTCACTGCCAATCAAAAGTCCATTGTGCTCCTTGGCAATATCATGAAAATGCCCATCGTGCAAATAGTAATCGGAAATAGCCCACTCGCCGCCGACATCGATGAATATGGGCGAACCTGGCTTGAAATAAGCGTCGTTGACCAAGTACCTCTGAAATCGGAATGCATTGGTTAAAGTAGGTTTTGAATTTTGGGAATCAGTGAAAGACTCAATCTTTTACCATATTCCATGTGCGCGTTTCCTTGGGATCAAAATTATCCAATTTCTGTTCGATCCATTTGGTCTGGGTGGCAGCACGACTTGCACGACTAATCTCCTCTGGAGGTGGTGGTGGACCGTGATGTAACATCTGGAAGTTCTTCTCGAAAATGTTGATGGCCTGTACCATGGTCGTGGCACAGACAACGGCCAAAACTAGGCCGATTGCTAACTTCATCCTGACTTGACTTTTCGAAATACTGCGGTGAATAAAACCTGCAAATGCTTAGCCTTTGGTTCTTTTATATTAAAAGGGGGTTAACTATCTTATCATATATAGGTACTAGTACATCGGATACCATTTTTTGGGACTGTTCACGGTGCGACCAAATGATAAAGGAATAATTTATTGAGATCACGCGGTTTTACAATGTATATGACTGGGTAAATCTTTTATGCATTTGACATGTTTTGAACTTTTTGTTACTCTACTGACTTATGGCTTTCAAATATTTTATTGACAGGTTAAGGGTTGCCGTTTGGAAATCAAACACGTGCACTTGTACTTGCAAAAATTATGTTTAGTAGTGAGTACCTTCAGAGTAAAAAAATCAAAGTGCATATGACTAGATAAGGAAGTTGTACGAATTTTTGAATCCACAAAGGTTAGTCATTTACCACTCTGTATGGCGTCCAAATATTCCAATAACCTGATTGGATGAGTTGATAACAAACATTCCGGATTTAATGAACTATGTATTCAATTGGTTTTTCTAGGATCTTCGCAATTAGATTGCGATTTGGATTTATGAAGGCCTTATGTCGCTTCGCTTAAGTGTCATTGTCTACTTTTACACCGTGGACTACATTTAAGCCGGCACTAAATATTTTAGTCTGTATTTGACTAAATGCAGAACTAACGACACCTATACCTCATTAGACATCTTTTCCGTGACAAAGGGGAAAGTAGAAAAATCCTCGCTATTATAGCAGTTACTATAACACGTCAGTTCAATTGACAACTGACAGTTGACAATTGACAGTGACAACTATGTGAAGATTTGATCAGTTTCAGGTTTTTGGTAGACGGTTTTTTTTTTTTTTTTTTAAATTCTGACCTGCCTAAGCAGTAATATACACATCGACCTAAAAGATCTATTGTGCTTGCCGTCAGATGGTTTTTAGGTTAGTAGCGCTTCTACTTTCCTAATGTAGCTGATAATACTTTCAGCCGAAGATTTCCTCAATTCTTCGGGACTTAAGAATTCCCTGAAGAAAGATTCTCTTCTCATACCGTAAAGGGCCGGGCATTCACATATGATATGCTCGGCTGTTTCGTCTTCTTCTAGACATAGTCTGCACTCCGGTGAGTCGACTAGACGCATTTTGTTTAGGTGATATCGCAGACCGTGATGACCAGTTAGGTAGCCTACTAAGTTTTTGATATCGTGCCTGCGAAGATTTAGTATCTTGTCGGCATCTGATTTGAAGGGTTGAATAGCTCTTTTGGCCTGTCTTAGGCCTGGGATGTTTCCCCAGTATGAAACACATCTGTTTTGTTCCCAGTTTTTTATGACTAGATTTATGGCTGATTTGGGGATTGCACAGAAGGGTTCAGGTCCATTGAAGGGGGTTTCGGAATCTTTTCTGGCTAGTTCATCAGCTTTTTCGTTACCTTCAACTCCCTTATGTCCGGGGACCCACCATAGTTTGGTTTTGTTCCTGGAACTGAGTGTTTGGAGGGAGTTGAAGCAGTGTAGTACTGATTTGGAGTCAATGATGTGTGAGCTAAGGGCTTTTATAGCTGCTTGACTGTCCGTGAATATATGGATGTTTGCGCCTTTAATACCTGAGTTGTGTATAAGGTTTGCGCATTCTTTTATGGCATGGAGCTCAGCTTGGAATACACTAGGGTTTTTTCCCATAGGTATTGAGATGTTTTTATTTGGTCCATGTATGCCAGCTCCTACCCCTGAGTCCATTTTAGAACCATCCGTATACCACTTTAGGCCGTTTAGGCAGTTTGGAGGGTTGTTGCTACACCATGCTTCTCTGGTTGTGATCTCCGTTGAGAATCTTTTGTCGAAGCATAGTGTCTTTGGTAAGCGGTCTGTAACGGCACAGATCATGTCAAGTTCTGGAAGTTCGGATAGAAGTTCAATTAGTTTTAGATGTTCACTAATGTTTAATTCTTCCGCTTGTGTCAAACTTGCTGAGCTGCGAATTGCCACTTTTTTTATATAAATGTGGAGAGGTGTTAGTCCTATTAAGGCTTCCATAGCCGCCGTGGGACAGGTACGCATAGCTCCGGTAATGCCCAGACAGGCAAGCCGTTCTACCTTGTTTAATTTATTTATAATTGTTTTTTGGGTGACTTTGTTCCACCATACTATTGAAGTGTATGTTATAATGGGCCTGACCATGATCGTGTAGATCCAGTGTGTGGTCTTTGGAGAGATTCCCCAGGTTTTACCATACATGCTTCGGCAAGCCCAGAAAGCTTTGGTTGCTTTTTGAATTTTGTTGTTGATGTGGGAGTTCCAGCTTAGTTTTTTATCGAGGATCACTCCAAGATATTTTACTTCGTTGGAATACTCAATGTATGTACCATTAATTGAAATTTGGGTAAGATTTATTTTCCTCCTTTTTGTAAAAGGGACGATGATAGCCTAGCTGGGGTTTATAGAGAGACTTTCTTTATTACACCAGTCTATGACTATCTTAAGGGCGTTTTGCAAACGTGTTGTAACTTCGTTTGGTTCTTTGCCCTTTATTATGATGACTAGGTCATCGGCGTATCCAATTATATTGAAACCTGCATTACTTAGGTCTTCAAAGTAGGTTATCGATAACCAGAGACCATAGTAGGGGTGAGAGTACTCCTCCCTGAGGGCAGCCTTTAACGGCTGTTACTGATACTGAGGTCTGTGCTGATGAAGCAGTTATTTTCCGACTTTCAAGCATCGCTTTGATCCATTTGATGGTGGGATGATCTATTCTTCTATGAGTCAAAGCATTTGATATGGAGTCATATCCAGTGTTGTCAAAAGCGCCCTCTATGTCTAGGAAGGCACATAAAGCTACTTCTTTGTTTTCGTATGCACTTTTTATTTGTGATGTTAAACTTAGAAGTGCTCCTTCCGTGGATTTACCTTTTTGGTAGGCGAATTGACATGGGTGCAGGGGAGTGCTTTCATTTAAGCACTCTCTAATGTGTACGTCAAGTATTCTTTCCATTGTTTTCAGGAAAAACGATGTTAAGTTTATTGGACGGTATGATTTAGGTAGTTCTATTGGTTTGCCTGGTTTGGGGATAAATACCACGTTTACCTCCCTCCAGGTTTGTGGTATGTAGCCCCAATTGAAACTAAACCTAAATAAGGCTACCATAGTGGGTAGGAAAAAGTCCAAGCCCTTTTGTATAAGAGCAGGAAAGATTCGGTCTGTCCCTGGTCCCTTGTATGGTTTAAATGAGTTGATCGCCCATTTGACCTTATCCGGAGTGAAAAGTTTGCCGGATAAACTATTAATCCTTTTCAGGTTTATAGGGGGTGAGTCATCTATCATGTGTTCATGAAACTCAGTTGTGATTGTAGAGCCGGGAAAGTGTACCTGAAGAAGTGTGGTCAACGTTTCTTCCCGGTCGCATGTGATTTTACCGTCAGCTTTGACTAGTAATCCCATGCAGTTTGTTTTATCTTTCGAGAGTGCCCTCTGGAGACGCGCCACTGCCGGAAGCTCTTCGAGTTCCTCACAGTATTTGCGCCAGGACGCTCTTTTTGATTTTCGCAACTCTATGTTGTATTGGGTAAGTAGAGATTTATATTGGTCCCACTTTCCGGTGCGTTTGGCTTTATTGAAAAGTTTTCTTACTCTTTTACGGAAACTTTCTAGGTTATCGTTCCACCATGGTGTGCACCTCTTTGCCACAGTGCGTTTAACCTTACAGCTATTTGTAAAAGATGAGATGATAATGTCATTTAGTTGACATTGTGCGACTTCCGCTTCACTTACACATGAAGGTTTTTCTGGAAGTATGTCACATTTAATCGATAGATTTTCTCGATACGTTTTCCAATTTGTGAGTTTGTTGTCGTTGGCGTCGCAGTTGAAGATAAGATGTAGTTGCTGGGTCTGGCAGTACTGGACAAGTTCCTGTACTGGGCGAGGTGGTATTTCGTCATCTCCAGCAAAGTACGCCGATGCGCATACAATTTTTTGTAGCTCTCGGCCGTTGCGTCTTTCTAAAAGGACAGCCACCAGATCTTTGGTAATGAAACCTGGAATGGGAGAGAATTTTATATCTTTTGCAACTAAAAGAGCTGCCCTTGGTCTAAAATTTCCCCGGGCGAAGATGAGCTCTCTGGTTTTACTTTGTAAACCAAATATCTTACCCTCTGTTGCCCATGGCTCCTGGATTAAACCTAGAGCGATGTTCCCTTCGGCACATCTTTGGTTGTAGGTGTCCGAGGCACCTATAGCTCGGTGCAGGTTTGCCTGCAGCACATTTAGTAGGGTGGTCATCGCTTCCTACCGTGCTCAGGGTTTCGTACCCTATAAGGCTTGTTATCGCCTCTTCTGCGTACGATACCCTGTTGAGAAAGACCTTCGTGTCTATCTCTCGGACCGTTTTTACGCTGTCCGTGTTTTTGCCGTTCACGCGCCCGTTCCGCAGACGGTTTAAGACGTTCACATATTACGGCAGATAGGATCTTGTAGGCGATGTTGAGGAGACGTATGCCTTTGCAGTTGGCGCAGCATAGAAGGCCTTCTTTTTTGTGGAACGAACTCAAGGCTGCTTTCAGCCATCCATCAGAAGCTCATGTCATGCTTCTTTATCGACTTCGACGGAAGTTCTACCAAATATTCGCTATAAAGTCACATTTACACACAACCCCAGAAACTCTATAGAAACCTTACAGAGGATACCCTGTATGACAATGGCTATACACAGCATTGTCACACCAATCCTAACATACGGTTGCTTGGTCTGGTGGAATGCTATGAAAAAAGCAAAACACATAACCAAGCTTACGAAAGTTCAAAGGACAGCATGCATACTCACGACAGGAGCCATGCGCACTAGCCCCACAGTAGGGTTAGAAACAATACTAAACATAACACCAATTGACTTACAAAACAATGACACAGCAGCAAAAAGCGCAGCAAGACTCAAAGAAACGGGCAATCTACTTACGAAGCCGTTTCTCCATAGCTCAATATTAAACTCAATGGCATATACGGATGTAGCATCTGACTACATGATCCCATATCACGACTTTGATACTAATTACTCCATCAGAATACCAAGCAGAGACGAATGGTCTTCAAACAATTTGTTATCTAACACAGAAATAGCAATCTATACCGACGGATCCAAAATGGAAGTCGGAGTGGGCTCTGGTGTCTACTCTGAAAAGATCGGGCTAGCTACATCGTTAAGATTAGCAAACTCGTGTAGTGTATTCCAAGCTGAGATCCTGGCCATACTCGAAGCTGCCGAATCGGCTAGAGTATTGGACATATCACATGAGGATATCTCCATCTACGTGGATAGTCAAGCGGCCATTAAAGCTCTGGCATCCAATATAGTAAAATCACGGGTAGTTGGACGCTGCCGCGAAGAGCTGAAGGCTCTTTGTAACCAGAACAAAGTCCAAATTATCTGGGTGCCAGGACATAATGACATTATAGGAAATGAGAAAGCAGACGAACTAGCCAGACTAGGATCGTCCAGTTGCATTTCCCTAGCTGATAAAAGGGTCAATCCCCCGCTAGCATCTAAAAAACATGAATTAACTAAGGACACTCAAAAAGCAACCATAACAAGATGGCAAAATACAATAACTTGTACACACAAAAAATCTCTCTGGCCAGAATTAAGCGGCAGCAAATCAAACAAGCTATTAGCTTTGAATAGAGCTTCCATTTCTATAGCGGTGAGAGTGATAACCCAACAGGTTGTGGGGTAAGCACTCTAATAAGATGAAACTGACTTTGCAGGAAATGCAGCGACCCTGACGTCGAAGAAGATGTCTCACACCTGCTATGTCACTGCCCTGCGATCAGTGGCAGTAGATTTAAAATACTAGGCAGCCTTTACTTCGATGACCTAAGTGACCTAACGACTATCCCAATAGCGCTGATAGTCCGTTTTTGTTGCAGATCAGGATGGAGCAACTACCTCTTTGAGGCTGAAGGAGCAACACAGACCAGCACCGCATAAGTATCACAAGCGAACTTAACCAGGTATCCTCTTTCTCTTTTTCAGGATACTTCTTCGAAGGGTATCGCTATGGGCCGTCGTAGGCCTATGCGTGTTTGACGACTCACCCGAGCGTCAACAACCCATCTAACCTAACCTAACCTAACCTAACCTAACCTTACAGAGGATATACCATCACATCTTCTATAAATTCCGTGGATTTACATACAAGAGTTATTAAACAGACTCAACTTCTTCGCATAAGTTCACTCAATAAAAGTAATTGCTTCGGGAAACTGGAAATTTAAACCTTATAGCAGACAAATTGTTAGTTGGGAATGGCCTTATGATGCTTTAGCAAAGCGACTCTTTTTCGAGAGGCCTTTTTTTCAAAATATTGCACCACAAAATGCTTATCCAGTCGTTAATCATGGCGAGCAAAGAGGTCTTGCGATCGGCATGATTTACGTCTGAAACACTTTTATCCTATCAGAGGGTTTTGAAATAATTTTAAATGTCATAAAGCTTTATTATAGCTAGCTAGCAAGCAATGTCATCCGCACACTTCACGGACAGTGGCGGTGTTTTTTTTTGTCAGATCATGCGTTTCGTTGATGCACTGGTGTTTGCTTTTCGTTTACTGATCCAGTGGACTCAAATTTGTCCACCACACTGTGAAAAGTCATCTTGGTAAGACGTTTAAGGCTATAATACGTTGAATTCGTGGAATACCCTATCTCATCCTTTTCTAATAATAAATGCTCCCAAAAAATGGGCGTTGCTAAAACTAAACGAACCTTGTTCAGACGGTTTATCTATCTTATTTTCTAAGTCTTTTATGGTTCGACAAAAAACGACGTTGTTCTATGGATTTGCAATGGCACACCCACAAAAAGAGGACGTAGGTTAAAATTATCTATAGACAAAATGATAGTATTATTCTCTTTTTCTGAATCTAAATTTTCATCAAACGTTTTTTTTCGAGTTTTTCTAAAATTGTACCGAAAAATGTTTTTTTTATTAAGAAAACGATCACGAATAGTAGGCTTGGCTAAAAACTTTTTATGGACGAAATATAGATATTGAGATTGTCTAAGATCATTTTTTCAAAAGTCCTAACCGTTTGGCCAAAAACAACGTTTTACTGAAAAGGGGGCGTGGCATTGGGCAGATTTTAAAAATGTTTACACGTGTTCTGATTCGTCGGACAGAGAGTCCATATACCAATTTTCATCACTCTAGCTCAAAACTTATGGCCCAAAAATCGGTGTCACACAGACGGACGGACTGACAGACAGGCTATATCGAGTCATCTAGATTCTGAGTCGATCCATATACTTTAAGGTACATCTATCGAAATTAAATTATTTCTCTCCGTTATAAACGTCAAAACTAATATACCCCTAAGGGTAAAATTTTTTTTCATTTGCACGTGTTTTTGAAAGCTATGTCCGTCATTGATTTGGCAAAACATACTGAACAAATGACAGCCAATTTGACAGATGTAGCTTCAACAGTATGGCCGATATCAACTGTCAAAGTTCGGAAGTTTCTATTGAAAGACCCTTTAGTTTCATTGCAGGGGCCATGTAGCTTATGCGATTGATCCCTTTCAAGGGATCAACCCATACAGTCATGATTTCCACAAATTATTTTCATTATCCAAGGATGTAGCCGAAACCACTGTAGGGTACCAGCCACCGCTGAGAAAGAGCCCGTGGTATGATGATGAATGCGTGTACAAGAAAAAGGTGACAGAAGATGCACACAAGAAAGCGCTGCTGCGCAAAACAAGGGCAGCGAGAGAAGAGTATCGAGCCAGGAGAAGGGATGAAAGGAAGACCTTGCGTGGAAAGAAGAGAGTTTACGCAGCCTCCCAGCTCAAGGAGACCGAAAAGTCGCGCGATCATAACAACTTCCGGAGGTTTTATAAAAAAGCCTAGCAACTGGCTGCTGGCTTTAAAACCGGAACGACGGCTCTTCGAGACAGCGAAGGAAACCTAGTCACCGAAGCGCCTAGCCCATCAGCTGCTAAATGGGCATCATGTCGAGAGAGTGATAGGGCAAGAAGAGAACCCACGTCTAATCAATGAAGAACTAGTTCCACCACCTAGAATAGAAAAAATTGGTCTAGCTATAATAAAGTTTAAGAACAACAAGGCAGCAGGTTCTGATGGCTTACCAGCGGAGCTTTTTAAATACGGTGGTGATGTTTTGGTAGGCATGCGCTGAATCATCAACCAAGTATGGGTGGAAGAAAACATGACCGATGACTGGACTATCAGCTCCATACACTCCATCTACAAAAAAGGCGATCCTATGTCCTGCAAGAACTATCGAGGCATATCCCTGCTAAATGTCGCATACAAGATCCTATCCAACGTACTGTGTGAACGTCTAAAACCGTTTTTCAACACACTAATCGACACGTCGATTGCGCAGAGAGAGGATTTGAGAGAAATTTGAGATATTTTTATCATACATTTTTAGAGACCTGCGCAGTAGAACTAGTTTGGTTTGCACTAGTTTGCCAACGGTCGAATGCGCAGAGAGAGGATTTAAGAGAAATTTAAGACATTGTAGAATAAATTTTAAGAGACCTGCGCAGTAGAATGGCGAACTGATTTATTACGGACTATACCAGTGTGGTTTCCGGCCCGGCAGATCGACTATAGACCAAATCTTCACGCTGATGCAAATCCTGGAAAAGACCAACGAATTTCAAGTCAAACTCACCACCCATTCATTGATTTCAAAGCCGCGTATGATAGTATACATCGTCAGGAGCTCTGTATGGCGATGGCCGAATTCGGAATCCCGGCAAATCTGATTCAGCTGTGTTGCGTGACGCTGGAAAACACGCGCTGCAACGTGCAGTTTGGAAGTAGCTCCTCCGAAATGTGCACTGAATTTCGGCAAGGAGACGCGCTATCATGCGCCTTCTTCAATCTCGTACTGGAGCAGATAGTGCGCAGGGCAGGTGTTAACACGGAAGGCACTATTTTCAACAGGTCCGTCCAGCTGGGCTATGCGGACAATATTGACATCATCGGTCGCTCCCAACGGGCCGTGATAGAAGCGTTCACGGCGATTGAAGAACAGGCGAAATCCGTTGGCCTTGAAGTAAATGAGGACAAGACTAAGTACATGCTATCAACAAACAAACAAGCATCTGTCCACCGCTTAGGACAAATGTCACTATTGATAGCAGCAATTTCGAGGTAGTTAAGGAGTTCACCTACCTCGGAGTAAACATAAACTCCACGAATGAAACCCAAATGAGATCTGTCGAAGAATTACCTTAGGAAACCGTTGCTACTTCGGTTTGGCGAAACAACTTACTTCAAAACTCCTAACTCAACGAACGAAATGTGTGCTCTACCCTTATCCTGCCAGTTCTGCTTTATGGTGCCGAGTGCTGGATGATAAGCAAGAAGGAAGAGCTGATACTGGGCTCCTTCGAAAGAAAAATACTTCGGCGGATTTTTGGTCCTGTGCACGAGGAGGGCGAATGGAGGAGAAGATAAAACCCCGAACTCTGTGAGCTGTACCAAGATGTGGATGTAGTTCAAAAATCCAAAACACGTAGACTACATTGGCTCGGCCACATCGAGCAAATGGATAATATTGAGCCAGCTAAGAGGATCTTCGAATCCCAGCCCCCAGGCTCGAGAAGGCAAGGAAGATCGAACCTCCGTTTCAATGACCAAGCCATCGCGGATGCCAGAGCGCTTGGTCTAGACAACTGGAAGCAACGAGCCATGGATCGTAGAGGATGTAAGGCTGCAGTGTCTCAGTCAGAGACTCTTCACGGGTCGGGAGATGTAATAGAAAATGGAGTTTACAAAATAGCAAGGGTTATTACTTTTTATTCTAAATATGTTTAAGAAATTCACAATTGCTAATACAATTGTTTTACAAATTTGCGTCCGGTTTTAACAACGTTTGACTTGGAATCATCACGAACCCATTCACGTACTAGAGCCGCAATTCTCTCCTTAGAAGCTCTCATCTCAGTTGTGTCAGAGGGGCTTATCGATCCGAAATCCTTGCAATGAGCATACACTAAAAAAAAAACAAAAATCTTTAATACATCTGAAAACAATCTAAATAATTACGCAATCCTTACATGGTATGACGGTGGCTCTATCCGAGTCGGTAATACCCATTGCACTCCATGGGTCCAACTGGCCATGAGTAGTGTAAACATTTTCTACTTCTGGATTCAAACCACCAAAGAAGTCATTGGTACTATCGGCATTTTCGTAGACAGTGTAGTTTGTAAATTGTTCGCCATAGACGTCATTGCAAGCAGCGATATACAGAGTCACTGGAAATTGTGTGCCAAAGGGTTGCTGTCTTGAGCCAGAGGTTTGATACCAACCGTATTCCTTGCAGGTTTGGTAATACCATTGACGCACTGTAAATGAGATACACAAGTTTATTTCAATCAAAAAGTTTCTTGTGGATGTTTTTTGTGTAATAGATGGTTACGAAAATAATCTTTCAATATTTTGAAAAGTGAAAAATGGTGTTTTAGACAAAATCTCCAACGTTTATAAATTGTTGTGTAAATTGCCAAGTATTCGTTGCAAATCAAGTAAATCTGGTACAATTTACAAAATTTAATTGAGAATGTAGGTTGATTTAGTCCTGATTATAGAAGAATGCGGATATTTCGTATTCAGTATTTTTTTTATGTTATTGTAATTTATTTTATCAAAAGGGACCAAGTGCATCTAGTACAATTTCATGGTTCTGACGGAAAAGCTGTCAGTTCTCCATTTTTTGAAAGATATTGAATATATTGCAAAGTAAATAATCATTTTGTTCACTATTTTTAACGATTTGTAACACATTAATCAACTTTCAGTTTTATCTACCGAAATTTGTAAGGGAGAACCTTCTTTTGCATTTTCCTGCTTGATGAAGAATTCAGAAAATAGGTATAACTGACAAATACTTTGCTAATATTGTCCATCGTTTGTCAAAAACGTTGACTGACAGTTATGCAAGTCTAGTACAATAATGATAATTGTCTTCTGAAATATTCAATTTGCCATACCCTCCAGAAATCAAGTAAATCTCGAAAAATATTAGATAATTCAGTGGCGAATTTGTATTCAATTTGTCATTGATCAAATGCATCTAGTACAATTTAAAAAAAAAACTTGAATGAAATCAAATAAAATATCAGACAATCACTTTTTTAAATGAACAATTATGGATATCGATAACTCTAGAGCAGCGTTTCCCAAAGTGTGCTCCGCGGAGCACTTGGTGCTTGGTGCTAGCTTTTAGTACGTGAATTTTACTTTTTATTTGTTTTTTTGTACATTGATGTGACTCTGTGGATCTATCGATGTGAAAAGATCAAAAGGTCGTTAAAAATAACCGCTGAAAGCTCCTTAACAGCACCCCCAGTAGTTACTAAAGAGTCAGCAACTGGCAGGTACATAATACAAAACCATATTTGTTTATTTCATAATGGGAAGTTTCCTATCGCTAGAACCGCATTTGTATTAGATGCGTTTTGTTGGATTTATAATATTTTTTTTTCTGTTGTTATCCTCAATTCAGATTTGTGAATTTGCTCGTTTTCCATTTATTGTTCTATTCTAGAGCCAAGGAAAATGACGCAATAGAGACAGCGCGTCAGAACTTTCTGAAGAATTTGACGCAGACAATGTGGCTAGTACTAGTTCTATGGTGATCAGTACTGCAGAAAAAAAAACAGTAAAAAGGAAGTACCACGATTCATATTTAAATCTTGGATTTGCTGAGATAAGTGACAACAAACCCCAATGCGTAATTTGCGGCAAAGTGTTACCGAATAGTGCGATGTTTCCAGCAAAAATGAAACGTCATTTTGAGGGGATTCATCCAGATTGCAAAAGCAAACCGACTGATTTTTTTTAAAAGGAAGTATGGTGAACTTACAAAATCTCAAACAATTATTACTAACCACTCAAAGACAGTGAACGAAAATGCGTTGATGGCGTCCTACTTAGTGAGTTTCTGAGTTGCGCAAACTGGCGAAGCCCATACAATCGCTGAAAAATTAATCAAGCCATGCGTTAAGGACATTGTTGAGTGTGTGTTGGGTGAAAAGGCCAAAAAATTAGTTGACACCGTTCCTTTGTCAAATAACACAATATCACGAAGAATCGGAGACTTAGCAGAGAATGTCAAAACTACTTTACTTTCGCGAATAAAAGTCACAAAATTTTCGCTGCAAATGGATGAATCAACAGATGTTGCAGGGTTGGCTATTTTAATAGTATTTGTGCGCTACCAATACCAACAGTCCTTTCAAGAAGATCTGCTTTTCTGCAAGCCGTTGGAAACTACAACAACTGGTGCTGACATTTTTAAATTAATAGACAATTTCTTTATTGTCAATGATATCCCATGGGTTAACTGCGTGGATGTGTGCACAGACGGTGCCAAGGCCATGACTGGAAAAACGTCCGGTGCCGTCTCAAGAATAAAACAAAATGCCAAGGAATGCAGCAGTAGTCACTGCGTTCTACACCGCCATGCCCTTGCAATGAAAGCGTGAAAATAATTAACTTTATTAAATCTCGACCTAAGAATTCAAGGCTATTCAAAGTATTGTGCGATGACATGGGTAGTCTACATACGTCTTTACTTTTTCACGCAAAAGTAAGGTGGCTTTTTCGAGGCAAAACACTGACGCGGCTTTTCGAAATGAGGGCTGAAGTCAAAACCTTCCTTATGAACGACAACTTTGATTTGGTCGACAGGTTGTGTAATGAGCGTTGGCTCTTGAAATTATCGTATCTAGCCGATATTTTTAAAAAAAATAAATGATTTGAGTGTATCACTTCAAGGAAAGACAATAACTGTTTTCGATGCCAGTAATAAGGTCGAAGCATTTAAAAAGAAAATCAAGTTTTGGGCGAAATCTTTAAAAAATCGAAACCTAGACAGCTTCCCAATGGTCAGCGAATGTAAAGAGGAAATAGATTTGGGTATTCCTGACGACATTTTAAATGAGTTTCATTTACATCTGCTAAGTTTGCTCGAAAACTTCCAAAGCTACTTTCCGGAAGAATACCATTCAAACATTAAAGCAAATGTATGGGTTGCAGACCCGTACTCCGCCGCGTTGGAAAAGCCAGCATCTCTGACATCGTTGCAGTTTGAGTGCTTAATTGATTTGACATCAGATTCTTCTTTAAAGGCAAATTTTTAAACTAAGAAGTCTTTATCAGAATTCTGGTGTATGTTGAAGGACGAATTCAAAATTTTGTCAGACAGAGCCAAAATAATTCTTCTGCCGTTTGCAACAGGATTCTCCGCCTACGTTGGAACCAAAACAAAATATAGATCCCGTCTCGATGCAGAGCCAGATATTCGGTTGCAGTTGTCCCAAATTCAACCAGATATACAAGCATTATGCAAAACCAAACAGGCACATTATTCTCACTAGATATTGAATTCCTTAGGTATGTTCTTTAATTAACATTGTTCTTGTTTTTTTCGTTGATGTTACTTGTTTTACTTGAATTTAATAAAATATAAAAAAAATTTGAGTATTGCATTTTTTACACATACATAACTGCGAAAATAGCGTAAGTGTAACGAAGTGCTCCGCTAGGAATGTTTGACCTAAAAAGTGCTCCTCGACCAAAAAAGATTGGGAACCGCTGCTCTAGAGCATTTCTGGCACAATGTCGTATACAAGTTTTAACTGTCATGTGCGTCACGAAAACGTTTCACCGTTTTGTGCAGTGACAATAGATCTGTAAACTTTTGAAACAATACCAAAATCGTCGTATTTTAGCTTAGAAATACACAAACATTATTTTTCATTAAAATTAATTTCACTTTTCATCTGACAATTTTGACGTTTTCATATAAAGAACGCAGCACAAAAAATCCATACGTCTATGTAACACTTGTGTCAAAGATAAATGATTTCTATAACACCATTCAATGATAATAAAAAAAACAAAAACAAATATCTTACTCATTCCATTGCCGTAATTTGAATCGGACAGATATGAAACCAAAGCACGATATGAAATATCTGTACAGGCAGCAGTTCCAAAGTTGTACAACACAAAGCTAGCAACACCTGTCAGATCGTCTTTGCCGTCCATAATTTTGCTACAAGCACTTTGAATGTCTCCATTGCTAAAAAAAAAAATGAATAATAAAATAACGCTAGTACTTTTTTATCAATGTGACATTACTTACTTGTGCGTTTGAACAACACCAGCAAAAATATCTGAAATTTCACTAAACAACGACCAAACATCCAAGTCATTGTTTTCATCAAAGGTATTGCAGAGCTTAAGCATTGCTTTGACCTCGGCACCGCGTTTGGTGGCCAACATGTTTTCCAATTCGGCAATGCCATTCTGAATGCGGTTGTAACAAGCTTCACCTCCAACCAATTTGATGGATTGTCCTGTTACTTCTTTGTATTCTGAAAGTAAAGAATGGTTGTCAAAGTAAATTTGAGATAATGGAACTTCTTCAAAAGGAGATCTTGAGTGAGTGGAAGATAAGATTGATATAACAATCTATACATAAACATCTGTGCTAATAAATACTGATTAGCTAATCAGTGACTAACATGACAGCTTTTTCCATATGAAATACTCGCGCAAATGTCAAAAGTCAGTCACTGATTAGCTATTCAGCGTTTATTAAGACGGGGGAAAGTTATTCTTTCCAATAGGTCCTATGGAATTTATGACTAAATTGTCAAATAATTTCAAATGTAAGAAGTAATAATCTAGTACAAAAGTTACAAATATTAAATTGCTTATACCAATTTTTATTAGTATCATCATTTTGGACTTAAAAAACTAAATTAAGTGCAAGGACATTCTCTAATTTTTGAAGAAAAATAATCTATTACTTTTCTCGGTGTTAATATCATCCCGGTCTATGTTATCAACAGCCCACTGTCAACCAATTTTTGTTGTAATAAACATGCACAAACTGGTAAATCCATTATCCTTTGAAAACTATGCAAACACATTATGGTTTTAGAAAGACAGATTTTGGTATCCTAGAATTGGAAACAATTTCGATCGTGTGCAGTAATCGTGGAGCCTTATAGGTACCTAGCTGATTATCGTGCAATTGACAATAGACGTACTTGAGAAATGACAGTTGTTGAAATTTTAGTCGTTTGTATTGATCTTGAAGTGGTTATAAACGTGAAATGATAAGAATTGTTTTGCCAAGACGATATTTGGCGCTGCATGGTTCAAAAGTGATGGTAAAGGGCGAAAGGAATGAATCTTGGCACAATTTTTTGAACGCTTTCGAACTTGATGGAGGAATTTAAGGAGATAAACATCAAAAGTAATTTATAACCATCACCAAATTCCGAACCAATTGTTTACTATGATCGATGAACTTTTTATGGACCAAAAATTGTTTGAGTGTGCTGGCGAATCGCTGGCTGCCACTCTAAGCTAAGCTAATCTGTTCACTATTGGACATTTATCCAACAATCAGTGTGTGTAGAGCCCGTAATAATGAGAGTATTCGTGAAGACCGTGATCTATCGTATTCGCGAAGATCGTGATCTATCAATTCATCGCCGTTCTCAAGGTTTGAGCATCTCCCATGGAACGTTGTGGCGTATTTTGAAGCCAGATCTTGGTTCAAAAGCGTTTAAAAGACAGCTCGTTAAAGAATTGAAGCCGACTGACTTTGGTTTACACATTTTAATTCCGGTTAGCGGCCTTGAAACGGCTACAAATTGATCCATTTTTTTATTTAAAAAATGTTTTTAGCGACGAAGCCTGTTTTGGCGTACTCCATGATTTCGCTAATCACTGGGAGAAACTTTCCTGACACTAGGATCACCACGTCGTCCGCGTATGCCACTGCCTTAATCCTATCCCGATCAAGTCGGACTAACAGTTTGTTCATAACAACAGCAGAGGAGATATCACACCACCCTGTGGTGTACCTCTGTCAGCATATCGCGTTAAGCTGCATATGCCTAGTGTTGATTGAATGATTCTAGACCTTAGCATGGATATAATCCATTGGCTAAAATGCTCCTCTACACCAGTTACGGTTAGAGCTTCTAGTATACTGTCAGTTTGTACATTATTGAAAGACCCTTCTATATCAAGGAAGGTGGCTAGGGTGTAATCTTTGTAGTAGAGGGACTTTTCGATGGTCCCAATCACCTCATGCAGAGCGGTTTCAGTCGATCTGCCTTTGAGATATGCGTGTTGTGATGTGGATAGCGGTGATTCATTAAGAATGCTTCGCACATGGATGTCAAGGATCCGCTCCAGGGTCTTTAGTATAAAGGAAGCAAGGCTGATGGGCCTAAAATCTTTTGCAGATTCATGTCCACGTCTGCCTGCCTTTGGTATAAAAACTACCCTGACACGTCTCCATGAGTGTGGAATAAAGTTTAATAAAAACAACTTCTATAAATTGGCAACAACCACGGTAGCATGATCGGCAAGATGCCATCAAGGCCAGGTGATTTATAGGGTGAGAAGCTATTTATTGCCCAGGATGTCTTTTGATATTTTCCCAAGTTGCATGGTCAGCGGGCCGAGATTCAGCAGATGCTGGCGGCACCTCTTTACAACCCGGGAAGTGTGTGTTAAATTAGGATAGACAGAGATTCGGAGATTTTCATTACTAGGGATGGTTCCTTAAATGTAAAACGACACATACGCCCTCACCCTGTCAGTTAAAGGGCTATAGACAGGCGGTTTGATAGAAAATTTTAATTTTTTTCAAAATCGCCAAATTTTGACTTTTGTCAGTTTGCTTAGCTTGCAAAACGATTGAAGTTTCGGAAGCTTGTTAACTCGTGTTATTGGCCGATGTCATTGAGAGAGTGGTCGAAAATGTAATCCAAAAAATGAACCATTTAAGAGTGAGTCGTAAGCAACATTTAAAAAAATTATCTTTCAACATTTAATGAACCCCAAAAAAAGATTTCCCTGAATACATTGATTTTTGTATGTTTTATTTAACAAAAATTAAGTCAGGAAACTCTTATTGGATCACCCTTGCCCCTTTATAAACCCTGCCATAAAGTGCTAGACTAAAAATAGATACTTATTGGCATTAAATATTTCACTGATACATTAAGTTGGCATTGCGATTAATTTGGATGACAATAGAGAACAGATAAACGACGTACGATTCGAATATAAATAGAAAAAGCCTTCATTATCAGTATGTATAACAATATCTATGAATAGTCACTTATCAATCAAAAAGCATTTTTGGATCAAGTACGCGTATCAATGGAAATGCCACTCTAATCACTCATGTGTCACCTGTCGCATGGCTCTGTTCCGGGAAAACCGTAATCAGACCTTAATCCCTTACTTAAACCAGATAAATTGTGCTAGAAATCGCCAAGAAATCCGTAAGCGGTACACTATTCGTCAATTGTAAAAAAAAAAAGATTTATTTGAAACCTCAGTCATAAAATTGTTTAACTATCATTCATAAGTAAACTAATGCAAAAAACTTTTAAAATTACTCAAACTTCATATGCCCTTCAACAATGATGTATCAGCTAAAAAAACACTTCAAAATTGTCTTACAGTTTTTCACATTTTTTTTGTAAAATCTGAACTGATTTAACCTTAAAAAATCAAATTTAAAAATAGTTGCAAATTTCGTTTTTAAGATTATACAAGGTGGCGCAAAAGTAATACTCCTATCAGAAAATGCTATAAATTTTGCGATTGGCCCCTAATGTCAGTTCTGTTTTGACATTTGTGTAGTAAACACATGCGAAATACACGTTAATAAACAATGTTACGCTACACTGCTCCAGAACGCGGAATATTGGTGACTATTTATTTGAGCAATAATCGGTCGGTGACTTTGGCACAACGTGAATTTCGTCGCAGATTTCCCAGCCGTCCAACGCCTACTGGTGAAACACTGCGATGTTTAGCCGCTCGCCTCGAAGAGACTGGCACAACACGAGATGCTGCCAGGCGTGGCAGACCCCGGAGTAGCCGTTCTGCAGAGAATATTGCTGCTGTAGCCGAAGATGTCATGGAAGCGCCGTCGACATCGACCAGACGACGTGCCACGCAAATGGGTATTAGTCGACGGTCTTTAGAGCGAATTTTGGTACATGATTTGAAGATGTTTCCGTACAAAGTCCAGACGGTGCATCAGCTGTTAGCTGCTGACCGCCAATCGCGTCTAACATACGCTCAAGCCATCCTTAATCACCACCAAGAGGAAGATGATTTTTCAACAAAAATAATCATGAGTGATGAGGCCCATTTCCATCTTAGCGGGTACGTAAATAAGCAAAATTTACGCTTCTGGTGCACTGAAAATCCGCGTGTAACCCACGAAGAGCCATTACACCCGCTCAAAGTCACTGTATGGTGTGCTGTTTTCGCTGGAGGAGTCATCGGACCATTTTTCTTCGAAGACGTCGCGGGCCAAACGGTTACTATGAATGGTGAGCGCTACAGAGCAATGATCAACGAGTTCTTTTTGCCGCAACTTGATGAATTGGGATTGGAAAACATGTGGTTCCAACAGGACGGTGCAATGGCACACACTGCAAGTGCCACAACCGATATGCTAAAGGATGCATTTCCCGGGCGCCTAATCTCCCGTTTTGGCGATTTGCACTGGCCAGCAAGATCGCCTGATTTGACCGCTCCAGACTTCTTTTTGTGGGGCTTTTTGAAGTCGCGGGTTTATGTCAACAAGCCTCAGACTCTTGCAGCTCTTAAAGACAATATCCGTCAAGAATGTGAGGACCTATCGCCGGAAGTTTTGGCCAAAGTGATGGAAAATGCCATAAAAATGGCTCAAATGACAATCAACTGTGGCGGCCATTTACATGACATCATATTCTCGACTTGATGTAAAAAAAATTAAAAGACCAAAAAACAATAATCCACAAGAAGAATCAAAGTTTTTCATTTTTTTTTTTTAAATTACAGCCAAAAAACATCGGAAGGTTATTTTTGCGCCACCTTGTACATCAAAAGTATAACAAACGGCAGTCGTGCTATTATGTTCTATCTTCGTTCGTTAGTATAAATATGGCGAACCATAAAAACACAACACATACTCTTATGTCAAATGTTTGATGTATTGACAGTTCGGCTGATGTTGTGAGAAAAGCGACAACAAACCTAAATTTACACAAATGTGCTTCAACTTAAGGAATTTCTTTATAACCTGAATGCTATTTTGTGCTTTGACATGAAAATCTCTACAAATGGCCAACATCAGAGCGTCGCCCTAGTGACACAAAAAGGTAACTACATATTTTATAGGATTTTGGGCTGGGTATACCACCTTACTTAAAACATAGACCCCTTATTCATTAGATTTCACTAAAACGGTTGTATAGTTATACAGGGCATAAGTATTTATACAGCCTCTATTCAGGTTCGCACAATTTCTTATTCCTAACATATTTCCCCATCCATAATAGTTATACAGGGTTTGTGTCAAATAAATTACCAAAAAGCTCGGTAGAGTTACCAAGGGATCATTTTTATGGTTGTGAAACTCATGGTGACAATTTTATTTTCTACATTTTTATAACATATTGATGACTTATGTTGACTCAATAACATCGTTTACAATGTTGAGTCTGTAGGTAAAAAAGAATTACCATTTGAACAAATTAAACAGTGAAACACAACTGCTAAAATACAAAAATACCCTGGATGATTACTATTGAACCTTTGGTAACCCTGATGCTCAGCCCTCTGTGTATAAAGAAATAAAAAAAAAATGATATCCCTTATACAGGCACTATTCAACCATCAGGCGTGTTTAGGATGTGCAGCCTCTATTCAACGTTGTATAAGTTTTATGAATAAGGTTTTTGCGTTAAGAGGCATTTTAAGGAGAGCATAACTTTATACACTCCTTATAATGAGTTTATGAATAAGGCTGAGAATTTCTATATTGTGGCAAAAAATTGGTCCTCTAAGTGAAGTAGATTAGAAGTCAGCACTTTACAAAAGTATTCATGAAACTCATAAAAATGGTAAAAAAATCGCAAAATCACAAAATATCGAAAATTAGGCAATATTGACTAAGGCGACGAGAGATGTCACTATATTGACAGTTGTATATTTTTTGTAAGCAAATGCAAACTGATAAATATATTTAATCTGTTCCCGTGCGGTATAATTTCTACTAATTCTTACTGAAATTTGGGCAATGCCGTTCTCGTGGGCAACATTTTTCAAAAGTAATTGAGAGGTAAAAAATAATACCCCTACATGAAAATCAGTAAAAATAATTTATTGCAGAACTTTGTATTTCTAAGATTCAGTAAAATGTCAGCTCTTTCCTTTGTTTTGACTTGTAATTTATGTCATTTGTTTTTCTTTATCACGTTTTGTAGTTTTTCGCATATTTACCCCTCTCTGAGAGAATTTATGAAAAAAGTTTGAGAGTTAACAAATTTGTACTGCAAATGTACAGAAACAGACCTATATACCTATATAAAAGGACTAGCGAGCCTTTTATACAAGGTGGCGCAAAAGTTGTCACCCGTCGCAAAAGCTGTCACCCGATGTTTTTTGGTTGCAAATATTTAAATTCTTCAGCAAAAAAAAGTAGAAAAAATTATTCTTATGCGCCACCTATAATAATTGTTTCGATTTTTTTGCAAAACACTTTAAAAAATGGCGGCCAAAAAACATCGGGTGACAACTTTTGCGACGGGTGACAACTTTTGCGCCACCTTGTATATTAAATTTGTCCAATTTTGTTAAATCGTGGGCAAGTGTCATTATAATCACCACAAAGTTACAAAGTTTGTATTCATAAAATATCCTTACATTAATAAACGTTCTTAGTACCGATATTCTTTTACAAAGTTGGACATAAAAATGCCTACAACCGTCAAACATTCGGAATTTCGCGTGGGTATGTGTTAATTTAATCACGGGAAAAGTACAATTACTTTCGTATTTATAAAATTTCCTTACATTCATAAATATTCTTAGAACTGCGATTATTTTGCAGAATTGGAAATAAGAATGCCTACAAACGTCAATTGTTTTTGTTAAATTTGACATTTGTTTGTTAAAACGCTGGCATGTGGCAAAGTTACAACCACTTTCTTATTCATAAAATGTCCTCACATTAATAAATATTCTTAGTACTGAGATTCTTTTAAGAAGGTGGATATAAAAATGCCTACAAACGTCAAACAATCGGAATTTCACTAGATTGACGTTTTTTTTAAAGAGTGGGAATTTTCCCATATTTAGCGACATTTCATTTATGTTATTTTTTTCTTTCGTAAATGTAATTAGAGCGCAACGGTATTGTGACTTTTGACATTTAAAAGTAATCAACAGGTCTCTTAAATACCAATTTTGTGGAGCGTTACTTTTTTTTTCGGTAGCTTGTATAGATTGACAGCTAATTTAAATTTGTAAATTCAGCACAATTCAATTAAATTCAAATTATTAATTTTTTCTGTCAAAATTGACATTAAATTTTACATGAAATTTTCATATTCATAGAACAAAACGATTGTCAAATCACCAAGATGTAAATAAAAATGTCACTACACAAACTACAGCTGAACACAATTATTTCCAATATACCACTCGACGTCAAATTAACCGTCACTCATCACTTGTCAAATATACCACATTACATTCGTTCAACTGACACATTAAATGGATTTGTGATAGAATTTACTTCACCCAATAGTAGTTGAACCAAAAAAAAAAAAAAATTTCACTAAAAATTCTCCACTTCACACAATTTGTTCACCAAACCACTCAATGTCACCCAAAATTTGTCAAATATTCGACCTCCCGCATTCATTCAACTTACCAACGAAATTGACTTTAGCCAAAAGCGGTGCACTTGATGCCCACACACCATCAACCAATTCCGGATACAATCTCTTGAACCATGTTACCATAGTAGCTGAATACGACCCTCCTACCAAAATGACTTTGGAATTTTCCAAACCAGGAATAATGCTTTTGACAGTTCGAATAAAATGTGCCAAATCGGCTAATGCCTGCTTCACATCCAAGTACTTGAGGTTCTCGGTACGAAGGTCACTGAAAGTTGTAAACGGGAATGTCATATCGATTACTCAACTATACAATCCACCATTACCTGGTTGGCTTACTCTGACCATAGAATCTATGCTCGGTGTAGTACATATATCCATTGTGTTCCTTGGCCATATCGTGCATATGTCCGCCGGTCAAAAATCCACTCGAAATCGACCATTCTCCGCCAACATATATGAAGATTGGACCACCAACCGTCCAATATTCCTCGTTGAACATGTACCTCTAGAGAAGACACAATGTGTCGAAAAAAAAAATGCTGCCAGACGAATAAAAATCTGCAAGACTTACCATTTCCCATGTGCGGGTTTCAGTGGCATCGAAGTGGTCCAATTTCTGATCTATCCATCCTGTGTAAACGGTAGCCCGACTTGCTGGACCTGGCTGAAGAGGTTCCTGATGCAGTGTGTCGAATGTCCTTTTAAAAACGTTAGACGCTTGGACCACTGCTGAGGCGCAGAAAATCACCAACACAAAGGCGACAGCAAACTTCATCCTGCTAACTTGGCTGACCGATAGAAAGTGGTTGACGAATGTTAGCGAGTGCTAAATGCCTTTCGAGCTTATATCAGCCGTCGGTTAATTTTTTGACTTATCTTCAGTTGGATTATATTGATAGGTGGATTGGAGATAGATTGAAACACATGGCTTGTTTGGTATATAGAAATATTTTTGCGATAAGACCAGATTTGGAGTACAGTGGGAGCTAACAGTTTTCATACACGTGGTTTTTTAATTACCTGATAAGCCTAGCTAATGTATTTATGATGCGAATCAAATTAATCGCGACAAAACACAAAAGCTGTAAAGATATAAAGATTGGGTATTATTCCATTTATTGAGTTTTGTATATAAATTTGCCTTGGAACGGTAATCTAGTTTCAAAGTTGGACAAGTCAGCAGTACCTTAGATTTATTTTTATAGTGAAGTAGATACAATCTAGCACTGTTGGAATACAATTTTGCAAATCCTTTTCAATTCTATTTGATACCGATGACATGAAGGTAAGGCAAAGATTGTGATATACTCTGTGTGTAAGTGAGGAATTTGGAGATGTTATTTAGACTGCTTTGAGGAATTGTTAGGCACTACCATAGATTAGGTATTTTGACCTATCAACATATTCTGAGTCGATTTTGCCTAATAGCATAATGGAATAGCTGGTCAATATGGCTGGTTGACAGGACAAGCATTGTCAATTAGCTAAGGTCGACTTATACCGATTTTTAGCATCAATACCATGATGTGGTACTTCATCTGTTTCCATAAAGTAGCGGACGAATTCCCTAGATACAGTCAGTGGGGGCTTTTACAGTACCAGTTTGGTTCCAAAAAGTGAACACCTTTCACCATATCAAGATCGATAATGATTTTACAGGGTCTTAAGAAACTTTCCCAGTCGTTGCAACTCTAAAATGCTTTCCACTAGACTTCCTCTCGCAATAGTACGACAAGTTAGACTAGTACTACCAATTGTCATGAAAAGCTTATATCAACGCAGCCGTTCGGATTCGGCAAAAGCAAGTACGTCCCGCCATCGTGCAGGCAGTACACATGCACACATGAATGGTTGTGAGAATTTTATCTGAGTCTAGGTCCTATCGAACTGTTTGGCGGCAAGGACTTTTGTATTTCTTTTGTCAAAACCCTTGAATTGACATAATTACCCACAAGCTCATTTGTCATTAGCATCGGGTTAAGGTGGAGTAAACTGAGATAACAGTCTCGTATTCCAAATTCCTTTCAAGGGCAAACTGACCTGAAAGGTGTATAAAAAAATTACCCATAGGAATGCACCTAGAACGCACGCCTGTCTTAAACTTCACGGGCTAGTCAAAAAGTTAAACTTGTCGTCGTGCCTGCCTCTACTGCGACTACGCGCCATCTTTTAAGGTTACTGACAATGTGCTGTAGATTTCTAAGCCGTTCCAAATTTCTGTAATTCCTCTTGGACACTTGGACCAAAAAACAACCTTGCGTAAGATATACAAAAATCTCCCCTATGTAGATGTATTACCGCTCCAGTCCACTCTATCTGAACTTATCTTATACGAAGATTTTAGTGATAGGATTTTGGCAGAAGTTGGATACAGTGACCTAGTGGTTAGTGCGTTGGGCACGGAACTGGTCCAAATCCCGAAGTGGCGATACCTACGTTTTTTTACTGCTCCATCTCCTTGCTCCTTGCGAAAGTCTGGCAACCATCATAAAACTGTCAAATTTGCCGTTCGGATTCAGCGTTCAACACGAAATCCTCTTCTTTGTAATAAAAATAATAATTTCGCATACAAATGAAGGGAGAAGCTAGGTTTGAGGACCTTTTTGGGTCGTAAATGGAAGATATTTCATTTTTCATTTTTTTTCATTTTTCAGTAGGTCCTCAGAATTTTGCGTAGATTCTGACATGAAAAGGTTCCCAGCCTACTTGTAGACATTTGCCAGATGCTACATCTAAGTATCAACAGAAAAGTTTCTCTAGAGTGAATCAGTGGAAACTTAACAACTTGACATGGTTGGAACACCATTCCAAATGGTCTGCCTGACCATGTACTTACTTACTTACATAAGTGGCGCTACAGTTTGATTTGATCAGTTGTGGACTTTACTGGCCTAAAACCACACTGATAAGGGCGCATCTGGTTGTTGGTAAACGGTTTCTGGCGTTCACATATTACGGCATGTAGACGATGTTGAGGAGACTTATGCCTCTGTAAATGGCCCTGCTAAGAGGGTTTTCTTTTTTGTGGTCATTCATCACCTCATTCACCAACTCATTAGCCAAATCTGGTCGGATGAAAGTATCCCTATCAGTTTTTAAATTTAAAGGAGAGCTAAACGAATCGCTTTTACTACAAAACCGATTTAAATAGTTTTACCATATGGTGTCTTAAGAACATTTTGAATCTGAACCCTACTAAGTGTCAGCATATGACATTTCCACCAAAACGTGCTCCATCCAATTTTAATTATACTCTGTCCGGGCACACTCTCTGTCGTGTAGACAGTTTAAAAGATTTTTGTGTTTACTTTGACCCTAAAATGGAGTTTACCACATTAATGTTATCATATCAGCTTAGACTTAACAAGGAGCAATGTCAAAACATGCGCAGTGGAAAGGGCATTGCAGAATTCCAACGTTGACCAGGCACTCACTAACGTGATTGTAAGTCTTCTCAAAGAAAGGAATATCAAGGCAAAACTGGGCGACACTGAACTAGCACACCACAAGGAGGAGTCATCTTTCCTCTACTATGGGTTCTTGTCGTTAATGAAATACTAATGAAATTTAAAAACAGGGGGTTAAAGTAATTGCGTACGCAGACGATGTAGTATTGCTTGCGACAGGCCAATTCTTACCAAACATAAGCGAGCTGTTAGAAAATTCGCTCCGGACACTTAACACGTGGACAAAGCAATGCGGCCTTGGGGTCAACCCGCAAAAAGCCGAGCTTGTACTGTTCACAAATAGAAGAACAATACCACACTTCGAACCACCAGCTATAGAGGGAATACCCCATAAAATAGCTGAAAATGCGAAATATCTGGGAATAATTCTAGACAGAAAGCTCAATTGGAAACGTAATGTCAATGAACGAGTTAAGAAAGCAGCAAATGCTTTCTACGCATGCAACCGAATAACCTAACCCCAAAATAATCCTGTGGATGTATAGTAATACACAAATCAATCAGGCTTCCTGATCATAGTAGTGTGTTCCAGGCTGAGGTGCTAGCAATCGCTGAAGCGGCTCATTTGGTGTCAATAATGGAAAAACCACACAGTGATATCACCATATTCATTGACAGTATAAAAGCAGTATCTGCTATCGAAATTAAATCAAAGCTAGTTCGCCGCTGTCGCGAAGAGCTCAAGGTTCTCTGCTCACAGCATAATGCTGATCTTTGGTGGGTTCCTGGTCACAAGGACATTGATGGCAACGAGATGGCCGTCGAACTGGCAAGAAATGGATCTGCTACAGATCATGACCAGGCACTAAAAATGGTCGAACCACCACTCTGTAACCTAAGAGAAAGAGTGGAATACAAGACCCAAATGAAAGCCAATACCAGGTGGAAGTCATTGACTATTGAGATTATGAATTCTATATAGATGACGCATTGAGAACAAAAAACAGAAACTTTTGCTCAGTAGCTTCATGGTACGGGCGGGTGGTCTGCATGAAAACACATGAAAAACAAGAACAAAAACATATGGCGGGCTGTGCCAGCACGACCGGGAACCGGACCAAAAAACTTTTGCGGTACGACAGAAGCTCCTTATCTAAACTGGTAGAAGCTCTCACTGGTCACAACTTTCTCAGAACCCATACAATGAAACTAAATCTCAAGGATGACGATCAGAATATGGTTGGTGCTTCTTTAAGTTAGTCCTCCTCTGGAAAAATGTAAAAAACCGTCTAAGGCTTGAGGTGTATAGACTATCCTGGTGTCACATTAATTGACAGCTCGCTCTTCATTAGTTAGTAGAGCATTGGAACAATTGTGAATGTCTTGACACATGCACTAACCATACGCATGTGAGATATTTTTCGAGGTCACAGGCTCTTGTGCTCCTTGATGCGCCTGCAGAATTATTCTGTAAGGCTAGTGGTATGACCTGTGACCTATCGTTAATCCTATCACCACCTTCAAGGGTAAAATAATTCTTCTTAATACTCAAGTGATCTTGTTGCATGCTCTGTGCTGCTGATTTTTCTATCCTTCACTGAAGATAATCCCCTATATTTGGCACATTAGAGATTACAAGTCCTGATTTTAGTATGCAGTTGAATGGTGATATCGCTCTTAACCTTCGAAAAGCAAAAAAAGCATCGTGAATGATTATGATGCATCAGAAAAGCAGTGTGCATTCACAATGCGCATTTTTTGACGTTTTGCAATTCAACCTACAACTTGCAAAACATACATTCACTCCCAATTGCCATCGTCAATTCATATATGAAATGCATTTCTATTACATTCTGTTAGATTTAATTTATTGTTTTGACAGCTGTCAATATGTGCGACTAGTACCTATTGGCATAAACTTCCGGTTCCATCGCTGATTCATCTTTCACCCAGGTACGGACAATTTCAGCGATTTTTTCCTTAGACGCTCTCATTTCGTCGGTATCAGTTGATTTTATCGACCCAAAGTCTTTGCAATGGGCGTGCACTACACAAAGAATAGTTCAGACATGTTACAATATTTTTTAAAGTTCAAAATAAACTTACTTGGAATTATGGTAGCCCTTTCATCAATAATTCCCATTGCATGCCACGGATCCAATTGACCATGAGTGATGTAAACATTTTCGACTTCTGGATTTAAACCCCCAAAGAACTCATTCGTATCAACAGCATTCTGGTGAATACTTTCGTTTGTAAATTTGCCGTCATAGGCATCATGACAGACGGCAACATATAGGTCTACCGGAAACTGACTTCCAAATGGCTGAGCTGCTGAGCCAGACGTTTGATACCAACCGTATTCGCTGCACGTTTGGTAGAACCATTGTCTATCTGTAAAAGGGAACAAATCGATTTAAATCTGACCGCCAAAGTGTCATAAGGGACTTGTTATGGGTTTAATAATAGCGACAGCGGTAAAGAGGATTTATTAAATAGTGATGGACACAACGGAGTTGGCTCAATAGCGCCATCATTTGGTGTGAACTTGGACAAAAGTTAATTTTTTTCGGTAGCGGTTTCGTACGTAATTGTCATGAGCATAACGTCACAATCATAATTTCCATACATGATGGAGAAATAGTATTGTGTTAGCAAAAATAATCTTCCCTACTGTTATTTAAATTTTAAAGAGATCTTGTGTTTAGATCACCTTAATAAATTTGTTAAATATCTGCCATCTGTCAAAATATTTGATTCTCAGAATACATATCTGCCATCTGTCAAAATATATAAATCTACAAATTTAAGCCCAACCGTACATTACTTTGCATTATACGAATATTATGCATAACCTAAATACAACTCTTTCCACTAGTCAAACCGCAATAGGAAAACCGGTTCATTCGTTACATTTTGCTGGATTCGTTAAGTTTTTACTTGCATTCTCAAAGTATTTTGAAAATACTGTCCATTTTGCATACGGTTCTCAGTTTTAGTATTATTATTGACATTCATTGAATTTTGACAGTTTCGCATAGTCTTGCATATATAATCTGTGGTTGGGCTTTCTATTATCCGACATTTATACTTACACATGCCGCCTTTAGTATAATTCGTCTTTTTTAATTGCTCTAGAGATGATTTGTATGAAACTTCGGAACAATTAGAAGATGCACTAAACGACACAATATAGTTTGACAGTCCGGTTACATCGTCTTCTCCTTCCATAATTTTACTGCACACCTTTTCAATGTCTCCTTTGCTATAAGAAATATTTGTCATGTTGTTAAATGTTTTCATGAGTAAAATACAAACGATCAATATTCACAAATGTCAATTTGACATAAGATATAGCCATCGTGACATTTGAAAACTTACTTGTGCGATTGAACGACACCTGCAAAAATGTCTGAAATTTCGCTAAACAATGACCAAATGTCCATTTTATTGGATTCATCAAAACTGTCACATAGTTTCAGAAGTTTCCTTGTTTCCGCTGCTCTGTTGTTGAATAACATATTTTCCAATTCAGCGACGCCATTTTGAATCCGATTATAACAGGCTTCACCACCGACCTGTTTGATTGATTGACCGGTGACTTGCTTGTATTCTAAAAGGTCAAATTAATTTATTTTTAGTTAGTGTTTGTAGAGTAGATTAGTGGTGCTCAATTAATTCGCAATCTAGTACAAAGATTTAAATGATCATTTGAGTTATATGTCAAATTGCAAAAACAAATATTTATTTCTTCATTATGCGTGGCAGGTCTACGCTAATGGTACGCACCACAGCGCCGCTAAGGTCAGAAAATGTCAAAATGACAAATCTGTCATACTTACAAATATTACGTCAAAAACAAAGAGCCAGTGTCGCAGATGAAAGGATTGTCGGATGACTTCCATTGATCCAATCAATGTCAATATGGTCAAGCTGTCCATTATTATTAAAATATTGTTTGGTTTTATTTGTGAACAAACCAAGTGACATTAAATGTCAAATTAAAATAATTTAATGACATTGTTTGTGCACATTAGGTAAACTACCAAAATTTGATAAAATGGCAAATTCAATCGACGACCATCAGTCTAAAATTGGATCTAAGGAAATGCATAAACAGAATGTAAATAGTTATGTAAATATTTGACACGTCAATTTGATGACATTTATGTCATTGGTGCAGTTTTTTCACTAATAATAGGCAAGCACTCGAAATGATCAAACGAATGAACTTCTTCTGTTTTTAGAAATGCAAGACTGCTGCCAATAATCCCTGATGACTTAACGGATTTGATAGTCGATTTCGTGACGTTTAGCCGATTCGTTTTATGAATCTTGAGTTTCTTTTTACCACGTTTTGCTTGACAGGTATCAAGTTATTTCTATCAAAAATAAATGCAAACAGACAACATAATACGCTCAAGGAGTGATTAGTTAAAAATTCTCTTCTAAGTACCTATAGCACCTCCGACTTGGCATTTATCAAATTTGAAAAAAAAAAAACTCACCAACAAAATCAACTTTAGCAAAAAGCGGTGCACTGGATGCCCAAGCGCCCACAATCAAGTCCGGATAGAGTTTCTTGAACCATGTCACCATTGTAGCCGAATAAGAGCCGCCTGTCAAAATCACCTTCGAATCCGCCATTCCAGAAGTTGTGGATTTCATGGTACGAATGAAGTGCGCCAAATCGGCCAGAGCCTGTTTGACGTTTAAATATTGGAGGTTTTCCGTTGAAAGGTCACTAAAACAAAAAAAAAAAAAAACCGAAACCAATCAATCAAATTGTCACCTCCTTTTGTAATATCCTCCTCCCATACCTAGTTGGCCTGCTCTGTCCATAGTACCTATGCTCGGTGTAATATAAATATCCCCTATGTTCCTTTGCCATATCATGCATATGTCCTCCTGTCAGGTAGCCACTTGAAATCGTCCATTCGCCGCCGACAAAAATGAAAACCGGCCCACCATCCTCAAAGTATTGATCGTTAGCCATATATCTCTGTGATGGATGGATGGTTGTATTAAAATGTCAAAATCATGCACACTCATGCTACAAACCATTTGCCATGTCCTTGTGTCACTCTCATTGAATTGATCCAATTTCTGTTCGATCCAACCGGTGGCAACGTTAACCCTGCTCGTGGACAATGGTGGTGGAGGCTCCTGATGCAGGAGATTGAAAGTTCTCTCAAATAGAGATGAACTTTGACAAGTGGCAAAGCGGAGTGCTGTCAAAACAATCGTAACAGTGAACTTCATCCTAACAAGGTTGCTATGGGAAATGATAACTATTGCAAAAATTAAGTCACTTATATTCGAATGCCTATGAAGGTCCCGTTGCAAGTCGTCCACCGATAAGTGTCTAATTTGAAAGTTTAATTCGAATTTAGATGGGGGCTTGACTTGTAAACTGTGTAATTAGGTGCTGGAAGCGTTCGCTGTGTAATCTAGGTTTGGACAGTATAGGGGCGGCTCGTGGGAGTTCTTTGTGTGTAGAAATAGTACAAAGTCTTGCCAGCGGGAGACTTTCACTCTGTGTTTTGATTTGATTTAGGTGGTTCCGCTGCAGCAGCACCGTTGATTGATAATGACTTTGAATATTGTTGACTTTAGAACGAGATCATTTGTCACAGTTAGCGTGTAGTGGTTCCGTGTTGTCAACTTAGAAGACTGACTCTACATTGGAAACAGTTTTAATTGTTCTGTTGAGTTATTGAGGACGCCGCATCTTATATGCTTTGTGTGACTAAGAACGTGGACATTGGAGTTCATCAAAACAAGGTGGAGTCAAGGTGGTCTAGAGCTGACAATAAGTTGAGTCCAAAGGCAAGAAAGAAACATCGTTTTGTATGAAAGAAATTTTGTTTAATATAAAGGTTACGGGAGCTTCTTATATCAACCTTATGTAATGTTGTGCTAGCTCATAAACTCTTTCTGTAGGTTAGGTTGCAGTGGCTTCTTGCGATACACATGCACACTTAGACCATAAAAGTTCGTTGTGGTACCACGTGGACTGGCTGTAGTATATCAAGGGTAGTGCCCTGTTCATCCGCCTTGAAGTTCCCTGGTATGTATCTCTGGGCCGACACCCAGAAGAAGTGAATGGTGAAATGCTCTGCCATCTCATTAAGAGATGGTCGGCATTCGTGGGCTGATTTCGATTTGAACGAGGTGGAATCCAGGGATTTGATTGCCGCTTGGCTGTCACTGAAGATGTACTGTAACAACTTCGTGGATATTACATTCCTCTGCAGGCTTCGATGAATACCCGGCCTTGCTGTCCCAGGCGAACCTAGATGAGCTGCTCTGACATATTCGGACAACAGGTTGTCTAGGAATTTCAAGGGTTAGTCAGGCCCCTTGAACAGAGATGGTGGCGGATGAACCGAAAGGCCAACGGCAGCGCTCAATCCCGTAGTGGATACTGATGGCCCCGTGTCCTAGGGGTATCTAATAAATTGGAACTGGCCCTCCAGGTTGGGGGTTGTGCTTTGGGTTAACTACCCACCCACAGAAAAAAATATTGTTACGAAGCAACCAATAGCCTCGGAAAGGACTGATTTTATTGTTGACGACCCTGTTAAACGAAAAAAGGACAACGACGTTCGTATCTGCACCTGGAATGTGAGAACATTAAACAGGAGAGGTGCAGGCGAACAACTAGCGGAAGCCCTAAACTGCTACAAAGCAGACATTACTGCCATCCAGGAAAAACGATGGGATGGGCCGGGCAAAAAGAGGATGAAAAACTGTGACATATACTACGGACCGTGTTATAGTGAGCAGAAACAGCGACTATTCGGATGCGGATTTGTTATAAGTGCCAGACTTAGGCAAGAAGTCTTATGTCTCCAAGACATTAGCGAACGCATAGAAACAATCCGCATCAAGGCTAAATTCGCCAACATAAGCCTTATATGCGCTCACGCTCCGACGGAAGAAAAAGACGATATAGCTAAGGATTGCTTCTACGAGCTCCTCGACAAAACCTATGAGCGACTACCGAAGTACGATGTTAAAATCGTGTTGGGAGATTTTAACGCAAAGGTAGGAAGAAGACATCTTTAGAAGTATTGTCGGAAAACATAGCCTACACGACAACACGTCTGGTAACGGACTTAGGCTAATTGATTTCGCTACGGAACGAAATGCCACTATAGCCAGCACACGGTTTCCTCACCTCGATATCCATAAGGGGACATGGCGGTCTCCAGATCAACGAACGGTCAACCAAATTGATCACATTGCGATAGATAAGAGGCACGCATCCAGTATTTTGGATGTCCGAACAGCTAACATCGAGGAGCTAACATCGACTCGGATCACTACCTTGTAGCAGCCAAGGTAAGAATGCGCATATCCACCACGCCACAACAATCCAGAAATAAAATTTAATGTTGGAAGACTGCAATCGCAAGAGACCGCCAAGACCTTCGCACAACGCGTATCCCTTAACCTCTCGATTAACACCATACCACCAGCATCGAATGTCGAAGAGCAATGGCAACGATGCCAACAGGCCATTAGATCAACCGCAACTGATGTGCTAGGTTTCTCGCGCCCACCAGCAAGAAACCCCTGGTTTGATGAGGAATGCCGACAGATGCTCGCAGCCAAGAACGAGGCCTACAAGGCTAAGCTGCAGGTGAGACGAGAGCTGCCATTGAGCTCTATAGGCAAAGAAGAAGGGAAGAACATCGGCTTTTCAGCAAGAAGAAAAAAGAGCAAGAAAAGCGCGCGATCGAGGATATAGAGAGGTGCCACTCCAGGAACGATGTTCGCAAGTTTTACCAAAGATAAAACATCAAAGCCAAGTATAGCAGGCTCGAACAGAAGCCTGTCGAGATGAACAAGGAAATATTGTAGTTCTTCTGCAGACTGTTAAACGGCGATGACGAACAACATTCCGCTGTCAGGCAGAACGAACCATTCAATATTGGCAACGACAGCGAAAACTGCCAACCACCCGACCTGAGTGAAGTGAGGATAGCAATATCTAAACTCAAGCTTAATAAGGCTGCCGGAAATGACGGCCTTCCCGCTGAGCTTTATAAGGCCGGCGGAGATGACTTGGTAAGTAACATCCACCAACTCATAAGCCAAATCTGGTCGGATGAAAATATGCCTGAAGAATGGAACCTCAGCATCGTTTGCCCGATCCACAAAAAAGGAGACCCTCTGAACTGCGCCAACTACAGAGGCATAAGTCTCCTCAACATCGCCTACAAGATCCTATCTGCCGTAATATGTGAACGCCTGAAACCGTTTACCAACAACCTGATTGGCCCTTATCAGTGTGGTTTTAGGCCAGGAAAGTCCACAACCGATCAAATTTTCACACTTCGGCAGATCCTGGAAAAAACTCAAGAAGTCCAAATCGATACCCACCACCTATTCATCGATTTCAAAGCCGCATATGACAGCATTTATAGAGACGAACTGTACGGAGCCATGTCTAGTTTTGGTATACCGCCCAAACTCGTCCGTTTGTGTAGGATGACGATGGAGAATTCTCGCTGCTCCATCAGGGTCGGAAACGACCTCACCGACACATTCGATACCAAAAAAGGATTTAGGCAAGGCGATGCGCTGTCATGTGACTTCTTTAATCTGATTCTTGAGAGAATTGTGCAAAACTCCAAAGCCAACACCAGAGGCACAATTTTCCAAAAGTCGGTGCAACTACTAGCATACGCTGACGATATTGACATCATTGGTAGGACTCAACGTGATGTCATAGCCACGTTTGCTAGTATAGAGAAGGAAGCGGCGAAAATGGGTTTAGCAGTAAATGAGGGTAAGACTAAGTATATGCTGTCATCACGAAAGGACTCACAACATCGACGAATTGGACAGAACGTCACCATTGACAGATATAACTTTGAGGTAGTACGGGACTTTGTCTACCTCGGCTCCGCTATTAACTCTGACAACAACATCTCGTCAGAAATTAAACGAAGAATTACTCTTGCCAACCGCTGTTTCTTCGGGCTAAGAAGGCAATTTAGTAGTAAAGCCCTCACTCGAACTACTAAGGAGATCCTATATAAGACCCTGATCATCCCAGTCCTGCTCTACGGCGCTGAAGCCGTAGATTCGTAGATTCGAGAGAAAAATTCTTCGAAAAATCTTCGGTCCCGTTTGCGTTGACGGGCTATGGAGACGAAGATTCAACCAAGAACTATACGAGCTGTACAGCGACATGCCCCTGGTCAAAAAACTCCGCATTGGACGTTTAAGATGGCTAGGACATGTAGAACGAATGGACACCAATACTCCGGCTCGCAGAGTCTTCGATTCCCAGCCAGACGTCGGACGCAGTAGACGAAGACCTCGCCTTAAGTGGCGCGCACAAGTGGAAACCGACCTCAACCAACTTGGAGTGCGCAACTGGAGGCAGTTAGCTAAGGACCGGGCTAATTGGAGAGGCATGTTGGTTGAGGCCCAGGTTCATTCCGGACTGTAGCGCCACTTAACTAAGTAAGTAAGGCGACGACATGCTTAGGTTAAGCATCTCGGAGAAAACACCTCCACCCACTACAGATTCTGTTTTAGACCCATCCGTATAGATGTGAATTGAGTTATTGGTTCCGATCGTATTCGACTCCCATTCAAGGCGACTGGGAATGATTGCCCTGAGTTATGCTCAAAACTGAGTTGGGTAGTGCTGTGGTCGGTGTTTTCTGTAATGTTAAGGTTATTCCGAAACTTTGTATGTTAACCTTGAGTGGGTTTTCTCTTGTGACGAGGCTCTCAGTCTTACAGCTGCACAAGCTGTGGTTTGTTTGCCGTAAATATCTAGGGACACTAGATGTAAGATAGATCTAGAGCTCAGCTAACATATATAAGCGGTATCTTTAAATAATTTTTTTTTGAGTATGTTGCGGTTGGAGGCTTTTTCTAAAGCCGTCCACCAGTCTACTCATATAGACACGTAAAGCCAGAAAGAGATATGTGGTTGCATACCCCATTTCTTTCCGATTGCCTTTTTACAAGAGGGCTACGGTGGCTTTCTTAACGCGTTCTTAAATTTTGGCTTTCCAGTTGAGTTTCTTATCCAAAACCAGACCCACGTATTTGGCTGATTCTGTGATCTTTAGACTGATGCCATTTAATTTGGCAGGGTCAATATGCGGGACTTTGTATTTCCTGCTGAAAAGAACTAATTCGGTTTTTTTAGGGTTCGCGCCGAGTCCACATTTGGCTGCCCAATTAGAGAGTACAGAGAGGCCATTTTGTAAGAGATCTCTAAGGGTATTGAGGTATTTTCCTGATATAGCTATATATACGTCATCTGCGTAGACAATCACTTTGCATCCCTCTCTTTCTAGATTAACTAGCAGTTCGTTGACCACTAGGTTCCAGAGAAGAGGAGACAGGATGCCCCCTTGTGAGGTGTCAAAGCTAACAGATCTGCGTGCGAATGAGATGCCAAGATTTGTGTTAATAATCTGTTTTATGAGATGAGGTTTTATCATCAAGATTTAAATTTGAAGGTGTATTAGTGATTGGGTCCGCTTTGACCATAGTATGCTCTTTTGCTCTTAGTGAGTTTTCGAGGATGCGTACAAATGACTGAAACGCTGTCTCAACCGACTTCCCCTTACAATATGCATGTTTAGAGTTGGGGTGTACAGTAGGAGATCCTTCGGATTTATGTGAGATCTCTTTCCTGCTTTGAGGATGACTACAACTTCTACTTCCATGGTAGCAGGATATCAAGGTTGTATTGGAGTTCCGCAGGTTTGATCATCTGGTCCAGTGGATTAAAATGGCTTCAAGCTTTTGGTGTCCCAAAGAAGTTTTTCTTTGTTGATGATAATATTGGTATGTGGAAAGGGTGTACCGAACAACTCTGGTTCGGTATCCACGGAGTAAGAGAAGCTACCAGTAAAGTGGGTGTCTAGAAGTAGGTCAATGGTTTCCACGCTGGAGGTTGTCCATTGACCATCTGGTTTAAGTACGCAGCTAGATATTGGTGGATTAATGGAGAGGATTTTACGGAGCTTCTAAGCCTCTGAGGTTTCTTCTATGTTACCACAGAAGGTACGCCAGGATGTTCGTTTTCCCTTCCTCAACACACTTTTGCATGTTTTGAGAGACGACTTTTATTGGTCCCAATCTAGTGTGGTTTGGAGCTCTTGGCTTTGCTTAAAAGTTGCCTGAGTGTTTTTCTAAGTGGTTATAGAGTATCACCATGGAGGCTTGGCCTTCCCCAAGGCCTTCTTATATGGCATCAGGGATTGTGAGAGGTTTTCCACCAGGCTATCCAATTCTGTTTTATTTCTCGGTTGTAGCAAGGAGTCAGAGAGAGGTTTGTTGTTTACAATTTCTCTAAATAGTGACCAGTTGTTTTTTCGGGGTTCCTAAAAACCTTCGGGTTTGGGGGAGTATCATCCAACTTAAATTGGGTGTTGCTACAGCTGCAAATCGAATCCAGACCTTCTGCGCGGCAGTTCACAGCACTTACAATCGCGCCACTGAGCCCGCGTTTGAATCCTATCTAGGAGGCGCAATGTTTTTTGAGATGTAGGCGTTGAACTCAAGTTTAGGGCGTATAAACGCGTTATATATTCTGGACAGATTAGAGGGGGTTTAATATTTCTTACATCGATTAAGGAAACCTAGTCATTTCGCTGTGTTTTCAGCTACTTGTACTATGTGGTCGTTTTTGGGTGAATTTTTCCCCAAAGCACCCAAGTACTGGGCACAATCTGGCAACGTAGAACTGTCTGCGAAACGCGCAGCAAGCAGATTGGCTCTGTCTAAAGAGCTTATAGCTGCAAAGTCATTGTGAATGAGTGACGGAACTGATGATGAGGCCGAATTTTTTTTATATTTTTGACAAATGACCAAAAGTTTTTACTACCTACCTCTGGACGTTGTAATATTTTTCGCCTTAACTTTTGGTCGTAGAGAAATTTGCCACGCGTTAAATGGGGATTACAGTAATTTCTGGCTTTTCTGAAATTTGTTCGTTTTTCCTCTGTTGGGTTGGGCTTGTAGAACCGAAAGTTTCTCTTTTAACCTGATAGCTTCTTTGCAGCTCAAGTCATACACTTTATTCTGTTTGTAGTGGGTTCTAACTGCTGGCGTGAAATTAACTGTCATTACATTTCAAATATCATACCCAGACGTTAATTCACTGAAAAGTGACAGATAAAAGAGAAAACATACCCAAAATCAAGTTCACTTCCATCGCAGTTGTCGACCCACTCGTTGGTAAAAATCTTTGTTGCAACCGATCCTGAAACTTCGACACGATGACGTTCAACGGATCATCGGTTTTTAAGAAATGTTCTGCAGCTATACGCTGATAAGATCCAGTTGGTCCCACAGCTCAATCCTCATGACCCAGAACATTGTCTGGAGTACTGCAAAACTGTCCTAAATATCGCCGAGAATGACGAAGAATTTTTGGAAAATTTTATGACGACCGACGGCACATTTTCATCTGAGCGGAATTGTGAACAAGAAGATTTTGCTGATCACAGAATTCCCCCAAAAATCTCCATTAACGTTCCCTACACCCACTTGTGTGTTACGGTATGGTGTGGAATAACCTTGCATTGCGGAATAAACCCCGCGGGACTAAATTCTCGAAAAAAAAAGTTGCGATTAGGCTGGGGCTGTTATTGCCATTTGAAATTGGAATTCTATTCAAAACTCTCAAAGGAAACTCATTATAAATCAAACATTTTGGAAAAAAAAACATGAAACAACAGTGGGTCCAAGCGGGGGGTTGCAGTTGCAGGGGGCAGCATGCCTTCCAACTCCGTAATCAAACATCCAATTTCGCACCCATCCCAAATCCAACAGTTGGCCCCAGCAGGGGGTTCATACCTTTCATACATCCGAGTTCGAGTTCGGGTTTATGCAACGTTTGAATAAGGGTGGGGGAGCATGCTGTCCCCTGCAACCCCCCTGCTTGGGCTCACTGTTGGATTTGGCTTTCGTGCGAGTTCGGGCGCATGCAAAAGGAAATAAACCTCTCAACCAAAAGGCATATAACAGCTGCGGGACTTATTCCCATCTCGAAAAAGAAATAAGCCCTGCGGGGTGTGTTTCTTTTTTTTCTCAAAAAAAAAAAAAAAAAAACGGGAAATTAGAATGGCCGCCACAATGTCCTGATCTGTCGGTTCCGGACATTTTTTTATTTGGTTCCCTGAAGGAAAAGGTTTACATTAACAAACCACATACTATACAGGAGCTGAAACTCAACATTCGCACAGAAATCGCTCAAACTACGCCGGCAACACTTTAAAAAGTCATGGAAAGTGCCATCAAAAGAGCCCATGAGGGCATGCATTCTTATGGTGGCCACTTAACTAATTTTCCTTACATCAGGATTTAAAAAAAGTCCGTGAAACAAACTTTTATTTGTAATTTATTTCATTAGTTGTTATCTTTGCGTTCAAAAGTTATTCCAGATATACGTAGAAAAATGGCTTTTTGGTCACCATTTATGTCGAATTCATAGTAGGTATGGTTGACCATGCCAAAACCTCCACTTTATAATGCCATTTACCATCGAACCTCTATCTAATACGAATTCGCCTGCATCCAAGTATGTACTTACTTACTTAAGTGGCGCTACAGTCCGAAATGAACCTGGGCCTCAACCAACATGCCTCTCCAATTAGCACGGTCCTTAGCTAACTGCCTCCAGTTGCGCACTCCAAGTTGGTTTCCACTTGTGCGCGCCACTTAAGGCGAGGTCTTCCTCTACTGCGTCCGACGTCTGGCTGGGAATCGAAGACTCTGCGAGCCGGAGTATTGGTGTCCATTCGTTCTACATGTCCTAGCCATCTTAAACGTCCAATGCGGAGTTTTTTGACCAGGGGCATGTCGCTGTACAGCTCGTATAGTTCTTGGTTGAATCTTCGTCTCCATAGCCCGTCAACGCAAACGGGACCGAAGATTTTTCGAAGATTTTTCCTCTCGAATCGACCAAGGATTCCTTCATCCGCTTTTGATACGGTCCATGCTTCAGCGCCGTAGAGCAGGACTGGGATGATCAGGGTCTTATATAGGATCTCCTTAGTAGTTCGAGTGAGGGCTTTACTACTAAATTGCCTTCTTAGCGCGAAGAAACAGCGGTTGGCAAGAGTAATTCTTCGTTTAATTTCTGACGAGATGTTGTTGTCAGAGTTAATAGCGGAGCCGAGGTAGACAAAGTCCCGTCCAAGTATGCTATCAATTAAATTCAAAATCCCTACCTACACTTCATTGATAAAAATCTCTCTTGGAAAGGGTATTGGAGCACCCTTTCCAATCCCTCACGTATTCAATTTCCTGCACCGATTGTAATGAATCGAATTAACGTGTTGTCGCAAAATCTACATATCAGGATGTAAGTACCTTCTCCTTTGGTCCTTTGCTTAATATTTCACTCACAATCCATTCAACCAAATCACCACTAACGCCATCCTGACGCAATTGAAATTCAATTTTCCATACCCTTCACATCAATGAATCCTTTTTTGTTAATATCCTTCGGAAACAAAAAATTTCATCAATTTCCACCGGATACGGAGTACATGATTTCCCATATTCATTTTCCCATCCTCTAACTCAATTCGTCTCAAATATACACTCACACCCAAAAAAAAGGAAAAACCCTCTTTGAATGAATCCCGATGCTATAGAAGGCGTCACATAAAAGGATCACGTACGTGCACTTTACAAGGGATGCATTTGTGTTCTCATTTCCATTGTCGTCGCTAGTCTATTTCCATTGCCGCCCCCCTCAAAAAAAAAAACCTTCCCATTCCCAATTTTCCTCACGTGCACAACGACGAGACGGGGCGACATCCTTACCCTCAATTAATCGCGCATTCGAGTACATTTCTGTAAATTTATTCAATTGTGTGCCGCGCGTATCTTTTGAAGGAAAACAGAGCCTTTGGTAACCTTAACCCTCCGCTCCTAGTGTTGCATAGTAATAATTCTTCAATTAACCCCCTTTTTCTGTTTTTTTTTTTGTTTGCTTTCTAGGTTATCTTCTATGATTCCGATTGGAACCCTACTGTCGATCAACAGGCCATGGATCGTGCACATCGGCTGGGACAAACCAAACAGGTAACCGTCTACCGGTTGATCTGCAAAGGTACCATCGAAGAAAGGATACTCCAAAGAGCGCGGGAAAAGAGTGAGGTACGTGTTAAAAGAAATGGTTCTACCACAAAAAAAAATTTAAAAAAAAAATGAACAACTCACCGATGCGATCATATCGTACTTACCCGCATTTGTTGTGCGCACGTGCTGCATGCGGTGATGCTATAATGCGGTGGAACATGATCACTTTTAGTGCTATTTATGTAAATTTTTCTATTAACCGGAAGCTCGGTTCCGATTGCGGGGTGTGTGATCTCACAGAAAACAGAAAAAAAAATGAAAAATTACAATAAAAGATACAAGTATCTGGATTTTCGGCGCCCCCGCTTATGAGAGATTATTAATATTTGATAGGATTTTCCCGGCCTTTCAATGGCACCGATTGTTGTTTTGATAATCATTTGGGTTTTTTTTTTATTATTTTTTAGATCCAACGGATGGTCATAAGTGGTGGCAACTTTAAGCCAGATACACTTAAACCAAAGGAAGTGGTATCTCTGCTCTTGGACGACGAAGAAATTGAACTCAAGTGTAAGTACTTGGTTGAGCTGCTGAGAGTAAACGTCCTAACTATAAATTTGCTAATGAATATTTTATATCTATTTTTATGTTTTTTTTTGTAAATAATTAGATCGCCAGAAGACAGAGGAACGAAAAACGGATGAAATTGTGACGAAAGATACGGGCGACAAGAAGCGCAGACAGACGACAAAGGTAATAAAATTGATTTTAGGTTTTTATTTGAATTTTAGGAAGTCAATTAAGATGCATCTATTAAAATGTGATGCAAATATTATTGTTACTGGATGGTGCCATAAAAACAAAAGTGGCAGCAATCAGAGATCTTTTAAATCTGCATTAAGCCTACCGAAAGGTAACAATCGAAAACAAAAAGTAATGAATAGATAATTGGTAACATATAGATATATATATTTTTTTTTATTAAATTCTGACTTGCCTAAGCAGTAATATACACATCGACCTAAAAGATCTTTTGTGCTTGCCGTCAGATGTTTTTTTTAGTTTAGTAGCGCTTCTACTTTCCTAATGTGACGTGGATGCTGCTGCTGATATGATATCAAATATCATTCTCTTTGGTATGAGATCTTTTATTCCCAACAGAATTAAGAGTATCAGACCAAAGGCAAAAGGGTGGTATGACTTGAGCTGCAAAGAAGCTATCAGGTTGAGAGAGACAAACTTTCGGTTGTAAAGGGTGATCCATTTCGAGGTTCCCTATTTTTTTAAAGAAAAAAACACAGAAAATTCAAATTTAATGGAGAATGTTTATTATCATTTGAAAGAACATTCTTTGGCATTTATTTTTTTAAGATTATGTCTATCAAATGTTGGCCGTTGCTACGTCGCAGATCCGTTGAGTCAAATTTTCGATCACTCGTTCGAGCATTTCGACTGGTAATTGGCGAATGACACGCGTGATGTTTTCCTCCAAGGCCTGAATCGAAGCGGGTTTGTCGGTATAAGCTTTTGACTTTACATATCCCCACAGGAAAAAGTCTAACGGTGTGATATCACACGATCTTGGTGGCCAATCGACCGGCCCAAAACGTGAAATTATGTGCTCACCGAAATGTTCTCTCAATAAGTCCATTGATTGATGCGATGTGTGGGAAGTGGCGCCGTCTTGCTGAAACCAAATGTCGCCGAGATCACGAGCTTCAATTTCAGGCATCAAATAGTCGGTTATCATGGCACGATAACGGTCGCCATTGACGGTTACGTTCGCACCGGCATAATTTTTAAAGAAATATGGACCGATGATTCCACCGGCCCACAAACCACACCAAACCGTTGTTTTTTAAGGATGAAGTGGCAGTTCTTCAATCTCTTCAGGTTGCTCTTCGTCCCAAATGCGGCAATTTTGTTTGTTTACATACCCATTGAGCCAGAAATGGGCCTCATCGCTAAACAAAATTTGCCTCGAAAACGTCGGATCTTCTTGGAACTTTTCAAGAGTCCATAGAGCGAAGCGATGTCGCTTGGGAAGGTCGAGCGGCTTCAGTTGTTGCACAAGCTGTATTTTGTACGCTTTCAATTTAAGATCTTGACGTAAAATGCGCCAAGTCGTTCCATACGTCAGTCCGAGTTGCTGCGAACGGCGCCGAATCGACTCTCCACGGTCTTCGTGTACACTCTCAGCTACGGCCGCTATATTTTCTTCACAGCGTGCTGGACGTGGTCTATTCGGTCGAATATTATCCAATAATGAATGCTGGGTCTCAAAATGGGTGATGGTGTTGCGAATAGTACGCTCAGTAGGCCGATTATGTTGACCATAAGTTGAGCGAAGTGCACGAAACACATTCCTCACAGAACGTGAATTTTCATAATAAAGTTGAACGATTTGTAAACGTTGTTCACGCGTAAGTCGTTCCATTATGAAATGCCAAACAATACTAAACAAAAATAAAATGACACGACTCACACGTGATCTGTCAAAAAAGGCTATTGAAAAAAGTATCTCTACTTGGATCACCCGATACAAGACCAACCCAACAGAGGAAAACCGAGCAAAGTTCAAACAAGCCAGAAATGACTGTAATGCCCGTTTAAAGCGTGTCAAATTCCTCTGTGACCAAAAGTTGAGGCAAAAAATTCTACAATGTCCCAGAGGTAGTAAAAACTTTTGGTCATTTGTTAAAAATATAAAAAATTCGGCCTCATCATCAATTCCGACGCTCATTCACAATGACATTCCAGCTGTCAGCTCATTAGACAAAGCAAATCTGCTTGCTGCGCATTTCGCAGCCAATTCTACATTGCCGGATTGTGTTCAGTCTCCTCCTGTACTTGAGAACGTAGATCATTCTATGGGACAAATTCACTTTCGTACTTGTACAGTTGCAAGAGTTTTATTTGATCTTGACATACACAAATCCGCTGGTCCAGATGGTATATCCCCCATCATTCTGAAGAGGTGTTCTTCTACGCTAGCAAAACCACTGCGTAAGCTTTTCTATCTATCCTACTCATCAGGACTCTTTCCGAGTAGATGAAAAACAGCATTTGTCCAGCCTGTACCAAAAAAGGCGAATCTTCTTCTCTCTCCAACTACCGACCAATTGCACTTACGTCCCTTCTTTCCAAGGTCATGGAAACGCTGATAAATCGTCAGCTTATGAAATATCTCGAAACACGAAAACTTCTCAATGACCGGCAGTATGGTTTTCGCAGCAACAGGTCTACTGGTGATTTGATGACATATCTCACCGAAAAGTGGAACCAATCAATCCACCATGGTGGTGAAAGCAAGATTGTTGCGCTTGATATTTCAAAGGCATTTGACAGGGTTTGGCATCAAGCCCTTTTGTCGAAAATGCGTGCATTTGGAATCGACGAAGAACTTCTTCTATGGATTAGACATTATCTTTCGAAACGTTCTATTCAAGTTGTTTTGGATGGTTTCAAGTCTGTAACTCACCAAATAAATGCTGGTGTCCCTCAAGGCTCAGTTTTGTCTCCGACTCTCTTTCTCATTTTTATAAATGATCTCCTGTCTGCAATTTCTAATCCAATTCATTCCTTCGCTGATGATAGTACCCTCAGCTTCTCATATTCGTTTACAGGTCCTCGTCCCTCACCTTCGAACGTGGACTCTAAACGCCAAAATATGTTAAGCTCATTGAATTCCGACCTTGACAGCATTATCATATGGGGTAAATCTAATAGAGTGGAATTCAATGCTTCCAAAACACAATGCTGTCTTCTGTCATTAAAGCGAAACCAAAATCTAGAGCCATTATCCATGAATGGCACTTACGTCGAAGAAACCGAAAAGCTTTCCATGCTAGGTATGTGTGTTAGTAACGACTTACGTTGGAACGACCACATATTCGAAGTCGCTAAAAACGCACCGAAATGTCTAGGTTTCCTTTATCGATGTAAGAAATAGTTCACCCCCTCTGATCTGGCCACAATATATAAAGCGTTTATACGCCCAAAACTTGAATTCAACGCCCACGTCTGGTCAGGTGCACCAAAATCAACATTACACCTACTAGATAGGATTCAAACACGTGCATAAAAATTTATAGTAGACATAAAAATAGCGAACTCCTTAGTTTCGCTCGAACACCGTCGAAACATCTCCTGCCTTACCTTGTTTTATCGCTATTTTAACAACCAATGTTCAAATGAAATAGCCAGCTGCATTCCTCCTATCTTCCTATCTTCGGACGTACGCTGAAATACAGAGATTCGTACATAAACCGAACAACACGAATGTGGAATGCTCTACCAAACTCTGTTTTTCCTTTCCATTTAACTTACAGACATTTAAAACCAATGTGCATCGGTATCTCCTTTCTTCTTATCCCTAATTTCCTTAACTCCCGCACCCCTTGAGTGCGCGCAAATTATATATAAAAAAAATGTAGCTGATAATAATTTTTTTTGAAAATGCTATAAAAAAACTACTGAATATTTCCTCAATTTTTTTTTTATTTGAAAGTACAATCCTTCCGGTTAATAATGGAAAATAATTTCATTCAAATGGCTGCCTCGGCTGACCATGCAGTAGCCTACACGATCGGTCAAATTTTTAAGCACATTATCTATTGTGTGCAGCTGTATTTCACCAATGGCTTCACGAATATTGTCCTTTAAAGCGTCAATTGTCTCTGGCTTGTCGGCGTAACACTTATCTTTTACGGCACCCCACAAATTATAGTCCAACGGTGTCAAATCGCAGCTCCGAGGTGGCCGAACGACATCAGCTCTGCGGCTGATAATGCGATCTTCAAAAACAGGGCGCAAAACATCGAGTGTAGCTTCGGCTGTGTGGCACGTAGCACCGTCCTGTTGAAACCAAATGTTGCCAATATCCTCCTCTTCAATTTTTGTGAACAAAAATTCGTTCAACATGGCCCGATAACGATCGCCATTGACTGTAACGGCAACTTCTTGCTCATTTTCGAAGAAAAATGGCTCAATTATGCCTCTGGAGCAAAATCCGCACCAAACAGTGACTCGTTTTGGGTGTATCGGCTTTTCAATGTATGCGTGCGGGTTTTCTGTGCCCCAAATGCGACAATTTTGCTTGTTTACATACCCGCCAAGATCAAAAGGAGCTTCATCTGAAAAGATGATTTTTTGGCAAAGTCGACATCTTCTCTAAGTCGATCGCAGGCCCACTTAGCGAAGCGAAGACGCATTGGATGGTCAGTTGGCTTCAACTCCTGAACCAATTGGACTTTGTATGGCGTCATACCAAGTCTCTATGCAAAATTCGTCTCAATGATGTCTCCGAAATGTTCAATTGTTGAGAACGACGGTGAAGAGATGTTGATGGCGCTTCACGCACACTTTCTGCCACAGCAGCAATATTCTCGGGTGTACGCACTGTTTTTGGCTTTTCACGTTTGGTTTATCGATGAGGATACCAGTTTCTTTCACTTTTTTCACAAGATAACGAACATACGGAGCTGACGGTGCTTCTCTTCTTCCAAAATCCGTACCCAATTTTCGCACACATTCTGCAGTATTACCATGATTTTCAAAGTAATGTCGCAATATTTCCCAGCGTTGTTCAAGGGTATACACAACCATATTCGTTCAGCGGAAGGATAAAACCAATTATCTGTCAAATCAGATATGAGCTAAGTGTTACCATTCACGAAATAGGCACAAACGTTAGATGGCGGTCCCGTTTCTTTCAGCCGAAGATTTCCTCAGTTCTTCGGGACTTAAAAATTCCCTGAAGAAAGATTCCCTTCTCATACCGTAAAGGGCCGGGCATTCACATATGATATGCTCGGCTGTTTCGTCTTCTTCTAGACATAGTCTGCACTCCGGTGAGTCGACTAGATGCATTTTATTTAGTTGATATCGCAGACCGTGATGGCCAGTTAGGTAGCCTACTAAGTTTTTGATATCGTGCCTGCGCAGATTTAGTATCTTATTGGCATATGATTTGAAGGGCTGAATAGCTCTTTTGGCCTGTCTTAGGCCTGGGATGTTTCCCCAGTATGAAACACATTTGTTTTGTTCCCAGTTTTTTATAACCAGATTTATGGCTGATTTGGGATTGCACAGAAGGGTTCAGGTCCAATGAAGGGGGTTTCCGAACCTTTTCTGGCTAGTTCATCAGCTTTTTTGTTACCTGCAATTCCCTTATGTCCGGGGACCCACCATAGTCTGGTTTTGTTCCTGGAACTGAGTGTTTGGAGGGAGGTGAAGCAGTATAGTACTGATTTGGAGTCAATGATGTGTGAGCTAAGGGCTTTTATAGCTGCTTGACTGTCCGTGAATATATGGATGTTTGCGCCTTTAATACCTGAGTTGTGTATTAGGTTTGCGCATTCTTTTTTGGCATGGAGCTCAGCTTGGAATACACTAGGGTTGTTTCCCATAGGTATTGAGATGTTTCTATTTGGTCCATGTATGCCAGCTCCTACGCCTGAGTCCATTTTAGAACCGTCCGTATACCACTTTAGGCCGTTTAGGCAGTTTTTGCTTCACCATGCTTCTCCGGTTGTGATCTCCGTTGAGAATCTTTTGTCGAAGCATAGTGTCTTTGGTAAGCGGTCTGTAACCGCACAGATCATGTCAACTTCTGGAAGTTCGGATATAAGTTCAACAAGTTTCAGGTGTCCACTAATGTTCAATTCTTCCGCTTGTGTCAAACTTGCTGAGCTGCGAATTGCCACTTTTTTATATAAATGTGTAGGGGTGTTAGCCCTATTAAGGCTTCTAAACCCGCCGTGGGACAGGTACGCATAGCTCCGGTAATGCCCAGACAGGCAAGCCGTTGTACCTTGTTTAATTTATTTATAGTTGTTTTTTGGGTGACTTTGTTCCACCATACTATTGAAGCGGATGTTATAATGGGCCTGACCATGATCGTGTAGATCCAGTGTGTGGTCTTTGGAGAGATTCCCCAGGTTTTACCATACATGTTTCGGCAAGCCCAGAAAGCTTTGGTTGCTTTTTTAATTTTGTTGTTAATGTGGGAGTTCCAGCTTAGTTTTTTGTCGAGGATCACTCCAAAATATTTTACTTCGTTGGAATACTCAATGTATGTACCATTGATTGAAACTTGGGTAAGAATATATAGATATAAAGTAGGTACAGGTTTGTACTTATATCTCTTGTCCCGATGTTCGTTTACGCTAATCTCTGAAACCGTTGAAACCGATTTCGATGAAATTTTGTAAATGTGTATGATAGCTGCTTCGACATATTCGGACAACAGGTCGTTTAGGAATCTCAAGGGTAAGTCAGGCCCCAGTTGAACCGATTTTTGGAAAATTGTGCTTCTGGTGTTGGCTCGGGTGTTTTGCACAATCCTCTCAAGAATCAAATTGAAGAAGTCTCATGACAGTGCATCGCCTTGCCGCCTTTTTTTGTTTAGAATGTGTCGGTGAGGTCGTTAACGATGCTAATGGGGCAGCGAGAATGCTCCATCGTCATCCTGCACAGACGGACGAGTTTGGGCGGAATACCAAAAGTAGACATGGCTCTGTATAGTTCGTCTCTATAAATGCTGTCGTATGCGGCTTTGAAATCGATGAATAGGTGGCGGATATCGATTTGGACTCCTTGGGTTTTTTCCAGGATCTGCCGAAGTGTGAAGATTTGATCAGTTGTATACTTTGCTGGCCTTAAACCACAAGGATAAGTGCCGATCAGGTTGTTGGTAAACGGTTCCAGATGTCCACGTATTACGGCAGATAGGATCTTGTAGATAATGTTGAGGAGACTTATGTCTCTGTAGTTGACGCAGTTCAGAGGGTCTCCTTTTTTGTGGATCGGGCAAACTAAGGTTCCATCCTTCAGACAGACATACCTTCATCCGACCAAATTTGGCTCATAAGTAGGTGAATGCTCCATGCCACATAATTTCCACCGCCTTTATAAAGCTCGGCAGGAAGGCCTTCATATCTGACAGCTTTGTTGAGCTTAAGTTTTGGTATTGCTATCCTCACTTCACTTAGATCGGGCTGTTGGTTGGCAGCTTTCACAGTCGTCGCCAATATGTAATGGATCGTTCTGCCTGACAGCGACGGATTGATCCTCACCGTCGTTTAACAGTCTGCAATAGTGGTTCTTCCATTTTTTTAGCATCGGCTATGTCTCAATTTGATGATGCTGATTAATTTGCTATTAAATAGCCGGATTATCAATACAAAGCTGGGTGATCCTTGGACCAGAAGACATTTCAGTAGAGGGACCCCACAAGATGGAGTCCTGTCCCGTCTTCTTTGGAACTTAGTGCTTTTACTCATCCTGGAAGTACAAAGATGCCACATGATTGCCTACGCGGATGACTTTGATATCGCAGTCTCAGGGAAGCATCTTAATATACTCAAGGAACTTCTCCAAATGCACTACACAAAATTTCCAAATTCAAAATTCCGCCATCGAATCCCTGGAATCGGTCTCAATAAATTCGAAGACAACCCCAGATTGCGCACATCCCTACAAGAGATTTCAAAGCAGTTTAACATACACCAATGCTGGGTGCCTGGGCATAGTGACATTCCAGGGAACTGCAAGGTTGATGAAATCGCTAGACATGGGACTAAATTATCGGTCGTACCCGACACGGGTGCTCTAGGTAATGCTATCGCTACATGCAAAAGCTTACTAGCACAGCATTTTTGCAGCAAACCAAATTTCAGATGGAGTCTTGGCACGACGTGTACAAATCACCAAACAAATTTGGCCAAAGCTGGACTTAACAAGATCCAAGGCATTGCCAAGCGCCACCATACGAGTCATCACAGGACAATATCTTATAAAAAGGCCACCACTCAAACTACTTCTGTAGGAGCTGCACGAACGTAGAGGAAGAAGAAACAATACTTCATCTCCTTTGTAACTGCCCGGCTCTATCAAACAAAAGGAAGCTTCATCTATGCTCCATCTTGGAGCTTACTACTTTCAAAATCTCAGCGATTTGGCAAAAACGGAAGCGAAAAGTCTTCTCCGTTTCATTAACAGCTCAGAATGGTTTTCTCAAAGGTAACAGGGAGAATGGGCAATATCCACGTGGTTACACAATGGATCAGAAACTGGTCTAATTGTGCTGACAAACTCGCTGGCAGCCACTCTTACTTAACCTAACCATGTTTCAACTACGATATTTCCTTGTTCATCTCGGCAGGATTCCGTTCGAGCCTTGTATCCTTGGCGTTGACGTTTTACGCTTTGGTAAAACTAGCGAACATTGTTCCTGGAGTGGCACCTCTTTATCGCGAGCTTTTCTTGCTCCTTTATCTTCTTTCTGAAAAGCCGGTGCCCTTCCCTTCTTCTCTGTCTATAGAGCTCAATAGCAGCTCTGGTCTGCACCTGCAGCATAGCCTTGTAGGCCTTGTTCATGGCTGCTAGCATTGTTGCCCTTCATCATCAAAGGGTTTCTTGCTGGTGGGCGCGTGGAACCTAGCACATCAGTTGCGGCTGACCTAATGGCTTGTTGACATCGTTGCCATTGTTCTTCGACATTCGATGCTGGTACAATGGTGTTAATCGAGGGGTTAAGAGATACGCGTTTCGCGAAGGCCTTGGTGGTTTCTTGTGATTGCAGTCTTTCGACATTAAATTTGTTCACAGTTCTTTTTTGTTGTGTCGTGGTGGATATCTTCATTCTTAGCTTGGCTGCAACAAGGTTATAGCGGACCGAGTCAATGTAAGCTCCTCGGAATGTTGCGACATCCCAAATACTGGTTGCGTGCTATATTTTCTATCGCAATGTGATCAACTAGGTTGACCGTCCGTTGAACTGAAGACCGCCATGCCACTTTATGGATAACGAGGTGAGGAAACCGTGTGCTGGCTATAGTGGCATTCCGTTCCGTAATGAATCCAATTAGCCTAAGTGTTTTCTTGTAGGCTGTGTTTTCCGATAATACTGTCGAAGATGTCTTCTCTTCCTACTTTTGCGTTAAAATCTCCGACTACGAATTTAATATCGTTCTTCGGTAGTCGCTCATAGGTTTTGTCAAGGAGCTCGTAGAAGCAATCTTTAGCTATGTCATCTTTTTCCTGTGTCGGGGCGTGAGCGCATATAAGGCTTATGTTGGCAAATTTGGTCTTAATACGAATTGTTACAATGCGTTCTATAATATCTTGGAAACATAAGACAAATCCGCAAGATGTAACAGTTCTCCATCCTCTTTTTGCCCGGCTAATCTCATGCTATTTCCTGGTTGGCAGTAATATCTGCTTTGTAGCAGCTTAGGGGTTTCCGTTAATTCTTCGCTTGCACCTGCCCTGTTTAATGTTCACACATTCCATGTGCAGATACGAACCCTAACCGAAGTTTCCTTCATTCCTTACTAAGCGATTTGCGGCTGATGCCATAGCAGTTTACTCATGTAGGTCCGCTTCCATCAGGCTTCTTACAGACAGTGTGTTCAATAAGCAATTGCTTCGAGATACCGCATGAAGTGGGAGAGTTACTTGTTGTTGCTGCTAATTACTTACCTTGGTTAGTAGTGACTTAGTTACTTGATTTTCCGGACTCGGTTTGCTAAGGAATCCATAAGGAAATTATGCGGAGTTTCACTATAGTATGGTACCAAGGGAATCAGGAGCCCCTAAGAATTGTCTTCGTCTAGTTGAGGTAGGCCCCCCTGATGGGAGATCGGTTGTGGTTTATCTCGAAGGCTGGAAGCGAATGGTATTCTGAAGCTGATGAGGAAACTTAAGAATACAAGAGGTGCAGATAGACCTCGGTTCCTACCAAGGATGAAGTTCGTGCCTAGCATCATGATTTTTCAAATGCATTGATACACTGTGTCCTATATTGGTGTGATAACCGACACTTTTCTATGGTTCCGATATGTGGGTAGGCCCACCGTAAAATAAGAGCTGTCATGGCACGTTCACGTTAAGCATACTTAACATTTTCTGCGGATATGTCCGTCGTGTTGTCCTATTTTTGTTTAGCATGGTCCCGAACAATGATATCAGTCCTTTCCAGGGATTCGTAACAATGATTTCTTCTTAGATACCTCTAGGACACGGGGCCATCAGTATCTACTACGGGATTGAGCGCTGCTGTTGGCCTTTCGGTTCATCTGCCATAATCTCTGTTCAATAGGCCTGACTTACCCTTGAGATTCCTAAATAACCTGTTATCCGAATATGTTGAAGCAGCTTATCTAGATTGGCCTGGAAGAGCAGGCTGGGTATTCCGTGCCATTCTGACCAGGATGTCTATACTATAGTGTTGCTGTTTTTCGTCGTTCTATCAACACTTGGATTTATAAGTTTGGCAAGTCAAATGCGGTTAGATGAGATGGTTTCCACTTGGAGGTCAAATAAACACATTTGATGTGTAGTCAAAGTTGCAACACCCGGAGTTTGCCCTCGTTCTACAACATCCATCCATAGGGTGGTGGTTTAAGTAACTTAAAATTTCGCACTATTGTGAGTGCGCCTCAATGGTCCTTATACAAGGTGGCGCAAAAATAACCTTCCGATGTTTTTTGGCTGTAATTTAAAAAAAAAATTAAAAACATTGATTCTTCTTGTGGATTATTTTTATTTGGTCTTTTAATTTTTTTTACATCAAGTCGAGAATATGATGTCATGTAAATGGCCGCCGCCACAGTTGATTGTCATTTGAGCCCTTTTTATGGCATTGTCCATCACTTTGGCCAAAACTTCCGACGATAGGTCCTCACATTCTTGACGGATATTGTCTTTAAGAGCTGCAAGAGTCTGAGGCTTGTTGACATAAACCCGCGACTTACAAAAGCCCCACAAAAAGAAGTCTGGAGCGGTCAAATAAGGCGATCTTGCTGGCCAGTGCAGTATTTCAGATCTTCATCCAGCGAACCTACTATGGAGGATCAATTTTGGGAAATCTTTAAGCGTATTAGGGTATTTTAGCGTAGATTTATTTTTAGATTTAGGGTTTATTTTTCAGATTTAAGTTTAGTTTAGGTCTAGTTTCGCGTGGTTTTCCCAAGCTTTGTCCTTCATAGGGGGTCAAGGTCATTGAGCAGTTCTTCTTTTCCTCTTTTCTTCCTTTTTCTTTCTTCTTTTTCTCGTCCCTTAGTCCGTCCGTGGTCTAGTTAACGTAGTTCCTTTCCTCTTGCTTTCTTTTCTTTTGATTTAGGCACGATATAAAAAGTTTGTTGAGCAGGTGGTGCATGGTGGGATGGCAAGAACTTCCCCGTCCGACAAGCTTAGCCGAGCAACCGCGAGCGTGCCGCGCCTACCTCACTTGCACTGGAGATGCCTCTGTGGCCCATCCTAAGCTCACAATAAATGGAATGGCTCTTCGTGGGTTACACGCGGATTTTCAGTGCCCCAGAAGCGTAAATTTTGCTTATTTACGTACCCGCTAAGATGGAAATGGGCCTCATCACTCATGATTATTTTTGATGAAAAATCATCTTCCTCTTGGTGGTGATTAAGGATGGCTTGAGCGTATGTTAGACGCGATTGGCGGTCAGCAGCTAACAGCTGATGCACCGTCTGGACTTTGTACGGAAACATCTTCAAAGCTTGTACCAAAATTCGCTGTAAAGACCATCGACTGATACCCATTTGCGTGGCACGTCGTCTGGTCGATGTCGACGGCGCTTCCATGACTTCTTCGGCTACAGCAGCAATATTCTCTGCAGAACGGCTACTCCGGGGTCTGCCACGCCTGGCAGCATCTCGTGTTGTGCCAGTCTCTTCGAGGCGAGCGGCTAAACGTCGCAGTGTTTCACCAGTAGGCGTTGGACGGCTAGGAAATCTGCGACGAAATTCAAGTTGTGCCAAAGTCACCGACCGATTATTGCTCAAATAAATAGTCACCAATATTCCGCGTTCTGGAGCAGTGTAGCGTAACATTGTTTATTAACGTATATTTGGCATGTGTTTACTACACAAATGTCAAAACAGAACTGACATTAGGGGCCAATCGCAAAATTTATAGCATTTTCTGATAGGAGGATTACTTTTGCGCCACATTGTAGTGTCTCATAGTAGATTTTTACAAACCCCCTGGGATAAAAGAAAATTATTCACTTCGTGAGCTCGCGTAGAAAAAAACGAAAACAAAGCGGAAATGACGAAATATCCCCTTGTGACACATAAAACCTTCATACGGCTTAGCCTAAAATAACCTGTAACTCCATTTTTCAGATACTTTTAAATCATTACAGTTGGCAAACCTCATCAAAAGGGTTGATCTCACAACTCCCTGCCCTTAAGTATCTCCAATCAATTTAAACCTAAAAAAGTTCCTTTTTTTAAAGCTGCTAATTACCAAAAAGGGTTCCATACTCATTACATCCTGTCTTCCTCTTACTTAATAATTTCACTGCAAACCGTTATAATGTCCTTATAATGGACTTGCGTTTACCAAGATACGTGTGCGTCCATTAAATGGAAGCGTATCCGTGTTCCACATAAACTATAATTTTTTTTTTGAGGAGAAAATGATGGCCCTCGGGAAATTTCATAACACACTTCGATTGTACGGTTCTTGAACCTGCTGCTTCCCGTCCCGATCGAACAGGTGGATTTTCACTTCAATTGTTTTGGAAAGTATTTCATGTTTTTTTTTTTTTTTTTTTGAGTGTTCGGATGTGTCGTCCTAATGAATGGATCCCGTCACGGTCCATTTTTCGGGTAATGTCAAGGTGCATACTAATTGTGTGTGTCTTCCATCGAATACCTGTTTAGACATTTGATTGCTTTTCCTTTGCCCTGGCATGGCGGTTTTGTGCCTCTTGTTTGTATGTGTGCCTTTCTATACCACTGCCGCACGATCGCTTTGGCTGTCCAATTAAATCCGCGGCAACAACAATTACTTCAACTGTCTGTCACTTGTATGAATGGAGACGGTATAGTGACCAATCCTTATGCAAACCCTAAGAAGGTATTTCCCTTTGTTGTTGTTGTTGTGCTTTATAGCAAGAAAATTTATTATATATTCAGGGAGGAGATGGTAGACAGAGAAGGGGGTCTTGGATCTTCTTGGCATCGGTCTCGGTAAATGATTTTGCTCGTTCAATGGAAGACTGATTATTGAAGAAGCAAAAAACTTGAAAAAAAAACTTCATATACCACAAGAAGTGGTAGAATCAACAGCAACAGGAGAAGACCAACCGAAGAGTTCGTCTACACTTGGCTTGAACACTCATTTGCCGCGGGAAGGTGGAGATCGGAGGAGAAGAACACTCTGGAAATCATATACCGTACCAGACCTATTGACAACTTTGTTTCGCTCCCTTTTTCCAGGTGGTTTTGTTGTCTTGTCGCTGTTGTTATAATTCCCTTATTTTTATTATCCGATTTTTTTTTTCGACGCCACATTATTCTGTTGGCACCGGATGATGCGACGCGATGCCACGTTCTGTGAATGAATGATGGTAAGCTGTTGACTAACGATCGGCGTTATTGTTTTTTGCACGGAAGGGTATTCCATCAATGAGTGGAGCAATCATTTAGGTGGATAATTTAATGGCTCTGGCGAAGTGATCTGGAGAATGGCTGGTGGTGGTGGTGGTGGTAGGTGGATGGCTGTCTGAATTTGATGATCCATTGGATTTAATTTGTTGTTTTTGTATGTAGATCATTGGAAGGATTTATGCCTGACATCACTGGTAAATTATTCATTAAGTGAAGCATATCCTTGGCTGGGGGATGTCAGAACAGTTGGTTTTGGGATAAGCGATGGTTTTATGTATGTTTGTGTACTTAAATGTTAGACGTTACGAATAGTTTTGAACAGAATATTTGTCAACATTTTTAAAGTTCTAAAGATTGTTTTCTACATGTGTTAAGGTGAAGGTTTCATGTACTGTGTCAAGTTTCTGTGTGGAAACGAAGACCTTGCGTTCCGGAAAATCTGTGTATATTAAGCATTTTCAGCTCATGTCTATGCCTATTTTCTGTTCAGGATGCACAACAGGTCTTTTTGGAATCCCAAGGGTTATTCAAGTCCATTGAACAGAGATGGTGGATTGTAGATAATAAACTGGTCATGCAGCAGCTCATAATATGATGATAAGTAGCACTAGGTTTTCAAGGCTAAGGATCCACACAGCAACCTGGCGCTAATTGGTTCGAGGCACGCATCGAACATCCTTGACGTGCACACATTCCGAGGGGCAAACGTCGATTCTGACAATTTTCTTATCGCGGCTAAATTCAGAGTTCGACTGTCCAACAAGAAGAAGCTGCGAACTGTCCAGAAGAAGAAATTCGACGTTGGACGCCTTAGCACACCTGGAGTATCCACAGCCTTCAGTGAGCGCCTGAGTATGAAACTCACCTCTGTGCACTCACCTACCACAGACGCCAACAATAAGTGGTGCCGGTATCGCGACATCATCAAGGAGGTAGCCGAAACCACTGTAGGGTACCAGCCACCCCCGAGAAAGAGCCCGTGGTATGATGATGAATGCGTGTACAAGAAAAAGGTGACAGAAGATGCACACAAGAAAGCGCAAAACAAGGGCAGCGAGAGAAGAGTATCGAGCCAGGAGAAAGACGAAAAAGAAGACCCTGCGTAAAAAAAAGCTTACGCAGCTTTCCTGCTCAAAGAGACCGTTTTATAAAAAATGCAAGCAACTGGCTGCTGGTTTTAAAACCGGAACGCAGGCTCTTCGAGACAGTGAAGGTAACCTAGTCACCTTAGCACAGGGAATAGTAGAATGATGTGTTTAAGCAGCATTTTCAACAGCTGCTTAATGGGCAGCATGCAGAGAGAGTGGTAGGGCAAGAAGAGAACCCACGTCCAGGCAATGAAGGACTTGTTTCACAACCTAGTATAAAAAAAGTTGACCTAGCTATAAAAAAGATGATGAACAACAAGGCCGCAGGTTCTGATGGCTTACCAGCGGAGCCTTTTAAAAACGGTGGTGATGTTTTGGTAGGGAGTGGAGTGGGTGGAAGAAAACATACCCGATGACTGGACTATCAGCTCCATATGCCCCATCTACCAAAAAGGCGATCCTATGTCTTGCAAGAACTATCGAGGCATATCCCCGCTTAACGTCGCATACAAGATCCTATCCAACGTACTGTGTGAACGTCTTAAACCGTTCTGCAACACATTAATCTGCAGGTACCAGTCTGGCTTCCGGCCCGGCAGATCGTCTATAGACCAAATTTTCAAGTCGAAACTCACCACCTATTCATCGACTTCAAAGGCCGCGTATGATAGCATACATCGTCCGGAGCTCTATATGGCGTTGGCCGAATTCGGAATCCCGGCAAAACTGATTCAGCTGTGTCGCGTGACGGTGGAAAACACGCGCTGCAACGTGCAGTTTGGAAGTAGCTCCTCCGAACTATTCCCGGATTTCCGCAAGGAGACGCGCTATCATGCGACTTCTTCAATATCGAACTGGAGCAGATAGTCACTATTGATAGCAGCAATTTCGAGGTAGTTGAGGAGTTCGTTAATAGGGGGTTGTGCTATTTTGTTTTTGTACGCCAGGAGCGTAGTAACATGATGCTTGCCGATGTTTATAGACTCTGCTCTTGAATTGGTGTAGATTGTACGTTTACTGATGGAAATCGGTCTTCTGGAAGTTCGTTCCATTGTTTGCTTGTTTTGTAACAAAAAGAATGTTGATACTTCGTTGTTAGTATCGTTCCTAGGTGTATAGTTGTATTTATTTAGCTATAAAGACATAAAGGCACAACCAGTGTGTCTTAAGGCTGAAACATTATCTCGTTGAAATGCAACGAGTCTAGGGATCATCTCTCTAAGCCATCCGAACATCTGCCATTCTAATAACAGGCAGATCTAATACAATTCTTCGCTGTTCCGGTTGCAGATTCAAAATAAGGGAACAAGGAAGAAGAAAAGAAGGGTAAGACCAAGTATATGCTGTCGACGAATTGGACAGAACGTCACCACCGCCAAATTCAACTTTGAGGTAGTAAGGGACGGTGCTGTAACATAATGCAAAGCGTCATAAGGCCGAATCTATAAATTTGGCCTAATGTCGCTTTAAAAAGTGGCATAAAGCCAAATTTTTGAATTTGGAATTATGTGTCATGGCAGCTAAGGGACTTTGTCTGCCTCGGATCCGGTATTTTCTCTGACAACAACATCTCAAAAATCAAATGAAGAATTCGTCTTGCCAACCTCTGTTCCTTAGGGCTAGGAAACCAATTAAGTAATAAAGCCCTCACTCAGGTGAGCCCTCACATGACCGTGGCGGCCAAATAACATCGACCTGAGATAACACGGCGATTGAATTTCTCGAGCAAAATAGCCTTTGTTTCGTTGGCTGTGCGGCAAGTTGCACCATCCTGTTGGAATCACATTTCGTCCAGGTCCATATCCTCAATTTTCGACCACAAGAAGTCCGTTATCATCTCACGGTAGCGAACACCATTCACGTTAACTGCTTGGCCGACCTCATTTTCGAAAAAGTACGGCCCGATGACGCCGCCAGCCCATAAACCGCGCCAAACAGTCACTCTTTGTGGATGCATCGGCTTTTCAACTTAACGAATCCACTGAGGTGAAAGTATGCCACGTCGCTGAAGATGATTTTCTTCATAAAGTCGGTTCAACTAATCATTCGGCGTATTGACGACTCTTGAAATGGTCGTTAGGCTTCAGCTCTTGAGTAAGCTCGTAAATTCAAATCTTTATTCAAAATTCGCATCAGTGATGTTCGTGAGATGTTCCTTTGTTGGACACGAAGACGAGTCGAAGTTGACGGCTCTTCTGCCACACTATAGCGAACAACAGTAATGTTTCCGCAGAACGAATGGGCGAGCATGCACAGTTGTTTTCAAATTTCCTACAGACTCGGTTTGCTGAAATTTGCGCACAATTCTCCCGATTGTGGACACATTTGGTCGATTATGCTGACCAAGAAAATCACGAAATGCACTTAGATTTGAACGCCCATTTTCGTAATAGGCTTCAACAATCTTAACGTGCTGCTCAATTGTGTACCTCTCCATGGTTGAATTTGTCAAACACTGAAACAATGAAATGTCAAATTAAGTTGGGCAAAAAACTTAACGTCAAGGTGTGAATCACAATTACCATCATGCATTATGGTCGGATCACCCTTTATATAAACCCCTGATCAGCCCAGTGACCGTAGCAAGGACAAAGTAACCGATGAAATCCTTAGTGGTTTTGAACAAAACATAGCCCGGAGAGGAAAAAACTCAGTATTGGACGTTTGAGGGAACCAAACACTCCACCAAGCAGATTCTTTGAATGGCGATTCCCGTAGAAACCGACCTGAAGCAACTTAAGTGCAAACAACTGGAGGCAGTTAGGTACGGGGCTAATTGAAGTGGCATGATAGTTGAGGCTCAGGTTCGTTTAGAACTGCAGCACCACTTCGGAAAGGGGCGTTTTTACTATTAGTGGTCATTCTAAATAGGAAAACGGCGACTTTGGAATCTGCACTTTGAATGTAAGAACATATAGCAGAAAAGTTTCAGATGAACAATTGGCGAAATCCCTAAGACAATACCTCCATCCAGGTAATATGATGGACCTTGCAAAAGGAATATGAAAAATGTTTGATATATACCATAGTCCGTGTTATGGAGAGCAGAAACAACGAAAATCCCTAAGACATTACCTCCATCTAGGATATATGATGAGCAGGGATAAAAAGGATGAAAAATTGTGACATTTACTACGGACCACGTTATAGTGAACAGAAGCAGCGACTTTTCGGATTTGGATTTGTGATAAGTGCAAGACTTAGGCAAGAAATGTTATGTTTTCAAGACATAAGCAAACATATGGCAACGATCCACATCAAGGTCAAATTCGCCAACAAAAGCCTTATATGCACTAACGCTCAGACGGAGGAAAAAGATGACATAGCGATAGACTACTTTTACGAGCTCCTTGACAAAACTTATGAGCGACTATCGAAGAACGATGTTAAAATCTTGCTGGGAGATTTTACCGCAAAGGTAGAAGGAGAAGATATCTTTGTCGGAAAACACAGCCCACACGACAACACGTCTGGCAACGGACTTAGGCTAATTGACTTCGCTACGGAACAAAATGCCCTATAGCCAGCACACGGTTTCCTCACCTCGATATCCATAAAGGTAAATGACAGTCTCCAGATCAACGAACGGTCGTTCAAATTGATTACATTGCGATAGACAAGACGCACGCATCCAGTACTCGGACCACTACCTTGTTGCAGCCAATGAAGGAATGCGAATATCCACCACAAACCAGAAATACTGTAAACAAATTTAGCGTCTTAAGACGCTAGAGACCGCCAGGGACTTCGCGCAACGCGCATCCCTTCACGTCTCGATTAAGACCATGCCACCAGCATCGAATGTCGAAGAACAATGGCAACGATGCCAACAAGCATCTGATGTGCTAAGGCCAAGAACGAGGCCTACAAGGCAAAGCGCAGGTGAAGACGAGAGCTGCCATTGAGCTCTATAGGCAAAAAAGAAGGGAAGAACACCGGCTTTTCAGAAAGAAGAAAAAAAAGCAAGAAAAGCTCCCGATCGAGGATATAGAGAGGTACTACTCCATGAACGATTTTAGCAAGTTTTACCAAAGTGGAAACCTCAAAGCCAATGATACAAGGCTCGAGCAAAATCCTGTAGAGATGAACAAGTAAATATCGTAGTTGAGACACAGTCAGTGCTAAGGATATTGAAGAACCACTTCCGCAGACTGTTAAACGCCGATGACGAATAACATTCCGCTGTCAGGCAGAACGAATCATTCAATACTGGCGGCGACAGCGAAAACTACCAACCACTCGAACTAATTGAACTGAGGATAGCAATATATAAACCCAAGCTTACCAAGGCTGCAGGGAATGACGGCCCTCCCGCCGAGCTTTATGAAGCCGGCGGAGATGACTTGGTAACTAAGATCCAGCATCTCATAAGTCAAATCTGGTCGGATGCCTGATGAATAGAATCTCAGCATAGTTTGCCCGATCCACAAAAAAAGAGACCCTCTGAGCTGCGCCAGCTACAGATGCATAAACCTGCTCAACATCGCCCACAAGATCCTATCTGCCCTAATATGAGAACGCCTGAAACAATTTACCAACAACGTGATTGGCCCATACCAGTGTGGTTTCAGGCCAGGATAGTCCACAACTGAACAAATCTTCACACTTCGGCGGTTCCTGGGAAAAACCCACGAAGTCCTAATAGATACCCACCCCCTATTCATTGATTTCAAAGCCGCATACGACAGAATTTATAGGAACGAGCTACACAGATCCATGTCTAGTTTTGGTATACCGTCCAAACTCGTCCGTTTGTGACGATGGAAATTCTCGCTGCACCATCAGGGTCGGAAACGACCTCACCGACACATTCGATACCAAAAAAGGATTTAGGCAAGGCGATGCGCTGTCATGTGACTTTTTCAATTTGATTCAAAAGGGGATTGTGCAAAACTCCCAAGCCAACACCAGAGGCACAATTTTCCAAAAATCGGTGCAACTAGCATACGCCGACGATATTGACATCATTGGTAGGACTCAACGTGATGTCATAGCCAAGTTTGCTAGTATAGAGAAGGAAGCGGCAAAAATGGGTTCAGCAGTAAATGAGGGTAAGACAAAGTATATGCTGTCAACACGAAAGTACACACGACATCGACGAATTGGACAGAACGTAACCATTGACAGATATAACTTTGAGGTAGTACGGGACTTTGTCTACCTCGGCTCCGATATTAACTCTGACAACAACATCTCGTCAGAAATTAAACGAAGAATTACTCTTGCCAACCGCTGTTTCTTCGGGATAAGAAGGCAATGGAGATCCTATACAAGACCCTGATAATCCTAGTCCTGCTCTACTGCGCTGAAGCATTGATCGTATCAGAAGTGGATGAAGAAATCCTCGGTCGATTCGAGATTAAAATTCTTCGAAAAATCTTCGGTCCGTTGGCGTTGACGGGCTATGAGGACGAAGATTAAGCCAAGAACTATACGAGCTGTACAGCGACGTAGATTTGGTCATAGAAAACTCCGCATTGGACGTTTATGATGGCTAGGAAATGTAGAGCGAATGGACACCAATACTCTGGCTTACAAAGTTTTCGATTCTCAGCCAGAAGTCGGACGCAGTAGAGGAAGACTTCGCCTTATGTGGTGCGTACGAGGAGAAACCGACCTCAACCAACTTGGAGTGCTCAACTTGAGTCAGTTAGCTAAGTGCCGGGCTAATTGCAGAGGCATACGGCCCAGGTTCATTCCGGACTGTAGCGAAACTTAAGTAAGAAAGTAGAATTCTCCATCGCCATCCTGTACAGACAGACGAGTTTGGGACATGAATCTGCAGAGTTCGTCTCCGTAAATTATGTCTTATGTGGCTTTGAATCACTAAATAGTTGGTGGGTATCGATTTTGACTTTTTCGGATTTTTCCAGGATCTGCCAAAAACCGCACTTTTGAGGGTCGATCAGATCTTTGGTGATCGTTTTCATGTTGCACATGTTTAATTTTTATTTAGTTTGTGTTCTTATCGATGTTCTTATTGTAAACCTTTCCTTCCAAACGCTGTTATAATTTTCTATGCAATTTCTCCCACAGACACAACCTGCAGATCTTTCTGGTTCTACTACAACACCTGACAGTACAACAGCGAAACGAATAAAGATCGATCCCGATGATGATTCCAACATCGATGTCGGAGCCAACAGTCCAGTGCCCAGTGAAAGATCTCACATGGAATCGTTTGTGCCCGGAGCAACACCAGTTTCCCGAAATGATGACTCTAGCAATGAGGCACTGATTGTCGATGGCGATACACCGCTCCGTCGGACATCACCAAGTAAGTTTTTTTGTCTCTTTATTTTGTTTGTTGTTGGTGTTTCTATAATCAGAGGAATAGCTAAATTTGTTAGCCAATTGAATATCCTGGCATATCGAGTATTTATTGCCCAACCGCGAGGTCCAATGATATGGTTAACTTGCGCTGGGAGAAATTCGTATCCAGTAGTTGAATGTTTACGATTTTATTGCCGTTGTCCTCACAGTCGCATGGATAATCGGCACGACGACGAATGAACCAAAACGTCCAAACTATCAAATTAGTACATCATAAGCCATTTGCGGGACGGGACAGTATGGGTGCCTCATGGCCGGCGTTATTGATTAAAAAAAAACTTGGCTTGGTCAGCCGTAGATACATGTATCACGTGGGACGCGACAATGTCGATAATAATTATGCCGCAACGAAATGAGTTGCCACGGACAATTAACAAGCTTTCTGGCGATTTTGTGGACTTTCCACATGTTTTTCGATTCGTTGTTGTATCTGTTGCGTACGTACACGTCCATGTGATGTACGAGTGCAGTGCATGAGTACCTACATGGAGTTGTAATTTGTTATCTTGTCAATTTGTTTCTCTGATGAAATGGGGTACAACATGGGGAAGTAATTGAGAGAGAACCTCTGACTATGTGTTTTGGTGATCAGCATGCAGCGCACTAATGATCCTATCGGATTGAGTGTAACAGCGCAGTTGAAGATTGAGGAGTTTGGAAATGAACAGAAAAATATTTTCACATAGCTGGGTGGGTTAATGGGTCATAAGGTGCAGGAAGGATTCGCACGTGGTCATAGCAAGAAAGTGCTATTTTAGGAAACGGCTTCAATTCATTGGCCTCTGCTCCGAAACCGTATTCTGTCTAGACGGCCTTTTTTTTCGTTGACTCGATAAACACCGAAGTTTTATCAATCCATAACATTGTGAGATGCTGGTATGTAGGTGGACACTTAAAGGTTTATTTTGCGCCTTCCTTCCATCCACCTATGATTGTGACTTTTGCTACAAGATTGACATGTTTTTCTGCTGATTTATTGGTTTGGTTTGCAATGTCTTTACCCATTCATGCTGAGTTTCACCCGTTTGATCTTGTCAAACCTTAAATGTCAAAAGCATATTTGACAAGCTAATTTTCACTACTGCGCTTAGGTTTTCAGATACGTAAAAGTTACCAAAGAATGACTTTTCACAAACCCCACTAGACCGGGCATTCTAAAGGGCGTCTCTTCTCCGAAGCTCCGTCGCGTCGTTGGGAAATTATGTGACAGCTGTAGGAATTTCAACTGGGGTGCCTCTTGAAACCGAAGTAATACCAGTTGGTAGGGACGTACAATTGCCGAAACCGTTTCATAAAGAAAGAGTCGAAAGATTCGAAAGGTTTTCCCATACTACCCGATAGGCGTACTCATCCTGTCCGGCCACTTTAAATGGCGACTCTGAAGCTCCGCCGGGAAATTTTGCCACAGCTGTAGGACGTTCATCTGGGGTTTCTTGCGAAACTGAAGTAATACCAGGTGGTGGGGACGTACTAGCAAACCAATTGCCGAAACCGGTCGTTCTAGAAGAAGAGTCCAAAGCTGAGAAAGGTTTTCCTATCCTACCAGATAGGTGCACACATCCTGTCCGGCCACTATTAAGGGCGTCTCTGAAGGTCAGACGGGAAATTCTGCCACAGCTGTAGGTCGTTCATCTGGGGTATCTTGCGAAACTGAAGTAATACCAGGTGGTGGGGACGTACTAGGAAGCTAATTGCCGACACGGTTGTTTTAGAGGAAGAGGCCAAAGCTCCGAAAGGTTTACTCATCCTGTCTGATAGGTTTACCCATCGACGCTAAGGCAATATCAGCTGGAATGTCAGCAAGTGACTAAAGGCAATCTAACAAACGGACAACCGGGCGGTTAGGGGGCTTACATATAGATCCCTTTCCCATTGGAGGATTGTTACAAGCCAAGATAATCTTTTCTGCAATTACAATATCAGTTGGTATCGACTGGCCCATACGGTTAACCTCTTTGTTGGTATAGGTGCACCTTGACAAGTGTGGTTTCAGTCAAAGTGACAGTGTTTCATTTCTGAATTTTCTTCCGACCGTTTAGCCTTGTACATCGTGAGTTGCAGTGGCGACTGAAGATTACCGACATTTTGTTATTTATCAGCATCGCACTTGCAAATGACTTCCAAAATGCGCCGACGCGACGTTTTATAAATGGTTGACTACAATGCCGTTAGAAGGTCTAGTTATGGTTAACTAGACCTTCTAATGGTTTAAAAGCCCTGATGCCGACTTTACGATCTGCTTGATGATTCTGATCAGATCAAACATCAGCATCATAATCGGTGTCCTTACAGGACAATTTTTTATAGGATTACAGGAAAAAAGACTACGCCTGTGCAGCAATGACTTCTAGAAGCTGCTTGGACGAAGAAGATGAGGCAAGTATTCCTGTTCTTGTCCAGCTCTCTCCGACAAAAAAAACTCCATATGGGAAACTACTTCTTTGATAATCTAGGTGAGCTGGCTCATATTAATGTCAGAACCCTCCTATGCTATATAGTCAGCTCTGAATGGTTCAATTAGGTGAACGAATATAGGGAAAGTCGATAGATCCACGTGGTACCACAACGGACCTTAATGTCTAATAGTCACGCGCATCGAGTTCAGCCACTGCAACCTAACCTTACCTATTTTGTCTAAAGAAGAAAACTATTCATTCCCGGGGTTGCTGGTTGCTATCACCTGCTGAAATCGTCATTGCGGGCAATTTCAATAGATATTCTTCGTGGCTTCAACATTCTGGATAGTCAACACCTGAAGGAAGGTATGTTGACATCTTTGCTAAGGTAAACAACTTAACCCAGCTTGTAAATGAGCCATCACGAATTCCGGACATTCACAGTCAAACCACTATCACCCTGGACTTGTTCTAATCTCTCAATCTAATAACTCTAATAACTATCAATGCTGGTAGCCAGATCAATGTATCTTATCAGCTAATTTCTCGTAATACGAGAAAGCCATCTGGGAAGCTCTAGACGGTTTCTTTAATAATTTAAACTGATCATTGTGTTTCCCCAATAGTGATGTGGATGCTACTGCTAATGCGATAACGAACACTGGGTGTGAAATCCTTTATTCCTCGTGGTTTGACTCGAGTTGTAAAGAGGCTTTTAGGTTGAAAGAGTTATGTTTTCGGTCCTTTAAGATCAACCTACTGAGGAAAGCGGATAAAAGTTCAAACGAGTCAGAAATGACTGCAATGCCCACATTAAGCGTGTCAAATTCTCCCACGTCCAAAAGCTGAGACAGAAAATTCTTCTATGTCCCAAAGGTAGTAACAACTTTTGGTCGTTTGTTAAAAACATTAAGAATTCAACCTCATCTTCCATCCCAACGCTCATTCACAATGACATTCCAGCTGTCACCTCTCTATATATCTATCTATATAGAGCCAATCTGCTCGCTGCTCATTTTGCAGCCAGTTCCACATTGCCAGATTCTGTCCAGTCTTCTTTTGTACTTGAGAACGTAAAACATTCTATGTGACCAATCCATATCCGTACTCGTACAGTCGCAAGAGTATTATTAGATCTTAACATTCACAAATCGTCTGGTCCAGATGGTATCTCCCCCATAATTTTGAAGAGGTGTTCTTCCTCGCTGGCAAAACTACTGCGTAAGCTTTTCTATCTGTCCTATTCATCAGGGCTCTTCCCGAGTAGATTGAAAACAGCATATGTCCAGCCCGTCCCTAAAAAGGTCTAATCTTCGTCTCTCTCCAACTGCCGACCAATTGCACTTACATCCCTTCTTTCTAAGGTCATGGAAACGCTGATAAACCGTCAGCTTATGAATTATCTTGAATCACGAAAACTCCTCAATGACCGACAATACGGTTTTCGTAGCAACAGGTCCACTGGTGATTTGACAACATATCTCACCGAACAGTGGAACCAATCTATCCACCTTGGTGGCGAAAACAAGGTCGTTGCACTTGATATTTCAAATGCATTTGACAGGGTTTGGCATCGAGTCCTCTTGTTGAAAATGCGTGCTTTTGGTATCAAAGATAACTCTTCTTCATTGGATTAGAAACTGTCTCTCGAAACGTCCAATCCAAGTTATTTTGGACGGTTTCAAGTCTGCTACTCACCAAATAAATGCTGGTGTTCCCCAAGGCTCTGTTCTGTCTCCGACACTATTTAATTAATGACCTCTTGTCTGCAACTTTTAATCCAATTCATTCCTTTGCTGATGACAGTACCCTCAGCTTTTCATATTAGTTCTCGAATCTACGCCCTTCACCTTCGAACGTTGAACAAAAACGGCAAAATATATTAAACTCATTAAATTTCGATCTCGACAGCATAAATCTAATAAAGTGGAATTTAATGCTTCCGAAACTAAATGCTTTCTTCTGTCATCCAAGCAATACCAAAATTTACAGCCCTTATCCCTGAATGGCACTTGCATCGTCGAAACCAAAAAACTTTCCATGCTCATTATGTGTGTTAGTAATGGCCTTCGTTGGAACGACCACATATTCGAAGTCGCTAAAAACGCAGCGAAATGTCAAGGTTTCCTTAACCGATGCAAAAAATATTTCACCCCTACTTATCTGGCCTGAATATATAAAGCGTATATATGCCCTAAACTTGAGTTCAACGCCACATTTAGTCAGGTGCGGCAAAAGCATCATTACACGTTCTGGTTAGAATAAAACTGATAGGAGACCCATCTGTTGTGAACTCTAAAGTCTTGCTTGAATACCGTAGAAATGTCTCCTGCCTAACACTAATTTACCGCAATTACAACAACAAATGATGAAATAAAATAACTAGTTGCATTCCACCCCTTCAAATATTCAACCGTAATACTCGCCGTGGCACGAATGCTAATCAATTTACCCTCAAGCCTATCTTCGGACGTACAATGAAATATAGAGATTCATTCCTGAACCGAACAACACGAATGTGGAATGCCTTACCATTTTACCAAACTCCGTTTTTCCTCTCCAATTACAATTTGCAGAAATTCAAAACTAGCGCACATCGGTATCTCCTCTTTTCTTCTCCTCAATATCCCTAATGCCCGCGCTGTGTTCAAACACTTAAGGGTGTCAAAAGACAAAGCAATCGGTTTTCGCCTAACAACTGAGCGTCAACATCCCATCAAACCTAACTTATGTCATCTGCGGGCTTCAGTTTATTTTGCTTACTGGTTGATAGTGACTCAAGGTATTTATTATCTTATTTCCAAAAAGTCAAGAAATGGGTGTGTTCCATCTACAGATCCCTCAGAGATTTTCCTCCACTGCCTCAGCTAGATTTTTTTAACAACTTTCTCTGTCAAAAAAAAAAAACAGTTTTCTTACTTCGTAGCTTAAAATAATGATGAATTCCGTACATGATGCATACAAAGTAAACAGCTCTACCTACTCTTTTAGTAAAAAGGGTGAGGAGGTGAATCCAAAAATATAGTCTCAGCATATTTCAAGAAATCTCAGCTTTGTCAAGTGAAGAATCTTATTCGATTTACGAACATCTTGGAGATGTCGGAGGGATCCTGCCTATCATCCGCGATTAGGTATGAATGTCCATCAATAATATTTTTTTTTTATAAGGGTTCCTTGGAACTCTTCTTCAAGCTTATTTTTTATAGAAATATATTGTCAACTTGGAGATATCTTCCAATCTTTACAGTTCTTTTTATTAATTTTAATTTCTGCTAATTCGATACCCATTTTTGGACAACAGCTGTGTTTTTCAATTGCATCAGCTGACAGAACAGATCTATTAAGTAAGACCATGGCACTCATTTCGTAAATTTGAAAACGATAATCGTTGACGATAGTGAAGGAGACCGTCTGGGTACGTACCGCGTAATTTGTATGCATGTGCATACACACACAATGAGATCTAGCGAGGTATCCGCCGGAGTGGAAAATTCTCCGATTATGTACGATTCGGAAGATTTTTGTTTCGAGGTATTCTTCTGAAAGGCTGTTCGGAATATTTCTCCTACAATTTTTATACCCTATCCCATAGGGGGGTATATTAGTTTTGATACATAGTTTGTAACATAGAGAAATAATTTTGCTACATATACCTCAAAGTATATGGATCGACTCAGAATCGCTAGCGGAGTCGAATTAGCCATGTCTGTCTGTCCGTCCGTCCGTCCGTCCGTCCGTGTGTCCGTCCGTCCGTCTGTCTGTTCGTCACCGATTTTTGGGCCTTAAATTTTGAGCTAGGATAATGAAATTTGGTATATAGGATCCTTGTGCGAGTCACCAGAACAAGTGTAAAAATTTTTGAAATCCGCCCACTGCCACGCCCCCTTTTTAGAAAAACTTATTTTTTGGCCAAACCGTAAGGAATTTCAAAAAAGTGTCTGAGCAGGATATTTAGACAATCCTAATATCTATATTTCGTTCATACAAAGCTTTTTGCCACGCCCACTTTTTGGGGGCGTTTTTAATAAAAAACGCTTTTTTTCCAAATTTTAAAACTTTCGAAAAACTTTTGATGCAAATACTTCCGCAATGGTAATATAAACATTTTGTCCATAGATCATTTTCACCTACGCCCACATTTTGGGGGCGTTTTCTTACAAAAACCATTTGTGTACCCCATCCCAAGGCATTAGCAATAGAAATACGTTGTTTTTTGTCGAACCACAAAAGATTTTGAGAAACTGTCTGAGCAATATATTGTGACAATGTCATTTTCTGTATTTCATCGCCATAAAGCCTATATTTTGAGGATATTAATTTAAAGGATGGGATGGGATAGGGTATTCAACGATCCGCATAGCGGATTGTAGCCTCTCATATGTTTTTATTTAACACTATCAGATCTGTGTCGTAGCGAGCTTAATACAAGCAGCATCTACGAGCAGAGATTTGCCACAGCATATAATATGCATCCACAGGCTCATCATATAGTGCATTTGTTAGTGGGACAAAACAGAACATAGATGTAACTAAGTTTGAAATCACTAGCAAAATCAATAAACGATTAAATTACAATGAAGCTATATATATTATTAAACAAAAGACAATTTTAAATATACTTGTTACGGCTCTAGAAAACAATTTCGCAGAGTGTTTTTCAAACTACTTTTACTAACATGCAGTTCAACTACATCGTTATTATTTGTAAACTCTACTCATGCGGCTAATAGCCTCATGCATACCATAGTTGTGTTTATGGCTAGGTATATGTAATATATTGAATCTACGCAGGTTGTAGCAGCCTCCCCGAGTCAATTCAATTTCATCAATTTGTCCTGATAATAATTGGTGTAAGAAAACCATGTCATTGTTAAGTCTACGTTGAGACAAGGGCAACAGTTGAAGCAGTTTAATTCTGCACCTATACGGAGGTAAATCGTGACGATCATCCCATGGAAGTCCTCTCAAAACAAATCTTATGAATTTACGTTGGACTGATTCAATTCTGTTTGAATGAACTACAAGGTGGCGCAAAAGTTGTCACCCGTCGCAAAAGTTGTCACCCGATGATTCTTGGCCGTCATTTTTATACCCTATCCCATAGGGGTATATTAGTTTTGATACTTAGTTTGTAACATAGGGAAATAATTTTGCTACATATACCTCAAAGTATATGGATCGACTCAGAATCGCTAGCTGAGTCGATTAAGCCATGTCTGTCTGTCCGTCCGTCCGTCCGTCCGTCCGTCCGTCTGTACGTCACCGATTTTTAGGCCTTAAATTTTAAGCTAGGATAATGAAATTTGGTATATAGGATCCTCGTCTCTGCCTACAGAACAAGTGTAAAAATTTTTGAAATCCGCCCACTGCCACGCCCCCTTTTAAGAAAAACTCAGTTTTTGACCAAACCGTAAGGAATTTTGAAAAAGTTTCTGAACAGCATATTTAGACAATATTAATATCTATATTTCGTTCATATAAAGTTTTTTGCCACGCCCACTTTTTGGGGGCGTTTTAGGTAAAAAACTGTTTTCGGTCAAATTTTAAATTTTTCGAAAAAAATTTTGATGCAGAATCATTAACATTATTAATATAAACATTTCGTCTATATACCATTTTAACCCACGCCCACTTTTTGGGGGCGTTTTTATATAAAAACCATTTTTATACCCTACCCCATAACATATGCAGGAGAAAACCTTGTCTTTTGTAGAACCGTAAAAGTGTTTCGTAAGCAGTCTGAAGAATTTGTTGTCACTATATAATTTTTTCTATTTTATCCACATCGTGTTTTTAGCCATGCCCACTTTTTTGGGGATTTTAGTTTTATGGATAGGATGGGATAGGGTATTCAACGATCCGCACAGCGGATTGTAGCCTTCTCATATGTTTTTTAAGTGTTTTGCAAAAAAATCGAAACAATTATTATAGGTGGCGCATAGGACATGAATCGTGGAATAAATTTTTCTACTTTTTTTGCGGAAGAATTCAAATATTTGCAACCAAAAAACATCGGGTGACAGCTTTTGCGACGGGTGACAACTTTTGCGCCACCTTGTACATAGAAGGGTGTCCAAACTTGTGAAGCATACTCCAAGTGTGGCCGAACTAGACAGTTATAGAGCGATGTCACTCTTTCGCTCTATAACTGTCTAGTTCATTAAACTCTTTTGACCATCTTTTAATAAATCCTAACATAGAGTTTGATTTATTGACAATAACGTTAATGGCGCAAATTTATAGTCGTTTAAAGTACACTTTAAAATTATTTAATCGCGTACTAACGCGTTTTGGTAATTATAATCGTCAATAAGTGTACTTTAGCGTTGTCACTCTGCAATAAAGTTAAAGCGACCGAAACCTCACTTTAAATATTTAATAAAGAGTTAGCGTTCTGTCACTTTTTAGGTGAGTTTGATTTAGAGGCCTCAGAGGAATGTCCATTAGCATACACTAATTAGCGCCACGTTAAAAAAGTGTTTATTATTGAAGATATGTTAAAGCAACCTTTTAATTTAAAGTACCTGATAACTATTGTAGAGTTAAACCCTTAAACATCGATTGACTATAAATTTGCGCCAATGTGTTTATTAAACTCCATTTTGGGATCAAAATATACACCAAGATCTTTAAAACTGTCTACACGACAGAGAGTGTGCCCGGACAGAGTATATTTAAAATTACATGGAGCGCGTTTTCGTGAAAATGACATATGCTGGCACTTTGTAGGTTTCAGATTCAAACCGTTTTTAAGACACCATATGGTGAAACTATTTAAATCGGTTTGTAGTGAAAGCGAATCGTTTAAATCTCCTATACTTTTGAAAATTTTCATATCATCAGCATATATCAATATTTTGCTATCTCGAATACAGGCTTTTACATCGTTAATTGCAAGTATAAATAAAATTGGTCCCAAATGACTTCCTTGAGGTACTCCAGATTGAGCAACAAAAGGGTTGGACTTGGAACCTCTAAATTTTACTTGGTATGTTCTCAATGAGAGATATGATTTAACCCAATTTATGAAACCTGGAGGGAATCCATACGCCTTAAGTTTAAAAATTATGGCGTGATGTGATAACTGGTCAAATGCTTTGGAGAAGTCAATGTATATACAAGGTGGCGCAAAAGTTGTCACCCGTCGCAAAAGCTGTCACCCGATGTTTTTTGGTTGCAAATATTTAAATTCTTCAGCAAAAAAAGTAGAAAAAATTATTCCATGATTCATGTCTTATGCGCCACCTATAATAATTGTTTCGATTTTTTTGCAAAACACTTTAAAAAATGGCGGCCAAAAAACATCGGGTGACAACTTTTGCGCCACCTTGTACAGTCGACTTCTTTTTTATTTTCCAAACTATTGGAGCAATGATGCATGGAAGTTAATAGATTTGTTACAGTGGATCGATGTTTAACAAAGCCATGATGTTCATCACAGATGATGTTTTGACAAAGGAAGACCCATTTATCAAAAATAATATGTTCGAATAACTTGGAAATACAAGATAGTTTTGAGATAGGTCTATAATAAGAAATATCTCCACGCTCACCTTTTTTAAAAGGAGGTGTAATAAATGCATTTTTCCATTGAGTTGGGAATACTCCAGTGGCAAAGGAGCTTTCAAACATATGCTTAAGGTATGGCAAAAGAGCATCTTTGCATTGCTTTACGACTACTGGGCGAGATGATTAAAAGTGATATTCAAAACTATGATTAGTCAGTTAACAGTGGGAGGAGTCAAAATTACACAAAGAAAAACGAACACTAACATGTAACTGTGTTTTTTAGATGCTACAAGCAAAAAAATACAAACACCGCTTACCACTGAAAAGAAAAGAAATAAACACCGAATCGGTCGCATACCGGCGAGTTGCGTTGAAGTGCGTTCAGGTGCATTTTTCGCTCATTATGAACAGTGGCATTCTTTTTCCGATTTCCTCCGACACAAATTCTTCGCGGAATTTATTTACGAATTGTAATAGAGTGAAGCCGTCGCATTCGTGTAGTATTTTCTTGCGATTACACATACCTCGAATGGAACAAATTCCAAGTTCAAATACTTTCGACGAAGTATGCGTTGCGAAAAATTGTCCGCTCCGACGGATACCTAGGGCTAGGGTAGGGCTGGGCTGTATATAAATAACGTTACCTAAATACCTAGCAAGTCTCCTGCACTATCGTCAATGGTAATCTTTTGAAAAGTTACTGAATGAGTACCCAGGAGAAATTCGTCTTCTCCATGTCAACCCATTATACCTCACCTTAGGGCGATGTTGCATTATGTTAGTACCATGTATATGTACATTGGCATAAATAACAGCGTTTTCTACCATAAAGATAAAGTCAAAACATGTTAATGATGTTCACAAAATCCATTCTTATCTTGCACCCACAAATCATAAATTTAATGTCTACCCGTAGCAGCTTTGGAGACACCTTAATTAAAAACGTAAGTTAACATGCTGTAATAGTGCAAAAATTATCCTTTTTAGAAATTACAACATTCGGTATCATAAATGGCTTTCACAGCGAACAGAAAATTGAGTTTTCGAACACAAGTTTTCGAAAACTATCAGACGCTTCCACATCGAACACCGACCAGGTTTCGTTTGAAGTTTCAATAGCAGAAACAAATGTCATACAGATTTATGCACCAATTTATTAATTAAATGGCTTCAAATTTAGGGCTCAGTGGCGCGATGGTTAGTGCGATGAACTGCCGCGCAGAAGGTCTGGTTTCGATTCCCAGCCATAGCAACACCTAAATGATTTTTCACTGGCCCTCCTCGCGTGATGATCTGACAAATCGTCCGAGTAGTATCAATTGTCAAGAATAGCTTATCTCAACTTTGCCGTTCGGAGTCGGCATAAAAACAGGAGGTCCCGCCATCGTGCAAGAAGTACACACGCACACATGAATGGTTGTGAGAAAGCTAGGCCCTGGGTACTAACGAGCCTGTTGCGCCAAAAATTAGTTTTTTTTTGGCTTCAAATTTAAAGCAATAAGCACAAATTGTCTATCGATTTATTATGTTTTAAAAATTTTATGGTAATATAGAAAAATATAAAGTTGTTCGCAATTATAAAAAAAAAAATACTGAAACTCAAATAATTCCGAGAAAACAAATTTGTTTTGTTATCTAGTCTGTGAGTTGTTCTATGCGACATGTGAAATGTGTCGAAAGATTTGTTCGCTCTAACAAATTTAAACAAAATGTCGTCTGCGAAGCCGTTTCGTTACATCGTGACCTAGAAGTTTTCAAAAACTCAAAATCTATGCAAAATCATTAGTTTTCGATGAAGGTTTTGATTGTTTTTTTTGTCTACCTAGTTTTCGCTTCGGTATGAAAAAAGTAAGGGATTTACACCCTAAAGTCACCACAACAAAACTACACAAAGTGTGCCTATGACAGACTCGCCTCTAATTCTCCCTGTGAACACATTTAACCTTATCTTACCCAACACCACGGCTCTTGTGTTTTCTACTATTTTCTGCAAATCGCTATACAATTGCAAATGATGATCAAATTTTAAAATTTTAATGCCACTCAAAAATTTACAAACGTCAGATATTCACGAAATTCCTTCACAGCACTGTCAATCTCAAACTCCATTGGCTTTGCAATTCTGTTAAGGTAAACGTCATAAGTCCGATTTTACCCACGAAATAAATATAAAAAGTCATCTAATATTGGGGTAATGAAGTGTAAATGTATTCCATTCAATTAATGCACCATAAAATGTAACAGGTGTACCTGTCGTTATCAACACAGTTTGAGTGCTCGCTCTCATCAAAATGTCATGTGAACAAAAATACATACACGAGTGAATTACTTCGATTACATATTGGTAAAAAAAAATAATTGCATTAAATTTATTGCGTCCAAGGATTAACTTGGACGTCAAAAATCAGTTCTGTGTTGAATCATTGGTGCAAACGTTTTCGCAGCAGTCGAATTAACAAATAAAACGAATGTGGTTTCGATTGCAGTGTGGGACGCAGAGTTATAGATAACAAAATTGAAAAGTACACAAAATAAATGGGCTCCGATAAACGTGAATATTTCAAAGATTATTGAAATTAATATGAATCACTTTGACTCTCGCAGATTTTATTACTTCGACACCACTATTATGAAACACGATTTTCATCTCTGACATTTTACAATCTGTCAAAATCTCGTTTGGTCCACCATTCAAATATCGAGGGTTTTGGCCTCCCGATAAACATATCCCAGTAATATGTATTAAAAGGGTTTTTTTTATAATCTTGATAATTGTTTCTTCTTCTTCTTCTTAAGTGGCGCTACAGTCCGGGATGAACCTGGGCCTCAACCAACATGCCTCTCCAATTAGCCCGGTCATTAGCTAACTGCCTCCAGTTGCGCACTCCAAGTTGGTTGATATCGGTTTCTACTTGTGCGCGCCACCTAAGGCGGGGTCTTCCTCTACTGCGTCCGACGTCTAGCTGGGAATCGAAGACTCTGCGAACCGGAGTATTGGTCGCCATTCTTTCTACATGTCCTAGCCATCTTAAACGTCCAATGCGGAGTTTTTTGACCATGGGTATGTCGCTGTACAGCTCGTATAGTTCGTGGTTGAATCTTCGTCTCCATAGCCCGTCAACGCAAACGGGACCGAAGATTTTTCAAAGAATTTTTCTCTCGAATCGACCAATATCGTCAGCGTATGCTAGTAGTTGCACCGACTTTTGGAAAATTGTGCCTCTGATGTTGGCTTTGGAGTTTTGCACAATCCTCTCAAGAATCAGATTAAAGAAGTCACATGACAGCGCATTGCCTTGCCTAAATCCTTTTTTGGTATCGAATGTGTCGGTGAGGTCGTTTCCGACCCTAATGGTGCAGCGAGAATTCTCCATCCTACACAAACGGACGAGTTTGGGCGGTATATACCACAACTAGACATATCTCTGTGTAGCTCATTTCTATAAATGCTTTCGTATGCGGCTTTGAAATCGATTAATAGGTGGTGGGTATCGATTTGGACTTCTTGGGTTTTTTCCAGGATCTGCCGAAGTGTGAAAATTTGATCGATTGTGGACTTTCCGGGTCTAAAACCATACTGATAAGGGCCGATCAGGTTGTTGGTAAACGGTTTCACGCGTTCACATATTACGGGAGATAGGATCTTGTAGGCGATGTTGAGGAGACTTATGCCTCTGTAGTTGGCGCAGTTCAGAGGATCTCCTTTTTTGTGGATCGGGCAAACGATGCTGATGTTTCATTCTTCAGGCATACTTTCATCTGACCAGATTTGGCTTATGAGTTGGTGGATGTTACTTACCAAGTCATCTCCGCCGGCCTTATAAAGCTCAGCGGGAAGGCCGTCATTTCCGGCAGCCTTATTAAGCTTGAGTTTAGATATTGCTATCCTCACTTCCTCAGGTCGGGTGGTTGACAGTTTTCGCTGTCGTTGCCAATATTGAATGGTTCGTTCTGCCTGACAGCGGAATGTTGTTCGTCATCGCCGTTTAACAGTCTGCAGAAGTGGTTCTTCCATATCCTCAGCATCGACTGTGTCTCAACTACAATATTTCCTTGTTCATCTCGACAGGATTCTGTTCGAGCCTTGTATCCTTGGCTTTTACGTTTTACACTTTGGTAAAACTTGCGAACATCGTTCCTGGAGTGGCACCTCTCTATATCCTCGATCGCGCGCTTTTCTTGCTCTTTTCTCTTCTTGCTGAAAAGCCGATGTTCTTCCCTTCTTCTTTGCCTATAGAGCTCAATGGCAGCTCTCGTCTTCACCTGCAGCTTAGCCTTGTAGGCCTCGTTCTTGGCTGCGAGCATCTGTCGGCATTCCTCATCAAACCAGGGGTTTCTTGCTGGTGGGCGCGAGAAACCTAGCACATCAGTTGCGGCTGATCTAATGGCCTGTTGGCATCGTTGCCATTGTTCTTCGACATTCGATGCTGGTTGTATGGTGTTAATCAAGAGGCTAAGAGATACGCGTTGCGCGAAGGCCATGGTGGTCTCTTGCGATTGCAGTCTTTCGACAGTATTTCTGGTTTGTTGTGGATATCCGCATTCTTACCTTGGCTGCTACAAGGTAGTGATCCGAGTCGATGTTAGCTCCTCGGAATGTTCGGACATCCAAAATACTGGATGCGTGCCTCTTATCTATCGCAATGTGATCAATTTGGTTGACAGTTCGTTGATCTGGAGACCGCCATGTCCCCTTATGGATATCGAGGTGATGAAACCGTGTGCTGGCTATAGTGGCGTTTCGTTCCGTAGCGAAATCAATTAGCCTAAGTCCGTTACCAGACGTGTTGTCGTGTAGGCATTGTTTTCCGACAATATGTTTGCACCAGGTTATTCCAGAGTCTTTACGTTAGCGGCGGTGATACTGCCAGGAGAGGATACCAGCATGCTGGACCAGGGTGTTGGTCGGAGAAGTGGAGGAAGCATTATCGGCAGAGGCGTAGCATCAACGCGGTGCTAGGTCGAAGCCGAACAGCCATTTGATCCATTAAGGTTTAGGGTGGTTGGGAGACAGTCCCCTTTCAACAATCGTCCAGGGTTTGGGTTCGGACTAGGTTTTAGAACCATTGTCTTCCCGTTTCCTTTAAAACAGATGCGTACTCAGCTACTTTCGGGGTTCCTACCTTTCCACAGTTGCCTATTTGGCTCAAACCAGGTTCTCCCAAAGTCATGTTTACCTCGGCTCGGCAGTGCTTCCAGTTCTCACTCCTGAGGTGTTAGAAAGAAGTTTGTTTGAAGGACCATACTCCCGTCTTTTGTTTTGTAATTTTTTATGGATTCTTGTGATTTTTTGTGTGTTCATAGTAGCGGAGCAAGTCACCTACACAGAGATCTGCATTATGTAGACAAAACAGGGTAATCCGGAGGTTGCCTGGTATCCGGATACTCCATTATTGACTGAGCATTTGATAGGGCCCTCAGCCTGGTCGATTATCGGCACGGGTCGTTTAACACCATAATCCAGCCCTTTAGTTATTTTTGGTCCGCGGATTGTATTGAATATATCCACCAGCCCGTCGTAAGGCTTACAAACACAAAAAGGTTCTCCTTTCCACCGACCGGGGATATGCCCATTAGGAGAAAAACTAAATTCTAGATTCTGGTATTTTAGATGTATCATCCACATAATGTTTTTAGCCACGCCCACTTGTTAGGAATGTTTAATTTAAAGACGGAATGGGACAGGGCACTCAACGGTGCGCACAGCGGATTGTAGGTTAGGTTAGGTTGGTGGGTTGATGAGGCAGACGGTGTGTGTCTTCCCTCATCGCACTGAGGTCAATATAGACCCTTTGTGATGCCCGTTGGGGGTCCACTTGTGTGGTTGGTTCATTCATTGTCCCGTTACTGTCCATTGTTGTTAGCCTCTTTCCAGCCATCCAGATGTTGTTGCAAACCTGAAAAGATTAGGGAGAGGGATTTCGGATAGATCCGTGAGGTCATGGAAAAAGTATTTTCCTAAGATTCTCATTCTTAATTGGCTGAGGCCTGGGCAGTGGCACAGAAAGTGGAGGGTGTCCTCGTGTATTTCTTCATCACCGCAGCCTCTACAGAGGTCATAATCTATGAGATGCATTTTCAGTTTGTGGCTTTTTAGTAAGTTGTGCCCAATAAGAATCCCAACTAAAGTAGAGACAGATTTCTTGTTTCTACGAAGTAGTTTATGGGTTCTGGCTTTGTCATACTCAGGCCACATCCTTTTGCAAGTTTCACAGGTGGGAAGGGAGTTCCACCTGTTTTTGGCAGTGATCAGTATTTTCTGTCCCACCCGAGATTTGAGGTCACATAGTGGTGGTTTGACAGACTGGTCTGCTTGGTCAATGCTGGAGGCAGATCCTTTTCTTGCCAGTTCGTCAGCAATTTCATTGTAGAGCTTAACATTATGTTGGACGCCAAGAACCTTTAGCTCTTCACGACAACGTTTCACAAGCCGAGATTTTATTTCGACAGCAGAGATAGCTTTTATTGCAGCCTGACTGTCAATAAAGATGGTGATATCATCTGGTGGTATCGCCAGCATTGAGGTCGCTTTGGCTGCCTCTGCTACTGCCAATATTTCGGCTTGGAAGACACTGCTGTGCTCAGGGAGACGAAAGGTGCTGTTTAGCTTAAGTGTTTCTGAAAACACTCCAGCTCCAACGCCTACATCCATTTTTGAACCATCAGTGTAGATTGATATGGTTTCTGGGCCCAATTCGTTCCTCTCCCACTCCTCTCTACTTGGGAGGATGCAGGAGAATGGTCTTTGAAAGTCATGGTGAGGCAGCAGTCAGAGGATACAGCTGAGCCCAGATATCTGTGTAGAATTTGGGCATGTCCTCCTGAGTTCGATTTCCAGCAGTTGAGCTGGCTGATTCTTAGAGCACTTTTGGTTGCAGATTCTTGCATGTAAAGGTCTAGCGGTAGTAGGTTAAGGATGGTTTCCAGTCCCGCTGTTGGTGTGGTTCTCATTGCGCCAGTAGCGCCCACACATGCTATCCTTTGTACCTTTGTCATATTTTTCAGATGGGTGACTTTATTTGTGGATTGCCACCAGACAAGCCCCCCATATGTTAATATAGGTCTCACAATGGCCGTGTACATCCATAGGATGATCTTGGGGTTCGGACCCCAGTTTTTTTCGAATATTCGGTTACACGTATAGAAAGCGACTGTGGCCTTTTTAATGCGCTCGCGCACATTTAGGTTCCAGTTGAGTTTTCTATCAAGAATGACACCCAGATACTTTGCCGATAGTGCACTATCGGCAAAGTATTTGGATATCAAAGTAGTCCCATCGATAGCCGGTAGATCGAATATTGGTATCTTCCTCTTGTTCGTAAAGAGAACGAGTTCCGTTTTCTGGGGGTTGATGCCAAGCCCACATTGTTTTGTCCACTCGTTGAGAGTTTTCAATGCCCGCTCGAGTAGTTCACTAATAGTGGGTAGGAATTTCCCTTTAACTAGTATCGCTACATCGTCTGCGTAGGCTATGACTTTTACCCCATTTCGCTGTAGCTTTATGAGTATCTCATTGATGACTATGTTCCACAACAGAGGTGAGATAAGGCACTCTCTTCAGCTCACAAACACTCTTATTTTGCGTTACCTCACCACCTAAGGTACGAGCGAGCGGATCATTCTCTTCTGTGGTGAGATTCTGCAGAATAAGGGTGCTTTTAATGCAGTCCCTTGTTTCGGAGTCTGAAGGGATCATGTCAACTCCTAGTGGGCATGCGCCCGTAATATCGTTGACCGATCCATCCAGCTCTCCTTCAGCTTCGATTCCTGTATCTCCTCTCGGCGAGCGACGAGCGAGCGGCTCGTCAGCTGCTGGGGGGTATACAAGTGATCATCAGCCATGATTTTGCCTTTGACTTTCGCAGGGTCTGAGAAGACCATTCTTTGTCTAAGCGGGCCAACGCCCTGCATCAAAGGTGGTCCCATCAGTTCCTTCATGCTCGAGGTACTCGGTGCGTTCATTGAGCAGGTACGAGCGATCGACTCATTCTCTGCTAATGTCAGACTTTGTAAAAACCTAATCTTCTGATCGTCAACTTGCATTATTTAACTTTGCTGCGGATGGACGCAGTTGACGATATTGAGAATTAAGATGCCAGCTCAGAGCAAGTGTCATCCTCATCGAGAAGAAGTTTCTCCATTTGGATGTCTATTGCTCCTTCCCTCATCTGACAGTATCTTGGAGTTTGACGGATCTCGGGGCAAGAGCTTTCCTCCTCCTCCGTCATTTGTCGTTGAGAATCGGTTTTTATATGGTTTGGAGTGCCCGATTCCTTTGCACTCGTCCCTTTTTTGTTTTGTTTTTTATTGTCAATTTTGGACCCACGAGTAAGGTGGAAGGAATGTCATCTTTTACTCACCCCCTGTATACAGGAAAGGGGAAATTGAATTAAAACTAGAGGTCCCCAGGTATCTAGAGTTTGCGCTAGCGACTGAGCATTCCCTCAGCCATGCAGGTATCGGCGCGCGCCTTACCTTGGAGACCACCTTTTGGTTTTCGTTTCCTCGCCACTGACCTTACCGGCATGGGTGGCCCTGACAGTTTATGTTTAGCATAGACTTCCGGTTTCGCTCCGTGGTTCATTGGAAACTACTTAAGCCCTTTCACCGCGACAAGGTGAGTGATCGTCGAGTAGCTTAGGTTAGGTTAGATGGGCTGTTGACGCTCGGGCGAGTCGTCAAACACGCATAGGCCTACGTGAGCCCATAGCGATACCCTTCGAAGAAGTGTCCTGAAAAAAAAAAAAAAGAGAAAGAGGATACCTGGTTAAGTCCGCTTGTGATACTTATGCAGTGCTGGTCTGTGTTGCTCCTTCAGCCTCAAAGAGGTAGTTGCTCCATCCTGATTTGCAACAAAAACGGACTATCAGCGCTATTGGGATAGTCCTTAGGTCACTTAGGTCATCGAAGTAAAAACTGCCTAATATTTTAAATCGACTGTCACTGATCGCAGGGCAGTGGCATAGCAGGTGTGAGACATCTTCCTCGACGTCAGGGTCGCTGCATTTCCTGCAAAGTTGGTTCGCACCAGTCAGTTTCATCTTATTAGAGTGCTTACCCAACAGGTTGTGACCTGTTATCACTCTCACCGCTATGGAAATGGAAGCTCTATTCAAAGCTAATAGCTTGTTTGATTTGCTGCCACTTAATTCTGGCCAGAGAGATTTTGTGTGTGTACAAGTTATTGTATTTAGCCATCTTGTTATGGTTGCTTTTTGAGTGTGCTTAGTTAATTCATGTTTTTTAGATGCTAGCGGGGGATTGACCCTTTTATCAGCTAGGGAAATGCAACTGGACGATCCTAGTCTGGCTAGTTCGTCTGCTTTCTCATTTTCTATAATGTCATTATGTCCTGGCACCCAGATAATTTGGACTTTGTTCTGGTTACAAAGAGCCTTCAGCTCTTCGCGGCAGCGTCCAACTACCCGTGATTTTACTATATTGGCTGCAAGAGCTTTAATGGCCGCTTGACTATCCACGTAGATGGAGATATCCTCATGTGATATGTCCAATACCCTAGCCGATTCGGCAGCTTCGAGTATGACCAGGATCTCAGCTTGGAATACACTACACGAGTTTGCTAATCTTAAGGATGTAGCTAGCCCGATATTTTCAGAGTAGACACCAGAGCCCACTCCGACTTCCATTTTGGATCCGTCGGTATAGATTGCTATTTCTGTGTTAGATAACACATTGTTTGAAGACCATTCGTCTCTGCTTGGTATTCTGATGGAGTAATTAGTATCAAAGTCGTGATATGGGATCATGTAGTCAGATGCTACATCCGCATATGCCATTGAGTTTAATATTGAGCTATGGCCAAAAGGCTTCGTAAGTAGATTGCCCGTTTCTTTGAGTCTTCCTGCGCTTTTTGCTGCTGTGTCATTGATTTGTAAGTCAATTGGTGTTATGTTTAGTATTGTTTCTAACCCTACTGTGGGGCTAGTGCGCATGGCTCCTGTCGTGAGAATGCATGCTGTCCTTTGAACTTTCGTAAGCTTGGTCATATGTTTTGCCTTTTTCATAGCATTCCACCAGACCAAGCAGCCGTATGTTAGGATTGGTCTGACAATGGCTGTGTATAGCCATTTTGTGACCTTCGGGGATGGGCCCCATTTTTTGCCGCAGATTCATTTGCAGCTATAGAGGGCAATATTTGCTTTCTTTACTCTTTCTTCAACGTTTAGATTCCAGTTCAGTTTACTATCGAGTATCACCCCCAGATATTTCGGGCTTGCTGACAATGAGAGAGTCGAATCTTCCAAAGACGGTGCCGGAAATGCTGGGATCGATCTCCTGTTAGTAAAGAGAACCAGTTCTGTTTTGTTTGGATTTACACCCAGCCCGCAAGACTTTGCCCACTTGCTGAGTATATTGAGACTTCTTTGCATAATTTCACTCAGTGTCGGTGGGAATTTACCGCACGCCATGAGGACTACGTCATCAGCGTATGCCACTGTTTTTATTGCAGTGATATCCAGCTTCTTAAGTGCCTCTTTGACTACTAATAGCTAGAGGAGTGGGGATAGTACGCCTCCCTGGGGGGCACCTCTTGACGTTGTGATCCTTTTGGTACAATCGGCTAGTGTTGACGAAATGATCCGGTTATTGAGCATGGTTAAGATCCAATTGCTAGAAACCGTACCTATTTCAGCTTTGGTAAGTGCCTCAGCAATTGCTTCAGTTGTGACGTTGTTGAAAGCTCCTTCTATATCTAGAAAGGCTGCTAGCGTATATTCTTTGTAGTGCAGTGAATTTTCTACTGTGCGAACCACTTCGTGTAGAGCCGTTTCCACCGATTTACCCTTTGTATAGGCATGTTGGCTTACAGATAGGTAACCTGGATTCAGGTTGCTACGTATATGGATGTCGAGAAATCGTTCCATCGTTTTCAGTAGGAAGGAGGACAGGCTTATGGGTCTGAAATCCTTCGCTACGGTGTGGCTGCATTTACCTGCCTTCGGTATGAATATAACGTTAACTTCACGCCACACTTGTGGTATGTGGTTTAGTTTTAGACATGTACGGAAGATAGTGAGCAGTGTTGGCATTATTAGCTTAGCAGTTTTTTGTAGCATGATAGGGGTTATACCGTCAGGGCCGGCTGATTTGTGGGGCTTGAATGAATTAATGGCCCATGCAATTTTTTCCTTGCACGTATTAATGAGAGAGAGAGAGAGTTGTCACCCATGTTGTCCGCTGTGTGGTCTGTTTTTACATTTACGATGACATTTTCCTCTACCGTTTTGCAGTTCGGAAAGTGTGTGTTTAAAAGAAGGTTTAGGGTATCAGCGGTTGATTCCGTCCATTCATTTGCTGAATTTTTGAGAAAACCTGGGCTGCTTGCTTCTTTCGATAGTATCTTCCTCAATCTGGCAGATTCATTGTTATCCTCGATATTACTGCAGAATTCTTTCCAAGCCTTTCTTTTGGACGTTCTGGTCTCTTTTTTGAATTTACAGAGGCTGGTTCTGTAAGAGTGCCAGTCTGCTTCTGCGTTTGATCTTTTTGCTATTTTGAAGAGTTCTCTCGTTACGCTGTGTTGTCTGGCCAGTTCCCCAGACCACCAGTGGCTTTGTTTCTTTTTCTTTTTTGTAACTTTGCTTAGTGGGCACGCTTTTGAAAAAGCATTCTTAAACACCGAGACGAGTTCGTTTATGTTTTTATCAACATCTGATTGGTTTCGTGCGACACTGCTAAAGGTGAGCTCGGAGACTGCGGAGATGAAGGTCTCCCAGTTTGTCTTTCTCGGATTGCGAAACGGAGCGATGTTAGCTAGCGTTTCAAGTAGTGAGAACTGTATAATACTGTGATCTGAAAAGCTAGGTTGGTTTGATACCCTCCAGTCAGAGACTGATAGGGTGACAGAGTTAGAGGAAAGTGTTAGGTCTAAGACTTCCCTACGATTTTTAGTGATGAAAGTGGGCTCATTACCCCGATTATGAATAAATAAGCTATGTTTGATAATATATTGGAGTAGGGACTCACCTCTAGTATTTGTATCACTACATCCCCAGCTGGTGTTATGAGCGTTAGCGTCGCATCCTATAAGTAGGTCCTAATATCTCGCTTTACTATGTCGGACGAGGTCTTTGATAGCAATGGGAGGAGGTGGATCATCCGAGTTGTATGGCATGTAAGCTGCTGATTGCTGCGAGGTCATCGTTGCTGAGTTGGGGTAGAAAAATTACATTAATACTTTTCCTAGCCATGAGGCAGCCACGACAATTGCCGTTGGTGCTTTTATTATAATAAATGTTATAATCATCGGATTTTAGTCCGCAAATTACCCTGTTTGAGATCCAGGGTTCTAGGTCGAGTAGCTTACTCATATGTTTATCCGTGGTTCAGTATGTACTACCACCAGGGTACGTAGACTAACATTTCCGTACGTCAATAATAAACGAAAGTGCGCCTTTGAATGTCATTTACTTATCAGTGATGCCAAGTTCGTATGATAATAATTTAGATGTGTTTTACTCGAGCTTAATGTGTCTGTTTAAGCTGATGTTTTGCGTTTAAACTTTAATAGCAAATAGATGTCACTTTAAATATTTTTATTTATTAAAAAAGTTTTCTTTAAATTGAGAAAATAATTTCTTTTATATTTAAGTTCACAGGGGTAGACCTGGCAAGAAAAATGCAACAAGAAAATCAAGATTTCGAAAATGATCTATAAGAAGACTTTTAACAATCAAATGTATTCAAGACTTCTGTTGTTATATTGACTTTCGTTATTCAACATTTAAAAAGAAAAAAATGTATATATGTGTATGAATATATAGATGGTATAGTTTATTTGGATAATCTTAATTTTTATTTTATTTTAAAGGCAATCGCTGTGGATAACCCCTCTTGAATTCTAGAAAAGCAAAGGTATAGGGTGTTTTTTTAGAGGCATGGACCTTTTTTTTTAAAGTAAAACAAAACAAATTCAATGGAATGACCAAAACTTTGTCTTTTTTAGATCACAAAATTCATGGCATTTAATGTTTAAAAATAATTTTTGGATATGACCTCCGCGATTGCGCCGGTACTCGCCATCCTGTCGGTCCAATTTTGCACCACTTTTTCGACCATATGATGCTGAACTGCCAAATCATTCGAGTAGTATCAATTCTCAAGAATAGCTTACGCCATAGAACGCCATCGTGCAGGAAGTACACACGCACACATGAATGGTGCTGTGAGAAGGCTGGTCCTTTGGTACTAAAGAGTATTTTGTGCCAAAAATGTGTGTTCGTATTTTTTCGAGTACACACACGATCTTATTTTGTCAATAGTGAGCGGAATGTTGGATTATAAGTGAGCAATCGTTGCTGGTTTATCAGCATGGACCAGGGATTTGACGTACCCCCACAAAAAGTAGTCAAATCACACGAACGATGTGGCCATAGGTCCATTTCTGGAGATGATTCGGTCACCAAACCTTTGGCTCAACAAGTCATGGTTGCACGAGCTGTATGGCATGTTGCGACGTCTTGTTGAAACCATTTATCCTCCAAATGATTTCGACATAAGGAATAAAAAAAATCACGAATCATTTGCCAGAGGCGTTTGCCATTCACGGCAATGTTGGCGCCGGTTTTGGATTTGAAGACAAATGGGCCAATGACGCCTTCGGCATGTAAACCGTACCAAACAGTGATTTTTTCGGGATGTAATGTAGTTTCAAGAGTCTCTGAGGATTGTGCTCACTCCAAAAATATAATTCAGCTTGTTTACATACCCGTCAAGACAGAAATGAGCCTCATCGCTGAAGATGATTTGACGATAAAAATCTGGTTCAACTTCCAGTTGATTCTCATTCATCGAACACACGACGCAGTTGATGGTCTGCTGGCTTTAAGTCTTTCACCAGTTGGATCTTATATGGATATGTATTCCAAGACCTTTCCTCAAAAGCGGTTGGGGGACCACCGGGCAGAGACCGAGTTGCTGAAAACAGTGTTGGATCGATTAATTCGGGTCCCCTGCAAGACTCCCCTATTCTACGGCGATGGCTTCTTCTGTACGCACGGTACGGACTCGATTTGGATGAATATTATCAAAAAGAGTAAATGTGGTCATGAATCGATCCATAGTATTGCGTATCAGTTGCTCAGATTGACGATTTTGCTTACCGTCAACTTGACGAAGTGCTCTATAAGTTTGGCGAACAGCGCTCGAATTTTGGAAATAAATTTCCACGACTTGTGAAAGTTGTTCTGTTGTAAGTCTTTCCATGGTAAATCCCAAAGTATGATGAAAAAAAGCCAAACTCACTTCATAACTACTGTGGTAACGTTGGCCTAAATTTGCATCCTATTTGCTAGGAGGAATCTATTGCAAGCAAATTTCTGATAATGATTGTTGGACTTTGATTTTTGAAACAAAAAACGATTTTTTTAATGAGGAACTGCAACTTGACATCAAGCATAGTATCACCATACAACTTACACGAACGCATGTGTCAATGTGCGCGATCCTTTTTTGCATGCCATGAACATAATGCTCCCGAAAGTTACTCATGCTCTTGTACATAAGTAGATGAACTCTAAGTTTTGGATTCGACAGAATTAGTGGTTTCCATTTGCCATTTAATATCGACTACAGCGAATCCTACTTGGATACCTTCGCAGAGCTAAAGTATGTTGTGCACCAGGGCAGCACCTTGCCCGCCTTTTAGAACCTTAAATTTATAAATGCGATCATGCTTTAAAAAAGTATAAAGCGAGGAAGGAAATCAGAATCTTCACACTAAGGAGCAGAACTTTTCCTTCAACATGGAACGGAATCCCAGACAGTAGAATGGGAATCTGATTTCTGGAGGATTTACACTTCAGAAGTGACCTTAGCGTTACCATCGAGGTTCAGTGATAAGTGGAAGACAGAGGGTGTATAAGCTTTGAGTGATCTACATTCATATTCACATCTATAACGACAGCAAAAAATGTTATAGGTTGCATATTTGTATGGTGAGTTACAGATTATCAACATCGGCATGAGGTGCTCTATTACATAAAACGAAACGAGCGGCAAATAAACGATAGTCCCGACAAAGTGCGATTGAAATATTTTTCCCAGCTCAACAAAAACGAAAGCTATACGGCTGCAAAATGTCAGTCGTAGGAAACTACGAGTATCGAAAAACCTGATACGATACTAGTTTTACGCAATCGTATTTCAACGATAACGAAGTGATTTAAACGATATTCGATTTACAAAATATGGTCCCAGAATATGTCAATTTTGATGTCGATGTTGACAAAAACCGACTTACAACCAAAACCCTATTTTTACAACTCAAATGTAAGCCGTTGCCGCTCATCAGAGACGTCAGTAGACCTATAATTCTTCATAAGGCAGATAGGCAAGCTTTCATTAGCTTCTGTAATCTCCAAATAGAAAGTTGCAGATCTAATAAAATCGAAATATCAAGTTTGTACTGCGACTGGTACAGTGCAAGAGCAAGAGCATCAGCCCCATGTGACCTCTACGACTTCATCCAAAATAGCCCAAAAACAGTTCAGATAAACTTAAGTAAAATCAGCTTCAGCCCTTGATGGCTTGATAAATTTTTATTCCAGAATAATAAGCCTCCTTTCCTTTTTTTTCGATATCCTTACTGTATTCAATTCGTTCCAAATGCAACCCAAATCTTCTGCCAAGAGCTCCTCTTCCGCTACTTAGTTCTCATTTTGGCAACCTGAGAAGGCACTTCAGGCTTACATTCCGAATGCACCTTTCGAGAATCCTTAAAACTGGCATCAGCCAAGGTTTTCAGGCGTTCAAGATGCCTCAGCCACTGTTTCCTTGTCATTTTGGCAGCTTGGGATGCCACTTCAGACTTACATTCCGAATGCACCTTTCGAGAATCCTTAAAACTGGCATCGGCCAAGGTTTTCAGACGTTCAAGATGCATCTGCCACTGCTTCCTTGTCATTATGTCAAACTGCGATGCCACTTCAGGGTTGCATTCAAAATGCACCTGTCGAGAATTTTTAAAGCTATCATCGGCCAAGTATTCCAAATGTCGAAGATGCTCGCGCCACTGTTTCGGTGTCATTTTGGCACCACGTCCCGGTGGTGAGAAATGCCTATCAGGTACACTGCAGTGCTCTTTGATGGGGTACTTCTTTGGAGCGGCCATTCTCAATGTGCTACGTGTAATTCGATACTTGAGTGCCCTCCGACTAATCGGAAACCTCATCCATCGCCAAAATTCCATTTCCAATTCATCATGAGCCCACCAAAATGGCAGCGTAATAGGTTGAAATGGTCGTCCTCTATCATGTCGGGGTGGCTTATCGAAGTGAATTTTCGGAGAAAAAGGATAAATTGGTTCTGGAGGAGCTTGGTATTTACCTCGCTGGTGTTTTGGAACACTAAGCCGTTTAATTCGCAATAGTCTAGCTTTTGATTTTTTTTTATGTTCTTGTGTAGCTGGAATCCTTGATAGCTTGCCACGTCTTGTTATTTTAGCCGGCGGTTTTTTAGGACGTTCTTGTGATTTTTGCTGATGAAATACCCGCTTTGGAAGGGATCTTTCATTGACCCACTTTATGAATCGTTTCCAATCGGTTTCCGTCATTGGTCCGCGTTTTTGAAAGCGTGTAGCTAAACATTTTGGTTTCGGGAAGAAATGGTTTTTGGGAAGAGCATTTTTTGCCACCCAGATGTCCCATCGAGAGCGGGCTTTTTGGTTTTCGTCATTTTCGTGTAAATCTTCTGCGGCCGATGGAGGAGGCGGTGTTTTTGAATTTGACTTTTGCATACCGACAATTTTAGAGTAAAATAAGTAAACAGACGCACACAAAACAATTTGCAATCAAAGTTGAGGATAATAATTTGAAAATCATGGCTAGTTGCGAGAGAGAAAAAAGATTCGTTCGTGAAGTTGACAGGTTGCTTGAAATTGAAATATTTTTATACATGGGTTGCCAGAGTTAACATTTTAGTCGAACTATTCTGATTGCTGTTGAAATCTAAAACAAACATTTTGGTTCATCCATCAAGGGTTACATTTTTGGGCAAGCTAAGCTGCAGTCAACTCGGTTAAGCTGCAAACTCAGGACTCTTTGGGTTCATGAACGGCGAACTATTTGGAGACGAACTAGCCAGAATAAGATCCGCTTTAAACACAGCACAAATTAACTCGTCAAAGTCATGTCAAATGAAGAATAACAAGCTTTTGAAAAGCAAGTGTTATGTATTTTTTTTTAAGAAAGAGCCTAGACAAGGGTTTGAGTTAATAAAAGCTTTTCATGGCAATTTGATGTTGCTACGACTTGAAATCAAAGCAAGGTTTCTGCTCGAGACCACATATTAAAATAATACACTAAAGGGGTGATTACACCACCTCTTCCATGCTATAGCAAGTCTTGATCATGGAGGGTACAATAGAGAAAACACTGTGCAATGCATACTAGATTTTAGACGTACAGCTCCACACCACTAATTTTATGCGAAGATGCACGTTTCATCAATACCATCCAGACTCTAATACCACTTGACTGAACTGTCTGAACTGAACTGATTCTTGCTAAAACTATACCTACTTACATACTTACTTACATGGCACTACAGTCCGGAATGAACCTAGGCATCAACCAACATGTCCCTCCAATTAGACCGGTCCTTGGCTAACTGTCTCCAGTTGAGCATTCCAAGTTGGTTGAGGTCGGTTTTTATTTGTGCGCGCCAATTATGGCGAGGTCTTCCTCTACTGCGCCCGACGTCTGGCTGGGAACCAAAGTCTTTGTGAGCCAGAGTATTGGTTTAGATTCGCTCTAGATATCTTAGCCACCTAAAAGTCCTTTGCGGAGTTTGTTTTACAGCTCGTTTAGTTCTTGGTTCAATCTTCGTCTCGATAGCCCGTCAGCGCAAACGGGACCTAAGATTTTTTGAAGAATCTTTCTCTCAAATCGACTAAGGATTTCTTCGTCCACTTTTGATACGATCCATGCATTAGCGCCGTAGAGCAGGACTGTGATGATCAGGGTCTTATATAGGATCTCCTTAGTAGTTCGAGTGAGGGTTTTACTACTAAATTGCCTCCTTAGCCCCGAAGAAACAGCGGTTGGCAAGGGTAATTCTTCGTTTAATTACTGACGAGATGTAGTTGTCAGAGTTAATAGCGGAGCATAGGTAGACAAAGTCCCGTACTACCTTAAACTTATATCTGTCACTGGTGACGTTCTGACCAATTCGTCGATGTTGTGTGTCCTTTGGAGTTGACAGCTTATATTTGGTCTTACCCCCGTTTGCTGCTGAAACCACTTTCGCCGCTTCCTCCTCTATACTAGCAAACGTGAATATGACATCACGTTGAGTCCGACCAATGATGCCAATATCATCGGCGTATGAAAGTAGTTGCACCGATTTATGGAAGATTATAACGGGTGATTTTTTAAGAGGTTTAGAACTTTTTTAAAAAAAAAACACAAAAAATTCGAAAAAATGAATGAAATATTTATTTGAATCGATAGTTTGAACCTTGCAATTTAATGTTTAAAGATAATTTCATGCAAATGTTGACCGCGGCTGCGTCTCAGGTAGCCCATCCGCTGAGTCCAATTTTGGCATACTCTTTCACACATATCGGCCGGTATCTCACGAATGAATGCATGGATGTTGGCTTCCAGTGCGTCAATCGAAGCGGGCTTGTCCCTATAGACATTAGCCTTGACATACCCCCACAAAAAATAATTGGTGTCAAATCGCACGATCTAGGCGGCCAATTGACCGGCCCGAAACGTGAAATTAACTGTTCACCAAACTCGCCTCGCAATTGCGCCATTGTTTCGCGTGCTGTGTGGCATGTGGCACCGTCTTGTTGAAACCACATATCATGCAAGTCAAGAAATTCCATTTCGGGCAAAAAAAAGTTTGTTATCATCGCTCGGTAGCGTTCACCATTGACAGTAACGCTTCTTTGAAGAAATATGGCCCAATAATGCCGCCGGCCCATAAACCGCACCAAACAGTGGCTTTTTCGGGATGCATTGGTAGCTGTTGCAATGCTTCTGGCTGATCTTCACTCCAAATGCGGCAATTTTGCTTATTTACGTACCCATTCAACCAAAAATGAGCCTCATCGCTGAACACAATTTTTCGATAAAAAAGCGTATCCTCGGCCAGCTTTCCAAGAGTGGTAGGTCGGCTGGCTTTAGTTCTTGCACCAGCTGTATCTTAAAAGGCTTTACGCCCAAATCCTTCCGCAAAATTTTCCACGTAGTGCTGTAACAAAGGCCTAACTGCTGGGAACGGCGCCGAATCGACATTTCGCGGTCTTCTGTCACACTAGCTGATACGGCCGCAATATTTTCTTCACTACGCACAGTACGTAAACGTGTTGGTGGTTTAATGTCCAACAAAGTAAATTTGGTGCGAAATTTGGTCACAATCTTCCGAATAGACTGCTCAGAAGGTCGAGAATGCCGATCATAAAATGGAAGCAGCGCGCGATGAACATTTCGAACCGAGCACGAATTTTGATAGTAAAATTCAATAATTTGCAAGCGTTGTTCATTTGTAAGACGATCCATGGTTAAATTGCAAACCAAACTGAAGCTGTTTGACAGTGACACAAGGTACTAAACACACGTCAGCTGTCAAAACCAGTGTTGCCAAAACCAAACCAGCTAAAAAATCACCCGTTACAAGAGTGCGCATCTCATGCAACGAGAATTTACTATGAGGAGTACTGATGTTGATACCCCAGTGTGCACATTGCCATGCCAGCATCAAGCAATAGCATAGCCGATGCATACGAACGAAGAAAATTCCCCTTCGCACTTACCGCCCGCGTTTGAAACCTCTTTGGTTTTATATACCTCTCGTCACTTTACTTAGGTCGGGTGTTTGATAGTTTTCGATGTCATCGCCAGTGTTGAATGGTTCCTTCTGCGTGACAGCGGAAGATTATTCGGCATCGCCGTTTAACAGTCTGCAGAAGTGGTTCTTCCATATCCTCAGCATCGACTGTGTCTCAACTACGATATTTCCTTGTTCATCTCGACATGGTCCTGTTCGCGCCTTGTATAGCTGGCTTTTACGTTTTTCACTTTGGTGAAACTTGGGAATATCGTTCCTGGAGTGGCACCTCTCTATATCCTCGATCGCGGCCTTTTCTTGTTTTGTTTTCTTCTTTCTTAAAAGCCAGTGGTTTCCCTTCTTCTTTGCATATAGAGCTCAATTGCAGCTCTCGACTTCACCTACAGCTTAGACTTGAAGGACTCGTTCTTGGCTGCGAGCATTTGTCGGGATTCCTTATCAAACCAAGGGTTTCTTGCTGGTTGACGCAAGAACCAGCCGTTGCGGCTAGTCTAATGGCTTGTTGACATCGTTGCCATTGTTCTTCGACATTCGGTGCTGGTGGTATGATGTTAATCAAGAGTTTAAGGATACACCCGTAAAGGCCTGCCTCTAACTAAAGCTTCCCCGCTTTCTTATCGAAGACAGGTAACGAAAAGTTTTATCTTTGGAAATAGTCACGCAGCTCCGCAAATTCCTCTGCATGTGCTGTCGTTTTTTTCATAGACGTCATAGGTTGTATTAACGCTTTAGCCAAAAACGTATAGGTGTTTGGGAAAAGCATCTTGCATAGACCTCCGTCGGTAGTCTTTTCTTTGTATAAATAGCGAGTATATTGCCCTCTTTGTAAGCAAACGAATTTTGTAAAGCCATCATGACTTCTTATATCCATCCCTACGTCCTCGTACTTACTGAGATTCATGTCTGGTCTGCCTGATCAATGCTGGAGGCAGATCCTTTTCTCGCCAGTTCATCAGCAATTTCATTGCCTGTATCCCTGGGGCTCCATTGGGGTAATTTTTAAAAGCTATCGTCATAAACATGTTTGTAAGAACAGGAAAGTCAATTGATTGATATGTGATGTGTTGGTTTTATGTTTTATGAAGCTAAATATGGATTGTCAAGATGATGTCACGTAAACAATTAACAATGATCGAATGTGGTACCAATCAACGTCGATCGATCACCGTCTTCTGGCGCGATTAGTACCCAGGATTCTGTTGGATTGTTCCATAAGTTTTATGAAGCTAAGGATGTATTGCCAAGACGTTGTCAGCTAGACAATTGTGATTGACTGATCGAACGTGGTGACAAATCGACGACGCTTAGTATTAGTCGATTAGTACTCAGAAGTCTATAGATAAATATGTTACGGAGAAAACATAAGGACCCAGCACAGATTTGTGTCACAGGAATTCCGTATTAGAGCCGTTGCTCCAAATGTATTTAAATTTGGTATTCCCTTGTACGTGATTGCTAGTTTAGGGAGAGGTATCCACATAATATTCTAGGGCGTGTGTTTCCCTGCTCTACTATTCCAGTATTTTTTTTAAAATTCGGACCTAATTATGAGTAACGCCCTATTCGATTAAAATATTTTTGTAATAGTTAGGCCTTGAAGATGCGGCTGTTCTTGGGAGTAAATTATAAAGTCATCTGTGCCAATAAAACATTTTTGTCCGTAGTCTTTTGATCGCCAACTTTCAGTTATTGGTCTTTCTAATTAGAGTTACAACAAAGCTGTCATTGCTGACATGCCAACGGTTAACGTCAGTTCGCTGAGGATTACATACATCTCCCGACCACGACAGGGTTGCCGTTACATATAAAACATAAACTAATGTCCTAACACCAATTTCTTGTTGGAGATCGCAGGTCTTGAAAAAAGAAGATGGAGAATATTTCTCTCCTTATCTTCGCCTTCGCAGCTTCTACATCAATTGCTTACGAGGGTTAAAATTGTTTAGCATGGAGCATGTGGACTGATAAGGCGACGCAATGAGTCAGATATCTATGGCAGATTAGCCTGAATTTGTCCACAAACACTCATAAAGTCTAGTCGAGTAGGTATGTTAAGTCACAAAAAGTTTAAACCTCGACAGAGGTTGATGTAAAAGCTGAAACTAGAAGCTTCTTTGAAGTCATCCCTTCTCCAATAAAGGAAGACTTCAACTATGGACGATAATTGAAGTGTGCGATGATACTTTATTTGCAAAATAGAGGTCCTCTACTATCGCCGAATCCGAATACAACTTTGAGAAGCTTCTCATGACAGTATTACTCTAGAATGGTTGCCCGACTTTCGCAAGAGGTGGAGCAGTGAAAAAGACTGTCACCTTCAAGATTTGAACCAGATACCCGTGCTTAGTAAACACTAGAACACTGCATCCACGACTGATCCACGATATGACAATAAAAACTCTCACTTCGGCAGAACCTCGTGTTGGTTGGAAAGGGTAGAAATTGTTCTAACACGGGTCCGCCATCTAACGTTTTTTTTTTCAACTAGTGCTTATTTCGTGAATGGTAACACTTAGCTCATGTCTGATTTGACAGATAATTAGATTTATCCTTCCGCTGAAAGAATATGGTTGTGTATACGCTTGAACAACGCTGCGGGAAATATTGCGACATTACTTTGAAAATCATGGTAATGTTGCAGAATGTGTGCGAAAATTGCGTATGGATTTTGGAAGAAGGAAGCACCGTCAGCTCCGTATGTTCGTTATCTTGTGAAAAAAGTGAAAGAAACTGGCATCCTCATCGATAAACCAAACGTGAAAAGCCAAAAACAGTGCGTACACCCGAGAATATTGCTGCTGTGGCAGAAATTGTGCGTGAAGCGCCATCAACATCAATTCACCGTCGTTCTCAACAATTGAACATTTCGGAGACATCATTGAGACGAATTTTGCATAAAGACCTTGGTATGACGCCAGTCCAATTGTTTCAGGAGTTGACCATCCAATGCGTCTTCGCTTCGCTAAGTGGGCCTGCGATCGACTTAGAGAAGATGCCGACTTTGCCAAAAAAAATCATCTTTTCAGATGAAGCTCATTTTGATCTTGGCGGGTATGTAAACAAGTAAAATTGTCACATTTGGGGAACAGAAAACCCGCACACATACATTGAAAAGCCGATACACCCGAAACGAGTCACTATTTGGTGCGGATTTTGGTCCAGAGGCATAATTGGGCCATTTTTCTTCGAAAATGAGCAAGGAGTGGCCGTTACAGTCAATGGCGATCGTTATCGGGCCATGTTGAACGAATTTTTGTTCACAAATATTGAAGAGGAGGATATTTGCAACATTTGGTTTCATCAGGACGGCGCTATGTGCCACATAGCCGAAGCTACACTCGATGTTTTGCGCCCTGTTTTTGAAGATCGCATTATCAGCCGCAGAGCTGATGCCGTTTGGCCACCTCGGAGCTGCGATTTGACACCGTTGGACTATTATTTGTGGGGTGCCGTAAAAGATAAGTGTTACGCCGACAAGCCAGAGACAATTGACGCTTTAAAGGACAATATTCGTGAAGCCATTGGTGAAATACAGCTGCACACAATCAATAATGTGTCTAAAAACTGGACCGATCGTAAAGGCTACTGCATGGCCAGCCGAGGCAGCCATTTGAATGAAATTATTTTCCATTATTAACCGGAAGGATTGTACTTTCAAATGAAAAAAAGAAATTGGAGAAAATATTCAGTAGTTTTTTTTATAGCATTTTCAAAAAAAAAAAGTTATTTGGCGGACACTTTAGAAACCTTACAAATTGGGAAATATAAGTCGGCAAGAGCAAGAGTATGGTGCCCGGATGAATTCAGAGGAGTTCATATCAAAGTCAGTTAACCACTGGAATGGATCTTTTTATTATAGTCCTTTGTTTTCAGCTTGAAAAATTTCTTCCAACATCTTCCAACCCCCGATTTAAGCCCACGATTCGTAAAGGAAGATTTTTCTATTTTCCTTTACAAGCATGTGCCTAAAAAGCGGCAACGATTTTGTTTTTCAGAAATTTGAAATCCTCCTTTCTCAGCATCCCGTATTTCTCACCCTTTTACAGAGTGCACCTGTTACGTGGTAGGAATTCAAAACTTTAACGTCGACTCCTTGTCAGTACTTCAACGAACTTACCTCGATTTATGGATCTACATACCTCATCATATCTAGGTCCGGTAGTTTTTGTTTTACAGTGTCACTGTATGACAAAAATCACCGAACCTAGCCATGACAAAAGTTCATAAGCACGTGTGTAGTCTGAGACTACACTTCGTCCTCATAAGTATGATACCGCAAGCGATTGACACGGTACGGGTACCCTCCTTTCTTTGTTACCACTCTTTCTGGCCGCTCTGTTACCTTGGATGACACCATTTCCGTTTCCCTTCGAATAGGCCTACTCAAAAATTCCAACCGCTTTTGATGATCCTTCCACTGTAGTTTTGTCATTTTTACCCTCTTCGGTGGTTCATATACCTCCCGTGAGGGTATCTCACAATGTGGCTTGACGGGATATCTTCTTGGTTCTGCGAGGCTTTTGACATTTCGAGAAATTCTATAGTTCAATGCCTTGTTACTGACGGGATATCGCATCTGCCGCCAGAATTGCATTTCCAATTCCTCATGATGCCATCGATCAGGCAGCTGAACCGGTTGAAATGGACGACGTTTTCCCAAAATAGCAGGCTTCTTCGGATCGATAGTTGGAGCAAAAGGATATTTAGGCGCCGGAGGTATTTTGTACTTTTCACGAAGGAACTTTGGCGTGGCAAGACGTTCGATATGCTGATTCATGATCTTATTCTTGTGATCCAACTTTTTCGGCTTAGAGGGTGGTAGTATCTTTGGTGCTTTAAGCTTCTTGGGGAAGATTTTGTTTAACCACTTGTCGAATCTTATCCAATCCTTGTTTGTCATAGGCCCGGGTTTTTGAAATCGCGTTGGATTTGGTTTTTTTGGGGAGAAAATATATTTCTTTGGCTTGGAGTTTCTATTGACCCATTTTTGCCAATGAGGCTTAAGTGGAACGTCTTTGAATGTTTTGTCATGCTGTTTTGGAGCCGGTTTAAGCATGTCGAAATGAATGAAGATGAGTTTTGAAATTTTAAAAGTAAACTGAAATTGACTAAATTTTTGTGTGTCAAAAATTAGAGAAGGAAATTTTGAATATTATCTCAACGACTACAGGGGATATGATTATTAAAATAGTTTTGGAGGCTTAAAATTTTAGAAGCAGTTACGATGATTTGAGGATTCTTATCTAGGAAGAGGAAAGCTTAGTACACTTTTAGGTATTTCTTGTATGTCTTTATTTAATTAAAGCATTCCACTAGTAGTTTAGTAGTTCGCTTCCGATTTTGTCAAATCGCTGAGATTTTGAAAAAAGTAAGCTCCAAGAGGGGGATTCCTTTTGTTTGATAGGGCCGGGCAGTAACAAAGGGGATGAAGTATTGTTTCTTCTTCCTTTTCGTCCATGCAGCTCCTACAGAAGTCATTTGAGTTTAGGTCTGCCTATTAAACAGTGTCTAGCGATGACACCTATAGTTGCGCTAATGTACGATCTATCCAGTGAATGTCTGGCGAGTTCATCAGCCAGCATAGGTGAATGTTAAAATGCTTTGACATCTTGTACAGAGATGAGCGGCAATCTAGAATTAGTTGAGACCGAATTGAGTCGAGAAAATGTTGATATCCTTGGCAGATACTACATTCTCTTTCAGCCAGGATAAGGGTTCTTTGATCGCCATGAGTTCCGCCTCGAACAAGCTGCAATGCAAGGAAGACGGAAAGATAGGCTGAGATTTAGCCTGTCGGAGAAGGCATTTCTTTGCACCATGGCTAGTTGTTTCGCTGTTTATAGCTATCTCTAGCGCTGTCTTCCATACTACTACTCCATGAAGAACTATCGGTCTTATAACCGAAATATAGAGTTGATTGCGTGATACGAGGTCTCAATCCCCATTTCGTGCCTATCGGTTTCTTGCAGGAATAAAGTGAGACGGTCGCTTTCTCTATTCTTTCTGTTATGTTCAGTTTCCAGTTAAGCTTCCTGTCCAAAATAAGTCCCAGGTATTTAGCTTTGTCTGAGAAGGCACGTTAGATTCCGTTTTGTGACGTGGGGTCAATGTGAGGAATTTTATATTTCCTGGTGAACAGGATCAGTTCAGCCTTGTTGGGGTTGACACCGAGACCACAACTTACTGCCCATTCGGAAAGTTTGTGTAGTGCGTTTTGGAGAAGTTCCTTCAGTATATTCAGGTGGTTCCCTCTGCGTAGGCAATCACGTGGCATCCCTCTGCTTCCAGGATGAGTAAAATCTCTATTACCACTACGTTCCAAAGAAGAGAGGATAGGACTCCACCTTGCGGAGTCGCCCTACTGATAAGTCTTCGAAGCACCACCCAGTTTTGTGTTGATAGTCCAGCTATTTATTAGCAAATTAATCAACATTCCAAGTGAGTGATCGACTTTCAGACATGTTAGCTCTTTAATGATCGCTCCCTAGAAATGCAACTATAGTACCCTCCTTGCAGCACAACGACATTTCGATAATGCGTACTAATGTGTGTATAGCTGTTTTTCCAAATTTTACCTTGAAGTACGCATATTGTACGCATAGCAGATTTACATCAATGCTACTGCGCAGATGAATGTCAATCAATTTTTCCAGGGTTTTCAGAAAGAATGATGACTAGCTGATTGGTCTCAAGTCTTTCGGATTGACGTGAGAACTTTTTCCAGATTTGGGTATGAATGAGAATATAGATCAGCTCGATGCAGCCCTTAAGGATTGTATCCAGCCATGGTATGATGAGATCCAAAGAGTGCTGTAGTTCGGCTGGTATAATGCCATCAGGTCCCGCGAATTTAAAGGGTTTGAAGCCGTGTACTGCCCAAAGTATCTTATGTTTTGTAATATGATCTTACCGTTTAATAAATATGTTCGTCTTGGAAAGCTTCCTATGTAACCTAACCGGGAAATGAGTGTCCATTAGTAGTTCTAAGTATTATTTGCTTGTTTTTTTGAGATAGCTTGGAATAGTTGTACTAGTGGATAGGATGATTCGGAGTCTAGACGCCTCGGAAGTCTCTTCTATTTTATCACAGAAGAGTACCCAGGATTTTCGCTTGGATTTCCTCAGTTCCTTTTTGTATATTGATTGAGCCTCTTTGTAGGAGATTCAGTTAGAGGATTCGTTCCAGCTTTTAACCCTAAGAATTCCTAGATTTTCAGACCACCATGGAGTTTTTTTGTTTCCCTCTAGGTTTACTTAATCGGCAAGAGGATGACAGTGATTCGTTGAAAGCGGATATTAGCTTATCAACAAGTTTCTCAAGCTCCTGGGTACTTCTAGGAGCACTAGGTTGAGCAGGGGATGCTAGTCTTTTCATAGTTGCCCTATATTTTAGCCAATAGGTTTTTCGATGATTTGGAAAAATCTGTTTACTCGGGATATGATCATCTAGACCGAATTGAATGTATCTGTGGTGGGAAAAGGAGTGCTCACTAGATACCTTCCAATCTTTGATCATGTGATGGATGTGATTTGAGACAAGTATGATGTCAAGGACTTCTTGACTATTACAGGATGAGTTCATCTTTTCGCCTCTCCGCATCTTCGATCGCTCTCCCCTGACTTTCTTTAGGGAAGGGTCGTGATATGCCGAGACCAACCAGTAATTTGTTGTCTTGGCTCAGGTTGTTAATTGATTCATAGATTCGTAGAGTAAGATTGGGGCCATGTATGGAATAGCACATCAGATAAATGGCAGCCACGTACTCTTTTTTTGTAATTTTCTATAAATGTGGCTAAATTTCATTAACAGACCGCCCATCCTCTTTCAAGGCGTCGCTGGTCGTGGGTTTGTTTGCATAGGCCTTTGATTCAAAAAAACCCCAAAGAAAAAATTCCAATGCGGTTAAATTGCAAGGTCTGGATGGCCAATTCAGATAACAAAAACGGCCGATTAAACGATTAGGAAATGACTAATGTGGTCTGTCTGGCATGTGGCACCGTCTTGTTGAAATTACATGTTGGCCACATCCATATCTTGTCATTTGGGCACTAAAAACTGGGTTATCATGTCACGATAACGAACACCATTAATTTGTTCTCTCAGACCTGCCGCATATTCGAAGAAGAATGGTCCGATAATGCCTCCAGGCCAAAATAAATCCGCGCACCAAACAGTCACTCGTTGCAGAAGCATTTGTTTCTCAACAATTACTGGTGGGTCTTCTGAACCCGAAATGCGATAATTTTGACGATTAACGAAGCCAAACGTTAGTACCCAGTGCCGAGCTTTTTTCCAACCATTTATATGTGCGTGTGAACCACTTGCACGATGACGGGATATCATGTTTTATGCCGATTCCGAATGGCTAAGTTAAGAAAAACTATTCTGGACAAATGATACTACGCGGATAATTTGTCAGATCATCACGGGAGGAGGGCCAGTGAAAAATCATTTAGGGTTGCTATGCGGCTGGGAATCGAACCCAGACCTTCTGCGCGGCAGTTCATAGCACTAACCATCGCGCCACTGAACCCGATTAACGTAGCCATCAAGACGAAAAAGAGCTTCATAACTGAAGATGATATCGAAAAATCAGCATCCACTTGTTGTTGCTCCAAAATCCATTCAACGGACACTGTTCGCGCTGCATGTTCAGTAGTCTTACTCTTCAGTTCTTGAGTCAATTGAACTTTATAAGCTTGAAGTTTTAAGTCTTTCGTGAGAATTCGCTCTAGAGAGCTTCTCGATATGCCAAATTCTTGACTACGGTGCCGAATTCCTGTTCCTGGGCTGTCAGCTATATGCTCGCTAACTGCTTGGATGTTTTCTATTGACCGACTTGTGACATGACACCCAGAGTATCTTAGATCACTTACTGAACCAGTCTCCCTGAATTTTTCAATTATTCTCCTCACAATTGATGGTTTTAAATCACTATGACGGCCATATTTTGTACGAAAATTGCTGACTGTAGCTGGCATACCTTCATTATTTCTAAAATATTGCTCAACAATGAAAATTCGTTGTTCTTTCGTATTGTGCTCCATTTTTACTAACCTCAAACTGTCAGCTGTCAGATTGTTATCCTTCTTTCCATTGGCATCACGGTACTATTAAATGGCGCAAAATTAAAATTTTGCGTGAATTACGGGACACCCTTTAGATACTGCCTCCGATGTTTATGTAACCAACTTGTATATCCCATCAGCGCAAGCCACATGTCAGTCAATCTGGGAGATTTTTGGAAGATTGTGCCTCTGGTGCTGGCTCGGGAGTTTTGCACAATCGTCTCAAGTCTCTAATCAAAGAAATCACATGACAATGCATCGCCTTGCCTTAATCCTTTTTTGCTATCGAATGTGTCGGTGAGGTTGTTTCAAGACCTGATGGAGCAGCGAGAATTTTCCATTGTCACCCTGCGCAGACGGACGAGTTTGGGCGGTATACCAAAACTTGAATTATGGGACACCCTGTAGATGTTTATGTAACCAACTTGTAATGGGTGATTTTTTAAGAGGTTTAGAACTTTTTTTAAAAAAAAAACACAAAAACTTCGAAAAAATGAATGAAATATTTATTTGAATCGATAGTTTGAACCTTGCAATTTAATGTTTAAAGATAATTTCATGCAAATGTTGACCGCGGCTGCGTCTCAGGTAGCCCATCCGCTGAGTCCAATTTTGGCATACTCTTTCACACATATCGGCCGGTATCTCACGAATGAATGCATTGATGTTGGCTTCCAGTGCGTCAATCGAAGCGGGCTTGTCCCTATAGACATTAGACTTGACATACCCCCACAAAAAATAATCTAATGGTGTCAAATCGCACGATCTAGGCGGCCAATTGACCGGCCCGAAACGTGAAATTAACTGTTCACCAAACTCGCCTCGCAATTGCGCCATTGTTTCGCGTGCTGTGTGGCATGTGGCACCGTCTTGTTGAAACCACATATCATGCAAGTCAAGAACTTCCATTTCGGGCAAAAAAAAGTTTGTTATCATCGCTCGGTAGCGTTCACCATTGACAGTAACGCTGCGATTCGCATCATCTTTGAAGAAATATGGCCCAATAATGCCGCCGGCCCATAAACCGCACCAAACAGTGGCTTTTTCGGGATGCATTGGTAGCTGTTGCAATGCTTCTGGCTGATCTTCACTCCAAATGCGGCAATTTTGCTTATTTACGTACCCATTCAACCAAAAATGAGCCTCATCGCTGAACACAATTTTTCGATAAAAAAGCGGATCCTCGGCCAGCTTTCCAAGAGCCCATTCACCAAAAATTCGGCGTTGTGGTAGGTCGGCTGGCTTTAGTTCTTGCACCAGCTGTATCTTAAAAGGCTTTACGCCCAAATCCTTCCGCAAAATTTTCCACGTAGTGCTGTAAGAAAGGCCTAACTGCTGGGAACGGCGCCGAATCGACATTTCGCGGTCTTCTGTCACACTAGCTGATACGGCCGCAATATTTTCTTCACTACGCACAGTACGTAAACGTGTTGGTGGTTTAATGTCCAACAAAGTAAATTTGGTGCGAAATTTGGTCACAATCTTCCGAATAGACTGCTCAGAAGGTCGAGAATGCCGATCATAAAATGGAAGCAGCGCGCGTACTAAACACACGTCAGCTGTCAAAACCAGTGTTGCCAAAACCAAACCAGCTAAAAAATCACCCGTTATATCCCATCAGCGCAAGCCACATGTCAGTCAATCTGGGAGCAAGACCCCATGTACAACGTGTACCACATCGCTCGCCTTCAATATCCTAATTCATGTACAAAAACGTGTGTCCAATATCCATGTTTACTAAGCCGCATCACAAATCAAATAGCGTGCTCATCCAATTTCAATAACTTGGTCTTCGCATCGATTGATTAGTATTCCTGAAATCAATCCATTCTCGTGTCGTTTCTGTTTGACTAGACCCACTTGAACTCAAACTCGAATATCGTGTTAAGGAAATTATGACCGAATTGCAGATTTATGCCATCGAATCGGTTCTTGTCTTCCGATTTGGGAACGATTTTATTGATAAAACAGTTTGTGGGGTTCCATGTTATAAGGGCGGTAAAACTCAAAACTCGTGTGCCTAAAAGAATACAGACCTACATCTGAGCGGATAACAACTGAAACATAACTCAATTTGTATCTGTATAATGAGAATGCTTTGAGAATCTATAGATTCAGATGTAGATGGAGTACTCTTCACTTAACCTACTGCTCAGTGCTCAGTGGAGACGCAATGGAGGTCTGAGAGAATCGCACAGATATTCGGGGGACAGTGGCAAAATCACTTGATTTGCAACCACAACAACAAAATAATGTCTTCAGACTTTGCCGTGGTTTTCTTAGTTTCCTTAGTTTTTTTGTATCTTGTTGTTGTTGTAGTTGTTTTTTTTTTACAGTTTTGCTTGTGACTGTGACTGCTAGTCCGTGGTGAATTTTTGATGCATAAATAGATTTGATGATGGCCACGGAACATGCAACTGATTTAATGGATTCTTTGCGTTGTGCTGGCTGGTTCGAATTCGAACCGCCTTCGCTCCTACCCGTCTGTGGAATGGTTTCTGGGTTTCCGATTGAGACCCCCTGACTATAGGCGCATGATATGGAAAAGTAGGCAATCTCTTCATGCGATGAATATGAATGAAATACATGAAGTTTTACTGTTATTGGGGGAACAAGACAAAGTAATCCAATCCAGAGTGTGTCTGCGCTTAAGCCGTTTGGTTAGAGATGTCAGATCATGTGCATGCAGTGGTGGCGATGGACGAGGAGACGTCGTCGTCGTATGCCCCTGACACACATAATGTGACTAAATGTCTTTGCATGTGCTGCTGGCCGAGTGCGGAATTCCATTTTCTTGGGAACAGCGAAAAAGATGGATTACCTCTGATGGGTCGCTGATGGATTTGGGCTATAAATCGACCGTCTGCCGTGAAATTGTTCGATTTTAATGCGGCAATCAACACAAACACTCGGCTGAGGTGTGGAAGTGCGAACATATGTTTTTGTTTATGATCCCCGCGCGATAGGAGCAATTAAGTCGCGACTCTAGCATATGCTCTTGTAATGAGTATCCTGTTCTGTTTATTGTTTTTTAGTCTCCATGTTTGTTCAAGGCGGGTAACAGGATATACCAACCGTTTGGGGTGTATTCCTTTTTTTGAGATGTACCTACCTTGACCTTTTTATAAATTGGTTTGATAATGCTTGTCCGGGAATGTAGACTTTGGTTAATCTATAATTTTCTTGAGCAGTTGTGATACACTCCAAAGAAAAGTAGTTTTGTAATGGATTAGAGCTAATCCGTTGTCAGCTGACCGCGCGTTAGAGGGATGGTTTTATTGGTTTTAGAAAATAAAAAGACCACATGTAGGGTGGTGGACAATTGGTCTCGGAACAAGCTACAGAAGAAGCATCATACATGCCATGTGTCAGTACCATACATCACTGAAAAGTCCTCCATTTTCTAGAATAAAGCCAGTCTGAAAGCTGTATACCCATGGCAATACCGGTGAAATGTGAAATTCTAAACCCAAATCTTGATGAGTCCTCATCCTCACGGAATTCGCAAGCCAAAATTAATGCAGATGTTAGGTTTTGCTTACTTACTTACTTAAATGGCGCTACAGTCCAGAATTAACCTGGGCCTCAACCATCATGCCTCTCCAATTAGCCCGGTCCTTAGCTAACTCCATCGGTCGGTTTCTACTTGTGCGCGCCACTTAAGTCGAAGTCTTCCTCTACTGCTTCCGACGTCTGGCTGGGAATCAAAGACACTGCGAGCCGGAGCATTGGTGTCCATTCGTTCTAACGGGTGATTTTTTAGCTGGTTTGGTTTTGGCAACACTGGTTTTGACAGCTGACGTGTGTTTAGTACCTTGTGTCACTGTCAAACAGCTTCAGTTTGGTTTGCAATTTAACCATGGATCATCTTACAAATGAACAACGCTTGCAAATTATTGAATTTTACTATCAAAATTCGTGCTCGGTTCGAAATGTTCATCGCGCGCTGCTTCCATTTTATGATCGGCATTCTCGACCTTCTGAGCAGTCTATTCGGAAGATTGTTACCAAATTTCGCACCAAATTTACTTTGTTGGACATTAAACCACCAACACGTTTACGTACTGTGCGTAGTGAAGAAAATATTGCGGCCGTATCAGCTAGTGTGACAGAAGACCGCGAAATGTCGATTCGGCGCCGTTCCCAGCAGTTAGGCCTTTGTTACAGCACTACGTGGAAAATTTTGCGGAAGGATTTGGGCGTAAAGCCTTTTAAGATACAGCTGGTGCCAGAACTAAAGCCAGCCGACCTACCACAACGCCGAATTTTTGGTGAATGGGCTCTTGGAAAGCTGGCCGAGGATCCGCTTTTTTATCGAAAAATTGTGTTCAGCGATGAGGCTCATTTTTGGTTGAATGGGTACGTAAATAAGCAAAATTGCCGCATTTGGAGTGAAGATCAGCCAGAAGCATTGCAACAGCTACCAATGCATCCCGAAAAAGCCACTGTTTGGTGCGGTTTATGGGCCGGCGGCATTATTGGGCCATATTTCTTCAAAGATGATGCGAATCGCAGCGTTACTGTCAATGGTGAACGCTACCGAGCGATGATAACAAACTTTTTTTTGCCCGAAATGGAAGTTCTTGACTTGCATGATATGTGGTTTCAACAAGACGGTGCCACCTTGTTGGACTCAGCGGATGGGCTACCTGAGACGCAGCCGCGGTCAACATTTGCATGAAATTATCTTTAAACATTAAATTGCAAGGTTCAAACTATCGATTCAAATAAATATTTCATTCATTTTTTTCGAATTTTTTGTGTTTTTTTCCAATGCGGAGTGTTTTGACATGTAGCTGTACAGCTCGTATAGTTCTTTGTTGAATCTTCGTCTCCATAGCCCGTCAATGCAAACGGGACCAAAGATTACTTCATCCACTTTTGAAACGGTCCATGCTTCAGCGCAGTAGAGGAGGACTAGGATGACTAGGGTCATACATAGGATCTCCTTAGTAGTTCGAGTGAGGGCCGAATTCCTTCTTATGAAACAGCGTCGGCAAGAGAAATTCTTCGTTTAGTTTCTGACGAGATGTTGTTGTCAAAGTTACCAGTGGAGCCGAGCGGAATCCGTACTTCCTCAAAGTTATATCTATCAATGATGACGTTCTGTCCAATTCGTCGATGTTGAGTGTCTATTCGTGTTGACAGCATATACACTTGGACTCACCATCATTTACTGCGCTGAACCCATTTTTGCCGCTTCCTTCACTAAACTAGCAAACGTGGCTATGACATCAAGTTGACTCCTACTAATGATGTCAATATCGTCGGCGTATGATAGTAGTTCAACAGATTTTTTGAAGATTGTGTCTCTGGTGTTGGCTCGTTAGTTTTGCACAATCATATTAGAGAAGTCACATGAGAGCGCGTCTCGTCTCCTTGCTTAAATCCTTTTTTATTATCGAATATGTCGGTTGTTTCCGGACCTGATGGATCAGCGAGAATTCTCCATGCACAGCCAGACGAGTTTGGGCGATATACCAAAACTAGACATGGCTCTGTATAGTTCGTCTCTATAAATGCTGTCGTATGCGGCTTTGAAATCGATGAACAGGTGGTGGGTATCGATTTGGACTTCTTGTGTTTTTTTCCAGGATCTGCCAAAGTGCGAAGATTTGATCAATTGTGGACTTTCTTGGCCTAAAACCATACTGATAAGGGTCGATCATGTTGTTGGTAAACGGTTTCAGGCGTTCACATATTACGGCAGATAGGATCTTGTAGGCGATGTTGAGGAGACTTATGCCTATATAGTTCAGAGGGTCTCCTTTTTTGGGGATCGGGCAAACGATGCTGAAGCTTCATTCTTCAGGGAAACATCATTGGCTTATGATTGGTGGATGTTACTTACCAAGTCATCTTCGCCGGCTTTATAAAGCTCGGCAGGAAGGCCGTCAAATCCGGGGCTTTGTTAAGCTTGAATTTAGATATTGCTATCCTCACTTCACTCAGTTTGGGTAGTTGGTAGTTTTCACTGTCGGTCATCGCCAATATTTGTTCGTCCTGCCTCAGAGTGGGATATTGTTCGTCATCAGCGTTTAACAGTCCACAGAAGTGGTTCTTCCATATCCTCAGCATCGACTGTTCATCTCGACAGGATTCTGTTCGAGCCTTGTATCCTTGGCTTTGACGTTTTACACTTTGGTAAAACTTGCGAACATCGTTCCTGTAGTGGCACCTCTCTCTATCCTTGATCGCACGCTTTTCTTGCTCCTTTTTCTTCTTTCTGGAAAGCCGATGTTCTTCCCTTCTTCTCTGCCTAAAGAGCTTAATGGCAGCTCTCCTCTTCACGTGTAGCTAGGCTTTGTTGGCCTCGTTCATGGCTGCGAATTCCTCATAAAACCAGGGGTTTCTTGCTGGTGGGCGCCAAAAACCTAGCACATCAGTTGCGGCTGATCTAATAGCTTGTTGTCATCGTTGCCATTGTTCTTCGACAATCGATGCTGGTGGTATGGTGTTTATCGATAGGTTACGCGTTCCGTCGAAAAATCAGTCATGTTTATACTCAGGCCTGCATATAATCACGGGCAATGAATACTGGGTAATAAAGATTAGGATTCATTCACGAATATCGATTTCTATGACGACCTAGATCTGGTCAGCAAAAATTCAGCTTTGAGCGCTTCAGATCGGTATGACATGAACACCGAATGGGCACCAATACGGCTCGCAGAGTCTGCGATTCTTGCCCCAATATTAAACGCTATAAATGATGACCATGTAAAACGACCTCAGTCGACTTGGACTGCGCATCTGGAGATTGGACAATCTTGTTGATTGAGACCCAGTTTACAACGAACTGCAGCCGTACACGTTTTTGGGTTTTTTTTTTTCAGTGGGTTGGTGGAAGGCTTCTATAAACACTTTAAAGCTGCCGCTACAATTTTTCTATTTGCAAATATGAGACCTATCTAGCTTTTTTTTTATATCACGAGGTTAGGTTATAACAACATTTGGCAGGTAACTCTCCTGTGAGCCCAACATTTATGACGAAGATTATCAAAAAGTAGCTCATCCCGTTTACAGATGTCTCTATGGTGTTTTAACTATACGATGCCCCTTTACATTAGTCCCTACCCATCTCTGCGTCTCTCCATATCCGCGATCACCCTCCTAAGCTTTTCCGATATCCCATCATTTCCCATTGACCCACAGCAGCATCATTCACCTTGCCCAAACATAGTTAATTTGCTACTTCCGGTGTTCTGTAAAGCTTTTCACAGACAAAGGAACCCATAAAAAGGTTTCCACAAACCCTATAATTATATGTTTAGCCATCTGCATGACACCACCTCGCCTGAGAACAAATTAATTTCGCAGCATAATCCGATAATCCAAACAAAACGGTCTATTGTCCATCATCAGCATTCCCACCCATCAGCGTGTGACGACTTTTTAAAGACGGAAACCCCAAAAAGCCATAGGGGTACTCCTCACTTGCCATGACTTCAATATTGACATGGAAAACTACTGGCACGGTTTTTTTTTTTTTTTTTTGCTAGAGGTCCATCCATTAATCAATCGATTGGTCATGGAAAAAATGATTTCCCAATCTCTCAATTCCCAGTGCGGCATCACCTCCAACCGATTCCGAGAGGAACTTATCTCTTTAAGCTGATTACGTGCAACGTTTCAGAAGGTTGGGCAATAATAAGTCAAATGGGGGGGAAAAGTGCCCTGACAAATGAAGACAAATATTTTAATGATCCACATTAGAGTAGAATGTCAGCGGGACAGTAAATCGAATCTTCAGGTCGAATCCGTAAAGCCAACTTACTTTTGTTGTTCTTTATCTCACAACAAACAGAGACACATTGCACAGATAATCGGATTTACGTGCCTCTTTTGAGAGGTCTTTGTAAAGTGTTGGGTGATTCCTAAATGATTTATTTGGATTCTTCATCCTCCAATCGTTTAATAGGTGCGATGACGGCTCTCGGAATCCCAGATGCATCTTTGGCGGGTGTTTCATTTTGATGGCTTAATCTACATTTATGGGATGCAACATTGCAATCCATTTATAGAGTTAAGAGAAGCTTTAAGAAGCGTTAATTGGAATTAGTCAATCAAGTCTAATTAATCATCGATAAGTAAGTTCTTGATATTGACGAACCCATCAATCGAAATACTGACTATTACGGATCAGTTTTGGACGGGAAATGTCCGTACCTTGCAGCCGATGAACTGAACTTGTGAAGCACTCATTACCAGCAATTGGGAAGCAAACGACTGCTAACACAACAATGAGAATCTGTCTGGTTCAAGGCACATTCTAACCTCGATTCAGGAATTACCTTACATAGGACTACGAATCCAGAAATGGAAGACTTGTGATATTTATTACAGCACCAGTCTCCAAATGTTGCACATTTTTTTGGTGCATGATGAGAGGGGACTATGGTCAAGAGTCATTGGCTTTAATCCGGTCCGTAATCGCTTGAATGTGACTCACATAAGAGATACATTTCATAACATCAGCCTAATATGACGTAGAAAACGTCCCTACCGCCGATACTGTGGACACTATAAAAAAATGATTTTTTGAGCCCATAAACGGCGACACCGAAGACTGCCCGTAATGTGATTTAAAAATCTTGGCCGGGAATTTCAATGTCTCCACGACACGAAAACAGATAATCCCTCCTATCGAGGTATCCGTTCGGAAGAATATATTCTCCGTTTGGTTCGAAATAGCAGAATTTTCTACCGAGATATTCGTCATTGCGATCAGATCTTCCGATGAAGAATGATCGCGTTGAATTCCCTTGGAAGTTGTCAGAAAGATTTGCTGCGGAATTAATCGATAGCGACATTCGTTTCACTTCGAAAATTGTTCCGAACGGATACCGCGAAAGAGGTGAATAAAGTCAGACTAACTGACTTTGTAGCAGCTTGTGTACTGGGATTAAGTAGGACTGGATTTCCACAATTAGGATTCCACAAAGGAATCTGGTGATCTCTAGATCCTTTAATCGCCAACCAAATGGACCATGTGGCTGGCTTCATAGCGCATTCTGTCATCCCAACTTTCCAAGACCTTGTTGATGGTTTCGATGGTTGGATGTTGTAGAACGAGGGTAGACTCTAATTGGCTTAAACTTGGCAATGCCCAGTGGTTGTAACTCTGACTACACATCAATGGTGCTTATTTTCATCTCCCCTTAATCATCGGGGACTACGCTCATCCAACTGCATTTGACTTGCTAAACGATAAGTGCAGGTGTTGATAACAAGACGAAAAACAGCAACACTATAAACAGCCTGGTCAGACTGGTACGGAATACTCGGCCTGGTGTCCCAGGCGAACCTAGATAAGATGCCTCATATACATATTTGGACAACAGGTTATCTAGGAATCTCAATTTAACGTCAGGCCACTTGAACAGGGTTGGTGGCGGATGAACCAAAAGGCCAAAGGCAGCACTCAATCCCGTAGTGGATACTGATGGCCTGATTCAAAGGCTATCTAATTAATTGGAACTGGCCAATGCAGGTTGGGAGTTGGGCTTGGACCATGCTAAACGAAAAAAGAACAATTACGTTCGTATCTGCACTGGAACGTGTATACATTCAATACGACAGATACAGGCGAACAACTAGGGGAAGCCCAAAACAGCTACAAAGCAGACAATACTGCCAACAAGGAAATAATATGGGATGGGCCGGGCAAAAAGAGGATGAAAAACTGTGACATATACTACGTTATAGTGAGCTGAAACAGCGACTATTCGGAGTGCCAGACTTAGGCAAGAAGTCTTAAATTTCCAAGACATTAGCGAACGCATTGTGCCAATCCACATCAAGGCCAAATTTGCCAACATAAGCCTTAAAGCTCTGACGGAGGAAAATCATGACAAAGCGTAAGATTGCTTCTACGAGCTCCTTGACGAATTCTATGAGCGACCGAGCTGCGATGTTAAAATCGTGCTGTGAGATTTTAACGCAAAGGTAGGAAGAGAAGACATCTTCGGCAATATTGTCGAAAAACACAGCCTACACGACAACACGTCTGGTAACGGACTTAGGCTAATTGGCTTCGTTACGGAACGAAATTTCACTATAGCCCGCACACGGTGTCCTCACCTCGATATCCATAAAGTGACATGGAGGTCTGCAGTTCAACGAACGGTCAACCAAATTGATCACATTGCGATAGAGAAGAGGCATGCATCCAGTATTCTGGATGTCCGAACATTCGGAGGAGCTAACATCGACTCGGAACACTACTTTGTTGCAGCAATGGTAAGAATGCGGATATCCACAACAAACCAGAAATACTGTGAACCAAACTTAATGTCGAAAGACTGCAATCGCAAGAGACCACCATGGCCTTCGCGCAACGCGTATCTCTTAGCCTCTTGATTAACACCAAACGACCAGCATCGAATATCGAAGAACAATGGCAATGATGCCAACAAGTCATCAGATCAGCCGCAACTGATGTGCTAGGTTTCGCCTGCTCACTAGCAAGAAACCCTTGGTTTGTCGAGAATGCCTACAGATGCTCGCAGGCTAATTCGAGGCCTACAGGGCTACGCTGCAGGTGAAGAGCTGCTATTAAGCTCTATAGTCTATAGGCTATGAAGAATTATATAACATCGGCATTGCAGAAAGAAGAATAAAGAGCATGAGAAGCGAGCGATCGAGGATGTAGAGAGAGGGGTCACTCCAGGAATGATGTTCGTAAGTTCTAAAACGTCAAAGCCACGGATACAAGTCTCGAACAGAATCCTGTCAAGATAGACAAGGAAATATTGTGCTTGAGACACAATCGATGCCGAGGACGCTGTCAGGCAGAACGATCCATTCAATATAGGCGACGACAGCGAAAACCCGACCTAAGTTTAGTGGGGATTACACATTGCAATATCTAAACTTAAGCTTAACAAGGCCGCCGGATATGAAGGTCTTCCCGTCGATCTTTATAAAGCCGACGGAGATGAGTTGGTAAGTAACATTCACCAACTCATAAGCTAAATCTATTCGATGATTTAGTATGAAAGTATGCCCGAAGAATGGAACCCCAGCATCGTTTGCATGATCCACAGAAAAGGTGACCCTCTTGAACTCCGCCAACTACAGAGAACTCAACATCGCCTATAAGATCCTATATGCCGTAATATGTGAACGCCTGAAACCGTTTACCAATAACCTGATCTGCCCTATCGGTCTGGTTTAAGGCCAGGAAAGTCCACAACTGATCAAATCTTCGCACTTCAGCAGATCCTAAAAAAACCCAAGAAGTTCAAATCGATAACCACCACCTATACAGAGCCATGTCTAGTTTTGGTATACCGCCCAAACTCGTCCGTTTGTGCAGCATGATGATGGAGGATTCTCGCTGTTTCATCAGGGTCGGAAACGACCTTACCGAAGAATTATTCTTGCCAACCTCTGTTTCTTCGAAATAAGAAGGCAGTCCAGTAGTACAGCCCTAACTCGAACTATTTAGGAGATCCCATATAAGACCCTGATCATCCCAGTCCTGGTCTTCGGCGCTGAGGCATGGACCGTATCAAATGTGTGAAGAAGAAATCCTTGGTCAATTTGAGAGGAAAACCTTCGGTCCCAACAACTTTCACGTGGAAATGTCTTATTTCGTGTGCTCGTCATGAAAACGTCATATACCTTGTTGAAACAGATTTTTTTGGCTAATACTAGCATGTGCGATATAAATTCAGGTTCTGACTGAGAACACTAGTCTCTACAATAAGTTGCATCACAACACACAACCACCGAAATCAATTGAGTTAGTCAACTCACAACCGAGTCGTCTCTAGTTCACTCCAGTGTCCTAAAACAAAACATTGCTTCAGTCACCCTTATGACTCACAGCCACAGGACTCCATAAGCCAGTCCGGGCAACAACAAAGCCTTACTGGTCGATCCACCTTAGCTTTGGCATGCTAGCACCTCTCGTCCTAGCTCGTCGGAGGGGTGGTACTTGCTACAATGGCTGCGGCCAATGTTACATTATCTGGAAAAAAGATTTAATTATTCCTGATAGAGCTGGTATTTCTCGATATCTGCAAAAGTCTGCTTCGTCCTATGGCATCCAAGGTGAGAGTAAAGGTGTTTCCTCTCTCATAAAACCCACCCTCAGCATCAGCTATTCCAGAGAATAGCGAGCATCCTTGGTTATCAAACTAAATAAATTGAATCTATCTTTGCAAAGCAACAACGGCCATATTCTGAAATTGGAGTTGTGGGTGTGAAGATTGCTTCCTGCGGCATCTAATGGACTGGTTGTCTCACAAGATCTGATGGCCCTTTTTACGGAACACCTTTCGAAACTCATCGAATGGCTTGCAAAATGCTTTCTAGATGATGATATCGAAAAGTTTGCGTCCATCATATATTCAATCCATGTACAAGTTCTACCAGAATTCACATCACAATAGGAAGACCGTTTCTTTTTCATATAGCTAGGGTTGGGCGTCGTGACAAAATACCAAACTTGTAGGTGCGCTGCGGCTGAAAAAGATTGGGAACCACTGTTCTAGAGGTTATACCATGGCCCGAGCCGTCCATCTTGCAGACTTTTTTCGATGTCGTGTCGTGTTGAATAACCACATTCTTACAATGGCTTCGAAAATGAGGTGTTGGGGCATACGAAATATTGAATGCGTGCCTCCTGTGGTAGAGTTGATTGACCATTTGTTGATTCAGAGACAAACGCGCCCCCTTAGGGATATCTATGTCAGCAAGTGTTGTGTTGTTAAGAGTGGGAAAACGGTCTGCAACGAAGTGAATTGTAAGCTTGTTTTGAAACCCGGTGTTTTTTTTTACTTTACTGGTGTCCAGTTATCTTGATCATGACCAGCATTTGATCTTCTTTTTTGGTAGTTGCATATGGGCTTTGTTCAGTAGCTCATAGGAACAGTCTTAAGTGATGTTGTGCCCCATGTGACCATTGGTGGTATATTTGTGTCTACTTAAATGGACCGTAGTGTCCACTGGTGGTACATGTGGGTATATGGCTTCAGCCCTGTGTGTCTATCGGCGGACACGAAATGTATGCATTTCGCTTATGCCAAGCGAGTTGTCGGTCCTCTGCGGTACTAAAAAAAATTGTCGGGCTTAGCAAATTAAGGATTTTTCGTATAAAAAATTAACAATTTGTATGTGTACTTAAATTTCACTTTTATTCGACAGTATGTCATTTCATTCGAAATTCACTTTTTAAACTTAAAAATAAAAAAAAACAATCAATTCACAGTATGTTTCATTTATCTGCTGCCTCGAAGCATGAAATGCACATTGGAAAATTGCATCGGTCGCAGACAGTATTCACTCTTTTAGCTTTCTTTCTTGCATATTCACTTCCTTGTTCTTTTGACATATAACGGGTGATTTTTTAGCTGGTTTGGTTTTGGCAACACTGGTTTTGACAGCTGACGTGTGTTTAGTACCTTGTGACACTGTCAAACAGCTTCAGTTTGGTTTGCAATTTAACCATGGATCGTCTTACAAATGAACAACGCTTGCAAATTATTGAATTTTACTATCAAAATTCGTGCTCGGTTCGAAATGTTCATCGCGCGCTGCTTCCATTTTATGATCGGCATTCTCGACCTTCTGAGCAGTCTATTCGGAAGATTGTGACCAAATTTCGCACCAAATTTACTTTGTTGGACATTAAACCACCAACACGTTTACGTACTGTGCGTAGTGAAGAAAATATTGCGGCCGTATCAGCTAGTGTGACAGAAGACCGCGAAATGTCGATTCGACGCCGTTCCCAGCAGTTAGGCCTTTGTTACAGCACTACGTGGAAAATTTTGCGGAAGGATTTGGGCGTAAAGCCTTTTAAGATACAGCTGGTGCAAGAACTAAAGCCAGCCGACCTACCACAACGCCGAATTTTTGGTGAATGGGCTCTTGGAAAGCTGGCCGAGGATCCGCTTTTTTATCGAAAAATTGTGTTCAGCGATGAGGCTCATTTTTGGTTGAATGGGTACGTAAATAAGCAAAATTGCCGCATTTGGAGTGAAGATCAGCCAGAAGCATTGCAACAGCTACCAATGCATCCCGAAAAAGCCACTGTTTGGTGCGGTTTATGGGCCGGCGGCATTATTGGGCCATATTTCTTCAAAGATGATGCGAATCGCAGCGTTACTGTCAATGGTGAACGCTACCGAGCGATGATAACAAACTTTTTTTTTGCCCGAAATGGAAGTTCTTGACTTGCATGATATGTGGTTTCAACAAGACGGTGCCACATGCCACACAGCACGCGAAACAATGGCGCAATTGCGAGGCGAGTTTGGTGAACAGTTAATTTCACGTTTCGGGCCGGTCAATTGGCCGCCTAGATCGTGCGATTTGACACCATTAGATTATTTTTTGTGGGGGTATGTCAAGGCTAATGTCTATAGGGACAAGCCCGCTTCGATTGACGCACTGGAAGCCAACATCCATGCATTCATTCGTGAGATACCGGCCGATATGTGTGAAAGAGTATGCCAAAATTGGACTCAGCGGATGGGCTACCTGAGACGCAGCCGCGGTCAACATTTGCATGAAATTATCTTTAAACATTAAATTGCAAGGTTCAAACTATCGATTCAAATAAATATTTCATTCATTTTTTCGAATTTTTTGTGTTTTTTTTTTTTAAAAAGTTCTAAACCTCTTAAAAAATCACCCTTAGTTATAGCACTTTGTGCATCTTTTCCGAGTCAATCTTTTCTGCCCAGGTACTTCTTGAAGGTAGTGCTTTCGCTTTGTTGTTGAAGAAGGTGGGGGAGACATTAGCGCTTGCCTCTCCTCGTAGTTTTTACGCACTAGCCCTTCAACGATCTTTTCCTTGAACTTAGTAATTGTCATTTTCGAGTTATTTATTTTATTGTATAAAATCAAGGCGTTTACAATAGTGGTTGCAGTCAAAAGGTGAAATGCTACCCTTTTATACCACTTTAGTGTACGGCGAAGATATGGTGAATAGGCAGCCATTTGGTCAGACAGATCTATGAACGCTTTTCCTTTATTATTATCAACCACCATACTAGGCTTATTTGTAATTTTTCTTCCGCTTGTAATGGACTGCATTGAGCTGTCATGTTTGGTACTTAGCAAAAGAACATCCCTTTTATCCTTCCACTTCAGAACAACAATTCCAGCCTCGTTTTGCTCAGCGCAAATCTCACCTTTCTTTAGCTTAGATTTGATGACATTAGGGGGATTTTTTTTTCGGTTAATTCGAAGAGTGCCTACCAAATGTGTTCGTCTCCTCAGCAAAGTTTCAGCCAAGGAAACACTTGTATACCAGTTATCAGTGTATAAGATCCTTCCGCAATCCAAAAGACCTTCCATCAGATTCATGACTACCTTTTCTGATACAGATATCTGCCCTTTCTTTTCCGGTATAAACCTTGAATGCCCATGTATACCCGCCTTGGGCACAAAGTTTGAATAATTTAATGCCGTATCTATGTCTTTTGTTGGGAATGTATTGACGAAAGAAAATTCGACCACGAAATGGAACTTTACTCTCATCAATGCAAATTTCTTGTTCGGGAGTATAGGCTTCTTTGAATTTTAATTCCAGCATTTTTACCAGTTCCGAAATTTTTGACAAGCGATCATTTGATTCGATACTGCAAAGTGAAGCATTCTGAGTATCATTTCGAAGCGGTTTTGGCTCATAATTTTTGACATTTTGTTTTCATAGAGTACGTTTCTTGACCAATAGTCTCTCAATTGAGGCGAACGAACAAGGCCCATCCACTAAATTAATCCGAAAAATGTTCGAATTTCTTCAGAGTTTGTGTCAGTCCATTGCGATGATTTCGGTTTTTGACGTGAAGTACTTGGAGTGTTACTTATTTTTTGTGCAGCAAACCGATTTGTTTCGTCAACAATAAGCCTAATTATTTCATCACTCACAAATAAATTATAAAAATCGACTGGATTTTTTCCAAAAAGTTGTGCGCTAACACCAGGAGCTAGTCCATCGCTCGTAAAATCCTTACTAAATTGTTGTCCTACTCCATCGACAGGTTGCCATTCGAGGTTTTGTGTACTTGATCCTGGCATACCTGAACCTCCTTCAACGTCATCTTCCAAAATGCCACCTTCAAGAAGGTCTTCATCGAGAACATCATCTTCCAGAGAACCTGAGCTACTTGAACTTTCTTCCTTCGTAAGATAATTGAGGTCATCAAAAGAATTGTCAGATAATCCCACACCTTCTTCGTTTTCTGACTCACTCAAGTCTGCAAGTACTCTCTTCAATTCTGCTTGACCTAGACGTCTTGCCATTTTTTCAACTGAAAATGAAACGAAATTTCCTTAGACCTGTCAAAAAATAAAGTGTCCACGGGTGGCCACGCTGTCCCACGAGAGAAATGTACACCCTGGGACCACGTGGTCCACCCGTGGTCATTTTTCTAATAGCACATTTTTATACAACAAAACATATAGAATTTACATAAAGCACTTGTTAACTAACGGGTGATTTTTTAAGAGGTTTAGAACTTTTTTTTAAAAAAAAAAACACAAAAAATTCGAAAAAATGAATGAAATATTTATTTGAATCGATAGTTTGAACCTTGCAATTTAATGTTTAAAGATAATTTCATGTAAATGTTGACCGCGGCTGCGTCTCAGGTAGCCCATCCGCTGAGTCCAATTTTGGCATACTCTTTCACACATATCGGCCGGTATCTCACGAATGAATGCATGGATGTTGGCTTCCAGTGCGTCAATCGAAGCGGGCTTGTCCCTATAAACATTAGCCTTGACATACCCCCACAAAAAATAATCTAATGGTGTCAAATCGCACGATCTAGGCGGCCAATTGACCGGCCCGAAACGTGTAACGTTTGTTTCCGCCATTGTTTCCCGTGCTGTGTGGCATGTGGCACCGTCTTGTTGAAGCCACATATCATGCAAGTCAAGAACTTCCATTTCGGGCAAAAAAAAGTTTGTTATCATCGCTCGGTATCGTTCACCATTGACAGTAACGCTGCGATTCGCATCATCTTTGAAGAAATATGGCCCAATAATTCCGCCGGCCCATAAACCGCACCAAACAGTGGCTTTTTCGGGATGCATTGGTAGCTGTTGCAATGCTTCTGGCTGATCTTCACTCCAAATGCGGCAATTTTGCTTATTTACGTACCCATTCAACCAAAAATGAGCCTCATCGCTGAACACAATTTTTCGATAAAAAAGCGGATCCTCGGCCAGCTTTCCAAGAGCCCATTCACCAAAAATTCGGCGTTGTGGTAGGTCGGCTGGCTTTAGTTCTTGCACCAGCTGTATCTTAAAAGGCGCAAAATTTTCCACGTAGTGCTGTAACAAAGGCCTAACTGCTGGGAACGGCGCCGAATCGACATTTCGCGGTCTTCTGTCACACTAGCTGATACGGCCGCAATATTTTCTTCACCACGCATAGTACGTAAACGTGTTGGTGGTTTAATGTCCAACAAAGTAAATTTGGTGCGAAATTTGGTCACAATCTTCCGAATAGACTGCTCAGAAGGTCGAGAATGCCGATCATAAAATGGAAGCAGCGCGCGATGAACATTTCGAACCGAGCACGAATTTTGATAGTAAAATTCAATAATTTGCAAGCGTTGTTCATTTGTAAGACGATCCATGGTTAAATTGCAAACCAAACTGAAGCTGTTTGACAGTGACACAAGGTACTAAACACACGTCAGCTGTCAAAACCAGTGTTGCCAAAACCAAACCAGCTAAAAAATCACCCGTTATAAAAAGATCACTTACATTAAAAAAAAAAAACTAAAAAAAAAAACAATATGTCCCACCACGCAACACACAAAATTCACACCGGGGCTAAACGTGTTAAGAGAAAAAGCTTGGTCCTGGGTCCTAACTAGTCTGTTGTACATTTTTGTTAAAATGATCCTGGCATCTTACCCTGATGTTGACATATTTGTCCTTGATTTCAACAAAATTCAGTATACGTTTGCTGAGTCTTTAAACTTTTTGCCTAAATTTGTCGCTTAGGGACAGATTATCAGTGCGAGATCATAATTTTTCCAGGACTAACAACATTAGTAAGTTAACTCTACATGCAATGATCTGTTTTGACTCAGAATTAACTCATCACTAAAATACCTTGCCTTAGTAGGCAGACCCATCTGTTGATGATTAATTGGCAACGATATTCCATGTTGCATATGCAAGGATCTAATCGAATGGAAAGCTTTAGTTCACATTCAACTTTCCCTTATATAAGATAATTTCATATGCAACATAGAAGGGACATTCATGTGGCTTCATTCAGTTCTATAAGAAGATTCTCCTAAAAACCGAAGGTATCAATCTAGGACAAGGACTAAGTCTCGATAAAATATTCTGCTCGAGTAATTGCTTGTAAATGTGCGTCCTCAACCAGATGTTTAGACTAGGACCAACAAATTGGTGGCCAACCTCCGCACCACTGATTGATGGCATTCCTGTGTTTTATTTTCATCTGCCTGTGGTTGTTACGGGATATTTTTTAAGGATCCTATTTCAAAATAGAATTGGTATAGACAGGGGTTGGGTTTTTTTTTTTGTGGTTTCATAAAAAAAGGATCAGTTGACTCTGGAAGACTATTTTTAGTACGAGTTTGAAATATTCGATGCATCCCTGTGGAATACACACGTTTATGAGGATTGACACTTATAATTAGGGGATAGGGGAGTGTTTTTTTTTTTAAGGATTGGTTGTTTAGTGTTTTAGTGGGTGGATTAGACTGCCAGAGAATATATATCAAGGTTTCAGTACCATCAAAACCTTTATAGTAAAAAAAACATTTTCCCGTCTTCACCCAAAGAACAGTCAATGCAGCCAAAATGATTGAATTCGATATTACTGTGTGAAATGGGTTCAGAGCTTCTTAGTGCGTTAGACAGGGTACGTGGTTCAGACCACGAAAGTTAGGTTAGGTTGGTGGGTTAATGAGGCAGACGGTGTGTGTCTTCCCTCATCGCACTCAGGTCAATATAGACCCATTGTGATGCCCGTTGGGGGTCCACTTGTGTGGTTGGTTCATTCATTGTCCCGTTACTGTCCATTGTTGTTAGCCTCTTTCCAGCCATCCAGATGTTGATGCAAACCTGAAAAGATTAGGGAGAGGGATTTCGGATAGATCCGTGAGGTCATGGAAAAAGTATTTTCCTAAGGTTCTCATTCTTAATTGGCTTAGGCCTGGGCAGTGGCACAGAAAGTGGAGGGTGTCCTCGTGTATTTCTTCATCACCGCAGCCTCTACAGAGGTCATCATCTATGAGATGCATTTTCAGTTTGTGGCTTTTAAGTATGTTGTGCCCAGTAAGAATCCCAACTAAAGTAGAGACAGGTTTTCGTGTAGGCATACTGTGCCGAGGATATATATTGGGGGTCGAGTTTGTCACGAATGTAGATATCCATTAGTTTTTCATAGGTTTTTAGTATGAAGAATGTAAGACTTATCGGTCTAAGGTCCTTCGCGGTCGTGTGACTGGGCTTGCCGGCTTTTGGGATAAAGACTACCTTTACTTCCCGCCAGCACCTAGGGATGTAACCGCATTTTAGACTACTAACAAACAGTTTGTGTAGGAATGCTGTTACGAGGTGTTTCGTTTTTTGTAGCATGATCGGGATAATACCATCGACTCCTGGAGATTTATAGGGGGAGAAGGAGTCAATTGCCCAATTAATTCTTTCTACACTAACCATATCCTCCATTGCTGCTGTTATGGGGTTGCAATCATAGACGGTTGTGTCTGGGGTCCTACCGGAGTATGAATCACATCCTGGAAAGTGGGTTTACAGTAGATGTGTTAAAGATTCATGGGTGGATTGTGTCCAGTCCCCATTGGGGAGCTTGAGTTAACCTGGCACAGCCGGTTCTTTGGCGATTATTTTTCTAGGTCTAGCTGATTCAGTAGTGCTTTCTACACTGCAACAGAAATTACGCCAGGAGGTGCGTTTAGCACTGTTGACCGCACTTTTGAATTTGCGCTGATTAATCTTATAAAGATCCCAGCCGGTTTCCGAATTTGAGCTTCTTGCTGCGTTATAGGTTTTCCTGGTTTCCCTTCTAATGCTTTGAAGCTCTTTCGTCCACCATGTCGGTGATCTTTGTGGTTTTATAGTCTTTAGAGGGCAGATCCTTTCATAGGCTTTGACTAAAATATTGCCTATTAGTTCCGCTGCAGCATCGATTTCAAACGGAGTTTCCATCAGATGCAGTGGAAGGGCGCTACTGTGTCTCCCTACTTCCACAACGAACTTGTCCCAGTTGGCTTTCTTGGGGTTTCGATGTTGAAGGGGGAGTTTAGTGTCGTCCTCCATTTCAAATTCTATTATTCTGTGGTCAGAGTATGATGTTTCTGATGAAATTTTCCAGTGGCGCACAGCGAATCTATCAGAATTGTTGAAGAGGGTAATGTCAAGAACCTCTTCTCTATTTTTAGTGACAAAGGTGGGGTCATTACCCCTGTTCGCCACTAACAAATTGTTGTCTACAATGTATTGAAACAAGGACTCACCTCGTGTGTTGGTGTCTGAACTGCCCCATTGTGTGTGATGAGACTTGGCATCGCATCCCATTATGAGGTCCCACTTCTTACATTTGGCCATTTGCACCAGGGAGTCTGTTAGGGCAGATGGAGGTCCATCCATCGAGTCGTATGGCATATAGATGGCTGCTATTGCAATCGGGGACTTCCCCCGCCGCTCATATTTCACCACGAAAGTAACAACAGCTAAGTTTTTTCACTGCCCCATCTCTTGCGAAAGTCTGACAAACAAACAAGAGCACAAAACTGTCATCTGAAGCTTTTACAATTTGCCGTTCTGAATCGTCATTAAATATGAGGTCCCATTCATTGTGGTCGATAAAAAAAAAACTTTGCACACACAAATTAATGGAGAAGCTAGGTCTCAAGCGTTGTTTGGGCCGTTAATGCCTGATAGTTCATTTCATTTGTAAGAAATGCCACTTTTTCAGGGGTATTATAGGTTAGGTTTCATAGGATTTTATTTTACCTTGTACCGACAGTATTGTCAATGGTGTGGGTTGCCTTCAATTTACAACCAAGCGATTTGATTTAAAAAGGGCTAAGACAACGATACCATGCCAAAAGCAGGTCCAATGTGACTTGTGGTACCACCATAAATGACAGGGTTATACAGCTATTTCTGACACCATTTTGATTTCGTAAAAAATCTATTAAGTCGTCCTTACAGATAATGTTCAGATCTTGTTGTTTCTCCTTTTGTAGAATACAAGTTCTGTATAAGCTGGGTTGACCCTCAGGTCAGAGCCTTTTGCCCAAGAGATCCACATGATTATAGCAAATAGGATTACTTGTTATGTTGTCTGCCCAACTTGACATCCGTCATCTTCGGGAACAAGTCGTCGGTTCCAGAGAAAAGGAGATAACCCACCCGAAAGATCCTTAGTATGGCTTCGTTCTAGCTGAATTGCTGCTTAAACTGGAGGTGAAAACTGTGCTCCACAAAATATGTTGGATTAGGTCACAGATTAAGTCGATGATGAATAACACTGTTATGATCGAAAGAGTTTAAAAGTTGGATCCCTCCCTCGTCTGTCTTGCTCAATCTGCAACGCCTTTTTTAGCAAATACTACCCAAAGCTTCATTTTGTTTCTGCTCGATGGAGAGCGATAAGTCGAGTAATCTTGTTTTAATGTTGGTAGAGTTCCATCAGCATATCTAATACATCCACCCCTTCCATTCCTTTCTCATGGGAAGCAACAATCGCAGGCCTGAGAACGACTACGTATGTTCTTTTCTGTTGGGCTCCAACGATTACAAACCCCAATAGGTTGATAATTTATACACGAAGATCTCAGTTGAACTGGTCTATTGTCAAACCACCTTACCTACTTACTTAAGTGGCGCTGCAGTCCAGAATTAAACTGTGCTTCAACCAACATGCCTCTCTAATAAGCCCGGTCCTTAGCTAACTGCCTCCAGTTGCGCAATCTAAGTTGGTCGATGTTGGTTTCTACTTGTGGGCGCCACTTAATGCGAGGTCTTCCTCTACGGCGTCCGACGGCTGGCTGGGAATCGAAGTCTCTGCGGTCCGAAGCATTGGTGTCCATTCGTTCTACACATCTTAGCCTGATTTTTTGACCAGGGGCATGTCACTGTACAGCTCATATAGTTCTTGGTTGAATCTTCGTCTCCATAGCCCGTCAACGCAAACGGGACCTGAAGATTTCTAGAAGAATTTTCCTCTCAAATCGACGAAAGATTTCTTCGCTTGACCTCATATACTTGGCCTTACCATCTTTTACTGCGCTGAACCCATTTTAGCCGCTTCCTTCTCAATACTAACAAACATGGCTATGACATCACGGTTAGTCCTTTACCTACTTACTTAAGTGACGCTACAGTCCTGAGTTAAACTGGGCTTTAACCAACATGCCTCTCTAATAAGCCCGGTCCTTAGCTAACTGCCTCCAGTTGCGCACTCTAAGTTGGTTGAGGACGGTTTCTACTTGTGGGCGCCACTTAGGGCGAGGTCTTCCTCTATGGCGTCCGACCGCTGGCTGGGAATCGAAGTCTCTGTGGTCCGGAGCATTGGTTTCCATTCGTTCTACACATCCTAGCCTGTTTTTTTGACTAGGGGCATGTCGCTGTACAGCTCGTATAGTTCTTGGCTGAATCTTCGTCTCCATAGCCCGTCAACGCAAACGGCACCTGAAGATTTTTCGAAGAATTTTCCTCTCAAATCGACGAAAGATTTCTTCGCTTGACCTCATATACTTGGCCTTACCATCATTTACTGCGCTGAACCCATTTTAGCAGCTTCCTTCTCAATACTAACAAACATGGCTATGACATCACGGTTAGTCCTACAAATGATGTCAATATAGTCGGCGTATGCTGGTATTGCATGAATTTATGGAAGATTGTGCCTCTGGTATTGGCTCGGGAGTTTTGCTCAATCCTCTCATGAATCAGATTAAGGAAGTCACACGATAGTCGGTGAGGTCGTTTCCGAGCAAGAATTCTCCATCGTCATCCTGTACAGATGGACGAGTTTGGGCGGTATACCAAAACTAGGTCTCTATAAATGCTGTCATATGAGGCTTTGAAATCGATGAATAGGTGGTGGGTATCGATTTGGACTTTTTGGGTTTTTCCAGGATTTGCGGAGTGAGAAGATTTGATCAGTTGTGGACTTTCTTGGCCTAAAACCACACTGATAAGGACCGATCAGGTTATTGGGAAGCGGTTTCAGGCGCTCACATAAAACGACTGATAGGAACTTTTATTGGTTGTTGCGGTTACCTATGCCTCTGTTCAGAGGGTCTCCATTTTTGTGGATCGGGCAAATGATGCTGAGGTTCCATTCTTCAGGCATGCTTTCATCCGACCAGATTTGGCTTATGAGTTGGTGGATGTTACTTAACATGTCATCTCCACCAGATTTATAAATCCAGCGGGAAGGCCTTCATTTCCGGCAGACTTGTTAAGTTTTAGATATTTCTGTCCTCACTTCATTTAAGTCGAGTGGTTGGTAGTTTTTGCTGTCTCTGCCAATGCTGAATGATTCATTCTGCCTGACGCGTGATATTGTTCGTCATCGCCGATTAACAGCCTGCAGAAGTGGTTCTTCCATATCCTGAGCGTCTGTGTCTCAACTACGATATTTCCTTGTTCATCTCGACAGGATCCTGTTCGGGCTTTGCATCCTTGGCTTTCACTTTTTAAATTTTGGAAGAACTTGCACCGCTCTATATCCTAGATCGTGCGCTTTTCTTCCTCTTTTTACTTCTTCCTGAAAAGCCAGTGTTCTTTCCTCCTTCTTTGCCTATAAAGGTCAATGGCAGCTCTCGTCTTCACCTGCAACTTAGCCTTCTAGGCTTCGTTCTTATCTGCGAGAATCTGTTGGCATTCCTCAACAAACCAGGGGTTTCTTGCGGGTGGGAGCGGGAAACCTAGTACATCAGTTGCGGCTGATCTAATGGCGTGTTGGCATCGTTTCCATTGCTCGAAATGCGGATATCCGCATTATACATTGGCAGCGACAAGGTAGTGGTCCGAGTCGATGTTAGCCCCTCGGAATGTTCGGATATGCAAAATGTGGATGATCACATTGCGATAGACAAGACGCATGGTCTATCGCAATGTGATCAATTTGGTTGACAGTTCATTGAACTGAAGACCGCCATGTCCCTTAATGGATATCGAGGTGAGTAAACCGTGTGCTGGCTATATTGGCATTACGTTCCGTAACAAAGCCAATTAGCCTAAGTCCGTTACCAGACGTTTTGTAGTGTAGGCTCTGTTTTCCGACAATACTGCTAAAGATGTCTTCACTTCCTACCTTTGTGTTTAAATCTCCCACCTCGATGTTAACATCGTTCATCGGTAGTCACACATAGGTTTTGTCAAGGAGCTCGTAGAAGCAATCTTCAGCCATTTCACCTTTTTCCTTCGTCTTGGCGTGGCGCATATAAGGCTTATGTTGGCGAACTTGGCCTTAATGCGAATCTTTTTCGTTCGCTAATCTCTTGGAAACATAAGACTTCTTGCCCAACTCTGGCACGAATATTAATATTTGCTCACATTTCGTGAAGACACATGTGACTACCGTTATCCGTTACAGATGGTAAGCTTATAACCACGCAAAATTGCCCTCAGACTACGTTGGGTCGAATGGGTTAAATGATCATTCGTTTAGGCTGACCTTGTAATTTATTTATACCTGGAACACATAAGTCCCGGGATCTATAGAGTAAGAAAAGTTCGTTTGGACAGGAACAGGCTACGGTGGTGAAACCCATTTGGGACAGTGCAACTATCACTAAACGAAATTGAAACGCCCCTACAGCCTAAATTCCTTAAAGCTACAACTCCGGTTGGATTTTTTTGATTAATGCCAATCCCTTGAATTCGTCTGCTATGATGCCTGTCATCCCCATGCACTTGAAAAAAAAAAAAAAACAAACATCCTCTCATCCAAAAACCGCAACTAAATATTTTTCCATTTCCTTCTCAACTTCCAGGCATGTTCAATCATTTCGAGTCGATGGGACGGTCCCGCAGGCGTCATCATCCGCGCGGTACCAAACGCGGTCGACCACGAGGTTCTCGTCGCGGTGGCGGAAATGGTACCCTGGGCCGTGCAGATACAACTCCAATCCGAGGCAACAACACAACCACACCATCGAATGAGAGCAATTCCGGTGGTAAGTATCCTAATTCCATAACCGACGCAATTGTAACGAAATCCTCGAGCGAATTCAAGTGCCTAATGACTATCCCAAACGGAAACTGTTAAGTAGCATCGTCTTAATCACGGATCAGCATAGCAGTCACGTCTATAGCGTCCTCCCTCACTGTATTTATGCACGAGGACCTGTCAGTCATTTATGACACAACACCGCCGCTGCCACTTTAATTTCATGGTGTTCTCCTGCGTTCTCGATACTCGAGTACTACTCCTGCATCCCTAAATGCCGTCTCTCTTCAGCGTGATGCTGCTCATGTTACATACTAGTTACCCGCACGTGCTTCCCCCATCAGTGTGTGGGCTTGTGCAAGGGGACATGCTAATGTATCCCTTACACACTCGCCATCCAAAGATACGGACAAGTCATGCTAAATATTTGCACAGATCAGTGCCAGGATAACGCGCAAGTATTCCAACTGTTTACGGACGATTGTTGCGGATAATAAAACGCAGACACTATGTCTGCAATCTCAGTGCAGCATAAAATACTCACCCAGCTTACAAGGACGAATGTATTTAACGACTAATGGGCGTTTATAATATCCTTGCATTTGGGATCTATGCCGACGATGGATGATGGTGCGGGGGCATCATGTAAAGCGGCTTACAGAACACCAAATGCATTCGCTCCGTAACGTTGCGTTAATTGAATTAATCGGCTTATAGGCGATTGTGTCGAGTTCACGAAACTCATTTGTGCAGGATAATTGCAATGAGCTTATTCCCATTACCGATTCCAGTGATAATCGCTGGCATGTGCCTTCGAAATTCGCAGTAGGTACACGCGTGAACTCCTCCCCTGCTTAAAACGTGATGAAATCCCATGCAAAGCAGATCCGAATCCTGTGGGGTACGTGCCTTTTGCAATGCTTGGGTATTTTCGCTAATTATGATATTAGAGCGCAAGGTGAAGCTGTCGAGGGGTGTACACGAGTGTGATTGCATTACAAGGAATTCAATTTAAGGATATTAACATGTTTTCTCTTTCAACAGGCACAACAACTGAACATCTGACGAATACCGGCGAGGGTGCATTTGTGCCGACAATACCGCCTGTGAAAAGAGGTCCCGGCCGGCCACGTTTGAAGCCAGGCGGTCCGCCGCATCAAGGGACACGTGGTACACCTAGGCCAAGGAAACCGATTGGTCCGTTGGTAGTTCCACTGGGACAGAGTCCAGCTCCGACACCGCTCAATCGGAGTCCAGCTATAAGTCCGGCACCCAGTCCAGCATCGGAACGCAGCACTATTGGATACTATCAGCCGAATGATGGGGAGAATTAAAACTTGGAATCTAGTTATCATGTAAAAAATAAAATTTGTTTGAATGTACTTATAGAATTGAAAATAAATCAGATATTGTTCTGTTGAAATATTTAAGCAATAAAGAGCTCAGAATTTTAATACAGTATTTGAGTTTTTATTTTAGTTCAATGTTACGGGGGTTTAGTTTCGAACAGTGGCTTCAGTGATGGAAAATGTTTAATTACGTTTTTGAATGGGGTTTCAGATCTTCCTCTCCCAATCGAACATAAACGCTTAATCACGTCGATATCAGATAAATCTGATGCTGAAAAGCAGTGCACCGAACTTTGGCGGATAAATAAGATAAGTGATTGTGCACTCTCTCAGGACTTTGCATACTTTAAGTCCACTCCTTAATTTAAAAAAAAATAATATTAACTTTAGGTACAAGATCTGGTCCGGGAAGGGATTTGTCCAGTTGTGTTTCATGGATGGTTGGGTGTTGTAGAACGAAGGTAGACTCTGATTGGCTTTAACTTGCACTGCGAAGTGGTTGTAACTCTGACTACACATCAAATGTGCTACTGGTCTCATCTAACCGCGATCTGCGAGTGTTGATAACAAGGGGAAAAACAGCAACACTATAAACAGCCTGGTCAGAATGGCACGGAATACCCGGTCTGCTGTGCCAGGCGAACCTAGATGAGCTGCTTCGACATAATCGTACAACAAGTTATGAAGGAATCTCAAGGGTAAATCAGGCCTCTTGAACAGAGATGGTGGCGGATGAACTGAAAGGCCAACGGCAGTGCTCAATTGGAACTGGCCCTCCAGGTTGAGGGCTGTGCTTTGAAAAAAACCTATTCTTACAAAGCAACCAATAGCCTCTGAAAGGACTGATTTTATTGTTGACGACCCTCCTAAATGAAAAAATGACAAAGACGTTCGTATCTGCACCTGGAATGTGAGAACATTAAACAGGAGAGGTGCAGGCGAACAACTAGCGGAAGCACTAAACTGCAACAAAGCAGATATTACTGCCATCCAGGAAATACGATGGGATGACAGGGCAAGAAGTGGATGAAAAACTGAGACATCTACTACGGACCGAGTTATAGTGAGCAGAAACAGCGACTATTCGGATGCGGATTTGTTATAAGTGCCAGACTTAGGCAAGAAGTCTTATGTTTCCAAGACATTAGCGAACGCATAGTAACAATCCGCATCAAGGCCAAATTCGCCAACATAAGCCTTATATGCGCTCATGCTCCGACGGAAGAAAAAGATGATATAGCTATGGATTGCTTCTACGAGCTCCTCGACAAAACCTATGAGCGACTACCGAAGTACGATGTTAAAATCGTGCAGGGAGATTTTAACGCAAAGGTAGGAAGAGAAGACATCTTTAGAAGTTTTGTCGGAAAACATAGCCTACACGACAACACGTCTGGTAACGGACTTTTGACTTCGCTACGGAACGAAATGCCACTATAGCCAGCACACGGTTTCCTCACCTCGATATCCATAAAGGGACATGGCGGTCTCCAGATCAACGAACAGTCAACCAAATTGATCACATTGCGATAGATAAGAGGCACGCATCCAGTATTTTGGATGTCCGAACGTTCCGAGGAGCTAACATCGACTCGGATCACTACCTTGTAGCAGCCAAGGTAAGAATGCGGATATCCACCACGCCACAACAATCCAGAAATACTGTGAAAAAATTTAATGTCGGAAGACTGCAATCGCAAGAGACCGCCAAGACCTTCGCACAACGCGTATCCCTTAACCTCTCGATTAACACCATACCACCAGCATCGAATGTCGAAGAGCAATGGCAACGATGCCAACAGGCCATTAGATCAGCCGCAACTGATGTGCTAGGTTTCTCGCGCCCACCAGCAAGAAACCCCTGGTTTGATGAGGAATGCCGACAGATGCTCGCAGCCAAGAACTAGGCCTACAAGTCTAAGCTGCAGGTGAAGACATTGAGCTCTATAAGTAAAGAAGAAGGGAAGAACATCGGCCTTTCAGCAAGAAGAAAAAAGAGCAAGAAAAGCGCGCGATCGAAGATATAGAGAGGTGCCACTCCAGGAATGATGTTCGCAAGTTTTACCAAAGTGTAAAACGTCAAAGCCAAGGATACAAGGCTCGAACAGAATCCTGTCGAGATGAACAAGGAAATATCGTAGTTGAGACACAGTCGATGCTGAGGATATGGAAGAACCACTTCTGCAGACTGTTAAACGGCGATGACGAACAACATTCCGCTGTCAGGCAGAACGAACCATTCAACACTGGTGACAACAGCGGAAACTGCCAACCACCCGACCTAGGCGAAGTGAGGATAGCTATATCTAAACTCAAGCTTAATAAGGCTGCCGGAAATGACGGCCTTCCCGCTGAGCTCTATAAGGCCGGCGGAGATGACTTGGTAAGTAACATCCACCAACTTATAAGCCAAATCTGGTCAGATGAAAGTATGCTTGAAGAATGAAACATCAGCATCGTTTGCCCAACCCACAAAAAAGGGTCGGACATCGCCTACAAGATCCTATCTGCCGTAATATGTAAACACCTGAAACTATTTACCAACAACCTGATCGGCCCTTATCAGTGTGGTTTTAGGCCCGGTGAGTCCACAACCGATCAAATTTTCACACTTCGGCAGATCCTGGAAAAAAACCAAGAACTCCAAATCGATACCCACCACCTATTCATCGATTTCAAAGCCGCATACGACAGCATTTATAGAGACGAACTATACAGAGCCATGTCTAGTTTTGGTATACCGCCCAAACTTGTCCGTTTGTGTAGGATGACGATGGAGAATTCTCGCTGCTACATCAGGGTCGGAAACGACCTCACCGACAGATTCGATACCAAAAAAGGATTTAGGCAAGGCGATGCGCTTTCAAGTGACTTCTTCAATTTAATTCTTGAGAGGATTGTGCAAAACTCGAGAACCAACATCAGAGGCACAAATTTCCAAAAATCGGTGGAACTACTAGCATACGCCAACGATATTGACATCATTGGTAGGACTCAACGTGATGTCATAGCCACCTTTGCTAGTATAGACGGACGCAGTAGAGGAAGACCTCGCCTTAAGTGGCGCGCACAAGTAGAAACCGACCTCAACCAACTTGGAGTGCGCAACTGGAGACAGTTAGTTAAGGACCGGGCTAATTGGAAAGGCATGTTGGTTGAGGCCCAGGTTCCTTCCGGACTGTAGCGCCACTTAAGTTAGTAATAAGACTTCGTAAATTCCATTAAAAATCTGAAATATTCGTATTCATCTGGTCCAGACAATGTCCCGTCCTGTGTTCTAAAGAATTGCTGTGATATATTCAGCCCTATCGAGGTATCCGTCGGAGCGGACAATTCTCCGCAACGCGTACTTCGTCGGAGGTTTAAATTCTATTCGAGGTATGTGTCATCGGAAAAAAATTCTACACAAATGCGACGGCTTCACTTCACTACAATTCGTAAAAAAATTCCGCAAAGAATTCGTTTTGGAGTAAATCGGAAAAAGAACGGCACTTAGCTGTCAAAAATTGCACGAAAAATGCACCTGAACGCAGTTCAACGCAATTCGCCTGGATGCGTTACAAAATGTCGGAGAAATATTCCGAACAGCTTTTCAGAAGAATACCTCGAAGCAAAAATCCTCCGAATCGTACCAAATCGGAGAATTTTCCGCTCCGACGGATACCTCGATAGGGCCGATTAACTCGCCCATTATGTTTCTTTTCTAAACTTTTCGAAGTTTTCTAAACTGAAGATCTGAGAATCTACTAAAACAACTTGTCAACATGGATTTGTGAAAGGTTGATCAATAGTCACTAACCTTCTGGAATATTCCATGCATGTATCTAGTGTACTTTTAAATGGACTGCAGACTGATGTCGTTGACACTGACTCGTACTGATCAAAAAACTCCACCGTATTGGCTTGTCACCAAAATATTCTTTATGGATAAAATGTTACCTGTCATCTCGTGTACAATATGTTTAATTTTAATTTCATATATCTGGAGTTATCAATGTCAAGTCTGGAATTCCTCTAGGTAGTCATCTGGGACCTCTTTTGTTCCTGTTATGTATAAATGATCTACGGAATACGGTAACATTCACCTATATGCAGATGATGCTAAAATCTCCTTGACCCATAAAAATATGAATGTTCATGGTCATTCACATTGTTAGAAGTCAAGGAGATTTTAGCATCATCTAAATCTACAAGCGGATTAAAATAATCTAGTGACATGGTGTAATGAAAACCATCTTTCACTCAACACTAATAAATGAAAAATTAAAATTAATATTTTCTGTTTAATTTTTAAAATTTTTCCAAACTTCTAACAAACACGGATTTTTAAAGAATTTTTTATTCGAATAACTTTCCCAGCAAGCTACTGGTAAATAAATAAATTAACACACCTAACAGAGTTCCTCAAATAAAATTTGAAAATTTTTTTTGTTTGTGGGGGTTCGCTGGAAGGAAAAATCATCGAAAGACATTGCAGAGGTTTTATCGCGAGGGAACCTTCTGCAATAGTGAGGGACTTTAAATACAAAAAAATACAAATTTTTGGCGCAACAGGCTCGTTAGTACCCAGGGCCTAGCTTTCTCACAACCATTCATGTGTGCGTGTGTACTGCACGATGGCGGGACCTCCTGTTTTATGCCGGCTCCGAACGGCTAAGTTGAGATAAGCTATTCTTGACAATTGATACTACTCGGATGATTTGTCAGATCATCACGAGAGGAGGGCCAGTGAAAAATCATTAAGGTGTTGCTACGGCTGGGAATCGAACCCAGACCTCCTGCGCGCCACTGAGCCCTCTAAAAAAACCTCCCGAAGACTGACTTTTGTATGTCTTCAAGGAATCGCCCCTAGTCGTTAGACTAATCTGCAATTTATTTTTCACATGTATTATAAGGCCAACAGCTCACATCCCACCAGTGAAAACCAGAGAAGGAAACTGGGCAAAAAGCATTCAAGAAAAAGCAATTACATTTGCTGAGCATCTTGAAGGCGTCTTCCAACCATATGAAGATAAAGACTATCAAGGAATGGAAGAAACGTGCCAGGAAGATGTACCAATTCGACCGGTTACGTCTAAAGAACTTGCCAAAGAAATAAAAGAAGGTATAAACATAAAAAAGGCCCCAGGGTTTGATTTAATAACGGGGGAAATTTTAAAACAATTCTCAAAAAAAATACTGAAACATCTAGCGCAGATCATAAACGCTGTATTTAGATTAAGATATGTACCAAGCATATGGAAGGTCGCGGAGGTTATAATGATTCCAAAACCAGGTAAACCACCTAGCGAAGTAACCTTATGTAGGCCAATATCGATACTACCAATGTTGCCCAAGCTATTCGAAAAGATGCTGGTAAAACGCCTGCAAAATATTATTGTTCGCTAGTACCGAGCCATCAATTTGGGTTCAGGAATAAACACTCAACAATTGACCAAGTGCATAGAATCACTGATAAAATTGAAAATGCTTTTGAAGAGAAAAAAGTATGCTCTACAGTATTTCTTGATATACAGGGTGGCGCACCAATTGTGCTACAATAAGAAATTCAAATAACTTTTTTTTTAATCGATGTATTTCATTTATTTTTTTTTATTGGTTAGAAAATTAAATTAAGTTGTTTTTAAAGATTATAGATCGCAAATGACCTCCACGCTCTCCCACGCTTATGCGGCAGTTGATCAAAAAATTATTCATTGCGGCCTGAAGAGTTGAAGTTGGGATCGCCTCAATTATTGTCGTTATGGACTGCTTTAATTCAGTTAAATTCCTGGGCTTCGTTTTATACACCTCTTGCTTGACATAACCCCATGAAAAGAAGTCTAGTGCAGTCAGGTCTTGCTGAAACCAAACGCTGTTGAATGGTATACGTCTTCGGCACAGTTCTGGGTAAAAAAAACTCCTTCAACATCTTTAAATAACGGTCCCCATTGACAGTAACGGTTACACCGTTACATCCTGGCCCTGATAGAATTCCATCTTTTATTCTAAAGCAATGCCAGTTCTCGTTAGCTTTTCCGCTTCTGATTATTTTTAATAAATCTCTTTCTACTGGACTTTTTCTAAATCAATGGAAATTTTCATATGTAAGTCCTATTTACAAATCAGGTGCAAAAAATTTGGTAATAAATTATCGTGCAATTTCTAAGATCTCAGCAATCCCTAAACTATTTGAGCTTATAGTTAAAGATCATCTATTTTTTAGTATAAAAGAACACATTTGTGATGAACAACATGGATTTATGTCAGGTAAATCTACTGCAACAAATCTAATGCTTTACTGTAGATATGTCACCGATTCTTTTGAATCTGGCTACCAGGTTGACACTATCTACACAGATTTTGTCAAAGCTTTCGATTCAATTTGTCATAAAATACTTATAGCTAAGCTAAAAGATTTTGGTATTCATGGTTTGCTCCTGAAATGGATATCCAGCTACCTTAATGATAGAACACAATGTGTGAAATTAGGAAATTTCCTCTCTAGTACCATCAAAGTTTCATCGGGAGTTCCTCAAGGAAGTCACCTCGGACCACTTCTTTTTAACATTTTCGTGATATCCCATTTCTTCTTAAGAATGCTTTATGTTTGATGTATGCTGATGACATAAAAATATATTTATGCAGAAAAAATAGAATTGATCATCAAAATCTTCAAAATGATTTAAATGTTTTATCCGATTGGTGTAAAAAAAATGTTCTTCCTTTAAATATTAAAAAATGTAATGTTCTTACGGCACATCGTACTTTAGTTCCAATGATACACAACTACCAAATTTTCAATCAGATTCTTGATCGCAAATCTGAGATTCGTGATCTTGGAGTCAATTTTGATCCAAAGTTGTCATTTTCGTTACATGTAGACTATATAATAGCAAGGGCAAATTCAATGCTTGGTTTCGTTAAGCGAAACTGCAATGAATTCTCTAACCCCTATGCTTTAAAATCGGTTTATATGTCTTTAGTTCGTCCAATTCTTGAGTATTGTTCAATTGTATGGTGTCCTTCTTCCTCTATTGGGATAACACGTATTGAAAGAGTTCAAAAGGCTTTTACAAGATTTGTAGTCAGGCAGCTGGGGTGGAGAATTGATTCCCCTTTATATGCATCTAGGTGTGCCTTGAATGGTCTTGATTCATTAGAAAAAAGACGTTCTGTTCAGTGTATATTGTTTGTTCATGATGTATTTTCATATCGTATTAAGTGTCCACAAATTCTTACCTACTTTGAAATATATATTCCGGAGAGAAGATTGCGTCTTCGTCATTTTTTTAACAATCCCAAACATAGATACAATTATGGTTGCAATGAATCGTTTTCTAGGTGTATACAACTTTTTAATTCTAAATGTAATGAACTTGATCTCTCAATAAACAGATTGGAATTTAAAATAAAATTACGAAACATTGTACATTAGCTTTAAGTTATCTTTTATATTGTTATCTAATAACTTTTATGAATTGTTAGTAATCTGTAAGATTTATATCCGTAGATGAATAAATAAATAAATAAATACACCGTTTTCTTCAAAGAAGTACGGCCCGACAATACACCTTGATGAAACTGCGCACCACACAGTGACTCGTTCTGGGTGCAGTTCCGTCTCATGGAGCATTTCTGGATTAGACTCTTTCCATATACGGCAATTTACATTGCCGTTAAGATCAAAATGGGCCTCATCAGACATGAACAAACAATTGATCAATGTGTTGTCTTCTTCGGCCATTGATATCATTTTTTGGCAAAATTCCAGGCGAACAGGCAAATCCTGAGGGTTTAACTTGCTAGTAATTTGGACTTTGTACGGAAACAAGTTTAAATCGTCATGAAGTATCCGTTGTAATGACCGTCTACTAACTCCAATTTGCCCCGATAAGTTTCGGGTCGAAACGCTCGGATTGGCCTGTATTGCAGATGCTACTGCTGCGATTGTATCCTGAACCCGAACATTGGCATCTCGATGGTACGGCCTTCGTGCGATGCTTCCAGATTCGGCAAACATGTTTACAAACCTCATAATGGTCCATCTACTCGGGGGATTACCGCCAAACTCCCGCCTAAATTCCCTTTGGGCGGAAATGACGGACTGCAAAGCATGGTACCGTTGCACTATCCAAATTCTTTTCTCCGTTTCCCAAGCATCCATTTTTATAAATCTAAATAGTAACCTACAAAATAAAAAAAAATACGCCACCCTGTATCACAAGCTTTCGACAAAGTATGGCACAAATGATTGATCCATAAATTACAAAAGCAACTGTATTCAAAAATACTGCAGTCGTATATTCTACAGCGATTTTTCAGAATTAAACAAGAAACAACATACTCAGCATTAAAAGAAATTAAGGCTGGTGTACCTCAAGGCAGTGTTTTAGGTCCAGTACTATATCTCCTATTCACTAGTGATCTACCAGAAAGTGACGAAATCGCTCTAGCTACCTTTGCAGATGATACTGCTATACTTTCTGTAGGAGAAACTGTCGAAATAGCTACAAAAAAGCTTCAAAAGGCAGTAAACAATATCTCAGAATGGACTAAAAATTGGCAGATCAGATTAAATGACCTGAAGTCAGTTCATATAAATTTTACGTTAAAAAATGTACCACACATTCCAGTATACATAAATAGTAATGTAGTGGAATATTCAAATACAGCTAAACATTTAGAGATGACTCTAGACGCCAAACTGCGCTGGAAAGCACATGTAAAGAAAAAAAGAGATGAGTTAAACATCCGCTACAGTAAAATGTATTGGCTTATTGGGAGATACTCACCCATATCCAACTACAATAAATTATTGCTATATAAGCAAATTCTTAAACCAGTATGGACCTATGGGCTCCAGCTGTGGGCATGCACATGCAAGACAAACTTACTAAGAATACAAACCTTCCAAAACAAAGTAACGGGTGATTTTTTAAGAGGTTTAGAACTTTTTTTAAAAAAAAAAACACAAAAAGTTCGAAAAAATGAATAAAATATTTATTTGAATCAATAGTTTGAACCTTGCAATTTAATGTTTAAAGATAATTTCATGCAAATGTTGACCGCGGCTGCGTCTCAGGTAGCCCATCCGCTGAGTCCAATTTTGGCATACTCTTTCACACATATCGGCCGGTATCTCACGAATGAATGCATGGATGTTGGCTTCCAGTGCGTCAATCGAAGCGGGCTTGTCCCTATAGACATTAGCCTTGACATACCCCCACAAAAAATAATCTAATGGTGTCAAATCGCACGATCTAGGCGGCCAATTGACCGGCCCGAAACGTGAAATTAACTGTTCACCAAACTCGCCTCGCAATTGCGCCATTGTTTCGCGTGCTGTGTGGCATGTGGCACCGTCTTGTTGAAACCACATATCATGCAAGTCAAGAACTTCCATTTCGGGCAAAAAAAAGTTTGTTATCATCGCTCGGTAGCGTTCACCATTGACAGTACCGCTGCGATTCGCATCATCTTTGAAGAAATATGGCCCAATAATGCCGCCGGCCCATAAACCGCACCAAACAGTGGCTTTTTCGGGATGCATTGGTAGCTGTTGCAATGCTTCTGGCTGATCTTCACTCCAAATGCGGCAATTTTGCTTATTTACGTACCCATTCAACCAAAAATGAGCCTCATCGCTGAACACAATTTTTCGATAAAAAAGCGGATCCTCGGCCAGCTTTCCAAGAGCCCATTCACCAAAAATTCGGCGTTGTGGTAGGTCGGCTGGCTTTAGTTCTTGCACCAGCTGTATCTTAAAAGGCTTTACGCCCAAATCCTTCCGCAAAATTTTCCACGTAGTGCTGTAACAAAGGCCTAACTGCTGGGAACGGCGCCGAATCGACATTTCGCGGTCTTCTGTCACACTAGCTGATACGGCCGCAATATTTTCTTCACTACGCACAGTACGTAAACGTGTTGGTGGTTTAATGTCCAACAAAGTAAATTTGGTGCGAAATTTGGTCACAATCTTCCGAATAGACTGCTCAGAAGGTCGAGAATGCCGATCATAAAATGGAAGCAGCGCGCGATGAACATTTCGAACCGAGCACGAATTTTGATAGTAAAATTCAATAATTTGCAAGCGTTGTTCATTTGTAAAACGATCCATGGTTAAATTGCAAACCAAACTGAAGCTGTTTGACAGTGACACAAGGTACTAAACACACGTCAGCTGTCAAAACCAGTGTTGCCAAAACCAAACCAGCTAAAAAATCACCCTTTACTACGGAGCATAGTTAACGCACCGTGGTACATACGTAACAACGATCTACATAGAGATCTATATATTGAAATGGTTGAAGATGAAGTTAAAAAAGTAGCTCTAAGAATTTGAAATTTCCCAACTCCTCACCCCGGATTTGAAATCATTTTGCACTTGCACCACTTGAATCTGAAAATAATGCAAAACTCTACTTTACACGATTTACCATATTTCATCAAATTCGAACATCGCGTGCAAGTACTTTTTTTTACCATAACACGAGTCTAGTCTGCTGGCTAGTATGCCGATTATGAAAGTGAAGACTCAAGACCTGAAATCGATAGGAAGCACTTTTGGGCTTGGTTGTGAGTTAATGAATTTTGCACTTGATTTCATTTGTGAATAAGTGAATGCAAATAAAAGTGGGTTAAGTATTTTATTATGTATTAGGAAAATGAAGACATTGTCTTCAACGTGTGAACTGTTTATGCAACATTAAGACAGCTCTATGCAAACGCAGAAGTCATCCAACCAATTTGTCTGCGTTAATTGGCGTTATTTTTATAATTTGGGTAACAAATCATTTTGTGATGGTTTTATGGAAAGCTTTCGGTCTTTTTTGTTAAATAACGATTTAGATTAGGTTAGGTTGTTGCGTTGACGAAATAGTTGATTGTAGTCTTTCGTCACTGCCTCTGAAGTTGGCGCAATTCAGAGGGTTTCCTTTTTTGTGGATCGGGCAAAATGCTGAGCTTCTGTTCTTCAGGCATACTTTCATCCGAACAAATTTTGCTAATAAGTTGGTGAATTTTACTTACCCCATCATCGCAGCCGGCTTTATAAAACGGAGGATGTGGAAGAACCACTTCTGCAGACTGTTAAACAGTGATGAGGAACAATCTCCCGCTGTCAGGCGGAACGAAACATTCAATATTGACGACGACAGCGAAAACTACCAACCAACCGACCAAAGTGAAGTGAGGATAGCAATATCTAAACTCAAGCTTAACAAGGCTGCGGGCGGATATGATTTGGTAAGTACTTGCTTACTTACCTACATAACAAGCGCTCCAGTCCGGAATGAACCTGGGCATCAACCAACATGCCTCTCCAATTAGCCCGGTAATTAGCTAACTGCCTCCAGATCTGCACTCCAAGTTGGTTGAGGTCGGTTTTACTTGTACGCGCCACTTAAGGCGAGGTCTTCCTCCACTGCGTCCGACGTCTGGCTGGGAATCGAAGACTTTGTAAGCCAGAGTATCGGTGTCCATTCGCTCTACATGTCCCAGCCATCTTAAACGTCCAATGCGGATTTTTTTGACTAGGGGTATGTCGCTGTACAGCTCGTATAGTTCGTGTTTGAATCTTCGTCCCCATAGCCCCAACGCAAACAAATCCGAAGAGTATTCGAAGATTTTTTTTCTCGAATCGACAAAGGATTTCCTCATCCGCTTTTGACACGGTCCATGCTTCAGCGCAGTAGAGCAGGACTGGGATGATCAGGGTCATACATAGGATCTCCTTAGTAGTTCGAGTGAAGTCTTTAGTACTGACTTGCCTTCTTATCCCAAATAAACAGCGATTGGCAAGAGTAATTCTTCGTTTGATTTCTGACGAGATGTTATTGTCAGGTAGACAAAGTCCCGTTCTACCTCTACGTTATATCTCTCAATGGTGACGTTCTGTCCATTTCGTCGATGTTGTGTGTCCTTTCGTGTTGACAGCATATACTAAGTCTTACCCTCATTTACTGCGCTAAGCCCATTTTTGCCGCTACCTTCTCTATACTAGCAAACTTGGCTATGACATCACGTTGAGGGCTACGAATGATGTCAATATCGTCGGCGTATGCTAGTAGTTGCACCGACTTTTGGAAAATTGTGCCTCTGGTGTTGGCTTTGGAGTTTTGCACAATCGTCTCAAGAATCAGATTAAAGAAGTCACATGACAGCGCATCGCCTTGTCTAAATCCTTTTTTGGTATCGAATGTGTCGGTGAGGTCGTTTCCGACCCTGATGGAGCAGCGAGAATTCTCTATCGTCATCCTACACAAACGGACGAGTTTGGGCGGTACTAGACATGGCTCTGTACAGTTCGTCTCTATGAATGCTGTCATATGCGGCTTTGAAATCGATGAATAGGTGGTGGGTATCGATTTGGACTTCTTGAGTTTTTTCCAGGATCTGCCAAAGTGTGAAAATTTGATCGGTTGTGGACTTTCCTAGCCTAAAACCACACTGATAAGGGCCAATCAGGTTGTTGGTAAAGGGTTTCAGGCGTTCACATATTACGGCAGATAGGATCTTGTAGGCGATGTTGAGGAGACTTATGCCTCTGTAGTTGGCGCAGTTCAGAGGGTCTCCTTTTTTGTGGATCGGGCAAACGATGCTGAGGTTCCATTCTTCAGGCATATTTTCATCCGACCAGATTTGCCTTATGAGTTGGTGGATGTTACTTACCAAGTCATCTCCGCCGGCCTTATAGAGCTCAGCGGGAAGGCCGTCATTTCCGGCAGCCTTATTAAGATTGAGTTTAGATATTCCTATCCTCACTTCACTCAGGTCGGGTGGTTGGCAGTCTTCGCTGTCGTTGCCAATATTGAATGGTTCGTTCTGCCTGACAACGGAATGTTGTTCGTCATCGCCGTTTAACAGTCTGCAGAAGTGGTTCTTCCATATCCTCAGCATCGACTGTGTCTCAACTGCGATATTTCCTTGTTCATCTCGACAGGATTCTGTTCGAGCCTTGTAGCCTTGGCTTTGACGTTTTACACTTTGGTAAAACTTGCGAACATCGTTCCTGGAGTGGCACCTCTCTATATCCTCGATTGCGCGGTTTTCTTGCTCTTTTTTCTTCTTGCTGAAAAGCCGATGTTCTTCCCTTCTTCTTTGCCTATAGAGCTCAATGGCAGCTCTCGTCTTCACCTGCAGCTTAGCCTTGTAGGCCTCGTTCTTGGCTGCGAGCATCTGTCGGCATTCCTCATCAAACTAGGGGTTTCTTGCTGGTGGCCGCGAGAAACCTAGCACATCAGTTGCGGCTGATCTAATGGCTTGTTGGCATCGTTGCCATTGTTCTTCGACATTCGATGCTGGTGGTGTATTGTGAGTCGAGTGGTTAAGGGATACGCGTTGCGCGAAGGTCTTGGCGGTCTCTGGCGATTGCAGTCTTTCGACATTAAATTTTTTCACAGCATTTCTGTTTTTTTGTGGCATGGTGGATATCCGCATCCTTACTTTGGCTACAACAAGGTAGTGGTCCGAGTCGATGTTGGCCCCTCGGAATGTTCGGACATCCAAGATACTGGATGCGTGCCTCTTGTCTATCGCAATATGATCAATTTGGTTGACTGTTCGTTGATCTGGAGACCGCCATGTCCCCTTGTGGATATCGAGGTGAGGAAACCGTGTGCTGGCTATAGTGGCATTTCGTTCCGTAGCGAAGTTAATTAGCCTAAGTCCGTTACCAGACGTGTTGTCGTGTAGGCTATATTTTCCACATTACTGCTAAACTTGTCTTCTCTTCCTACCTTTGCGTTAAAAATCCTCCAGCACGATTTTAACATTTGGCCATAAGACTTCTTGCATAAGTCTGACACTTATAACAAATCCGCGTCTGAATAGTCGCTGTTTCTGCTCACTATAACACGATCCATAGTAGATGTCACAGTTTTTCATACTCTTTTTGGCCGGCCCATCCCATCGTATTTCCTTGATGGCAGTAATGTCTGCTTTGTAGCAGTTTAAGGCTGCAGGCGATGCGCGTGCACACTTATAAAAAAAGTCCGTTGTGATACGATGTGAATCTGTCGACTTTTGCTGTAAAGCGGAGGCGGTTTCCGACATTAATATTAGCCAGCTCCCCTAGATTGCCAATAAAAGATTCTCCTAGATTGAGTTTTCTTTTGTTGGGAAGAGTTGGAAAAGAGCAGACCTAGAGGGCAGTGTCCTATAAGGACACCGATGATGGTACTGATGTTTGATCTGTTCAGCATTATCAAGCAGAGAGATCGTTTCTGATTATAACTTGGCCAGAGTTGTCTGGACATTAGACACTACTGGCGGTAGAATATCATGGGTAGTGCCCTGTCTTGCAAGTTCATCCACCTTACAGTTGTCTGGTATATCTCTGTAACCCGGCACCCAGAAGAGGTGAATGGTAAAGTGTTCTGCCATCTGATTTAGAGATAGTTGGCATTCGTAGGCTGATTTCGATGTAAATAAGATGAATCTCAGGGATTTGAATTTGCTCCACAAATGCATATGCAAGCTGATCTTGGAACTTACCCTATCGAAGGTTGCGGTTGGAGGTCGTTTCTAGAGGCGTCCACAAGACTAACACACTATAGAATGGGTCTCGTGATGGACATGTAAAGCCAGAGGGTGATATGTGGTTGCACACCTCATTTCTATCCGATTTTGCATGTGTTTAAGGCTACGATGTCTTTCTTTTCGCTTTCTTGGATGTTGGCTTTCCAGTTAAGCTTCTTATCCAAGATCAGACCCAGATACTTGGCTGATTGTGTTAACTTGAGACAAACGCCATTAAGTTTTTGAGGGTCAATGTGCGCGGCTTTGCATTTCCTGTTAAAAGAGACCAATTTGGTTTTTTGAAGCTTCGCGCCGAATCCACGTCTGGCGGCTTATTTAGAGAGCGTAAATAGACTTTTGTAATAATAAATGGTACTTCCAACCAGCTATTGGCGGCTATTGCCCCTCATCAGAGTAGTGTTGACGAAATGAGCCGTTTCCACCGATTTACCCTTTATATAGGCGTGTTGGCTTACAGATAGGTAACCTGGATTCAGGTTGCTACGTATATGGATGTCGAGTAATCGTTCCATCGTTTTCAGTAGGAAGGAGGACAGGCTTATGGGTCTGAAATCTTTCGCTACGGTGTGGCTGCATTTACCTGCCTTCGGTATGAATATAACTTTAACTTCACGCCACAGTTGTGGTATGTGGTTTAGTTTTAGACATGCACGGAAGATAGTGAGCAGTGTTGGCATTATTAGCTTAGCAGTTTTTTGTAGCATGATAGGGGTTATGCCGTCAGGGCAGGTGATTTATGGGGCTTGAATGAATTAATGGCCCATGCAATTTTTTCCTTACACACTATCGTATTAATGAGAGAGAGAGAGTTGTCACCCGTGTTGTCCGTTGTGTGGTCTGTTTTTGTATTTACGATGACATTTTCCTCTCTACCGTTTTGCAGTTCGGAAAGTGTGTGCTAAAAAGAAGGTTAAGGGTATCAGCGGTTGATTCCGTCCATTCATTTGCTGAATTTTTGAGAAAACCTGGGTTGCTTGCTTCTTTCAATAGTATCTTCCTCAATCTGGCAGATTCATTGTTGTCCTCGATATTGCTGCAGAATTCTTTCCAAGCCTTTCTTTTGGCCGTTCTGGTCTCTCTGATAGGGTGACAGAGTTAGAGGAAAGTGTTAGGTCTTAGACTGATTTTTAATGATGAAAGTGGGTTCATTACCCCGATTATGAATTAATAAGCTATGTTTGATAATATATTGGAATAGGGACTCACCTCTAGTATTTGTATCACTACTGCCCCAGCTGGTGTTATGAGCGTTAGCGTCGCATCCTATAAGTAGGTCCCAATCTCTCGCTTTATTATGTCGGACGAGGTCTTTGATAGCAATGGGAGGAGGTGGAGCTTCCGAGTTGTATGGCATGTAAGCAGAGGAGAGAATCAATGGCTTTGAATCTTTCCTTTCCCACATGACTGCTGCTAGGTCATCGTTGCTGAGTTGGGGTAGAAAAAATACATTAATACTTTTCCTAGCCATGACGCAGCTACTACAATTGCCGTTGGTGCTTTTTAATCATCGGATTTTAGTCCGCAAATTACCTTGTTTGAGATCCAGGGTTCCTGAAGGAGTGCAATGTCGACTTGGTGCTTGGCTAGGTGGAGAAGTAGGTTGGCGCTGGCCGCCCTACTGTGATGGAGGTTTAGTTGAAGCACCTTCATCAGATTTGGCAGTACTGGGTCGGGGTGCATTTTGACCACCTACCCTGACATCAACTAAGTTAAACCCCACCTTGAGTCTGAAGCCTGAAGTCTGGAATTTCACCAACGTTTGACAGTTCAGTGAAATTCGGATACTTTGTCCTTTGACAGATGGCTCAAACATTTCTGTTATAGCCCAGTCATCAGACGGAAATTCGGGGTTTTGCCGTTTGAGCATCTCCAACAGCCTTTCCTTTGGAATGGCTGGGCCTGGTATTAACATCCTGCCCCTGGGAGCGGATGGAAGCTCTTTATGCTCTAGAAGCGCAAGATCGGCGCCTGACCAGATATTAGACATTAATTAGGGATACGACATTTACGACGGACTGGGGATTCGGATTTGGCTGCTCTTCGCATACCGATCCTCTCACAAGTCTACTGAGCCACACCGCCACGTCAAGGCAACAACCAGTGGTGCAGTCAACCGAGATTCCCTTGCGCTATGCATGCTGAAAGTTGGCGATCACAGTCGGTCCTATACTAGTACGGAGGTGTAGATCAATTTATTTTTCCAAGAGAAAGGATTAAGACAGGTCAGACAAGAGCCAAAAAATGTTTAAAAAGAAAAGCATTTTTGGTTTTATTTTCTATAACGGCTAATCTTTATTTACCGCTTGAAGCTCTACTAGATGATTATCAAATTCAGGATCCGGATAAAATAATTTATCTGCGGTCAGGAGTATGCCTTTAATTGAAAGGGTATCCTAACAGAAGGTAATTCAATCTATGAATTTTGGAATCCTATGATATAATACTCGTGTTCTAGTTGTAACGCCTAATCCCGGAAATTTCGAACCGCGGTACCGAACTTCATCACGGTGCTTCTGTAAAGTATGTCAAAACTTCACGGACCCATTGAAATAAACGTTGGATTCTTGTCTGCCTTTGCTTGATTTATGCATCTTGGTTTCAATTCATCTTTTTTGATTCGAATTTCCAATTCCCCTAGAAAGGACAGAAAAGTATGTCTATCCACAACATGTCTGAAAAGTGTAATTATACTCCTTCGACTAAAAATAGACAATACCTCAGCACCCCTTAAGTAACCACAGAAAACAATTTCACGTCCTTAAAATTTACTTTCCAAACAGATCTCTTAAAAAAATTGTGTAAACTGTCTAAGGAGTACAGGACTTAAAAAAAAACTAAAACCTACCGTATCTCATAAACTAAAATCCGTGTCCTTCGGCATCTATTTTTTTAATTTGAGTCCTAGACGCACACATTAATGCAATGGTCGATTTTTTTTAAAACGCGCATCTGTACATCTGCTCTACGGGACGCTACAGGATCCATTCAATAGGTCTTACATGAGGGAGTATCATCATCACGGTATTAACAACAAAAAAAAAACACAAGAGCCTCTAAGAAATCTCACTTCATTGTTAGAGCTGTGTTTAAGTACTGTTCTTGTCCATAGATACTTTTCAATTTTCGAAAATTTCCTTTTCTTTCCGAACCCCAATGTGCTTTGTCCGTCCACCGAAGATTGATAAGTAGTCCGTAAAAAATGAGATTTCGTTTTTTTTTTTTTATTTTTCTTCGCCGAGGTAAAGGATTCTTTAAGTCATTTGAGGCAGTAAATTAGAGGTATCTAATCCTTGCCGGTTCCCACACAATTTTTTTTTCTTGATCTCTTCTTCATCCCGTTCTAGTTGCATTCAGAATTCGTTTTTTGTTCGAACGGATGGTTTTCTGGCGCATTACACGCATTCAACTCCTTGAGTGGAGGATGACGCAAACTGAAGATGGTGTGTGTGTGTTTTGTTTGAAAATAAATTTCGATCCAATCCTTTTTTTGAATACACTACATGTGCTCGGTAGAAGAGGGGGAAGATAAGGAACAACAAAAAAATAATAAAAAATAATAGAAAGGACAAAGGATATCCCCATGTTGATGATACCAAGCAAGGATTATAAGAAGAAAGTCTCGCAAAGAAAGGATTGTTAATATCCTTAGAGAAAATAGGTTTTACCTAAGAATGGAGTTGCAGCAGCATTGTTCGACGATAAAAGGGTTTTCGCTGTGAAATGCGATTTTTCTAACCGCATGCATGAATATTCTTTTGAGGATTAATTCGGGACATCAGATGAAGAATGGGGGATTACGGTATATAACCTGGATGTGTGTTGTTGACATTAAGCGCCAAAATACGATTTGGCGGGATGTTTAATCCACCGTGCAATGGGAGCAATTTTTGAAAAATACGGTACGACTTAGATGACAGGATCTGTGAATTGATGCGAGTTGGATAGCGGCTTCGATCATCTGCATCTGCCTAGTGGCGGCTGGACGGAGGAAGGTAACGGGTCAAGAACTGAAAGAAATTCACGTGAGAGTCGGCCGGGTGGCTGGTAGTTTGGTACGTGATTGGATCATCAAATCCTTTAAGAAGTTTGGGTGGTGGCAACCACGAGAAAAGTGAATAATTTGCATGATCCGCTTCGACTTAATTTGATCACAAAAGACCATTTCCGGGGTAAGTCAGAAAGTGTTCTGAACAATTCCCATAGACAAGACAGCCTTCCATCATCTTCAAACCTTGACACGTTGCTGATAGTTATCCAGTCCAAACACTCGGGCATCGGCGATCCGTAAACCGTAGGTTCGCTCATCCATGTCAACTCGAACCTGGAGTTGGGATTCGAAATTTCTGTTGTCTGGGCTCAATGTGCCCGAGCCAATGTGGTCTACAATCCTCCTATAATGTGCATCGCCTATCCTATAATGTGCGAAACAGCTGTATCAGTTTTTATGGTCCCAAATTCCGCCATCGATTTAAGAAGCTCTAGGCGATGGATACTATCATACGCGGCCTTAAATTCGACTTGAAATTCGTTGGTCTTTTCCAGGATTCGCCTTAGTGTAAACATTTGGTCTATGGTTGGTCGATTTAGTGAGCTTAAAGCCACTCTGTTACGTACCGATAAGTGTGTTGCAGAAGGGCTTAAGACGTTCACACAGCGATATGTAGTTGGTGCTAGACATGGAATCGCTTTTTTTCTATATTGGACATAAGGGGCTGATATACAAGTAACGTGCTTACACTCATCCATCCAGACTTTATAGATGGTTTGGTGCATGCACTCTTCTACAGTAACACCTCCGTATTTGTAAATCTCTGCTGGTAATCCATCCGCACCGGCTGTCTTGTTGTTCTTCAGTTTTTTCTGGCTGCTCCAACTTCTCAATACTGTGAGGGAGCGTTACCTCTTCGTTGGCTGGAGGTTGGCCGATTTCTTGCCCCATCACTCTCTCGAAATTATGCTGCCTGATCTACAATTTCCTGCGCGTCATTGACTAGGTTGCGATTGTTATTTCGTAGAACCTGCGTTTCTATCTTGAAGCCAGTTGCCAATTGTTTGGCTTTCTTGTAGAATTGACGGATGTTTTTCTTCTCGAGAGACTCTTCGACTTCCCTGAGCTTGGAGGCTGCGTATTTTCTTTTTTCCTACGCAAAATTTTCTGCGCTTCCCTTCTCCTGGTAAAATACTCTTCCCTTGCGGCGTGTCTTTTGCGTTGAAGCACTTTGATTAGCGTGATCCTACAAATATCATCATGCCACAGACATCTTTTGAGGGTGGTTGGTAGCCTATGGTGGTTTCCGGGACATTTGTATGACGATATTGCGATACTGTATCCATTGAGTGTTAGTATTGGTGAAAGATGAGGGCACAGCTTTGTTTGTAGACTCCGACAATCTCCGTTTTATTAAGGCGTCTAACGTGAGGTCACTTTTTTTGCACCATTTCACCATTCTTCTCGTTGGAGAGTCAGGCTCTGATTTTGGCTGCGAAGAGAAAATAGTAGACGCTGCCGTTGACTCCATCTTTGAAGTTCTTCAGCTGCCGCCTGGAATGCGCTATGTGGTTTAGAGTGCGTCTTCCCCCCGCTTTCATCTGCTGCCTCCAGAGATTCAGACTCTGTCTAAGGTCAAGATACTAGGCACACAGCGGTCGCCACATTGAAGGCTAATTGAGTAGGCAACACTTACTTACTTAAGTGGTGCTATAGTCTGGAATGAACCTGGGCCTCAACCAACATGCATCTGCAATTAGCTCGGTCCTTAGCTAACTGCCTCCAGTTGCGCACTCCAAGTTGGTTGAGGTCGGTTTCTACTTGTGCTCGCCACCTAAAGCAAGGTCTTCCTCTACTGCGTCCGACGCATGGCTGGGAGCAGAAGACTCTGCGAGCCGGAGTATTGACGTGTATTCGTTCTAACGGGTGATTTTTTAGCTGGTTTGGTTTTGGCAACACTGGTTTTGACAGCTGACGTGTGTTTAGTACCTTGTGTCACTGTCAAACAGCTTCAGTTTGGTTTGCAATTTAACCATGGATCGTCTTACAAATGAACAACGCTTGCAAATTATTGAATTTTACTATCAAAATTCGTGCTCGGTTCGAAATGTTCATCGCGCGCTGCTTCCATTTTATGATCGGCATTCTCGACCTTCTCAGCAGTCTATTCGGAAGATTGTGACCAAATTTCGCACCAAATTTACTTTGTTGGACATTAAACCACCAACACGTTTACGTACTGTGCGTAGTGAAGAAAATATTGCGGCCGTATCAGCTAGTGTAACAGAAGACCGCGAAATGTCGATTCGGCGCCGTTCCCAGCAGTTAGGCCTTTGTTACAGCACTACGTGGAAAATTTTGCGGAAGGATTTGGGCGTAAAGCCTTTTAAGATACAGCTGGTGCAAGAACTAAAGCCAGCCGACCTACCACAACGCCGAATTTTTGGTGAATGGGCTCTTGGAAAGCTGGCCGAGGATCCGCTTTTTTATCGAAAAATTGTGTTCAGCGATGAGGCTCATTTTTGGTTGAATGGGTACGTAAATAAGCAAAATTGCCGCATTTGGAGTGAAGATCAGCCAGAAGCATTGCAACAGCTACCAATGCATCCCGAAAAAGCCACTGTTTGGTGCGGTTTATGGGCCGGCGGCATTATTGGGCCATATTTCTTCAAAGATGATGCGAATCGCAGCGTTACTGTCAATGGTGAACGCTACCGAGCGATGATAACAAACTTTTTTTTGCCCGAAATGGAAGTTCTTGACTTGCATGATATGTGGTTTCAACAAGACGGTGCCACATGCCACACAGCACGCGAAACAATGGCGCAATTGCAAAGCGAGTTTGGTGAACAGTTAATTTCACGTTTCGGGCCGGTCAATTGGCCGCCTAGATCGTGCGATTTGACACCATTAGATTATTTTTTGTGGGGGTATGTCAAGGCTAATGTCTATAGGGACAAGCCCGCTTCGATTGACGCACTGGAAGCCAACATCCATGCATTCATTCGTGAGATACCGGCCGATATGTGTGAAAGAGTATGGCAAAATTGGACTCAGCGGATGGGCTACCTGAGACGCAGCCGCGGTCAACATTTGCATGAAATTATCTTTAAACATTAAATTGCAAGGTTCAAACTATCGATTCAAATAAATATTTCATTCATTTTTTCGAATTTTTTGTGTTTTTTTTTTTTTAAAAAGTTCTTAACCTCTTAAAAAATCACCCGTTAAAACGTCCAATGCGGAGTTTTTTTTTTGACTAGGGGCATGTCTCTGTACACCTCGTATAGTTCTTTATTGAATCTTCGTCTCCATAGCCCATTAACACAAACGGGACCGAAGATTTTTCGAATAATTTTCTTCTCAAATCGACCAAGGATTTCTTCATCCACTTTTGATGAAGTATCCATGTTTCAGTGACGTAGAGCAGGACAATCCTTTCAAGAATCAGATTTAAGTAGTTATCGCCTTGCCTAAATTCTTCTTTGGTATCGAATCGGAAAGGTAGTTTCCGACCCTGATGGAGCAGCGAGAATTCTCCATCGTCATCCTACACAAACGGACGAGTTTAGGCAGTATACCAATACTAGACATGGCTCTGTATAGTTCGTCTCTATAAATGCTGTCGTATGCGGCTGTGAAATCAATAAATAGTTGGTGGGTATCGATTTGGACTTCTTGGGTTTTTCCAGGACCAGCCGAAGTGTGAAAATCTGATTGGTTGTGGACTTTCCTGGGCTAAAACCACACTGAAGGGCCGACCAGGTTTCAGGCGTTCATATATTACGGCAGATAGGATCTTGTGGGCGATGTTGAGGAGACTTATGCCTCTGTAGTTGGCGCAGTTCAGAGGGTCTCCTTTTTTGTGGATCGGGCAAACGATGCTGAGGTTCCATTCGTCAGGCATATATACATCCGACCAAATGTTGCCAATGAGTTGGTAAATGTTAGTTACACCGCCTGCAGAAGCGGTTCTTCCGCTCGACTGTATCTCAACTGCGATGCTTTCTAGTTTATCTCGACAGCATTCTGTTCGAGCATTGTATCCTTGGCTTTGACGTTTTACACTTTGGTAAAACTTGGGAACTTCGTTCCTGGAGTGGCTTCTCTCTATATCGTCGACCGCGCGCTTTTCTTGCTCTTTTTCTTATAGAGCTCAATGGCAGCTTACGTGATCACCCGCAGCTTAGCCTTGTAGGCTTCGTTCTTGGCTGCGTGCATCTGTCCTCATTCCTCATTAAAACCAAGGGTTTCTCGCTGGTTGGCGCGAGAAACCTAGCACATCACTTGCGGTTGATCTAATGGCATGTTGGCATCGTTGCCATTGTTCTTCGACATTCGAAGCTGGTTGTATGGTGTTAATGGAGAGGTTAAGGGATTCGCGTTATGACTTAGCAGTCTCTTGCAATTGTAGTCTTTCGACATTAATTTTTTTACAATGCTTCTCATTTGTTTTAGCGTGCTGGATATCCGCATTCTTACAAGGTAGTGGTCCGAATCGATGTTAGCCCCTTCGAATGTCCGGACATCCAAAATACTAGATGCGTGCCTCTGTCTGTCGCAATGTGATCAATTTGGTTGACTGTTCGTTGATCTGGAGACCGCCATGTCCCCTCATGGATATCGAGGTGAGGAAACCGTAAGCTGGCTATAGTGGCATTTTGTTCTGCAGCGACGTTAATTATCCCACGTCCGTTGCCAGACGTGTGGTCGTGTAGCCTCTATTTCCGACAATACTCCTAAAGATGGCTTCTCTCCCTTCCTTTGCGTTAAAATCCTCCAGCACAATTTTAACATCGTACTTCGCTATTCGCTCATAGGTTTTGTCAAGGAGCTCGTAGCAGCAATCTTTCGCTATATCATCTTTTTTCTCCGTCGGGGCTTGAACGCTTATAAAGCCTATGTTGGCGAATTTGGCCTTGATGTGGATTGGTACAATGCGTTCGCTAATGTCTTGAAAACATAAGACTTCTTGACTAAGTCTGGCACTTATAACAAATCCGCATCCGAATAGTCGCTGTTTCTGCTCACTATAACACGGTCCATAGTAGATGTCACAGTTTTCCATCCTCGTTTTGCCCGGCCCATCCCATTGTATTTCCTGGACGGCTTTGTAGCCGTTTAGAGCTTCCACTAGTTGTTCGCTTGCACTTCTCCTCTGTTTAATGTTCTCACATTCCAGGTGCAGATACGGACTTCGTTGTCATTTTTTTCATTTAGCAGGGTCGTCAACTATAAGGTCAGTCCTTTCCGAGGCTATTTGTTCTTCGTTACAATGGGTTTTTTCCATGGGTGGGTAGCTGACCCAAGGCACAACCCCCAAACCTGGAGCGCCGGTTCCAATTTATTAGATACCCCATCGGCCTTCAGTATTTACTACTGAATTGAGCTCTTCCGTTGGCCATTCAGACTCACATCTCAGCGACTCGAAATTGTTTTAAATATCCAGTTTAACTGTTTTAAAAAGAAAAACAATTGTCAGATCGCGACAAAAGCATTTTCATTTGTTTTGAGACAAGAAACCCAACAGCTGATAACTAATCCGTTGCAGATTCTATATGTTTTGATAACTTTTTGACAGCAGAATCGATAAATCATCAATGCTGCAAATAAAATCACCACACACGGAATCAAATTTAATCCTGTACTGATAAACTGCTTCTAAGTTAACTCAGGATTAAATATATTCCGGGTTTAGTTAACTCTCGGTTAACTTAGAGTTAATTCATCACCAAAAAACCGAGCTTTATAAAGGGTCCGCCAAATAACTTTTTTTTTTTTATGAAAATGCTATAAAAAAAAACTACTGAATATTTTCTCAAATTTATTTTTTTATTTGAAAGTACAATCCTTCCGGTTAATAATGGAAAAAATAATTTCATTCAAATGGCTGCTTCGGCTGGCCATGCAGTAGCCTACACGATCGGTCCAATTTTTAAGCACATTATCGATTGTGTGCAGCTGTATTTCACCAATAGCTTCACGAATATTGTCCTCTAAAGCGTCAATTGTCTCTGGCTTGTTGGCGTAACACTTATCTTTTACGGCACCCCACAAATAATAGTCAAACGGTGTCAAATCGCAGCTCCGAGGTGGCCAAACGACATCAGCTCTGCGGCTGATAATGCGATCTTCAAAAACAGGGCGCTAAACATCGAGTGTAGCTTCGGCTGTGTGGCACGTAGCGCCGTCCTGTTGAAACCAAATGTTGCCAATATCCTCCTCTTCAATTTTTGTGAACGAAAATTCGTTCAACATGGCCCGATAACGATCGCCATTGACTGTAACGGCCACTCCTTGCTCATTTTCGAAGAAAAATGGCCCAATTATGCCTCTGGGCCAAAATCCGCACCAAACAGTGACTCGTTTTGGGTGTATCGGCTTTTCAATGTATGCGTGCGGGTTTTCTGTGCCCCAAATGCGACAATTTTGCTTGTTTACATACCCGCCAAGATTAAAATGAGATTCATCTGAAATGATGATTTTTTTGGCAAAGTCGGCATCTTCTCTAAGTCGATCGCAGGCCCACTTAGCGAAGCGAAAACGCATTGGATGGTCAGTTGGCTTCAACTACTGAACCAATTGGACTTTGTATGGCGTCATATCAAGGTCTTTATGCAAAATTCGTCTCAATGATGTCTCCGAAATGTTCAATTGTTGAGAACGACGGTGAATTGATGTTGATGGCGCTTCACGCACACTTTCTGCCACAGCAGCAATATTCTCGGGTGTACGCACTGTTTTTGGCTTTTCACGTTTGGTTTATCGATGAGGATGCCAGTTTCTTTCACTTTTTTCACAAGATAACGAACATACGGAGCTGACGGTGCTTCTCTTCTTCCAAAATCCGTACATAATTTTCGCACACATTCTGCAACATTACCATGATTTTCAAAGTAATGTCACAATATTTCCCAGCGTTGTTCAAGCGTATACACAACCATATTCGTTCAGCGGAAGGATAAAACTAATTATCTGTCAATTCAGACATGAGCTTAGTGTTACCATTCACGAAATAAGCACTAGTTGAAAAAAAAAACGTTAGATGGCGGACCCGTTACGACTTAAAAATTGTTTTTCAAAATTTCGTCAACCAGATATTTTTTATTTTTTTTTTATAAAAAAAAGTTACGAACAACTGCGATGGTAGTGATTTTTTTTATCTACCCCCATATTTGATCTTTCAATTGGGTAGATAATAGAAAAAACAAACAATCTCTTTTATTTGATTTTTAATGTTTCATAGACCACGTAAATCCTGGGTGGTTTCTCATAGCAGCATCCATTGTTCGTTACTTGTAGATACTTTCCCATACCCGCATTCTGTTATTCCATTGTTTACTCCTATTATTTTTTCATTAAAAGTATAAACAGGCAGGTTGATGCAGAGCAGTTACCCATCTACTTACAAGGATTTCCTCATAAAATGTACCCTCCAACCATCCTGGTATTCTTTTCCGAAATCGTATTGGCATTGTTGCAATTTTTTCCCAAGATAAATCACAGGTTTTGAGTTTTAACTCAATAAAGGTAACACAAATCGCAATACACCGAATAGCTGTGCAGGAATATCGAATGAAAGACATTTTTGAAAACACTTTGTGAAAAGAATGTCACCATCTACAGGTATCAGATACAGTTGTATACGCTACCCCAGAAGCATTGATGCCAAAATATACCTGTCCTCCTACAAAAGCCGGGAAAATCCTCAAACACCTGTGATGGAATTTTCACACGATACCAAGGGATATACCGGCAACCAATTGGTGTTCGAAAAATAAAATCCAAAATCAGTTTTGGACCGCCTTTTGTGATTCGAATTATTGGACAAAGAGAGAGAGAGCACCTTTTTTAATTAAAAGATAAAAGCCGACGATTATTGATGTATTTGTGATGTGTCAATGGTATTGAGAAACTTTCAGCGAAAACTCTTTCCTCGAAAAACGAACACCGAACTCGCTTCTTTCTTTTTTGCCTTCGTCTGTACTCGTGAAATTCCAAGGTTTGACCCTCTTTAAGATCATCGCCAGGGATTTTCTCATACATCGCGGGAAGTGTAGACGAAAAATGCATCACCTCATAATTATAACATAATAACAATAAAATAATAAAAAAAAAACTTAATTGGTCATCAGCGTCGTCTTGAACACGAGCATGTCGTTAAACCCTTTCCCCAAAAAGAGGGACTCGACTCCGTAATAAGACCAATTAAATGGATTAAATGTTAGAAATTAAGAGGAGGCCGCCACCGTTGGTCCAGCCGACGATGACGATGTTGAAGTAGACACCAGGCCATAATGGTTCGTCTTGGGCAATCGCCTCTGCTATATCAACACCATCATGGTCGACGTTGCTTGGTAAGGTCAAACGACACCGGTAGGAATATGGTGTTGTGCTGCGTGAACACTCGGGTGATGCTGTCGTTGTACCACCTTTGCGGTAGATGAACTGGAATCTGGTATCTTAATTTTTATATTCTTCGGTTTTATGAGATGATGGTGCTTTCTGAACCCCGCGATCTAGATGTACAGGTACACATAGCAGAGCAAAGTGAAGAATTATTTTTTTTAATATTCGTTTGGAATACCAAAAAAAAGTGGATTACCCACCGAGCCAAGACCTTCGACCACATGCGTGATTTCTCGTGTACTATAAAATGTCTCTATTAGCGGCCTTTATTGGACGGCAGAAGTTCATGAGACCTAATTGAGGTCATAAATTCTATTACGAGAAGGTTTACGTTAAGAAATTCTAAATTCATGGCGTGGTTTTTGAAGTCAGATTTTAGCGTGAATGATGGGAAACTTTCATGAAAAGTGAGAATGACATTTTAAATTTTACTAAAGTGAAGTTTTTCATCTTTTTATCATATGCACTCTGAAAAAGTCGCGTGTGTAAATCCAAGTCTTATTCAGTGCTAGAATATTGTCAGACTGTGTCCAGTGATAAGACCTATGGCGACGCGTATGCAATTTCTTAAGCGATAAACATTTCATGGACCTTTTCAAACCCAGCTTCGCCTGCTGACCCTTGACGAAGGACATACGTTTTTGCCGTTTTCTCGTAGATTGAGTTGCAAGGCGAAATGCGTCACATCGGCCATTTTAAAAATTGACACACAATACGATTACAATCAACCAAAGTCGATATGTCAGAATCCGTTTCATATCATTATGAAGTATAATTCGTAAAAATCAGTCTACCCATTACGTTTTCGCATAATTCAAGTCAAAAGATGAATAACACCATGCCTGGCAATTATCCAAAAGTAAGAAGGCACAACAAGTACAAAAATATTGCTACGAAGCAACCAAGAACTGATTCTATAGTTCAATATCATGCTAAACGAAAAAAGGACACGACGTCCGTATCCGTACCTAGAATGTGAGAACATTAAACAGGATAGGTGCAAGCGAACAACAAGAGGATGTCCTCAGCTAGTACAAAGCAGACATTACTACCATCTAGGAAATACGATGGGATGGGCCGGGCAAAAAGATGATGAAAAAAATACAAAAAAATACAAATTTTCGGCGCAACAGGCTCGTTAGTACCCAGGGCCTAGCTTTCTCACAACCATTCATGTGTGCGTGTGTACTTCTTGCACGATGGCGGGACCTCCTGTTTTATGCCGACTCCGAACGGCTAAGTTAAGATAAGCTATTCTTGACAATTGATACTACTCGGACGATTTGTCAGATCATCACGAGAGGAGGGCCAGTGAAAAATCATTTAGGTGTTGCTACGGCTGGGAATCGAACCCAGACCTTCTGCGCGGCAGTTCATCGCACTAACCATCGCGCCACTGAGCCCTCTAATGAATGATGAAAAACTGTGACATCTACTAAGGGCGGTGTTATAGTGAGCAGAAAAAGCGACTATTTGGGTGCGAAGTGTCAAACTTAGGCAAGATGCTTTCAAGACATAAGCGAACGCATTGTAAAAATAAGTATCAAACTGGCCAACATAAGCCTTATATCCGCTCACGCCCCGTCGGAAGAAAAAGTTGACATGGGTGAATATTGCTTCTACGATCTCCTTGACAAAACCTATGAGCTACTACCCAAGAACGAGATTTTAATGCAAAGGTAGGAAGAGAACACGTCTTCAGCAATGTTGTCGGAAAAGACAGCATACACGACAATATGTCTGGCAACGGACTTGACTTGGCTAATTGACTTCACTGCGGAACGAAATGCCACTATAGCCAGCTTACGGTGTCCTCACCTCGTTATCCATAAGGGAACATGGCGGTCTCCAGATCAATGAACAGCAACCAAATTGATCACATTGCGATAGATAAGAGGCACGCATCCATTTTTTTGGGTGTCCGAACATTCTGAGGGGCTAACATCGACTCGGACTGCAATCGCCAGACACCGCCAAGGCCTTCGCGCAACGCGTATCCCTTAACATCTCTATCAGCACCATACCACCAACATCGAATGTCCAACAATGGCAACAATGCCAACAAGCCATTAGATCTGCGCAACTGATGTGATAGGTTTCTCGCGTACACCAGCAAGAAACCCTTCGTTCGATGAGAAACGCCTACAGATGCTCGCAGCCAAGAACTATGCCTACAAGGCTAAGCAAGCTCTATTGGCAGAGTAGAAGGGAATAACACCGGCTTTTTAGAAAGAAGAAAAAAGAGCAAGAAAAGCGAGCGATCGAGGGTATAGAGCCACTCCAGGAACGATGTTCGCAAGTTTAACCAAAGTGTACAACATCAGATTCAAGGATTGAGACACAATCTATGCTGAGGATATGGAGGAAGAACTTCTGTGGACTGTTAAACGGCGATGACGAACAACATGCCACTGTCAGAAAAATTCAACACTTGCGACGACTGTGAAAACTGCCAACCACCCGACTTAAGTGAAGTGAAACTCAGGCTTAAGCCCGGCGAAGATGACTTGGTAAGTAACATTCACCAACTCATAAAGCAAAATTTGATGGTGTGAAAGCATGCCTGAAGAATGGAATCTCAGCATCGTTTGGCCGATCCACAAAAAAAGGAGACCCTACCGGCGCCAACTACAGAGGCATAAATTTCCTCAACATGGCCTACAAGATCCTATCTGCCGTAATATGTGAACGCCTGAAACTGTTTACCAACAAACTGATCGACCCTTACCAGTGTGGTTTTAGGCCAGGAAAGTCCACTATCGATGAAATTTTCACAATTCGGCAGATTCTGGAAAACCCCAAGAAGTCCAAATCGATACCCACCACCTATTTATCGTTTTCAAAGCCTCGTATGCGGCATTTCTAGAGACGAACTATACAGAGGCATGTCTAGTTTTGGTATACCGCCCAAACTCGTCCGTCTGTACAGGATGAGATTTCTCACAGCTCCATCAGGGTCGGAAACGACCTAACCAACACATTAGATACCAAAACTAGCAAGGCGATGCGCTGCCATATGACTTCTCTAATCTGATTCTTGAGAGGATTGTGGAAAACTAACGAGCCAACACCAGAGGCACAATCTTCCATAAATCGGTGCAACTACTATCATACGCCGACGGTATTGACATCATTGGTCGGACTCAACGGGATGTCAAAGCCACCTTTGCTAGTATAGAGAAGAAAGCGGCAAAAATGGGTTTAGCGCAGTAAATGAGGGTAAGACTAAGCGCTCAACACGAAAAGACACACAACATCGACGAATTGGAAAGAACGTCACCATTGACAGATATAACTTTGCGGTAGTACGGGACTTTGTCTACCTCGGCTCCGCTATTAACTCTGACAACAACATCTCGTCAGAAATCAAACGAAGAATTACTCTTGCCAATCGCTGTTTCTTCGGGGTAAGAAGGCAATTTAGTAGTAAAGCCCTCACTCGAACTACTTAGGAGATCCTATATAAGACCCTGATCATCCCAGTCCTTCTCTACGGCGCTGAAGCATGGACCGTGTCAAGAGTGGACGAAGAAATTCTTGGTCCATTTGAGAGAAAGATTCCTCGAAAAATCTTAGGTCCCATTTGCGCTATGGAGACGAAGATTCAACCATGAACTTTACGAACTGTACAGCAACAAGTCAAAAAAAACTTCGAGTCGGACGTTTAACATGGCTAGAACATGTAGAACGAATGGACACCAATACTCCCAGCCAGACGTCGAACGCAGTAGAGGAAGACCTCGCTTTAAGTGGGCGCACAAGTAGAAACGGACCTCAGCCAACTTGGAGTGCACAACTGGAGGCAGTAAGCTATGGCTCGGGCTTAAGGAGAGGCATTTGCAGGTTGGGGCCCAGGTTCATTTCGGGCTCTAGCGCCACTTAAGATGAAGAAGACAAAATTGAAGAGACTTCAGTGATCACTATTCTAAGACACGTCTTTCGTAACGACTCTTCAAATTCAAATTATTCCAGTTCACCTGACGTCATCTTTCTACATCACTCCGTATGGTCGCAATAAGTCAACAGGTATGGTCTCTCTGTTTACGTGATGGAAGTCAACATAAGCAGATGGGAGTCACTTTGTTTGAGTTTCCCTACCCTCGAAATGTTAGAAAAGATTGATTTATATGAAACAGTTAAAAAAAACACTAAAACTCATATTTCTGCTCTAAATTCCTAATGGGTCATTCTGCCCTAACCGCTATAACTACATGACTTCATTAAGTCTGCATTTTCAGGTCCACTCACCCCTTTCTCAACTCAAACCAATTCACAAGCTTATCATTCAAAGTTCACCGACTAACAAATAACTCGCCCCGAAATAGGACGCCTAACCAAATTAACTGACCAATCTGACACAATTAATGAGCCCAACAGTGGTCCTCCATCTTCATAAAATATTACGCCAAAATCTACAGCTACCAGAGATAACCATCAATAGTGATCCTCTGTCCAGAACAAACGATAATTTTCAAAGATTTTCCGGAACACTGCCCAAACCCAACTATTCCGGCGTTTCCTTAATTTCTTTCAAACCTTTCTGTGCTCGTAATTCCCATTTTATTATCTTTGTATGCATAATTTCGGACATAAGCGCACACCCATTAATATCTGTTCGCCCCCTAAAAAAATAAAAAAAAAATAAACAAATACCAACCCAAAAGTTATGTTCTCTCGTATTTACGCGTGTGAATTACAAAAGGGAACATAAAAAAAAATAATTAGCACCCTGGTTGGCCATCGCACATACCACACCATGTTGGTGGCAAGCCGACCGTGCAACAATCTAATTTGATAACATTAACTCGGATGTCGGATCTCACAAAACGGCCCCCGAAACAAAATAATCTCCTCCGGTCGAGACAATGAGAAAAGTTTCCGGCTTCGGATTTATCCTCCAACCTTAGGCCGGCAATAATTCAATTGTTTAAGCGATCGGTGTTAAGTTATGACAGAAAGTCGGCTACCTCCCTCTCAGGCGCGCAAAACAGAGATGGATATGCAAAGATTGGTCTGGTTTCGTTAAGTGGGGGACCAATCTGATCCCAGAAATAGATCTCGATCTCGATCTCGAGGCCTGCGAGCTTGGCAATCGCATTGGGAAAAATGTATCTTTGTATCTTTTGCCAGTTTCACTTGTAAATTGCTTTAGCACAATGGCCATTATGAATACGTAATTGATGTTATATTTCGTTTTTTATGGAAAACATTTTCCTCCATTAATTTGTTTAATTGCCGCGTTTTGGGAGTCGTGTTGGATCTTTTGTTTTGGATCGTAAACATCGGTGGGTAACTCTCTCAGGTACACATTGAGGTCATGCGGTCGTATAATCGACGCTGGGAGAGACGATAACTCAATGGATTGTAGAATGGGAGGTCTGCTGGAGCATATTGACGACGACTACGTTGATCGGGTGTTCGATTAGATTTAGGGACGATCTGAAGTGATCTATTACCGTCGTAAAGGAGACTTGTTAACTGATCCCTCGAATGGCCATATTTTGTTTCAGATCGTATCTCCGGGTTTTCATAATTTTGTCAAATTAGTTGGTTGCTGACATTTAAGACTGGTCATCGAATTGATAGCATCTTTACAAATTTATATCATCAGTCTAAGGAGAAAAATGAAATAGCTCGGAGTAGTAAGAAAAGGACTTGTATCGGGTTTACTTTTTTTTTTAAATAAAACTTCCGAATTTCCTCAAAAATTAACAAATGGTTGGCGTGTAGGCATAAGTGACGCGTCTGAACTCCCTGCATATGAGTCGAATGCCCATTCTTAGGAAGAAGTTTAACTGTATGGTGCGGCGTCTGGGCTGGCGCGTGGCTGGAATTATACAAGGTGGCACAAAAGTTGTCACCCGTCGCAGAAGTTGTCACCCGATGATTCTTGGCCGCCATTTTTTTAAGTGTTTTGCAAAAAAATCGAAACAATTATTATAGGTGGCGCATAGGACATGAATCGTGGAATAAATTTTTCTACTTTTTTTGCGGAAGAATTCAAATATTTGCAACCAAAAAACATCGGGTGACAGCTTTTGCGACGGGTGACAACTTTTGCGCCACCTGTAATAAGAAGATTCCCAAGCTTCCGCGAATATCATCGAAAAATTGAATAAATAACACAAGGGACGACGCGCTCAGCGGCGCGATGGTTAGAAGGTCTGCGTTCGATTCCCAGCTGTAGCAACACCTAAAGGATTTTTCACGTGTCCTCCTCTCGTGATGATCTGACAAATCATCCGAGTAGTCTCAATTGTCAAGAAACGCTTATATCAGCTTCGTATTCGCCAAAAAACACGAAGTCCCGGCATCGTGCAAGAAGTACACATGCACACATGAATGATTGTGAGACAGCTCGGCTATGGGTACTAACGAGCCTGTTCATCCAAAAATTTGTATTTATTTGGACGAGCTATTATATCACAGCAATTCCTTAGAACACACGATGGGACATTGTCTGGACCAGATGAATACGAATATTTCATATTTTTGTTGGAATTTGCCTCTCCAATTAGCCTGGTCCTTATCTAACTCCCTCCACTTGCGCACTCCAAGTTGGTTGAGGTCGGTTTCTACTTTTGCGCGCCACTTAAGGCGAGGTCTTCCCTTCCTGGGTCCGATGTCTGGCTGGAAATCGAAGATTTTGCGAGCCGGACTATTGGTGTCCATTCGTTCTGCATATCCTAACCATCTTAAAAGTCCAATGCAAAGTTGTTTAGGGTCATATCGCAGTACAACTTATATAGTTCTCGGTTCGTTTCCATAGCCCGTCAACGCAAACTGGACCGAAGATTTTTTCGAAGAAGTTTTCTCTCGAATCGGCCAAAGGGTTTCTTCATCCGCATTTGATACAGTCCATGCTTCAGCGCCATAGAGCAGGACTGGGATGATCAGGGTCCTTTATAGGATTTCCTTAGTAGTTCGAGTGAGGGCTTTACTACTAAATTGCCTTCTAAGCTAAACAGCGGTTGGCAAGAGTAATTCTTCGTTTGATTTCTGACGAGATGTTGTTGTCAGAGTTAATGGTGACGTTCTGTCAATGGTGACCTTCTGCCCAATTCGTCGATGTGGTGTGTCCTTTCGTGTTGAGAGCATATACTTAGTCTTACCCTCATTTACTGCTAAACACATTTTCCCGCTTCATTCTCTATACTAGAAAACCTGGCTATGACATACCGTTGACTCCTACCAATGATGTCAATATCGTCGGAGTATACTAATAGTTGCACCGATTAATGGAAGATTGTGTCTCTGGTGTTGGCTCCGGCTCTGGTGTTATCCTCTCAAGAATAAGATTGAAGAAGTCACATTACAGGGCATCGCCTTGCCTTAATCCTTTTTTTGGTATCGGTGTCGGTGAGTTCGTTTCCTACCGTGAAATCGGTGAATGGGTGGGGGGTATCGAATTGGATTTCTTGGGTTTTTTTCAGGATCTGCCGAAGTGTGAAAATTTGATTTGACACTGATAAGGGCCGATCAGGTTGTTGGTAAACGGTTTCAGGAATTTACATATTACGGCAGATAGGATCTTGTAAGCGATGTTGAGGAGACTTATACCTCTGTAGTTGTCGCAGTTCAGATTTTCTCCTTTTTTGTGGATCGGGCAAACGATGCTGAGGTTCCATTCTTCAGGCATATTTTCAACCGACCAGATTTGGCGTATGAGTTGGTGGATGTTGCTTACCAAGTCATCTCCGCCAGCTTTAAAGCTCAGCAGGAAGGCCGTCATTTCCGGTAGCCTTATTAAGCTTGGGTTTAGATATAGCTATCCTCACTTCACTTAGGTCGGCTGGTTGGCAGTTTTCGCTGTCGTTGCCAATATTGAATGGATCGTTCTGCCTGACAGCGGAATGTTGTTCGTCATCGCCGTTTAACAGTCTGCAGAAGTATGTCTTCCATATCTTCAGCATCGACTGTATCTCAACTGCGATATTTCCTTGTTCATCACCACAGAATTCTGTTCGGGATTTGAATCCTTGACTTTCACGTTTGATACTTTGGCAGAACTTGCCAACATCATTCTTGGAGTGGCACCTTTCTATATCTTCGATAGCGCGTTTTTCTTGCTCCTTTTTCTTTTTTCTGAAAAGCCTGTGTTCTTCCCTTGTTCTGTACCTATAGATCTCAATGGCAGCTCTCGTCTTCACTTGCAGCTTAGCCTTGTCGACCTCGTTCTTGGCTGCGAGCATTTGTCGGCATTTCTCATCAAACCAAGGGTTTCATGCAAGTGGGCGCGAGATACCTATAGCACATCAGTTGCTGCTGATCTAATGGCTTATTGACATGGAGAACTCCATTTCCTCTCATATCGAAATCGAGGTGAGGAAACCGTGAGCTGGCTATAGTGGCATTTCATTCCGTAGCGTAGTCAATTAGCAAGTCCGTTGGCAGACGTGTTGTCGTACTTATGGGTCGTTTTTCCAAAAAACCCTCCAAAAAGTGTCTTTTCTGCCTACCTTTGCGTTAAAATTTCCCAGCACGATTTTAACATCGTACTTCGGTAGTTCCTCATAGGATTTTTCAAGGAGCTCATAGAAGCACTCTTTAGTTGTCATCTTTTTCCTCCTTCGTCGGGAAGTGAGCGAATAATCGGCGTATGTTGGTGAATTTGGCTAATTGTTATAACGCATTCGCTAATGTCTTGAAAGTATAAAAGACTTCTTGCCTAAGCCTGGCATTTAAAAAAATCCGCGTCCGAATAGTCGATGTTTATGTTCACTTAAACACGGTCCGTAGTAGACGTCACAGTTTTTCATCCACTTTTTGCCCGGCCCATCCTATCGTATTTCCTAGATGGCAGTTATGCCTGCTTTGTAACAGCTAAGGGTTTAATTAAGTTCTCAAATTCCATGTGATGATACGAACGTCGTTATCCTTTTTTCGCTTAGCAGGGTCGTCAGCAATAAAATCAGTCCTTTCCGAGGCTATTGGTTGCTTCGTAAAAATAGGTTTTTTCTATGGGTGGATACTTGGATAGTTAGCCCAAAGCTTATCACCCAACCTGGATGGCCAATTCCGATTTATTGGATACCCCCAGGACACGGAGCCATCAGTATTCACTGCGGGATTGAGCGCAGCCGTTGGCCTATCCGCCACCATCTCTGTTCAAGGGATTTGACTCAACCTTTAGATTCCTAAATGACTTGATGTCGGAATATGTCGAAGCCATGCTAATTGGGAATGTAGAAGCTACCAATGAATCCATCTTGAGAGTTCTTCCGCTGCCGCCTGGAAATAGTTACTAGTGACCGCTATCGGGACATGTTGAAAAACTTTTTTGTGCCCGAATTGGGTCAAATAGGCCTACAGAACACGTGTTTCCAACAAAACGGTGGCACATCGCACAGAGCACGTGCTACGATGCGAATTATTAGAGGCATTTTTCGAGGCCGAATAATGTCAAAAAGTGGTGATACTGACTGACCAGCCGAACCCCTTATTTTACGCCTACCGATTTCTTCTTATCGCGGTACTTGAAGGAAAAGATGTATTTCAACAAACCAAACGCAACCAAGATTATCAACTAAATTGCTGAAATTAGAACAGCCTGCGAAATTGTTATGCAAAATGTGTTTAAAAGAGCACGCCTTTGCACTTCTACCAGAGGCGCCCACTTGACCGACATCATATTCCATACATAATGTGAGAGATCATCTAATCAATCAAAAAAATATTAAAATTGTATTCAATTAAAAAACATCCATCTGGAACATAAAACGAATGCTGTAAGGATCATGAACCTAACCTTCAAACGTGTTGGGATAAAAATACCCTCGTTGACTGAAATTCAGCACTATATGTCCGATCTCATTATACAATCTCTGTCAAAGTCGTAGACCTTTTCAAATAATGTCATTAAGGCGTAACCCAGAACTAGAAAGCAGGGAGTGGAAGGTCCTCGAATCGAGAGAACACACTGAAAGTGGTATGGAAGTCCTCGTACTTCTAAGCCACAAATCACTGCCGCTACTCCGCAAGCAAAGCATCAAAGTCCGTGTGGGTATTACACGATGTAAGCTTCGGTTGGTAGCGGCAGACTACAAGATGGAAAGCAGAGAGTCAACTGGCCGTCATGAAGATAATGCAGATAAATCTTCATCACAGTAAGGCGGCCAGTGCCAACCTTGCTCTCCACATGACAAAGACAAATACTGAAGTCGCCCTTATCCAGGAACCCTGGACTATTCGGGGAGAAATAAAAGGGCTGAATTCAAAGGACCTGGTGGTCTATAACACCAATATAGAAAATAATAAAAGTAAAGGAAAAATAAACTGGGCAATTGATTGAGGGCTCAGTGGCGCGATGGTTAGTGCGATGAACTGCCGCGCAGAAGGTCTGGGTTCGATTCCCAGCCGTAGCAACACCTAAATGATTTTTCACTGGCCCTCCTCTCGTGATGATCTGACAAATCGTCCGAGTAGTATCAATTGTCAAGAATAGCTTATCTCAACTTAGCCGTTCGGAGTCGGCATAAAACAGGAGGTCCCGCCATCGTGCAAGAAGTACACACGCACACATGAATGGTTGTGAGAAAGCTAGGCCCTGGGTACTAACGAGCCTGTTGCGCCAAAAATTTGTATTTGTAATTGATACATTCTCTCCCTTCAAATCCCCAGGAAGCGATGGAATATTTCCAATTATGCTCCAAAAGACAAAAACCCTGATCATACCAGTCCCTCACACGACTGTTTAAAAGCAGTATAATGTGTGGCTACATTCCAAGGGCTTGGCGAGAAGTAAAGGTCGTCTTCATTCCCAAAGCAGGTAAATCTAGCCATACAACTGCAAAATATTTTAGGCCTATAAGTCTTACGTCCTTCATAAGACTTTTGAAAAACTAATGAACATACACATTCGTGAAAAACTTATTTACAATGATATCTCCCCAGCCCAACATGCTTATACAATGGCCAAAGGAGTTGAAACAGCACTGCATGACGTTGTTAGTGCTATAGAAAAGTCTCTAAAAGACAAAGAATACACACTCGCAGCTTTCCTAGTTATTGAAGGAGCTTTCAACAATGTCAAAACATGCACAGTGGAAAGGGCATTGCAGAATTCCAACGTTGACCAGGTGATTGTAAGTCTTCTCAAAAAAAGAAATATCAAGGCAAAACTGGGCGACACTCAACTAAAAGTAAACGCCTCAAGGGGCACACCACAAGGAGGAGTCATCTCTCCTCTACTATGGGTTCTTGTCGTTAATGAAATACTAATGAAATTCAAAAACAGGGGGGTTAAAGTAATTGCGTACGCAGACGATGTAGTATTGCTTGCGACAGGCAAATTCTTACCAACCATAAGCGAGCTGTTAGAAAACTCGCTCCGGACACTCAACACGTGGGCAAAGCAATGCGGCCTTGGGGTCAACCCCCAAAAAACCGAGCTTGTGCTGTTCACAAATAGAAGAACAATACCACACTTCGAGCCACCAGCTATAGAGGGAATACCCCTTAAAATAGCTGAAAGTGCGAAATATCTGGGAATAATTCCAGACAGGAAGCTCAATTGGAAACTTAATGTCAATGAAAGAGTTTAGAAAGCAGCAAATGCTTTCTACGCATGTAACCGAATATTCGGCAGAAAGTGGGGACCTAGCCCCAAAATAATCCTGTGGATGTATACGGCTATCGTGCGACCAATACTCACATATGGCAGTATAGTCTGGTGGCAAGCCACAGACAGAGCAACCAACTTGAAGCAAATAACAAAAATACAAAGACTAGCTTGTATAGGGACAACCAGTGCGATGAAAACAACCCCAACCTCTGGATTGGAGGTGATTCTGAATCTGCTGCCCTTGGATCTATACATGCAGGAATCAGCTGCCAAAAGCTCCTCGAGGATCAGCCAAACAAACAGCTGGATCCCGAGCCTCGCTGGGCATGCGCAGGTCCTAAAGAAATACGTAGGGAGCGCAGTAAACTCTGACTATCTATCTCCCTATATAGACTTCGATCGACCCTTCAGCGGCTCGTTTCCGAGCAGAGACGAATGGGACAAGAATGAACCCACAAAAAGGAAATCGATATTCATCTTCACAGATGGATCAAAGATGGACTGTGGAACAGGTGCTGGCATATTCTCAGAGGAATTAGTAATACACAAATCAATCAGGCTTCCTGATCATAGTAGTGTGTTCCAGGCTGAGGTGCTAGCAATCGCTGAAGCGGCTCATTTGTTCGTAACCTCAGAGAAAGAGTGGAATACAAAACCCGAATGAAAGCAAATACCAGGTGGAAGTCATTGACTACCTGCGAAATATCTCGGAAGGTCTGGCCAGAATACAACGGAAACCGAACCAAAAAACTTTTGCGGTACGACAGAAGCTCCTTATCTAAACTGGTAGGGGCTCTCACTGGTCACAACTTTCTCAGAACCCATACAATGAAACTAAATCTCAAGGATGACGATATCTGTAGAGGCTGCGGTGATGAGGAAACACACGAGGATACACCTCATTTCCTCTGTCACTGCCCGAGTCTCTGTCACCTGAGGAACAGAACACTTGGAAGCTACTACTTCCAAGACATCCAAGAGCTTTCCGATATACCATTACCCTATCTTTACAGGTTCCTACGAACATCAGGATGGCTGGATAGAGTGGAGTAACCCATAGTAACGATAAGGAAGGACGTAATCCCACCAAGGGTATCACAATGGGTCCACATGGACCTAAGTGTGGAGGAATAGAGGATCCTCTACTCCACCAACCCGTAAACCTAACCTAACCTAAGGCGTCACCAAACAAATATTCACACTAGGTCTTCTTGTGCCTATAAGAAGGCTGTTAATTCGGGTATCGTGGTTGAGCTTCACTTTAAATATTTTATTAGGTGGGATGTGGATGGTAGTTCTTCTCATGGTACCCAGAATGGATGCCGAATACATTTTATTTTTCATTTTTTATTTAGGCAGGTTTATCTTTTCCCAGCTAGTCTTGCAATGTATTCGTTTGGTGTCATAGGTAATACGTCAGAATCGAAACCGGTGCAATGCAAACCACAATACGATCACCAACATGCTGAACACGCACCAGAAACAGAACATGTCAATCAATCTGGATAAAGCTATGTTCCCGGTCAATGTTGGGCAGAGATGCCTACTGGCATGGGAAAACAAGGTCGACACCAGCAACAACGATAACAGCTTTCACATATCCAATTGCCGAATTCACAGATTATTAAAACTTTGATTTACCACCGAATACCACCCGAGGACATACTCTAGCGTGTGAAATACAATGTTGCAGCACGTATGTTCGTATACACACTTCCTGTTGCATGCGGCGGTCTGGAACTGTAGGAAGTTGTCCCATGTGTAAAATTTGTGTAAACTTTAAAGGAATTTTTATTTAGCTTAACCGCACATATCTCTGCGGTTATACCCTATTCCATGGGGGTATATTGGTTTATAAAATAGAAAAATAATTTAGATAGTCACAGGGCGTTCATAAAAAAAATGCCAATCTTCAAAGCTTTTGATTTTTTCTTTGATAAGAAATGGTGAACAGACACATTAATTTGGTGTAGTTTTAGAGATAGGAATAGCGAAATCATCGAAAAACCGATTTTGGATAAAATATAGGAAAGCCCACAAGAGCTTGAAAACCTTGTTGATAAGCTAACATCCGCTTTCAACGAATCACTGGAACATGAAAGACCAGTAGGAACAACGAAGTACTTGAATCCTTTTGACTCATTCTCTATCTGGACTTTTCTCAGGTTTCAGATCTTTTCACCTCTTTCCCGATCTTTTCAACTTTTTCCATGAGGTAGTCATAGCTTTTTTACGCCTTCATTCGTAAGCTCTATAAATGTCATGCTTTGGATTAACTTCGTGCGAAGTTCTACCGAAAAATATTAACGTATGGTACATTTACACACATTTCCGAAAGCTTAAAAACAACCTTACAGAGGTTATACCATCATAACTTCGGTTATGCTTGTGCATTTTACTGCATAATGTCTTAAACAGGCTTCCACCCAAACAATGGACTCCGCACACAAGTACTATATAAGGCCTACAGAAATAATTGTTTGTGGAAATTTAATTTGATTGCCTTATAGAGGAATAATTCTTAGTTGGGAGATCCTATCAATACACAAAAAGGAACTAAAGAAGTCCAAGCGGAAATCCTTGTGACTCTTCTGTGTTACAAGACTTCCGAGGCTTTAAGACTTCGAATAATCCTATCCACTAGTCAAACTGTTCCAAGCTATCCCAAAACAAAAAAAAAACAGATGGCACTTGCACGATCTCAAGCAAAGAATACTTAGAGCTACTAATGGACACCCATTTCCCAGGTAGCTCACAGGAAGTCTTTGAAGACGATAACAATACAATCAATCAACTGACCGCTTCAAACCCTTTAAATCCGTGAGATATGATGGCATTCTACCAACCGAGCGACACCACTCTTTGGATATCATCCTACCATAGATGGAAGCTGTCCTTAAGGGCTGCATCGAGCTGATCTACATTCCCATGTTTTGGAGGGAAGTGCAAGAAGTATTCATATCCAAATCTGGTAAAAGTTCTCACATTAATCCGAAAGACCTGAGACCGATTACCTTATCATCATTCTTTCTAAAAACCTGGAAAGATTTATTGAAATTCATCTCCGCAGCAGCATAGATGTGAATCAGCTTTCTGCATCGCAACATGCGTGCTGCAAGGGCAAATCAGTAGAACCAGCCTTACACATTGGTACGTATTATCGAAAATTCATTGTGCTACAAGGGGTATACTATGGTTGCATTCCTAGACATTGAAGGTTCTTTTAACGACGTGAATTCGGGAGCGATCATTAAGGATCAAACATGTCTGAAAGTCGATTGATTCATTTTCTATTAAATAGCCGGATTATCAACACAAAACTGGGTGGTGCTATGACAAGAAGACATGTCCGTAGAGGAACCCCACAAAGTGGAGTCCTTTCGCCTATTCTCTGGACCTTAGTGGTAAACGAGGTTTTACTCATCCTGGAAGCAGAGGGATGCCACGTGATTGCCTACGCGGACGACGTTGCTATCGCTGTCTCAGGGAAGCACCTGAATAAACTCAAGGAGCTTCTTCAAAACGCACTGCACAAACTTTCCAAATGGGCAGTCAGTTGTGGTCTGGGTGTCAACCCCCACAAGACTGAACTGGTACTAGGAAATACAAAATTCCTCACATTGACCCCACGTCTCTAAAAGTAATCGAACTAGTCTTCTCAGACAAAATATTTACCTGGGACTTATTTTGGTCAGGAAGCTTAACTGGAAGCTGAACATAACAGAAAGAGTAAAGGAAGCGACTTACTTACTTACTTCAGAGGTGCTACAGTCCGAAATAAACCTGGGTCTCAACCAATGTGCCTCTTCAATTAGCCTGATCCATAGCTAACTGCCTCCAGTGGCACACTCCAATTGGTAGAGGTCGGTTTCTACTTGTGCGCGTCACTTAAGGCGAGGTCTTCCTCTACTGCGTCCGACGTCTGGCTGGGAATCGAAGACTCTGCGAGCCGGAGTATTGGTGTCCATTCGTTCTACATGTCCTAGCCATCTTAAACGTCCAATGCGGAGTTTTTTTTGACCTGGGGCATGTCGCTGTACAGCTCGTTTAGTTCTTGGTTGAATCTTCGTCTCCATAGCCCGTCAACGCAAACGGGACCGAAGATTTTTCGAAGAATTTTTCTCTCGAATCGACCAAGGATTTCTTCATCCGCCACGCAAACGGGACCGAAGATTTTTCGAAGAATTTTTCTCTCGAATCGACCAAGGATTTCTTCATCCGCCTTTGATACGGTCCATGCTTCAGCGCCGTATAGCAGGACTGGGATGCTCAGGGTCTTATATGGGATCTCCTTAGTAGATCGAGTGAGGGCTTTACTACTAAATTGCGTTCATAGCCCGAAGAAGTAACGGTTGGCAAGAGTAATTCTTCGTTTGATTTCTGGCAAGATGTTGTTGTAAGAGTTAATAGTGATCCCGTACTAGGTATCTTGAAGTTATATCTGTCGATGGTGACGTTCTGTCCAATTCGTCGATGTTGTGTATCCTTTCGTGTTGACAGCACTTACTTAGCCTTACCATCATTTACTGCGCTGAAACCATTTTTGCCGCTTCCGTCTCTATACCAGCAAACGTGGCTATGACATCACGTTGAGTACTACCGATGATGTCAATATCGTTGGAGTATGCTAGTAGTTGTACCGATTTTTGGATGATTGTGCCTCTTGTGGCTCTGGTGTTGGCTTGGGAGTTTTGCACAATCCTATCAAGACTTTAAGAGATTTAAGAAGTCACATGATAGTGCATCGCCTTGTCTGAATCCTTTTTTGATATCGAATGTATCGGTGTGGTAGTTTCCAACCCTGATGGAGCACCGAGAATTCTCCATCGGCCTCCTGCACAGACGGACGAGTTTGGGCGGTATCACAAAACTGTATAATTCCTCTCTGTAAATGCTGTCGTATGCGGCTTTGAAATCGATGAATAGGTAGTGGGTATCGATTTCGACTCCTTGGATTTTTTCCAGGATCTACCGAAGTTTGAAGATTTGATTAGTTGTGGACTTTCCTAGCCTTAAACCACACTGATAAGGGCCGATCATGTTGTTGGTAAACGGTTTCAGGCGTTCACATGTCACGGCAGATAGGATCTTGTAGGCAATATTGAGGGCACTTATGCCTCTGTAGTTGGCGCAGTTCAGAGGTGCAGTTCCTCATTTTGTGGACCGGTCAATCGATGCTGAGGTCCCATTCTTCAGGCATACTTTCATCCGACCAGATTTGGCTTATGAGTTGGTAGATGTTACTTATGAAGTCATCTCCGCCGGCTTTATGAAGCTCGGCAAGAATGTCGTCATTTCCGACAGCCTTGTTAAGATTGAGTATTGAAATAGCTATTGGCACTATAAAACACCCGACCTATGGGGTGTTTGGTAGTTTTCGCTTTTCCTGCCAACGTTGAAAGGTTCCTTCTGTCTGATGTCGGGATATTTTTCGTCATCGCCGTTTAACATTCTGCAGAAGCGGTTCTTTTCCTCAGCATCGACTGTGTCTCAACTACGATATGTCCTAGTTCACCTCGACTGTATTCTGTTCGAGCCTTCTATACTTGGCTTTGACGTTTTATCTTTGGTAAAACTTGCGAACATCGTTCCTGGAGCGGCACCTCTCTATATCCTCGATCGTCTACTTTTCTTGCTCTGTTTTCTTCTTTCTGAAAAGCAGGTGTTCCTCCCCTTCTTTTTTGCCTATAGAGCTCGATGGTAGCTCTCTTCTTCACGTGCAGATTAGCCTTGGGTGCGAACATCTGTCGATATTCCTCATCAAACCAAGGGTTTCTTGCTGGTGGGCCAGAGAAACCTAGCACATAAGTTGCGGCTGTTGGCATCGTTGACATTGTTCTTCGACATTCGATGCTGGTGGTATGGTGTTAATCAAGAGTTTAAAGGACACGCGTTTCGCGAAATCCTTGGCGATCTCTTGCGACTGCAGTCTTTCCAGACTTAATTTTTTCACAGTTTTTCTGGTTTGTTGTGTCGTGGTTGCAACAAGGTAAAGGTACGATTCGATATTACCCCTTCGGAATGTTACGACATTGAAAATAGTGGATGCGTGCCTCTTGTCTATAGCAATATGTCCAATTTGGTTGACCTTTCGTTGATCTGGAGACCGCCATGTCCCCTTGTGGATATCGAGGTGAGGAAACCGTGTGCTGGCTATAGTGGCATTTCGTTCCGTAGCGAAGTCAATTAGCCTAAGTCCGTTACCAGACGTGTTGTCGTGTAGGCTATGTTTTCCGACAGTACTGCTAAATATGTCTTCTCATCCTACCTTTCGTTAAACACTCCCAGCACGATTTTAACATCGTACTTCGGTAGTCGCTCATAGGTTGTCAAGGAGCTCGTAGAAGCAATCTTTCGCTGTGTCATCTTTTTTCTCCGTCGGGGCTTGAGCGCATATAAGGCTTATGTTGGCGAATTTGGCCTTGATGCTAATTGTTCTCTGGTACCTATGACAAATCCGCATTCGAATAGTCGTTGTTTTTGCTCACTTAAACACGGTCCGTAGTAGATGGCACAGTTTTTCATCCTATTTTTGGCCGACCCATCCCTGCAGACATAACTTACATCCAGGAAATTGGATGGCAGTATTGCTTTGTGGCAGCTGAGGGCTTCCGCTAGTTGCTCTCCTGCACCTCTCCTGTTTAATGTTCCCACATTGCAAGTGCAGATACGGACGTCGCGTCAGTGTTCTGGTTTCGTTTAGCAGGGTCGTCAACAATAAACTAAGTACTTTCCGATGCTATTGGTTCTTCGTACCAATAGGTTTGTCCCATGGGTGGGAAGTTAACCCAAAGCACAAACCCCCTTCTTCGTGGGCCAGTTTCAATTCATTTGATACCCCTACCTGATGGAGTCATCAGTATCCTCTACGGGGTTAATCGCTGCCGTTGGCCTTTCAGTTCATCCGCCACCATCTGTTCAAGGGGCCTGACTAACCCTTGAGATTCTTATAGATAACCTGTTCACCTGGGACAGCAGGCCGGGTTTTCCGTGCCAGTCTGACCAGGCTGCCTATAGTGTTGCTGTTTTTCGTCTTGTTATCAACACTCGCACCTATCGTTTTGCAAGTCAAATCCGGTTGGATGAGATCAGTACCCGATGGTTACCACTTGGAGGTGAAAAAAGACACCGTTGATGTGTAGTCAGAGTAACAACCACTGGGCATTGCCAAGTTAAAGCCAATCAGAGTCTATCATCGTTCTATAACATCCAACCATAAAGGTAGAACTAGGAGCCAAATATCTTAAAGTCCAATGACTAGTTTTCAACATTTTTCAAATTTTGTTGTTAAAGCCTTCAAGAACCCATAAATTTTCAAAACTAATATGGAATTGTATGCAGGAATACCGACTACATTAAGACCGTCCTTCGTTCTATTAATCTATATAACAAAAAGGTCATTAAACCTACGACCTCAACGATCTACAAAAATGCTCACCTTCTCCGCACAAGTACAAGGTGGCGCAAAAATAACCTTCCGATGTTTTTTGGCTGTAATTTAAAAACAAAATGAAAAACTTTGATTCTTCTTGTGGATTATTTTTATTTGGTCTTTTAATTTTTTTTACATCAAGTCGAGAATATGATGTCATGTAAATGGCCGCCACCAAAGTTGATTGTCATTTGAGCCCTTTTTATGGCATTTCCATCACTTTGGCCAAAACTTCCGGAGATAGGTCCTCACATTCTGGACGGATATTGTCTTTAAGAGCTGCAAGAGTCTGAGGCTTGTTGGCATAAACCCGCGACTTCAAAAAGCCCCACAAAAAGAAGTCTGGAGCGGTCAAATCAGGCGATCTTGCTGGCCAGTACAAATCGCCAAAACGGGAGATTAGGCGCCCGGGAAATGCATCCTTCAGCATATCGGTTGTGGCACGTGCAGTGTGTGCCGTTGCACCGTCCTGTTGGAACCACATGTTTTCCAATACCAATTCATCAAGTTGCAGCAAAAAGAACTCGTTGATCATTGCTCTGTAGCGCTCACCATTCACAGTAACCGTTTGGCCCGCGACGTCTTCGAAGAAAAAAGGTCCGATGACTCCTCCAGCGAAAACAGCACACCATACAGTGACTTTGAGCGGGTGTAATGGCTCTTCATGGGTTACACGCGGATTTTCAGTGCCCCAGAAGCGTAAATTTTGCTTATTTACGTACCCGCTAAGATGGAAATGGGCCTCATCACTCATGATTGTTTTTGATGAAAAATCATCTTCCTCTTGGTGGTGATTAAGGATGGCTTGAGGGTATGTTAGACGCGATTGGCGGTCAGCAGCTAACAGCTGATGCACCGTCTGGACTTTGTACGGAAACATCTTCAAATCCTGTACCAAAATCCACTGTAAGGACCGTCGACTGATACCCATTTGCGTGGCACGTCGTCTGGTCGATGTCGACGGCGCTTCCATGACATCTCCGGCTACAGCAGCAATATTCTCTGCAGAACGGCTACTCCGGGGTCTGCCACGCCTGGCAGCATCTCGTGTTGTGCCAGTCTCTTCGAGGCGAGCGGCTAAACGTCGCAGTGTTTCACCAGTAGGCGTTGGACGGCTAGGAAATCTGCGACGAAATTCACGTTGTGCCAATGTCACTGACCAATTATTGCTCAAATAAATAGTCACCAATATTCCCCGTTCTGGAGCAGTGTAGCGTAATATTATTTATTAACGTATATTTCGCATGTGTTTACTACACGAATGTCAAAACAGAACTGACATTAGGGGCCAATCGCAAAATTTATAGCATTTTCTGATAGGAGGATTACTTTTGCGCCACCTTGTACTATAAAAGTTCATTCGAAGTAATTAGTTCGAAATATTCTAAAGTTTTATCCTTATCCAGACAAAATTGGCTACTGAAACCTTAATGTTGTTCTAACGTTATAAAAATATTTTACATATGCAAATACAAAAACAGCTTATAACCGCTTCACACAGTTTCTCTGAAAAAAAAAATATTTTATTGGACTTATAAAACTATTAGTTGGTGGCTAATGGTCATGACTGGTTCGAGTCTTAGCCTATACCCAACATTCATTAAATATTTCATCAATAAAACGCATACCACAGGAAGTCATTCCACCATTTAATTTCACCATTTTTGTCGTTATTCCAATTTTCAAATAAATTTAAACGTAAGCATCGCAGTAATGAAATTATTTAAAACTTTTTATCTAACCAAAGAATCACCCCCTTTCCCGTAAACAATTATGACCAAAAAATTAATTATATCACATTTACAGGCACAACTTGACCGAATATAATGATCATTGCTATATCTAACCACCGAAAGAGCAACCCTGCGTACATCCAGAAAACCCGCTTAATTATCTGAAAATAAGAAAAAAAGAGAAAACTACAAAAAAAAAAAAATAAATAAATCCAGGAAACGTTCCCCCAAATTTAACACGCACAACTTTTCGGCCCTTCAAATTTATTATTTAATTTTTTATGTATCTAGATAGTTTTCTTGGTGTGCGACTACTCGTTGACTATGTTAATTAAAACAGATGTCTCAAGACATCAGCGCACGGCATTTTATGCTCAAGTGAGTCTGTCTAAAAGTTTAACAAACTAAATGGACGTGCGCGCACACATTGCCCAATCATATTTAAAAAAAAAAAATTATTTTGTTGTTTGATAATGAAACCCCTTTTTGGAAAGAAATTTTCAGTTCTTTCACTCGTTTTGGTAGCTCGAGCAACAATTAAATTTAATGCGCCCAAGAAGTGCTCATTCTCAATTTGATGTGATGGATCTTTTAGGCAGTGGAGTATCACTAACCGAAAAATACAAATTGTGAGAGAGCTTCATTATCTTGGCTGACGGGGTTGACCAGCTCTCAGCTGGTGAAATTAGCATTCGAGAGGAAATTCATTTAAAATGTATCTTCTATGGATGACAGCGTTGCGATTGGCCATGTGAATGAATTTCATAATGGAATTTGGAAATTGGAGGGCTAAATGTTATGGTCAACGATTTGAGGTCAGTTTTGGGAAGTGTCGAAATTGGCAATAGACACGCAATGCAAAAAAAAAAATTCTGTTTTAGTAAATATACTGGTTGGAGTTCAGGGTGTCGTTAATATTTTTTTGGTGATGGAGATTGCATATACTGGGATCAGATGGTCCTGTTATGGCTTGATGTGTGGGTGGATGTTTTTGTAAGAAAATGGCAGCGAATTACCCCACAAAAGAGGAGAGTATCTGTATCTGCTGCAGGTTTTCTTGTGTATTCTAGACAAATTTAAATTTTTGTTTTTTTTGATGAGCACGTGCCCAAAGTAGTGTGAGATTTTTACTCACTAAAACCACCACCCATTTTGTATTTCTATTGCAACTAAGTATTCGACTTATCCAGCAATTTTTTTTATCACGAGTATATAATATGTTTGGCAGGTAACTTTCCTTTGAGAGTTCCTGCTTTTTCCGCAATTTATAGCGCGGTTTGTTATTATCGGGCCAAATCTAAGGGTTTAGTTTTTTGAAGACGCCGCAATATATTTGTTTCGTCAAGAATTTGGGGGACTGTTGTGTTAACGTGTCCTAATAAACGTTTTTTTTATGTTTTCGTGCAAAATTGTTTGTTTCATCTTTAACCGCGGGAATACCCAGATCTCTGCGTAGACCTTCGTTCCTTACGTACCACGGCGCATTGACGAATGATCTTAACATTTTGTTTTCAAAAGTTTGTAGAATGTTTAAATTTGTTTCAATGGTACAACCCCATAGTTGTATACCATATGTCCAAACCGGTTTTAGCACTTGCTTGTATAATAGCAGCTTGTTATCAAGGTTAAGCTTCGAATATTTTCCGAGCAACCAGTACAGTTCTCTGTATTTATTCTTAAGTTCTTCGCATTTCTTTTTTACATGCGACTTCCATTTTAATTTTGCATCGAGTGTCATACCGAGATATTTCGCTTCATTTGCAAACGGGACTCGAACCGTATTTAGAAATACAGGCAAATTGTTTGTCCGTTTATACGAAAAATCTACATGGATCGATTTGCTCTCATTAAGTGCAATCCGCCAGGATTTAGTCCATTCATTAACCTCGTTAAGAGCGTTTTGTAATTTAATATTTGTTTCCTCTATTGTTGTGGCAACTGCTAGTATAGCAGTATCGTCAGCAAACGTTGCAACTATTGTATCGTTTGTTTGTGGGATATCACGAGTGAATATGAGGTACAGGATTGGTCCAAGGACGCTTCCTTGCGGTACACCTGCCATTATTTCTTTGAACTCGGAATATTCGCTTCCAAGTTTCACACGGAAGAGTCTATGCTCAAGATACGACACGAGGATTTTATATAATTGTTCTGGCAAAACTTGACTTAGTTTATAAGTAAGGCCTTTGTGCCACACCTTGTCAAAAGCTTGCGACACGTCAAGAAATACGGCTGAACAAATTTTCTTTTCTTCGAAAGCTTTCTCAATTACATCTGTAATTCGATGTACTTGGTCCACCGTTGAATGTTTACTTCTAAACCCAAATTGATGGTCAGGTAAAAGACGTTTCTGTTCAATTATGGGGTGTAAGCGACCGAGTAATATCCGTTCAAAAACTTTTGAAATTATTGGAAGAAGTGAAATAGGCCTGTAGGATTTTATTTCATTCGGTGATTTTCCTGGTTTTAGAACCATAATCACTTCTACGACTTTCTACTGTCTTGGTATGTATTCTAATCTGATTGCTGCATTTATAATAAAACGAAGCTTAGTTAAGGCTTTCCGAAATTTAAATGACAAGGTCCTTTCCAAGTGAGAATTATCTGGAATATAAAGTCAATTGCTTGTAGTCCTTTACAAAATCAAATACCACTAGGAGAAAATGAGCGACGGGATTACCAAGGGTGGCTTTTCTGATTTGTGAGAAAGTACGACAAAAAACAGTAATTGTCCCATTGTTCCTTCCTTTGAAGCTTTTCCATATTGAATACTTAGTCTTGGAGGATTCCAAATTGATTTCCCGCTGATTCCTAAGACGATAGTGGTTGCAGAGCTCGATTCTTGTCATATACTGCGACTTTTGAAGGGCTCTGAACTGAAGCTGTCTTCTACCATAGCATTTGTAACATATTCGCACTTGCAGCATACCTTGATCACATCGTCTGGTAGTCTTGTTGTGATTGAGTAGCCGGCTAAAGCAGTTACTTACTTAAGTGGCGCTACAGTCCGGAATGAATCTGGGCCTCAAACATTATGCCTCCCCAATTAGCTCGGTCCATAGCTAACTGTCTTCAGTTGCGCACTCCAAGTTGGTTGAGGTCGGTTTCTACTTGTGCACGCCACATAAGGCCAGGTCTTCCTCTACTGCGTCCGTGGCGACGCCTGGCTGGGAGTCAAAGACTCTGCGAACCAGAGTGTTCATTCGTTCTACATTTCCTAACCATCTAAAACGTCCATTACGGAGATTTTTGACCAAGGATATGTTGCTGTACAGCTCGTTTATTCCTCGGTTCAATCTTCGTCTCCATAGCCAGTCAACGAAAATGGGACTTTATTCTCAAATCGACGAAGGGTTCATTCACTCTTGATACGGTACATGCTTCAGTGCCATTGAGCAGGACTAAGATGATCAGGGTCTTATACCTATAGGATCTCCTTAGTAGCTCGAGTGAGGGCTTTACTACTAAAATGCCTTGTTAGCCCGAAAAAACAGCGCTTGGCAAGAGAAATTCTGACGAGAAGTTCTTGTCAGAGTTAACAGTGGAGCCGAGATAGGCAAAGTCCCGTACTACCTCAAAGTTATATCTGTCAATGGTGACACGTTCTGTCCCATTCGTCGATGATGTGTGCCCCTTCGTGTTGACTGCATATACATGGCCTTACCATCATTTGCTGCCGAACCCATTTTTGCCGCTTTCTTCTCTATACTAGCAAACGTGGCTATGAAATCCCGTTCACTCCTACCAATGATGCCAATATCGTCGGAGTATGTTAGTAGTTGCAAAAATTTATGGAAGATTATGCCTCTGGTGTTGGCTCGGGAGTTTTGGACAGTCCTCTCAAGACTCGAATTGAAAAAGTCACATGACAGCGCATCGCCTTGCCTAAATCCTTTTTTGGTATCGAATGTGTCGGTGAGGTCGTTTCCGACCATGATCGTGCAGCGAGAATTCTCCATCGTCATCCTACACAAACGGACGAGTTTGGACGGTATACCAAAACTAGACATGGCTCTGTATAGTTCGTCTTTATAAATGCTGTCGTATGCGGCTTTGAAATCGATAAAAAGGTGGTGGGTATCGATTTGGACTTCTTGAGTTTTTTCCAGGATCTGCCGAAGTGTGAAAATTTGATCGATTGTGGTCTTTCCTGGCCTAAAACCACACTGATAAGGGCCGATAAGGTTGTTGTAAACGGTTCAAGGCGTTCACATATTACTGCAGATAGGATCTTGTAGGCAATGTTGGGAAGACGTATGCCTCTGTAGTTGGCCCAGTTCAGAGCTGCTCCTTTTTTGTGGATCTTGCAAACGATGCTATGGTTCCATTCTTCATTCCAGATTTGGGTTATGAGTTGGTGGATGTAACATACCAAGTCATATACTTACTTACTTAAGTGGTGCTAAAGTCCGGGATGAACCTGGGCCTCAACCAACATGCCTCCCCAATTAGCCCGGTCCTTAGCTAACTGCCTCCAGTTGCGCACTCCAAGTTGCTTGACGTCGGTTTCTACTTGTGCGCACCACTTAAGGCGAGGTCTTCCTCCACTGCGTCCGACGTCTGGCTGGGAATCGAAGACTCTGCGAGCTGGAGTATTGGTGTCCATTCTTTCTACATGTCCTAGCCATCTTAAAAGTCCGGTCCATGCTTCAGCGCCGTAGAGCAGGACTGGGATGATCAGGGTCATATATAGGATCTCCTTAGTAGTTCGTGTGAGGGCTTTACTACTGGGCCTTCTTAGCCCGAAGAAACAGCGATTGGCAAGAGTAATTCTTCGTTTGATTTCTGACGAGATGTTGTTGTCAGAGTTATTAGCGGAGCCGAGGTAGACAAAGTCCCGTACTACCTCAAAGTTAAATCTGTCAATGCTGACGTTCTGTCCAATTCGTCGATGATGTGTGTCCTTTCGTGTTGACAGAATATACTTCGCCTTACCATCATTTTCTGCTGAACTCATTTTTGCCGCTTCCTTCTCTATACTAGCAAACGTGGCTATGACATCCCGTTCACTCCTACCAATGATGTCAATATCGTCAGCGTATGCTAATAGTTGCACCGATTTATGGAATATTGTGTCTCTGGTGTTGGCTCGGGAGTTTTGCAAAATCCTCTCAAGAATCAAGTTGAAGAAGTCACATGACAGCGCATCGCCTTGCCTAAATCCATTTTTGGTATCGATTGTGTCGGTGAGGTCGTTTTCGACCCTGATGGAGTAGCGAAAATTCTCCATCGTCATCCTGCACAGACGGACGAGTTTGGACGGTATACCAAAACTAGACATGTCTCTGTATAGTTCGTCTCTATAAATGCTGTCGTTTGCGGCGATGTTGCGTTTCGATTTGGATTTCTTTTGGGTTTTTCCAAGGACGTGCCCAAGTGTGAAGAGTTGATCAGCTATGGGCTTTCCTGGCCTAAAACCACACGATAAGGGCCGATCAGGTTGTTGGTAAACGGTTTCAGGCGTTCACATATTACGGCAGATAGGATCTTGTAGGCTGTAATGTCTGCTTTGTTGCAGTTAAGTTGTTCGCTAGTTGTTCGCCTGCACCTCTCCTGTTTAATGTTCTTACATTCCAGGTGCAGATACGAACGTCGTTGTCCTTTTTCGTTTAGCATGGTCGTCAACAATAATATCAGTCCTTTACGAGGCTATTGGTTTCTTCGTAACATAATCTCTTTTCCGTGGATGGGTAGTTAACCCAAAGCAAAACCCCCAACCTGGAGGGCCAGGCCCTTGTTTTGACCCTAGGACAGCGGGCCGGACAAAATAACGATGTCAGTAGCCCATTTTGGGATATGAGCGCTGCCGTTGACCCATTGAGGGCTCCTCCGCCACCAACTCTTTTCCAATACCCTGGCTCAGTATTGGAAAACCCTATAGACCTGGTGTTCAAATATGTCGAAGCAGCTCATATAGGGATTTCACTACCAGTTCGATCAAACTGGGGCTGTAGGGGCGACCGTTGACTCCATCTAGGGAATTCCTCCGCTGCCGCCTGAGAGTGAGTGCCTTAGTGAGAGGACACTTCTCCCCCCTTTCTCGTTTGTACCAAGTCATATACGCCGACTTTATTAAGCTCGGAAGACCGTTATATCCGGCAACCTTATTAAGATTGAGTTAAGATATTGCTATCCCTAGGTCTGGTTTTTGGTAGTTTTCGCTCTCATCGCCAGTTTTGAATGATTCGTTCTGCCTGACAGCGGGATGTTGTTCGTCATCGCCGTATAACAGTCTGCAGAAGTGGTTCTTTCATATCTTCAGCATCGATTTTGTCTCAACTATACGATATTTCCTTGTTCAACTCGACAGGATTCTGTTCGAGCCTTGTATTTTTGGCTTTCAAGTTTTACACTTTAATTAAACTTGCGAACACCGTGAGTGCCAACTCTCTATACCCTCGTTCATGCGCCTTTCTTCTCCATTTTTCTTCATTCTGAAAAGCCGTTGTTCTTCCCTTCTTCTTTGCCTATAGAGCTCAACGGCAGCTCTCGTCCTCACCTGCAGCTTAGACTTGTAGGCCTCGTTCATTGTTGCGAGCATCTGTCGGCATTCCTCATGAAAGTTAGGGTTTCTTGCTGGTGGGCGCGAGAAACCCACTGCATTGTTGCCATTGTTCTTCGACATTCGATGCTGGTGCTATGGTGTTAATCGAGAGGTGAAGGTTCCTTAGCGGTCTCTTGCAATTATGCAGTCTGTCGATATTCAATTTTTTCACAGTATTTTTGGTTTCTTGTAGTGTGGTGGATGTCCGCATTCTTACCTCGGCTTCAACAAAGGTGTGGTCCGAATCGATGTTAGCCTCTCGGAATGTCTGGACATCCAAAATACTGGATGCGTACCTCTTGTCTAATGTGATTAATATGAAAGTTCGTTGATCTGGAGACCGCCATGTCCCCTCATGGATATCGATGTGAGGAAACCGTGTGGGGGCTATTATGGCGTTTCGTTCCATAGCGAAGTCAATTAGCCAAAGTCCGTTGCCAGACGTGTTGTCGTACTTGTAGGCTTTGTTTTCCGACAATACTGCTTAAGATGTCTTCTCTTCGTACCTCTGCGTTAAATTCTCCCAGCACGATTTTAACATCATACTTCCAGCATCTCTGTTCATGGGGCCTGGCTTGAGATTCCTTAATAACCTGTTGTTCTAATATGTCGAAGCAGCTGATGTAGGTTCACCTGGGACAACAGGCCGGTTATTCCATGCCATTCTGACCAGGCTGTTTATAGTTTTGCTGATTTTCTTATTGTTAACAACACTGATGGATGAGAGTAGTTGCCAGAATCCATAACAGAATCGGAGACACCACCTCTCAAACATCCATATATTTTTCAAGTAGGATTTTGAGCCACATGGGACATTCGTTAGCGATGATAGCCCTCTTAAAAGCTATGTAGGATATGACTTTTACCCTTGAGTCAAGTTGAATGCTGTGAAGCAGTATTCTTGGCAGAGCATGAGCCCCCTTAGCCTTGACCAGACAAGCATCTACATTTTTGTTGAAATAAAGAAATATGTTAAAGCAAATGCCAAGATATTCAACGTCATATCTCACTGCTGTCCATGCTGTCCAATGATACACACATATTGTTTGAGTTTTTTTTCTGGTATCGCATGTTAAGGTAATGGGATTCTAAACAGAATTGTTTCGCTATTTTTGGAAATTGTTCTTCAATTTACAATCATCGCAATGGTCGAAGTCATGCTACGGCAGTATATGGATGTCCTCGATTTTTCGAGCAAATCTGAACGCTACTAGATCATCAGCGTAAGCTATATCGTGTCTGAAGGAACCTACAAGATAACTTCTTTAAATGTTTTCGGCTCCCTGTTGTAAACAGTTTTTAATTACAAAGACTTTACTCGAAGTTATGTTTCTACATTTGACAACAAACTTCTTTCCTGTGGTTCGATCGACCTATAATTATATGGGCTCTCTAAGAAACCAAACAAACTAGTAAATCGCTCACTTCAGATAACTTTAGCAAAGACTGATACTTGACTCACAATGTTCAGTTTCTCAGCACCCATTGGCTCTGCTAATCAGTAATATTGTCACATTCACTTGTGACATCTTCGACACCACGAAACGCGTTTCTATCACGTTGCATGCCATATTCCATCCATAACGACTGATGCCATCCTTTGGCACAAACCCAACCATCGCCACCATATGAGTACTTTTCTACCAAAGATCGTGCCAATATTTTGCGTGTTTGACATAACCAGCATCTCCGTCTCAGCCCCCGCCTCCATCGCAACACAAAGGCAAATCTCCTATTCAAGGGCAGCAAGACTTGCGGCAATGTCTCTCTCGTCTCCCCCTTTTTTGCTCATCCACGAAATATAATTCACATTCTTTGTGACCAAAATCATAGCAGTAATATCTATGAGCTAAGGTCCACCTCTGTTTCACCTTCACGAATCAACAAATATGCATCAGAGATACACAATCATGATGTTGCATCATTTGCACCCAGCAAGCGAACCCATCGCGCGCGCTCACACTGGCTATAAGTGCAAACAAAGTCCGCATATTCGTGTGGTTTGTTCAGATAGCGAATGCCCATGCGGATAGTTCTATCTCTCTGCATGTGACACACATTCTTTAGCTCTCTCCTGTGTATGCCTTTTAAGTGCCATCGAGGAATTCTTAGCCCAACTCCGCGCTGGGTTTTTCATCGCGCATGAAATGCAAAAAGCGGCAACAATCGCAATAATTTATAGGAGCTGCAGTTTTCTCACGTTTACACCAAAACAAATGAAAAAAAAAACACAGCAGATCCTTACCGCATGTCATGATGTACCGTGAAATGAGGAATTATTATCAACGATAGCGCATTGATATGTGTCCAAACAAAGACACAACATTGAAACGAAAGTACCTAGTCAATGGGGGATTTCGTCCTCCGCCATTCAACACTCCTGTGGCAATATTTCTTCTTCAATTTTTGCTGCCCATCAATATGTGGAGGACATTCATGCCGCAACATGGCCAAACAACGTATCCTCCATAACAAAAGGTACTCTCGTCAAAGTACCAAATACCAATGCACTTCAGATACGCTCTCGAAAACCATTGTCGGAGAGTTCATTTACCGCTCGTGTTGACAGTAATAACTTATCACCAAAATTGTGTCACGGCGGGAGCAGAACCTATTTCCGATACATCAACCATTGTCTGAGATTTTTTTGGTGAAATGACCCTTGAAGGCACCAAGCATCTATTATCTACTTCTCACCTTTTATTTTGAACTTGAACGATACTTTGCTGCTTTGTTCTTATTTCTTGTACTTGAGACGATGGATGGTTTATTCATGAATCGAATGCGCGCAAATGCGCGCGCGCTATTCTTATGTCATGATGGGTATAAGGGCGCACAGCAGATGTGGCACGCAAATAAATTCAATTGGAGACAATGTTTATGCAACTTGAGGTTTCCTTGTCGAAAGGCTGAAGAAAAATGGGACGGCTGCGCGCGGCGAATGTGTGTGAAAGTAACGAATCATGAGTGTCCCGTTAGCACCGGTAGTCGATGGATGATGGTTAGACATAGTCCCCAAGTGAGAATCAACTTGAACAACAAAACGAAGTAGCGCCGATGATGATGCATTTGGTTGTACCGCATTTTCCAGTTTGCACATCAACTCTTTTGTTTGCATTCGACTGTTGAGTTGTAAAACATACAGCAAAACGATAATCGCTTGTTGTATGTTGATGTTGGTTGTTATGGAACAATAGTGGGGAGGTAATTGCAATGTATTGAAAGAATTTTATGCAAATTGAAGGCTTAAGTGATGGGAAAGGAGAGCGATGAAGGTTCATTCTGAAATTTTTGGGGGATGTGTTGGATTTTTTAAGATTGCAATTGTGATTGTCAACGAAATACTTGGGTTTGTACTCAGTTTACAGTATAAATAGAAGCGACAGAGCTTTGAAATGAAATCAAGCAGCAAAATCCACGTTATTTCTATTTTATCGTTGTCCCAAATACAACCGTACAACCAATACTCTCACACATTAAAAAAAAACCACTACAGTCGGGGTTCTATGCAGAAAACGCCGATACGTCTTAGCATTTTCCGCTGTGGTTTATTCGGGAATCACCTTTAAAAATGATGTGAGTTTAAGGTACAAATTGGGGAAGACTAGGTGCAGCCCGTTAAAAGCTCTGTCTATTCCAAGAAGAAGCATCAATAATCAAGCCACTCTCAGTTAAGAAAATGAGGCAATCAGAAGTGTTATTATGCCGTTTGATCCAGGGGGCTTCCTATCCAGACGAAATGCATATTCGTTTATTATAAACCTAATACGTGCTTAATTTTGGATACCTAGCATTCGCCGACTAGTTAGAAGTGAAAAATTATCTCGTCAGCTTTGCAAGAATCTGTCAGCAGCTCCAGAGCCAGCAGAATCGGCCAATTGTCTACAGATATACTAACACAATTCGTTCGTCCTTTCTCGTATACGGTTGTAGACAATATCGGGCTCTTCCATATCATTTTTTGACGACTTCAACAAAAAGTTTGGGTCGCAATATTTTCCTTTCTACAAGGTGGCGCAAAAGTAATCCTCCTATCAGAAAATTCTATAAATTTTGCGATTGGCCCCTAATGTCAGTTCTGTTTTGACATTTGTGTAGTAAACACATGCGAAATACACGTTAATAAACAGTGTTACGCTAAACTGCTCCAGAACGCGGAATATTGGTGACTATTTATTTGAGCAATAATTGGTCAGTGACTTTGGCACAACGTGAATTTCGTCGCAGATTTCCTAGCCGTCCAACGCCTACTGGTGAAATACTGCGACGTTTAGCCGCTCGCCTCGAAGAGACTGGCACAACACGAGATGCTGGCAGGCGTGGAAGACCCCGGAGTAGCCGTTCTGCAGAGAATATTGCCGCTGTAGCCGAAGATGTCATGGAAGCGCGGTCGACATCGACCAGACGACGTGCCACGCAAATGGGTATCAGTCGACGGTCTTTACAGCGAATTTGGGTACAAGATTTGAAGATGTTTCCGTACAAAGTCCAGACGGTGCATCAGCTGATAGCTGCTGACCGCCAATCGCATCTAACATACGCTCAAGCCATCCTTAATCACCACCAAGAGGAAGATGATTTTTCATCAAAAATAATCATGAGTGATGAGGCCCATTTCCATCTTAGCGGGTTCGTAAATAAGCAAAATTTACGCTTCTGGGGCACCGAAAATCCGCGTGTAACCCACGAAGAGCCATTTCACCCGCTCAAAGTCACTGTATGGTGTGCTGTTTTCGCTGGAGGAGTCATCGGACCTTTTTTCTTCGAAGACGTCGCGGGCCAAACGGTTACTGTGAATGGTGAGCGCTGCAGAGCAATGATCAACGAGTTCTTTTTGCCGCAACTTGATGAATTGGGATTGGAAAACATGTGGTTCCAACAGGACGGTGCAACGGCACACACTGCACGTGCCACAACCGATATGCTGAAGGATGCATTTCCCGGGCGCCTAATCTCCCGTTTTGGCGATTTGCACTGGCCAGCAAGTTCGCCTGATTTGACCGCTCCAGACTTCTTTTTGTGGGGCTTTTTGAAGTCGCGGGTTTATGTCCACAAGCCTCAGACTCTTGCAGCTCTTAAAGACAATATACGTCAAGAATGTGAGGACCTATCGCCGGAAGTTTTGGCCAAAGTGATGGAAAATGCTATAAAAAGGGCTCAAATGACAATCAACTGTGGCGGCGGCCATTTACATGACATCATATTCTCGACTTGATGTAAAAAAATTAAAAGACCAAATAAAAATAATCCACAAGAAGAATCAAAGTTTTTCATTTGGTTTTTAAATTACAGCCAAAAAACATCGGAAGGTTATTTTTGCGCCACCTTGTAATTGTGCGAGCGGTTCACCTGGAAGTTGCGAAAGACCTATCAAGTGGTGCAGCTATTTTATACTTGAGACAAATTGAGGCCTGGCGTAAAACTCCTGTACGTCTGTGGACCGATTGAGGGATACATTTTATTGGGACCAGCAAGGAAGAGTGGATAGTAGTATGGGAAGTCCCTAGAAAAGGAATGTACGCGTCGTAGTATTGAGTGTTTATATAATCTAGAAGTTGAATAGATAACAAATTTCCCCAGAAAGAGTGTGTCCCGAGACTCATACGAGATTAAAAAAATTTAAACCCTTGATCACGTTCTGCATGCGCTAAAATACTTTTTTTTAATATTTTTGCAGCAGTTCTGTTGATGAATCAATTTATGACGAATTTCTTTGGTCTCATTAAAAAAAGCAATTAAACAAGGTGTTTGCGAATATATCCCCAGTTTTGTCCAAAATAGAAACAACATGCAGATGTTACAGTTCGGCTAGACGAAGCGAGTAACCTACACCATAGCTTCCCTGACGTATTCGAACTACATATCCTGTAGACAGTTCAAGGGTTCCACTCCCATTGATGAAGACGGTGATAAAAAAAACTATCGTTACGAAGGCCATACAAAAATACCATTAACGCCTCAAGCTTTTGAAGATTCGAAGCGTAACGTTTCAGATAATTTTTATGACAAATTTGCTATTCTTGAATGTCTGCCAGAATTAAGCAAGAAGTACGGCACCAAGAACAAACTTTTAGTTACCTTTACTATCGGGATTTGAAACAGGGTCCCTGGTTTTAGTATTTTAACACACTAGCCACAACCAACTAGACCCACAGATGGTTTCATAATACCTAATGGACCTCAACGAGACAAAGGTTGTGCAGCTAGAAGAAGAAGGTAGACGTGGTATTTATTATAAAGTATAAATGACGTTGGTGCCCCGACATCCCAAAAAACGTGTGGTGGTGTGTATTATCTTATTTACTTAAGTGGAGCTATAGTCCGGAAAGAACTTGGTCCTCAATCTTCATGCCTCTCCAATTAGCCCGGTCCTTATCTTACTGCCTCCAGTTGCGCACTCCAAGTTGGTTGAGGTCGGTTTCTATTTACATCTGCGCGCCACTTAAGGTGAGGTCGTCTTCTACTGCGTCCGACGTCTGGCTGGGAACCGAAGACTCTGCGAGCTGGGGTATTGGTGTCCATTCTTTCTACATGCCATGCACGTCTTAAACGTCCAAAGTCGCTGTACAGCTCGTATAGTTCTTGGTTGAATATTCGTCTGCATAGCCGATGAACACAAACGGGACCGAATATTTTTCGAAGAATTTTTCTCAATTCATTCACTTTTGACAAGGTCCATGCTTCAGCGTCGTCGAGCAGGACTGAGATGATTAGGGTCTTTTATAGGATCTCCTTAGAAGTTCGAGTGAGGGCTTTTGCCATCATAGACCGAAGAAACAGCGGTTGGCAAGAGTAATTCTTCGTTTAATTTCTGACGAGATGTTGTTGTCAGAGTTAATAGCGGAGCCGAGGTAGACAAAGCCCCATACCACCTCAAAGTTAAATCTGCCATTAGTGACGTTCTGTCCAATTCGTCTAAGTTGTGTGTCTTTTCGTGTTGACAGAATATAATTCGCCTTACCATCATTTTCTGCTGAACTAATTTTTGCCGCTTCCTTCTCTATACTAGCAAACGTGGCTATGACATCACGTTGAGTCCTACCAATGATGTCAATATCGTCGGCGTATGCTAGTAGTTGCACCGATTTTTGGAAAATTGTGCCTCTGGTGTTGGCTCGGGAGTTTTGCACAATCCTCTCAAGAATCAAATTGAAGAAGTCACATGACAGCGCATCGCCTTGCCTAAATCCTTTTTTGGTATCGAATGTGTCGGTGAGGTCGTTTCCGACCCTGATGGAGCAGCGAGAATTCTCTATCGTCATCCTACACAAACGGACGAGTTTGGGCGGTATACCAAAACTAGACATGGCTCTGTATAGTTCGTCTCTATAAGTGCTGTCGTATGCGGCTTTGAAATCGATAAATAGGTGGCGGGAATCGATTCGGACTTCTTTGGTTTTTTTTTCAGGATCTGCCGAAGTGTGAAGATCAGTTATGGACTTTCCTGGCCTCAAACCACACTGAAAAGTGGCGATCAGTTTTTGGTAAACGGTTTCAGGTGTTCACATATTACGGCAGATGAGATCTTGTAGGCGATGTTGAGGAGACGTATGTCTCTGTAGTTTGTGCAGTTCAAAGGTTCAGTTCAGTTCAGTTTCACCGTTTTTGTGGATCGGGCGAACGATGCCGAGGCATACTTTCATCCGACCAGATTTGGCTTATGAGTAGGTGAATGTTACTAAACAAGTCATCTCCGCCGGCTTTATAAGGCTCGGCGGGAAGGCCGTCATTTCCGATAGCCTTGTTAAGCATGAGATTAGATATTGCTACCCTCACTTCACTTTGGTCGGGTGGTTGGTAGTTTTCGATGTCATCGCCAGTGTTGAATGTTTCGTTCTGCCTGACTGCGGAATATTGTTCGTCATCGCCGCTTAACGTCTGCAGAAGTGATTCGTCCATATCCTCAGAATCTACTGTGTCTCAACTACGATAATTCCTTGTTCATCTCGACAGGATTCTTTTTATTCTTTCGATGCTGGTGGTGTATGTTAATCGAGAGGTTAAGAGATACGCGTAGCGTGGAGATCTCGGCGGGCTCTTGCAATTGCAGTCAGTCGAAATTAACTTCTTTCAAAGTATTTCTAGTTTGCTGTGGCGTGGCGGTTATCCGCAAGTTGGCCACTAACTATTCGTTGTATCCACTCGTTAAGTTCGGACATCCAAAATACTGGATGCGTGTCTTTTGTCTATCGCAATGTGATCTGATTTGGTTGACTGTTCGTTGATATGGAGACCGCCATGTTCCCTCATGGATATCGAAGTGTGGAAACCTTGTGATGGCTATAGTGGCATTTCGTTCCGTAGCGAAGTCAATTAGCCTAAGTCCGTTGGCAGACGTGTTGTCTGTAGGCTATGTTTTCCAACAATACTGCTAAAGATGTCTTCTCTTCCTACCTTTGCATTAAAATCTCCCAGTACGATTTTAACATCGTACTTCGATAGTCGCTCATAGGTTTTGTCAAGGAGCGCGTAGAAGCAATCCTTATAGTCGCTGTTTATGCGCACTATGACACTGCCTATAGTATATGGCCAATGAGGCAATGCGGAGTGCTACACTAGATTGACATTTAGACATTTATTAGAGAATGATATAGCCTGCAAATGCTGTAATCCCACAAAGAATCTATCGTTTGCGTTTCCCACAAATGAAGCATTGGGCACCAGTAGCACCATCATTGTCATCATAATTCAAGATCTGCGGCGTGAAAACCAAACTTTGAGAAGGTAACTTTGCTTTTCATGATTGAGATCTGTTTTTAGTGCTCATAATCTCATAATAACTTCCTCGATATGCATAGAATACCTCGTTTATCAAATCATAAATACACATTTATGCGATTATGGTACATTTTATACTGATCTACCGAGCAAACTAACCATCTCATAACACCCCCGTTTACCCCTGAATAACTCGAGTTGTATAGAAGAAACGGAGAACGATGGGACAACGTCGACATTTGTCAATATGAAAATCACCCTTCTGCTTCAAAATCCCTGTTTTTTTAGTAAAACCCTGAAATATTTGGCCACAAACGCAAAGCCATCTAACAGACAAAAGAGTTGATGTGCAAACTGCAAATAAAAAAAAATCGCGTTTCTTCAAATTCCAAGCTAATTTTTCAAACCAACTTCTCGCACCGAAGAAATTCTGTCACCACATCATACTTACATTGTAAGCCTCATTTCCTTAGAATTCCATTCTAATCGAATGGTCTCCTCAATCTCAGCTTCCAGGTTAAATATTCCCAAGAGATTGTTTTAACCGAATTATCGGAAAAAGAAAGTTTTCCACTCTCCACGATAGGACTTGCATCATGTCCATCGCTCTCATAATGCCAATAAACCTAAAGGCTATCACAGCATCTGTGCTTGATGGGCAGCAGACAAACAAAAAATCCACTGCACACTACACCGATCACTTACCACTGCAGTGATGCTGATCTTGATGATGACGATCTGGCAAGAGATGGTGATGACGATTGTGACTGTGGCCTCGGCTGTGTGACTTGTGATAATCTTAGTTAAGCGCCACAATAATATTATTAAATGGCCATTTGATCGTGTGCGCGCGCATTGCTGCGGCTGCTGGTGCTAGCTGTTGCAGGAATGGAGACTTCCTGCTTCTTTTTTGCGCAGTGCCTAATCGGCGACGACGTTGTCGAAGACAACAACAGCGAAGATACTTCCCCGTGCACGTCCACTACACCCCGTGCCGATTACCTCACTTCGTCGTCGCCGTGGTCTTTGGGTCCAATACGGTGTCGCCAGTGTTTTGCCTTTTTTTTGCTCGATGCCAGTGCGCGCCTTCAATGTTTCATTGTAGTGATGATGGCTTAGTGATTTCTTCTCCATTCAACTGGACTCGCTGCAAATGACAAACCAAAAAAAAAAAAAACAACAGACGCGCGGCATTATATCGAAGCGCCACACAGATGGACAGCGGAGAAGCAACAACGAACAAAAAAATGCGCGAACTCAACAATGATGATGATGGAATTAAATTGATTCATAAACATTGCTTCTTCTTATAATAGTCCACAACTGGCCGGTGAGTGGACTCGCCACAACTAGACAAACTACATCGGTATCAGTCGACGTAATGAGATTCCAAGCGCGCCTGCCACCACCTAGCCCCCACCCGACCAGCGGTGGCGGCGGGCGTCTGCGCAAATGTTATGACTGCTGCGCAGTCCTTGGGATTTTCCGATGAAAAATTCATTTCATGAAAATTGCCATCATATTTCTAGCACAGGATTTGAGCGCACATCTTCAACGCAAGACTACTCACACATGTGGAATATCGATTTCGAATTTATGGTGAGAAGAGCATCGGTTATTGGCATCGCCGGATGCAAGTTGTTTCTCTGCAGCTGACCGACGACGACGATGATGATGATAATGATGATGGTTGTGGTGGTGTTGATTCGATTTCATTAGCGGTCCGAGTTGGCAGCTTTTTCAGCCACCGTCGACCATCCCTGATCCTTTGGCAAAAGTTCCCCACGAACAGATGGACCAGGGAAGCGTCACAAGTAATTTTTACTGGTTCCAGTGACACGATGTGGCGTGGCGTAGCGTGTGGTGCGTATATATGTGCACACTCTTACAAAGTTTCGTTTCGTTTTATAATGAATGGACGGACACCTAATGAATAATGTATCTCAGATTGTTACTTTTCGTGTTTATTTGACTATTTGCCCGTGTGTGCGGATACGAAATCTCAGCGAAATGCCAGAGCAGTTAGTTACAGAAATGTCAGAAATAATTATGCGTGCCAACTGAGACTGGGGAGATGGAATCTGACTAACAGTCGTCGCTCGTGCGAGTGAGGTAATTAAATAAGTAGTATCTGTGACATGTACTCCATGCAGCTTAGGGAACATCTAAGGTATGCAGGCCAGCATTTTTTTTTTGTTTCAGTTTGTCCGCTTCTCAGTTTTATGTGTGTCGTGCAAGTGTATTACAAAATGAAATTGTGTGTTGCAAACAAGTGAAATTCTTTTATTGGAGCACCTTGTAGATATTCCCGATGAATACGACTTAGGAATTTGGACCACTGATGTGTGTTGTAACATGTTTACTGTTGATAATAAAAATGGTTACAGCTACCAAATAGACTATGCTTAGATAAAAGAGTTGATGTGCAAACTGTTATGCTTCATGTCCAAGGGATATCTATTAAAGGCAACTGGCGTCCAGGGTTTAGGTTTGGTTAACTACCCACCCATGAAACAACATATTGTCAAAAAGCAACCAATAACCTTGGAAAGAACTGATTTTACTGTTAACGACTCTGACAACGACGTTCGTATCTGCACCTGGAATGTGAGAACATTAAACAGGATAGGTACAGCCGAACATTTAAACTTAAACTGCTACAAAGCAGATATTACTGGCATACAGGATATACGATGGGATGGACCGGACAAAAAGAAAATGAAGAACTGTGAAATCTACTACGGACCATGTTATAGTGAGCAAAAACAGCGACTATTCGGGTGCGGATTTGTTATAAGTATTAGACCTAGGCAAGAAGTCTTATGTTTCCATGATATTAGCCAACGCATTGTTGTTTATCGCATCAAGGCCAAATTCGTCAACATAAGCCTTATATGCGCTCACGCCCCGATGGACGAAAAGGACAATATAGCTAAAGATTGCCTCTACAAGCTCTTTGACAAAACCTAGGAGTGATCACAACACAGCCTACACGACAACACGTCTTGCGACGGACTGAGGGTAATTGACTTCGCTACGGAACGAAAGCCACTATAAATAGCACACGGTTTCCTCAACTCAAAATCCAAAAGGGGACATGGCGGTCACCAGATCAACGAACGGCCAAGCAAATTGATCACGTTGCGATAGACAAGAGGCACGCATCCAGTATTTTGGATGTCCGAACATTCCTAGGGGCTAACATAGAGTGGTACCACAGCAAAAGAGATATATTGTGAAAAAAATTGATATCGACAGACTGCAATCGCAAGAGACCGCCAAAGCCTTCGCGTAACGCGTATCCCTTAACCTCTTGATTAATTCCATAACGATGCAAGAAACCCCTGGTTTGATGATGAATGCCGACAGATGCTCGCAACCATGAACGAGTCCTACAAGGCTAAGCTGCAGTTGAAGACGAAAGCTGCCATTGAGCTCTATAGGCAAAGAAGAAGGGAAGAACACCGGCTTTTCAGAAAGAAGAAAAAAGATCAAGAAAAGCCCGCTATTATGGATATAGAGAGGACACACTCTAGAAACTAACAACTCAAGCTTAACAAGGCTGCCGGAAATGACGCCCTTCCCACCAAACTTTATAAAGCCGGAGGAATGACTTGGTAAATAACATACACCAACTCATAAGCCAAATCTGGTCGGATGAAAGTATGCCTGACGATCCACAACAAAGGAGACCTCTAAACTGCGCCAGCTACAGAGGCATAAGTCTCCTCAAAATCGCCTACAAGAGCCTATCTGCCGTTATATGTGAACGCCTGAAACCGTTTACCAATAATCTGATCGGCCCATGTCAGTGTGATTTTAGGCAAGGAAAGTCCACACCTGATCAAGTCTTCACACTTCGGCAGATCCTGGAAAAACCCAAGAAGTCCAAATCGATACCCACTACCTATTCAATGATTTCAAAGCCGCATATGACAGGTTTTATAGAGACGAACTAAACAGAGCCATGTCTAGTTTTGGTATATCGCCCAAACTGGTCCATTTGTGTATGATGACGATAGAGAATTCTCACTGCTTGATCGGGGTTGGAAACGAATTCACCGACACATTCCATACCAAAAAAGGATTAAGCAAGCCGACGCGATGCGCTGTGGTGTGAATTATTTAGTTTGTTTCTTGAGAGGGTTGTAAGAAACTCTCGAGCCAACGTCAGAGGCACAATTTGTCATAATTCGGTGCAAATACTAGCACACGCCGTGTAAGTGTACCCATTGGATCCCACGCTTGGTTTCATGTCGAATAGTTTGAGGGTTTCTGGGCGCACGAGGCTTTTTTCGATGACAATTTCAAAGTTGAATTCTTTGAACCATTCAGCGGTCATCACGAAGTAACCCTTTCACCGCGATCCTCGCCCCAGGAGTTTTCCGCGCGATATTTATTAGGCTTTCCAGTCGTGTATCGCTAAATCCTCAATGCCTTGCTTGGAAGCAAACCGTTTGCTAACTTTACAGGCAAACCATTCGGGTTCGCCTTTCTTTAAGCTTTCGCCCACCAGGTCCTATTAGTAATTGATAATTGTACAGCACTGGACGGCCGTATCGTAACGGCTAGTTGGACGGGGGTCAGTAACAAGACAAACCTCGACTCCACATTGAAAATCGGTTTAACATGCTGGTTGTAGAATTCGAGCGGCGATATTGGGCCGATGCTCTGGAAATTCTTACTCTTGTCATAGTAGTCCCAGGTGAAGGTCTGTGGTGGAATGCCCAAGCAGATACCGACAATTTTATACACTTCACCCATCATTTCACACATAATTTACTTTTGAGGATGACATTCATGCGCAACTTCACATCTGTAACTCTCTGGGAAGCATTTCTTTGGCATAAGACCGTTTTTCGTGATAAGATTTTCCAACATAGCCCATTGGCCACCGTCAGACGTTGGATCATTCAATAAAAATGGGACCAAACGCCCGTCAACTTTCTCACCACGCTTTGCTGTCTTGACGACATTTCTTTCGTTTAGTAGACCTGCACAGAGCTCAGAAAATTGACAGACACCACTTCACTCTTCACACACGACAACGACAACGGCTTTTCCGACTTAAGTAAGTCAGTAAGTTCTATCACAAACAAGTCGTCGATCCCATAAAACTTGACAAAAATAAACAACCCACCCATCATTCAACAACGCGTTTGTAAACTAAAGTGGCCTTAGAAGTTCACAAGATTAAAACAAAGTCTGTGGTCGTCGTGGTAGAGAAACCTTAACTTACCTTAAGTGCCCAACTTTATGCGGTTAGCTAAAGACCAGGCTATAGAGGCTTGTGAATGGAGAATCAAAGTAAGTTAAGTTTTCTTAGGAAGGGCTGTATTTATACATTGTTCAGAGCATTCAACCTGAAGCCATAAGGGCCCATTGCGTTGTCTCTTGGACTAACAGAGCCACTTTGATCTGTTACATTCGAGACATTGAAGGGTTGCGATTAAGAGACTAAGGCTCTTCAAGTCACAAATATATCAATTTAGATACTTTGTGATACACCAGGAGCATGAGTTCTTTTTTTGTTGCAGATATTAAGTTTATTCGTGGACATGCCGAAATGGTAGCGAATGTGTCGGTGAGGTCGTTTTCGACCCTGATGGTGCTGCGACAATTCTCCATCGTCATTCTAAACAAACGGGCGAGTTTGGGCTGTATACCAAAACTAGACATGGCTCTGTATAGTTCGTCTCTATAAATGCTGTCGTATCCGGCTTTGGAATCGATAAATAGGTGGTGGGTATCGATTTGGACTTCTTGGGTTTTTTTTCAGGATCTGCCGAAGTGTGAAAATTTTATCGATTGTGGACTTTCCGGGCCTAAAACCACACTGATAAGGGCCGATCAGGTTGTTGGTAAATGGTTTCAGGCGTTCACATATTACGGCAGATAGGATCTTGTAGGCGATGTTGAGCAGACTTATGCCTCTGTAGTTGGCGCAGTTCAGAGGGTCTCCTTTATTGTGGATCGGGCAAACGATGCTGAGGTCCCATTCTTCAGGCATGCTCTCAACCGACCAGTTTTGGCTTATGAGTTGGTGGATGTTACTTACCAAGTCATCTCCTCCAGCTTTATAAAGCTCAGCGGGAAGGCCGTCATTTCCGGCGGCCTTATTAAGCTTGAGTTTAGATCTTGCTATCCTCATTTCACTTAGGTCGGGTGGTTGGCAGTTTTCGCTGTCGTTGCCAATATTAAATGGTTCGTTCTGCCTGACAGCGGAATGTTGTTCGTCATCGCCGTTTAACAGTCTGCAGAAGTGGTTCTTCCATATCCTCAGCATCGACTGTGTCTCAACTACGATATTTCCTTGTTCATCTCGATAGGATTCTGTTCGAGCCTTGTAGCCTTGGCCTTGACGTTTTACACTTTGGTAAAACTTGCGAACATCGTTCCTGGAGTGGCACCTCTCTATATCCTCGATCGCGCGCTTTTCTTGCTCTTTTTTCTTCTTTCTGAAAAGTCGATGTTCTTCCCTTCTTCTTTGCCTATAGAGCTCAATGGCAGCTCTCGTCTTCACCTGCAGCTTAGCCTTGTAGGCCTCGTTCTTGGCTGCGAGCATCTGTCGGCATTCCTTATCAAACCAGAGGGTTTCTTGCTGGTGGCCACGAGAATTGACGGTCTGTCCCACAATTTTTATGGAATGCCCAAGTCGACTTTGACGCTCCTGTCGATTAGACTATGCAGTGCCTTAAAAGTCTTAAAATCTTAAAGTCTTAAAAGTCTGTGGCATCCCTTTGGCAATGCGGTTGTCATATGTCTGACATGTAATATTTCCTCACTGCACAGTCTACAACAATTCAAGAGCATTATAGGTTTGCCTCACCCGAGAAAAGTGTGTAAAAAATGGAATCTGGCAAGTCTCGTCGATTTAAATTAATCTGCGATATAAGTAGTACTATGAGACCTAGGCCCAGACTGCCTTTCAGACATTCTTTACAACTTATTTATTTATTATTTATTTATTTATTTATTTCTCTACGATTTATATCAACAGATTTGAAAATAATTTATAAAACAGTGATACTTTATATAATATCGTTAGTTATTATTAGTATTAAATTTATGCATTATATATGCTAACAATAAATTTTTAAATGTATTTCTTTCCATGCTTATATCAAGACAATAGTATACTTCATTAAATAATTTACTGCAATGACTTAAGGGTTCTCGTAAACCATAATTAGTTCTACGTGAAACTTCAAATAATAAAGGCCTCGATCTTAAACCTCGAGAGGGAGCATAAACATTAAATTAAAAAGCAAGCTAGAGCAATCAATATAGCTACACAAAACATCCCGAACAAACATTACGCTATACATTTCTCTTCGCGATTCAAGAGATTGCATTCCTAACAAAAGCCATTATGAACGATAAGAAAAATTTACAGTATCAACGCTACCAAAAAATTTTCTCAAAGCAAACCGCAAAAAGTTTTTCTGAACTCTTTCAATCTTTATTATATCAGTTTGAGTTGATGGATTCCAGACAACAGAAGCGTATTCCAAAGAAGGTCTTACAATGCTATAATATAGTGATTTTAAAGTGTAAGGATCAGAGAATTCAGAAGAATTTCTTTTCAAGAATCCCAACAGAGAATTAGCTTTTGAAATTATGGAATTAATATGAAAACGAAACGTGAGTTTCAGCGTTTCCCAAAGTGTGCTCCGCAAAGCACTTGGTGCTCCGCGAAGGATATCCTGGTGCTCCGCGGCAAAATAAAAAAAAAAACGAAATAGCAAAATTCCATTACACTAGTCAACTAGTGGCTATTTCATTTTGTGCTTCTGAACTTGTCATTTTAATCGCAGCAATCGAATTTGAAATGCTCATTTAAATGAAATCAATACATACAAACAAACTAAAAAATAATTCGAGTAAAAAGATGTGGGAATCACCGACAAATGAAAATTATTAAAGAGACGTACCAGAGACGACCATATACGATGACGCTAACTGAAATTTGTACTGGGACGACGTTTCTCTGGTTTTAAACGCGCCCAATAGACGGTTTTTGTTGGGTCGGTATCTATTTATACAGGTTAAAACGAATCGTACGGCGGTGTATTTAATCTATATTTTGCTTTTAGTGCGTGAATTTTACTTTTTATTTGTTTTTTTGTACATTGATGTGACTCTGTGGATCTATCGACGTGAAAAGATCAAAAGATCGTGAGAGATCAAAAATAATAGGTACTATGGATCGCTGGCTAAAGTCTGGGTCGTAAAAAAATAACCGCTGAAAGCTCCTTAACAGCACCCCCAGTAGTTACTAAAGAGTCAGCAACTGGCAGGTACATAATACAAAACCATATTTGTTTATTTCATAATGGGAAGTTTCCTATCGCTAGAACCGCATTTGTATTAGATGCGTTTTGCTGGATTTATAATATTTTTTTTCTGTTGTTATCCTCAATTCAGATTTGTGAATTTGCTCGTTTTCCATTTATTGTTCTATTCTAGAGCCAAGGAAAATGACGCAATAGAGACAGCGGCGTCAGAACATTCTGAAGAATTTGAGGCAGACAATGTGGCTAGTACTAGTTCTATGGTGATCAGTACTGCAGAAAAAAAACAGTAAAAAGGAAGTACCACGATTCATATTTAAATCTTGGATTTGCTGAGACAAGTGACAACAAACCCCAATGCGTAATTTGCGGCAAAGTGTTGCCGAATAGTGCGATGTTTCCAGCAAAAATGAAACGTCATTTTGAGGGGATTCATCCAGATTTCATCCAAAAGCAAACCGACTGATTTTTTTTAAAAGGAAGTATGGTGAACATACAAAATCAAACAATTATTACTAACCACTCAAAGACAGTGAACGAAAATGCGTTGATGGCGTCCTACTAAGCGAGTTTCCGAGTTGCGCAAACTGGCGAAGCCCATACAATCGCTGAAAACTTAACCAAGCCATGCGTTAAGGACATTGTTGAGTGTATGTTGGGTGAAAAGGCCAAAAAATTAGCTGACACCGTTCCTTTGTCAAATAACACAATATCACGAAGAATCGGAGACTTAGCAAAGAATGTCAAAACTACTTTACTTTCGCGAATAAAAGTCACAAAATGTTCGCTGCAAATGGATGAATCAACAGATGTTGCAGGGTTGGCTATTTTAATAGTATTTGTGCGCTACCAATACCAACAGTCCTTTCAAGAAGATCTGCTTTTCTGCAAGCCGTTGGAAACTACAACAACTGGTGCTGAAATTTTTAAATTAATAGACAATTTCTTTATTGTCAATGATATCCCATGGGTTAACTGCGTGGATGTGTGCACAGACGGTGCCAAGGCCATGGCTGGAAAAACGTCCGGTGCCGTCTCAAGAATAAAACAAAATGCCAAGGAATGCAGCAGTAGTCACTGCGTTCTACACCACCATGCCCTTGCAATGAAAAAAATGCCACTCTCCTTAAAAGAGGTCATAGACGAAAGCGTGAAAATAATTAACTTTATTAAATCTCGACCTAAGAATTCAAGGCTATTCAAAGTATTGTGCGATGAAATGGGTAGTCTACATACGTCTTTACTTCTTCACGCAGAAGTAAGGTGGCTTTTTCGCGGCAAAACACTGACGCGGCTTTTCGAAATGAGGGCTGAAGTCAGAACCTTCCTTATGAACGACAACTTTGATTTGGGCGACAGATTGTGTAATGAGCGTTGGCTCTTGAAATCGTATCGTATCTAGCCGATATTTTTAAAAAATTAAATGATTTGAGTGTATCACTTCAAGGAAAGACAATAACTGTTTTCGATGCCAGTGATAAGGTCGAAGCATTTAAAAAGAAAATCAATTTTTGGGCGAAATCTTTAAAAAATCGAAACCTAGACAGCTTCCCAATGGTCAGCGAATGTAAAGAGGAAATAGATTTGGGTATTCCTGACGAAATTTTAAATGAGTTTTATTAACATCTGCTAAGTTTGCTCGAAAACTTCCAAAGCTACTTTCCGGAAGAATACCATTCAAACATTAAAGAAAATGTGTGGGTTGCAGACCCGTACTCCGCCGCGTTGGAAAAGCCAGCATCTCTGACATATCGTTGAAGTTTGAGTGCTTAATTGATTTGACATCAGATTCTTCTTTAAAGGCAAATTTTGAAACTAAGAAGTCTTTATCAGAATTCTGGTGTATGTTGAAGGACGAATTCAAAATTTTGTCAGACAGAGCCAAAATAATTCTTCTGCTGTTTGCAACAACATACATGTGCGAATCAGGATTCTCCGCCTACGTTGGAACAAAAAACAAAATACAGATCCCGTCTCGATGCAGAGCCAGATATTCGGTTGCAGTTGTCCCAAATTCAACCAGATATACAAGCATTATGCAAAACCAAACAGGCACATTATTCTCACTAGATATTGAATTCCTTATGTTCTTTAATTAACATTGTTCTTGTTTTTTTCGTTGACGTTACTTGTTTTACTTGAATTTAATAAAATATAAAAAAAATTTTAGTATTGCATTTTTTACACATACATAACTGCGAAAATAGCGTAAGTGTAACGAAGTGCTCCGCGAGGAATGTTTGACCTAAAAAGTGTTCCTCGACCAAAAAAGATTGGGAACTGCTGGTCTAAGGAGTACGATGGAACAATGTTATACAACGAACGATTATAAGACATACTGGTGCATTTTTGGAGATTAAGCTTTAAATCATTCAGTTTACACCAGTTAACAAACGAATTAAGATCGTTTTGCATAAGCAAAAAATCAGCGGAATTTGAAATGACTGCAAAGAATTTGATATCATATGCAAATATGAGACATTTGCAAAATTTCAACATTTCAGGTATATTATCATTTACATGAAGTAGGAAAATAGGGGGGCCCAAATGACTCCCTTCAGGAACTCCTGAGGTAATAAATATTTCCTTAGAGCATACATCATCCACAATTACCATTTGCTTCCGACCAAACAAAAGAGATTTAAACCAACCCAATAGAGGGTTAGAAATTCCATAGCTTTCAAGTTTTTTTCAGAAGAATTTTAAGGTTTACTCTGCTAAATGCCTTAGTAAAACCTTTCAAAATCCATGTTGAAAATCACTTACGTGCCCTTTTAATAAATTGAGAAAGAGGTCTTTTACTAGACAATCCAACATCTTGGGTATAGTGGATAATTTTGATATTGGCCTATAGTTCGCAATATTGTCTTTTTTCCCAGATTTAAAAATGGGATTTATAATTGAAATTTTCCACTCATCAAGAAAAATACCTGAAGATAAAGACTGATTAAATAATTCAGTCAACGGGGTAGAGAGTTCATCAGCACAGTGCTTTAAAACAATCGGAACAAATCCCAATATATCAGGCTTTTTTATAGGTTCAAGTTCTTTTAGTACAGGGTGGCGCACGAATCGTGCTACAAAAATAAAACGTAATAACTTTTTTTCTGTGTGAGTAATCGGCTTATTTTTTTTTTTATTTTGTAGGTTACTATTTAGATTTATAAAAATGGATGCTTGGGATACGGAGAAAAGAATTTGGATAGTGCAACGGTACCATGATTTGTAGTCCGTCATTTCCGTCCAAAGGGAATTTAGGCGGGAGTTTGGCGGTAATCCCCCGAGTAGATGGACCATTATGAGGTTTGTAAACATGTTTGCCGAATCTGGAAGCATCGCACGAAGGCCATACCATCGAGATGCCAATGTTCGGGTTCAGGATACAATCGCAGCAGTAGCATCTGCAATACAGGCCAATCCGAGCGTTTCGACCCATAACTTATCGGGGCAAATTGGAGTTAGTAGACGGTCATTACAACGGATACTTCATGACGATTTAAACTTGTTTCCGTACAAAGTCGAAATTACTAGCAAGTTAAACCCTCAGGATTTGCCTGTTCGCCTGGAATTTTGCCAAAAAATGATATCAATGGCCGAAGAAGACAACACATTGTCAATTGTTTGTTCATGTCTGATGAGGCCCATTTTGATCTTTACGGCAATGTAAACAAGCAAAATTGCCGTATATGGAAAGAGTCTAATCCAGAAATGCTCCATGAGACGGAACTGCACCCAGAACGAGTCACTGTGTGGTGCGCAGTTTCATCAAGGTGTATTGTCGGGCCGTACTTCTTTGAAGAAAACGGTGTAACCGTTACTGTCAATGGGGACCGTTATTTAAAGATGTTGAAGGAGTTTTTTTTACCCAGAACTGCGCCGAAGACGTATACCATTCAACAGCGTTTGGTTTCAGCAAGATGGAGCAACTGCACATATAGCCAGACCAGTTATGGCGGAGCTAAACAAAAAATTCGCAAACAAATTAATTTCTAGGAACTCCACTCTTCGCTGGCCCCCAAGGTCACCTGACCTGACTGCACCAGACTTCTTTTTATGGGTTTATGTCAAGCAAGAGGTGTATAAAACGAAGCCCAGGAATTTAACTGAATTAAAGCAGTCCATAACGACAATAATTGAGGCGATCCCAACTTCAACTCTTCAGGCCGCAATGAATAATTTTTTGATCAGGTGATGCATATGCGTGGGAGAGCGTGGAGGTCATTTGCGATCTATAATCTTTAAAAACAACTAACTATTTAAAATAAAATTTAATTTTCTAACCAATACAAAAAAAATGAAATACATCGATTAAAAAAAAAGTTATTTGAATTTCTTATTGTAGCACAATTGGTGCGCCACCCTGTAACTTAAGTACATTATCAATCGTAACTTTAAAATTACATGAATTAAATAAAGAAGGAAGAGATTCGAAATAATCTTCATTCAACGATAGTAAATTCGCTGAGTTAAAAATAGTTTGAAAGTAGTCAGCAAACATATTTGCAATTTCTTCCGGGTCAGAAGAAGATTTATTTTCAAGATGCATCGTTGACGGAAATCCAACACTTCTCCGCTTTGTATTAATGTAGTACCAAAATTGATTTGGATTCAATTTCAATTTAGACTCCATTGACTGTACATAGTTACAATGCAAGATTTTTGATAGGAAAATAAACTCTTTTCTCAGACGACAGAAAAGTATATAGTCAGCAATAGAATTTGATTGCTTGAAATGCTTATGCGCAGTATTTTTTGCGTTCTTTAATTTCTTTAGTCGGCTATTGTACCACTTTGGACTAGAATTTAACTTTCTACGAATCAAAGGAACACTATTATTTGAAGCTTCACTTACAAAATGTTTAAGTTTAAAAAAGTTTGTACATAAATCATAATTTTGAATTCTGTTTTCCAATTTATAGTATTTAGTTGAGATTTAATTAAATTCAAATTATTTGTATTAAATTTACGATAATATGACTGTGAGTTGTTAAATTTACTGCAATTTTCATAATCATAAATAGATATACAAACATTTATTCCGTATGATGAACGGAATTATTAAGCAATGGAAATGTTTCAAAAATATTTGTATTCAAATCATTAGAAATAAAAACTAAATCTAAAAGCCTATTAATAGAATTATATACATAGATTTAAAGAAAAGAGTGAGTCACAAATCATAACTTCAGTTTCAGAGTTTATTAATATCGGCATTAATTTGTTTTCATCTACCTTAGTCCAATTTAAGTTTGGAATATTAAATCACCAAGTACACAAAAATAAGCATTTTCATTTTCCGGCAAGTTGGCAATCCTGTCAATATTTTCTAAGTGTTGCTTGTAGATAGCGGGAGCACTTTCAGGGGGTATGTAGCTTAGGAAAATAATAAGTTTGAATCTAACACCACAATCATTACTCCACCTCCATGTTACTTGCTAACATCAAATCGATCGAGACGAAATACAGAGAAAGTCGACAAATCAAAGAGTTCCTCTGTCATAATGTGATCATGCAGCCAAGACTCAGTGAATGCATAAATATCAAAATCAGATGCATCAATAGAGAGTGAGATCTGTTTGATCTGTTTGCAAAATATTCTAGCCTGTGGAAAGATAAATGCTTAGCTACCTTGCTCGCCTTTTAAATGACAAATTCGGGTAATTATGTACACTAGCTGGAAGCAAACAAGCTGACTAACTTGTTAGACATGGCTTACTCATAAACTTCTAACTCGCTGACAATACTGTAGATGCCTAAAGAAATGGTAAAAACCAGGGAACTCTGGCCACTTGATAGATAGTCTTAATATCACTGTCAAAGTCTCTGCATTCTTCAATTTGTAAGACCCTTACGAAAAGATTGAAATAAAATGCTGCAGCATTTCCATGAATAAACTTAATATCAGCAGCAAAAAACCTTCTGGGTGGCTCAGAAAACTGCAGCTTAATGTCTTATAAAAGCACTCATGCAACCTGTGTATCAGAAAGGATCTAAATTGATATATTTGTGACTTGGGGAGCCTTGGTTTCTTCATCTTAATCCTTCGAAGCTTACTTTACATTCCCTTCAGTGGATGGTAAGTGTGTTGAACTGCCAGAAGAATTTTCGATTGCCAGTCGTAGCAACATCTAAATGATTTATCGCTAGCCCTCTTCTCGTGATGGTCTGACAAATCATCCGAGTAGTATCAATTATCAAGAAAGGCTTACATCAACTTAGCTGTTCGGATTTGTCATAAAACACGAGTTCCCGCCACCGTGCAAGAAGTTGCTACGGCTGGGAATCGAACCCAGACCTTCTGCGCGGCAGTTCATCGCACCACTGAGCCCTCAAGTACACATAAAAGTTTGTGAGAAAAATCTAGACTCTGGCTACTAACGATCTTGTTGCTCCAAAATTTGTATTTTATTGGCACTAGCCGGCATTCTTTTTGTTGGCAAAATGCCATTTAACGATTCAAAAAAGCTAGCAAAGTATGTCCAAGGATATGAAAGATCATTCCATTAAAAATTAAGCAATCATGCTCTTCTTTCAAGACCTCAGTAACGATTTATGAATCCCCCTCCCCACCAAACTCAAGTCTTCCTACTTACTTACTTAAGTGGCGCTACAGTCCGGAATGAACCTGGGCCTCAACCAACATGCCTCTCCAATTAGCCCGGTTCTTAGCTAACTGCCTCCAGTTGCGCACTCCAAGTTGGTTGAGGTCGGTTTCCACTTGTGCGCGCCACTTAAGGCGAGGTCTTCCTCTACTGCGTCCGACGTCTGGCTGGGAATCGAAGACTCTGCGAGCCGGAGTATTGGTGTCCATTCGTTCTACATGTCCTAGCCATCTTAAACGTCCAATGCGGAGTTTTTTGACCAGGGACATGTCGCTGTGTAGCTCGTATAGTTCTTGGTTGAATCTTCGTCTCCATAGCCCGTCAACGCAAACGGGACCGAAGATTTTTCGAAGAATTTTCCTCTCGAATCTACCAAGGATTTCTTCATCCGCTTTTGATACGGTCCATGCTTCAGCGCCGTAGAGCAGGACTGGGATGATCAGAGTCTTATATAGGATCTCCTTAGTAGTTCGAGTAAGGGCTTTACTACTAAATTGCCTTCTTAGCCCGAAGAAACAGCGATTGGCAAGAGTAATTCTTCGTTTGATTTCTGACGAGATGTTGTTGTCAGAGTTAATAGCGGAGCAGAGGTACCCGAGGTTCTGTCCAATGTCGATGTTTTGTGTCCTTTCATGTTGACAGCATATACTTAGTCTTACCCTCATTTACTGCTAAACCCATTTTTGCCGCTTCCTTCTCTATACTAGCAAACGTGGCTATGACATCACGTTGAGTCCTACCAATGATGTCAATATCGTCAGCGTATGTGCCTCTGGTGTTGGCTTTGGAGTTTTGCACAATCCTCTCAAGAATCAGATTAAAGAAGTCACGTGACAGCGCATCGCCTTGCCTAAATCCTTTTTTGGTATCGAATGTGTCGGTGAGGTCGTTTCCGACCCTGATGGAGCAGCGAGAATTCTCTATCGTCATCCTACACAAACGGACGAGTTTGGGCGGTATACCAAAACTAGACATGGCTCTGTACAGTTCGTCTCTATAAATGCTGTCATATGTGGCTTTGAAATCGCTGAATAGGTTGTGGGTATCGATTTGGACTTCTTGGGTTTTTCCAGGGTCTGCCGAAGTGTGAAAATTTGATCGATTGTGGACTTTCCTGGCCTAAAACCACACTGATAAGGGCCCATCAGGTTGCTGGTAAAAGGTTTCAGCCGTTCACATATTACGGCAGAAAGGATCTTGTAGGCGATGTTGAGTAGACTTATGCCTCTGAAGTTGGCGCAGTTCAGAGGGTCTCCTTTATTGTGGATCGGGCAAACGATGCTGAGGTTCCATTCTTCAGGCATGCTTTCAACCGACCAGATTTGGTTTTTGAGTTGGTGAATGTTACTTACCAAGTCATCTCCGCCAGCTTTAAAAAGCTCAGCGGGAAGGCCATCATTTCCGGCGGCCTTATTAAGATTGAGTTTAGGTATTGCTATCCTCACTTCACTTAAGTCGGGTGGTTGGCAGTTTTCGCTGTCGTTGCCAATATTAAATGGTTCGTTCTGCCTGACAGCGGAATGTTGTTCGTCATCGCCGTTTAACAGTCTGCAGAAGCGGTTCTTCCATATCCTCAGCATCGACTGTGTCTCAACTACGATATTTCCTTGTTCATCTCGACAGGATTCTGTTCGAGCCTTGTATCCTTGGCTTTGACGTTTTACACTTTGGTAAAACTTGCGAACATCGTTCCTGGAGTGGCACCTCTCTATATCCTCGATCGCGCGCTTTTCTTGCTCTTTTTTCTTCTTGCTGAAAAGCCGATGTTCTTCCCTTCTTCTTTGCCTATAGAGCTCAATGGCAGCTCTCGTCTTCACCTGCAGCTTAGCCTTGTAGGCCTCGTTCTTGGCTGCGAGCTTCTGTCGGCATTCCTCATCAAACCAGGGGTTTCTTGCTGGTGGGCGCGAGACACCTAGCACATCAGTTGCGGCTGATCTAATGGCCTGTTGGCATCGTTGCCATTGCTCTTCGACATTCGATGCTGGTGGTATGGTGTTAATCGAGAGGTTAAGGGATACGCGTTGTGCGAAGTTCTTGGCGGTCTCTTGCGATTGCAGTCTTCCGACATTAAATTTTTTCACAGTATTTCTGGATTGTTGTGGCTTGGTGGATATCCGCATTCTTACCTTGGCTGCTACAAGGTAGTGATCCGAGTCGATGTTAGCTCCTCGGAATGTTCGGACATCCAAAATACTGGATGCGTGCCTCTTGTCTATCGCAATGTGATCAATTTGGTTTACTGTTCGTTGATCTGGAGACCGCCATGTCCCCTTGTGGATATCGAGGTGAGGAAACCGTGTGCTGGCTATAGTGGCATTTCGTTCCGTAGCGAAATCAATTAGCCTAAGTCCGTTACCAGACGTGTTGTCGTGTAGGCTATGTTTTCCGACAATACTTCTAAAGATGTCTTCTCCTCCTACCTTTGCGTTTAAATCTCCCATCACGATTTTAACATCGTACTTCGGTAGTCGCTCATAGGTTTTGTCGAGGAGCTCGTAGAAGCAATCCTTAGCTATATCATCTTTTTCTTCCGTCGGAGCGTGAGCGCATATAAGGCTTATGTTGGCGAATTTGGCCTTGATGCGTATTGTTACTATGCGTTCGCTAATGTCTTGGAAACATAAGACTACTTGCCTAAGTCTGGCACTTATAACAAATCCGCATCCAAATAGTCGCTGTTTCTGCTCACTATAACACGGTCCATAGTAGATGTCACAGTTTTTCATCCTCTTTTTGCCCGGCCCATCCCATCGTATTTCCTGGATGGCAGTAATGTCTGCTTTGTAGCAGTTAAGGGGTTCCGCTAGTTGTTCGCCTGCACCTCTCCTGTTTAATGTTCTCACATTCCAGGTGCAGATACGAACGTCGTTGTCCTTTTTTCGTTTAGCAGGGTCGTCAACAATAAAATCAGTCCTTTCCGAGGCTGGTTGCTTCGTAACCATGTTTTTTTTCTGTGGGTGGGTAGTTAACCCAAAGCACAACACCCAACCTGGAGGGCCAGTTCCAATTTATTAGATACCCCTAGGACGCGGGGCCATCAGTATCCACTACGGGATTGAGCGCTGCCGTTGGCCTTTCGGTTCATCCGCCACCATCTCTGTTCAAGGGGCCTGACTAACCCTTGAAATTCCTAGACAACCTGTTGTCCGAATATGTCAGAGCAGCTCATCTAGGTTCGCCTTGGACAGCAAGGCCGGGTATTCATCCGTCCCATTCTCACCAGGGTGTTTATAGTGTTGCTGTTTTTCGTCGTGTTATCAACACTCGCACTTATCGTTTAGCAAGTCAAATCCGGTTGGATGAGACCAGTACCCGATGGTTACCACTTGGAGGTAAAGATAAGCACATTTGATGTGTAGTCAACTCAAGTCTTCCATTGGATAAAAAAAACTGCTACTGCAAATCATTGTAATGATTCTAAAATTAATTGAAATAACCCTTCCACCGAAAAAAAGCTATCAAACCCTCCCAAAAGAAGAGATCTCTAACCACACAGCAAGAACAATAATTTAAAAAAAAAAGGAAAAAATAACGCCAAACACCTTGCATCCTGCTGCATTAAACCAGGCCCCTAATCCAATATATCAGAACTCTCTGGTTGGCATTAAAGCAGCAACGACAACAAATGCACCACCATGCAACACGCAGGCGACAATCTTCATCCATCCACATCCATCCAATCCATGGATGGATACACTTTGCACTCCAGAGGTCCAAGCGCTCATCGGTGTCCTGTTTTGTTTTGTGGTGTAATTTCTCATTCCTTCCCGAAAAAAGGTTCCATCTCTCCAAAAGTAACCTGTTTGTTGCGCGTTTGTGCATTAAGGTACCGGGACCTGAAGAGTTAACATGACGAAAAAACAAAATTACACCTGCACACGCGTATCCCCCAATTTTCGGTGGCGGACGGAAGGGTCAGGCCAGCCGACAACATAGCACCACCGGTAAACAAACAGCGCTATATAGTTACCTCTTTATCGGTGCAGAACACACACTTACAAGTCGCGGAATAAGGGCTATCCAGCTGATACTTCTTGATGTTTCACTTGAGTATCTACAACAAAAATTTCAAAAAAAAAAAAACACACACACACATATACGCAACAACATTATTGTTTTTTCGACATTTTTTTTGGTTTTTCCACGTTATTCGCCTGGACACACACAATGAGATATGAACTTGCATTCGATGTATCTCAGAAGAGGAAAGCCATCTTCTCGCTCTTAAGAGTGAGTGAGTGTGAGGTGTACGACGAAAAATCATTTCACCTGTTTGTTTACATCACCTGAAGTTATTTTTTTTTTGGCAAAAAACAGGAGAAAACACAGCTAAAATGTTTGGCATGGTGTGCGGATCCATTTCGTGGTTCAACATGGGAAGAGGATGACGACTTCGGATATACGGACATGTACGCGGGGCAACATCAATTTCGGCAAAAAGAAATCCGAGAGTGGAGTGTGTGTGTGCCCTAATTCGTGTGCGGTTTTAAGTGATATTTCCTTCTGAACTAAAGGGGAAGCGTGATGGCTGCGAGGGGAGATTTGGTCGAGGGTTTCAAAGCATATTGGCTAGACTTCTATTCTCTATTTTTTCAGTCGTGGATGTGCTTGAAAGGATTTCTACATCTTACACAAGACCAGTCTCCTACCTGCTCCAAATCCCGAAAGTGACAACAGCTAAGTTTTTTCACTGACCCACCTCTTGCAAAAGTCTGACAAACTTCCAAGAGTAACACTGTGGATCGGCGTTAAACAGGAAATCCTTTTCTTTGTGACAAAAAAACAAAAACTTTGTACACATAAAAGATGGGCTAAGCTAGGTTTGAAGCCCTATATAGGCTGCTATTGCCAGATAATATCTCTCTGGACCGACTTTAAGGCCGTCATGTCAGGTAGTCTTCAGTTTGAATCTGAATGTTCATTACGAAAGGATTCTATTCTCGGTATTCCCTGTCTTTGAAAAATAAGATTGAAGTAGAATTTCTTAACATCATTACGAGTGTGTAAGCTCGTTATATTTTTGCACTTTTTTTTGTCAATTTTTCGTCTGTAAGCCTGATTTTGTTGTCTTTTTCGTTACCTATTAAGGTTGGCCGTAGTTATCAAAGGTTCTTCGCGTTTGCCACCAGCTTTCCTTTGGCTATGAGTATCTGTCAGCATATTTCGTCAAAATAGAGATTTTTTTTGTTGCCACGCATTGGCTGTGCCTTTTCGATATTTGACATATACATCCATGTTAAGGGATACATGCTTCGAAATACCTTGGGAATGACTCTAAAAGTATTCACAGCATTTCATCGTTCCTTCGTAAGTGATCAGAGTCGATGGTAGATCCAAAATATTGAATCCCTAACCTTTGATAGGATTGTTCCGAAACATCCCGACATATCCTATTGGATATCAAGGTGAATATCTAACAATTCAAGAGCAGAGTCAATAACCATCTACAAGCATCATCTCTGGGAAATCTTGGAGCGCTATAATGGATGGGCCAAATACAAGTTTCGTTTTTAAAAAATGCAATAACATGAACAAATTAAAACTATGTTCATGTATTCAAAACATTCCATGTAGAGTAAATATTCCCATTGATTATGGAACACAACAATGTTCAAGTGGCTGCCTCGGCTGGCCCAGCTCTAGCGCATTCTGTCACTCCAATTTTTCAAGACTTTGTTGATGATGCCACCACTCCAAAATTCGCACCAAACTGTCACTCTCTGTAGATGCCTCGGCTTATCGACAATAAAGTGCGGGTTTTTCGAGCCCCAGATGCAGCAATTTTGTTTTTAAGCGTGGTCGCCGAGCGCCTCGTCAGAAAAGATAGTTTTTCGCCCAAAATCGTTGTCCAAATCGAGCTGTTTTAAGGCCCAAGGCGCCTTTAATTGCTGAGCCAATCGAACCTTGTAAGCGAATAATCCGAGATCTTTCTGCAGCATTCTCCTCAGGCTAGTGCGTGCAATGTTGAGCTGTTGAGATCGATGGCGAGTTGATGTTCGAGAATTGAGTCTCACACACTCAGCTAAAGCAGCCATATTCTCGTCTCCGTACCAAGACAGATACCATGAGTTTTGTCCACTAGCATACCAGTCTCACGAACTTCATTTCGGCCAAAACTTCTTTTCAAAAACCGCACTGTTTGAGCTACACAGCACTCACTTTGGAAATAAGTTTTTAATACTTCCGTGGTTCAAGCGTAAAGCGACTCATTTCGTTCCATGGAGGTATGATACTGGCTTTCTTTCAAGATTTCGAGCAGGAAACAGCTGTCAGTGTCAAAATAACTTATGATTTGAAAAGAAAACACTAGATGGCCTAAGCTTGAATTCTGGAGATTGCTCATGAATTTTGAGAAGGATCATGTCTTTAGGAATGCCCTCATAAAACTAACTGGCGTTTGCCAGCCAGGTACCTGGGTCTGGTCTTGGATAAGAAACTGAACTGGAAAGAGAAGAACGCTTTAAGAAAGCCACATAAACATGTAAAAAGTCAATCGGGAAAAAAAGGAATTTGAAACCACATATCATTTTCTGGTGTCCATCAATCGACCTCTTGTATGGCGCGTTAGTCTGGTGAATGTCTTTAGAAAAATCCTCCAATCGCTACCTGCTGGGGAAAGTTCAAACATCAGCTTGCTTATGCATTAGAGGAACTCTAAGAAGCACTATCTCAGCAGCCCTAAATGTTATCCTACTTCTAGTGCCCATAGATATTCTTGGCAAACAGACCGCAGCTGTAATACTGAGAGCTTCCAATGGACACCTTCTTAAGGTGAACACACAAAGATACTGTATCCCCTAAACATTACAGAAAACACCGACCACATCATTACCCAACTCAGGTTCTATGCAAATAATTTCAGTCTCCGTGAAAGTAAACCATGTAGACTACCTCATCCGATCTACTTAACTTTCTGGGGTTCAAGATGCAACTCAACGAAAGGCAGACTACTGTACAAAGCGTGTATGAAGCATGGGGTGGACTTTTTTTCGACGCGAAAGCCAACGTATTGGCCAACTGACAGAAATAAAATCCCTGACCTCGTCGACTTTTTTATCGAAAAAGGACTAACACAAAATCTGACGCAAGTCGAAGAATGCTATGACCTATGCTCTCAGACCACTCAGCAGTCACCCTTAAAATGGATGGAAGTCCAGCAAAAAAAGAAGGACCGCCTTGGTTAACTAATAACAAAACCAACTGGGATATTTTCAGAAAAGACTGCAAAGACCAATATTGCTTCAAATGTGCCACTGAAGATACCGCTCGAAATAGAAGACGAAATTGACGATCTCGTGGAAGCCATTCAGAACGCAGCTAGAAAAAACATTTCCTCCCGGAAGACAGCAACACGCAACAATAAAGTCAAATACCAGCCTGAAATAGAATACCTCAAACGAGAAAAGAGTAGAGCGCGCAAGAGATGGCAAGAATCCCGCGCACCCCCCGATAAAACTTATCTGAACCATCTTTGCAACAAGCTCAAGAATGAGCTACAGGATTTAAGAAATCGCTAGACCTCAAAGGCTTGACTGCTGAGAAGAGCTCAAACTATTCACTATGGAAAGCATTGAAAAGCATTCAAAGCATTAAAAAACATACGAAGGTCTAAGGTATATGCTAAGTAAGACAATCCTTCCGAAGCTATTATACAAAATACTGAAATCCTACCTTGAAAACAGACTCTTTCGCGTCAGACTTGAGACTGAATACTCAGAATTCAAAGAAATACACGTCGGCATCCCGTAAGGAAGCGTTCTCGGCCCAATATTACTCCTGCTCTACACACGAGATATACCACAAGATGAAGAAACTATCGTAGCAACATTTGCAGAAGATACGGCTATCCTCGCAATGGATGAATCAGTCGAATCATCAACGGGAGAACTCCAACGGGCTCTAAACATAGTATGCGAGTGGACAAAGACCTAGCGAATCGGTCTTAACGAGACCAAGTCAACGCATGTCAATTTCACCTACTTACTTACTTACTTACTTAAGTGGCGCTACAGTCCGGGATGAACCTGGGCCTCAACCAACCAATTATCACGGTCCTTAGCTAACTGCCTCCAGTTGCGCACTCCAAGTTGGTTGAGGTCGGTTTCTAATTGTGCGCGCCACTTAAGGCGAGGTCTTCCTCTACTGCGTCCGACGTCTCGCTGGGAATCGAAGACTCTGCGAGCCGGAGTATTGGTGTCCATACTTTCCACATGTCCTAGCCATCTTAAACGTCCAATGCGAAGTTTTTTGACTAGGGGTATGTCGCTGTACAGCTAGTATAGTTCGTGGTTGAATCTTCGTCTCCAAAGCCCATCACCGCAAACGGGACCGAAGATTTTCCGAAGAATTTTTCTCTCGAATCGACCAAGGATTTCTTCATCCGCTTTTGATACAGTAAATACTTCAGCGCCGTAGAGCAGGACTGGGATAATCAGGGTCTTATATAGGATCTCCTTAGTAGTTCGAGTCAGGGCTTTACTTCTAAATTGCCTTCTTAGCCCGAAGAAACAGCGATTGGCAAGAGTAATTCTTCGTTTGATTTCTGACGAGATGTTGTTGTCAGAGTTAATAGCGGAGCCGAGGTAGCCGAGGTTCTGTCCACTTCGTCGATGTTGTGTGTCCTTTCGTGTTGACAGCATATACTTAGTCTTACCCTCATTTACTGCTAAACCCATTTTTGCCGCTTCCTTCTCTATACTAGCAAACGTGGCTATGACATCTCGTTGAGTCCTACCAATGATGTCTATATCGTCGGCATATGCTAGTAGTTGCACCGATTTTTGGAGAATTGTGCCTCTGGTGATGGCTCGGGAGTTTTGCACAATCCTCTCAAGAATCAAATTGAAAAAGTCACATGAAAGTGCATCGCCTTGCCTAAATCCTTTGCTGGTATCGAATCTGTCGGTGAGGTCGTTACCGACCCTGATGGTGCAGCGAGAATTCTCCATCGTCATCCTTCACAAACGGACGAGTTTGGGCTGCATACCAAAACTAGACATGACTCTGTATAGTTCGTCTCTATAAATGCTGTCGTATGCGGCTTTGAAATCGATAAATAGGTGGTGGGTATCGATTTGGACTTCTTGGGTTTTTTCCAGGATCTGCCGAAGTGTGAAAATTTGATCGACTGTGGACTTTCCTGGCCTAAAACCACCCTGATAAGGGCCGATCAGGTTGTTGGTAAACGGTTTCACGCGTTCACATATTACGGCAGATAGGATCTTGTCAATTTCACCAACAAAAAGATAAACAACTTACCAGTTTTCATTAACTCGGGACAAATACCATACGCAAAAGATGCAAAATATTTAGGAATGACCCTAGACGCCAAACTTAAGTGGAAGCCACACGTTAAAACAAAGCGCGACGACCTCGAAATCATACTTAGAGAAATGTATAAGCTAATCGGAAGATACTCAAAGCTAAGCATTTACAACTGCCAATGGTACGGGCCATCGTTTGAAGATTCCTCACCTCCAGGCGCAACCGAAAAAAAAGGATTGATTCGTCGCCTGGAGTGGAAGTCATATGTGATGGGAGATAACAACTCAATTCACGTCTAAAACAGATTCTGGAGTGATTTGAGGTGTTTTCAACGAGATGCTTAACTTAAGCACAACCTTTCACCTTCGCGATCATTGTAGCGTTTTCCAGGCGGAAATCAGGGCGATTAGAGAAGCATTCCTAACTGATTCCTAGCTGAGGTGTAGAGTAATATTCACGGAGAATACTTCCATCTTCAGTGATAGCCAAGCGGCAATCAATTCCTTGGAGATGGCAGAGCAGTTTACCATTCACCTCTTTTAGGTGCCAGGTCAAAGAGATATCCCAGGGAACTGTATGGCAGATGACCTTGCTAGATTGAGGACTACTCTTGATATTCTAGCGCTATGCCAGTAGAAATGTTACCTTCACTTTCACCTAACCGTCTCTGCTCTCGTCCAGTGCTCTACAACAAAAGGAAATTCCACCTAGGAGGCTACTTTATCGAGAATATAAGTGACCTGGCTAATATTGTTATCAGAAGCCTCCCTTGCTTCATAGTTAGCTCGAAATGGTTCAGTTAGGCATACAATTTTAGAAAAAAGTCGAAAGATCCACGTGGTACCGCAACGGACCTTCATGGTCTAAATATTCAACCACATCGCAGCGACTATAACCTAAACCAACCTAGTGAAGCCATCTCCATGGAAGATGAGGTGCTGAAAAGTCCATAATATGACTGATGGAGGGGAGGTTTGATACTATCGACTCTAACAACAACATGAAAACAATTTTCTAGGGATTTTGGGATATTTTGGTGCACTGATCTGTATATTTCGCATAGATTACCAAAAACGCACTACGAAACTAAAGGAATCCGTTTCCGAATTGAAAGTGTTAGCTAACATTTCTCCAGGAATACGCAAAGTTTGCATATACAACATTTTCACGCAGGTGAACATTTCAAATCGTATCTATGAGTTACACGTATCACAAGCAAGCCTAGTCGTTAACAAAGATTTTAAGTGCATAAGAAAACGAACAACAAGCCCGTGGGCTTGAGGGGGATACAAAGTGGTTCGGATATGGTGGACACCTATTCGTTTTGTAATGTTGTTAGCAATTTAGATGTAAATTATGTACCGCGGTCTGTTGTTAACAAATATCGCACACAAAAATGTGAAATATGTTGCAAAACAAAAGTTATAGCTACAATCTCTGTCGTCACATCTCTAACGGGATAAGCTTCAGGTCTTAACGATATCGATCTTCTATTGTGAGTATCTTATGAAAACCGCAAAAAGGTGGAAGTGGTCCATCTATATCTAAGTGAATGTGGTCAAATCTACCACTTACTTGCTTACTTAAGTGGGGCTACAGTCCGAAATGAACCTGAGCCTCACCCAACAAGCCTCTTCAATTAGCCCGGTTCTTAGGTAACTCCCTCCAGTTCAAAACTTCAAGTTGCTTAAGGTCGGTTGCTACTTGTGAGCGCTACTTAAGGTGAGGTCTTTCACTAGTTCGACATCTGCCTGGGAATCAAAGACTCTGCGAACTCTGTCCTAGCTATCTTAAACGTCCAATGCGGAGTTTATATTGACGAGGGACCGAAGATTTTTCGAAGAATTTTCCCCTCGAATCAATTTTGATACGGCCCATGCTTCAGTGCCGTATGGCAGGCCTGGGATGATCAGGATCTTATATAGGATCTCCTTAGTAGTTCGAGTGAAGGCTTTAGCACTGAATTGCCTTTTTAGCCCGAACAAACAGCGGTTGGCAAGTGTTGTTGTCAGAGTTAATAGCGGAGGTAGAAAAAGTCCCATACCACCTCAAAGCTCTATACGTCGACGGTGACGCTGGACAGGAAGCTTAACTGGAAGATAAACTTAAGAGAAAGAAGAAAGAAAGCTACAGTCGCACAACATGAAAGCCATAGGCTTAAAATGGGAAACGAAACCTCGTATCACGCATTGGCTCTATATCTCGGTTATAAGACCGATACTTCTTCTATGAAGTGGTAGTATGGTGGACAGCGCTAGAGATAGCTTTAAACATCAAAAACTAACCAAGGTGCAAAGAACAGTGCATAGGTGGTGCACTTCGTACAACACCCTCAGCAGTACTAGACATTCTTTTTCACCGACTACGCCTAGATGGGTCAGCTAACGTAGCCATCCGTCTTAAACCCATCCAACAGTGGTCAAATATTCAATGTGGCCAGTCAAAAATTCTTAACGAACATAGAAATGTATCTGAAAACACTGATTACACCTTACAAGGTTTAACTTTGATAAGAGTTTCCGGTCACATTCCCAGAGCGTTAGGGGAGAGAAACGAACCTGTGCTCACCGCCTCGATCCATTTTTATACCGATGGCTCGAAAACAAATGACAGAGTAGATGGTGGCGTCTTCTCCGACAGGCTAAATCTCAGCCAATCTTTCCGTCTTCCTGATCATTGCAGCGCTTTTCAGGCGGAACTCATGGCGATCAAAGAGGCCTTATCCTGGCTGAAAGAGAACCTGCCAAGGATATCAGCATTTTCTCAGGCAGGCAAGCGGCCTCCAAATCCCTGTAATCCGTCTCAACAAATTCAAAGGCAACCGATCAGATTGACGATCATCTCTGCAGGAGATGTCTTAGCATTTTAACATTCACCTATGCTATAGTGACATTCCAAGGAACTGTTAGGCTGATGAACTCGCCAGACATGAGACTAAATTACAAGCTGTACCCCGACACGGTTGCACTGGGTATTCCTATGGCTACATGCACGAGCTTACTGGGTTAACATTTTAACAGCAAATTAAACCTCAGATGATGTCTTGGCACGATGTGTCAAATCACCAAACAAATTTTGCCAAAAATGGATTGGACTACGATCTATCAAGCGAAATCAGTCCACCCAAGGTGGATTTAAGAAGATCCAAGGGACTGATTTCGCTTGATAGATCGTACATTAGCGCAACTATAGGTGTCATCACTGGAGACTGTTTAATAGGCAGACATGCAAAAAGGCTAGGCCTCTACTCAAACGACTTCTGTAGGAGCTGCATGGAAGAGGAAGAAGAAACAATACTTCATCTCCTAACAAGCAAAAGGAACTCCATCTTGGAGCTTACTATTTTCAAAATCTCACTGATTTTGGCAAAAACTCTTCTGAGCTTCATCAAAAGCTCAGAATGGTTTTCTCACGGATGGTAAGGAGAATGGACATGATCCACGTGGTAGCATAATGGACCAAAAAATTGTCAAAGTGTGCGAACGCTGGAAGCCGTCACCATGGTGACGTTTGGCCTTACAGTCATTTACAGCTGAACCTATTTTTTCCGTTTCCTTCTCTATACGTTTCAATGACATCCCGTTGAGTCCGACCAATGATGTCAATATCGTCGGCGTATGCTAGTAAAGGGTGATCCATTTCGAGGTTCCCTACTTTTTTAAAGAAAAAAACACAGAAAATTCAAATTTAATGGAGAATGTTTATTATCATTTGAAAGAACATTCTTTGGCATTTATTTTTCGAAGATTATGTCTATCAAATGTTGGCCGTTGCTACGTCGCAGATGGTCCATCCGTTGAGTCCAATTTTCGATCACTCGTTCGAGCATTTCGACTGGTAACTGGCGAATGACACGCGTGATGTTTTCCTCCAAGGCCTGAATCGAAGCGGGTTTATCGGCATAAGCTTTTGACTTTACATATCCCCACAGGAAAAAGTCTAACGGTGTGATATCACACGATCTTGGTTGCCAATCGACCGGCCCAAAACGTGAAATTATGTGCTCACCGAAATGTTCTCTCAATAAGTCCATTGATTGATGCGATGTGTGGGAAGTAGCGCCATCTTGCTGAAACCAAATTTCGCCGAGATCACGAGCTTCAATTTCAGGCATCAAATAGTCGGTTATCATGGCACGATAACGGTCGCCATTGACGGTTACGTTCGCACCGGCATAATTTTTAAAGAAATATGGACCGATGATTCCACCGGCCCACAAACCACACCAAACCGTTATTTTTTCTGGATGAAGTGGCAGTTCTTCAATCTCTTCAGGTTGCTCTTCGTCCCAAATGCGGCAATTTTGTTTGTTTACATACCCATTGAGCCAGAAATGGGCCTCATCGCTAAACAAAATTTGCCTCGAAAACGTCGGATCTTCTTGGAACTTTTCAAGAGCCCATAGAGCGAAGAGATGTCGCTTGGGAAGGTCGAGCGGCTTCAGTTGTTGCACAAGCTGTATTTTGCACGCTTTCAATTTAAGATCTTGACGTAAAATGCGCCAAGTCGTTCCATACGTCAGTCCGAGTTGCTGCGAACGGCGCCGAATCGACTCTCTACGGTCTTCGTGTACACTCTCAGCTACGGCCGCTGTATTTTCTTCACAGCGTGCTAGACGTGGTCTATTCGGTCGAATATTATCCAATAATGAATGCTGGGTCTCAAAATGGGTGATGGTGTTGCGAATAGTACGCTCAGTAGGCCGATTATGTTGACCATAAGTTGAGCGAAGTGCACGAATCACATTCCTCACAGAACGTGAATTTTCATAATAAAGTTGAACAATTTGTAAACGTTGTTCACGCGTAAGTCTTTCCATTATGAAATGCCAAACAATACTAAACAAAAATAACATGACAGCATGACACGACTCACACGTGATCTGTCAAAAAAGGCTATTGAAAAAAGTATCTCTACTTGTATCACCCGTTAGTTGCACTGATTTTTGGAATATTGTGCCTCTGTTGTTGTCTCGGGAGCTTCGCAAAATCCTCTCGAGGATCAAAATAAAGAAGTCCCATGCATCGCCTTGCCGAAATCCTTTTTTCGAATCTGTCGATGAGGTCGTTTCCGACCCTAATGGAGCAGCGAAAATTCTCCATCGTCATCCTGCAGAGACGGAAGAGTTTGGGCGGCATACCAAAACTAGACATGGCTCTGTATAGTTCATCTCTATAAATGCTGTCGTATGCAGCTTTGAAATCGATGAATAGGTGGTGGGTATCGATTTGGATTTCTTCTGGTTTTTTCCAAGATCTGCCAAAGTGTGAAGATTTGATCAGTTGTGGACTTTCAGGCGTTCACATATTACGGCAGATATGATCTCTTAAGCGATGTTGAGTAGTGGCATAACCACTGCAGTTGGTGCAGTCTCCTTTTTTCTCGGAATGACACTCGATGCAAAATTAAAATGGAAGTCTCATGTACGTATCTAAACGTTCTAAACTTTTGAAAACAAATTGTTAAGACAATTCGTCAATGCGCCGTTGTACATAATCTTCTATGAAGATTTCCACCTGTCCACGGAAAAAAATCTTCATTTTGACAGCTCTTTTCATATCGTTTACCGAATGACATAGTTTTGTTTCACTACGAGGTCCCTGTTGTCTCAAGGTCTCTAAAGTCTCAGGGTCTCTTTAGTCTCAACATCTCTATTCACTAAGTAGCTCAGCTTTAATGGAACTCTGATCCCTCAGGATAGATTCCTTTTCGAATTAATTACCAAACCTTGATTGGAACATCCTTCTGTTGAATAGCAGTCAGTACCCAATTCCTCTTGCCAGATGCTAAAAAGAAACGACTGATCCCTCAATTTATTTTTGAATCCATTTTTTTACAAATTGACTTTACCAAATATCCCCTTAACTGCTAAATGCCTCGCAATCAATTTATACAAATCCTATCTCATCTTGAAAGGCGCGAAATTGCCTCCTTCCTGATTCATAAACCTATATTCCACGCATCACCTTGAAGTCTCCAAAGAAAAATGTCAATACAATCTCAGTATCTCAGAATTTCCTTCAAAGAATCTCTTCCAAAGCAATTATTTACAGTCAGCCTTAGTGACCTCCTCAGGCGCAATCCTCAACCCAGACAACAATAAATCATTCCTAATCAAACATAGGCGAAGAGAATTCCCTTGAATGACTCTGTATGTGCCGTGCACAGAAAAGAAAGGATTCCCTGTCTTCCGGATGAATCAGAATCCCAGTTGCCACTGGGGAGGATAAGCGCAGACAATCGCTATTGTTGTCGTGGCAAAAGAAATATCCATCCGTGTTAAAGTCATACATCAGTCAAACTTGGTAATTGTTTTGCGCAACTGAAAATCAACAAAACGTCAGTCGCTTGCGTGTGCGTGAAGATTTATTGCGAAGGATCTCGAATGGTTCTATGGGATGCATTGATATTGATTGTGTCGAATGTCGATGTTTCGATGTAACGAGCAAGACATTGCAATTTTTGGTCATGTTTGCACTTTTTTTTCTGTTCTGTGTACGGAAGTAGTGCGAGAACGGCTGTCTGGAGGAGGATGAAAATGCTGAAACATCTACGCGCCTTATTTCCTTGGTCAATGTGAATGGAAACAAGAAGTGGATGGTTTTTGAGTCATTTGTTTACTCGACTGAAAATGAGTTTACTTAGGTGTTTGTGAACAGAAAAAAAAATGCAAAGGTGGGATGACATTTCACATTTTTTTTTTCAAATGACAAATGTTTAGTTTTTCTTAAAATTTAAACGTTTTGTCAAGAAAAACAAACTTTTTTGTCATTTTTATGTTATAGGCTAGGTTAGGTTAGGATGCGTTCACACACTTAGACCATAAAAGTCTGTTGTGGCACCACGTAGATCTGTCAACTTTCTCTATGGAAATGGTTCGCCTAATCGAACCATACAGAGCTGACTATATAGCGGAGGGGGGTTTCTGACTTGATATTAACCAGCTCCCCTAGATTACCAAAGAAGAAGTTTCCCAGATGGAGTTTTCTTTTGTCGGATAGAGTTGGACAAGAGCAAAAAAGGTGAGGGATACTTTCCTCCTTTTCTTCGTCCAAGCGGCTTCTACAGAAGACATTGCTAAAGAGGCCTAGTCTTTTTGCGTGTAGGCCTATAGGACAGTGTCCTGTAAGGATACCGTTTATGGTGCTGATGTTTGATCTGTTAGGCATTGTCAAGCTGTCAAGTTCCATCTGCGATAATGCTGAACATATCAAACATCAGCACCATAATCGGCGCCTTTACAGTATCTGAATACAGTTTGGCCAGAGTTGCCTGGATATTTGACACGTTGTGCCGTTTGCCCATCTGCGGTTTGCTTTCTTGATCGCATCCAATTTGAGTAGTGAGGGGCATACCTAACATATATCTACTGGCGGTAAAATTTCAGCAGCAGTGCCCTGTCTGGCAAGCTCATTTACCTTGTAGTTCCCTGGAATGTCTCTGTAGCCGGCACCCTGAAGAGGTGAATGATGAAATGCTCATAAAGAGATAGTCGGCATTCGTGGGCTGATTTCGAATTGAACGAGATGGCCCCCAGGGATTTGATTGCCGCTTGACTGTTGCTGACGATGTTAATATACTTCGTGGATTTTATATTCCTTTTCAGTCAGGACAAGGCTTCTTTATTTGCTATGATTTCCGCTTGGGAAACGCTACAATGATCGGGAAGGCGAAAGGATATGCTTAGATTAAGCATCTCGGAGAAAACACCTCCACCCACTTCTGTTGTAGATCCATCCATATCGATGTGAATCGAGTTATTGGTTCCGAACGAATCCGACTTCAATTCAAGGCGACTGGGAAGTGGGAATGGTTGTCCTGAAAAATGCTCAAAACTGAGATGGGTATTGGAGTGGTCGGTGTTTTCTGTAATGGTAAGGTGACTCAGAATTTTTTTGTGTTCACCCTGACTGGGTGTCCATTGTGACGAGGCTCTCAGTCTCACAGCTGCAAAAGCTGCAATCTGCTTGCCGTAGATATCTAGGTGCACTAGATGTAGGAAAGAGCTCCGCTAATGCATATGAAAGCTGATCTTCGAACTTTACCAAGTAGGTTGCGGTTGGAGGCTGTTCCTAAAGCCGATAGACACGTAAAGCCAGAAAGAGATATGTAGTTGCATGCCCCAGAGGGTAAGACTACGGTGGCTTTCTTAACGCGATCTTAGCTTTCCAGTTCAGCTTTTTTATCCGAAACCAGACCCAGGCTGATTCTGCTAACTTAAGACTGACGCCATTAAGTTTAGGAGGGTCAATGTGCGGGACTTTGTATTTCTTGCTGAAAAGGGACCAATTCGGGTTTTTGAGGGTTCGCTCCTAGTCCACATCTGGCGGCTCATTTGGAGAGTACAGAGAGACCATTTTGTAATAATTCTCTAAGGGTATAAAGATATTTCCCTGATACAGCTATTGCCATCCTTATCTTTCTAGTTTTCCTAGTAGGGTGCAGAGGTTGAAGTTCCACCATGGAGGCTTGGCCTTCCCACGAGACCTTCTTAGAGGGCAAGCTAATGATCATGCAGCTCTCGGTGAGAGGGCTTCCACCAGGCTATCCAATTCTGTTTTTTTTTCTCGGTTGTATCAAGGAGTCAGAGAGAAGTTTGTTGGTTACAATGTCTCTATATAGTGATTGGAGTGGATGTATCTGTATCTGTGGTCTGAGAATGAGTGCTCGTTAGAGACTCTTCAGTTCTAATCAGGTTTATTATGTTGTAAAGTAATGTTTAGCACTTCTTGTCGGATTTTACTTATAAAAGTAGGGATAGAGCCCGAGTTACAGTCCGCAGTCAGGTAGAACGCACCATTCAATGAAAACTACCAACAACACAACCTGACTGAAGTGATGATAGCAATATCGAAACTCAAACTTAACAAGGCCTTCGGAAATGACGGCCTTCCAGCTGTGCTTTATAAAGCCGGCGGAGATGACTTGGTTAGTAACATCCACCAACTTGTAAGCCAAATCTGGTCGGATGAAAATATGCCTGGAGAATTGAACCTCAGCATCGTTTGCCCGATCCACAAAAAGGGGACCTCTGAACTGCGCCAACTACAGAGGCATAAGTCTCCTCAAACATCGCCTACAAGATCCTATCGGTCGTAATATGTTAACGCCTGAAACCGTTTACCAAAAACCTGATCAGCCCTTATCAGTGTGGGCTTAGGCCTGGAAAGTCCACAACTGATCAAATCTTTACACTTCCTCGGCAGGTCCTGGAAAAAACTAAGAATTGCTCTTGCTAACTGCGGTTTCTTCCTGCTAAATAGGGAATTCAGTAGTAAAGCTCTAACTCGAACTACTAAGGAGATCCTATACAAGACCCTGCTCATCCCAGTTCTGCTCTACGGTGCTGAAGCATGGACCGTGTAAAAGTGGATGAAGAAATCCTTTGTCGATTTGAGAGTGTTGAAGTATCAACTGGATGTGGTTTAATTATTAATCCGTAGGGTGTTTGGGGTTATGGATAGTTATTGTGTTGGGTATAATTAAGTACTTTATTCGGAAATCTATAGATACTTTTAGATTTTATTCGCGAACAAAGAAAAGTGTCGTATATAAAAGAAACAAAGAACTTCGGTTTTCGTATAATCGTGTTGCTTTATTGGCGGTTATTTGTGAAGTGACATTTTAATTTGTATATAGTCAAATTCTATGTTTTTGACATTTATGACATTGTGTTTTAAAGTGATTAGTGTAATAGAACTAAACATTTAGTATTGACAGATGGTAAGTATTCATAATTATAGCAACTTTATAAAACAATATAAAAATGATAAAGCTTATGAATTTGATTTGGGTTGTGTTGACTTCATTAATGAATTGAGTGTATAACATTCTCCCCGGCTGTGAACGTAGTTCGCAATTTGTTTCAATACATGTGAAGGGGGCCTTAGCTTCTTGCAGTTGTAGCAGGTGGAAAAACATGGAAATAAAACAATATTTAGTACCATTATTAACATTAAAGGACAACACATTATTGCACACATAACAAATATAAGAGTGAATATATTGACCCTATAATGCTATGCTTCGATATTGATATGGTAGTATGGTACACGTGATTGATTACTACGATGACCATCAGGTTGTCTTCCTTGTACCTTTCGATCTTTATTACGCGAACTGCAGTAATTTGTACTAAAGATCTCATTGATTGATAACGAGAGCGGGAGTCCATACATTGTGTGTGCCGGTTTGCTGTGTTTCGTCGCGTTATTTTTAGCTCGTGTTATTTTAAAATTTTAATTAGTGTTTCTTTTAATTTAATATTTAATAGTGTGTTGTTATCGAAGATGCTGGTTCCTGGTTCGCGTTTCTCTGTCTCTGGATTGCTGGACATCGTTGGAATTCAGGTGCTTCTTTATTTCATTGATATATTTTTTTTTTTTGTTTTCGCGATTGTAGGTTAGTGTGAGTGAAGTGCATTTTTTTTTGTTATGTGAATTGTGCGAGTGAATACGATCGATTTATGAAACGCGGCGAATAATTGATGTCAATTTGTTTGAATTTTTTGACGTTTAGAAAAAATTATAGTAAACATTTCATAGAATTTGTAATTTGTTTCATATTTAATTGTGTAGAATTAGGTATTTTGTTTGAATTATATTGTGGATAAAATAGATTAGTACCTAGTGTAGTTTAAGAATTGTGTTGAATATTAGATGTTTTTCATTTGTTTATCTCTGAATTTTGTTTGTTGTTGTTTACCTTTATGTATAACATATGTTGACTTCTGTTGTAAAAAAGTATGATAAAATTTGTTTAAAATGGTTTTACTTTTATTTATATGATAGTGTTGTTTTCATTTGTGTTATTTGTAGGCAGGTAACAAATTTTAGCTATCGGTCGTTTTAATATACCATTTTTTGTTTTTAGTGTTACTACGCGTATTAGGTTATCCGTCCCGGGATGTGTTTTAGTTATTCGCGCAAGTGCCCATTGTGTTGGTGGCATTCTTTCGTCTTTTACTAAGACCAAGTCTCCTACTTTTGGTTCGGCTTCCCTTTTTTTCCACTTTGGACGCTGTTGTAGGCGCGAAAGGTATTCTCCGCTCCATTTTTGCCAAAAGTTGTCAGTGAAATATTGTAGCCTTTTCCATCGTTCAAGATATGTAACGCGTGTGTCTGATGTGTCGCCTTGTGGGATTGATATGATTGGTTCGCCAATCAAGAAGTGTCCAGGTGTTAAAACATCCAAATCGTCTGGGTTATCGGAAAGAGGGCATAGAGGTCTGGAATTCAAGCACGCTTCTATTTGTGCGAGAAGCGTGTAGAGTTCTTCAAAAGTCAACCTCTCTTCTCTTACCGCGCGTTTAAGATGGTGTTTTACTGATTTCACCCCAGCTTCCCAAAGTCCTCCGAAGTGAGGGGAAGCAGGGGGAATAAAATTCCATTTCGTGCCCTGATTGGATAAGGTGCTGGAGACTTCTCCCCAATCGTGTTTTGCGTCTTTCATCAAACGGTTGAGTTCTGCGTTTGCTCCAACGAAATTTGTTCCGCAATCGCTAAATATTTGGGAACATAAGCCTCGTCGCGCCGTGAAACGTCTAAATGCTGCGAGGAAACCTTGTGTTGTCATGTCTGAGACCACTTCCAGGTGAATTGCCTTGGTCGCTAGGCAGATGAAGATGGCGAAGTAACCCTTAAAGCTTTTGGCACCGCGGCCCTTCCACGTTTTCACTTCGATAGGACCTGCGTAGTCCACTCCTGTCCTGCTAAATGGTCTTGAAGTTTGTACTCGACTTGCAGGTAGACTTCCCATTAACTGACGCATGTTTTCGGCCTTTTGTCGATAGCATTGAATGCATTGGTGAATGTGTTTTTTAACAGTCCTTTTAATATTGAAAATCCAATAAGCGGTACGAATATATGCCACCATTTGTTGTGTTCCGCCATGAGTGGTTTTTTCGTGCGCGTTACTTATCACAAGGGTAGTAAAGTGGTGATTTGATTTTAATATTATTGGGTGCTGTTGGTTATAGGGTAAAAGGGAATGCTCAAGACGTCCTCCAACACGTATAATTCCGTATGCATCGACAAATGCGTTGAGGGATTTTAAGTTCGTAGGTGTTGTCCTGTCTTTCGCGAATGTCTGTAGTTCTGTGGAGAACATATCCTTTTGTGCCGATTTCACAGCTAATCGCGTAGCTTCTTGCAGTTCTTCTGGTTCAAGTGATCGCTGCAGCCTACCGTTCACTGATTTCTTACAATATTTTAAGAACCGCTGACAATATGCTAGGACACGAATCAGTTTAAGTAGTTTTGACATTCGGTGTACCAATGTATTTACGACGTCTTCGATGTAAGCTGTTGTCACACAGTGGGTTTTGACTGAGCGCATCTCTTCCTCTGTTTCGCATACAGATGGCTGGTTTGGCACTTTGAAATGCCATTGTTGTCTTAGAAAGAGAGGCCCTTTCCACCACAAATCGTGTGCTCCCAGTACTGAAGGTGATATTCCGCGTGATGCCAAATCAGCTGGGTTGTGGTCTGTTGGAATATGTTTCCACATGTCACATTTTGTTAGCCTTTGGATCTCTGAAACCCGGTTGCTCACGAAAGTCGTCCATTTTGAAGGAGTTTCTCTGATCCAGGCCAATGTGATGGTTGAATCTGACCATGCGTGTACTTTGGCGCTTGGTAACCTGAGGACCCCTAATGCGTAGCTTAAAATGGTTGCCAGGATAAGTGCTCCGCAAAGTTCCAATCGTGGAAGGCTAATCGTTTTCAATGGAGCTACCTTTGTTTTTGACATTAAGAGGTGCATGTGTATTCTGTTCTCGTTGTCCAAGACCCGTATGTACACAGCTGCCCCATAAGCCTTTGTTGATGCATCGCAAAATCCATGTATTTCCATCGCTTTACAGGTTTTGTGAGTGTTAACCCACCTGGGTATCTTAATGTGTTGGATTAATGGGAGCTCAAGACGAAAAGATTCCCACTCATCTTTCAGCTCATTAGGAATTGGTTCGTCCCACTCGGATCCTCTCAACCAGAGTTGTTGCATCATGATCTTCGCCTTGATCACGCATGGAGATATCCAACCAAGTGGATCGAACAACTTCGCAATCGCTGAAAGCATACTCCGCTTCGTCGATTCTTCGATGGCGGGCTGGACATTTTGGTAAGAGAAATAATCATCTTTGGGGTACCATTTTATTCCTAGGGTTGTCACATTGTCAGATGATCCTATGGGTAGCTCAAAATCAAGTTCCCGGTCTTGTTCAGGAATACTTCTCACAAGTGCTTCGTTGTTGCATGTCCATTTGCGTAAGTTGAGTCCTGCAGATGACAAAAGTTGACGAATCTCTTCTTGTTTCTTCAACGCTTCTTCGAGTGAGTCAGCGCCACTGATAAGATCATCAACGTACATGTCCTCCTGGACAACTTTTGCTCCTATTGGGTACTTACGAGCTTCATCCGATGCGAGTTGATTAAGAACCCGTATAGCCAAATAAGGCGCGCACGCGGTACCAAAAGTCACCGTCTTAAGCTTAAACGCTTTTAGGGGTTTTTTTGTGTCCTCTCTCCAAAAGATCGTTTGATAGTATCTATCAGCTTCGCTTACCAAAATTTGTCTATACATTTTTTCAATATCTGCTGTGAAAGTATATTGATGTACTCTCCAACGAAGAATGACATCAATAATGTTCGTCTGAAGTTTGGGTCCTACCATAAGATGTTCATTCAGTGAAGTCCCATCGGTTGTTTTAGCAGCGGCGTCAAACACGACTCTGAGTTTAGTCGTGGAGCTCGCTTCCTTGAAAACCGCATGATGTGGCAGAAAATAGTGGTATGGTGAACAGATTGTAGAGTCATGTTGCCAGTCTATCTCCTCCATGTGGTTTAAGGTCAAATATTCCATGACGCATTGGCTGTATCCTATCCGAAGCTTAGTGTCTTTCTGGAAACGTCGTTCCAATTGGATAAATCTCCTGAAAGCGCCTTCCTTACTGACTCCCAATGCTGGATGTTTCCCTTCTTTGAAAGGAAGCTTCACTTCATATCTACCGTCAGAGAGCCGTTTAGTGTGGGTTTTAAAATAAGTCTCACAAGCGACGTCTTCTTCGGATATCTGATTTTTAAAGGGAGCCTCCTCAATCTCCCAAAATCTTCGCATTTCGGTATCCATGTCTAAATGTTGCACAAAAGTACGAAAACCTTGTACACCTCCATCATGTTTTCCTAAGACGATCCAACCTAATTGTGTCTTTTGAGCAATGGGTGTGTTCTGAGTACTTCCTCTGATGATCTCTGGAAGTATTATATCTGCATACACGTCGCTTCCGAGAAGAAGATCGATTTGTGCAGGTACATTGAATTCAGGATCTGCTAGCTGCAAACCATTCAGATGACTCAGATTGACGAGTGCCATTTTTTGGGCCGGAAGGAGCCCAGTCAGCGACTTGAAAATAAAGGCCTTGGCGGCACTTTCAAACGTTGAATGTTTTGACGTAAACATTATGTCGACGTAATGATGACATGTGCCGCTGCTGACCTCCCCTAACCCTGACACCGTGACAGACGTTTTCTTTTTTGGTAGGTTTAGACGCTGTGCAGCCGATGTTGTTATTAGAGTCGCCTCCGATCCTGAATCTATCAAGGCACGAAGATCGATATATCTACCATCAGATGACCTAACTTTGACTACTGCAGTAGCCAACAAAACTTGAATGCTTTGACATTGTGACCTATGAAAGTTGCATCTGAAGCTGTTGTTGTTGGCTGACGATGCACTTGTTGGGTTAAACGCAGGTGCGTTGGGATTCACGGTTGCTTGAACCGATTGGTTGTTTCCACTAAAATGAGGAATTACGGGGTTGTTATTGTATGTGTTGTTAACCGCTTGATTGCTTCCGCTGAATTGTGGTACCTGTGGTTCATTGTTGTTACAAATTTGCCCCTGTGTCGTGTTGTTCATTGGGTGGAGCGACGAATGATGTCTTTGATTACAAAAGAAGCAATTTTTTGCACTAGGACATTCGCGTGTTGAGTGGCTATATGCAAGGCAGTTTTCACAAACATTGATTTGTCGTACTACTTGCAACTTTGTAGCTAAGTCCAAACTCGTAAACCTCTTACATTTCCTTAAAGAATGTTGCCCTTGCTTACAGACCTTACATTGATACCGCTCTGTCTGCTGTGTCTTCTGCGTCTTTGTATGAAAAGTCCTTGTCGATACAGTTGGCTTGGATCCTATCCTGGCACTCGATCGCGTTGTTTGGAGGACTGCTGTTGGCTGTTGTACTGCCTCAAGTGTGCGAAAGCGCGTTTCCAAAAACCCCGTAAACTGTTCCACTTTTGGTACATCAGTGCTGCTACCTAGTTTTTCTTCCCACAGTTGTTGTGTAGAGCAAGGAAGTTTTTGAAAAACTATGAAGATTAAAATTGCATCCCAATGCTCAACTGGTACACCCAAATTCTTCAGAGCATGGATGCAATCTAGTGTTGTATCTAAAATAGCTTGGATACCCTCTGCACTTTCTTTAAACAACGACGGATGGCTGAAAAGGAGTCTTAATTGAGCATTTACTAAGATACGTTTGTTGTCGTATCGCGCTTTTAGTAAATCCCATGCCTTTGTGTAATTGTTTGCCTCAAGACCTACGTGTTGTAAAAGACGTTCAGCATCACCAGAGAGACTCGCTTTCAGATGGTGCATTTTTTGGATATCGCTAAGGGATTCATTTGTATGGATAAGTGAGACAAAGACGTCATGGTACGAACGCCATTTTGTATAAGATCCAGTAAATGTCGGAATTTCGATTGGCGGAAGACGAAGATCACTATTACCTCTAGAATGTGGTACCAATGCGGATTGTAGCGAAGCTGGAGAAGAATTCTTAGTGGCACACTTATCAATCGCATCCAAGAGATCGCTTCGGTACTCAAGGTAAATTTCATGAATTTTACGATAAATTTCCACTAATTCTTCCTTTTTCATTACCTTTTCCAGCTTACTTTTACTCATGATTTCCTCATGATACCTTCTCGCTGATGCGAAATTGGTTTCCAGCATCGTAAGACGGCTTTTTAAATGATTGACGGTACGCCGAGATTCATCGACACTACCAAAACTCCCAACATCATGCTCTAATTGCGCCAAAATATCTATCTGGAGCTCCCCAAACGACATTTTATTTATAATTTATAAATTAATAAAAAGGACGAAAAACAATATCAAAATTTGAAGGACTTACGTGGAGCCTTGAATTGTATTAATGTTGGTGGATTGCGCGACGCGGGAATCCCGATTTGCACAATATGTGTAGGGTAGTGGACTGTATAATTAGATTTCAGATTGATGTAAATGTATCTATGCACTTTTATAGTTTAAATCGATATTAAATGTATTTATGCACTGTTTTTATTGTTCTAAGTGTTTAAATGTATCTTGCACTTTAACACTGCACACTAAATCCGGCTCGAAGGACCAAATGTTGAAGTATCAACTGGATGTGGTTTAATTATTAATCCGTAGGGTGTTTGGGGTTATGGATAGTTATTGTGTTGGGTATAATTAAGTACTTTATTCGGAAATCTATAGATACTTTTAGATTTTATTCGCGAACAAAGAAAAGTGTCGTATATAAAAGAAACAAAGAACTTCGGTTTTCGTATAATCGTGTTGCTTTATTGGCGGTTATTTGTGAAGTGACATTTTAATTTGTATATAGTCAAATTCTATGTTTTTGACATTTATGACATTGTGTTTTAAAGTGATTAGTGTAATAGAACTAAACATTTAGTATTGACAGATGGTAAGTATTCATAATTATAGCAACTTTATAAAACAATATAAAAATGATAAAGCTTATGAATTTGATTTGGGTTGTGTTGACTTCATTAATGAATTGAGTGTATAACAGAGAGGAAAATTCTTCTGTCCAGTTTGCGTTGACGGGCTATGGAGACGAAGATTCAACCAAGAACTATACCAGCTGTACAGCGACATACCCCTGGTCAAAAAACTCCGCACTGGACGTTTAAGATAGCTAGGACATGCAGAACGAATGGACACCAGTTCTCCGGCTCGCAGAGTCTTCGAATCCCAGTCAGACATCGGACGCAGTAGAGGAAGACTTAGCCTTAAGTGACGCGCACGAGTAGAAAGCGACCTAAACCAACTTGGAGTGCTCAACTGGAGGCAGTTAGTGAAGGACCGGGCTAATTGGAGAGGCATATTGGTTGAGGGGTAGGTTCATTCCGGACTATAGCCCCACTTAAGGACGTAAATATGGCCAATGGTGAAGTCCTACATCCACCGACGAGCTGAGTAGGGAAGAAGCATGCCAGCAGCGACCCAAAAGGCACAGAAGGTCTACGCAAGAAACTACGTCGGATTCAGGAAATATTTGCACAGATTCGGGTACTACACCTCACAAATATGTTCGCAATGTCTGAATGAAGAAGAAAACACAGAGAATGTCATTCAATACTGTCAACGTTTTGGAAGAATGAACCCAGTTTTCCCGGACGCAATCATATAGTCGCCATGATGCTCCTGTCAGATAAAAAAAGGAACAAAGTAAGCCATGTTGTTATCTGTGTCCTAAACAAATTAAGGACAACTGAGCGTATAAGACAACGGAACGCCGAGAAGGGGAGTTCAGCCTGAGAGGCTAACCAGCCCGCGACGTAATACCTTACGGTAGCCCCGCGGCAAGAGTGGTAGACGAGTGTTCGGATGTGTTTTGGTAAGTAGGCACATTACTTAGTTGATTAGTCAGGTGCGAATAGTGCGTGCTAAAAGCACGGCATCTTTTGAAGATCTCACATCCTGCGGCTCAACCACAAAAAAAAACAAAAAAAGATGTTCTCGGGAGACCTTTGCCTCAGTAATTAGCGCAGTTTCAATAGCCTTTGGGAAATGCAATAAACATTCAAAGCCTGACGTTGAACTTTTTCTCCGTCGCGTCGTGTCCGTTCACAGCATCTTCTTTTCACCAAAAAAAAAAAACCGTCTGCAAACAAAATACCTAAAAACAACAACTTTCCTCAATTCAAGGCCTCACTGGCGCAAGTGGTAGCTACTTGGCTCACTAGGTACGGAATTGCAAGTTCAATCCCCGGTTAGGGAAAAAAATTTGCTTCGGTGACTATACAGAGAGCTGAACTTTCGATTGGCGCTACTATTAGAAGGAATGTGGTGAGGACACTTGGTAATGTCCGAAATAGCTATAATTCTATCCAAATAGTGTTGTTGTACACAAGTTGGCTGGGACAAAGATTTCCCAACCGAAATTGTCAGGGGCTGTCCCCCCTTAAAGTAAGTTAGAATCGTTGTTCCTCCTAACTCACCCACCACCATAACAAAAACATCTGTTTGGCATAACGTCACTATGTCGTCTATGGATCGACTCCAAAAATAAATCCACTTCCGAGGATCCTAGCCACCATCTGCCAAAACTACAGCAGCTTGGTTTAGCTCGCAAAACTGACTTCCGACTCATGGTAATCGCTTTTCATAAGACATCTCGACCTCACTTCGTAGGTCATAGCCCTTGACGTTCAATTTTTTTTTTGTAAGCTAAGTGTGAAACCTATCAAAAGTAACACTTAGTCTCTGACCCTGTATCAACAATGTTGATCCTTGCAATTCCTCCACATCGGTACACCCGATTACCATTTTTTTAAGTAATCAACTGGTGATACATCATCTCTCATGACACTGCAACAGAGAAGCAACAATACGAAGAAAAAAAAAAGATTAATCGTCATCATAACAATAATCCCCGACATTATTCGACAGATGTCATAAGATATCCTTACAAAATCCTATTTTTTAACAGAATCATCCAAAAAATGCGTTTTTTTCTCCTTTAAAAAAAAAAACAGAAACAAGCATAACGTCCCGAAAGTCATTGTCGTTGGCGCAGCGCACACACTTACACAGTCGATCGTAATTGTTAAAAAAGGACACACAGCCATCTGCCTCCTGTGCTCGTATGTATCAACTCAAAGCATGTCTCCGGTGCGCTGTGGAATCAATTTAATCTGCCTGCTGGTGGTATTATGTTGGGGCGTAGCCATTGACCACGAAGCCAATCAAAGTCAAAGCCCTGCACATACCCTTCAATGCAGGAGAGTACTACCAACCTAGGGACTAATAAAAAAGCGAATTAAAAGATATTTTATTACCGAAATTTAAGATACCACCGTTGCGTTGGTTGTAAATGCATATGGCACGCGTTTGAGTGGCGTTATTTCAATTTGCCACACGTGAGATGATCCGTAAAAAAGTTGTCGAGGATAAAATACCTAAACCCCCACACATGCAACGTCTATCTCAGATGAATCGTGGAAAATCTCCACTCAAGCATTCAAATTAAATGGAAAACCAATTAGCGGATTCTCTGCAACAGACCTAGGCTATTATGATGGTTGTCCAGGGCGCATTACTGGTTCTGGGAGCCAACGTGTAGGTGCACAGCATTCATAGTTAATTGAGATGTCATCATACGCCTGTCATGAGTCGTCACTTAGCAAGCGTATTTTATTCCAATTAACACACCATCACCTGAAGCAACGCTCCACAAACAAAAAAAAAAAGGTGTAGGGCTGTCTGTATAGAGAGGCCCAAAGCAAACTCATCTCGTTATCACGATGCAAATGATCTCCACACATCAGCGTTCACCGATCGTCGCCGCGCCGGCCGTTGCGCATGCCCTGGCAGGTTAAGCCAGTCAGGCATCAGTGGCACTGATCGAGATCACGACTTAATGTTTAGATATTCCATTATAACGTTCGTAATTATAACAAACCTTCCTAACGATGGTCGAGATGGGTTTTTCTTTGGCAGATGGCTGTGGCGATATATTGCATCTTGATGGGTGTAGATATGCTCATTCAGATTTTCCCAGGCCGGTCCGTTTCCGTTGTGCAAATGCGTTTCTGCCTCCTGTCAGCTCTTAATTTGTATATTTGATGAAGTTGGTGTCAATTTGTTGAAGCTCTGTTGACACTAAGTGGGAATGGGGTCTCTTTTTGGACATCTTTTCGTATTGGATGACAGATGATGACTTCCTGAAGTTGGATGCTGTTTGATCGATATGTTACGACTTTCTTTAGGTAGGTAAACAGAGGTTAGTGATGGAGGTGTCGATTTCGACTGCTGTCTGACACAGAAAGCGATCAGATTTATGTTGTGTCATAAATTTTGCGTTATCATTGAATTCAAATTGAAAATTGAAGCCTTGACAAGAGAGCGGAAGTCAGAAAAGGGTTTTGATATATTCATTAGAAAAAGAAATAAAAATCAATAACGACTGTTAACGGGTGCATTTTTATATAGCGATAAGCGAGCTTTTGTCCCTAATGACGGACATTTCTGATGAGGTTCATAAAAGTACCGAAAGCTTTTTTATCTCGAGATTATTTTGTATTCAGAGAATACAATTAGTGAGAGCATTCTGCAAGCGAATAAAATATACATGAAGTCAATGAATATATGTTACGTCTAGGATTTATGATAAATCGGATACTGGTAGCAATATAAAGGATTGGACTTACATACATACATACATGGCAAAGCTTTAAATTACTTACTAAAGTGGCGCTGCAGTCAGGAATGAACCTGCTCCTCAACCAATATGCCTCTCCAATTAGCCCGGTCCTTCTCAAACTTCCTCCAGTTACGACTCCAAGTTGGTTGAAGTTGGTTTCTACTAACTTGGTGCGCGCCACTTAAGGTGATGTTTTCCTCTACTACGTCCGACGGCTGACTGGGATTCGAATACTCTGCTGGCCGAAAATTGAGGTCCATTCGTTCTGTATATCCTAGTCATCTTAAGCGTTCATGTGGAGTTTTTTTTTTACCAGGGGCATGTCACTGTACAGCTCGGATACTTATTGGTCTTCGTCTCCAATGGCCGTCAAGAAGATTTTTCGAAGAATTTTCCTCTCGAATCGACTAAGGATTCCTTCATCCGCTTTTGATACGGTCCATGCTTCAGCGCCGTAGAGCAGGACTGGGATGATATGGGTCTTATATAGGATCTCCTTAGTACTTCGAGTGAGGGCTTTAATACTTAATTGCCTTCTTAGAGCGAAGAAACAGCGGTAATTCTTCGTTTAATTTCTGACGAGAGGTTGTTGTCGGAGGTAATAGTGGGGCTAAGATAGACAAAGTCCCATACGTACTAACTCAAAGTTATAGCTGTCAATGGTGACGTTCTGTCCAATTCGTCTATCTTGTGTGTCATTTCGAGTTGACAGCATATACTTAGTCTTACCCTCAACCATTTTTGCCGCTTCCTTCTCTATTTTAGCAAACGTGGCTCTCTACTAGCAAACGTGGCTTCCTTCTCAATACTAGCAAAAGTGGACATTGAGTCCTACTAATGATGTCAATATCGTCGGCGTATGCTAGTAGTTGCAGCGATTTTTGGAAAATTGTGCTTCTGGTGTTGGCTCGGGAGTTTTCCACAGTCCTCTCAAGACTCGAATTGAAAAAGTCACATGACAGCGCATCGCCTTGCCTGAATCCTTTTATTGGTATCGAATGTGTCGGTGAGGTCGTTTCCGACCCTGATGGTGCAGCGAGAATTCTCCATCGTCATCCTACACAAACGGACGAGTTTACCAAACGGTATACCAAAACTAGACATGGCTCTGTATTGTTCGTCTCTATAAATGCTGTCGTATGCGGCTTTGAAATCGATAAATAGGTGGTGGGTATCGATTTGGACTTCTTGGGTTTTTCCAGGGTCTGCCGAAGTGTGAAAATTTGATCGGTTTTGGACTTTCCTGGCCTAAAACCACACTGATAAGGGCCGATCAGGTTGTTGGTAAACGGTTTCAGGCGTTCACATATTACGGCAGATAGGATCTTGTAGGCGATGTTGAGGAGACTTATGCCTCTGTAGTTGGCGCAGTTCAGAGGGTCTCCTTTTTTTGTGGATCGGGCAAACGATGCTGAGGTTCCATTCTTCAGGCATATTTTCATCCGACCAGATTTGGCTTATGAGTTGGTGGATGTTGCTTACCATGTCATCTCCGCCAGCTTTATAAAGCTCAGCGGGAAGGCCGTCATATCCGGCGGCCTTATTATGCTTGAGTTTAGATATAGCTATCCTCACTTCACTCAGGTCGGGTGGTTGGCAGTTTTCGCTGTCGTTGCCAATATTGAATGGTTCGTTCTGCCTGACAGCGGAATGTTGTTCGTCATCGCCGTTTAACAGTCTGCAGAAGTGGTTCTTCCATATCCTCAGCATCGATTGTGTCTCAACTACGATATTTCCTTGTTCATCTCGACAGGATTCTGTTCGAGCCTTGTATCCTTGGCTTTGACGTTTTACACTTTGGTAAAACTTGCGAACATCGTTCCTCGAGTGGCACCTCTCTATATCCTCGATCGCGCGCTTTTCTTGCTCTTTTTTCTTTTTGCTGCAAAGCCGATGTTCTTCCCTTCTTCTTTGCCTATAGAGCTCAATGGCAGCTCTCGTCTTCACCTGCAGCTTAGCCTTGTAGGCCTCGTTCTTGGCTGCGAGCATCTGTCGACATTCCTCATCAAACCAGGGGTTTCTTGCTGGTGGGCGCGAGAAACCTAGCACATCAGTTGCGGCTGATCTAATGGCCTGTTGGCATCGTTGCCATTGTTCTTCGACATTCGATGCTGGTGGTATGGTGTTAATCGAGAGGTTAAGGGATACGCGTTGTGCGAAGGTCTTGGCGGTCTCTTGCGATTGCAGTCTTCCGACATTAAATTTTTTCACAGTATTTCTGGATTGTTGTGGCTTGGTGGATATCCGCATTCTTACCTTGGCTGCTACAAGGTAGTGATCCGAGTCGATGTTAGCTACTCGGAATGTTCGGACATCCAAAATACTGGATGCGTGCCTCTAGTCTATCGCAATGTGATCAATTTGGTTGACCGTTCGTTAATCTGGAGACCGCCATGTCCCCTTATGGATATCGAGGTGAGGAAACCGTGTGCTGGCTATAGTGGCATTTCGTTCCGTAGCGAAATCAATTAGCCTAAGTCCGTTACCAGACGTGTTGTCGTGTTGGCTATGTTTTCCGACAATACTTCTAAAGATGTCTTCTCTTCCTACCTTTGCGTTAAAATCTCCCAGCACGATTTTAACATCGTACTTCGGTAGTCGCTCATAGGTTTTGTCGAGGAGCTCGTACAAGCAATCCTTAGTTTTATCATCCTTTTCCTGCGTCGGAGCATGAGCGCATATAAGGCTTATGTTGGCGAATTTGGCCTTGATGCGGATTGTTACAATGCGTTCGCTAATGTCTTGCAAACATAGGACTTCTTGCCTAAGTCTGGCACCTATAACAAATCCGCATCCAAATAGTCGCTGTTTCTGCTCACTATAACACGGTCCATAGTAGATGTCACAGTTTTTCATCCTCTTTTTGCCCGGCCCATCCTATCATATTTCCTGGATGGCAGTAATGTCTGCTTTGTAGCAGTTTAGGGCTTCCGCTAGTTGTTCGCCTGCACCTCTTCTGTTTAATGTTCTCACATTCCAGGTGCAGATACGAACGTCGTTGTCCTTTTTTCGTTTAGCATGGTCGTCAACAATAATATCAGTCCTTTCCGAGGCTATTGGTTGCTTCGTAACATAATCTCTTTTCCGTGGATGGGTAGTTAACCCAAAGCACAACCCCCAACCTGGAGGGCGAGGCCCTTGTTTTGACCCTAGAAACAGCGGGTCGGAGAAAATACCGATGTCAGTAACCCATTTTGGGATATGAGCGCTACCGTGGACCCATTGAGAGCTCCTCCGCCACCAACTCTTTTCCAATATAGACCTGGTGTTCAAATATGTCGAAGCAGCTCATATAGGATGGATGGGCCATCGATGGATGGTCATAGGTTTTGTCAAGGAACTCATAGAAGCAATCTTTCGCTTTGTCATCTTTAGTCGGGGCTTGAGCGCTTATAAAGCCTATGTTGGTGAATTCGGCCTTGATGCGACTTGTTTTCTGACACATATTACAGATCCGCATTCGAATAGTCGCTGTTTCTGCTCACTTTAACACGGTCCTTAGAAGATGTCACAGTTCATCGTCCTGTTTTGTCCGGCACATCGCATCGTATTTCCTGGATGGTAGTAATGTCTGGTTTGTAGCAGTTTAGAGCTTCCGCTAGTTGTTTGCCTGCACCTCTTCTGTTTAATATTTTCTCATTTTAATTGCAGATACGAACGTCCTTGTCCTTTTTCTTTTAGTTTTTTGTTTTAGCAGAGTCGTCAACAATAAAATCAGTCCTTTCCTAGGCTATCGGTTGCTTCGTAACAAATTTTTTTTTTCTATGGGTGGGTAGTTAACCAAAAGCACAACCATAGGGCACGGGGCTCAATCCCGTAGCGGATACTGATGCTATCCTGTTCACCCTAATCGCGATATTGAGGAAAGAGTCTCTTTTAATCACTGTCATCTTCGCACTGAAATCCAAGCTTGGCGATCTGAGAATCACTGTTTCAAAGGGTCAACTTGACTCATGGGTGAAAGTGATATGCTACATGGCTCTAACAAAGCAAATCATCGCTTACGGTTTTCCCATGTGGTTCATTGTAGGAAAGGATACGACTTTTTGAGAGGCGGTGTCTTCGACCGCGTACATAAAATACTATCGCAACAAGGTCCTATCGATGGGACTCAGCTGAAAAGAGTTGAAAATCCCTAATAAGATGATTCGAAGGCACGTCTTAAGAGCGATGGTAAGCGACAATAGCCTGATCTTTGGGGCTTACTACCACAATAAGTTATAAATGGAGAGCTAATGTCAGGCTTTGCTTTATTCCTCCAGAGGCATTCGATTATATCGACTCTCGCTAGGGTTACTTCAGAAAATAAGTGGTACCCCGGTATTATACCATCGCCACCGGGGCGATCGGGACGAGTGGCTAAACCGCAACGTGTACGTTGACACTGTTCTAGAGCTCCTCCGCTTTAGAGCGGCGATTTCGGCACGGCACTGACTTTTGGTGGCTAAATGGGGAGAGTGCCCTCAAGACTTTGCGGACTTTAAGTCTACTCCTTAGTTTTAGAAAATATTAACTTTAGATACAAGGTCTGAGACGAGTTCTGCTCGTCATATTAGTCGTGTTTCATGCATTCTGGTCGCTCACCCAAGGACTCAATTGGGATGGCGACCACTCTGGGCATATGGCAACGAGTGATGTGTTCTTCACTTCATTTGGTATTAAGTTTCCAATCGTCCCTATAGGTAAGGATGTCACCTAGGTGTGAATATCTGAAAGTCCTTCCTAACATGTTCTTAAACTATCATCTGAAAAGATTGAAAAGGTTACAATGCCATTGATTTGAAAGATATTATGACAACACAAGATCCCACAAATCATCAAATATCGCAATAGAACCTTAAAAAAAACTTCCAGAAATCATTAAGGTACACAATAGCCACTACCTAACCACTGATCCTCTACTTCCGAGTTTGGAAATCTCTTCGCATTGCCTCTTAATCCTGCACATCCGGTTACCATATACATTAATTGCAAATTCTCTCAAGACAATCAAACTAAATCCCAGGAAACTCATAAGGACCTTTTTAGTCCTTTTTCTCTACTCTAGCATCAATCATCCATCTCCCATTTCATTGAATTAAAAAACAAAATCCACATCCAACATGTGGTTCCATTAACCCGCATCCGTAACATCCGTCCACTGATGGTGTTTGCTAGAACTAGAAAAATTAAAAAAAAAATATCCTCGCATTCCTTTCCGGGACACAGAACAAACTTATTCTTCAAACAGGACACACCACCACGGAAAAAAAAACCCTCTTCCGTGTTGGGACAAATCAACAGGCTTCCGGAAGCAGTGTACACTTACACACTTGTTCTTCTTTACCTATTCCATGTGTGCACCACACAATTTCCTATATGCGCGCACAGATTTCAATCGGTCTAAGTTTTTGTTGTTGCCAGGACACTCTACATCTGCATATGACGATGACGACGACGTGGATGGTGATGATTCTATGCAAACGAAAGAACATGTGGAATTGAGTTTTATTTATTTTCGAAGAAAAAAAAACAGAAGCAACAGTGTGTCCCACTCTGCAAAAGGACATTCAAGGACCAACAACAACAACAACAAAAAAAACTGATGGAACACATTAAAATGTGAAAAAGAGCAGCACCTTGAAAACAATTTGAAACGAACATGTGCTTTTGGACGGACACACATTCAACAGGGAGAAAGGATCGCCCAGGGAAATGTATCGAATCTTTGCGTGAAGGGAAAAATATGCGTTTTCATCCTGCTGAACGGATAAGCGAATACAGTTTTTGTATTTTCTGTTGTTGTTGTGTTTTAGTACAGCACTTGTACCATATCTACCCGGGATACCTGTTGTGAACAGATTTTTGAGATGCATCCTGATTGTGAACAGATTTAGGGAGAGGCAGATGTTACAGAAATGCAGAGATAATCTGAGGGACTTGTTGAATTTTCGAGAAAATACCTTGAATCTGGAACTATACTTAAGAGCAACAGATTTATGTTTGCAAAGGGTCCTTGTGAACGGCACCTGGCAAGAGGGTGTATTGTCTTTTGTTTGAATTTATTGCTAAAATAAATAAATCTGTCCGAGCCGTCTTGGTCAGTGTAGCAGGGGTGACGGACAATCTTTTGTGCAGGTTGTTCTAGTTTACGTAAGGCACTGGGCGTTTCGCTTTGATAAAAAAAGCATCGACATTTTTTTTCTGATTTATAATGTATAGGGGTGGACATGGTTTAACTGTTAAGGCAGTTTACAATATTTGATTTAACCCCACCCCGTAAAAGTAGAAAAAACAAAAGGTCCAGGACCAAAAAAGAACGATTTTTGCAAACCTGTTCTGAGTGACGTAATGAAATATTTGTAGATACCCATGTAGGAATGTCATGTAGTGCCATCAGTATCCGGGAAACCTGTGATGCGTGCATTTTTTGTAAATACTCCACAAAATCGAAATTCGGGATACAGCGAACTACATGAACATGGCATGGATGGACCAAAATGTATGCATTTCGTACCTGCTCAACGAAATTTCAAGACTGAACAACTAGCAAGATACTGTAGTTCCTTGCCAGGCTAAGTTGAAATGAAAATAAAAATTTCTGGCGAGCTTCATTACCCCGGGCAAAGCTTTTTCACAACCATTCATGTGAGCGTGTGTACCTCATGCACTTTGGCGGGACCTCCTGTTTTATGCCGACCCCGAATGGCTAAGTTAAGATAAGCTTTTCTTCACAATTGATACTACTCGAATGATTTGTCAGACCATCACGAGAAGAGGGCCAGTGGAAAATCATTTAGGTGTTGCTATGGTTGGGAATCGAACCGAGGCCTTCTGCGCGGCAGTTCATCGCACTATCCATCGAACCACTGAGCTAAGTTGATAGCCTTGTAATTACCTGGATAATACTCGTATCCTATGGTGATGTGATCACTGATCAGCCTAATACGATTGCTTCTGATTTTGTTGTTGTTAACTTGCAGTTACTTTTTTGTTTTCTATTTTTCACGAGAGCACATGGCCTGGAAATCTGATTGGCACTATGTTGTCTTTTCGGATGAAAAGAAATTTAATTTGGAAGGACCCGATGGATACAACTATTATTTCCATGATCTTCGGAAGGAGGAACATCAGTTGGATCGACTTCATAGTTCTGTGGGCGGTGTGATGGTGTTGGGAGCTATCTCCTACTATGGTACGTGCGAGCTGCAATTTCTGAACACAAATACGAATGCAAACACTTATAAAAACGTACTGGAAACTGCTTTTCCCGATTTTAAAAAATTATTTGGAAATGTACCATGGCGTTTCCAACACGACAATGCTCCGATTCACACTGCCCGGATGATTAGGTCTTGGATTGAAGCACAAAACGTCGATTTTTTGAAGTGGCCGCCTTACTCACCGGACATCAATATAATAGAAAACGTATGGGGATGGCTGGCTCGCAAAGTTTACGAATCTGGTAGGCAATATTCTACCAAAGAGGAATTAATTGAAGGCATTAAAAGCGCTTGGTCAGCCATTTCCTTGAATTATATTGGATAGTTGTACGAATCGCTTCCCAATCGGTTCTATGAGATGATTCTCAACAAGGGAGGATCGACTCATTATTAAAATTGTAAAAAAAAGTTTAAATTAGTTAATTTATAAGTTTAAAAATAAGTTCTTATGTGAAAAAGTTAAAAAAAATTTAAAAAAAGTGATGTGTGCTAACCTGATGACCTAATTTAAATTTTTAATTTTTCAGTTGATTTCGAAAATAAATTATAAAAAAATATTGACAAATAGAGAAACACTAATTTTTGTTTTATTTAGTTGAAAATTGATTTGTTAATAATCGCTAGAATTTTTAGAATTTTAGCTTTCTTACTTTTATTAGATATGAGCGAAAAATATTAAAATCAGGGGTGTGCTAACCTGATGACGCGCAGTGTATAACTCAAGTCCATCTAACAATAACACGAACAACGCAAAGCAAAACTTTTTTGTTACAGAAAAAGTTCACAATTGAACAAACATCCAGGAGACACGTTTCCATGCACATATAGGGTGTGTCAACTTAAAAAAATAACGATTTCAACATATGAGTTACCGCAAGTTTCGGCAGAACTCCCAATTTCAAATCGCCAATCAAAGGCGAGTGTTGTTACATTTCTTAGATCCAGACTTTTAAAAGCCTGCCTCTCCTTGACGATTTAATGAGAGCTTTCATTGATTATATCCTGTTTTTAAAACTTTTCAACCTAACGCTTAAAAATCAACCAAAGATGATCCTTGCAGGTGTTTATTGACTGTGCTCTGCAATTGCTGTTGGTTATACAAAGTGCGCCATATTTTATGTCGGTATTTAAACATGGAATAACTTTGACAGCTTTCAACCGATTGATATGATTATACATGTTTTTGAAACATCAATTCAGCATAATATTGAACATAAATCTTTTCACATCGAAACAACGTGCTGAAATAGTGACGTCGTACATTGAAAATAGTCGTTCAGTTGTGTTAAACTATCGTGACCAACAAGCACCGTCTTACGCGTCGTTTGATGTCGAATTTAATCGGACACGGGACAGTAAAAGATCATCGACATCCCGATCGATCATCAATTCCTAAGACGAAAAATGAGCCCACAAATGACGTATAGTCACCGCGTATCAGTGGAACCACCTTGCGGCGCATTTTGTTTGGTGATTTGCATTTGTTTCCGTAAAAACTGCAATTGGTCCAAAGAACATTGCCGACAGACCGCTTGGAATACGGCCAAATAGTCGCTCAAATGGTTGAACTTGCCCGAATTTTTCGAAGCAAATTTTGATGCACAAATATGGCACATTTCACACTCTCTGGGGCAGTTAACATGCAAAAATTTCCGCATTTAGGGAACGGGGAATACATACGAGATCCATGAAACACCATTGCCTGACCAAAAAGTGACAGTTTGGGCTTGCGTTCGCTCCCCATCGAGTGTTTCGTGTTCTTCAGAGAACACGAAACACTCGATGGGAGATATCGGTGGAAGTTGGCTCTTTTGGTCTGTGAATGAGGAAAAAGATCTGGATGGTTACTGGTTTCGGCAAGACGGTGTACCATGCCACACTGCAAATCAAACAGTTTCTGAACAAAAATTTCCTGGACCTGTGGTGTCAAAAATGGCGAAAGAAAAATTTGGCCAACCATATCACCAGATTTGACCACTCTGTGCTTCTTTTTGTTGGGTAATTTGAAAAGAAAAGTGTATGCTAGCAAACCTCAGGGCTCATTGTTTCATCACTTTTTTTTTTTAAATATAAGCTGGGGTCCTATATATTGGTGGAAATGCGTCTTCTGGAAGTGCGGTTCATTATTATCTTGTGTAATAAACAGAGTTTTGGTATAGCGTTGTTCGTGTCATTGTTAGATGGGTTCTGTGTCGAGAAACAACCTCACCGACTCATTCGATACCAAAAAATGAATTTATGAAAGCGATGCGCTATCATATGACTTCTTTAATCTAATTCCTGAGCGGATTATGCAAAACTCCCAGGCCAACACCAGAGGCACAATCTTCTATAAATCGGTCCAACTACTGGCATACTCCGACGATATTGACTTCATTGGTCGGATTCAACGTGATGTCATAGCCACGTTTGCAAGTATAGAGAAGGAAGCGGCAAAAATGGGTTTTATCAGCAAATGATGGTAAGTCTATGTTTATGCTGTCAACACAAAATGACACACAACATCGACGAATTGGACAGAACGTCACCATTGACAGATATAACATTGAGGTAGTATGGGACTTTGTTAACTCGGCTCCGCTATTAACTCTGACAACAACATCTCCGCTGTTTCTTCTGGATAAGAAGGCAATTCAGTTATAAAGCCCTTACTCGAACTACTAAGGAGGTCCTATATTAGACGTTGATCATTCCTGTCCTGCTCTACGGGATTTGGTCGATTTAGGAGGAAAATTCTTCGAAAACTCTTCGGTCCCGTTTGCGTTGACGGGCTATCGAGACGAAGATTCAGCCACGAGCTATACGAGCTGTACAGCGACATGTCAAAAAAAAACTCCGCATTGGATGTTTAGGATGGCTAGGACATGTAGAATGAATGGATAGCAATACTCCGACTCGCAGAGTCTATGATTCCCAGCTTGACGTCGGACACAGTAGAGGAAGACCTCGCTTTTAGTGGCACAAAAGTAGAAACCGACCTCAACTAACTTAGAATGCGCAACTGTAGGCTGTTAGCTAAGGACCGGGCTAATTGTAGGGGCATGTTGGTTGAGGCCCAGGTAAGTAAGTAAGTAATTCATCAAGCCCCACTGCTCGGATGGAAACGTTTTAAAAATTGGAATTAAGAGTATCACTCGCAACGGGGGTAACGGTGGAGATGAAAAATTTCGATTTAGCTCATTACCAACCATTCCGTCAATATGACTATTTTTGGCTTTGGCAACTCCAACTTGACATAGATTTTTCCCGAGATCTTGTTCGCTGGCCAATGGATTTGACATTTGACGTTGTGCAGTGCATATAGCCATTACGACTTCGTTGCGAAGTAAGCGGTACACGCGGTGATATTCTTGATATATGCTTGATCGCGTCTTGACATGAGCTCGCGAATCTAAGACGAAAACCATGGTTTTTCGACTGGTGTACAATTTTTTATTATAAGTGGTACGTGCCTCTTAAAAACAGAAATTTTCATTGAAGCATGTTGCTGGTTCTAACATGTTCATCCAATACACCATGATCTATGCGCCTCAAATACATGCATTGGAAGGTTTGGATATAAGGTGATGCTTAAAAAATGCAGGTGGTGAAAGTTGATCATAGAAGGTTACTTGTCATGATTGCTTTCCCATAATATATCCAGTAGCGTTGGAAGATGATTTGAGAAGTTTGTAGGGTTGGTGGTAATAACAGCACTCAAGTTCAGGGCTTCTTGTTAAGCAACAAAAAGAGTCGGACAAACTCTCATTAAACCAAGTTTCCGTCGCTCATATGACGCCTATATCTGATGCTTCGAATATGTCTCGAAATTCGTCTATTTAACGCATTAAACTCCGTCTAGTATTCCCTGCAGTCGATTAATTTAGCCGCGATTTATATTGATTGCACTTCGTATACAGATCAAGCGGCCATGGGCTAAACGAATGAATTAAGCAATGTGCCCAGGATCGAGGACGATTGCCTTAGGTTGAGACCCCTCAACGACTTCAAGTAAAAGTCCATCTGGGTTAATTAAGTAATCCAAAAAAAAAATCACAGCGCCCCACAATTAGCCTACCAAATTAGGTGCACCCGGGAATTTGTATCTCACAAACACCTCCCATCGACTCATCGATAAAAACAGTAATTTCGATCCATTCACTGCCATAAATCACCCGCTCATCAAGTACCATTAGTGTGTGCATGCAATCCCAATCCATCACGTACTCCATGTTCGCAGATGTCACATTTTGCTCATTAGTCGCCTCGAAAATGCAGCGAATGTATCGAGAACATCCGCGCTGAATGGAAACGTACTCGTTGTTGGATCTTTTATGTCGATTTCATGCACAACCGAAAAATCTCGCACAAACATTGTCATTCATTGCCGACCATATTGGCTCCAAAGGATGTGACACCTATTAAGCTAACCAAAGTGATCAGTTCTGATCGCTTGATCGTATTTTAATGGGCGAATTAAAACGTTTTACTTCCATCAAACCATGACAGAGCATTGCTGACGAACAACAACAACAAACAAATGTCGTCGTATCGGTAATTCGTGAGAATTGAATTTTTTTTGTTTTTTTTCATTGGAGAGGCCGAAATTTCTGAAACTCATCACGTCCCCGTGTTTGGAAGATATAAATTCTTCAACCGAAATGTCTTCTCGGCCAACAATGCCACCGAAATAATTAAAACGCCATAAAGTCATAGACACCGAGCGTTTGGACTTAGGGCACCGCCAGCAATGGATACGGGGACTCCAGGTAATAAAATTCACACTGACACCGACACCAATCGAAGATCGAAATCCATGCTTTATGGGGGAAAGGGCATTTTTGGGCATTTTAGAGCATTTTGGCCACCGATTTGTGTCCACGTTGGTCGTGCCTTCAACTAGATTTTTGATTGCGCGTTCGGTTGTCGTGGTATAGGATTGTGTGCTGCTGGATCACAAGTCACATCACGTCTCTACCTTCAACTGGAGCCTAATTTACATGCGTCCAGAAAAGTGTCGTCGATTTTAAATTAGCCGCGTTTATGGTACCGAGAGGTATGAGTATGTGAACGGGGGTACCTATACGGTTACGTACTCTGGGAGCTAAAGTTTCTCAAGAAATTGTCGCGGAAAACCAAAGCACGAAATTAAGTCTCAGTACGGATCCCACTTATTTGCTGTTTCCATAATTTAGACGATTTTTGATTGCTCCTCCGCACGGTTTGGTGGCTGGAATGCGAAATGTGTATCGACATTTGGTAGAGGAGTTCGTCAGAACAATTGATTTGGCTTGAGAAGGTTTTGATGAAAATTCTTTGTTAGGAGGAGAGGGTTCTCTGCATGCCGAATGAGATCGATTTGGCCAGTAGTCGTTAGGTATACCTAGAATTGTGTTCCGTCACACCTATTTCAAGTTCATAAATACCAGCGGGTTTAGGTGGTTGAATTGGTAATTTTATTGGGCACACATGGCTTAAAGATTCAATTGGTAACAAGAGCACTTTGGCAGTTTGATTAACTTCCTTGTTTTGCGAATTGGACAGTTTAAGTGGAACTCGTGATGATATCTGAAGCTACTGCGTATATTCTGACAGGAACAATGAACTTAACATTCTCATCCGCAAGTTCGACATAACATAAGGGAATGGAATGCAGAATATGGTCAGAAATCATAAAACCGTCTGGGTACATAAAAATTAACCGTTCAGGAGTAATAAAACAGAAGTGTAAGTGAACTCGAAACTTTATGGCAGAACTTTATTGAGTAGGTGTTTGTATGGCTTGAAAGGCATGCTGATTTCATTAATAGAGTATTGGGTTCCATTCTTCAGCGTCAACCTTAAGAAACATCATTTGGTCTATGGATTTGCTTTCCCTTGTTCGATTATTTGAGCAAAAGAAATCTTAATCAGGAAAAAAAGTGCAGAAGAAGAAGAAAGGCGTCAAACGTCAGAAATCGATGCGATAGTTCATTTGGGCGGAAGAGCTCATAAGCACTGTCGAAGTGTCTGTCAATAGATAGCCGCGCATTACTTAAGCGGTGATAGAATACATGAATACATGGGATACCATGCCTTTCATAGACCAACTAAAAATTTAATAAAGTCTGACATTAGCAGCCAATATTGAGAGTACGCAAGCCCGATTGCGCTGCCTATAACTAAAAAATCCACCAGATGAAGCCTATATTCATACCGTGCCACATGCCTTTTTTAGAAACAACGGGTAAAATACTCGAGCGCATCATATGCAACCAATTAGGAGTGGTAATTGATGAAGCCGGAGCACTCTCCAACCAACAGTATGGGTTTAGAAAAGCTCCTCTCACAGTAATAGCTATATAGAGGGTAACTAAAGGGTCTTCCATCAAGCGCTTCCTATATTTAAATTTAAATAAACCAAAGTGTGTGTGAGTTTGAGGGAGTGTCCTCTCACAAAGGCAGCGGAGGAATTCCCTAGATGGAGTCAACGGTGCCGTCTACAGCTCCAGTTTGATCGCACTGGTAGTGAAATCCCTATATGAGCTGCTTCGACATATTTGAACACCAGGTCTATAGGGATTTCCAATACTGAGCCAGGGTATTGGAAAAGAGTTGGTGGCGGAGGGGCCCTCAATGGGTCAACGGTAGCGCTCATATCCCAAAATGGGTAACTGACATCGGTATTTTCTCCGACCCGCTGTCCTAGGGTCAAAACAAGGGCCTCGCCCTCCAGGTTGTAGGTTGTGCTTCGGGTTAACTACCCATCCACGGAAAAAAGATTATGTTACGAAGCAACCAATAGCCTTGGAAAGGACTGAAATTATTGTTGACGACCATGCTAAACAAAAAAAGGACAACGACGTTCGTATCTGCACCTCGAATGTGAGAACATTAAACAGGAGAGGTGCAGGCGAACAACTAGCGGAAGCCCTAAACTGCTACAAAGCAGACATTACTGCCATCTAGGAAGTACGATGAAATACGATGGGATGGGCCGGGCAAAAAGAGGATGAAAAACTGTGATATCTACTATGGACCGTGTTATAGTGAGCAGAAACAGCGACTATTTGGATGCAGATTTTTTATAAGTGCCAGACTTAGGCAAGAAGTCTTATGTTTCCAAGACATTAGCGAACGCATTTTAACAATCCGCATCAAGGACAAATTCGTCTAGGTTTCTCGCGGCCACCAGCAAGAAACCCCTGGTTTGATGAGGAATCCCGACAGATGCTCGCAGCCAAGAACGAGGCCTACAAGGCTAAGCTGCAGGTGAAGACGAAAGCTGCCATTGAGCTCTATAGGCCGCCGGAAATGACGGCCTTCCCGCTGAGCTTTATAAAGCTGGCGGAGATGACTTGGTAAGCAACATCCACCAACTCATAAGCCAAATCTGGTCGGTTGAAAGCATGCCTGAAGAACGGAACCTCAGCATCGTTTGCCCGATCCAGAAAAAAGGAGACCCTCTGAACTGCGCCAACTACAGAGGCATAAGTCTCCTCAACATCGCCTACAAGATCCTATCTGCCGTAATATGTGAACGCCTGAAACTGTTTACCAACAACCTGATCGGCCCTTATCAGTGTGATTTTAGTCCAGGAAAGTCCACAATCGATCAAATTTTCACACTTCGGCAGATCCTGAAGAAAACCGAAGAAGTCCAAATCGATACCCACCACCTATTTATCGATTTCAAAGCCGCATACGACAGCATTTATAGAGACGAACTATACAGAGCCATGTCTAGTTTTGGTATACCTTCCAAACTCGTCCGTTTGTGTAGGATGACGATGGAGAATTCTCGCTGCTCCATCAGGGTCGGAAACGACCTCACCGACACATTCGATACCAAAAAAGGATTTAGGCAAGGCGATGCGCTGTCATGTGACTTCTTCAATTTGATTCTTGAGAGGATTGTGCAAAACTCCAAAGCCTTCACCAGAGGCACAATTCTCCAAAAGTCGGTGCAACTACTAGCATACGCTGACGATATTGACATCATTGGTAGGACTCAACGTGATGTCATAGCCACTTTTGCTAGTATAGAGAAGGAAGCGGCGAAAATGGGTTTAGCAGTAAATGGGGGTAAGACTAAGTATATGCTGCCATCACGAAAGGACTCACAACATCGACGAATTGGACAGAACGTCACCATTGACAGATATAACTTTGTGGTAGTACGGGACTTTGTCTACCTCGGCTCCGCTATTAACTCTGACAACAACATCTCGTCAGAAATTAAACGAAGAATTACTCTTGCCAACCGCTGTTTCTTCGGACTAAGAAGGCAATTCAGTAGTAAAGTCCTCACTCGAACTACTAATGAGATCCTATATAAGACCCTGATCATCCCAGTCCTGCTCTACGGCGCTGAAGCATGGACCGCATCAAAAGCGGATGAAGAAATCCTTGGTAGATTCGAGAGGAAAATTCTTCGAAAAATCTTCGGTCCCGTTTGCGTTGACGGGCTATGGAGACGAAGATTCAACCAAGAATTATACGAGCTGTACAGCGACATGCCCCTGGTCAAAAAACTCCGCATTGGACGTTTAAGATCGATAGGACATGTAGAACGAATGGACACCAATACTCCGGCTCGCAGAGTCTTCGATTCCCAGCCAGACGTCGGACGCAGTAGAGGAAGACCTCGCCTTAAGTGGCGCGATATCATCGACATCTTTTATCCGTTTGAAAGGGCTATCGATGCCATTCTCTGGGTGGTGCGCATCCGAAATGCCCTATTTTCCATGACTCCGGCATAAATCAGGCTGAATTTGACCGATGACAAGGGATATGTTGGCTCTAAGAGCCGCTTAATCGGATTAGAACTGCGACTTCAGAAAACCCCATAAGAATAAGTCTAACGGGGTTAAATCGCACGATCTCGGTGTTTAGGTTACATCACCTCCACGTAAGATGACCATGCCCTCGAATCGCTCGTACAGAATTTCCAATGTGGCGTGAGCTGTGTGGCACAAAGCGGTGTCCTGTTGAAACTACATGTCGTTGGTGTCCACATCATACAACTCAGGTCAAAAGAAGTTGGTAATCATCGACCTATAGTCCTCGCTGTTAACGGTGATGGCCTGGCCAACGTCGTTCTCAATGAAATATGGATCGATGACGCCTCCAGCTGTGTGCCGTGTGGTACGTAGCGACGGTCTCTGTCGTTGGTGTCCATATCATCCAATTTAGGCAAAAAGAAGTTGATAATCATCGACCTATAGCTCTCGGCATTGACGGTGATGGCCTGGCTAACGAAATATGGACCGATGACACCGCCTTCCCAAAAACCACACCAAACATTGACTTTTTCGGGATGCATTGGATGCTCTTAAATCTCAAGTGGATTGGTTTCGTCCTTAATTCGAAAGTTTTGTTTGTTAACATATCCATGCATCCAGAAATGGGCCGCATCGCTAAAGATGATTTTTTGATGAAAATTAGGGTCAGTTCCCAATTGCTCCATAGCCCATTCAGCAAACACACCTCGCGTCGTTGTCTATGGTCGTTTACCTTCAGATCCTGGGTCAGTCGAATTTTGTACGGGTTAAGTCAAAACGCAAAATTCGCCGAGTATTTTGATTTCTTATGAGCGACGCGAAATCCACTGTCTCGGATTCTTCTGCACAGTATCACGGACAGCGTTGATGTTTTTGGCAGATATTGAGTTTAGTCAACGTATGCTTGTTGGTTTATTATTTACTGCATCAGTGCAATCAAATTTTTCCGCCAGACTGCGAAAAGTCCTCTCGGTAGGATAATGGCGACCGTTAAATGGGTGAGGCGCGCGGAACGTTGCCATTTTGATAAAACAATCATGTGCACGTGTTGTTGAACGCTCTGTCCATCCATACTGATTTGGAAAAACTTGCAAAGTTCGGAAGTCCCTATTAGAAGACACTTTACTTACTTACATGGGCCTCAACCAACATGCCTCCCCAATTAGCCCGATCCTTACCTAACTGCCTCCAGTTGCGCACTCCAAGTTGGTTGAGGTCGGTTTCTAATTGTGCGCCACTTAAGGCGAGGTCTTCCTCTACTGCAAGCCAGAGTATTGGTGTCCATTCATTCTACATGTCCTAGCCATCTTTATCTTCCAATGCAGAGATTTTGACTAGGGACATGTCGCTGTACAGCTCGTATAGTTCTTGGTTGAATTTTCGTCTCCATAGACCGTCTCAATTTTCGTCTCAAATCGTGGATTTCCTTATCCACTTTTGATACGGTCCATGCTTCAGCGCCTTAGAACAGGACTGGGATGATCAGGGTTTTGTATAGGATCTACTTAGTAGTTGAAGTGAGGGCTTTACTACTTCTTAGCCCGAAGAAACAACGGTTCGAAAGAAAAATTTTTCGTTCAATATCTGACGAGATGTTGTCAAAGTGTCAAAGTCCAGTACTACCCAAAAGTTTTATCTGTCAATGGTGACGTTCTGTCCAATTCGTCGATGTTGTGTGTCCTTTCGTGTTGTCAGCCGCTTCCTTCTCTATACTAGCAAACCTGGCTATGACATAACGTTGACTCCTACCAATGATGTCAATATCGTCGGCGTATGCTAATAGTTGCACCGATTTATGGAAGATTGTGTCTCTGGTGTTGGCACCGGAGTTTTGCACAATCCTCTCAAGAATCAGATTAAAGAAGTCACATGACAGCGCATCGCCTTGCCTAAATCCTTTTTTGGTATGTAATGTGTCGGTGAGGTCGTTTCCGACCCTGATGGAGCAGCGAGAATTCTCTATCGTCATCCTACACAAACGGACGAGTTTGGGCGGTATACCAAAACTAGACATGGCTCTGTACAGTTCGTCTCTATAAATGCTGTCATATGCGGCTTTGAAATCGATGAATAGGTGGTGGGTATCGATTTGGACTCCTGGGTTTTTTTTTCCAGAATCTGCAGAAGTGTGAAAATTTGATCGGTTGTGGACTTTCCTGGACTAAAACCACACTGATAAGGGCCGATCAGGTTGTTGGTAAAAGGTTTCAAGAGTTCACATATTACGGCAGATAGGATATTGTAGGAAATTTTGAGGAGACTTATACCTCGGAGGGTCTCTTTTTTTGTGTATAGGGCAAACGATGCCTAGGTTCCATTCGTTAGGCATACTTTTACCCTACCAGATTTGGCTTATGAGTTGCTGAATGTTACTTACCAAGTCATCTCCGAAGGTCATCATTTCCGGCAGCCTTGTTAACCTTGAATTTAGATATTGCTATCCTCACTTCACTTAGGTAACCACCCGAACTTTTCGCTGTCTCTGCCAATGAAGTGATATTTTCAGCATCAACTGGGTCTCAACTACGATCTTTCTTTGTCATCTCGACGGAATTCCGTTCGAGCCTTGAATCCTTGGCTTTGACGTTTTACACTTTGGTAAAACTTGAAAACATTGTTCCTGGCTTGCCACCTCACTATATCCTCGATGGTGCGCTTTTCTTGCTCTTTTTTCTTCTTTCTGGAAATCTGGTCTTACTTCCTTCTCTGCCTATAGAGCAGCTTAGCCTTGTAGGCCTCGTTCTTGGCTTCGAGCATCTGTCGGCATTCCTCGTCAAACTAAGGGTTTCTTGCTAGTGGGCCCTTTTTTCCTTTCTTTTGGCTTGTTGGCAGCATTGCCATTGTTCTTCGACATCCGATGATGGTGGTATGGTGTTAATCGAGAGGTTAAGGGATACGCGTTCCGCGAAGTCTTTTGCGGGCTCTTGCGATTGCAGTCTGTTGACATTAAATTTTTTCACAGTATTTCTGGCGTGGTGGATATCCGCATTCTTACCTTGGCAGCAACAAGGTAGTGGTCCCTGTCAATGTTAGCCCTTCGGAAAGTTCGGACATCCAAAATACTGGATGCGTGCCTCTTGTCTATCGCAATGTGATCAATGTGGTTGACCGTTCGTTGATCTGGAGACCGCCATGTCCCCTTATGGATATCTAGGTGAGGAAACCGTGTGCTGGCTATAGTGGCATTTCGTCCCGTAGCGAAGTCAATATGCCTGTGTTTTCGGACAATATTGCTCAAGACGTCTTCTCTTCCTATCTTTGCGTTAAAATCTCCCAGCACGATTTTAACATCGTACTTCGGTAGACGCTCATAGGTTTTGTCAAGGAACTCATAGAAGCAATTTTTCGCTATGTCATCTTTTTTTTCCGTCGGGGCTTGAGCGCTTATAAGGCTTATGTTGGCGAATTTGTCCTTGATGCGGATTGTTACAATTCGTTCGCTAATGATTTGGAAACATAAGACTTCTTGTCTAAGTCTGGCACTTATAACAAATCCACATCCAAAAAGTCGCTGTTTCAGCTCACTATGACATGGTCCATAGTAGATATGACAGTTGTGCATCCCTCGTTTTGCCCGGCCTATCCCATCGTATATCCTGAATGGCAGTAATGTCTGCTTTGTAGCAGCTTAGGGCTTCCGCTTGTTGTTCTCTGTTCATTTACCCTTGAGATTCCTAGATAGCCTGTTGTCCAAATGCAGGCCCTTTACAACCCTTTACAAATTCTTCAAACTTGGGACTTATAGTGCAATCGCTTAGGCCAAAGATGGTGCTAGGGCATTTAATTTAAATAATCAGCTACTTTGAGAACCTATTTCCACTCTTCGATACCGATGATGGCGTGAAGTACGACAAATCTAGTGGAGTCGGTATTGGGTCCCATCTTATGGAATATTATGTGTCATAGGGTTCTAAGATTCGGAATCCCAAGAGTACGTGCGTCAAATCAGCTCGTGTAACCAATAAGACCAATTCCGTCAAGGGTACTTCAGTCCATTGTAATATTTCCGGCACCCATATGAGCTAAATCAATGACGATTAAGTCCTACGCAAGAAGGATAACATCCGTGATCAGACGTTTTGCACTGAGAATGCGCTGTGCTTATCAGATGATGCTATATGTGTCAAAGCGGGAATGCTACCAGCGGATAGCTTGGCTAACAACTTATAAAGGACTTACGACCCCAAAACCAGAACCCAGCTTCCGTCAAAGAAGTCAAGCTGGAAGAAGAAACGACAAAGCTTTAGCGCATGGCAGTAGGGACTGAACCAGTCTTCAAAGGAAAGATGGACCTAAAGACTTATAGCTGATACAATATCAATGGATGGAGCGGAAACATGGAGAAGTAGTATACAACCTTAGCCAGTTCCTTACTGGACTCGGCTGCTTTCGAAATATTTGCACAAATATGGGCTCAAGGAATCCCCAGACTGTTTAATCTGCGGTGAGGTCCAAGAAGATGTAAAACATGTACCTATTTTTGCAGTGCCCTCATTTTCATATGAATCAAAGAGAACTACAGATTCCAAGATCTCTGAAACAGCAACCCTAACGTGCATCACATGTTTTCATCGAGCTCTATATGGGGCACAGTAACACAAGTTGCAGGGAAATAAAAATAATTTTTTGGCGCATCAGACTCGTTAGCACTCAAAGCCTATTTTTTGACTAATAAATGCCATTTGCTAGATGTCTTTCACTGCTCTGAAATAGTCCTTCTTGTCAGTAAGACCACTCGTCTGTAGCTAGACAAGCAGGCCAGTGGGTCTAAATTCCATTCTAATTGGCAAAACTTGTCCGTGCTGGCCATTTTTTTTCCATTTCTCCCTGAAGTCCTAGAAGTCCTAAGCCATGCGATTCCTAATTATTTAGGGTCATCGTGAACACCTTCATTTATTAGTCCTACACAGGTAGTAGTTGGAACTATCAAGAAAAGCTTATTTCAGCTGCTCGGTGGTAAGAAACAGATAGCCCTAGCATCAACGAACCTTATGCAACAAAAATGTATTTTCTCGAGGTTGAGAGTCGATCCTGTTCCGTAGTTAAATGGACTAAACGAAGCGACGCTATATTATAGTCCATGTCATCCATCGTGGTTTTATGGGTTGTCGACCCTCAGCTGAGGTTTCCAGCTCACATAGGCTTGTACGATCCCTTAGCGATGCGACCTTAAATCGTTTGAAAAAAGGACACCCACTCCGTTCTAACCTCGGACCTTTAAAAAAAAACCCAAAATAATAGTCAAACTGAGAACATCTGCCTTTCGAGGACCTCTTGCTTATCATTTGAAGCCTGCAGACGATATCCCAACAGCATCGATCATAAAAGTGGCAATTCTCTGGAACTGAAAGTCGGAACCATTCTCTAATCACGATCAAACAACCATTTAACTGTGGACCCATGTGGTCATCATGGTCATTTCACAGTGCTTCCCTCAAGTAGCACCTTTCCGTACATCCTATGACGCAACCAACAAACACCGTACGTGCAATAAATAAAAACGGATCCCGCAGGCTGTCATAAAAACGTCGTCTATGACTTGTCTGAATCCTTTTACAACTTGCTCGTCCAAGTTCTATTGTTGCAAAGCCGCCTGTTGCACACATATCCCATTCGAACCAAATAGATGCAAGCAAGTAGCACCATCCAAAGGACGAAAACACGCACCTTTCCTTCAGAGAAACAACAACAAAAAAACCGAACAAAACAAACGAAGAAAGAAGGGAAATTGAAGAACACCTTCCCATTTGCATGTTTATAGGAAATAAGGAGCCGTACAAAGGAAGCACGTTTCACCTGAGAAAGGTGCACGGACTGAAATAATTGTTTCGTCTTCCAATGCAGCAGGTACGTGTCGAACAGTCACAAAGTTGTGTCTTCGTCTTCAAATGTTTGATGGTGCGACGCGGCCAGAGCGGTGGTTTCGGTTTTTGCCAGCGGGCATCAATCGAAAGGATGATGATATTATATTGTGTCCTTTTTATGTTCGTATCCTTTTTTTTCTTCTTCTTCATTTGCTCACTAAATCAAAGGGCTTGGCTGTCGCTTTATACCCAGGCGTTCGATTGTTCTTCGTTAACCCACACTAATGACCCTCTTGATGGTGCGCGTTTCTCAGCCGCTTTGTACAGATGTGCTGGCTATCTGCGTGGTCTCTCCTCAAGGATGGAATTGAATTTTTAAGGATTTCGGGAAATGATTACAAAGTTTTGTTGTCTCGCAGATAGGGTTTAACACCTGGCGCGAGTTGCTCAAAAAAAAAACTCAACCCAGCATGAGTTGGCGTTTTGTACTACCATCAACGATCGTGAAGAAGGAAGGGTTATCCTTATTCTTCATCTGTATCCTTTGGTAATTAAGCTGTTACATAATGTCCGACAGTTGCAGTTGTTGTTCGACTCTCGAGTATCGCTGAGTGTCCTTCAGATGTCACAACATGAGTTTGTCATTATTTTTCCGTTTTTGTACAGTTTTTCCAATGGCATGTCCTTTGCCCGGATTAAAATGGAACAACACCAACAAAAAACTGACTAAAAGCATATGGAAAGCAATTAGACGAACAAAAAAGTAATCATCTGTAAAAAAAAATCCATCGTAGGCGTATGACACGTGTGGTAGATACGAGTACACAGGATGTCTATGGAAAAAAAGGACCAGGTGGCTTTTCCTTTTTTTTGTGGATTTCACATTTTTTTAACGATCGTCTATAGAGCATACTGCACAGATAATCCCTCAAAGTGTAGTGCTGCAGGTCTGTGTACCTAAAGTGCGTACTTTTTGTCGGTTAGACAAAAAAAAAAGGAAAACACATCTATCCTTCGAGAGCAGACCTACAGATGGTGGTTGTAGGAGGTACGCAGTTTTTGTGTTCACAAATTCTTTGAACAATGAATGGTGTGTCTCTTGATGGTATATGGCATTGATGCTCTTAGAGGCTATTGTTGGGCTAGCTTATTGGAAAACCTGACTAAGGAGTGGGACTGTACCGAGAAACTTGTTGAATCTTTTTTAGCAAGGGATCTACTCTTGCGATGAATGTTTTTCACTTAGGTAGGGAGAGATAGGGGATATCATAGAAGTCCCAATCCAGAAAATATACGCAATGTTCGGAGTAAACAGGCCTACAAAGGCCGAGTTATAAATGTGAGCAAATTTCAAGAAGGTGGTCAATCTATGGCTAATTCGAGTTAATCCGGAAATTCAAGATGCCTTTCAATGGATTTATTTTAAGGATCTTAAGATCTCGATGTGTGCAAGATTTTCCGGTGGAAGGGGAGGATTTCCGAAGCATATAAGTAGCCTGGAAACCATATCGTTCAAATCGAAATCAGCCCAAGAATGCCGACTATCTCTTAATGGAGATGTCAGAGCATTTTACTATTCACCTCTTCTCAATGAATAAACGGCACAACAGGCAACTCTGACCATAATATGACCAAAAGCGCTCCTGCTGCTTGACAATGCTGAACAGATCAAACATCAGCACCATAATCTGTGTCCTTACAGGGCACTTTCCTATAGGACCACAAGCAAAAAGACTTGGCCCCTTAAGCAATGACTTCTGTAGAAGCTGTTTGGATGAAAAAGAGGAGGAAAGTGTTCCTTACCTTCTCTGATCTTGTGCAGCTCTCTCTCTCTCTGACAAAAGAAAACTCTATCTGGGAACCCCTTCTTTGATAATCTAGGGGAGCTGGCAAGTATCAATGTCACAAACCTTCAACGCTATATAGTCAGCTCTGAATGGTTCAATTAGGGGAACGAATATAGGGAAAGTCGTCAGATCTATGTGGTACCGGACCTTTATGGTCTAAGTGTACACGGGCATCGCGTGCAGCTACTACAACCTAACCTAACCTACTTAGGCACATTCAAATTACATTCAGTTTTTACGCGCCTTAATTCGAAGATCCTGGGAAACAAGAAGTCCAAATCCATTAATCGATTAGAGACTATACAGGCCAATGTTAAGTCCGTCTGTACAATGGAGAATTTTCGCTGTCGGTAATTTTCAGGGTCAGTAATGGACTCATCCAAACTTTCGATACCAAAAAAGGATTTAGGCAAGGTGACGCACTGCCATGTGACTAATTAAATCTCATTCTTGAGGGGATTGTGCAAAACTCCCGAGCAACTATATTGACATCATTTCTCGGACTCAGCAAGGTGTCACATCCACTTTTGCTAGTATAGAGAAGGAACAGGCAAACATGGGTTCAGCAGTAAATGGGGTTAAGGCCAAGTATATGCTATCAAGGCAACATTGACGAATTGGACATCATTGATAGGTAAAGGTTTGATATAGTACGGGTCTTTGAATACCTCGGCTCCGCTATTAACTCTGACAACAACAATTCGATAGAAATAGAACGAAGAATCACTCTTGCCAACTCCTGTTTCTTCGGACTTCAAAAGCAAAATAGTGAAGCCTTCATTTGAACTACTAAGGAGATCCTTAACAAGACCCTGATCATCCCAGGCCTCTTCTACGGCGCTGAGGCATGGAATGTATCAAAATCCTTGGTCGTATTACGCGTAAAATTCTTCGAAAAATCTTCGTCCCGTTTGCAGTGATAGGCTTTGGAGACGAAGATTCAACTAAGAACTATACAAGCTGTACATTGAACGTTTTAGATGGCTAGGATACAAAGAGCAATGGACACACTTTCATAGTGTTCGACTCTTAGCTGCTACAAAGCAGACATTACTGTCATCCAGGAAATACAATCTGACGTGCCGGGCAAAACAAGGATGAAAAATGTTATAGATGTTATAAGTGCCAGACATGTCTGGCAACGTACTTAGGCTGACTGACTTCGCTACGGAATGCCACAAGAATCCAAAAATATTGTGAACAAATTTAATGTCAAAAGACTACAATCTCAAGAGACCGCCATGGTCGGCAACGATGCTAACAAGCATTTAGATCACTTATGTGCTAGCTTTCTCGCGCCCACCAGCAAAAACCCTTAGTTTGATGAGGAATGCCAACAGATGCTTGCAGCCAAGAATGAGGCCTACAAGGCTAAGTTGCAGGTGGAGACCAGAGCTGCCATTGAGATCTATAGGCAGAGAAGAAGGGAAGAACACCGGCTTTTCACAAAGAAGAAAAAGGAGCAAGAAAATCGTGCTATCGAGGATGTAGAGAAGTGCCACTCCAGAAACGATGTTCGCAAGTTTTACCAAAGTGTAAAACGTCAAAGCCAAGGATACAAGGCTCGAACACAATCCTGTCGAGATGAACAAGGAAATATCGTAGGTGAGACACAGTCGATGCTGAGGATATGGAAGAACCACTTCTGCAGACTGTTAAACGGCGGTGACGAACAACATTCCGCTGTCAGGCAGAACAAACCATTTAATATTGGCAACGACAGCGAAAACTGCCAACCACCCGACCTGAGTGAAGTGAGGATAGCAATATCTAAACTCAAGCTTAATAAGGCCGCCGGAAATGACGGCCTTCCCGCTGAGCTTTATAAAGCTGGCGGAGATGACTTGGTAAGCAACATCCACCAACTCATAAGCCAAATCTGGTCGGTTGAAAGCATGCCTGAAGAATGGAACCTCAGCATCGTTTGCCCGATCCACAAAAAAGGAGACCCTCTGAGCTGCACCAACTACAGAGGCATAAGTCTCCTCAACATCGCCTACAAGATCTCATCTGCCGTAATATGTGAACGCCTGCATCCGTTTACCAACAACCTGATCGGCCCATATCAGTGTGGTTTTAGGCCAGGAAAGTCCACAATCGATCAAATTTTCACACTTCGGCAGATCCTGGAAAAAACTCAAGAAGTCCAAATCGATACCCACCACCTATTCATCGATTTCAAAGCTGCATATGACAGCATTTATAGATACGAACTGTACAGAGCCATGTATAGTTTTGGTATACCGCCCAAGGTTAGATGGGCTGTTGACGCTCGGGAGAGTCGTCAAACACGCATAGGCCTACGTGGGCCCATAGCGATACCCTTCGAAGAAGTATCCTGAAAAAGAGAAAGAGGATACCTGGTTAAGTTCGCTAGTGATACTTATGCGGTGCTGGTCTGTGTTGCTCCTTCAGCCTCAAAGAGGTAGTTGCTCCATTCTGATCTGCAACAAAAACGGACTATCAGCGCTATTGGGATAGTCGTTACCGCCCAAACTCGTCCGTTTGTGTAGGATGACGATGGAGAATTCTCGCTTCACCGTCCGGGTCGGAAACGACCTCACCGACACATTCGATACCAAAAAAGGATTTAGGCAAGGCGATGCGCTGTCAGGTGACTTCTTCAATCTGATTCTTGAGAGGATTGTGCAAAACTCCCGAGCCAACACCAGAGGCACAATTTTCCAAAAACGGTGCAACTACTAGCATACGCCGACGATATTGACATCATTGGTAGGACTCAACGTGATATCATAGCCACGTTTGCTAGTATGGAGAAGGAAGCGGCAAAGACGGATTTAGCAGTAAATGAGGGCACTACCAAGTATATGCCGTCAACACGAAAGGACACATAACATCGACGAATTGGACAGAACGTCACCATTGATAAATATAACTTTGGGGAATTTCGGGACTTTGTCTACCTCGGCTCCGCTATTAATTGAAAAAATATCTCGTCAGAGAATCAACGAAGAATTGCTCTTGCCAACCGCTGCTTCATTGGGCTAAGAAGGCAATTTAGTAGTAAAGCTCTCACTCGAACTACTAAGGAGATCCTAAACAAGTCCTGCTCTACGGCGTTGAAACGTTGACCGTGTCAAAAGTGGATTAAGAAATCCTTGGTCGATTTGAGAGGGAAATTCTGTAGTCCCGTTTGCTTTGACGGGCTATGGAGACGAATATTGAACCAGGAACTATACGAGCTGTACAGCGACATGTCAAAAACTCCGCATTCTACGTTTAAGATGGCTATGACATGTAGAAGGAATGGACACCAATACTCCGGTTCGCAGAGTCTTCGATTCCCAGCCAGACGTCGGACGCAGTTGAGGAAGACATCGCCTTTAGTGGCGAGCACAAGTAGAAACCGACCTCAAGCAACTTGGAGTGCGCAACTGGAGACAGTTATCTAAGAACCGGGCAAATCGGAGAGTCATGTTAGTTGAGGCACAGGTTCATTCCGGATCAGAAGGATTAGAAATTGCAGACAAAATTGCATTTACACATAAAAATAAGAAAGAGAGTCGGAGACAAAACTGAAAACCAGCATTTATTTGGTGAGCTGCAGACTTGAATTCATCCAAAACAACTTGAATTGATAACTTGAAAGATAATTTCTAAGCCATAGAAGAAGCTTTTCGTTGCTTCCAAATGCAAATGGGTTTGATGCCAAACCCTGTCGAATGCCTTCGAAATGTCAATCACAACAATCTTTCTATTTCCACCATGGTGGGTTGATTCCACTTTTCGGAGGGTAATGACATCCCCCACCAGTGAACCACACGGTCGGTCATTGAGAAGTTTTTGTGTTTCGAGATATTTCATAAGCTAATGGTTTATCAGAGTTTTCTTGGACCTTGGACGTAAGTGCTAGTGCAATTGGTCTGTAGTTGGAGGTAGCGATTTTTGACTTATTTCAGACATTCTTCCTATTAATAGCGAAGAAATCTATGATGACAACTCCATCACGTAATATAAATTTGATCCTAAAAATGCAACAAGGATCTACACCACAGTTGATAGGCACAAACATACCCCTGAGCCAGCTTTACATGAAAATGAAGTTTTGAAATCTATGGATGGCGTCACGATGTTCTACCTCCTTATTTAATCCTGATGAACCCATGTGTTGTTTACAACTGTCACATGTACACACATCCCCGGAAGCTTTATAGAAGCCTTAAATTGATTTGAAGCGCGCAAATGGAGGCAGTTAGCTAAGAACCGTTCTAATTGGAGAGGCATGTTGGTTTAGGCCCAGGTTCATTCCGGACTGTAGCCCCACTTAAGTAAGTCAGTAAGTAAGTAAAATTGATATAGCATTTCATTTTCTATTAAGCCTGTGGAACTTCTCCGCACAAGTACAAAAGAAGCTCAATACAAGTAATTGCTTCTTAAAATTGGAAATTTGAACTTTATAGAAGAAAAATTTGGTAGTTGACCTGTAATTTCATGGATTACCTTTACAGCGTTCCAAAAATATGACTGTTACCTTACTTACTTACTTAAGTGGCGCAACAGTCCGGGATGAACCTGGGCCTCAACCAACATGCCTCTCCAATTAGCCCGATCCTTAGCTAACTGCCTCCAGTTGCGCACTCCAAGTTGGTTCAGGTCGGTTTCTACTTGTGCGCGCCACTTAAGGCGAGGTCTTCCTCTACTGCGTCCGACGTCTGGCTGGGAATCGAAGACTCTGCGAGCCGGAGTATTGGTGTCCATTCTTTCTACATGTCCTAGCCATCTTAAACGTCCAATGCGGAGTTTTTTGACTAGGGGTATGTCGCTGTACAGCTCGTATAGTTCGTGGTTGAATCTTCGTCTCCAAAGCCCGTCAACGCAAACGGGACCGGAGATTTTCCGAAGAATTTTTCTCTCGAATCGACCAAGGATTTATTCATCCGCTTTTGATACGGTCCATGCTTCAGCGCCGCAGAGCAGGACTGGGATGATCAGGGTCTTATATATGATCTCCTTAGTAGTTTGAGTGAGGGCTTTACTACTAAATTACCTTCTTATCCCGAAGAAACAGCGATTGGCAAGAGTAATTCTTCGTTTGATTTCTGACGAGATGTTGTTGTCAGAGCTAATAGCGGAGCCGAGTTAGACAAAGTCCCGTACTACCTCAAAGTTATATCTGTCAATGGTGACGTTCTGTCCAATTAGTCGATGTTGTGTGTCCTTTCGTGTTGACAGCATATACTTTGTCTTACCCTCATTTACTGCTAAACCCATTTCTTCCGCTTCCTTCTCTATACTAACAAGCGTGGCTATGACATCACCTCGAGTCCTACCAATGATGTCAATATCGTCGGCGTATGCAAGTAGTTGCACCGATTTTTGGAAAATTGTGCCTCTGGTGTTGGCTCGGGAGTTTTGCACAATCCTCTCAAGAATCAAATTGAAGAACTCACATGAAAGCGCATCGCCTTGTCTAAATCCTTTTTTGGTATCGAATGTGTCGGTGAGGTCGTTTCCGAACCTGATGGTGCAGCGAGAATTCTCCATCGTCATCCTACACAAACGGACGAGTTTGGGCGGTAACGACTATCCCAATAGCGCTGATAGTCCGTTTTTGTTGCAGATCAGGATGGAGCAACTACCTCTTTGAGGCTGAAGGAGCAACACAGACCAGCACCGCATAAGTATCACTAGCGAACTTAACCAGGTATCCTCTTTCTCTTTTTCAGGATACTTCTTCGAAGGGTATCGCTATGGGCCCACGTAGGCCTATGCGTGTTTGACGACTCGCCCGAGCGTCAACAGCCCATCTAACCTTGGGCGGTATACCAAAACTAGACATGGCTCTGTATAGTTCGTCTCTATAAATGCTGTCGTATGCGGCTTTGAAATCGATAAATAGGTGGTGGGTATCGATTTGGACTTCTTGGTTTTTTTCCAGGATCTGCCGAAGTGTGAAAATTTGATCGATTGTGGACTTTCCTGGCCTAAAACCACACTGATCAGGTTGTTGGTAAACGGTTTCAAGCGTTCACATATTACGGATCTTGTAAGCGATGTTGAGTAGACTTATGCCTCTGTAGCTGGCGCAGTTCAGAGGGTCTCCTTTTTTGTGGATCGGGCAAACGATGCTGAGGTTCCATTCTTCAGGCATGCTTTCAACCGACCAGATTTGGCTTATGAGTTGGTGGATGTTACTTACCAAGTCATCTCCGCCAGCTTTATAAAGCTCAGCGGGAAGGCCGTCTTTCCGGCGGCCTTATTAAGCTTGAGTTCAGATATAGCTATCCTCACTTCACTTAGGTCGGGTGGTTGGCAGTTTTCGCTGTCGTTGCCAATATGGAATGGATCGTTCTGCCTGACAGCGGAATGTTGTTCGTTATCGCCGTTTAATAGTCTGCAGAAGTGGTTCTTCCTCAGCATCGACTGTGTCTCAACTACGATATTTCCTTGTTCATCTCGACAGGATTCTGTTCGAGCCTTGTAGCCTTGGCTTTGACGTTTTACACTTTGGTAAAACTTGCGAACAACGTTCCTGGAGTGGCACCTCTCTATATCCTCAATCGCGCGCTTTTCTTGCTCCTCGACTGTTACCTGTGCTTACTTAAAGTGTCTCCTCAGGTTTCTTACTTATCGCATTCACAGCACGTTCCACCTTATAAAGACCCTCTACCACCTACAAAATAACTGTTCAATACAATTTCAATGCCAAAAAAATGTCTAAAACTGTACTTCAATCTGACAATGCAACAATTACTTAAGAGTGCCAAAAGAAGGGCCTAACACAAAAAAAAACGAAATCCAATCCACTCACCTATTTGAATGGCAAATAGAGAGACATCTGTAACCTCATGCCAGCACTTAAAGTGATACCAATCAAACAATTCAATTCTGACAGATAAGCAAATCTCTGGCGTCTCTATATACCAATCCATGCATCCATAGATACATTTTTACTTTTTTTTTAGCGAGAAAAAAAATTTAAATCGGACACGGAACACCTTGCGTTTGTTCAAACAATGGCAGACCACCACACAAACCAACTGTTGCTGCACACACCAATTGGCAACGCATCGATCAGGTAGTTGCGCGTCCTCCCCCATATAGGCTTTCGTCATTTACCCAAAAAAAGTGCCTAGATGCTTATCTAGTCCTTAGCTGAAGCATGAAATTGTCTACGCTTCTATCCGTAGATACACCACTAAATTGTTCAGATCTGTGAATTTTTTGTAAAAGAGCGCAGGTACCTGCGCACTATATCCACTCCTAAACGTTTCGTCCTAAGAATCGATCTGTCCGATGATAATCCTCGGCTGGACACAGCCTGTTGCATGCATACACACCTACCCATGGCAGTTGTTATCAGCGTCGGATTTGGCTTCTCTCGACATGAGTCCTTCGGATTGAGTTGGTATCCTGCTAGCATTTTTTTACGCTTCAAATGCATTTTGGTCTTCTTGTGTTTTTTTCTGAGTATTGTCTGTCCTTAGAAATGGCTATACAGAGTCTTGTCTCCGCGTATAGATACTCAGAGGATTCCATTTTTTCTTCGTCCTATTGTTTCTTTTTTTGAATGTAAACATCTGCCCTAGGCAATGAACAAAAAAAAAATGGTGGAGAATAAAAATTAAAACATAATCTTCGGATCACGCAGGATGCCTATGAGTGCGTGTAAAAAAGTCATCATCACGACAACAATGTCAAGGTCAACATAGGCATACACACATCACGTTTGCGCTGTGCGCGTCCTCTTTATGGATGTCCTTCGATGCGAGCACTGTAATACATTTCTGATTGGGTACTTAAGATGATGATCACACAGCGAAAGACGACTGGCAGATGGTTGGCTGGTAATCTGACGTTTTGTGCGTAGCGCGTGGGTCACGCTTGCGCTGTGATTTTTTTTTTTTTGTTCTGCTACTGTATCTGATGAAATTGTTATAAATTACACAAGAGCCCTCATAATAGAGTCGCAAGTACCCACATGTGGAGTGGCACCTTTAATTAAAAATCGGTTTTTGCATACATGGGGGAGATTACACTGACACACAGCTGCCCTAGCGCTATCCATTGGAGTTTTAATCCTTTTTCACGTAAAAACATTTCCAGTGCAATTTTGTGTCAATTGTCAGCAAGATGTTTGCACGATTATTGCCAGCAAGATGCATATTGCGCATACGATTGGGTAGGTGATTGTGTCGAAAAAGGGGTTTGTTGTGTTATTTTAGGTGTGTTGTCCTTAGCTATTGTCGAGTTAACCTATATTCGATAATCTGTCTATTGAACGATTGGCTGTAAGGATTACGAATCCTTTTGTTGACAAACAATGAGTGGAATTTATTGATAAAGGATTGGATATGAGAAGGCGCAATATGTTCTATTGTAAGGTTATGGTTTGACAACCGTCGAGATTGTGTACAGTAAGCTGTTTTTATTTTCTAAGGTAAATGATATCCTGCAGCCGGTATGGTGTATGGAAGGGATGCTAGGTGGGGTATAAAGTATTAAACTCAGTAAAACCGCAGTCTGGTCTGAAACAAACTTCTGTCATAGGATTGAATGTGCTTACCAAATCTGACAGCCCAAAAAGGTAATATTCTTCAATACGTCCCTTTGTGCGATGTCGAAATCGCCCCATTTCGGCATTTTTTGTATAGAAGTAAAAATTTGCCAGCCCGGTTTTGCGTGGGTAGAGTTTTAAACAGACATGTTTTCTTTTAGGGCTCACTTGCACCAACGCATTTATTAAGAAAATGCTCGGATAGTTTAATAAGTTGAGTCTCAAACTTGAATGATGTCGAAGATCTGTTTTATTTAAATTCTGACCTGCCTAAGCAGTAATATACACAACGACCTAAAAGATCTATTGTGCTTGCCGTCAGATGTTTTTTAGGTTAGTAGCGCTTCTACTTTCCTAATGTAGATGATAATACTTTCAGCCGAAGATTTCCTCAGTTCTTCGGGACTTAAAAATTCCCTGAAGAAAGATTCCCTTCTCATACCGTAAAGGGCCGGGCATTCACATATGATACGCTCGGCTGTTTCGTCTTTTTCTAGACATAGTCTGCACTCCGGTGAGTCGACTAGATGCATTTTATTTAGGTGATATCGCAGACCGTGATGACCAGTTAGGTAGCCTACCAAGTTTTTGATATCGTGCCTGCGAAGATTTAGTATCTTATTGGCATCTGATTTGAAGGGCTGAATAGCTCTTTTGGTCTGTCTTAGGCCTGGGATGTTTCCCCAGTATGAAAAACATTTGTTTTGTTCCCAGTTTTTTATGACCAGATTTATGGCTGATTTGGGGATTGCACAGAAGGGTTCAGGTCCAATGAAGGGGGTTTCCGAACCTTTTCTGGCTAGTTCATCAGCTCTTTCGTTACCTTCAATTCCCTTATGTCCGGGGACCCACCATAGTCTGGTTTTGTTCCTGGAACTGAGTTTTTGGAGGGAGTTGAAGCAGTGTAGTACTGATTTGGAGTCAATGATGTGTGAGCTAAGGGCTTTTATAGCTGCTTGACTGTCCGTGAATATATGGATGTTTGCGCCTTTAATACCTGAGTTGTGTATTAGGTTTGTGCATTCTTTTATGGCATGGAGCTCAGCTTGGAATACACTAGGGTTTTTTTCCCATAGGTATTGAGATGTTTCTATTTGGTCCATATATGCCAGCTCCTACCCCTGAGTCCATTTTAGAACCATCCGTATACCACTTTAGGCCGTTTAGGCAGTTTGGTGGGTTGTTGCTACACCATGCTTCTCTGGTTGTGATCTCCGTTGAGAATCTTTTGTCGAAGCATAGTGTCTTTGGTAAGCGGTCTGCAACCGCACAGATCATGTCAAGTTCTGGAAGTTCGGATAGAAGTTCAATTAGTTTAAGGTGTTCACTAATGTTTAACTCTTCCGCTTGTGTCAAAATTGCTGAGCTGCGAATTGCCACTTTTTTATATAAATGTGTAGGGCTATTAAGGCTTCTATAGCCGCCGTGGGACAGGTACGCATAGCTCCGGTAATGCCCAGACAGGCAAGCCGTTGTACCTTGTTTAATTTATTTACAGTTGTTTTTTGGGTGACTTTGTTCCACCATACTATTGAAGCGGATGTTATAATGGACCTGACCATGATCGTGTAGATCCAGTGTGTGGTCTTTGGAGAGATTCCCCAGGTTTTACCATACATGCTTCGGCAAGCCCAGAAAGCTTTGGTTGCTTTTTGAATTTTGTTGTTAATGTGGGAGTTCCAGCTTAGTTTTTTGTCGAGGATCACTCCAAGATATTTTACTTCGTTGGAATACTCAATGTATGTACCATTGATTGAAATTTGGGGCCTTGCTAGGGTCTATAGAAAGACTTTCTTTACTACAACAGTCTATGACAATCTTAAGGGCGTTTTGCAAACGTGTTATAACCTCGTTTGGTTCTTTGCCCCTAATTATGAAGACTTAGTCATCGGCGTATCCAATTATATAGAAACCTGCATTACTTAGGTCTTGAAGTAGGTTATCGATAACCAGAGACCATAGTAGGGGTGAGAGTACTCCTTCCTGAGGGCAGCCTTTTACGGCTGTTACTGATACTGAGGTCAGTGCTGATGAAGCAGTTATTTTCCGACTTTCAAGCATCGCTTTGATCCATTTGATGGTGGGTTGATCTATTCTTCTTTGAGTCAAAGCATTTGATATGAGTCAAAGCATTTGATATAACCCCTGCGGAATTAAGCCCCCATGGTGCTGCATTGCCAAAAAAAGGAAACAGCCACCGTGGAGGTTATTTCTTTTTGAAATGAAAAAAAGCCCAGCTACCATAAAGCATTATCTAACACCCGCGGCTGTTATTGCCATGTGAAATTTTAATTCTATTCATGTTTGGGTGTATGCAAAGTTTGAATATGAGTGGGGGCATGCTGCCTCCTGCAACCCCCTTTGTAGGGCTTGGTAGGTTTTGGATGCATGAGAGTTTGGGTTGCATAATGTATGTGTTCTAATGGAAAGGAAATTAAGAGTGGACGTTTGCAATGTTCGTGGGCTAAAGTCGAATCTTTTTTCTGCATACGTCCACATTTGTAAATACAAACCAGCTGTTTTGGCACTAAGTGAAACACAGGTGGGGGTGAATACTGACTTATCAGAATTAACCCTACCTGGATATAATTTAGTGCCATTAATCTTTTCTCACCGCGGTCTCGCCATATATATACGTAGTGACGTAACCTACCAAATTCAACATCAATACAACCAATGTTCCAATCCGGAATTTCATTTTATATGGCTGAAATTCCATGTCCGTAGGCATTTAATCCACTACTGTTTCATTTATAGAAGCCCAAACCTTGACAGTAATTCAACCCTTAACGAGTTTGATGCACTGTCTGACTCCATCTCTAGAATTGTATCCCTGCATCCTCACACTGAAATCGTCATTCCGGGCGATTTCAATGTACACAATTCTACGTGGCTTCAATATTCTGGACAGAAGGAAGGTATGTTGAGATCTTTGCTGAGGTAAACAACCTTACCCAGCTTGTAAATGAGCCGACACGCACACCGGATATTAACAGTCAAGCCGCCAACACCCTGGACTTGTTTCTTACCTCTCATTCTGATAAATACACCATCAATGTATTATCGCCTCTAGGTTCGTCAGATCACTGTATCATATCAACAAATTTCTCGTACTCCAACCACACAGTTAAAGAGCAAATTCCCAAAAAAACTGTATGGCAATACGAGAAAGCCAATTAGGAAGTATTAAACAGTTTTTTTTAGGAATTTTAAATGGCCACTATGTTTCCTCGATAGTGGCGTGGATGCTGCTGCTGATATGATATCAAACATCATTCTCTTTGGTATGAGATCTTTTATTCCCAACAGAATTAAGAGTATCAGACCAAAGGCAAAAGGGTGGTATGACTTGAGCTGCAAAGAAGCTATCAGGTTGAGAGAGACAAACTTTCGGTTGTACAAGACCAACCCAACAGAGGAAAACCGAGCAAAGTTCAAACAAGCCAGAAACGACTGTAATGCCTATTTAAAGCGTGTCAAATTCCTCTATGACCAAAAGTTGAGGCAAAAAATTCTACAATGTCCCAGAGGTAGTCAAAACTTTTGGTCATTTGTTAAAAATATAAAAAATTCGGCCTCATCATCAATTCCGACGCTCATTCACAATGACATTCCAGCTGTCAGCTCTTTAGACAAAGCCAATCTGCTTGCTGCGCATTTCGCAGCCAATTCTACATTGCCAGATTGTGTTCAGTCTCCTCCTGTACTTGAGAACGTAAATCATTCTATGGGACAGATTCACTTTCGTACTCGTACAGTTGCAAGAGTTTTATTTGATCTTGACATACACAAATCCGCTGGTCCAGATGGTATATCCCCCATCATTCTGAGGAGGTGTTCTTCTACGCTAGCAAAACCACTGCGTAAGCTCTTCTATCTATCCTACTCATCAGGACTCTTTCCAAGTAGATGGAAAACAGGATTTGTCCAGCCTGTACCAAAAAAGGCGAATCTTCTTCTCCCTCCAACTACCGACCAATTGCACTTACGTCCCTTCTTTCCAAGGTCATGGAAACGCTGATAAATCGTCAGCTTATGAAATATCTCGAAACACGAAAACTTCTCAATGACCGGCAGTATGGTTTTCGCAGCAACAGGTCTACTGGTGATTTGATGACATTACTCACCGAAAAGTGGAACCAATCAATCCACCATGGTGGTGAAAGCAAGATTGTTGCGTTTGATATTTCAAAGGCATTTGACAGGGTTTGGCATCAAGCCATTTTGTCGAAAATGCGTGCATTTGGAACCGACGAAAAACTTCTTCTATGGATTAGACATTATCTTTCGAAACGTTCAATTCAAGTTGTTTTGGATGGTTTCAAGTCTGTAACTCACCAAATAAATGCTGGTTTCCCTCAAGGCTCAGTTTTGTCTCCGACTCTATTTCTCATTTTTATAAATGATCTCCTGTCTGCAACTTCTAATCCAATTCATTCCTTCGCTGAAGACAGTACCCTCAGCTTCTCATATTCGTTTACAGGTCCTCGTCCCTCACCTTCGAACGTGGACTCTAAACGCCAAAATATGTTAAGCTCATTGAATTCCGACCTTGACAGCATTATCAAATGGGGTAAATCCAATAGAGTGGAATTCAATGCTTCCAAAACACAATGCTGTCTTCTGTCATTAAAGCGAAACCAAAATCTAGAGCCATTATCCATGAATGGCTCTTACGTCGAAGAAACCGAAAAGCTTTCCATGCTAGGTATGTGTGTTAGTAACGACTTACCTTGGAACGACCACATATTCGAAGTCGCTAAAAACGCAGCGAAATGTCTAGGTTTCCTAAATCGATGTAAGAAATATTTCACCCCCTCTGATCTGGCCACAATATATAAAGCGTTTATACGCCCAAAACTTGAATTCAACGCCCACGTCTGGTCAGGTGCACCAAAATCAACATTGCACCTACTAGATAGGATTCAAACACGTGCGAAAAAACTTATATGAGACATAAGAATAGCGAACTCCTTAGTTTCGCTCGAACACCGTCGAAACATCTCCTGCCTTAAGTTGTTTTATCGCTATTTTAACAACCAATGTTCAAATGAAATAGCCAGCTGCATTCCCCCCATTCAACAATTCAGCCGCAATACTCGTTACGCAATGAATGCAAATCAGTTTACCCTCAAGCCTATCTTCGGACGTACGCTGAAATACAGAGATTCGTACATAAGCCGAACAACATGCTCTACCGAACTCTGTTTTTCCTTTCCATTATAACTTACAGACATTTAAAACCAATGTGCATCGGTATCTCCTTTCTTCTTATCCCTAATTTCCTTAAAGCCCGCACTGTGCTAAAACATATAATGGGTATTCATAACCCCTTAAGTGCGCGCAAATTATAAAAAAAAATGCGAGTTTGGAAGAATGAAAAGGGAGTTTGGAAGAATGAAAAGGAAATAAGCCCCACAAGCAAAAGGCATTAACAGCCGCGGAACTTATTTCCATTTCGAAAAGGAAATAAGCCCCGCGGGGTCTATTGCCCTTGTTTGGGAATTTAGCGCCATGGGGCTGCCGTGTAGCTTTACAAGCGAAAAAGATTGAATCAACTCTGGCAGTTAAGGAAGAATAATTTTTTTGATGAACACTATGAAATCGTAGCTGACTCACAGTCAAGACTAAGAATATGGAGGAACCACTTCTGCAGAGTGTTAAACAGCAATATTGAGCAATCTTTTGCTATCAGGCAGAACGAACCGTTCAATATTGGAGACGGCAGCGAAAACTTCAGCAACCCGTAAGTGAATACAGGCCTTCCTGCCGATCCATAACGTGCAAGGTCCAATATTTTTATAAAAATATGGTTGAATGAAAGGCCTGAAGAGTGGACACTTCTAATCGTTTGCCCGATCCACAAAATAGCGGACTCTCTGACAGTCAGAATAAGTGGCGCTACAGTCCGGAATGACCCTGGGCCTCAACCAACATGACTCTCCAATTAGCCCGGTCATTAGCTAAATGCTTTCAGTTGCGCACTCCAAGATGGTTGAGGTCGGTTTTATCTTGTGCGCGCAACTTAAGGCGAGGTCTTCCTCTACTGCATCCGACGTCTGGTTGGGAATCGAAGAATCTGCGAGCCGGAGTATTGGTGTCCATTTGTTCTACATGTCCTAGCTATTTTAAACGTCCAATGCGGAGTTTTTTTTGACTAGGGGCATGTCGCTGCACAGCTCGTATAGTTCTTTGTTGAATCTTCGCCTCCATACCCCGTCAACGCAAACAGGACCGAAGATTTTTCGAAGAATTTTTCTCTCGAATCGACCGAAGAAACAGTGTGTCGGGCCTGTGTCCTTTCGTGTTGACAGCATTTACTTAGTTTTTCCCTCATTTACTGCTAAACCTCTATATACCAGCAAACGTGGCTTTGACATAACGTTGACTCCTACCAATTATGTCAATATCGTCGCCGTATGCTAGTAGTTGCACCGATTTTTGAAAGATTGTGCCTCTGGTGTGGGCTCGTAAGTTTTGCACAATCCTCTCAAGAATGAGATTAAATCCGTTTTTGGTATCGAATAGGTCGTTTCCGACCCTGACGGTTGAGCGAGAGGCCTTATATAGTTCGTCTCTATAAATTCTGTCGTATGCGGCTTTCAAATCGATGAATAGGTGGTGGGTATCGATTTGGACTTTCTGGGTTTTTTCCAGAATCTGCCGAAGTGTGAAGATTTGGTCGGTTGTGGACTCTCCTGGCCTTTAACCGGACTGATATGGGCAGATCAGGTTTTTAGTAAATGCTTTCAGGCGTTCACATATTACGGTAGATATGATCTTACAGGCGATATTTAGGAGACTTATATGCTTCTGTAGTTGGCACTGTTGATCCCAAGGTTTCATTGTTCAGGCATACTTTCATCCTACCAGATTTGGCTTATGATTTGGTGGATGTTACTTACCAAGACGCCATTTCCAGCAGCCTTGTTAAGCTTGAGTTTAGATATTGCTATCCTCACTTCACTTAGATCGTGTGGTTAGTTGTTTCGGTGACGACCAGTGTTGAATGGTTTGTTCTGCCTTAAAGAGAAAGATTGCTCGTCATTAACCTCTAACAGCCTGCAATAGTGGTTCTTCCATATCCTTAGCATCGACTGTGTCTTAACTACGATATTTCGTTGTTCATTTCGACAGGATTCTGTTCGAGCCTTGTATCGTTAGCTTTGACGTACTAGATTTTGGTAAGACTTGCGAACATCGTTCCTGGAGTGGCACCTCTGTATATCCTCGATCGCGCGCTTTTCTTGTTCTTTTTTCTTCATTCTGAAAAGCCGGTATTCTTTTCTTTTTCTTGGCCTTCACCTGCAGTGAAGCCTTGTAGGCCTCCTTCTTAATTGCGAGCATCTGTCGGTATTCCTCATCACTCCCTTCTTGCTGGTGGGCTCTGTCCTTAGTGGATGTCACAGTTTTTTATCCTCTTTTTGCCCGACCCATCCCACCGTATTTTCTGGACGGTAGTAATGTCTGCTTTATAGCAGTTTAGGGCTTTCGCTAGTTGCTTGCCTGCATCTCTCCTGTTTAATGTTGTCACATTCCAGGTGCAGATACGAACGTCGCATCGTTATCCTTTTTTCGTTTAGCAGGGTCATCAACAATAAAATCAGTCCTCTCCGAGGCTATTGGTTGCTTCGTAAGAATAGTTTTTTCCATGGGTGGGTAATTAACCCAAAGCACAACCCCCAACCTGGAGCACCAGTTGCAATATATTAGAAACCCCTAGGACAAGGCACCATCAGTATCCACTCGGGATTGACGCTGCCGTTGACCCTTCGGTTCATTCGGCACCACCTCTGTTCAAGGGGCATGACTTACCCTTGAAATTCCAAGATAACCTGTTGTCCGAATATGTCGAAGCAGCTTATGTAGGTTCGCCTGGGACGACAGGCCGGGTATTCCATTCCATTCTGACCAGGCTACTTATAGTGTCGCTGTTTTTCGTCATTCGCAACACTTGCACTTATCGTTTAGCAAGTGAAATCCGGTTGGATGAGACCAGTACCCATGGTTGCCCCTTGGAGGACAAAATAAGCACCATTGATGTGTAGTCAGAGTTAGAAAAATTGGGCATTGCCAAGTTAAAGCCAATCAAAGTCTATCCTCGTTCTGTAATATCTACCCATGGTTGTCATCACTTTGTTCCATAATACCCTGTTGGAAGAGAACATCTAGTCTGCCTCTTGAAGTTTTTTTTTCAGAAGCTTTGTCATCGGGCGGTATTTTGTCAGACAGTGTTCTACTGCTTCATATTGTGCATTTCTGAAATGAAGTCAATAAAAAGCGGCGAATTCTCTTCAAGATAGTTTATTTCAGGGCCAACAATAAATCACTGTATGGTGCATGATTCGACAACGAAAATCCCTTGGCAAATCGTCAAGAGCACCATTATTTAAAATCGGAATTTCGAATCTGGTAGAAAATACAGAGCTCACCCTATATTATGATCTTGGATGGCTGTCCAAAATGAAAGCAATTTTTGTGAAGCTTTCGATTGCTTCACAACCATTTTTGAGTTACGTACAGGCAGTGGCGGATTTATGTTCGATGTCGCCCTAGGCCCCGTGAGATATGCCGCCCTTTTTGCTGTATGGAGAAAAAATTATTAACAATAAATATAAATTTTTTAAATATTTAAATTATTATGAATTCAAATTTATTAACTTCAATACAACATTTAATAAGTTAACATAGGTACAACTTTTCGTATAAAGTCTTAAATATAAATTATTAATTTGAATATAGCTTTTTTGAGTTCACATTTTCTTCTTTCTGACTTTAGTTCGTGCGAAAACGTCAATTATATCATCGTAATCCAGTTCTTGTACCAACTGAGCTTCAATAGATAATAATGCAAGGGCATTAAGTCGGTCTTGGCCTATACTTGCACGTAAATAATTTTTTACCCTTTTCAGAGTTGAAAAAGATCTTTCTCCAGAACAATTTGTTGCTGGGATGCTCAAAAAAATTGGTAGAGCAATATCTAAATTAGGGTAAACATCACAAAGATTTTGTGAATGCAATATATTGCATATATTTTTCGCAGAACTTACATTTTCAGAATTTGCCAATGAATCTTTAAGTTGATAATGAAAGTGAATACATTCATTTCCTAATGTTTCTTCTAAATCGTCAGGATACTTATTGACTAGTTTATTTGATTCATTTTTCAACTCATTCGTATCAATTTCAGATAGATTATCAAATAAATTGAACTGTGCATAAAGCTTATCATATACATTTTTACGTTCAGCTAATTGTGTACTTAGAGTATCCAAAATAGGGTAGTTAATATTTGTACGAAAATTTTCTTCGCCAGAAATAGGTGCTCTTTCATTTACCCGTGACTCGTCTGGCTGAAGTTTTCTGATTTTTCTGCGGCGAGTGCCATAGCGATAATAATCTTGAACTCCAGACAGCGCTTTAGCTTTTTCTTCATATTCTAAAAATTGTTTATGTCTCATATCCTGAAGAAAAGAGGCCAACGAACGATGATAAATCAATTTGGGAATCCTGAAGTTTCTTACTAACAGCATTAAAACGATCTAAAATTACATTCCAAACTATGACTAGTATTGCTGTTTCTAAATGCTGTAATTTCTGTTTTAATCCAATAGCTTCAGATCGTGTACTCGGTTTCTCGTCATTGCTTTCTCCAATAAAGTCCAATGCTTCAATTATTGCACACCACTCTTTTTCTAAAGCATAGCATGCATCATGTCGAGCAGACCATCGAGTTGGAGAAAGGCTTTTGAGTCTTAAATTTGTCTGTTGCGCCAGGACCTCCCAACGATGTGTAGATATCGTAAAAAAATTATACAGTTCTTGCAAAGTAGAAAAAAAATCAACTGCTTCAGGTACAGATTCAGCTGCACAAATGCCTACTAAATCTAGCGAATGGGCAGCGCAAGGAACGTAATCTGCTAATGGATTGATTGTTTTCATTCGTGCTTGAACTCCTGAATATATCCCTGACATATTACTTGCATTGTCGTACGATTGACCACGACAGTTCATAATGTCCAAACCATTTTTTTTAATGAGTTTAATACAGCATCTTCAATATCCTTTGCTTTATGACCAGTACTAGGTATAAATTCTAAAAATCTTTCAACGGGTTCACCATTTGCACGTACATATCTAAAAATTATAGTAAGCTGGTCGACATGAGCAATATCAGGCGTCGAATCTACAATAATACCAAAGTACTTAGCGGATTGCACTTCAGAAGAAATGTGCTTTAATACTTGACTTTGAATCAGTAATATAATTTCTTCGTAGATTGTTTTTGATAAGTACGATATGTTGCCACTACCAGGATGCGCACACGACTTTAAATGTTGAGATAGAAATGGATCGAATTCAGCAACAAGTTCTACTGATGCTAAGAAGTTTCCATTACGGGGATCTCCAATTCTCTCTGAATGCCCTCGAAACGGCAGTCCTCTTATTTCAAGTGATTTAACGATTGCAATTATCCGATACAATATTTTTTTCCAGTACGAAATTTCTTCGTCGAGCTGTTTTAATAAATGTTGATCAACACGTCCTTGAGCTACCGCTCGAGCTTTTAAGTTACTAACATTAGTTTTATGAACGTCAGAGTTTTCGTGACCTTCAACGCGTGCTTTTGAGTTTTTCCAGTCTCGGAACCCTTCGCAGGTGAAAGCACTTGTTTCACCACATCTACTAAATAGTAAGCATGGAATACAAAATACGGATCCTTTAGTTTCTGAATACATCAACCACTCACGGCGTTGAATCTCTCCATTCTTCGTTGAAATACATTTTTCGAGCAATATCTTGTTTTATCACTATAAACATTTGTAGAATTTTTAAAATCAATAATATGAATATTATTTTGTGGTGCACCGTTTAAAATGATATATTCTTGAGTTTCTTCGTTTAAATTCCATAAGAAGGGATCACTACTGATTCCTAAAACATTACCTGCAATTGAACTGTCACCTAATAAATTAGTTGAAGGAGAACTTGACTGTATTTCTTCAGTATCTTTTGGTGAAGGAGGGCTTAACTGTCTTTCTTCGATATTTGGTGTTGAAATCTCGTCTATTTTCTGCTGAAGAAAAATACATTATTTTTAAACAACTGATAACTCTTTTTCTTATTCTCTTATTTTCTTAAGCCGGAACCACGCTTGAAAGGTAACGTGTGGTCAGTCCTGTCGCGTTCTGTGCACACTTGGATTGTGTGCTGTGGTTTTTATTTAAATGAATTCTGATTTCTAGATCTTTCACAAACCCAATTTCAGATAGTATATTTGTCTCGTTTTATTGCTCCATAGATCGTTGTGGTGTGGCGCAGTCGTAATAGGAGCGATATCGACTCAACGCGCCACACTGCACCACACGACAAAAACATGTTTCTACGCATATGAAATTCATTGGAGTGATAGCAACAAACCACACGTTACAAATGTGATTCCGCTCTTAGATTAAGAACAACGTTACATTCAATTTAAAAAAAATGTTGATAATTATAGTAAAATACTTACAGTAGATGAACATAATGGCTGTTGATCATTATTAGAAGTTTTTGACGAACTTGTTAAAAAGTTAGATATTTTTGGGATTTTCTTTAGTAAATTACATTTTTTCGTAGATTCTTCTGCCTTTCTTTTACGATATTCAGCACCACTGGGTTTATTTCGATATGCACTCATATTTGATTATAAATTTATATCAGAATTGCGACAATTTTACTTGTAAATTTGAATTTGTTTTAAACTGATGAACAAATCATTTTGCATTCCGCAATCACTTCACTGAAAAAAACTGAGAAATTCACTGCCGATTTTTTAGTGTATTATTTTCAACGGCCAATAATATTGATCTAAAAAAATTGTATTGCACCGGCAAATTAAAGGGTAAAGTCGGAATTACCTATATTCAAAATTTTTCATAGATATAAAGGTAAATTAATCCACAAAAATTATCAATTTCAAATTACAGTCAAACTTGGACAACCTTATTTTTTTATAACTCGAACAAAATTATGTGGCAACAACGTTTAGAGTTCAAATCCCATACATTTTTTTCCCTGATAACTCGAACAAAAAAATCGCATATGCATCAAGCAAGTCGAACTTTTTTAGGGGAATTCCCATTTAGTGAGAAGAAACAACAACATCACGTATGCATTTTAAATTCGAATTTTTGAAGCGAATTTTCATTTGAAAAGAAAACGAGATACTTACCTACATACACACAAAAATAATTGTGTAGGTTTAAGAAATTTGACTTTTTTATTACCGACATGTTTCGTTGCTGGTTGGAAGTTGTAAGTACATACATATATATGTACATACAGGCAAATATTTTATGTATGTTGTAAATACTTATGTACTACATTAATGTAAATGTGTTAGACTTAATAAAAGCACAAAATGTGTGTGCATATGTATTTCAGATACATATTGAATTGTTTGATTATTTTAATTTTGAGGAACAATTTGGATAAATCGAAGTCTTGATAAGTCGAGCTTTTATTGTGGATAATAGTAGTTTGAGTTATCGAATTTTGACTGTATTCTAACATTTTACGGTTCTTGATTTTCAGGGTTATCAAAATTTTGCCGCCCCTAAAATCATGCCGCCCTAGGCCCGGGCCTTACGGGCCTAGGCGTAAATCCAGCACTGCGTACAGGCCTTATTTTTTTTACAATTTAAACGAGAAAGCATATGATTCTAAAATGTCGATGGAGACCTGATAAAATGTCCATCAAAGGGATATTGGATGAAGTCCAGATACCCCATTAAATAAAGCCCACAACTTTTGTCTGTCCACTTACAAAGTGGGTCCCTTAGGCAGAAATTAAGCAAACAGTATCCTGGTTTGCCAATAGTTTTCGAAAGTAAAAAAATCGTATCCTCAAAAAGAATCTTCCTAACAACTCTTGTCTTCCAGCATGCCATCTTCTCACTATCTTAGCTTTAGTTGGTACAATCCTAGAGTTATCATCCGTCATCTCTGAAATCAAGACTGCATCCATTTGCCCTTCCAAAGGAATGCAAACAATTTCCCTCAGCAAGCCACCCTTTACCGTCACTCTTTCCGGTGGCATGACACCAAACATCAGCTCATTACGACGCCTTAAATTGGCCCAAAGCGGATCTGCTCCACATGTGTACCTCACATATCACCACTTCCTCCACGATTTGGACGAAAATTATGAATAATGAGGAGAAGTTCACATTTTGACATGTGTGTTGAGACAGCCATTAGCACTGGCGGTCTCTGCCCGCCTGTTTGATTTAATGCACTCCCAAACAGATTAGAAGCAATTTGATCAGCAGATCTCTCCAGATCATGGTTGGCAAATTACATCTACCAGCCATTCTCATCCCCCCATTCCCCATATCCATCCCAATAGACATCTGACTTAATGAACTGAAGCGAATGGTTAGTCGTCCGTCAGCTAAGAATCAGCCAGGCTGCTCTGATAGCGCTCACAACCTGGTCCTGTTGTTTGGAAGACATCGTTAGGTCATCACAGAGCACATCTACTGGTCAAGCTGCAGGGGTAGGAGTACATCGGCATTCGGCCGGTCTGTATAAGTATACATTCGGGCCTTATGGCTGACCTTATATATATGCAGCGTGCACACAGTTCGATCACTGCCTGATGGTGGTATAGAGACAAAAGGAAAGGATTGTAATGATAATGACGATAATAAGGGGTTCGGGAACGTCGAGATCCCGGACCGGGACGTACTGAACTCGAAATAAAAAAAAATTTTAAAAAACGTTGAAAATAGTTCAAACATCTGCTGTAAACTACGACGACGGATGGGTCGAAAATTACTCTCGCTCTCGCTCTCTCCCTCTCCCCACTAATTCAATCTAATTTTCGTTTCCTTTTCCTTATCAGGTGTTACCTCGAAGATAGCTAAGCATAACGGCGCGACGTGGAAATTACCAAAGCATTCGGTAAAATTGGTTTTACAAATTTTTTTATAAAAAAATTCAAATTATCTTCGATCCTCGGGTTAACGTTGCGCAGGGGTGACTTTGCGTATGAATTTATCTGAAATCTTGTTTAAATAATTAGCCAGTCGTTTATTGCAGAAGATACGTTTTTTATCCTAACAATTGGTTGGTATTCGATTGGGTTGCTGATAATATCAGGATTGAGATGAGAAAGCGATCTTGGCATTCGATTCGTGATGGTAAAATGTTGATATGTGGTTGACATACAAAACAGTTATGCCGGACCTCGAAGTATAGGGAGGTCATGGTTATGGATAAGCCTTTTCAGCAAAGCAAATAGCAATGGACAGGATAGTCTGATAATAATATCAGAACTCTGCAAGTAGTTGTGGATGATGTTTCCCCTCACAGATTCTTTAAAAACGGTTGGGTACCTCAAGGATCCATTCTTTCACCCACTCTATTTCTGGTGCAGATTAATGATCTTCTGAGGACACTACTTTTAGTTTTGCAGATGATAGTACTCTAATAGCTTCTAACTCAAATGTTAGACAACAATTTGTTAGTGGCGAACAGGGGTAATGACCCCACCTTTGTCACTAAAAATAGAGAAGAGGTTCTTGACATTACCCTCTTCAACAATTCTGATAGATTCGCTGTGTGCCACTGGAAAGTTTCATCAGAAACATCATACTCTGACCACAGAATAATAGAATTTGAAATAGAGGACGATACTAAACTCCCCCTTCAACATCGAAACCCCAAGAAAGCCAACTGGGACAAGTTCGTTGTGGAAGTAGGGAGACACAGTAGCGCCCTTCCACTGCATCTGATGGAAACTCCGTTTGAAATCGATGCTGCAGCGGAACTAATAGGCAATATTTTAGTCAAAGCCTATGAAAGGATCTGCCCTCTAAAGACTATAAAACCACAAAGATCACCGACATGGTGGACGAAAGAGCTTCAAAGCATTAGAAGGGAAACCAGGAAAACCTTTAACACAGCAAGAAGCTCAAATTCGGAAACCGACTGGGATCTTTATAAGAATAATCAGCGCAAATTCAAAAGTGCGGTCAACAGTGCTAAACGCACCTCCTGGCGTAATTTCTGTTGCAGTGTAGAAAGCACTACTGAATCAGCTAGACCTAGAAAAATAATCGCCAAAGAACCGGCTGTGCCAGGTTACCTCAAGCTCCCCAATGGGGACTGGACACAATCCACCCATGAATCTTTAACACATCTACTGGAAACCCACTTTTCAGGATGTGATTCATACTCCGGTAGGACCCCAGACACAACCGTCTATGATTGCAACCCCATAACAGCAGCAATGGAGGATATGGTTAGTGTAGAAAGAATCAATTGGGCAATTGACTCCTTCTCCCCCTATAAATCTCCAGGAGTCGATGGTATTATCCCGATCATGCTACAAAAATCGAAACACCTCGTAACAGCATTCCTACACAAACTGTTTGTTAGTAGTCTAAAATGCGGTTACATCCCTAGGTGCTGGCGGGAAGTAAAGGTAGTCTTTATCCCAAAAGCCGGCAAGCCCAGTCACACGATCGCGAAGGACTTTAGACCAATAAGTCTTACATTCTTCATACTAAAAACCTATGGATATCTACATTCGTGACAAAATCGACCCCCAATACATATCCTCGGCACAGCATGCCTACACGAAAGGTAAGGGAGTCGAAGCTGCCCTACATGATATCGTTAGTACAATAAAAAAACCTCTTCACGAGAAGGAATATACACTCGCTGCATTTATCGACATTGAAGGAGCCTTCAATAGTGTGAACACAAACGCAGTCGAAAGAAACCTCGTGAAGAACAACGTGGACCAACCTCTAATACATATTATTGGAAGTATGCTCAACCACAGAAATATAAATGCGAATCTGGGAGACACCCATCTCAAAGTAATAGCATCAAGAGGCACACCACAAGGAGGCGTTATCTCACCTCTGTTGTGGAACATAGTTATCAATGAGATACTCATAAAGCTACAGCGAAATGGGGTAAAAGTCATAGCCTACGCAGACGATGTAGCGATACTAGTTAAAGGGAAATTCCTACCCACTATTAGTGAACTACTCGAGCGGGCATTGAAAACTCTCAACGAGTGGACAAAACAATGTGGGCTTGGCATCAACCCCCAGAAAACGGAACTCGTTCTCTTTACGAACAAGAGGAAGATACCAATATTCGACCTACCGGCTATCGATGGGACTACCCTCAAACTAGCCGATAGTGCAAAGTATCTGGGTGTCATTCTTGATAGAAAACTCAACTGGAACCTAAATGTGCGCGAGCGCATTAAAAAGGCCACAGTCGCTTTCTATACGTGTAACCGAATATTCGGAAAAAACTGGGGTCCGAACCCCAAGATCATCCTATGGATGTACACGGCCATTGTGAGACCTATATTAACATATGGGGGGCTTGTCTGGTGGCAATCCACAAATAAAGTCACCCATCTGAAAAATATGACAAAGGTACAAAGAATAGCATGTGTGGGCGCTACTGGCGCAATGAGAACCACGCCAACAGCGGGACTGGAAACCATCCTTAACCTGCTACCGCTAGACCTTTACATGCAAGAATCTGCAGCCAAAAGTGCTCTAAGAATCAGCCAGCTCAACTGCTGGAAATCGAACTCAGGAGGACATGCCCAAATTCTACACAGATATCTGGGCTCAGCTGTATCCTCTGACTACATGCTGCCTCACCATGACTTTCAAAGACCATTCTCCTGCATCCTCCCAAGTAGAGAGGAGTGGGAGAGGAACGAATTGGGCCCCGAAACCATATCCATCTACACTGATGGTTCAAAAATGGATGTAGGCGTTGGAGCTGGAGTGTTTTCAGAAACACTTAAGCTAAACAGCACCTTTCGTCTCCCTGAGCACAGCAGTGTCTTCCAAGCCGAAATATTGGCAGTAGCAGAGGCAGCCAAAGCGACCTCAATGCTGGCGATACCACCAGATGATATCACCATCTTTATTGACAGTCAGGCTGCAATAAAAGCTATCTCTGCTGTCGAAATAAAATCTCGGCTTGTGAAACGTTGTCGTGAAGAGCTAAAGGTTCTTGGCGTCCAACATAATGTTAAGCTCTGCTGGGTCCCCGGACACAGAGGCATACAGGGCAATGAAATTGCTGACGAACTGGCAAGAAAAGGATCTGCCTCCAGCACTGACCAAGCAGACCAGTCTGTCAAACCACCAGTATGCGACCTCAAATCTCAGGTGGGACAGAAAACACTGATCGCTGCCAAAAACAGGTGGAACTCCCTTCCCACATGTGAAACTTCCAAAAGGATGTGGCCTGAGTATGACAAAGCCAGAACCCATAAACTGCTTCGTAGAAACAGGAAATCTGTCTCTACTTTAGTTGGGATTCTTACTGGACACAACTTACTAAAAAGCCACAAACTGAAAATGCATCTCATAGATGATGACCTCTGTAGAGGCTGCGGTGATGAAGAAATACACGAGGACACCCTCCACTTTCTGTGCCACTGTCCAGGCCTCAGCCAATTAAGAATGAGAACCTTAGGAAATAACTTTTTCCATGACCTCACGGATCTATCCGAAATCCCTCTCCCTAATCTTTTCAGGTTTGCATCAACATCTGGATGGCTAGAAAGAGACTAACAACAATGGACAGTAACGGGACAATGAATGAACCAACCACATAAGTGGACCCCCAACGGGCATCAGAATGGGTCTATATTGACCTGAGTGCGATGAGGGAGGACACACACCGTCTGCCTCATCAACCCACCAACCTAACCTAACCTAACTCAAATGGTACTACTATTGCCGCTATTGATGCACACCAGCAGAGATGCGAACGAATCTGCTCTATAAACGAAGACTTACATAAGTTAAAACAATATGGAAAGGAAAACCCCGCTCAGGTTCAACGAAAAGAAAATGCAGTCTACAACATTTACGAAAAAGGACGAATTCACAGTTCCGCATATCGACATGGACAATACAGTCCCTAAATCAGAATAATCCATGGATCTGCTTAGCATCACAATCGGGTCAGATGTATCATCATCAGATGTAACTTCTACTGCCAAATCTGCATCGTACAAACCTTATCTCAACAGTGGGAGCTTATTCTGTCGAAAAACGGTTTCCTTACTTCGCAGCTTCTAATAATGATGAATTTCCCAAATAATCAGGGGGAAGACTCTGATTGGCTTGAACTTGACAATGCCCAGTTCTGACTACACATTAACTGTGCTTATTTTTATGCATCCAAGTGGTAACCAATGGGTACTAGTCTCATCCAACCGAATTTGACTTTCTAAACGATGTGTTCGAGTGTTGATAATAAGACGAAAAACAGCAACACTATAAGCAGCATGGTCAGAATGGTACGAATTACCCGGCTGTCCCAGGCGAACCTATTTAAGCTGACTCGACATATTCGAACAACAAGTCAGTTAGGAACCTCAAGGGTAAATCAGGCCCCTAAAACCAGAGATGGTGGCAGATGAGCCGAAAAGTCAACGGCAGCGCTCAATCCCGTAGTGGATACTGATGGCCCCGTCTGCTAGGGGTATCTAATAAACTGGAACTGGCGCTCCAGGTTGGGGGCTGTGCTTCGGGTTAACTACCCACCCATTCGAAAAACTATTCTTACGAAGCGACCAATACCCTCGGAAAGGACTGATTTTATTGTTGACGACCCTGCTAAACGAAAAAAAGGATAACGACGTTCGCATCTGCATCTGGAATGTGAGAACATTAAACAGGAGAGGTGGAGGCGAACGAAGCGCTAAGCTACTACAAAGCAGCCATTACTGCCATCCAGGAAAAAGAGGATGAAAAACTGTGACATCTACTATGAACCGTGGTATAGTGAGCAGAAACAGCGACTATTCGGATGCTATTTTGTTATAGGTGCCAGACTTAGGCAAGAAGTCTTATGTTTCCAAGACATTATCGAACGCATTTTAACAATTCGCATCAAGGCCAAATTCGCCAATTGAGGAAAAAGATGACAAAGTGAAAGACTGCTTCTACGAGCTCCTTGACAAAACCTATGATCGACTACCGAAGTACGATGTTAAAATGGTGCTGGGAAAAATTTAACGCAAAGGTAGAAAGAGAAGACGTCTTCAGCAATGTTGTCGGAAAACACAGCCTACACGAAAACACGTCTGGCAACGGACTTAAGCTACGGAACGAAATGCCACTAAAGTCAGCAAATAGTTTCCACATCTCGATATCCACAATTCTCCATGGCGGTCTCCAAATCAACGATCGGTCAACCAAATTGATCACATAGCGATAGACAAGCACAAGAGGTACGCATCCAGCATTTTGGATGTCCGTACATTCCGAGGAGCTTACATCGACTCGGACTCGAACCACTACCTTGTTGCAGCCAAGGTAAGAATGCGGACTATGAAAAAATGTTATGTCAAAAGAATGCAATCGCAAGAGAACGCCAAGGCCTTCGCTTAAGGCGCATCCCTTAACCTATCGATTAACACCATACCACGAGCATTTAATGTCGAAGAACAAAAGCTGCCAACATGCCATTAGATCAGCCGCAACTACTGTGCTAGGTTTCTCGAACCCACCAGCAACAAACCCTTGGTTTGCTGAGGAATGCTGACAGATGCTTGCAGCCAAGAACGAGGCCTGCAAGGCTAAGTTGTGGGTGAAGTCGAGAGCTGCCATTGAGCTCTATAGGCAAAGAAGAAGGGAAGAACACCGGCTTTTCAGAAAGAAGAAAAAAAGGAACAAAAGCGCGCGATCGATGACATAGAGAGGTGCCACTCCAGGAACGATGTTCGCAAGTTACACCAAAGTGTAAAACGTCAAAGCCAAGGATACAAGGCTCGAACAGAATAATGTCGAGATGTACAACGAAATATCGTAGTTGAGAAACAGTCGATGCTGAGGATATGGGTTAACAACTTCTGTAGACTCTTTAACGGCGTTGGCGAATAATCTTCAGCTGTCAGGCAAAACGAGTCATTCAATATTGGCGACGATAGCTAAAGATACCTACCACCCGGCCTTAGTGAAGTGATGATAGCAATATCTAATCTTAAGCTTAACAATGCTGCCAAAAATGATGGACTTCTTCCCGAGCTATATAAAGTCGGTGAAGATTTTAAGTCACCAACTCATAAGAAACATTTTCGCCAACTACAGAGGCATAAGTCTCCTCAACATCGCCTACAAGTTCTCGTCTGCCGTAATATATGAACTCCTGAAACCGTTTATCAACAACCTGATCGACCCATATCAGTGTGCTTTTAGGCCGGGAAAGGCGTCAACTGATCAAATCTGCACACTTCGGCAGATCCTGGAAAAACCTAAAAAAAGTCCAAATTGATACCCACCACCTGTTCATCGATTTCAAATAGTTTTGCCATATCTAGTTTTGGTACACCGCCGAAATTCGTCCGTCTGTGAAGGATGACGATGAAGAATTTCGCTCCACTGTCAGGGTCGGAAACGACCTCACCGACACATTGGACACCAAAAATAGATTTAGGCAAGGCGATGCACTGTCATGGGACTTCTTTACTCTCATTCTTGAGAGGATTGTGCAAAACACTCGAGCCAACACCAGAAGCACAATCTTCCAAAAATCGGTGCAACTGCTAGCATATGCCGATGATATGGACATCATTGGGAGGACTCAACGTAATGTCATAGCCACGATTGCTAGTATAGAGAAGGCAGCGGCAAAAGTGGGTAAATGAGGGTACGACCAAGTATACGCTGACAACATGAAAGGACACACCACATCGACGAATTGGACAGAAGGTCACCATTGACAGATATAACGTTGAGGTAGTACGGGACTTCTACCTCGGCTCCGCTATTAACTCTGACAACAACATCTCGTCATGAATCAAACGAAGAATTCCTCTTGCGAGCCGCTGTTTCTTCGGGCTTAGAAGACAATTAAGTAGTAAAGCCCTTCCTCGAACTACTAGGAGATCCTATATAAGACCCTGATCAACCCAACCCTGCTCTTCGGTGCTGAAGCAAGGACCGTGTCAAAAGTGGATGAAGACATCCTTGGTCGATTCAAGAGGAAAATTCTTCGAAAAATCTTAAGTCCCGTTTGCCGACAACGTCAACGGCTATAGAGATGAAGATTCAACCAAGAACTATACGAGCTATATATAGTATATACCCATTGGACGGTTAAGATGGCTAGGACATGTAGAACGAATGGAAACCAATACTACGGCTCGCAGAGCCTTCGATTCCCAGCTTGACGTCGGATGTAGTAGAGGAAGACTTCGTCTTAAATAGCGTGCGCAAGTGCCCAAATAGGAGTGCGCAACTGGAAGCAGTTAGCTAAGGACCGGTATTATTGGAGAGGGATATTGGTTGAGGCACAGGTCGGGACGTTATGAGCCCATTAGCCGTACATTGTCTAGGCCTTTCTGCATCGTTAATTGTGTTCCAAGTATTATTTATAGAATAACGAAAGCGCCTTATACTGAAACTCTGATTCTAGGCGGTAAAATTCAATACGCTTCTTCAGCTTATCGCTGCTGACAGGTTTTACTGTCAAAAAAATAAACTTTAGGTACAGACGACACGAACTCATGATGGAACTTAGCTTATCATATCGAATATTTGCTCCATATCACGGTTTAATTCTTAGGGTTGGGGCTTGTCTGGTCTACTAAAGACTTTTAAAGTTTGCAAATTTTTGCAAGTTCTACTTTAGACAACCGTAGGGTTGGTGAACTTCCTGGTGGATGATATTAGGATAGGTTACAATCTTGATACAGATAAGACTATCCAACAGAAGTGGACTTCATAACCTACATCGTACACCCCTGACCTGACCCTGACCTATTTTTTAATTTCGATCACTTAAAGTGAATTTTTAAGGCCCTGTCCCTGGTTCAAATCCTTTTTAAAAATGTCGGACAAGAGAACCCAAGAGTATCAAACTGTCATAAGAAGGTTCATAAATTCGCAATTGTCTGTTTGCGATAAGTCCCATTCGTTGTGCCAAAACAATTGCTTCGCACCCAAACGAAGAAGCTAGGTTAAGGGTCATATTTAGCCTGGTAACACTTTTAAATGGTTATTGGGTTTTATGCACAGCGCGAGGAGAGAGAGAGGAAAAGTGTTGGATGTAGTGTTCTAACTGCATGGTAGTTGTCCGAACTTTCTAATAATGGTTACCAACTTTTGTCACTTAGGTTTAAATAGATCTAGGATTTTCAAGACGATCTCTAAGGGATAATGACTTGAAAAATCTTTTCAAATGTTATATGGTTAAGGGATTAACCATTTGTGCTCGGAGGAATACTGCACGGGATTCTTTGGGTTTGTAAAAATCAAGCAAATCGAGCTGATGAGCATTGTCTAGGCCTAGGAGACATTCAAACAAACAAATACTGGCTGCTTACTAGCAACTTACTTACTTACTTACTTAAGTGGCGCTACAGTCCGAGATGAACCCGGGCCACAACCAAATGCCTCTCCAATTAGCCCGGTCCTTAGCTAACTGCCTCCAGTTGCGCACTCCAAGTTGGTTGAGGTCGGTTTCTACTTGTGCGCGCCACTTAAGGCGAGGTCTTCCTCTACTGCGTCCGACGTCTGGCTGGGAATCGAAGACTCTGCGAGCCGGGGTATTGGTGTCCATTTGTTCTACATGTCCTAGCCATCTTAAACGTCCAATGCGGAGTTTTTTTTGCTAGGGGTATGTCGCTGTACAGCTCGTATAGTTCGTGGTTGAATCTTCGTCTCCATACCCCGTCAACGCAAACCGAAGAATTTTTTTCTCGATTCGACCATGCTTCAGCGCCGTAGAACAGGACTGGGATGATCAAGGTCTTATATAGGATCTCCTTAGTAGTTCGAGTGAGGGCTTAACACTAAATTGCCTTTTTAGCCCGAGGAAACAGCGGTTGGCAAGAGTAATTCTTCGTTTAATTTCTGACGAGATGTTGTTGTCAGAGTTAATAGCGGAGCCGAGGTAGACAAAGTCCCGTACTACCTCAAAGTTATATCTGTCAATGGTGACGTTCTGTCCAATTCGTCGATGTTGTGTGTCCTTTCGTGTCGAGAGCATATACTTAGTCTTACCCTCATTTACTGCTGAACCTATTTTTGCCGCTTCCTTCTCTTTATTAGCAAAGGTTGCTATGACATCACGTTGAGTCCTACCAATGATGTCAATATCGTCGGCGTATGCTAGTAGTTGCACCGATTTTTGAAAAATTGTGCCTCTGGTGTTGGCTCGGGAGTTTTGGACAGTCCTCTCAAGACTCGAATTGAAAAAGTCACATGACAGCGCATCGCCTTGCCTGAATCCTTTTTTTGGTATCGAATGTGTCGGTGAGGTCGTTTCCGACCCTGATGGTGCAGCGAGAATTCTCCATCGTCATCCTAAACAAACGGGCGAGTTTGGGCTGTATACCAAAATTAGACATGGATCGGTGTCTGTATAGTTCGTCTCTATAAATGCTGTCGTATGCGGCTTTGAAATCGATGAATAGGTGGTGGGTATCGATTTGGACTCCTTGGATTTTCTCCAGGATCAACCGAAGTGTGAAAATTTGATCAGTTGTGGACTTTCCTGGAATAAAACCTCACTGATAAAGGCCGATCAGGTTGTTGGTAAACGGTTTCAGGCGTTCACATATTACGGCAGATAGGATCTTGTAGGCGATGTTTAGGAGACTTATGCCTCTGTAGTTGGCGCAGTTCTGGATCGGGCAAACAATGCTGAAGTTCCATTCTTCAAGCATACTTTCATCGGCCCAGATTTGGCTTATGAGTTGGTGGATGTTACTTACCAAGTCATCTCCGCCGGCTTTATGAAGCTCGACAAGTAGGCCGTCATTTCCGGCAGCCTTGTTAACCTTGAGTTAAGATATTGCTATCCTTACTTCATTTAGGTCGGGTGATTGATAGTTTTAGCTGTCTCTGTCAATATTGAATGGTTCGTGCTGTCTGACAACGAAAGATTGCTCGTCATCGACCACAAACATCATGCAGAAGTGGTTCTTCCATATCCTCAGCATCGACTGTGTCTCAACTACGATATTTCCTTGTTCATCTCGACAGGATTATGTTCGAGCCTTGTAGCCTTGGCTTTGACGTTTTACACTTTGGTAAAACTTGCGAACATCGTTCCTGGAGTGGCACCTCTCTATATCCTCGATCGCGCGCTTTTCTTGCTCTTTTTTCTTCTTTCTGAAAAGCCGATCTTCTTCCCTTCTTCTTTGCCTTTAGAGCTCAATGGCAGCTCACGTCTTCACCTGCAGCTTAGCCTTGTAGGCCTCGTTCTTGGCTGCGAGCATCTGTCGGCATTCCTCATCAAACCAGGGATGTCTTGCTGGTGACCGCGAGAAACCTAGCACATCAGTTGCGGCTGATCTAATGGCTTCTTGGCATCGTTGCCATTGTTCTTCGACATTAGATGCTGGTAGTGTGTTGTGAGTCGAGAGGTTAAGGGATACGCGTTGCGCGAAGGTCTTGGCGGTCTCTGGCGATTGCAGTCTTTCGACATTAAATTTTTTCACAGTTTTTCTGGTTTGTTGTGGCGTGGTGGATATTCGAATCCTTACCTAGGCTGCAACAAGGTAGTGGTCCGAGTCGATGTTAGCCCTCGGAATGTTCGAACATCAAAAATACTGGATGCGTGTCTCTTGTCTATCGCAATGTGATCAATTTGGTTGACCATTTGTTGATCTGGAAACTACCATGTTCCCTTGTGGATATCGAGGTGAGGAAACCGTGTTCTGGCTATAGTGGCATTTCGTTCCGTAGCGAAGTCAATTAGCCTAAGTCCGTTACCAGACGTGTTGTCGCGTAGGTTATATTTTCCGACAGTACTGCTAAAGATGTCTTCTCTTCCTACCTTTGCGTTAAAATCTCCCAGCACGATTTTAACATCGTACTTTGGTAGTCGCTCATAGGTTTTGTAGAGGAGCTCGTAGAAGCAATCCTTAGTTATATCATATTTCTCCTCCGTCGGAGCATGAGCGCATACAAGGCTTATATTGGCGAATTTGACCTTGATGCGGATTGTTACAATGCGTTTGCTAATGTCTTGAAAACATAAGACTTCTTGCCTAAGTCTGGCACCTATAACAAATCCGCATGCAAATAGTCGCTGTTTCTGCTCACTATAACACGGTCCATAGTAGTTGTCACAATTTTTCATCGTCTTTGTGCCCGGCCCATCCCATCATATTTCCTGGATGGCAGTAATGTCTGCCTTGTAGCAGTTTAGGGCTTCCGCTAGTTGTTAGCCTCCTTTTTAATGTTCTCACATTCCAGGTGCAGATACGAACGTCGTTGTCCTTTTTTTCGTTTAGCATGGTCTTCAACAATAATATCAGTCCTTTCCGAGGCTTACTAGCAACGTAAAGTAATAACTAGAGGCGGTCCCGAAGGTAGGGTGGTAGAAGCATCGGGTTATATAGTCTGGAAAATCGTTTTTAGAAGTTTACAACTTAACGACTGCAACTACCATGAAAATATTTTAAACTTATAACCCCTAAACAAGAGCCTTGCGGACTTGCGGTACACCACATTAAATTGAATTAATTTAAATTTAAAAAAAAATGTTTTTGCAGATAATCCCTCCATCCTACCTGTAGGCAAACCACAACCCAAAATGCACATTTCCACCGAAACACACACACAAAATAAATAAACGAAATAAACCAGGAGCAGGTGCCTTCAAAGCCCATGCACTTAATCGTGGCATGAATGAGAAATTAAGACCTCAAAAAGGACTCTCAAACATCAGATAAAATTGCAATAAATTCACAATTCGACTTGGACGTTCGATGTTACGTGGTTTCGGCCATTTCCCAGTTGGCTTCCGTTTCAGTCGGCCAAACCAGGTACCGTCAATGGAAAACAATAACAATGTCATTCAGGTGGGCTCGTCCCCCCCATTAAGAGAGGAGGTCTGCTCCCTGGTCGGTCGCGTGTTCCTCTCAATGAATGCACTTCACTTACTTAATTGTTACGCTCATACAACCGCACGGTGTGACTGTGTGCCACGGAAGTTGTTTACTTAACCATAAACGAAATCCACCTGTTTCCACAATCCACATACAGCGACAAGCGTAAATGGAAGATACCACAGGAATACTATTATCAAGGGCTGCGACTGCGAGGCTTACTGTCATATAAACTACCGAAATAGAATTTTTTTTTGTTGGTAAGCTCCAACCTCCAGTCGGCTCCTTCGGTTCGTGCTTATTTGTGGGACATACGATTCGGCAGCTGATGCCACTGCCAAAGAGCCAAAGATTGCCCCTCCGGCCTCCACACCGCATCGCGTAGCAAGAGTAACATCACACATCAGGTGTGCGATGCGATTCTTCAGCAAAGTTGGCCGGAGAGGTTGTTTTTGTTTTTTTTTTTTTTTGTCTGGATCACATTCGTCGCCAAAAAAAATGGACATCTGCGTCAATCAAGTGCCTTCTGGGAGTCTATCACTTTCGTCCTAACGTCTCTCGTCAGCGGAGTCGTTTTCGTCGTCGTCGTGGTTTGCCCTACGGTGCTGGTGCGCTGCGAGCTACAACGAGTGCGAGTGGTCCTGCTGCTGCGGTGGTGGTGGTGGTTTTTTTTTTTGGAGCCGGTTTAGGGTCGGATTGGATCACTTGTTCGACTTCCTTGAATTGTTGCATATTGTTGAGAGTGTGAAAGAGAGAGATATGCTTGGTTGGTTAAGAGCCACGCGACTATGTCTCCTTTTTTTGGGAGGAATTACTTTTTTTTTCTGCCCAGCTCCTTGATGGATAATAAAATGTGTTCAAGTACATTGGCATGGAGCTACAAAGTAATCAAAAGGAGACTACGTTCCGGTTTGTCGGAAACTTCTTTCTCTTTGCGCATATTTTGTGGCAGATAGCACTCTCTTTGCATGGAGCATGGAGCACGCCAAATGACCTCCTTAAAGTCAAACTATGCACAACCGGTAAAGATGATTGATGCCAATTTTAAGGAAAGTGAGCATCTGTTTGTTTTTTTTTTTGGTCTTGTTTTAGGAGGCACTTGTTGTGTTTCAACTGAAAAAAGTTGACAGAAAAGAGAAAATCCACGTGCCGTGTCGAAAGGGTGTCAATTGGTGAAAATAAGTACAGTAGCGCTTTTTAGTAATAATAAATTAATTTCGATCACAGGACAGCTGGGAATGTAAAAGGACAACGTTCGTTGGGGAATGTCGTTGAACGACAAAATAAAAATAAAGCTGGTAACCTGCAAATGGGTTTAACAGGCTGGGACAGTTTTGCATGATGGGTGCTTGCGAATGGTTATTTTGAAAATGGCAATCATCATCTGCAGGGTCGAGATGCTACAGTAATGTCAAAACACGTCGTTTAAGAATGTCATAACGCCTAAGAAACATTGAGATTGCTCACATTTTTGTCTGTCAAAAAATAATTCTGAGATCCTTATTGTTTGTGTTGGATCTTGGATTTTTTAAATGCTAATTGGAGCACTTAGAGCACTAAGGACCATTTGGACGAATTTTATTTATTTGAGTAACCAATGGTAAGCGCGAATTTTCAAGGCATTTCCTTGTGGATTTCTGACTGCTTACCACTGGTTAACCTAATAAAGGTGTTCGTGCAAGTAGATTTAAGATCTACGACTGTTCCATTCTTTAGCCAAAGTCATTTCACATTTCTAGACTTTATTTTAAAGACTAGGATACACTTCCTCAATAGTGAATTCTGGAAATGATTCACTATGTCGGTGTCAGCGCCAAAAAAACTGCAGTCTTTTCCCAGAAAAATCAGAAAATTCAACGAGGAAATGATCTGCTCTTCAAGGTATCGAGAGCGAATTTCACTAGACCGCCCAAAACGCATAAGCACAACTTTAACGTGTTCGCATTGTACTTTCATTGATAGGTTAGGTTAGGTTAGGTTGGTGGGTTGATGAGGCAGACGGTGTGTGTCCTCCCTCATCGCACTCAGGTCAATATAGACCCATTGTGATGCCCGTTGGGGGTCCACTTATGTGGTTGGTTCATTCATTGTCCCGTTACTGTCCATTGTTGTTAGTCTCTTTCTAGCCATCCAGATGTTGATGCAAACCTGAAAAGATTAGGGAGAGGGATTTCGGATAGATCCGTGAGGTCATGGAAAAAGTATTTTCCTAAGGTTCTCATTCTTAGTTGGCTGAGGCCTGGGCAGTGGCACAGAAAGTGGAGGGTGTCCTCGTGTATTTCTTCATCACCGCAGCCTCTACAGAGGTCATCATCTATGAGATGCATTTTCAGTTAGTGGCTTTTCAGTAAGTTGTGTCCAGTAAGAATCCCAACTAAAGTAGAGACAGATTTCCTGTTTCTACGAAGCAGTTTATGGGTTCTGGCTTTGTCATACTCAGGCCACATCCTTTTGGAAGTTTCACAGGTTGGAAGGGAGTTCCACCTGTTTTTGGCAGCGATCAGTGTTTTCTGTCCCACCTGAGATTTGAGGTCGCATAGTGGTGGTTTGACAGACTGGTCTGCTTGGTCAGTGCTGGAGGCAGATCCTTTTCTTGCCAGTTCGTCAGCAATTTCATTGCCCTGTATGCCTCTGTGTCCGGGGACCCAGCAGAGCTTAACATTATGTTGGACGCCAAGAACCTTTAGCTCTTCACGACAACGTTTCACAAGCCGAGATTTTATTTCGACAGCAGAGATAGCTTTTATTGCAGCCTGACTGTCAATAAAGATGGTGATATCATCTGGTGGTATCGCCAGCATTGAGGTCGCTTTGGCTGCCTCTGCCACTGCCAATATTTCGGCTTGGAAGACACTGCTGTGCTCATGGAGACGAAAGGTGCTGTTTAGCTTAAGTGTTTCTGAAAACACTCCAGCTCCAACGCCTACATCCATTTTTGAACCATCAGTGTAGATGGATATGGTTTCGGGGCCCAATTCGTTCCTCTCCCACTCCTCTCTGCTTGGGAGGATGCAGGAGAATGGTCTTTCATTGATAGCAAGGCTTTCTACAGATATAAGAACGCATATGGGGGCGCATTCCTAGGAACGAATAATCCGTTAAATGGTTTGGTTTTGTATGTGCACGTGGAATGTGAGAACATTAAACAGAAGAGCTGCAAGCGCGAAAAACCAGCGGAAGCCCTAAGCTGCTATAATGCAGACATTACTGCCACCCAGGGAATACGAAGGGATTGGCCGACGAAAAAGAGGATGAAAAACTGTGACATCTACAACGGACCTTATTCTAGTGAGCAGAAACAGCGTCTATTCGGATGCGGATTTGTTATAAGTGCCAGACTTGGGCAAAAAGTCTTATGTTTCCAAGACATTAGCGAACGCATTGTAAAAATTCGCATCAAGGCCAAATTCGCCAACATAAGCCTTACATGCGCCCACGCAACAACGGAGGAAACTGGTGACAAGGTGATTGCTGCGACGAGCTCCTTGAGAAAACCTATGATCGACTTCCGAATTGCGATGTTAAAATTGAGCTGGAAGGTGTTAATGCAAAGACAGGAAGAGAAGACGCCTAAACGACAACACGTCTGGCAACGGACTTAGGCTAATTAACTTTGTTACGGAACGAAATGCCACTATAGCCAGCACACGGTTTTCTCACCTCGATATCCATAAGGGGACATGGTGGTTTCCAGATCAACGAATGGTCCACCAAATTCATCACATTGTGATAGATAAGATAGATACGCATCCAGTATGTTGGACGTCCGAACATTCCGAGGGGCTAACATCAACTCGGACCACAACATTTTTGCCACTCCAGGAATGATTTTCGCCAGTTCTATACCAAAGTGAAAACGTCAAAGCCAAGGATACAAAGATCAAACGGAATCCTGTCGAGATGAACAGGGAAAGATCATAATTGTGATACAGTCGATACTGAGAATATGGAAGAACCACTTCTGCAGGATGATTGTGGTCCATGACGAGCAATTTTCCACTGTCAGAAAGAACGAACCATTCAACATTGGCAGAGACAGCTAAAACTATCAACCAACCGACCTAAATGAAGTGAGGATCGCAATATCTTAACTCAAGGTTAACAAGGCTGCCGGAAATGACGGCCTACCCGTCGAGCTTCATAAAGCCGGCGGAGATGACTTGGTAAGTAACATCCACCAACTCATAAGAAAAATCTTGTCGGATGAAAGTATGCTTGAAGAATGGAACTTCAGCATTGTTTGCCCGATCCAGAACTGCGCCAACTACAGAGGCATAAGTCTCCTACACATCGCCTGCAAGATCCCATCTCGTTTACCAACAACCTGATCGGCCTAAATCAGTGTGGTTTTAGGCCAGGAAAGTCCACAACTGATCAAATTTTCACATTTCGGCAGATCCCGGAAAAAACCCAAGAAGTCCAAATCGATACCCACCACCCTATTCATCGATTTCAAAACCGCATACGACAGCATTTATAGAGACGAACTATACAGAGCCATGTCTAGTTTTGGTATACAGCCCAAACTATTCCGTTTGTGTAGGATGACGATGAGAATTCTCGCTGCACCATTAGGGTCGGAAACGACCTCACCAACACATTCGATACCAAGAAAGGATTTAGGCAATGCGATGCGCTGTCATGTGACTTCTTCAATTTGATTCTTGAGAGGATTGTGCAAAACTCCGGAGCCAACACCAGAGCCACAAATTTCCAAAAATCGGTGCAGCTACTAACATACGCCGACGATATTGACATCTTTGGTAGGACTCAACTTGATGTCATAGCCACGTATAGAGAAGGAAGCGGCAAAAATAGGTAAGGTAAGGTAAGGACCGCAAGGCCAAATATATGCTGTCAACTTGAAAGGCACACAACATCCACCAATTGTACAGAACGTCACCATTGACAGATATAACTTTAAAGTAGTACGGGACTTTGTCTACCTCGGCTCCGCTATTAACTCTGACAACATCATCTCTTCAGAAATCAAACGAAGAATTACTCTTGCCAATCGCTGCTTCTTCGGGCGAAGAAGGCAATTTAGTAGTAAAGCCCTCACTCGAACTACTAAGGAGATCCTATATAAGACCCTGATCATCCCAGTTCTCCTCTTCGGCGCTGAATCATGGACCGTATCAAAAGCGGATAAAGAAATCCTTGTCGATTCGAGAGAAAAATTCTTCGACAAATCTTCGGTCCCGTTTGCGTTGATGAGCTATGGAGACGAAGTTTCAACCACGAACTACACGAGCCGTACATCGACATACCCCTGGTCAAAAAAAAAACTTCGCATTGGACGTTTAAGATGGGTAGGACATGTAGAACGAATGGACACAAATATTCAGTAGTAGAGGAAGACCTCGCCTTAAGTGGCGCGCACAAGTAGAAACCTTCCTCAACCAACTTAGGGTGCGCAACTGGAGGCAGTTAGCTAAGAATCGGGCTAATTTGAGAAGCATGTTGTTTGAGGCCCATGTTCATCACGGACTGTAGCGCCACTTAAGTAAGTAAGTAAAGGGTCCGCCAAATAACTTTTTTTTTTTTTTGAAAATGCTATAAAAAAAACTACTGAATATTTTGTCAAATTTCTTCTTTTATTTGAAAGTACAATCCTTCCGGTTAATAATGAAAAATAATTTTATTCAAATGGCTGCCTCGGCTGGCCATGCAGTAGCCTACACGATCGGTCCAATTTTTGAGCACAATATCGATTGTGTGCAGCTGTATTTCACCAATGGCTTCACGAATATTGTCCTTTAAAGCGTCAATTGTCTCTGGCTTGTCGGCGTAACACTTATCTTTTACGGCACCCCACAAATAATAGTCCTACGGTGTCAAATCGCAGCTCCGAGGTGGCCAAACGACATCAGCTCTGCGGCTGATAATGCGATCTTCAAAAACAGGGCGCAAAACATCGAGTGTAGCTTCGGCTGTGTGGTACGTAGCGCCGTCCTGTTGAAACCAAATGTTGCCAATATCCTCCACTTCAATTTTTGTGAACAAAAATTCGTTCAAAATGGCCCGATAACGATCGCCATTGACTGTAACGGCCACTCATTGCTCATTTTCGAAGAAAAATGGCCCAATTATGCCTCTGGACCAAAATCCGCACCAAACAGTGACTCGTTTTGGGTGTATCGGCTTTTCAATGTATGCGTGCGGGTTTTCTGTGCCCCAAATGCGACAATTTTGCTTGTTTACATACCCGCCAAGATCAAAATGAGCTTCATCTGAAAAGATGATTTTTTTTGCCAAAATCGGCATCTTCTCTAAGTCGATCGCAGGCCCACTCAGCGAAGCGAAAACGCATTGGATGGTCAGTTGGCTTCAACTCCTGAACCAATTGGACTTTGTATGGCGTCATACCAAGTCTTTATGCAAAAATCGTCTCAATGATGTCTCCGAAATGTTCAATTGTTGAGAACGACGGTGAATTGATGTTGATGGCGCTTCACGCACACTTTCTGCCACAGCAGCAATATTCTCGGGTGTACGCACTGTTTTTGGCTTTTCACGTTTGGTTTATCGATGAGGATGCCAGTTTCTTTCACTTTTTCACAAGATAACGAACATACGGAGATGACGGTGCTTCTCTTCTTCCAAAATTCGTACGCAATTTTCGCACACATTCTGCAACATTCCGTGAGTTCATAATTGCAAACAATGTTGCCCAAACCATGCAACAAATATTCATTGAACACATTTATGAACGCAAACGTAGCTGCATGAATTCGGTCGTCATGCATTGACAAAAGTGAGTTCATAATTGCATGTAAAACAAAGTCATAAATGACAGTACTAAAAATCATTTTGTCAATGACAACTCGTATACCAAATATTTTTAATAAGTTTTAGATACACCATCGCTCAACATGGCTGATAAAAAAATGATATTAAGACTCATTTTAAATCTCTTGGATGGCATAAACTTGGAAAGCATCCCAAAAAAAACTGGCGGAAAGAAAAATTCGAAAAAAAGGAAGTTATATTTGTTTTCTACTATGAATTGGAGAGTGATGGCCAGACATATTCCAAAAAACAGGACCTTTTACAAAACAATTTATGAATTTCCCGATGATGTTTTTCGAAATCATTTCCGTATGACCAGGTCAACATTTAAGGTACTTTTTCGGTTAATTCTATATATAATTTTCAAGTTTGAAAATTAATTCTGTTATGTTGTGGAGAATGAATTAAATCCATTTTGGAAAAAAAGTAATTTCGGTCGGCCTAAAACTGGTTTGAGGCTAGCACTTTACCTAACTATTTGGAAGCTTGCCAATAACTGTTCATTTAGGGAAATCAGTAACTTGTTTAAAATTGCTAAGGGAGCAGCTTTCAAATATTTCATTGAAATAACCAAATTGCTTTTCAAGTTAAGAAAGAGACATATAAAATGGCCTGATTCAACCAATGAGCAAAAACAAATAATGGACAAATTCGCAAGCATAAGAAATAATCCGTTTCCAAGCGTTCTTGGATGTGTAGATGGAACACAAATTCCCATAATAGCACCCAAAATAGACCCCAGGAGCTATTATAATCGTAAGGGTACATTTTCTATTAATATGCAGGTAGATGCCCTACATTTTATACTATATAGTATACAAATTTAATACATATTAAATTCTTTGCTTTTTCTTAGGCTATATGTGACCATAAACAAAAGTTTATTGACATATGTTTTGGCTATCCTGGAAGTTGTCATGATGCTTCTGTTTGGGAGCGCAGTTCAATTGGGAAGGCATTCAAGAACGGTTCCAAAAGAGTAATCCAGGATGGTCATATCTTAGGCGATTCTGCCTATCCACTGAATGGTTATCTTATTGTGCCATATCGGGACCACGGACATCTCACCACCACTCAAAAAAATTACAATTACATACATAGTTCAACAAGAGTTTGTATAGAACAAGCTTTTGGAAGATTAAAATCTATGTTCCGAATTCTAAAATTGATTGACATCAAAAATTTGGTTTACGCAAAATACATAACATTATCTTGTGTTGTTCTTCACAATATTATCATAGAACAGGAGAAGGATCTTGAGCCTCACTCGGCTGTTCAGTCAGGAGACATAGAACGTGATAATACAACTAGCGCAATATTGTTTTCATCTTAATAAGTCTGTAGCTTACCTTGGATGTTCAAACCTGAAATGTAAAGCAATAAAATATGAATTCCTTTTGACAATTTGGTATTTTAATAATAAATAAATATTTTATTTTAATTCATCAATTGTACATTCGTATTTTAGTTCATTTGGTACACAAAAAAAAAAACAATTAGAGTAGGTATTATTATTAATTAAAACATAAAAAAAACACTTAATGAGTAATAACACAATTCATTTTTTAAAGACTAAGCTGTCCCTAAGTTGGACATTCTTTCTAAGGCGTCTTTTAAAGATAAAAGAACCTCTAAACGTTCTTTTTCAACCTTTATTTTTTCGCGTTCGATGTTCATGATTTCTTTGTGACGCGCGCCGCTCATCTTCCTTCGCTTCATTTTCTAAAAATGCCATTACATCGTTGGTCGACATTTTTGTTCTTTTTTTTAATTTCTTTTTAGGAGTCTCTCCCACTTCTTCCTCGTCATTCTCACTTTCATCACTATGCCCAAAGATTTCAGCCACAAACTCGTCTGGTGGTTCTATGTTGTGACGAGTTCCATAAACCTGGTCAAATTGCTCAAAATAATCCCACGAAGAGACATCCCTCCCGCTCTGTTTATTTCTTTTCTTTATTCTCTGGTAGGAAACCTTTAAATTTTGGAATTTCCGGACAATTTCACCCTTGTCATACTGAAATAAGGGAGAAATCGTCCTTATCTCCGTTAAAAGTTTCCCCCAGAGCACCGACTTCTTTCTTCGCCCAGAGATAAATTCGCCTTCCATTGAAAGCCGAGATGATACCAGCAATTTCACGTCCTCATCCGTCCAGATTATTTGCTCCTGTACATTCCTATTTCATAAAAATGATTAATTTAATGTTTTAAATTCGAAATAGTTATTAAAATTAAATAATTTGTAAAATTTGTACTTACTCGTTTACTCCTGCCATTTTTCTGCAGCTCGGCAACAAAACAAAAACACATGCACAATTGACAGCATGTTGACTGTCAATTTTCTTTTATGAACGCAGGTGCTGCCAAAATCCTGCAATGATAATGCAGCGCTTTTACAATAATGAACGCGTAATTTGCAGGCATGCAGCATTTTTACATTTATGAACTCGACCATTGTCATGATTTTCAAAGTAATGTCGCAATATTTCCCAGCGTTATTCAAGCGTATACCCAACCATATTCAGCGGAAGGATAAAACTAATTATCTGTGCAATCAGACATGAGCTAAGTGTTACCATTCACTAGCACTAGTTGAAAAAAAAAAGTTAGATGGCGGACCCGGAAAAAAGTTGAATTTGATTGAATTTTAAAAAAGTAACTTGTATTTGGCCCACCCGAAAGTATCGACAGGGCTTCCAATTTCGGATCATTACATTAGCTGAGGCCTTTTTTGTGGTTATTGCATTTGCGTGATCAGGATTTTGTAGACCTTCCTCCATTATTTGATTTCCAGTTTTCATAAGATCTGGAGTGCGATGCATCGATGTATCTGTGAAAGGACAACAATTGTTATCTCGATTATTGCGAAAGAAGCGAATAAAATTAAGGCTTGTAGATGAATTTCTTCAATCCAAGTTGATTGGTAATAGTCCAGAAAACAAATCCTTACCACCTGGTAAATGAAAAAAAGGAATTGACATACATCCTTGTAGCTGAATCCATTCAATTTAGACTGTTGCTTGATGGAATAACTTACCCCAACCACCTGGTGAATATTTCGAACTGCAGTTGATCTAAGAATGATGGAATTTGATCGATCAAATATATTCAGGATACAAATTATACATCCTGTCCAATGGTATTTAACGATCGCTCTAATGCAGCGGTCTCCAGATATGACCATAGCGAAAAATCTATTCCATCCGATCTTCTACTATCGCGATCCTCGAAAAAAAAATGTAAAATTGACAGTTATCCGATATAAGGATCAACCGCCTTTATTTCATTTCAATCAAGCTGTCAGAATTAATAAGGTAAAGATGAACACGACATGATAATAAGGGATGCATCTTCAAAATAAAAAAAAAATCCCCTCTAATGAGGACATCTTTTCACGTCCGCATTATGCTATGGATACTTAAGACCGCATTATACACGATAACGCAACCACACAAATTATCCTGAATACATTCGTAGTTGATCCATAAATAACAAGGATAACAAACTCGCCAAAAACTACCGATGCCTACCGTTTTGCCATTATTTGTTCAAGTCCCGCCAAGGATGCAGCATCGTATTGTTAATGCGTTGCATCGTCCTTTTGTTATTCGCCATTGTCCAGGAATATTCATTTCGCATTGCATCTCAATAAAAATATCATCTTGCAGACGTCCATCCCGATGATGGGAGGATATATATAATGATCTAGGGATATCAATCAAAAGGATGCCCTAGGACACGCGTTTTTCTGTGCCAGTAACAAAATGACCAAAAATGAAGGTAAACATTGGTTTCTTGTTACCTTGGGTAGATAGATCCTTTATGTTCGATCCTTGTTATAGAGAAGGCCCAGAGAAACAGAATACAAGTCATATAATTCCAAGAAGATCGTAAAGATCCTAGCAGGGTATGGTTTTTGCGCAATTGTCAGAAGGTAGCAGATTGCGAACGATCGACATTTTGTCGATCAGCATGAGATCTTTGTTTGACCTGGTGTTAGTTGTTAAATAGAATCGACATGGTGTGTCCTTAAGAAGAGAACGGAATGTAAAAGAAACTCACTGGACATGGAGTTGATAAATTGCAGAGATAGTGATCGTCTGGTTGATCTACGAAGTAAATTTCCGAGAAAGGCTTGTTCAGATATTGGAGAGAAAGCGTTCCAGCATCGCTGCTCAGCGTGTAAATCTTCAATAGTTGCCCATCGACAATAGCGTTTATTTACAGAAGTTGAGTAGAAAACTGTGTTTGCTAATTCTTATAATTTTGGTACCTTTACAATGTTTGGACCACAAGCTGAGAGAAATTCTCCCACAAGTATCTGAAGCAACTATTTTAGTTTTGTCAAAACAAACTCAACGTTAGTTTAAGCATTTGCAGGGTGAATAACTCAGGAAAGGTGCTCTTCGTCCTTGAATTCTCGAAGATAGGTCGGAATATAAAGCGGATCTTAGAGATTTTTCCCATGGAGGCTTTCAACTTGCATTTCTGATAAAAAGCAAAGTATTTCAAAGCAGTAGGCTTTTCAGTTCCCTTCAACTAGCTGGGCCATAATGTGTGAGCCAATTTTTCTAGAGTATAGAGTTCCAGTGATTCGTCACACAAATTCGAATTCTGTATGCTTAACCAATGTCTAAACCGAGTTTGCATTCGATGCCATTTGTAAAATCGTTCACATGAATCTTTCCGATGAACGTATTTGAGAGTGACAGAGAAGTTAAAGAGGCCTCTCAACCACGTCTTGTAGAAGCCAAAGTCTTGTTGCGATATCTTATTCGACTGTGTTCCGTTGCTTATCCAGCTCCAGTTTTGGCCTTAGCTCTTTCGTAAAGTTGTCAAATTTCTTGGAATATCCATATTCCAAGGACATAGAACGCATCTACATTTTGATAGTCCCAGACCAAATGTTTTCTACTGCTCGCATATTATGATTTGGGTCGTTGCTTTTCTTTCTAAACCAGAAAAGTGCGAGCAACCTTCATCTATCTCACTTAAACAAATGCAAGAGCCTCAACGAAGAAAATGGAGAACAAGACCCAGTTGTGACTATGACGCGCCTGGGCTGGCTGGTCCACGGGCATTTCAACCCCAACGCTAACTACCCCATTCGCTTAAGTGAAACACACAGTTTCCTTGTATGCGAGTGTGGTGAGATGGGCCTGAGTAGCCTGTTAAAGGAGTTTCTACATGCTGACAACTTTGGCACATCGAGTTCACAAAATATCATAATGTCTCCCGATGACGTTCTAGCTCTGGACCTATTGAAAACTCATACGGTTCGTAAGAATGAACGGTTTTAAACAACTCTTCTTTGGAAGTTCGACGAGATCAAATTACCGGAAAGTTACTCAATGGCCAGGAAACGACTAGGCTGCTTACAAAAAAGGATGGGACGTGACCAAGGATTAGCGGACAAGCTTAATAAAATAAAATGTATGAATATGTCCTAAAGGGTTACGCTCGACGAATATCTTCCCAAGAGATAGTGGCAAATCGAAAACTAGTTTGGGATGCTGCGGCAGTCACCCATGGTACATCCCTGAATTCCGTTCTGCTTAAGAGCCCTGACCAACTAACTCCATTAACATCTGTTATATTTAAGTTTAGGCAGCACAAGTTTACCATCTGCGGGGATATTATGGAGATGTTCCATCAAATAGGTTACGCCAAGAGGACCAACATTACCAACGCTTCCTATGGGCTAGCGATGAAGAAGGAAATCCATACACCTACGTAATGACTGTTATGACCTTCGGAGCTACGTGTTCACCATGCACTGCTCATTTCGTAAAAAATACTAACGCCGAACAGTTGGCTCAAGAATTTCCAAGAGCTTTTCGCTCTATCAAGGAGAATCATTACGTTCCAACGGAGCAGGAAGCAATTGAGTTGGATCAGGAGATCCGGATTTCATATTCGAAACTGGGTTTGGCATGTGGTGGTGTACGTATTCGGATTGCTTAACTTTTAAACTCACCACTAATCAGGAAGTTGCCGAAATACTCTTCGGTTCGCGTTGCCCTACTAAGCGTCAGGTGTTTAAAGTTATGATGACCATTTCTGATCCACTGGGAATTATAGCGTGCTTTTTACTTTACATTAACATACTACTGCAGGATATCTGGCGGTCCAAAATTGAATGGGATGAGGAAATCAAGGACGAGGAACATGTGAAGTGGCTTAAGTGGGTGCGTCACCTACCAAGTGTGGAAAAGGTTAAAATACCGCGATGTTACGTAACTTCAAACTGGAGGTCCGAAAAAGAGCTCCATATGTTCGTCGACGCCAGTGAAAATGGGTTCGCCGCAGTAGCCTACGTGCGCAATTCAGACACCGAAGTAGTGGAGTGCAGCTTAATAGGAGCTAAAACGCGAGTGGCACCTCTTAAGGCTCTATCGATTCCCCGCTTGGAATTACATGCAGCTCTTCTCGGCGCGCGTTTCGCTAGATGCATTGTGGAATCGCATGGGATCACCTTCAACCGACAATACTTTTGGTCAGATTCCAAAACTTTCCTATGTTGGATCAGGTCGGATCATAGACGATACCGTCAATACGTGGCCTGTAGAGTAAGCGAAATACTAGAGCTCAGCGAACTTAAAGACTGGCGATGGGTTCCGTCCGGTTTGAATGTGGCTGAGGAAGCCACCAAATGGCAAAGGCCCCCGGATCTCAGGTCGACTAGTAGGTGGTTTAATGGACCAGCCTTTTTGAAATCCCCCCCAGATAACTGGCCGAAACTGGAAGAAACAGTACCCAGCTCTACAAACGAAGAGTTAAAAACTCATCTAGTCGGAGTCCATATGCCTAACCACGAGAACGTGTTTCGTTTTAACGAAATCTCCAGGTATGCAAGACTGCTAAGGAGTACGGCGTACGTCTTGCGATTCATTCATAATTCGAGCACCAAAAGAACTAAACAAACAACGATGAATCCTTAGCAGGTCGCGCCGGAAAAACCCATCAACAGGATTGAAAAAAGCGTAAACAACAGTAAAAGGGAGAAAATAGAAAAATTACGTGAAGAAAACAAGTGACAAAAATTAAGACATATCCTGAACTAAAAGAATATAATCCGGATACGAAAAACTGCCAATGGGGAGCTAATGCTGGAGCTCAAGAAAGCATCCAATGAAAGAACCGCGGAGCACCAAAGCAAAGTTAGAAAAGCCCTAGGTGAACTAGCGGAGGTGAGAACAGTATTAAGACCTAGATGTCATGTCGTCACAACAAAGGAAGATATTTGTCAAGCCTTCTCAGACCAGTTTGAAGAAGCGGAAGACATACAAGTCCGATTTATTAAATCCATGAGGAAAGTCTATGCGTCTACACAATAATAGTTCCAAGAAAGTTCTGGAAGTGGGTAAAATAAAAATCGACAGGTTGGTATGTCGAATAAGGGAGAAAGTTGTACCACTTCGATAGTTTAAGTGCCTTAACTTTGGGCACCTACCAAAGGGATACAAAAACACATTGAATAGGAATGCGGATTCGGCTAAGAGCGGACAGAACAATTGATCCAAGATATTGAACCCGCGAAGAAAGCTCTGTATCTCGCACTGAAATCGTCATTACGAGCGATTTCAATGTACACAATTGTTCGTGGCTTCAACATTCTGGACAGTCAACACCCGAAGGAAGGTATGTCGAGATCTTTGCTGACAAACAACTTAACTCAGATTATAAATTAGCCAACTCGCATCCCGGATATTGATAGTCAAGCCGCCAACACCCTGGACTTGTTTTTAACATCTCACCCCGACAAAATACACCATAAATGTATTATCACCTCTAGGCACGTATCGTATCAGCTAATTTCTCGTACTCCAAGCACATAGTTAAAGAACAAATTCCTAAAAGAACTGTATTGCATTACGAGTAAGCCAACTGGGAAGCTCTAAACGGTTTCTTTAAGAATTTTAACTGGTCATTATGCTTCCTCGATAATGACGCAAAAAATTCTACTATGTCCCAAAGGTAGTAAAAACTTTTGGTCGTTTGTAAAAAACATTAAGAATTCGACCTCATCTTCCATCCCAACGCTCATTTACAATGACATTCCAGCTGTCACCTCTATAGACAAAGCCAATCTGCTCGCTGCTCATTTTGCAGCCAATTCCACGCTGCCAGATTGTGCCCAGTCTCCCTCTGTACTAGAGAACGTAGAACATTCTATGGGACCAATCCACTTTCGTACTCGTACAATCGCAAGAGTATTAATCGATCTTGACATACACAAATCGTCTGGTCCAGATGGTATTTCCCCCATAATTCTGAAGAGGTGTTCTTCAACGCTGGCAAAACTACTGCGTAAGCTTTTCCATCTGTCCTATTCATCAGGACTCATTCCGAGTCGATGGAAAACTGCATTTGTACAGCCCGTCCCCAAAAAAGGGGAATCTTCTTCTCTCTCCAACTACCGACCAATTGCACTTACCTCCCTTCTTTCTATGGTCATGAAAACGCTGATAAACCGTCAGCTTATGAAATATCTTGAATCACGAAAACTCCTCAATGACCGACAATATGGTTTTCGTAGCAACAGGTCCACTGGTGATTTGATGTCATATCTCACCGAAAAGTGGAACCAATCAATCCACCTTGGTGGTGAAAACAAGATCGTTGCACTTGATATTTCAAAGGCATTTGACAGGGTTTGGCATCAAGCCCTTTTGTCGAAAATGCGTGCTTTTGGTATCGAAGATACTCCTCTTCAATGGATTAGAAACTACCTCTCGAAACGTTCAATTCAAGTAGTTTTGGACGGTTTCAAGTCAGCTACTCACCAAATAAATGCTGGTGTTCCCCAAGGCTCAGCTTTGTCTCCGACACTCTTCCTCATTTTTATTAATGACCTATTGTCTAATCTAATCTAACTTCTAATCCAATCCATTCCTTCGCTGTTGACAGTACCCTCAGCTTTTCATATTCGTTCTCGAATTCACGCCCCTCACCTTCGGATGTGGAAGAAAAACGACAAAATATGTTAAGTTCATTAAATTCCGACCTTGACAGCATAATTAAATGGGGTAAATCTAATAGAGTGGAATTTAATGCTTCCAAAACGCAATTCTGTCTTCTGTCATCCAAGCGAAACCAAACTTTACAGCCACTATCCATGAGTGGCACTTGCATCGTCGAAACCGAAAAACTTTCCATGCTCGGTATGTGTGTTAGTAACGACCTTCGTTGGAACGCCCACATATTCGAAATCGCCAAAAATGCAGCAAAATGTGTAGGTTTCCTCAATCGATGTAAGAAATACTTCACCTCTTCTGATCTGGCCTCAATATATAAAGCGTACATACGCCCCAAACTTGAGTTGAGCCCACATATGGTCAGGTGCAGCCAAAACATCATTGCACCTACTAGATAGGATACAAAAGCGTGCGATAAAATTGATAGCAGATCCAACCATAGCGAACTCCATAGTTTCGCTCGAACATCGTAGGAATGTCTCCTGCCTTACACTCTTTTACCGCTATAACAACAACAAATGCTCTAACGAAATAGCCAGCTGCATTCCGCCCCTTCAGCAATTCAACCGTAATACTCGCCGTACCACGAATGCTAATCAGTTCACCCTAAAGCCTATCTTCGGACGTACTATGAAATATAGAGATTCATTCCTTAACCGAACAACACGAATGTGGAGTTTTTCCTCTCCATTTCAATTTGCAGAAATTCAAAACTAACGCACATCGGTATCTAACCTTCTCTACTCCTCTATTTCCTTAATGCCCGCGCTGTGCTTAAACACCATAAGGGTATTAATAATCCCTTTAGCGCGCGCCAATTATAAAACAAAGTATACCTCGTATACCTAGAAGCTACCAAAACCAAGAGAAGAATGTGAAGGTGCTCCAACTTAATCTAAATCACTGCGACCTACTAACACAAACCGTTCTCGAGTTAAAGATAGATGTTGCCATATTCTCCTAGCAGTACAAAAATCTGACCGAAAAAGTTTGAGTAGTGAATGACAAAAGAAGAGCGGCTATTTGGGCTTGTGGAGACTACGCTTTGAAGAAAAACTTTTGAACCAGAAAAGGCTGCACGTCGTTGTCTTTTTTGTCCATCTACCATCCTCGTCAACAAAAAATAAACAGGATTTCTCTAGATTTTAGGTGTTTTGTTTGAAGGAGTAGCCCTCAACCAGGAGGGCCAGACCCATATTCCCCGCCAGCCATTCTGATAAGCCTTTTATTTTCAATAGACCTGCAATTTTTCTATATTACTTACTAAAGTGGCGCTAAAGTCCGGAATGAACATATAACTGGCCCGGTCCTAAGATAACTCCCTTAAGTTGTAAACTTTAAGTTGGTTGAGGTCGGTCTTTCCTTGCGTGCGCCACTTCAGGCGAGGTCTTTCTCTACTGCGTCCTACGCCTGGGTGGTATAGTAGCGCGTTTGATTAGGACTCTGATGACCAGGGTCTTGTATAGAAGCTCCGTAGTAGTTCGAATGATGGCTTTACTACTAAATTGCCTTGTTAGCTCGAAGAAACAGCCCCGATGGAGGAAAAAGATGACATAGCGAAAGATTGCTGCTACGATCGCCTTGACAAAACCTTCTTTACCGAAGAAGAAGGGAAGAACACTGGCTTTTCAGAAAAAAGAAAAAAAAAGCAAGAAAAGCGCCTCGGATATAGAGCGGTTGCACTCCAGGAACGTTGTTCGCAATTTTTACCAAAGTGTAAAACTTCAAAAACAAGTATACAAGGATCGAACAAAATCCTGTCGAGATGAATAAGGAAATATCGTAGTTGATACACAGTCGATACTGAGGATATGGAAGAACCACTTGCAGAACGAACCATTCAACACTCGCAACGACATCGAAAACTACCAACCACCCGACCTAAGTGAAGTGAGGATAGCAATATCTAAGATCAAGCTTAACAAGGCTGCCCGAAATGACGACCTTCCCGCAGAGTTTTGTAAAGCCAGCGGAGATGACTTGGTAAGTAACATCCACCAACTTATAAGCCAAACCTGGTCGGATGAAAGTATGCCTGAAGAATGGAACCTCCGCATTGTTTGCCCGATCCACAAAAAAGGAGACCTTCTGAACTGCGCCAACTACAGAGGCATCAGTCTCATCAACATCGCCTACAAGATCCTATCTGCCGTAATATGTGAACGCCTGAAACCGTTTACCAACAACCTGATTGGCCCTTATCAGTATGGTTTTAGGCCAGGAAAGTCCACAATCGATCAAATTTTCACACTTCGGCAGATCCTGGAAAAAACTCAAGAAGTCCAAATCGATACCCACCACCTATTCATCGATTTCAAAGCCGCAGACGACAGCATTTATAGAGACGAACTATACAGAGCCATGACTAGTTTTGGTATACCGCCCAAACTGGTGCAGGATGGCAATGGGAAATTCTCGCTGCTTCATTATGGTCGGAAACGACCTCACCGACTATTCGATACACCAGGCGCTCAATCTTCCAAAAATCGACGATATTGACATCGTTGGTAGGACTCAACGTGATGTCATAGCAACGTTTGCTATTATAGATGGAAGTGGCAATTATGGGTTTAGACGAGGTATATGCTGTCAACACGAAAGGACACACAACATCGACGAATTGGACAGAACGTCACCATTGACAGATATAACTTTGAGGTAGTATGGGACTTTGTCTACCTCGGCTCCGCTAGTAACTCTGACAACAATATCTCCTCAGAAATAGAACGAAGAATTACTCTTGCCAACCGCTGTTTCCCTGGGCTAAGAAGGCAATTCAGTAGTAAAGCCCAGTCCTGCTGTAGCATGGTTCGTGTCAAAAGTGGATGTAGAATTCCCCGGTCGATTCATGAGGAAAATTCTTCGAAAAGTCTTCGGTCCCGTTTGAGTTGACGGGCTATGGAGACAAAGATTTAACCAAGAACTATACGAGCTGGACAGCGACATGCACTTAGTCAAGAGAAAAATCCGCATTGGATGTTTAAGATTGCTAGGACATGTAGAACGAATGGACACCAATACTCCATCTCGCAGAGTCTTCGATTCCCAGCCAGACGTCGAACGTGTTAGGGGAAGACCTCCTTTTAAGTAGCGCGCCAAAGTAGAAACCGATCTCAACCAAATTGGAGTGCCAACTGGAGGCAGTTAGAGAAGGACCGAGCTCATTGGAGAGGCATGTTGGTTGTGGCCCAGGGTCATTCCGTACGCCACTTAAGTAAGTACTTACCTACAAATTGATGAATTCGGACTGCAGGTGATGTGGTTTCAATAGCATGTTGTGAGTTCTATGGAGGTGAGGAGGGCGCGGTACACTTGTGGTCGCTCGGCCAAGCTCGTCGGACGGAGGAGGAAGTTACGTTACTCTGATATCGGACGGACCAGTTAGGATAGATCAAAAGGGAGAAAGGGAGAAAGAAAAGAATAAAACACTACTCAAAAACTTATGCCACTACAAGCACGGATCATACACAAAACTATCTCGGGATCCATTTTCGGGTCATCTGATGCCGCGATTCGACAATTTGCATTGGTTGACAAGTTCGCCAAACTTCTTTCTGTTTTAAGTCACGGGTTTATGAGTCATAGTCACAGACTCTAAGGCGTTCTGATATCCGATAAGAGTTCTACACACAGGTGATTGTTTTTGGCCCACCCTGTACAATTTAATTCCGTTTTCGAAATTCAAATTTTAAAAACTCCTCATGTCCGTCTTATAGGGCCAGTTGTTGTAAGACTTACAATTATTGAGAAACTTATCACTTTAGAGATTGAAATAGGACTTCTCGTGTAGAAGCCAAACGCGCTAATCAGCGAGACACTGGCTTTACAAATGATCAATCAAGATGTATGCGTCCAATAAGCCAATACTCTTCGACTTAAAAAAAATCTTCATGAGGATCTTCAAATAACAGCTCACAGGATCAGTTTACTGACAAATCGATTGCGGATGCATGAGAGTTAGAGCTGCATCCATAGGTTGCCTGCTCTCTAGCAAGTGCATTGACGATCCAAATTCTTATATGAAGAGGAAATCTTCCTGCAGCCATGTCCCATCAGCAGCTCACGCGTAACCTGACACGTTAATTATATGAAAAAGGACACACGTCTAGTTGTCGTCGTAATTGTATGTTTGAAAAACGTAGCGTCGTTTTGATAAAGCGATTTCGATACGCTTGTTCCTGTGTCATTGTGTCGCGTTGCTTTCAGTTCGCTATGGTATTGTCAGCTCTACCCCTCTGCCTACCCTTTCATATATTAGAGGAAGGATGCCTTTACCTCCCTTTTCGTTAATTGTAACCTTATACTAGGGAGTGATCGATTATCGATTCGTTTTGCTGCATCATTTCTGAGAAACGCTCCTCACCGACGATGACTTTGACATATTGCGACGTTGCGTCGGCGCAATGTCAACAGATCTCTGCTGTCGAAATCGAGCATAGTTAGTGGGCAACTTTTGTTATTTTTAATCTTTTACAGATACCGCTCGACGTACAGAGCCCTTGCGAGCAGGAAATCTGTCATTAGTCGAGACAAAAACTGTGCCAAAAGATAGACAAACCTAAGGGTCAGTACAAATTACTTAAAAGTTGGCACGGCACCATGGGGATTGCCTTAAGAACGAAGGGCGATACCGAACATGCATCAAAGTAGGCATCATAAGCCGAGCATAAATGCAGCTTCATACCTGCAGGAACACATCCCATTGAGGCAGGCAGGCGAAAATAAAAACCGAGGTGTCCTCCTACAAGGATTTCGGAAATTCCCTCACAATAACATTCACGCAATGCCATAGATTACTTTCTATTGTCTGCCTGCGGCTGCCTTTGTGCTTCATTATAATGCACCATACACTCAACCTACACCATAGCAGGTCTGTGACCAATCCGACTCAAACGAGAGGATCAATTTAAATCTCATCTCTGGGTGGTAACTGGATCGTCCCAACACCCATAAAAGTAGTAAGGATCGGTTTAGTTTTCTTTTCATAAAAAAGGATACCATTCCGCCTGGAAAATCCATTTTAGAAATTTTTGCCGATCGTCCTCTTTCGAAAAAAAAATCCACTCTGGCGCATTGCAAGTTGACCACATGTGTTTGGCATTAGATGACATCGTCGGGGCATTTTCGACGAATTTTAACCGAGGAATGTCATTCTTGGTATAATGAGATTTTCCACCTAAAAGCAAACACACTCTTGAGATACATTTTTGCATATCGAACGTGAGTGTCAATAAAAAGAGACGCGCGTTTGTTTTCCAAACTCAAAAGACCCTCGTGAATGGCAAATATTTGCTCGATTGTCGCGTGTCTTGCGCTTTGCTTAGGTTTGGGGGCAGAGTGTACATCTACAGCGGATAGATAAGGGTGCGCTTTTCGACGAGAGCAATAATATCGTTTGTCAATAACAGCGCGTTATCGCTACTTCTGGGAGTAGATAGGCGTACGAAAAAAAAGGCAGATGTTCTCCGTTTAAGCGATTTTATTGCCCGTCATTTGCACTCTGAAAATATGATCATTTTCTAATAGCCGATGCGATACATTTCACTTTAGATACTCTCTGTGCATGCGAGTGCGGTGTTATTTCATCTGGCATGGCGGTCCCGCAATAAAAACAGCACGAGCAATAAAAAGTGAGACAAATTCAAGGCTTCGCGCACGGGTTTTGATGGTCCGCTTTATTTTTATTTGATATATGACAGCCTTCAGTATGATGTAGAGCAAGGATGAGTTTTATTGCTGAAGGATGACTGACTTCTGAAGCATGTGCAGGGCAAGGTTGTAAATTACATTTCACAGTTTGATTAAAATTGTTTACACACAATTAACGACGAGAATATATCATCAGTGGCTGTGATCGTAAACCTATGCATTCCTTAAGTTCTTTCAGCTGCTGGTTGGTATCAATAATGTATGGCGAGAGACTGGATCTTCCTCTGGAGGGGGATACGAAGATATTTTTGGCTTTTTATTTGCTTTTGTATAGAAATACATTCCAATCGTTTTTGGTGTCAGGATAGATTTACCATCGAGACACTATTTTCGACAAACTTTGACATGTATGGCTTTGGTGTGGGTGAAGCGAAAAAGGGTATGCTAGCTCGGAAACAGGCTGTCGAAGAAGAAAGACGACTTACAAGTCGCTATTTCACAAACTGGGTTGTACCCAACGTGTCCCCTCCCCAATTGGCAGCTTGACCGGACATTAAGTATGCCTGAGGTTGCTGAAAAAATCACCTGAAGCTGACATGGATCTGGAGGAGGACTTGCTGTCGTTGAATAGCGAGATCGATTAGTTCCAAAAACAACCGAACGAGCAGATTATATCTATTCGATGTTTGCCGATTCTAGAGCTCCAAGAACATGATGGGTCCGTTGGAGGAGGCAAACTTTAATATCCTAGCTGTGAATCTTAATTAATAGTCAGGGTCGAGAGAAAAACCGTCCTTTCAAATCTGTTGGAAAATCAACTCCCGGATGTTCATTTAGTCAGCGAAACTAAGCTAAACCAGAGATACAAATCGCGATACAGTAACTACCATGTGGTAAGAAGAGACCGGTCCCACTCCGACCATTTGCTGTCTTATTACGCAAAGGTTTGCGCCATAACATCATATATAGTGGGGAAGTACGTAGGTTCCAGGTGCTGGAAGCATGCATTGTATACATCCCTCTCCATAGTCGTAGGAGAATGTATGTGATGCCGCTTTATGCACCTGAAGCAACTCAACAAACAGAGCTGGAGACACTTTTTCGATGCCTACATCTTCAATCGGCTTAAAATTATTACTTTTTGGCCGGTGATCTTAACGCTAAGCCCGCGGCTGGGGATATGTATTACCTCAAGCGCGGGTGTCTAGACTCTACTCCTGTATTGTGTCTAAGTCTGGTGGACGGCTTTAGAAACAGCCTTGCGAACACTAGAGGCCAACTGATTCAAATTTGGAGAGAGCAAAATATGATTGAGTACAAACTTAGTTTTGTACGCCACGGATATCCCGTCTTATCCAAGGGGAAATTCTTTCCTGGACTTAGACCCCTAGACTGACGAACAAGGATCACGCGCGGAGCTGTGTGCAAGTATTCGAGTATGATAGTAACCATCTCGGGCTTGCTACCGTGTTCAGGATCCCAAAAGGGCAAACTCTACCGGAGGAGTTCGACCAAGTGCGTTCCTTCGACTATCAGAGGATGAACTTCGCCAGAGTTGTAAGGCGATACTTAGGTTTTAGCGAAATAAGTCGATCGACAAGCAGAAACCGAACACACGATGAAATTTACCGACGTATACTCCAAATGAATGAGGTCATCACAAGGTCAATGGATCGAACTATCCCGAACTATCCGAATTTTAGCTATTTCCAGACGGAGAAATATCTAACGCCAACAATCGACGCACTCCACAGACACAAAAGCACACTACTCTCGAGGCTTAAACGGCTGCACAAACAATTTTCTAACAGACCTGACCCGGAGATTCGGACATTGAAGTCACTGGTCAAAAACCTTCAACAGTTATTCTCGGAGGATTACAGAAAATCTGTAGCCCGAGTATGTTCCCACAAATAAATAACATCTTCAGGAGAAAGGATCATAACGACATTCCAAGAGCCCGAATTTCCCAATCGACGGAGAACAGACGGACACTCGAGACTGTTGGTATAAGTCCGGAAAGACCTTCAGGAGAAGGCGAATTTTATAGGCGCTATTTTCGAGATCGTGTTTACGGTAAACAATCCTTGTTCGCCCATGTCGTGATATTGAAGAACGAGCCTTTCTGAATCACTTTTATATTACTTAAGTCACACTACAGTTCGGAATGCACCTGGGCCTCAACCAACATGCCTCTCCAATTAGCCCGGTCCTTAGATAACTGCCTCCAGTTGCGCACTCCAAGTTGGTTGAGGTCGGTTTCTACTTGTGCGCGCCACTTAAGGCGAGGTCTTCCTCTACTGCGTCCGCCGTCTTGCTGAGAATCGAACACCCTGCGAACCATCTTACACGTCCAATGCGGAGTTTTTTTTGACAAGGGGCATGTTGCTGTACAGCTCGTATAGTTCTTGGTTGAATCTTCGTCTCCATAGCCCGTCAATGCAAACGGAACCGATTTTTCTCAAATCGACCAAGGATTTCTTCATCAGCTTTTGATTCGGTCCATGTTTCAGCACCATTGAGCAGGACTAGGATGATCAGGGTCTGCTAAGAAGTTCGATTAGGGGCTTTACAACTTACCGTCTTAGCCCGGCGAAACAGCGGTTGGCAAGAGTAATTCTTCGTTTAATTTCTGACGAGATGTTGCTGGAGTTACTAGCGGAGCCGAGGTACACAATGGTAGACAATTGAATGGCTGCCTCCGCTGGCCATGCAGTAGCCTACACGATCGGTCCAATTTTTAAGCACATTATCGATTGTGCGCAGCTGTATTTCACCAATGGCTTCACGAATATTGTCCTTTAAAGCGTCAGTTGTCTCTGGCTTGTCGGCGTAACACTTATCTTTTACTGCACCCCACAAATAATAGTCCAACGGTATCAAATCGCAGCTCCGAGGTGGACAAACGACATCAGCTCTGCGGCTGATAATGCTATCTTCAAAAACAGGGCGCAAAACATCGAGTGTAGCTTCGGCTGTGTGGCACGTAGCGCCGTCCTGTTGAAACCAAATGTTGCCAATATCCTCCACTTTGTGAACAAAAATTCTTTCAAAATGGCCCGATAACGATCGCCATTGACTGTAACGGCCACTCATTGCTCATTTTCGAAGAAAAATGGCCCAATTATGCCTCTGGACCAAAATCCGCACCAAACCGTGACTCGTTTTGGGTGTATCGGCTTTTCAATGTATGCGTGCGGGTTTTCTGTGACCCAAATGCGACAATTTTGCTTGTTTTTGCCGCCAAGATCAAAATTATCTTCATCTGAAAAGATGATTTTTTTTTGGCAAAATCGGCTTCTTCTCTAAGTCGATCGCAAGCCCACTTAGCGAACGCATTGGATGGTCAGTTGTCTTCAACGCCTGAACCAATTGGACTTTGTATGGCGTCATACCAAGGTCTTTATGCAAAAATCGTCTCAATGATGTCTCGGAAATGTTCAATTGTTGAGAACGACGGTGAATTGATGTTAATGGCGCTTCACGCACACTTTCTGCCACAGCAGCAATATTCTCGGGTGTACGCACTGTTTTTGGCTTTTCACGTTTGGTTTATCGATGAGGATACCAGTTTCTTTCACTTTTTCACAAGATAACGAACATACGGAGATGACGGTGCTTCTCTTCTTCCAAAATCCGTACGCAATTTTCGCACACATTCTGTGTCTCCTTTTTTGTGGATCGGGCAAACTTAGCTGAGGTTCCATTCTTCAGGCATACTTTCATCCGACCAGATATGGCTTATGAGTTGGTGGATGTTACTAACCAAGTCATCTTCTCCAGCTTTATAAAGCTCAGTGGGAAGGCCGTCATTTCCGGCGGCCGTATTAAGCTTGAGTTTTGATATTGCTATCCTCACTTCCCACAAATCAACTACGATATTTCCACGTTCATCTCGACAGGATTTTGTTCGATCCTTGTATCCTTAGCTTTGACGTCTTACACTTTGGTAGGACCTGCAAACATCGTTCCTGGAGTGGCACCACTCTATATCCTCAGTCGCTCTTTTTTCTTCTTTCTGAAAAGCCGGTGTTCTTCCCTTCTTCTTTGCCTATAGAGCTCAATGGCAGCTCTCGTCTTTACCTAGTATCTGTCGGCATTCCTCATCACCCCAAGGGTTTCTTGCTGTTGGGCCAAGAAACCTAGCACATCAGTTTCTGCTGATCTAATGGCTTGTTAGCATCATTGCCATTATTCTTCGACATTCGATGCTGGTGGTATGGTATTATCGAGAGGTTAAGGGACACGCGTTGCCCGTAGTCCTTGGCGGTTTGTTGTAACGTGGTGGATATCCGCATTCTTACCCTGGCAGCAACAAGTTAGTGGTCCGAGTCGATGTTAACTCGTTGGAATGTGTGATCAATTTGGTTGACCGTTCGGTGATCTGGAGACCGCCATGTCCCCTTATGGATATCGAGGTAAGGAAACCATGTGCTGGCTATCGTGGTGGATATCCGCATTCTTACCCTGGCTGCAACAATTTAGTGGTCCGAGTCGATGTTAACTCGTTGGAATGTGTGATCAATTTGGTTGACCGTTCGTTGATCTGGAGACCGCCATGTCCCCTTATGGATATCGAGGTAAGGAAACCATGTGCTGGCTATAGTGGCATTTCGTTCCGTAGCGAAGTCAATAAGCCTAAGTGCGTTGCCAAACGTGTTGTCGTGTAGCCTGAGTTTTCCGACAATACTCCTTAAGATGTCTTCTCTTCCTACCTTTGCGTTAAACATTTCCCAGGACGATTTTAACATCGTACTCCGGTAGTCGCTCATAGGTTTTGTCTAGGAGCTCGTTGAAGCAATCTTTAGCTATATCGTCCTTTTCCTCCGTCGCCCCGACGCGCATAAGGCTTTTGTTGGCGAATTTGGCCTTGATGCGAATTCTTACAATGCGTTCGCTTTTGTCTTGGAAACATACGACTTCTTCCCAAAGTCTGGCACTTATAACAAATCCGCGTCCAAATAGTCGCTGTTTCTGCTCACTATAACCCGGTCCGTAGTAAATGTCACCGTTTTTCATCCTCTTTTTGCCCGGCCCATCCCATCGTATTTCCTGGATGGCAGTAATATCTTTGTAGCAGGTTTGGTCTTCCGCTAGTTGTTCGCCTGCACCTGTCCTGTTTAATGTTCTCACATTCCAGGTGCAGATACGAACGTCGTTGTCCTTTTTTGGTTTAGCAAGGTCGTCAACAATAAAATCTGTCCCTTCCATGGCTATTGCTTCGTAACATTGGTTTTTTCCATGGGTGGGTAGTTAAGCCAAAGTACCCCCAACCTGGAGAGCTAGTTCCAATTTATTAGATACCACTATAGGACACGGGGCCATCAGTTGAGCGCTACCGTTGGCCGTTCGGTTCATCCGCCATCTCTGTTCAAGGGGCCTTACTTACTCTTGAGATTCCTAGATAACCTGTTGCCCGAATATGTCAAAGCAGTTCATATAGGTTTGCCTGCCACCGCAGGGCTGATATTCCGTGCCATTCTGACCAGGCTGCTTATAATGTTGCTGTTTTTCATTTTGTTATCAACACTCGCACTTATCGTTTAGCAAGTGAAATCCGTTTGGATAAGACCAGTACCCTATGGTTACCACTTGGAGGTAAAAATAAGCGATGTGTAGTCAGAGTTACAACTACTGGGTATTGCCAAGTTAAAGCCAATCAGAGTCAACCCTCGTTCTACAACATCCAACCTCATCTGCTACCGCCAAGAAATTATACACAGGGACTGAGATCCAATCTTCGGTCAAAGGTACTAGGCACTCGGCGGTCGCCTGGAAATAGAAGAAATGCCCTTCCAAGACCACTTTTTGAGGACAGTCTGATAAAACATTGTATTTGGTAGGGCAATAGACGATTCGCATAGCCTGTTTCAGCCTTCTTATTTATAAAGTCCCCAAAAAGTCTTTTACAAATACAAACACACATTTTTGGCGCAACAGGCTCGTTAGTACCCAGGGTCGAGCTTTCTCAAAAAATCCTTTAAGGAAATATATTCTCTTGAAAGGAAGCCTTAAAGCATCCTTCAATTACACATACCTGCCTGTAGAATATTCACTTAGTCCACTCTAACTGGGACTCCATCTTATACATCAGGAATAGTCGTCTATAAAAATAAGAACTCCCCTGCCAAGCTCACTTTTTATTGACGTTCAGATAAATTGTTCAGCAGAATATACCTTTATACGATGCGAATTTATCAATTCCCTGTAAGGAGTTATATCACATCTAACAGGAAGCCTTTAAGCACCCTTAAACTAATCGCACCTACATACGGTATCGTAAAACCTATCCTGTCATCTTTGACACCTGATACTTTCACACGACTAGCTGATGGTCTATGATTGAATCTGCGGTTTTCGCAACACTGACACTTGCAAAGATTCTTAAATTTCATCAATTCTGACCTACAGAATGGATGAAAAACTAAAAACAACCTGCCAATCTAAACTATCTATTCCGTTCATCAGGTTACTCTAATTCATCCCGTATATCCTTGCACCTTTCATAATATTTTTTCTTTCTCTGAATAAAAAAAAACTCACAATTCCGCACTTCCGCTTGTTTAAAGTTCTCATGAAAAACACGAATATCCTTCTCCTCATCCGTGGCAGGTAGTTCCATATTTGTTTTGTTCCTCCTCTTCCTCAGGAGCAGGACATATCCGCTTTGCTGACAAATAAAAACAAAACCAACTATCAAGCAATACAAAAAAAAAGGAAGAAGGAGCCAGTTTGTGTTCCTCCTGCACATGCATACACAAATGACGAGGACGAAGTGGTGGGGGGAAATAGCGAAAACTTGTTTTTTTCTCAGTCATTAAAAAAAATCGGAAGGATGTTCCTCTATATTGAAGAACATCCTCAGGTGCTTCCCTTTGCATCTTCCTTTTATGTTTGTGCTTCGTCCTTATTAATGCAAAATATTGTTTGCATCTCCGTGTTTTCGTCCTTGTTTGCAGTCTTCCAAATCAAATTCAATTCCGGATATAGAAGGATGAGAGCGTTTCTCAGTGGTGTGGTTCAATCCAAAGACAGGTAGTTGAGGGTGCAATGCAGCGCGTCTTGATTTGTGTTTCCATTGTTTTTCCGTCCTCGACATCACTGCAGCGCTGCTGGTGAGTTTTTCACACGAAGATAAGAAATCTACGCAGATGCTCGGTGTGTATCTGGATTTTTAGTGCGTTTTCGATGTGTGAATGCGTTTTGAGAATCTTTTTTGATGGAAAAAAACGTTCGAAAAAAGCATTCGTCGGTGTAGGGGGATTGTGCATTGTAAACTGGAACATAAAACTGTTTACAAGTTGTGTGCAAGGTGCTCGCTGTGACTCTGGAAAACACTGATTTGGTTATATGGAAACGAAAATAGTTCCCACACCAAGATGCGCATATGGCGTTTGCAACTTGTTATTCTGTATAGGAAGACTGCAAATCGAGAAAGGTATGGGAAAATTGTAAGGTGGTTCCGGTTTCGATGTTTTTTTTTTGGGAATTCCTTTGAGATTCCGAATACGGGGATTGGGAATAGATATCCGTGGTGGTAATCGGTATTGTTGATCGATGATGTTGCGTTTGTTGTGACTTCTGATCGTGGATTTGGATTGTTAACCGATTATAGCTGTCTGCACCGGGTTTTTGTTGAGAACCGTGAGATCTTCCGTTTTCCATTTTTGCACGAGCAGATTTTGAAAATCATGTGTGGAAATGCATGTGGTAGTGCTTTAAGAAAATGTTGATCACTGCTGAAGTAGTGTATTCTAGGAACGCTATGTGTTATGAAATGATGTAGAGGGTTTTTTTTAATAAGGATAAACGTATGAAATACCTGAAATCTATTCCAGGTGCAGTGCAACTACAGAGGCATAAGGGAATCCTCAACATCGCCTACAAAATCCTATCTGCGAAGTATGTAAACGGCTGAAATCCTGTGCCAACAACCTGATCGGCCCTTACTAGTGAGGTTTATGATAAAAAAAAGTCAATAACTGACCAAATTTTTACAACTCGGAAGACCCTGGACAAAAACCCAAGAAGCCCAAATCGATACGAACCACCTGTTTATCGATTTCAAAGTCGCATATGGCACACACAACGTCGACGAAATGGACAGAGCGTCACCATTCGACAGATTCAACTTTGAGGTAGTACGGGATTTTGTCTACGTCGGCTCTGTGATTAACCCTGACAACAACATCTCGTCAGAAAAAAAATGCCAACCGGTGTTTCTTCGGGCTAAGAAGAGAATTTAGTAGTAAAGGCGGTCTCTAGAACCAGCCTGTGAGGTTTAGAAAACGGATAAGATCTTGTATCCTTCTACCCGAGATGTCGCCGAGGTTGTCGAAAAGTGGTTGGTCTAACGCACGCAATCTGGCGCTTGCTAGTGCCGGATATTTGCAGATAAAATGGGAGAGGGTTTCTCCCTCATTTGTTTTCCCGCAACTGCGGCATTGAGGGTTGTATCTGTATGGGATCCCTAGTTTGGCCGCATGGTCTCCAATTGGTGAGTGCCCCGTGACTATTGCCGTATTTCTTGCGATATCTGGGCGGGTTCTATTTAGTAGATCGTTTGTTCTATTTTTGTCATAGGAATGCCATTAACCTTTTTTAACCCACTCCATTCGGTGTCGGCCTTTTTCAGGAAGTATGAGTGTATTTGCCCCTTAACCGCACCAAGCGGGATAAGGACCCTTCTGCTCAGGATGTCCCGCCATCGTGCAAGAAGTACACACGTACACATGTATGGTTGTGAGAATGCTAGGCCCTGGGTACCAACGAGACTGTTGTGCCAAAACTTTTTTTATTTGAGCAGTTTAATACTGCTGTAGAACAATATTCCTGTAACCGGCGTTGAATTGACTAATTTTGCTCATTTCTAACGCAAGTACTTATGGCGGCGATATTTTTGGTACTTCGACCGATATCCTGTCGAACTTGGCACAGGAACAATGAATGGTGAATACATATATGTTGCGTCAAATTTATCAACCATAGCAGCTACAGCCATTCCGGTGGCACGATTATTACTACCGAACATTGGAGAACTTACTTACTTAAATATATATACTTACTTATCACAAATAAAAAGTGCATACGAAAACAAAGAAGTAGCTTTATGTGCCTTCCTAGACATAGAGGGCGCTTTTGACAACACTGGATATGACTCCATATCAAATGCTTTGACTCATAGAAGAATAGATCATCCCACCATCAAATGGATCAAAGCGATGCTTGAAAGTCGGAAAATAACTGCTTCATCAGCACAGACCTCAGTATCAGTAACAGCCGTTAAAGGCTGCCCTCAGGGAGGAGTACTCTCACCCCTACTATGGTCTCTGGTTATTGATAACCTACTTCAAGACCTAAGTAATGCAGGTTTCAATATAATTGGATACGCCGATGACCTAGTCATCATAATAAAGGGCAAAGAACCAAACGAAGTTACAACACGTTTGCAAAACGCCCTTAAGATAGTCATAGACTGGTGTAATAAAGAAAGTCTCTCTATAAACCCCAGCAAGGCTATCATCGTCCCTTTTACAAAAAGGAGGAAATTAAATCTTACCCAAATTTCAATTAATGGTACATACATTGAGTATTCCAACGAAGTAAAATATCTTGGAGTGATCCTCGATAAAACACTAAGCTGGAACTCCCACATCAACAACAAAATTCAAAAAGCAACCAAAGCTTTCTGGGCCTGCCGAAGCATGTATGGCAAAACCTGGGGAATCTCTCCAAAGACCACACACTGGATCTACACGATCATGGTCAGGCCCATTATAACATACGCTTCAATAGTATGGTGGAACAAAGTCACCCAAAAAACAACTATAAATAAATTAAACAAGGTACAACGGCTTGCCTGTCTGGGCATTACCGGAGCTATGCGTACCTGTCCCACGGCGGCTATGGAAGCCATAATAGGACTAACACCTCTCCACATTTACATAAAAAAAGTGGCAATTCGCAGCTCAGCAAGTTTGACACAAGCGGAAGAACTAAACATTAGTGAACATCTAAAACTAATTGAACTTCTATCCGAACTTCCAGAACTTGACATGATCTGTGCGGTTACAGACCGCTTACCAAAGACACTATGCTTCGACAAAAGATTCTCAACGGAGATCACAACCAGAGAAGCATGGTGTAGCAAAAACCCTCCAAACTGCCTAAACGGCCTAAAGTGGTATACGGATGGTTCTAAAATGGACTCAGGGGTAGGAGCTGGCATACATGGACCAAATAAAAACATCTCAATACCTATGGGAAAAAACCCTAGTGTATTCCAAGCTGAGCTCCATGCCATAAAAGAATGCGCAAACCTAATACACAACTCAGGTATTAAAGGCGCAAACATCCATATATTCACGGACAGTCAAGCAGCTATAAAAGCCCTTAGCTCACACATCATTGACTCCAAATCAGTACTACACTGCTTCAACTCCCTCCAAACACTCAGTTCCAGGAACAAGACCAAACTATGGTGGGTCCCCGGACATAAGGGAGTTGAAGGTAACGAAAAAGCTGATGAACTAGCCAGAAAAGGTTCCGAAACCCCCTTCATTGGACCTGAACCCTTCTGTGCAATCCCCAAATCAGCCATAAATCTAGTCATAAAAAACTGGGAACAAAACAGATGTGTTTCATACTGGGGAAACATCCCAGGCCTAAGACAGGCCAAAAGAGCTATTCAGCCCTTCAAATCAGATGCCGACAAGATACTAAATCTTCGCAGGCACGATATCAAAAACTTAGTAGGCTACCTAACTGGTCATCACGGTCTGCGATATCACCTAAATAAAATGCGTCTAGTCGACTCACCGGAGTGCAGACTATGTCTAAAAGAAGACGAAACAGCCGAGCATATCATATGTGAATGCCCGGCTCTTCACGGTATGAGAAGAGAATCTTTCTTCAGGGAATTCTTAAGTCCCGAAGAATTGAGGAAATCTTCGGCTGAAAGTATTATCAGCTACATTAGGAAAGTAGAAGCGCTACTAACCTAAAAAGCATCTGACGGCAAGCACAATAGATCTTTTAGGTCGATGTGTATATTACTGCTTAGGCAGGTCAGAATTAAAAAAAAAAAAAAAAAAAACTTACTTAAGTGGCGCTACAGTCCGGGATGAACCTGGGCCTCAACCAACATGCCTCTCCAATTAGCCCGGTCCTTAGCTAACTGCCTCCAGTTGCGCACTCCAAGTTGGTTGAGGTCGGTTTCTACTTGTGCGTGCCACTTAAGGTGAGGTCTTCTTCTACTGCGTCCGACGTCTGGCTGGGAATCGAAGACTCTGCGAGCCGGAGTATTGGTGTCCATTCGTTCTACATGTCCTAGCCATCTTAAACGTCCAATGCGGAGTTTTTTGACCAGGGGCATGTCGCTGTACAGCTCGTATAGTTCTTGGTTGAATCTTCGTCTCCATAGAACGTCAACGCAAACGGGACCGAAGATTTTTCGAAGTTTCCTCTCGAATCTACCAAGGATTTCTTCATCCGCTTTTGATACGGTACATGCTTCAGCGCCGTAGAGCAGGACTGGGATGATCAGGGTCTTATATAGGGTTTCCTTAGTAGTTCGAGTGAGGGCTTTACTACTAAATTGCCTTCTTAGCCCGAAGAAACAGCGATTGGCAAGAGTAATTCTTCGTTTAATTTCTGACGAGATGTTGTTGTCAGAGCTAATGGCGGAGCCGAGGTAGACAAAGTCCCGTACTACCTCAAAGTTATATCTGTCAATGGTGACGTTCTGTCCAATTCGTCGATGTTGTGTGTCCTTTCGTGTTGACAGCATATACTTTGTCTTACCATCATTTACTGCTAAACCTATTTTCGCCGCTTCCTTCTCTATACTAGCAAACGTGGCTATGACATCACGTTGAGTCCTACCAATGATGTCAATATCGTCAGCGTATGCTAGTAGTTGCACCGATTTTTGGAAAATTGTGCCTCTGGTGTTGGCTCGGGAGTTTTGCACAATCCTCTCAAGAATCAAACTGAAGAAGTCACATGACAGCGCATCGCCTTGCTTAAATCCTTTTTGGTATCGAATGTGTCGGTGAGGTCGTTACCGACTCTGATGGTGCAGCGAGAATTCTGCATCGTCATCCTTCACAAACGGACGAGTTTGGGCTGTATACCAAAACTAGACATGGCTCTGTATAGTTGGTCTCTAAAAATGCTGTCGTATGCGGCTTTGAAATCGATGAATAGGTGGTGGGTATCGATTTGGACTTTTTGGGTTTTTTCCAGGATCTGCCGAAGTGTGAAAATTTGATCGATTGTGGACTTTCCTGGCCTAAAACCACACCGATAAGGGCCGATCAGGTTGTTGGTAAACGGTTTCAGGTGTTCACATATTACGGCAGATAGGATCTTGTAGGCGATGTTGCGCAGACTTATGCCTCTGTAGTTGGTGCAGCTCAGAGGGTCTCCTTTTTGTGGATCGGGCAAACGATGCTGAGGTTCCATTCTTCAGGCATATTTTCATCCGACCAGATTTGGCTTATGAGTTGGTGGATGTTACTAACCAAGTCATCTCTGCCGGCCTTATAGAGCTCAGCGGGAAGGCCGTTATTTCCGGCAGCCTTATTTAGCTTGAATTTAGATATTGCTATCCTCACTTCACTCAGGTCGGGTGGTTGGCAGTTTTCGCTGTCGTTGCCAATATTGAATGGATCGTTCTGCCTGACAGCGGAATGTTGTTCGTCATCGCCGGTTTAACAGTCTGCAGAAGTGGTTCTTCCATATCCTCAGCATCGACTGTGTCTCAACTACAATATTTCCACGTTCATCTCGACAGGATTTTGTTCGATCTTTGTATCCTTAGCTTTGACGTCTTACACTTTGGTAGGACCTGCAAACATCGCTCCTGGAGTGGCACCTCTCTATATCCTCAGTCGCTCTTTTTTCTTCTTTCTGAAAAGCCGATGTTCTTCCCTTCTTCTTTGCCTATAGAGCTCAATGGCAGCTCTCGTCTTCACCTGCAGCTTAGCCTTGTAGGCCTCGTTCTTGGCTGCGAGCATCTGTCGGCATTCCTCATCAAAACAGGGCTTTCTTGCTGGTGGGCGTGAGAAACCTAGCACACCAGTTGCGGCTGATCTAATGGCCTGTTGCCATCGTTGCCATTGCTCTTCGACATTCGATGCTGGTGGTATGGTGTTAATCGAGAGGTTAAGGGATACGCGTTGTGCGAAGGTCTTGGCGGTCTCTTGCGATTGCAGTCTTCCGACATTAAATTTTTTCACAGTATTTCTGGATTGTTGTGGCGTGGTGGATATCCGCATCCTTACCTTGGCTACATCAAGGTAGTGGTCCGAGTCGATGTTAGCTCCTCGGAATGTTCGGACATCCAAAATACTGGATGCGTGCCTCTTATCTATCGCAATGTGATCAATTTGGTTGACCGTTCGTTGATCTGGAGACCGCCATGTCCCCTTATGGATATCGAGGTGAAGAAACCGTGTGCTGGCTATAGTGGCATTTCGTTCCGTAGCGAAATCAATTAGCCTACGTCCGTTACCAGACGTGTTGTCGTGTAGGCTATGTTTTCCGACAATACTTCTAAAGATGTCTTCTCTTCCTACCTTTGCGTTGAAATCTCCCAGCACGATTTTAACATCGTTCTTCGGTAGTCGCTCATAGGTTTTGTCAGCTCAGGAGCTCGTAGAAGCAATCCTTAGTTATATCATCCTTTTCCTCCGTCGGAGTCTGAGCGCATATAAGGCTAATGTTGGCGAATTTGGCCTTGATGCGGATTGTTAGTATGCTTTCGCTAATGTCTTGAAAACATAAGACTTCTTGCCTAAGTCTAGCACCTATAACAAATCCGCATCCAAATAGTCGCTGTTTCTGCTCACTATAACACGGTCCATAGTAGTTGTCACAGTTGTTCATCCTCTTTTTGCCCGGCCCATCCCATCGTATTTCCTGGATGGCAGTAATGTCTGCTTTGTAGCAGTTTAGGGCTTCCGCTAGTTGTTCGCCTGCACCTCTCCTGTTTAATGTTCTCACATTCCAGGTGCAGAGACGAACGTCGTTGTCCTTTTTTCGTTTAGCATGGTCATCAACAATAATTTCAGTCCTTTCCGAGGCTATTGGCTATAACATAATCTTTTTTCCATGGATGGGTAGTTAACCCAAAGCACAACCCCCAACCTGGAGGGCCAGGCCCTTGTTTTGACCCTAGGACAGCGGGCTGGAAAAAATACCGATGTCAGTAGCCCATATTGATTGCCTTAATAAAAATTTGGAAAGGTTTTTTTTAGAACGACTCAAGGATACTTCTTCCAAATTTGAAAGGAAGTCATTGTCAGTGATTTTATTTGTAGGTACCTAATTTATCAAAAGAAAGTTTGTCTGTAACTCGAAAAGCTCCTTCCGAAGGCGTTTATGGAATCATGAATTTATACTACATTCCTAGATGATGTCAAACACTTATTTTAGCTTTAACCTACCTACTAAATTATCTGATATGGAAATACAACATTTAAATCAATTTGTCATTATCTATCAATGCCGTTGATACAAAGTTTACTTCACATATTCTGTGTCGATCCATACTACCCAGTACCCACCCTCATGTGCTGACAACTTCAATTATGCACTCGATCCAACTGATCAAACAGTAGGTGTACGATCATCCCATAATAGCAATCGTATTCCCCATCCCCCATACCATTTCGTCGATCAATTTCAATTGACCGACATTCCCTATAGTTTACCCAATTCCAAATGCACCCTATTCACCAGCGCCATCCCTGATAATTCCGAAAATAACCCTACAATCCACTGAATGACATCAGCAACATATTTCTGATTCTGACAATCCCATCCATTATCAGAAAAAAAAACTTTATAATCGCCAACATACCTACACCCCAATGTAACAACGAATTCAAATCATCCCGCCAATCAAAAAAAAATAATCTCCTTCATAACAAAATGTAAAAACTAATCAACACCAGCGCCGCCATCGTCAGATCCGCAAACTACAACACCCTCTGCCAAAACAACAAAAAACGAGAGTTTCCTCTAATTCCTCTCAGAAGTAAACAAAAAACATTTCTTCAACATAAATTCATTTCTCTAACTCCAAATAAACTCCGAAGGGGAAATTCTCCATTAAAATTCATTCCAACAAATTGCAGCCGGCATTCATTTCCATTCATCCACCATTCATCCTCTCAAATTTCGAAGAGCGAATGGAGAAAATACAGAAAACATCTGTCGAACGACTACAGTTTTTTTTTCTCCGTTCTCCTCTTGCAATCATTGTTGTCTTGCATTCGGCCCTTGCCGATCCATACGATAAACAGAGACAACATACATCTTCCCCATAGCACTGCACCACTCACACAGAAATTCATTTCGAACGAAATGTTGAAAATTTCAGAGTTGACGGATGAGCTGATTGTCGAACTAGTCGCCAGTTACAAAGTTTGCGTGGTGAATGTCGGGTCGGACATAAATATCGCTATCGCACCGTGCTATATTTTCATTGCATATACATTCAAAAAAAATAGAAATATTTAAAAATCGAATTTTCTTCACAACACTATTTGTTTCAAATTAATACCCAAAAAAAAAGACATTTGTTCCGATTTGATAAAATTCTTTAAAAAAAAAAATTTGTTTGAATATTTCGCAACGCCGGCTATTCTTCATTCGAAAGGATTAAAGTGACACTTGGATATAAATAAAACAAGGATTATTCCACCAGAAAAAAAAAAACAAGTTTATCACCGACAAAACGCGCGCGTTTCGTCTGTCAAATACAGATATTTGCCGTTATAACAAAAAAGAAAAAAAAAACAGTCCCCTCTAGGTGTGGATACAAATTTCAGTGTGTGACGGTTGAACATGTGCTTATAACGTTATATTTCGTAAAAATTTAAATCAAATCCCACCACAATCGAATTTCTCCACGACCCCCCAAAAATGAGAAAAGTGTAACAATTTGTGCTAAAAAAAAAGTCAAATTTTGTGATAAAAAATTAAAAATCTGACGAAATGGTAAAATTAAAAGTTTAAATCGCAATTTACTTTTTTTTTTCGTTGTTTATTTAATTGTGCAACATACCATAGAGGAATTAATTTACAAAAATATTTTGGAATACCGACACACAACGCGCGATAAAGTGCATAAAATATTCGAATAAAAAAAAAAGTATTTGTTTCGAAATACTTTTTTTTTTTTCTAAATAAGGAAACTTCATCATCGCCGCCAAAAACACCACATCGCTTACAAGATGAATTGGATTAAAATTTGCCTGTCTGCATGGATTTTATTTTTAGTTTTAAGTGAGGTAAGGATCAAGCCCATTGTAGGACATTGTTAATGTCATTGAAATGTTTTTCTTTTTTTTTTTTTTTGATACATGGAATGTTTTTTTTTTTTTAGAAAAAGTAGAGTAGTTGGAAGGAACTTGATTGTTTCTGTGACAAAATGTCAAATTCAGTATGAATGGTTGTTGTCAAAATTGACAAATATTAGGTCTGTCCCGTACTAAATAATATTTACTGATTTTTACTAATTTTTACTAATTTTTACTTATTGCCGTTCCCGTACGCAAAAATAAGTCAAAGAGACAGCTCACGAGAGAGCAAAAAACTACCCCTCCATAAAAATCTGTAAAAAAATTTACTGCAGAAATTTCTGTTGGTAAAAATCAGTAAACTGTCAGTTGGTATCTAAAAGTGACAACTCGCTTGTTTTCACAGGTGTTTTGTGTCATTTGTTCTTTCAAAGTCATACAAAATATATAATTTTACTGTTTTTAACTTAAACGCGTTCCCGTACTTTTTGGTAATTTTGTCTCTTTCTGAGATAATTTACCCCCACTCCAAGAAATTTGAGAATTTACTAATTTTTACTGAAAAAGTACGGGAACAGACCTATTAACCTATTTCGAAATATTGCACCTTTTGATGATTAATTTCGAACATAGTCCTATGTCAAGTTTGAAGGCACTTGTCATACGATTACATTTAAAATTTCTTTTGTGATTATTAGAGTTGTAATAGTTTGCAAATTATTTTGCCGAAAATTAAAACTCGTGGAAGTTGTAGAGATTAGTAAACATACTCGAATGCATATTTACGTCAAGTAGTTGATCTTTTGACACTACTTGACGTAAATATGCATTTATGGTCGTTTACACCAATATATTCTGCTGAAAATGAAAGGCTTGTGCAAATTGAATTATTTGACAATGCCTTGCCAATTATTGACGTCAAGATTTTAGCGATTCATTAATTCAACTGAAATTGAACAAAGATGGACGAAATAGTTGAGTCTGCGTGTAACAGGCATAACCTGCGCAAAGGGTTAACATGCTAATAGCAAGTATCAACACTTATTTGGGGTCCTGTTTTAAACAACTTTTTGTTTTCAAGTTCTAATTGTAAAGGCCTTTTCAGAATGCATATCTGTAGTTGGTATCTTGCATTGCTGTCAAAAGAGAGCTACATTTCTTGCATGAAGTTGCCCTGTATTCAAGCTACAGGGTATCACGAAGATACCCATTGTGTAAGCGCTTGCCTTGTTTTTAACTTTTCACTCAGCTACAGATACGCATTCTGGTCGGCCCTTAAATCCCTACAACGTCTTAGTTGGTATGTTGCATTGCTGTCAAAAGAGACATTTCTTGCAGGAAGTTGCAGATGCACGAAGATGCCCGTTGTAAAAGCGCTTACGGGTTGCCTTGTTTTTAACTTTTCACTCAGCTACAGATACGCATTCTGGTCGGCCCTTAAATCCCTACAACTTATAATTTTTTCGTCTTAGTTGGTATGTTGCATTGCTGTCAAAAGAGAGATACATTTCTTGCCGGAAGTTGCAGATTCACGAAGATACCCATTGTGGAAGCGCTTACGGGTTGCCTTGTTTTTAAATTTTCACTCAGCTACAGATACGCATTCTGGTCGGCCCTTAAATCCCTACAACTTATCATTTTTGCGTCTTAGTTGGTATGTTGCATTGCTGTCAAAAGAGAGATATGTACATTTCTTGCAGGAAGTTGCAGATTCACGAAGATACCCATTGTATAAGCGCTTACGGGTTGCCTTGTTTTTAACTTTTCACTCAGCTACAGATACGCATTCTGGTCGGCTCTTAAATCCCTACAACTTGTCATTTTTGCGTAACAATCTGTAGACATATTAAAGGCTTGAGCCACACACACTATCACTATAGAAAACTTTTGGTAATGCTTTTACAAATTGACCCATTATACCTGAATATTTTTTCGAATTTGATATCAATCGACCACATACATGCCTTTTATTTTGCATATTATTTATTTTGAAAAGTCACAAAAAATCATGTAAATGTCAATTTGACGTTTAAGTATCAAGACGTATAAAACTCAATCTGCCATTTATTGCCTGACTCTTATTTAATTAATATTTTTAAATATAGGTACACACATGCCTAAATGTAAATGCATTTTATGCATCCCCTTTACAAGATGTCATAGTGACACTTTGACACAAAATTCAATTTCTCAAATGTAACTTCTTTTTCTCTTTACGACACAACTTGGTATAATTATATAGGTACTTGTCCAAAAATTTGTTATGGGATGACAAATGACTTGGCAAAATGTCACCTCCATCACCTTCTACTGTCAAAAAAGGATCACTAAACCGCTGTTCCCAAAAACAAACCAGAACAAACCCTTTATATAAAATTATAAACATTCATGGTACATAGATATTACCCACTTTTTTTACCATATGCTCAGCGTAGGTCAACCATCGAACAGTCTTACTCCAGCAAATGTCATTCTCCTGCTGTTTCAGAGGCTAAAAACAGCTCTGATGAAAGGCAACGAAAAAAATACCCTCAAGTATTTAGCATGCTTACAAAAAATCGGTACAAAAAAAAAAGAAGAAAAACTCACTTTACCACCAGACGACATCATGCCCTGTTCAGATAAAAGTGTCGATTTACTTACAAAAACTCTCTCCTGGGGTTCTTCTTCAATGAATGCTCTCCATGCAAACAAATAAGAACAACGAATAAAAAAAAAAATAACCTCGAGTATGACAGCATCTTAGCTTTGGCACTGGGCGGCTTGCACATATGTTCATTTGGATCATGTTTGTCTTTTTTTTTGCATGAAATTCTTAAAATTTCACTAAAGATATGGAGGAAAAAACATGGGAGTTAATGATCTTGGATACACTTAGTCGCATGCGTGTTTAGTCATGTTTTGCGAGTTATTTTCGTATAAATGGGGAATGGATATATCTGTCAAACGGTTGTCAAATGGCTGTTTGTGAAAATTCAAAGAGATTTCCATTTAACTGGTGTTAAAAATGCAAAAGTAATTGTGAATGAAATAATGGATTGTGTCAAGTCTGACATTTGAACTCTTGACGTTTTCAAGTCGTCTACATCATTTTATAAAAACTTGATTGCTTTGCAAAAGTTTGACTCTCGAACTGACCCCGTCTAATGTATCTCTCCCAAAGCTGACCTACTGACATAAACAAAAACCCCCCCCGAAAAGCTACATGACATCCATTTTCGAAACAAATTGACATTTTCCATTTGCCCATTGTGTTCGGTTTACCATGACAAATCTGAAAAAAATCAAACTGTCTACCTTGAAAGAATGTCGATGAATCATTAAAAATTATCGTCCCATTAATTTTATGATAATCTATTTGAAAAATTCACATGGAGTAGCCAAGAATTGACCCTCTTCTGCTCCACATTACAATTCTATCTCCATCCCGGTTACACTCTGCGTAAACTTTGACAGATAGAAGTATTAGTCGCTCTATCTATTGGTTGCACTGAGAAAGAGCGAACTTTCTTCTTCTCTAGCAGCCAGTAGTAGTCTCCAGTGACGACAACAGCGACGAAAACAAACAATAAAAGTAAAAAAAAACTAAAACAACATAATTAATGGGTGAAGTTACGTTTTTTTTTTCTCCCTTTTCTTTGCGTGGCTTAATTAAGAGCGGCGCTCATAACTGTTTTTTATTATATTAATAAAACATACAATACAACCATCATGCAGAAGCAACACAGAATTCAATTATATGTACAGAGAAGCATTTTTTTTGTATCATATATGTAACACTTTAACAATGGGTCGGGTAAAAAAAAAACTGGAAACCCAACGGTTGAGTGATTCCCATCCTCCTCGAATGGAAGTGCGTTTCAGTTTAGTTGCTTCGAAGTTGACAGATTGCAGAGAAATGTCAACTGGAATAAACAGCACCAATCTAGACCGTGATTGCCCAATTTTATCAAGTCTACTCCAAATGCTTATTGTTTGCAGAATTCTGACAGACCAATGAAATGTCAAATTCGATCGCGATATGATGACAGAAAGTTTGTTTTGATGAAACAAATGGCAAATCTACTTCAAATGCTTTTTTTCTTTTGCAGAATTCTGACAGACCAATGAAATGTCAAATTCGATCGCGATATGATGAAAGAAAGTTGATCACCTGTTTAGATGAAACAAATGACAAATCTACTTCAAATGCTTTTTTCTTTTGCAGAATTCTGACAGACCAATGAAATGTCAAATTCGATCGCGATATGATGAAAGAAAGTTGATCACTTGTTTTGATGAAACAAATGACAAATCTACTTCAAATGCTTATTTTTTTGCAGAATTCTGACAGACCAATGAAATGTCAAATTCGATCGCGATATGATGAAAGAAAGTTGATCACTTGTTTTGATGAAACAAATGACAAATCTCCTTCAAATGCTTATTTTTTGCAGAATTCTGAAAGACCAATGAAATGTCAAATTCGATCGCGATATGATGAAAGAAAGTTGATCACCTGTTTGGATGAAACGAATGACAAATCTACTTCAAATGCTTATTTTTTGCAGAATTCTGACAGACCAATGAAATGTCAAATTCGATCGCGATATGATGAAAGAAAGTTGATCACCTGTTTGGATGAAACAAATGACAAATCTACTTGAAATGCTGCAGTATTCTGACAGACCAATGAAATGTCAAATTCGATCGCGATATGATGAAAGAAAGTTGATTACTTGTTCGGATGAAACAAATGACAAATCTACTTCAAATGCTTATTTTTTTTGCAGAATTCTGACAGACCAATGAAATGTCAAATTCGATCGCGATATGATGAAAGAAAGTTGATCACCTGTTTGGATGAAACAAATGACAAATCTACTTCAGATGCTTATTTTTTGCAGAACTCTGACAGACCAATGAAATGTCAAATTCGATCGCGATATGATGAAAGAAAGTTGATCACCTGTTTGGATGAAACAAATGACAAATCTACTTGAAATGCTGCAGTATTCTGACAGACCAATGAAATGTCAAATTCGATCGCGATATGATGAAAGAAAGTTGATCACTACTTGTTTTGATGAAACAAATGACAAGTCTACTTCAAATGCTTATTTTTTGCAGAATTCTGACAGACCAATGAAAAGTCAAATTTGATCGCGATATGATGAAAGAAAGTTGATCACTTGTTTGGGTGAAACGAATCCTCCACCATGATTACCATAATTTCTGCCAAACTCGGTGTTTTCCAAAATCTGACAAAGAAAGTTGACAAAACCCACCACTGACGAGAGCAGAATCATCATCATCATCATCATCATCATGTTCGGTATGGTGAGCAAAGTTTATAAAGCGCACCACGATCTAACTACCACCAAAGCAATTGGCCGAATTCTTGTTGCGGAAAGGTTCTCCTCCTCCTTCCTGTACTCGATCTTCTCCTCATCATCATCAGCAGCAGCTCAACATCATCTACCATGGCCTTCTTTGTAAAGTCGCTTTTAATCCAAGCAATTCACCGACCGCTGTTGCCGTAGCCGATCTCCTGTCGATCGATCGACTACGATCGCGCATGAAAGCGCAATCCAACACGCAGCAGCAGCAGCAGCAGCTAACAGCAGTGCGGTGGATTGCGGGGCTATCTAGTAGCAGAAGTATGCACTCCATGTGCATACCACTACCAACAATATAGGTGTACACCTATAGAGCTAGCAAGCGATCGAGTCGAGGTACTACACCAGTCCAACCGGCCTCTCGTTCCTCCACTTCTCGGCATGTCCACTCGCAAGATTCAATGTTTGACCGGCGAATCGTATGCCGTGGGAAACAATTCGGTTTTCTTGAATTTTTTTATGCCTCCTTTTTGGTTTTTTTTTTTCCCTTCTTTCTGCTCGTTCTTCTGTTTCTGTGTTGTGTGTTTTTTTTTCCTCGTTTTTATTGTGTGTATATTTTTCCTTGCCTTTTCATTTTGTGTGTTGTTCGTCGTTTGTGGATAGGTTTGTTGTTGTTTTTTTTTTTTTTTATTAAAAAGGTTTTTTCCTGGCTATAAACTTGAAATGAATCACGGATGCCGATGAGAGAGAGAAGATCTATAAGAAGGTGCACGGGTGGAGGATTGAAAGGGGGACATTGAGGCACCACCAGAGATCGCGCATAAAACAAGGTGTCTGTGGAGTTACCTACCTTTTGAGACCTAACACTATACTCGCGGCTGCCTACCTCTTGGCAATATCTATGCCTGAGCCTCCTATAGCTTTGGCTATCTATCTGTCTTTTTGTCTCGTCTCTCATACAGTCTTCTTTGGTGGTGATCTCCTTTTGTTGTTCTTCGGAGAGCATCGTTGTCAGATTTCACCACACCACTATACTGGAAATGTCTGCTTGTTTGAAGTTTGCCCAGCCATATAGTTTGGTGGACTTTGTGTGTGCGAGGCGGCGCTCTCCCGAAATGGAAATGGAAATGGGAAGGAGTGCTTCTTAATTGCATAATTTAGTTAGTGGTAGTGTCATATATTTTCTATATTTTTAATTAAGCAATTAAACGTTTGGAATGTCACTTAAAAAAGAAAAATAACAGCAAATAGGCCTACAAAGAGAAGTTGACATAAAGAAGGGGTACCTATCTAGTATCTGAGGTGCCTTGTTTTGGCAGGTGTCAGCAAATTGGGTCATCGGATGAAATGAACAGTATTCATATTGCTTCCGGTGATAGTATTTTGACAGAAATGTCACCTTTCGCTTTTGTTTTTGAATTTTACCATTTATGTTGATTTTGATGAGTCATTGGTGTTTCCGGTGGCATTTAGCGAGGTTATGCCGCTGCAGATTCGAAAGGCTGTGAGAATAAGCGGCGTTAATTTATGACAGATGACTGCTGATTACCTATTTTTATTAGTTTTATGCAGTTATCTCTGTGAACTTTTACGTCTTTTTTTTGCTTTTTTTTATACATAATTGAAATGGCGACATCGTTAATCAGACATCAGTGAATATAATTTGCTATGACAATTCTGGTTCTCTGCTAGTTAGTTTAGTTAGTCAAACCAATAAAATATGTTTGCTAAATTTGTCAACGACTTAATCAACAAAAAAAAAAACAGCTTACCATCAAGCAATCCTGTCACAAATGACATCTCTCTCTCTGAAATTAAAATGTCAGCCGCCTTTTAAATTGTTGTCATAAATAATGTATCACCACTCAACACGGAAATCTCTTACTGTTATATCCCCTCAAAAAATAACCTGTCAACAACACAGAAATCCCCAAAGTTCCACTCATTCGCAACATCAAAATTTTGAATTTTTATTGTTATTGCCCTTGTTCCGTTGATTCTGAAGCTAGAGATTCTTTTCCCACCGCACACACATCAAAAGTGCTACGAATATTGTAATCACTGCATAAAAGGTGATCCACAATGAACCCGCTTCACTTAATTAATTCATCGCTGCATCGCGCCATCTCGCTCGCGCTCACCTGTCAAATGGAGATTTGACATCTCCTCTCGAAATCGCTTATTTATTATAACTTCCATAATTTATTGTGCATTTTTAATTTTGTTAATTTATCGTTGACCAATTTCGAAGATTGAAAGATAAACTAAATCCAAAACACAATGACCAACCGCACATACCGAAATTAGATGTCATAAATTTGCAATCATTTACCGTCAGTTGGTGGCTGTAGTAGGTATCTTATTTGTATTTTTTGTCAGCGGACATCTTTTTTTGAAATTTATGATTTTTGCTGCTGCCGCTTAGTGTCGCGAAACTTGTCCAATTTGTTTTTTTTTGAATTTATTTAAAAAAAAAAAGATAAAACAACCAAAACAAAAAAAAATCGTTTACCATATCCAGTTGCATTTCATTTTTACCGAATGATTAATGTTTGACTAGTAACCTGATCGAAGGAGCGATGCAGCAGCGCTTAATGGAAGCAGCACCGTGGCGCATCCCCTGCAAGCGGTTGTTTTTTTTTTTTAAGTGAACTGTCCAAATAGGTTTTTTGTAGCGCTGCTTCTGCGCTGCTAAATACCACGATGAAAGATTTATCGTGGGGCTCATATATATGTGTATCGCCGAGCTCCACCACGGATTGGTGAAGAGTGAACGAATGGCTTTTTAATTCGATTATCTATACAGGAGGTTAGGCGGGGGAAGTTCACGGGGACGAAAGAGAAATCCTTTGGAATTTTTTCGGTTTGTAGGGAATACGACATCTTGGTGGAATAGGAAGGCGAGCGCGGGCCTATCGAATAATTTACGAGTTAGCCACCAGAGTCACACACTCTGCTACCAAGTCAGCAAGTCAAGTTTTCTTATTTGGCAGGAGTACTACATAAATCCAGAGTGGAAGAGTTTTTTTTTTTTTTTTTGGTCTGATCTGGCGCGATGGATTATTTTTAGTTTTCCCAAAGAGCAGCATGTGGATGGTGTTCTTTTTTTTTTCGTTCTTTCCGAGATTGTGACACGCTTTAAACATTTATTATAACTCTGCCGGTCGCATGTGCCATGTCACCCGCGCACCGCAAACAGTCTGCACATCTGTGGTGCCGAAGGAGTTATTTTTAACAACAAAAAAAAAGGATTACTGATGTTTGTTTCATCAGGAAAGAAGACATTAAGGATTAAGCGCGTGCCAACAAATTTTTCGAATTTATGTTTTGATTTTCTTTTTAATGTTTGTCAGATGTCAAACACTTGCTCTAAAATCTGTTGCCAGCTTAACATGCAAGGACATTGCATTAGGTCTGTTCCCGTACAAAATAATAGGGCTGTTCCTGTACAAAATAATATTTACTGATTCTTACCGATTCTTACTGATTTTTACTGATTTTACTTATTAAAGTTCCCGTACGCAAAAATAAGTAAAAGAGACAGCTCACGAGAGAGCAAAAAACTACCCCTCCATAAAAATCTGTAAAAAAAAATTTACTGCAGAAATTTCTGTTGGTAAAAATCAGTAAACTGTCAATTGGTAGCTAAAAGTGACAACTCGCTTGTTTTGACAGGTGATTTGTGTCATTTGTTCTTTAAAAGGCACACAAAATTATAATTTTACTGTTTTTTACTTAAACGCGTTCCCGTACTTCTTGGTAATTTTGTCTCTTTCTGAGATAATTTACCCCACTCCAAGAAATTTGAGAATTTACTATTTTTTACTAAAAAAGTACGGGAACAGACCTATTCAGCCCTATCGAGGTATCCGTCGAAGCGGAAATTTCTCCGATTTTGTACGATTCGGAGGATTTTTACTTCGAGGTATTCTTCCGAAAAGCTGTTCGGAATATTTCTCCGACATTTTGTAACGCGTTGCGTAGAAGTGCGTTCAGGTGCATTTTTCGTGCAATTTTTGACAGCTAAGTGCCATTATTTTTCCGATTTCCTCCGACACAAATTCTTCGCGGAATTTATTTACGAATTGTAGTGAAGTGAAGCCGTCGCATTTTTGTAGTTTTTTTTTTCCGATGACACATACCTCGAATGAAATTTAAACCTCCGACGAAGTATGCGTTGCGGAAAATTGTCCGCTCCGGCGGATACCTCGATAGGTCTGATTATGTATTGCAATTTAAACTCCGACTTCACATTAACCCCTGCATAGGTATATAAATGCTGATTATCTAATCTATAACTAATTTGACAGTTTTCACTGGCGTTTTCCCCATAAAAAAATGCTCCAGCAACGTCAAAATGACAGAATTGTTGATTGGTATTTACAGCTTATGACATGTCTTGCATTTTGTTATGAGGTTAAAACTCGAGGTGTAATATTTAATTAAAAATACAATTTGACGTTTGATCACCTGTCATTTACTTTTACAAGGTGGCGCAAAAGTTGTCACCCGTCGCAAAAGTTGTCACCCGATGTTTTTTGGTTGAAAATATTTAAATTCTTCAGCAAAAAAAGTAGAAAAAATTATTCCATGATTCATGTCTTATGCGCCACCTATAATAATTGTTTTGATTTTTTTGCAAAACACTTTAAAAAATGGCGGCCAAAAAACATCGGGTGACAACTTTTGCGCCACCTTGTAAAAGAAGTCCTTTGATACTTTTCCTCACATGAAAAGCACTGAGTGTATGCACCTCCTTAAGGCCTGTTCAGAAGGCATATCTGTAGCTTGTATATTGCATCGCTGTCAAAAGAAAGATACATTTCTTGCATTAAGTTGCCCTCTTTTCAACGTAAAGCTTCAGATTCACAAAGATACACATCCTGTAAGCGCTTACCAGTTGCCTGGTTTTTAACTTAGCTACAAGCATCGGCTACAGATACGAATTCTGGGCGGCCCTTTTTATCAAAACATCTTCGCTCATGTGTAGCCAATGGCACATCTTGACATCCAATACGTAAAAATTACAAAATGTCAATTGGTAATTATTTACAAAACTCAACTCTATTGTTTACTTATTCGTTAAATCCAACTCGAACCTCTCTCTGGAAAGGGGGGCTAACTAGGTATGCACATAAATATACAAACGTCAATTTTTCGAATTTATATCATAAAACCTAACTGGCTAACTATTATTCAAATTAACAAACGTCAAATTTTTCGAATTTAATTTCTTAAAACTAACTGTCAGTTGGTGAAAAACATTCACCTTCTTTATCGACCCAGAGTGCCCATAAAACAAAAAAAAAAAAAAAGTTTAAACGTAAACGACACTCTTCCATGCGATCTTACTCATTTATCTTGACAGCTTCCTTTGTTTCAAACAAGAGAAACAAAATTGACGTCTCTAAAGCCCATCCACTTTATAGCGGCCTCAATATGCAAATCGGAAACTCTCAAGCTGCTGGCCGCCGCGCTTGTAATTTTCATCTATCTATTCACCGCTCCCAGTGTATAGATAGACTTGAGAATTAATTACTAAAGATACACCTAACTGCTAATAATAGTCTAAAGCTTATGTTAATGCATGCCTTAGAGTAATTATCTTTTTAATCGTGTTATGTCGTAGGTATCTATTTTATTATTTTATTTTTCGTAGATATAAATAAAAAAAAAACAAAGTAAATAACGCTTCTCTCTATTTCCAACGCTATAGGTGAACAGTTCCGGTTTATTTGAATTACGGCTGAAATACTTCAACAATGACAATGGACGAGATCATGAAGGTCACTGCTGTAGCGGAGAATCGGATGCAATTGGCAAATGCATTGGTACATGTAAAACACGATTTCGTGTTTGTTTAAAGCACTATCAGGCGAAAATCGATACAACATCACAGTGTACGTTCGGTGATGTTGTAACACCGATACTTGGCGAGAACTCTGTGAATCTAACGAACATACCAAATCAAAAGAAGATGGGATTTCAAAATCCCATACAATTTGCATTCAATTTTGCATGGCCGGTAAGTTGTTGGTTTTTATTATTATTTTGTTCCTATTTACATATTGATTAGATATTTGCTTGGTGAATAATAATTCGAATAATCGATTGATCGGAGTTGGAGTTCACACGGTCTGGGCGGTTGATTCATTGTCATTTATGACAGTTAAATGGAAAGAAACGTCATCTTATAATTACTTGGGCATGGCACTGTCGTTTTTATTTAGTCATAGACTTTTAAATAGGTTTTCGAACATAAAATTGACATTTAAATAACTTCGAAAATGAAATCTCAACATCAAGAGGCGCCAGAAATTATCTGTCACGATTCAAAAATGCACCCAGTTTCACAAAATATTCCCTTGATTGTTTGCCATGCTCCTGTCAGATTGCAAGTAGCTGACCCAATAGCTTACTTGTCTAAATATAGCCATTTTACTGTTTGATCAATCGAAGTTCATCAACAATTCATTCCGTTTTGGCAAACAAAAGCAATGCAATTACAATCCCCCTTTGCAACTGTCAATTTTTTTTTCGAAGTCGAATGTCATTCAAACGCCAGTGAATACAAATTCATCTGTACAATCGACAGGTATCTATCTATTTACAAATGCCGCAAATGAATTGCAAAAGTAATTCCTCTGCAAAAGAACAAAAACCACGCGTGTTTTTTTTTTACCGATAAAAATTGAAATCACTTTCCCCCTCTATTTATAACTTCGCGTCTGCTGTCTGCAGAAACACGACATATTATATTCGAAAAATAAAAAAAGCAAAAAAACGCCGAAAAAAGAACACTTGCTTGACTTGACGCGTATATCTAAAAATAATATCAACGTCGGGAAAAACGATCATTAATGGTACACGCGAGAGTTTAGTTGCTCTTTTTATTATTTATTTTGTTTTCTTGTTGCTGTGTATTATTGTGATCCTCTGGAGATGTTGTGTATGCGCGTATTTTTATCCCGATACGCTTATAATGACATTCGGAATGTCCTTGTGGTGGCCTCCCCTTCTATATTAGCCCAATGAGCGCGCGCAAAGTGAGCGAGAGGGTGACACGGTGAATTCTATGTGATTTTCCTTCCTGCAAAGTTGAAACTCGAATGCAAACACAGAAGAACACAAAAACTGTATGTTCGAAAATGTATTTTAAAAAAAGGGAGTATTCGATGTCGCACACCCCATGTGTGTTGGCTGGCTGTATTGAGAAATTCATTTGGCACCACCACACTTAATAACACAGCACATCTGTCACAAAAGGGTTTTTATTTCTCCGATGGTGTGTAAGTTTTAATGCGTGCGCACCTCACTTTAAGAGTTTTTGCCTTCATTTTAAGGACATTGAACTAGTTTCTTGAAATGTTTGAGAAGAAAATGCATGTTTTGACACTTTAAACACTTTTAATACTGTCGCCTTGACATTAGGTCTGTTCCCGGTCAAAATAATATTTACTGATTCTTACTGATTTTTACTTATTGCCGTTCCCGTACGCAAAAATAAGTAAAAGAGACAGCTCACGAGAGAGCAAAAAACTACCCCTCCATAAAAATCTGTAAAAAAATTACTGCAGAAATTTCTGTTGGTAAAAATCAGTAAACTGTCAGTTGGTATCTAAAAGTGACGACTCGCTTGTTTTGACAGGTGATTTCTGTCATTTGTTCTTTAAAATGCATACAAAATATATAATTTTACTGTTTTTTACTTAAACGTGTTCCCGTACATTTTGGTAATTTTGTCTCTTTCTGAGATAATTTACCCCCAATCCAAGAAAGTTGAGAATTTACTAATTTTTACTGAAAAAGTACGGGAACAGACCTATTCTGACTCGAGAGGATGTTAAATGTCATCAAAAATGAATTACGTGACAGTCCGCTGGCTGTCTTTAATGACATATGACAGTAATGTCAAACAATTTACACAGTCCCATTAATTCAATTTATTTTCATAGCCGAACGAATTCTATTCCAACTAATTTATCAACTAGTGTCAATAGCTGTCTGAATTTCACTTCTGACATTAGTCAGCCATTTTTTTTTTCTTAATTTGTTTCCTTCTTCAATTATCTGTCGTCGGTTTTTTATTTTTTTTTGTCCGCACGTGGATTAATGCACGCTCCAGTGAATAAAGTGCTGTCCATAAATAATTACTTCACCCTGTTTCACTTAAAGGAACGTCATCTTCAACCGTGCGTCGTCGTCTCGGCGTCACTCTACCAAAACATAATTTGCTCTTCATGTCCGTCTTTAAATGATCGCGCGGTTTATTTCTTTCACCTTTTTACCAATTTAAAACGCCATGTTGGTTTTTTTTTTTTGAATTTTCATTCCTCTTGAAATTCACCAGTACAAAGTATATACTATCGCAAGGAAACAATAAAAATTCGTTAATGCACGAGGGGAAACTGATGATGGAAGAATCACCCGGTGGTGGTAGTTCGAGTGGAAGTGGTGGTGGTCTCTTGCTCCCTGTTTTCCATGCGCTAGTGAGTTACTCACTTTACCGGTGTGTAAATAAACGTACCAACATTTTTGTTGATCTTCCTCGCATCATGTTACCAAGGTATACCCCAGCACATAACCATGGCATAGGGGTGAAATTAAAAGCCTGATCAGATGATGGTGGTTGTTTGAGGGCAACGAGCGCGCGCATAAACTACTTAGGGGAAGGTTTACCGGCACCGAAAGCAAAAAAAATCGATAAGTTCGTTACAAAAATACGCTCTAGAATATATGTTTTGGTGTATATATGCTTCGTTTGACATAAGGGGAACAGGTTTGTTCGTTTTAATGAGTCAAATGGATCAGTAGTCGACAAATGACAGAAGATCTTATCTGTCTAAATTGTAAACATGTTCATTGAAGCTTCAGCGGGCACACGTGCAATATACTGGCTGTGTTTTTGTCGGTTGCTCATTAAAATATGTAAATACTTTGTTTACCCTGTTTATCTTCCTTTAAAATTTCATTTTCGAATCAATTTTGGCAGTTGACTTCAATCACATTTTTCACTTTAGAAAGGTTTTTTTTTCCTTATATGTCGACTGAAATATGCCTATAAAATCGTTTTCCATAAAGACATTCCATTTGGATGACACATTTTTGACATTAGAAAGGTTTTCCTTATTTGTCGACAAACACATTTCCACTCCCTTTCCAATCGATTGAAAGTAAAACTTCACATTGACATTCAACTCTATGACATTTGACGTTTGCGTTCCATTTAACTAGAGGGCACTACTTGCTATTCACTAAAATGCTAATAATTTCCATCTGAGAGCAGTCTAATCAAATCAAATTTAATTCGTTTATTTTGATTGATTATCGCGCTAAAAGATCCACATCGGTCCTCAGACGCTGCCTTCCATCGTCTGTGGAAACACATAAATTTATCTTTCGCATCGAAATCTCGGTGATTGTAGGTCAGAAGAGTTAATTAAAAACACAAAAAAAAAACAGCACCCAAAGAGGCCAGATCTCCAGCGTGCGCGCATACCAATTAGGCCAGAATCCAAAACCTCCCAACAACAACAAAAAAAAAAAATAAAGATACAACAACATGAAGAAAAAGTATCTAAGATCGTCTGAGGCGTTTTAAAAATAGCACCCATCTTGAACACCGACAATTTTCTGGACAAATTGCGCGTGTGTTTATTTGATAAACCTAAACGAGTGCATCTCGCCTCCATATGGCCAGGGCCACCCCAAGAAAGGATTCCTCAAGTCTCTACCATTCTTTTTGTTATGTTTGTTACTTTTTATTGAGAAAATCATTATGAAGTGTGATGAGTTTATTTCCAACGTAAACACAGACAGATGGATGCAATTTGACGTTCAAAGTTTTTTTTTTTTAAATTGTGTGGTGGATTTCAATTTGCGCGACGTTCCCTTGTGCGTCATTAAAGTGCAACAGTCACCAGACCAAACGAAAAACCAATCCTACCTACGAATATAATTTTTTTTTTTTTTTTTGAAACACTAATGCATGTCTGGATTATTTCCTGCCCATCCCTCACTTGTGAATTGTGGAAAACCTTGCTTTTGCCAACTACACTGTTGTGTGTACGAATTGAGCAATCGTTTTGTTGGCTTGGGAAATAAACCGCGAAATGAAAATGAAATTTCATCTTCTCAACGACAAACAAGCACCCACATAGCTTCCATTTTTCCATCTACCATTTTATATTATGTTTGCTTATTTCACTGTCAAAAAAAAAAACAAAAAACCAACGATGAATGTAAACCACGGGAAGAAGACGGTGTTAATAGTGAAAACTATGACTACCCATGGGCGCTCTGCTTAATATTTGCCACCTCTGCACATACGCCAGCACCATCTTCCGGTCATAAATTAACATATTTGTTCAGATACAAGTGATTATGTAGTTTTTCTTTTATGTAACAGTATTTTATAATTTTTTTTATTAATCAATTTAAATTTGTTTCGTTTCTTTTTAGGGAACCTTCACGCTAATAGTCGAAGCATGGCATGATACAAACAACGATTCCAATGCCAGATCAAACAGTAAGTACCTTCAAATATGAAATATAAAACAAAATTCTGGCAGCTGCTGTCAAAATTATGAATCAGTAACATAAGGCTCTCTAGTGTGTTAGAAAATTTATTTCCTTCCTGTTTATATAACCCAAAACCCAAAATGTCACTTGATCCTTTTTTGCAGTATTTTTCTCTTCCTTCTGTCAACAAAAAAATCTGACACTTGATCAGTTTTCTTTTTTTCATGGGCAATTCTTATGCGTGTGCTATTTTCTGCGCAAGAATAACACGCTTACCGATCCTCACAAGGATATACCATTAAAAAAAACCCACCAACACACACTTTGACATAGAATTGCATGATTTCCGGCATATTGAGTGGTTTTGAATGACATGACACTGACGCACACTGTCTTGTCTTGCTGGTTAGCTTCTTGTTGACTGTTTTTTCTTTTTTACTTCATTCTTTTGTATGATAAAGAAGTGGATGAAAAAAAAGTGCAAATAAAAGAGAAAACAGAAAATTAACTATTGTTCTCGGTCAGGTACACATAAACTGAATAAAAAGTACGGTGACACCATGAAAAAGAGTAGAAAAAAAGGATAAAGTTTAATTTTTTTTTCTGCTGTACGTTGTCTTCTGTTAGGGAGTGCAAATTTTATGGTTGTTTGGGTTTAAATAAAAGAACGGAAGTTTGCTTTTTAGGTGCAAACAATAAAAACAAATAATCAAAATGAAGTTGAAAGTGGGTAGATTCAATTGGGAGCATGTAAATCTTCACTTATGACAGGTGATGCCAAAATAGCGCTTTTTTATCTTTGCAAATGTAAAGTGAATAATTTTGACAGTTGAGAAAATGTTCCAAAAAGGGTGTAAATTTTGGTTTAATTACTTGACTTCCACCTCGAGAATTTTACTTGATTATGCATTTGCAGAAGCAAATAGAAGTAATACCATTTTTGACAGTTTTAAGTTTGACACTGTCAAAATGATCGTCTGTAGTTGAGGATTTTTAATGCTCCCGCAGGTATGAACAATTTCTCGTGATTATCAGTTCAACTATAGATTTATTTGATCCTTTCCCGACAAGGAGGTTACACCGACGCCAGACAGATGTGCCGGTTAATTACGTACCCAATCCATGTTTTGTTCTTTTCCCATAAAAAAAAAAGAAAACGAAATCTAATCAACAAGTGAGACCAGATTTTCCATTTAAACGGTTTCCATGATTTTCCAAAGATTTTCCCACCCTATAATATCAGAGAGAAAAAAAATCCCAGATACCTGGATACACATAGCAGTATACCTGCTAGCTATTCCCATTTTTTCTCTATTCGACCCTAGAAAACCATTACCCATGGATAAGTCCCTGATTTATGACATTTCGAACCTTACCACATGGCTTTTTTTTTTACAAAAAGGAAGACAAAAAAACCCACCTCCTTGGGATTCAACAAAAGAAAGGACATACAGTGCAACACTTAAACACAATCAAGTAATTTAGAAGAAAAGCCATGTCGCAGAAGAACCCATCCCGCGTCGAGAGTAAAAGAAAACCACTCGAATGAATCCGAAATGAAATCCTTGAGAAGACTTCCTTTCCTCTCCTGGTGTCTGTGATGCCGGTGAGTGTGCCCTGAGTATCCGATACAACTACCTGTGGTGTGTGTTGGCTTAAAAACATGTGAAAAGACGAGAAGGAGACAAACTCACGCCACCATCGCCGCCGCCACCGACGCGACGCTGGTATTTAAAGAGTGGGTCCCCGTATCCCCAAACAGTCCTTTTCGCCGGCAAGCTGTTGATTTCAGAGACGTTTTTTCTCCACCTCTCTCTACTGCTGTGGAGATAAAAAGATACATAGCACAGATTCCTGTAAGATACTTTGTGGGGATTAATTTCAAGACAATCATCCTTTTAAGCCCTATGCAAGCTGCCAAAGGTTCAAGCGGACTCTTTGCACGGTGTATATCCCCAGCCTGAAATATGTGTGTTGCACTGCCATCGAACATGGAAAGTCATTTTTAAAAAGATGATCATTTCTTTCTGTAGTTCGTTTTTGTTTTTTCTTAGCACAATCCTTGATGATGATGATGATGCGGTGATGTTGTTGTTGCCATTAAATGGTGGTGTTACTTTTTTTAATACCTGTTTGGGGCTCCTTTTTTTTTTGTTGGCAACATTTTGTAAGGGATCAAGTAGTGATGGTGTATGGTGGCATGGCATACACCACCATCAGCATCACACAAGCCAACCGGAGCTATAGAGAATGGAATTTCATTTAAAAACATAAATTGCATCTGTTAGCCGGTGACTTGACCTTTTGCGCCCATGCTGCTGGTACCACAGCGCGCAGTAAGCGCACACAAGTTTTACTCCTCATCTCTCCAGCGATTGTCGAAGGTAGCTTCCAATTAATCAATGCCAAATGCATGCACTCTTCTTTGCCGCGTTTACATATTTTTTTTTTTGCTTTTTTTTTATTTATTTCTGTGTCATGCTATGCAAGAGGAACTACACAACAAAATTGTCTGTAGTCAAAAAAAAATGTAAAAAAAAGAACAGACAGAGAGGAGAAAACATTTTTTTACGATTTACCGCATCGTAAAATACAAACGTTTTGATAGATAGCTGTGCGAGTATACTTTGCATTCCATCGGGAATTCACTGTCAATGGGTAGAACAGAAAAGTTGCCGGACATATAGCAAGCCAGCCGTCCAACCAGAGACCCAGCAGGTGTGCGCGTAATTCGAAGGTGTCATAATCTTGAAGAATTTCCCAAGCAATCGTAAGTACTTGACGGATGAGTTGGCTTCAAAGGCGGTATTTAATTGCAGGCAAGTTGATATGCAATGGTCCTTCGAGCCGGATAACTAGCGAATATAATTGCGTCACTTGAATTTGTTGAACGGGGAAAGTTAAAGTCTATGTATCTATAGGTATTTTGATGTTGATTTCGAATTGCTTCACTATTTAGATAGATGTCAAAATAGTGACAGGTTATGTCAAATATATGTCTGGCCTTTGGTTCATTGAATTCGAAGAGAGTTTAAACTCAAAATAGCATCACCACAAATGGATTAAAACATATTTCCACCTTTGAAATGTTCAATTGAAATTTCTATAAACAAACATCTCAAGTTAAAAAAAAAAGTGCTGCCAAGTCGATATTTTTTTGTTTTATTAAATTTACCCTATTTTGACAGCAATTGATTAAAGGAGCAACAATCCTCTTCCTACACTTGTATCTCCAACAACCTGGTCTATCTGACTTTCCATTTCCAACCAGAATTGAGACAAAAAACAACGAAAACCAATCAATTTATTCACAGCTGTCGTACAGATACGTACTGGAATTTTCGAAATACCAACGAATTTTGTTTTATTTATCTTTTTTTGTTTTTTTGTTCACCATCAACTTCTCAAGCAAGTTATTTTCGCCAGTATACCAAACGTATATAATAACTTGTCACACAACATGACCAGGCAACATTTTCTTCATCTGTTGGCGCATTGCTGGTGCCTACCTAGCAAATGGGAACAAGTTGCATTTTTTTATATTTGCGCCCGTTGAAACCTAGTCACGCATTAGATTCGCCAGAAAGGATTTTTCACAAATTTTCTCCATTACGCATTACCGTATGCATTACTGGTGAAGAATTTGTGACCTCTAATTGAGGTAATTCCATCAAAGCACTTGTCCTGTGTCACGACACAAATTTATGTCACAGCCAAAGCAATTAAAAATGAAAATTTGTAAGAACCCCAAGAGTAGCGCAATACACCGTCAAATAAAAAAAAAAGGCTACGCATGCTCAAGCGCCTATCGCCGTTCATCCGTTTTAGTGTGGTATGGTGTGGGTAATTGGTATACCCACTTGTGTACATGTGAAGCTCTTACTTAACTTGTAATGTATCCAATCCACTGCCCCCCGTTTGGTGCCCTGTTCTGTATGTTGTTACCCATCACCTTCATCTGCTTCTATTGCTTCTTCTACTTGTGCCCAGCTCATTCCGAAGTAACGAACCTCCAAATGTATGCTGTTGTGCACAACACGCCGCCACTCGCTCTGGGGGAGATTTATGCGAGTTTTTTGTGTTTTTTTTTTGCATCAGCAGCAGCCTTACATCAAGTGAGAGACTGAACAAAAACAGATACCAACACAGATACTTAGCGTGTGTGCCTGTGTTGGATACATGAAGCGAAAAGATATGCACCTGCAGTATTTATTTCTAAAAATATTTCAAAAACTTCTTTTTTGTTGCTCATTTTTATCGCCTTTTTTATGCTGCATGCAGCTTGACGGTGCGTGTGTGTATGCTGTCGGTGTATGTGCATTATCTGCATCAACTTCAATAATCCATATGCACTACACTATCCGCCATGGTAACCATCAGAGTTTGGTTCGGCGTGTACCACCATCACCACCACCACAACCGTCATCATCACGATAGCCAGCCAGCAGCAGCAGCATTAGTAGTACCACCGTCACCACCTGAAGAACTTGAAGCACACCATCATTCCGCTGCAGCGGCTCCCCCTAAACTTCATATCGGTTTTGGTTCCACTGTATGATCATCCAAGCAGTTTTTCTTTTCGAGAGTATGGTGTGTGGTGGATACATTATAGCCGCATATGCATTGCAATGTAATGGCTCTGGCATTCGTTTCGTTTGTTCCGTACGTGTACGACGACGATATTCATTCACGAAAACCCACCAGTCCAGTTTCATGACCGCTTTGTGCAAAAAAAAAAAAAAACACAACAACCTCTCTCATAAGTTAGCCACCTAGATTAAGCAGTGGAAACACACAAAAAGAAGAATCAACCAACCCAACCACCAACACAATAATAGAGAAGAAGTATCTATCTATCTATTTATCTCTACCTACGTATGAAAAATGCATGCATCATCGTCAAATCTGCAACTCGCAACAAGTATCTGAAAGCCTAGGTATACGAGTAGAGTACATCAAAAGAAAATGCCATCTTTGCGATTTTTTTTTTTCTCGTTGCTCTTCCCTTCAATATTTCGGTGTGGATCATGCGAGAGAGTTCGAAAAAAAAAATCAAAGAAAACGGATTCCACCATCATCCTGCTTGCAAAATTTAATTCATCGCAAGTTTCATCCGTTTAAAAAAAAATTTCACCTATGCACACATTTTACACTCAACAACGATCGCGCTGGGCCAGCTAGCAGCCGACCAGACAGACAGACATACAGATGATCCGGTGTATTTGTAGCGAGAGTGCGCCGCTCTCCTTCAACTTCAGTGCGCTCCGGTGTGGAAGGAAATGCGATATTTTCAAGATAAATATCTTGAAAGATATTTGCAATGCACGATTATTTCTTATACTGGTTGTAGTTGAAGTCAAGTAGTCCTCTTCTTCTTTTTTCGAAGACGAAGAAAAGTCGCAAACGTTTTTTGAAGTCATCTCTTCCATACACCGACAACAACAACGACGACGACGACACATCCAATCCAAGACATCGAAGACAAAACGAAGGAATCAGAGATTTGTTATACAGGTCTCGAGGAGGAAAAAGTTGTGTGTTATGTCTGTACAAGCAAGAGGAATTACAGGATAAGAGAAAACAACACACCGGATTGAGGATAGACTGCGCCGAAATCACGGGGCAAGACGTCAGAATGAAAACATCCAAAGAAGAAGATACTCCCCTATTGACTCTAGAGAGATCGATTGACAACAATGGCACTGGCATCTCTAAATGAAATCGATGTTCTCCTTGAATGAGGTTTCTTCCATTGAATGTACTTTTCGTGGCCATTTGTTTAATTGTTATTATTTAATTTTGTAACGTTCAGATCGGTAGGCTGATTAGGTTTGTTGTCGCTAAAGTACTTTGGATTATTCAGTCACAGTGTTGTGTTGTATCTTCAGACCAGGAATCAGCAAATATTCGAAACAAATCGATCCTCATCGATGGTTTAACAAAAAATACATGGTCCTTCGAGCCGGATAACTCTCGCTGGGGTTGAATTTCAGATGATTTCTTCATTTCGTTCGATACAGATACATTCTTGGAGATTCCTTGTATATTTTTCGTTTTCTTAAATGCACGTCAATGCGTTATGTCTCATATTGAATGTCAAATATGTGTTTTCGTCCAGCAAGATACGTTATTGAGACTTCAAAGGAATCCCTTACACCTTTTTCATTTAAGCAAATGCAAGTCATGTTTGTGGATGTCAAGTATGTAGGTCCTTCGAGCCGGGTAGTCTCTTTTTGTATAGCCATGAAAGTACCACAGATTTGTCGATATCAAGAATGTTGGCCCTTCGAGCCGGATCGCCTCTTTTATTTTCTATAACCATGCAAGAGTAGCATTTGTTGATGTCAAGAATGTAGGTCCTTCGAGCCGGATAGTCTTGTTTTCCTATAACCAAATCAAATGACAATATTCCTCCCCAAATAGGTCAAGTTTCACAATAACTATAAATTCAATCTCAGAAAAAAAAAACTCCGTTCCCATACTGATCAAGGTTTGATTTTACTTTCCTCTCTTCAAAACTAATAATAATCTAATTAGCAGTCGCGGCTAACTGATAAATAAGTTTACCATCTTTATGCTATAACTCATCCATTATCTGTGCATAAATTATCCCAATCGATGGTTCCCTAATCTGTCCATTCCTCTCTCTAAATAGTTATCGTTAATTTCTTTCTCATACTTGAAGTATCTCATTTCATCATTTTTTATTTATTTTTTTTTCTCATTTGTATCTTCTCTTTTCTTGTATTTACAGGTTTATTAATCCAAAGACTATCGGTGCAACAGGTTTTAGAAGTTTCACCCGAATGGAAAACGAATAAATCGGAGGCTGTATACACTTCGTTGGAATATGATTTTCGCGTTACATGTGATTCACATTATTATGGAGCTGGCTGTGCGAATCTATGCCGTCCGCGTGATGATCAATTTGGTCATTACACGTGTTCGGAAAATGGTGAAATAATTTGCCTGTCTGGCTGGCAGGGTGATTATTGTGAGAAACGTAAGTAGATGACTCTGTTTTATTTGTTTGGTTTTTTTTTATGTTTTTAGCCGCATTCCCATGCGTGTTTAGGTTCGGTTTATGGCTTGTATGAATAGTCTGTTTTTACATTTTTATGATTGAACTTAATGGGTCATCGGAAATGTCATAGCATTGAAATAGTGTGCAGTTTATTGTTTTATTCAAATTTATAGAACGGAAACTTATTAAATCTAAGCGAAGATCCGTATTGAGGAGCAATAAAATTAGAAGTGCAAAGTATCTGCCTGTATCTATTGATGGGAAATCATTTCGCAGAAGTCATTTGACACTTTCATAACATGCAGGAGATAATGGTGAATTATTGTGACCAAAATCATGTTGAAAAAGTTTTGCTAATCCGGCTCGAAGGACCATACCAAAAGGTCATTATTTTCCACTTGCAATGATGTTTATTGAACTAAAATCCGTATTCTTCAGATTTATAGACAAAACATGCCTGTCAAATGTGAAATGATGCATAAGCACTTCAAAATCTATGATCACCCGGCTCGAAGGACCAAAATAGAAAACCTTAAAATACAGTCTAGCGCCTCTAACAAAAAGAAAAACCAGTTCCTTATCAATGAACACTCTTAATAGATACTTTTTATTTTTTTTATTACTCATTTCTGCATCTGTGAGTATCTATTTATTGTGCTGCCACACTTTCAAACAGGGTAACCCGAGATTCGCTGTTGCAATCATCGACCTACACCCACCACTAGTGCCCACAGCAAAAACCACCTGTTGTGTGCGTCGTCGTTGTCATCCACTCTGCCGCCGCTACAGGTGCAGGGAGCCCTCTCATCGATTAAGAAGATACATGTAGCGAGCAAAAAAAATAAAAAAAGATATCTTTTCCTATTTCACTTGCATCTCTGCGCGCGGCCTGCTTTCAATCAATAACTACACCAATAAGCAAAATGAAATTTGAAAACATGAACAACAATCACACACAATCCAATCGAATCTACTACTTCCTTTACAAGACCTGTTTGAAGACTGTTTTCCTGGTCATAACCAACGCCGTTCATCATCATTCGAATCCACATCATCGTCATCATCATTTCTGTTGGTTGTCGGGCATTTTCTGAGAAATTCCTTTTCACTTGATTTTCGAATCCAAAAAATCAACTTGACCAAAAATCCCATGATGAATCTCCACCATTTGAACAGGAAAAATAAAAAAACGAACCGGACAGGAAGGCGCAAAGGAGCGCAGCACTGCACACACCAATGATGAAGAAGAAAATTATATACCTTTTCATTATAAAAATGTGTTCTGTACGGGTATTTTAGAACGCGTCTCCATCGCGCATCCTTCTGCTCTTCAAGCTGAATGAAATGCTTTGAACTTCTGTTGCTCCTGCTGCTGCTGCTGCATCATTCATTGAAATTATTGGTTTCTGCGCAGCAAAAAAGGGAGACCATGCCATCATCAGATGTTCATTTTTAAAGCAGACCGGGACTCTCGAAAGTTGGGGGGCAAGAAGGGCGCACAAAAATATGTATGCCACGGTCAAGAATCAACAAAAAGACGAACGAAACCTTTAACCATCTTTCCGCAGCAACGTCCAGGCGAGTTTCAGCTTGGGTAAAAAATGTTCCCATGGCTTGTGTGGTGCACGAACACAAGAAGCAGAACAAGAAAAGAGAAAAAACGGGCCCCAAAAACGACTATCTGAAGATATCTGTTGCGTTTTTTTTTTTTTTTGTGTTTCCATTTTATGCCGATCATCTTCGGTGTTGTATCTTTGAGATACATTTTGAGAGTAATCTCTCCCCGTTCGCATACCATACGCAGATAGAGATAAGTACCTTAATCTAGCCATACCGGTAAAGCACTTAGACGAAGTTATGTGCAGCTAAAGATGAGAAGAAATACCAATCAGATGATGTTGGCAAGAATGAGGGAGGGGGGTTCTGCAAACGAAGATCTGGGAAAATCAGAAAATCGTGAGTGGAAGGCAGACACTCCCTATCCAACCGGATGATCTTGAAAGTGAACATCGAAAGGATTTACTAGTCACAGATACACTTTCACCTGGTAGACGAGGCGAATTAAGACAACTTGGCACTTCTCTTTCTCGTTTTGCTCCACTTAATTGCTTCGCTTTATTCGGCAGCTGGGGTGTGCGGTTGTTATTTTTTTCGTAGTTCGTCCTGAAACGGAAGACAAAGAAAAGCAAAGAATGTCCGCCGAAAAGAACAAAAATTCAAAAAAAAAAAAAAAAGAAAAGAAACTGGAACCACACAGAGGAGCAACACAGCATACACAGGAACATCTCCACAAACAAGGTGTAATCAACATCCGCCATCGCTCACTATACACCAGAGAAAGACACGAAAGAAAACCAGGTATCCCAAGGAATAACCTTATGGGATCCCAATGTTATATAGGGTCTAGGGATTTATCTCAAACACGCACAAAGGAAACAAACAAAAAAAAAAAAAAAAAAACTAAGTCGAACAAGAAGGAAGAAGAATGAGGCTTGAGCCTGCTCTATGGATGGAATCAAGGTTTAACAGGCAACTGCGGGGCAAAGGGCCATCTTCACCAGGCGGCAACTATCTGTTGAATATTCACAACAACCATACTCAGGTAGGTTACAGGAGACTTTCGGGATCAGTCATATGTTCGTTTGTTCTCCTTTACCCATTTGCTACCAATTACCACTATATGAGTGTGTGCCTGTGTGTATATCTTCTGTAGCCATACAAACAGGCGTGGGAAGATTTTTCTCATAGCCTCCAGAGAGTAGTAGTTCCCGCTGGATGTTTCTTCATCGTCTTCTTCATCTACAAAATCCCTTTTTGATTTAATCGGAAATATAATAGAGTGACGATGACACATTGGATTTATTATTTTTTTTTCTGAATGAATCGATCTAAATTTGAATGATAAACAAGAAAAAGGGTGAGGACAGAGCGGTATGGAGGAAGCCCAATCAAAAGTGGCCATAATTACTAACCGATTGAGTGAGTTGAGTGCATCGTAGAGGCGCAACGTACGTACACACAGATACACAAAGGAAATCAGTTTTTTTTTTATTCCATTGTCACTGTGTGATTGGATTTGATTTTTAAGATTCTTCAGAGCTCCCCGTGTAGATACTCTTCAAAAAAAAAAAACTGGTCCATCACATCATTAATACACATTTCATCGATTGTGTACACTCGAGTTGACTCTTCGAGAAGATGGAATTTCTTTGTCTGATCGGTTTTTTTTCCCCGGTTGATGCTTGCCTTTAATTCTAATCTTATTCAGCGATAATAATCGATAATGAGGAATGGAATGGAGGAAAAGGGACACTTAAAGATCGGATAACTTAATCGCTGAATTGGGGATTAAGTGAACATCTTCCTCCTGGGAAAACAATTCAACGGATAGAGGGGATTTGTCACTTTAAAGCTGACTTTTATCGGGCTCAATTGCTATTGTGATGTGTATAAGCTGGCTTTATAGTCGTGATGACAGGTGGTTGGGGGTGGAGACGATGTTGAGATACAGTGCCATCAATGTTGTTTCAATTCATTCACATAGGGTGGCGTAAACCGATTTGTTATCCGGCTCGAAGGACCAGCAAAATCACTTGAGATGTGGTGCTGTTACAACTGTTTGATTCTATCTATATGCAGGGATGGAAATTGCTATATTATGCAGCTAAATCACTTGAGATACGGTGCAGTTAGAACTGTTTGATTCTACTCAAATTGTTATACTTCCCGAATGCAAGGAGCAGCTAAATCACTTGAGATATGGTGCAGTTAAAACTGTTTGATTCCAGTGACAAGTAGAGACAGAAATTGTTGTATTATCCGGCTCGGAGGACCAGCAAAATCACTTGAGATACGGTGCAGTTAGAACTGTTTGATTCCAGTGACAAGTAGATACAGAAACTGTTGCATTATCCGGCTCGGAGGACCAGCAAAGTCACTTGAGATACGGTGCAGTTAGAACTGTTTGATTCCAGTGACAAGTAGATACAGAAATTGTTGTATTATCCGGCTCGGAGGACCAGCAAAGTCACTTGAGATACGGTGCAGTTAGAACTGTTTGATTCTATCTATATGCAGGGATGGAAATTGCTATATTATGCGTCCGGAAGAACCAGCTAAATCACTTGAGATACGGTGCAGTTAGAACTGTTTGAATCTACTCAGATTGTTATACTTCCCGAATGCAAGGAGCAGCTAAATCACTCTAGATATGGTGCAGTTAAAACTGTTTGATTCCAGTGACAAATAGAGACAGAAATTGTTGTATTATCCGGCTCGAAGGACCAGCAAAATCACTTGAGATATGGTGCTGTTACAACTGTTTGATTCTATCTATATGCAGGGATGGAAATTGCTATATTATGCGTCTGGAAGAACCAGCTAAATCACTTGAGATACGGTGCAGTTAGAACTGTTTTATTCCAACTCAAATTGTTATACTTCCCGAATGCAAGGAGCAGCTAAATCACTTGAGATACGGTGCAGTTAAAACTGTTTGATTCCAGTGACAAGTAGATACAGAAATTGTTGTATTATCCGGCTCGGAGGACCAGCAAAATCACTTGATATACGGTGAAGTTAAACATGTTTGATTACACTAAGTTTGGGGGATGAACATTATGGTATTACCTGGCTCGGAGGACTAGCAAAATCACTTCAGATACGATCCATTCATAATGGGGGATTGAAATAGTTGTATTCAAAGAACCAACCATCCCACAAACTCCCTTCATGACACAAAACATTTCACAATCCTGCTCAAAAGACCACCAACTTCATTATTGCCTGAAGTATCCCATAATTTGCATGACATTTCCACTTGCCATTCGTTATTCATAAATAATTTGTTTCTGTGCTTATAATCTATTCTTGACACTCATTCTCTAACCATTACCCTTTTTGCTTCCTCTCTTTACAGCACGTTGCACCAAAGGTTGTCTACACGGACAATGCGACCAGCCCAATACATGCGTGTAAGTATTTATAACTTTTACTACCACGAATTGACCAACCTAGTTCCCACCAAAGTACCCACCCATTCCCATTCGTTCACCCACTATACACAGTACAACTCCCTGCAGCACAATATTGCTGGCACTGCTACTGTGTATGGAATCGGGAAGACGACGGCGTTCACGATGACGACAACAACGACAAACCTTGATGAATAAAATAAAAGAAAGTGTGTTACCAATTCGTAACGCGTTACGCCCGCAAAACGAATCCAAATTAAATTATTCCTAATTAAAGCGAAATATCATCTATTACCCTACCAAAATCGAGCACAGAATAAGCTTTCGAGACGGAGGAGTATCTACACAAAAAAAAAACCTCTCGCAAAACCCTTCATGTTGCTCTGCTGCTCTATGGTTCCCTGCCTCTGTATATGTGTACGTACATTGGCTGAGAAGTAGTAAACCTAGAAACTAAAACCTGGACGTATAATAAATTAGCTTGCATTGCACGATGTTACCTGATGAGCCTCAACCACCGCTAGCTAAAGAGTATACACCGGCTACAATGGCACTTCGCACGGAACAAGCACCACACACCACCGCCTCCCCCTTTTTCAGTGTACACAGATCGCAATGACTATGAATAAAACGACATCGTCAACGACGACGACGACACACCTTCAGCAGTTATTTAATCACAGAAACTGAGCTCTGGAAAAATAGGAATATACAGCAAAAAAAACTGAATCTGCCCAAAAAGAACGAAACGAAAAAAAATAGAAAATGAGAAAATCCAAACGCGCCGATGAATAAAATGCTGCACGAGCACACAGCCAGAGAGCTCTGGAAAGGGCAAAAATGCCAGCTAGAGCCAGCTCCAAGAAGAAGAAGACGAAGAATGCCTTTTTGGCGTTGCCCTGTGCATTCTCAATTTTTCCCACACAACACACACCGGTTCGGTGTTCGGGTTTTGTCTTTCGGTTCTCGTTTTGTCTCGTGGATTTTTTTTCCTCTGTTTGTTCGCCTTTGGATCCATTTTTTGGGAGGTTTTAAATTTTTGCCAGGTTCATTTGTACCGCCTCGTCATCAACATTGCCGACCGTCGCCGTCACTGCTATCATCTGGAACCCGACCGAACTCTAGAAATGAGTCAGTCGAATGCATATATCACATGCCAAATAAAAAACATACAAGGCGATGGTGTCATGAAATGAAATAGGACGCCAGTTAGGGTTTACAGGTGTCAACTGATTGACAGATGATTAGGAGGCAATTCGTTGCATTTTTGCGAGTTTTTAAGTAAGTCGATGTAAATGTGGTGCAGTTTGGCAGCATTGATGCGGCTCTCAATAGAAAAATGCTCAACAGTTGAAATTGGTACAGCGGCTTTTCTGCAATGTTGTTCTACAGAATTGATGTTTTCATGTCAATTGAAGATCAGAAGATCCTTAAAAGTTTTCTAATGTGTTTGACATATGATATTTGACACTTGTAAAACTATTACCTGTAACTAGCTTAGAAAACCAAGTGATATATTTCGCTCCACCATGTTCAAATCAACTGTCAAAACCGCTTTGGAAACCCTGCACCCATGTCACATCCTTATCACTCACAAAAAAAAATTATGCCAAAGCATAATCCCTCCGCAAGTCACCTTCGGCACCACACATTCATTATGAAAACATGACAATACAACTTGCAATTCATCATCTCCTCTCGCTGAATGTTTTCAGCTGTCATGCACGCATATAGTCTCTCCCTGGCAAGGCACTCCAAATTCATCAGGAAAAGAGTCGAGCTCGCGCGCGCACTATATGACTATATTCGTCGCCATAGTCGCTCGAAAAAATACCTTTTCGAACAAAAAAAAAAACAGCAAGCAAATCCAAAGCAGACCTCATAAAACAATGTCATAAACTTTCGTATTCTGGAAGCATAAGTGTATGCTTGGAATTGATAAAACATTCCCACACATTACACCGTGCCATTATTTTGTTGTTTTTGGTTGGACAAACCTCCACCAGCACATAATGTCGTCGAGCGCGAGCACACACTACTTGTTGGTCATATAGAAGGAGGTGCTGCTGCTGATGATGGTAATAATGTGACGACCGCACTTTGACGAACAGCGGCCGATGATGATTGGAAATTCAGTTTAAGAAAAGAATTTTTTCTTAGGAAAACAACATTTCTCGATCGTGCAACCTTGTCAATGGCTATGGTCACACAGAGTACACTACCTACTTAGGTTGTTTTTTTTTTTTGATTTTTTTTCCATTCGTTGTCTTTGGTTTTTTGTATATTTTTCTACTTGTCTTTTATGCCTTCAACTGTTATTTTTTGATATTCATAGGGGCCACCCGAAATGTTAATGAGCGCAAAATGGTTTCAATATTCGATTTTGATTGTCCATTGAGAAAGAGAGACATAAAGAGGAAGAGACCTACAAAGTATACACATATTCACGTTTTTATTTTAAGTGGAAGGTTTTCAAGAGACAGGTGGTAATCACCAGCGATTGTTCTAGTTCAAAACGACGATCGATTCCAGTTAAAGAAAAAGGAATGCCCATCAGCAAGAACTATTATTGTCATTGTTTGTTTGAAAAAAAAAAAAGATGTAGAGGGGGCTCAATAAAAAAAAAAAACGTTGAACTTAAGTCGTCAATTGAATGTTTGTTCGTTTTGGTGTAATTGTTGTTCTATACGCGTACACTCGAAACTCCAAAATAGGAAAAGACAAAAAAAAAAGAAGTGGCTGGTAAAGGCGATCGACATACCTATAAATGGCAACCCCAATAGAAACCAATCACGAGAGGTTTTACTACAGTTTGTGTAGTGTTTTTGGCTTTAAACAATGATTTAGTTGTTGACATTAGGAATTTGTTTCGAAAATTCCATTGGCGCTTAATTGACAGATCAAACTTTGGCAGTACATATATATTTTGCTGTCAGAAAAAAAAAGCACACCATGCCATAAACGTCTTAAACAACTATTTATGTGCGATAGACGACGACTTTGTCCGTTTATTTGGCATCTGTCAAAATTTATCCCACCTATTTCATATTTATACCATTCAGGTACTAGGCAACACTCCCATGTAATTTTTTCGCAATTTGGCATCACTTTTTGTTAATTCCTGTGCTGTCACTTTTATTATGTAAAACGCAAACCGGAAGTGTTGAAAAATCCTATCGCTCTTAACTATACGCCCAAGTGACGCGACGGTTACAAAAATAAGTAAATCACTGCAAGATGTGCTAAATAGATTCGCCAATTCAAAAAAAAAAAAAGTACAAACTCACGCGTAATTGTGCAATTTTTGACAGCTCGGAGTTGTATTTCCTTTGTGTGAAGTTTGGTAAATCGAGGCGCCATGCAAATGCTTTTTGACTATACCCACTCTGTGGTTTGTCCAGCTGAACGAAGGCGCCTCCGTCCACAAAATTGACACATGTCTCTGCCGATAATCTTCATATACCAAAGCACACACACATCATCCGTTGCGTCTGTTCATTTATCATAATTTCTTCACCATAATCATCGCTCGCTCGGGCACATCCTTGTGCACATACTCCTGCGGTGTTTGCTTCTTAATGTACACTCGAATCAGCCGGTTCTTCATCTGTTCGTATTCCTTTTGGATTGAAGCCAAGCGTGAGAAAAAATTTTGCGCAAATATAATCACATACACGGCGCACGTACGCGCGATCACTACGTTTGGCGATTCCAAAAAGAACAACAACAACAACAACAAAAAATGATAAAAAGCGCATAAAGAGAACAACAACAGAGAGGAGAGTAAAGAGCAAACAAATCAGAAAGAAGCTGATTATTTCCAAGCTATAGCAGCAGCAGCAGCACTCTCATCCATCTTCGTCGTCATATCACCTGTTCGTCTTTCAGTTCCAGGTTGCGCGCGATGGACAGTTAGAATACACACATATAGACAATATGCAGCAGGAGCGCATGCACATTGCATGTGGCTATGTAGCTGCATATGGCGGCGGCCCACAGCCGCCGGCGAGCGAATAACGAAACGAAAGCCAAGCAACCGGTGTCAGTGCCACCACACACCAGTTAGCTTATTTGCATTCCTACCATTCGGCGGACCCACATTCACTTTTTTCATGTTACCTCCTCATCGTCGTCGTCATCGTCGTTGTTGTTGTCTCCCCGGAGGCTATGATGGCGTGCAAATCTTTTTCCCTGATCTACCTCCCCCCCGCCCGCCTCTTTATCACTTCTTGTGCTTATTTTGGAAGATCTTTATTAAATCATTTTTTTTTCTTCTTTATTACAGTTGCCAGCCGGGTTGGAAAGGAGCTCTGTGCGACCAATGCGAATCCTACCCTGGATGTGTGCATGGCACATGCAAGAAACCCTGGGAGTGCCACTGCAATGAGGGTTGGGGTGGTCTGTTCTGCAACCAAGATCTCAACTACTGCACAAATCATCGACCCTGCCAGAATGGTGGAACCTGCTTCAATACCGGCCAGGGATTGTACACCTGCCAGTGCCCGCCTGGATTCAATGGAACCGATTGCCAAATTCAAGTTAGTTCTTGCGAGTATGAGCCGTGTTTGAATGGCGGCACCTGTACCGACGACACTGTGAACAGCAGCTATAAGTGCGATTGCAAAAAGGACTGGACAGGACGTCACTGTGAGGAGAAGGTTATCACGTGCGTGGACAAACCCTGCAAGCATGGTAATTGTCGGGACACCAAGTCGGGATTCAAGTGCGAATGCCCGTACGGATATAGCGGCTCACATTGCGAAACTCATGTGGATAACTGCAATCCAAATCCGTGTCAGAATGGCGGAGTGTGCATGGTCAGCAACGGCGAGAACTCGTTCAGGTGTCAGTGTCCATCCGGGTTTACCGGCAATCACTGCGAGGAAAACATCGATGACTGTCAAGGGAATCCGTGTGTGAACGGCGGCACCTGCATCGATATGGTCAATCAATTTCGTTGTCAATGTGTGCCCGGATATCTGGGGCTAGTGTGCGCCGAAAAGGTCGACCTTTGTGTGACGAAACCCTGTGCGAATGGCGGAAGCTGTACAAATCTAAACAACGACTATCAGTGCCATTGCCGGGCGGGATTCGAGGGAAAGGACTGCAGTATCGATATTGATGAGTGTGCATCGCAACCTTGCCGAAATGGTGGAACCTGCGTGAATCGAGTGAATAGCTTCCAGTGCGTCTGTGCGAACAGTTATCGCGGAGTACAGTGTGAAGAAGAGTCATACGCTTCGGCGGCATCAGCGACTTTCGAAGCTTCCAAACGTCAATACGAAGCAAACATCCAAGGCCGCAGTGACGGACTCACCGGTGGTCAAGTCGTTCTCATTGCCATTCTCTCAGTTGCCATGCCAGTTATCGCCGTCATTGCCGCATCTGTAGTCATCTGCATGAAGCGCAAGCGCAAGCGTGCTCAAGAGAAAGACGACGCTGAAGCTCGCAAACAAAACGAACAAAACGCGACCGCTAATGGAATGCACAATGGACACGTGGTCGGCGGCGGTATGGGCGGTGTTGGTGGTGGAATTGGTGGCATGGGAAGCTGCGGGGCAGCTGCACTTCAAGCCAAACGTACCTCCAGCAGTGCACTAGCATTCGACAACACAAACCCGAACATCATCAAAAACACCTGGGACAAGAGTGTCAACAATGTGGCGTCGGTCGCCGGTGGCGGTGACGAATGTCTCATGAACTCCAGCCTTTATGGCGCTGCCGTCATCTCTGGCTACAGTGACAACAACAACGCCAACAGTGAGTGTTTCGGCACAATAACACCGTTAGCGCGAGCCAAGTCACAAAAACAGCTCAACACAGATCCATCGCTGATGCATCGAGCCTCACAGATGCACAGTAGTCCGCCCAAAACCAAAGAATACATGCTCCAACAGGAGAGCAGTAAAAGGATATCAGTCCTTGGTGATTCAGCGTACTGCAGTCAAAGATGGCCGGCGTCATCACAAGGCCCGCCACGAACAGTCGTCTGTGGGACACCGCACATGTAGTAATCCCACACCCACATACACACAAGACACACAAATTGTTTGTTTTTTAAGTTAGGATTGTAAAAAAGTAAAAAAAAAAACTGAAGGTTTATAGTTCCCTCATCATGTGTAGTCATGTCTTCATATAAGCCTAAGTCTCTCTCCATCCCCTGCGCGAGCCCAAATGATGTTTTTTTTTATGAAATTTTATTCTTGGATAAGTAAAATTAATTAAAAAAAAAATTAATAACGCTGACTGACTTGGTTGCTAATTGTTCAAGTGATCATTATTTAGTTTCCTATAAAAAAAAAAAGAACTGCTACATTACAATGCAGAAGATTGTAACGGCATCCCCCATCCCTGAAAACCTTTTAAATGTTTTAATTTGAACAGAAAATTCAAAAAATGTCCGCTCCCCCTATATTCTTCCCCACTTCTCTTAGCGCTTAGTAAATTATTTAAACAAATTAAACGCTAATAATGATGATTGTGTTGTGTATTATAGCAAAGATGTATAATTAGCGGCGAATTACTATAACAATTGAGTTAAAACATAAAATAAAATAAAAAAACAACCAACGTGACTATAAATATAAAATAGTTCTTAAGTGTGCGTTAAAATTTATATAAACGTAGTCTAGTAAGCAAACAGAAAAAAAAAAAACAAACCCTGCTATCCTCCCCCCTTGATTGTGTACCTACCAACCTCAAAATTTGTATATAGAAAAAAAATCCCCATGCACATATTATATATATTTATTCATTAAAACACGACATTTTTTTTTATTTAGTTTTTAGAATCAAAAAGCAAAACAAACAAACCAACAAACAAAATTTATTATTATTATTATTTTTTTTTTTTTTTGTTAAACTTAACATTTTCTTTTGACAAATAAGTTTCGAGATTTATTATATAAAAAAAAAAAAACAAATAAAATGCATCTTATGCTTGCATTGGCCAGTTACTCCTCCCCCCCACACCATCATCATCATCCCCCCCTCATTCCATTAGGTGAACTTATATATATATAACAACAAAAATTATATTTAATTCTTTTTCTTTTCTTTTTTATGCAAAGAAAAGAAAGAGAATGGCATTGTGAAAAGCGATAAATGTTTGTAAATATTATAAATAAAAAAAAAAAAAACAATGGCAACCCCATTCTATACATAGACCTATATAAATAAATATATAAACTATTTTTAAATTTAGTTAGAAAAAAAAAAAACAAAACAATTTACAGGCACGATCAATAGAAAAAAAATTGCAAAAAAAAAAAAACGATTTCATTTATTATTTAAAAATCATTTTTCAAAATAGAAATTCATTCACAAAAACAACATATGTCACACGATACAAAACCAAATTATTATATATTTTTCGTAAAAATATACTTTTTTCGCTTTTTTTTATTAAACAAAAAAAAAATATTCAAACACACAAATTGTATTATTTTTTTTTTTCAATAATAATTATAAATATAAAAAAAACATTAAAAAAAAACAAAATCAATTACTTTTTAAATATATATACAAAGTAGAATTTATTAATTGATAAGTTAACTAGTTAAAATTATATGAAATTAAAAAAAACAACAGAAAATCCAACAAAAAAAACGAACTATAAAAAATATAAAAAAAAAACAAATGAATTATAAAATGAACAAAACAAAATGAATAATTTATTAAAAAATTGAAAACATAAAAAAAAACGTCAAACGGTGTTGTTATTTTGGAATTGGAATGGTGATTCGATTGGTTGCTGACTTTGGGAAGTTTTCTTCATTTTTTTCAGATTCTAGCAAGGGATTGAACGCCAAAAAGTAGAAAGGACTTCAAAAAATTAATTTGCAATCAGCCCAATTCTAATTTGGGGAAAAGACCTCCCCGGGAATTATTTTCTCCCGGTGCTTAAGGATAGTGATGGGATTATATGAGGACACAAGCGTTCTCACTCTAGCCTCTCACTATCAACTCCTACTCTCACCTCCACGCTGGAGACTGGTGGGTGCCTAGTACCTCGACCGGAGATGGGGTATTAAACCCTGTGGAAGTTCGTTGGTGGCAGCAAACGAGAGAGGGGGGAGGAGTGTCCTCTCACTTAGGCACTCACTCTCAGGCGGCAGCGGAGGAATTCCCTAGTTGGAGCCAACGGTGGCGCCTACAGCCCCAGTTACATCGAACTGGTAGTAAAATCCCTATATGAGCTGCTTCGACATATTTGTCCACCATGTCTATAGGGATTTCCAATACTGAGCCAGGGTATTGGAAAAGAGTTGGTGGCGGAGGAGGTCTCAATGGGTCAACGGCAGCGCTCATATCCAAAAATGGGTCAGTAGCCCATCGGTATTTTTTCCGGCCCGCTGTCCTAGGGTCAAAACAAGGGCCTGTCCCTCCAGGTTGGGGGTTGTGCTTTGGGTTAACTAGCAATCTACGGAAAAGAGATTATGTTACGAAGCAACCAATAGCCTCGGAAAGGACTGATATTATTGTTGACGACCATGCTAAACGAAAAAAGGACAACGACGTTCGTATCTGCACCTGGAATGTGAGAACATTAAAAAGGAGAGGTGCAGGCGAACAACTAGCGGAAGCCCTAAACTGCTACAAAGCAGACATTACTGCCATCCAGGAAATACGATGGGATGGGCCGGGCAAAAAGAGGATGGAAAACTGTGACATTTACTACGAACCGTGTTATAGTGAGCAGAAACAGCGACTATTCGGATGCGGATTTGTTATAAGTGCCAGACTTAGGAAAGTAGTATTACTTTTCCTTCACGAGGTTGCCGGAAATGATAGTCTTCCCGCCGAGCTTTCTAAAGCCGGCAGAGATGACTTGGTAAGTAATATCCACCAACTCATAAGCCAAATCTGGTCGGATGAAAGTATGCCTGAAGAATGGAATATCAGCGTCGATTGCCCAACCTACAAAAAATGGTTGGACATCGCCTACAAGATCCTATCTGCCGTAATATGTTAACGCCTGAAACCATATACCATCAACCTGATCGGCCCTTATCAGTATGGTTTCAGGCCAGGAAAGTCCACAACCGATCAAATTTTCATAGTTCGGCAGATCCTGGAAAAAACCCAAGAAGTCCAAATCGATACCCACCACCTATTTATCGATTATAGAGAAGAACTGTACAGAGTCATGTCTAGTTTTGGTATACCGCCCAAACTCTTCCGTTTATAAAGGATGACGATGGAAAATTCTCGTTCTGTCTAATTCGTCGATGTTGTGTGTCCTTTCGTGTTGACAGCATATACTTTGTCTTACCCTCATTTACTGCGCTGAACCCATTTTCGCCGCTTCCTTCTCTATACTAGCAAACATAGCCACGTTTGCATCACATTGAGTCCTACCAATAATGTCAATATCGTCGGCCACTTCCTTCTCTATACTAGCAAACGTGGCTATGACATCACGATGAGTCCTACCAATGATGTCAATATCGTCGGCGTATGCTAGTAGTTGCACCGATTTTTGGAGAATTGTGCCTCTGGTGTTGGCTCGAGGGTTTTGTCTAATCCTCTCAAGAATCAAATTGAAAAAGTCACATCACAGCGCATCGCCTTGCCTAAATCCTTTTTTGGTATCGAATGTGTCGGTGAGGTCGTTTCCGACCCTGATGGAGCAGCGAGAATTCTCTATCGTCATCCTACACAAACGGACGAGTTTGGGCGGTATACCAAAACGAGACATGGCTCTGTATAGTTCCTCTCTATAAATGCTGTCGTAGGCGGCTATGAAATCGATAAATAGGTGGTGGGTATCGATTTGGACTTCTTGGGTTTTTTCCAGGATCTGCCGAAGTGTGAAAATTTGATCGATTGTGGACTTTCCTGGCCTAAAACCACACTGATAAGGGCCGATCCGGTTGTTGGTAAATGGTTTCAGGCGTTCACATATTACGGCAGATAGGATCTTGTAGGTGATGTTGAGTAGACTTATGCCTCTGTAGTTGGCGCAGTTCAGAGGGTCTCCTTTTTTGTGGATCGGGCAAACGATGCTGAGGTTCCATTCCTCAGGCATATTTTCATCCGACCAGATTTGGCTTGGTGGATGTTACTTACCAAGTCATCTCCGCCGGCCTTATAGAGCTCAGCGGGAAGGCTGTCATTTCCGGCGGCCTTATTAAGCTTGAGTTTAGATACAGCTATCCTCACTTCACTTAGGTCGGGTGGTTGGCAGTTTTCGCTGCCACTGCTAATATTAAATGTTTTGTTCTGTCTGACAGCGGAATGTTGTTCCTCATCGCCGTTTAACAGTCCACAGAAGTGGTTCTTCCATATCCTCAGCATCTGTGTCTCAACTACGATATTTCCTTGTTCACCTCGACAGGATTCTGTTCGAGCCTTGTATCCTTGGCTTTGACGTTTTACACTTTGGTAAAACTCGCGAACATCGTTCCTGGAGTGGCACCTCTCTATATCCTCGATCGCGCGCTTTTCATGCTCTTTTTTCTTTTTTCTGAAAAGCCGTTGTTCTTCCCTCCTTCTTTGCCTATATAGCTCAATGGCAGCTCTCGTCTTCACCTACAGCTTAGCCTTGTAGGCCTCGTTCTTGGCTGCGAGCATGTGTTTCATCAAACCAGGGGTTTCTTGCTGGTGGCCGCGAGAAACCTTGAACATCAGTTGCGGCTGATCTAATGGCTTGTTGGCATCGTTGCTATTGTTCTTCGACATTAGATGCTGGTGGTATGGTGTGAATCGAGAGGTTAAGGGATACGCGTTGCGCAAGTCCTTGGCGGTCTCTTGCGATTGCAGTCTTCCGACATTAAATTTTTTCACAGTTTTTCTGGTTTGTTGTGGCGTGGTGGATATCCGAATCCTTACCTAGGCTGCAACAAGGTAGTGGTCCGAGTCGATGTTAGCCCTCGGAATGTTCGAACATCCAGAATACTGCATGCGTGTCTCTTGTCTATCGCAATGTGATCAATTTGGTTGACCATTTGTTGATCTGGAGAGCGCCATGCCCATAGCCATGGCTATAGTGGCATATCGTTCCGTAGCGAAGTCAATTAGCCTAAGTCCGTTACCAGACGTGTTGTCGTGTAGGCTATGTTTTCCGACAATACTGCTTAAGACGACTTCTCTTCCTACCTTTGCGTTAAAATCTCCCAGCACGATTTTAACATCGTACTTTGTTAGTCGCTCATAGGTTTTGTCAAGGAGCTCATAGAAGCAGTCCTTAGTTGTATCATCGTCGGAGCATGTGCGCATATAACGCTTTTGTTGGCGAATTTGGCCTTGGTACGAATTGTTACAATGCGTTCGCTAATGTCTTGGAAGAAACATAAGACTTCTTGCCTAAGTCTGGCACTTAAAACAAATCCGCATCCTAATAGTCCCCGTTTCTGCTCACTATACTCACTCAATAACATGGTCCATAGTATTTCCTGGAAGGCAGTTATGTCTGCTTTGTAGTAGTTTGGGCTACCGCTAGTTGTTCGCTTGCACCTCTCCTGTTTAATGTTTAATTAATGTGAGATTCCTAAATATTCTGTTGTCTGAATATGTCGAAGCAGCTCATATAGGTTCGTCTGGGGCAACAGGCCGGGTATTCCTTGAGATTCGAATCAGGCTGCTTATAGAGTTGCTGGTTTTCGCCTTTTTATCATCACTCGCACTTTATAGTCAAACCCGATTGGATGAGATCAGTATCCGTTGGCTACCACTTGGAGGTAAAAATAAGCACAATTGATGTGTAGTCAGGGTTACAAACACTGGGCATTGTCAATTTAAATCAGAATCTACACTCGTTCTGCAACATTCAAACATCTAAGTGCCCCCCTTCTTGTATTACATACGCCAAGGTTGACTACATCTTGAGAATCCCAATCTACGTACAAAGGTACTAGACAACCAGTAGTCGAATCAGTCGGAATCGATGGTAAATGCCAATTTCTCACACCTACCTAGGGTTGTTTTATATTAGGGAAGTTAACACCGCCGTCGCTTGTAACATGCAAGCTTCATAAAAAGGCGCCCAAACCAAACTCGGCATCGCTGCCAACATTTTACATTTCATAAATCCCCCTAAATGATGTCAACTCCATAAGGACTTCTATAAATCATGCTGCTCCACTTCGATCTCCATTTAAGCAGCCTTAACTTTCACACCCCCATTACCTAAGCGATTAAATTTATGCAGTCGAATAATAAATACAAATCAACGGAGAATTCCAAAAAGCAACGGAGCATCAGCCTAGCTGGGCCACAACTAAGGCTGGGAATTGTTTCTGTTTCACTTATCCGCCATATTCAGTCTCGCTTTCAACATCCTTGCGTCTAAATCCAGCGAATGCACAAGGCGAGCGAGCACACCGACCACAACAGCCAAAGTCAACTCTTCATGCTTCCATTCAATTTTCAGATGGTCATCGGGCTCGGGTGTGCTCTCCCTCATAATGACCACCTATGCAGCACTTTTTTGCACGGTTTTTTATTTACTCCGGTCACGTAAGACTCTTTCCAAGATACAACCCATCAATTGGGGTCCAATTTAAACTGAAATTACATCTACAGATTAATGAAATGCGTTGTTTGAATGCTCCCGCTTAGGTTTTTAACTTTTTTCTCGGTCTTTGGAAAGCTGGTTCTCTCTGCCACACACTGGCGATACACTGGCACTTGGCAGTAGTTGCCAAGTGCACTTATGGGAGAGGAGAGAGGATCGATTCATTTTTTTTTGAACGATTTGATGGGAATTTATTTGATATCCTGAAAGATTGGGCGTACGTGATAAGCAGGATTTAGTGAGTTGCGACCCAACACGTTGAATGAACACTTGAGCAAGTGCAACCCGCAAGTATGGAATGTGCCCGTCGATCAATGTGTGTCAAAAAAAAAAAGGTTTGAGCTGAATGCTAATGTTGGAAACGGCTGACGACGGAGTGTCTTTGTTTGAAGGTGTTACGACGTAGACTCTATAATTTCAATCTGATTCACTGAACTATTGGAGAATTAAAGGTAACTATTGGAATTTAGTTGAGTAAGTAGTCCTTACACCTTAGTTATATCATGGTAATGCTCTGCCAGAATTACTCAAACCAGCATAGCTGTAGTAAGGGAAACTTAGAAAGAGGCAACAAAATTATAAATCTGGCATTAACTACCCATACAGGTACTCAAACCTAGCTGCTCCCTGCATTTGTGTGTGGGAAGCTATTATTTTTGCCACAAAGAAGAGGATCACCTATATAACGCGCAATCCAAAAGGCAAATTTGAAAAGCTTCCCATGAAAGAGTTACTCTTGGATATTTGTCAGACTTTCGCAAAAGGTGGAACAGTGAATATCTTAAGTGTTGTCATTTTCGGTATTTGAATTAGGGACCCCGCACTAAGTAGTCCAACGCACTAACCATTTTTTTTAAAAAAACGGGATTCTGGTACGCTACCCTGGTCACACAAAAATCATCTAGTAGTCTCAACTGGAGTAAATTAAGGAGCTGCTCAAATGTAAGGTTATTGGTGACATTTTCTAGAAAAGCCTGTCTAATCTCAACTAAACGGGCATAAAACCAATCTAATTGGATGAACACGAAGAATCAGCAATGAATTAAAGCCCCCCAGAGGTTCATGCCACATCTGGTAAGGCAAAGCATTTGGCGGTTCATAAAGGTCGAGCTATATTCTCAGAATGCTCTCTTTCTACTTCATGAATAGCAGGTAAAGCTATGACAGCCACAAATCGCTTGCAAAATTTTGCCAAACATCGGTCAACAAGAGTAATCGGCTCAGCCTTATAGTTGATTGTAGTAGAACTAAGGTAGATTCTGATTGGCTTTACCTTTGCAATGCCCAGTGGTTGAAACTCTGACTAAACATCAATCGTGCTTAGTTTTACCTCCATGTGGTAACAATCGGGTACTGGTCTCATCGAGTCGGTTTTGACTTGCTAAATGATAAGTGCGAGTGTTGATAACAAGACGAAAAACAGCCACAGTAAACAGCCTGTTCAGAATGGAACGGAACGGAATAAATACCCGGCCTGCTGTCCTAGGCGAACCTAGATCCGCTGCTTCGACATATTCGGACAACAGGTTATCTAGGAATTTCAAGGCTAAGTCAGGCCATTTGAACAGAGATGATGGCGGATGAACCGAAAAGCCAACGGCAGCGCTTATTCCCGTAGTGGATACTGATGGCCCGTGCCCTAAGGGTATCTAATAAATTGGAACTGACCCTCCAAGTGGGGGGTTATGCTTTGGGTTAACTACTCACCCATGGAAAAAGGTACTTGTTACGAAGAACCAATAGCCTAGGAAAGGACTGATTTTACTGTTGCCGACCCTGCTACACGAAAAAAGGACAATACGTTGCTGTCAATGTAAGAATGCTGATACCCACCACGCCACGACAAACCAGAAATACTGTAAACAAATTTAATGTCGAACGACTGCAATCGCAAGAGACCAACAAGGACTTCGGGCAACACTTCGGGAACACGATTCCACTAGCATCGAATATCGCAGAACAATGGCACAATGCCCACAAGACATTAGATCAGCCGCAACTGATGTGCTAGGTTTCTCGCGGCCACCAGTAAGAAACCCCTGGATCCTGAGGAATGCCGACAGATGCTCGCAACCAAGAACGAGGTCTACAAGGCTAAGCTGCAGGTGAAGACGAGAGCTGCGATTGAGCTCAAAGTCTGACAAAGTGTAAAAAGTCGAAGCTAAGGATACAAGGCTCGAACAGAATCCTGTCGAGATGAAAAAGGAAATATCGTAGTTGAGACACAGTCGATGCTGAGGATATGGAAGAACCACTTCTGCAGACTAGTAAACGGTGATGACGAACAAAATTCCGCTGTCAGGCAGAACGAATCATTCAACACTGGCGACGACAGCAAAAACTACCAACCACCCGACCTAAGTGAAGTGAGGATAGCAATATCTAAACTCAAGCTTAACAAGGCTGCTGGAAATAACGGCCTTCCCGCTGAGCTTTATAAAGCTGGCGGAGATGACTTGGTAAGTAACATCCACCAACTCATAAGCCAAATCTGGTCGGATGAAAGTATGCCTCAAGAGCCTCAGCATCGTGTTGCCCGATCCACAAAAAAGGAGACCCTCTGAACTGCACCAACTACAGAGGCATAAGTCTGCTCAACATCGCCTACAAGATCCTATCTGCCGTAATATGTGAACGCCTGAAACCGTTTACCAACAACCTGATCGGCCCTTATCAGTGTGGTTTTAGGCCAGGAAAGTCCAAAACCGATCAAATTTTCACACTTCAGCAGATCCTGGAAAAAACCCAAGAAGTCCGAATCGATACCCACCACCTATTTATCGATTTCAAAGCCGCATACGACAGCATTTATAGAGACGAACTATACAGAGCCATGTCTAGTTTTGGTATACCGCCCAAACTCGTCCGTTTGTGTAGGATGACGATAGAGAATTCTCGCTGCTCCATCAGGGTAGGAAACGACCTCACCGACACATTCGATACCAAAAAAGGATTTAGCAAGGCGATGCGCTGCCATGTGACTTCTTCAATTTGATTCTTGAGAGGATTGTGCAAAACTCCCGAGCCAACAGCAGAGTCACAATTTTGCACAAATCGGTGCAACTACTAGCATACGCCTACGATATTGACATCATTGGTAGGACTCAACATGATGTCATAGCCACGTTTGCTAGTATAGAGAAGGAAGCGGCAAAAGTAAGTTTTGCAGCAAATGTGGGTAAGACTTAGTATATGCTGTCAACACGAAAGGACACACAACATCGACGAATTGTACAGAACGTCACTATTGACAGATATAACTTTGAGGTAGTGCGGAACTTTTTCTACCTCCGGCTCCGCTATTAACTCTGAAAACAACATCTCGTCAGAAATTAAACGAAGAATTACTCCTGCCAACCGCTATTTCTTCAGGTTTGGAAGACAATTTATTCGTAAAGCCCTCACTCGAACTACTAAGGAGATCCTATATAAGACCCTGATCATCCCGGTGCTGCTTTAAGGTGCTGAAGCATGGACAGTATCAAAAGCGGATGAAGAAATCCTTGGTCGATTCAAGACAAAAATTCTTCGGAAAACCTTCGGCCCTGTTTTCGTTGACGGGCTATGGAGACGAAGATTCAACCAAGAACTATACGAGCTGTACAGCGACATACCCTGGTAGAAAAGAAAACGAATGAACATTTATACTCCGGCTCGCAGAGTCTTCGATTCCCAGCCCTACATCGGACGCAGTAGAGTATGACCTCGCCTTAAGTAGCGCGCACATGTAGAAACCGACGTCAACCAACTTGGAGTGTGCAACTGGAGGTAGTTAGCTAAGGATCGGGCTACTTGGAGAGGCATGTTGGTTGAGGTTCAGGTTCTTTCCGAACTATAGCGCCACTTAAGTTTGTAAATAGATTTGAAAATAATTATTCTCTGGTTACTTTGTCATCTGTCAAAAACACTTGGTGGGTTAACTCATAGTTAACTCTTCACTAATCTCTCGAGTTAATAAGAGCTTAGTCCGGAAACTAGGATGAACTCGCATTGAAAAGCCCTGAAAGATTGTTTAACTCCATATTCAGCCATAAATAAAAGTTGAAGCAGCACCCAATACATCAGGAATTATCGATTTAACAAATTTTTTTAAAAAACCTATCGAAATCAATCGATTTTCTACTGACAGCACAATTACCAACTGTTTTGTTTTTAAAAAGAGGACGTTCGCTGTTCGAATTGTTAAATTTTCTTTTCCATACCATTTTTTCATTGCTTACATGTTTCCTGAGATGATAATTTTAAGGACAGTGCTGTCTAATAATACTTTTACATTTAAAAATAAAAACGTTTTCTTAAGAAACTCCCCACAAAATTTTGAGTGACCCACGATTTTCCTCACATGATATTTAGATTGTCTAAATTTGTTGTTAAGAAACTTTCTTTTCTTCAAAAAATTAATTTTTTGAATTTTATTAAATTTCTAAATTTATTACCAAGAAATGTTTTTTTTTGTAAAAATTGTCTCCGAAAAGTGAACGTTTGAAATTCAGATAAATAATGCCAGTACGGTTCACTTGTTTAGAGGCAATAATTTTTATGAAAGAAAATGCAGATTAAAGCAACTGTATTTGATCTAATAACAAATGGTTTTCTGATAATTCAATATCAGACTTTGCTTTGTATAAAACTACTCACAAAGCAAACTTTTATATCAGCTAACGGTATTCCGTAGCAGTTAAACTTTAGCGGCAGTAATATTCTGCTTAATTTATTGGTTCACTTGAATAGAGGCACTAACCAAATAAGAAAATAAATAAAAACCGGATCAATTTTTTTTATTTTTTTACGTTTATTTATAAACATTAGTATTTTGTGTTGCCACCTTGTTTATAAATTACTTCATAAATGCGTTGAGGAATGGATTTGTATAAACTTTCTAGATAGCTTAATGGAATTTCAGACCAGGCTGCTTTAATGCTTTGAATTAAATCTTTTCTGGCCTCAAACTGCTGCCCATTCTCATAAACCTTACGAGTAAGCCATCCCCATAGATTTTCTATAATATTGAGATCTGGGGAATACGGTGGCCATTTTAAGGTTTCTACATTTTGGGACGCAATCCAAGTCTTCACCACTCTTGAAGTGTGTACAGGCCGCATTATCCTGTTGAAAGATCCATTGAATGGGTGCAAATATTTCACAAATCTCGGGAAAAGATGATTCCAATAGTGTTTTATAGCTGTTTCCTGTCATTTTTGAGTCTACGATTTTTAATTTGAACGCGCCATAGTACGAGATTGCTCCCCATATCATGACACCCCCTTCACGGCTGTGATGTCGACTCAAGTACCTCTCCTCCTTTCTCAAGTCATGAAAATAGAAATTATACCCATCTGGTCCATCCAAATTGAATTTCTTTTCGTCACTAAATACAACTTTTTTCCATTCACCGGGGTCGTTATTTGTGGCAGAATTCCAAGCCATGTGGTCCCTTGCAAAATCGAGGCGGCGTTGCTTGCGAAATTGATTCAGAGTCGGATTTTTTTGTAATTTTTTATACTTCAGATGCGGCGCTTTTAGAATAGCCCTTCGAACTGTGGATTTGCTAGCTGTAACATTGGCCATTTGCTTTATTTTCGATGTAGAAAGGGCGGAATTGGATGCAATCCTAAGGATTTTGCAGTTTTCCTTTGGTGTCAAAGCCATCGCAGTCCTGCCTTTGTAGTTCTTGCCATATAAAGTACCTTGTTTTACGTAATGATCAACAACATTTGAAGTTCGACCAATCTTTTTGGCAATTTGGCGATTCGAAAGCCCTTCAGAGTTCAAGACATCGATTTGTCATTTTTCTCGATCCGTTAAACACTTTTGTTTTCCCATTTTATTCGAATTCACAAGTTTTCGACTAAACACAATAAATGTTAAAAAAGCTATCCAGTTTCACACCTTTATTGCGCAAAAAATGCAAACAAACTAAGTGCCTCTATTCAAGTGAACCAATAAATTAAGCAGAATATTACATCCGCTAAAGTTTTACTGCTACGGAATACCGTTAGCTGATATAAAAGTTCGCTTTGTGAGTAGTTTTATACAAAGCAAAGTCTGATATTGAATTATCAGAAAACCATTTGTTATTAGATCAAATACAGTTGCTTTAATCTGCATTTTCTTTCATAAAAATTATTGCCTCTAAACAAGTGAACCGTACTGAAGTTTTTGGGACACATTTCAAAACTCTTTATTGTTTAGACCAAACAAATTGTTCTGTTAAAAGTAGGCGTGGCATTTGCTGGATTCTGAAAAAAGAAATAATATACATTTGTCGTGCTTTGTTTAGTAAAAATTTATATACAAATTTCAACATCATAAAAGTTTACACTCAAAACATATTTACATCTACATTTATTTTTGATGTTACAAACCAACTAACAATTTCACTTCAATAAAGCACTATCGAGAAAAATTAACTTATATAAGACTTCCTTAGCGAAGCCTTACCGAAAATAAAAAAAAATTCCTTATATCCATACTTTTACTATTTAAGAATTTATATCAATGGTAAACAATCATGGTGAATGGTATTATTTATGTTTGTGAGAATATTTTTCATTAAAAAAATTCGGTTCTAACTGGGACTCGAACTACGACGACACCCACTGTTCTCTGCAATATGCAAGAGTAATATCATTCACTGCAAACCGTTAATTGAAAGACGAAGCAACGTGTCACATTCTATTATTTAAATAAAGTTACAAATTGTGGGCATCAGTTTTAGCATTCAATGATGAAAAATGGGATGTAAGCCATTTTTAAAGTGAATTTGATGTGATTATAAGGAGAAATGAAAAATTTAATATTTAATCGAAAAAATATAAAAAAAAAACACGTTGCTGTTGCCACGACTGGGAATCAAATCCAGTCACAGCTGCTTTAAGCCTTCAGTCAAAGGCACTAAACAGGTCATGCTCCTACATTAATTCAGCGGAACCTGAAACTTTAAAGAAGCCTTAGAGATAATACCATCACATCTTCTATAAAGCCTGTAGATTAACCTATAAAAGTTATTAAACAGGCTCAGCTTCTTCGCACAGGTAAACAAAAAAAATCTCAATAGAAGTAATTGCTTCCGGAAATTTGAATTTTGAATCTTATAGCAGAAAAATTGTTAATTGGGATACCTCTGTGGGATAGGCTATATGATGCTCAAATGTAACTTAACAATAAAATGAAAGTGACCAATCAACAATTAATCTTAGGCCACTTAATGCAAAAATCGGTCCTAAGAATCCCCCTTTTCAAACCAATCAAATTCTGAAATCATTAAATCCATAGTTACCTCACCAAATTTATTGAGCCAACTCTAAGTTTGCTTCAGGATACCAACTGAATCGACTATCATTTACTGAAAAACCTACTCCCAGTTTAGTATTAACAAACATGCATAACGACTGCATTAAGTTCCCAATTTCCACAGATAATTCTATAATTTATCTGCATTATGTACACTGACAACGTCCTTGTTTGTCCATAGATATTCAAATGTTCTGAAAAGGAATCCCAGTCAATAAATTACAGTTTAACTCCGACTTAACGTAATCTCCAAGTGCCGATTGGCCGCTCTGTCCGCTGACAGATACACAAAGTATCTTATCTCTAAACAAATTAGAACAGATACATTGTTGAAACACAAAAGCTTTCTATCTTGTCCGTCGCTTGACCAACCAGGTACTCCGGGTGTACATATTGAGAGATGATAGAAATATTTCCATGTTCCCCCCCTAATTCGATATTCAAATGGACAAAATTGAGTCGAAAAAAATGTGTACATTTTCGTTTGGGAATTGTAAATCAAAATAAAACGGCTTTTCCATTAGATTTAGATACTTTTGTGAACAAAGGAGAACGCGCGAGTGCGCAGCACAGCCTCGCACACACCAAACAAATACGGACAAGAAAGAGCCGACCGACACGACGCTATGACGACGCGACGATTTACGGTGAGGTAATTTGTTTGCTCAGATACAACACCGACCGCCGAGAAGAGATGCGATGTTTTTGGTCGGTCGAGTGGTATGTGCCCAATTCACAGCCGTTCAGCAGCAGCAGCTCAATTCTTTGGGCATGAGATGGTATCCCCTGACCGCACTCGACGACGTTCCGTTCTGTGAGATTTTGGTTTTGGCCTTTTGAGTTTGTTTTGACTTTAAGTGGTGAGACGCGAGGTGTTAGATTCTTTCTTTGTTTTTGTTTTTGTTTTCCTATGGTCGTGTTCTTACTATTTCGCGCTACAAAGGTACACTCTCGAAAAAGTAACCAACACGCATCATAAACCGTGTGTCTACAAGGGGAAAGGTTGATGTTAAGGAGAATATAATGAGCGTGCTTTATTTTTAACCAGTAAATTAACGTTAACAAGACTTTTTCGGACTTTTGATTTTGAATTATTGACATGTATGAGGGGATCTGTTGTTGGTTTTTTTTATATTCGTTGGGTTGTATCTGGAAGAAGAACATTCATTCGTTTGTTTTTAGGTGAGAGGTCAAGGCAGACACAGACGTGTTCACACCAGATATTGTTGGCCTATACACAAAGCATTTACACATTTTATTTATTAATTCAGAGCATTGTTGGGAAGTGTAATTCGGAACATTCCTCACAAAGAAATTGGACAGGTATTTCCATATGAAGATACAAGTGGCTGATCGGAGCTACAGATCTATGTTCGGCTTAGGCAGCCCTACCTTAAATTGGGTGAACTTGGGTTGAGAAAGCGGAAATTGATTATGGCATCTGATTGGTCCGATATTTGTGTGGCATTCCGCAGATTTTTGTCAACCTTGGTATGCATAAGTTTGTAGATCAACTCTTTTGATTGAACTATACAAATGGGAGTAATGGGTTTCGGAAAATTTTTGTATCACAATAACTTTGGGGAATTAGAGTTTCGATACATAGAGAGACTTCATGGAGACTAGTTTGGAATTTACTTGAAACAAAAGAGTTGATGTACGAACATAAATTAATTGAAATATGAATGGAATATGGGTCCTACAGGTTGGAGGTTGTGCCGTCAGGTTAACTTTCTTACAAAAAATAGTTATGAGAGAGACAACAGCCTCGAATGACAGATCCCCTTAAATTTCTAACAGTTCCGGTACATCCACGACAATGACTTACGAGTATGCACCTGGAACGTACGCACACTGTATACCCCGGGTGTATTCAAAAACTTGAATATGTCCTCGCGCTGTATAGGGCAGACATTATCGCATTGGATCGGATCAGGAATACATAAACGAAAAACATGCGACAGCTATTACAGCTAACACCCAAGGATGCACATATAAGGATGAGACGACTTCGGTCAAGAGTGATCAACTTTAAGTCGGTTAGATATCGGCTGGCTGTTATCCTCATCAGAGCAACGTTTTGCGACATCAGCCTTATATTTGTACACGCACCTATAGCAATGAGACCGAAGACCCCATCAAGGAGGAATTTTACGACTTCCTGGACTGAGCCTACGGAACCTGTCCGGAATAAGATGTGAAGATCATAGAAGGGGACTTCAATGCGAAAATCGGTAAGGAAAACATCTTTGGCGGGTTAGTTGGAAAGCACGGCCTCCGAAACGACAACAGATGATGCCTTCTGACTAACAGACATCGCGGCAGCAAGTAATTCGGTTATCAGCAGCAATATGTTCCCACGATTTCGAATACACAAAGCAGCTATCTCCAGATGTTCGAACCGCCAACCAAATCGATCATAAGCTGATAGGTGCGGGACATACATCCAACATCCTGGATGCACACATGTATACCTCGACTCTGACCATTTTCTAGTCCCAGCCAAATTCACATCCCGAGTGGAAGTTGCGAATGATTAAAAAAAGAAACTTCACGTTGAACCGATCCGGAGATTGCCAGAGTCTATGTACAAAACCTGATTAAGAGACTCCCTCATCCTCTACCAATGTCAAAACAAAGGAGATACTGTATCGCAATATCATCCAATAAGTAGCAGAAACCATAAGCTTCCAGCCACCCCCGAAAAGATGTCCGAAGTATGATGGTATTTCCAAGTACCAGAAAGAGATGACAAGAGGCACATACCAAGGCGCTACAACAGAGTAGCGCTGCCCCATCAGGGTCGGAAACGACCTCACCGACACACTCGATACCAAAAAAGGGTTTAAGCAAGGCGATGCGCTGTCATGTGATTTCTTTAATTTGATTCTTGAGAGGAGCCCTAGCCAGAGATACAACAATATCTCGTCAGAAACTAGACGAAGAATTACTCTGATCCGTCACTTCTACGGGAAAGCAAAACAACAGTTGGCAGCTGGCTTTAAAGTAGGAACGCCAGCTCGACGAAGTAACAATGGGAACCTAGTCACTGACGGGCAGGGAATTGTAGATATTTTTAGGCAGCATAATGTCGAGAGTATTATAGAGCAAGAAACCACTTCACCTCCAGTCGGCGAAGCGGTAACACCCCCCTAGTATTGAAGAAGAGCAGCCATCAAAAAAACTGAAGAACAACAAAGCAGCCGGTTCTGATGGATAAATTCAATAAATTCTGGATGGATGAGAACATGACCGATAATGGAATATCAGCTCCATATACCATTTCCTGCACCAACTACCGATTCATATCCTTGGTAAATGTCGCATATAAGACACAATCCAACGTAAGGATAGGAAATGCAGAAAGGCTTAAGACGTTCACACAGTCTTAAGACTTCCTGCAACACACTTACCGATGGTTAGGTATTGTAAAACGAGTGTGGACTCTGATTGGCATTAATTTGGCAATGCCCAGTGGTTGCCACTCTGCCTGTGGTATCCATCGGGTAGTGGTCTCATCTAACCGGATTTGAAACAATAAGTGCGAGTGTTGATAACAAGACGAAAAACAGGGACACTATAAACCGCCTGGTCAGAATCGTAAGGAATACCCGGCCAATGCTGTCCCATTCGAACCTAGATGAGCAGATTTGACATACATACCCGAAAAACAGGTGATTTAGGAATCTCAAGGGTAAGTCTGGCGTCGTGAACAGAGGTGGTGGCGGATGAACCGAAAGGCCAACGGCGTCGCTCAATCCCAAAGATACTAATGGCCCCGTTCCAATTTATTAGGGGTATCTAATAAATTGGAACTCCACAGAAAAAAAACATGGTTACGAAGCAACCAATAGCCTCGGAAAGGACTGATTTTATTGTTGACGATCCTGCTAAACGAAAAAAGGACAACGACGTTCGTATCTGCACCTGGAATGTGAGAACATTAAACAGGAGAGGTGCAGGCGAACAACTAGCGGAAGCCCTAAACTGCTACAAAGCAGACATTACTGCCATCCAGGAAATACGATGGGATGGGCCGGGCAAAAAGAGGATGAAAAACTGTGACATATACTACGGACCGTGTTATAGTGAGCAGAAACAGCGACTATTCGGATGCGGATTTGTTATAAGTGCCAGACTTAGACAAGAAGTCTTATGTTTCCAAGACATTAGCGAACGCATAGTAACAATCCGCATCAAGGCCAAATTCGCCAACATAAGCCTTATATGCGCTCACGCTCCGACGGAAGAAAAAGATGATATAGCTAAGGATTGCTTCTACGAGCTCCTCGACAAAACCTATGAGCGACTACCGAAGTTCGATGTTAAAATCGTGCTGGGAGATTTTAACGCAAAGGTAGGAAGAGAAGACATCTTTAGAAGTATTGTCGGAAAACATAGCCTACACGACAACACGTCTGTTAACGGACTTAGGCTAATTGATTTCGCTACGGAACGAAATGCCACTATAGCCAGCACACGGTTTCCTCACCTCGATATCCATAAGGGGACATGGCGGTCTCCAGATCAACGAACGGTCAACCAAATTGATCACATTGCGATAGATAAGAGGCACGCATCCAGTATTTTGGATGTCCGAACATTCCGAGGAGCTAACATCGACTCGGATCACTACCTTGTAGCAGCCAAGGTAAGAATGCGGATATCCACCACGCCACAACAATCCAGAAATACTGTGAAAAAATTTAATATCGGAAGACTGCAATCGCAAGAGACCGCCAAGACCTTCGCACAACGCGTATCCCTTAACCTCTCGATTAACACCATACCACCAGCATCGAATGTCGAAGAGCAATGGCAACGATGCCAACAGGCCATTAGATCAGCCGCAACTGATGTGCTAGGTTTCTCGCGCCCACCAGCAAGAAACCCCTGGTTTGATGAGGAATGCCGACAGATGCTCGCAGCCAAGAACGAGGCCTACAAGGCTAAGCTACAGGTGAAGACGAGAGCTGCCATTGAGCTCTATAGGCAAAGAAGAAGGGAAGAACATCGGCTTTTCAGCAAGAAGAAAAAAGAGCAAGAAAAGCGCGCGATCGAGGATATAGAGAGGTGCCACTCCAGGAACGATGTTCGCAAGTTTTACCAAAGTGTAAAACGTCAAAGCCAAGGATACAAGGCTCGAACAGAATCCTGTCGAGATGAACAAGGAAATATTGTAGTTGAGACACAGTCGATGCTGAGGATATGGAAGAACCACTTCTGCAGACTGTTAAACGGCGATGACGAACAACATTCCGCTGTCAGGCAGAACGAACCATTTAATATTGGCAACGACAGCGAAGACTGCCAACCACCCGACCTGAGTGAAGTGAGGATAGCAATATCTAAACTCAAGCTTAATAAGGCTGCCGGAAATGACGGCCTTCCCGCTGAGCTCTATAAGGCCGGCGGAGATGACTTGGTAAGTAACATCCACCAACTCATAAGCCAAATCTGTTCGGATGAAAATATGCCTGAAGAATGGAACCTCAGCATCGTTTGCCCGATCCACAAAAAAGGAGACCCTCTGAACTGCGCCAACTACAGAGGCATAAGTCTCCTCAACATCGCCTACAAGATCCTATCTGCCGTAATATGTGAACGCCTGAAACCGTTTACCAACAACCTGATTGGCCCTTATCAGTGTGGTTTTAGGCCAGGAAAGTCCACAACCGATCAAATTTTCACACTTCGGCAGATCCTGGAAAAAACTCAAGAAGTCCAAATCGATACCCACCACCTATTCATCGATTTCAAAGCCGCATATGACAGCATTTATAGAGACGAACTGTACAGAGCCATGTCTAGTTTTGGTATACCGCCCAAACTCGTCCGTTTGTGTAGGATGGCGATGGAGAATTCTCGCTGCTCCATCAGGGTCGGAAACGACCTCACCGACACATTCGATACCAAAAAAGGATTTAGGCAAGGCGATACGCTGTCATGTGACTTCTTTAATCTGATTCTTGAGAGAATTGTGCAAAACTCCAAAGCCAACACCAGAGGCACAATTTTCCAAAAGTCGGTGCAACTACTAGCATACGCTGACGATATTGACATCATTGGCAGGACTCAACGTGATGTCATAGCCACGTTTGCTAGTATAGAGAAGGAAGCGGCGAAAATGGGTTTAGCAGTAAATGAGGGTAAGACTAAGTATATGCTGTCATCACGAAATGACTCACAACATCGACGAATTGGACAGAACGTCACCATTGACAGATATAACTTTGAGGTAGTACGGGACTTTGTCTACCTCGGCTCCGCTATTAGCTCTGACAACAACATCTCGTCAGAAATTAAACGAAGAATTACTCTTGCCAACCGCTGTTTCTTCGGGCTAAGAAGGCAATTTAGTAGTAAAGCCCTCACTCGAACTACTAAGGAAACCCTATATAAGACCCTGATCATCCCAGTCCTGCTCTACGGCGCTGAAGCATGGACCGTATCAAAAGCGGATGAAGAAATCCTTGGTAAATTCGAGAGGAAAATTCTTCGAAAAATCTTCGGTCCCGTTTGCGTTGACGGGCTATGGAGACGAAGATTCAACCAAGAACTATACGAGCTGTACAGCGACATGCCCCTGGTCAAAGAACTCCGCATTGGACGTTTAAGATGGCTAGGACATGTAGAACGAATGGACACCAATACTCCGGCTCGCAGAGTCTTCGATTCCCAGCCAGACGTCGGACGCAGTAGAGGAAGACCTCGCCTTAAGTGGCGCGCACAAGTGGAAACCGACCTCAACCAACTTGGAGTGCGCAACTGGAGGCAGTTAGCTAAGGACCGGGCTAATTGGAGAGGCATGTTGGTTGATGCCCAGGTTCATTGCAGTTGTCAGACTTTCGCAAGAGGTAGAGTGGGTGAAAAATAACTTAGGTGTTGTCACTTTCGGGATTTGAATGCGGGACCTCGCGTTAAGTAGTCCAACGCACTTACTACTAGGTTACTGCACCCACGGACCGTAGTAAATAACACAGAATTATATCCTCCTTTTGCACGGTCTATCTCATCGTATTTCCGGGATGGTAGTAATGTCTGCTTTGTACCAGATTAGGTCTCCTGTGTGTAACATTCCAGGTACAACGACGTTCTTCGGTTAGAACGATCACCAATGGAATCGTTCCTTTCCAAGCCTTTATTGTTTCCTTAGAATAGGTTTTTATGTGATTGGGTAGTTAATTCAAAGCAAAATTTCCAACCAGACGGGGACAGGCTAATTTTTTTACTGCACCAATCAGGCTTTGCCGGTGCTTAAGAATAGTGATGCGATTATATGAGGACACAAGCGTTCTCACTCTGGCCTCTCACTATCAACTCCTACTCGCACCTCCACGCTGGTGACTAGTGGCTGCCTAGTACCTCGACTGGAGATGGGGTATTAAACCCCTGGGGAAGGTCTTAGTGGCAGCAAACGAGAGAGGGGGAGGTGTGTCCTCTCACTAAGGCACTCACTCTCAGGCGGCAGCGGAGGAATTCCCTAGATGGAGTCAACGGTGGCGCCTACAGCTTCAGTTTCATCGAATTGGTAGTGATATCCCTATATGTGCTGCTTCGACATATTTGAACAACAGGTCTATAGGGATTTCCAATACTGAGCCAGGGTATTGGAAAAGAGTTGGTGGCGGAGTAGCCCTCGATGGGTCAAATGGGCTACTGACATCGGTATTTTTTCCGGCCCGCTGTCCTAGGGTCAAAACAAGGGCCTGGCCCTCCAGGTTGGGGGTTGTGCTTTGGGTTAACTACCCATCCACGGAAAGAAAATATTGTTACCAAGCAACCAATAGCCTCGGAAAGGACTGATATTATTGTTGACGACCATGCTAAACGAAAAAAAGAAAAACGACGTTCGTATCTGTACCTGGAATGTGAGAATATTAAACAGGAGAGGTGCAGGCGAACAACTAACGGAAGTCCTAAACTGCTACAAAGCAGACATTACTGCCATCCAGGAAATACGATGGGATGGGCAGGGCAAAAAGAGGATGAAAAACTGTGACATCTACTATGGACCGTGTTATAGTGAGCAGAAACAGCGACCTGATCGGCCCTTATCAGTGATGTTTTTCACAATTTTCACACTTCGGCAGATCCTGAAAAAAAAACCCAAGAAGTTCAAATCGATACCCACCACCTATTTATCGATTTCAAAGCCGCATACGACAGCATTTATAGAGACGAACTATACAGAGCCATGTCTAGTTTTGGTATACCGTCCGAACTCGTCCGTTTGTGTAGGATGACGATTGAGGATTCTCTCTGCACCATCAGGGTCAGAAACGACCTCACCGACACATTCGGATTCGATACTAAAAAAGGATTTAGGCAAGGCGATGCGCTGTCATGTGACTTTTTCAATTTGATTCTTGAGAGGATTGTGCAAAACTCCCGAGCCAACACCAGAGGCACAATTCTCAAAAAATCGCTGCAACTACTAGCATACGCCGACGATATTGACATCATTGGTAGGACTCAACGTGATGTCATAGCCACGTTTGCTAGAATAGAGAAGGAAGCGGCAAAAATGGGTTTAGCAGTAAATGAGGGTAAGACAAAGTATATGCTGTTAACACGAAAGGACAAACAACATCGACGAATTGGACAGAACGTCACCATTGACAGATATAACTTTGAGGTAGTACGGGACTTTGTCTACCTCGGCTCCGCTATTAACTCTGACAACAACATCTCGTCAGAAATCTAACGAAGAATTACTCTTGCCAATCGCTGTTTCTTAGGGCTAAGAAGGCAATTCAGTAGTAAATCCCTCACTCGAACTACTTAGGAAATTTTATATAAGACCCTGATCATCCCAGTCCTGCTCTACGGCGCTGAAGCATGGACCGTATCAAAAGCGGATGAAGAAATCCTTGGTCGATTCGAGAGAAAAATTCTTCGGAAAATCTTCGGTCCCGTTTGCGTTGACGAGCTATGGAGACGAAGATTCAACCACGAACTATACGAGCTGTACAGCGACATACCCCTAGTCAAAAACATCCGCATTGGACGTTTAAGATTGCTAGGACATGTAGAAAGAATGGACACCAATACTCCGGCTCGCAGAGTCTTCGATTCCCAGACAGACGTCGGACGCAGTAGAGGAAGACCTCGCCTTAAGTGGCGCGCACAAGTAGAAACCGACCTCAACCAACTTGGAGTGCGCAACTGGAGGCAGTTAGCTAAGGACCGGGCTAATTGGAGAGGCATGTTGGTTGAGGCCCAGGTTCATCCCGGAATGTAGCGCCACTTAAGTAAGTAAGTAATCAGGCTTTTTTTTTTACAGAGTAACTGATTTTCTCTCTGTTGTCAACATTCGGACTGATAAGTTTTGCTAGGCAAGACCCTTTATAATAGACCAGTACTTGTGTAGGCATTCAGCTAGGTAAAAACGCCTTACCATCACCTCATTCCGTACCAATTTATCCCTCCACCTTTGATGTAGGTATGTTGGTTCTAATTGCTGCGTAAATTACGTGGCGCATTAGATGCCTTGCTCATCTTCATAAATAAACTCCGACAAAGTAACATCTCTTAGCATTATAGGTCACTTAACGGAGAGCTTAACTCCCCATAACACTTAATTATCCAACAAAAAATCCTCAAAGCAGGTGTCCCATAACAAAAGCCATGTTTGTTAAATTCATTTTGAAACATCCATCCACTCAGTTAACAACTGCACGAGACTTACAGTCTCTCGCCGTGCTGATCAAGCAAAAACAAAACCCATTCATGGTAATTTTTTACCAAATAAAAACTTCACACACATCCAGGCACCACAAAGAACGAGGAGATGTTTGCACTCGCTTTAAGCGCGATTGATGCCTCGGCAAACAGACAAACAAACAGACAAACAAATGAAAACCCCATCAATGTATCTACTGTCGAAACGATCGTAACGAATCGACCAATGCCAATGAAAACAAAAACAAAAAGAAAGGTGCGATTCCATCACCAGCCGTGGTCCGGGAATTGAATCATTGTTTGCCACACACACTCACACTCCCCGCGAACAAACACGGCCACCAACAAGCCTCGAACGAGCATTCGATAGATGTTTGTCCATCAGTGCGTTGGGTTTGCCGTCGATCATCATCTTGAAGAAGACCCAACGCGATTCTAATGACCCTGCTGCCAGCTCGTTGCGCTGTAGTGCACTCGAGTGCCTCCTAAAGAGTTAATGACGATCGCTAAGTCAACACACACACACAAGCCCAAATCGACACAAAAGTAACGAGATTTCCGAAAAAACCAATCGAGAGACACGTGAAAATCGAAAATCATGGTGGCTCCCTCTCCCGTGGGAATGCAGTGTGCCGGGATGGTCATCTTCCGTGGTTTTAACTGTTCCTAACCGAACGATTAACTGCCCAACCGGGTGGTAATAAAGATTTCAAATTTATTCGCCTCCATATCTGTCGAATATTCCCGCTGAAACCTTGGTTCCGATAATTAACTGAGCGCCGTATTCTGCGCGCAGATCATAATTATCGGACCAGGTTTAGAGTGCCAGCTCATCCCCGCGTTAATGCTGCGTCCCGTGCCATATTTGCCTTTCGAATATTCACCACAGACACGGTGGGTAATTAAAGACGAAACTCATTTAGCATCGTCCCGGCGAGGGAAGATGCTTCGCCAAGATTATGTGTAAACTGCGTACAAAATGAGACGAGACGACGACGACGACGACGTTTTCGTCGTACCTCACTGAACCCTAATTGGTGGTGGAATATCTTCCAATATACTCATCCGCATCCTTCTGCTCCTACTGCACCCCCTCCTCGGATCGTCGTCGTTGTCGGTCTCGTTGTGTCCATATCGTTAATGTCGCGCGATGTAAGCCATGTAAGTGGGGGTCTAAATGGACGCAAAAGGGTGACCGATGCACTGCGGTTGGGTAAATAGATTGCCCGATTGGAATTGGAAAATGAGCCGTCGCTCGTCGTCGTTATAGTCGTCCATGGGTCTGTATTGATAGTCACTTTGCGAGACACTGTCGCTGGACGTTTGTGCGGGGTAAATATTGACCCATCTTCGATTTATGGAAACAATCTGCAAACAAAGCATCATCAGCATCATTAGCGTGATAATCGCATCCCGCACTCATGATGGAGATGAGAAAATTCTGTAAACCGATGGTTTTCTCCTTTTTGGTTGTAAAATGAAAGCTTGGGAGGTTTTGGAGGCGGATTTTAACGGTGTAGCGCTGAAATTTTACTCGGCAGAGATGACTGCAAATCGATAGACAAACAGGTGCCTTATCAGAATGAACCCGCTCAGAGGGGGCTAGGGAGTGAGAGAGAAGGGTTTGATTTTTTTTAATACTGCGAAGGTCTGTGGTTATTTCTGTACTAATCTTCTAAAGGCAAAGAACGAGAGAAGAACAAAAAAGGACGAAAAAAGGGCAAGAAAAGCGCTCGATCCAGGAAAGATGTTCGTAAATTTTGCCAAATTGTAAAACTTCAAAGCCGTGGATACATGGAGCAAAAAGAATCCTGTGAAGATGAACAAGGAAGAACCTCTTCTGCAGAAGGCTAAACGGCGATGACGAACAATCTCCCGCTATAAGGTAGAACGGAACATTCAATATTGGCACCGACAGCGAAAAACGAAAACCAACAACCAACCGACCTAAGAGAAGCGAGGGTAGCAATATCTAAACCTGGGCTTAACATGGCTGCCGGAAATGAGGGCCTTCCCGCAGAGATTTATAAAACCTGCAGAGATGACTTGGTAAGTAACATTCACCTACTCATAAGCAAAATTTGTTCGGATGAAAGTATGGCTGAAGAACGGAACCTCAGCATCGTTTTGAACCACAAAATAGGAGATTCTCTCAACACCGCCTAGTACAGAATCATAAGTCTTCTCAACATCTCCTACAAGATCCTATCGGCCGTAATATGTGAACGCTTGAAACCGTTTACCAACAACCTGAAGTCCAAAACTGATCAAATCTTTAGATTAAGCAGTAAGTGAGGGTAAGACTTAATATATGCTGTCAAGACGAAAGGACACACAACATCGACGAATTGGACAAAACGTAACCATTGACAGATATCGCCTTGAGGATGTGCGGGACTTTGTCTACCTCGGCTCCGCTATGAACTCTGAAAACAACATCTCGTCAGAAATTAACCGAAGAATTAGTCTTGCGAACCGCTGTTTCTTCAGGCTAAGAAGGCAATTTAGTATTAAAGCCCCCACTAGAATTACTAAGGAGATCCTATACAAGACCCTGATCATCCCAGTCCTGCTCTGCATCGACTGTACCTCAACTACGATATTTCCTTATTCATCTAGGCAGGATTCTGTTCGAGAGTTGTATCCTTGGCTTTGACATTTTGCAATTTGGTAAAACTTGCTAACATCGTTCCAGGAGTGGCACCTCTCTATATCCTCGAAAGCTCGTTTTTCTTGCTCTTTTTTTTCTCTCTTCTTCTCTTCGTCTTGGTCTATAGAGCAGCTCTCGTCTTCACCTGCAGCAAAGCCTTGTAGGCCTCGTTATTGGCTGCATCTATCGGCGTCTGTCGGCATTCCTCATCAAATCAAGGGTTTCTTGCTGGTGGGAGCGAGAAACCTAGCACATCAGTTGCGGCTGATCTAATGGCTTATTGACATCGTTGGCATTGTTCTTCGATATTAGATGCTGGTGGTATGGTGTTATTTGAGAGGTTAAGGGTTACACGTTGCGCGAAGTCCTTGGCGGTCTCTTGCGATTGAAGTCTGTCGATATTCATTTTTTTTGTTCAATATGGAGCTTCCTTTTCTTTGATAGAGCCGTACAGATACCAAGCTGATGAAATATTGTTTATTCTTCCTCTTCGTCCATGCAGCTCCTACAGAAATCATTTGAGTGGAGGCCTAGCCTTTCTGCGTGTCTGCCAATTAAATAGTGTCCAGTGATGACACCTATAGTTGCACTGATGTACGATATCAGATATCAGTCCCTTGGATCTACTCAAATCCAGCTATGGCCAAATATGGTTGGTTATTTGACAAGTCTTGCAAACACTCGATCTGAGATTTGATTTGTTGTAGCGAAAGGAATACCTAGTTCACCCGTATCGGGTACAATTGGTAATTTAGTTTCATTTCTGTCAATTCATCAGCCTAACAGTTCCCTGGAATGTCACTATGCCCAGTCACCCAGCATAGGTGAATGTTAAACTGCTTTGACATCTTTTGTAGAGATCAGATGACTGATTCCAGGTATTTGATGGCCGCTTGGTTGTCCGAGAAAATGCTAATATCCTTGGCAGTTATTATATTCTCTTTCAGCCAGGATAATAATTCTTTCATCGCCATAAGTTCCGCCTAGAACACGCTGCAATGATCAGGAAGACGGAAAGATACGCTGAGATGTAGCCTGTCGGAGAAGACACCAGCCATTTGGAGCCATCGGTATGAAAATAGATCGAGTCATTTTGCACAGGTTCGTTACTTTTCCACGACGATCTGTCTTGAACTGTGACCTAAAAACTGTTATCAAAGTTTAACCTGGTAATGGTGTAGTCGGTGTTTTCAGGGATATTTGTATGTTCATTTAGAATTTTTAGTGCTCAGTTTGTATATTTGACCAATGTTGAATGGAGTAGTAGGTGAAAAAGAATGTCTAGTGCTGCTGAGGGTATTGTACAGAGTGCACCACTGATACACAGACACGCAGTTCCTTGCATCTTGGCTAGTTTTTTTGCTGTTTAAAGCTATTTCTAGCGCTGTCAAAGATACTACTACGCCATAAAGAAGTATCGGTCTTATAACCGAGATATAGAGCCAATGCGTGATACGAGGTTTCATTCCCCATTTCAAGCCCATGGATTTCTTGCAAGAATAAAGTGCTACTGTCGCTTATTTTAATCTTTCTGTTATTTTTAGCTTCCAGTTAAGCTTCCTTTCCAGAATAAGTCCCAGGTATTTTGCTTCGTCTGAGAAGACTAGTTCGATTCCGTTTAGTGGCGTGGGGCCAATGTGAGGAAATGTATATTTCCCAGTGAATAGGAGCAGTTCAGTCTTGTGGGGGTTGACACCCAGTCCACAGCTGACTGCACATTTGGAAAGTTTATGTAGTGCGTTTTAGAGAATCTCCTTGAGTATATTTAGGTGCTTTCATGAAACAGTGATAGCAACGTCATCTGCGTAGGCAATCACGTGGCATCCCTCTATTTCCAGGATAAGTAACAGCTCGTTTACCACTAAGTTATAGAGAAGAGGGCAGGACTCTACCTTGAGGGGTCCCTCTACTGACATGTCCTATGGTCGAAGCACCACCCAGTGTTGTGTTAATAATCCAGCTATTTCTTACTTACTTAAGTGGCGCCACAGTCCGGAATGAACCTGGGCCTCAACCAACATGCCTCTCCAATTAGCCCGGTCCTTAGTTAACTGCCTCCAGTTGCGCACTCCAAGTTGGTTGAGGTCGGTTTCCACTTGTGCGCGCCACTTAAGGCGAGGTCTTCCTCTACTGCGTCCGACGTCTGGCTGGGAATCGAAGACTCTGCGAGCCGGAGTATTGGTGTCCATTCGTTCTACATGTCCTAGCCATCTTAAACGTCCAATGCGGAGTTTTTTTGACCAGGGGCATGTCGCTGTACAGCTCGTATAGTTCTTGGTTGAATCTTCGTCTCCATAGCCCGTCAACGCAAACGGGACCGAAGATTTTTCGAAGAATTTTCCTCTCGGATCTACCAAGGATTTCTTCATCCGCTTTTGATACGGTCCATGCTTCAGCGCCGTAGAGCAGGACTGGGATGATCAGGGTCTTATATAGGATCTCCTTAGTAGTTCGAGTGAGGGCTTTACTACTTAATTGCCTTCTTAGCCCGAAGAAACAGCGATTGGCAAGAGTAATTCTTCGTTTGATTTCTGGCGAGATGTTGTTGTCAGAGTTAATAGCGGAGCCGAGGTAGACAAAGTCCCGTACTACCTCAAAGTTATATCTGTCAATGGTGACGTTCTGTCCAATTCGTCGATGTTGTGTGTCCTTTCGTGTTGACAGCATATACTTAGTCTTACCCTCATTTACTGCTCAACCCATTTTCGCCGCTTCCTTCTCTATACTAGCAAACGTGGCTATGACATCACGTTGAGTCCTACCAATGATGTCAATATCGTCAGCGTATGCTAGTAGTTGCACCGACTTTTGGAAAATTGTGCCTCTGGTGTTGGCTTTGGAGTTTTGCACAATCCTCTCAAGAATCAGATTAAAGAAGTCACATGACAGCGCATCGCCTTGCCTAAATCCTTTTTTGGTATCGAATGTGTCGGTGAGGTCGTTTCCAACCCTGATGGAGCAGCGAGAATTCTCTATCGTCATCCTACACAAACGGACGAGTTTGGGCGGTATACCAAAACTAGACATGGCTCTGTACAGTTCGTCTCTATAAATGCTGTCATATGCGGCTTTGAAATCGATGAATAGGTGGTGGGTATCGATTTGATTTGATATCGATTGATAGGTTGTGGACTTTCCTGGCCTAAAACCACACTGATAAGGGCCAATCAGGTTGTTGGTAAACGGTTTCAGGCTTTCACATATTACGGCAGATAGGATCTTGTAGGCGATGTAGGCGATGTCCAACCATTTTTTGTAGGTTGGGCAATCGACGCTGATATTCCATTCTTCAGGCATACTTTCATCCGACCAGATTTGGCTTATGAGTTGGTCCAGCTTTATAAAGCTCGGCGGGAAGGCCGTCATTTCCGGTGGCCCTATTAAGCTTGAGTTTAGATATAGCTATCCTCATTTCACTTAGGTCGGGTGGTTTGCAGTTTTCGCTGTCGTTGCCAATATTAAATGGTTCGTTCTGCCTGACAGCGGAATTTTCTCGTCATCGCAGTTTAACAGTCTGCAGAAATGGTTCTTCAATATCCTCAGCATCGACTGTATCTCAACTACGATATTTCCTTGTTCATCTCGACAGGATTCTGTTCGAGCCTTGTATCCTTGGCTTTGACGTTTTACACTTTTGTAAAACTTGCGAACATCGTTCCTGGAGTGGCACCTCTCTATATCCTCGATCGCGCGATTTTCTTGCTCTTTTTTCTTCTTGCTTTAAAGCCGATGTTCTTCCCTTCTTCTTTGCCTATAGAGCTCAATGGCAGCTCTCGTCTTCACCTGCAGCTTAGCCTTATAGGCCTCGTTCTTGGCTGCGAGCATCTGTCGGCATTCCTCATCAAACCAGGGGTTTTTTTCTGGTGGCATTGCTCTTCGACATTCGATGCTGGTGGTATGGTGTTAATCGAGAGGTTAAGGGATACGCGTTGTGCGAAGGTCTTGGCGGTCTCTTGCGATTGCAGTCTTCCGACATTAAATTTTTTCACAGTATTTCTGGATTGTTGTGGCGTGGTGGATATCCGCTTCTTACCTTGGCTACAACAAGGTAGTGGTCCGAGTCGATGTTAGCCCCTCGGAATGTTCGGGCATCCAAAATACTGGATGCGTGCCTCTTGTCTATCGCAATGTAATCAATTTGGTTGACTGTTCGTTGATCTGGAGACCGCCATGTCCCCTTATGGATATCCAGGTGAGGAAACCGTGTGTTGGCTATAGTGGCGTTTCGTTCCGTAGCGAAATCAATTAGCCTAAGTCCGTTACCAGACATGTTGTCGTGTAGGCTATGTTTTCCGACAATACTTCTAAAGATGTCTTCTCTTCTTACCTTTGCGTTAAAATCGCTCATAGGTTTTGTCAAGGAGCTCGTAGAAGCCGTCTTTCACTTTGTCATCTTTTTCCTCAATTGGCGAATTTGGCCTTGATGCGGATTGTTACTATGCGTTCGCTAATGTCTTGGAAACATAAGACTTCTTGCCTAAGTCTGGCACTTATAACAAATCCGCATCCAAATAGTCGCTGTTTCTGCTCACTATAACAAGGTTCATAGTAGATGTCACAGTTTTTCATCGTCTTTTTGCCCGGCCCATCCCATCATATTTCCTGGATGGCAGTAATGTCTGCTTTGTAGCAAGTTAGGGCTTCCGCTAGTTGTTCGCCTGCACCTCTCCTGTTTAATGTTCTCACATTCCAGGTGCAGATACGAACGTCGTTGTCCTTTTTTCGTTTAGCAGGGTCGTCAACAATAAAATCAGTCCTTTCCGAGGCTATTGGTTGCTTCGTAACCATGTTTTTTTTTCTGTGGGTGGGTAGTTAACCCAAAGCACAACCCCCAACCTGGTAGGCCAGTTCCAATTTATTAGATACCCCTAGGACACGGGGCCATCAGTATCCACTACGGGATTGAGCGCTGCCGTTGGCCTTTCGGTTCATCCGCCACCATCTCTGTTCAAGGGGCCTGACTAACCCTTAAAATTCCTAGGCAACCTGTTGTCCGAATATGTCAGAGCAGCTCATCTAGGTTCGCCTGGGACAGCAGGCCGGGTATTCATCCGTGCCATTCTCACCAGGGTGTTTATAGTGTTGCTGTTTTTCGTCGTGTTATCAACACTCGCACTTATCGTTTAGCAAGTCAAATCCGGTTGGATGAAACCAGTACCCGATGGTTACCACTTGGAGGTAAAAATAAGCACATTTGATGTGTAGTCAGAGTTACAACACTGGGCATTGCCAAGTTAACGCCAATCAGAGTCTACCCTCTTTCTACAACACCCAGCCATTCCTCTTCTTATGTCCGCACATATTCCATTGACCGATTTATCCCCTTCGGCTGATATAGGCGACTTTAGCTCAATGTGACATCAGTCTCCTGTCACATTCTACAGTCTCTAACTTCTGTAGACAATGTCCTTTGACTGGCTCAATACTCCACAAGTCTTTTGTAGCGTTCTACAAACAAGCTTTCGACTTTCTTGTCAACAATCAAAATTGGAGGACTTACTGTGACGATCTCTGCCAATTATGTCCCCTACATCAGTTTCCATTCCGGAATACCTACCATCTGAGACTCATGTCTCCTTCCACACTCATGCCCAGTTCCCAAGCTGCAATCGGCTTTCCGATTCCTCATTTCACACACTCATCTCGATCTTGACTCCAATATGACGTCTAAATGTCCTGATGGCTGGCGCTCACACAAGCTCTATTTAAGGAGTGGCGCTTTCCACATTTTCGCTGTCCACTAAAACCGAATCCGAACGAAGCGCGCACTACAAATCGAACGCTTCGCAGTGTGAATTTCCAATTAATACGACACATATCATGTCGCATAGCTGGACGCGAAGAGCGGCGGCGCACATCAGCAGCATTGCACGTACGAGCACTATACGCGTTTAAGGTCCAAAACCGATTGCTCTGTCAGGCATCCGAACCCGCTGGCGAAGCTCTCCATCCACTGGAAACTGAGAATAATGTGTCGTTGATGATCGCCAGTCCAGAAAAGGATGTCGCAGTGATAATATGGTCACTCGACTGGCCCAAATATAGTCAAACGAATCAATTTGCAAGCTCCATATGGGTAGGTGCCCGTTGCTGACAGATTACCAGTGCCACTATCCAACTTGGAATGCCTTTTAACGTCCACGTCGCGCTGGCCATCGTCGACGGTTGTAGTTGTCTGTCGTTGTCATTGTCGTCGATGTTCCTCCGCCAAAGTGGAAAGTGATAGCAACGCCGGCCGAAGCGATAATAAGTGTTTCGAGCGAATTCAGCCCAACAAAGTATGCACCTAACCTACACCGCCAGTGTAAAGGTAAATCGTATCGAAAATCACACCAAGACGAGGTGACAGCGGCAGCGGTGGAGCGGGCGACGAAATGTATCTTAATTGACGTGAACATTGATGACAGACTAAAGTGAGCCTTTTTGGATTCAGCGTGTGAATGCGACATAAATTTGGTTAAATCGCCACACATGCTACATCATTATATCTGTCAAAGTGGCGGAAAGCGAGTATCTCTGGGTTTGTATGTATCTATTTGCTGAGCTAAAGTTTTGGGACTATGTTCTGCGCTATAATCAATGTGACAAGTGCGGGGACGACTGCGACACACCATCGCTCTTCGTGTAGATACTCGTAGACTCGTTCGCCGCGATCCTCATTAGGAATTCTTCCTGTGTCCTAGGGTAATTTGCTTAATTGGCGCCTTGGATCTTGGTCGTTTTATATTCAGCAGTCAGGTCTCTTCACCAACAAAACATTTTTCAGTTTGCTTTGCTGACAATTGAAGTCGTGTTGTGATCTAGAAATCGCTGCGACACATTTCGCTTCGTTGACATTTTCTTATGCTCCCCATGGATGTGTGCTTATTTTGTTTTCGATGGTGTGTTGGGAATCGGTTTCCATGGGCGGTGTGACAGTAATGAGGTGGCCCTCTGTTAGGGCTCCCAGTGAGATGTGATTTCGATACTCAATGATGAACGGTTTATTTTAACTGGAAGTTCGACATGAGCACCTTTTCAACACGCTGGAGATGACCTGGTCAGAAGCATACACCAACTAATTGGAAGGAAGCGGCAAAAATGGGTTTAGCAGAAAATGAGGGTAAGACTAAATATATGCTATCAACATGAAAGGACACACAACATCGACGAATTGGACAGAACGTCCCCATTGAAAGATATAACTTTGAGGTAGTACGGGACTTTGTCTACCTCGGCTCCGCTATTAACTCTGACAACAACATCTCGTCAGAAATCAAACGAAGAATTACTCTTGCCAACCGCTGTTTCTTCGGTCTAAGAAGGCAATTAAGTAGTAAAGCCCTCTCTCGAACTACTAAGGAGATCCTATATAAGACCCTGATCATCCCAGTCCTGCTCTACGGCGCTGAAGCATGGACCGTATCAAAAGCGGATGAAGAAATCCTTGGTCGATTCGAGAGAAAAATTCTTCGGAAAATCTTCGGTCCCGTTTGCGTTGACGGGCTATGGAGACGAAGATTCAACCACGAACTATACGAGCTGTACAGCGACATGCCCCTAGTCAAAAAACTCCGCATTGGACGTTTAAGATGGCTAGGTCATGTAGAAAGAATGGACACCAATACTCCAGCTCCCAGAGTCTTCGATTCCCAGCCAGACGTCGGACGCAGTAGATGGTATGGTAGTTGACAACACTCATGGTCCCTGCTGTAGCCGAGAGTGTGAAACACAATTAACGAACATCAACTCGCCATCGATCTTAACAGCTCAACATGCATGCACTAGCCTCAGGAGAATTCTGCACAAAGAGCTCGGATTTGGGCCTTAGAGCAGCTTGAATTGGATAACGATTTTGGGTGAAAAATCATCTTTTCCGACGAGGCGCATTTTTATCTCAGCGGCTACGTTAAACAAAATTTTGCCGTACCTAGGGCTCGGAAAACCCGCACATTATTGCCGAGAAGCCGATGCATTCACAGAGCGAGCGTGACAGTTTGGTGCGGATTATGGAGTGGTGGCATGACTGGACCATTTGCTTCGAAAATGAAGCTGCGTACAACGTTTCGGCCAACGGGGGGCATTACAGAGCCATATTAATCGACTTATTTATTACTGAAATTGAAAATATTAATTTGGACGAACCCTGGTTCATGCAGGATGGCGCGCCATGCCACACAGCCCATGCCATAATCGATCATTTGGGCACCGAATTCCCAAATCGTGCTATCAGCTGTGTTGGCGATGTCAATTGCCCGCCTCAGTGCTGCGATTTGGGACTTTTTTTTTGTGGGGAACCGTAAAGGATCGATGTTATGCCAACAATCTGGAAACGATTCAAGTCCTTAAGGCTAATATCATCCAAGCAATCCGTGAGCAACAGCCCGATACATGAACAGAGTCTACTATTAGGACTATTGAGCGTCTAAGACAACAAAACGCCGAAGAGGATAGTATGCAGCCTGAGAGGCCAACCAGCCCCGCGACTACCCCCGCGGTGAGAGTGGCAGATGAATGTACCGATGTGTATAAGTACGAGGGCCCATTCCTTAGTTAAGTAGTCAGTTGCGAATCGTGCATGCTATGAATGGGCTATTCGCAATCATTGAAGATCTCACATCATGTGGGGCGAGTGTTGGGTGCACGACTGGGTCATAATATAAAATTCCAAAAGCCAATATAAAGGATAAAAATTCTGACATTAAAAAAAAACAAACCCCATGTGATTCGCAATTAGCATCTTTTTTGGCTGCCGAAATTCCACCGCCTTTCATAAAGGCCCACCGAATTAACTCCGCTCATGTCTCCTTCATCTAGCATCCGTTGTGTGTTCCAACTAACTGCAGGATGTTGTTCAATTCGCAGCGATACAACTTCTCTAGAATCTCAATCAGTGCTAGACTGAAACACGGATTCTATGGCCCTCCGCCCCACTAACACGCGGTGACAACGCCCAAGGCGCATCACTTGAATGTGGTCTAGCCCAACCAATTCGTATAAATATTCCAGCAAATTGTACCCCAACAATGGAACCTGTCCGCTTTGTTGATTCCACAAGAGGTAGCAGGAAAATTGCCAATCGAAAAAAGACCAAACACCGCCTGACGACGACCGCGACGCACGACGAGAAGAGACAACGAAGACGAAGAAGAAATGTTCCATGAAAGAGTTCCCTTATCTCATGGCTGTCTTCATCGTTGGTTTGCTCCTCCATCAACGTGAAACGAAATCGAGTAGAATCCCCACAAAACGTCCCATTTAATGCCATCCCAATTCCAGATCCCGACGCATAGTCGGTCGCCTAGCTAGGCAACACAATCCGAATAGATGAATGGCAGTCAAGACGGCAAGACATCCATCTACCATTTCGCCAGAAGTGTGTGATTTATTTATAGGTATCTCCGGGCACCACCACACCGCTCCACAACCGCCTCCTTCCATGCCACAACAAAGGTTGAACGAAACAACACACACACGGAGGATTGGACAGAGTCGGAGTGGTGGTGCAGCTTGCGCGCTCATCATTTATGCAACGCTGCACGGCACTGTTGACATCTGTTCACTTGTTGCCTCAGCATTTAGCAGAAATGAAGTGCAATGCGTTCCTTGGTCTGAATATTCATTTGCATTTCTGCATAATGCACCTTAAGTGAGTGTGATTGATAAGGACGAGAGGAATGATTGCCTGGCCCGGTGGTTGTAGGGCCTGATTATCATACTGCTCCCGTGTGGAATTCTTCTTTTGCGTGTTAACAATGGCAATGTGTGTCGGGAGCTGTATAGGAACTGGATCGTCTTTGTGGGGGGATTATGGAATAGATGAGGAGTTCGAGTAGACATATGACAGGGGACGAATGGTTAAGAGGTTTGTAGGAAGCTTGTGGGACCTTTTTTTTTAAGATTGACTGGAGAGAGATGTTTAATATCACCGCTGCAAGTGTAAAGTTTTACATAAAATAGCCAGCAGAGGGAGTTTCCTGATCCACAGGTCGATGTTAAGTAGCAGTTTGGAACGCATTTCTTGCAACAGATTAGTGTTACTAGGGATGAGTGGAAGGGGGCAAAGAACTTTCACAGAGTGAGTTTGCAGCCCTGAAAATCGAAAGACCTGTAGTTGGCTCGTTGCGATCATAGTTGGTGAGGTGAAAATTAATGAGGAACTCTCAGAGTTCGAGAGTTGGTGTTTCCAGTCATTTGGAACAGAAGGGATCTGTAGATATTTCCTGTAAGCAGCTGTTTTGCTATCAGGATTTTAGAAATTTAAGGTCGTTTTTGAAGGGACTGAGCATTTGGTAGTTTCAAAATGGGGATAAGTCGGCTCAAGAAAGACCGCTTAGATCAAAATGGATGAGTCTGGATTTTATATCCCCAATTTGGAGAGAATAAATAATATCGTGATAGATCAACCATTCTTAGATGATATATACAAGGACCGTTCTAGAAAAAATAAACCAACAAAGTTTTGGCACAACAGGCTCGTTAGTAACCAGAGCCCAGCTTTCTCAAAACCATTCATGTTTGCGTGTGTACTTCTTCCATGGTGTGACCGCCTGTTTTATGCCGACTCCGAACGGCTTAGCTGAAATAAGCTATACTTGACAATTGATACTACTTGGACGATTAAACAGATCATCACGAGACAAGGATCGTTCTAACAAGTTTTTAAAAAAAGAGAAGAGAGCGATTATCAAACAAAGTTAGCTTTGCAGGCAACGGTGACGTTCTGTCCAATTCGTCGATTTTGTATGTTTTTGACAGCAAATATCTGATTGTACCTTCATTAACAACTAAACCCATTTTTGGACGCTTCCTTTTCTATACTACCAAACGTAGCTATGACATCCACTTTGTGTCCTGCCTTACTTACTTACTTAAGTTGCGCTACAGTCCGGGATGAACCCGGGCCTCAACCAACATGCCTCTCCAATTAGCCCGGTCCTTAGCTAACTGCCTCCAGTTGCGCACTCCAAGTTGGTTGAGGTCGGTTTCTACTTGTGCGCGCCACTTAAGGCGAGGTCTTCCTCTACTGCGTCCGACGTCTGGCTGGGAATCGAAGACTCTGCGAGCCGGAGTATTGGTGTCCATTCTTTCTACATGTCCTAGCCATCTTAAACGTCCAATGCGGAGTTTTTTGACCAGGACTATGTCGCTGCACAGCTCGTATAGTTCGTGGTTGAATCTTCGTCTCCATAGCCCGTCAACGCAAACGGGACCGAAGATTTTCCGAAGAATTTTTCTTTCGAATCGACCAAGGATTTCTTCATCCGCTTTTGATAATGTCCATGCTTCAGCACCTTAAAGCAGCACCGGGATGATCAGGTTCTTATATAGGATCTCCTTAGTAGTTCGAGTGAGGGCTTTACTACTAAATTGCCTTCTTAGCCCGAAGAAACAGTGATTGGCAACAGTAATTCTTCGTTTGATTTCTGACGAGATGTTGTTGTCAGAGTTAATAGCGGAGCCGAGGCAGACAAAGTCCCGTAAAGTTATATCTGTCAATGGTGACATTCTGTCCAATTCTTCGATGTTGTGTGTCCTTTCGTGTTGACAGCATATACTTAGTCTTACCCTCATTTACTGCTAAACCCATTTTTGCCGCTTCCTTCTCTATACTAGCAAACGTGGCTATGACATCACGTTGAGTCCTACCAGTGATGTCAATATCGTCGGCGTATGCTAGTACTTGAACCGATTTTTGGAAAATTGAGCCTCTGGTGTTGGCTCGGGAGTTTTGCACAATCCTCTCAAGAATCAAATTGAAAAAGTCACATGACAGAGCACCGCCTTGCCTAAATCCTTTTTTGGTATCGAATGTATCGGTGAGATCGTTTCCGACCCTGATGGTGCAGCGAGAATTCTCCATCGTCATCCTACACAAACGGACGAGTTTGGGCGGTATACCAAAACTAGACATGGCTCTGTATAGTTCGTCTCTATAAATGCTGTCGTATGCGGCTTTGAAATCGATAAATAGGTGGTGGGTATCGATTTGGACTTCTTGGGTTTTTTCCAGGATCTGCCGAAGTGTGAAAATTTGATCGATTGTGGACTTACCTGGCCTAAAACCACACTGATAAGGGCCAATCAGGTTGTTGGTAAACGGTTTCAGGCGTTCACATATTACGGCAGATAGGATCTTGTAGGCGATGTTGAGGAGACTTATGCCTCTGTAGTTGGCGCAGTTCAGAGGGTGGTTTTATGTGGATCGGACAAACGATGCTGAGGTTCCATTCTTCAGGCATACTTTCATCCGACCAGATTTGGCTTATGAGTTGGTGCATGTTACTTACCAAGTCATCTCCGCTGGCTTTAAAATGCTCCCCGGGAAGGCCGTCATTTGCGTCGGCCTTGATAAGTTTGAGTTTAGATGTTGCTATCCTCACATCACTTAGGTAGAGTGGGTGGTAGTTTTAGATGTCGTTGCCAATATTAAATGGTTCGTTCTGCCTGACAGCGGAGTGTTGTTCGTCATCGCCGTTTAACAGTCTGCAGAAGTGGTTTTTCCATATCCTCAGCATCGACTGTGTCTCAACTACGATATTTCCTTGTTCATCTCGACAGGATTCTATTCGAACCTTGTATCCTTGGCTTTGACGTTTTACACTTTGGTAAAACTTGCGAACATCGTTCCTGGAGTGGCACCTCTCTATATCCTCGATCGCGCGCTTTTCTTGCTCTTTTTTCTTCTTTCTGAAAAGCCGATGTTCTTCCCTTCTTCTTTGCCTATAGAGCTCAATGGCAGCTCTCGTCTTCACCTGCAGCTTAGCCTTTTAGCCTCGTTCTTGGCTGCGTGCATCTGTCGGCATTCCTCATCAAACCAGGGTTTCTTGCTGGTGGGCGCGAGAAACCTAGCACATCAGTTGCGGCTGATCTAATGGCCTGTTGGCATCGTTGCCATTGTTCTTCGACATTAGATGCTGGTGGTGTGTTATGAGTCGAGAGGTTAAGGGATACGCGTTGCGCGAAGGTCTTGGCGGTCTCTGGCGATTGCAGTCTTTCGAAATTAAATTTTTTCACAGTTTTTCTGTTTTTTTTGTGGCGTGGTGGATATCCGCATCCTTACCTTGGCTACAACAAGGTAGTGGTCCGATTCGATGTTGGCCCCTCGGAATGTTCGGACATCCAAAATACTGGATGCGTGCCTCTTGTCTATCGCAATGTGATCAATTTGGTTGACTGTTCGTTGATCTGGAGACCGCCATGTCCCCTAATGGATATCGAGGTGAGGAAACCGTGTGCTGGCTATAGTGGCATTTCGTTCCGTAGCGAAGTCAATTAGCCTAAGTCCGTTACCAGACGTGTTGTCGTGTAGGCTATATTTTCCGACAGTACTGCTAAAGATGTCTTCTCTTCCTACCTTTGCGTTAAAATCTCAAAGTCATGCCAACGATGTCAATATTTGGCATAAGCTAGTAGTTGCACCGATTCCTCTCAAGAATCAGACTAAAGAAGTCACATGACAGCGCATCGCCTGATGAAGCAGCTATAATTTTCCATCGCCATCCTACACAGACGGACGAGTTTGGACGGTATACCAAAACTAGACATGGATCTGTATAGTTCGCCGCTATAAATGCTGTCTGCGACTTTGAAATCTAGAAATAGGTGGTGGGTATCGATTTGGACTTCTTTTAGGAGATGTCACAGTTTGTCAACCTATTTTGGCCCATCCCATTGAATTTCCTGGATGGCAGTAATGTCTGCTTTATAGCTTCCGCTTGTTGTTCGCCTGCCCCTCTCCTGTTTATTGTTCTGACATTTCAGGTGCATATACGAACGTCGTTGTCCTTTTTTCGTTTAGCATTGTCGTCAACAATAAAAGTCCTTTCCGAGGCTATTGGTTGCTTCGTAACAATAGGTTCTTATATGGGTGGGTTGGGTAGTTTACCCAAAGCTCAACCCATAACCTGGAGGGCCAGTTCCAATTTATTAGATACACTCTGGATATGGGACCATCAGTTTCCACTACGGGATTGAGCGGTTCATCCGCCACCATCTCTGTTACCCTTGAGATTCCTATTCCTTCCCTTACGCATTGGCTCGATTTTGACGACCTTGGTGTTTAGGCTAGTCTTGATTTTAAAGAAACCATCCATATTCTCGGTCCTATCAAAGGTGAGCATAAAAAGTGGAAGTCGGCGTTTGAGGCGTCAATAATGTTGAAGCCTTGGGTTTGCACGTCTTCCATAATGTCTTCTTTTACGCAAGACGGGTGGAGTTCCCTAGCGAAGACTCTCATCGGTTTTTCGTACTTATTTTCATGAGTAAAGCTGGAATATTCTCTGCGTTGTAGAGACAGTGCTCGGACAAGAATCAGAGTCATCTTCATTGATTTTCCACACGTTTTTCAGAGGATAGTACAAAGTTTTCCGTAGTCCTCTATACCGATGACATTTCTTGCGGGTGGAGGGTGAGGTTTTGCTTGAGTTTTTGCCTTGTTTGGTATGGCGGGCTTATCTTCGTTTTGCAACACTTCAGGTGAGGTGACAGCCTTACGCTTTTTGCTAGGCCTTTTCTTAAAGGCCGGATTGGTTTCTCGTGCAAGTACTTCCTCGTCCGTAAAATATTCACTTGCACTTGACGTTTCGGTGACGTCTCGAGATCTTCAGGTACACAAAGGTTTTTTGAGATCCTCGTTTTCTTTGCGCAGAGAATTTACTTCCTTTTCAAGCTCATGGAAGAGTTGTTCCATTTTATTAGGTTTACCTCGTAATTCGTTGTTTTCTAATTTGCAGCATTCCGTTTTCACTGAGTCCTGATTAACCGAGGGACTTCCATTTCCTGAGAAATACGATCCAGGTGGAGATCGATCTATTTTTGGTGTTTTTTCAGAGGGTTTTATGGGCAATACGGTTGAAATTGTACTTGGCGCTATTGGTGGCGATCTTAGCATAACTTTTTTCCCCTCTGAAAGAGTCGTTGAAAAGCAGTGTTTGATCCTCCCCAGAATCCGAGAGACCGACCTCCGTAGAGGGTGTAATAAATCCATTAATTTGTTCCATTGCATATCGTCTATGTTGCATTTCATACATCCTGCCAGGTTTTAATACTGCCATCCTTCTAGGATCAAACGCAGGCTAAGTAACCGCCCACTATATGTCAGACGCTCTTGTCTGCCTAGGGTGGCCCTACCAGGAAAATACCATATCGACAGCATAGCTCATAGCATCACATTTTAGTCGCCTCTTAGTACAGGCATACATTACCTCAAGGCTATTCTAATCCCGTCCTTGTTGGGGGCTCATGTCGAGGCTAAAGCTTTTCACGTGTATGCCGTTGGGGTAGTGCCCATTTAAGCAATCATTGTGTCATATAAGACAGGTATTGCTTGAAACGTTATACCATTTATATATCTACAGTCTGCTTCTGCTTCCATCTGAGATAAAGGTCGAGGGTGGCTCCCATTCTCAGCCTCACAGTTTCCTGGGATTCTGCGAGACAGTGTGAGCTCGAAAGTGCGTATGTTTAAAGCCTCTTTGAAGTAATGGGTACTGCGGTCCCGGGGAAACCGAAGGGTCAAGAGAAATTTTTAGTTGAAACTAAACTTACAAGATCCTATCCAACGTACAGTGTGAATGGATAAAACCGTTCTGCAACATACTTATCGCCAAGTACCAGTGTGGCCTCCGGCTCGGCAGATCGACTATAGACTAAATTTTCACACTGAGGTAAATCCTATAAAAGACCAACGAATTTCAAGTCGAAACTCACAACCTATTCATCGACTTCCAAGGAGTTCTATAAAGTGATGGCCGAATTCAGAATCCTGGCAAAACTGATTCAGATGTGTCGCGTGACGTTGGAAAACAACCGCTGCAACATGCAGTTTGGAAGTAGCTCCTCCGAACTATTCCAAACATGCACCGGATTTCGGCAAGGAGACGCGCTATCATGTGACTTCTTCAATCTCGCCCAGATAGTGCGCAGGGCAGATGTCAACACGGAATGCACTATTTTTAACATGTCCGTCCAGATGCTGGGCTGTGCGGACGATATTGACATCATCAGTCGCTCCCAGCGTGCTTGATAAAAGTGTCCACGGCGATTGAAGAACAGGCGGAATCCTTGAAGTAAATGAGGACAAGACTAAGTGCATGCTATCAACAAACAAACAAGCATCTGTCCACCACCAAGGACAAAACGTCACTATTGATAGCAGCAATTTCGAGGTAGTTAAGGAGTTCACCTACCTCGGAGTTAATATAAACTCCACGAATGACACCCTAGTGGAGATCCGTCGAAGATTTACCCTAGGAAACCGTAGTTTACTTCGGTTCGGCGAAACAACTGGGTTTGAAACTCCTAACTCGAAGGACGAAAAGTGTGCTCTACAAAACCCTTATCCTGGCAGTTCTGCTTTATGACGCCGAAGGCTGGAATATAAGCAAGAAGGAAGAGCTGATACTGGGCTCCTTCGAATGAAAAATACTTCGGCGGATTGTTGGTCCTGTGCGCGAGGAGGGCGAATGGAGGAGAAGATACAACTGCGAACTCTATGAACTGTACTAACATGTGGATGTAGTCCAAAAAGGCAAAACACGTCGACTACATTGGCTCGGCAACATCGAGCGAATGGAGAATAATGCTCCAACTAAGAGGATCTTCCATTCCAGTCCCCGGGTTCGAGAAGGCAAGGGAGACCGAACCTCCGTTTCAAAGACCAAGCATTCGTGGATGCTAGAGCGCTAGGTCTAGACAACTGGAAGCAGCTAGCCCAGGATCGTAGAGGATGGAAGGCTGCAGTGTCTCAGGCAGAGACTCTTCACGGGTCTATAGCCCGATAAGTAAGTAAGTAAACTTAGTTACACTAAGGGGAATCGAAAACACTGGGATGATGGTCATCGCCAAAAAGACCCCCTAATGTTGTATAAAGCTTTTCTGTGGGGAGAAAAAAAAATATGGTGGGCTGTTAACGCTGGAAGAATCATTGGAACATCTACGGTGGCGTCCACTCAAGCATTATTTTACTTACTTACTTAAGTGGCGCTACAGTCCGGAATGAACCTGGGCCTCAACCAACATGCCTCTCCAATTAGCCCGGTCCTTAGCTAACTGCCTCCAGTTGCGCACTCCAAGTTGGTTGAGGTCGGTTTCTACATGCGCGCGCCACTTAAGGCGAGGTCTTGCTCTACTGCGTCTGACATCTGGCTGGGAATCGAAGACTCTGCGAGCCGGAGTATTGGTGTCCATTCGTTCTACATGTCCTAGCCATCTTAAACGTCCAATGCGGAGTTTTATGACCAGGGGCATGTCGCTGTACAGCTCGTATAGTTCTTGGTTGAATCTTCGTCTCCATAGCCCGTCAACGCAAACGGGACCGAAGATTTTTCGAAGAATTTTCCTCTCGAATCTACCAAGGATTTCTTTATCCGCTTTTGATACGGTCCATGCTTCAGCGCCGTAGAGCAGGACTGGGATGATCAGGGTCTTATATAGGATCTCCTTAGTAGTTCGAGTGAGGGCTTTACTACTAAATTGCCTTCTTAGCCCGAAGAAACAGCGGCTGGCAAGAGTAATTCTTCGTTTAATTTCTGACGAGTTGTTGTTGTCAGAGTTAATAGCGGAGCCGAGGTAGACAAAGTCCCGTACTACCTCAAAGTTATATCTGTCAATGGTGACGTTCTGTCCAATTTCTCGATGTTGTGTGTCCTTTTGTGTTGACAGTATATACTTAGTCTTACCCTCATTTACTGCTAAACCCATATTCGCCGCTTCCTTCTCTATACTAGCAAACGTGGCTATGACATCACGTTGAGTCCTACCAATGATGTCAATATCGTCAGCGTATGTGCCTCTGGTGTTGGCTTTGGAGTTTTGCACAATCCTCTCAAGAATCAGATTAAAGAAGTCACATGACAGCGCATCGCCTTGCCTAAATCCTTTTTTGGTATCGAATGTGTCGGTGAGGTCGTTTCCGACCCTGATGGTGCAGCGAGAATTCTCCATCTTCATCCTACACAAACGGACGAGTTTGGGCGGTATACCAAAACTAGATATGGCTCTGTATAGTTCGTCTCAATAAATGCTGTCGTATGCGGCTTTGAAATCGATAAATAGGTGGTGGGTATCGATTTGGACTTCTTGGGTTTTTTCCAGGATCTGCCGAAGTGTGAAAATTTTATCGATTGTGGACTTTGCTGGCCTAAAACCACACTGATAAGGGCCGATCAGGTTGTTGGTAAACGGTTTCAGGCGCTCACGTATTACGGCAGATAGGATCTTGTAGGCGATGTTGAGTAGACTTATGCCTCTGTAGTTCAGAGGCATTGGCAGCCTTGGCTGCTACAAGGTAGTGATCCGAGTCGATGTTAGCTCCTCGGAATGTTCGGACATCCAAAATACTGGATGCGTGCCTCTTCTCTATCGCAATGTGATCAATTTGGTTGACCGTTCGTTGAACTGTAGACCGCCATGTCACCTTATGGATATCGAGGTGAGGAAACCGTGTGCTGGCTATAGTGGCATTTCGTTCAGTAGCGAAATCAATTAGCCTAATTCCGTCACCAGACGTGTTGTCGTGTAGGCTATGTTTTCCGACAATACTTCTAAAGATGTCTTCTCTTCCTACCTTTGCGTTAAAATCTCCCAGCACGATTTTAACATCGTACTTTGGTAGTCGCTCATAGGTTTTGTCAAGGAGCTCGTAAAAGCAATCCTTAGCTATATCATCTTTTTCTTCCGTCGGAGCGTGAGCGCATATAAGGCTTATGTTGGCGAATTCGGCCTTGATGCGGATTGTTACTATGCGTTCGCTAATGTCTTGGAAACATAAGACTTCTTGCCTAAGTCTGGCACTTATAACAAATCCGCATCCGAATAGTCGCTGTTTCTGCTCACTATAACACGGTCCGTAGTAGATGTCACAGTTTTTCACCCGCCCATCCAATCGTATTTCCTGGATGGCAGTAATATCTGCTTTGTAGCAGTTTAGGGCTTCCGCTAGTTGTTCGCCTGCACCTCTCCTGTTTAATGTTCTCACATTCCAGGTGCAGATACGAACGTCGTTGTCCTTTTTTCGTTTAGCAGGGTCGTCAACAATAAAATCCGTCCTTTCCGAGGCTATTGGTTGCTCCGTAACAATATTTTTTTTGTGGCTGGGTAGTTAACCCAAAGCACAACCCCCAACCTGGAGGGCCAGTTCCAATTTATTAGATACCCCTAGGACACGGGGCCATCAGTATCCACTACGGGATTGAGTGCTGCCGTTGGCCTTTCGGTTCAACCGCCACCATCTCTGTTCAAGGGGCCCTAACCCTTGAAAATCCTAGACAACCTGTTGTCCGAATATGTCAGAGCAGATCATCTAGGTTCGCCTGGGACAGCAGGCCGGGTGTTCATCCGTGCCATTCTCACTAGGGTGTTTGTAGTGTTGCTGTTTTTCGTCGTGTTATCAACACTCGCACTTATCGTTTAGCAAGTCAAATCCGGTTGGATGAGACCAGTACCCCATGGTTACCACTTGGAGGTAAAAATAAGCACATTTGATGTGTAGTCAGAGTTACAACACTGGGCATTGCCAAGTTAACGCCAATCAGAGTCTACCCTCGTTCTACAACACCCAACCATCCACGCATTACCTTGAAAACATAATAAAAAAACGAAGATCGCATCAATATAGCTTAGGAAAATAAGCCTTGATACTATGGCCCATCTTGTACTCAGCTATATGCATACATCTTCTCACATCATTGTATCGGAATAGATATTCCACTAGATATAGGGTGTACCCCCACAATGGCCCCTAAAAAAATGCTATCCGTTTCCGACTATCACGATTTGCTTAATGTGGCTCTAAATCCGGATCTGAATTCCACAATCATGTAAGTTCAGCATTAAAAAAAAAAACAAAATAATCGCTGAGAATTTTCGACAACCTTCTTCTAAATCATTTCCATTTCACTTTGCATACCTTCACCCACCCCCAGATTTATAAATACAAGAGTTTACGATTACGATGTGGAATCAGAATCAGAGCAGCCTCGTTCTGATTTTAGCGTGAACTCAGCTGTCATTGTGTGCCCCAAAATGAGAACTTCTATAAATATCCCCTCTGATGGTTGTAAATATTATTTCCCACGCAACACTTTCAACCTAAGACTTCCGATTGATTTCTGAAAATGTATCCATATCCATACCCATGCTGGCACTTTGCACTCTCGATTCGTTCTAATGCCCTGACACTGTGGTGTGATTTAACGCGCTATTCGTGGATACCTGTCACCTGCACAATGGCATTTAATTGTCAGGAAAATATTTCCGAAATCCCCCTATGAATAGGTTTCGACTTAAAATTGTTCGCCGCGAGTTGTGTGCGCTCGTGTAAACAAAAGGCGCGACTTCATATAGCCGGCTTATTACGTCTCTTCTTCTTCTTCATCGATTTCTGAAGAACTAATCCTAATTGGGTGTCAAGAAGGGTCAGTTCTTTCGACCGGTTGCAGGGAAGCCCTTATTAAGAGCGCGCTTGTGAATTCCCATTGTAATGGGAGATTCCATTGTGAAGAATCTCAACACCTTATCGCATGAATCGGGTGGCTTGGCTACCTAATACCCATTCTTCACACGCACACTCTTCCTCAAAACGATTTCTTATCGCCGTTAAATGTCAAGCAGGACGTAATCTCACTTCAGAGCTCGTCAGAGAAACAGTGACTCACTTCTGGGTCTTAAAATAAATTCTTCTTAAAAAAAAAACGCAGAACAATAGATACCCGAGCATGGGGTAGGAGTACCCCGTATCAAGTCGGGGATACGGAACACCGATAGAAACCACCGACCTACAATAATAACGTAATACCGGTCAAAGGAGAGCACATGCATCGACCGAACGACCGACGTCATCTATGGCACCGGCGTTGACGTCGATGTTGTGCTCATCAATACGCCACCACGACGAGAGGGCACTTTATCCTTTTTTAGGCGCCCGGTTCGTTTGTTGGTCTTAAATTAAACAACCCCCATGCATTGGGTGCACTCTCCTCGAAGGTTTTTTTTTTTTTTTTACGAAAGCAAACCACCTGGTGTATCATTAGGAACACCCCGGATACAATGGGGTGCTATGTGTTTATCTGGCATCTGTCCTTTGGCCAAGGAAAAGGGTCAAGAGGCACACAGCTTGTGTCGATTCAAAGGAGGAGTATGATCTCATGAGCTGTTGTTTCTGGTTTTGTTGTTCCCATCGTCTTGTTCTTGTTCTTGTTAATTATTTATTAATAAATCCTGCGTCATGAGACTTTTGCCGAGCGATGTGAAAGGCCAAAAGGCGGAAAGGAATCATCTTCATCCTTAGCACACGCAGGGACCTATAACAGCAGCAGCATTGCCGTTCGTCGTCGTCGTCGTCGTCCTCATCATCATCATCGGCGTCATCACTCATCGGAGTCGTGTCTGTTGCTGATGCTCTTTGGGGGGATGTTTCTAATTAATGGGTCCATGAGCCGGGCACACACACATGCACTCGATTGAATTATGAAAATCAATAAAAAACGGATAACATTGACGTAGCATTGCACATGCATACACACACACACACTCTAGAGAGAGAGTCGGAAATCTCGTTAAGGGGTTTCGTCGAGGCATGCATAGTCGTACCTTCTCGTAATTCACACCCACATGTGGTTACGATAATGAGCTAATGATACGGTATAGCGGTGGTCATTAGGAAGGAATCCTTTTTGATGTGTTTTCCTGTCCCCTTAATGGGGCTCGAATGGAAAACCCTTTACCGTTCTAGTATGGACATCCATTGAATGGTTATGACGGCATTTGTGGCCTTTCTTTGTGAGAAGTACAGATGATCCGATCAGTAAGGTTAACCCTTATTGACATAGGTGCCTTCTGATGATGATTGTAGGATTGCTTTGAAGCGCTCTTCCTTCAATTGTACACCTGGATTGTACTCTGTAATTAGATGAAGCTCGTTTCATAACCAATTTAAAATTCAAGTGGAGACCGCTGAGGGTCTAGCACCTTGACCTTAGATAGGCACCCTTATTGCGAAGATTAACTTTCAATCATTCTATTTCCAGGCGGGAGCGGAAGAACTACGAAGATGGAGTCTACAGTCCCAGTTAAGATGGACAAAGTGATTAACCTTTATGAGTTGTTTCGACATATTCGGACAACAGGTCATCTAGGAATCTCATGGGTAAGTCAGGTCTTTTGAGCAGAGATGATGGCGGAAAAGCTGAAAGGCCAACGGCAGCGCAAAATCCTGTAGTGGATGCTTAGATATGGCCACGAGTCCTAGGTATATCCAATATATTGGAACTGGCTCTCCAGGTTGCGGTTGTGCTATCGGTTAACTAACCACCCACGGAAGCAATCAAGAGCCTAGGAAAGGAATGATTTTATTATTGACGAACATGCTAAACGAAAAACGACGTTCGTATTTTGAACCTTGAATGTGAGCTGCATCGGGCGAACAACAAAGTCCAAATCTACTATTTACCTACTTACTTACTTAAGTGGCGCTACAGTCCGGAATGAACCTGGGCCTCAACCAACATGCCTCTCCAATTAGCCCGGTCCTTAGCTAACTGCCTCCAGTTGCGCACTCCAAGTTGGTTGAGGTCAGTTTCTACTTGGGCGCACCACTTAAGGCGAGGTCTTCCTCTACTGCGTCCGACGTCTGGCTGGGAATCGAAGACTCTGCGAGCCGGAGTATTGGTGTCCATTCTTTCTACATGTCCTAGCCATCTTAAACGTCCAATGCGGAGTTTTTTTGACAAGGGGTATGTCGCTACAGATCGTATAGTTCGTGGTTGAATCTTCGTCTCCATAGCCCGTCAACACAAACGGGACCGAAGATTTTCCGAAGAATTTTCCGCTCGAATCGACCAAGGATTTCTTCATCCGCTTTTGATACGGTCCATGCTTCAGCACCGAAGAGCAGGACTGGGATGATCAGGGTCTTATATAGGATCTCCTTAGTAGTTCGATTCAGAGCTTTACTACTAAATTGCCTTCTTAGCCCGAAGAAACAGCGAGTTATTCTTCGTTTGATTTCTGACGAGAAGTTGTTGTCAGAGTTAATAGCGGAGCCGAGGTCGACAAAGCCCCGTACTACCTCAAAGTTATTTTTGCCAATGGTTAAGCTCTGTTCAATACGTCGATGTTGTGTTTTTTTGAGTTGTCAGCCCAAATTTACTCCCTCATTTACTGCTTAACCCATTTTTGCCGCTTCCTTCTCTATACTAGCAAACGTGGCTATGACATCACGTTGAGTCCTTCCAATGATGTCAATATCGTCAGCGTATGCTAGTAGTTGCACCGACATTTGGAAAGTTGTGCCTCTGGTGTTGGCTTTGGAGTTTTGCACAATCCTCTCAAGAATCAGATTAAAGAAGTCACATGACAGCGCATCGCCTTGCCTAAATCCTTTTTTGGTATCAAATGTGTCGGTGAGGTCGTTTCCGACCCTGATGGTGCAGCGAGAATTCTCTATCGTCATCCTACACAAACGGACGAGTTTGGGCGGTATACCAAAACTAGACATGGCTCTATACAGTTCGTCTCTATAAATGCTGTCATATGCGGCTTTGAAATCGATGAATAGGTGGTGGGTATCGATTTGGACTTCTTGAGTTTTTTCCAGGATCTGCCGAAGTGTGAAAATTTGTGGACTTTCCTGGCCTAAAACCACACTGATAAGGGCCAATCAGGTTGTTGGTAAACGTTTTCAGGCGTTCACATATTACGGCAGATAGGATTTTGTAGGCGATGTTGAGAAGACTTATGCCTCTGTTGTTGGCGCAGTTCAGAGGGTCTCCTTTTTTTTTTGTGGATCGGGCAAACGATGCTGAGGTTCCATTCTTCAGACATGCTTTCAACTGACCAGATTTGGCTTATGAGTTGGTGGATGTTGCTTACCAAGTCATCTCCGCCAGCATTATAAAGCTCAGCGGGAAGGCCATCATTTCCGGCGGCCTTATTAAGCTTGAGTTTAGATATAGCTATCCTCACTTCACTTAGGTCGGGTGGTTGGCAGTTTTCACTGTCGTTGCCAATATTAAATGGTTCGTTCTACCTGACAGAGGAATGTTGTTCGTCATCGCCGTTTAACAGTCTGCAGAAGTGGTTCTTCCATATCCTCAGCATCGACTGTGTCTCAACTACGATATTTCCTTGTTCATCTCGACAGGATTCTGTTCGAGCCTTGTATCCTTGGCTTTGACGTTTTACACTTTGGTAAAACTTGCGAACATCGTTCCTGGAGTGGCACCTCTCTATATCCTCGATCGCGCGCTTTTCTTGCTCTGTTTTCTTCTTCCTGAAAAGCCGATGTTCTTCCCTTCTTCTTTGCCAATAGAGCTCAATGGCAGCTCTCGTCTTCACCTGCAGCTTAGCCTTGTAGGCCTCGTTCTTAGCTGCGAGCATCTTTCGGCATTCCTCATCAAACCAGGGGTTTCTTGCTGGTGGCCACTCTGTTACCTCAGAGAATGAGTGGAATACAAGACCCGAATGAAAGCCAATACAAGGTGGAAGTCATTGACTACCTGCGAAATATCTCGGAAGCTCTGGCCAGAATACAACAGGAACCGGACCAAAAAACTTTTGCGGTACGACAGAATCTCCCTATCTAAACTGGTAAAGGCTCTCACTGGTCACAACTTTTTCAGAACCCACACAATGCAACTAAATCTCACGTATGACGACATCTGTAGAGTCTGTGGTGATGAAGAAACACATGAGGATACACCTCATTACCTCTGTCACTGCCCGAGTCTCTGTCACCTGAGGAACAGAACACTTGGAAGCTACTACTTCCAAGACATCCAAGAACTTTCCGATTCTCCATTACCCTATCTTTACAGGTTCCTACAAACATCAGAATGGCTGGATAGAGTGGAGTAACCCAAAGTCACAATAAGAAAGGACGTAATCCCACCAAGGGTATCACAATGGGTCCACTTGGACCTAAGTGCGGCGGAATAGAGGATCCTCTACTCCGAAACCTAACCTAACCTACTCCCACCAGTAAGAAACCCTTCGTTTGATTAGAAATGCGGAAATGATCGCAGCCAAGAACGAGGCATGCAAGGCAAAGATGCAGGTGAAGACGAGAGCTGCTACTAAGCTCTACAGGTAAAGAAGAAGGAAAGAACACTCGCTTTTCAGAGAGAAGAAAAAAGACCGAGCTTTACAAATCCGGCGGTGATGTCTTGGTAAGTAACACCCACCAATTCATAAGCTAAATCTGTTCGGATGAAAATATGCCCGAAGAATGGAATCTCAGCATCGTTAAAAAATAGGAGACCCTCTGAACTGCGCCAACTAAAGAGGCATAAGTCTTCTCAACATCGCCTACGAGATCCTATCTGCCGTAATATGCGAACGCCTGAAACCGTTTGCTAACAACCTGATCTCGCTGCTTTGTCAAGGTCGGAGACGACACATTCGATACCAAAAAAAGATTAAGGCAAGGTGATGGACTGTCATGGGACTTCTTCAATCTCATTCTTGAGAGGAATGTGCAAGACTCCGGAGCCAACACCAGAGGCAAAATCTTCTAAAAATCGGTGCAAGTACTAGCATACGCCAGCGATATTGACATCATTGGTCGGACGCAATGGGATGTCATGTCACGTTTGCTAGTATAGATAAGGATGCGGCAAAAATGGGTTTAACAGTTAATGAGCAAATGTCAACACAAAGAACGTCATCATTGGCAGATATACCTTTGAGGTAGTACGGGACTTTGTCTTCCTCATCACCGCTGTTAACTCTGACAACAACATCTCGTCAGAAATTAAACGAAGAATTACTAATGCCAACCGCTGTTTCTTCGTGTTTGGAAGGCAATTTAGTAGTAAAGCCCTCACTCGAACTACTAAGGAGATCCTATATAAGACCCTTATCATCCCAGTCCTGCTCTACTGCGCTGAATCATGGACCTTTTCAAAAGTAGATGAAGAAATCCTTGGTCGATTCGAGAGAAACATTTTTCAAAAAATCTTCGGTCCCGTTTGCGTTAACGGGCTATGGAGACGAAGATTCAACCAAGAACTTTACGAGCTGTACAGCGACAGGCCCTTGGTCACAAAAACCCTCATTGGACCTTTAAGATTGCTAGGACTTGTAGAATAACGGATACCAATACTATCGCTACCAGAGACTTCGATTCCAAACCAGTAGAGACGTCTGACGCAGTAGAGGAAGACCTCGCCTTAAGTGGCTCCCACAAGTAAAAACCGATCTTAACCAACTTGGAGTGCGCAACTGGAGGCAGTTCGCTAAGGATCGCGCTAATTGGAGAGGCATGTTGGTTGAGGCCCAGGTTCATTACGGACTGTTGCGCCACTTAAGTAGTAAGTACGTTGAAGACGATTATGCTTGAGTGGACGCTACCGTAGACGCCTCCAGCATTAACAGCACACCATTTTTTTTTCTGTTTGGGGGAGAAGAAATGCTTTATACACCATAAGGGCGTTTGACCATCCCAGTGTGTTCGACTCCCCTTAGTGTTACTAAGTTTCAACTAAGTGTCAACTTAAAACTGCTGTTACCCCATCCCACCCCATCCCCTACAGTTCCAATTACTTCAAAGGGTCTATAATTATACGAACTTTCAGGCTAAGACTGTCGCGAAATCTCAGGAAACTGTGAGGCTGATAATGCTGAGAATGGGAGCCACCCTCGACTTTCTATCTCAGATGGAACCAGAAGCAGACTGTAGATATATAAATTGCAGAACGTTTCAAACAAGTTTTGTCTTCCAGGACACAATGATCGCCTTACGGGACACTGCCGCAACGGCCTAAACGTGAAAAGGTTTAGCCTCGACACCAATGACCACTATAGGCAAATTAATTGGAAAGAAATGATGGATCCACGTGGTATCACAAAAAACATCTCTGCCACAAAAGTATGCAGGCTACGCGTGCAGCCCCCATAATTAAACGTAACCTAACCTATAGCGTGCTTGATATTCGCGGTCGTTCCATCCCTAGAACAAGGAGCTGATTGAAGTCGACGTTGGCCACTCAGAATTTTCGGATATTCAATGTGATCAGTTTGATTGACAAGTCTCCCCATGCCTACCAAGGTTTTCAAATTGTATCTGTCAGTGGTTCGTGCATTAGACTACTAAACGCTGGGCTCCTGACCCAAGTACCGAATGTAATAACGCCCAAGTTCATAAAACTGTCATGAGGAGGTTCTCAAATGTGCTTCCGGAATCGGACTTAAGCTGTAAGCCTCATTCTTTGTACCAAAATTATATTTTCGGACACAAAAATGAATGGAAAAGCTGGGTTTGAGTTCCTGTAATGCGAGTTTTTGCATGTGGTAGTTTCTTTGAAAATTCAATTGGCCACTAGCGGTTTCCAGATTTGTTATTAAAATCCTCTAGCTCTAGTTCACGTCTTCATATCTGTTCGATATGATTACTTTACAGGAGCATTTTAAATCTTAGAAAAAAACGTTCAATCTTAAAACCGCAAGTCTACGCACCACATATTACATTTAGGCTTGAAAAAACACAGTTCCGAGATTGCTTGAAACGCAAATCGAACCATTGGAAGACCCTGTACCAAGTTGATGGATGTATGTGCTGTCGAAAACTTGTCAATACTCCTAAGTCACAATCGTGTTCTAGTACGCTTCATCCATCTCAAATTCAAGTGTCACCTGTTAAAGAAACGTCAAAAAAAAACCATTTCCCTCTACGACCCCACCCTGGAACAAATTAAAATTACATACCTGCTCCAAGCTTGCTGAGAACTTACTGACAACTTTTAAACGGTCTTTCTTCTGGAGACGTCTATCTTGGGTTTTTATTGTTCCGCTGATTGATGGCAAAACAAACCCATCCACCAGTTTAATAATTCAAATTAGTTACGGAAAATTCACCGTCAACGGGCGGCAAAGTGCACACACTTGTTTCTCCTTTTATTGTTCCAGCCAGCCGCGCTTCAAGTCTGTGGAACGATGCACTTCTGCACTTGCACACCATATACCGTGGCAACCAATTGCGCTCTAACCCTACCCTAGATAGGTATTTCACTCTTCTTTGCCATCTTCTGCTCGTTTATTAGTTCAAGGTGTGCCACATACAGAGTTTGTTTGCAAAAAAAAAAGCAAGTGAGAGCCATTAAGTCATGCCAAGGGGTGAGGACTGGGATGAGACCAACAATAGGAAGAGCGCCCATCACATTTGGAAGAGTTTGAGGTGGCCCATGGAACAAAGAGCTTACAAACTTCAACTCCAGCCACTACTGGCATGTTTGGCTGTCTGCTGCACCGACTCGACCGTTTTGCCGACGAGACATTAAACAGTCAACCACTCTCCAGTTTATCACCGAGAGATGTACCTAGATAGGAGTACGAGTACGAGTTCGAGTACACGTATCTACAGCGAGAGCTCCCCTTCCTGACTGGCAAACTTTGGCATCTCCCCTTTGGTACAACTGGTGTATCGATTCACTGAGCTGAGGTGTATGGTTAGTCAGCTCATGCCAGCGCCAAATGGGATGGGATCCACTTCGTTGGATGCACTTGGTGTGGTGAGCTAATCGTTTCATTTGGACAAATGATTCATAGTTAATCGGTTACGTCTTCCTCTTCCTCTGATGATGCTGCGCTTCTGCTGCTGGGTGCTGCCTCCATCTCTGAAGAGACGATAATTGCAAAGGGGATCCGCCAGCCAACGCGGATGGGTTGGGATTAGGATGGTGGGGGCTTCTCCACCATATACCGAAATATGACTTCGATTAAACAATAAACATAACTTAGGCGTCTATGCGCAGCTTAAAATGTCAACCACCGTGAGAGACGAGACGCGACGCTTTAATCGATGGTGGCGAACGCCTTCACTCGTGCGTTTTGAAATGACTATATGCGCGAGCGGTGATTTGTCGATTTTCGTCAGATTTACATCGACATTGTTCGATTATTCAAGAAGTAGCTAGCATTTCACGGAATCGCAGGGAATTTATAGGTGCTGCACCTTTTCCCCCAGATATAGACAGAGATTAACCTAAATGCCTAAGATTCTAGCGGGGGTTCGGCTAGAGGTTTGATATATGAAGATGCCAAAAGTGGAGAAGGAGGAGGGCCCATTACATGGAGATGTCTTTTTAATCGTAGATATCCGTTATTTTTAGAGAACTCCTCCATTATGCGTCTCATCAGCTATAGGTGCCTATGGGTTACATCGGAACTACCTACTGACAGTGGTTTAATATTTATATAGGGTCTTAACCAGGCTTAAGTGAAGGTAAATGAATTCTTCAAAATACCGATTGCAACAAAATCAGGTTCATAAAACCTTGCAAAATAATAAGAAGACCAGATCTGCCTCTTACTGATGTTTTCATAGTTCAAATAGCGGGGTAAAAAAGGGTGTCTAAGCTCTGTAACCCAATTTAGAGCCAGACCACAGAAAAATCATTATCTCTGTGCCATTGGGGTACTCGAATCAAACCATGCAATCAACAATTTATACGCAATCAGTAACGGTATCAATGAAACCCTACCAGCCAGTGGTTTTATGAAACTGCAATAGAACCAAGCGGATTAATCAAGATTTATCAATTAACTGATCTTTGTTCAAGGCATAGAGGTATTTCTTTAAAAAACAAAAACACCATCCAACAAGCTACGGTTCAATAAACCATGTTCCCAGGTGCGGATCCGCCAAGTAGCGACTGACGAACTCGAAGTCGTTGGAGTAAAGCCATTCACAATAGTTAAGGCTTGACGGGAGAACCATAAACTACCGATCTTTCTCGTACAGCTATCGCCCCGTTGCAACCTAGAAAAGTTGAGGAGTATATCAGCCCTCGAGTTCCAAGGAGCATGCGTTGCCAAGGTTCGGCCACGCTTCAACCAATTGCGAAATTCAGTCACGCTGTGCCAAGTGTGTAAAGAACCACAACATAGGAGAGTGTAGGGTAGACTAAACTGGGTCAATGATACTACCCAGCTTAAATGTGGTCTTTGCGGAGGCGGAGGGACCCCACAAACTATCGAGGCTGTCCAAAGTTACAGCAAATAAAAATCAACAAAAAAGCGAAGCAAGCGGTAGTGGCCACCCATTAGCCACCCATTCGCCCTTCCTCAATGTCCGTTAATCTCCAAACTTTCTACACCCAAATGGCGACAGGAAGGGGAAAAACAGTTCAGCATTCCCAAAGGAAGCCAGAAAGGGCCCCGTGCTCCAGGCTCGAGCAGTGGATGCGGATTTGTTGACTGCGTTGCGGACCATTTAAGGTCCGCCAAACGGTCTTTAAAATCAGTTACGGGAGAAGGCGTTAAGGTTGACTATATCTACTTCTTCTTCCCAAGCTTAAAGCACCAAAAATCGTATAGGCAGAGCGCTCAAGGAGACCCTCAAAGAGCCTGGCCTGGCTGTGAATGTAAATTCACTGAAGAGGACCGAACGTAGAACTAATCTTTCCAGTTGCTTAAAGATCGAATTCCCAATGCGCTTATGGCTAGCGAAACTAAGCTAAGCCAGAAGCATAAACTGATTAACACTCAAGGGGGCGGGGTCGCTATCTTTATACGAAAAGGCAGTCATTATAAAGTCATGGTTAGTGGTGAAGTGAGCCGATTCCGGCTACTAGAAGCCTGCGTTATATGCATTCCTCTCCAACAAGGGAACCAACTATATGTGATAGCTGCGCACCGGGAGCTCCTATACCTACTCTTTTTACAAAAGAGCTCGGAAAACTTTTCGAATCTCTAATACTGAACTCGGTGGAGAAATTCTGATTTGAATGTCAAACACGAAGATTGGGGAAATCAACTACAAAATCATCGGGGTAACTATCCATACAATTGGATGGTTCACTACAATGTTGAATATAGGATCGACATTCTCGCCACAGGGAGGCCATTGTTTCCAAAAAGCGGTGATTTTCTGGATCTCTTACTGCAAGACACAAGACTGACAGTTACTGACAGAGTAGGTCAACACCAGCGAAACTGTTTACGAACGATCGAGTACGACAGTGACCGCTGTGTATTCGCCGCCATAATACAGCTTCCGAACGAGCTTGTTTCGTTGTAGGAGCATGTGTCAGTGCATTCTTGTCAAGAGAATTACGTCCGAGTGCCATATCACCACCAAACAACAGAAACCTGACAAACCACGAAATCAACGAATACTTACAACAAATGGGCGAAACGATTCAAAGAACAATGACCGTCCTGTTCATTGTTCCAACCATACAGACAAAAAAGCGGACTTCTGACAAGACTAAAACTTCTGTACAGACAACTGACAAGCACACGAGACCTGGAGATTAGTACGCTGAAGTCGATTAAAACTGCATCAACCAATTACTTACTTACTTAAGTGGCGCTACAGTCCGAGATGAACCTGGACCTCAACCAACATGCCTCTCCAATTAGCCCGGTCCTTAGCTAACTGCCTCCAGTTGCGCACTCCAAGTTGGTTGAGGTCGGTTTCTACTTGTGCGCGCACTTAAGGCGAGGTCTTCCTCTACAGCGTCCGACTCGAAGACTCTGCGAGCCGGAGTATTGGTGTCCATTCTTTCTACATGTCCTAGCCATCTTAAACGTCCAATGCGGAGTTTTTTGACTAGGGGTATGTCGCTGTACAGCTCGTATAGTTTGTGGTTGAATCTTCGTCTCCATAGCCCGTCAACGCAAACGGGACCGAAGATTTTCCGAAGAATTTTTCTCTCGAATCGACCAAGGATTTCTTCATCCACTTTTGGTACGGTCCATGCTTCAGCACCTTAAAGCAGCACCGGGATGATCAGGGTTTTATATAGGATCTCCTTAGTAGTTCGAGTGAGGGCTTAATTACTAAATTGCCTTCTTAGCCCGAATAAACAGCGGTTGGCAAGAGTAATTCTTCGTTTGATTTCTGACGAGATGTTGTTGTCAGAGTTAATAGCGGAGCCGAGGTAGACAAAGTCCCGTACTACCTCAAATTTATATCTGTCAATGGTGACGTTCTGTCCAATTCTTCGATGTTGTGTGTCCTTTCGTGTTGACAGCATATACTTAGTCTTACCCTCATTTACCTACTGCTAAACCCATTTTTGCCGCTTCCTTCTCTATACTAGCAAACGTGGCTATGAAATCACGTTGAGTCCTACCAATGATGTCAATATCGTCGGCGTATGCTAGTAGTTGCACCGATTTTTGGAAAATTGTGCCTCTCGGGAGTTTTGCACAATCCTCTCAAGAATCAAATTGAAAAAGTCACATGACAGAGCATCGCTTTGCCTAAATCCTTTTTTGATATCGAATGTGTCGGTGAGGTCGTTTCCGACCCTGATGGAGCAGCGAGAATTCTCCATCGTCATCCTACACAAACGGACGAGTTTGGGCGGTATACCAAAACTAGGCATGGCTCTGTATAATTCGTCTCTATAAATGCTGTCGTATGCGGCTTTGAAATCGACAAATAGGTGGTGGGTATCGATTTGGACTTCTTGGGTTTTTTCCAGGATCTGCCGAAGTGTGAAAATTTGATCGATTGTGGACTTTCCTGGCCTGAAACCACACTGATGAGGGCTGATCAGGTTGTTGGTAAACGGTTTCAAGCGTTCACATATTACGGCAGATAGGATCTTGTAGGCGATGTTGAGCAGACTGATGCCTCTGTAGTTGGCGCAGTTCAGAGGGTCTCCTTTCTTGTGGATCGGGCAAACGATCCTGAGGTTCGATTCTTCAGGCATGCTTTCAACCGACCAGATATGGCTTATGAGTTGGTGGATTTTACTTACCAAGTCATCTTCGCCAGCTTTATAAAGCTCAGCGGGAAGGCCGTCATTACCGGCGGCCTTATTAAGCTTGAGTTTAGATATAGCTATCCTCACTTCACTTAGGTCGGGTGGTTGGCAGTTTTCGCTGTCGTTGCCAATATTAAATGGTTCGTTCTGCCTGACAGCGGAATGTTGTTCGTCTTCGCCGTTTAACAGTCTGCAGAAGTCATTCTTCCATATCCTCAGCATCGACTGTGTCTCAACTACGATATTTCCTTGTTCATCTCGACAGGATTCTGTTCGAGCCTTGTATCCTTGGCTTTGACGTTTTACACTTTGGTAAAACTTGCGAACATAGTTCCTGGAGTGGCACCTCTCTATATCCTCGATTGCCATTCTTCTTCGACATTAGACGCTGGAGGTGTTGTGTGAATCGAGAAGTTAGGGGATACGCATTGCGCGAAGGTCTTGGCGGTCTCTGACGATTGCAGTCTTTTGACATTAAATTTTTTCACAGTATTTCTAGTTTATTGTGGCGTGGTGGATATCCGCATCCTTACCTTGGCTACAACACGGTAGTGGTCCGAGTCGATATTGCCTTTTGTCTATCGCAATGTGATCAATTTGGTTGACTGTTCGTTGATCTGGAGACCACCAAGTCCCCTTATAGATATCGAGGTGAGGAAACCGTGTGCTGGCTATAGTGGCATTTCGTTCCGTAGCGAAGTCAATTATCCTAAGTCCGTTACCAGACGTGTTGTCGTGTAGGCTATATTTTCCGACAGTACTGCTAAAGATGTCTTCTCATCCTACCTTTGCGTTAAAATCTCCCAGCACGATTTTAAACTCGTAATTTGGTAGTCGCTCATAGGTTTTGTCGAGGCTCGTAGAAGCAATCCTTAGTTATATCATCTTTTTCCTCCGTCGGAGCATGAGCGCATATGAGGCTTATGTTGGCGAATTTGGCCTTGATGCGGATTGTTACAATGCGTTCGCTAATGTCTTGGAAACATAAGACTTCTTGCCTAAGTCTGGCACTTATAACAAATCCGCATCCAAATAGTCGCTGTTTCTGCTCACTATAACACGGTCCATAGTAGATGTCACAGTTTTTCATCCTCTTTTTGCCCGGCCCATCCCATCGTATTTTCTGGATGGCAGTAATGTCTGCTTTGTAGCAGTTTAGGGCTTCCGCTAGTTGTTCGCCTGCACCTCTCCTGTTTAATGTTCTTACATTCCAGGTGCAGATACGAACGTCGTTGTCCTTTTTTCGTTTAGCATGGTCGTCAACAATAATATCAGTCCTTTCCGAGGCTATTGGTTGCTTCGTAACAATATTTTCTTTCCGTGGATGGGTAGTTAACCCAAAGCACAACCCCAACCTGGAGGGCCAAGCCCTTGTTTTGACCCTAGGACAGCGGGCCGGAAAAAATACCGATATCAGTAGCCCATTTTTGGGGTATGAGCGCTGCCGTTGACCCATTGAGGGCTCCTCCGCCACCAACTCTTTTCCAATACCCTCCCTATGGACCTGGTGTTCAAATATGTCGAAGCAGCTCATATAGGGATTTCACTACCAGTTCGATCAAACTGGAGCTGTAGGCGCCACCGTTGACTCCATCTAGGGAATTCCTCCAATGCCGCTTGAGAGTGAGTGCCTTAGTGAGAGGACACTCCTCCCCCCTCTCTCGTTTGCTGCCACCAACGACCTTCCACAGGAGTTTAATACCCCATCTCCAGTCGAGGTACTAGGCACCCACCAGTCTCCAGCGTGGAGGTGAGAATAGGAGTTGATAGTGAGGGGCTAGTGTGAGAACGCTTGTGTCCTCATATAATCGCACCGCTATCCTTAAGCACCAGCTCAACCTAACCAAAGTTATATATTACTTGTGCGCGGAGGTTGATGCCTACAGAAATAACTGCTTGTGGAAATTAAATTTGATTGCCTTATAGAGGAATAATTGTTAGTTGGGGTTTCTATCTCTATTCTGCTCTATTTCTGTTTGTTAGAAACTGCGTATAGAAACTTACATAGGGGTATGTAAGTTTCTATACGGTAAGTTATAAAAATCTCAGTCGCACCTGTAAAGATGCAGTAAAATGGCAGGAAAAACGAAGAAGCTCTAGTATTCAGATACCTTTCATCATCAATTAAGACAATTCTATGTGTACCCTAGGTCAATGATCTAATCACGAACTCTTATGAAACATCGACAACACCATCGAATGCGCTTTCTAGAAATCGAAAAGCGCCTCCAACAAAATGGGTACCTGCGATGTACTCGCATACATCTGAATTTTTAGGGACTATCTCCTCGAAATCAATCAATGACTCATTCATCTGAATAATGTATAATTACCGGTCAGTGATACAGGCGTGCAGTAATCACATACTTACATCATTAACTCTAACACTTGATCTACCGGTGGCTGCTGTGGCTTCGTAGCGGCGGCTGCGCACCTGACATACCAGACAAGTATATGCACAGGTAGGATGCGGGAATAGCGACATTTGCCACCCAACCCAACAGGTGATGCGGAAATTCATTAATCATTTCCCTATTATTCATCAAACCCCGCATACAATTTATCACAAACGTTAGACGAAATAACCATTAGACGATGTTCACGTCTCACGAGTGGGAAACACTATATGCCGGCCAGGTCGTAGACCATTGGAAAGACATATACCACCACCTGAGATGGGGCTTGATTGTGAGTCGTCTCCAATATTGCATATACTGGCGAGGAATGACAACAACTACACTCCTCTGTGACTAGTTGGTGGTTTTAGCAGACGGAATGATGAGATGCCGACCTGCCTCCCCATTTGTAATTGTTTTCGATACGAGAAAAGTCTGAAATTCCTGGTTCCGCGTGGAGCCACCACTAAGCATAGACACTGCAACCAATGAGACATCGCTCTTTTGCAAACAAACAAAAATAAAAACGTAAAACGTAAACGTAAACGCAAACGCAAAACGCATGAGTTCATGGTCAATTGGAAATGGCAATTGCTCATCCGTGTTAACCGTGATTACTGTATTCAGGCATTCAGCCATTTTTTTTATTCATTTTCTGCGAAATAGATATATTAATCAACAAAGAGGAGTGTATGTCAGATGCAAGGTACGTTGTATGCGGAGTTTTGGCCTTTAAAAGTGAGTGCAGCAGGCTTAACTGAACTTTGGAGTGCAGTCGAATGTGACAGTTGTTGTTAAACAGGAGCGGCAAGTCGATTCCATTGAGCTGAGTCCCTCCAGACAGTCAATAATGAAATAGAATTGGATTTATTGACTATGATGTCAATATGGTTTTTAAACTCCATTTTGGGTGCAAAATAGACACCTATGACCGACGCGACAGAGAATATGGCAAGAGAGAGAGAAAGAGAGAGAGAGTAAAGTAATATTTAGAGCGATCACGTTTAAGTGAAAATGTCATTAGCAGCACATTGTAGGGTTCAGATTGAAACCATTTTGAAAACAAAGAGCCCTATCATGATATCCGTTCGGAGATAAATTTCCTACGCAACGCAAATCCAGTCGGAGACTGAATTTTGGTTCACAGTATCCGTTATCTACACATCAAATGTGCTTATCTTTACCTCCAAGTGGTAACCATCGGGTACTGGTCTCATCCAACCGGATTTGACTTGCTAAACGATAAGTGCGAGTGTTGATAACACGACGAAAAACAGCAACACTATAAACACCCTGGTGAGAATGGCACGGATGAATACCCGGCCTGCTGTCCCAGGCGAACCTAGATGAGCTGCTCTGACATATTCGGACAACAGGTTGTCTAGGAATTTCAAGGGTTAGTCAGGCCCCTTGAACAGAGATGGTGGCGGATGAACCGAAAGGCCAACGGCAGCGCTCAATCCCGTAGTGGATACTGATGGCCCCGTGTCCTAGGGGTATCTAATAAATTGGAACTGGCCCTCCAGGTTGGGGGTTGTGCTTTGGGTTAACTACCCACCCACAGAAAAAAATCATGGTTACGAAGCAACCAATAGCCTCGGAAAGGACTGATTTTATTGTTGACGACCCTGCTAAACGAAAAAAGGACAACGACGTTCGTATCTGCACCTGGAATGTGAGAACATTAAACAGGAGAGGTGCAGGCGAACAACTAGCGGAAGCCCTAAACTGCTACAAAGCAGACATTACTGCCATCCAGGAAATACGATGGGATGGGCCGGGCAAAAAGAGGATGAAAAACTGTGACATATACTACGGACCGTGTTATAGTGAGCAGAAACAGCGACTATTCGGATGCGGATTTGTTATAAGTGCCAGACTTAGGCAAGAAGTCTTATGTTTCCAAGACATTAGCGAACGCATAGTAACAATCCGCATCAAGGCCAAATTCGCCAACATAAGCCTTATATGCGCTCACGCTCCGACGGAAGAAAAAGATGATATAGCTAAGGATTGCTTCTACGAGCTCCTCGACAAAACCTATGAGCGACTACCGAAGTACGATGTTAAAATCGTGCTGGGAGATTTTAACGCAAAGGTAGGAAGAGAAGACATCTTTAGAAGTATTGTCGGAAAACATAGCCTACACGACAACACGTCTGGTAACGGACTTAGGCTAATTGATTTCGCTACGGAACGAAATGCCACTATAGCCAGCACACGGTTTCCTCACCTCGATATCCATAAGGGGACATGGCGGTCTCCAGATCAACGAACGGTCAACCAAATTGATCACATTGCGATAGATAAGAGGCACGCATCCAGTATTTTGGATGTCCGAACATTCCGAGGAGCTAACATCGACTCGGATCACTACCTTGTAGCTGCCAAGGTAAGAATGCGGATATCCACCACGCCACAACAATCCAGAAATACTGTGAAAAAATTTAATGTCGGAAGACTGCAATCGCAAGAGACCGCCAAGACCTTCGCACAACGCGTATCCCTTAACCTCTCGATTAACACCATACCACCAGCATCGAATGTCGAAGAGCAATGGCAACGATGCCAACAGGCCATTAGATCAGCCGCAACTGATGTGCTAGGTTTCTCGCGCCCACCAGCAAGAAACCCCTGGTTTGATGAGGAATGCCGACAGATGCTCGCAGCCAAGAACGAGGCCTACAAGGCTAAGCTGCAGGTGAAGACGAGAGCTGCCATTGAGCTCTATAGGCAAAGAAGAAGGGAAGAACATCGGCTTTTCAGCAAGAAGAAAAAAGAGCAAGAAAAGCGCGCGATCGAGGATATAGAGAGGTGCCACTCCAGGAACGATGTTCGCAAGTTTTACCAAAGTGTAAAACGTCAAAGCCAAGGATACAAGGCTCGAACAGAATCCTGTCGAGATGAACAAGGAAATATTGTAGTTGAGACACAGTCGATGCTGAGGATATGGAAGAACCACTTCTGCAGACTGTTAAACGGCGATGACGAACAACATTCCGCTGTCAGGCAGAACGAACCATTCAATATTGGCAACGACAGCGAAAACTGCCAACCACCCGACCTGAGTGAAGTGAGGATAGCAATATCTAAACTCAAGCTTAATAAGGCTGCCGGAAATGACGGCCTTCCCGCTGAGCTCTATAAGGCTGGCGGAGATGACTTGGTAAGTAACATCCACCAACTCATAAGCCAAATCTGGTCGGTTGAAAGCATGCCTGAAGAATGGAACCTCAGCATCGTTTGCCCGATCCACAAAAAAGGAGACCCTCTGAACTGCGCCAACTACAGAGGCATAAGTCTCCTCAACATCGCCTACAAGATCCTATCTGCCGTAATATGTGAACGCCTGAAACCGTTTACCAACAACCTGATTGGCCCTTATCAGTGTGGTTTTAGGCCAGGAAAGTCCACAACCGATCAAATTTTCACACTTCGGCAGATCCTGGAAAAAACTCAAGAAGTCCAAATCGATACCCACCACCTATTCATCGATTTCAAAGCCGCATATGACAGCATTTATAGAGACGAACTGTACAGAGCCATGTCTAGTTTTGGTATACCGCCCAAACTCGTCCGTTTGTGTAGGATGACGATGGAGAATTCTCGCTGCTCCATCAGGGTCGGAAACGACCTCACCGACACATTCGATACCAAAAAAGGATTTAGGCAAGGCGATGCGCTGTCATGTGACTTCTTTAACCTGATTCTTGAGAGAATTGTGCAAAACTCCAAAGCCAACACCAGAGGCACAATTTTCCAAAAGTCGGTGCAACTACTAGCATACGCTGACGATATTGACATCATTGGTAGGACTCAACGTGATGTCATAGCCACGTTTGCTGGTATAGAGAAGGAAGCGGCGAAAATGGGTTTAGCAGTAAATGAGGGTAAGACTAAGTATATGCTGTCAACACGAAAGGACACACAACATCGACGAATTGGACAGAACGTCACCATTGACAGATATAACTTTGAGGTAGTGCGGGACTTTGTCTACCTCGGCTCCGCTATTAGCTCTGACAACAACATCTCGTCAGAAATTAAACGAAGAATTACTCTTGCAAACCGCTGTTTCTTCGGGCTAAGAAGGCAATTTAGTAGTAAAGCCCTCACTCGAACTACTAAGGAAACCCTATATAAGACCCTGATCATCCCAGTCCTGCTCTACGGCGCTGAAGCATGGACCGTATCAAAAGCGGATGAAGAAATCCTTGGTAGATTCGAGAGGAAAATTCTTCGAAAAATCTTCGGTCCCGTTTGCGTTGACGGGCTATGGAGACGAAGATTCAACCAAGAACTATACGAGCTGTACAGCGACATGCCCCTGGTCAAAAAACTCCGCATTGGACGTTTAAGATGGCTAGGACATGTAGAACGAATGGACATCAATACTCCGGCTCGCAGAGTCTTCGATTCCCAGCCAGACGTCGGACGCAGTAGAGGAAGACCTCGCCTTAAGTGGCGCGCACAAGTGGAAACCGACCTCAACCAACTTGGAGTGCGCAACTGGAGGCAGTTAGCTAAGGACCGGGCTAATTGGAGAGGCATGTTGGTTGAGGCCCAGGTTCATTCCGGACTGTAGCGCCACTTAAGTAAGTAAGTATCCGTTATCCGAAGTTGCAACAACGCATTCATTTGACATCAGCGAAAAACAGCAACCTCTTTGGTGTCCTCTTGCTCTTGGTGAAATTCCGAACATCAACATAACTTCATCAACTCAACCAAGCGTTCATATTCGGCCCTATCGAGGTATCCGTCGGAGCGGGAAATTCTCCGATTTTGTACGATTTGGAGGATTTTTGCTTCGAGGTATTCTTTCGAAAAGCTGTTCGGAATATTACTCTGACATTTTGTAACGCGTTGCGTTGAAGTGCGTTCAGGTGCATTTTTCGTGCACTTTTTGAGAGCTAAGTGCCATTCTTTTTCCGATTTCCTCCGACACAAATTCTTTGCGGAATTTATTTACGAATTGTAGTGAAGTGAAGCCGTCGCATTTGTGTAGTATTTTTGTTCCGATGACACATACCTCGAATGAAATTTAGACCTCCGACGAAGTATGCGTTGCTGAAAATTTTCCGCTCCGACGGATAACTCGATAGGGCTGATTGTTTGCTGCTTGTTTTTTTCATTCGAATTGTGACTAAAACACCAGTTTTCAACAAGATTGTTTTATTGAATACATTTTGTGCACTTACTAATATTTCCGCGACGAATAAATGTCGGAGACCATCGGAGAGAAATTGACATGTGGCTGTCAAAAACAGATTAAAAAAATGCAGCCCATCGCAATGAAACGTTATACTGCCGATGTGCGTTGCGCTTTGTCGGAGAAAAGTTCCGAACAACAGATCGGAACGATTACCATGAAGCAAACTTTTTCTTTCGAAACGGATACCATGATAGGTCAGAATAAAATTGTTTTAGTCGGTTTGAAGTGTAATCTTATCCCCAAGATGCCCTTTAATTACTTACTCATATAAGTGGCGCTACAGTCCGGAATGAACCTGGACCTCAACCAACATGCCTCTCCAATGAGCCCTATCCTTAGCCAAGTGCCTCCAGTTGCGCAATCCATGTTGGGTGAAGTCGGTTTCTACTTGTACGCGCCACATAAGGCGAGGTCTTCCGACGTCTGGCTGGAAATTGAAGACTCTGCGAGCCGGAGTATTGGTGTCCATTCGTTCTACATGTCCTAGGCATCTAAAACGTGCAATGCGGAGTTTTTTTTTGACTAGGGCCATGTCGTATAGTTCTTAGTTGAATCTTCGTCTTCATAGCCTGACTACGGAAACGGGACCGAAGGGTTTTCAAAAAAAATTTCGCTAAAAAAAGACCACGGTTTCTTCAATCGCTTTTGCTACGGTCCATGCCGTAGAGCAGAACTGGGATGATCAGGGTCTTTTTCCTTAGTAGTTCGAGTGAGGGCTTTACTACTGAATTGCCTTCATAGCCCGAAGAAAGAGCGGTTGGCAAGAGTAAATCTTCGTCTGACGAGATGTTGCTGTCAGAGTTAATAAGGGAGCCGAGGTAGACAAAGTCCCGTACTACAAGGTGGCGCAAAAGTAATCCTCCTATCAGAAAATTCTATAAATTTTGCGATTGGCCCCTAATGTCAGTTCTGTTTTGACATTTGTGTAGTAAACACATGCGAAATACACGTTAATAAACAAAGTTACGCTACACTGCTCCAGAACGCGGAATATTGGTGACTATTTATTTGAGCAATAATCGGTCGGTGACTTTGGCACAACGTGAATTTCGTCGCAGATTTCCTAGCCGTCCAACGCCTACTGGTGAAACACTGCGACGTTTAGCCGCTCGCCTCGAAGAGACTGGCACAACACGAGATGCTGCCAGGCGTGGCAGACCCCGGAGTAGCCGTTCTGCAGAGAATATTGCTGCTGTAGCTGAAGATTACATTGAAGCGCCGTCGACATCGACCAGACGACGTGCCACGCAAATGGGTATCAGTCGACGGTCTTTACAGCGAATTTTGGTACAAGCTTTGAAGATGTTTCCGTACAAAGTCCAGACGGTGCATCAGCTGTTAGCTGCTGACCGCCAATCGCGTCTAACATACGCTCAAGCCATCCTTAATCACCACTAAGAGGAAGATGATATGAGTGATGAGGCCCATTTCCATCTTAGCGGGTACGTAAATAAGCAAAATTTACGCTTCTGGGGCACTGAAAATCCGCGTGTAACCCACGATGAGCCATTACACCCGCTCAAAGTCACTGTATGGTGTGCTGTTTTCGCTGGAGGAGTCATCGGACTTTTTTTGTTCGAAGACGTCGCGGGCCAAACGGTTACTGTGAATGGTGAGCGCTTCAGAGCAATGATCAACGAGTTCTTTTTGCCGCAACTTGATGAATTGGGATTGGAAAACATGTGGTTCCAACAGGACGGTGCAACGGCACACACTGCACGTGCCACAACCGATATGCTGAAGGATGCATTTCCCGGGCGCCTAATCTACCGTTTTGGCGATTTGCACTGGCCAGCAAGATCGCCTGATTTGACCGCTCCAGACTTCTTTTTGTGGGGCTTTTTGAAGTCGCGGGTTTATGTCAACAAGCCTCAGACTCTTGCAGCTCTTGAAGACAATATCCGTCAAGAATGTGAGGACCTATCGCCGGAAGTTTTGGCCAAAGTGATGGAAAATGCCATAAAAAGGGCTCAAATGACAATCAACTGTGGCGGCGGCCATTTACATGACATCATATTCTCGACTTGATCTGTCAATGGTGATGTTCGTCGATCTTGTGTGTCCTTTCGTGTTGAGAGCCTTCATTCAGTGCTTAACCCATTTTTGCCGCTTCTTTCTCTAAACGAACAAACGTGGCTATGACTTCCCATTGAGTCCGACCAATGATGCCAATATCGTCGGCGTATTCTAGTAGTTTCACCGAGTTTTGAAAGATTGTGCCTCTGGTGTTGGCTCGGGAGTTTTGCACGATCCTCTCAATAATCAGATAAAAGAAGTCACATGACGGTGCATCACCTTGCCTTAATCCTTTTTTGGTATCAAATGTTTAGGTGAGGTCATTACCGACCCTGATTCTCCATCGTTATCTTGCACTGTATACCAAAACTAGACATGGCTTTGTATAGTTCGCCTATGTAATTGCTGTCGTCTGCGGCTTTGAAATCGATGAATAGGTGGTGGGTATCGATTTGGACTTCTTGGGTTTTTTCCAGGATCTGCCGAAATGTGAAAATTTGATCGGTTGTGGACTTTCCAGACCTAAACCAACACTTATAAGGGTCGATCAGGTTGTTGGTAAACGGTTTCAGGCGCTCACATATTATGGCAGAAAGGATCTTGTAGTCGATGTTGGAGAGACATATGCATCTGTAGTTGGCTCAGTTCAGAGGGTATCATTCTTTGCGGATCGGGCAAACGATGTTCCATTCTTCAGGCATATTTTCATCCCACCAGATTTGGCTTATGAGTTGGTGGATGTTACTTACCAAGTCATCTCCGTCGGCTTTATAAACCTCGGCGCGAATACCGTCATTTCCTGCAGCATCAACTGTGTCTCAACTTCGATATTTCTTTGTTCATCTCGAGAGGATTCTGTTCGAGCCTTGTATACTTGGCTTTGACGTTTTACACTTTGGGAAAAATTTCGAACATCACTTCTGTAGTGGCACCTCTCTATATCCTTGATTGGGCGCTTTTCTTGCTCATTTTTTCTTTTTTCTGAAAAGCCGGTTGCTTTCCTTTTTCTCTGCCTATAGAGCTCAATGGCAGTTCTCGTCTTCACCTACAGCTTAGCCTTGTAGGCATTCTTCTTGACTGCGAACCAAATAAGTGTCGCTCATAGGTTTCGTCAAGGAGCTCGTAGAAGCAGTCTTTCGCAATTTCATCTCTTTCCTCAAGCCTTGATGCGGATTGTTACAATGCGTTCGCTAATGTCTTGGAAACATAAGACTTCTTGCCTTAATCTGGCACTTTTAACATATCCACATCCTAATAGTCGCTGTTTCTGCTCACCATAGCACATTCCGTAGTAGATGTCCCAGTTTTGCATCATCTTTTTGTCCGACCCATCTAATTTCCTGGATGGCAGTTATATCTATCCGAATTAATACTTTTGTTTCAAACTTGTACCCGATTTCGACAAGGACATCCACTGTCATGCGCAGCAGTGTCTTTTACAAATCTGACCAGCTATGGTGGTACGGAGACGTTATCGAGTTTATGAGTTCGTACAGGCGAAACGCGTTAGTATTGTTGTTAACGAGTGAAAGACAAGATATAAGTTATCAACAAGCACTATCGACCCGCAAATTTTGACAAAGTATCACTGTTGATAGAACTAACTTTGAGGTAGTTAAGGAAGTTGAAGTCAACATCACGAATGACGTCTTAGTGGAGATACGACGAAGACTTACAATAGGACACCGATGCTACCTTGGTTAAGCGAAACAAATGGTACCTACTCCTTATTCGAAAGTCAAAATTCTTGCTCTCCCGGACCGTAACCCTTCGAGTCCTACTTTACTATGCCGAGTTCCATGCAATAAGGAGGCTAATATCAGGCACTTTCGAGCGAAAAATTGTCCAAAGATGTGGTACAAGACAAAAGTTCTGCATTGGCTCTGACACATCGAGCGAACGAGCATTATTGCTGCATCCAAGCGAATCTTCAAATCCCAGCCTTAGGTACAAGACCACTAAGAAGACCGAAACACTGGCTTAAGGATGAAGCATCGTGGATGCGTGGGCACTTGGACTGAACAACTGGAATTTTGGATGCCAATATTTTTTTTTTGTGCTTCTGACTCATCCCTCTGATCATTTGGAAGCCTATAAACCATATTGACGAAGAATTACCAATATCGCTGGTGTTGATTACCAACTTTGATATTCACGAAGATATTGGAAATGGAAATGAAATAGAAAATTGCCAACTACAAGGTGGGCCAAAAGAGATCACCCTATTGGAAGATGCTCTTATTTTTGCAAATGGCCACCAATGTCAAATCTGTTTTGCCATTTGTGGACTAGACAGATGTATACAAGTGAACAAGCCATGGAGCGATACACTCCGCAAGAACGCGGAATAATCCTGTCTATGTTTTTGCGTAACAATTCCTCTGTAGTGTTGGCGCAGCGCGAATTCCATCGTCTATTCCCCGTCCGTCCGACACCGACGTCGCAAACACTGCGCCGTTTTGCCACCAACCTTGAAGAGTATGGGACCTCACGAGACGTTGCCAAGAGTGGCCGGCCCAGAGCACCCGTTGTGCCGAGAATATCGCCGCTGTAGCCGAGAATGTCGAGCTGTCGCCGGAAATATCGACCAGACGCCGTACCTCGCAATTAGTCATCACCCTGACTTGCGCATGTTCCCGTACAAAGTCCAGTCCGTGCATCAGCCTGTCAACCGCCAAACGCGTTTAACTTACGCCCAAGCCATTCTCAATCTCGAGGAAGAAGTGAACGATTTTTCGACCAAATTCATAATGATCGATGAGGCTCATTTCCACCACAGCGGGTACGTGAACAAGCAAAACTATCGCTTCTGGTAACGATAAGGAAGGACGTAATCCCACCAAGGGTATCACAATGGGTCCACATGGACCTAAGTGTGGCGGAATAGAGAATCCTCTACTCCACCAACCCGTAAACCTAACCTAACCTTACCTATCGCTTCTGGGGCACCGAAAATCCACGAATAATGCGCGAGGAGCCATTACACCCGCTCAAAGTTACTGCATGGTGCGCTGTTCACGCTGGAGGAGTCATCGGGCCATTTTTTTTTTTCGAGAACCCTGCTGGTCAAACGACAACAGTGGACGGTGTGCGCTATAGGGCACTGTTAACCGAGTTTTTTTTGTAGCAATTGGATGAATTAGGACTGGAGGACATGTGGTTCCAACAGGACGGAGCAACGGCACACACTGCGCGAGCCTCCAAAATATTCCTTTTCATTCTTCGGATTGGTTGCTATCAGTACGGTCTCAAAGTACAAACCCCATTTCTTCAGCTCAATGTTTTGAAAGCTCCTTCACCAACATGCATCACTCACATCTAACCACAACAAAACCCCAATCGAATGTTTACTATCATTCCTCCCATATTGGGAATGTGAAAGTCCATGGGATTCAGTGCCTCAAACAAATTATGCCAAAGGTCTCACCCAACAACACCTCAAAACCTTAAATACCACCCAAATGAAATTTCTAATTGGTGTTAATTATTCTCATTTTGAAAATCGAATTCTCGTTGAATTGCTCTTTCATTAGCTGCGGAGTTCTTCATTTTCGACCATTCAATCATGACAGCGACCCATGCGCCCGTGCAGACTCCATCCATCCATCGCAGCTCTCCGACATTAGTTAAGTAGGATTTGACGTCTCGTTTAAGCGGCTTTCCGATTGTGCGCCGCATATTTCCATCGCTAACTCACGGACTTTTGATAAATCTTTCGCATTAAATCAACGCACAAAGAGGGAGAAATCATTGTGAACTTGTTCCTCGAACCTGGACGGGACCGGGACGGCAAGAAAATGATTAATTGGCGCATGCCAATTGAAATGATTGAAAGCAAATCAGTCATTTTGTGTGTGGATGGTCGCAAGGAATACCAACAGACCTATGAGTGTATGGGAGATGAAAATGGCTAACGCACGCGGTACAGGTGTAAGAACTTTTAATGGTCCTAAGTTAACTAGATAAACAATTGGTTGGGTTTTGAGGCTGTGAGAGATAATAGATACTTTGGGCGTAGGGAAGATGTTGTATTTAGGTTAATTGGGAATTAGGGGTTTTACTGTTTCATGGTAAATAATGTGATCAGGTGATTTGAATGCCTGACGAAAGTGTCAAAACAGACCTTCAATACAGAGATAGCTACGAAAAAGGCCTACATCGGCGATTTGGTTTTGTTTTGTTGCTGGAAATCGAACTCAGGAGGACATGCCCAAATTCTACACAGATATCTGGGCTCAGCTGTATCCTCTGACTACATGCTGCCTCACCATGACTTTCAAAGACCATTCTCCTGCATCCTCCCAAGCAGAGAGGAGTGGGAGAGGAACGAATTGGGCCCCGAAACCATATCCATCTACACTGATGGTTCAAAAATGGATGTAGGCGTTGGAGCTGGAGTGTTTTCAGAAACACTTAAGCTAAACAGCACCTTTCGTCTCCCTGAGCACAGCAGTGTCTTCCAAGCCGAAATATTGGCAGTAGCAGAGGTAGCCAAAGCGACCTCAATGCTGGCGATACCACCAGATGATATCACCATCTTTATTGACAGTCAGGCTGCAATAAAAGCTATCTCTGCTGTCGAAATAAAATCTCGGCTTGTGAAACGTTGTCGTGAAGAGCTAAAGGTTCTTGGCGTCCAACATAATGTTAAGCTCTGCTGGGTCCCCGGACACAGAGGCATACAGGGCAATGAAATTGCTGACGAACTGGCAAGAAAAGGATCTGCCTCCAGCACTGACCAAGCAGACCAGTCTGTCAAACCACCACTATGCGACCTCAAATCTCAGGTGGGACAGAAAACACTAATCGCTGCCAAAAACAGGTGGAACTCCCTTCCCACCTGTGAAACTTCCAAAAGGATGTGGCCTGAGTATGACAAAGCCAGAACCCATAAACTACTTCGCAGAAACAGGAAATCTTTCTCTACTTTAGTTGGGATTCTTACTGGACACAACTTACTAAAAAGCCACAAACTGAAAATGCATCTCATAGATGATGACCTCTGTAGAGGCTGCGGTGATGAAGAAATACACGAGGACACCCTCCACTTTCTGTGCCACTGCCCAGGCCTCAGCCAATTAAGAATGAGAACCTTAGGAAAATACTTTTTCCATGACCTCACGGATCTATCCGAAATCCCTCTCCCTAATCTTTTCAGGTTTGCATCAACATCTGGATGGCTAGAAAGAGACTAACAACAATGGACAGTACCGGGACAATGAATGAACCAACTACATAAGTGGACCCCCAACGGGCATCACAATGGGTCTATATTGACCTGAGTGCGATGAGGGAGGACACACCAACCCACCAACCTAACCTAACCTAAGGGTCATACAGTAGCTTTGATAGATAGATAGATTTGTGAGCCGTGCTTACATAACCAATAAAGAGGGTGTATCTAGCTATTGGCAAAACATTTCAAAGCTTTAAGATACCTATCTAGGCAATCCCATCAAAGAGAGGTTATTTTATCTCTGTTGCGGATCGTAGAGGTATTTAAAAGGCTCCAATACAGTGGAGTAAACGTTTTAAAAGGCCTTCTTTACATGTCATCTAATCTTCGTAAAAAAAAACAGTCTAAGTTTCAAGATGGTTGGATGTTGTAGAAAGAGAGCGAACTCTGATCGGCGTTTTCAACTCCAAATGGTAATCAACGGATATTGGTCTCATCCAACCGAATTCAGCTTGATAAACTTATAAGTGCGAGTCCTGATAACAAGACAAAAAACAGCAACACCATAAAAATCCGGGTCAAAATGACTGGCACGGCATATACGGTCTGCTGACTTCAGGTGAACACATGGGCCAGGCCCTCCTAGGGGTTGTCCATTTGGGTAACTACCGACCCACGTGAAAAACAAAACAATTGTAACGAAGTAACGAATAGCCTTGGAAAAGCTTGATTTTATTCTTGAAGACCATGCTAAATGACAAGAAGGACAATGATGTTGGCAGACACGAGCCTGAACTATGCGAGCATTATATAGAAGAGGTGCAGTCGAACAACTAGCGGAAGCCCTAAGCTACCACAATGCAGACATTACTGCAATCAAGGAAATTAGAGGGATGGTGGCAAAAAAGTATATGCTGCCAACACGAAAGGACACACAACATCGACGAATTGGACAGAACGTCACCATTGACAGATATAACTTTAAGGTAGTACGGGACTTTGTCTACCTCGGCTCCGCTATTAACTCTGACAACAACATCTCGTCAGAAATCAAACGAAGAATTACTCTTGCCAACCGCTGTTTCTTCGGGCTAAGAAGTCAATTTAGTAGTAAAGCCCTCACTCGAACTACTAAGGAGATCCTATATAAGACCCTGATCATCCCAGTCCTGCTCTACGGCGCTGGAGCATGGACCGTATCAAAAGCGGATGAAGAAATCCTTGGTCGATTCGAGAGAAAAATTCTTCGGAAAATCTTCGGTCCCGTTTGCGTTGGCGGGCTATGGAGACGAAGATTCAACCACGAACTATACGAGCTGTACAGCTGGTCAAAAAACTCCGCATTGGACGTTTAAGATGGCTAGGACATGTGGAACGAATGGACACCAATATTCCGGCTCCCAAAGTCTTCGATTCCCAGCCAGACGTCGGACGCAGTAGAGGAAGACCTCGCCTTAAGTGGCGCGCACAAGTAGAAACCGACCTCAACCAACTTGGAGTGCGCAACTGGAGGCAGTTAGCTATGGACCGGGCTAATTGGAGAGGCATGTTGGTTGAGGCCCAGGTTCATCCCGGACTGTAGCGCCACTTAAGTAAGTAAGATGGCAAAAATAGGATGAAAAACGGTGACATCTACAACGGACCGTGTTATAGTGAGCAGAAACAGCGACTATTCGGATGCGAATTTGTTAAAAGTTCCAGACTTAGGCAAGAATTCTTTTGTTTCCAAGACATTAGCGAACGCATTGTAACAATTCGCATCAAGGCCAAATTCGCCAACATACCGCTTATATGCACTCACGTCCCGACGGAGAAAAAGAGATGAAATTGCGGAAGACTGCGCTTGTACGAGCTCCATGACAAAACCTATGAGCGGTACCGAAATACGATGTTAAAATCGTGGTGGAAGATTTTAAGGGGAAGGGAAGACATCTTTAGAAGAATTGTTGAAAACATATCCTACACGACAACATGTTTGACAACGGACTTAGGCTAATTGATTTCGCTACGGAACGAAATGCCACTATAGCCAGCACACGGTTTCCTCACCTCGATATCCATAAGGGGACATGCAGGTCTCCAGATCAACGAAAGTTCTACCAAATTGATCCAGTATTTTGGATAGCCGAACATTCCGAGGGGCTAACATCGACTCGGACCACTACCTCACTACCTTGTAGCAGCCAAAGTAAGGATGCGGTTATCCACCTTGCCACAACAAACCAGAAATACTGTGAAAAAATTTAATGTCGAAAGACTGCAATCGCAAGAGACCGCCAAGGCCTTCGCGCAACGCGTGTCCCTTAACCTCTCTATTCACACCAGACCACCAGCATCTGATGTCGAAGAACAATGGCAACGATGCCAACAAGCCATTAGATCAGCCGCAACTAGCTAGTTGCTAGGTTTCTCGCGGCCACCAGCAATAAACCCCTGGTTTGATGAGGAATGCCGAAAGTACTCGCAGGCAAGAACGAGGAATACAAGGCAAATCTGCAGGTGAAGGCGAGCTCTGTGGCAAATAAGGAGGGCTTTACAGAAAGAAGAAAAACGAGCAAGAGGTGTCACTCCAGGCATGATGTACTCAAGTTCTAACAAAGTGTAAAACGTCAAAGTAAAGGATTCAAGGCTCAAACAGAATCCTGTCGAGATGACCAAGGAAATATCGTATTCGGGGCACAGTCGATGCTGAAGCTATGAAAGAACTACTTAAGCAGACTGTTAAACGGCGATGCAGACAATCTTCGGCTGTCAGGCGACGACAGCGAGAACTACCAACCACCCTATCTAAGCGAAGTGCGGATAGCAATATCTAAACTCAAGCTTAACAAGGCTGCCGGGTATTATGTCAATCCTGCCGACCTTTATAAAACCAGCGGCAACTATAGCATTCAACAACTTTATCAGCGAAATTTGGCCGGATGAAAGTATCCCTGAAGAATGGAACTTCATCATCGTTGCCCGAGACACAAAAAAGGACATCCTCTGAACTTTTTCAATTACAGAAGCATCAGTCTCCTCAACATCGCCTACAAGATCCTATCTGCGTAATATGTGAGCGTCTGAAACCGTTTACCAAAAACCTGATCGGTCATTATCAGTGAGGTTTTAGGCCAGGAAAGGCCACAACTGATCAAATCTTCACATTGCGGCTGATCCTGGAAAAAACCCAAGAAGTCCATATCGATACCCACTACCTTTCATCGATTTCAAAGCCGCATGCGACAGCATTCATAGAGACGAATTATACAGACTACAGAGCCCGCTGACCATGCAACTTGGGAAAATATCAAATCCATCATAACCAAAGAAAAGACATCCTGGGCAATAAATAGCTTCTCACCCTATAAATCACCGCGCCTTGATGGCATCTTGCCGATCATGCTACAAAACTGACAGGACACTGTATTACCGTGGTTGTTGCCAATTTATAGAAGTTGTATTTTATTAAACTTTATTCCACACTCATGGAGACGTGTCAGGGTAGTTTTTATACCAAAGGCAGGCAGACGTGGACATGAATCTGCAAAAAATTTTAGGCCCATCAGCCTTGCTTCCTTTATACTAAAGACCCTGGAGCGGATCCTGGACATCCATGTGCGAAGCATTCTTAATGAATCACCGCTATCCACATCACAACACGCATATCTCAAAGGCAGATCGACTGAAACCGCTCTGCATGAGGTGATTGGGACCATCGAAAAGTCCCTCTACTATAAAGATTACACCCTGGCCACCTTCCTTGATGTAGAGGGGGCTTTCAATAATGTACAAACTGACAGTATACTAGAAGCCCTAACCGTAACTGGTGTAGAGGAGCATTTTAGCCAATGGATTATATCCATGCTAAGGTCTAGAATCATTCAGCTTAACGCGATATGCTGACAGAGGTACACCACAGGGTGGTGTGATATCTCCTCTGCTGTGGCTTATTGTTATGAACAAACTGTTAGTCCGACTTGATCGGGATAGGATTAAGGCAGTGGCATACGCGGACGACGTGGTGATCCTAGTGTCAGGAAAGTTTCTCCCAGTGATTAGCGAAATCATGGAGTACGCTCTGGGTTCTGTGAGCACGTGGGCTACAAGCTGTGGCCTGGGTGTTAATCCGAGCAAAACGGAAATGATGCTCTTCACCACGAAGACCAAAATACCAGCCTTTAATCTCCCCCGACTTAATGGACAAGCGGTCTCACTCTCATCCAATGCCAAATATCTAGGGACTATCCTAGATACTAAGCTTAATTGGAAAACCAACATAGAACAAAGGGTCAAGAAAGCATGTATAGCTTTCTATGCCTGTAGAAAAACATTCGGCAAAAGATGGGGCCTACAACCAAAGATGACACTTTGGATGTACACTGCTGTTGTTCGGCCGATACTCACCTATGGGGCACTAGTCTGGTGGCCTTCTGTGAGTAAAGGGTATATCATTGACAAACTTAAGAGGGTACAAAGAACTGCTTGTATCGGCACAACTGGGGCCATGAGATCTTGTCCCACTGATGCCTTGACGGTTCTTCTCCACCTTCTCCCTCTAGATATCCATATCAAAGACATTGCAATGTGCAGTGCAGTCAGGCTCAGAGAATCTGGCTGCTGGTTCAATAAGCCCTATGGGCACAGCAATATCCTAGATTCAATGCAAGCAGGTCTAGCTGACCATCATACCGACTACATGATACCCAAACTGACCTTCCACAAACACTTCACCGCTGGCTTTCCAACTAGAGAGGATTGGAAAAACGCATTGGTTGAAAAAGATTTTGACACGACGGCTCCAAAATGGACTGCGGAGTGGGTGCCGGTGTCTACTCGGACACACTAAAAATAAAAAAAATCGTTTCGCCTCCCTGATTCCTCCAGCGTATTCCAGGCGGAATTGTTGGCTATTAGGGAGGCTTGTCACGCGATTAGACACGATAGAACTCCCAAGCAAAATATCGCTATTTTTGTCGACAGTCAAGCCGCTATTAAGGCGATTATCTCGGTATCGACGTCATCAAAACTAGTACTTCAATGCCAAAACGAACTGGCCTCCATTGGAGTCGATACAGTATCACTCTCATATGGGTTCCAGGCCACAGTGACATAGATGGAAATGAACAGGCTGATGCCCTAGCCAGGTTGGGCTCGTCCCTTCCCAGCTCACGTGCAATCGGCATTCTCACTCCTTTAAAAACTATCATGAATAATATCAACACACACTCTCTTAAAACAGCTGAACATAGGTGGCGTAACCTCAGTGGGTGCGCCATTTCAAGAGATATGTGGCCTCGCTACAACAAGACTAAAACACGGGACCTCTTAAGCAGATCCCGTAAGGAAGTCTCCAGGGTGATAGCAATTACCACTGGACACTGGCCCATCGGTGACCATGCTGTTAGAATGGGTATACCCCACAACACCAACTGTCGCAGTTGCAGGGAGGTGGGGGAAAAGGAAACTTTAACTCACTTTCTGTGCAAATGCCCGGCTCTGTCAAGAGCAAGATAACGAACTCTAGGCAAACCTTTCTTTGACAATATCCGCGACCTCTCTGATAAACACATCAAAGAACTGATCGCCTTCCTTAATGTCACTGGTTGGATTTAGTACACGCCAACTAACAACAAGATATAACATTTAACCGCACGAGTATTTGGCATCAAAACGGCGCACTCCAGCGCTAATTGTGGTTCGTCTTGAACGAACAGCCAGTCTAACTAACTAACTAACTAACAGAGCCATGTCTAGTTTCGGTACACCGTCTGTGCAGAATGACGATGGAGAATTCTCGCTGCTCCATCAGGTTCAGAAACGACCTCGCATTCGACACCAAAAAGGGATTTAGGCAAGGCGACGCGCTGTCGTGTGATCTCTTTTATCTGATTCTTGAGAGGATTGTAAAAAACACCCGAGCCAACACCAGAGGCACAATCTTCCAAAAATCGGTGCAACTACTAGCTTACGCCGACGATATTGACATCATTGTTCGGACTAAACGTGATGTCATAGCCACGTTTGCTTGTATAGAGAAGGTAGCGGCAAAAATGGGTTTAGCAGTAAATGAGGGTAAGACTAAGTATATGCTGTCAAAACGACACACAACATCGACGAATTGGACAAAACGTCACCATTGACAGATATAACTTTGAGGTAGTACGGGAATTTGTTTACCTCGGCTCCGCTATTAACTCCGAAAACAACATCTCGTCAGAAACTAAACGAAGAATTACTCCTGCCAACCGCTGTTTCTTCGAGCTAAGAAGGCAATAGTAAAGCCCACACTCGAGATTCTATATAAGACCCCGATCATCCCAGTCATGCATGGACCGAAAATTCTTAGAAAAATCTTCGGTCCAATTTGCGTTGAGGGCTATGGAGACGAAGATTCAACCAAGAACTTTACGAGCTGTACAAAAAACTCCGCATTGGACTTTTAAGATGGCCAGGACATGAAGAACGAATGTACACCAATACTCCGGCTCACAGAGTCTTCAATTCCCAGCCAGATATCGGACGCAGTAGAGGAAGACCTCGCCTTAAGTGGCGCGCACAATTAAAAACTGACATCAACCAACTTGGAGTTCGCAACTGGACGTAGTTAGTTAATGACCGGGTTAATTGGATGAACCTGGGCCTCAACCAACATGCCTTGGTTGAGGCTCAGGTTCATTCCGGACTCAACGAAGCGATACTTAGTGCAATAAGTTGCCTGGCAGAAGTCTGTGCTTAATTTGTAGTCGTAGCCAGTCAAAATGCTAAGTAGTATCAACTTTTAAGGAAATCTAATTTCAGCCGTACGGATTCGGGATAGAGCTAGAAGTTCCTCGATCGTGCATAAAGCAGACATGACTGGTTGTCAAAAAAGCAAGGTTCTGGCTCCTAACGAACCTGATAATTCTCAATCAACATTATGAAACGGACTATTAGGGGTATGATCACGTATTTCCGTTTAAGTAACTTAAATCGAGCCTCAAGCTTCAACTTTCCATTCCTCAAAATCAGGCAATACAGGGGTTATCAAAACGCACGATGACACTATGCCAAACACGATCATACATCGATTTGCATTCATTTGCTTGACAACCCCCCATGGCTATTTTCTTGCCTCACCATTGACCAGTGCAGTACCAGTGCACTCCTACACGCAGGACACCGGCTCCACATTCCATTACCATAATCGATTTGGTGGGTGTTAACAGGCACTCTGGGTCGCTTGCTCGTTCGCCGCTCGTACGCTCCCACTCCGCAAAGCGTCACATATGAATGCAATATGCGAGTGCTCGTTAGGACCAATTGCGGTCGTTCTTCATCACAGCAGAAGGAATAAAAAACAAAAAGGAGAAACCAATTCGAATCCCCGTGTGAATGCTTTTCCGGACCAAAGGAGCACACATCCATACGCTGATACAAGAGGCACTTGTGTGCCTTGCTGTGGCTATGCCTCTCTCTCGGCGCAAAATTGCAAATTGGCAAATCCGTCATACAGTAAAGTACTTGTCTGACATGCCCAGAATTTACTAACTATCGCGATATCAGCATCAGCAGCTCCTGCGCTCGTCAACCTCGTCGGGAAATCTGTTGACGTTGTCGTCGTGGTCGTCGTTGTGGTCGTCGGCGGCGGCGTCAGTGAACGCGTACAGTGCAGCTTCAAACAGGCGAGCTGCAATAATCATATGCACACCATGCGGGACACTCCGACGAAAGCTTCAAAGTGGATTCTCATTCAATTATTATTGTCATCGGGACGACTGTCAATGATTGACAGCTGAATACGAAAGTTTGGTGACATTTTCCATATTTGGTTCGTGGGGGTTTTGTTCGCTCGCTCTGTGCTGCGATAAAGAATTTCCAGTTCCACATTCGAAGAGAGCACCGTTCCGGCACTTTATGATGTATCTCCAGCTGATATGTTGATTAGCCAGACGTGCAACACAAATAGTTGCACTGGGGCAATTAATTCGCTTGGCATTTAAAAGCCCGCAAGTAGAACCCACCACCATTCGCCGACAACTTTCTTTTCATGTCGTCTTGCCATATGTGTGTGTTTGTGTGGGTTGGCGGTGCGGGTAACCCCCCCAGTGAATCGAACCTATCGTCTTGAAGGCGTTCCAATTCACTAGACCCAGTCGAACAGCGTGCTCCGTTGTACCTACACACAGAACGAGTACATGCGATCAATTGGCATTTAGCTTCAGTAGCCATAAAATTATGGCAAAACCTAGGCATTGTGTGTCATATTGAAATGGGAATGGAGGTTATTACTACCGTTGCGCTTGCTTTGCTGGAATTTCTCGGTTACTTGAGCATATCGAAGTTGCAAATTGTTAAGATGATGAAGCGGCGTATACCAGGATCTAAACTTGTAAGCCACCAATTCGACTTGAGATTGCCGCAGGCTTAGATGAAAAAAAAACTGAAAACAAAGCTGGGAAAGACGCCCAAGGAGTCTTTACCAATTTTGCGGGTTAAATTGATGAATTACACACCTGAAGAGGGTTACGAATTTATTTCATCATTGCAGGGGTGTGTGGACAAGTACCTAAATAGCGAAAGGTGAAGGCCTTATAATGTAAATCGGAAATAATCGAACGTGTTAAACAACTTGTCAGCTTAACAGTAGATGATCCAATTATTTGAAGCTATGGCAGACGATTTCAACCGCCACTTTAACGCTCCCAGGATATTCCGAAAGACCACACTACCAATTCATCTGTCATTTTGGGTTATGGTATTCCAAGGGTAAGGATAGTTTGCTATAATAATGGAACATGGTTTCAGCAGGACGGAACAACGTCACTTACGTTGAATACCTACCAAGTGTTTGTGAACATTTTTCATTGCAAATTGATCTACAGGAGGGGTGATATTCACCCCAATCGAGCTATTCGTTCGGAACAATTTCCGAGTTCCAATCGGAACTCATTTTTCTATCCCTTGCGGAATAAAATAAAAAAGCATACAAAAGCGTCCGATAGATTCCCCAGCAATTCTTCGTCGGATAACTTCGGAGGAAATTCACCGCATAGCTGTCAACAAGTTGACTTAACGCATATCACCGATGCGCGATCATCTGCGTTCCATTTTGTCGGAACATCTGTCCGAAATTCTAATCGGAACGGATACCTCGGCAGAAAATTTTCCGATTTCGAACATATTGAAGAAATTTTTGTTCCGAACAGAAACCTCGATAAGGGTGATTAATTGGCCTTCATGCGGTCCTGATTTAACCCCTTTGGACTATTTCTCGTGGGGTAATCTCAAATCAAATAGCAACCAACAGCCTCGGAAAGGACTGATTTTATCGTTGACGACCCTGCTAAACGAAAAAAGGACAACGACGTTCGTATCTGCACCTGGAATGTGAGAACATTAAACAGGAGAGGTGCAGGCGAACAACTAGCGGAAGCGCTAAACTGCTACAAAGCAGACATTACTGCCATCCAGGAAATACGACGGGATGGGCCGGGCAAAAAGAGGATGAAAAACTGTGACATATACTACGGACCGTGTTATAGTGAGCAGAAACAGCGACTATTCGGATGCGGATTTGTTATAAGTGCCAGACTTAGGCAAGAAGTCTTATGTTTCCAAGACATTAGCGAACGCATAGTAACAATCCGCATCAAGGCCAAATTCGCCAACATAAGCCTTATATGCGCTAACGCTCCGACGGAAGAAAAGGATGATATAGCTAAGGATTGCTGCTACGAGCTCCTTGACAAAACCTATGAGCGACTACCGAAGTACGATGCTAAAATCGTGCTGGGAGATTTTAACGCAAAGGTAGGAAGAGAAGACATCTTTAGCAGTACTGTCGGAAAATATAGCCTACACGACAACACGTCTGGTAACGGACTTAGGCTAATTGATTTCGCTACGGAACGAAATGCCACTATAGCCAGCACACGGTTTCCTCACCTCGATATCCATAAGGGGCATTGGCGGTCTCCGGTCCAACGAACGGTCAACCAAATTGATCACATTGCGATAGATAAGAGGCACGCATCCAGTATTTTGGATGTCCGAACATTCCGAGGAGCTAACATCGACTCGGATCACTACCTTGTAGCAGCCAAGGTAAGAATGCGGATATCCACCACGCCACAACAATACAGAAATACTGTGAAAAAATTTAATGTCGGAAGAAAGCAACGCAAGACCTTCGCACAACGCGTATCCCTTAACCTCTCGATTAACACCATACCACCAGCATCGAATGTCGAAGAGCAATGGCAACGATGCCAACAGGCCATTAGATCAGCCGCAACTGATGTGCTAGGTTTCTCGCGGCCACCAGCAAGAAACCCCTGGTTTGATGAGGAATGCCGACAGATACTCGCAGCCAAGAACGAGGCCTACAAGGCTAAGCTGCAGGTGAAGACGAGAGCTGCCATTGAGCTCTATAATCAAAGAAGAGGGGAAGAACATCGGCTTTTTAGGAAGAAGAAAAAAGAGCAAGAAAAGCGCGCGATCGAGGATATAGAGAGGTGCCACTCCAGGAACGATGTTCGCAAGTTTTACCAAAGTGTAAAACGTGAAAGCCAAGGATACAAGGCTCGAACAAAATCCTTTCGAGATGAACAAGGAAATATTGTAGTTGAGACACAGTCGATGCTGAGGATATGGAAGAACCACTTCTGCAGACTGTTCAACGGCGATGACGAACAACATTCCGCTGTCAGGCAGAACAAACCATTTAATATTGGGAACGACAGCGAAAACTGCCAACCACCCGACCCAAGTGAAGTGAGGATAGCTATATCTAAACTCAAGCTTAATAAGGCCGTCGGAAATGACGGCCTTCCCGCTGAGCTTTATAAAGCTGGCGGATATGACTTGGTAAGTAACATCCACCAACTCATAAGCCAAATCTGGTCAGATGAAAATATGCCTGAAGAATGGAACCTCAGCATCGTTTGCCCGATCCACAAAAAAGGAGACCCTCTGAACTGCGCCATAAGTCTCCTCAACATCGCCTACAAGATCCTATCTGCCGTAATATGTGAACGCCTGAAACCGTTTACCAACAACCTGATTGGCCCTTATCAGTGTGGTTTTAGGCCAGGTAAGTCAACAACCGATCAAATTTTCACACTTCGGCAGATCCTGGAAAAAAATCAAGAAGTCCAAATCGATACCCACCACCTATTTATCGATTTCAAAGCCGCATATGACAGCATTTATAGAGACGAACTGTACAGAGCCATGTCTAGTTTTGGTATACCGCCCAAACTCGTCCGTTTGTGTAGGATGACGATAGAGAATTCTCGCTGCTCCATCAGGGTCAGAAACGACCTCACCGACACATTTGATACCAAAAAAGGATTTAGGCAAGGCGATGCGCTGTCATGTGACTTCTTTAATCTGATTCTTGAGAGGATTGTGCAAAACTCCAAAGCCAACACCAGAGGCACAGTTTTCCAAAAGTCGGTGCAACTACTAGCATATGCTGACGATATTGACATCATTGGTAAGACTCAACGTGATGTCATAGCCACGTTTGCTAGTTTAGAGAAGGAAGCGGCGAAAATGGATTTAGACTAACTATATGCTGTCAACTCGAAAGGACACACAACATCGACGAATTGGACAAAACTCACCATTGACAGATATAACTTTGAGGTAGTACGGGACTTTGTCTACCTTGGCTCCGCTATTAGTTCTGAGTTCTGACAACAACATCTCGTCAGAAATTAAACGAAGAATTACTCCTGCCAACCGCTGTTTCTTCGGGCTAAGAAGGCAATTTGGTAGTAAAGCCCTGACTCGAACTACTAAGGAGATCCTATATAAGACCCTGATCATCCCAGTCCTGCTCTACGGCGCTGAAGCATGGACCGTATCAAAAGCGGATGAAGAAATCCTTGGTAGATTCGAGAGGAAAATTCTTCGAAAAATCTTCGGTCCCGTTTGCGTTGACGGGCTAGGGAGACGAAGATTCAACCAAGAACTATACGAGCTGTACAGCGACATGCCCCTGGTCAAAAAACTCCGCATTGGACGTTTAAGATGGCTAGGATATGTAGAAAGAATGGACACCAATACTCCGGCTCGCAGAGTCTTCGATTCCCAGCCAGACGTCGGACGCAGTAGAGGAAGACCTCGCCTTAAGTGGCGCGCACAAGTGGAAACCGACCCCAACCAACTTGGAGTGCGCAACTGGAGGCAGTTAGCTAAGGACCGGGCTAATTGGAGAGGCATGTTGGTTGAGGCCCAGGTTCATTCCGGACTGTAGCGCCACTTAAGTAAGTTAGTAAGGTAGCAATTGGATTAGCCGTTGTCTAGTTATTTGAGGTCACTTGGTGAAAGGCATCAAATTATCCTTTTTCGTTATCAATATAAAAAAAAATCGGTCAAGCCGTTGAGGTCATTCGATTTAGGCAGAACGGCAGGCGAAACTGCGAAAACCACACGTTTGGGTTTCCCTATCATCGTAATGTTTGAATTAACCAAAATCTCAAGATCAGGCAAAGTGGAAGAGAAAGGTGAAAAAATAAGCTATAGGTCCGTCTCTTGATCTGAACAATCGTGGTATTCCTATCTCACCACAAGGTCTGTATTCTGACTTTCAGAGATACCTCATCTTACTAAGCAAGCATAAGCCGACAACTGAAATTGAGAAGAGAGTCTGTCCTCTACCTTGAAAATCGTGTTTCCATATTGAGCGGCCATGAAATCTTCAAGCAGGTATTGCGATTCGAACATAATCCTGGATATGGCGGAGCTATTTTTTGGCTTGGATACCAATCTACAGCTGATTCTTCAAAATGTATAACTTGTGCTGTAATATATTGGATAATGACCATGTAATCCCAACGTCATCCCGACGACCTCTTCATCGTCTATGACTGGAATTCCTCCTCACATGGTAGAAGAAGACGAGATCGATTAGATCAAACATTGCATAGAGCGCCAAGATATAGAAGTTGCCCTAGACCCGGCAGAGCAAAATCGTTATTGAAGCCTTGGATTGGGCCATAAATCATACGACATTGCACCGAGATATAGAACTTGCCCCAACCCAGCAGAGCAAAATCGATAGAAATCCAATTGACCACAACAATCTTTCTCTGCAAAAACCATCCACAATCTACTCCCACTGAACTTTCAAATTAACCGCAAGTCATCATTCACATCCTATAATTGGTTGACAAAGTGCGTAGAATAACTTCGCTTGACGTTAACCAATTTGAGTGCGCCACTGATTGACTTGTTAATTTCCCATCACAGTTAACCCCACTGTACAGCGGCGTAATAAGCCCCTTATTGGACGCTGTGCAACTCATATCCATCCTCAAGAGCGTGCACAAGTGCATACGCAAGATACGGCGGCGTAGCAGATTTAATGACTCGAGCCACTCAAACCATCAGGCTTCACATCCACACCGATACACTACACAAAGTCACAAAACATTTAAAATTTTTCATAAAAAATAATTTTTACATTTTTATTGTCCAGTGCGCGGCAATGGCGTCGTCGATCGTCATCGTCTAAGCCCGGCTTAATTAATGTCCATATAAACCGCTCACCGCACAGCACCGCCATCTACGTCTAATGAAATCTCAGGAAGAATGCGGCTGGTGTGCGCTTTGTCTATCTCACCAGTTACACGAGAGCGTGCTTATCTCGAAAGCCTTCGCTCATCGTAGTACTTGTACTCCGCGCACACCACATCCGCCACTGCGCAGCAAGTGCGCGCTTGCGAGTTGAGACAGTGACAAGACACGCTGATGATGCGACGCGCCTATAGAAAAATGCCTGAGATACACCTGCATCTATGTATCTACGATGTTGGTGGCAACGGCATACCGCACCGTAACCGCATGCACAAGATGCGTAAGTAAGTGCATAAGCACATCTTCTTGCTACCATGTCTTCAGCCAGCCCCGCGAGAGTATCTACCCCTCATTTATCTGAACCGTATACCTGTGCGACTTGCCTACAACCGAAATGCGTGAATATGAAAAATTAATGGCGGATTTATGCTACACGCTAAGTAAATGAATTTAGAATGTATAGCCGGAGACAAGCATGCTCGTTGGCTGGTGAGCGCTAAGGTGCGGGGGGACATCACCACCAACATCCACCAGATTGATGCAATTCACAGATAATTAAATGTAAAAGTTAGATTCAGCTGAGAAATTTATTGATGATGTCGGTTGCTGTTACTGAAGTGAGCTGCGACCGTAGAGATACTCTTTTGCGTGTTACTTTGAACCGAAGGTGAATGCTGTGTGCGTCATTATGAATGCAACCAGATGTACCCGAGCGCTTATACGAGTATCTGCTGCAGGTTCAGAAGGAGAGGATGTGGTGTTTCATATTTTTTTTTTTTTTTAGATATTTGTATAATCATTTGCGAAAACACACACACAAACACACTCATTCGTAGATACATCTTTCATCCATAATGTTATTGGTTGTTGCCATACACTTTTTAGGTGAGAGTTGAACCGTTACACTGCGCGTAACAAGTCAACTTTCTATCCTTGTGCCATTTTTTATGAGGCTTAAACATCACTTAAGTGTTTTGTCTTTAATAACTTCTCAGTCGCATCTAAGTAAGTGATGTAAGTGCGTTTTCGTTTTGGTAGCTTGAAAGTATCTAGCTATGCATGAGTATTTCGGTTGAAGATTAAGGTGCATCAAGTGAAAGGATTGGAGAAACTGTTGAAGGATTATGATATTTATCATCTTTTTTACCATTTGTTACCATATCTACCATGCTGGAAGTCATGTGAATAAGGTGATACTTGTATCTGGAGATAATTGGCGCCCAACAGAAGGATCTATTGACAAATCCCCCAGTTGCTTGACTCCTACACCGCTTTATAATCAATCGACTCAAGTTTCAACCATCTTGAGTTAACAGGTTTCATTCCGTAGTGTACATTGATAATTGTTTTTCGACAGTTTTGCAGTTCTGCATAAAATGGTTGACTGCATCCTTATAATAGCTGCGATTCGACATTTTGGCACTCATGCAACTACCATTTCTCTTTAATATCGTCAAATACATTCCTAGACCCTACTTTGCTGATTCTGCTTTAAAAGTGTTGTTCCGTTCCACTATCTTAATCGGCAATGATAGTTTGAGCTTATTTTTGAGGCTAATCACACTCGATTTTGAAAAAAAGACAAATTGAGCTACAAAAGGTAGCTGCCGGGGCTCGCAGTTGACCGATGATTCAAGCAGAATTCAACAGGGACAGAAGTCAATGGAATTTCTCGCAATGGATCTGCTTCTTCTGTATCTCGTGTTATGGAATTTTTCCAGCTAACACATATTTTATTCTCTTTAAGCGCACCTACAGTCCGGAATGAACCTGGCCCTCAACCAACCTGCCTTCAGATAGGCATTTCAAGTTGGTTGAGGTCGGTTTCCAGTTGTGAGCTACAAACGGTGTTGCGTCCCATTCCTGGCTGGGAATTGAAGACTCTGTGAGCTAGAATACTGGTTCTCCATTCGTTCTACATGTCCTAGCCATCTTAGACGTCCAATTCGGAGTTTTTTTTTGAGTATGGGCATGTCTCTGTACAGCTAGTATAGACTAATTCTTCGTTTAATTTCTGACGAGCCATTTCTAGAGCTGAGGTAGACAAAGTCCCTTATAACCTCAAAGTTATATCTGTCAATGGTGACGTTCTGTCCAATTCGTCGATGTTGTGTGTCCTTTCGTGTTGACAGCATATACTTAGTCTTACCCTCATTTACTGCTAAACCCATTTTTGCCGCTTTCTTCTCTATACTAGCAAACGTGGCTATGACATCACGTTGAGTCCTACCAATGATGTCAATATCGTCGGCGTATGCTAGTAGTAGCACCGATTTTTGGAAAATAGTGCCTCTGGTGTTGGCTCGGGAGTTTTGCACAATCCTCTCAAGAATCAAATTGAAGAAGTCACATGACAGCGCATCGCCTTGCCTAAATCCTTTTTTGGTATCAAATGTGTCGGTGAGGTCGTTTCCGACCCTGATGGTGCAGCGAGAATTCTCCATCGTCATCCTACACAGACGGACGAGTTTGGGCGGTATACCAAAACTAGACATGGTATGCGGCTTTGAAATCGATAAATAGGTGGTGGGTATCGATTTGGACTTCTTGGGTTTTTTCCAGCATCTGCCGAAGTGTGAAAATTTGATCGATTGTGGACTTTCCTGGCCTAACACCACACTGATAAGGGCCGATCAGGTTGTTGGTAAACGGTTTCAAGCGTTCACATATTACGGCAGATAGGATCTTGTAAGCGATGTTGAGTAGACTTATGCCTCTGTAGTTGGCGCAGTTCAGAGGGTCTACTTTTTTTTTTGTGGATCGGGCAAACGATGCTGAGGTTCCATTCTTCAGATTCAACCGACCAGATTTGGCTTATGAGTTGGTGGATGTTGCTTACCAAGTCATCTCCGCCAGCTTTATAAAGCTCAGTGGGAAGGCCGTCATTTCTGGCGGCCTTATTAAGCTTGAGTTTAGATATAGCTATCTTCACTTCACTTAGGTTGGGTGGTTGGCAGTTTTCGCTGTCGTTGCCAATGTTAAATGGTTCGTTCTGCCTGACAGCGGAATGTTGTTCGTCATCGCCGTTTAACACTCTGCCGAAGTGGTTCTTACATATCCTCAGCATCGACTGTGTCTCAACTACGATATTTCCTTGTTCACCTTGACAGGATTCTGTTCGAGCCTTGTATCCTTGGCTTTGAGGTGTACACTTTGGTAAAACTTGCGAACATCGTTCCTGGAGTGGCACCTCTGTATATCCTCGATCTCGCGCTTTTCTTGCTCTTTTTTCTTCTTTCCGAAAAGCCGATGTTCTTCCCTTCTTCTTTGCCTATAGAGCTCAATGGCAGCTCTCATCTTCACCTGCAGCTTAGCCTTGTAGACCTCGTTGTTGGCTGCGAGCATCTGTCGGCATTCCACATCAGACCAGGGGTTTCTTGCTGGTGGCCGCGAGAAACCTAGCACATCAGTTGCGGCTGATCTAATGGCCTGTTGGCATCGTTGCCATTGTTCTTCGACATTAGATGCTGGTGGTGTGTTGTGAGTCGAGAGGTTAAGGTTGGCAGTCTGTGGCGATTGCAGTCTTTCGACATTAATTTTTTTCACTGTATTTCTGTTTTTTGTGCCGCATCCTTACCTTGGCTTCAACAAGGTAGTGGTCCGAGTCGGTGTTGGCCCCTCGGAATGTTTTGGACATCCAACATACTGGATGCGTGCCTCTTGTCTATCGGTTGACCGTTCGTTGATCTGGAGACCGCCATGTTCCCTTGTGGATATCGAGGTGAGGAAACCGTGTGCTGGGTATAGTGGCATTTCGTTGCGTAGCGAAGTCAATTAGCCTAAGTCCGTTACCAGACGTGTTGTCGTGTAGGCTATATTTTCCGACAGTACTGCTAAAGATGTCTTCTCTTCCTACCTTTGCGTTAAATCTCCCAGCACGATTTTAACATCGTACTTTGGTAGTCGCTCATAGGTTTTGTCGAGGAGCTCGTAGAAGCAATCCTTAGTTACATCATCCTTTTCCTCCGTCGGAGCATGAGCGCTTATAAGGCTTATGTTGGCGAATTTGGCCTTGATGCGGATTATTACAATGCGTTCGCTTATGTCTTGGAAACATAAGACTTCTTGCCTAAGTCTGACACTTATAACAAATCCGCATCCGAATAGTCCCTGTTTCTGCTCACTATAACACGGTGAATAGTAGATGTCACAGTTTTTCATCGTCTTTTTGCCCGGCCCATCCCATCGTATTTCCTGGATGGCAGTAATGTCTGCTTTGTAGCAGTTTAGGGCTTCCGCTAGTTGTTCGCCTGCACCTCTCCTGTTTAATGTTCTCACATTACAGTTGCAGTCATCAGTCGTCCAGTCGTCAACAATAATATCAGTCCTTTCCGAGGCTATTGGTTGCTTCGTAACATAACCTTTTTTCCGTGGATGGGGAGCTAACCCAAAGCACAACCCCCAACCTGGAGGGCCAGGCCCTTGTTTTGACCCTAGATGTCAATAGCCCATTTTTGGGATATGAGCGCTGCCGTTGACCCATTGAGAGCACCTCCGCCACCAACTCTTTTCCAACACCCTGGCTCAGTATTGGAAATCCCTATAGACCTGGTGTTCAAATATGTCGATTACACTTATATAGGGATTACACTACCAGTTCGATCAAACTGGAGCTGTAGGCGCCACCGCTGACTCCATATAGGGAATTCCTCCGCTGCCGCCCATAGTAGTAATAATAAAAATACATCCTTGCGGGTTAGGGTCACTTCATTATTAAAGCTGTGTCTCCGATTCCTTCCGATTCTCGATACCATTAGCATATCATATTCAAATATTTTTGGCTTCTTGGTGTGGCTTTTCTGTTGCTGCTTTGTTTCCCAAAGAATGTGGCAGTCCTACTAAGATCGTCTTGATCGATTTTACTATTTTGCTTAGAATTTGTGTCATAAAGCAACAAAAATCAGCGATAAGATGGACGCTTCACGTTACATCAAAAAATGATTCAATTCTGGGGTGGTCACACCTATTGAGCTCAGAAAAAAACAATTTCAGACCTTTTTTTGTCCCCAAAGCTATAAAAATGGACTACGACATAAATACTTATTTCAATAGAAAAAAATACGTAGATACCTAACCAATATGAAACCCGCGATAATCCGAGGTTAAGTGGAGCTATACAAGTTCCACAGAGCATATAACTACACGTTTACAGCAAAAACTAAATGAGGACTACCACAGCAATTTAATTGCATTGTCTAACCAAACAACCATATTCGCTGTCGTCTCATTACCTATACAAGATACTTTTCATAGCGCATTATCTCTGTGTATCTCCAGCTATGTATATGCAAACAAAAACGAATCTCATGTTCGACTAGTATAATCATCGGATCCGCATACAAAAAAAAATCACAATTCTGCAGCTTAGACCTCAGTGGTAGTAGCCGAGGTAAGTATATCGAACATCACTAACAATACCTGGCAATGCTCGCTTTATTACATTTTTTCCAACAGTATGGATCAAAATTAAAATCGATCGTTTAATTAACGCATTTCAACAAAAAAAAAATGAAAAAAAAAAACCGTAATCAAATTAAGTTGCCCCAAACGAACATTGAACATGGCTTCGATTTCGATTACGCGACGCAAACATGACAACACAAAGATGCAGATACAACGATACTAGAGTACAACAGATACTCGTACAGGTAAACAAAAAAAAAAAAAAGTACCGTGCGGTATCCCATCATAAGACGGGATCGTATATCATTTTCATTTCCAATCGAATTTACAAAGGGGGAAGGTATGTATCTCAAACAGGGAAGGTACGTATCTCAATAAAAAAAAAACCAATTGAATTATTGAACGGGGTGTGGGATTCGTAATTTATTGAATTATCTATCTCGCAGTTTTATTACATGTCATTTAGACGAGATAAAATCACTTTAGTTGGTCGCCTTATGGCCAGAGACACTTATCAATAATTAAACACCGTTGCACTCTGTATGGACGGTGCGGAATACATAAATGATTCCCACGTTTGATTCACGAATAATCTCTTAGATTGGACTTTTGGAGATCCAATTCTTGAGCATTGAACCCACGAAAAGGTTATTTATCTCCTCATTGTGTGATCGAGCAAATAGTCATTTTATTGGCCAATCAATCAAGCGCGGTTTAGTTTTTAAAAATTTATTACTCCGCTTCGAGATCGACTATGGCGATGAAGTTCCTGAAAGGTGTAACCACGTACTCAAGTACTGTATCTTAATGTGTAAAATGGTGAACATATTTATGATATTCTTATACCATTCCTTGGGTAAGCATTCTAATCGAAGATAGATTTTACTGCGATTACAAACATTCCTTAAGTAACCCATGGGTGTGCGTTAGTGTTGGCATCAGGAACGGCAAAGAAATAGATAAGTATTCGTGAAGTTAACAAAACAAAAAAGCCAAGTAAAAACGTAAATACCTTGTAAGACAGCTTAATTGCAGCGTTTTTAGTGTGCTTAGCATGCATCTGCGGTGGCCTAGGTAAACTTTAATTTAAATAGCAAAGATGCGGACTGCAGAGGTGTAGCACGATGTGAGAGCACATTCTAGTTTAAGTTTTCCAAAAATAATCATCGATCGTATCAACAAGTTATAGAACTACATAGATTGCGCATCTCATACGACGAAAATTTACTATGTGGGGTACTGATATTGATACACCAGTGCTCACATTGCAATGCCAGCATCATGCAACAGCATAGACGATGCATATACGAACGACGAAACTTGCCCTTCGCACTTATCGCCTGCGTCTGAAACGGCTACAAAATGTTAAGCTGTTATGCGTACTCTATGTAGTTCTATACCTCTTTGATAGTATTCACTACCCACGTAATTAGATTCGGATTTGGATTAACTCAGCAATGACGATCTTTGACCAGTAATGTGGGAGAGGAACGACTCGGCCCCGTTGGTGATCTGCAGAGCCTACATACCATACGACTCAGCAAAACCCCTCCTACCGACGCTTTCACAACCTGGTCTGGTATACAAATACAAATACAAATTTTTGGCGCAACAGGCTCGTTAGTACCCAGGGCCTAGCTTTCTCACAACCATTCATGTGTGCGTGTGTACTTCTTGCACGATGGCGGGACCTCCTGTTTTATGCCAACTCCGAACGGCTAAGTTGAGATAAGCTATTCTTGACAATTGATACTACTCGGATGATTTGTCAGATCATCACGAGAGGAGGGCCAGTGAAAAATCATTTAGGTGTTGCTACGGCTGGGAATCGAACCCAGACCTCCTGCGCGGCAGTTCATCGCACTAACCATCGCGCCACTGAGCCCCCTGGTCTGGTATAGTGCAACGAAAAGATTGGACATAATAATCAGATGTTACGCTTAGGGAAGTCCTCGAATTAACGCTTTCATATTCAAACACCCTAACAATTTTCGACTGAAAAGTGTCAATCCAACCTAATTTCTCCGATCTTGCGATCATAGAATTTTCCATATCTGGAATAATAGTCTACTCCGCAGTAATAGAAAGACCAACTGGAATATGTTCACGGAAAAAATCTCCTAACACACTTTTAAGAGTTCTGTAACGGATCCGGATCAAGGCCAAATTCGCCAACATAAGCCTTATACGCGCTCATGCTCCGACGGAGGAAAACGATGATATAACCAAGGATTGCTTCTACGAGCTCCTCGACAAAACCTATGAGCGACTACCAAAGTACTATGTTAAAATCGTTCTGGGAGATTTTAACGCAAAGGTAGGAAGAGAAGACATCTTTAGCAGTATTGTCGGAAAATATAGCCTACACGACAACACGTCTGGTAACGGACTTAGGCTAATTGACGTCGCTACGGAACGAAATGCCACTATAGCCAGCACACGGTTTCCTCACCTCGATATCCATAAGGGGACATGGCGGTCTTCAGATCAACGAACAGTCAACCAAATTGATCACATTGCGATAGACAAGAGGCACGCATCCAGTATTTTGGATGTCCGAACATTCCGAGGAGCTAACATCGACTCGGACCACTACCTTGTTGTAGCCAAGGTAAGGATGCGGATATCCACCACGCCACAACAAACTAGAAATACTGTGAAAAAAATTTAATTTCGAAAGACTGCAATCGCTAGAGACCGCCAAGACCTGCGTATCCCTTAACCTCTCGATTCACACAACACCACCAGCGTCTAATGTCGAAGAACAATGGCAACGATGCCAATCAGCCGCAACTGATGTGCTAGGTTTCTCGCGGCCACCAGAAAGAAACCCCTGGTTTGATGAGGAATGCCGACAGATGCTCGCAGCCAAGAACGAGGCCTACAAGGCTAAGCTGCAGGTGAAGACGAGAGCTGCCATTGAGCTCTATAGGCAAAGAAGAAGGGAAGAACATCGGCTTTTCAGAAAGAAGAAAAAAGAGCAAGAACAGCGCGCGATCGAGGATATAGAGAGGTGCCACTCCAGGAACGATGTTCGCAAGTTTTACGTCAAAGCCAAGGCTACAAGGCTCGAACAGAATCCTGTCGAGATGAACAAGGAAATATCGTAGTTGAGACACAGTCGATGTCACTGAGGCTATGGAAGAACCACTTCTGCGGACTGTTAAACGGCGATGACGAACAACATTCGGCTGTCAGGCAAAACGAACCATTCAATATTGGCAACGACATCCAAAACTACCACCCACTCTACCTAAGTGATGTGAGGATAACAATATCTAAACTCAAACTTAACAAGGCCGCCGCAAATGACGTCCTTCCCGCTGAGCTTTATAAAGCTGGCGGAGATGACTTGGTAAGCAACATCCACCAACTCATAAGCCAAATCTGGTCGGTTGAAAGCATGCCTGAAGAATGGAACCTCAGCATCATTTGCCCGATCCACAAAAAAGGAGACCCTCTGAACTGCGCCAACTACAGAGGCATAAGTCTACTCAACATCGCTTACAAGATCCTATCTGCCGTAATATGTGAACGCTTAAAACCGTTTACCAACAACTTGATCGGCCCTTATCAGTGTGGTTTAGGCCAGGAAAGTCCCCAATCGATCAAATTTTCACACTTCGGCAGATCCTGGAAAAAACCCAAGAAGTCCAAATCGATACCCACCACCTTTTTATCGATTTCAAAGCCGCATACGACAGCATTTATAGAGACGAACTATACAGAGCCATGTCTAGTTTTGGTATACCGTCCAAACTCGTCCGTTTGTGTAGGATGACGATGGAGAATTCTCGCTGCACAATCAGGGTCGGAAACGACCTCACCGACACATTTGATACCAAAAAAGGATTTAGGCAAGGCGATGCGCTGTCATGTGACTTCTTCAATTTGATTCTTGAGAGGATTGTGCAAAAGTCCCGAGCCAACACCAGAGGCACAATTCTCCATAAATCGGTGCAACTACTGGCATAAGCCGACGATATTGACATCATTGGTAAGACTCAACGTGATGTCGTAGCCACGTTTGCTAGAAGGAAGCGGAAAAAAAGGGTTTAGCAATATATGAGGGTAAAACTAAGTATATGCTGTCAACACGAAAGGACACACAACACGAATTGAACAGAACGTCACCATTGATAGATATAACTTTGAGGTAGTACGGGACTTTGTCTACCTCGGTTCCGCTATTAACTCTGACAACAACATCTCGTCAGAAATCAAACGAAGAATTACTCTTGCCAATCGCTGTTTCTTCGGGCTAAGAAGGCAATTTAGTAGTAAAGCCCTCACTCGAACTACTACGGAGATCCTATATAAGACCCTGATTATGGCAGTCCTGCTCTACGGACCTGAAGCATGGACCGTATCAAAAGCGGATGAAGAAATCCTTGGTCGATTCGAGAGAAAAATTCTTCGGAAAATCTTCGGTCCCGTTTGCGTTGACGGGCTTTGGAGACGAAGATTCAACCACGAACTATACGAGCTGTACAGCGACATGGCCCTAGTCAGAAAACCCCGCATTGGACGTTTAAGATGGCTAGGACATGTAGAAAGAATGGACACCAATACTCCGGCTCGCAGAGTCTTCGATTCCCAGCCAGACGTCGGACGCAGTTGAGGAAGACCTCGCCTTAAGTGGCGCGCACAAGTAGAAACCGACCTCAACCAACTTGGAGTGTGCAACTGGAGGCAGTTAGCTTTTGACCGGGCTAATTGTAGAGGCATGTTGGTTGAGGCCCAGGTTCATCCCGGACTATAGCGCCACTTAAGTAAGTAAGTTAGTAAATTATTTGTTCTCAGTACGCAAAATCAGTAAAGGATACGCATATGCCGACGATACGGCATTTATAGTGAGCCATAGACATACTGAGATAGCAGAGGCAATAATGCAAAAGGAATTTGATGCAGTAATGGCGTGGTGCCATGACGACGGTTAAGTAATCAATGCAAAAAAAAACTAAAGTCATACACATTCGACCATCACATATTTTGAAACACAAAATAAAAATAAAAATACGCGAAGCTTAATGTATTCATGCAGCAGGAGATTACCTACATCTGGTTAACAATGACATCTGTTCAGAGATGATAGGAAATGTGTCAATATAAAGGGTCCGCCAAATAACTTTTTTTTTGAAAATGCTATAAAAAAAAACTACGGAATATTTAAGCACATTATTGATTGTGTGCAGCTGTATTTCACCAATGGCTTCACGAATATTGTCCTTTAAAGCGTCAATTGTCTCTGACTTGTCAGCGTAGCACTTATCTTTTACGGCACCCCACAAATAATAGTCCAACGGTGTCCAATCGCAGCTCTGAGGTGGCCAAACGACATCAGCTCTGCGGCTGATAATGCGATCTTCAAAAACAGGGCGCAAAACATCGAGTGTTGAAACCAAGTGTTGCCAATATCCTCCTCTTCAATTTTTGTGAACAAAAATTCGTTCAACATGGCCCGATTACGATCGCCATTGACTGTAACGACCACTCCTTGCTCATTTTCGAAGAAAAACGGCCCAATTATGCCTCTGGACCAAAATTCGCAAACAGTAACTCGTTTTGGGTGTATCGGCTTTTCAATGTATGCGTGCGGGTTTTCTGTGCCCCAAATGCGAAAAAATGCTACATACCCGCCAAGATCAAAATGAGCTTCATCTGAAGAGATGATTTTTTTTTAGCAAAATCGGCATCTTCTCTAAGTCGATCGCAGGTCCACTTAGCGAAGCGAAAACGCATTGTATGGTCAGTTGGCTTCAACTCCTGAACCAATTGGACTTTGTATGGCGTCATACCAAGGTCTTTATGCAAAAATCGTCTCAATGATGTCTCCGAAATGTTCAATTGTTGAGAACGACGGTGAATTGATGTTGATGGCGCTTCACGCACACTTTATGCCACAGCAGCAATATTCTCGGGTGTACGCACTGTTTTTGGCTTTTCACGCTTTGGTTTATCGATGCCAGTTTCTTTCACTTTTTTCACAAGATAACGAACATACAGAGCTGACGGTGCTTCTCTTTTTCCAAAATCCGTACGCAATTTTCGCACACATTCTTCAACATTGCCATGATTTTCAAAGTAATGTCGCATTATTTCCCAGCGTTGTTCAAGCGTATACACAACCATATTCGTTCAGCGGAAGGATAGAACTAATTATCTGTCAAATCAGACATGAGCTTAGTGTTACCATTCACGAAATAAGCACTAGTTGAAAAAAAAAACGTTAGATGGCGGACCCGTTACAAAGACACCGAGTCACTCTAGACTACAACTTAAAATGGAGTACGCGCATAAGAGACCTAACAAACAAATTAAGAGATTGACCAGCAAATTTTCTACGACGGTGTTACTTTAGACCTGCGGAATCATATATTAGATATGGCATTCTCGCTCCCCAGTTGTCCAGTCTTGAAAATTTACACGGTAAACTGCAAAAGATTGTATACCGATCGAAATTAGGAAAACACTACGAAGACGACACATCGACGGAGATATAAAACTGCTAGATATCACACAACTGCACAATCTTGAAATAATATCAAACTTTCACGACGACGATACATACAAACTTCAAACAACACAAGCATACAACACCAGGAGAAGACAACAAAATCAACTCAAAATTGGAATGAATATGGCCGCAGGATGTATGAGGTTACAATCCCTACAATACTGAACGAGCTTCCTATAGAAATAAGGAACCTACCAAAACCAGAATTATTTAACAAGCTAAATCGTCTTAACGGGGGATTTTTTAAGCATCGTTTTTTTGAAAATCGAATAAAACACTCAAATTTGCATCAAATATTCAAAATTTTTATTGTAATCGATAAATAGGCCTTTGCCATTTACGTTTTAAAAACAACTTCATGTAAATGTTGTCCACGGCTCCGTTTCAAATGGTCCATTCGGAAGGTCCAATTGTGCGTCCCTTTTTCGAGCATTTCGGCCTGTATTCCACGAATTACGCTTGTTATGCTATCCTGTAAGGCTTCAATCGTATTCGGCTTGTCCACATAGTCTAACGACTTAACATAGCTCCACAAGAAATAATCAAGAGGCGTTAAATCGCATGATCTTGGCGGCCAACTCACAGGGTCATTTCGAGAGAAAAGCTGCCCACCAAATTCATCCTTCAATATTTCCATTGTTTCACGAGCTGTGTGGCATGTGGCACCGTCTTTATAAAACCACATGTCAACCAAGTTCAACTCAGCCAACTGGGGCAAAAAAAGTCGCGTATCATGGCTCGATATCGTTCGCCGTTGACGGTCACGTTTCTTCCACCGTCGTCTTTGAAAAAAAATGGACCGATGATTCCACCAGCCCATAAATCACACCAAACTGTCCTTTTTTGAGGATGCATCGGTAATTCTGGTGTGGCATGTGGCTGTTCATCACTTTAGATGCGACAGTTTTGTTTATTAACGTATCCGTTGTGTCAGAAATGAGCCCCATCGCTGAACACAATTTTTCGATAAAACAGCGGATTTGCACATTTTTCACATTTTGTAAGTCTTTCCATAAATAAATGACAGCGTATACTGCAAACTTTTCACTTTGACAGATGAGGTTTCGACGCCATTACTAACCAGTGCTGCCAATCTGAAAAAAACTTAACTCTTAAAAAATCACCCGTTACTTAGCTGGAGACAACTCAATTAAAGACAACATCGTATGAAAGGAAAAAATTGTATAGGCCATTAACACCTTTGAACCCTAAAAAAGAGCAGGCTAGACGGTATAACCCCCATGATTCTACAAAAAAAACTGCCAACTGCATTATGCCAACAAAAGTCAACATCTTCCGTGAATGTCTAAAGTAGAAATATCTTCCCAAAGCGTGGCGTGACGTCAATGTTATATTCATACCAACAGAAGAGAAATGCAGCCACTTACTTACTTATTTAAGTGACGCTACTAACATCCTCTCTAATTAGCCCGGTCCTTACATAACTGCCTCCAGTTGGCCACTCCAAGTTGGTTGAGGTCGGTTTCTACTCGCCACTTAGGCGAGGTCTTCCTCTACTGCGTCCGAGGTCTAGCTGGGAATCGAAGACTCTGCGAGCCGGAGTATTGGTGCCCATTCGTAGCACATGCATCTTAAAAGCCCAATGTCGAGTTTTTTGATTAAGGGTACTTCGCTGTACAGCTCGTATAGTTCTTGGTTGAATCTTCGCTCCATAGCCCGTCAACGCAAACGGAAACGAAGATTTTTCGAAAAATTCTTCTCTCAAATCGAATAAGGATTTCTTCATCCGCTTTTGATACGGTCCATGCTTCAGCGCCGTAGAGCAGGACTGGGTTCAACAGGGTCTTATATAGGATCTCCTTAGTAGTTCGAGTCAGGGCTTTACTACTGAATTGCCTTCTTAGCCCGAAGAAACAGCGATTGGCAAGAGTAATTCTTCGTTTAATATCTGACGAGATGTAGTTGTCAGAGTTAACAGCGGAGCCAAGGTAGACAAAGCCCCGTAGGTAGGTAGGTAGAAGTGGCGGTTCGGCATGAACCCAAGTAGCACTTATGTGCCATTTTGTTACCACGCCTAGTGTGACCTTTGTTGTGATTGTTGTTATAGATTTGATACAGGCGGTCTCTAGATCTAGCCTGTGAGGTTTACAAAACGGATACCCGAGATGTTGCTAAGGTTGTCGAAAAATGGTTTGTCTAACGCACGCAATCTGGCTTTGCCGGTCATTTGCAGATGAAATGGGAGAGGGTTTCTCTCTCATTTGTGTTCCCGCAACTGCGGCATTGAGGGTTGTATGGGATCCCTAGTTTTGCCGAACTACCAGCACTACCCCAATGTCTGTCAATGGTGACGTTCTGTCCATTTCGTCGATATTGTGTGTCATTTCGTGTTGACAGCTTATACTTAGTCTTACCCTCAATTACTGCTAAAGCCATTTGTGATGCTTCCATCTCTATAATAGCAAACGTGGATATGATATGACGTTGAGTCCTACGAATGATGTCAATATCGTCGGCCTCTGGTGTTGGCTCGGATTTCGCATAATCCTCTCAAGAATTAGATTAAAGAAGTCACATCACAGCGCATCGCCTTACCTAAATCCTTATGTGGTATCAAATGTGTCGGTAAGGTCGTTTTCGACCCTGATGGTGCAACGAGAGTTCTCAATCGTCATCCTACACAAACGGACAAGTTTGGGCGGTATACCAAAACTAGACATGGCTCTGTATAGTTCGTCTCTATAAATGCTGTCGTATGCGGCTTTGAAATCGATAAATAGGTGGTGGGTATCGATTTGGACTTCTTGGTATAAAATCTGCTGAAGTGTGAAAATTTGATCGGTTGTGGACTTTCCTGGCCTAAATCACACCCATTCAGGCGTTCAAATATTACGGCAGATAGGATCTGGTAGGCGGTGCTGAGGAGACTTTTCCATCTGTAGTTGGCGCACTTCAGAGGGTCTCCTTTTTCTTGGATTGGGGAAATGATGCTGAGGTTCCATTCTTCAGGCATACTTTCAATCGACCAGATTTGGCTTCTGAGTTGGTGGATGTTACTTACCAAGTCATCTCCGCCAGCTTTATAAAGCACAGCAGGAAGGCCGTCGTTTCCGGCAGCACTGTTAAGCTTGAGTTAAGATATTGCTTTACTCACTTCACTTAGGTCGGGTGGTTGGCAGTTTCCGCTGTTGTCACCAGTGCTGAATGGTTCGTTCTGCCTGACAGCGGAATGTTGTTCGTCATCGCCGTTTAACAGTCTGCAGAAGTGGTTCTTCCAAATCCTTAGCATTGACTGTGTCTCAACTACGATATTTCCTTGTTCATCTCGACAGGATTCTGTTCGAGCCTTGTATCCTTGGCTTTAACTTTTTAGACTTTGGTAAAACTTTCGGACATCGTTGCTAGAATGCCACCTCCCTATATCCCCGATCGCGCTCTTTTCTTGCTCTTTTTTCTTCTTTCTGAAAGCCGGTGTTCTTCCCTTCTTCTGTGCCTATAGAGCTCAATGACAGCTCTCGTCTTCACCTGTAGCTTAGCTGCGAGCATCTATCGGCATTCCTCATCACACCAAGGGTTTATTGCTGGTAGGCTCGAGAAACCTAGCACATCCGTTGCGGCTGATCTAATGGCTTGTTGCCATCGATGCCATTGTTTTTCGACATTCGATGCTGGTGGTATCGACAGGTTAAGGGTACGCGATGGCCTTGGCGATATTTCTACTTTGTTGTGGCGTGGTGGATATCTGCATTCTTACCTTGGCTGCAACAAGGTAGTGGTCCGAGTCGATGTTATCCCCTCGGAATGTTCGGACATCCAAAATACTGGGTGCGTGCCTCTTTTCTATCGCAATGTGATCAATTTGATTGACCGTTCGTTGATCTGGAAACCGCCATGTCCTCTTTTGGATATCGATGTGAGGAAACCGTGTGCTGGCTATATCCTAAGTCCGTTACCAGACGTGTTGTCGTGTAGGCTATATTTTCCGACAGTACTGCTAAAGATGTCTTCTCTTCCTACCTTTGCGTTAAAATTTCCCAGCACGATTATAACATCGTACTTCGGTAGTCGCTCATAGGTTTTGTCAAGGAGCTCGTTGAAGCAGTCTTTCGCAATTTCATATTTTCCTCCGCGAGAGCGTATATAAGGCTCATGTTGGCGAATTTGGCCTTAATGTGAATTGTTACAATACGTTCGCGAATATATTGGAAACATTAGACTTCTTGCCTAAGTCTGGCACCTATAACAAATCCGCATCCAAATAGTCGCTGTTTCTGCTCACTATAACACGGTCCATAGTAGATGTCACAGTTTTTCATCCTCTTTTTGCCCGGCCCATCCCATCGTATTTCCTGGATGGCAGTAATTTCTGCTTTGTAGCAGTTTAGGGCTTCCGCTAGTTGTTCGCCTGCACCTCTCTTGTTTAGTGTTCTTACATTCCAGGTGCAGATACGAACGTCGTTGTCCTTTTTTCGTTTAGCAGGGTTGTCAACAATAAGATCAGTCCTTTCCGAGGCTATTGATTGCTTCGTTACAAAGGTTTTTTTCAATGGGTGGGTAGTTAACCCAAAGTAGAATGCCCAACCTGGAGGACCAGTTGGAATTTATTTGATACCCTAGGACACGGGGCCATCAATATCCACTACGGGATTGAGCGCTGCCGTTGGCCTTTCGGTTCATTGAGATTGCTAGATAATCTTGTAGGCGATGTTAAGGAGACTTATACCTCTGTATGTCGCGCAGTTCAGAGGGTCTCCTTTTTTCCTTTTTTGTCACAAAGAAATTAAAGAAGCTTTCCATGAGATTTTTAAACTCTTGGAAGTTCATCAATCTTCCTCAAAAGGTGTGGTGCGATGAAAAAAACCTCGGTGTTGGTATTTTTTGTATTTGAACCAGGAACCAGCTGCTAGTAGATCAGCGCTGTAACCGCTGCACCCTTAGATGACGATACTCGTTGTTGATGAACCAACAAATGGTTGAAAGGACGTTGTCCGATCGTTTTCTTCGTATATAATTAGAACTCAGATAAATGTCATTATTTGACATATTATTTGGATCTAACAAATTACGGTATTTTATACTTTCTGGTGATCATGTGTTTTGCGAAGACAACTTCATCTGTGTGGATAGAGATTTCATCACCCAAGGGACAGCGATGTAACATCTTTCAGCATACTATTGTGGTGTCATGCGTCAAACCACTATAGTAGATCAATATTGCATGTCTTCCCCTTTGCATATATGGAATTCCCTCAAGATTTGAACGAGAAGCTCGTGGCTCGAGGCTCATGCTTAAGCTAAGATTAGTCGAATTTTTAAATATGATATCAAGAAGACTAGCCAATTGCAGAAAATAGAACAGGGTGGGCTCTATATTGTGCAATTGGCTAGTCTTCTTGATATCATCTGCCATCTATATCATTAGTAAGCGTGCATCACCAGATAACAAACGGCCGTCCACGTGTCATGATATTCCTAAAATGATAAAAAACCTAATTGGTGCTGAAAAATCGATAAACAGATGAATAGCAACCATTGCAAACCTTGTGTCATCCTATCATACTGCAAAAACCGTGCGTCATTCAAATGACCAGACACGACATGGTCATCCAGGCAAACCAAAAAGTTGTGTCATCCAGCCTGTCATCTACCAAGCCAATTGGTGACCGGAAACAGGCAACTGCATGACATTTCCATTAGACAAATGGTCATCCAGCCAAACATGACAGTCATCCATCGATTAAATAGGATGACAGTGTTGGGGTAAATGACAGGTTTGGATGACCATCTACCCTACATACCAATATGAAGGGCGTGATATAAAATATCCAGGTCTAAGCCACCCAGAATGTATCTAAAACTAAAATATGCTCCAGCATCAGCCTCCAACCGGCAGACAAGTGCACCTCGACATGACGAACGCGCAACAACAACGATTTAAAAAAATCCCATAAAGATACGCCACATTGTGCGGGCAATGTGTGCCCCTGTCTCTGGCTCTGCGGCCGTGGTTCTGTGTGTTTTGTCTTAGCGATGATGCGAATATAAAGCCACAAACAAAGCAGTGCGCCCGATAGTCGGGCTTCTCTCAACACTGCGCAGCATTAATCGGCATCGTCTTGTGGCACAAACGCTTAACGTTATGAGCGTATTAAAACATCTTCGACCAGTTAATTGTTTGTCATTAATTGGTTTTTGCATCCAGCCGTAGTTAACGTGTTCTTTCGGTTCCTTCGTCTGGCATGACTCAATGGCAGGCAGTGCCAGTGTGTGGGTTATCTGAGATGCGCGATGAGATTGTATAGATGAAACTAGATTCCCTGGTTGTCTTATATTGTGGTGGGGCTTTGGGAAGGGGGAAATAACTTTATCATATCATAAGGTTTAGTTCTGCGGAATTCCATCCTTCGATTGTAGGTAGATGTAGATACTTTTTTTGCTTTGCTTAAATACCTTCGCGGTTACGTATCTCTCTTTCTCTCCCCTACTAGGTGGTCCTTGGGTTCTCCAGAAACGTCTCATTGGAAGCGAACTTTAAATGTGAACCGCAATACATGTCGGTTCATTGTGCACCTCAATTCCAACGATTATTTTATGCAAATTGCATCCGCTACACATGAAATATACCGTCATAGGGTACATCGAGTGGTGTATAGTTTTCAGGAACTCTAGGGCAACTGCAAACTGTGACAAAAGGCGTTCCCGAAAGTTTTTCGTGGCTTTTCTCCACCCTCAGGATCTCTGGGAAATATACAGTTCGTACCCGTGATCTACTAAGCATATTGTGCATTGTGTGACATCAGCATACGGTACGGCAAGGCGAAAGTAGGCGTAGATACATTATATCAATTCAATTCTGTATGGCAAGTCGTTGCGCTTTTCCTTCATGTGAATTGCATGCGATATGACATTATTGCATGGCGACTATATAACAGCACCGCACCGCGAAAGCAGATGAGGAAAAGTTTCCTGGGCGCATTTAATATGCCACCACCATGACCGGCGATGGTGTAGGTGGTTCCATGACGTATTCTGTTTGGAGTTCGGTCGCACAAGGATTTACTGCTCCCATGCCAAATCACATTACCAGTCAAATGGGAAAACGCCTCTAGGCACCCGGTGCATCTGTGAACGGTGTTTACCTATCTTTCGGTCGCTTTTATAGATAGTGAGATACATGTATCTGTTCGTTTACCTATTTTTTATTATTTCGAATTAAATTTAACTAAATTAAAATTAGACACAAAGTTCCTGTTTGTACATGAGAAGGAATCCACGCCCAACATATGCGCCGTCACTGTGAAAGGGTAGAACTATCGGTCCGGCGAATTGATCTCGAACGTCGGCATTCATTGTGAAGTCATCGCTTTCAATGCCATCGTTTAGTCTTTCGCCGCAAAGGCGGAGGTGATTCACTGCGATGTAATCGGTGGGACAGTTAAAGATACCAGCACCCGCCTGGCCATCCGGTACTATGTCATTTTCATCTGGAAAAAAGGTTCAGTTTAGTCATTGTTGTGAGGAAGAACAGATCGAATTCAAGGTTTTAGTTGATTCAAGATCAATGGAATTGGCTGACTGGCAGAAAAAAGGGAGCACCAATTTTACTATAAAGCTATAACGTTCGATATTGACTTAATGGCAGTAACGCTAATAGTAATTGAACTGATGCTATATCATGCCTTTAGCTCACAGACAGTTCTACAGATGAATCTTACTTCTTTTAAGCGGCTCCCGATCCAGTGACAGTCTCTGCCTGAGATAAGACAACGCTGCCGCCAATTATCCAGTCTTAAGGCTCGGCCATTTGCGAAGTCTTTAATCAGATATTGGACCGTCTTTGGTCCTTTACTTTATGAAAGAGAAATAACGCCGAATTTCCATGTTCGGCCTTATTTTACTTTTCATTCATCCCAAAAACAACAGCGAGCCCAAGCAGGGGGGTTCATACTTTGCACACATCCGAGTACTGAGAATTCGTGCAACCCTCCTGCATTTGGGTTACGTGCGAGGTTGGATGTATGAAAAAATAAGTCTCCGCCAATAGTAAGCCCAAGCAGGGGGGCATTTTACTTTTCATACATCCCAAAAACAACAGCAAGCCCAAGCAGGGGGGTTCATACTTTACACACATCCGAGAACGATTTTGGGTGTATGCAAACTGAGAATTCGTGCAACCCTCCTGCATGGTCTCAATGTTGCATTTGGGTTGCTTGCGATGTTGGATGTATGAAAAAATAAGCCTCCGCCAATAGTAAGCCCAAGCAGGGGGGCATACATATTCAAACTTTGCATACATCCAAAATTCATCGTTATTTCACGGCTCCCTCGCCGTCTTAGGCCCTTGAACCTGGATGGTGAGAATCGAGAATTCTCTTACATGGATCAATATCGTTCATTCGCTCGTGTTTTAACTTTTGGTCTACATCCGCATCTTTTGATATTTCCCTGCATTACAAGACCAAATATTGGATGAAGAATGTTTCGTACAAAAGGCCTAAATATATGCATCCAGTGCCAAATACCATAAATTTAGTCAAGTCCGAGGGATAAGTAACTTTCCAACTGAATGCTATATAGTATGGCTTTCGACTGACCCCAGATGATGGATATTAACATATCTGGCCTTCAAGTCGATGGCCATAATTAGCTACGGGCAGGGTCATCAATCAAAAAAATCTCCCCAGGCGGCAGTGAAAGAATTCCCAAGATGGAATCAACGGATGCGTTTACGATGTAATTCGGGCCACAGGACATGTAGACATTTCAAGCGTTAGTCAGGCTCCTTGAAGAGAAATAGTGGCGACTGACACGAAATGACAAAGGTACCACTCAATTCTGTCGTTGACATTGAAGGCCCTTTGTCTAAGTGGTATCTAACAAACTTGAAATGGCCCTTCAGGTTGCGGATTATGCGTTGGGTTGGCTACTCAATCAGGGAAAACCCAAGTTGTTACCAAGCAACCAAAAGACTCAAAAAGGCTGAATATAGAATTGAAGATGCTAAACGTAAACAGTCCAACAAAGTTTTTTTTGGAATGTTGCATCATTAAATATAAGAGATGCAGCCGAACAACTAGCGGAAGCTCTAAGCTGCTACATAGCAGACATTAGATCTTCCGCGAATGATATTCTAGCAACTACAAGCATAGTCTTGCTCTACTGCACCGAAGATTGGATCGTATAAAATACGTACATCCTTGGTCGTTTCGAGCCAAAAATTGTTCAAAAATAGTTCAGTCCCGCTTGTGTTTCCTGGCTTTGAAGATGAAGATAGACCTCGTAAAAAAAATCCACATCGGACGTTTGGGATGGCTGGGACATTTAGAGCGGAATGCTACCAACTCTCCAGCTGACAGAGTCTTCGATTCCCAGCCAGACATCAGACCCATTAGAGCAAAGCCTCGCCTTAAGTGGAGCGCACGAGTAGAAAGCAACCAACTTAAGGTGCATAATGTAAGAAAATTAGCTAAGGGCCGGGCTGATTGGTGATGCCTGTTGGTTGCGGCTCAAGTTCGTTCCGGACTGCAGCGGCACTTAAGTAACACCAGATATTCTGAGGAGCTTGAATAGTTCCTGTCTAGACTTTTAACGACCTACTAGACATCTGGCAACGGACTAAGGCTAATTGACTTCGCTACAGAACGAAATGCCACTATAGCCAGCACACGGTTTCCTCACCTCGATATCCATAAGGGGACATGGCGGTCTCCAGATCAACTGATTGATTACATTGCGAAAGACAAGAGTCACGCATCCGGTATTTTGGATGTCTCAAAATTCCGATGGGATAACATTGACTCGGACCACTACCTTGTTCCAGCCAAGGCAAGAATGAGGATATCCACCACACCACAACAAACCAGAAATTCTGTGACAAAATTTAATGTCGAAAGACTGCAATCGCAAGAGACCGCCAAGGCCTTCGCGCAATGCGTATCACTTAACCTTTCGATTAAAACGATAACACTGGCATCCAATGTCGAAGAATAGTGGCAACGATGTCAACAAGCCATTAGATCAGCCGCAACTGATGTGTTAAATTTCTCGCTGCCACCAGCAAGAAACCCCTGGTTTTATGAGGAATGCCGACAGGTGCTCGCAGCCAAGAACGAGGCCTACAAGGCTAAGCTGCAGGTGAAGACGAGAGCTGCCATTGAGCTCTATATGCAAAGAAGAAGGGAAGAACATCGGCTTTTCAGAAAGAAGAAAAAGATCAAGAAAAGCGCGCGATCGAGGATATAGAGAGGTGGCACTCCAGAAACGATGTTCGCATGTTTTACCAAAAAACGACAAAGCCAAGGTTCGAACAGAATCCTATCGAGATGAACAATGAAATATCGTGTTGAGACACAGTCGATGCTGAGGATATGGAAGAACCACATCTGCAGACTGTTAAAGGGCGATGACGAACAACATTTCGCTATCAGGCTGAACGAATTATTAAATATTGGCGACGACAGCGAAAACTACCAACCACCCTACCTAAGTGAAGTGAGGATAGCAATATCTAAACTCAAGCTTAACAGGTCTGCCGGAAAGGAAGGCCTTCTCTCAGAGCTTTATAAATCCGGAGAAATGACTTGGTAGGTAACACCCACCAACTCATAAGACAAATCTGGTCGGTTGAAAGCATGTCTGAAGAATGGAACCTCAGCATCGTTTGCCAAATCCACAAAAAAGGAGACCCTCTGAACTGCGCCAACTACAGAGGCATAAGTCTCCTCAACATCGCTTACAAGATCCTATCTGCGGTAATATGTGAACGCCTGAAACCGTTTACCAACAACCTGATTGGCTCTTATCAGTGTGGTTTTAGGCCAGGAAAGTCCACAACCGATCAAATTTCCACACTTCGGCAGATCCTGGAAAAAACCCAAGAAGTCCAAATCGATACCCACCACATGTTCATCGATTTCAAAGCCGCATACGACAGCACTTATAGAGACGAACTATACAGAGCCATGCCAAGTATTGGTTTACCCCCGAAACTCGTCCGTCTGTGCAGTATGATAATGGAGAATTCGCGCTGCTCCTTCAGGGTTGGAAACGTCCTCACCGACACATTTGATACCAAAAAAGTATTTAGGCAAGGCGATGCACTGTCATGTGGGTTCTTTAACATCATTCTTGAGAGGATAGTGCAAAACTGCTCTGAACCAACACCAGAGACACAATCTTCAAAAATTCGGTGCAACTACTATCATACGCCGACGATATTGACATCATTGCTAGGACTCAACGTGATGTCATAGCCACGTCTGCTAGAATAGAAAAGGAAGCGGCAAAAATGGGTTAAGCAGTAAATGAGGGTAAGACCATGTATATGCTGTCAACACGAAAGGACACACAACATCGACAAATGGGACAGAACTTCACCATTGTCAGATATAACTTTGAGGTAGTACGGGACTTTGTCGACCTAGGCTCTGCTAGTAACTCTGGCCACAATATCTCGTCAGAAATTTAACGAAGAATTACTCTTGCTAACCGCTGTTTCTGCAGACTAAAAAGGCAATTCAGATCCTATATAAGACCCTGCTATATGGCGCTGAAGTATGGACCGTATCAAAAGCGGATGAAGAAATTCTTGGTCGATTTGAGAGAAAAAAATCTTCGGTCCTATTTGCGTTCACGGGCTATGGAGATGACGATTCACCAAGAACTACATTAGGTGTACAGCGACATGCCGCTAGTCGAAAAACTCCGCATTGGGGGTTTAAGATGGCTGAGACATGTAGAACGAATGGACACCAATAATCCTGCTCGTAGAGTCTTCAATTCCGACGTTTGGCTGGGAGTCGAAGACTCGAAGTGGCGCGCACAAGTAGAAAACGACCTCAACAAACTTGGAGTGCGCAATTGGATGCCGTTAACTAAGGACCAGGCTAATTGGAGAGGCAAGTTGTATGAGGCCCAGGTTCATTCCTTAAGTAAGTAAGTAGTTAGTAGTTTTGTTAAAGTGTTTTACGCTTACTAACCTTCGAAAGCTTTAAAATAAGTGCCAAAGCATTAGCTCGGAATCGAATTCGCAAGTCATGGAAGACGTCAGAACTAATTTTCAAGAATAATATTTTCACCCGAAAAATCGATTTCTTTTTAAACGTTTTTATCGATATGGTTTTGGATGCACAGTGTTATTTGCTTATAAATGTTTAAAAGGCAGGTTCCAACAACACACGGGGTTCCATCTTAGTCCTAACCTTCCCCGACGCTGATTGATTTCGGTCATGAAACGAGAACCAATTTGACCTCTTCTTCGTTACACTTTTTCGTTTCATAAATTCCAATTCACACCATCCCAAAGCAAGTTTCACTTCAAAAAATTAAACGAAAACTTCATAACTTACCATCATCCTTATTGATGATTTGAAAATCATACTGATCGCCACTTCCCTCATTCGAATAAAGAACAGAACACATTTGCTTGAAACGCTTTATGCAAATGGCGTAATTTAAGTTATTCTATAAACCAAAAAGGACATTAGTTAGATTAAATGGTTTGTTGTTCTCAACTTACCAAATAGGTCGCTTCCCCTGCATCCACAATTGTACCGAATTGATCGTAGTTAAATGATTTCACCATTCCCTCAGGTTCTGTGTAATATTGAAGACAGCCTTCAGGTGCCAAGTCTCTTTCTAACTGAAATTTAAATAAAATTAGAATCTAGACAAAAATAAATCAGCAATATTCTGAAAAAACATAAGCACCTGAATTATTTTTATGTTGAATGATCGTGGACTGTTTCCCTTGGCAAATATTGATAAAAATATTTTATTCTCAATCGTACTGTCGACATCTATGTACACTAGAAATGGAAGCAGAGGCTAATTTAGAGAAATTTCAAGATACCTTCTCGAGCAATTACATCGTGGATCATAATTTAGGGGTTAAGATCAATTTAAATTTAATAAATTGCTGTTTAAAATTTTACACAATGGCATTTGGTTGTCAACTTTTTTTCAAATCCTATGGAATTTTAAATTGCTTTAAAGATTTTGATTTATGTTCCTCCAAAACTTGTATTTTTAAATTTATTTTATTTTATTGAAGTGAAACTTCCTTAGGGACGGTGTGAATTAGATTTTATGAAACGAAAAAATGTAACGAAGGCTGTGAGAGAATAAGATAAAACTCATAATGTTTCACTTTTATCGGTCTTTTTTAGATTAATGGATTATTACGATCAATATTTTAGGACATTTTTGAATATAAGAATTCTTTGTTTCACGATAAATTCGAATATTCACTCGAAACATGATTTTTTTAACCGCGTTGCGATCTGCAAAAGGTGCTTATATAGTACTTTGGGTGACAACAAATTTTGAAGAGGTAAGAGCTACTCGGACCTCCTCCTTGTTGCAGTCAAAGTTATGTTTAATACTTCATACTGCAGGGGTTCCCGAAGTTTGCGCCGCGGCAAAAAACTCTATACGATTGCAGAAGAGCTTATTTTACCTGCTGCTCTCGACATGGTGAATATTATGGTGGGAGAATCAACCAACCTGGCCCTCCAGGTTGGGGGTTGTGCTTTGGGTGAACTACCCATCCACGGAAAAAAGAGTATGTTACGAAGCAACCAATAGCCTCGGAAAGGACTGAAATTATTGTTGACAACCCTGCTAAACGAAAAAAGGACAACGACGTTCGTCTCTGCACCTGGAATGTGAGAACATTAAATAGGAGAGGTGCAGGCGAACAATTAGCGGAAGCCCTAAACTGCTACAAAGCAGACATTACTGCCATCCAGGAAATACGATTGGATGGGCCGGGCAAAAAGAGGATGAAAAACTGTGACATCTACTATGGACCGTGTTATGGTGAGCAGAATTAGCGACTATTTGGATGCGGATTTGTTATAAGTGCCAGACTCAGGCAAGAAGTCTTATGTTTTCAAGACATTAGCGAACGCATAGTAACAATCGGCATCAAGGCCAAATTCGCCAACATAAGCCTTATATGCGCTCATGCTCCGACGGAGGAAGAGGATGATATAACTAAGTATTGCTTCTACGAGTTCCGCGACAAAACCTATGAGCGACTACCAAAGTACGATGTTAAAATCGTGCTGGGAGATTTTAACGCAAAGGTAGGAAGAGAAGACATCTTCAGCAGTACTGTTGGAAAATACAGCCTACACGACAACACGTCTGGTAACGGACTTGGGCTTATTGACGTCGCTACGGAACGAAATGCCACTATAGGCAGCACACGGTTTCCTCACCTCGATATCATAAGGGGGCATGGCGGTCTCCAGATCAACGAACAGTCAACCAAATTGACCAATTCTAAGCCGCAGGTGAAGACGAGAGCTGCCATTGAGCTCTATAGGCAAAGAAGAAGGGAAGAACATCGGCTTTTCAGGAAGAAGAAAAAAAAAGAAAGAAAAGTGCGCGATCGAGGATATAGAGAGGTGCCACTCCAGTAACGATGTTCGCAAGTTTTACCAAAGTGTAAAACGTCAAAGCCAAGGCTACAAGGCTCGAACAGAATCCTGTCGAGATGAACAAGGAAATATTGTAGTTGAGACACAGTCGATGCTGAGGATATGGAATAACCACTTCTGCAGACTGTTAAACGGCGATGACGAACAATATTCCGCTGTCAGGCAGAACGAACCATTTAATATTGGCAACGACAGCGAAAACTGCCAACCACCCGACCTAAGTGAGGTGACGATAGCAATATCCAAACTTAAGCTTAATAAGGCCGCAGGAAATGACGGCCTTCCCGCTGAGCTTTAAAAAGCTGGCGGAGATGACTTGGTAAGCAACATCCACCAACTTATAAGCCAAATCTGGTCGGTTGAAAGCATGCCTGAAGAATGGAACCTCAGCATCGTTTGCCCGATCCACAAAAAAGGAGACCCTCTGAACTGCGCCAACTACAGAGGCATAAGTCTACTCAACATCGCTTACAAGATCCTATCTGCCGTAATATGTGAACGCCTGAAACCGTTTACCAACAACCTGATTGGCCCTTATCAGTGTGGTTTTAGGCCAGGAAAGTCCACAATGGATCAAATTTTCACAATTCGGCAGATCCTGGAAAAAACCCAAGAAGTTCAAATCGATACCCACCACCTATTTATCGATTTCAAAGCCGCATACGACAGCATTTATAGAGACGAACTGTACAGAGCCATGTCAATGTTTGGTATACTGCCCAAACTCGTCCGTTTGTGTGGGATGACGATGGAGAATTCTCGCTGCACCATCAGGATCGGAAACGACCTCACCGACACATTCGATACCAAAAAAGGATTTAGGCAAGGCGATGCGCTGTCATGTGACTTCTTCAATTTGATTCTTGAGAGGATTGTGCAAAACTCCCGAGCCAACACCAGAGGCACAATTTTCCAAAAATCGGTGCAACTACTAGCATACGCCGACGATATTGACATCATTGCTGGGACTCAACGTGATGTCATAGCCACGTTTGCTAGTATAGAGAAGGAAGCGGCAAAAATGGGTTTAACAGTAAATGAGGGTAAGACTAAGTATATGCTGTCAACACGAAAGGACACACAACATCGACGAGTTGGACAGAACGTCAGCATTGACAGATATAACTTTGAGGTAGTACGGGACTTTATCTACCTCTGCTCCGCTATTAACTCTGACAACAACATCTCGTCAGAAATTAAACGAAGAATTACTCTTGCCAACCGCTGTTTCTTCGGGCTAAGAAGGCAATTTAGTAGTAAAGCCCTCACTCGAACTACTAAGGAGATCCTATATAAGACCCTGATCATCCCAGTCCTGCTCTACGGCGCTGAAGCATGGACCGTATCAAAAGCGGATGAAGAAATCCTTGGTCGATTCGAGAGAAAAATTGTTCGGAAAATCTTCGGTCCCGTTTGCGTTGACGGGCTATGGAGACGAAGATTCAACCACGAACTATACGAGCTGTACAGTGACATACTCCTAGTCAAAAAACTCCGCATTGGACGTTTAAGATGTCTAGGACATGTAGAAAGAATGGACACCAATACTCCTGCTCGCAGAGTCTTCGATTCCCAGCCAGACGTCGGACGCAGTAGAGGAAGACCTCGCCTTAAGTGGCGCGCACAAGTAGAAACCGACCTCAACCAACTTGGAGTGCGCAACTGGAGGCAGTTAGCTAAGGACCGGGCTAATTGGAGAGGCATGTTGGTTGAGGCCCAGGTTCATCCCGGACTGTAGCGGCACTTAAGTAAGTAAGTAAGAATGGCTATGTTGAGATAAACTTTTATTGACAATCGATTTTTCTCGGGTTAATTGTCAGATCATCACGAGATGAGGGATAGTGCAAAAATTATGCTACGGCTGGAAATCGAATCGAGACCTTCTGCGCGGCGGTTCATCGCTCTAACCATCGCGCCACTGGACCCTGAATCTTTCTAAATCTTGCATGATTCGACAAAAAACGACGTTTTTCTATGGGACTGTCATCGTTTTTTTTAAAGAAAACGTCCCACGTTAAAATGATCTGAAGACGAAATATTCATAGCATTATTCTTGAAATATCACAGTTCTTCTCGAATTTTTTTAAAATTGTACCGAAAATAGTTTTTAAGGAAAACGCCACCGAAAAGTGGGTGTGCCAATTGAGAATGTACAAATGTATTACTCAAACAACGTTTTTCTGAAGGTATAAATATCGGAACTTTTTCTCCAAGTTACAAACTTAATGTCAAAACTAATATACCCCTATGCGATAGGGTATTGTCAAGAGTACACTGTTCAAGTGTTAAGCAACAACTGTCGTAATCATTTATTGCACGATATGATGTTGATAGGATAGTACTAATACATTCAAGAGTAATACTAATACACAAGTCTCCGACATCCAATGGAATAAATCCAAAGGACAATGCACAGGGGCCTGTCTGATTGACTTTGAGAAGGCTTTCGACACCGTATGGTTAGAAGGGCTTTTCTACAAGCTAACCAGACTGGGTATGCGTAAACCCATGCTATATATGATTTATGAAATGCTTATGGGAAAGAAGTTCGTTGTCAAATGTGGCAACGTAACTTCGAGTAAAGTCTTTGAAATTAAAAACGGTTTACAACAGGGGGCGGTGAACTCCCCGATATTGTTTAACATTTATACAAGTGATCTTGTAGGTTCCCTTAGTCACGCTATAGCGTATGCAGATGATCTAGTGGCGTACAGATCAGGTCCGAAAATCGGAGTCATCAACATACTCTTGCAACGTGACTTCGATCATATTAAGGGATATTGCGACGATTGGAAATTGAAGATCAATTTCCAAAAAACCGAAACAATTCTGTTCAGGACCCCAGTGCAGAGGGCATCTTACGATACCAGAAAAAACTGGAAAAAATTGTGCATTATTGGACAGCATGGACGGCCGTTGGCGCTGAGAACTGAAGTCAAATACCTTGGCATCTGGCTTGACAAGTTTCTGTATTTTAATAAAAATGTGGATGCTTGTCTGGCTAGTGCTAGGGGGGCTTATGCTCTGACAAGAAGATTGTTTCAAAGCAGTCAACTTGATTCAAGGGTAAAAGTCATTTGCTACATGGCCCTCATAAGGCCGATCATCGCCTACGGTTGTCCTGTGTGGTTCAATGTTTCACCATCCTACATGGAAAGGATACGGCTGTTTGAGAGGCGTTGTCTCCGATCCTGCTTAGGATTGTACCGAACGCCGGACTCCGAGTACATAAAATATTATCGTAACGAGGTTCTTGACAATGGGGCCCAACTGAACAGAATCGACAATTTCCTAATTAAGGTGACTCGACGGCACGCTGCAAGGGCGATGGCTAGCGACAACAGCCTGATCTTTGGGGCTTATTACCCCAATGAAACATATATGGAGAGTACGCTCGTGTCTGGCTTTATTCCACCAGAGGCATTTATTTATATCGATTCGTTAGGGTTGGTACAGGACAGGAACGGTATCCCGGTTTTATACCACCGCTACCGTGACGCGCGTGACAAGCGGCTAATCCGCGACAGGTATGTCGACAATGCTCCGGAGCTCCTCCGCTTTAGCACTTCGGTATCGGATCGCGATAGGACCGATGCTGAAAGACAAAGTACGGAATTTTGGTGGCTGCATGAGGAAGGCGATTCTGCACTTCCTCATGACTTTGCGGACTTTTAGTCCACTCCTCAATTTACTAAGAAAATAAAATTTTGAAAAAAGGCCTGGGGCGGGGCATGTACACCATATTGGGGTACAATATGGTTTAATGCATGCAGCCTGGGGGACAAAAGTCTCGATTGGGATGGCGACCCCTCGGGGCATTTGCAACGAGTGCTCGCCACCCCGATTATAATTAAGTTAGGTGTAAGTAGTTTTAAGTAGCCTTAAGTAGTATTAAGTAGTATTAAGTAGTCTTAAGTTAGTTTTAATTTAGATTACGCTTTTTATAAAAATAAAAAATGTCGATACCAAAGTTTTTTTTTAAATTTTCTTTGAAAATAAAAATATATTTCAATAAAAAAAAAACGATAAATTTAAGCCGAAAGGCAAAATTAAAAAAAAAAAAACAGTAAATATTAGCTTAGAGCGCCCGCTTAGGGCCGATAGGTTAATCAAAGGAAAAAAAATTGTTAATTATAAGTTAGATTTAGTCCTTTTTGTCTAGTTTTAAGATAGTATTTTAAGTAAATAAAAATGAATTTAAAAGTAAGTAAGTAATACTAATACCTACATTATATAGCAATGGATGGGTAGTCAACATATATGACATCCTTCCTTCTTTTAAAACAAAGATAATTCAGAATAAAAAATAATAACAAAATATTTCAGAAAGTAAATCATCTAACAAGAAAATGAATTAAAATTAAACTGCCACTAATAGAATAATGTAGTATCTAAATTAGTTAAATCTTCTCAAGATCTATGTGGAGTACCATTGTGGTTGTTTTAAAACACGTCCATATCTTGATGTCTTCACTGTTTGGGTTTTTGAGTCAGGTGGTTTGAAGTTTATTGAGGGTTGAATTTCATTTGCCTTTTCCAGTGTTGTTTTGTTTGTTTCTTCTCTGGCGAGGGAGTCGTTGAAGTTTGTGCATGATGTTAAATTGGCATTGACCGGTGCGGTGGTGTGTTGGAGACTACTGATTTTGGGGTTCTTATGATTGTTTTCGTAGGTTGTATGTGAATGTTCTAATCCCAAATGAATTTTCGGCTATGTTCGACTATTCCAGTTATCCAATCTCGATGACCCCTTTGTATACGGACTCTCTCTCCAGATTTGAATGGTTTGGATGGTGTTGTGTTCTTGTCATAGTTGGTTTTGTAGTTGTGTCGCATTTTGGTAATATTTGTATGAACGTCCGGTATGACCTTAGGTTTGAGTACTTCTGTAGATATTGGTATTGTTGTTCGAGTAACTCTACTCATAAGTCGTTGGTTTGTTGATTGAAGGTTTTCATTCCTCGGTGGCCATTCTACTGCGCAGGTCTCTTAAAATTTATTTTAAAATATCTTAAATTTCACTTAAATCCTCTCTCTGCGCAATCGACCGTTAGCCAACTGATTTGGTATGGACTATAGTTGAGAAGCGCTTGGTAGTGGTCCGTTTTGTCTTTGTAGCATTTTTTTAGCATCGCTTTTGCGGTTTGCACGTAACGTTCAGCTAGTCCATTAGATCTCGGGTAACGGGGGCTGGATTTTTGATGTTGAATGTCCCACAATTTGTTAAAAATGTTAAAAATTCTTGTGAAACGAATTGGGGCCCGTTATCCGATTCCAAAACGGATGGAATACCATGTGTAAAAAAACGGAGTAACTATCTGCAGTAAGTAAATATTCATTATTATGAAAATGAAAAATATCTATTGCTACTATTTCCCATGGGAGAGTGAGAATTGATTTTATGATAAGTGGTTCCTTTGGTTTTGATGGCTGGTACGACTGGCAAATACTGCACTTCTCCACAAAATTTTGAATATCATGTTGCATTCCTACCCAAAAAATTATCGCACGAGCTCGGTGTAAGCATCTCTGTATTCCGAAATGACCTTTGTGTATTAATTCTATGGTTTCCGATTGTAATGCTTTTGGAATGATAATTTTTGATCCTTTGTATATAATGCCATCCTTATAGGTTAATTCGTCTCGGAAATTCCAAAAACATCTTATTGTAGATGGCAAGTCGACGGTTTTTTTGTTGGCCAGCCTTCTAATATGAATTGTTTTACTTTTAAAAGTTCTACATCATTAGCGGTTTCCAGTACTAATTTTGTTTTTGCTGTTTTTGTAAGTTCTGTGGTTATTGTATGAATTTGTATGTCATCATCCTGCAAATCATAGGATAGTGAATACGGAATAACTTGTAGCATTATTTTTTGTAACCTCGGGGATGCTGAACAAAGTGTTTTTTTAAAAATTGTTTCCAGAGGCTTATGATCGGTCTCAATAATTAGTTTTTTTCCGTAAACATACTCGTGGAACTTCTCACAAGCAAACTGTACATATAGCTGTGGCTTCCTTCTCGATTTGAGCATAATTTTGCTGAGTGCTGGTCAGTGAACGAGAAGCATAAGCTATTGGCTGATAATTTTGAAGAAGAGCAGCACCCATGCTATGTTTGCTTGCGTCCACTCGAAGTGTCTAGTTTCGGGTTGTAGTATCGTAATAGTAGAGTCGATGAAAATGCTTTTTAAGCGCATCAAACGAATTTTGTTGATGTTCCGACCAGTACCAGGCTATGATTAATCGCTCTTGCTTTGTCTGGGTCGGCGCGCACACCCGTTGACGTTAAGATGTGACCTAGGTATTTTATTTCTGTGGCGTTTAATATGCACTTATCCTTATTAAGTCTAAGGCCAGCGTTTAACAGTACCTCAAGGACTTTACCCGTGTATCTCTTTAGCTCCTCTTTAGTTTTTCCATGGACAAGGATGTCGTCAATTGCGACCTCGGTATCTTCGCATTGCATTAGCCGTTGGTACACTTCGGGAGCGCAAGCAAGTCCAAAGGGTATGCGTGTGAAAGAAACCAATCCGCAAGGCGTGGCCATTGTAAGGTACTTCCGCGTAACACTTCACGTTATGATGTTAATAGTATACACTAGTCGGCATAAGTATTTTGACGAAATAAAAATCGTGCATTTTTGAGTTTAACTTCTAAATGGCTTGACAAGAATTCATGTTTATTTTTTCATTTTTATATATAACTAATACAAACTTAAAAATAGGCAAACAAATATTTTTTCATAGAAGTCAAAAAAGATATAAATTAATTTGTAATTTCGTGTGTTGGCATAAGTATTTTGACAAGTATATAACTCTAAGAAAAAACATTTTAAACTTAACAAAAGTAAATAAATAAAGAAGAATTTAGTAAAATATATAACCTCCTTTGGCTTCAATAACTTTTTGAAGGCGTCTCGGTACTGAATCTACTAAATTTTGAAGAATCTCTGGAGATATCTCTTCCCAAAGGGAAGTGACCTCAGAAATCGTCTCCTCTCTGGTTTTATTTAAAGAAACTGTTCTTTTGCGTTTCAAAAGAGACCAGACGTTTTCTATTATATTTAAATCTGGACTTTGAGGTGGCCAGTCCAAAGTGGCAAGACCAACATCCTTCAAAAATTTAGTTATCATCCGGGCTTTGTGGCATGGGGCATTGTCCTGTTGCAGGATAAATGATTCACCAATAAGCCTACCTCCGGAAGGAAAGGCATTATCATTTAGGGTTCTTAAATATTGACCTTGGTTCATCGAGCCGGTGATAGGAACCAATTCACCCAGGCCATTATACGCAACACATCCCCAGAACATGACAGAGCCTCCACCATGGCTCACTTTTTGACAAACGGGGCTTGTGCAGATGTTCCTTTGCGAAAGACAGTCTTTTAAGCTTGTTTACCTTTGATATGTACGGCACGTCCTTAGCTTTAAATGTTTTAAAATCTCCTTCCATTAAACGTCGTCGGACAGTGCGCTCACTGATTGGATTCGTTGCCGTCAAATTCCATTGATTTGCAGCAGTTTGAGGCTTCAGGAATATATTTCTTTTAAATTCCCGTAGAAGGGTTCGGTCTTCAGTGGGCGTTGTTTTGCGCTTAGCACCTGATCTCATTAGGTTTGTGATGTCATTATGCTTTTTAAACTTATTGATTTGATAGTGCACAGTTTGACGCGACACATTAAACTCACTTGCTATGTCTTTTACTGCCGTTCCAGCGTTAAACTTCGCTACCATTGAAGATCTGACAACAAAACTCAACTCAGCCGTTTTACCCATGGTTTTTAATAAATTTTAATAAATTTTTATTTTGTTATCAACGTTTAATGTAAATTAAAGTTAACTACACAAGTTTTTTGGTTATCACGTGCTCAAAACTGTTAAAATATTTACACAAAGTTTCCGTCAAAATACTTATGCCACGTAAAAATTCTTTGTCTGCATGCGTTCTTATCAGCAGAAAGAGAATGCAAAAGGTAAACAATACAAAACTTGGCATGCATAGAGCTAAAAATAGATTCTTTGTTTCGCGCATCATTTTTGCACCGTTGTTTTAACGATACCAAGCAAAGTTAGTCTCAATAGTCACAAAAAGGTTTCGTCAAAATACTTATGCCGACTAGTGTAGTACTAATACATTCAAGAGTAATACTAATACATTATATAGCAATGGATGGGTAGTCAACATATATGACAGGTATAAACACAAGAAAAATAACAAAAATATTTGAAATAAATAATTTGCAAGCAGTGGTAAGCAAATACGAGTGTCTAGTCTCGAAAAATTATCCACATTTAAAGCCTACTGAGAAGCTTTTTTCAATAATTGAAAGCACTATATTGTACTAGATTAAGATACAAAATCCTTCTTCACTTCAATTAGATGTGACAAAAAAAGCAGGGTTATTGAATTGGTGCCTTTTACTTCCCTATTGATTCAAATGCCTTATTTGGATGACAGCCATAGAAAGGTGGGCTACATATTTCGGGAAAATTGTACTTCCACTCCCATCTAGACACTGTCAATATTTACGCAGGAAATACATTTCACCTTTTATCTTGACCCAATTAACGCGAAACCCTAAATTACTTTGTAAACATCACCCACATAACAAGACACTCAAATACGTTTCAATTATTTTCATTGGCGAGTCAGCGATATGTTTACACGCAAATTAAAGATAACACATTAAAGGAATTCTATTGATAAGTCAAAAAGTGTACATTTTTTCGAAAATGCACTTCACTTTTACATAACATCACATACTTATATTATTGTTGACAGATCGTACACATGGCACGCTTCTCTCATCCATCATGTCTGCTAATGCCAGCTAATGTCAAATGACTTAAATTAAAATATTGCCCATCCACTACAATTTGTTTACAAATCATTAATTATTTTCTATAGATATTTCAAAGTATTGGCCTTTTTCACTGAAACCAACCTTATCAGCTGAATTGTCGATAAAGGATGATTTACATTTATGGTCTGCCGATACAGTAATCCATCCATTTGCATTGTCTGGTGAACTATTCGCTGTCAGAAAATTAATTGATTTGAATTACCAAGAGTAATCACTCAGTTAGTGGCGGTGCAATTTAGGTCAAATTTACTTAACCTTATTCATAGAATACCTACCTCGATATTTAGTGACCTAAATTGTTATTTGATTTTTCCTTTGACAGCACTGTTCTGTTATCGATGGCGCCATCTTGTTTTACGGGTTTGATTTAGGTCTTTGCCTGTAATTTTGCAGTAAGAATTAGTTGACTTAAGCAAACTTTTATTGTGCTTTTTTAAGGTAAACATTATAAGCATCTTAGTTCGCCCGTAAAAAAATCGTTCCTCCAGTCTTCAATTAAAAGCGTTTACGATTTGAGTTTTCAGATTTTGATCACAGATTTAATATGTTTTCTGTCCCAATCGATCATAAATAAGGCCAAATTGTTGTTTTGTTTCAGAGAACATTTTTGTTTGTTTGTAAATATCAGCGTGCCATTTGACAGTTTGTTTATCTTTGTTTGTTTATTAGTAATATTTATTCTTAAAAAGTTACGCAACTATCAACATATTTTGACATAAATAAATATAATTTGCACCCACTAATTCAATGAAATTGTTTACCAAATGCGAATCGAAATTTAAATTTCAAATTGATGTAAGGAAGCTGTCAATTGTGTTTTGCTTTTATAAAAAAAAATCTCTCATAACGAAAAGTAACCGTAGGTACGCTTTAACTAAGAAAAATGAGAACACGTCAAATTTTGAAGTATTTTGAAAGGGACGACAAACACAAACATCCCTGCACTTAAGGGTTTTGCCTGTAAAACCTTCGAAGATTATTTTTAGGAAGGAACTCAACTATTACAAAAAGCTAATGCCGTGGAGGTGAGAGTAGGAGTTGATAGTGAGAGGCTATTGTGAGAACGCTTGTGTCCTCATATAATCGCATCACTGCACCTGGAATGAGAGAACATTAAACAGGAGAGGTGCAGGCGAACAACTAGCGGAAGCCCTAAACTGCTACAAAGCTAATGTCTGCCACCCAGGAAATACGATGGGATGGGCCGGGCAAAAAGACGATGAAAAACTGTGACATCTACTATGGACCGTGTTATAGTGAGCAGAAACAGCGACTATTCGGATGGATGCGGGTTTGTTATAGGTGCCAGGCTTAGGCAAGAAGTCTTATGTTTTCAAGACATTAGCGAACGCATTGTAACAATCCGCATCAAGGCCAAATTCGCCAACATAAGCCTTATATGCGCTCATGCTCCGACGGAGGAAAAAGATGATTTAGCTAAGGATTGCTTCTACGAGCTCCTCGACAAAACCTATGAGCGACTACCAAAGTACGATGTTAAGATCGTGCTGGGAGATTTTAACGAAAAGGTAGGAAGAGAAGAAATCTTTAGTAGAACTGTCGGAAAATATAGCCTACACGACAACACGTCTGGTAACGGTCTTGAGCTTATTGACTTCACTACGGAACGAAATGCCACTATAGCCAGCACACGATTTCCTCACCACGATATCCATAAGGGGACATGGCGGTCTCCAGATAAACGAACGGTCAACCAAATTGATCACATTGCGATAGACAAGAGCACGCATCCAGTATTTTGGATGTCCGAACATTCCGAGGGGCCAACATCGACTCGGACCACTACGTTGTTGTAGCCAAGGTAAGAATGCGGATATCCACCACAAAAAAACCAGAAATACTGTGAAAAAATTTAATGTCGAAAGACTAATGTCGAAGAAGAATGGCAACGATACCAACAAGCCATTAGATCAGCCGAAACTGATGTGCTAGGTTTCTCGCGGCCACCAGCAAGAAACCCCTGGTTTGATGAGGAATGCCGACAGATGCTCGCAGCCAAGAACGAGGCCTACAAGGCTAAGCTGCAGGTGAAGACGAGAGCTGCCATTGATCTCTATAGGCAAAGAAGAAGGGAAGAACATCGGCTTTTCAGAAAGAAGAAAAAGAGCAAGAAAAGCGCTCGATCGAGGATATAGAGAGGTGCCACTCCAGGAACGATGTTCGCAAGTTTTACCAAAGTGTAAAACGTCAAAGCCAAGGATACAAGGCTCGAACAGAATCCTGCCGAGATGAACAAGGAAATATTGTAGTTGAGACACAGTCGATGCTGAGGATATGGAAGAACCACTTCTGCAGACTGTTAAACGGCGATGACGAACAACATTCCGCTGTCAGGCAGAACGCACCATTTAATATTGGCAACGACAGCGAAAACTGCCAACCACCCGACCTAAGTGAAGTGAGGATAGCTATATCTAAACTCAAGCTTAATAAGGCCGCCGGAAATGACGGCCTTCCCGCTGAGCTTTAAAAAGCTGGCGGAGATGACTTGGTAAGCAACATCCACCAACTCATAAGCCAAATCTGGTCGGTTGAAAGCATGCCTGAAGACTGGAACCTCAGCATCGTTTGCCCGATCCACAAAAAAGGAGACCCTCTGAACTGCGCCAACTACAGAGGCATAATTCTCCTCAACATCGCCTACAAGATCCTATCTGCCGTAATATGTGAACGGCTGAAACCGTTTACCAACAACCTGATCGGCCCTTATCAGTGTGGTTTTAGGCCAGGAAAATCCACAATCGATCAAATTTTCACACTTCGGCAGATCCTGAAAAAAAACCAAGAAGTCCAAATCGATACCCACTGCCTATTCATTGATTTCAAAGCCGCATACGACAGCATTTATAGAGACGAACTATACAGAGCCATGTCTAGTTTTGGTATACCGCCCAAACTCGTCCGTTTGTGTAGGATGACGAAGGAGAATTCTCGCTGCACCATCATGGTTGGAAACGACCTCACCGACACATTCGATACCAAAAAAGGATTTAGGCAAGGCGATGCGCTGTCATGTGAATCTTCAACTTGATTTTGAGAGGATTGTGCAAAACACCCGTGGCAACACCAGATGCAAAATTTTTCAAAAATCGGTGCAACTACTAGCATACGCCGACGATATTGACATCATTGTTCGGACTAAACGTGATGTCATAGCCAGGTTTGCTAGTATAGAGAAGGAAGCGGCAAAAATGGGTTTAGACTAAGTATATGCTGTCAACGCGAAAGGACACACAACATCGATGAATTGGAGAAAACATCACCATTGACAGATATAACTTTGAGGTAGTACGGGACTTTGTCTACCTCGGCTCCGCTATTAACTCTGACAACAACATCTCGTCCGAAATCAAACGAAGAATTACTCTTGCCAATCGCTGTTTCTTCGGGATAAGAAGGCAATTTAGTAGTAAAGCCCTCACTCGAACTACTAAGCAGATCCTATATAAGACCCTGATCATCCCAGTCCTGCTCTACGGCGCTGAAGCATGGACCGTATCAAAAGCGGATGAAGAAATCCTTGGTCGATTCGAGAGAAAAATTCTTCGAAAAATCTTCGGTCCCGTTAGCGTTGACGGGCTATGGAGACGAAGATTCAAGCACGAACTATACGAGCTGTACAGCGACATACCCCTAGTCAAAAACTCCGCATTGGACGTCTAAGATGGCTAGGACATGTAGAAAGAATGGACACCAATACTCCGGCTCGCAGAGTCTTCGATTCCCAGCCAGACGTCGGACGCAGTAGAGGAAGACCTCGCCTTAAGTGGCGCGCACAAGTAGAAACCGACCTCAACCAACTTGGAGGGCGCAACTGGAGGCAGTTAGCTAAGGACCGGACTAATTGGAGAGGCTTGTTGGTTGAGGCCCAGGTTCATCCCGGACTGTAGCGCCACTTAAGTAAGTAAGTAAGTAAGTAGGTGCTTCAATATGGTTCAAAAGTTACCTTATCAGCAAACCCAATACAGACTTGGGGCGCGATCGCCATCCTTCCCCAAATCAAAAAACTCCGCATTGGACGTTAACATATGTAGAACGAATGGACACCAATTCTCCGGCTTGAAGAGTGATTGATTCTCAGCCATAAGTCAGACGGAGTAGAGGAAAACCTTTCCTTAATTGACGCGTACAAGTAGAAACCGACTTCAACAAACTTGAAATGTGCAACTGGAGGCAGTTAGCTAAGGACCCGTCACCACTATGCGCCAATTTTAGTTATCCGTCATTTTAATTTTGAGAGTTTTTTGACATAAAAATATAAGTAAACTCCAACTCACCATGTTGTCCGGTATTAATTCCACAAAGTATGGGCACAACGAAATTCATATTCTGTCCCGACACAATGAATTGATCCTGTAAGCAATCCCCGTTGGTTGGACGTGTAAGCTGCACAAACAAACAAAGCTTTAGTCGGAATTCAATTAGGAATAACTTCCCTTTCACTTCAAACATTAGAAAGTCCAATCGAACTTGTCGCACATTTGGCCGCAGATTGACAATTAAAACACAAATCAGCGGCTCCTTAACTGGTGTCGGATAATTGGGACTCTCAAAGTAAACAATCGGCTGATTAGTGACATCTCCACAGCCATTGAGAACTAAAATTAAATGAACTCAAAACCACGCTACATTGTATGAAAGGGTAAATTTCTCCTTACAGACACAACAGACTCCAACGCCACCTGCACACGGTCCCATTGCGACTCCGCCCTGACTTTTACACTCAAACTCGTGATAGCAAATTCCCTGCAACATTCGAATATCACTCACCGACACCGAACACTTTGAATTTTCGAACTTGAACACTTCGAATAGGCTCAGAAATCCTTTGCCTTTATGATGATGGGGTGTGCTGTAGATAGTCGCATCGGACGCAGATCCGTAGAGTAGGTTCTTCAAGCCTTCACCAATTAGCAGAGCGGTTTTCGATGTTGATGGTGCATCCGGTTTCATTATACTTGAGGACGTATCAGACGAGGCGGCCTCCTGTAAAACTGGAGTGGGTCTATCGGTAGAAACAGTTACGCCCTCTGTTGTCGCTTCGATGAACTCAATCGGCATATCCTCTATTTCATCTTTGACGATCTCATTCAAATTTGAGGTGATCTCACGTGACATATCCGATGGTTCATAGCGCAAATTGTACGCACGTCGATAGTTAATCGGATGGTATACCGGCTCGAGGATGGAATTTGAATCTCCAGGATCATTTCGAGTGATGAACTTCGCGGCTAATGTCAGACTTTTACCGCACAGTAATGTCACAATAAACGCAATTCTGAGGCACGATTCCAGCATTATTCTTCGCGAGTGTCTACGTCTGACTGGCATAAAACGCGAGTGTGACGATTGCAATCTGTCCCGGAAAGTATTTCATCTTTCGTAGTGCTCTGCATTATGATGACAGGTGGCAAGATGGTATTTATGGTTACTACTGGAGCATTAATTGTCACAGTGACCCTTATTTTCGTTCACGGTGTACGCTTTTAGTGTACCTACCTAGGCAGCAGACCGATTCTGAGTAGGTGTGGAATGAAAGAGAGTTTGAGTTAATTTCCCCTAATTGACTTATTTTCACTTGAGAGCATCATAATGTGATGGTAGGCAAGTGCAAGGTCTTTAGCCTAGTTTATGAAGGTTGGTAAAAGGGTAAACTTTATACATTCCACATGGGTCAGTCAGCAGATGAGTGCCAAAGAGAAAGTGCCCTTTTTTCCCCAGGTGGTAGATGAAGAATTTCCGTCATGCGGTCAACGATAAGAGGAGGTAATGCGAATAAATGACCTTCAGCGAAGAACACTGGCTACCTAGTACCTTGATTGTAGAACGCATTCCATTGTTATCTCTTAAAGGGAACAGCTTACATTAAGGAACTAATTTTTTACCACCTCAGGCTCTCATCAGAGACCCTGGACTGCCTAGCACCTTAACCGTAGACTAGATAAGTAGTCCTTTGTAAGATCTTTGAGGCATCGTATGAGAGCGGTAGGGAACATGTCCAACCAGAAAAGACCACTTGCAATCTAGTGGCTTGGTAACTGATGAACTACGAGCTGCAGTGCAATAACCCCCGTGGCTGATTTCTATTTCGAAAAGGAAGTAAGCCCTGCGACCCCATGGGGCGGGGGTTATTGCAAAAAATAAAAAAAAAATTGGCGCAATGGGCGCGTTAGTACCCAGGGCCGAACTTTCTCACAACCATTCATGTGTGCGTGTGTACTTCTTGCAACATGGCGGGAACTCCTGACCTATGATGAATTCGAAGCTATAAGCTATTCTTGAGAAAGGTGTTGCTACGGCTTGGAATCGAGCCCAGACCTTCTGTGCGGCAGTTCATCGCACTAACCATTGCGCCACTGAGCTTACTGAGCCCGAGGTTATTGCACTGCACCGAATTTTAAGCTGCAGCCAACTGTTAGAATGGACAAACTGAACAACCTACATGAGCTGCTTTGACATACAGAATAAGATGTCATCTTGACATGTCTAAAGTAGACCAGGCCCTATGAACAGAGACGGTGGCGAATGAGCTCCTGGTTCAACGGCAGCACTCAATGTTGACAAGGATGGCGATTGCGCCCCAAGTCTGTATTGGGTTTGCTGATAAGGTAACTTTTGAACCATATTGAAGCACCTACTAACTTACTTACTTAAGTGGCGCTACAGTCCGGGATGAACCTGGGCCTCAACCAACATGCCTCTCCAATTAGCCCGGTCCTTAGCTAACTGCCTCCAGTTGCGCACTCCAAGTTCGTTGAGGTCGGTTTCTACTTGTGCGAGCCACTTAAGGCGAGGTCTTCCTCTACTGCGTCCGACGTCTGGCTGGGAATCGAAGACTCTGCGAGCCGGAGTATTGGTGTCCATTCTTTCTACGTGTCCTATCCATCTTGAACGTCCAATGCGGAGTTTTTCGACTAGGGGTATGTCGCTGTACAGCTCGTATTGTTCGTGGTTGAATCTTCGTCTACATAGCCCGTCAACGCAAACGGGACCGAAGATTTTCCGAAGAATTTTTCTCTCGAATCGACCGAGGATTTCTTCATAAGCTTTTGATACGGTCCATGCTTCAGCGACGTAGAGCAGGACTGGGATGATCAGGGTCTTATATAGGATCTCCTTAGAATTTGGAGTGAGGGCTTTACTACTAAATTGCCTTCTTAGCCCGAAGAAACAGCGATTGGCAAGAGTAATTCTTCGTTTGATTTCTGACGAGATGTTGTTGTCAGAGTTAATAGCGAGCCGAGGTAGACAAAGTCCCGTACTACCTCAAAGTTATGTCGTTCAATGGTGACGTTCTGTCCAATTCGTGGATGTTGTGTGTCCTTTCATATACTGCTTAACCCATTTTTGCCGCTTCCTTCTCAATACTAGCAAACGTGGCTATGAAATCACGTTGAGTCCTACCAATGATGTCAATATCGTCGGCGTATGCTAGTAGTTGCACCGATTTTAGAGAATTGTGCCCTGGTGTTGGCTCGGGAGTTTTGCACAATCCTCTCAAGAATCAAATTGAAAAAGTCACATGACAGCGCATCGCCTTGTCTAAATCCTTTTTTGGTATCGAATGTGTCGGTGAGGTCGTTTCCGACCTTGATGGTGCAGCGAGAATTCTCCATCGTCATCCTTCACAAACGGACGAGTTTGGGCGGTATGCCAAAACTAGACATGGCTCTGTATAGTTCGTCTCTATAAATGCTGTCGTATGCGGCTTTGAAATCGATGAATAGATGGTGGCCTGGTGGGTATCGATTTGAACTTCTTGGGTTTTTTTCCAGGATCTGCCGAAGTGCGAAAATTTGATCGGTTGTGGACTTTCCTGGCCTAAATCCACCCTGATAAGGACCGATCAGGTTGTTGTCCGGCTACGGTGTCTTTCTTGACGCGTTCTTGGATGCTGGCTTTCTAGTTTGGTTTCTTATCAAAAACCAGACGCAGGTATTTAGCTGATTCTGCGAACTTGAAACTGACGCCATTAAGTTTGGGAGGATCAATGTGCGGGACTTTGTATTTCCTGCTAAAAAGGACCAATTTGGGTGTTTTGAGGGTTCGCGCAGAGACTACATCTGGCGGCCCATTTAGGGAGAGAGAGAGTACAGAAAGGCCATTGGGTATTTGTCAATGGTAACGTTCTGTTTAATAAGTCGATGTTGCAAGGCCTCTCTTCTTGACACCCTCTGCATGGTCATGCCCATCGTTTATTGTTAAATCCATGTTTGCAGCTTCGTAACAATTGTTTTTTTTATACCCTATCCCATAGGGGTATATTAGTTTTGATACTTAGTCCGTCCGTGTGTCCGTCCGTCTGTCTGTTCGTCACCGATTTTTGGGTCTTAAATTTTGAGCTAGGATAATGAAATTTGGTATACATGATCCTTGGCCGAGTCACCAGAACAAGTGTAAAAATTTTTGAAATCCACCCACTGCCACGCCCCCTTTTAGAAAAAACGTAGTTTTAAAGCAAACCGTAAGGAATTTCAAAAAAGTGTGTTAGTAACATATTTAGACAATCCTAATATCTATATTTTGTCCATACAAAGTTTTTGCCACGCCCACTTTTTGGGGGCGTTTTTAGTAAAAAACGGTTTTGTCCAAATTTTAAAACTTTCGAAAAAAATTTTGATGCAAATACTTCCGCAATGGTAATATAAACATTTTGTCCATAGATCGTTTTCTCCTACGCCCACATTTTGGGGGCGTTTTCTTACAAAAACCATTTGTAAACCCCATCCCAAGGCATTACCAATAGAAATACGTTGGTTTTTGTCGAACCACAAAAGATTTTGAGAAACTGTCTGAGCAATATATTGTGACAACGTCATTTTCTGTATTTCATCGCCATAAGGCCTATATTTTGAGGATATTAATTTAAAGGATGGGATGGGATAGGGTATTCAACGATCCGCATAGCGGATTGTAGCCTCTCATATGTTTTTTTTGTAGGTTGCACCCAGGTGGACCCAAGGTACAATCCCCAACCAATCAAATCGCAGCTTCGAGCCGGCCAATTGACATCGCCAAGACGGTTGATAATACGAATTGGGAATTTAATGCGCAAAAGATAATTTGTGGCATGGGCTGTCACGCTCTGTGAATGCATCAGCTTTTCGACAATAATGTGCGGGTTTTCCGAGCCCCAGGTGCGGCAATTTCTTTGTTAACGTAGCCGCCGAGATGAATATGTGTCTCGTCAGAGAAGATTATTTGTCTCCCAAAATAGTTGTGTTGAATGGTTCGTTCTGCCTGACAGCGGAATGTTGTTCGTCATCACCGTTTAACAGTCTGCAGAAGTGGTTCTTCTTAATCATCAGCATCGGCATCTCAACTACGATACTTGCTTGTTCGTCTCGACAGGATTCTGTTCGAGCCTTGTATTCTTGGCATTGACGTTTAACACTTTGGTAAAACTTGAGAACATCGTTCCTGGAGTGGGATCTGTCTATATTCTCGATATTTTCTTCTTTCTGAAAAGCCGGTGTTATTATCCCTCCTTCTTTGCCTATGGAGCTCAATGTCAGCTCTCGTCCTCCCGAAAGTTGCAAAACCAATGTTTTGTCGGTGTCCAACATTTTGCGAAAGTTTGGCAAACATCTGAGAGCATAAAACTCTCATAAAAAGCTTCTCAAATATGCCGTTCCCAGTCGGCGTTAAACCGGTGTTCCCATTTTTTTAAATCGAAAATAAAACTTGGCAAAGACAAATAAAGCGAGAAGCAAGGTTTGAGGCCCTGTATGATCCGTTAATGTCTGAAATTTAGTTCGGTCTAGTGCCTCCAATTGTAAGGAAACTTTAAAACATTGAAAATATTTATTCATATCCTTCGTAACCCTAAAGTCCTGCAAGTAAATTCTTAAAAAAATTGCAATTCTTTAAAAACCACCAACTCAATCCTTCCAAAAAAAGAGTAAAAAAACTCCCCACCCAATTTAAAGTAAAAAAAACCCCCTGCGGTTTCAACAGCACCTGTATTTCGACAATATTCCAGTTACTTGGCATCAATTACGTAAATAATTCGACACATTTACTCGACCATTACACCCAAATGCATGGCAATAACAATTCATATGACACCATCACTGCCCACCTACTTTATAGTCCTTCCCCCAGGCATAACATCACCCTCATATCCCATTCCAATGCCTCTGGAACTGATTTCCATGCAGCCCAGTTATTTAACACCGTTTTACAAATAACAGGATACCATTGCATGCCACAGCGAGGCTCACTTTCACGATAAAATAATTCACTTCTAGGACTTCGCCGAAATTTGGCCAGCAAAGTGGCAGTCTGGCACACATGTGCGCTAAGCTAAAGTCCCTGAAAGTATCGGTGCATAATGTACAGGGCTTAAAAGGGCACCCAATACAACCTCCCCCGTTTGCAGGACACTGCCATAATATACGTTCCAACTTTGACCTATTGATGTTTGCATTGGGTTTCCCGTGTACACTAATGGGAGCATTGCCGTGTGTAATAGTTGGCTTTGGATTAAAAGGATTCGAGAGGACACTGTTGGTGCTTTTTCAGGTGGGCATATTTTATTGTCAGAAGGTTTTTACAAATTATTATCCGATGGTTTTTGTTTTATGGCAGCATTATCGGCATCAGTTGGAGCTGCTTCAATGGACTTTGTCAAGTCGGTATTGTCCATCCTTTTGAAAATTCGCATCCAAGATGATTTAGATTTTGAGGAGCCAACATCGTCGTCGCTTGCTAAGGAATAAAAAAGATTGCTTTAGGCAGACTTCAATATCATGGCAATCGATATACAGACCATCGCGCTTGTTGAATATCCCAAATCGAAGATTAAAGGATTTTGTGCCCTTCAGCTTGGAGTCGGAATTTTCTTCGAGATTCACGGGCACTTCCGACGATGAGGATCGTAAAAATCGTTTCAACGAATTTAATTTTCCTTTAGCGGCTGTGGAGGAAGTAGCGCCATCACCAGCCTCTTGAGACAATGGTATGTCATCCAGAGGAGTTTTTTCCATATCAGTTGCAGCCATGATTGGTATTTTTTTTCAGAACAAATTGCAAATATGAGATACTAGACGAATTGAAAAGTTCTGACGAAGTTATCAAAAGCTTCTTGATAAATATTTTATTGCTCAGGGTAGATGAGCTTGAGTGAGTTTTCATATTAGCGGGGTACGTTTAGGCCTGATGTATTGTAATGGAGAGTCTCTCTAGATCACTCGGATACCTTCATGAAGGTATCATGTTTTAATACAGACTTTCCAGAACGAAAAAATGAACGTTATAGACACGACAAGTTAGTTAGGATCCTAGCTCTAGCCATTTTGATACCCTTTCCCATAGGGGTATATCCGTTTCGATACATAGTTTGTACCATATAGAGATATAGTTTAGGCAGATATACCTCAAAGTAAGACAAATGGACGGACAGACAGATCGACTCAGAATCGATAGCTGTCTGTCTGTCCGTCCGTCTGTCCTGTATGTCACCAATTTCTATGCCTTAAATTTTGAGCTGGATGGTTGGATGTCGTAGGACGAGGCTAGACTCTTATTGGCTTTACTTGGCAAAGCCCCTTTAACAGAGATGGTGGTGGCTGAACCGAAAGGTCAACGGCAGCGCTCAATCCAATAGTGGATACTGATTGCCCAATGGAACTGGCCCTTCAGGTTGGCCCATGGAAACAACCTATTGTTACAAAGCAACCAATAGCCTCGAAAAGGAATGATTTTATTGTTGACGACCCTGCTAAACGAAAAAAGGACAACGACGTTTGTATCTGCACCTAGAATGTGAGATCATTAAACAGGATATCGGCAGGCGAACAACTAGTGGAAGCCCTTAACTGCAACAAAGCAGACAATACTGCCATCCAGGAAACACGATGAGATGGGCCGGGCAAAAAGAGGATGAAAGACTGGGACATCTACTAAGGACCGTGTTATAGTGAGCAGAAACAGCGACTATTTGGATGCAAATTTGTTATATGTATGTTAGGCAACAAGTCTAATATTTCCAATACATAAGCGAGCGCATTGTAACTATTCGCATCAAAGCCAAATTCGCCAACATCAGCCTTCTATGCGCTCTCGCCCCGACGGAGGAAAAAGATGAAATTGCGAAAGACTGATTCTACGAGCTCATGGACAAAACATATGAGCGACTACCGAAGTACGATGATAAAATCGTGCTTGGAGATTTTAACGCAAAGGTAGGCAGACTTCTTTAGCAGTATTTTCGGAAAAAACAGCCTACACGACAACACGTCTGGCAACGGACTTAAGCTTCGCTACGGAATGAAATGCCATTTTAGCCAGCAAACGGTTGTCTCAGTACGATATCTATTAAGGGACATGGCATCCAGTATTTTGGATGTGCGCACAATCCGAGAGGCTAACATCGACTCGGACAACTACCTTGTTACAGCCAAGGCATATAAGAATACTGATATCCAACTGCTAGGTTTCTCGCGCACACCAGCACGAAACCCTTTATTTGATGAAGAATGCCGACAGATACTCGCAGCCAAGAACGAGGCCTACAAGGCTAAGCTGCAGGTGAAGACGAGAGCTGCCATTGAGCTCTATATGCAAAGAAGAAGGGGAAAACAACGTCTTTTTAGTAAGAAGATAAAAGAGCAAGAAAAGCGGGCGATTGAGGATATAGAGAGGTGCCACTCCAGGAACGATGTTCGCAAGTTTTACCAAAGTGTTAAACGTCAAAGCCAAGGCTACAAGGCTCGAACAGAATCCTGTCGAGATGAACAAGGAAATATCGTAGTTGAGACACAGTCGATGCTGAGGATATGGAAGAACCACTTCTGCAGACTGTTAAACGGCGATGACGAACAACATTCCGCTGTCAGGCAGAACGAACCATTTAACATTGGCAACGACAGCGAAAACTGCCAACCAACCGACCTAAGTGAAGTGAGGATAGCTATATCTAAACGCAAGCTTAATAAGGCCGCCGGAAATGACAGCCTTCTCGCTGTGCTTTATAAAGCCGGCGAAGATGACTTGGAAAGTAAAATCTACCAACTCATAAGCCAAATTTGGTCGGTTGAAAGCATGCCTGAAGAATTGAACCTCAGCATCGTTTGCCCGATCCACAAAAAAGGAGACACTCTGAGCTGCACCAACTACAGAGGCATAACCCTGCTCAACATCGCCTACAAGATCCTATCTGCCGTAATATGTGAACGCCTGAAACCGTTTACCAACAACCCGATCGGCCCTTATCAGTGTGGTTTTAGGCCAGGAAAGTCCAGAATCGATCAAATTTTCTCACTTCGGCAGATCCTGGAAAAAACCCAGGAAGTCCAAATCGATACCCACCACCTATTCATCGATTTCAAAGCCGCATACGACAGCATTTATAGAGACGAACTATTCAGAGCCATGTCTAGTTTTGGTATACCGCCCAAACTCGTCCGTTTGTGAAGGATGACGATGGAGAATTCTCGCTGCACCATCAAGGTCGGAAATGACCTCACCGACACATTCGATACCAAAAAATGATTTAGGCAAGGCGATGCGCTGTCATGTGACTTTTTCAATTTGATTCTTGAGAGGATTGTGCAAAACTCTCGAGCCAACACCAGAGGCACAATTCTCCAAAAATCGGTGCAACTACTAGCATACGCCGACGATACTGACATCATTGGTAAGACTCAACGTGATGTCGTAGCCACGTTTGCTAGTTTAGAGAAGGAAGCGGCAAAAATGGGTTTAGCAGTAAATGAGGGTAAGACTAAGTATATGCTGTTAACACGAAAGGACACGCAACATCGACGAATTGGACAGAACGTCACCATTGACAGATATAACTTTGAGGTAGTACGGGACTTTGTCTACCTCGGCTCCGCTATTAACTCTGACAACAACATCTCGTCAGAAATCAAACGAAGAATTACTCTTGCCAATCGCTGTTTCTTCGGGCTAAGAAGGCAATTTAGTGGTAAAGCCCTCACTCGAACTACTACGGAGATCCTATATAAGACCCTGATTATGCCAGTCCTGCTCTACGGCGCTGAAGCATGGACCGTATCAAAAGCGGATGAAGGAATCCTTGTTCGATTCGAGAGAAAAATTCTTCGGAAAATCTTCGGTCCCGATTGCGTTGACGGGCTATGGAGAAAAAGATTCAACCACGAACTATACGAGCTGTACAGCGACATACCCCTTGTCAAAAAAACTCCGCATTGGACGTTTAAGATGGCTAGGACATGTAGAAAAAATGGAAACCAATACTCCGGCTCGCAGAGTCTTCGACTCCTAGCCAAATAGAAACGAACTATACAGAGCCATATCTAGTTTTGGTATACCTTCCAAACAAGTCCGTCTTTGCAGGATGGCGATGGAAAACTATCGCTGCTCCATCAGGGTCAGAAACGACCTTATCGACACATTCGATACCAAAAAAGGTTTTAAGCAAGGCTATGCACTTCTTTATTTTAGTCTTTGGGCTAAGAAGGCAATTCAGTAGTAAAGCCCTCGAACTACTAAGGAGATCCTTTTTAAGACCGTGATCAAACCAGTCCTGCTATACGGCGCTGAAGCATGGACCGTATCAAAAGCGGATGAAGAAATCCTTGGTCGATTTGAGAGGAAAATTCTTCGAAAAATTGTCGGTCCCGTTTGTGTTGGCGGTCTATGTAGAAGAAGATTCAACCACGTCAAAAAACTCCGCATTGGACGTTTAAGATGGCTTGGACATGTAGAACGAATGGACACCAATACTCGCAGAGTCTACGATTCCCAGCCAAAAGTCGGTCGCAGTAGGGTAAGACCTTGCCTTAAGTGGCGCGCACAAGTAGAAACCGACCTCAATCAACTTGGAAGGCGCAACTGGAGGCAGTTAGTTAAGGACCGGGCTAATAAGAGAGACATGCTGGTTGGGGCCCAGGGTTATTCTGGACTGCAGCGTCACTCAAGCAAGTAGGTAATTGTTGCCTTCAATCCGAATTGTAAATCCGGGATTATATTTCATTTGATGGCTTTTCTCATTAAATTTACATATCGTTGACAGCTTCTTATTTACTTTGGTAATGACATAATTTTCGCCTGAATGCCATTTTGTAAAAGCATAAAGGACCAATTGCAGCAAAATTGACAAATAAGTGCGATACATAGTCCCAACACCCAACAGTCCATTAGTAGACGTCTTTATAGCGTTCAAACAAGTTGGCACATCAGACAAATGTCATTCATCATCGCATTAAATGCAGGACACCATTCCAACCAAGAGTATCTACATCCTTGTTGTGCGACTGTTATACCCACACACGCAGAGATAAATAGCAAAACTTAATAAAACAAAATTTATAATGACTCGAAAATACTAACATCATCCAACTCCGAAGAGTCATTAAAATGCAAGGCATTCAACTTGTGAGCGCCCTGGCTTCGTGTTGGCGTTCATTCATCTTTTTTATTTCTCCACTCCTGTTGTTTTTGTAATTTTTTTATGCCGTTCCGATTAATTCGGTTCTAGACAACTTTTCGCATTGGGATAACAATGAACTGCACCTTCCTTCATCCTGGTGCTGCTGGTGGTGTTGTTAGTGTTGGTGATGCGTCGTCGTTCTCAAGTAGGCAACAATACTTGCGGGTTAAGTTTCTGCCCTAAGGACGGAAGGAAGGCGCTTCATTGATTCAATTCTGGTCTTTTGTTGTGACCAACAAAAAGTGCAAAACAAAAGATAAAAAAGAATCGAAAAGATTTACTCAAACATTTATGTGCGTTTTGTTATTTTTATGAATGGACAGAGGCTGCCCAGAGCAGCACCCGGCCCGGCTACAAACCATCTCATTGTGAGCTGTGTAGTAGAAAATGTGTAAAACTTTTTCATTGTTAGGTAGGTGTGCTTATAATTTCGTATCATCCGTTGTTGTGAGGTCGGCTCAATTCTTATGAATGAATAGGTGTTTTGGAGAATAAAATTAATACAAACACTCACACTTGCAAAAAATTGAAATTTTGCTTTTAAGTGCAAATGATACGGCATGCGATAAGCATTATCGGTGCCCGGACGCCGGAGGTGGATAATTTCATTCAAACACGAGGAGTTGTATGTTATTTTGAAGATACCTATCGTTTCTTTATTCGTTATTATATTTCTCTTGATATATAGTCTGAAACGGATAGTAAGATACAGATATCATTAAGTACATGGTGCGCCATGTTTTATGTCGGTACGTAAACATTGAATAACTTTGACATTTATCAACAGATTGACTTGAGTAGACATGTTTTTGGAACGTCAAATCAGTAGAATTTTGACCATAACTCTTACTTACTTAGGTACTTAAGCTTTTCGGAAGAATACTTTGAAGCAAAAATCCTCCGAATCGTACAAAATCGGAGAATTTTCCACTCCGACGGATACCTCAATAGGGCTGATTATGTTGATCTAGCTTGCCGAGTTGAAGGCATTTTTAACATCGAGTGTCATCACGGCGCAGTACTGCTTTCTACAAACGTCAGCGCACGAGTCTATCATTCCGATTTGATGTTTCCAGTATCGCAGTAATGCCTTAAATGGCGTTTTCAGAGACTCCATTGGTTAACTCATTTGAATGATTCAATGGAGATTACGGTTTTCATCGCGGAGTCATCTTGCGGTTCGGACCTAGTTTGTTCCTTTTTCTTAAAAAACCTTCTGCCAGGTTTTACCACTGCCGGCCTTCTAGGATCAGACGCAAACAAAGGAGCCGCCTTCTATAGGTCAGACGTTCTTGGATTTGGGTTTGCCGTCGGATTTGCCCTTCAACTATGACCTGTCTGCCTAGGGTGGCCGCGATTGATGTGCTAGGTTTCTCGCGGTCACCAGCAAGAAACCCCTGGTTTGATGAGGAATGCCGACAGATGCTCGCAGCCAAGAACGAGAAAAGCGCGCGATCGAGGACCAAAGTGTAAAACGTCAAAGCCAAGGATACAAGGCTCGAACAGAATCCTGTCGAGATGAACAAGGAAATATGCCAGTTGAGACACAGTCGATGCTGAGGATATGTAAGAACCACTTCTGCAGACTGTTAAGCGGCGATGGCGAACAACATTTCGCTGTAAGGCAGAACGAACCATTTAATATTGGCAACGACAGCGAAAACTGCCAACCAGCCGACCTAAGTGAAGTGAGGATAGCTATATCTAAACTCAAGCTTAATAAGGCCGCCGGAAATGACGGCCTTCCCGCTGAGCTTTATAAAGCTGACGGAGATGACTTGGTAAGCAACATCCACCAACTCATAAGCCAAATCTGTTCGGTTGAAAGCATGCCTGAAGAATGGAACTTCAGCATCGTTTGCCCGATCCACAAAAAAGGAGACCCTCTGAACTGCGCCAACTACAGAGGCATAAGTCTACTCAACATCGCTTACAAGATCCTATCTGCCGGAATATGTGAACGCTTGAAACCGTTTACCAACAACCTGATCGGCCCTTATCAGTGTTGTTTAGGCCAGGAAAGTCCACAACCGATCAAATTTTCGCACTTTGGCAGATTCTGGAAAAAATCCAAGAAGTCCAAATCGATACCCACCACCTATTTATCGATTTCAAAGCCGCATACGACAGCATTTATAGAGACGAACTATACAGAGCCATGTCTAGTTTTGGTATACCGTCCAAACTCGTCCGTTTGTGTAGGATGACGATGGAGAATTCTCGCTGCACCATCAGGGTCGGAAACGACCTCACCGACACATTCGATACCAAAAAAGGATTTAGGCAAAGCGATGCTCTGTCATGTGACTTTTGAAATTTGATTCTTGAGAGGATTGTGCAAAACTCCCGAGCTAACACCAAAGGCACAATTCTCCAAAAATCGGTGCAACTACTAGCATATGCCGACGATATTGACATCATTGGTAGGACTCAACGTGATGTCATAGCCACGTTTGCTAGTATAGAGAAGGAAGCGGCAAAAATGGGTTTGGCAGTAAATGAGGGTAAGACTATGTATATGCTGTCAGCACGAAATGACACACAACATTGACGAATTGGACAGAACGTCACCATTGACAGATATAACTTTGACGTAGTACGGGGCTTTGTCTACCTCGGCTCCGCTATTAACTCTGACAAAAACATCTCGTCAGAAATCAAACGAAGAATTGCTCTTGCCAATCACTGTTTCTTCGGGCTAAGAAGGCAATTTAGTAGTAAAGCCCTCACTCGAACTACTATGGAGATCCTATATAAGACCCTGATCATCCCAGTCCTGCTCTACGGCGCTGAAGCATGGACCGTATTAAAAGCGGATGAAGAAATCCTTGGTAGATTCGAGAGGAAAATTCTTCGAAAAATCTTCGGTCCCGTTTGCGTTGACGTTTACGGAGACGAAGATTCAACCACGAACTATACGAGCTGTACAGCGACATACCCCTAGTCAAAAAACTCCGCATTGGACGTTTAAGATGGCTAGGACATGTAGAAAGAATGGACACCAATACTCCGGCTCGCAGAGTCTTCGATTCCCAGCCAGACGTTGGACGCAGTAGAGGAATACCTCGCCTTTAGTGGCGTGCACAAGAAGAAACCGACTCCAACCAACTTGGAGTGCGCAACTGGAGGCAGTTAGCTAAGGACCGGGCTAATTGGAGAGGCATGTTGGTTGAGGCCCAGGTTCATCCCGGACTGTAGCGCCACTTAAGTAAGTAAGTAAGAAACAGTCAAATTCAATTATTCTGAATCTGAATATAACGTACACGTATATAGTTTACAAACATTTACTAAAATTCGCACATAAATGGAATTGAAAATAATTGTTTGCTTAGTATTTATCATCTGATTATATAATCCCAGAGTTAACCTACCAAACTTGATGGGTTAACTCGAAGTTAACTCTGGATTTAAATTGACTGAAAAACCACTTTCTCGAGTTAACTGGAGGATAATCCCGAAACTAGGATAATCTCGCACTGAAAAACCGGGCCTGCACACGCCTGATAACAAGTGATCAGAATTCGGACGACATGTCGATATTTTTTGAAGTCACAGCAGCGAACCCTAAAAAAAGTTGACGAAAAATGAAAGGATTATGATCCCTCCTATTCATATTATATTCGCGTCGTGTCAATATAAAATAAAAACAAACAAAAAAGTCTCAAATACCTATTTTCACTCTACTCATGCGGAGAGTGGAGAGATTTTTTTATCTAAAAAATAAATACATCCACTCAAAAGGGGCAGATATGAAAGCCTCCCCCGCATTCAAATTCAACTTATTCAACACACCCCAACGACATAACAACCCCTTCCGAGTATTTGTTTACATTGTACCGGCACAATGCTTACACACAAAACTTTATATTCAGCAACAAGTGTGTTTTGTTTTGATTGTGTTTTTGTTTATCGGAATGAATTTCACCACGAATTCACGCGCATGTCCTGTGCTCCTCACAGATGATCCAAGAGGGGAAAGTGTATTGATTTCTTTGGAACAGACTTCTTATCAGTTGTAAAGTCCTACGCATATTCCGCAATTTATCTCATGACGAGGGGTTGTTTTTACTGTATAGGACAGCTGGACTTTATAAAACAGCCCTTGTACTTTTTTTTAGTGAAGAAAAGTGATGAGAATTGAAGTTTAAAAAAACATAAAATTTGATAACAACGGTATTAATGAAATGCACACGCACTCTTGAATGTCAATTTATGGCGTTTTCGATTGGTCAAAAAATGTGTTATCGCTTTTTTATTCTGAAATTAAATCTAGAAGCAAAGTTTCCTTCTGAGAACTGTCAGAATTTGTTTTTTGACAGTTCACAATTCTTTCCGAAAGACTACTTTTTAAGCAATGGAAATCGCCATTAGAATTCATAGAGTACTTCGCGACAGTGTCAAAAGTTTAAAAAAAAAACTCATGAGGAGGGTAGGTATATTCCGCTGTGCAAATCATTTATGGATGCGATAGGGTGTTAAACGATTTGCACTGCGGATTATAGCATTCTCATGATTTTTTATTCTTTTGACACTGAAGTTGTTGCGAAGTACAAAAACAAAAACATTTTTTTCTAAATTCCCAAGCTTTTTCTCATGACATATTCTCCTTGACTGAAACGTGGCTTAACGCCAGTATACTTGAATCGGAACTCTTTTATCACGAGTTCTCAGTATATAGGAGTGACCGCCATATAAATGACCGAAAAGCGCTTTGTGGAGGTGTTCTTACTGCATTCCGCAGTCATCTTACCTTTGAGAAAATAGAATTTCCATTCCCTCTTAACATAGAAATAATCTGTGTTAAGATATCTCTTGGAAAAAAAATATCTTTATGTTGCAAATGCGTACATTCCCTCATACCGTCTTTGCACACTGTATTCTGAGCTATCAAAGGCTTTAGAATATACATATCTTTGACTTATGTTGTTGTGACAGTACTATCTTGTTGCTGGGTGATTTTAACTTGCCGCACATAGACTGGGTGCCTTCTGAGGGAGAACCTCATTTTATACCATCTGAAGATTCTGCACAACAAGAGCTACTATTACTTGACAACATTTTATCATTTGACTTACAGCAAAGCAGCTGTATAAAAAATCATAATTTTCTTCTGACTCTGTTAGTACTGCAGTATTAAAATCTAGTACCAGCATTACTAACATAATATCCTCCATTGGATATTTTCATTGACATAGGCGGACATCTGTACGAAAACGTTGATTCGTACGATCGTTCGTACTCTTTTGACTTTCGGAAAGCAAATTTTCAAAGGCTATTCGAAGAAATTTTTCTTTCGAATGTGAATATTGACAGCTTCTCCAATTTAGTAGAAGCTGTTAAAAAATTTTATTTTCTAATAAAAGATTGCATGGATAGAACAATCCCAGTCACATATTCAAAAAATGCTCAAACCCAGCATCCTTGGTACACGAAAGAGATTAAATCTCTTCGAAATAGACGTAACCGGGCTGGAATAACTTTGTAAAAAGCCAGAATCATTACGACTATGATAAATACCTGAATTATTTTAATGAATTCTCTACGATGTCAAGTAGTTTATATAGTGGCTATATAGTCAATATGGAGAACGCTCTTAAAAGTGACCCAAAACGCTTTTGGAGTTTTGTCAATTCGAAGAGAAAAACGGATGGATATCCAGCCAACTTCTCTTACAATAATTCAAAAATATCGAGCTCTATTATTTTATCTAACTTATTCGCAGAGAATTTCAGTAAATCATTTATTGATACCCCTCTTGTCTTAGACGAACAATATTTCAGTTATCTCAATGACTGCTCTCAAGTTAGTTTCAGCAACGTCACATTTGACGATGAGACAATAATTAAATAAAGGGTGATCCATTTCGAGGTTCCCTACTTTTTCAAAGAAAAAAACACAGAAAATTCAAATTTAATGGAGAATTTGAAATTTGAAAGAACATTCTTTGGCATTTATTTTTGGAAGATTATGTCTATCAATTGTTGGCCGTTGCTACGTCGCAGATGGTCCATCCGTTGAGTCCAATTTTCGATCACTCGTTCGAGCATTTCGACTGGTAACTGGCGAATGACACGCGTGATGTTTTCCTCCAAGGCCTGAATCGAAGCGGGTTTGTCGGCATAAGCTTTTGACTTTCAATATCCCCACAGGAAAAAGTCTAACGGTGTGATAACACACGATCTTGGTGGCTAATCGACCGGCCCAAAACGTGATATTATGTGCTCACCGAAATGTTCTCTCAATAAGTCCATTGATTGATGCGATGTGTGGGAAGTGGCGCCGTCTTGCTGAAACCAAATGTCGCCGAGATCACGAGCTTCAATTTCAGGCATCAAATAGTCGGTTATCATGGTCCGAGTTGCTGCGAACGGCGCCGAATCGACTCTCCACGGTCTTCGTGTACACTCTCAGCTACGGCCGCTATATTTTCTTCACAGCATGCTGGACATGGTCCAGCAAAACATTATCTGTGAAGAACAGCATGACTTTGTTAAACATCGATCCACTGTAACAAATCTATTAACTTTTATGCATCATTGTTCCAATAGTTTGGAAAATAAAAAAGAAGTCGATTGTATATACACTGACTTCTCCAAAGCATTTGACCAATTATCACATAACATCATAATTTTTAAACTTAAGGCATATTGATTCCCTCCAGGTTTCATAAATTGGGTTAAATCATATCTCTCATTGAGAACATACCAAGTAAAATTTAGAGGTTCCAAGTCAAACCCTTTTGTTGCTCATTCTGGAGTACCTCAAGGAAGTCAGTTAGGACCAATTTTATTTGTACTTGCAATTAACGATGCAAAAGTCTGTATTCGAGATAGTAAAATATTGATATATGCTGATGATATGAAAATTTTTCAAATGTGTAGAAGATCTAAACGATTCGCTTTCATTACAAACCGATTTAAATAATTTTACCATATGGTGTCTTAAAAACGGTTTGAATCTGAACCCTACAAAATGCCAGCATATGTCATTTTCACGAAAACGGGCTCCATGTAATTTTAAATATTCTATCTCCGGGCACACTCTCTGTCGTGTAGACAGTTTTAAAGATCTTGGTGTATATTTTGATCCCAAAATGGAGTTAAATAAACACATTGGCGCAAATTTATAGTCAATCGATGTTTAAGGGTTTAACTCCACACTAGTTATCAGGTACTTTAAATTAAAAGGTTGCTTTAACATATTTTCAATAATAGAGACTTTTTTAACAGCCCCACGTTAGTGTATGCTAATGGACATTCCTATGAGGCCTCTAAATCAAACTCACCTAAAAAGTGACAGAACGCTAACTCTTTATCAAATATTTAAAGTGAGGTTTCGGTCGCTTTAACTTTATTGCAGAGTGACAACGCTAAAGTACACTTTTTGACGATTATAATTACCAAAACGCGTTAGTACGCGATTAAATAATTTTAAAGTGTACTTTAAACGACTATAAATTTGCGCCATTAACGTTATCGTCAATAAATCAAACTCTATGTTAGGATTTATTAAAAGATGGTCAAAAGAGTTTAATGACCCTTATGTCACTCTTTCGCTCTATAACTGTCGGCCTCACTTGGAGTATGCTTCACAGGTTTGGACTCCCTTCTATGAAGTTCATTCAAATAGAATTGAATCAATCCAACGTAAATTCATAAGATTTGCTTTGAGAGGACTTCTATGGGATGATCGTCACGATTTACCTCCGTATAGGTGCAGAATTAAACTGCTTCAACTGTTGCCCTTGTCTCAACGTAGACTTAACAATGACATGGTTTTCTTACACCAATTATTATCAGGACAAATTGATGCTCCTGATCTTTTAAGTGCTATTGGTTTTAATACTCGAGGAGGTTCCTACAACCTGCGTAGATTCAATATATAACATATACCTAGCCATAAACACAACTATGGCATGCATGAGGCTATTAGTCGCATGAGTAGAGTTTACAATAAAAATAACGATGTAGTTGAACTGCATGTTAGTAAAAGTAGTTTGAAAAACACTCTGCGAAATTGTATTCTAGAGCCGTAATAAGTATATTTAAAATTGTCTTTTGTTTAATAACATATATAGCTTCATTGTAATTTAATCGTTTATTGATTTTGCTAGTGATTTCAAACTTAGTTTCATCTATGTTCTGTTTTGTCCCACTAACAAATGCACTAAATGATGAGCCTGTGGATGCATTTTAAATGCTGTGGCAAATCTCTGCTCGTAGATGCGCTTGTATTAAGCTCGCTACGACACAGATCTGATAGTGTTAAAAAAAAAAATGAGCTGCTTCGACATATTTGAACACCAGGTCTGTAGGGATTTCCAATACTGAGCCAGGGTATTGGAAAAGAGATGGTGGCGGAGGATCCCTCAATGGGTCAACGGCAGAGCTCATATCCCAAAATGGGCTACTGACATCGGTATTTTTTCCGGCCCGCTATCCTAAGGTCAAAACAAGGGCCTGGCCCTCAAGGTTGGGGGTTGTGACATCTACTATTAACTACCCATCCACGGAAAAAAGATTATGTTACGAAGCAACCAATAGCCTCGGAAAGGACTGATATTATTGTTGACGACCATGCTAAACGAAAAAAGGACAACGACGTTCGTATCTGCACCTGGAATGTGAAAACATTAAACAGGAGAGGTGCAGGCGAACAACTAGCGGAAGCCCTAAACTGCTACAAACCAGACATTACTGCCATCCAGGAAATACAATGGGATGGGCCGGGCAAAAAGAGGATGAAAAACTGTGACATCTACTATGGACCGTGTTACAGTGAGAAGAAGTCTTATGTTTCCAAGACATTAGCGAACGCATTGTAACAATCCGCATCAAGGCCAAATTCGCCAACATAAGCCTTTATATGCGCTCATGAACCGACGGAAGGAAAGGATGATATAACTAAGGATTGCTTCTACGAGCTCCTCGACAAAACCTATGAGCGACTACCAAAGTACGATGTTAAAATCGTGCTGGGAGATTTTAACGCAAAGGTAGCAAAATATAGCCTACACAACGACACGTATGGTAACGGACTCCGGAACGAAATGCCACTATAGGCAGCACATGGTTTCCTCACCTCGATATCCATAAGGGGACATGGCGGTCTCCAGATCAACGAACAAGCAACCAAATTGATCACATTGCGTTTGACAAAAGGCACGCACCCAGTATTTTGGATGTCCGAACATTCCGAGGGGCTAACATCGACATATCCAACACGCCACAAAAAAAAGAAATACTGTGAAAAATTTTATGTCGAAAGACTGCAATCGCAAGAGACCACCAAGGCCTTCGCGCAACGCGTATCCCTTAACCTCTCTACTCACAACACACCACCAGCATCTACTGTCGAAGAACAATGGCAAGGATGCCAACAAGCCATTAGATCAGCCGCAACTGATGTGCTAGGTTTCTCCAGGTTTGATGAGGAATCCCGACAGATGCTCGCAGCCAAGAACCGGGCCTACAATGCTAAGCTGCAGGTGAAGACGAGAGCTGCCATTGAGCTCTATAGGCAAAGAAGAAGCAAAGAACATCGGCTTTTCAGAAAGAAGAAAAAAGAGCAAGAAAAGCGCGCGATCGAGGATATAGAGAGGTGCCACTCCAGGAACGATGTTCGCAAGTTTTACCAAAGTGTAAAACGCCAAAGCCAGTGATACAAGGCTCGTACAGATTCCCATCGAGATGAACAAGGAAATATCGTGAGTTGAGTCGATGCTGAGGAAATGGATGAACCCCTTCTGCAGACTGTTAAACTGTGATGACGAACAACATTCCGCTGTCAGGCAGAACGAACCATTTAATATTGGCAACGACAGCGAAAACTGCCAACCACCCGACCTGAGTGAAGTGAGGATAGCTATATCTAAACTCAAGCTTAATAAGGCCGCCGGAAATGACGGCCTTCCCGCTGAGCTTTTTTAGCCCGCGGAGATGACTTATTAAATAACATCCACCAACTCATAAGCCAAATCTGGTCGGATGAAAATATGCCTGAAGAATGGAACCTCAGCATCGTTTGCCCGATCCACAAAAAAGGAGACCCTCTGAACTGCGCCAACTACAGAGGCATAAGTCTCCTCTACATCGCCTACAAGATCCAATCTGCCGGAATATGTGAACGCCTGAAACCGTTTACCAACAACCTGATTGGCCCTTATCAGTGTGGTTTTAGGCCAGCAAAGTCCACAACCGATCAAATGTTCACACTTCGGCAGATCCTGGAAAAAACTCAAGAAGTCCAAATCGATACCCACCACCTATTCATCGATTTCAAAGCCGCAGACGACAGCATTTATAGAGACGAACTGTACAGAGCCATGTCTAGTTTTGGTATACCGGCCAAACTCGTCCGTTTGTGTAGGATGACGATAGAGAATTCTCGCTGCTCCATCAGAGTCGGAAACGACCTCACCGACACATTCGATACCAAAAACGGATTTAGGCAAGGCGATGCACTGTCATAGGATTATTTCAATTTGATTCTTAAGAGGATTGTGCAAAACTCCCGAGCCAACACCAGTGACCAGAGGCACAATTTTCCAAAAGTCGGTGCAACTACTAGCATACGCTGACGATATTGACATCATTGGTAGGACTCAACGTGATGTCATAGCCACGTTTGCTAGTATAGAGAAGGAAGCGGCAAAAATGGGTTTAGCAGTAAATGAGGGTAAGACTAAGTATCAACACGAAAGGACACATAACATCGATGAATTGGACAGAACGCTAGGACATGTAGAAAGAATGGACACCAATACTCCGGCTCGCAGAGTCTTCGATTCCCAGCCAGACGTCGGACGCAGTAGAGGAAGACCTCGCCTTAAGTGGCGCGCACAAGTGGAAACCGACCTCAACCAACTTGGAGTGCGCAACTGGAGGCAGTTAGCTAGGGACCGGGCTAATTGGAGAGGCATGTTGGTTGAGGCCCAGGTTCATTCCGGACTGTAGCGCCACTTAAGTAAGTAAGTAAGCATAGCTCATAGCATAACCAAGGTTACTACATCCTGCGTTAGATTTTTGTCGCCTCAAACGACAAGCATACATTACCTCAAGGCTATTCTAAACGCGTCCTTGCTAGGGGATAGCTGTGCTAGGTATTCTATATGTGTCTTCTACTTACCGTTTCTTTCGGAGACTTTTTTCCGCAACCTCAGTTGAAATTTTTTGATTAAAGGGGGCAACATTCTCAGCAGAGGGAACTTTTTCGCTCAAAAAACCTGTCCTTAGTTGACAGCTAATAATGCTGTTGAACTCCTTTCATAATACCTCTTGAATAATCATCTGTACACTTTTAACATAAAATTCAACAAATTTAAGTCTGAAGAAATTAAAACAAAAAAAAACGAGTCTCGGTTGAAGAAATGTGTTTCAGTTACGGGTTTCATACAGAATTTTTGTTATAATGGTTTGTAAATGCATGGAAATCCTAAATCCCTAGCAATAAAAAATAAATTACAACTGTCACCTGTCACATGCAACTTCAAAATTGACGTTCCAAATCATGAAAACCATACAAAACAGGACTACTTTGTATAAAAATTCAAACTAAATGCTATCGTACTACCAAATTCAGACCAATAAGTACGCAAGTTAAATAAATATTCACCCTTATCGAAAAATCCAAATAATACCTCTCAACCTACTCCACTTGCGTACTAGCAAAAAAATATCTCCTCTGTAAAATTGTCACGTATAGTTCTGATACACATCTGAAAATTTCTTCAGTTTTTCGGAGAGTTTTTTTCAAAAGGGATGCAAAAAAGTATCCTAAGTGTTTTTTTAGTGAAAATTTATTATACTCCTCAAAGTAGTTTCTTAAGATTTCGATTTAATTACTAAGCAAGACCAACTACTCACGAATAAGTGTACAAAGTGAAGTAAAATAAAAACAACAACTTTCTACCAACAAATTTGTTTGGAAAAAGTTCATTAGGAACGCCCATTTGCTGAATTCGTGGAATGTATTAGGAGGACGACGCGACGTTTAATACTCGCATCAATGACAGGCAGTTTCAAAGTTCAGCTCATCAATATGGGCACGCGAGCAGCAGCCTGTAAGACCTTACATAACAATGAAAATTTTAAATTAAAATTAAATTGATTTTCATTTTGTTTTTTTTTTCTAAATTTTCAGTTCAGGCTAAGCTACGATGTCTCCATGAGTATCATGTCCGGTTGCTGCATAATGTATTGCCAGCACCATCTGGTGTGGATATTGCAAACACAATCAAATATTTTTCACAAACCTTACTAAGTAAGTAGAGTGGGTATAGTTATATAAAACAATTTTTAAATATTTGTTTGTTGCTAACAATTAGTGGGGTGGTTAAGTGAATGTTTTAGTTTTGGGGGTAGGTAAAACAGTGAATGACAACTGTAGGCATCATTTTTAGCTACGCAATTTAAATCGTTATGCAATCAGAAATAAGCATCAGGGGAGAACTATTTGCACAGACGAAGGTGACAATAAGCACTGAAGTGCCTTGTTTTCATAAGGTGTTGGTGTATGGGCGCGGCCACTCATCCTGAGAATTCCTCATAGACAATCACTTTGGTAATTGAATTTGTCCTTAACGGTCGACAGACATTTTATCGATAATTTGACAGTTTTGTGTGATGAGTTGGTGAAGTGACCGTTTATTATGCTTTCGTTGACATATTCTATATGAAATCATCAACCAACTTCACTTGGGTTCAAGGCCTCCAACGCTTTTGCTAACTTACTTAAGTGGCGCTACAGTCGGGAATGAACCTGGACCTGAATTACATGCCCGACCCTTAGCTGACTCCCTCCAGTTGCGAACTCCAAGTTGGTTAAGTCGGTTTCCACTTTTGTCCGGCACCTAATGCGAGGTCTTCCTCTACTGCGTCCGACGTCTGGCTGGGCATTAAAGACCCTGCAAGCCGGAGTATTGACTCCATTCATGTAGAACGAATGCCATCTTAGACGTCCAATGCGATGTTTTTTTACTAAGGGCATGTCGCTGTACAGCTCGTCTAGTTCTTGGTTGAATCGTCGTCTTCATAGACTGTCAACTGACTGTCAACGCAAACGGGACCGAAGATTTTTCGAATAATTTTCCTTTCAAATCGACCAAGGATTTCTTTATCCACTTCTGATACGGACCATGATTCAACGCCGTAGACCAGGACTGGGATGATCACGGTCTTATAAAGGATCTCCTTAGTAGTTCGAGTGAGGGCTTTACTACTGAATTGCCTTCTTAGCCCAAAGAAACAGCGGATGGCAAGAGTAATTCTTCGTTTAATTTCTGACGAGTCATCTCTAGAGCTGAGGTAGACAAAGTCCCAGTTATATCTGTCAATGGTGACGTTCTGTCCAATTCGTCGATGTTGTGTGTCCTTTCGTGTTGACAGCATATGCTTGGTCTTACCCTCATTTAACGCTGAACCAATTTTTGCCGCTTCCTTCTCTATACTTGCAAACGTGGCTATGATATCACGTTGCGTCCGACCAATGATGTCAATATCGTCGGCGTATCCTAGTAGTTGCATTTTAAGATTTTGCCTCTGGTGTTACGTCGGGAGTTTTACACGATCCTCTCAAGAATCAGATTAAAGAAATCACATGACAGTGCATCGCCTTGCCTAAATCCAATTTTGGTATCGAATGTGTCGGTGAGGTCGTATCCGACCCTGATGGAGCAGCGAGAATTCTCCATCGTCATCGGTGAGTTTGGACGGTATACTCTGTAAACGCTTTCGTGTGCAGCTTTGGAATCCATGGATAGGTGGTGGGTATCGATTTCGACTTCTTGAGTTTTTTCCAAAATCTGCCGAAGTGTGAAGATTTGATTAGTTGTGGACTTTCCTATTCTAAAACCACACTGATGGCGGCCGATAAGGATGTTGGTAAACGGTTTCAGGCGTTCAGATATTACGGCAGATAGGATATTGCGATTGAAGACCTTTTCAAAGTCGACGAACTTGAGGGAATGAGGCGATTGGTACTCCGACGATTGCTCAAAATATATTCGCAAGGTGTTAATATGATCGACGCATTGCAAAATCCCGCTTGGTGTCTCTTAAGCGTCGATTCAATCCTGGACTTTATCCTTTCGAGAATGAAGTCTTCCTATGTTGGTTGGCTCTCATTTTTTTCTCTGTAATCGCACAGTGTATGCCGTTGGTCAGTCATATTGGAACCACATGTCCTCCAGTCCTAATTCGTCCAATTGCGGCAGAAAAAACTCGGTTAACAACGCCCTATAGCGCGCACCGTCCACTGTTGTCGTTTGACCAGCGGCGTTCTCGGCTCTATATAGTTCGTCTCTATAAATTCTGTCGTATGCGGCTTTGAAATCGATAAATAGGTGGTGGGTATCGATTTGGACATCTTGAATTTTTTCCAGGATCTGCCGAAGTGTGAAAATTTGATCGGCTGTGGACTTTCCTGGCCTAAAACCACACTGATAAGGGCCGATCAGGTTGTTGGTAAACGGTTTCGGGCGTTCACATATTACAGCAGATAGGATCTTCTAGGCGATGTTAAGGAGACTCTCCTGGCCTCTGTAGTTGGCGCAGTTCAGAGGGTCTCCTTTTTTGTAGATCGGGCAAACGATGCTGATGTTCCATTCTACAGGCATACTTTCAGCCGACCAGAATTGGCTTATGAGTTGGTGGATGTTACTTCCCAAGTTATCTCCGCCGGCTTTATAAAGCTGTCGTTGCCAATATTAAATGATTCGTTCTACCTTACAAGGGAAAGTTTACCAGTCTGCAAAAGTGGTCCCTCCATATCCACAGCATCAACTGTGTCTCAAGCTCAACTACGATATTTCCTTGTTCATCAAGACAGGATTCGCCTTTGACTTTGGTAAAACTTGTGAACATCGTTTCTAAAGTGGCACCTCTCTATATCCCCGATCGAGCGCTTTTCTTGTCTTATTTTCTTCTTTCTGAAAAAGCCGATGTTCTTTTCTTCTTCTTTGCCTATAGAACTCAATGGCAGCTCTCGTCTTCACCTGCAGCTTAGCCTTGTAGGCCTCGTCCTTGGCTGCGAGAATCTGTCGGCATTCCTCATCGAACCAGGGGTTTCTTGCTGGTGGCCGCGAGAAACCTAGCACATCAGTTGCGGCTGATCTAATGGCTTCTTGGCATCGTTGCCATTCTTCTTCGATATTCGATGCTGGTGGTATGGTGTGAATCGAGAGGTTAAGGGATACGCGTTGCGCGAAGGTTTTGGCTGCAATTGCAGTCTTTCGACATAAAATGTTTTCACAGTATTTTTGGTTTGTTGTAGCAAGGTGGATATCTGCATTCTTACCTTGGCTATACAACAAGGTCGATGTTAGCCCCTCGGAATGTTCGGACATCCAAAATACTGGATGCGTGCCTCTTGTCTATCGCAATGTGATCAATTTGGTTGACCATTCGTTCATCTGATCATCTCCCCTTATAGATAGCGGCGTGAGGAAACCGTGTGCTGGCTATAGTGGCATTTCGTTCTGTAGCGAAGTCAATTAGCCTATGTCCGTTAGGCGTGTTTTCGTGTAGGCTGTGTTTTCCTAAAAAACTGCTTAAGATGTAATAGTTTCCTACCTTTGCGTTACAATTTCCCAGCACGATTTTAAAATTGTTCGCTAATGTCTTGGAGGCATAAGACTTCTTGCCTTAGTCTGGCACTTCTAACAAATCCTTATCCCAATAGTCGCTGTTTCTGTTTACTATAACACGGTCCACAGTTGTAGATGTCACAACTTTTCATCTTCTTTTTTACCGGCCCATCCAAATGTATATCCTGGATGGCAGTAAAGTCTGCTACCCTCCGCTAGTTGTTTTCCTGCATCTCTCCTGTTTAATTTTCTCACATTCCAGCTGCAGATACGAACGTTGTTGTCCTTTTTTCGTCTAGCAGGGTCGTCAACAATAAGGTCAGTCTTTTCGGAATCTATTCGTTGCTTCGTAACATATAGTTTTTCCATGGGTGGGTAGTTCACCCAAAGCACAACCCCAACCTGGAGGGCCAGTTCCAATTTACTTGATACTCCTAGGACACGGGACCATTAGTATTCACTACGGGATTGAGCGCTGCCGTTGTCCTTTCGGTTCATCCGCCGTGTCGAAGCAGCTTATCTCGGTTCGCCTGGGATGTCAGACCGGGTTATCATTCCGCGCCATTCTGACCAGGGTGATTATAGTGTTGCTGTTTTACGTCTTGTTATCAACACTCGCACTTATCGTTTAGCAAGTCAAATTCAGTTGGATGAGACCAGTACCCGTTGGATACCACTTGGAGGTAAAAATAAGAACATTTGAGGTGTAGTCAGAGTTACAACCACCGGGCATTGCCAAGTTTAAACCAATCAGAGTCTACCCTCGTCCTACAACACCCAACCATCGTTGGTGACACTTGAAATAAATATTGCACCTGGTGGCATCCGCATGCGTACTATTTTCCAGTTGGATACTCGTTAGACCATGATCACTCCGGGTCTGGTTGGTACTGGAATAGCTATATTACTTTACGTGTTATGATGTTACCATGACGCTTCAACAGTAAAACCATCAACCTATAATGTCAGTTTCAATTGGGTGCCAATATGTGACAGAGCATGGTGTTCCGTAGGCGGATAGGCCCATCCTCCACTATCCTTGTTCATGTAGCCTAAATAAGTAATGAGATTCCTAATGAACAGTTCTCCGAATATATAAAAGCAGCTCATGTAGGTTTTTCTTTACTTTATGGACTGGGACTGTAGACGTCACAATTTTCTTCATTTTGTGGAAATTTTGTGTCTGTCATTTAGAAAAAAAGCAATGGCTAGGGGAGAGACACATTTCATCCCGATCGCACTTGCTACCACCGATATTTTAAAAAAACGCTGGTTGCAGAGTTAGTAGGCATAAACTAAGTAAAGAACTCTTGTAGGTCTGTTCCCGTACAATATTATGTATAAAGTGTGTCCCATAATTCACGCAAAATGGAAATAACTCATCCAGTAATTGAACTGTTTCTCTGACTGTATGGCTTGTGGCAACGTCTTGTTTAAACCACATGTTGGTAACATCCATATCTTATATTTACTGGGTTGTCATGTCAAGAACATCATTTATTGTTACACCCTTACCAGCAGCATTTTCGAGGAAGAATGGTTTAATATTTTTAAAATTTTGCTTAACAATGAAAAAGCGTTATTCGTACGTAAAGGGCTCTATTTTTACTATCCCCGAAATGTCAGCTGTCACATTGTTATCTTTTTTTCCGTTGACAACACATTACTTTTAAATGGCGCAAAATTCAAATTTTACGTGAAGTATGGAACGTCCTTTACTTATTTTACTAATTTCGCGTAAGCCCATTATTTTAAAAAGAGAAAGCAAAAAACTACTCCTCCATAAATATCAATAATATAAGTAATTTACTGCAAACATTTCTATTGGTAAAGATCGCTCGTGTCAGAAAGTGTCAAATTGTTTGTTTTGACATTTGTTTTATAAAAGTTTACTTAACCGTGTTCCCCTACTTTATAGAAAATATGTCTCTCTCTCTGAGAAAATTGACCCCTTCTCTAAGAAATTAGGCATTTACCAATATTTACTGCAAAAGTACTGGAACAGACCTTTGCCGACAACAAAGTGGTTTACAGGTTTCGCATATCAATGCCCGAAATTAGATGAATTTAGATATTTGTTCGAAGGTTCAAGTGTTGATATAATTTGTGTCTCGGAAACTTGGATAAATCCGGATCCAGATACTGATCCAGACTTAATTGATTGTTTCTTCAAACTGGAGGGATATAGGTTTTTTCGATCTGATAGATTTGGGCGCGTTGGGGGAGATGTAGCTATCTATGTTAGACAAGGTCTTGAAGGGAAAATAATACGTAAATCTCCGGCTGGCTCTGATATTGATTACCTTTTCATGGAAATATTAGGTGAAGAAAGCAAAATTCTTGTAGGTACAGTGTACAGACCTAATCAGAACATCTCCATTTTGCCCTTATTTTCAATATTAGATGAGCTATCATTTGTATCCCCATTTATAATTGTTGCTGGCGACTTTAATTGCGATCTTCTAAGGTATTCATATCTGATCGACGGTATGCGCTCTTAAAATCTACTGCCAGTAAATACATCGACGCCCACCCACTTTATCAAGGACAACAGTACACTCCTTGTTGTTTTTTTCGTCAGTCATCTAGATAAGGCTACTTTTTTCGATCAACTCTCCGCTTCTGGTTTTTCCAACCACGATCTAATTCATCTTACGTTCCAATGTCTTCCCCCCTCTCTAGTACAACTTACAGTTTTCGAGATTTCAGAAATATCAATAGACATAATTTAGAAGAGGATCTGCTGGAGGATCAGGTGATATTCCTACAAAAAATCATTCTGGATCACTTTAATAAGCATGTTCCTTACAAAACAAAGCAAATTAAACATCAAGATCGACCATGGTTTTCAGCGGCGATTAAAAACCTCATCTCTTTGCGTGATGTAGCTTATAGGCGTTGGAAGTGTTTTCGTCTCGAAGAGCATCACAGCGCTTACAAAGCCTTACGAAATAAGGTCGTTCGTGATATACGGGAAGCAAAAAAAACAATTCTACTCCTCACGACTAAACCCATCGCTTGCTGGGCAAAAACTATGGAGGAATATTAGAGAAATTGGTATAGGAAAACAGAAAAACATTACAGATTGCGACTTTGATTGTGATGAGTTGAATAGAAAATTCGCATCTGTGTCCACTGCTGACTCCACTGACCAGTGGAATTCCTACTCACGCTCCCATATCCATATTCAAAATGAACAACGCCTAAACACCTTTCAATTTTCTGCAACTGATGAAACCAAAGTGCTCGAGAGTTTTCTAGGCACAAAATCAAACTCCGTTGGCTTTGATGAAATCCATCCGACTTTTTTAAAAGCAATACTCCCATAGCAAACTTGTAGAACAATTCAACTTTCACTATCAGCCGCGAACCTGGTTTCATCGTATTTCAGTGGTAGATCACAGGCAGTTGTAGGCAAAAACAACATCTCAACCTTTCTTCCCTTAAATAAAGGTGTTCCACAGGGCTCCATCCTTGGACCACTTCTTTTTTCACTCTATATCAATGAGCTACCCAAATATATAAAGAACTCGTCCATACACATGTATGCTGATGATGTTCAACTATACAATAGCTGCCGAGTTGGTCTAGTTGAAAATGGTGTTTACGAAGTAAACGAGGACATCCAATCAATTTATATCTGGGCACAAGCAAACAGTCTTGCTCTTAATCCCACCAAGTCCAAATGTATGGTTATTTCAAGGGTTAAAGTAGACACGTCATTCTTACCTCCAATTGAGCTTAACGGTTCAGTTATCGAGTTTGTTGATACCGCAAGGAATCTTGGGGTCACATTCACAAATAATCTTACTTGGGACAATCATATACGTATCACTCTTGGTAAAATGTACGGAAGCCTCAGGATGCTTTGGGCCTCACAGTCCATAACTCCTCTTGCAACTAGAAAAATCATAGCTAAGACTCTACTCGTCCCAACTATGCTCTTTGGTTGTGAGATATTTAGTAACTACAACTATGAGCTTAAGTGCAAGTTTAATGTTGCATACAACAGCATCGCTAGTTATATCTATGGGCGTAGAAGGTATGACCACATCTCCGCTTTCTCTAAGTCAATATACGGCATGATTCTCGATAACCTTTTAAAAATCAGAACAGTAATTCTGCTGCATAATGTCATGGAAACCCGTCAACCACTTTACTTATTTACCCTTATTCCTTTTTCGCGTTCCTAAAGAACTCTTAAACTTATACCGGCACGCTGTAACTATTTAGTTTCAAAGCGTCAATTTTTAATTCATGTTATTGAACTGTGGATTTCCCTACCTTTAACTATTCGATTAATGAGTCGCACAATCCAATTTAGGAGAACACTCTGGCAACACTTCACGTCACTCTAATGATCTTTTTTTCCCCTTCACTTATTCATTTTCTTTTTTTTATAAATACAGGGTGGCGCACCAATTGTGCTACAATAAGAAATTCAAATAACTTTTTTTTTAATCGATGTATTTCATTTATTTTTTTTTATTGGTTAGAAAATTAAATTTTATTTTAAATAGTTAGTTGTTTTTAAAGATTTTAGATCGCAAATGACCTCCACGGTCTCCCACGCATATGCGGCACCTGATCAAAAATCATTCATTGCGGCCTGAAGAGTTGAAGTTGGGATAGCCTCAATTATTGTCGTTATGGACTGCTTTAATTCAGTTAAATTCCTGGGCTTCGTTTTATACACCTCTTGCTTGACATAACCCCATAAAAAGAAGTCTGGTGCAGTCAGGTCAGGTGACCTTGGGGGCCAGCGAAGAGTGGAGTTCCTAGAAATTAATTTGTTTGCGAATTTTTTGTTTAGCTCCGCCATAACTGGTCTGGCTATATGTGCAGTTGCTCCATCTTGCTGAAACCAAACGCTGTTGAATGGTATACGTCTTCGGCGCAGTTCTGGGTAAAAAAAACTCCTTCAACATCTTTAAATAACGGTCCCCATTGACAGTAACGGTTACACCGTTTTCTTCAAAGAAGTACGGCCCGACAATACACCTTGATGAAACTGCGCACCACACAGTGACTCGTTCTGGGTGCAGTTCCGTCTCATGGAGCATTTCTGGATTAGACTCTTTCCATATACGGCAATTTTGCTTGTTTACATTGCCGTTAAGATCAAAATGGGCCTCATCAGACATGAACAAACAATTGATTAATGTGTTGTCTTCTTCGGCCATTGATATCATTTTTTGGCAAAATTCCAGGCGAACAGGCAAATCCTGAGGGTTTAACTTGCTAGTAATTTGGACTTTGTACGGAAACAAGTTTAAATCGTCATGAAGTATCCGTTGTAATGACCGTCTACTAACTCCAATTTGCCCCGATAAGTTTCGGGTCCAAACGCTCGGATTGGCCTGTATTGCAGATGCTACTGCTGCGATTGTATCCTGAACCCGAACATTGGCATCTCGATGGTACGGCCTTCGTGCGATGCTTCCAGATTCGGCAAACATGTTTACAAACCTCATAATGGTCCATCTACTCGGGGGATCACCGCCAAACTCCCGCCTAAATTCCTTTGGACGGAAATGACGGACTGCAAAGCATGGTACCGTTGCACTATCCAAATTCTTTTCTCCGTATCCCAAGCATCCATTTTTATAAATCTAAATAGTAAACTACAAAATAAAAAAAAAATAAGCCGATTACTCACACAGAAAAAAAGTTATTACGTTTTATTTTTGTAGCACGATTCGTGCGCCACCCTGTACATTTAATTTTTTATTATTTTAAATTTTTATTTCGATCTCTTGTTATTTTTAATTATTCTTATTCTTTGCCTACTAGTATTTAATTCACACACAGTCTACTATTGTAATCACTATATTGTATCTTTCTCGATTCTTTCACTTATTTAAAAGATCTTGTATCTTACAGTGTAAAGACTTTACATAATAAATAATAATAATAATATATTAAATCTGCCAAATAACGAAAATCGTTTTTTTATTTAGCTGTTCTCAAAGATGTCCGCACGTCACCACATCAACTCATCAACGATCCACTTGAAGATCCGACAAGAATGTCAGCATACCCTAACTTGGAATATGGAAATCTATACAACGCTTTGACCATGCTGCTAGATGTTGCACCATGCATCTCATACGGGCAAATAAGTATTAACAGCAAATCTCATTTTTTTGTTTTCATTAAGAATGTCTCAAAGAAGTGTAGATACTTACTAAATCTCCTTAACGGCCTAAACAAAATCCATTGCATTACTTTTAGTTTTCGGTAAGGCATTACTACAATGCCTCTGTTGCATCCTGCCGTTTCTGGACAAGGATCTAATTGACAACCTACCCTACTTGGCGAGTTCGACAATTTCAGTGCTGCCACCAGCCTTACATCAGGATATTGTAAACGCTTTGTGCTATTACATTCTTCCTTTCACAATTAGTGAGTTTGTGAAGCAAAATAATTTGAAGAATTTCCACTAACCTGCAAATTCCAGCTCGCCGCAGTCCCGAAGAACAAGAATGTCAGGCATGTCAGTCAGTGTCGTCAGTAATAATGATGATCCTACAGTATTCCCAGAATCCAGGTGAGGCATAAATTCAGCAGTTCACTTCATTTTTATGTAATTTTTACAAATCTTGTACATTATTTCACATTACTAGCTCATCACTGTCAACTACTGGAATGTTTGTTGACACTCAAACACAACGTTGTGAAGGATATCCTGTGTGTGATTGCATATGGAACATCAGTTTCTAGGTCATCAGCCGCAAAGCTTTTGTTCTACTACTGGCCAGCATTTGATCCAAATTTATTTGACAGGAAAGTTCTGCTCTCTAAAATGACAAGTAAGTGAATCGGAAAATAAGAAAGAATGTCACTTTTAAAATGACAGCCAAAAAGTTGTTTCAGTTGTCGTAAATTCGGTATTCGGTAGTTTTTTTATTGATAGAGCAATGAGAAGGGGGGGCTCAGTGGCGCGATGGTTAGTGCGATGAACTGCCGCGCAGGAGGTCTGGGTTCTATTCCCAGCCGTAGCAACACCTAAATGATTTTTCACTGGCCCTCCTCTCGTGATGATCTGACAAATCATCCGAGTAGTATCAATTGTCAAGAATAGCTTATCTCAACTTAGCCGTTCGGAGTCGGCATAAAACAGGAGGTCCCGCCATCGTGCAAGAAGTACACACGCACACATGAATGGTTGTGAGAAAGCTAGGCCCTGGGTACTAACGAGCCTGTTGCGCCAAAAATTTGTATTTTGTAATGAGAAGGGTTCCGCAAGATTCGAATCCTCAAAACAGATTTTTTTAGTATAGCAATCAATAGCCATGAAGAGAACTAATTTTACTGATAACGACCATAAAAAATGGTAATGACTAGAGAATGAATCCGAATGACGGTGGTGACCCTTAAAAACTTTATACAAAGCAGACGTTGAGCTACTAAAACTACTATAGGATGTCAGTGCAGTTGTGTCATTTACGGCATTAGTATGTGGGTTTAACTTAAAAGAAGTCTTGCCCACACCATAACCCTAAATGTCAAATATGTAACGTCACGCATGCATGACAATTACTTTTGGATGTGTTATAAGCTTACCTACTTCTACTCATTTTGTAATATTTTAAAGAATTTCCCTTGACGGTAGTGAAGGAGACTATATGCGTACGTACTGTGCAACTTGTTTACATATGCACACACTACTTACTTACTTAAGTGGCGCTACAGTCCGGGCAATTAGCCCGGTCCTTAGCTAACTGCCTCCAGTTGCGCACTCCAAGTTGGTTGAGGTCGGTTTCTACTTGTGCGCGCCACTTAAGGCGAGGTCTTCCTCTACTGCGTCCGACGTCTGGCTGCGAATCGAAGACTCTGGGAGCCGGAGTATTGGTGTCCATTTGTTCTACATGTCCTAGCCATCTTAAACGTCCAATGCGGAGTTTTTTGACCAGGGGCATGTCGCTGTACAGCTCGTATAGTTCTTGGTTGAATCTTCGTCTCCATAGCCCGTCAACGCAAACGGGACCGAAGATTTTCCGAAGAATTTTTCTCTCGGATCTACCAAGGATTTCTTCATCCGCTTTTGATACGGTCCATGCTTCAGCGCCGTAGAGCAGGACTGGGATGATCAGGGTTTTATATAGGATCTCCTTAGTAGTTCGAGTGAGGGCTTTACTACTAAATTGCCTTCTTAGCCCGAACAAACAGCGGTTGGCAAGAGTAATTCTTCGTTTGATTTCTGACGAGATGTTGTTGTCAGAGTTAATAGCGGAGCCGAGGTAGACAAAGTCCCGTACTACCTCAAAGTTATATCTGTCAATGGTGACGTTCTGTCCAATTCGTCGATGTTGTATTTCCTTTCATGTTGACAGCATATACTTAGTCTTACCCTCATTTACTGCTTAACCCATTTTTGCCGCTTCCTTCTCTATACTAGCAAACGTGGCTACGACATCACGTTGAGTCTTACCAATGATGTCAGTATCGTCGGCGTATGCTAGTAGTTGCACCGATTTTTGGAAAATTGTGCCTCTGGTGTTGGCTCGGGAGTTTTGCACAATCCTCTCAAGAATCAAATTGAAAAAGTCACATGACAGCGCATCGCCTTGCCTAAATCCTTTTTTGGTATCGAGTGTGTCGGTGAGGTCGTTTCCGACCCTGCTGGAGCAGTGAGAATTCTCTATCGTCATCCTACACAAACGGACGAGTTTGGGCGGTATACCAAAACTAGACATCGCTCTGTACAGTTCGTCTCTATAAATGCTGTCGTATGCGGCTTTGAAATCGATAAATAGGTGGTGGGTATCGATTTGTTTTTTTCCAGGATCTGCCGAAGTGTGCAAATTTGATCGGTTGTGGACTTTCCTGGCCTAAAACCACACTGATAAGGGCCAATCAGGTTGTTGGTAAACGGTTTCAGGCGTTCACATATTACGGCAGATAGGATCTTGTAGGCGATGTTGAGTAGACTTATGCCTCTGTAGTTGGCGCAGTTCAAAGGGTCTCCTTTTTTGTGGATCGGGCAAACGATGCTGAGGTTCCATTCTTCAGGCATGCTTTCAACCGACCAGATTTGGCTTATGAGTTGGTGGATGTTGCTTACCAAGTCATCTCCGCCAGCTTTATAAAGCTCAGCGGGAAGGCCGTCATTTCCGGCAGCCTTATTAAGCTTTAGTTTAGATATTGCTATCCTCACTTCACTTAGGTCGGGTGGTTGGCAGTTTTCGCTGTCGTTGCCAATATTAAATGGTTCGTTCTGCCTGACAGCGGAATGTTGTTCGTCATCGCCGTTTAACAGTCTGCAGAAGTGGTTCTTCTATATCCTCAGCATCGACTGTGTCTCAACTACGATATTTCCTTGTTCATCTCGACAGGATTCTGTTCGAGCCTTGTAGCCTTGGCTCTGACGTAAAATTTGCGAACATCGTTCCTGGAGTGGAACTCTCTATATCCTCGATCGCGCGCTTTTCTTGCCCTTTTTTTCTTCTTTCTGAAAAGCCGATGTTTTTCCCTTCTTCTTTGCCTATAGAGCTCAATGGCAGCTCTCGTCTTCACCTGCAGCTTAGCCTTGTAGGCCTTGTTCTTGGCTGCGAGGATCTGTCGGCATTCCTCATCAAACCAGGGGTTTCTTGCTGGTGGCCGCGAGAAACCTAGCACATCAGTTGCGGCTGATCTAATGGCTTGTTGGCATCGTTGCCATTGTTCTTCGACATAAGATGCTGGTGGTATGTTGTGAGTCGAGAGGTTAAGGGATACGCGTTGCGCGAAGTTCTAGGCGGTCTCTGGCGATTGCAGTCTTTCGAGATTAAATTTTTTCACAGTATTTCTGTTTTTTTGTGGCGTGGTGGATATCCGCATCCTTACCTTGGCTACAACAAGGTAGTGGTCCGAGTCGATGTTAGCCCCTCGGAATGTTCGGACATCCAGAATACTGGATGCATGCCTCTTGTCTATCGCAATGTGATCAATTTGGTTGACTGTTCGTTGATCTGGAGACCGCCATGTCCCCTTGTGGATATCGAGGTGAGGAAACCGTATGCTGGCTATAGTGGCATTTCGTTCCGTAGCGAAGTCAATTAGCCTTAGTCCGTTACCAGACGTGTTGTCGTGTAGGCTATATTTTCCGACAGTACTGCTAAAGATGTCTTCTCTTCCTAACTTCGTGTTAAAATCTCCCAGCACGATTTTAACATCGTACTTTGGTAGTCGCTCATAGGTTTTGTCGAGGAGCTCGTAGAAGCAATCCTTAGCTAAATCATCTTTTTCCTCCGTCGGAGCATGAGCGCATACAAGGCTTATGTTGACGAATTTGGCCTTGATGCGGATTGTTACAATGCGTTCGCTTATGTCTTGGAAACATAAGACTTCTTGCCTAAGTCTGGCACTTATAACAAATCCGCATCCAAATAGTCGCTGTTTCTGCTCACTATAACATGGTCCATAGTAGATGTCACAGTTTTTCATCCTCTTTTTGCCCGGCCCATCCCATCGTATTTCCTGGATTGCAGTAATGTCTGCTTTGTAGCAGTTTAGGGCTTCCGATAGTTGTTCGCCTGCACATCTCCTGTTTCATGTTCTCACATTCAAGGTGCAGATACGAACGTCGTTGTCCTTTTTACGTTTAGCATGGTCGTTAACAATAATATCAGTTCCGAGGCTATTGGTTGCTTCGTAACATAATCTTTTTTCCATGGATGGGTAGTTAACCCAAAGCACAACCCCCAACCTCGAGCCCCAGGCCCTTGTTTTGACCCTAGGACTGCGGGTCGGAAAACAATACCGATGTCAGTAGCCCATTTTTGGGGTATGAGCGCTGCCGTTGACCCATTGAGGGCTCCTCCGCCACCAACTCTTTTCCAATACCCTGGCTCAGTATTGGAAATCCCTATAGACCTGGTGTTCAAATATGTCGAAGCAGCTCATATAGGGATTTCATTACCAGTTCGATCAAACTGGAGCTGTAGGCGCCACCGTTGACTCCATCTAGGGAATTCCTCCGCTGCCGCCTGAGAGTGAGTGCCTTAGTGAGAGGCAAGAGACCAGTGAAAAATATTGTTTTTGAAAGTTGAAATGCGTTGTTGTTTCGGTGGAAACACTATTTTCAAATATTGAATTTCGAGTTTCAGTTCGCTGGAAACGTACTATTAATGTCAAATTATTTTTTGGCAACGAGTAGGTAGACAACTGCTATGAAAGTAAATTTGATTTTGAGTATATTTTCTCTTTTCCACTAGTACGTTCTGCAATTATCGTAAATCTGTCACTCTTAAGTGAATTAGTTCCGGGCTATGACATTTCAATTGTAATGACAGGTGATTTCATGGCAGTAGATAGAACACCTCACAACTTGAAAGTTCCACATACGCTTACAAAACTAACACCATTCTATGTTTAATACTGCTAAATTCAGTTAGTATCTGAAAGTGACAAGTCGTTTGTTTTTTTTAAAGGCAAACAAAATAAAGGGTCCGCCAAATAACTTTTTTTTTTTGTGTGAAAATGCTATAAAAAAACTACTGAATATTTTCTCGAATTTCATTTTTTATTTGAAATTACAATCCTTCCGGTTAATAATGGAAAATAATTTCATTCAAATGGCTGCCTTGGCTGGCCATGCAGTAGCCTACATGATCGGTCCAATTTTTAAGCACATTATCGATTGTGTGCAGCTGTATTTTAGCAATGGCTTCACGAATATTGACCTTGAAAGCGTCAATTGTCCCTGGCTTGTCGGCGTAACACTTATCTTTTACGGCACCCCACAAATAATAGTCCAACGGTGTCAAATCGCAGCTCCGAGGTGGCCAAACGACATCAGATCGCGGCTGATAATGCGATCTTCAAAAACAGGGCGCAAAACATCGAGTGTAGCTTCGGCTGTGTGGCACGTAGCGCCGTCCTGTTGAAACCAAATGTTGCCAATATCCTCCTCTTCAATTTTTGTGAACAAAAATTCGTTCAACATGGCCCGATAACGATCGCCATTGACTGTAACGGCCACTCCTTGCTCATTTTCGAAGAAAAATGGCCCAATTATGCCTCTGGACCAAAATCCGCACCAAACAGTGACTCGTTTTGGGTGTATCGGCTGTTCAATGTATGCGTGCGGGTTTTCTGTGCCCCAAATGCGACAATTTTGCTTGTTTACATACCAACCAAGATCAAAATGAGCTTCATCTGAAAAGATGATTTTTTTTTGCCAAAATCGGCATCTTCTCTAAGTCGATCGCAGGCCCACTTAGCGAAGCGAAAACGCATTGGATGGTCAGTTGGCTTCAACTCCTGAACCAATTGGACTTTGTATGGCGTCATACCAAGGTCTTTATGCAAAATTCGTCTCAATGATGTCTCCGAAATGTTCAATTGTTGAGAACGACGGTGAATAGATGTTGATGGCGCTTCACGCACACTTTCTGCCACAGCAGCAATATTCTCGGGTGTACGCACTGTTTTTACGCTTTGGTTTATCGATGAGGATGCCAGTTTCATTCACTTTTTTCACAAGATAACGAACATACGGAGCTGACGGTGCTTCTCTTCTTCCAAAATCCGTACGCAATTTTCGCACACATTCTGCAACATTACCATGATTTTCAAAGTAATGTCGCAATATTTCCCAGCGTTGTTTAAGCGTATACACAACCATATTCGTTCAGCGGAAGGATAAAACTAATTATCTGTCAAATCAGACATGAGCTAAGTGTTACCATTCACGAAATAAGCACTAGTCGAAAAAAAAAACGTTAGATGGCGGACCCGTTACATAACCTCACTGTTTATACTTTCGTTCCCGGATTTTTTTTTCGAAATTTCAGATTTTACTAATTTTTACTGCAAAAGTACGGGAGCATTAAGTTTTTGTAATTTATAGAAATTCTCCTTGTATAGAGAACTTTATTTGACAGATGATACACAGTTGGATTTATTATTCGTTTTAGCCGTTTATTTTATATCTACGTAATATTAACTTTCAGATGATCTGGTGCCATTTGTTTGTCAGCGGGAACAATGCCCAAATGCTGGAAACGCTGAAGCTGCAAAAGTCTGCTACGATCACGGCATTAGCATCACCTATGCCCCAGATTGTCCACCACCTCTTTATCTCTGTATTGAGTGTGCCAACGAAATCCATCGAGAGCATGCAAATTTGACATTTGGTGACATTTTGCATCCCATGCAACAGGTGTCTATGGTGTGTGAGAATAAAAATTGTCGATCTACAGAGAAGGCTGCCTTCTCGATTTGCTTCTCAACGGAATGCGCAAGTTACAATGGCAATCATCCAATTCGGTATTGTGCTCAGTGTCATGGCAATCGTCATAATACCCGACGTGGCGGTGATCATGTAGTCCATAGAAGTTTGCCACCCGCATGGCAAATGGATGCCGAAATGCAAATGAATATGGTCGAATCGGTTATAAGTCTTTTGCGGGAAGCCAAGCCATTGAACTTTGAACCGGGTAAGGAGAGTTCTTCGTCTACAGATGGAAAGAAAATGGGAAATGGATTACAGGATAATATTTCACTGGAGGAGCGTCAAATGTTAGGCCGATATGGGATTTGGCTTTTGGTTGGCAGGTGTACACCAACAGCTGATACGCCGGTGGAGATATTGGGAAGGATCTTAAGTATGCTCTTTCATTGGTTCCATGTGACGGCATTATCGTATGATGGTGAGTTAAAGTGTGAACTTATTTTTTTTATCGTTTTTATGTGTTTTTTTGGTCTTTTGCGTTTAAAGCGGCTGGGCAAGTGGAAAGTACAATTGAAAAACTAAAAATGGAACACGTTTGTCAGTGGCTGAAGGATATCTGTCGTATCCATTACAATGTAAGTAAAAGAGATGTCTAGTAAATTATCAATTATATGCGGATACTATAAAATACTAATTTGATTCAATTTGCCATAATATAGGTAAAATTTATAATCCGCCCTAGCGAGGTATCCGTCGGAGCGGACAATTTTCCGCAACGCACAAATGCGAGGCCGTCGCAATTGTACAATTCGTAAATAAATTCCACGAAGAATTTGTGTCAGAGGAAATCGGAAAAAGAATTGCACTGAGCTGTCAAAAATTCCACGAAAAATGCTGCTGAACGCAGTTCAACGCGATTCGCCGGGATGCGTTACAAAATGTCGTAGAAATATTCCGAACAGCTTTTAGGAAGAATACCTCGAAGCAAAAATTCTCCGAATCGTACAAAATCGGAGAATTGTCCACATCGACGGATACCTCGCTGGGGCTGATTATGTTGTGATGTATGGAAGCTTCAAGGCTTTCCAGTGAAACCATCAATTCCATCTTATGGAAACATTTTTAAACTGAGCTGACTTTGTATAACAAATATTATGAATTTGTGTAGATACGTTTCGCAAATCTAATAGAATTTGTTTGTCAAAAGTAATTTTATTGTCAATTTATTGTTTGACATTTGAATTTTGTTGACAAATGTGTTTCTCCTTTGAGGTTGACGCAGAGAAGAGTGTTCTGAATATACAAGGTGGCGCAAAAATAACCTTCCGATGTTTTTTGGCTGTAATTTACAAAAAAAATGAAAAACTTTGATTCTTCTTGTGGATTATTTTTTTTTGGTCTTTTAATTTTTTTTACATCAAGTCGAGAATATGATGTCATGTAAATGGCCGCCGCCACAGTTGATTGTCATTTGAGCCCTTTTTATGGCGTTTTCCATCACTTTGGCCAAAACTTCCGGCGATAGGTCCTCACATTCTTGACGGATATTGTCTTTAAGAGCTGCAAGAGTCTGAGGCTTGTTGACATAAACCCGCGACTTCAAAAAGCCCCACAAAAAGAAATCTGGAGCGGTCAAATCAAGCGATCTTGCTGACCAGTGCAAATCGCCAAAACGGGAGATTAGGCGCCCGGGAAATGCATCCTTCAGCATATCGGTTGTGTGCCGTTGCACCGTCCTGTTGGAACCAAATGTTTTCCAATCCCAATTCATCAAGTTGCGGCAAAAAGAACTCGTTGATCATTGCTCTGTAGCGCTCACCATTCACAGTAACCATTTGGCCCGCGACGTCTTCGAAGAAAAAAGGTCCGATGACTCCTCCAGCGAAAACAGCACACCATACAGTGACTTTGAGCGGGTGTAATGGCTCTTCGTGGGTTACACGCGGATTTTCAGTGCCCCAGAAGCGTAAATTTTGCTTATTTACGTACCCGCTAAGATGGAAATGGGCCTCATCACTCATGATTATTTTTGATGAAAAATCATCTTCCTCTTGGTGGTGATTAAGGATGGCTTGAGCGTATGTTAGACGCGATTGGCGGTCATCAGCTAACAGCTGATGCACCGTCTGGACTTTTTACGGAAACATCTTCAAATCTTTTACCAAAATTCGCTGTAAAGACCGTCGACTGATACCCATTTGCGTGGCACGTCGTCTGGTCGATGTCGACGGCGCTTCCATGACATCTTCGGCTACAGCAGCAATATTCTCTGCAGAACGGCTACTCCGGGGTCTGCCACGTCTGGCAGCATCTCGTGTAGTACCAGTCTCTTCGAGGCGAGCGGCTAAACGTCGCAGTGTTTCACCAGTAGGCGTTGGACGGCTAGGAAATCTGCGACGAAATTCACGTTGTGCCAAAGTCACCGACCGATTATTGCTCAAATAAATAGTCACCAATATTCCGCGTTCTGGAGCAGTGTAGCGTAACATTGTTTATTAACGTATATTTCGCATGTGTTTACTACACAAATGTCAAAACAGAACTGACATTAGGGGCCAATCGCAAAATTTATAGCATTTTCTGATAGGAGGATTACTTTTGCGCCACCTTGTATAGTCCAACTTAGACAAAAATTAGTTTATTTCACACTGTGAATTATATTTTCCGCTTTCTTCACCCATGGATTTCGCAGCCTTAGCAACTTTTTCTGTCAAACAACAATTTCTACACTTCTTAGCATACAATAATGATGAATTTCCTTCCTTCCTAGCTGAACTCTTTTAGCAGAAAGGATGAGAATATAAATCCTAGAAATATGTACTCTCAGGGATACATAAATAATATTCATTGCCAAATGTCAATGATTAGCAATTCGAAATAATTTTAAAACGCTCTGAACGGTAACGAAATTTGAGGGGTTTATTCACCAACCCAATGGCAACAATGACCTAAACCTAAAATCTGAGTGCAACTGGCACTCAGTTCAAGTAATTCAAAAAAAAAACCAGAAGGAGAAAGAAATGCAAACAAAACAGAGCTGTCAGAAAAAAAATCGACAGAACGCAGGGTGTTTATTTGCAGTAAAGAAAACGAACGCTTAAGATGAGAGGACTTTAAAAAAAATTATTTTTAAAAGCCAAATATTTGTTGCAAGTGGTTATCGAATTCCGCGATTTAAAGAAATTTAATATAAATTTTCGGCTTAATCGTTGGTAAAACCCTGAGCCTACTGCTATTCATAGATACACAAACCTTCATTTTTATGCTCAATCCGAGCTGAGATGAGGTAAATTTTCTGGACGACTTTTTATTCTAGAGATTGTCAGATCATAGCAAGAGCGGATATCACGATTGAAGATCTAAAACTTCAAAAACTTATGAGTAGATTATTACTTTTTGGTGAAAACCACCCTTAATAAAAAAGAAGTTCAACGAATTAAACAATTTTAACAAAAAACTCAACGGTGGTCAAAGATGTCAGTAGAATGTATATTTTACAATTTGTTGGCATACTTTTGTCTGTTATACACAAAACTGCCCAAAATCTGTTCATGACCATTGCAGTGTGCCATAAAAACCAATCGCAGCTTAATTTTATAAAAACGAGGCCTTTTTTTATTAAGCTACGTACACACAAGCAAACAATTGCAGTAACAATTTGCGGGAAATGTTTGCTAAATTTCCATGCAAAAAGTTAGCAGACATTTCTTTTTCAAACTCATGTAACTTGTTTGCACGATTGTTTGCATGGTCAATACCGTACAAATATTTGACAGTTCGAGTTATAAATAGTTTGTTTCGAAATGCTTACTTACTTACTTAAGTGGCGCTACAGTCCGAGATGAACCTGGGCCTCAACCAACATGCCTCTCCAATTAGCCCGGTCCTTAGCTAACTGCATCCAGTTGCGCACTCCAAGTTAGTTAAGGTCGGTTTCTACTTGTGCGGTCTTCCTCTACTGCGTCCGACGTCTGGCTGGGAATCAAAGACTCTGCGAGCCGGAGTATTGGTGTCCATTCGTTCTACATGTCCTAGCCATCTTAAACGTCCAATGCGGAGTTTTTTGACCAGGGGCATGTCGCTGTACAGCTCGTATAGTTCTTGGTTGAATATTCGTCTCCATAGCCCGTCAACGCAAACGGGACCGAAGATTTTTCGAAGAATTTTCCTCTCGAATCTATCAAGGATTTCTTCATCCGCTTTTGATAGGTCCATGCTTCAGCACCGTACAGCAGGACTGGGATGATCAGGGTCTTATATAGGATCTTCTTAGTAGTTCGAGTGAGAGCTTTACTACTAAATTGTCTTCTTAGCCCGAAGAAACAGCGGTTGGCAGGAGTAATTCTTCGTTTAATTTCTGACGAGATGTTGTTGTCAGAGTTAATAGCGGAGCCGAGGTAGACAAAGTCCCGTACTACCTCAAAGTTATATCTGTCAATGGTGACGTTCTGTCCAATTCGTCGATGTTGTGAGTCCTTTCGTGTTGACAGCATATACTTAGTCTTGCCCTCATTTACTGCTAAACCCATTTTCGCCGCTTCCTTCTCTATACTAGCAAACGTGGCTATGACATCACGTTAAGTCCTACAAATATTGTCATTATCGTCAGCATATGCTAGTAGTTGCACCGACTTTTGGAAAACTGTGCCTCTGGTGTTGGCTTTGGAGTTTTGTACAATCCTCTCAAGAATCAAATTGAAAAAGTCACATGACAGAGCACCGCCTTGCCTAAATCCTTTTTTGGTATCGAATGTGTCGTTGAGGTCGTTTCCAACCCTGATGGAGCAGCGAGAATTCTCTATCGTCATCCTACATAAACGGACGAGTTTGGGCGGTATACCAAAACTAGACATGGCTCTGTACAGTTCGTCTCTATAAATATGCGGCTTTGAAATCGATGAATAGGTGGTGGGTATCGATTTGGACTTCTTGAGTTTTTTGCAGGATCTGCCGAAGTGTGGATTTGAACGATTGTGGACTTTCCTGGCCTAAAACCACACTGATAAGGGCCAATCAGGTTGTTGGTAAACGGTTTCAGGCGTTCACATATTACGGCAGATAGGATCTTGTAGGCGATGTTGAGGAGACTTATGCCTCTGTAGTTGGCGCAGTTCAGAGGGTCTCCTTTTTTGTGGATCGGGCAAACGAATCTGAGGTTCCATTCTTCAGGCATGCTTTCAACCGACCAGATTTTGCTTATGAGTTGGTGGATGTTGCTAACCAAGTCATCTCCGCCAGATTTATAAAGCTCAGCGGGAACGCCGTCATTTCCGGCGGCCTTATTAAGCTTGAGTTTAGATATAGCTATCCTCACTTCACTTAGGTCGGGTGGTTGGCAGTATTCGCTGCCGTTGCCAATATAAAATGGTTCGTTCTGCCTGACAGCGGAATGTTGTTCGTCATCGCCGTTTGACAGTCTGCAGAAATGGTTCTTCAATATCCTCAGCATCGACTGTGTCTCAACTACGATATTTCCTTGTTCATCTCGACAGGATTCTGTTCGAGCCTTGTAGACTTGGCTTTGACGTTTTACACTTTGGTAAAACTTGCGAACATCGTTCCTGGAGTGGCACCTCTCTATATCCTCGATCGCGCACTTTTCTTGCTCTTTTTTCTTCTTTCTGAAAAGCCGTTGTTCTTCCTTCTTCGTTGCCTATAGAGCTCAATGGCAGCTCTTGTCTTCACCTGCAGCTTAGCCTTGTAGGCTTCGTTCTTGGCTGCGAGCATCTGTCGGCAGTCCTCATCAAACCAGGGGTTTCTTGCTGGTGGCAGCGAGAAACCTAGCACATCAGTTGCGGCTGATCTAATGGCTTGTTGGCGTCGCCATTGTTCTTCGACATTAGATGCTGGTGGTATGTTGTGAATCGAGATGTTAAGGGATACGCGTTGCGCGAAGGCCTTGGTGGTCTCTTGCGATTGCAGTCTTTCGACATTAAATTTTTTCACAGTATTTCTGGTTTGTTGTGGCGTGGTGGATATCCACATCCTTTCCTTGGCTGCAACAAGGTAGTGGTCCGAGTCGATGTTCGGACATCCAAAATACTGGATGCGTGCCTCTTGTCTATATGCCTACGTATAACTATAAAACACAAGGAGCTCAGTTTTTTTTTTAACGAAATCGACTTGCAATAATTGCCTTCCTTGTAAGTGATTAGATCTTAATTGTGTTAAGCAATATTCCCACAAATAGAAAAAAAAACTATTTTGCAGTGTTAGGTTCATGTCCATAATCAAAATAGTTACATTAAACAAAGGGAATGTAATAATGCTGGTAACATCGAATGATGAATTTTGCTCTAACAGGAGTTAAGCCAACACTTAAGCCACCAAAATCGGAGACTTAAGTTATATTAACACCTAAGTGGGACTTACCTCATAAGCCGGCACTGTGAAACACCAAGTTGAGTGAAACCGTAGATTAAGCTCCAATCGAGGCTTAAACTCTCACTTTGAAACCGTGCATTAGAGACACAAGTACAAGGTGGGCCAAAATCACCTTATTGGAAGATGCTCTTTTTTTTTGCAAATGGCCGCCAATTTCAAATCTGTTTTCACATTTGTGGACTACACAGCGGTACAATTCAAGTGAACCAGCCATGGAGCGATACACTCCCCAAGAACGCGGAATAATCGGGTCTGTTTTTTTTTTTTTTTTTTTTGCGTAACAATTCGTCTGTAGTGTTAGCGCAGCGCGAATTCCGTCGCCGATACCCCGGCCGTCCGACACTGACTGCGCAAATACTGCGCCGTTTGGCCACTAACCTTGAGGAGAATGGGACCACACGAGACGTTGCCAAGAGTGGCCAGCCCCGGAGCACCCGTTGTACCGAGAAAATCGCCGCTGTTGCCGAGGATGTCGAGCTGTCACCGGAAACATCGACCAGCCGCCGTGCCTCGGATAAGCCATCAGCAGGTCGTCCCTAAGGCGAATTTTGGTCAAAAACATGCGCATGTTCCCGTACAAAGTCCAGTCCGTACATCACCTGCTGCCTGTCGACCGCCAAACGCGTGTAACCTACGCCCAAGCCATCCTCAATCTCCAGGACGAAGTGGACGATTTTTCGACCAAAATCATAATGAGCGATGAGGCTCATTTTCACCTCAGCGGGTACGTTGACACAAGCAAAACTCTCGCTTCTGGGGCACCGATAATCCACAAGTTATGCACGAGAAGCCACTACACCCGCTCAAAGTTACTGCTTGGTGCGATGTTCACGCTGGAGGAGTCCTCAGGACATTTTTTTCGAGAACGCCGCTGGTCAAACGACAACAGTGGACGGTGCGCGCTATAGGGCCTTGTTAACCGAATTAGGACTGGGGGACATGTGGTTCCAACTGGACGGAGCAACGGCATACACTGCGCAAGCCACAACCGATATTCTGAAAAGCCAAACAACATCGGATGACTGCTTTTGGCCCACCTTGTAGAAATAAATTGAACATTTGTCTTTTTTAATGACCAACTTTCGAACTGTCGAATTGTGAAATGAACTGGCAATTGTGTCTTTCAAAGACTAACTTTCGAGCTCTCAAATTGTGTCAATTGAAAAACAAGTAGAAACCTAGGATGAAAATATTTTCGATGTTGATTGGTCCAAAGAAGCGTCATTGAAGCGATCCCAGTCAATATATTTTGGGTTGATAAGAAGCTAGCCGATGATAATTCTAACTCCTAAATTTGGGTTTGTATTTAGTAAATTTTTGTTTTACGTACTCAGTTTAGTTTAATTTATGTAACAACATAAGGTTCACGTTTATTTGAAAAAGTGAATGTTTCCATTAAATGATGATAAGATTCCTCAGATAAAATCACCAACTGCTCTGTATATAGTAAAAAAAAAAAGATCCAAAAGGTATAAATAGGATAAATCCCGATATGGTTAAAATTATTTTATTTATTTATATATTTATTTATTTATATTTCCAATGAAACTGAACCCTTTGAAGTGAAATAAATACTATTGAAAATATCACTGCTCTCATCTAAATTCTATACTTCTTGACGATGAGTCCTTTTACTTCCTTATTGTTCCTTCCCCAAAAAATTAATTTACATCAAATAAAGTATTTCTAACCACCATATTACAGTCAACGACGAGCAAATTGTTAAGTCACGATATCACAAGTTGTGAGGAGATTCCAATACTAAAAGTAAGATTTGCATTGCTAACGATTTTCTAGTTTGCAAAACATTTTATTCACAAAATACCAACTTAATTAATAATCGAACTTACCTGAAAATATATATAACTTATATTTATTTATTTTTAATATTAAATAAACTTACGTCACATTTTGATTTAATTTATTTCTTACACTAATGTACATAATTTAATTTATTTCTTACACAAATGTACATAATGTAAATTGTATTATCTTGTTTCAAACTATACACTATTCTTTTGCAACATATCGCTTTTACTTAATTACTAATAATTGAATACAAATATATATTAACATTTTGTTTTATAAATTTTGACAACTAACCATAGCCCAGGCGAATAAGATTAATCAGTGGCTGTTGTATATAAAATATCTGTATCGAGACTTATTTCGTAAATTATGATAGGTTTATCGCATTAAACGTCGTAAAAATAGTGGTAACAAACTTATATAATTGTTGTTTAATCATGAAAACAATCAAGTGAACATACCTTCTCCGCCAGCCATTTTCTCCTCTAATGACAGTTGAGTAAAATAATTAGTCGATTGACAGAGTAGTGAGTATAAAAATGACTTTTCGAAAGGAGACACTATCTCCGTTCGGGTACTTTTATGTGCAGCAAAATTAAAACTGTCAAATCTCCATTATAAAAGATAATTCTTACATGCCCGCACGGTGATAAAACCCTACAAAGGTATAAAAACACTATAAAGGTAATCAACTGTAGTATTTTGCCTACTCAAACTATTAAGATTATTTTTACAAACTCAAAATTTAAAGTATATCTAATAGCGTTTTCGATTGGGATTTTTAGATTTACTCTCAGATTTCAGATTTTACCTGTCCCAATCGAACATCAAAGAGTTTACTCTGGTTTTGTGTATGTGTTAGTGTGCCTGTAAAGTTTAAAAAGTTAAAGACTTTTACGAATGAATCAGTTTCGTTTATTCAATTGCCTTAAATACTAAAATATTGTCTATGTTACAAAAAATGTACAACTTAAATTACAAACTATAATCAGCAAGGTCAGTAATAAGAGAATATTTATTTTGCTGACTTTGCTGGGAACTAAATTGAAATATTATATGAGTGAGAATTAATAAGCTGTCTGGTGTGGTCACCATGACATGCTGGGGCCACCCTTTAAGCCACGGAGAAATCGGCGTCAGTAAATCGCCTATTTGCAGGTATTGGTGGTAGTTCATGAGCCTGGACCTCTATCTGGATGTGTCTTCTGGTCTTACAGTATCGTCATAAGATGTAGGAGATCATTAATATAAATAGCGCTGTGATCAAGCTATACGTCAGTCGATGGTGAATCGGATGTACTGTTGATGTGTTGGGGACGGGTAAATGCTCCTTATTTTTGATGTCCGTTATCCATTTTTTTATCATTTTGATGTCTTCATTGTCCGATTGGAGTATGACGTGTGGAATAACTAGCGGCTTGGATATGTTCCTTGGGCCTTCAGACAGCAGCTCTGTTAGGTTTGCCAACGGAATGAATGCAGCGTTGATGCTACTGGAACTACTGCTATATGATGTGATGGTCATCGAATCGTGTTTGAATATACAGTTTGGCTGTAGTGTCAATATCCCGTCATTTTGCAAAGATATCTCCACGATATGTCTACCACAAATCACGTTAAAGGTATACACCCTGTCCAGGACGTATATCCAACTGTTGCCGTTGGTTAGCTGAATCCATATAGGAGATGGTTCGATGCTGCGCAATTTACAGTGGGATGATAATTCCTTCGCATGCGTAAGTAGATCCATTTCACACCTGCTGACATTGGACCGGCGGTTGAACATCGGGTGCTGTTGCTTGCATAGATATTTTCCGCTGGTTCTGATGCAGCCAGCTAGCTCCTCCCTTGTCAGTCTGTAGTAAGCTTCTCGTAACAGATTGACTGTTAGATAATCCAACGATGGTTCAATAAAAACGTATTCATTGTTATGGGGAGTCGGAACGGGTATGGCCTTGAATAAATCAAAGTCTTCTGTGTTAACTAATGGCACTCTCAAGTCGAATATGAGATTCCGATCAGTTATTCTCGCCTTTGCTGTGAACATTTTGTACAGTCCTAGCAAGCTCGATTGCGTTTCCTCTCCTGCTACAGACAGCTGTGGAGGCAAGTGACTCTTTATCAACATCAGCTGTGATCTAAGTTGGTCTGGTGTTATCACCAGAGGATTAATTTTGGCATGATGAAGATCTGTCAAAACATTCATAAGGGAATTCTGTGTCTGTTGATAATTCATCATAGCTAACGTCGCATATGTTGCCACTTCTAAAAATGTCTGTTCTGCTGTGTTCTGGTTGATTGATTTAGCTGTCATGTTCTTAAGGTTCTCTAGGTCGGTTTGAAATGCTTGCAGTTGTGCTGTAATTGTTTCAGTATTTTTCTGTAATATATAACTTGTTGCTTCTGCTACTGAGGTCTGATTTTTCATCAACTCAAGTAGATGATTCTCATTCGCCCGAGTTTGCTGAATTTATTGCTCATAGTGATCAGCATACGACTCATCCAATACCCCAAACAGCTTGTTTGCCACTGTACCAACAAAGTCGAAAGGGGATCGTTTTGGTCTAACCTTGAGAGAACTTCCAGCACCTTGCGCATGCAGCAAGTCGTTGTTGCTTTTTATAATCGTTAGTTGATGGTTGAATTGATGAACTATGTTGTGAGTCAATCCATTAGACCTCTTTTTACTGCAAAAGTCGTTCATATCCTTCACAAGTTCCTGGAATCCTTCAAATTCTCTCCAATAATTGATCATGTCATAATAGACAATTATTTTCCAGTCACTGGTTATCAAATTTAAGCTTCCAATCTTCTCAAAGTAAATTCCTGGGCAGTTTTTGAATGGAATAACCTTTACGGGATCAATTTCTTCGTTCGATGTCAATGTGTTACCTTGTCCAAGAACCATCATCACCAAGCTGGTGAAGAACAACCACCTTATTGGGCTTAGTCTACAAGTCGTTTTGCCTTCCCTTTTCAAAGTGTGTGAGCTTTTGATGTCGCGTGTAGTTGGTTGAAACTGGTCCATTGGCTCTGAATTCTTCGTCGTCAGCCATTTTGCAGATCTGCTATGATTTAGGCCAAGATGAACGTTTACTACAGGTTTCGGTTTTTCTATTTCATTTGACAATACCCTTACATCTTCAATTGGTAGTAGACAAAGTTTTGTTATGGGTCTCTTGATGTATTTCTTGTTGCAGTAAATAGTTGCCGCTCGAACATGATTATCCTGACCAGGGTGTGTTTCGGTGATGCGGCCCATCAACCAGTTTGTTGGGGGTAATCGATCTTCCTTAATCAACACGATATCACCAATGTTTATGTTCGTTTCAGTGCCCTTCCACTTCCCTCGTTGTTGAAGATTCGATAAATACTCTGTAGACCAGATCTTCCAGAAATCTTGAGTCATCTTTTGTAATAACCGCCAGCGGGATCCATAATGTCGTATATCGTCTAAACAGGGTTCAGGTACTGCATTGAGAGCGGATCCAATAAGGAAGTGACCCGGAGTGATAATTGGAGTGTCATCTATGTCATTGCTTACTTTTATTAGCGGTCGGGAGTTCAGGCATGCCTCTATTTGCGTCAGGAGAGTGGATAGTTCTTCGAAGGTAAGATTGGTATCACGAATTATACGTTTGAGGTGATATTTTGTAGACTTAACTCCGGCTTCCCACAGGCCGCCGAAGTGTGGAGCTGCTAGTGGTATGAAATGCCACTGTATTCCATTCATAACTAATCTCGTTGAAGCATCCCTCTCCGCTTGGTTGATGGTGAGTGTTCTTAGGTTTTGAAGTTCTTTATTAGCTCCGATAAATGTTGTTCCATTGTCACTGTAGATGTGAAGTGGCAAACCTCTTCTTGATACGAAACGCCTTACAGCTGAGAGAAAGGCTTCGGATGTGAGGTCACTAACTACCTCAATATGAATAGCCTTCGTGGCTAAACATACAAATATTGCTATGTAGCCCTTTGTAGACCTAGTTCCTCTTCCCTTAGAGATTTTGATGGTCAATGGTCCTGCGTAGTCTACTCCAGAGTGTATAAATGGCCTGGATTATTTGATGTTTTGCCATTGGTTCTCCTTCTAAATGCGTTTTCAAATATTCCATTTTTTCGGTGGTATTCAAATTTTGCTTGTTGTGTATTATTGTAGAAAATATATCAGCAAATGAACACCATTCTAGATAATTTCCCCTAAATGTAGGTATCTTCAGAGGTGGCAATTTGGTGTCGGAATGATTTGCTTCCTTTTTTTCACTGGTCTTACCTAATGCCGAGGCCATTCTATGGAGGCATTGGTTTATACCTCTCTTGATGTCATTATATTTTTGATCAACGACATATGGGTATTTCATATCTTGCTCTGTTGCATTTGACATGAAATCTTCATGTAATTCTGTCATGTTTTTCAGTTGTTCCAACAGAATTTTTTGTTGGTATTCACACATCTGTGTCGAATACTCTCGGAATGTTTCCTCGAATTCCTCCATGTTTCCGATTATAGCCTCGATTTTTATATGGAGCTTCCTCAATCTTTGAGTCTGGAGAGTACTATCTGATGTGTTATTGGATGGTGGTGAGTAGGTAGGCACTTCCTCTGCAGGTGTAATATTTTCGAGCAAAGTTTTGAGTTCGTTAAACATATGTTTAACCTTTCCATATGTGTCCCTCTCAATATATGGAGTATCGTGTTTTATTTTTTCTTTAATTTTTATATGGTTGTTGTTAAACTCCTCCCAAATTTCTTGGATTTTTTTCAAGCGCTCTTCTTTATAGCGTTGAGTCTTCCTAGACACGCTATCCTTCTTGAAATTTATCGCTGCTTTCTCTAGCTTTTCCGCTAGGGCCTTTTGTCTTGCAACGATGATGAACACTTCAACCTCATCAGCCATGTTTCGTTTTTATTGTCACTGAATGGAATTACACTATTAACACTTTTGTTCACTACCAGTGTTAGCCCTGGCAACGCTACACCTTTTATGGTTATGATTTAAATACTAATGTAGTATGTAATGTTTTTCTTTTACCAATGTTTGCCTTGGTAACGCATATTATTGTTCTCTGATTCGTTTCGTTAATGGATCGAAGGACCAAATATAAAGTTTAAAAAGTTAAAGACTCCTTACCGCTGGTGGGGGAAAGTCTAAAAGTGAAACTCTCTAATTAATCTTTTACGAATGAATCAGTTTCGTTTATTCAATTGCCTTAAATACTAAAATATTGTCTATGTTACAAAAAATGTACAACTTAAATTACAAACTATAATCAGCAAGGTCAGTAATAAGAGAATATTTATTTTGCTGACTTTGCTGGGAACTAAATTGAAATATTATATGAGTGAGAATTAATAAGCTGTCTGGTGTGGTCACCATGACAGTGCCATTTGACAGCTTATTGTTTATCTTTAGGCCGCAGCTATAGCTGTCATTGTAAACCATCATTTGAAATTTTCTTTTACTAATTGCGGCTCTTTTAAAAATTCAACCATTGGCGAGTTGGTGTCAAAACAAAGCTTATGGATTTTAGAACATGATTATCCAAAAACATTTAAATTTCTAATTATAGTTTTTACAGAAAATCTATCTTCTCGTAGATCTTCCGTTGAATCAGCATTGTTGCTTTGATCCAGCCACAAATCACCTTCTTCAATGCACAAGTTATACATCACACAACACCCAAGAACAAACTTTGACATTCTCGAAACTGTAAAAAAATCTAACCGGGTTAGTTGTCTAAATCTTTGCTTTAGCAAACCAAAACAATTTTCTATTTTGACACTGGTTTGGCAATGTTTTTTTTTTTTTTTGCTGAGTGCTAAGGTCACCATTGTCCCGATATGGAGTAATTAAGTATTCCCTTAGAGGGTATGCAGCATCTCCCAGAAGGTGGTACTTGTTCTCGCAAATTCTCGAAATATCCTTCGATATATGCGACATTGAAAAAACACGAGAATCGTGTATTTTGCTTGTGGCTCCAACAAACACATCAACGAACTTCTTGTCTGCATCGCATATGCCTTGAAGTGTTATTGAGAGCAGTCCGTGGCGGTTTATATATGTCGATCTTATTTTATTCGCTGGCTTCCGAATATATATGTAACTGCCATCAATGCACCCTAAAACGTTGTCGCATCCTGCAATCTGTAGGCATATTTTTTTATTTGGGATTTATGCTATCGTAAAAGTGGCTTTAACCTTTGCAAATTCTGCGCAGTTTTGTTCCTTTTCGGCACTTGTTGACGGCATCTTAATGTGTTGAGTTGAAATGTCGAAAAGGAATTCCAAAAACTTCGTTTGGTATTTATATGCACTCGACAGTGAAAAACTAAACAGATTGGAAACTTCTCGATAAGTGTTTTTGTTTAACTAAAAAAGATCACTACATTGCAATTAAAATTTCTAGAATTACAAACCACAAGAATGACAAACATTGGGCCTGAGCGCTCACAGCCTTTTTCCCACCGCAATTTCGTTTTCCATAAAATGTTTCGAGTTTGCAAACTGCTCTGCTTTTTTTGTTGCAGTTTGCCGGGAAACTCTAAAATGTCGACTAAACTATGAACAGAACTTATTAATATTTAATTTCTACAGACACTTCAATATTACCCACTTCTTCGTCCGCATAGTTTGCGACAACCTCTGGTCTGTTCCCGTACAAAATAATATTTACTGATTCTTACTGATTTTTAATTATTGCCGTTCCCGTACGTAAAAATAAGTAAAAGAGACAGCTCACGAGAGAGCAAAAAACTACCCCTCCATAAAAATCAGTAAAAAAAAATTACTGCAGAAATTTCTGTTGGTAAAAATCAGTAAACTGTCAGTTGGTATCTAAAAGTGACAACTCGCTTGTTTTGACAGGTGATTTATGTCATTTGTTCCTTAAAAGGCATACAAAATATATAATTTTACTGTTTTTTACTTAAACGCGTTCCCGTAATTTTTGGTAATTTTGTCTCTTTCTGAGATAATATACCCCCACTCCAAGAAATTTGAGAATTTACTAATTTTTACTGAAAAAGTACGGGAACAGACCTATCATCAATGAAATTTGTCACCGAATGCCTTTCGTTTTTTCCAAACAATTTTTCCACTTCAAAATAATCATCAGCGGAAGATGAATCCAAAAAACTGTCGCTTGATGTAGATGATGTTGATGATGATAATGATGAGGAAGACGACGATGATGATGAGGAAGAATATTCCAATAATTTGTTCAATTTTGATTCCATTTTTCTTTTAATCAACTTATATGATTTCAAATCACAAAATCAAAACACAAATCAAACTGCGAAATGCAAACTTCAAACTGACATAAGTCAGATGTTAAATGTTTTTGTGTTGGTGCATGTTGGTGTAAATCTGACTTTGAATCCAGATTCTCCAAAAGTACTCTAGAGTAAAAAAAGAGTGCTTTTTGTATCCCAATCGAAAACGCTATAAAATAAAACCATATATTTTGATTATAAGAAAAAAAATTTTGTTGGTTTCTGTCAAACTGGTCACTTTGGCAGTTTTCATTTTCTTACAATTAAATCAAAACTGAAAACCATTTTGTTAATCATCATCGAAATTTTCAACATTCCTCAGCCATTTTCTACTTAATTGACAGCTTTGTAAATTAGTCGATTGGCAGGGTAGTGAATAAGGAGATAGAACTTTTCGAATGGTCATAATGTCTACATATCTATTGGCATTATGGCTCACAATATTTGAATACTTCCATGTGCGTTTTCGAATCAAAACAGAAATTCATAATAAAGAAGATTTTGGCACTTGATACTTAGGTTCCACACAACTTACCACACTTCCTTTTTTTGTGGACCCATTGTGATAATTTTTACGGATGTTTAATTTGGGTGGCCGCGATGTAATGGCTATGTGTTTGTCCGTTGACTTATAACTTTAAAAATACAATTCCATGGTATTTATACCACCAGTGTGTCAAAGGTGTAAGGAACAAATGAAAAACAGAGACATTACGCATGGAGTAAGTTTTCACTACACCCAACATCTTTCCTATCTCTTCAAATGCACGCGCTGTTTTAAAGCCCTACAAAGGTACAAAAACACTATAAAGGTTTTCATAAAATAAGGTCACTTGTTTCCTTCTTCTTCTATTCCTATTCAACCATCTCGATGTCCTCCGAAACCTGTAAAGGAATTTAATTGGAAATTTGGAAAACTCTTAAACATATTGAAAGTAGTAGATTCCAAGTGTTGTATTCCTCAAGTGACAGATTAAGTAAGATATGTCCTCTTGTGTCTCTTCGTTTAAGCAGCCTCTACAGATGCCGTAATCCCCGCGATTTAGTTTCATTGTGTCTAGGAAGATTAGGGCTAACCTAATAGACTCCGATAATCTTTCATACTTTTAAACTTTGTTGATATTCTGGCCAAAGCTTTCCTGAAATGTCATAGGTGGGAAGTGGATTATACCAGAATTTTGATTCGGATATTGTACTCCACTCATTTCCTGAGATTGCAGATCCGAAGTTCAAACATTTCAACTTCCTGATCATGACCTTTTCCCGGTTAAATTCCGGTGACTAGGAACCACCAAGAAGAGAGCTTTGTACAACTGAAAAGAGAGGTGAACTAACCTGAATATTATTTCAGAAGCAGAAACTGCTGCGTGTAGCCACTTGGCTGTCAATAAATAATGTAATCAGCCCTATTTATGTTTTGTTTGTTTGAAATCGGAGGAATCTTTACCGATGTCTCTATTCCGATTTGCATTTCGAACAGAATTTCCAAATAAATTTATCGCACATTATAGCGCTGCGACATCATTTTTGACAGCTACGCACTGAAATTCTTCCGAAGTTGTTCGACGAAGCGATTTTTCTGCGGAATCCTTCGAACATAGTTAATTTATTTCGTTCCGCAATGGATATCTCGTAAGCAAGCTGGGTTCCGATTGGAACCGACTTTCGTTTCGGAAATTCTTCGAACAGATACCTCGATAGGGCTGAATCAGTGCCATTATTGATACAATACAACCAGCTTCCGCGTTTGTCGGAACTGTTGTAGCAACTGGTCCACTGGTGATTTATTGATGAATTATTGAAAAGTGGAATCAATCTATCCACCTTGGAGGCGTAAAACAAGATCGTTGCACTTGATAATTTTAAGTCATTTGACAGGTCTTGGCATCAAAATGCTGACTTTTGGAATCGATGAAACTCTACCTCTATGGATTAGAAACTACCTCTCAAAACGTTCAATTCAAGTTGTTTTGGACGGTTTCAAGTTTCTCACCAAATAAATGCTGATGTTCCCCAGGGCTACGTTATGTCTCCGACACTCTTTCTCATTTTTAAAAATGACCTCTTCTCTGCAACTTGTAAGCCAATCCAATATTTTGCTGATGACAGTACCCTCAGCTTTTCATATTCTTCCTCGAATCCAAGACCTTCACCTTCGGATGTGGATCAATAACGTCAAAATATGTTAAGCTCGACAGCATAACTAAATGGGGTACTTCTAATAAAGTGGAATTGAATCCTTCCAACACACAATGCATCGTCGAATTACATCGTCGAAACCGAAAAACTTTCTATGTTTGGTAGATATGTAGGTAAATAAAAATGACTAAAAACCCAGCGAAATGTCTAGGCTTCCTCAATCGATTTAAGAAATATATCACCCCTTCTGATCTGGCCTCAATATATAATGCGTTTATTCGCCCCAAACTTGAGTTTAATGCCCACATCTGGTCAGTTGCAACAAAAACAGTGTCACATACAAAAGCGTACGATAAAACTGATAGAAGATTCAACCGTAGCGAACTCTATAATCTCGCTTGAACACCCTCAAGCCTATCTTCGGACGTACTATGAAGATGCATTCCTTAACCGTACAACACGAATGTGGACTGCTTTACCAAACTCAGTTCTTCCTCCACATTACAATTCGCAGACATTTAAAACCAATGCGCATCGGTATCTCCTCTTTTCTTCTCCTCAATTTCGCGCTGTGCTCAAACACTGTAAGGGTATTCATAAACCCTTTAGCGCGTGGAATAATCTCCTGTGATAAGGAAGTCCGTTTGATCTGTGTATTATTAGTTTTTCAAAGCGTATGGCAAATTCCAGCACTTTGTCCATTTGAGTAGACGGGTTATCGATTTACTTTTCATGGAGCCATTCTTGTCGTATTCTCTGCTCGTAAAAGAGCAGGAAAATGGCTGATGAAAGTGCAAACGGTGTTCCTTATGTAATTTCATAGAATCTGTGCATGTTCAGAATGATGCGGAATTCAGTTTTTGTTTGGCTGATCCTCAATGCTCTTTTGACAGCTGGTGCCTGCATGTGTAGATACAGAGGTAATTCAAATCGCACTAGTTACTCCCAAGTTAATTTGTGTATTATTTTGCACAATACATGTAAAACGTGTTCGATTACATTCTTCATATAAAATCAGTGCAATCCAAAGGAACACTGGACAGGGCACTAAAGCCAATATTTGGAAAACTTTTTAAAGATCTTCATCACAGCAATGGTCGCCAAAAACCATTCCAACAAGGTTCTACTTCAACTGATATGCACACAATATTGAAATGAAATGCCATCAACGGACCATACAGGTCCTCAAACCTAGTTTCTCCCTTCATTTGTTTGTGCAAAGTTATTATTTGTGCCTCAAAGAACAGGAACTTCCGTTTTACGCCAAATCCCAACGGTAAATTTGAGAAGCTTCTCATGACAGTAGTACTCAGTGATGTTTGTCAGACTTTCGCAAGAGGCAAAACAAATGTAGGTGCTGTCACTTTCAGGATTTTAACCAGGGACCCCTTACTTAGTAGTTTATCGCATTAAACACTAGGCCCTCCATCTAAAGGGTGTTATTTTAGAGGCAAAGAACTTTGAAATGGAAAAAAACAAAGATGATTTTTTTTTAAATTGACATGACATTTACCTTATTAAAAAGATAATCTTCTGGCATTAAAGTTTTAATATGATTTCTGGTATATTGGCGGTCATATGCTGGCTCGGACGTAGTCTAATCTGGAGGTCCAATTTTCTATGACTTTTTCCAACATTTGTGGCCGTATATCGGCAATAGGTCTGTTCCCGTACAAAATAATATTTACTGATTCTTACTGATTTTTACTAATTTTTACTTATTGCCGTTCCCGTACGCAAAAATAAGTAAAAGAGACAGCTCACGAGAGAGCAAAAAACTACCCCTCCATAAAAATCTGTAAAAAAATTTACTGCAGAAATTTCTGTTGGTAAAAACCAGTAAACTGTCAGTTGGTATCTAAAAGTGACAACTCGCTTGTTTTGACAGGTGTTTGGTGTCATTTGTTCTTTCAAAGACATACAAAATATATAATTTTACTGTTTTTTACTTAAACGCGTTCCCGTACTTTTTGATAATTTTGTCTCTTTCTGAGATAATTTACCCCCACTCCAAGAAATTTGAGAATTTACTAATTTTTACTGAAAAAGTACGGGAACAGACCTAATAACGTGGCGACTGTTGTCCTCTAAGTTTCTGGCTTATCGGCGTAGACTACCGACTTCACATAATGCCACAGAAAATAGTCAAGCGGCGTTAAATCTCACAATCTTGGAAGCCATTTTACAGGACCAAAACGCGAAACACTCACCGAATGTTTTCTTCAACAAATCAGTTGTGGGTGTGGCACGAGCTGTGTTACATGTTGCGCCGTCTTGCACATCATGGTTTTTCAATTGATGAACGAAAAAGTCAGTAATCATGGCTCTGTAGCGGTCACCATTGACTGTGCACGTCGGCGGATGGACTGATAGGGTACTTCGGGACAACGTCAGTGTCAAATGAAAACTGACATATGTATGAAAACAAGTTCCAAAATCAGTACTCACGCCATATAAAATATCTCATTGTTTTCCTACATTTCGTTGGAAAGAGACAATGAATTTGTGAGGGAGATAGTTTCCCAAAGTACTCTATTCGGGCCTTCCTCTACACTACGCTCTACAGCAGCAATGACTTCCTCTGTAGACTTTACGACGTCTCTGTGGATGCGTATTACCATTTAGAGTAAACGTGGTGCGAAAAGTTAATCGAATTAATTGCTCTAATGGACGATTTTGTTGACCGTAAAATAGACGTAGTGCGCGATACGTATTTCGAACAAACCATGATTTTCAAAATAAATTTGCACAATTTGAACAGCCTATTCATGTTGAAATGCCAAACCAAACTAAAAATAAATCACTTGACAGCTGACAAAATGGCCAGTTACAATAGTGTTGCCAACTTAGTGTTCTATACCTCTAAAAAAAACACTTTTTACAATATTGGCTTGGATAGAAAAACGTTCTGGACTTTATTTCGCCGGATAATTGGCCAGCTGACAATTCAGATCTCAATACATTGAATGAAAAGCAATTACCCTGTTTAGAGTGCATGACTCTATAAAGTTGATACTTATTTTGGTTTTTGAATGTTTTACCTGGTTCGTAACGATATTCTTGTAAGTCTACATTTTCATTTTCCGGACTATATTAGCATGATAAAGGCGGAAATCATTTGGTTATAGGATGTTATATCTGACGTGCATTTTAGCGTTTTACCGCACAGGAAAGCTATTAAATAACTAAAATTTATCTTATATAACTCAAAAGTTGGCCCAGACTGCTGCTCATCTCCCAAAGAGATGACGGAGCATTTTAACATTCACATTTCCTGAATGGCTTGGCAAACAGATATTTTCGAGGAGTTGTAATGCTTTGGACTTGTAGCACAATTATACGTTTTTCATTTTGAGGTTGAAGCTCAACGCCAGCGAAGCTATACATTGTGATAGGTAACATCGATTTCATATGGTTGAAATAGGCGCGTCAGCCAACGCAACGCGCCAAATTGTGATTGTGTTTCAGCCAAAAAGCCTCATCGCTATTACTGGTACCTCATTCATAACAGTGCAGTCCGGCGATACAGTCCGGAATGAAACTGGGCCTCAACCAACATGCCTCTCCAATTAGCCCAGTCTCCAGTTGAGCACTTCAAGTTGAGGTCGGTTTCTTGTTGTGCGCGCCACTTAAGACGAGGTCTTCCTTTACTGCGTCCGACGTCTGGCTGCGAATCAATGACTGATCCATCAGGATGGTTTAGATGAGTATTTGAATCACTCCTAAGGCCTACGTGGTGGCACAATGTACCAATTTTCGTATCTCTTATCAAAATGTCCTCTTTGGACAAATAAATTCCGCGGGAATAGCATTGACAATTATGAGGGGGAGTTTTAGTGAGTTGTCAACCGCAGTTTAAACGAGCAAACTAGGTATTATAAATAATCCCTGACATGTTCACCCAACAACTAAAACCATAAATATAGGAATTAGGGCGGCGCTAAACACTTCATTCGATTATTATCTAAAGCTGATAGCAGTAACTTTGCAAATGTCAAACAGACGCCATTTGAAAACATACAAAAATCTTTCGATTGCTTTTGCGCCATCTTGAATTATTTTCATGCAAGAGTCAAAATCAGATTCAACCAAGAACTATACGAGCTGTACAGTGACATACCCCTACTCAAAAAAACTCCGCATTGGACGTTTGGACACTAATACTCCGCCTTGCAGAGTCTTCAATTCCCAGCCAGACGTCGGACGCAGTAGAGGAAGACCTCGCCTTAAGAGGCCCGCATAGGTAGAAACCGACTTTAACCAACTTGGAGTGCGCAACTGGAGGCAGTTAGCTAAGGACGGGGCTAATTGGAGAGGCATGTTGGTTGAGGCCCAGGTTCATCCCGGACTGTAGCGCCACTTAATTTTAAAAAAATGTGAAAATCTGATTCGCATAAAACGTTTTTTACAAAAATAAAAGAAACCGACATTTGCGCCACCTGTATTTCAATGCAATTAACAAGTGACAAATTTAAAAAAAAAATGTTTTTATTTTCTTCTTCACCTGGGCTATTGTCGTTTTGCACACATGTTACTTTATTTTTTATAAACTCCAATGTTAACTTTATAATCTAGATGCGCAATACAATGCTCTTACACCTTGTAGAACCTTTTTTCCCATATCTTTCCGAATCACTTTCAGCTATTGGGCTTCTTCTTCTTTTCCAACGTGTAGATCCTGTTTTACTATGCAGTTTTGCAGTGATTTCTTGACCATTAAACTTCGTAGTAAAGCAGACTATTCTAATTATTTCAGGCACGTCCTAGTGATGGTGACCAACCAGCAGATGAAATCAACGATATTCAAATCAGTGAGACAGTTTGTCGAGTACGTAGGTCCACATTATTTAAAGCAAAAAAAAAATATTTTTTTTTTTTAGTTTTTCTTTTACTTTTTGTCAGCCTTTGGCGGACCTTTTTGTAGCCTTTTTTAAAAACTCTTTTTTATTATATATATCTATATTCACAATTTTGCTTAGTCTCGTAAATAACTTGTAAACAGGTTGGTTATTGTACACATCCTCGTATTCTCTTCAAAAATGTCCTCATTAAGGCGTGAGAAATATCTGCATGCTTATCTTAACTTTTAAAAGTCTTGAGTCGTGCTGTGTGTATACTTCAAAGGTCATATATTTGCTTTTATTTATTTTTGAAAGAATATTTTGTATATTTAGTAAAATTTAGCTGTTAACCTAGAAATAAAAAAAACTACTAAAGGTATGGACAGACGTACAGCTGGCCATTTATATATTACATATGTACCTCTCTTTTCTTCTAACCTTGCTCTGCTTTTTTTCCGTCTTTTTCTTTGTGTCGTACCCTCTCTATCTTCATGATCCGTCATTTGTTTGCATTTTAGGTGTTTATTTCATGTCTTCTGCCACACCCACCAGAGTACGCCCGGGTCGGTGGACATTGGGAGACATTAGCTTCACGGACGAGCCATCTTAAAGAGGGTCTACAACGACTCATATGCTTAGTGCCGTATGAAGTGATAACTTCAGAAATTTGGGACTATGTGATGCCACACTGGATGGAGGCCATCACTAATGACGTGGCCGAGAAGGAACTAAACGAACTTAAAATTGTCTTAAGCAAGATTCTTGATCCTGAAATGTCTCCACTCGGATTCGATGCAAAGACAATGTATAACTTTGTGGCCATTCGTTTCGAGAAGACTACTGCCAAAGTTCAACAACAGGCACTGCATTGGTTGCAAATTCTTACAAAGCTGGGAATACTGATTCCGTTAGTGCAACTATTCGCCATGTTCGGGGATGGTGTACGCATAATGAAGTATGGCGTGCAGCATGAAATTATGAAGGAAAAGGAAGTCAAGGGACAGAAACCACCGATGAAGGGTGAAAAGGAAATAGTGAATCCACCCCGGAGGAGTTCTATTTGTGAGTAGTTTTGGTTTGGGTTGTTTTTTTCTGTTGATAACATGAAACTTTATCCACAGCTCCAGTTGTTGAGGATGACTCTGGGAATACATCGGCCATTTCAGATGATGAGGCTCCAACAAATCGTCATACGGAATTTTCCACAGACGCTGAACATAATCTGACTTGTTGCATCCTTATGTTGGACATCCTGCTAAAACAAATGGAACTTCAGGATATTGAACAACACACTGGAATCCACACGCATGTTTGTGAAAATACATCGAGGCTACTGAAGTGCATGGTTACGGCGGCACGAGTTGGTCTAAGCAGTCATATTTGTTCTTTGAAGGTAAGTTTGCACGTACGATTTGGAATTAAGCATGTTGGTTGGAGCTGCCAGCGCTTTAATAAAATGCAAACACACATATTGTTGGCATCAGATTTGTTAGCACCCAGGCTCTAGCTTTTTCTCACAACCATTCATGTGTGGCTATATATTACTATGCTGGGACCTCCAGTTCTGAACAACTGAATTGAGAGAAGCTCTTTGGGCTTTACGCGTCAACATCCAATCCTCCAATATAATTTTAAATTTAACGGAACAAGTTAAATCATCCCCTCATGTGTACATTCAAAATAAATATACGCCTTCTTCTTGATTCTCATTCGTCAGTATGCGTATGGCCACCCTTTAGGTTGCGGCTGTCTTTTTCTTTTCGGCGTGAAAAAAAAACACAATTATGACTAATAGCGACCATTTTAGGAATATTTCGTCAGTAATTTTGGTGCAACATGAGTTTCGGCGCGAATTTCCCAGCCATAAGGCATTTGGCCGTACAAACACTAACCCCCGTATTAATAAACGCTGATTAGCTAAATTCGCGCAAATGTGAAAAGTTAGTCACTGATTAGCTAATCAGCGTTTATTAATAAAACTTTTAGCAACCTCTTCCAGGCGAGACTGAAATAAACCGTAACAGAATGGGCTCCGGAAAGACCTGTTTTTTCTTGTTAAGCCGAGAATATCGCTGGCGAAGCTGAATTTATAATGGAGGCTCTATCGATATTGCTAAGGTAACGAGCCACTTTTGGCCATTACATGTTCGTCTCTGCAGCCCATTTTAGTGGAAGACTTGAAATGTTCTTTTACAAAGTGCAGACGGTCCATCAGCTACTGCTTGCGGACTGCCAATCGTGCCTAAGGTACTTTTACGACCTCGGCGAAGCTGTGAACTATTTTACATAATAAACATTTTTGGCGCAACAGACTCGTTGGTACCCAGGGTCTAGCTTTTTTTCACAATCATTCATGTGTGCGTGCATACTTCTTGCACGATGGCGTGACCTCCTGTTTTATGCCGAATCCGAACGGCTTATTTGAGAAACGATTTTATTCACAATTGACTCTAACCAGATGATTTGTCAGATCATTATAAGAGGAGGGCCAGTGAAAATCATTTAAGTGTTAGGTTACGTTAAGTAAGAGTGGCTTCCAGAGACTTCAACAGCACACTTTGACCATTTTTTGTCCATTGTGATACCACGTGGATACTGTCCATTCTCCTTGTTATCTGTGGCAAAACCATTCTGAGTTTCCGTTTCTGTCAAATCGCTCAGAATTTGGAAATAGTAGGCTCCAAGAAGTGTTGTTTCTTTGCCCATGCAGCTCCTACGGAAGTCGTTTGAGTGGAGGCCTAGCCTTTCTGCGCACCTGTGCCTGCCTATTAAACATACAGTGATGACACCTATGGTTAGGCTAATATATGGTCTATCGAAAGAAATCAGTCCGTTGGATCTTCTCAAATCCAAAATTTGTTTGGTTATTTGACACGTCGTGCCAATATTCCGTCTGAGATTTGACTTGCAGTTAGCATGTTGCAATAGTAAGCATTTGCATGTAGAGATAATTCACCCATGTCGGGTATAACTGGTAATTTAGTCCCACGTCTGGCAAGTTCATTAGCCTTACAGTTCCCTGGAATGCCCAGGCACCCGTCATAGGCGAATGTCTTTCAGAGATGTGTGGCAATCTAGTATTGTCTTTGAATTTGCTGAGTCTGATTCCAGGGATTTGATGGCCGCTTGGCTGTCCGAGAAAATGCTAATATCCTTGTCAGATATTACATTCTCTCTCAGCCAGGATAAGGCTTCTTTGATTGCGATGAGTTCCGCCCGGAAAGATAGGCTGAATTTTAGCCTGTCGGAGAAGACACCAGCACCTACTCCGTCATTTGTTTTGTAGCCATGCATCGGTATAAAAATGGATCGAGTCATTTTCCACAGGTTCGTTACTCTCCCATGTGGGAAGGGACGAACTCTAAAAGCTGCTGAGTGCACTTTTGTTCCAAGGTAAACGGTGAAGGCAATTGTTCTAAAATCTGGTCCGAGCCCAAACCCTGGACAGGCGATGCAAAGGGACTCTTTCCCAACCAACCCAAACCTTAAAGGTTCAACCAGCTGTTCGGCTTCGAGCTCGTACCGCATTGAAACCGAGAATGTGTCACCCACTTCTCCGACCCACACCCTGGTCCAGCATACTGGTATCCTCCCCTAGCAGAAACACCGCCGCTAACGTAAAGACTCTGGGAAAACCTAGTCCAAACGAAGTGGAAAGGTGTGCCAGGGCAGGTCAAACCTCTTTGGCTGAAAACGCATCCGGGCCATCGGGGAAGACATTGGTTTAGGAACCTGGTTCTGGACCCATCCTCACTCTACATCTACCTACAAGGATAAACGGGCACTACACAAAATGATTGCCCGAATCCATCAAACCCCGTCCGCAGAGCTGACTACAAGGCAGAACTCGTCTCTGAGCTGGGCGAATGAACAACTTTAACGTTTCGCCAGCTCCTCTGAGGACACCGCGTCCAAAAGACAACGGTTGGTGGAAGGCACCACGAGGAGTGCCAAAAAGTTGAAAACTAATCCCCACCTCTCAGAACCCTCGATAGGACATTCAGCAAATTGTTGAAAAGACATCTGGAATTTGCGGTAATTGACCACAGCGACCCGGATGGAGGTATAACATCGAGAAAATTGAGGAAGGTGGAAGTGAAGCTCGCCTTCAGCTTCCTCCAAATCCTTCGCGACCATCCGGGCTCTGCGCCCACTTGCCGCGACCTAGGTATCTATCAGGGACGCATCAAGAGGATCGCCAGAGGTCCAAGGACCTGATTAAGATAGCAGCAACTGGAGGTAGTGGAAATAGACCAGAATCCTAACCGCCCTCGAAGTAGTGCAAGAATCCTAGTAGAACCATCTGACCCAAATGACATTCTAGATATTATCAGGCTCAGTTATCCTCTTCTTCCAACCCATAACTGGCGAATTGGCATTTGGAATAGTTTATGTTCGTTTAGCATTGTTGAGTGGCCAGTTTATATATTTGATCACTGTTGGATAGCTTTATGGCTGATATACAGACACGCAGTTCTTTGTGTTTTTGTGTATACCTATCCCTAGTCTAGGTCTAGGTCTTATAACCGAGTATGACGAGCAATGCGTGATACGAGGTTTCATTCTCTATTTCATGCCTATGGGGAAGTGCGACTGTAGCGGTATTTACACTTTCTGTTATGTTCAGCTTCCAGCTAAGCATCCTGTCCAAAATAAGCCCCAGGTATTTTGCTTTGGCAGAGAAGGCTAGTTCGATTCCGTTTAGTGACGTTGGGTCAATGTGAGGAATTTTATATTTCCTAGTGCACGGGACCAGTTCAATTTTGAGGGGTTTGACACCCAGACCACAACTGACTGCCCATTTAGAAAGTTTGTGTAGTGCGTTTTGGAGAAGTTCCTTGAGTATATTCAGATGATTCTCTGAGACTGCGATAGCAACGTCATCCACGTAGGCAATACCACGTGATTGCGCTCTGCTTCCAGAATGAGTAAAATCTCGTTTACTACTAAGTTCCAGAGACCTTGCGGGTCTCTCTACTGACACGTCTTCTGGTCGAAGCACCACCCAGTTTTGTGTGGATAATCCGCCTATTTAATAGCAAATTAATCATCATTCTAAGTGAGTGATCGACTTTCAGACATGTTAGCGCTCTTCAATGTCCAGGAATGCAACCATAGTACTGCTTGCAGCACAGCGACTTTTCGATAATACGTACTAATGTGTGGAGGGCTGTTTCTACAGATTTGCCCTTGCAGTACGCATGTTGGGATGCAGATAGCTGATTTACATCGGAGATGAATACCAATCAATCTTTCCAATGTTTTCAAAAAGAATTATGATAATCTAATCGGTCTCAGGTCTTTCGGATTGACAGGCGAATTTTTACCAGATTTGGGTATGAATACTACTCCCACTACCCTCCGAACCTTGGGAATGTATATCAGCTCGATGCAGTATTAAGCATGCCTTCCAAGCATGGTAGGATGAGATCCAAAGAGTGCTCTAGCTCAGCTGGTACAATGCGGATTTAAAGGGTTTGAAGCTGCGTACTGCCCAAAGTATTTTATTTTTTGTGATAACATCTTGTAAGTTGCCGGTCAATAGATTGGTTCTATTGATGTCGTCTGGGAAAGCTTTCTGTGAGTTACTTGGGAAATGGGATTCCATTAGTAACTCTAAGGATTATTTGCTTAAAGTCGTCCATGTCCCATCTGTTTTTTTAGATAGCTTGGAACAGTTGGACTAGTTTTTTTTTTGAGTCTAGGCGCCTCGGAAGTCTCTTTATTTAATCACAAAAATGTCTCCAGGACTTGCGCTTGGACTTCCTCAGTTCCTTTTTGTATTTATATTAGTAGGGTATATTTGTAGGAGATCCAGTTAAAGGATTCGTCCAAGCTTTTAGCTTTATTGAAAAGTTTCCTACACTTCTGCCTAAACATTCCTAGATTTTTGTTTTCCTTAAGGACGTTGAGAGCGGATGTTAGCTTATCAACAAGCTTATCAAGCTCTTGCGTGCTTTTAGGAGGGGTTGACTAAGCAGGGGAAACAAGTCTTTTCATATTTCCCCTATATTTTAGCCAATTGGTTTAGAAAATAGAAACAGGTCATTTCGTAACTTACTCAGACGGTAGTCGAGTGAATTATTATAACGTTTTAAAGAAAGAATAAAGAAATTAATGAAAAAAAAAAAAAAAAAATGAGAACTCATGAGCAATCGCTCAATAATCGTCTGTGACCTGACTTTACTGAATGAGGGCCCAGCAAATAAATGAATTCGGACATGTGGTTCTAAAAAGACAGTGCAATCACCCACACAGCTCAAGTGACAATTGATACTCAGAAGGATGCACTTCCGAGTCGACAAATGTTTCTTTTTGGTTTATGTTTTGGTTTATATTTGATTTATCTATTCTTCTATCAACTCCTACTCTCACACCCACGCTGGTGACTGGTGGGTGCCTAGTACCTCTACTGGAGATGGGGTATTAAACCCCTGTTGAAGATCGTAGGTGGCAGCAAACGAGAGAGGGGGGAGGAGTGTCCTGTCACTAAGGCACTCACTCTCAGGCGGCAGCGGAGGAATTCCCTAGATGAAGTCAACGGTGGCGCCTACAGCTCCAGTTTGATCAAACTGGTAGTGAAATCCCTATATGAGCTGCTTCCACATATTTGAACACCAGGTCTATAGGGATCTCCGATACTGAGCCAGGGTATTGGAAAAGAGTTGGTGGCGGAGGAGCCCTCAATGGGTCAACGGCGGCGCTCATACCCCAAAATGGGCTACTGACATCGGGATTTTTTCCGGCCCGCTGTCCTAGGGCCAAAACAAGGGCCTGGGCCTGCAGGTTGGGGGTTGTGCTTTGGGTTAACTACCCATCCACGGAAAAAAGATTATGTTACGAAGCAACCAATAGTCTCGGAAAGGACTGATATTATTGTTGACGACCATGCTAAACGAAAAAAGGACAACGACGTTCGTATCTGCACCTGGAATGTGAGAACATTAAACAGGAGAGGTGCAGGCGAAAAACTAGCGGAAGCCCTAAACTGCTACAAAGCAGACATTACTGCCATCGAGGAAATACCATGGGATGGGCCGAGCAAAAAGAGGATGAAAAACTGTGACATCTACTATGGACCGTGTAATAGTGAGCAGAAACAGCGACTATTTGGATGCGGATTTGTTATTGTGCCAGACTTAGGCAAGAAGTCTTATATTTTCAAGACATAAGCGAACGCATTATAACAATCCGCATCAAGGCCAAATTCGTCAACATAAGCCTTATATGCGCTCATGCTCCGACGGAGAAAAAGATGATACAACTAAGGATTGCTTCTACGAGCTCCTCGACAAAACCTATGAGCGACTACCAAAGTACGATGTTAAAATCGTGTTGGGAGATTTTAACGCAAAGGTAGGAAGAGAAGACATCTTTAGTAGAACTGTCGGAAAATATAGCCTACACGACAACACGTCTGGTAACGGACTTGGGCTTATTGACTTCGCTACGGAACGAAATGCCACTATATCCAGCACACGGTTTCCTCACCTCGATATCCATAAGGGACATGACGGTCTCCAGATCAACGAACAGTCAACCAAATTGATCACATTGCGATAGACAAGAGGCACGCATCTAGTATTTCGGACGTCCGAACATTCGAAGGGGCTAACATCGACTCGGACCACTACTTTGTTGTAGCCAAGGTAAGGATGCGGATATCCACCACGCCACAAAAACCAGAAATACTGTGAAAAAAAATTAATGTCGAAAGACTGCAATCACCAGAGAGCGCCAAGACCTTCGCGCAACGCGTATCCATTAACCTCTCGACTCACAACACACCACCAGCATCTAATGTCGAAGAGCAATGGGAACGATGCCAACAAGCCATTAGATCAGCCGCAACTGATGTGCTAGGTTTCTCGCGCCCACCAGCAAGAAACCCCTGGTTTGATGAGGAATGCCGACAGATGCTCGCAGCCAAGAACGAGGCCTACAAGGCTAAGCTGCAGGTGAAGACGAGAGCTGCCATTGAGCTCTATAGGCAAAGAAGAAGGGAAAAACATCGGCTTTTCAGAAAGAAGAAAAAAGAGCAAGAAAAGCGCGCGATCGAGGATATAGAGAGGTGCCACTCCAGGAATTGGACAGAACGTCACCATTGACAGATATAACTTTGAGGTAGTACGGGACTTTGTCTACCTCTGCTCCGCTATTAACTCTGACAACAACATCTCGTCAGAAATCAAACGAAGAATAACTCTTGCCAATCGCTGTTTCTTCGGGCTAAGAAGGCAATTTAGTAGTAAAGCCCTCACTCGAACTCCTAAGGAGATCCTACATAAGACCCTGATCATCCCAGTCCTGCTCTACGGCGCTGAAGCATGGACCGTATCAAAAGCGGATGAAGAAGTCCTTGGTCGATTCGAGCGAAAAATTCTTCGGGAAAATCTTCGGTCCCGTTTGCGTTGACGGGCTATGGAGACGAAGATTCAACCACGAACTATACGAGCTGTACAGCGACATACCCCTAGTCAAAAAACTCCGCATTGGACGTTTAAGATGGCTAGGACATGTAGAACGAATGGACACCAATACTCCGGCTCGCAGAGTCTTCGATTCCCAGCCAGACGTCGGACGCAGTAGAGGAAGACCTCGCCTTAAGTGGCGCGCACAAGTAGAAACCGACATCAAACAACTATGAGTGCGCAACTGGAGGCAGTTAGCTAAGGACCGGGTTAATTGGAGAGGCATGTTGGTTGAGGCCCAGGTTCATCTCGGACTGTAGCGCCACTTAAGTAAGTAAGTAAGTTATCTATTCTTCATTGTTAATCTTTGTTCTCCATTTTCTAAGTGGACATGTATGGGATTGGGATCGTTTAGTGGCTTGGAATAGCATTAAAAAAATTCAATTGAAGATCAAACTTTTTCAGAATAAAAATTTACACAGAACAGAATAAAAGGTTCTACATTTCTGACTTAATAATATTTTCTTTTAGGTCGCTGAATGTGCTTATTGTGAGGCATCGATAATGTGGCATCAATTGTCCACAAAACTTGTTCAATTCATGGCTCCACTGAATCCAGTTCGTCCACCAGATGTATGTTAATTTTCATCCTTCCATTTAACCCAACAATTATATAATCGGTGTTCTGTTTTCTTCCTGAATAGGCTCCAATTGAAGAATTAATTGAAGAAGAAAAATCATCACGCAAGAGTCCTCCCGAAAGTGACAAGGAGAAAACACGAGATCGTGATGTCTCCCTATCGATGGCACCACTCCCGATACCGCTTGGGCCACTTGGTGGATTTGCAGGTGCTTCATTTGATTTAATTTATTTTTTTTATATTTATACTTAGAAGATCTCCCAAACCAACTTATGAAAAACAGTGACAAATCGTCCTACAATTGCACTTTAGATGCACACCATGTTTAGCCATTAGAGTAGTTTTAAATGTTACATAACCTACTATCTGTCTGTCTCTCTTCCCAAATTCACAGCAAAATTTTATAAATTAATTGTATTTGTATCCCTTTTGACATTTATATTTTCTTCTCTCCCTCTCTCTCTCTCTTTGTGTTTTTTTACCACCCCATAAACTTTCTCCACGTCATAAATAATGAAAAAAAAACATTACACGCTTGGATCAAAACATTAAAATAAATAATAAAAATAATTTAAATATAATTAAACACAAATTCCCTATAAGATTTACCAAATCGTACAGATGATGGGAAAATAATAATCATGGCAGGTGAAGAAAATGCTACAATTTCCATGATAAAAAAAATATTTTTTTTTTAACTAATACATACCTCCATTTCATTTTATGCACTGATGTTGTTTTTAATGGAATGTTTTTTTTTTTAATTTTGGTAGACTTTTATCAATTGAAATGCCACATAAAAACACACTCCACCAATGAATTTGTCATAACTTATTACACATACAGGAAAGCAAAGATACGAAAACACTGTTTTGACATAACTTCCAAACATATTAACATTCTCCTTCTTAGCGTCTTTTTAAAATCTAAAAACATTTTTGTTTAAAATCGCATGTTTACAGTTTAGTCCTTTGTGTTTGGTTTCAATATAGAAATCTTGAAAGGGTCAATCATGAACCGTGTTTTTTTTTTAATTTAGATGATGAAAAGTGAAAAATAGAAAAGTTTAATTAAATCTGGATAGTTACTGACGTTTAAGCTCATGTAAAAATGACAGCCACGTGACGACTTTAAGCAATTGAATTTGGAAACAGACCTGAACTCAATAGAATGGTTTCATATATACGGTATGCCATCAGTTGATGACCAGTTATCTTTTTTTCAAAATAATATCAATTATTTTTTCAATTCCAATGTTCCACTTAAAATTAATTCATCTCAAAATAAAGATCACTCTTGGTTCAATAACAAAATTAAGACTCTGATTCGTGACCGTAACCTAGCGTATAAACGTTGGAAATACGTTTATCCAAAAAAAGGTTTTATGCTCCAGAAACCACAGAAAAACTGTGGAAAAATCTTAGAGAAATCGGGGTGGGGAAACAAAGGCACAAGCCGATATCTGCTGACTGCAATGAACTTAATATTAAATTTACATCATTAAATTTATCAGAAGTCACGACGAATGCCTGGGAGACTACTACAGGTTTTTATTTCGCGACCGTAGACGAAGAGGATGTATTGGAGAGTATTTTGTCAATTAAGTCCAACTCCGTTGGAATTGATGACATGAATCCGGTATTTTTGAAAGCCATACTGCCGTTCGTACTGAAATATGTAACATATATAATCAATAATATTTTTATGACCAGTGTCTTTCCTTCAGCCTGGAAACAAGCCAAAATCTTACCAATCCCTAAGGATCAAGCCTGTGAAGACTTTCGTCCTATAGCCATCTTACCGTTTCTGTCCAAAGTTCTTGAACGTCTCATGAACCATCAAATACGAACTTTCCTAATGTTAACAAAATGGTATGTCCCAATCAGTCAGGTTTTCGCCCTAAGCATAGCTGCCCTAATTGGGGTTGTTGAAGACATTAGGCAAGCTGTAGATGATGGTAAAGTAACAATTCTTACACTCTTAGATTTTTCAAAAGCATTTGACACAGTCAATCACATTATACTTTATGATAAACTTAAAACTTCCTCAGTTCCTTTTTGTATATTGATAGGGTATCTTTGTAGGAGATCCAGTTAGAGGATTCGTTCAAGCTTTTAGCTTTATTGAAAAGTTTCCTACACTTCTGCCTAAACATTCCTAGATTTTCAGACCACCATGAACGTTGGGAGCGGATGTTAGCTTATCAACAAGCTTGTCAAGCTCTTGCGTGCTTTTAGGAGGGGTAGATTAAGCAGGGGAAACAAGTCTTTTCATATTTCCCCTTTATTTTAGCCAATTGGTTTAGAAAATAGAAACAGGTCATTTCGTAACTTACTCAGACGGTAGTCGAGACCTCATGAGAAATCGCTCAATAATCGTCTGTGAACTGACTTTACTGAATGAGGGCCCAGTTTTATTGCCGCAAATTCATGAATTGGGACATGTGGTTCTAAAAAGACAGTGCAATCACCCACACAGCTCAAGTGACAATTGATACTTAGAAGGATGCGCTTCCGAAGCGACAAATGTTTCGTTTTGGTGATTTGTGCTGGCCGGCAAGATCGCCCGATTTGGCAGCATTTCTTCTTTTAGTTTTTTTTAAGTCACGAGTATATGAGAACGAAACACAGACTTTCACTCACTGTTCCCAAAGAAAATATCTGAGCAGATTTACAAAGAACCCTAAACAGCATGATACAGCATGTTGAAGACATAAGGCAAGCTGTAGATGATGGTAAAGTAACAATTCTTACACTCTTAGATTTTTCAAAAGCATTTGACACAGTCAATCACATTATACTTTATGATAAACTTAAAACCCAATATAATTTCTCATCGTCGTCTGCAAATTTAGTTCTTTCCTATTTAACAAAAAGGTCACAGGCAGTTTTTGCTAATGGATCAATGTCTTCTTTCCTTCCCTTGCAAAGAGGGGTTCCTCAGGGCTCAATTTTGGGGCCTTTATTATTTTCGATGTACATTAACGACCTTCCTTCATGTTTGCTTAATTCAAAAATGCAAATGTCTGCTGATGATGTGCAGATGTACAATAGTTTCCATTGGGTCTTCTTGAGAATGGAACTCACGAGGTTAACGAAGATCTGCACAAAATTGTTTCCTGGTCCCGCAAAAACGGTCTTTGGTTAAATCCGAAGAAATCAAAGTGCTTAATTATATCCAGGACTCCCGTAGACAACTCATATTTTCCGAAAATTTATCTAAATAACACAGTCATAGAGTTCGTTAAATGTGCAAAAAATCTTGGATTAACCTTCAATACGACACTGACATGGGACAACCACATCAGACTTACATTAGGAATAGTATATCGAGGTCTTCGTATGTTATGGGCCTCACATCATATTGCACCTGTAAAAACTCGTCTCATGTTAGCTAAAGCCTTATTAGTTCCGCTTATTCTTTTCTGTTGTGAGATATTTTCTAAATATGATTACGAGCACAGGCGGAGACTTAATGTTGCGTTCAATAGTATAGCCCGTTATGTCTATGGGATAAGAAGATATGACCACATATCTAACTTCTCCAAATTAATGTACGGTATCACACTTGATAATCTCTTAAAACTCAGAACGTTAACAATGCTCCATAATATCATAGAAACTTGCCAACCTGAATACTTATATAATAAAATTAAACTTTTCTTTTGTTTCCTTAATTATTTCGTTCCGAAATCAATTTTATTTTATATTTTGTTATTCCCCTAATCTAAAGTCGCTTAGTGACCTGCACAAAAAATGTATAAAGTATTTCGATACTGAAATTTGCTCTAATTAAGAAGATATTGTATCTTACTGAGTAAAGTCATAATAAATAAATAAATAAAAAAAAGAATCTGTATTCTGTTTTTGGGAAATGAATAGAAATTTTAACGAACAGAACAGAACAGAGCAGCACCAAAGAAAAGTTCTAACACACATGTATTTTCACAAATGTGTTCCGCCTTAAGAATAAGAAAGAGAAAGGGAGACCCTAAAATTCTTGCTCGCAACCTTAATGTCAAAGTTTTTTGCCAACTGATGTTGAAATTAAATTCAATTTCGGGTATGGAGTTTATATGTAGCCGCGCCGGTTTATGTAATGAAACCAAAACGGGAATGTTTTTGGAAAGCTCCTTTTCTCTTTTTTATACAAAAGGATATGGGTGTGTTCATAATCGTAAAAAATCTGCGTTGGTGCAATTGAATTTCTTTTCTTATGTGTTTTTGAACGCTCCCATTACGCAAAATGTGTGCAGTCAAATCTTAGTAAAATTTTCATGTACATATAATCGGTTGTACTCGTCAAAGAACACTTAAGAAAGCTATAAGTTGTATAGGGTGTTTTTTATTTTAACAAATCAAAATGGAAAGACTACTGACACGAGAACAGCTTATACAAATCGTGGAAATTTGTTTCCGAAATTCGCGATCTGTTCGCTTAAAATTATAAAGCACTTCGTCAAAGCTTTAAAGCTAAATTGTTCCTACGGAAAGGCGATAAGAATTCTATTGAAAAACTATCTCATGAATAAAATTGAAATGAAAGTAAATTTACTAGAGTCACGTAAAAATCAATTTTATTATTATCATGGGAATTTATTGCCTATAGAGTAGGTATTGGTCTCGTGAAATCAAAAATCAGCCTCGAGATTATAATTATAGATTACTTGCTTCATTTACACTAGTGACACATAATGGCAATAATAATGACTGTTTTTCATTTCAACGTAATAAGTGAATGTCATTTTATAATGACACCATTATTAACACATCGTGTCATTGATTTTTTGATTTTTGTTAATTCTGACTTGCCTAAGCAGTAAGATACACATCGACCTAAAAGATCTATTGTGTAGCGCTTCTACTTCTACCACTGTTGTAGCCAAGGTAAGGATGCGGATATCCACCACGCTACAAAAAAAAACAGAAATACTGTGAAAAAATTTAATGTCGAAAGACTGCAATCGCCAGAGACCTCCACGACCTTCGCGCAATGCGAATCCCTTAACATCTCGACTCACAACACACCACCAGCATCTAATGTCGAACAATGGCAACGATGCCAACAAGCCATTAGATCAGCCGCAACTGATGTGCAAGGTTTCTCGCGGCCACCAGCAAGAAACCCCTGGTTTGATGAGGAATGCCGACAGATGCTCGCAGCCAAGAACGAGGCCTACAAGGTTAAGTTGCAGGTGAAGACGAGAGCTGTCATTGAGCTCTATAGGCAAAGAAGAAGGGAAAAACATCGGCTTTTCGGAAAGAAGAAAAAAGAGCAAGAAAAGCGCGTGATCGAGGATATAGAGAGGTGCCACTCCAGGAACGATGTTCGCAAGTTTTACCAAAGTGTAAAACGTCAAAGCCAAGGATACAAGGCTCGAACAGAATCCTGTCGAGATGAACAAGGAAATATCGTAGTTGAGACACAGTCAATGCTGAGGATATGTAAGAACCACTTCTGCAGACTGTTAAACGGCGATGACGAACAACATTCCGCTGTCAAGCAGAACGAACCATTTAATATTCGCAACGACAGCGAAAACTGCCAACCACCCGACCTAAGTGAAGTGAGGATAGCTATATCTAAACACAAGCTTAATAAGGCCGCAGGAAATGACGGCCTTCCCGCTGAGCTTTATAAAGCTGGCGGAGACGACTTGTTAAGTAACATCCACCAACTCATAAGCCAAATCTGGTCGGTTGAGAGCATGACTGACGAATGGAACCTCAGCATCGTTTGCCCGATCCACAAAAAAGGAAACCCTCTGAACTGCGCCAACTACAGAGGCATAAGTCTACTCAACATCGCTTACAAGATCCTATCTGCCGTTACATGTGAACGCCTGAAACCGTTTACCAACAACTTGATCGGCCCTTATCAGTGTGGTTTTGGGCCAGGAAAGTCCACAATCGATCAAATTTTCACACTTCGGCAGATCCTGGATAAAACCACAGAAGTCCAAATCGATACCCACCACCTATTTATCGATTTCAAAGCCGCATACGAGAGCATTTATAGAGACGAACTATACAGAGCCATCTCTAGTTTTGGTATACCGCCCAAACTCGTCCGTTTATGTAGGATGACGATGGAGAATTTTCGCTGCACCATCAGGGCCGGAAACGACCTCACCGACACATTCGATACCAAAAAAGGATTTAGGCAAGGCGATGCGCTGTCATGTGAGTTTTTCAATATGATTCTTGAGAGGATTGTGCAAAACTCCCGAGCCAACACCAGAGGCACAATTTTCCAAAAATCGGTGCAACTACTGGCATACGCCGACGATATTGACATCATTGGTAGGACTCAACGTGATGTCATAGCCACCTTTGCTAGTATAGAGAAGGAAGCAGCAAAAATGGGTTTAGCAGTAAATGAGGGTAAGACTATGTATATGCTGTCAACACGAAAGGACACACAACATCAACGAATTGGACAGAACGTCACCATTGACAGATATAACTTTGAGGTAGTGCGGGACTTTGTCTACTTCGGCTCCGCTATTAACTCTGACAACAACATCTCGTCAGAAATCAAACGAAGAATTACTCTTGCCAAGCGCTGTTTCTTCGGGCTTAGAAGGCAATTCAGTAGTAAAGCCCACACTCGAACTACTAAGGAGATATAAGACCCTGATCATCCCAGTCCTACTCTACGGCGCTGAAGCATGGGCCGTATCAAAAGCGGATGAAGAAATCCTTGGTCGATTCGAGAGAAAAATTCTCTGGAAAATCTTCGGTCCCGTTTGCGTTGACGGGCTATGGAGACGAAGATTCAACGATCTATGCGAGCTGTACAGCGACATACCTCTAGTCAAAAAACTCCGCATTGGACGTTTAAGATGGCTAGGACATGTAGACAGAATGGACACCAATACTCCGGCTCGCAGAGTCTTCGATTCCCAGCCAGACGTCGGACGCTGTAGAGGAAGACCTCACCTTAAGTGGCGCGCACAAGTAGAAACCGACCTCAACAAACTTGGAGTGCGCAACTGGAGGCAGTTAGCTAAGGACCGGGCTAATTGGAGAGGCATGTTGGTTGAGGCCCAGGTTCATCCCGGACTGTAGCGCCACATAAGTAAGTATTAAGTTTTTTTAAATGCCAAATGAGACGTACGCCCTCACGCTGTCAGTTGAAGAGCTATAGATATGACGGTTTGATAGAAAATTGGATTTTTTTTTTGCGAATCGGTCTGTATACTTAACTCAAAATTGCCAAATCTTATGTCAGTTTGATTTTTAAGCGACGATGTGCAGCCTTTAGTGACAGCTGTAATAAATGTCGCATGTTTTTTCGGTTTTGGATTCCTGATCCTTACCTCACTCGCAGTAATGTCAAACCAGTACCGCATGTAGACAGATTCAAGTTTTTGAGTAGCACCCGGGTTGTACGTTGTGTGTTTCAGGTTCATTCTCGTAAGTCGATGTCCGTGGTAGTCCCGAGTATTTTTGGTGTTTGAGGGGAACCGTGTATAAAGAGCCCTCTAAAAAGATGACTTCTTTCCACCACGAAGCAGTAAATAAGTAAAGTTTGTATATGAAAATGAGGTCTTAAACATGACTGCAAACAAAAACATTCCACTTACGACACAGTGACTAGATTTAATATTTGTAACGTGGGGTAACGTGGTGTTGTGGCAATTGGTTCGTCGGTAGAGCAGTTTTCAGCGTGTGGACTCTTGATTTTAAATTTTCCTGTACGCCTCTGGTGGCGCAATCAAAGACGAGGTGAATTTTAAGGTTTTATTAATTTTTATTAAAAAAATAAAATATCAAGATTTAATATTAAAAAAAAATTAGCCAATCAATTTGTTGAATACATCTAAAACACAATCAAATACTGTTCATGATTGAAACCAAACACTATAGCTGTTACTTATATGTGTACCTAAATAACATGCACTCAACTTCAGCTTTGTAATGCAGTACGTTTGCCTTTCAAATTATACTCATTTTAGGAAGATACAATATTCAACTCATTAAATATTTATAAATTTTATTTTTATTTCAAAACACCAACTAAAAATAGGTCCAGTTCCTGTAGCCGTACCCCAACCAGAACCCCATTCAGTAGGTGGTGTTCTAGTACATATGCCACATGTCTGTTCGGTAAGTCAAAACTAAAATCTAATCCATTTAAAATATTTTTTTTTTAAATAAGCAAACTTTTAGAAATTACGGTATTTTCGAATAGTAGTTATATTTTTGCATAATTACATTTACACATTTGAATTGAGTTAACAAAATAAATAAAATACATTTTGCGTGATGGTATTAATTTAGTGAATTGATGTGATTTTCGCAAAGTTTTGTCATAAAACAACAACAAAAAATTAACAAACATATTATTTGACATATTTGTTCTTTTCTTTTTTTTTACTTTTATAATTTTCGTATTTTTTTTAGAGCAACGATCGTGGCTGTTCTGATAATATTGAATTGCAAAGAAATGTTAACGCCACAGACGAGGTACTTTGCGAAATGTTCAAATTAATCAACATCGACTGTATAAATATTCTGTTTTTATAAATATACTATTCTAAATATTGTGTTAAGGTGTACAAAACAAATCTGTAATCTTGATGTACATACAAACAAACATATCTATATATATTCGTATTTGTTAATGTTGTAAATATTGCTATCTACTTCTAAAAAAAATCGAGCTTAGGGTACGAGTAAATATTGTTTAAATCAAAATTCGCACAAACTGTCACTTGTGCCAAAAAATTTTACTTTAGATATTCACTTTCGAATGAAATCAGATGAGCCAAAAATAATGCTCCTTTTTATGAATCAAATTGATCTTCCTAACGGTAAGCTTTGAGACTAAATTTGTTTCCCCCAACTAAGCGCATGTTGATGGTATTTCAATATATTTAACAAAGATGTGTCAATATTTATAAATAGAGGTTAACAGTAAGATGAATAAAAAGTTGAACCTATTCAGATGAGCGGCAATGTATATTCATCAAAGGCACGCTTGGAGGGAACATTACTTTTGCTTGCACCTATTTTGCGTATAATCCTACTTCATAGTCAACCAAATCGCATCTTAGCGCATCTTTTAAAAAAAATCAAAGAAATGAACTACTCTACTGACCATAGGATCACGTGTTCATCAGACACAGCCAACACGGCTGGGGCTGGATCACTTATCTTTATTCAAATTGGCCCATCGGACTCCAATGGTCGAATTTCCCCATCAGTTATCAAGTCATTAGTGAACGATAAATGCGGATTTGGTATAATCACATACGATATTCGAGTATCGAGTATCGAATTTTGGTATTCTGTCATCAGTGATCGTGTATATTTTTATACGGTAGGGTAAAATCAAAGAACATTTTTTTTTTTAATGAAAATTTTCAGAGTTTCGGAGTACAAATCTAGAAACCTAGCTAAAAAATTATATTCTTTTATTTGAGCTTATAAAAAGGACCATTGGTATTATAATTATGATCCAGTTTTTTTATATTGCAAGATTTTAAGATTTTCGGAAACTATTTTTGACTTTGAGTTAAAAAAATTTTTTCAGAGTCTTAAGTCTACTTACTTACTTAAGTGGCGCTACAGTCCGGGATGAACCTGGGCCTCAACCAACATGCCTCTCCAATTAGCCCGGTCCTTAGCTAATTGCCTCCAGTTCCGCGCTCCAAGTTGGTTGAGGTCGGTTTCTACTTGTGCGTGCCACTTAAGGCGAGGTCTTCCTCTACTACGTCCGACGTCTGGCTGGGAATCGAAGACTCTGCGATCCGGAGTTTTGGTGTCCATTCTTTCTACATGTCCTAGCCATCTTAATCGTCCAATGCGGAGTTTTTTGACAAGGGGTATGTCGCTGTACAGCTCGTATAGTTCGTGGTTGAATCTTCGTCTCCATTGCCCGTCAACGCAAACGGGACCGAAGATTTTCCGAAGAATTTTTCTCTCGAATCGATCTCGGATTTCTTCATCCGCTTTTGATACGGTCCATGCTTCAGCGCCGTAGAGCAGGACTGGGATGATCAGGGTCTTATATAGGATCTCCTTAGTAGTTCGAGTGAGGGCTTTTCTACTAAATTGCCTTCTTAGCCCGAAGAAACAGCGGTTGGCAAGAGTAATTCTTCGTTTAATTTCTGACGAGATGTTGTTGTCAGAGTTAATAGCGGAGCCGAGGTAGACAAAGTCCCGTACTACCTCAAAGTTATATCTGTCAATGGTGACGTTCTGTCCAATTCGTCGATGTTGTGTGTCCTTTCGTGTTGACAGCATATACTTTGTCTTACTTACCCTCATTTCCTGCTAAACCCATTTTTGCCACTTCCTTCTCTATACTACCAAAGGTGGCTTTGACATCAAGTTGAGTCCTACCAATGATGTCAATATCGTCGGCGTATGCTAGTAGTTGCACCGATTTTTGGAGAATTGTGCCTCTGGTGTTGGTTCGGGAGTTTTGCACAATCCTCTCAAGAATCATATTGAAAAAGTCACATGACAGCGCATCGCCTTGCCTAAATCCTTTTTTGGTATCGAATGTGTCGGTGAGGTCGTTTCCGACCCTGATGGTGCAGCGAGAATTCTCCATCGTCATCCTACACAAACGGACGAGTTTGGACGGTATACCAAAACTAGACATGGCTCTGTACAGTTCGTCTCTCTAAATGCTGTCGTATGCGGCTTTGAAATCGATGAATAGGTGGTGGGTATCTATTTGAACTTCTTGGGTTTTTTCCGGGATCTGCCGAAGTGTGAAAATTTGATCGGTTGTGGACTTTTCTGGCCTAAAACCACACTGATAAGGGCCAATCAGGTTGTTGGTAAACGGTTTCAGGCGTTCACATATTACGGCAGATAGGATCTTGTAGGCGATGTTGAGAAGACTTATGCCTCTGTAGTTGGCGCAGTTCAGAGGGTTTCCTTTTTTGTGGATCGGGCAAACGATGCTGAGGTTCCATTCGTCAGTCATGCTCTCAACCGACCAGATTTGGCTTATGAGTTGGTGGATGTTACTTAACAAGTCGTCTCCGCCAGCTTTATAAAGCTCAGCGGGAAGGCCGTAATTTCCGGCGGCCTTATTAAGCTTGAGTTTGGATATTGCTATCCTCACTTCACTTAGGTCGGGTGGTTGGTAGTTTTCGCTGTCTTTGCCAATATTAAATGGTTCGTTCTGCCTGACAGCGGAATGTTGTTCGTCATCACCGTTTAACAGTCTACAGAAGTGGTTCTTCCATATCCTCAGCATCGACTGTGTCTCAACTACGATATTTCCTTGTTCATCTCGACAGGATTCTGTTCGAGCCTTGTAGCCTTGGCTTTGACGTTTTACACTTTGGTCCTCGATCGCGCGCTTTTCTTGCTCTTTTTTCTTCTTTCTGAAAAGCCGATGTTCTTCCCTTCTTCTTTGCCTATAGAGATCAATGGCAGCTCTCGTCTTCACCTGCAGCTTAGCCTTGTAGGCCTCGTTCTTGGCTGCGAGCATCTGTCGGCATTCCTCATCAAACCAGGGGTTTCTTGCTGGTGGCCGCGAGAAACGTAGCACATCAGTTGCGGCTGATCTAATGGCTTGTTGGCATCGTTGCCATTGTTCTTCGACATTAGATGCTGGTGGTATGTAGTGAATCGAGATGTTAAGGGATACGCGTTGCGCGAAGGCCTTGGTGGTCTCTTGCGATTGCAGTCTTTCGACATTAAATTTTTTCACAGTATTTCTGTTTTTTTTTTGTATCTTTGTGGATATCCGCATCCTTACCTTGGCTACAACAAGGTAGTAGTCCGAGTCGATGTTAGCCCCTCGGAATGTTCGGACATCCAAAATACTGGATGCGTGCCTCTTGTCTATCGCAATGTGATCAATTTGGTTGACTGTTCGTTGATCTGGAGACCGCCATGTCCCCTTATGGATATCGAGGTGAGGAAACCGTGTGCTGGCTATAGTGGCATTTCGTTCCGTAGCGAAATCAATCAGCCTAAGTCCGTTACCAGACGTGTCGTCCTGTAGATTGTATTTTCCGACAGTGCTGCTAAAGATGTCTTCTCTTCCTACCTTTGCGTTAAAATCTCCCAGCACGATTTTAACATCGTACTTTGGTAGTCGCTCATAGGTTTTGTCGAGGAGCTCGTAGAAGCAATCCTTAGTTATACCATCCTTTCCCTCCGTCGGTGCATGAGCGCATATAAGGCTTATGTTGGCGAATTTGGCCTTGATGCAGATTGCTACAATGCGTTCGCTAATGTCTTGAAAACATAAGACTTCTTGCGGAAGTATGGCACTTATAACAAATCCGCATCCGAATAGACACAGATTTTCATCCTCTTTTTGCCCGGTCCATCCCATCGTATTTCCTGGATGGCAGTAATGTCTGCTTTGTAGCAGATTAGGGCTTCCGCTAGTTGTTCGCCTGCACCTCTCCTGTTAATTTTCTCACTTTCCAGGTGCAGATACGAACGTCGTTATCCTTTTTTCGTTTAGCATGGTCGTCAACAATAATATCAGTCCTTTCCGAGGCTATTGGTTGCTTCGTAACAATATTATTTTTCCGTGGATGGGTAGTTAACCCAAAGCACAACCCCCAACCTGGAGCGCCAGGCCCTTGTTTTAACCCTAGGACAGCGGGCCGGAAAAAATACCGATGTCAGTAGCCCATTTTTGGGGTATGAGCGCTGCCGTTGACCCATTAAGGGCTCCTTCGCCACCAACTCTTTTTCAATACCCTGGTTCAGTATTGGATATCCCTATGGACCTGGTGTTCAAATATGTCGAAGCAGCTCATATAGGGATTTCACTACCAGTTCGATCACACTGGAGCTGTAGGCGCCACCGTTGACTCCATCTAGGGAATTCCTCCAATGCCGCCTGAGAGTGAGTGCGTTAGTGAGAGGACACTCCCCCCTCTCTCGTTTGCTGCCACCAACGAACTTCCACAGGGGTTTAATACCCCATCTCCAGTCGAGGTACTAGGCACCCACCAGTCACCAGCGCTGAGGTGAGAGTAGGAGTTGATAGTGAGAGGCTAGAGTGAGAACGCTTGTGTCCTCATATAATCGCATCACTAGCCTTAAGCACCGGCTTAAGTCCGACCTTAGTCTAAACTCAACGAAAAAAATCAATTGATAAAAAAGACGTATTTCAACACATGTTTCTGAAACACCCTGTGTACAATTTTTTTTAAAACTCACGAAATCGGTAGCTGTATTCGATAACGAATACATTTCACTAACTCGATAACTGATGTGGTAATTCGGACTCCAGACCTCCATATAGGTAAAAAACGGCCTTGAAATTGATGATTTAGGATTTGTCCGAAAAATTAATCCATAGTCGAGACTCACAAAAGTTTTGGATGGGAAGAGAAAGAAAGCGAAAGATAGAAAAAATGTGTGGCGTAGTATTGACATCCTTCATGGGTGTTGTTCGAAAAATCGAATCGTGGATTATGCTCCTGGTATTCGGTTATAATTCGTAGAATCGTTTTTGAAAATTGGTTACACTTATTGACAGTTGATATCACATAATAACGGGTGATTTTTTAGCTGGTTTGGTTTTGGCAACACTGGTTTTGACAGCTGACGTGTGTTTAGTACCTTGTGTCACTGTCAAACAGCTTCAGTTTGGTTTGCAATTTAACCATGGATCGTCTTACAAATGAACAACGCTTGCAAATTATTGAATTTCACTATCAAAATTCGTGCTCGGTTCGAAATGTTCATCGCGCGCTGCTTCCATTTTATGATCGGCATTCTCGACCTTCTGAGCAGTCTATTCGGAAGATTGTGACCAAATTTCGCACCAAATTTACTTTGTTGGACATTAAACCACCAACACGTTTACGTACTGTGCGTAGTGAAGAAAATATTGCGGCCGTATCAGCTAGTGTGACAGAAGACCGCGAAATGTCGATTCGGCGCCGTTCCCAGCAGTTAGGCCTTTGTTACAGCACTACGTGGAAAATTTTGCGGAAGGATTTGGGCGTAAAGCCTTTTAAGATACAGCTGGTGCAAGAACTAAAGCCAGCCGACCTACCACAACGCCGAATTTTTGGTGAATGGGCTCTTGGAAAGCTGGCCGAGGATCCGCTTTTTTATCGAAAAATTGTGTTCAGCGATGAGGCTCATTTTTGGTTGAATGGGTACGTAAATAAGCAAAATTGCCGCATTTGGAGTGAAGATCAGCCAGAAGCATTGCAACAGCTACCATGCATCCCGAAAAAGCCACTGTTTGGTGCGGTTTATGGGCCGGCGGGCGGCATTATTGGGCCATATTTCTTCAAAGATGATGCGAATCGCAGCGTTACTGTCAATGGTGAACGCTACCGAGCGATGATAACAAACTTTTTTTTGCCCGAAATGGAAGTTCTTGACTTGCATGATATGTGGTTTCAACAAGACGGTGCCACATGCCACACAGCACGCGAAACAATGGCGCAATTGCGAGGCGAGTTTGGTGAACAGTTAATTTCACGTTTCGGGCCGGTCAATTGGCCGCCTAGATCGTGCGATTTGACACCATTAGATTATTTTTTGTGGGGGTATGTCAAGGCCAATGTCTATAGGGACAAGCCCGCTTTGATTGACGCACTGGAAGCCAACATCCATGCATTCATTCGTGAGATACCGGCCGATATGTGTGAAAGAGTATGCCAAATTTGGACTCAGCGGATGGGCTACCTGAGACGCAGCCGCGGTCAACATTTGCATGAAATTATCTTTAAACATTAAATTGCAAGGTTCAAACTATCGATTCAAATAAATATTTCATTCATTTTTTCGAATTTTTTGTGTTTTTTTTTTAAAAAAGTTCTAAACCTCTTAAAAAATCACCCGTTAGTTTTGTATCCAATTATGTTTTCATGGATGCCGGTGTACATTGATCTACCTTTCTCTTAAGAACTGAACACATTACCACTACACCGGTGTTTCACAGTCATTTATTAGGATGTAAGATCACATTTTTTCTACATGGAAAAAAAGAGTTAGGATGAGTCATCGTGCATGATTTCTTCGACCAACATTTAGTTAATAATAGATGTAGGTACCATATAAAGGCATGTTCTCCGTATTTAAGAATTTCTGGTGGTAATCCATCATAACCTTGATCCTCCTTATATTGACAAGTGCACTGTTCCATTCTATACTAACTACGAGGGATGGTTCTTTTGGCCAAGCATTCTCCTCTCGACATTAGGCAGATTCTTTTTCAGCTTGTCAAACACTCAACAGTAGATGTCAAATGAAATGCACAACTTCTAGTATATTGCAGCTAAACTGGAACGCACCTATTTTATTTATCTAGAAGTTTCTGGAATGGATATAGTGGAGCACATCTACAATTATAGCTACGCGTTGGTGACCAGGTTGTCGATTCTATTTGTTAGCACCCCCATTTGAACTTTGAAGCCATCTGCAAGATTTAGAACTTTCTTGTGGTGAAACTTTTCGATTTCTTCTTACATGCAAATATCAAATTTTATGGACTTCGGCTACCTGCTATATCTGCATATTCATGAATGACGTTTCTCGAGGGTGAATCCACTGTTGCTTTTTTGTAGTCTCCGACTAGCTCCCTATGCTACCTATGGCTTCTAGCATTGACTCAAATTCAGTGTTTTTCGTTGTAGATCTTTCTTTTTGGACCCTCTGAATCTAAATTTGTCTCCACGTTCGCAACTTTGAATATTAGAACATTCAAACATACTGCTAACAACTCGGTATAAAGTCTAATTCATAGAAGATTCGCCTAGATCCTTTGAAGATTTGAAGTCCATGAAATCGTGTGCTATTTATTACCGTTTTACAAGCTGCTTCAAAGTAAATTAAACGATGCAGACATCATTATGCCCTGCATATAAATATATGCAGCCGTACAGAGGTTTTTAATCTGATATTACAATTCCTGACTTTCAAATAACAGATAGTATTGCCTTGAAAGTGAAATTGGTTCTAAAACAAGACCCCTAAAAGTACTATCCGATGTTTAGCTATCTAATATCAATCCTGAACTAGTGCAAGAGACCCTTAATAAAAAAAATAAACTCCTCATACGAAAATAGGCACACGAAATATTTAGTTTTATTTAAAATTGTAGGTTAATTTATTTATATTTGTAATAGGTATAGCTAGGTCTAAATAAAATTTATTATCTCATCCCAAAGTATCTTGTATGTGTGTGAATATATATTTCTAAGAAATTTTTAATGTTTTACTTAACCATTAAAATTGCATGCGCTCTATAATACAAATTAATCTATTTTGTGCAGTATTTTCTCCTAAGTTTTGTATATTATATTTGAACATGTTTTGTTTTTACCACGATGCAATCTGATAACGAAAAACAAATTGACAGCAAATTGAATAAATTGTGGGATTTATTAAGGCCATCTTGATTGAATTCCAAGTCTGACAGAAATCGTCTAAGCCCAAACTGTGGCAAAATTTCATTGAATACTCGGTAATTATATATGTTAGTTGGGATCTGTCATTTTGACAGATGATCGAATGGAAATCTAGAAAATATGTGAAATAATACAACAGTACAATATGAGACAGCTGTTTGGAATATTTATTGATTTTATAGTTACTTACCTTACTTAAGTGGCGCTACAGTCCGGGATGAACCTGGGCCTCAACCAACATGCCTCTCCAATTAGCCCGGTCCTTAGCTAACTGCCTCCAGTTGCGCACTCCAAGTTGGTTGAGGTCGGTTTCTACTTGTGCGCGTCACTAACGTTGAGGTCTTCCTCTACTACGTCCGACGCCTGGCTGGGAATCGAAGACTCTGCGAGCCGGAGTATTGGTGTCCATTCGTTCTACATGTCCTAGCCATCTTAAACGTCCAATGCGGAGTTTTTTGACTAGAGGTATGTCGCTGTACAGCTCGTATAGTTCGTGGTTGAATCTTCTTCTCCATAGCCCGTCAACGCAAACGGGACCGAAGATTTTCCGAAGAATTTTCCTCTCGAATCGACCAAGGATTTCTTCATCCGCTTTTGATACGGTCCATGCTTCAGCGCCGTAGAGCAGGACTGGGATAATCAGGGTCTTATATAGGATCTTCTTAGTAGTTCGAGTGAGGGCTTTACTACTAAATTGCCTTCTTAGCCCGAAGAAACAGCGATTGGCAAGAGTAATTCTTCGTTTGATTTCTGACGAGATGTTGTTGTCAGAGTTAATAGCGGAGCCGAGGTAGACAAAGTCCCGTACTACCTTAAAGTTATATCTGTCAATGGTGATGTTCTGTCCAATTCGTCGATGTTGTGTGTCCTTTCGTGTTGACATCATATACTTAGTCTTGCCCTCATTTACTGCTAAACCCATTTTTGCCGCTTCCTTCTCTATACTAGCAAAGGTGGCTATGACATCACGTTGAGTCCTACCAATGATGTCAATATCGTCGGCGTATGCTAGTAGTTGCACCGATTTTTGGAAAATTGTGCCTCTGGTGTTGGCTCGGGAGTTTTGCACAATCCTCTCAAGAATCAAATTGAAAAAGTCACATGACAGCGCATCGCCTTGCCTAAATCCTTTTTTGGTATCGAATGTGTCGGTGAGGTCGTTTCCGACCCTGATGGTGCAGCGAGAATTCTTCATCGTCATCCTACACACACGGACGAGTTTGGACGGTATACCAAAACTAGACATGGCTCTGTATAGTTCGTCTCTATAAATGCTGTCGTATGCGGCTTTGAAATCGATAAATAGGTGGTGGATATCGATTTTGACTTCTTGGGTTTTTTCCAGGATCTGCCGAAGTGTGAAAATTTGATCGATTGCGGACTTTCCTGGCCTAAAACCACACTGATAAGGGCCGATCAGGTTGTTGGTAAACGGTTTCAAGCGTTCACATATTACGGCAGATAGGATCTTGTAAGCGATGTTGAGTAGACTTGAGGCCTTATTAAGCTTGAGTTTATATATTGCTATCCTCACTTCACTTAGGTCGGGTGGTTGCTAGTTTTCGCTGTCGTTGCCAATATTAAATGGTTCGTTCTGCCTGACAGCGGAATGTTGTTCGTCATCGCCGTTTAACAGTCTGCAGAAGTGGTTCTTCCATATCCTCAGCATCGACTGTGCCTCAACTACGATATTTCCTTGTTCATCTCGAAAGGATTCTGTTCGAGACATGTATCCTTGGCTTTGACGTTTTACACTGTCGGTCCAATATTTGCATAGTAAAACGGCGCGGCGTTTCTTCAAATTGGAAAAAAAATATTTGCCATTTCTAAAATGAAATCCTGAAGCAAAATTCAGAGAATTATCAGAATCTACGCTTTGACAGTTCTCAGATGCTTTCGATAACACATTTTTTTAAATATGGAAAAGCCGTTAGTACCTTACCCCAACGACTTTCATTCCCATCAACGACGGGCCACATACATAAAAGCGTCGTTAGGGCTCAGTTATAGCTATCATTGAACAACTTCATTGGAACACAAAACATGATGGAATTGAAATTTTACCTCCATAGCTGCTTATAGGAATCGTAGGAAAATTCCGTTTCATATCGGTGGAACGACAAACATTACTTCACAGAAATAAATCATGATCAGTGAAAAATAAAAAAATGATTTTCTGCGATAACTACAATTAAAAATTAAAATATGTTTGGATAACCATGTTCTTAAATTCATAAGCTTTGTTTTGACACCAACTCGCCAATTTATAAAAAAACCGCAAGAGGTTAAAGAAAATTTCAATGATGTTTTTCAATGATAGCTATAACTGGGCCCTTAGAATGAGGTCAACTTTAGGCTGCGGTTATAGCTATCATTGAAAACCATTATGTGAAATTTTCTTTTACTCATTGCGGCTTTTTTATAAATTCAACCATTGGCGAGTTGGTGTCGAAACAAAGCTTATAAATTTTAGAACATGTCTATCTAAAAATAATTTAAATTTTTAATTATATTTATCTCAGAAAATCACTTTTTATTTTTCACTGATCATGATTTATTTTTGTGAAGTAATGTTTGTCGTTCCACTGAAATGAAACCGAATTTTTCAATGATTCCAATAAGCAGATATGGAGATGAAATGATAGCTATAACTGGGCCTTACACGTGGAACACGGGGAAATCTGAAACAACGCCCTCATATTTCCATGTCTCTGATGCCGATATTGAGGTCTGCACACGGCGAAGGCAAATTTCAAATGAGCATTTTTGGCCAAAATCAAATAGTTTGGAATTGAAAGATTCACTCCCACACCGAGAATTCAGTTTGAAATGGATTCTCGGTGGATTTTTTGTGCAATCTTCCTTTCTCTTTTTGACTCACTGTCTCGCTGGAGATGACTTTCAATAATTTAGCAGAATGGCGTCGATAACTGATTATTTATTAAAGTAATGACGTTTTAATTGTAAATAAATATTGTATCGATGTGTTGTTCTTTTCTGAAATGCAATCCAAAAGTTGAATTCCCTTCTGAGAATGTTCAGAATGTGCGTTTTGACATTTCTTAGAAGATTTCGATGGCATATTTGATTACCAATGGAAGACGCTATAAAACGACATAAGAGGTCCGTTCGGGTACTTTAATGTCGAGGAAATTGAAAACTTTCAAATTTCCAATAGCGTGAGTATTGGAAATTTGATGTTCACTCATTTTAATGAAAAGCTCTCGTGCGCCTCGCAAAGTAAAATAATAAACGTCTATGTTAGAAATATGGGTCAAGACACGACAAACAGAACCTATCCTCCTACCTCCCATCTTAGTATTTAGCATATTTTTTAACCTTCTTAGATTATTTTAACAAATTCATATATTAATATAATTTTTTTAAAAAACATATCTGTATGTCTACATGACTTTGACTGCCAAGCTGGTTTTGACACTTGGGATCGCCCCAGGCCAAAATTGTTCAATTTTGTGTAAATAGTACCTAAAAAGTTGTTCCCAATGTAATATTCAAAAAAAATATTCTAGAGCCATGAAAGTAAGACCAAAATATTCAACAGAAGCCACACAATCCGAAAATAATACAACATTCCATATACTGTCGCACAAAAACATATGACATGGCCTGATCTAAAGTGTTATGTGCCGCACGAAAAAGTGCGACGTGGTCCCAGGTGAAATATTGTTTGTCGTACGACAACGTGTGACAGTGACATAGCAGTCAAAGTGAGCGTATAAAATCAGATTATATTTTGTTTGTTTCTGTTAAACTCCTTGGCTATCATCCTTCGACACTTTTCATTGACAGAAAAAATTAACGAAACTAATTTTCTTATCCGTTTATCTACAAGGTGGGCCAAAAGAGTCATCCGATGTTGTGAATATCGGTTGTGGCTTACGCAATCTGTGCCGTTGCTCCGTCCTGTTGGAACCACATGTCCTCCAGTCCTAATTCGTCCAATTGCGGCAGAAAAAACTCGGTTAACATGGCCCTATAGCGCGCACCGTCCACTGTTGTCGTTTGACCAGCGGCGTTCTCAAAAAAAATGGCCAGATGACTCCAGCGCAGCGTGAACAGCGCACCATGCAGTAACTTTGAGCGGGTGAAATGGCTCCTCGTGCATTGCTCGTAGATTTTCGGTGCCCCAGAAGCGATAGATACCCGCTGAGGTGGGAATGAGCCTCATCGCTCACTATGATTTTGGTCGAAAAATCGTCCACTTCGTCCTTGAGATTGAGGATGGCTTCGACGTTGTTACACGCGTTTGGCGGTCGACAGGCAGCAGCTGATGTACGGATTGGAACATGCGCAAGTCTTTGACCAAAATTCGCCTTAGGTACGACCGGCTGATGGCTAATTGCGAGGCACGTCGCTCGTCTGGTCGATGTTTCCGGCGACAGCTCGACATCCTCGGCAACAGCGGCGATATTCTCCGCACAATGGGCGCTCCAGGGCCAGGGCCTCGTGTGGTGCCATACTCTTCAAGGTTAGTGGCCAAATGGCGCAGTGTTTGCGCAGTCGGTGTCGGACGGCCGGGGAATCGGCGACGGAATTCGCGCTGCGCCAACACTACAGACGAATTGTTACGCAAAAAAATAGACACGATTATTCCGCGTTCTTGGGAAGTGTATCGCTCCATGGCGTGTTCACTTGTATTCTACATCTGTCTAGTCCACAAATGTCAAAACAGATTTGACATAGCCCTATCGAGGTATCCGTCGGAGTGGACAATTTTCCGCAACGCATACATAGTCAGAGGTTTAAATTCCATTCGAGTGTGTGTCATCGGAAAAAAATACTACACTAATGCTGCGGCTTCACTTCACTACAATTCGTAAATAAATTCCTCGAGGAATTTGTGTCGGAGGAAATCGGAAAAAGAATGGTATCTAGCTGTCAAAATTTCCACGAAAAATGCACCTGAACGCACTTCAACGCAATTCGTCGGGATGCTTTACAAAATGTCGGAGCAATATTCCGATCAGCTTTTCGGAAGAATACCTCTAAGCGAAAATCCTCGTACAAAATCGGAAAATTTACCACTCCAACGGATACCTCGATAGGGCCGATTGTCGGCCATTTGCAAAAATAAGAGCATCAACCAATAGGGTGATCTCTTTTGGCCAACCTTCTACAAGGTGGCGCAAAAGTTGTCACCCGATGTTTTTTGGCCGCCATTTTTTAAAGTGTTTTGCAAAAAAATCGAAACAATTATTATAGGTGGCGCATAAGACATGAATCATGGAATAATTTTTTCTATTTTTTTTGCTGAAGAATTTAAATATTTGCAACCAAAAAACATCGGGTGACAGCTTTTGCGACGGGTGACAACTTTTGCGCCACCTTGTATTTGCAACTTTCTGAGTACGCGAACTAACTTACCAATTTTCACACCCAAGTGTTGTTAAATACAATTTTAACCATTATAAATGAATCAGATGACATCGTATAAATTATATTTTTATTTTACATAACATGTTTGACGTTTTCAATGTTTTATTTTTTATTTATCGCACAATCAATTAATTTAAATATTTGTTGCACTAAATGTCAATATTATTATATCGTGTACAATGTAATAAATGTTAATGTTGTGCTGTTTTATTAAGCTTTTACACCCAAACATGTACACATACATCCACATATCCACTTAATACTAACGACTCACCTGTTCATAAGATTAAAACTCCCATAAATGGCAAACTTAAATTAAAAGAGTCTGACTAAATGTGGATCAAATCAACTACTCTCTGTTTGTTATTGGTATACTTGAACCAATTCGCTTAATTTATCTAAGTGATCCCTGTGTTTCGTTTTCTGTTTCCTTTGCTCTTTCTCTCTCTCTACTTCTTTCGAAAAATCACGTTAACTTCACAGATAATGACGGCAACGGTTGAAACCGTCTCCGAGCAATTGGATCTGGCTGCCATAATGCCATCGGAAAAAGTCGTTACAGCTGTTGCAAGATCGGTGACATTGTCAGATGCTGATGTCGGTATGTATAACTATCGTTTACCAATTGATTGGGAGGAAAATGTTTATTAAGCTGCAACTTACAACTCGTATAGACAATGGGTATATTGTAATTTTTCTGGTGGGTTTTTTTCTTTTCTTCGTTCTTTGCTTCTCTGTTACACGCGAAATCATTTAGCCACTGCTACTGTTCAGGTGGCAAAAGCGGCAATTGTAGGCAGCAGCGAAGATGTCGATCTAAATGGCAGTGTCACAGATGAAAATGGCGATGACATCGAGGATGGTGATGATTTTTGGCACACCTCAGTTGGGAAATTTAAATTTTCATTAGATTCACTACCGCAAACATTGCAGTATATTCATCAATTGCTGACGGTAAGTGGGTGCGCGAATGTTTGACATAATTAATGAGTGGGATGGTATGGGAAAAGTGAAACTTGTGTCAATTTTTTTTTTTGTTGTAGGAAATCCCAACGATCAAAAAACCGGAACTACTTTATTACATTTTGCAGTGCTTAAATGTTATGTCATTGCATGGAGATGCGCTTGCTAAGTCTGCCAGAGAGCACAGGGGATTCTTTATATGGTGTCAGGAGAATTTACTCATCAAAAAGTAAGTGCACGTCAAGTTATTTTCCTGTCGTCGTCTGACAGGCCTTTAATTTACTTTTAGTTTATGGGAGTTATGCAACGCTGAACACTCCCACATCTGTCAGGCAACAGTACCACTTTTGCTACACTGCATTACCCTCCCGTTGGGATCTGACGTTTTTTGGCGTGTGGTTCAGGAAGCCTTTCACGATACCGATTGGCGTATTCGATTTACTGCTGTTGAGCGGGTAACTGTCATTACTCGATTTATGGACTCAACTCCCCTACGATCTGAAGTTGGCCTACAAACGGCAATGGCAACGGCTTTCTGTCATCTTATTGCTAGTATGGACGATATAAATGTGTACGTGGCCCAGCGCGCCACCCTGTACATTGGAACCATACATGATACTGCTGTGCGATCCCTTCTTTTCTGCTTGGAGTCCCAATTTGACTTGTTTATAGTTGATAGACCAGTTGTCCTTCAATCTCTCTATCAGCTTCACAACTCCCTTTCGGATCGAAGAGTCCTTACATGGGAGTTCTTCCTAAATCGCTTTGACACTCTCTTCGTGGAGGCTCAAATTAATCTGGAAAAATGCGGTGACATCTCATTCCTCCGTGATTTACGAAACTCTGAAAATGGCAGTGAAGTTCTGTCAACGAAAATCCTCAAGGCTAGAGAGGCCCTCAGTCAATCTGACACTACTGGCAGTATGGCAAAAACTCTAAGCGCATCTTTCGGAACGAAATGGCCATACAAGAGGACAATGTCGGCACCGGCTAGTATGGTACCACGACAGGACTCCAAGTTCAACTGTAAAAGTATGTTTTTGACAATTCTATCTAATCACACTCAAATCGATTTAATGCCATTTTTGATTTTTTTTTTCAGCGGAAAAAGAGAAAATCTACAACCGACAAGTATCTGCACCGATACTCAAACGGAAGACTTCACGCTTTGGATTGGGTCAGTTTTTATCGTCTAGTGGAACTAGTCATAGTTGTACAACCAATTTAGCCAATCAAGCAATGCACAGTTCACGTCATGGACACATGACAGTTCAAAATGTAGCTCATTTGAATGCCCCACAACTGCCACCACCACCTCCATCACCATTAGTCTTATTACCTTCAACATCACAGTCCTCTCATGTACACGCAATCCGTTCCCCGCTTCCGCCACAGTTGGTGACACTAGAAAATCCAAAGTCTGAATCAGTTCCATCAAATTCCCAATTTCAATATAGCCATCCATCACATCATCACCCGCATTATTCTCATCATCATTCCAATCAGCCACCGACCACCACAACAAGACTTAACACGTCTGCTTCTTGTGAAGCCTGCGGTAGCACCTATATTCAAGCCAACCTTTCAGGTAGGTGATAGAGCATGGATGTACCGTTTTTTTTTTTAACTCATTTTATTCGAACTCTAAGTGGACTCCCTCCCTGCCTCAAACAGATGGCGACATGTAAAATTCCATGAGTTCGCATTTTTTAAAAAAAAAAAAAAATATTGTCGTCCAGTCTTCAGGTGCTTCCGGTGTTATTTCATGTGTGCCTGTGTCTCATGAATGTGACTTTTAAACTTCTATGCAATATAATGATGTCTATCCTTTTCTTCCTTTCGAATTTTAAGTGTAAGCATTTAAAATCTTTTCTTTTTTTTTTTCGTCAACATATTAGGAATACAATATCCCCCTCAATAATAAACGCTGATTAGCTAATCACTGGCTAACTTGACTGTCTTCGCCATAAGAAATACTCGCGCAAATATCAAAAGTTTGCCATTAATTAGCTAATCAGCGTTTATAAATAAGTTTTACTGTTTTACTCTATTATTTATCTTTTAAGTTAATTGATCAGAAGGATTGTTGAGATGTATTCCTCTGCAGTGTTCACACGTGAAGAAATTGTGTGTTTTCTTTGAATTATAATGACAAAAGGTGTCACTTAACAGATAACGTAAGCTAAATATCAACAATAATATAAAAAAAATCTTGGTCCTCTGTTTTCTCAATACAAAATGTTTCTTATGTTTTTTTGACAGTTCATTAACTTATACATATTGGCTTTAGTCTTAATTTAATCAAAAACCATAATGTAATTTAATTCTCCGGTGGTTCAGATTTGGCATATATTTCGTGTTTCATTAGTCGTTATCGGAAGCATTTAAAAACTGGCAAAACGGCCATACTGACAGTTCTCAGAAAGGAATTTCGTTTCGGGAAACGCTTTCGATAACATCCAATCGAAAATGTCAAACATCAGAATGTACATAGACAACGCATGCTTGCATGTAATAACAAAAATGCATAATTACGACTCCTCCAAACACTATAAATGGAAACTGAGCATTCGTGTATTTATCGCTGACTGACACTCGTCGCCATTATTAATGGAATGATTTACTCTTCCCCACACATTCATAAGTGGACAGACAAGAAAATCCAACAGTCAAGAACAGTTTCTCAGTTTCCATGCGCAATCACTATACTGCACATGCAGGCATATGAGGTGTGTGGGCCCTATTACCAGTTAATTGCAATTGTTATCGAAAAATATTATCGAACATACCAAAAAGTGATACCGGTACGAACATTGATTGCAAAAAAATGCTTTCTTTACGTAATTTGATGCTAAAATGTTTATGATGAACCTGGGCCTCACCCAACATGCCTCTCCGGACCTTAGCTAACTGCCTCCAGTTGTGTTGGTTAAGGTCGGTTTCTACTTGTGGGTGCCACTTAACGCGTGGTCTTCCTCTACTGCGTCCGACGTCAGGCTGGGAATCGAAGACTCTGCGAGCCGGAGTATTGTAGTAGTTCGAGCTTTACTACTAAATTGCCTTCTTAACCCGAAGAAACAGCGATTGGCAAGAGTAATTCTTCGTTTGATTTCGAACGAGATGTTGTCAGAGTTAATAGCGGAGCCAAGATAGACAAAGTCCCGTACTACCTCAAAGTTATATCTGTGACGTCTCCCCAATTCGTCGATCTTGTGTGTCCTTTCGTGTTGACAGCATATACTTAGTCTTACCCTCATGTACTGCAAACCCCATTTTCTTCTCTGTAATAGCAAACATGGCATTTACATCACGTTGAGTCCGACCAATGATGTGAATATCGTCGGCGTATGCTAGTAAAGGGTGATCCATTTCGAGGTTCCCTACTTTTTTAAAGAAAAAAAACACAGAAAATTCAAATTTAATGGAGAATGTTTATTATCATTTGAAAGAACATTCTTTAGCCGTTGCTACGTCGCAGATGGTCCATCCGTTGAGTCCAATTTTCGATCACTCGTTCGAGCATTTCGACTGGTAACTGGCGAATGACACGCGTGATGTTTTCCTCCAAGGCCTGAATCGAAGCGGGTTTGTCGGCATAAGCTTTTGACTTTACATATCCCCACAGGAAAAAGTCTAACGGTGTGATATCACACGATCTTGGTGGCCAATCGACCGGCCCAAAACGTGAAATTATGTGCTCACCGAAATGTTCTCTCAATAAGTCCATTGATTGATGCGATGTGTGGGAAGTGGCGCCGTCTTGCTGAAACCAAATGTCGCCGAGATCACGAGCTTCAATTTCAGGTATCAAATAGTCGGTTATCATGGCACGATAACGGTCGCCATTGACGGTTACGTTCGCACCGGCATAATTTACACACTCTCAGCTACGGCCGCTATATTTTCTTCACAGCGTGCTGGACGTGGTCTATTCGGTCGAATATTATCCAATAATGAATGCTGGGCCTCAAAATGGGTGATGGTGTTGCGAATAGTACGCTCAGTAGGCCGATTATGTTGACCATAAGTTGAGCGAAGTGCACGAAACACATTCCTCACAGAACGTGAATTTTCATAATAAAGTTGAACAATTTGTAAACGTTGTTCACGCGTAAGTCTTTCCATTATGAAATGCCAAACAATACTAAACAAAAATAACATGACAGCATGACACGACTCACACGTGATCTGTCAAAAAAGGCTATTGAAAACAGTATCTCTACTTGGATCACCCGTTAGTTGCCCAAAGCCTTATATAAATTTATATTATTTTGCAAACACTAATTTCTTATCGACATATAAGTACATACAGTCCTTCTGATCATCATATTTGTGACCTGAATGTACATCCTCATTTTCATATATTTTCATATAACTGAGCTAAATTTAATAATTCAGAGTAAGTGTAGTATTTGTGTATATTATCATATTTTGTTGCATGAACTCTAAGTAATATTTGTTAAATATTTGATAACACATTTTATTTAAAGCCAGCAGCGCACTTGGTTTTATTATTAAATTACTATTCACCGCCTAATTTCAGATTTTGGCGTTTTGGTTAATTGAAATTTTTGAAAACTGAAATCGACGTTATGGCCTTAATAACCTCTTTTCGTTCAATTTATATCATATTTGTCTTAAGGCATTATAATCTACCTAACCTCCAGATAAAATAAATTACGCTGCATTGAACTAACTTAAATGTCATAATGTGGATGTGCCATAATTTTTTTCAAATTTCGTCTAATGTCATTGTGCTTTGACATTTGTCTTGTAGATGGATAGGGAATTAGTTCTTTTTTTCTCGAGGGATGTGCCATCATTTTTGCCATTTTCTCCTAAAAGACGGATAGGGAATTCATTTTTTTCAGTATCAGTATATTTTTCCAGTATTAGCTAATCAATGGCTAACTTGACAGTTTTTCCCATAAGAAATACTCGCGCAAAATCAAAAGTTAGTCACTGGTCAGCTAATCAGCGTTTATATATAAGGGGGTATGAGACTAGGGCGTGCTTATAGTAGTGTCAGATTCTTACTGACTAAAAAACACCACACTTCGAAATAAATTGTTAGTTAGTTGCTGCAACGAAGATAAAACTTATCAAGCAATTTTTCTATCACGAGTTTAAAACGTTTGGCAGGTTACTTCCCAGTGAAAAATCAAGCATGTTCCACTATTTGGGTGCAGTTAATCCTTATTTCGCTCTCGGAATTTGGAGCAATAAGTTGCTGTAATGCAAAATTCTAAGGACCTCCTTGCTTTCGTGCGAAAATTCTGATTTCACCTTAGAATGTAAGAAGAATCCCGAGATCCCGAGATGCGCTCAAGAAAGCAAACCGCAGATGGATAAAGGTCACAATGTGTCTAATATCCATGCTACTATCCAAAATATAACCAAAAACACTCTCTTTGCCAGATAGTGCTGAACAGATCAGACATCAGTGCCATCATCGGTGCCCTTATTGGCCACTGGCCCTTAGGCCCATACGCAAAAGACTAGACCTCTTTAGTAATGACTTTTGCAGAAGCTGCTTCGACGAGGAGGAGGATGAGAACGAGCTCTTTCCAAGCCCTCTCCAAAATAAGAAAACTCCATCTAGGAGACTACTTCTTTGACAATCTAGTTGGCTAATACTAATGTCAGAAACCTACTCCACTTCATAGTAAGGTCGGAATAGTTCACTTACGCAAACGAATAATTAGGAAAAGCAGAAAGGTCCACATGGTACCACAACAGATCTTTTCTGATCTAAGTGCGCACGTGCTTCGCGTGCAGACACTATAAACTAACCTTCCCGGCCGGCACTATCAAACAAAAGGACTTCTTATCTTGAAGCTTACTTCTTTTAAAATCTCGCGATTTGACAAAAACGGAAATGTCACAGATAACAAGGAGAATGGACGAAATACATGTGATACTATAATGGACCAGAAACTGGTCTAAGTGTGCTGTTGAATCGTTGGCAACCACTCTAATATAACCTAAGCCTTACCCTAGATAGCGATGTCATCGCCCTACGAAGCAAGGGTTGTGCCATCTTCTTTCGGTATGTCACGAGTATGGAACAGGTAGAGAAGCGGCCAAAATAAAACAGAAGAAACCCGTTTTAATGTCCATTAATTAATTAATTTGGCTTTATTGGAATTTTATGCCTACTTACTTACTTCCGGGATGAACGTGGGCCTCAACCAACATGCCTCTCCAAATAGCCCGATCCTTAGCTAACTGCCTCCAGTTGCGCACTCCAAGTTGGTTGAGATCGGTTTCTACATGTCCTAGCCATCTTAAACGTCCAATGCGGAGTTTTTTGACTAGGGGTATGTCGCTGTACAGCTCGTATATTTCGTGGTTGAATCTTCGTCTCCATAGCCCGTCAACGCAAACGGGACCGAAGATTTTCCCAAGAATTTTTCTCTCTAATCGACAAAGGATTTCTTCATCCGCTTTCGATACGGTCCATGCTTCAGCGACGTAGAGCAGGACTGGGATAATCAGGGTCTTATATAGGATCTTCTTAGTAGTTCGAGTGAGGGCTTTACTACTAAATTGCCTTCTTAGCCCGAACAAACAGCGGTTGGCAAGAGTAATTCTTCGTTTGATTTCTGACGAGATGTTGCTGTCAGAGCTAATGGCGGAGCCGAGGTAGACAAAGTCCCGTACTACCTCAAAGTTAAATCTGTCAATGGTGACGTTCTGTCCAATTCGTCGATGTTGTGTTACCCTCATTTACTGCTAAACCCATTTGTGTCGCTTCCTTCTCTTTACTAGCAAACGTGGCTATGACATCACGTTGAGTCCTACCAATGATGTCAATATCGTCGGCGTATGCTAGTAGTTGCACCGATTTTTGGAAAATTGTGCCTCTTGGCTCTGGAGTTTTGCACAATCCTCTCAAGAATCAAATTGAAGAAGTCACCTGACAGCGCATCGCCTTGCCTAAATCCTTTTTTCGTATCGAATGTGTCGGTGAGGTCGTTTCCGACCCTGATGGTACAGCGAGAATTCTCCATCGTCATCCTACACAAACGGACGAGTTTGGGCGGTATACCAAAACTAGACATGGCTCTGTATAGTTCGTCTCTATAAATGCTCTCGTATGCGGCTTTGAAATCGATAAATAGGTGGTGGGTATCTATTTGGACTTCTTGGGTTTTTTCCGGGATCTGCCGAAGTGTGAAAATTTGATCGATTGTGGACTTTCCTGGCCTAAAACCACACCGATAAGGGCCGATCAGGTTGTTGATAAACGGTTTCAGGCGTTCACATATTACGGCAGATAGGATCTTGCAGGCGATGTTGAACAGACTTAAGCCTCTGTTGTTGGCGCAGTTCAAAGGGTCTCCTTTTTTGTGGATCGGGCAAACGAAGCTGAGGTTCCATTCTTCAGGCATGCTCTCAACCGACCAGATTTGGCATATGAGTTGGCAGATGTTGCTTACCAAGTCATCTCCGCCAGCTTTATAAAGCTCAGCGGGAAGGCCGTCATTTCCGGCGGCCTTATTAAGCTTGAGTTTAGATATAACTATCCTCACTTCACTTAGGTCGGGTGGTTGGCAGTTTTCGCTGTCGTTGCCAATATTAAATGGTTTGTTCTGCCTGACAGCGGAATGTTGTTCATCATCGCCGTTTAACAGTCTGCAGAAGTGGTTCTTCCATCTCCTCAGCATCGACTGTGTCTCAACTACGATATTTCCTTGTTCATCTCGACAGGATTCTGTTCGAGCCTTGTATCCTTGGCTTTGCGTTTTACACTTTGGTAAAACTTGCGAACATCGTTCCTGGAGTAGCACCTCTCTATATCCTCAATCGCGCGCTTTTCTTGCTCTTTTTTCTTCTTTCTGAAAAGCCGATGTTCTTCCCTTCTTCTTTGCCTATAGAGCTCAATGGTAGCTCTCGTCTTCACCTGCAGTTTAGCCTTGTAGGCCTCGTTCTTGGCTGCTAGCATCTGTCGGCATTCCTCATCAAACCAGGGGTTCCTTGCTGGTGGCCGCGAGAAACCTAGCACATCAGTTGCGGCCGATCTAATGGCTTGTTGGCATCGTTGCCATTGTTCTTCGACATTAGATGCTGGTGGTGTGTTGTGAATCGAGAGTTTAAGGGATACGCATTGCGCGAAGGTCTTGGCGGTCTCTGGCGATTGCAGTCTTTCGACATTAAATTTGTTCACAGTATTTCTGTTTTTTTTGTGGCGTGGTGGATATCCGCATCCTTACCTTGGCTACAACAAGGTAGTGGTCCGAGTCGTATTAGCCCCTCGGAATGTTCGGACATTCAAAATACTGGATGCGTGCCTCTTGTCTATCGCAATGTGGTTGACTGTTCGTTGATCTGGTGACTGCCATCTCCCCTTATGGATATCGAGGTGAGGAAACCGTGTGCTGGCTATAGTGGCATTTCATAGTAGATGTCACAGTTTTTCATCTTCTTTTTGCCCGGCCCATCACATCGTATTTCCTGGATGGCAGTTTTGTCAGCTTTGTAGCAGCTTAGAGCTTCCGCTAGTTGTTCGCCTGCACCTCTCCTGTTTAATGTTCTCACATTCCAGGTGCAGATACGAACGTCGTTGTCCATTTAATGCGGAAAATTATTTGCATAACTTGCGTACTTGCGTACTAACTTTAAGTAAAAATCAGTAAGAATCAGGAAATAATATTTTGTACGGGAACAGACCTATAATGATATCAAAATACTTTGCAGCACCTGTCATTTCTGATCATAGTTGTGGTTCAGAGAATGCATATTTGACTGTGGAAAAACAAATTCATCCACAATGGGTCACTGATTGGTGCGGATTTCGGCCTAGAGGCACTGTTGGACCATACCTCTTCAAAAATTTGGCTGGTATAGCAGTTATTGGTGCTCGATATCGCGACATGATAGTCGAGTTTAATTTGACTAAATTGGATGATTTTGATGTGGGCAATTCTGAGCCACACAGTCCATGTACTCTCTCGTTTCGGAGATCAGAATTGATAAATTTAAAACCTCTGGATTTCTTTCTATTAGGTTACTGAAGTCAAAGGTTTATAGTCCACTGAATCCAGTCTTTGTCATGTCTCTTTGTATTCGTATCAACATACTGAATTAATCGCCAGTCTCACATGTAGCTAAAAATCATATTAGAGAACAGAGTTATAAACAGAGCTTCGAGGACTTACACGTCACAATCCCCTTATTTATCCCTCACCATCCATATAAATTGGTTTTAAATTTTCTCCTGAGATCATTTTTGGACACTAATTTTTCTATTTGGACCCAAAAGGGGGACCCTTTTTAATTTTAAATATTATTTGAAGGGATTATCCATCCAGATTTTACTTAGCAAATATCCCCCGTCTAAACAAAGTGCGCTGCTAGCATCAGGTCAAGGTCTAGTGCAGAATCAATTTTCTAACCAAAACTCTCTAATTTTCCGTTTACAGAAGGTCATATTCATTCCATTGGAGGAGTGGGCGATGAAAATTTAGCCGGTCTTATAAATCGCATCACCGAACTAGAAGAATCCGACAAGGAAACAATTCATTTGCTGGTGTTCCTGTTGATGCAGTTTATGTCACGAACGGACCAGGCATACCCATGCGAAGACAAACCAATAACGAAGACCCAAAATATCGTCCTAAAGCATCTATTCCTTCTACTCGGGCATAACCAGATCGACAAGACATTCCATACAACACCCGGAATTTTGAGGTAAGTAAACCAAACTGAATCTAAACCATGAAACGTATTGATTTTCATATATTTTCACAGATCATCAGCCGTTTTTAATGCATTCCTGGCCAACTTACCACAAGTTTTGGATCAAAACCATCTCATAGGAGGTCTCATCCTGTCTTCGGTAATGCAAGTAATCCTGTTTGCGCCAAATCCTTCAAACATTGGAGTTGATTGTTATCAAAACTTGATTTTCAATTATTCCTTGTGGTACCTTGAGCCCCACTCTAGACGCAATTGGCTGATGACCATACTAGTTGTGCTGTACAAGTACACCTATACCCAACCACCATATAGTGCATACATTAACAGCGCTATGCGGATAGTCATCAATAGTTTAAAAGCTCATTTCCATCAGTGCAAGCGCATACCGTCCACCACAATTCTAGATATTCAACCGTCATCGCGATCGAGAGATGCAAGTCAGCCGTCATTGGGAACTGATCCGGATGATAAGGATCACAATAGCCCACCACCGAGTCCAATGTTTCCGTCGGAGGGTACAAGCGGCGCGTCCAAGGGGAAAGGTCAAAATGTTGGCTTCTCTCAAAAGTCTTCACAGCACACTTTTCGCAAGTATCCCGACTCAAGCTTAGAAGCTGACGATACTGAGTCTGAGCTAGTTGCTATCCCAGAAAGTGACTTCTCCGACAGCACTCTACACGGCTCCAGTGCACCGGGATCATTTGATGACACAATTCATTACGAAGATGTGTCGTGCTCCGGTTTTAAATTCGATGGCTTACGACAACGGGCCGTTGTTAGGACCACGGATTTCACTGAAGAGAAAAAGGAAACTGCAATGACCAAGCTACAGCGATCGGCAATAGTTACATCCAGGGGAAACGAAATCCTAACTCAAACAAAGTCCAAATCGTCCGAAACCACAGTTATAGTCACACAAACAAAGTGTAGTCTCCAGGAAGGCGTACGCATGATAGTGACACCATTAGTTGGACCTGAGACACAAGAGACAGCAGTTCTTAGCCCTCCCGTTGATGTACAGCGAGCTATAATTGTTACGCAAAGTACGCAACCGGTAAGAGGTAAAACCTCCGATATGTCACATACATCAAAGATGTTTGCATCGATTGCGTCCAATCACTTGAAGGCAATGGGAGCTATACAAGGCATTGACACAAAGGTTGCAACTACCCCGACTCCAATAAAAATCTTAGCACCAACACAGGAGGTCATTCCTGCAGTATCACCTGTAAAACCAACTCTCCCAGCTTCAAGTCGTTCATCGAACGGCAGTATCAACAGCATTGACAAGAAAACTCTTGCAAAAACCCTCGGACGGCATAAGACTATAGTCGAGACATCCATCGTTTCTGGCACGCCGTCTTCTTCTCCGGCCACAGAAGGATCACGCCGTGGCTCTAAGGTTGGTGCCAACGGTAACACCAATGGAATTCGAACATTGCCCAAAATCGACAAAAAGAACTATGGCTCACCTGACTCCCCGCTTTCGAAAATGAGTGTCATGCCAAATCCAAGCGAAACAGAATCAGACATTGCCAGCCTGCCACCGCCCAAGAAGCTAACCCAACTGGAGATCCCAACTCCGGAACGACTATTGCCAATTGGACCGCAAGAGGGTGTTACCGCAATTGTTGACCGAATACGTGAGGGTTTGAAACTCCCTGATATAAGCCATCTAAAGCAAGACAGTCTTGATGTTTCGGACAGCACAAAGGACGACGTAACCCGCAGTAGCCGCGGCAACTCCCCCAGGCGTCTTATTAAGCAGACGGCTTTAGATTCTCCTCAAGATTTGCACACGTCTATTTTAAAGACAGTCACACACAATGTTAAGGTTGGGAAACCGCCACAAAAAGAACGAGGATCACAAAGGGGGCGTGGGCCTAGGAAGGTTCCGTTTGTCGTTGATACTCATGCAGTGGCGGATATTCGATCTAGATATGCTGGATATTGGCCTCCACCAAGTCAAAAAGAGGAATCCGATTTTGATGACGAAGGACTGACTAATGGTAGTCAATCTGATCATAAACCGGTAAGTGGCGTGTAGCCAGTTTTTAAATATATTATAACTGTAAATCAACTATAGGGTATGCGTATGACATTTCATTAAACATTTTCAATCTCAAATTCGTAATTTCAAAGATTTTTAGGAGTGACGATAAATTGTATCTCAACGAATAGAGATTACAAATAAGTACAAGAACGCATTTTTAGTAAAATGTAGCAAACTTAATATGCATATGACGAAAGATCTGTTCCCGGACAATATTAGGTCTGTTCCCATAAATTGGAGTAAAAATTGGTAAATTCTAAAATGTGGGATTTCTTAGAGTGGGATGAAAAATTACGAAAAGGTACGGATATGCGCTGTCATTTTTAAATAACAACTGACAGTTTACAACATTAAATAGGAGAGGTGCAGGCAAACAACTAGCGGAAGCTCTAAACTGCTACAAAACATTACTGCCATCCAGGGAAAACGATGGGATGGGTCGGGCAAAAGAGGATGAAAAACTGTGACATCTACGATGGACCGTGTTATAGTGAGTAGAAAAAGCGACTATTCGGATGCGGATTTGTTATATGTGCCAGACTTAGGCAAGAAGTCTTATGCTTCCAAGACATAAACGAACTCACGGTAACAATCCGCATCAAGGCCAAATTCGCCAACATAAGCCTTATATGCGCTCATGCTCCGACGGAGGAAAAAGATGATATAACTAAGGATTGCTTTTACGAGCTCCTCGACAAAACCTATGAGCGACTACCGAAGTACGATGTTAAAATCGTGCTGGGAGATTTTAACGCAAAGGTAGCAAAATATAGCCTACACAACAACACGCCTGGTAACGGACTCCGGAACGAAATGCCACTATAGCCAGCACATGGTTTCCTCACCACGATATCCATAAGGGGACATGGCGGTCTCCAGATCAACGAACAGTCAACCAAATTGAACCCATTGCGATAGACAAGAGCACGCATTCAGTATTTTGGATGTCCGAACATTCCGAGGGGCTAACGTCGACTCGGAACACTACCTTGTTGCAGCCAAGGTAAGAATGTGGATATCCACCACAAAAAACAGAAATACTGCGAAAAAATTTAATGTCGAAAGACTGCAATCGCCAGAGACCGCCAAGACCTTCGCGCAATGCGTATCCCTTAACCTCTCGACTCACAACACACCACCAGCATCTAATGTCGAAGAACAATGGCAATGATGCCAACAAGCCATTAGATCAGCCGCAACTGATGTGCTAGGTTTCTCGCGGCCACCAGCAAGAAACCCCTGGTTTGATGAGGAATGTCGACAGATGCGCGCAGCCAAGAACGAGGACTACAAGGCTAAGCTGCAGGTGAAGACGAGAGCTGCCATTGAGCTCTATAGACAAAGAAGAAAAAAGAGCAAGAAAAGCGCGCGATCGAGAACATAGAGAGGTGCCACTCCAGGAACGATGTTCGCAAGTTTTACCAAAGTGTAAAACGCCAAAGCCAGTGATACAAGGCTCGTACAGATTTCCATCGAGATGAACAAGGAAATATCGTAGTTGAGACACAGTCGATGCTGAGGAAATGGATGAACCACTTCTGCAGACTGTCAAACGGCGATGATGAACAACATTCCGCTGTCAGGCAGAACGAACCATTTAATATTGGCAACGACAGCAAAAACTGCCAACCACCCAACCTAAGTGAAGTGAGGATAGCAATATCTAAATTCAAGCTTAACAAGGTTGCCGGAAATGACGGCATTCCCGCTGAGCTTTATAAAACCGGCGGAGATGCCTGATGAATGGAACCTCAACATCGTTTGACCGATCCAGAAAAAAACGAGTCCCTTTGAGCTTCGGCAACTACAGAGGCATTTGTCTCCTCAACATCGCCTACAAGATCCTATCTGCCGCAATATGTGAAGGCCTGAAACCGTTTATTAACAACCTTATGGGCCCGTATCAGTGTTGTTTTAGGCCAGGAAAGTCCACAACCGATCAAATTTTTACACTTCAGATCCTGGAAAAAACCCAAGAAGTCCAACTTGATACCCACCACCTATTTATCGATTTCAAAGCCGCATACGACAGCATTCATAGAGACGAACTATACAGAGCCATGCCTAGTTTTGGTATACCGCCCAAACTCTTGTGTTTGTGTATGATGACGATGGAGATTTCTAGCTACTCCATCAGGTTCGGACACAACCTCACCTAGACATTCGATAACAGAAAATGATTTAGGCAAGGCGCTGTCATGTGACTTCTTCAATTTGATTCTTGAGAGGATTGTGCAAAACTCCCGAGCCAACACCAGAGGCACAATTCTCCAAAAATCGGTGCAACTACTAGCACACGCCGACGATATTGACATCATTGGTAAGACTCAACGTGATGTCGTAGCCACGTTTGCTAGTATAGAGAAGGAAGCGGCAAAAATAAGTTTTGCAGTAAATGTGGGTAAGACTAAGTAAATGCTGTCATCACGAAAGGACTCACAACATCGACGAATTGGACAGAACGTCAACATTGACAGATATAACTTTGAGGTAGTACGGGACTTTGTCTACCTCGGCTCCGCTATTAACTCTGACAACAACATCTCGTCAGAAATTAAACGAAGAATTACTCTTGCCAAACGCTGTTTCTTCGGGCTAAGAAGGCAATTTAGTAGTAAAGCCCTCACTCGAACTACTAAGGAGATCCTATATAAGACCCTGATCATCCCAGTCCTGCTCTACGGCGCTGAAGCATGGACCGTATCAAAAGCGGATGAAGAAATCCTTGGTAGATTCGAGAGGAAAATTCTTCGAAAAATTTTCGGTCCCGTTTGCGTTGACGGGCTATGGAGACGAAGATTCAACCAAGAACTAAACGAGCTTTATAGCGACATGCCCCTAGTAAAAAAAAACCCGCATTGGACGTTTAAGATGGCTAGGACATGTAGAACGAATAGACACCAATACTCCGGCTCGCAGAGTCTTCGATTCCCAGCCAGACGTCGGACGCAGTAGAGGAAGACCTCGCTTTAAGTGGCGCGCACAAGTGGAAACCGACCTCAACCAACTTGGAGTGCGCAACTGAAGGCAGTTAGCTAAGGACCGGGCTAATCGGAGAGGCATGTTGGTTGAGGCCCAGGTTCATTCCGGACTGTAGCGCCACTTAAGTAAGTAAGTAAGTAAGTAAGTCAATTTTTTTACAGATTTTTATGGAGGGGTAGTTTTTTTTACTTATTTTTGCGTACGGGAACGGCAATAAATAAAAATCAGTAAATATTATTTTGTACGGGAACAGACCTATTATGGATGCCTTTCACGATTCATTAAAAGTGATCAACGAACTCTCAAGATAGCATCCATCTAAGATAATAAAAATATTTTACTAACATGCTTCAATCTCTGAAACCGAATTTCATTATTGGCGGCGATTTCAGTGTGAAACACGCTTTGTGGGCTTTGGCAGGTATGGAGTACACTCAACGGGCAAACCTACTGGCCAAACTGATACCTAGTTGAAAAGTTTTGGAGAATGTAGATAAGGTTCGATGCTAAAAATCCATGAACGCCAGTGCGTAATGTATTGAAAATCGGAGACAGCAAATTATTCAATGATCGACAAGAGTTTTCAGAACATTTATACTAAAGTCCGTTCAATATCTCTCCACAGAGTCAGTCACGAATAGGAGACTACTGTGTTTGCGAGCGTTGTGGCGAATGTGGATCCATGCTAGAAGAATACAGCGACGAGGAAGTCGGTATTCTCATAATTATCCTGGGAACATTCATCCACCGAGAACCCGCAATGGCAGCGCCATTTCTACCAGAGATTCTCACCATTGTTTCAAAGTAAGTTAACATTCCTTTTGCGATGCTCCGATCTAATTTTCTTCATTTCCAGATTCGCGATGCATTCAACATTTCCATGGCAATATGAGAGTGCGACCCACCTACCAGGCGGCTCTTCGTCTGTTGCTCATCAATTCATACGCTGCGTTCTACATCAATTGGCTCCCAACGGTATATTCTTGCAACTTTTCCAAACCCAAGTCAAAAGTAAGTACACATACTGAGGCCATTGAATTCCTGATATTTATCCTTTTCTTTTAGAGGAAACCCGTCGCAAATCTTTCCGCAGTATTGCTAAAGCTCTCCTTGATTTCCAAGAGCTCAATCCAACCAGCCCCATCTACTTGGTCTGTGAGTCATTGCTTTCAAAGAAAACACTCCCGCTTGACCACCTGCCAGTCATTCTACGCAACATTTCGGAGTACCTGCAGTGCATACCAGCCGATAGCGGTTTAGGTGCATCGTCCTGGTCTCAAGCAATGCAATCAATGGAATCACTTTTCCGTCAAGTTGTCCTTATCCTGCCGAGCGTTGATAACGTCGAATACCTGCTTGACATAATGGTGGCAACTTTAAAGATATCCGCACCCAAGGCGCTTCTCGACCCATTCTCCAAAGTTCTCGGCTTTTGTGTTCAGAGCATCAATTTACGACACAGCACTATCTATGAGTTGTGTACATTGAGTAACCGATCCTTTTCCAAGGATCGTGACAAGATGCTTCTGTGTCGCCAATTGATCTTTGAATTCGTTCAGGCGTTGAAGTTTAAAATCAACATTCCCGATCACAATCTGCTGTTGATTATAGGATTTGCTCTGCAGGATGCTGGAGGAGCACTGCCACCCGGTACAATTGTAGGTCTACCCGACTTACCGCCGCAATATCAAACGAATGCGGCGGATTGCCTGCGGCAGTACATGAATGATGTATTAGACTTTCTGGCCGATTTTCATACTCTAAGTAAAATTAAGGTAAGTGTCCTTTTTGAACTGTGCAACACGCATCAAACATTGTGTTCTAATAGAACTTTAAGAATGGTCAGATACAAAATGGCCTTGGCGAGGACACCCTGGGCGGTGTACTTAAAGGCGCAGTGGCCCAGTATTTAGCTTTGGAGATGTCACGTGGAAATTCCAGGGATAACAAGGCAGTTGGAAGATATCTACCATGGTTGTACAATGCTCCGTCTTCGCTTCAACAGGGACCTAAAGAGTTCACCGAATGTGTCGGACACATGAGACTTCTTTCGTGGCTGCTGTTGGGATCGTTAACACATTCTGCTCTAACGCAAAGAAAATGTGGCGTTATTGGACAACATGGAGCCGCAGTGCAACATTTCCAGATGCAACACCCCGGCCAACCAATGACACAACCCGTGCCACAAGAAGCCAGTTGTCACATTGCTGATCATATTCAAGTCATTTTCGCAGGATTTGCAGAGCAGTCAAAGACATCAGTACTGCACATGTCATCCCTTTTTCATGCGTTTACCCTGTGCCAACTATGGACTGTCTATTTGGAGCAAACTGCTTATATGACACCGAATAATGCCGAAGCGCACAACATCACAATGGGTATTCTGTTCGAGTTCTGGGCTAAAGTGACACCCTGTATTCTACAGTTGGTGACACATTCAAAATCCGCCAAGGATCCTGTCGATTTTCAGAGTTCAAATTCAAAGGTATGTTTACATGTTATTATTGCATGTTTCTCTTTTATTTGATTAATCATGTGGTTTGTTCAAGGCGACCTCACGTTGGGCGCCATTTTTTTTTAACTTTAAATAGTCTACAGACTTAAGAGCGTTCTCTTAATATATTTTATTGGGTTGAGAAACGAAACAAGACACACTTTAATTCTCTCCTTTAAAAAACTTTGAAAAGCCGTGCCCACACATCAGTGAAATCGACATTTATATGAACATCTAGCTTAAAGTATTACTCTATAATTTAAAAGAAAAAAATCCCGAATGAGAAGGCTACAATCCACTATGCCAATCGTTAAATATGATATCCTATCCCATCGTTAAATAACTCTGTTGTTTAAAATGTTTATTTATGTTTTTGAAACGACCCCAAAAAGAGGTGTTGTCTAAATATCTTGTGTAGACAATTTTTTAAGGTTTGCTATGGTTTGACCAAGAACCACGTTATACTGGAGACATAAACAAAGATAGCATATAACAAATTTCATTATCCTAGCTCAAAATTTATGTATGGACTAATATACCTCTATACGCCTACAAGATAGGGTTAATACCAATCGGCGACTTTAGCGCGTAGAAAATATTTGAGGTTTTCGCCACAAAAATGATGCGCCAAGCATAAGTCAAAAAAATTAAGAGATCGGTAAAACCATGAACAAAACTAAGTCCGGGAGACCAATATCGTCAAGAACGAGACAACTTGGAGAGTGTTAATCAGTCTGTTCGCGACGATCCGAACCTTTCAATTTGTAAGCGCGCAAATGCTTTTAAAGTACATAGATCATCATCCACACCGTATTTTGCTGAAAGACCTATAAACTACTTACATACTTAGGTAGCGCTACAGTCCGGAATAAACCTGAGCCTCAATCGACATGCCTCTCCAATTAGCCTGGTCCTTAGCTAACAGCCTCTAATTGCGCACTTCAAGTTAGTTGAGGTCGATTTCTACTTGTGCGCGCCACTTAAGGCAAGGTCTTCCTCTACTGCGTACGACGTCTGGCTGGGAATCGAAGAATCTGCGAGCCAGAGTATTGGTGTCAATTAGTTCTACATGTCCTACCCATCTTAAACGTCCAATGCGGGTTTTTTTTTACTAGGGGCATGTCGCTATAAAGCTCGTATAGTTCTTGGTTGAATCTTCGTCTCTATAGCCCGTCAACGAAAACGGGACCGAAGATTTTTCGAAGAATTTTTCTCTCGAATCGACCAAGGATTTCTTCATCCGCTTTTGATACGGTCCATGCTTCAGCGCCGTAGAGCAGGACTAGGATGCTCAGAGTCTTATATAGGATCTTCTTAGTAGTTAGAGTGAGGGCTTTACTACTAAATTGCCTTCTTAGCCCAAAGAAACAGTGGCTGTCAAGAGTAATTATTCGTTAAATTTCTGACGATATGTTGTTGACATGTTGTCAGAGTTAATAGCGGAGCCGAGGTAGACAAAGTCCCGTACTACCTCAAAGTTATATCTGTTACTGCTGACGTTTTGTCCAATTCGTCGATGTTGTGTGTCCTTTCATGTTCACAGCGTATACATAGTCTTACCCTCATTTTAAACCCATTTTTGCCTCTTCCTTCTCTATACTAGCAAACGTGGCTATGACATCACGTTGAGTCCTACCAATGGTGTCAATTCGTCGGCGTATGCGGTGTTGCACCGTGTTGCACCGATTTTTGGAAGACAGTGCCTCTGGTGTTGGCTCAGGAGTTTTGCACAATCCTCTCAAGAATCAAATTTAAGAAGTCACATGACAGCGCTTCGCCTTGCCTAAATCCTTTTTTGGTATCGAATGTGTCGGTGAGGTCGTTTCCGACCCTGATGGAGCAGCGAGATATCTCCATTGTCATCGTGCATAAACGGACGAGTTTGGGCGGTATACCAAAACTAGACATGGCTCTGTACAGTTCGTCTCTATAAATGCTGTCGTATGCGGCTTCGAAATCGATGGGTATCTTGGGTTTTTACCAGGATCTGCCGAAGTTTGGTGATTTAGTCAATTGTGTACTTTCCTGGCCCAAAACCACACTGATATGGGCCAATTAAGTTGTTGGTTCACATATTACTGCAGATAGGATCGTGAAGGCGATGTTGAGGAGACTTATGCCTCTGTATTTGGCGCAGTTCAGAGGGTCTCCTTTTTTGTGGATCGGGCAAACGATGCTGAGGTTCCATTCTCCAGGCATACTTTCATCCGACCAGATTTGGCTTATGAATTGGTGGATGTTACTTAGCAAGTCATCTGCCCCAGCTCAATAAAGCTCAGTGGGAAGGCCATCATTTCGGGCGGTCTTATCACGCTTGAGTTTTGATATTGATATCCTCACTTCACTTAGGTCGAGTGGTTGGTAGTTTTCGCTGTCGTTGCCAACTTGGCCTTGATGCGGATTGTAAAAATGCCTTCACTAATGTCTTGGAAACATAAGTCCGCCTGGCACTAATAAAAAATCCGCATCCGAATAGTCGCTGTTTTTGCTTACTACAACACGGTCCGTAACCATAGTAGAAGTCACAGTTTTTTATCCTCTTTTTGCCCGGCCCATTCCATTGTATTTCGTGGATGGCAGTAATGTCTGCTTTGTAGCATTACGCACACAGAAAAGGCAGAAAGAGCCATTTTGCAGCAAAAGATGTGGACGTCGACGATTTGAACTTCAAGATTCCACCATACCTTCTACGAAATTTGAAAGTTGGATCTCTGGTTATTTTACTTCGGAATTTTAAGCCACTACGGGTTCATATGCAATGGCACATTGGTCGAAAATTGGCACGTGTCTGGTGAGGCATCTTTAACGGATCACATGCACATAAGATTCCAATTAAGATGCAACACCGAGGATGCGCCGATAAAACACGACAACAAACTTACAAATTGGAGAACGTATCGAGAAAATCTGATTAAATGTGACATACTTCCAGAAAAACCTTCATGCGTAGGTGAAGCGGAAGTCCCACAATGTCAACTAAATGACATTATCATCTCATCTTTTACAAATAGCTGTAAGGTTAAACGCACTGTGGCAAAGAGGTGCACGCCATGGTGGAACGATAACCTAGAAAGTCTCCGTAAAATAAAACTTTTCAATAAAGCCAAACGCACCGGTAAGTGGGACCAATATAAATCTCTACTTACCCAATACAACATAGAGTTGCGTAAATCAAAAAGAGCATCCTGGCGCAAATACTGTGAGGAACTCGAAGAGCTTCCGGCGGTGGCTCGTCTCCAGAGGGCACTCTCGAAAGATAAAACAAACTGCATGGGATTACTAGTCAAATCTGACGGTAAAATCACATGCGACCGGGAAGAAACGTTGACCACACTTCTTCAGGTACACTTTCCCGGCTCCACTATCACAAGTGAGTTTCATGAACACATGATAGATGACTCACCCCCTAGAAACCTGAAAAGGATTAATAGTTTATCCGGCAAACTTTTCACTCCGGATAAGGTCAAATGGGCAATCAACTCATTTAAACCATACAAGGCACCAGGGACAGACGGAATCTTTCCTGCTCTTATACAAAAGGGCTTGGACTTTTTCTTACCCACTATGGTCACCTTATTTAGGCTTAGTTTCAATTGGGGCTACATACCACAAACCTGGAGGGAGGTGAACGTGGTATTTATCCATAAACCATGCAAACCAATAGAACTCCCTAAATCATACCCTCCAATAAGCTTAACATCGTTTTTCCTGAAAACAATGGAAAGAATACTAGACGCACATATTAGAGAGTGCTTAAATGAAAGCACTCCTCTGCACCCATGTCAATTCGCCTACCAAAAAGGTAAATCCACGGAAGGAGCACTTCTAAGTTTAACATCACAAATAAAAAGTGCATACGAAAACAAAGAAGTAGCTTTATGTGCCTTCCTTGACATAGAGGGTGCTTTTGACAACACTGGATATGACTCCATATCAAATGCTTTGACTCATAGAAGAATAGATCACCCCACCATCAAATAGATCAAAGCGATGCTTGAAAGTCGGAAATAACTTCTGCTTCATCAGCACAGACCTCAGTATCAGTAACAGCCGTTAAAGGCTGCCCTCAGGGAGGAGTACTCTCACCCCTACTATGGTCTCTGGTTATCGATAACCTACTTCAAGACCAAAGTAATGCAGGTTTCAATATAATTGGATACGCCGATGACCTAGTCATCATAATAAAGGGCAAAGAACCAAACGAGGTTACAACACGTTTGCAAAACGCCCTTAAGATAGTCATAGAATGGTGTAGTAAAGAAAGTCTTTCTATAAACCCCAGCAAGGCTATCATCGTCCCTTTTACAAAAAGGAGGAAATTAAATCTTACCCAAATTTCAATAAATGGTACATACATTGAGTATTCCAACGAAGTAAAATATCTTGGAGTGATCCTCGATAAAAAACTAAGCTGGAACTCCCACATCAACAACAAAATTCAAAAAGCAACCAAAGCTTTCTGGGCTTGCCGAAGCATGTATGGTAAAACCTGGGGAATCTCTCCAAAGACCACACACTGGAATTACACGATCATGCCCTGACCATGATCGTGTAATTCCAGTGTGTGGTCTTTGGTCTTTCAATAGTATGGTGGAACAAAGTCACCCAAAAAACAACTATAAATAAATTAAACAAGGTACAACGGCTTGCTTGTCTGGGCATTACCGGAGCTATGCGTACCTGTCCCACAGCGGCTATAGAAGCCTTAATAGGACTAACACCCCTCAACATTTATATAAAAAAAAAGTGGCAATTCGCAGCTCAGCAAGTTTGACACAAGCGGAAGAATTAAACATTAGCGAACACCTGAAACTAATTGACCTTCTATCCGAACTTCCAGAACTTGACATGATCTGTGCGGTTACAGACCGCTTACCAAAGACACTATGCTTCGACAAAAGATTCTCAACGGAGATAACAACCAGAGAAGCATGGTGTAGCAACAACCCACCAAACTGCCTAAACGGCCTAAAGTCGTATACGGATGGTTCTAAAATGGACTCAGGTGTAGGAGCTGGCATACATGGACCAAATAGAAACATCTCAATACCTATAGGAAAAAAACCCTAGTGTATGTTTTTCTAGAGCACCAATAACTTCAAAATTACATATTAGAGATTCTATTGATGAGGAGGTACATCTCATTTGCGCTGCTACTCTAAATCAAATTCATTCAAATAAAGTTAATTTTAAAACGATTCAACACGAAACACAAAAGGACGAAACACTTTTGAAAATACTACACACTTTACACAATGTAAGAGATTCTGAATAAGAATATACGATTGACTCTGGTGTCGTATTTAGAGGGCAAAGAGTGATTGTACCAAAATCCTTACAGGAATCGGTTTTAGAAGAACTTCACCATACGCATATTGGAGTAACAAAAATGAAACAATTAGCTAGGCGTTATGTGTATTGGATGTCCATTGACAAAGATATCGAATGTTTTGTACGGTCATGTCCCTCATGTGCCTCTATTAAAAGCAATCCAGCAAAAGTTCTACTTCATCCATGGGAAGAACCAGAACAAAATTGGCAACGTATTCATATTGATAACGCCGGTCCATATCAAGGACATCACTTTCTTGTCGTCATTGACGCCAAGTCGAAGTGGGCTGAAGTAGGAGTATGTAAAAACGCACCATCATCATCATCAACAAAAGAAATGTTGCTCAATATATTTTCAAGAAATGGCTTTCCTGATGTAATGGTATCTGACAACGCAACTATTTTCAAAACTGAAGAGTTTACAACTTTTTGTCAGGATTCCGGTATATTTCAAAAAACTATAACACTATCAGATCTGTGTCGTAGCGAGCTTAATACAAGCATCATCTACGAGCAGAGATTTGCCACAGCATATAATATGCATCCACAGGCTCATCATTTAGTGCATTTGTTAGTGGGACATAACAGAACATAGAAGTTATTAAGTTTTACAACACTAACAAAATCAGTAAACGATGAAATTACAATTTAGCTATTTAACAATTTACATACACTAATTACGACTCTAGCATACAATTTCGCAGAGTATTTTTTAAACTACTTTTACTAACATGTAGTTCAACTACATCGTTATTTTTATTGTATACCCTACTCATACGACTAATGGCCTCATGCATACCATAGTTCTTTTTATGATTAGGTATATGTAATATATTTAATCTACGCAGGTTGTAGGAACCTCCCCGGGTATTAAAACCAATGGCACTTAAAAGATCAGGAGCATCAATTTGTCCTGATAATAATTGGTGTAAGAAAACCATGTCATTGTTAAGTCTACGTTGAGACAAAGCTAATAGTTGCAGCAGTTTAATTCGACACCTATACGGAGGCAAATTGTGCAGATCATCCCATGGAAGTCCTCTCAAAGCAAATCTTATGAATTTACGTTGGACTGATTCAATTCTATTCGAATGAACTACATAGAAGGGTGTCCAAACTTGTGAGGCATACTCCAAGTGAGGGCGAACTAGGCAATTATAGAGTGAAAGAGTGACATATGGGTCAGTAAACTCTTTTGACCACCTTTTTATAAATCCTAACATAGAGTTGGATTTATTGACGATAACGTTAATGTGTTTATTGAACTCCATTTTGGGATCAAAATAAACACCAAGATCTTTAAAGCTGTCTACACGACAGAGAGTGTGTCCAGATAGAGTATATTTAAAATTACATGGAGCGCGTTTTCGTGAAAATGACATATGCTGGCACTTTGTAGGGTTCAGATTCAAACCGTTTTTAAGACACCATATGGTAAAACTATTTAAATCGGCTTGTAGTGAAAGCGAATCGTTTAAATCTCCTACACATTTGAAAATTTTCATATCATCAGCATAAATCAATATTTTGCTATCTCGAATACAGGCTTTTACATCGTTAATTGCAAGTATAAATAAAATCGGTCCCAAATGACTTCCTTGAGGTACTCCAGATTGAGCAACAAAAGGGTTGGACTTGGAACCTCTAAATTTTACTTGGTATGTTCTCAATGAGAGATATGATTTAACCCAATTTATGAATCCTGGAGGGAATCCATACGCCTTAAGTTTAAAAATTACGATGTTATGTGATAACTGGTCAAATGCTTTGGAGAAGTCAGTGTATATACAATCTACTTCTTTTTTATTTTCCAAACTATTGGAACAATGATGCATAAAAGTTAATAGATTTGTTACAGTGGATCGATGTTTAACAAAGCCATGCTGTTCTTCACAGATAATGTTTCGACACAAGAATACCAATTTATCACAAATAATATGTTCAAATAACTTAGGAATGCAAGATAGTTTAGAGATAGGTCTATAATTAGAGATATCTCCTCGCTCGCCTTTTTTAAAAACAGGTGTTATAAATGCACTTTTCCATTGGGTTGGGAATACTCCTGTGGCAAGGGAGCTTTCAAACATATACTTAAGGTATGGCAAAAGAGCATCTTTGCATTGCTTTACGACTATTGGTGGGATTCCATCGGGCCCTGCAGAATAATCATTGTTTAATGAAGAGATATATTTAAGTAGTGTCTCATCGTCAAATGTAACATTGCTGAAACTAACTTGAGGATAGTCATTGAGATAGCTGAAATAATCCTCGTCTAAGACTGGAGGGGTATCAATAAATGATTTACTGAAGCTCTCTGCGAATAAGTTTGACACAATTAGAGAGCTCGATGTTTTTGAATTATTGGAAGAGAAGTTGGCTGGGTACCCATCCGTTTTTCTCTTCGAATTGACAAATCCCCAAAAGCGTTTTGGGTCACTTTTAAGAGCGTTCTCCATATTGACTATATAGCCATTATATAAATTACTAGACATCGCAGAGAATTCATTAAAGTAATTCAAGTACTTATCATAGTCGTATTGATTTTGGCTTTTAACAAAATTATTCCAGGCCCGGTTTCGTCTGTTTCGAAGAGATTTAAGCTCTTTCGTGTACCATGGGTGCTGGACTTGAACATTTTTAGAATGCCTGACTGGGATAGTTTTATCCATGCAATCTTTTATTATAAAATAGAAATTTTTAACAGCTTCTTCTAAATTGGAGAAGCCGTCAATCTTCATATTAGAAATAATAATTTCTTCAGATAGCCTTTGAAAGTTTGCTTTCCGAAAGTCAAAAGAGTACGAACGATCGTACGAGTCAGCGTTTTCGTACAGATGTCCGTCTATGTCAATGAAAATATCAAGTGGAGGATGATTTTTATCTATGTTAGTAATGCTGGTACTAGATTCTAATACTGCAGTACTAACAGAGTCAGAAGAAAAAACTAAATCGAGAATTCGATTATTATGATTTTTTATACAGCTAATTTTTTATACAGCTCCAGGTCACCCGGCAACAAATGGTTTAGCTGAAAGAAACATCCAGACAATCAAAAACAAATTAGCTGTCATGTCTAATGATCCGTCAACAATAACAGATAAAATCAGAGATATCATTTTCAAATATCGAGCAACGCCACTCAAAAACGGGAAGTCACCAGGATTACGTACTTAGGCAGACAAATTCGGATTCGGTTGGATGCATTGAAACCTACGAAGTTTCAGAAAACTCCCACTCCGTATATACCGTCGAGACAACTAAGCGTGGGAGAAAGGGTACAAGCTAGGTATTACAGTTCAAATAAATTGTTATGGAGGCCGGGTATCATTATAAAAAAATTGGGTCGTCTTCATTACATTATAAAACTTGATAATGGATAATGGACGTTCAAACGACATATAAATCAGCTACGTGCAACCGGCGTTCAAAACAAGAAGCCAACAATTACCTATTGCAACGGACAATTCCTTTCACCAAGAAGTACCAGATCAACAAATAATCTTCCAAGAATATAGTCCCAGCGACACAGGAAATCCATCATCCCAAAACGAAAATACTCCTGACATTTCAACAAGTCCAACCGTGCAGGACGAACTGGCTGAAGATGATATTCCTCCAGAACAGTCAGTCAGAAAATCAAACCGGGAACGTAGACAACCAGGTCACTTACAGGATTACGTCCTGGACCTGGATTAATTAATTGTAAATCTTATTCAAGCGTGGGAGATTGTTATGACCTTAAGTCTACTGACAGTGTGCACTGGCAGCACTGTAAAATGTCAAATGACGATCTGGTTGTTCAGTCTGTCATATTGTAGCAATACCCGCGTGTTAACCTTTTTGAATTACCTTTGTTATCTCCATTCTAAAATATGTAAATTAAGTATCTTATATTAATAAATTCATAACGATAACCACACTTCTTTTACTGGCTACAACACTCACACATCATTGCCTCCAAATCAGTACTACACTGCTTCAACTCCCTCCAAACACTCAGTTCCAGGAACAAAACCAGACTATGGTGGGTCCCCGGACATAAGGGAATTGAAGGTAACGAAAAGGTGATGAACTAGCCAGAAAAGGTTCGGAAACCCCCTTCATTGGACCTGAACCCTTCTGTGCAATCCCCAAATCAGCCATTAATCTGGTCATAAAAAATTGGGAACAAAACAAATGTGTTTCATACTGGGGAAACATCGCAGGCCTAAGACAGGCCAAAAGAGCTATTCAGCCCTTCAAATCAGATGCCAATAAGATACTAAATCTTCGCAGGCACGATATCAAAAACTTAGTAGGCTACCTAACTGGTCATCACGGTCTGCGATATTACCTAAATAAAATGCGTCTAGTCGACTCATCGGAGTGCAGACTATGTCTAGAAGAAAACGAAACAGCCGAGAATATCATATGTGAATGCCCGGCCCTTTACGGTATGAGAAGGGAATCTTTCTTCAGGGAATTTTTAAGTCCCGAAGAACTGAGAAAATCTTCGGCTGAAAGTATTATCACCTACATTAGGAAAGTAGAAGCGCTACTAACCTAAAAAACATCTGACGGCAAGCACAATAGATCTTTTAGGTCGATGTATATAAAGGCTGATCCATTTCTAGGTTCCCTACTTTTTTAAAGAAAAAAAACACAGAAAATTCAAATTTATGGAGAATGTTTATTATCATTTGAAAGAACATTCTTTGGCATTTATTTTTTGAAGATTATGTCTATCAAATGTTGGCCGTTGCTACGTCGCAGATGGTCCATCCGTTGAGTCCAATTTTCGATCACTCGTTCGAGCATTTCGACTGGTAACAGGCGAATGACACGCGTGATGTTTTCCTCCAAGGCCTGAATCGAAGCGGGTTTGTCGGCATAAGCTTTTGACTTTACATATCCCCACAAGAAAAAGTCTAACGGTGTGATATCACACGATCTTGGTGGCCAATCGACCGGCCCAAAACGTGAAATTATGTGCTCACCGAAATGTTCTTTCAATAAGTCCATTGATTGATGCGATGTGTGGGAAGTGGCGCCGTCTTGCTGAAACCAAATGTCGCCGAGATCACGAGCTTCAATTTCAGGCATCAAATAGTCGGTTATCATGGCACGATAACGGTCGCCATTGACGGTTACGTTCGCACCGGCATAATTTTTAAAGAAATATGGACCGATGATTCCACCGGCCCACAAACCACACCAAACCGTTGTTTTTTCTGGATGAAGTGGCAGTTCTTCAATCTCTTCAGGTTGCTCTTCGTCCCAAATGCGGCAATTTTGTTTGTTTACATACCCATTGATCCAGAAATGGGCCTCATCGCTAAACAAAATTTGCCTCGAAAACGTCGGATCTTCTTGGAACTTTTCAAGAGCCCATAGAGCGAAGCGATGTCGCTTGAGAAGGTCGAGCGGCTTGAGTTGTTGCACAAACTGTTTTTTGTACGCTTTCAATTTAAGATCTTGACGTAAAATGCGCCAAGTCCCATACGTCAGTCCGAGTTGCTGCGAACGGTGCCGAATCGACTCTCTACGGTCTTCGTGTACACTCTCAGCTACGGCCGCTATATTTTCTTCACAGCGTGCTGGACGTGGTCTATTCGGTCGAATATTATTCAATAATGAATGCTGGGTAGGCCGATTATGTTGACCATAAGTTGAGCGAAGTGCACGAAACACATTCCTCACAGAACGTTAATTTTCATAATAAAGTTGAACAATTTGTAAACGTTGTTCACGCGTAAGTCTTTCCATTATGAAATGCCAAACAATACTAAACAAAAATAACATGACAGCATGACACGACTCACACGTGATCTGTCAAAAAAGGCTATTGAAAAAAGTATCTCTACTTGGATCACCCGTTATTACTGCTTAGGGAAGTCAGAATTTAAAAAAAAAAAACATATTATTTCAAAATTGATGAACAAAATTATCAAAGCCACCAATCAACGGTCAACCTTCAGGGGTCGAATCGCGTCCTACGTGAACGGATCGGCAATCGTACGAACAACAATTACGTGATTCTTCGTAAGAACGAACGTATTGAGATTGTGTGGTAGTTGTACTAGAAAAAAATGAAAAAGGTAATGTTGTTGGGAAGAAAAATTCGGCAAAATATAAGTTGGAAAAAAATCATTTTACAAAATTAAATGGATTCGGCGTTGTTATTTTACCTAAGTTCGTCAGACGAAATGAAAAAAAAATTCGAATACAGCTAAGAGATAGCAGCAATTGTTCAATTGAGAACTATCTCTGAAAATGATGTACATACATAGTATATATATTTATAGATTTATAAGACGGGTTCGCTTGAATAAAAAGGCATTTTAATATGTATTTACGAAACTTAACTTCAGTGAGCTCTATTGAATCCTTGGACGCAGTACCTTTCGGCGTTGTGGCAGCCTTACCATCAGTCATTGGTAACACGGAACTTCTAAATGTTTTAGCATTTGTAAGTTCCTCAACTGATGCTTTCAATCCAGTTGCTTAAATTATTAAATTATGCTCTTCTGTGAGATGCTTGCTTCTCCTCATACGGTCCCACTTCCTTTTCTATTATTTATTTCTTTTTCGTCTTAAATGTTTGGTCAGCAAAAACCTCTAAAAAAATTAAATAATAAACAGCGACGTAATAAACTAAATGTGCTTTCCTACTTCCACGCTTCAACTTCTTTAACCTGAGGTCTTATAATACTTAACTTAGTTAAAAAGCTATCTCACATTTTTATGGATGTATAGTAGCTTTGCCTTGAACAGTATTTGGAATCGAGTTGTTTGCCAAGTCCGGCTAACTCTCTATGATACTCTTTTGAGTTTGATTTATTTTACTGTGATTTGTCTTAAAAATGTTTTTTTTTGTATATATTATATTAATTAATTGACATCTTTATAGGTATTTGACATTTATAAACCATTTAAAATTAGTAAACTTACATTTTTCTTCATTATTTTGCGCACACCAAAAATTACGAACACTACAAACCTATCGTATGGCATTAAGATTGAACTTGTACGTTCAGGCATCCGTTCACTCAAGTGGTGAAGCCAAATTACGTTAACAACTATACGTTCACGTATGCGATAATACCAAATGCACACATTACGAAAACGAGTTACTCGTTCACGGAGGTCGCGATTCGACCCCAGGTATATGCACGATAACCACGTGAAATCTAATCTCAAAGGCTAATTAATCGTGTCCACTGTCGTCGTTCTTGAAGTACAGCTGCATCCGAAAAATAAAATTTGATATTTTACTTTTGATTTATGTATACTACGTTCGATTTCGTTGAGATCGATAAACGATATTCTACTTATCGATCACATTTGATCAAACTTTTGTATTTAATAAAGCTCCATGCCGATTCTGAATTTCTCATTACTAACAAAATATATTTCGTTTTTACAAAAACCCCACACTATATTTTGACCCACCCTATACTAGTTTTCTATATGACTTTAAGTCACACATTGGGCGCCACTTATTTATTTTTAATTTATGTTATGATTCTCTATTTCGCAGCTGTCTGAAATGGTGAATCTTCATTTTCTCAGTCTTCTCGAAGCTCTCAAAGAGACTCAATCAACAGTTCTGGGTAAATTGCTACCTTTATGGAGTCCCGTTCTTTCATCTCAAACTCAGGTAAGCCATCTACTTCATAACAAGATCTGTATAAAATTAAAAATGAAAACGCTTCCTCCCACCAGCTTTCGGACACGCTTCATGTACGTTTGCAAAACGTTCGTGACTATGCACCCGACTATGATGAACAACATACCCATCACTCAGATGCTCTGCTGAAATGGCTACAGCGACTTCAATTCAAGATGGGACAGATCGAATTGCAGTCTTCGACAGCCACACAGTTTTATTCAATATAAATAACCAAAAAAATTAAGAAACAAACGCCATAGACTTAAATTAAGAGACTTGCATATTTACATGTTTAATTGTTACATTGAATGTCGTTAAAATATAAACAAAAACAAAATGGAAACCCAAAGTTTTATTCAAAAACTGTGTACACTACTCCTCCTGGAGTCTTCTCATCGTCTAGATCTTCCACTTCGTCATCCTCATCGATGTGTTGGACACCTTCGATGCTGACTTGCCGTAAACTGGGATCACGATACTTATTGAAGATGGGATTGTCTTTGCGGGCGGCTTCTGTCGGCACTTCGATTTTAAGATTGGCAACACGTTGTTGTTTTGCTGCAAGGCGGTGGGCGGCTTGTTTCTCTTGTAGATCCTGCAAATGTGGAAAAATGTTTTGATCGGTGGGGGAGGTTTTTTTTATGTTTTAAAATTCTGCGATGGCATGGAAAATGTTTTCGACTTCCGCGTACTAAAAGGAATAATAGGGGCTTAGCTCAAAACTCATCATTTCATCGGATGATATCATTTTTCAAATGGTGTTGTAGCAAAGGCTGTACGATTTTTTGAAGCTCTTTGTATAATTTTTTTTTAGGGCGTGAGTAATAGAAAAATTTGGAAAGATTGGAATGTATGCCATGCCAGCTCAAGAAGGATTTAGTCTGCAGTCCCGAAAATATCTCTAAGATTCACACTTTCATCGTATGTATCCGACAATAACAATAAGCACCTATTGCCCTTTCTGCTCACTTGGCGTTATCAAGTTATCTAAGAGATCTAACAGATGTTCTTCAATCCCCGCTTCCTTTTCCTCTTTAAGTCACAAACAAGATCAGGCCTATAACATTCAGTCCATGTTAAAAGTTCTGCCTTGACACAAGCACCTGACATAAAAGATTTATTCAGAGTTGGAGAAACTGTCGTATGGACGATTCATTTCTGGGTGTTGTGATGATAATCGTTAACCAGATTGTTATCTTGGACAAGGGGAAATGGTTGGATGTGGTAGAACGAGGGCAGACTCTGATTACCTATAACTTGGCAATGCCCAGTGGTTGTAACTGTGACCACACATAAAATGTGCATATTTTTACCTCCAAGTGGTAACCATCGATAAGTGCGAGTGTTGATAACAAGACAAAAAATAGCAACACTATATCCCTGGTAAGAATGGCACGGAATGAATACCCGGCTTGCCGTCCCAGGCGAACCTAAATGAGCTGCTTCGACATATTCGGACAACAGGTCATCTAGGAATCTCAAGGGTAAGTCAGACCCCTTGAACAGAGATGGCGGCGGATGAACCGAAAGGCCAACTGCAGCGCTTAATCTGCCGTAGTGGACACTGATGGCCTAGTTCCTAGGGGTATCAAATAAATTGGAACTGGCCCTCCAGGTTGGGGGTTGTGCTTTGGGTTAACTACCCACCCGTCGAAAAAAACCATATGTTACGAAGCAACCAATAGCCTTGGAAACTACTGATCTTATTGTTGACGACCTTGCTAAACGAAAAAAGGACAACGGCGTTCCTATATGCACCTGGAATGTGAGAACATTAAACAGGAGAGGTGCAGGCGAACAACTAGCGGAAGCAGATATTCCTGCCATCCAGGCAATACAATGGGATTGACCGGGAAAATAGAGGATGAAAAACTGTGACATCTACTTTGGACCGTGTTTTAGTGAGCAGAAACAGGGATTATTTGGATGCTGTGTTATAAGTGCTAGACTTAGACAAGAAGTCGTATGTTTCCGTATCAAGGCCAAATTCGTCAAAATAAGCCATATATGCGCTCACGCTCCGGCGGAGGAAAAAGATGGAATTGCGAAAGACTGCTTCTGGGAGATTTTAACGCAAAGGTAGGAAGAGAAGACATCTTTAGCAGTATTGTCGGAAAATATACCCAACACGCAACAAGTTTGGTAACGGACTTAGGCTAATTACTTCGCTGCGGAAAGAAATGCCACTATAGCCAGCACACGGTTTCCTCACCTCGATATCCATAAGGGGACATGGCGGTCTCCATACCAACGAACCGTCAACCAAATTAATCACATTGCGATGGACAAGAGGCACACATCCAGTATTTTGGATGTTGAAACATTCCGAGGGGCTAACATCGACTCGGACCACTACCTTGTTGCAGCCAAGGTAAGAATACGGATATCCATCACGCCACTGATCAGATGATAGTATGCCTGAAAAACGGAACCTCAGCATCGTTTGCCCGATCCACAAAAAAAGAAAAGAAAAGGAGACCCTCTGAAATGCGCAAACTACAGAGGACTACATACAGAGATGCCACTTATCGTAAAACCAAAAGAGAAGCAAAATAGTATTAAAACTAAGGAAGATCTAAATAAAAAGGTTGATCCAAGAAATCTTAGAATTTCAAACATTGAAAGCACACACAATGGCATTATTATAATAGAAACTGAAAGTAATGAAGAGGGGAATAAAATAAAAAGCGCAATCGAAAACAAAACGGGTGAAGGCTATGAAGTAAAAGTACCAAATAAAATTAAACCAAGAATAATATTAACAAATATGAAATTTAAAAGCAATGAAAATGAAATCACAGAAAAATTGAAAAAGCAAAACTCGGTAATAACAAACAGCGATTTAAATTTAATCAAATATTATGAAAACAAGAAAAATAATACCAAAAACTACAATGCTGTCATAGAAATCGACGCAGAATCATTCCCGAAAGTATTGGAAGCAGGGCGACTTAGTATTGGGTGGGAAAGATGTAAGGTATTTGATGGAATAGAAGTTATTAGATGCTTCAAATGTAAAGGATTTAATCACAGATCAAATGAATGCAAAAAAGAAGAAGAAATATGTTTGAAATGTTTAAAAAACCATAAAACTAATGAATGCCAAAAAGAAACGATAATAAAATGTATAAATTGTATGAGAGCAAATGAAAGACTAAATTTGGGACTTGATGATAAACATGTGACTTTTAGTAGATTATGCCCAGTATACTTAAACAAACTAGAAGCAAAAAAAAAGAGAATAGGATACTAGCAATTAAATATTTTCAAAGGTGTATATATTAATATCCAAGGGCTAACAAATAATTTTGAGGAACTCGAAATTATGGCAGAAAACAAACAATACGAATTTATTATTTTATCGGAGACACACCTAACAGAGAATAGTGAAGAAAATGAAATAATAATAAATGGATACAAAAACATACAATGTTTCTCTAATTCGACACGAACTGGGGGCAGTGCAATTTATGTAAAAAATGAGTGGAACGTTACAAACATAGTAAAAAAATCGTTCGATTTTCAAAGATGGTTTTTAGCATGTAAATGTAAAAATAATGGAATTGAAATCGTTTTAGTTGCAATATATAGATCGCCCAATAGTTCTGAAAGAGAATTCTGTAAATTTTTTGAAGATAATATTGAAAAACTGACTGAAACAACGAGCAACATTTTAATAGCTGGAGACTTTAACATCGATTGGTGCAAAGATCAACTATACAAAAGAGAAATTGAACGCATACTGAATGACAATTATCTAACGCAAAAAATGGAGGACTATTCTAGAGTTACATCTACATCAAAAACTATTATTGATTATGTAATAACAAACATGCAAAACATGACGGTATATGCAGACAGAAACTATAAAATATCGGACCATGAAAACATTGAAATTGTTATAAAAACGAAAGATATAATAAAGAAATATGAAAATACTATTGAAGTATGTGATTACAAAAAAGATCGTTTTTCACATGAACTAAGTAAATGGAATACAAAGTATGATGAAGAAAGAAACCTCGATGAAAATGCAATCAAAATCAATCAAATTATGAAGAATACGGCAGCAAAATTTATCACCAAAAGAAATAGTAGAAATGAAAAAAATAGATGGTTCAACAATGAACTTAAAAGTCTAAAAAATCAAAAAATGGAAAAGTATGAAAAAGCCAAAATAATTAACAACAATGAAAGCTGGCAAGATTACATATTAATAAGAAACAAATACAAGGTTAAAATAAATAGTGCAAAAAACATATATATAAACAACAAAATTTCCCAAGCAAACGGACAGAAAGAGATGTGGATGCAAATAAAAAAATTAGTATTGAAACGACAAAAAAGCAACATAAAAAACATAATATTTGAAAATGAAGAATATGATGATGAAACGAAAATAGCAAACAAATTCAATAAATATTTTATAGAAAGTGTAAAAGATATTAGTAAATCAATTGAAAATACTATATATAGAAATTACGTAGATCAATATAATACCATTTTCAAATTCCACCAAATATCGCTACAAGATTTAAAAACAGTATGCAAGTCATTAAAAAATAAAGCTGATTTCAACAAAGTAAGTCCTATAATGATACTGGATAACTGGAATAATTTAGGCAACACCATTCTGGAATTAATAAATAAATCGCTTTCAATGGGTGAATTTCCTAGCTCATGGAAAGAATCAATGATCACACCAGTTGAAAAAATTACAAACACCAACAAATGTGAAGAGTTTAGACCAATTAATACATTAATGACAATTGAAAAAATATTAGAGGCGATTGTAAAAAAACAACTAATGGAATACATTGAACGAAATAATATATTATCAATTTACCAATCGGGATTTCGAAAAAAGTACTCATGCGAGACTGCGGTAAACCATTTAATAAATGAATGGAAAAATTGTACAAAGCGAAAAAAAATAATTGCACTCTTTCTTGATTTTAAGAGAGCTTTTGAAACGATTGATCAGGAAATACTACTAGAAAAAATGTATCAATATGGTGACAAACATAAGGAACTTAATTGGTTCAGGTCCTTTATAACAAATAGAATGCAGAGGACAAAAGTTAATAATTCTACATCGGAATATATTAAAGTAGAACAAGGAGTTCCTCAAGGATCAATTTTAGGGGCACTCCTATTTATAATTTATATAAATGATATGCCAAGAACTATACAATTTTGCAAAAGTGTATTATATGCGGATGACACTCTTATATATGCTGAAGGAGACGACACTGAGCAATGCAAAAGCATGTTAGACAACGATGTGAAAAATCTAGTCTCATGGCTTAAGATGAATAAACTGAAGCTTAACGAACAAAAAACTAAGTTGATGACAATTAATATAGATAGCGAATTAACTATTGAAATAAATGGAAATACGATCGAAAATGTTAAAAGCATAAAATATCTAGGAATGATAATGGACAAAGAGTTAAAAATGGAGCAACACATCGATTATATATGTAAAAAAATAGGGCAAAACAATTGGATTTTTTAAACGTATCCGAAAAAGAATGGACTATATAACAGCGGTTAATATATACAACACTATAATAAAACCACATTTTGAATATTGTTCTACCGTTATGTTCTCATGTTGCAATCAAGGTCAAATCGAAAGATTGCAAAAACTTCAAAATAAGGGTATGAGAAGCATCCTGAAATGCAATCGCTTTACACCAATAAGGCAAATGTTGGATACACTGAGGTGGTTGGATGTCAAGCAGAGAATGGAACTGAATGCACTACTTACAGTTTTCAAAATAAAGTATGGCGAAGCACCAGCATATTTAACACGGGAAGTCAGACTTGTGAGTGAAGCTCAACCATACAACCTACGAAACGCGAATGATTTCCGACTGAATTTGCAGTTATCAACAGATGGTCAGAAGACGTTACTCTACAAGGGGATAAGGCTTTTCAACATGTTACCAACATATATAAAAAATGAAGAGAATTTTAGAATTTTTAAAACTAAATGTATCAAACATGTAAAAAGAGATATTTAAAACTACTGTAAAATCAACTGATTTAGAAAAATTTTATTATAAATGTAATTATAAAGTATTTAAAATACTAATAAGTATATATACTACTACTACTACTACATAATTCTCCTTAACATCGCCTACAAGATCCTATCTGCCGTAATATGTGAACGCCTGAAACCGTTAACCATCAACCTTATCAGTGTGGTTTTAGACCAGGAAAGTCTACAATCGATAAAATTTTCACATTTCGGCAGATCCTGGAAATAACCTAAGAAGTACAAATCGAAACCCACCACATATTCTTCGATTTCAAAGCCCCATACAATAGCATTTATAGAGACGAACTATACAGAGCCATGTCTAGTTTTGGTATACCGCCCAAACTCCGTCCGTCTGTGTAGGATGACGATGGAGAATTCTCCATCAGGGTCGGAAACGACCTCACCGACACATTTGATACGAAAAAAGGATTTAGGCAAGGCGATGCGCTGTCATGTGACTTCTTCAACTTGATTCTTGAGAGGATTGTGCAAAACTCCCGAGCCAACACCAGAGGCATAGATTTCCAAAAATCGGTGCAACTACTAGCATTCGCCGACGATATTGACTTCATTGGGAGGACTCAACGTGTTGTCATAGCCACGTTTGCTAGTATAGAGAAGGAAGCGGCAAAAGTAGGTAAATGAGAGTAAGACTAACTAAATGCTGTTAACACGACAGGACACACAACATTGACCAATTGGACAGATTGTCACCACTGACAGATATAACATTGAGGTAGTACGGGACTTTGTCTACCTCGGCTCCGCTATTATCTCTGGCAACAACATATCGTCAGAAATTTAACGAAGAATTACTCTTGCCAACCGCTGTTTCTTTGGGCTAAGAAGGCAATTTAGTAGTAAAGCCCTCACTCTAACTACTAAGGAGATCCTATATAACAACCTGATCATTCTAGTCCTGCTCTACGGCGCTGATGTATGGACCGGACCGTATCAAAAGCGGATGAAGAAATCCTTTGTCGATTTGTCTTTTGTCCTTGTCTTCGGTCCGTTTGCATTACGGGCTATGGAGACGAAGATTCAACCACGAACTATACGAGCTGTGGAGCAACATGTCCCTCCCTCCGCATTGGACGTTTAAGATGGCTAAGACATGTAGAAAGAATGGACACTAATACTCCGGCTCGCAGAGTCTTCGATTCCCAGCCAGACGTCGGACGCAGTAGGGGAAGACCTCGCCTTAAATGGTGCGCACAAGTAGAAACCGACCTCAACCAACTTGGAGTGCGCAACTGGAGGCAGTAAGCTAAGGACCGGGCTAATTGGAGAGGCATGTTGGTTGAGGCCCAGGATCATCCCGGACTGTAGCGCCACTTAAGTAAGTAAGGGCACAAAAATTTAAATACGTACGCTCGGTGCGAGGTAACTCTTCCCAGCTCCAAACGTCACCACCAAGAGCGGTGTCTACCTTTACTTCATTCATCATCTTGGTGAGAATCAAACACTCTGCAGGACGGAGCGCGTGCCAAAGTTATTCTTGAACATTTCTGCCTCTGTATAACCTCCCTGTGTAGTAAGCCCGGTCGTGCAGAATGATCGCCAATGGGCCATTGTACCGTAACGATCACTACCAACCTCGAGAGTTTCAACGTGGTAACATATCTCCGGATATGGTGCACATGGTTAGGTTTCTCTAAATACAGTAATCAGCAATATGTTGAGTATGGACGCACCTATTACTCACAGTAAATTTCACCATATAATGCAATATACCTGCCCAGCGCTGAAATAACCACAACTAACCATGCTTTCCAAACTCACCTTCATTTTGGCCAAATATTTTGTTTGAATTTCCACCGAATCCGTTAACGACAACATCTTCGCTGCTCCATGCTGAATGAGTGGTGGTGTTGCCGCTGTATTTTCCCAGTGCTTCCCCATTTTACGCAACTTTTCCTTCTCGGGATTGTGGACATTCGAAATGGTTGTTTGGTAGGGTTTGAATTTTTCTTTTGTTGCCGGAAGGTCAACTCCAATATTGACCAAATACTTTAGGTGCGGGTCGTCGTTACCATTGAAATGAGGAGATTCAGAAATTTTCTTTGCCAATTTTGCTTCGATGCTTTCAACCTCAGAGTTTGCAAGCGTTTCTGTCTTTTCGTTTGCAAACGATTTTATCTCTTCAAGGTCTTCCTGCGTGACTAGGGATTCTTCTTGTGGAATGACTATAACCTTTTTCTCATGCATGGCTCGCTGGGCTATGATTTTGAGCGGATCCATTTCAGCTTCATCGTCACTGTCAATTACGTCCTCGGTTGTATCACCATTCAGGTTGCCATTCCATTCCATTTTGTTTATTCGTTCCTTGCCTGTTGATGCAATGTTTAGAACAGAGAATTTCTCTGCAGCGTCATCCACATCGTAACGCTTTTCCAGTTCGTCGCAGACTTTTTGATAGAAATCCTTAATACGTTGTCCTTTATCGGGAAGTTTGTTAAGATTGGGTCTACGGGGAAATGGAATGCAAATAAGGATTACCGGCAACTAGTTAGTGGTGATTACTTACATTCTGGACATGAGCTTCTCCTCGCGGTCTTTAATTTCTATTAGTTGTGTGCGATGCAATTTTGTGATATCTTTGATGTAGTGATCGGATTTTAGTGCAGGCAATGCACCAGGTATTCTGTTTAATTCTGGTCTTGGAATCATTTTGAAAATTCAATTAAACAACGCAATTGGAAAGTTTTAGAATTATGTTTACGATTTTGCGGTGTTTTGGCGTATGTCAGAATTATTTTGACATTTCTAGTTTAGTAGTATTGTTCGATTTGAGAATTTGTAAACTGCACAGGAAGCCATTTCCCAGTGGACGGAACAATAAGTACTTATGTGCACATTTAAATAAATTATTTCGCTACAACCAGCCATATCATTTGTTTGCGACTTGGGGTTTAGTTTTCCAAGTATTAAATTCATCTTTCATGGTATTTATATGTGTTAGTGTATCTGTACACGAGAGCTCTTCCTTGCCGGCTGATTGTTCGGAACATTTAGCTTGCAAGTTAGGTCGACAACTCCATGAATGTTAATTTGGCATTTGGTATATTTTCTCTTTTATAGTGCTTACACACCGAATCATAAACTGAGTTTTTGGCAAAAAGTTTACGTAAACCACTGGATGCTTTCGCACCGACTCTGACCAGGTTTCGTTTGACATTTCAATCAGCTGTGAATTGTGATACTAGCTGCAACATTTGTGTGAAAATATTGTAATTGAATAATAAATTAATTCTAATATAATCAAACTAATATTAGCATTTGAAGTTCAAAATTAAACAAATCTAAAGATTTTGACAACAGTTTTTGACTCTCAAGCCCGCCGCTTGTTTTGTTTTTATTTCATATGGTGTGTAAATTTTTGAAAAAAAAAACATTTGTTTTGACAGCGAGTTCATCAGCTGTCTTGTGGGACGTGTGGAACACGTGTAGAATGTATGAAATGGTGTGTTCTTTCCAACAACCTGCAACGAGATGACGTCTGCGAAGTGATTTTGAGAAGGTTACGCCGTAACCTACTAGGTTTTGAGAACTGACAATGTATGGGAAAACTCGGTTTTCGATGAAGGTTTCAGGTGTTTTTGCGAAAACTCAGTTTATGGTTCGGTGTGAATGCACTTTAACATCTCTAAAGAAGCAATAAATTTAATACTTTCAAGTCTAAACCCAGGGTCAGCAAGAAAGCAATTGGCTCATATAAATTTGGTTCAACAACTCACGCTCGAGCCGTCTGATTGGCGAAATTACTTAAGGATGTATGGGATGACATACAATACATTGCTCCAAATGGTCACACCTATGATCAATAGATATGACAGGAATATGAGGCAAGCCGTAACCCCTAACGAGAGATTGACCGCGACTCTTCGGAATTTAGCAAGTGGGTGTACGTTTGAGGAACTGAAATTCCCTACAGCTATTTCACCACCGGTCAAGATATAATACCTGAAACCTGACACCTGTAGGAAAGTTGACACTTTGACAGATCAATCAAGAAAAAGAGATGTTAAACCCTACAAAGTGAATTGTATTCCAATATCGTTTTGAGAGAAAAAGAAAGATAAATTTTACAAAATGAAAAATAAAAGTGGAATACACCACTAAATGGCATCTATATGCTAGAAATACATTGACATGGCAACATCAAAAGCTACAGAGCCTATTTTTGATGATACAACACACATTGACAACATCGGAGGCAACGGAAAATAATTTTGAACTATTCCTATTCAATGTGTTTCAGGATAGTTAGAAGGATTCGGCCCTAGCAAGGTATCCGTCGGAGCGGAAAATTCTCCGATTTTGTACGATTCCGATGATTTTTGCTTCGAGGTATTCTTCCGAAAAGCTCTTCGGAATATTTCTCCGACATTTTGTAATGCATCCCAGCGAATTGCTTTGAAATGCATTTTTCGTTCAATTTTTGACCGCTAAGTGCAATTCTTTTTTCGATTTCATCCGACACAAATTCTTCGCGGAATTTGTTTACGAAGTGAAGTTGGTTAATAGAAAAATGTATGTAATTATATAAAACTATTTATTTAAGTAGATAGATAGATAGATAGATTCTTTATTTTTTTTTTTTTTTCATTTTAAGTAGTATGTACAATGTTTTTGCTTAAGAATACGGACATGACAATTCTGCCGTCTGCCGGATTTGACATTTCGTTAAAAGAACATGAAAAAGAAAATGATATGAACAAATTATAGTTATACGAGTAAGATAATATTATAATAACTTGCAGAACTGAAAGTATTTTCTAAAAGCTATTACGATAGCGAGCGAGCTCCATCTAAAATTTCATAGAGACTATTTAAAGACAGAAAACTTTCTTGGAATTATAAACGTCGGATCTCTTGTAGAATTGGGCACACCGCTACTTCTACTACTTCTCGTCTATTGCAAAGATTGCTAATTTGCTGTTGGTTGGATCTATGAGGAATACAGTTCAAGTTCAATATTTCAACCCTGGTTCTGAAAATGGTGCTTATAACTTCAGGCTTGAATTTGGTATTGAAGTAGCTTTTGGCAGTTAACAATTGGTGGTTTAAGTTTTTGTAAATTAATCTGGATGCTGATGATGATGCTCTCCTTAGGTGCTGGTCATAAATGATGTCATCAACGTTAGCTATGATCAAAGCAAATATATCCTGCCATTCGCTTACATTATTTGCAGATAGAGATACCGCAAGATTTTGTGTTGACGCCATCTGATTCCATTCCCTGAATGGAGAAGCATTGGTCTGTTTTAATTGAGCTAAAATTGATTTGTGGAGACTGTTTCCACTTCTCTTAATCACTCTTATCAAATAGTCCGAATGAGCTTTCAGATTTCGGATGTATATGGCACTTATATGGCATAGGTTGGTGTTGAGTTCGGTAATCGTAGTAATCGCTTGAAGAAATATCTCTGGACAGCTTCAAAACCAAAGGAGCTAACTCCAAAGACCTGTACACCGTAGCACAAGCAAGTGTTGACAGTCGCGTTAAGCACTTGATATTTTGATGATAGATCAACCTCTTGATTCGCGAAAAATTGAGGCCACATCAAGTTAAGAGCCAACTTAGCTTCACTACATTTTTCTTTCACGTGTTTGCCGAAGTTTAAGTTATATGTGAACAACACTCCGAGGTACTTGAATTCACGTACTACATCAATCCGCTCGTTGTTCAGTCGCCACGATTCCTCACGCAGTCTTCTCCTTTGGCGGCTCTTAAAGATCATTATCTTCGTTTTTAGGACGTTGATATGGAGATCCAATTTCTCACAGTACGATTGAAGTCTGTTAATTTGGAGTTGAAGCGTAAAGGGGTTCTCAGCCAACAGTACCAAGTCGTCAGCGTAAAGAAGGACCTTGATGAGGATTCCGGCAAAGCATACGCCTCCAGGGAGAATATTACATATATCATCAATGAACAGAGCGAATAGAATAGGGCTCAAAATGCAACCCTGAGGAACACCTGCAGATGTATCAAACCAATCTGACAACTTAGTACCATCCCATACAGTTGCACTTGATGAAGACAGAAATTTAAGATATAAAGTTAAGAACTTAGTAGATACTCCGAGCAACGCCAGTTTATGAATCAAGGCCTGCCTGTTGACTGTATCAAACGCTGCTTTGAAATCAACAAAACACACACACAACTTCTTGTTCTTTTCAATATATCTTCTGGCAATACTAGTCAGTGCGAAAATTTGATCCATGGTTGAAAATCCCGAGCGAAAACCAGCTTGAAATATGCTGAGGCGATTGGTGTCTTCCATCCAATTGGAGAGTCTTTTGTATAGTATTGTAGCGAAGATCTTTCTGAGTGAATTTAAAATAGAAATTCCCCTGTAATTATCCGCCAATCTTGCATCACCTTCTTTAAATATAGCACAAATAAGGGCTTTTGTAAAACTAGAAGGCACACAGGCATTATTGTAAATCAGGTTGGAGAATTTCACTATATAATCCTTGAGCTGTTCAGTTCCATATTTATAAAATTCTACTGGAATACCATCACTACCCGCAGCTTTGTTGTTCTTCATAGTTAGTAAAGAGGCTTCCAGTTCTCTTGTAGTTATTTGAATATCGAGTTCCGACATAGTAACGTTTTGTAATGCGTAACTTAAAGTATTAAGATTCTCCTCCGCTGTCAATAGAGTTTTAAAATGAGCAGCTAGAGTTTCAGCATCGAGAGCAATCTTAATACTTTGGCAACGCCCTATGAGTTCACGTACATTACACCAGAAGTCCTTCGAGTTTTTAGAGTATAGTAATTTGGTTGCCAGACTTTTTAGATACTGTATTTTTTGGGGACATGGCGGTCTCCTGATCAACGAACGGTCAACCAAATTGATCACATTGCGATAGATAAGAGGCACGCATCCAGTATTTTGGATGTCCGAACATTCCCAGGAGCTAACATCGACTCGGATCACTACCTTGTAGCAGCCAAGGTAAGAATGCGGATATCCACCACGCCACAACAATCCAGAAATACTGTGAACAAATTTAATGTCGGAAGACTGCAATCGCAAGAGACCGCCAAGACCTTCGCACAACGCGTATCCCTTAACCTCTCGATTAACACCATACCACCAGCATCGAATGTCGAAGAGCAATGGCAACGATGCCAACAGGCCATTAGATCAGCCGCAACTGATGTGCTAGGTTTCTCGCGCCCACCAGCAAGAAACCCCTGGTTTGATGAGGAATGCCGACAGATGCTCGCAGCCAAGAACGAGGAAAAGGAGACCCTCTGAACTGCGCCAACTACAGAGGCATAAGTCTCCTCAACATCGCCTACAAGATCCTATCTGCCGTAATATGTGAACGCCTGAAACCGTTTACCAACAACCTGATTGGCCCTTATCAGTGTGGTTTTAGGCCAGGAAAGTCCACAACCGATCAAATTTTCACACTTCGGCAGATCCTGGAAAAAACTCAAGAAGTCCAAATCGATACCCACCACCTATTCATCGATTTCAAAGCCGCATATGACAGCATTTATAGAGACGAACTGTACAAACTCGTCCGTTTGTGTAGGATGACGATGGAGAATTCTCGCTGCTCCATCAGGGTCGGAAACGACCTCACCGACACATTCGATACCAAAAAAGGATTTAGGCAAGGCGATGACTTGTCTTGTGACTTCTTTAATCTGATTCTTGAGAGAATTGTGCAAAACTCCAAAGCCATCACCAGAGGCACAATTTTCCAAAAGTCGGTGCAACTACTAGCATACGCTGACGATATTGACATCATTGGTAGGACTCAACGTGATGTCATAGCCACGTTTGCTAGTATAGAGAAGGAAGCGGCGAAAATGGGTTTAGCAGTAAATGAGGGTAAGACTAAGTATATGCTGTCAACACGAAAGGACACACAACATCGACGAATTGGACAGAACGTCACCATTGACAGATATAACTTTGAGGTAGAACGGGACTTTGTCTACCTCGGCTCCGCTATTAACTCTGACAACAACATCTCGTCAGAAATTAAACGAAGAATTACTCTTGCCAACCGCTGTTTCTTCGGGCTAAGAAGGCAATTTAGTAGTAAAGCCCTCACTCGAACTACTAAGGAGATCCTATATAAGACCCTGATCATCCCAGTCCTGCTCTACGGCGCTGAAGCATGGACCGTATCAAAAGCGGATGAAGAAATCCTTGGTAGATTCGAGAGGAAAATTCTTCGAAAAATCTTCGGTCCCGTTTGCGTTGACGGGCTATGGAGACGAAGATTCAACCAAGAACTATACGAGCTGTACAGCGACATGCCCCTGGTCAAAAAACTCCGCATTGGACGTTTAAGATGGCTAGGACATTTAGAACGAATGGACACCAATACTCCGGCTCGCAGAGTCTTCGATTCCCAGCCAGACGTCGGACGCAGTAGAGGAAGACCACGCCTTAAGTGGCGCGCACAAGTGGAAACCGACCTCAACCAACTTGGAGTGCGCAACTGGAGGCAGTTAGCTAAGGACCGGGCTAATTGGAGAGGCATGTTGGTTGAGGCCCAGGTTCATTCCGGACTGTAGCGCCACTTAAGTAAGTAAGTAAGTAGTATTTTTTTGACGGAACATAACTGCTTAAATTCTTTGTTGGCACGTACGTACATATTTTTGAAAGCATTAGCGTTTGTCGATCTGAATAGTTTCAAATATGTGAATGAGAGCTTACGGAGATTTCTACAATCTTTGTCAAACCGTTTATTTTTGGGCATGAACGAGACGTTGTAAGTCATTATTTAAGTAATTTTCACACTAATCGTGTGAATTTGTGTTTCCAGGGCGAGCTCAAAGGAAAAAACCACCCCTCAACAGTACCATCTTCGTAGTCGCATCTGTGTAGTACTTCTTTCCGATGACACATACCTCGAATGGAATGTGAATCTCCGACGAAGTATGCGTCGCAAACAATTTTCCGCTGCGACGGATACCTCGCTAGGGCAGATTATTTCTAGAATGCACAAAGTTTGAGAGCAACTAACTATACACTAATCCACACATCGAACAGATCTTATAAGACTTTCACATGTGTTCTATCAAAATGTCAGATTCACTAATCAGACACACCTAATATTGCACTTTTTGTGCAAGAATTGCAGCATCTTTGCCACATTGCTGACTAACTTCGTCATTTTCCGCAATTGTTGCACGTTCCAGTGTTGATTTAACTACGCTTCCCATTACCATAGAAGGTATAAAATACAAAATCCCATTTAAATCAACTAAAACTCAATTGGTTTTGTAGAAATGGCTGCCGATTCGGAAGTACTACTGGCCCAGTTCCAGGGGCTCGGTATGAGTGAACAAAAAGCCAAAGAAACTCTTAAAAACGCTAACGTTACGAGAAATCTACAATTGGCTCTGAAGGAATGTGATATAACGACACTGGCCGATGGAGTGGGTATGCTCTTATACCATATGGCATCCAAAATAAAGCCACAAGTCATTGGCGAGCTGCCATTGCTTTCCAAGTACATTGTTGCAAAGAAGTTGGATTCGATAATGCGAATTGATGCCGCTTTGGAGTACCTACTTAAAGTCGGCCACAAGAAGGACGGTTTTAACATTCTGGAGTTTGAAAAGGAATGTGGTGTTGGTGTTGTTGTCACTCCTGAAGAAATCGATCGCGCTGTAGAGGAGCAAATCCGACTGAACAAGGACGCACTCGTGGAACAGCGTTATCACTTCAATGTCGGCAAAATCATGCAGGAAGTACGTACTCAGTTAAAGTGGGCTGATGGTAAAGCTGTTAAGTCCGAGATTGAGGTGCAGATCTTTGATTTACTTGGACCAAAAACGGAGGCGGACTTAAAGCCCCTTCCGAAGCCGGATAAAAAGAAAGAGAAGACAAAGGTGGCTTCAGCTAAACCAGCAGCGGTAGGTGAGAAGAAAGAGGATGTAGCTGAGGCGGCATCAGATGGGGCGAAGACAATTGCAGAACTCATGAAGACAAAGGTGCACTTCCACGCACCAGGTGAGAACTACAAGACGGACGGCTATGTGGTGACAGACAACACTGAAGCGATTCTTAAGGAGCATCTACGTCAGACAGGTGGTAAAGTGCGCACACGATTCCCCCCTGAGCCGAATGGTATTCTCCATATTGGTCATGCAAAGGCAATCAACATCAACTTTGGCTATGCTGCTTCTCAGAACGGTATCTGCTTTCTGCGCTATGACGATACCAATCCCGAGAAAGAAGAAGAGAAGTTTTTCGTTGGCATCAAGGACATGGTCGAGTGGTTGGGTTACAAGCCCTTCCAGATTACCCATTCTTCGGACAACTTCCAGCAGTTGTACGAATGGGCTGTGGTGCTGATTAAAAAGGGCCTAGCCTACGTCTGTCATCAGACTGCCGACGAAATGAAGGGATTCAATCCAAAGCCGTCATCGTGGCGTGACCGACCGATCGAGGAGAGCTTGCAATTATTCGAGGACATGAAAAATGGAAAGATTGACGAAGGAGCAGCTACTTTGCGGATGAAAGTCACCCTGGAGGAGGGAAAAATGGACCCAGTGGCATACAGAATCAAGTTCATCCCACATCATCGCACTGGCAATCAATGGTAAGTTATCAGTTACATCATACCGTTGTTCCGGTTTACCATTCTATGCATTTTCCAGGTGCATCTACCCAACGTACGACTACACCCATTGCCTATGCGACTCTCTGGAGAACATCACGCACTCGCTTTGCACAAAAGAGTTCCAATCGCGACGATCCTCGTACTATTGGCTATGCAATGCACTTGATATTTACTGTCCCGTCCAGTGGGAGTACGGTCGTCTGAACATGAACTACGCCCTGGTATCAAAACGAAAGATTGGTAAACTAATCACTGAGGGCATTGTCAGCAGTTGGGACGATCCAAGGTTGTTCACATTGACCGCTCTACGACGACGTGGATTCCCCGCGGAGGCTATCAACAATTTCTGCGCCCAGATGGGGGTCACTGGAGCTCAGATCTCGGTTGATCCATCCAACCTGGAGGCTGCCGTTCGCGATGTTCTCAATGTCACAGCACCACGACGACTGGTTGTGTTGGAACCGCTTAAAGTAACGATTACAAACTTCCCACACGAGAAGCCAATTGATATTGAAGTTCCAGACTTCCCGCAAAACCCTGAAAAGGGCTCTCATCGCATCGTTCTGGACCGCATTATCTACATTGAACAAAGCGACTTCAAGCTTATCCCCGAGAAGGGATATCGCCGGCTTTCCCCTGAGCAATCTATCGGTCTGAGACATGCTGGCCTCGTGATCTCAGTGACAGAAGTGAAGAAGGATGCCGCCGGCAAGGTCATCGAGCTCATCTGCAAATGTGAAGAGTCCGAGAAGGCTGAGAAACCAAAGGCTTTCGTTCAGTGGGTATCTCAACCCATCGAAATCGAAGTGCGACTTTACGAACTGCTATTCAAGCACAAAAATCCCGAAGATACGAATGAAGTGCCCGGAGGCTTCCTTAGCGATTGCAAAGCCGAGACAATGACCACCCTACGTTCGTATGCAGACAAGGTTGTTGCAAATGTCAAGGTGTACGACAAGTTCCAGTTCGAGCGCATCGGCTTCTTCTCTGTCGACCCGGACACCAGCAAAGATTTAATTGTGTTCAACAGAACAGTAGGTCTCAAGGAAGATTCTGGCAAGAAGTAAATAAAGGCATTTTCACGTGTTTTATACTAAAAAAAATTATTTGTCTTTATTTCTTTCCCTCTACCATGATTATGTGGTATCCAAATTTGGTCTTGATAGGTGGGTCAGTGTAAATCGGATTGTTAATAGTCGAGATTGGCAGTGCGAATGCAGCATCTTGGAATGGACCAACCATTGCGCCACGAATTTGCCACCCCAAGTCACCACCTTGACGTGCCTTATCTTCACTGTAGGCTGCTGCGACTTCTTGGAATTTCTGACCGGCTTTTATTTTCTCCATAGCTTCCATTATCTTGCCCTGCTTCTCGCATAGGATGTGACGTACTTTAACCGCATTGCAACCTTTCTTCTCCTTAGCTATGGACGAAGTAAACATTAGCTGAATTCGATGTAATTTAAGTCGAAACTTACATTTTCCATCGTCACTTCCTGCGGCAGGCTTTGCTTTGGCACCACCTTTGCTATCCTTGCCTTTTGTGTCCTTTTTGGGTGGCATTGCGGCTTAACTTTTGAAAAGAATTGAAATATTTCGACATATTTTTGGTTGACGTATCATAACTCGAACGGTGATAGTTCTGTTCGATTTGGAAAAAATTGTGACACTAGGTACGTTCGTGGTATGTACGAAGAGTAGGTAAGAGATGAATAGAGTTAAGAAAATATATCTACCACTGTATTAATAAACGCTGATCAGCAAATCAATGACTGAGTTATACCTGAGTATCTGAGTTAAGAGAATTTAATTTCTTCAAGACGAGTGACATTACTTGATTTTTTTTTATATAATTGGCGCGCGCTAAAGGGATTATTAATACCCTTATGGTGTTTAAGCACAGCGCGGGCATTAAGGAAATACAGGAGTAGAGAAGAGGAGATACCGATGTGCGTTGGTTTTGAATTTCTGTAAATTGTAATGGAGAGGAAAAACTGAGTTTGGTAAAACATTCCACATTCGTGTTGTTCGGTTAAGGAATGAATCTCTATATTTCATAGTACGTCCGAAGATAGGCTTTAAGCTAAGTTTCCACTTGCCATTTTTTAATTGACGAATGGCGTATTTCTATGTCATTGCGAAAAATGACAAGTGGAAATAGCCGAAAATTGACAGTCATTTAATTGACTGTCAGGCCTTGTCAATAATTGGCAACGAAAGTGGAAATAGCAAAATTGACGAGCAAAACGTCACTTGGTCATGAACTGGCAAAACAAATTTATTGGCATTGTGTTGAATGGTTTGTCAATTGAATGGCAAAGAAAATACAAAATATATTTTGCTGCGGAAATTAAAAAAAAGTATTAAGTGACATGTCAGCTGCAGAAACAACTGGAAACATGGTAATGTATTTTTACTTTACTATATTTTCTAATCTTTTAAAAAGGAGTATATACATTCGATTACATTTAGGATGATGCAGTAGAAGAAGGAAAAAAACGAGTGAGAAAATCAAGTATGGAATGGAGTGTGCAGTCCTCGCTTGATCTCATTCACAACGTTGAAAAATTCGACAACATTTGGGACTCCAACAGCAAGCTTTATAAAAATCGAGAAATAAATAACAACTCGTGGGAAACTATTTCAAAAACGCTTTCCGTTCCCAAATGTGAAATTATGTTACGATGGAATGCTCTTCGTAGCAATTATCAAGTAAGTAAACAATCTTTTCAATGATTCATTTATTAAATTCAAATTATTTTATCTCATACAGACATATTTAAAAATAAAGAATGAAACTAAAAGCGGACAGGCTGCAAACAAACCAAAGCGAAAAAAAATGTCCATTCGTCAACTGAAGTTAAAGGTGCAAATGGAAATAGCTGTCCATGAACTGACAAATGCATTTGTCAAAATTTTATTGTCAATGAAATGACAAACGATTTTGTGCCAATTATTGACATACGTGGAAATGAACTGGCAATATTGTCAATTAATGACATAAACGAGAACTGTCAAACTTTGTCAATTTAAGGGCATGTGGAAACCCAGCTTTAGGGTGAACTGATTAGCATTCGTGGTACGGCGAGTATTACGGTTGAATTGTTGAAGGGGCGGAATGCAGCTGGCTATTTCGTTAGAGCATTTGTTGTTGTAATAGCGGTAAAAGAGTGTAAGGCAGAAGACATTCCTACGATGTTCGAGCGAAACTATGGAGTACGCTATGGTTGGATCTCATATCAATTTTATTGCTTTTGTATCCTATCTAGTAGGTGCATTGATGTTTTGGCTGCACCTGACCATATGTGGGCGTTGAACTCAAGTTTGGGGCGTATGTACGCTTTATATATTGAGGCCAGATCAGAAGGGGTGAAGTATTTCTTACATCGATTGAGGAAACCTAGACATTTTGCTGCATTTTTGGCGATTTCGAATATGTGGTCGTTCCAACAAAGGTCGTTACTAACACACATACCGAGCATGGAAAGTTTTTCGGTTTCGACGATGCAAGTGCCACTCATAGATAGTGGCTGTAAAGTTTGGTTTCGCTTGGATGACAGAAGACAGCATTGCGTTTAGGAAGCATTAAATTCCACTCTATTAGATTTACCCCATTTAATTATGCTGTCAAGGTCGGAATTTAATGAACTTAACATATTTTGTCGTTTTTCTTCCACATCCGAAGGTGAGGGGCTTGAATTCGAGAACGAATATGAAAAGCTGAGGGTACTGTCATCAGCGAAGGAATGGATTGGATTAGAAATTGCAGACAATAGGTCATTAATGAAAATGAGGAAGAGTGTCGGAGACAAAGCTGAGCCTTGGGGAACACCAGCATTTATTTGGTGAGTAGCAGACTTGAAACCGTCCAAAACTACTTGAATTGAACGTTTCGAGAGGTATTTTCTAATCCATTGAAGAAGAGTATCATCGATACCAAAAGCACGCATTTTCGACAAAAGGGCTTGATGCCAAACCCTGTCATTTTGTTCTTCTCAAGTTCTCATTGCAGTTTTATTAAATTTTTTTGAATATAGTTTCATTCGGAGCTATATTTCCTTGCACATGGCTGTTATAAGAAGTGTATACGAAATAACTATACAATATCTCTCAGCCAAGCCACAATTTGCAGAAACGTTGCTTATATATATTCACCTTTGCTGTGGTGAGTTTCGTTGTGACTTTTCTTGTGAGGATTATCGGAGAATCCGACAAATGTTATCGAGTCACAATAATCCTCACAAAGAATAGTCACAAGAGCTTGTGACTTTTGATTCCTCACAAGGGGGAGAATCAGGCTGTTAGCCACGTCTGTCCGTCCGTCCGTACGTCACCAGTTTTTGGGCCTTAAATTATGAGCTAGAATGATGAAATTTGGTACGCGTGCTCTTTGTTTCTCCCAGCAGAAAAAATGTTAACATTTTTGAAATCCGCCCACTGCCAAACCATTAAAATTAAAAAACTCAAAGTTTTTTGCCACGCTCACGGCGTGAATGCGTAAATTTTCACGGAGTACTTTTCCCAATATTCGAAGTCAGATTAGAATATGGGAAAAGGGAATAGGGAACAAAACTCCTGGGAATTTTTCATTTAAACTCCCATTTGACCACCCGCCCCTCTAATGTTGCCTTGATGACACATTCATATTAAAGATCAACTTCTAAACACGCAGCCCACCAAATTTCATACAGATCCGTTGAGCCTTTACCGATTTATAAGAAATTTGTAAAACCTGTTTCACAGCTGCCTACTGTTTTTGTTGATAGCCTGGTGTTTCACCCAACACATTACCATAGAAATCCAGATATTAGGAACTGTTCTTTAAAATGACATGGTGCTTTTTTCAGCGGGTGGTGGTGCAATGGGTATTTCGTCAATTCTTCATTCGGAACGTCATAACGCTAAAGTACTATCACGACTTGAACTTGAATGAAATTTGGTTCCAAAGTGCATTACTCTTCAAATGATATATAAAAGAATTCTATATACTTCGAATGTAAAAAAATAATCGCGAAAATGTGATCACATTTGTACTAAAACTCCCATGTTATAAAAGTGTAGAAAACAGAGTTGTCGCCATAAGTGCCAATTTGCCGAATTGGATATAATTTTTTATTTTTTTTTGAATATACTGATTTGTAACATATATTGCACAACTGACACCTATTAAACCAACACAAACAGTCTATATTCAGCCACTAACATAAAAAAGGAAGGTTTTCTATCATAAAATCATTAGTTGAATTTTGCACTCCACTACTTTACCCCACTAGTAAAAGAGGGCTCGACACCAAATAATCTGCCGCCTATGAAATGATGGCTGGAGCATGTCCATATTTCGTTTGCGTAGGTGCTGTCAAGTAAACTAAAGGACCGTGTTCACTAAAGGCCTGCTCAGAATGCATATCTATGTAGTTTGTATCTTGCATCGCTGTCAAAAGAGAGACACATTTCTTGCATGAAGTTGCCCTCTATTCAACTTCAAGCTATAGATTCATAGCTTGAACTTGCCTTGTTTTTAACTTTTTACACAGCTACAAGTATCAGCTACAGATATGTATTCTGGGAGGCCCTTTAAAGCTCATAATTTGGTTATTTTAGGGCTCAGTTATAGCAAAGATTATGAATTCTATACAGATAACACACTCCATTTAAGAAAAATTGTTCTATGGCGGGCTGTGCCAGCACAGTTTTTTGTTCTTTTTTTTCATGTGTTTTCATGCACACCGCCCGCCCGTAACATGATACTGCAAAATGTTCTGTGTTTTGTTCTCAATGCGTCATTTGTATTGAATTCATTATCTTTGGTAATAGCTATCATTGAACAACTTCACTGGAACATAGAACATGATAGAATTACAATTTTACCTCCATAGGAATCGTAGGAAAATTCCGTTTCATTTGGGTGGAACGACAAACATTACTTCACAAAAATAAATCATGATCAGTGAAAAATATAAAGTGATTTTCAGCGACAACTACAATTCAAAATTAAAATATGTTTGGATAATAATGTTCTAAAATTCATAAGCTTTGTTTTGACACAATCTCGCCAATGATTGAATTTATAAAAAAAACCGCAAGAAGTAATGGCTAAAACACAATCACGCTTTGGAGCTTCGCTTTACCAACGTTACGCCCAACTGCTTTGCGCACGCTTTGACATATTTATTTTCTCCGCAGTTTCAACTTCTGCTACAAAAATGGGGGAAATGATTAAAATCTTTGCCAAAAATATCGTACTCCACAACCTTCTCAGAAATTAATCCAGAAAACAACAAGAAATATTTCGACAATTCACACTTTTTCCAACCTTTGCTTTGCCCATGGCGCTTTACAGCAACGTTACGTTTAGATTTTACGTTCTTCATTTTGAGGTGGAAACTCAACGCCAGGCAAAGCTAAATTGGGATAGGTAACATTGATTTCATATGGTTGAACTAGGTGCGTCAGCCAATCTAACGCACCAAAGCCATAAAAGAAAATTTCCAATGATGTTTTTCAATGACAGCTATAACTGGGCCCTTATGGGTTTTCTGGTGGACCATTTGGAACATATTTACTTTAGCTGCCAATCACTTTTTGCACTTTTTTTTTTTATTCCACTCATTAAATTAAGCTAAAAATTTAGCAATTTTTTATTTTTGTCGCTCTCAATTATTTAAAAAGTTATTAAACAATAAAAATTCCAAAAATCCCTATGGAAATCAACCATCTTTTGACAGTCCATACAAAGTTCAGTGATAAGCAGCATTGCCATATATACTACATATTCCCCAAAATGGTAAAAAAAAAATAAAAATAAAAATCAAAGAATTTTAAATCTCCACGCTCCACAGTCCACGCTCACGTAATTTCGTTTGTTTGTAAAGTCGTCACGCAGGCGCCTAAGTCAACAGTTTTTGTTTGTTAAACAGTACCCTCGGTGGCCCGCTTCGCGGGAACAAAATGTTTCAACTCTCTTTCTGGGGACAGTCCACGCTCACGCAACTTCGTTGCTCCGCTCAGGGTATGTAAAGTCGTCAGGCAGGCGCCTTAGTCAACAGTTTTTTTGTTAAAATATTTTTATTTGTTATGTTTTTTTTTAACATGGCAATGCTGCGTACACCACAGCAGAAATAAAAAAAAGTGTCAAACTACATACAATTTGTATGAAATTATAACCCAAAAAGTGCAATTTTGTTTTATGAATAACTTTTAAACTAAAGCTTAGTACGCAGCTCGCGCTAAATTTTATCTTTGCTAATCTCCACTTGTTTTCTCCAATCCAAAGATAAATGCTCGCTAAATTCGTACACAGCATATAGATGAGTCATGGAAATGTCATATATTCGCAGATGTCAGTAATATTATTATTTTCTTTGTTAATAAAGATGTCGTCTTCCTCGAGAAATTCTTCCATCAAATATTCGTCTTCATTTTCTTCCATTTTGTTTTTATTTTTCATTAAAATTTCGCCGATTTAAATGCCTCGCACATTAATTTCGCGAGATAAATAAGTGGAGACCTGTCTTCCGCCGAGTATAACACTTTTCGTATAACACATAATATTGTTATACCCTACCTACATTTTGTGTGTCCCATCTTTATGAAGTTAAGAATTTATCTCGCGAGCTGCGTACTGCACTGATAAATTTGCTCGCTAAATTTTATCTCTGTAGAGATTTTTGTATGGGAGATAAAATTTAGCGCGAGCTGCGTACTAAGCTTAAATGTGAGCGACAATTTTTAAAAACATATAAATGATCAGTGCGCAGAGACGAATCGATTAGTAAAAAAAAGTGCAAAAAGGGAAAGGCTGCTAAAGTAAATTTATGCCGATCGTTCCCTTAAAGTGTCTGCAGGCTACAATCTATTTAGTTCCCAAGGAACAACTTGTTGGTTTTAAGAAAATAAAGTCAAGTCTAGAAAATTAATTTGAACTCCACAAACGTCTTTTCAATTCAAACACGACAACTGTAAGAACCGATTCGAACGATTCACTAGACGCACCCATTCGAAATAAAATAAAAACGCGCGCAAGCCATCTTCAAATGCTCTCCATCACAACTGTCACTTATTTGCACAGTGCAACTTCCAGACTGGGCAAAAGTTTTTTTTTATTTTAAAATAGCCGCTTGCACCGTACACAGTCGAGAGGTAAAGGTTTTTTTCTTCGTTCATTTAGACCAACATTTTTTTTCTGTTTGAAAAGTAGTGCGGTAAACTACAGGTTCGAAGTTTGCTTGGGTGTGGTTTGTAGCCGTTTGTAATTTGCATAAATAATCTTTATTTTGAATCAACATTCAAATAATTTGCGAAAATCATCAAACAACCATTTTTTTGTGTAACTGTAAGTACTTGGAAATAGTTGAATCATTTTTCTACATGGGGGTTTCTTTTGTGGGATCGCTTTGTCTGCCCGAATGGGGTATCTGTGAATGATATCTAATTTTAACTGGATACATCTGCTTTCTGATGGATATTGTTTCGTTATATGTTTGCTTTCACTTGTTTGACCTTCTGCTTACTGTTTTTGGGAAGGTGAACAATCAAATTTAATGGTGCAGCAACGCACCAAATATAATATGGATGAGCGGTGAATTAATTACAAAAATTTATCCAACCTCATCCCATTCGAATTGTCTTTGGAAATTCTGTCTTCTCATATTCAGTATACGGTTCTATATATGCGCAGACTAAAAATAAATGCAGTACGGTACAAACTGATGGTTTTCTCTTCTTCCCTTTCCCCAGTTCGTCAGTGTATTGTTCCGTTTGGTAGATTTTCGTTTTAATGTGTTTTTTTTTTGCATTTTCTCATAATCCGCAACTGTTTCGTGTAAGGTAGTCATCATCACGTCATCGCGGTAGCCCCAATTACTTCATATCTCTCTTCCCTTCCCTTCCACTTTTGTAGCAGCGCTGTCTGTTTTTGCAGTGAAATCGTGGAAAAGCACATAATGCGCGCCTCACACATACTTTGTTCTCATTTGTGCCCTTTTCTTGTATCTTCTTTCAGCACCAGTAAAAAAGAAAACGAGCAACCATGACTTCCACTGAATTGAAAATCGGTCTCACCAACAGCAGCCGTCCATCTAGCCGCGTTCTAAAGCCACCAGGCGGTGGTCATACAAATCTCTTCGGCGAAGTTGATGTCAAAGTCAATGCACCACGTCCCAAGTACAATCAACAAAACTCGTCCAATCTGAATGCCTGCATGAACTCTATCGATCCGAATCTGGTCGTGGAGAAAATTCAGGCCGATAGTACTGTTCATGTTGAGCAGGCTGCTGCTGAACCAGCACCAGCACCCGAATCCAAGAAGTCACCAACATCTGTGACATCATCGTCGTCCAATGACAGCCAACAGAAGGGTAGAATCCCACCCGGTGGCTTCTCATCTGGTGGCTTTTGGTAAAGCAGCAACCAGCGCCTTTATTGCTTTCAAATGCGTTTAAGCGGTTTTGTAGGATTTTTCGATCATTTCGCAATCTTATTGTGGAAACCTCTGCTCTATTTTGATCTGCTTTTTTTATTTATTGTATTTTTGTATACCTTACCTTACTTTAAAAAAGAAAAAAACAATTTCCGTTGTATGTCTGATGAATGTCGAAATATCTCGTACGTTAAGATCACCCACATAACCCTCACATCTCACCTAAATCATCACCATAACGCAGAAGATTTTATATATACAACTGTAAGATGACAAATTAACACATTTTTATGTAAATTGTTCAATCCAATTCGGATTAGTTAACAAAAGACAAGCATTTATCTATTTTATAACAAAAAAAAAATTCATTCATCCAATCTATGTTTTTGTTTTGTATTTCATACCTTTATTGTCAAAGCTTTTATGTGAATATTTAAAGAAAACACTTAATAAATATAAAAACGTAATTTTTACTCATAAAACCTTACGCCCAGCTTTTGTATGAAATGAAAAGTTTTTTGATTTTTTTGTGGGTAAAAGGCGTCTACTTTTTGTTTGTTTTTTCAAATAAACAGAAGGTTTGCATTTCGATTGATATTCCTCTTCATATGACGTGTGTGGGCTTATCTTTAGTCGGTGAACTATGTATTTTCGTATTCGTAGCGTGTTTTAAAGTGGTGACTCATTGGTGTTTTGGCTAACTACCCTAACGGTCGAAATGTTTTACATAGGGTGGGTAGCCAATTTGGATATATGATGGGGGGCGTTGAAATGGTGACGAAGCACAGCCGCCTGATGGTCGAATTGGTTCCAGACACGCGGATATTAGTCGCCGCCGTATATCATTAGATACGCAAGCAACAGGCCGGTTTTAGTCACGTTATATGATGCAATGATTTGATAGGGGTTGGTGAGGAAAAACTACCCGTGAATGGGAAAGACAAAGTAATTGAAACAGCAACCACGAATAAGAAATTAGCTTTCAGGATATAGGCCTTCTTTCTAGAGTTGGAGGAATACTTATTCTATTGCGGTACTAGGATTCCAGCCAACATAAGGACCGACCAGAACGCTTATCTGTAGTTGGTATCTGTTGCTGAGTGAAATGTTAAAACAAGGCAACCCATAAGCGCTTACACAATGTGTATCTTCGTGAATATGTAACTTGAAGTTGAATAGAGGCAAAGAGTATACAACTACAAGAGTGCGCATACAACGAACATTTTCTATGATGGGTACTGATGTTGAAACCCCAGTGCGCACATTACCATGCCAGCATCAAGCAACAGCATAGCCGATGCATACGAACGCCAAAAATTCCCCTCGCACTTACCGTCCGCGTCGGAAACAGCTACAACATTTTTAGCTGTGATGAGTACTCTATAGTTATATACCTCTTTGATAGAAGGCAACTTCATGCAAGAAATGTATCTCTCTTTTGACAGCGATGCAAGATACCAGCTACAGATATGCATTCTGGGAAGGCCTTAAGTAAAGTACGAGGTTGGCGCCTTAAAATGTTGGTTACTTGGCGATGCGAAGTATAACCCATCCCACTCTGGTTTCCAATCCGATCCTTCCCTCTATCAAAGATTGTCGTCTGTTTATTACACACTTTCTCCGTACCTTTTGGTCTATGCGTTAACCAACCTTATTTCGCATATCGTTCGTTACGACAATTCAGGCATTGGTTCCTAGAAGTCAAATGGTAGGCAAGGCGATTATAAGAAACCTTGAGTTTCTACTTAGCCGATGCCTACCAACTCCGACGCTCAGCCTTCATGTGGCGACCGCCGAATGCCTAGTACCTTGACCATAGATAGGATCTCAGTACCTGTGTAAAGTCTTGACGGCAGCAGATGACAGCGGGGAGAAAGCGTGTATTACCGCGAATGGCACATATGCTATTTCCAGGTGGTATAGGAAGAACGTCCATGTTTGAGTCAACGGTGGCGTCTACAGTCTCAGTTATAATGGACAAAGTGAATAACCTAGATGAGCTGCTTCGACATATTCGGACAACAGGTCTTTAAAGAATCTCAAGGGTAAGTCAGGCCACTTGAACAGAGATGGTGGCAGGTAAGCCGAAAGGCCAACGGCAGCGCTCAATCCCGTAGTAGATACTGATGGGCCCGTGTTCTATGGGTACCGAATAAATTGAAATGGCCCTCCAGGTTGTGAGTTGTACCTTGGGACAACCCACTCACGGAAAAAAACCATGGTTACGAGGCAACCAAGAGCCTCGGAAAGGACTGATTTCATTGTTGACGACCATGCAAAACGAGAACGACGTTCGTATCTGCACCTGGGGCTCTATTACATACAACGAAACGAACGGCAAGTAAACGAAACAGAAGTAAACGATAGTCACGACAAAGCGCGATTGTAAAACGAGAAATGCCAGTCGTAAGAAATTACGAGTATCGTAAAATTAAGAACGATACTCGTTTTATGCAATCGAATTTCAACGAGAAGGAAGTGATTTCAACGATATTTGTTTTATAAAATATGGAGAGGTGCAGGCGAACAACTAGCGGAAGCTTTAAGCTGCTACAAATAAGACATTGCTGCCATCCAGGAAATTCGATGGAATAGGCCGTGTAAAAAGAGGATGAAAAACTGACATCTGCTATGGACCGTGTTATAGCGAGCAGAAACAGCGACTATTCGGATGCGGATTTGTTATAAGTGCCAGACTTTGGCAAGCAGTCTTAGGTTTCCAAGACATGAGCGAACGCATTGTAACAAATTCGCCAACATAAGCCCTATATGCGCTCAAGCTTCGACGGAGGAAAATGATGATATATAGAAAGACTGCTTCTACGAGCTCCTTGACAAATCCTATGAGCGACTACCGAAGTACGGTGTTAAAATTGTGCTGGGAGATTTTAACGCAAAGGTAGGAAGAGAAGACATCTTTAGAAGTATTGTCGGAAAACATAGCCTACACGACAACACGTCTGGTAACGGACTTAGGCTAATTGATTTCGCTACGGAACGAAATGCCACTATAGCCATCTGACGGTTTCCTCACCACGATATCCATAAGGGGACATGGCGGTCTCTAGATCAACGAAACGCCAACAAAATTGATCACATTGATAGACAAGAAGCGCGCATCCTGTATTTTGGATGTCCGAACATTCCGAGGGGCTAGCATAGATTCGGTCCACTACATTGTTGCAGCCAAGGTAAGAAGCCGGATATCCACCACGCCACAATAAACCAGAAATACTGTAAAAAAAATTTAATGTCGAAAGACTGCAATCGCAAGAAACCGCCAAGGCCTTCGCGCAACGCGTATCACTTAACCGCCAAGACCTTCGCACAACGCGTATCCCTTAACCTCTCGATTAACACCATACCAAGCATCGAATGTCGAAGAGCAATGCAAGATGCCAACAGGCCATTAGATCAGCCGCAACTGATGTGCTAGGTTTCTCGCGCACACCAGCAAGAAACCCCTGGTTTGATGAGGAATGCCGACAGATGCTCGCAGCCAAGAACGAGGCCTACAAGGCTAAGATGCAGGTGAAGACGAGAGCTGCCATATAGGCAAAGAAGAAGGGAAGAACATCGGCTTTTCAGCAAGAAGAAAAAAGAGCAAGAAAAGCGCGCGATCGAGGATATAGAGAGGTGCCACTCCAGGAACGATGTTCGCAAGTCTTGAGATAAGCTTTTCTTGACAGTTGATACTACTCGGATGATTTGTCAGTTCATCACGAGAGGAGGGCCAGTGAAAAATCATTCAGGTGTTGCTACGGCTGGGAATCGAACCCAGACCTTCTGCGCGGCAGTTCATCGCACTAACCATCGCGCCACTGAGCCCTCGTTCGCAAGTCTTACCAAAGTGTAAAACGTCAAAGCCAAGGATACAAGGCTCGACCAGAATCCTGTCGAGATGAACAAGGAAATATTGTAGCTGAGACACAGTCGATGCTGAGGATATGGAAGAACCACTTCTGCAGACTGTTAAACGGCGATGACGAACAACATTCCGCTGTCAGGCAGAACGAACCATTCAATATTGGCAACGACAGCGAAAACTGCCAACCACCCGACCTGAGTGAAGTGAGGATAGCAATATCGAAACTCAAGCTTAATAAGGCTGCCGGAAATGACGGCCTTCCCGCTGAGCTTTATAAGGCCTGCGGAGATGACTTGGTAAGTAACATCCACCAACTCATAAGCCAAATCTGGTCGGATGAAAATATGCCTGAAGAATGGAACCTCAGCATCGTTTGCCCGATCCACAAAAAAGGAGACCCTCTGAACTGCGCCAACTACAGAGGCATAAGTCTCCTCAACATCGCCTACAAGATCCTATCTGCCGGAATATGTGAACGCCCGAAACCGTTTACCAACAACCTGATTGGCCCTTATCAGTGTGGTTTTAGGCCAGGAAAGTCCACAACCGATCAAATTTTCACACTTCCGCAAATCGATACCCACCACCTATTCATCGATTTCAAAGCCGCATATGACAGCATTTATAGAGACGAACTGTACAGAGCCATGTCTAGTTTTGGTATACCGCCCAAACTCGTCCGTTTGTGTAGGATGACGATAGAGAATTCTCGCTGCTCCATCAGATTCGGAAACGACCTCACCGACACATTCGATACCAAAAAAGGATTTAGGCAAGGCGATGCGCTGTCATGTGACTTCTTCAATTTGATACTTGAGAGGATTGTGCAAAACTCCCGAGCCAACACCAGAGGCACAATTTTCCAAAAATCGGTGCAACTACTAGCATACGCCGACGATATTGACATCATTGGTAGGACTCAACGTGATGTCATAGCCACGTTTGCTAGTATAGAGAAGTAAGGGCTAAGTATATGCTGTCATCACGAAAGGACTCACAACATCGACGAATTGGACAGAACGTCACCATTGACAGATATCACTTTGAGGTAGTACGGGACTTTGTCTACCTCGGCTCCGCTATTAGCTCTGACAACAACATCTCGTCAGAAATTAAACGAAGAAGGCAATTTAGTAGTAAAGCCCTCACTCGAACTACTAAGGAGATCCTATATAAGACCCTGATCATCCCAGTCCTGCTCTACGGCGCTGAAGCATGGACCGTATCAAAAGCGGATGAAGAAATCCTTGGTAGATTCGAGAGGAAAATTCTTCGAAAAATCTTCGGTCCCGTTTGCGTTGACGGGCTATGGAGACGAAGATTCAACCAAGAACTATACGAGCTGTACAGCGACATGCCCCTGGTCAAAAAACTCCGCATTGGACGTTTAAGATGGCTAGGACATGTAGAACGAATGGACACCAATACTCCGGCTCGCAGAGTCTTCGATTCCCAGCCAGACGTCGGACGCAGTAGAGGAAGACCTCGCATTAAGTGGCGCGCAAAGGTGGAAACCGACCTCAACCTACTTGGAGTGCGCAACTGGAGGCAGTTAGCTAAGGACCGGGCTAATTGGAGAGGCATGTTGGTTGAGGCCCAGGTTCATTCCGGACTGTAGCGCCACTTAAGTAAGTAAGTAAATCCAAGGGTTTAGTTAGTTGAAGACGCCGCAATATATTTGTTTCGTCAAGAATTTGGAGGACTGTTGTGTTAACTTGTCCTAATAAACGTTTTTTATGTTTTCGTGCAAAAGTTTTTGTTTCATCTTTAACCGCGGGAATACCCAGACCTCTGCGTAGATCTTCGTTCCTTACGTACCACGGCGCACTGACGAATGATCTTAACATTTTGTTTTCAAAAGTTTTTAAAATGTTTAGATTCGTTTCACTGGTACAACCCCATAGTTGTATACCGGTTTTAGCACTTGCTTGCATAATAGCAGCTTGTTATCAAGGTTAAGCTTCGAATATTTTCCGAGTAACCAGTACAGTTCTCTGTATTTATTCTTAAGTTCTTCGCATTTCTTTTTTACATGCGACCGAGATTTACCGAGATATTTCGCTTCATTTGCAAACGGGACTCGAACCGTATTTAGAAATACAGGCAAATTGTTTGTCCGTTTATACGAAAAATCTACATGGATCGATTTGCTCTCATTAAGTGCAATCCGCCAGGATTTAGTCCATTCATTTACCTCGTTAAGAGCGTTTTGTAACTTGATGTTTGTTTCCTCTATTGTTGTGCCAACTGCTAGTATAGCAGTATCGTCAGCAAACGTTGCAACTATTGTATCGTTTTTTTGTGGGATATCACGAGTGAATAGGAGGTACAGGATTGGTCCAATGACGCTTTCTTGCGGTACACCTGCCATTATTTCTTTGAACTCTGAATATTCGCTTCCAAGTTTCACACGGAAGAGTCTATGCTCAAGATACGACACGAGGATTTTATATAATTGTTCTGACAGAACTTGACTTAGTTTATAAGTAAGGCCTTTGTGCCACACCTTGTCAAAAGCTTGCAACACGTCAAGAAATACGGCTGAACAAATTTTCTTTTCTTCGAAAGCTTTCTCAATTACATCTGTAATTCGATGTACTTGGTCCACCGTTGAATGTTTACTTCTAAACCCAAATTGATGGTCAGGTAAAAGACGTTTCTGTTCAATTATGGGGTGTAAGCGACCGAGTAATATCCGTTCAAAAACTTTTGAAATTATTGGAAGAAGTGAAATAGGCCTGTAAGATTTTATTTCATTCGGTGATTTTCCTGGTTTTAGAACCATAATCACTTCTGCGACTTTCCACTGCCTTGGTATGTATTCTAATCTGATTGCTGCATGTACAAGGTGGCGCAAAAGTAATAATAATAAATTTTGCGATTGGCCCCTAATGTCAGTTCTGTTTTGACATTTGTGTAGTAAACACATGCGAAAAACACGTTAATAAACAATGTTACGCTACACTGCTCCAGAACGCGGAATATTGGTGACTATTTATTTGAGCAATAATCGGTCGTTGACTTTGGTACAACGTGAATTTCGTCGCAGATTTCCTAGCCGTCCAACGCCTACTGGTGAAACACTGCGACGTTTAGCCGCTCGCCTCGAAGAGACTGGCACAACACGAGATGCTGCCAGGCGTGGCAGATACCGGAGTAGCCGTTCTGCAGAGAATATTGCTGCTGTAGCCGAAGATGTCATGGAAGCGCCGTCGACATCGACCAGACGACGTGCCACGCAAATGGGTATCAGTCGACGGTCTTTACAGCTAATTTTGGTACACGATTTGAAGATGTTTCCGTACAAAGTCCAGACGGTGCATCAGCTGTTAGCTGCTGACCGCCAATCGCGTCTAACATACGCTCAAGCCATCCTTAATCACCACCAAGAGGAAGATGATTTTTCATCAAAAATAATCATGAGTGATGAGGCCCATTTCCATCTTAGCGGGTACGTAAATAAGCAAAATTTACGCTTCTGGGGCACTGAAAATCCGCGTGTAACCCACGAAGAGCCATTACACCCGCTCAAAGTCACTGTATGGTGTGCTGTTTTCGCTGGAGGAGTCATCGGACCTTTTTTCTTCTAAGACGTCGCGGGCCAAACGGTTACTGTGAATGGTGAGCGCTACAGAGCAATGATCAGCGAGTTCTTTTTGCCGCAACTTGATGAATTGGGATTGGAAAACATGTGGTTCCAACAGGACGATGCAACGGCACACACTGCACGTGCCCCAACCGATATGCTGAAGGATGCATTTCCCGGGCGCCTAATCTCCCGTTTTGGCGATTTGCACTGGCCAGCAAGATCGCCTGATTTGACCGCTCCAGACTTCTTTTTGTGGGGCTTTTTGAAGTCGCGGGTTTATGTCAACAAGCCTCAGACTCTTGCAGCTCTTAAAGACAATATCCGTCAAGAACGTGAGGACCTATCGCCGGAAATTTTGGCCAAAGTGATGGAAAATGCCATAAAAAGGGCTCAAATGACAATCAACCGTGGCGGCGGCCATTTACATGACATCATATTCTCGACTTGATGTAAAAAAAATTAAAAGACCAAATAAAAATAATCCACAAGAAGAATCAAAGTTTTTAATTTTTTTTTTTAAATTACAGCCAAAAAACATCGGAAGGTTATTTTTGCGCCACCTTGTATAATAAAAAGAAGCTTAGTTAATGCTTTCCGAGGAAACATTTTAAGAAGTTCTCCTGTAAACAGGTCATAAGCCGGAGCTTTTTTAGGCTTTAGTTTCTGTATTTCCCGTTTAAGCTCGGCAATACTTGCATATCTTACTATGTCATTATCGGTTGTACTCTCGAATATATTAATGTTTTCATTTTGCGCTGGACCATCAAGTGGCTTAAATGTTTCCTCAAGATGTGAGGCAAAAACGTCAGCTTTTTTCTTATCGCTTTTTGCCCAAATGTCTTGAGTTACCCTAATTAGCGGCACAGCGATTTTTGGCCGTTTTATGACTCTAATTGCTTTCCTACTTACTTACTCAAGTGTCGCTACAGTCCGGGATGAACCTGGGCCTCAACCAACATGCCTCTCCAAATAGCCCGGTCCTTAGCTAACTGCCTCCAGTTGGTGTCCATTCTTTCTACATGTCCTAACCATCTTAAACGTCCAATGCTGAGTTTTTTGACTAGGGGTATGTCGCTGTACAGCTCGTATAGTTCGTGGTTGAATCTTCCTCTCCATAGCCCGTCAACGCAAACGGGACCGAAGATTTTCCGAAGAATTTTTCCCTCGAATCGACCAAGGATTTCTTCATCCGCTTTTGATACGGTCCATGGTTCAGCGCCGTAGAGCAGGACTGGGATGATCAGGGTCTCATATAGGATCTCCTTAGTAGTTCGAGTGAGGGCTTTACTACTAAAATTAAAAACTAATTGCTTTCCAGAGCAAATAATTCGATTCCTTTCCACCGGTTAGGCTTTGCAGATAAGTTTCTACTGCATGGTTTTTAAAATGTTTAATCGAATTTGATAGCAAATTACTCAATCGATTGAGATGTGTTTTATCTTGCGGGGCACGAGTTTGGTGCCATCTTTTACGAGCTTTTCTTTTTTGTCTTACTAAATCTTGTATTTCTCGGGGGAACTTAATTTTACTATAGCTCACAATTTTGTTCTGTTGAGGAGTATTATTCCATGCTGCTTTTTGGATGGTATCGATAAAGGAGTCAACCGCGACTTCGAGTTCCAATAGGGTTCTAAGCGATACACCCAGTCGGATATTATTTTTTTTGAAACCTTCCCAGTTGGTTTTCCCGTTTGTTAAGCTGGGTGGTTTTTCATTTATAATCAGCGACTCACTTGTTGTTAAAATGACTGGAGAATGATCAGAGGAAAGATCAAATCATTCTTCAACTTTGATTCGATTGGACGGCATATCTTTTACAATGAAAAAATCGATCAATTCCGGTATTTTTCTAACATTAGTTGGCCAGTAAGTTGGTTTTCCCGTAGAATGAAATTCGGTATTGTACTTTCTACCTACATCATAAAGCATCCTACCATTCTGTGATATGCATCTAGATCCCCAGAATGTATGTTTTGCATTAAAGTCCCCTCCGATGACAAAACGTTGTCCAAGGGAATTAAGCAAGTTTTCAAAGTCATTTTTCTCAACCTTGCATCGTGGTGGGCAGTTAATAGACGATGGTTTCACATATCCAAATTCCACGTTACAACAAACTCTGAAGACATCATAAATCACATTTCTAACAAAACAGCAATTCCAAGTAATTTAATTAAATGCTATAAACTTATTAAAAAAGATGTGGATCCAGCTAATCTTAAACATATTAACTTCAAAATTAGTGTACCATCTCATTTGCTTCACACTGCAATGGATCCGTCACTGTGGCCAATCTCTGTACAAATAAAGAAATTTGTCTCTCAGAGAAAAAACGACGATTTTCCTGCTCCAGCAGTAACAATATAAATACGGTTTCTCCAGTTGTTTCTTCTTCTCGTTCTTCTCTTCCCATGAACGATTTCTTGTTGTATTATCATAACACAAGTGGCTTCCGTACTAAAATGAACCAGCTGCATCTTAGTTCAACAGCTAGTCAATATGATATTTTTTGTCTGACTGAAACTTGGATAACCGAGTTATTTCGTAAAGATAGAAACTCACTTCTAACCAACAAGAACAGAGGCGGAGGAGTTTTGATTGCTGTTCGCCGATCGTTTTCCTGCGTCCAAATATCACTACCAACTTCACAAGAATACGATGTAGACCAACTAGCCATATGCATTTCCGTCAATGATATGTTAAATATTTTCATTATTTTAAGTTATATACCACCAGGTAGTTCAATTCAATTGTATAAGTTGCATATTGAAAACTGTCGTAATATTTTATATAATCTAAAAGTCAACCAGCATATTATTATTTTAGGAGATTTCAATCTAGGTAACATAAATTGGGTATTCGATCTAGATGAATTATGTCTTTTTCCTTTTAATGTTAGAAGTGAATGTGAAATTGAATTAACTGATTCCTTTTATGCTTTTGATCTTACTCAAATTAATAAATTTAAAAATAGTTTGAATCGTATACTCGATCTTATCTTTGAACAAAGCATACAAACTTTTCCGGAATTGTACGCATAATAATTTGTTGAAGATAAATTATAAACGTCTTCAAAAAGAATTTAATGTTTTAAACAAATTTTTATACAAAGATTTTTTACTCCGCACTGAAACAAATTTAAAAAAAAATAGTAAACAATTTTGGGGCTATATCAATCTCAAAAGGCATTCGAATGGAATTCCAAATTGTATGCGATTCTCCCAAAACACGTCATCTGATATACCAACAATTTGCAATATGTTTGCTGAATTTTTCCAATCCGTGTATACCCACTCTTCTATTTTAACAAGAACAACGGTTCCTGATATTAACACTAATTCTGTCAACATTGGTAGCTTAGTTTTAAGCATCTCAGATGTTGAAAATGCCCTGATGTCCCTGAAAGATGACACAAATCCAGGCCCTGATGGCATTCCTCCAATCTTTCTAAAAAAAATCAGTAGTTGCTCTTTCAGAACCGTTAAAAATATTTTTTAATGCATCTCTTGAGAGGGGTATATTTTTAGATGATTGGAAAACTTCTTACGTTATTCCTACATATAATTCTGGATCAAAACGAAATGTTTGTAACTATAGACCAATATCAAAAATGTCTACCATTCCAAACTTGTTTGATAAAATAGTTTCTAATAAATTATCGTTTCTCCTTAAAGAAATTATTTCTCCATTTCAACATGGATTTGTACCTGGGAAATCAACTACATCAAATTTAGCTATTTTGTGTAATAAGGTGACCTTAGACTTTGAAAAGGAAAACCAATGTGATATAGTTTATACGGACTTCTCTAAGGCATTTGATAGAGTAAATCACTGTATTCTATTAATGAAATTAGAACAAATTGGATTTCATGCATCTTTTTTAAAATGGATTGATTCCTACCTTTCAAAACGAACCCAGTTGGTTCGCATAAATAATATATTTTCGAATCCTATTCTTGTTTCATCTGGGGTTCCCCAAGGAAGTCATTTGGGACCTCTTTTGTTTTTACTTTTTATAAATGATATCCCCAATATCATTTCCAACTCTCACTGCCTTATGTACGCAGATGATTAAAAATTTTTTATGCGCATCAGATCTATTGAAGATTGCAAACTCCTTCAAAATGATTTAAACAAACTGGAGGATTGGTGTGTATCAAACCAATTATTTCTGAATGTTTCCAAATGTCAGTGTTTAACTTTCTGCCGTAACAGAAGTCCTTTCATTATACCCTATCCCATAGGGGGGCATATTAGTTTTGATACTTAGTTTGTAACATAGAGAAATAATTTTGCTACATGTACCTCAAAGTATATGGATCGGCTCAGAATCGCTAGCTGAATCGAATTAGCCATGTCTGTCTGTCCGTCCGTCCGTCTGTCTGTTCGTCAGCGGTTTTTGGGCCTTAAATTTTGAGCTAGGATAATGAAATTTGGTATATAGGATCCTCGTCCGTGCCACCAGAATAAGTGTAAAAATTTTTGAAATCCGCCCACTGCCACACCCCCTTTTTAGGAAAACCTTTTTTTTTGCCAAACCGTAAGGAATTTCAAAAAAGTGTCTGAGTAGCATATTTAGACAATCCTAATATCTATATTTCGTTCATACAAAGTTTTTTGCCACGCCCACTTTTTGGGGGCGTTTTTAAAAAAAAAACGCTTTTTGTCCAAATTTTAAAACTTTCGAAAAAAAAATTGATGCAAATACTTCCGAAATGGTAATATAAACATTTTGTCAATAGATCATTTTCACCTACGCCCACATTTTGGGGGCGTTTTCTTACAAAAACCATTTGTATACCCCATCCCAAGGCATTAGCAATAGAAAACCGTTGTTTTTTGTCGAACCACAAAAGATTTTGATAAACTGTCTGAGCAATATATTGTGACAATGTCATTTTCTGTATTTCATCGCCATAAGGCCTATATTTTGAGGATATTAATTTAAAGGATGGGATGGGATAGGGTATTCAACGATCCACATAGCGGATTGTAGCCTCTCATATGTTTTTTATACCCTATCCCATAGGGGTATATTAGTTTTGATACATAGTTTGTAACATAGAGAAATAATTAAGCTACATATACCTCAAAGTATATGGATCGACTCAGAATCGATAGCTGAGTCGATTTAGCCATGTCTGTCCGTCCGTCCGTCCGTCCGTACGTCACCAGTTTTTGGGCCTTAAATTTTGAGCTAGAAGGATGAAATTTGGTACACGTGCTCTTTGTTGCTCCCAGCAGAACAAGTGTAAACATTTTTGAAATCCGCCCACTGCCACGCCCTCTTTTTAGAAAAACGTATTTTTTTGCCAAACCATAAGGAATTTTGAAAAACTTTCTGAACAACATATTTAGACAATCTGAATATCTGTTTTTCGTTCATATAAAGTTTTTTGCCACGCCCACTTTTTGGGGGCGTTTTTAATAAAAAACGTTTTTCGGTCAAATTTTCAAATTTTCGAAAAAACTTTTGATGCAGAATCATTAGTAATATAAATATGAACATTTCGTTCATAGATCATTTTAACCTAACCCCACTTTTTGGTGGCGTTTTTATATAAAAACCATTTTGATACACTACCCCATAACATATGCAGGAGAAAACCTTGTCTTTTGTAGAACCGTAAAAGTTTTTTATAAGCAGTCTGAAGAATTTGTTGTCACCATGTCATTTTCTTTATTTTATCCACATCGTATTTTTAGCCATGTCCACTTTTTGGGAATTTTAGTTTTACAGATAGGATGGGATAGGGTATTCAACGATCCGCACAGTGGATTGTAGCCTTCTCATATGTTTACTTATAAAATTGGTAACACACCCCTTTTAAGAATTTCCGAAAAAAAGGACTTAGGTGTTATTTTTGACACAAATCTCACATTTGTATCACATATTGACTATGTCATAGCCAAAGCTAATTCAATGTTGGGTTTTTTAGTTCGTAACTCCAAGGATTTTAATGATCCATATACGTTGAAATCGCTTTTTACATCTTTTGTTAGATCCATTCTTGAATACTGTTGTGTAATTTGGAACCCGCTTTACAAAGTCACTCTTTGCGAATTGAAAGCATCCAAAAACGCTTTCAAGAATAGCAATTTATCGCCTTCACTGGAATATTCGAATGCCTTCATATAGGTCAAGATGCTTACTTATTGGTTTACAAACACTTGAAGTACGCCGTAAATACTACTCAATTGTATTTATAAGAGACATATTAGTATTCCAAGTCAATTGTCCTTATTTGTTATCTCTCATTTACTTAAGACTTCCATTAATTGCTTTACGGACACTTAATTTATTTAGTGAAACTTTCCACCGAGTAAATTATGCAAGAAATGAACCTATTTCCCGTTGTCTAAGAGAAGCAAATTCAGTATGTGATTTCATTGATTTTTTTAGCAATCAAAGTAGAGAAGCTTTTAAACATCATTTGCTATTTACTTTAGATTAACTTGGTGGTTAATCTATGTATGTTTTTTTCTGTAATCTATATGATTGTATATATATATAAATGTATAATCTAATTGATGAAATGAAATAAATAAATAATAAATAATAAATAAATAATAGATATCTTCAGAAAGGATTGTCTGCTTTTGACTTGTATAGAGCTAACTTGCATTGTTTCGATTTCTAATTTAAGATCAATCGAATGTTCGATACACTCTTTTATATATAGTGATGCTCCACCTCTAGCCTTATTCGATGGATGTAGAGCATGATAGTCGAGGTAACCTTTAACATTTTACAGTTGTCTATATCTTTTTCCTGCATAAATAATTCAAGTTCTCCGAGTTTTTGCCAAAGGCCATTGGCATTCCACGTAAGAATTTCATGTTAAGGATGGGGTACTTCTATTGCGAATACTATTTTCGAGCTTAACGAGTTATTTTTTGATGGCTTGTTAATTGTGTCGCCACTGGTCTTCGACTATAATGGTGTCTAGCATTTCAATATAAAATTGTTTGTTGTTATCAGAAGCGGTTATCCACTGCAAATAGATCCCAAAGTCATCAATTTGATTAGCCGGTCATTGATCTGAATGTCTCCATTATTTTATCTGAAAGGATTTAAAAGTCATTTGAAAAGTACTTCCAGACAATCAGGAATTTGTCTTCACTTCGTTTGAAAATATTTATTTTTCACAGTCTCTTTTGTTTACATATCTACATATATATATATTTTTTTAATTCCTTTAATTATCTACTTCCGCAATTGGTGCCTCATTTGTAACACAGAAAATACGTTTGGCAAGGCAATATATCTACATCTAACTTTGTATACATAGATTTATTTATATTTACTGATATCTCTAACGAATTTAATATCGCTAATTAGCTGATTTGTCTCAAGATATTATTGATAAAAGTTTTAACGGTTTGTTAATGAATTCTCCTATTTACCAGCTATATTTGAACTAATGAAAGTGCGAGTACCATCATGTTGTGCTTCATTACCGTTAATCCTCTACACATAGTTTCCAATTGTTGTGTCCCGTATTTACAAATTAAGCTATCGTATTGATACAAAAGTGATATATTGATTGATTATCTGAAAACAAAGTGGTTTTGTCATTTCACTGCTCTATTTGATTCATTTGTGCGACTTACCAATGGTTCGTATTATCTAACTTTTGTTTGCCTTCTCTTTCTCTACAGAGGCATTGTAGGCTCGTACAAGTTGAACGACTTGTGTTAGTCCAACAAACAAATTCACCGAGAATAATCCATAGTTCTTCGGGATGATCACAAGCGAATATCTCGACCAAATGATCCCAGTTGCAGCTAATGCTGCGCACTGCGGTACCGACAGCTCATCAGCTGGTCGCGCCAAGTCACTCAAGCCGGCAGCTACAAGACCCTGAAATGTAATTTTGAGATGTTAAAAATTTGTTAAAATATATAATGTTGTATCGATATAGGTTATCAAATTAAAATTAAAGAAAATGGAAGATAACGAGTTGTTTTAAAACGCGATCCTTCTCTCACATCTGTTAATTGGTCGATTAAATATAATAACACCAGAAAGCCATCTAATATCATGTTCGATTGGAACAAAAAAGTGTTCTGTTTATACCCTATCCCATAGGGGTATATTAGTTTTGATACATAGTTTGTAACATAGAGAAATAACTTAGCTACATATACCTCAAAGTATATGAATCGACTCAGAATCGCTAGCTGAGTCGATTTAGCCATGTCTGTCAGTTTTTGGGCCTTAAATTTTGGGCTAGAAGGATGAAATTTGGTACACGTGCTCTTTGTTGCTACCAGCAGAACAAGTGTAAAAAATTTTGAAATCCGCCCACTGCCACGCCCCTTTTTTAGAAAAACGTATTTTTTGGCCAAACCATAAGGAATTTTAAAAAAATGTCTGAGAAACGTAGTTAGACAATCGTAATATCTATATTTCGGTCATATAAAGTTTTTTACCACACCCACTTTTTGGGGGCGTTTTCTTACAAAAACCGTTTGTATACCCTACCCCATAGCATATGCAGGAGGAAAACGATGTGTTTTGTCAAACAACAAAATATTCTGATAAACTGTTTGAACAATATATTGTTGTGACAATGTCATTTTCTATATTATATGCTAACATGCCCACTTTTTGGAGATAATAATTTTAAGTATGGTATGGGATAGGGTATTAAACGATCCGCACAGCGGATTGTAGCCTTCTCATATGTTTTTTTCTATAGATGATATTTGAAAAATTAAAATCAATTAAAGCGAGATTTTTACATACTTGCACCAACATTGCAACTTTCATTTCATTTCATTATGACACCAAGCTGTTAAATGATTTATTTATTTACAGCTAGGTTCTACGTTTCACTTTCACTCGAAATGAAATTAAAATCGTCCTAAAGTGAAATTTTGGGTTCCACATTACACTTTTACCGATTTCAATTACACATTTTTCGAAGTTCAGCTAGGTTCCAGAAATCGAGTGAAATGAAAGTGAAATTACTTTTGTAAATCGAGTGAATTTGTTTTTGGTGTTCCACCTTCCGACCGATTTCATAACTTCGAAAAGTTTTCGAAATCACTCGGTGAAATTAAAGACAGCTGATACCATCTGTAATATGGGACATTGCAAAATTATTTTTATTTTGATAAATTGTTTTGTTTGCAAATTCTGCTTCATTTTTATAAAATAAATAATAAATTATAAAGTAATGAGTAAAATTTATATTGCTGCGGTGCTGCAAGTTGAAAAACAAAAGTATGCATAGGAAAAAGGAAAAAGATTAGACCCCTTTCTAATCCTTTAGAAATTGCTGATGCTGCGTAATAAAAACAAATAAATATCAAATGAAAAAAAAAATTGTTATTTTATTTAGATTTATGTCATATTATCGACCTAATAAACATGCTTTCCAAATTTTGCTGCAAACTTTTGCGACACATCTAAAACAATCATAGATTTTTTGTGTGTTGCAGTTCGCCTCAGTTTTGCGTTTCCTTACCGAAAGAAGCTTTCTGAGATCAATTGGAAAAGATTCTGATGTTGCTTTGGGCCGTTGCACTGTATCAAAGATATTAAAGAGTTCTCAATGTTTTGGAGAACAAAATTTTTCCAAGATGATCAAACATTCCATGACGAATTTCTTATTCCTGGGGTCATCGACATCGAAGGCAGGAAAGAATACTTCTCAGTTAATGCACTTATTGTGAGTAGGATCCAAAAATAGTATCTATTCAAAAACAATGCGTCTGGATCTCCTTTCATAAATCCTCCGACAAATCTTTATGCCTCTCCATAAATTCAATAAATTTTGCCTCCTGGGAATGATTTTTGTGTTTACCATTGGTAAAATACATTATCGTTTAGTACATCTATTCAAAATCTAAACAACATCGTTTTGTGTGTGATTTCAATTCGATCATTTTAGTATCTGTGAAATTGTTGGGATGAGCTGACGTGATTGAATATGTAAGTGAATAATATCTGAGTGTACTAATGTTGTTTAGATTTTGAATAGATACACTCAGAGAAAAAAATAGTAACTTCGGTAACTATTGTCATAGTCATTCTATAAAATCCATTTAAATTTAGCGAATGACTATTTGTGACTAACAAAATGTTGAAAATAGTTAAAAAATAGTTAGAAATAGTAATAAAATAGTAAAAAATGCAATCAATTATTTAGTGACTGTACAAAATAGATAATTGCGACTATTTTGATATTTACTCTATATAAACGACCATTTCTTCAGTTTTTGCAAATTAACAGTCAATTCTGACTATTGTATAATAACTTCCTACTATGAAATAGTCAATTTTAGTGTAATTTAATGCATTATGGTACAAAGAATCTATTTTTAGCTCTATGCATGCCAAGTTTTGTATTGTTTACCTTTTGCATTCTCTTTCTGCTGATAAGAACGCATGCAGACAAAGAATTTTTACGTGGCATAAGTATTTTGACGGAAACTTTGTGTAAATATTTTAACAGTTTTGAGCACGTGATAACCAAAAAACTTGTGTAGTTAACTTTAATTTACATTACACGTTGATAACAAAATAAAAATTTATTAAAATTTATTAAAAACCATGGGTAAAACGGCTGAGTTGAGTTTGGTTGTCAGATCTTCAATGGTAGCGAAGTTTAACGCTGGAACGGCAGTAAAAGACATAGCAAGTGAGTTTAATGTGTCGCGTCAAACTGTGCACTATCAAATCAATAAGTTTAAAAAGCATAATGACATCACAAACCTAATGAGATCAGGTGCTAAGCGCAAAACAACGCCCACTGAAGACCGAACCCTTCTACGGGAATTTCAAAGAAAAATATCCCTGAAGCCTCAAACTGCTGCAAATCAATGGAATTTGACGGCAACGAATCCAATCAGTGAGCGCACTGTCCGACGACGTTTAATGGAAGGAGATTTTAAAACATTTAAAGCTAAGGACGTGCCGTACATATCAAAGGTAAACAAGCTTAAAAGACTGTCTTTCGCAAAGGAACATCTGCACAAGCCAAAGGAGTACTGGAGAAGCGTTCTATGGACAGATGAAAGCTCCTTTGAGTATAACTCATCAAAAAACAAATTTTACGTTAGATTGCCAAAGGTAGAAAGGCAAAAAAGACGCCCCGTTTGTCAAAAAGTGAGCCATGGTGGAGGCTCTGTCATGTTCTGGGGATGTGTTGCGTATAATGGCCTGGGTGAATTGGTTCCTATCACCGGCTCGATGAACCAAGGTCAATATTTAAGAACCCTAAATGATAATGCCTTTCCTTCCGGAGGTAGGCTTATTGGTGAATCATTTATCCTGCAACAGTACAATGCCCCATGCCACAAAGCCCGGATGATAACTAAATTTTTGAAGGATGTTGGTGTTGCCACTTTGGACTGGCCACCTCAAAGTCCAGATTTAAATATAATAGAAAACGTCTGGTCTCTTTTGAAACGCAAAAGAACAGTTTCTTTAAATAAAACCAGAGAGGAGACGATTTCTGAGGTCACTTCCCTTTGGGAAGAGATATCTCCAGAGATTCTTCAAAATTTAGTAGATTCAGTACCGAGACGCCTTCAAAAGGTTATTGAAGCCAAAGGAGGTTATATATTTTACTAAATTCTTCTTTATTTATTTACTTTTGTTAAGTTTAAAATGTTTTTTCTTAGAGTTATATACTTGTCAAAATACTTATGCCAACACACGAACTTACAAATTAATTTATATCTTTTTTGACTTCTATGAAAAAATATTTGTTTGCCTATTTTTATGTTTGTATTAGTTATATATAAAAATGAAAGCCATTTAGAAGTTAAACTCAAAAATGCACGATTTTTATTTCGTCAAAATACTTATGCCGACTAGTGTAGTTGAAAATGACTATGTGGTAGTAGTTTCACGTGGCGTGCGTCTAGATCTCTTTGTTGAAATCGACCATTTTGTGTTAAGTGTTCGCAGTGATAAGTTCTCAAGACTTAAAAGAAAGACATAAGTGGTAAGCAAATATAATTAAAAAGAACTAAACGCGTAAGTATATGACTTATAATACAAATTAAACAAAACTAAAATGAATAACGATACAAATTATATCAGTGAACAGTACGAATTAGAAGTACTGGACGCGAGTGGAGAAACAGTTTCACTTCAGTATGTGGACTCCGAAGGAAACGAAATACAATTAGCAAACCAGCCTGAAAATAATCTGCAGACCACATCCACGTGTGATTCATTCTTAGACGAACAGCTGCATTCTGCTTTGCAGAGCTGGAATCTGGAAATATTTACTTTATCAAAACTTTGTTGGTAAGTTTTAATTGATTTTTTGTTTATCCTGATTGAATAATCGGAAAGGATGTATATATAGAATGTGTTTCCAAGACATAGAACCACATTTTGCGCCGTATATTTTTTTCTATTTAACAAGAAGTAGGTTTAGCTTTATCTGCAAGGCACATCAGATACTTTGTATGAATATTTATTTCTTATAATGTCAATATAGCTGTGATGATTTGATGCAAGAAAACAAAATTGCAATGTTTTATCTTGTGGCGGTTTGCTTTCAAAACGAGAATTATGGTTTTATGTTATTTTAAAAAAAGAAATTGTTGGGGGAGACCGAAAATCGTATGGTTTGTACGTCCGATTGCGTGAAAACTTATTGAATTGGAAAAAGTCAAAGGTAATTCTGTTAACTTAACTTATATACTTTTGTCTTAGATTTAATGCAATATCAAACCCACAGGGTTTCTTAGTGCATTCGATAGCTAGCGCTTCTACAGTGGTGGAAAGCGCCAGTAGTTGGTGCGAAAACACACGATAATCATCGCCTTAAGTACATGTAGTACGAGAGTGTATTATGCAACGATTGTGTAATTATCTAATTCGTTTGTGTTGTTGTATTAAATAAGATAAACTTAACAAACCATATCATAGATATTTCAAGAAATCTTAAATTGTAAACATTAGTAACACTTAAATATTTCTAATTTATTTTTGTTTATTAATTGTATTATTTTTATAAATTATTATATAATGTCAATGAAGTCTCAAATAGAATTATATTAAAACAAAAAAATTGTTTGCGTTGAAACTTTGAAGAATTTTGAAAAGGTACAAAACATTCAGGTAAACATTTGCACGGATACTTTTATGGCAATGTGAAGCTGTAGAAGTTGACTAGTTAGTTAGTTAGTTAAATCGACTATTTTTATTTCTTTCATATTTCATACAATCTTAGTCTCTATGGTTTGGCTTTTGAGCCGTCTACCAGTAGATTTAACTAACTAGAAGTTGAATATATGTTCAGTTAAAAATATATAATTATAGTCATTTAACAACTAAATGACCTAGTAAAATTTAACTATGCACATAGTCTGAAGGGGCGTTATATGTTACTGCTTAAATAGTTATACTTAACTACTAAAAAGTAAATTTTTAAGAAAATCAATTGACAGTAAAAATAGTCACATTTAACTATTTTTAGTAGTTATATTCCACAAAAAAAGGAGACCCTCTGAACTGCGCCAACTACAGAGGCATAAGTCTCCTCAACATCGCCTACAAGATCCTATCTGCCGTAATATGTGAACGCCTGAAACCGTTTACCAACAATCTGATTGGCCCTTATCAGTGTGGTTTTAGGCCAGGAAAGTCCACAACCGATCAAATTTTCACACTTCGGCTGATCCTGGAAAAAACTCAAGAAGTCCAAATCGATACCCACCACCTATTCATCGATTTCAAAGCCGCATATGACAGCATTTATAGGGACGAACTGTACAGAGCCATGTCTAGTTTTGGTATACCGCCCAAACTCGTCCGTTTGTGTAGGATGACGATAGAGAATTCTCGCTGCTCCATCAGGGTCGGAAACGACCTCACCGACACATTCGATACCAAAAAAGGATTTAGGCAAGGCGATGCGCTGTCATGTGACTTCTTTAATCTGATTCTTGAGAGAATTGTGCAAAACTCCAAAGCCAACACCAGACGCACAATTTTCCAAAAGTCGGTGCAACTACTAGCATACGCTGACGATATTGACATCATTGGTAGGACTCAACGTGATGTCATAGCCACGTTTGCTAGTATAGAGAAGGAAGCGGCGAAAATGGGTTTAGCAGTAAATGAGGGTAAGACTAAGTATATGCTGTCATCACGAAAGGACTCACAACATCGACGAATTGGACAGAACGTCACCATTGACAGATATAACTATGAGGTAGTACGGGACTTTGTCTACCTCGGCTCCGCTATTAACTCTGACAACAACATCTCGTCAGAAATTAAACGAAGAAATACTCTTGCCAACCGCTGTTTCTTCGGGCTAAGAAGGCAATTTAGTAGTAAAGCCCTCACTCGAACTACTAAGGAGACCCTATATAAGACCCTGATCATCCCAGTCCTGCTCTACGGCGCTGAAGCATGGACCGTATCAAAAGCGGATGAAGAAATCCTTGGTAGATTCGAGAGGAAAATTCTTCGAAAAATCTTCGGTCCCGTTTGCGTTGACGGGCTATGGAGACGAAGATTCAACCAAGAACTATACGAGCTGTACAGCGACATGCCGCTGGTAGAAAACTCCGCATTGGACGTTTAAGATGGCTAGGACATGTAGAACGAATGGACACCAATACTCCGGCTCGCAGAGTCTTCGATTACCAGCCAGACGTCGGACGCAGTAGAGGAAGACCTCGCCTTAAGTGGCGCGCACAAGTGGAAACCGACCTCAACCAACTTGGAGTGCGCAACTGGAGGCAGTTAGCTAAGGACCGGGCTAATTGGAGAGGCATGTTGGTTGAGGCCCAGGTTCATTCCGGACTGTAGCGCCACTTAAGTAAGTAAGTAGTAGTTATATTGACTATTTAACAGTCAATTTAAAAAAAAAAAACATTCATTAACAATCAAAATTGTCACAAACTACTATTGTTACTAGTAGGTAACATTAATTGCTGAATAGTTGATTTTAAGAAAAACATTAACTGACAGTAAAATAGATAAAAATGTTTATGTCAACTAATAATATTCACTATTTAATAGTTGATTTAAAAAAAAAAACATATTTATTGACAATGTAAATAGTCATATTTAACAATTTTTAACTATTAAAAATAGTGTTCCCGATTCTTATTATTAAAATAGTTAAAAAATAATCATAATTGACTATTTTTTTTCTCGAGTGTATACTAAACGATAATGTATTTTACCAATGGTAAACGCAAAAATAATTCCCAGGAGGCAAAATTTATTGAATTTATGGAGAGGCATAAAGATCTTGTCGGAGGATTTATGAAAGGAGATCCAGTTGCAGCGGACGCATTGTTTTTGAATAGATACTATTTTTGGATCCTACTCACAATAAGTGCATTAACTGAGAAGTATTCTTTCCTGCCTTCGATGTCGATGACCCCAGGAATAAGAAATTCGTCAATGAAATGTTGTTTTGATTTCCGTTTTTCTTCATCCGACATGGAATGTTTGATCATCTTGGAAAAATTTTGTTCTCCAAAACATTGAGAACTCTTTAATATCTTTGATACAGTGCAACGGCCCAAAGCAACATCAGAATCTTTTCCAATTGATCTCAGAAAGCTTCTTTCGGTAAGGAAACGCAAAACTGAGGCGAACTGCAACACACAAAAAATCTATGATTGTTTTATGTGTGGCGCAAAAGTTTGCAGCAATATTTGGAAAGCATGTTTATTAAATCGATAATATGACATAAATCTAAATGAAAAAACAATTTTTAATTTTCATTTGAAATTTATTTATTTCAGTTACGCAGCATCTGCAATTTCTAAAGGATTAGAAATGGGTCTTATCGTACACCTCTCTATTTTTCCTCTGTGTACTTTTGTTTTTCAACTTGCAACACCGCAGCAGTATAAATAGCACTCAATATTTCATAATTTATTATTTATTTTATAAAAATTAAGCAGAATTTGTAAACAAACAAATTCATCAAAATAAAAATAATTTTGCAATGTCCCATATGACAGATAGTATCAGCTATCTTTAATTTCACCGAGCGATTTCGAAAACTTTTCGAAGTTATGAAATCGGTCGGAATGTGGAACACCAAAAACAAATTCAATCGATTTACAAAAGTAATTTCACTTTCATTTCACTCGATTTCTGGAACCTAGCTGTTAAGCTTTTTTTTTTGATCTAGATCAAAAAAAGGGTGCTTTTTGTATCCCAATCAAAAACGTTATAAGTTTACCAAAAATGAACTGATCACAATAGGTCTGTTCCCGTACTTTTTCAGTAAAAATTAGTAAATTCTCAAATTTCTTGGAGTGGGGGTAAATTATCTCAGAAAGAGACAAAATTACCAAAAAGTACGGGAACGCGTTTAAGTAAAAAACAGTAAAATTTTATATTTTGTATGCCTTTTAAAGAACAAATGACATAAACCAGCTGTCAAAACAAGCGAGTTGTCACTTTTATATACCAACTGACAGTTTACTGATTTTTACCAACAGAAATTTCTGCAGTAAATTTTTTTACAGATTTTTATGGAGGGGTAGTTTTTTGCTCTCTCGTGAGCTGTCTCTTTTACTTATTTTTGCGTACGGGAACGGCAATAAGTAAAAATCAGTAAAAATCAGTAAGAATCAGTAAGAATCAGTAAATATTATTTTGTACGGGAAAAGACCTAATAGATCACGCAGAATTTCAGCTGATGAGCAAATGAAGGAGTTTGACAGAAACCAACAAAGTTATTCTTTCTTTTATACCAAATATACACGGAAATGTTTATGTTATGTAGATTTATTGTAATATTTGAGTTACTAAAAATAATTTTCGAAGTGAAGTTATGTTTTTGTTTGTCTCTTTCAACAAAAAAAAAATCTTACGTTTTTCGTTTTTTCTTTGCGAAAGCGAATGGGTAGGGTAGAGTCGCCTATTCTCGAACAGTTTACAGACTTTGAATAATGAATAGTCTGTAACAAATGCTTATAATAGTCCTAGAAATATAAGGGTATTCATGCAACGTCGGAAAGTCGTCGTAAACGTTGTAAACGTGATAAAACTACGACGTGATAAATGAACTGTCAAAATTTGTATGGAAAATCTTTTCCAACAATATCGGAATTTTCTCACAGGAGATGGTAAACGTTGTAAACTTTTGAAATGCTATTTTGACATTTAATCAGTCACTTTCACACATCAAATGTTTGCGCTAAACTGAAAAAAATCATCGAGAACGGAAAGAGAACAATAGGAACAAAATTCTGTCAATAAATAAATTACTAAAATGAGATTTCATTCAGTAAGTTACCGTATTATTTAGTGGTGCAGTTTTATAGTGCTTACACACCGAATCATAAACTGAGTTTTTGGCAAAAAGTTTACGTAAACCACTGGATGCTTTCACACCGACTCTGACCAGGTTTCGTTTGACATTTCAATCAGCTGTGAATTGTGATACTAGCTGCAACATTTGTGTGTGAAAATATTGTAATTGAATAATAAAATGAATTCTAATATAATCAAACTTATATTAGCATTTGAAGTTCAAAATGAAACAAATCTAAAGATTTTCACAACAGTTTTTGACTCTCAAGCCCGCCGCTTGTTTTGTTATGAAAAGGTGTGTTCTTTCCATAAAGTGTCTGATCAAGATATTTACACCGTATTAATGTCTATATTTTGTCTATATAAGGTTTTTTTTTGCTGAGGCGTTTTCATTAAAAAAACGGTAATATAAATATGTACTTTTTGTCCATAGATCACTTTAACCAACCCTAATTTTTTGTAGGCGCCCCATAGAAAACCGATATTTTTTGTCGAACCATAAAATACTTTTATCCCCATAAAGCCCACATTTGGAGTCTTGCAATTGCAATGACTTTTCTTGTTGCGCTCTAACTTCGATTTACCTAGTCGATCCAGAAAACATGAACGACAACGATCGATTGTGATATCGATGCTTATCGACCACAGCCTCATACTCAATGCCAAACTTCACAATCGGTGAGCAATTATCAATAAATGTCGTTTGTCGATCGATAATCGACACTTGTAATATGTCATTAATTCTCCTAAACAGCTGATTCGAAACTTGAAATATTCCTCCCCACGGATTCGAAGTGAACATTTTTTCCTCATTGATTCAGAATAGGAGTATTTAATTCTCGCAAAAAAATAAAATTCGTAAGTTCCTCGGGAATATATTTAATTGGGCTGCATCAATATGAAAACGAAAATTGTGCTCTCTGTCACAGATAACAGGAAAATCTGACAAGGAAAGGACAGTAGATACGAACTCGGCACAGATAGAATAGGATCCAGGGATTTCATGGCCTGGCATTTGTTGCTATTGAGCTACAAGAAATTTTGCTGTCAATAGGTGGAAAAGTTGATTAAATCAGCTTTAAGTGATTAAGGGTAAGAAGATTTGGAAATGTGCCAAAAATCATGTCATCAACAGTTAAATAAGAATTTGGAATCCGATGCAGACCATCTGAACAGAACTTTTTATTGTTGTTCTAAAATGTACAATTTGATCCTTCCAATTAAACCCGATTGAAACATACTCCTTTAAAGAATTATAATGTGCGATATTTAACGAAAGCGAGTGACAATTACATAAAACTTTGCTGCCCACTCAGGGCCCTCATTACGTAAAGTGATTATCGTTAGACGATAAGCACTGACCTCAGTATCAGTAACAGCCGCTAAAGACTGCCCTCAGGGAGGAGTACTCTCACCCCTACTATGGTCTCTGGTTATCGATAACCTACTTCAAGACCTAAGTAATGCAGGTTTCAATATAATTGGATACGCCGATGACCTAGTCATCATAATAAAGGGCAAAGAACCAAACGAGGTTACAACACGTTTGCAAAACGCCCTTAAGATAGTCATAGACTGGTGTAATAAAGAAAGTCTTTCTATAAACCCCAGCCAGGCTATCATCGTCCCTTTTACAAAAAGGAGGAAATTAAATCTTACCCCAATTTCAATTAATGGTACAAACATTGAGTATTCCAACGAATACGAATAACTAAGCTGGAACTCCCACATTAACAACAAAATTCAAAAAGCAACCAAAGCTTTCTGGGCTTGCCGAAGCATGTATGGTAAAACCTGGGGAATCTCTCCAAATACCACACACTGGATCTACACGATCATGGTCAGGCCCATTATAACATCCGCTTCAATAGTATGGTGGAACAAAGTCACCCAAAAAACAACTATAAATAAATTAAACAAGGTACAACGGCTTTCCTGTCTGGGCATTACCGGAGCTATGCGTACCTGTCCCACAGCGGCTATAGAAGCCTTAATAGGACTAACACCCCTCCACATTTATATAAAAAAGTGGCAATTCGCAGCTCAGCAAGTTTGACACAAGCGGAAGAATTAAATATTAGTGAACACCTAAAACTAATTGAACTTCTATCCGAACTTCCAGAACTTGAAATGATCTGTGCGGTTACAGACCGCTTACCAAAGACACTATGCTTCGACAAAAGATTCTCAACGGAGATCACAACCAGAGAAGCATGGTGTAGCAACAACCCAAAAACTGCCTAAACGGCATAAAGTGGTATACGGATGGTTCTAAAATGGACTCAGGGGTAGGAGATGGCATATATGGACCAAATAAAAACATCTCAATACCTATGGAAAAAAACCCTAGTTTATTCCAAGCTGAGCTCTATGCCATTAAAGAATGCGCAAACCTAATACACAACTCAGGTATTAAAGGCGCAAACATCCATATATTCACGGACAGTCAAGCAGCTATAAAAGCCCTTAGCTCACACATCATTGACTCCAAATCAGTACTACACTGCTTCAACTCCCTCCAAACACTCAGTTCGAGGAACAAAACCAGACTATGGTGGGTCCCCGGACATAAGGGAATTGAAGGTAACGAAAAAGCTGATGAATTAGCCAGAAAAGGTTCGGAAACCCCCTTCATTGGACCTGAACCCTTCTATGCAATCCCCAAATCAGCCATAAATCTGGTTATAAAAAACTGGGAACATAACAAATGTGTTTCATACTGGGGAAACATCCCAGGCCTGAGACAGGCCAAAAGAGCTATTCAGCCCTTCAAAGCAGATGCCAAAAAGATACTAAATCTTTGCAGGCACGATATCAAAAACTTAGTAGGCTACCTAACTGGTCATCAAGGTCTGCGATATCACCTAAACAAAATATCACCAAACAAAATGCAGACTATGTCTAGAAGAAGACGAAACAGCCGAGCATATCATATGTGAATGCCCGGCCCTTAACGGTATGAGAAGGGAATCTTTCTTCAGGGAATTTTTAAGTCCCGAAGAACTGAGGAAATCTTCGGCTGAAAGTATTATCAGCTACATTAGGAAAGTAGCAGCGCTACTAACCTAAAAAACATCTGACGGCAAGCACAATAGATCTTCTAGGTCGATGTGTATATTACTGCTTAGGCAGGTCAGAATTTAAAAAAAAAAATCGTTCGACGGTAGTCTTGCATCACGTAAGATCAATAATCGTTTTAGCGGTCGGCGATATCACTTTACTTTGCTTCACGTAAAACAATCATCGTCAAATCACAGACGATTATTGAGCGAGTGCTCATGAGGTCTCGTCTTGCATTTATTTGGATGTTGTAAAGCATATTTCATGATTTTTAAAGCCTTTTTATATGTTTTTAATTTTTAAAGACCATTATAACAGTCAAATTCCGGCATTTGTGAAACACACAAAACTATATTTTGTAACCCACTGTTATTCGAAGATTCTAAAAGTGGAATGTAAGTCACTGTAATTTGATCATATGTTTTGTGTATATGTCAAATTGGAACATTTACCTATGTTTACAAAATGTTTCACTAGCATGTCAATTTGATTCGCCGTAACTGAGCAACTATTAAAAAAAGTATTTGCATTAGTTTGTAATCATCAATTACTTATATTTTGCATTCTTTTTAATGAAATTGTGCGGCACCAAACACATTAAAAAAATTCAAATGTCATTAATGACAATTTATATGACATCTAATAAATAGTTAAAGAACTATTTATTACAGTTTGAGAGTTTCTCAAATAAACGATTGACGATACCAAAGGTGTCGAGTTACGTGAAGCATATTGATGACGATATCGCCGACGACTACCGTTTGGGTGATAATCGTTTTCAAATTTACGGAATGACCCCCCAGATAAAGTCGTTGTTGTTCCAAAACGTGTAATGGACTTTCATAGGCGCCTTAAGCATTTGGCCTAAAGACAAGTTCCGACTTCTGTAGGAGCATGCTAAAGCGTCCGCTAAAATATTTCTGAAATGCATTTTTTAAAATAATAACGGTTAGTCCGCTACAGATTAAAAATTAATAACATCATTAAGTTTATTATTAACTTTTTAAAAATTTAAATTAATTAATTGTTTCAGTATTTCTAAGTGGCAACACTCATTCATACAATCTTTGCGTAAAAAATAATTTATAACGATGTCAACGGGGGCTGGGCAAAATCAAAACCTCTCAATTAAAAATAAATATCTCTCCCAAACATATGGTTTCACTAGCAATTTAAAAAAAAAACTGTTTATTTTTGTCAAAATATTTTTTTTTAAATATTTCAATAACCTGTGTTTTGTCGCAAATCGTTGGAACCATGCCAAACAGCCATGAACCTACTCATATCTAATTTGAAATGTTGCGTTAAAAAAATGTCTTTAAAAAAAGCAAGCAAGGCGTGGGAAACATATCTGTAAACAACTGCGTAATTAAGGTAAACAATCACTTAAAAAAATATACTAACAAGAATTAATCAATTTATTATGCTAGTTTTGGGCGAATAAAAAGCTTGCACACATCAATTAAGCTTAAACTGGTTAATGCTGGAAAGTTTAATTTTGATTTGATCATGCCAATTGATTGAAATTTTAAATGCTTTAACCAGATAATATTATAATTAAGTTATCATTGATTGTTTTTTTTTTCTTTGATTACCCACCGAACGATTTTGTGCTAACGGATGTCAATATCGATTTATTATCAGTACAAGTATTATGGTTATACTATCTGACACGTATGTATTTATTATCTCTATATAGATTTGATAATTTTTGGGAAATACTACCTTTATCTCTATTTTAGTTATTGTTATTATATGATTGGTAAATTGCATCGTTATACGAAAGTACTTAACATTAACTAAAGGAGGATACAAACCGAAGCGATTCGCGGTAGTGGTACAAATGCCGGTGAACGTGCGGTAGTTGTAAATACGATATCGCATCCCCGCTCACTAAAGCGGTGTTACCAGGCGGTCCGAAAACTTATCAATTAGGCCCGTTTTTTCAGTCCGAGATCATCCTAGTTTCAGGATTAACTCGAGATAGTAGTTTTTCATTCAGTACAGGTTAACTTCGAGTTAACCCAGATAGTTTGGTGAGTTAACTCTGGGATTAAATGATCAAACAATTATTTTCAATTCTAACTAGATACGCGTACGATATATTCAGATTCAGATCTCAGCGACTCGAAACTGTTTTATAAATTGATTTTGATTGTTAGAAGAAAACGAGTGGTGGGTGCACGACTGGGTCGTACGAAACTTTCTCTTTCACAGCGAGTTGGGCGTTAGATCAAATAGTGCGCATTTTGATTATTAATGTTAAAAATTATATAAAATGTCGAAATGTGATTATATGAACGTTTATTCCGAAATTTGAAGGAATCGGTGTCTATGTGAAAAATAATTATTTTTCGTTATTGGCCAAAACTGAAAATTCCGTTAAGTGATAGTTGGGCTAAAACTAATTATTTGGAATTGTTTAAAACTATTGTAGCAGTATTTATATTTAATTTCATTCAATTTGACATAGTAGTTTGCGAGAAATTAACAATTTTATTTATATGGCCTGAATGACAAAATCCGTTATATGGATTTTCTCGAAAATTTTCACGTAAACAATATCTTTCTCTTTGTAAGAGAAAGTTAAAAACTTGTAAGATCGCGATAAAAGCATTTTCATTTGTTTTGGGAAAAATAATTCAAACAGATTCTATACATTTCGATAACTTTTTGACAGCAAAATCGATTATTCCGGTGTTAGTAAATCTAGGTGAACTCAGAGTTAACTCAGCACTGGAAAACCGGGCCTTATACATTTCTCAGTAAAGTCATATTTTATGCACGACAGAAATGTCATGCTATCAAGTTTTGATGAAAGATATGACATAGTGATTTGAGCTATTAAGGGCCGGTTGTTCAGTGCTGAGTTTACACATATTTAACTAGCACAGGAATATATTTTATCCAGAGCTAACTCACGAAGCAGGACATACAGCATCGACGAATTAGACAGAACATCACCATTGACTGATGTAACTTTGCGTGCAGAAACAAGTATACATTTATGAACATTATCTCTATCTATTTAAATGTTCTAAGCATCCGTTTAATTCATGACAAAATGTGTTGTACGAAAGTATTCAGCTTTTTGCTTCATGAGCCTGATGGCGTTTTCCATTAGTAAATCTGGATTTTGATCTTAAATTTGATCTTTTTTGGTGCCAATGGAACATGATTTCAGATAGATTTATGTGTCCCTGTAATGTTGTAATTGCTTGTATGTGAAGTTATTTTCGGCGTAGGTGTAAAGTTACAAGTCACAAAGGTTGATTGTTTTTCATTTACAGACCGATTCTCCCCATCATCACTGACACCTCACAAGTCACAAGAAGAGATGAAATTGATTTTGTGACTTTTTCGTATTCTCCCCCACAGTCACATCTTGTGAGAGTCACAAAAACAATCGAAATTGTGATCTCCTTCAAAGCAGGTCAAACAAACAAACAAAACAAATTTTTGGCGCAACAGGCTCGTTAGTACCCAGGGCCTAGCTTCCTAACAACCATTCATTTGTGCGTGTGTACTTCTTGCACGATGGCGGGACCTCCTGTTTTATGCCGACTCCGAACGGCTAAGTTGAGATAAGCTATTCTTAACAATTGATACTATTCGGACGATTTGTCAGATCATCACGAGAGGAGGGCCAGTGAAAAATCATTTAGGTGTTTCTACGGCTGGGAATCGAATCCAGACCTTCTGCGCGGCAGTTCATCGCACTAACCATCGCACCACTGAGCCCCCTCTTCAAAGCAGGTCACAACTAGCAAATTATTTGAAATTTGACATTTTGATTGTTGAGTAGTGTAAAAAATGGAAGTTGAAATGATTATGGCGCATATTATTGACGAAGTTTCCTCCGTAAATGAAAATTAAGAATTTTACAAGAGCACATCATTTGTAACAAACTAATAATATTGATAAGATTGCAGCGAAGACGGCTTTTAAGAACCTTGAGAGACACCAATGACCCAATGGCTATACAAAACAGCACGTTTGTAAAGTTTTTTCGATTTCCAAAAACATTGTGCTGGTATCTTATGCAGAGCTTGAAGCCTCATGACAATCAACCAACTTCCTTGCCTTTTGTACTTCGAGTATGTACATATAACATTTTGTTCTTCTCATTGCAGTTTTATTAAATTTGTTTTGAATAGTTTCTTTCAGTGCTATATTTCCTTGCACATGGCTGTTACCAGAAGTGTATAGGAAATAGCTATACAATACCTCTCAGCTAAGCCACAATTTGCAGAAAGGTTGCTTATATTAACCTTTGCTGTGGTAAGTTTCGTTGTGACTTTTCTTGTGACGATTATCGGAGAATCCGACAAATGGTATCGAGTCACAATTATCCCCACAAAGAATAGTCACAAGAGCTTGTGACTTTCGATTCCTCACAAGGCAAGGGGGAGAATCAGGCTGTTAATTTATATTTCACATTGAAATGTTACAGTTTGAAGGACGAAAATCACTTTGGTTAAACTGACAGCTATCATTTGAATTAGTGTGCCTGCAAGGAGGGTAAATCTGCCGAAAAATCCAGATTTGCAAAATTGATCTGAGATCAAAAAAAATATATATATTTGTTTGTTTAATGGAACACAACAACTGTTAAAACCGGTCTTTTGACAGATATCTAGATCAAAAAAGATTGATTTTTTTACCAATGGAAGTGGTTTTAAAAAACGATTTTGCATTCGACTTCTAAAAATAACTGTTGAGAGGCTATCATCGCAGTAATTAAAGAAATGGGACTGTGTACATAATGATCAATTACAAAATACAGATGAGTCTGGCTTGTTTTGGAAACTTTTGCCAGAGAAAACCAACGTTTCAACATCAGAGATAACTGCGCCAGAGAAGTAGCGATTTACTTTCTTCCATTTCTGCGCAAATGCTTCAGGCACACACATGCTTAAGTTTTTGATTATAGGAAAGGTGTAAAAACATCGCTGCTTCTAAATTTATGCTTGTCCGACGGAATACAAAAGCTCCACAGCTTCTTGGATGACTACTTCAATTTTCATAGAGTGGTTCCACCAGTCCTTTGTAAATATTTTTCTTATCCAATCGATACAGAAATGTTTTTAGTTTTCAAAGTTTTTAGGTTAAAACTTTTCTGAGCCAAAAAAAATTGCCACATAAGGCCCTTCTATTATTGGATAACTCACCATCTCATCATAGTTATGGCGTTTTCCATTGGGAAAAAAAATCAATTTTTTTTTTAATCTGAAGCTGTCAAAAGACCGATTTTGACAGTTGGTGTGTTCCATTGGGCAAAAAAATTGATTTTTTTTATCTTAGATCATTTTGCAAATCTGTATTTTTTGGCAGATTTACCAATACCAATACAAATGATAGCTGTCAGTTTGTCTAGAGTGTTTTTCATTTTGATTTATTACTTTGATTGTGAAAAACAAGAGTGCTTTGCGTTTAGATTTATTAAAGTTATACGTGAACTATTAAATTCATCTAGTTCGACTTCGCCTTCCGAAAGTGATGAAGATAATTTCGGTATGTATTTTCAAATTTTGGTTATGTTTTAAATTTTGGCAGCTACACCGACGCTAACTTCACAGACACGAAATGACACCAATACAATGACAAAAAAAAAATCTGAATCGTGTTCCATTGACACTCAAAAAGATCAAATTTCAGATCAAAATCTAGATTTCCCAATGGAAACCGCCATTAAAGTGAAATAAAATTCGGAGGAAATTCAACGTATAGCTGTCAAAAATAGTTGACTTCTCGCATAGATATCACCGATGCGCGATCATGTGCGTTATATTTTATGGGAAGATCTGTCCGAAATGATAATCGGAACGGATACCTCGACAGAAAATTCTCCGATTTCAAAAATATCGGAAACAGTTTGCTGGCATCGATAGCAGCAAAGGACTTTAATTTTATTGAGTGCATGAAAGGCTTGAACTTGAACGAATCTGTTACTCTTTTAGCAGAGTCATGGAATAGAGTCAGCGCGGAGACTTTAGCCAAATGCTGGTCCAATTTTTTTTAAAACTAAGGAGGATGACGAGGATAGTATTCCATTGAGTGTTTTAAAGGACAAATGGGACTTAAAACTTATTTCATTGATAACATCTACAATACTACTTCTTGAAAGTTGTAATCCTCAGGTTTGTTATTAATTTGATTAAACTTTAATCAAATTACAATTCAAAAACGTGAATCCATCGGTTCACGTTTTCCAATGTAGACTGAAATTTGAAATAAAGGAAGTCCTTCTGGTCTCAGTTCTTCTTCGTTAAACAATGCTATTAAACAAACCTATACTACTAATAAATCTTAGGGTTGGGCAAAATCCTCATCTTTCAGTCCATCTCGCGGGCGCCCACCTGAAAATGACTAATCAGCATGCCTGTTTAGGGTCAGCCAAGGGTCCCACTTGGATATTGACCGTGCGCTGTAACACGTTGCAACGCACGATCAATGTACAAGCAGGAACCATAAGTTTGAGGTGGGACATAAGTTTAAACCCAAATCCAAGGTGGAACAGCAAACGCCGAAGGATGCATGGCTAAAAAGGGAGTTTTAAGCCGCTAGTTTGCGAGTTTCGGATACCGGGCTACCTCCGATCTCAAGATAGCCTTCCTGTGGTTAGACGGGTAGACCACGGGCGACCAATAAATCCCGCCTACTCGTGGGAAAAATTGAAGTACCAATAGAAAAAAACATAGAGAATGCATCAACAACTAGGGATGTTTCAGAACACCCTGTCGAAACCGACACGACACCTGCCAATCGGGAAGGGTCACAAATCAGTGATTTCGAGATGATTAGCCTAGAAGAGAAATTGTCTCATCTGAGCGACTCAGCCTCGGAATCAAGTGCTGTATACAGCATCAGTATACTCTCGGATGAATTGCATCCGGAATATACGGAAGCGCCAGGGACCCCAGGCAAAACTGCTCAAACTGATTCCAAGCGCATCAGGTTCACGCCAGCGGAACAGCGTCGTTTCAACAGAGCGCTGAAACAGGGTAGCAGCATAGAGCAAGCCTGCATCTTTGCAAAAACAAAAGATGATGCCAAAGAAGCCAAACGCATGAGATCTGAGGACAACACACCACCTCAGTCCGAAGCGAAACGAGCTCGCACTGGGAAAACAACCTCTGACAGAACCACCTATAGAGATATAGCGAGCTATGTCAGATTGGGTGTCGTACAAGTCGATATCGATCGCAATCCTCTCACGAATGAACAAATGGTTCAGATACAAGAGAGGATTATGGACATCACGATCGAACTGCGTGACGGGGATGCAAAGCCAGCTTTCCGCGGGACAACTTGTTAGTATGTGCGGACATCACCACTTCAGAGTGGATGAAAACAAACTTCCTCAGACTAAAGGAGAAATGCGAGTTGGAAGTAATGCTTGTGGTAGAGGAAGACTTTCCGAAACCACATATTGTCAGAGCTTTCTTCCCGCAGAGTACCGGAGTTACAAATGAGAGAATACTGGCTACTAACCTAACCTTAGGCAGGTCAGAATTTAAAAAAAAAAAATAAATAAATCGAACATTAGAACAGTCAATAGATAGAATAGATTAGAATACTAAATACTTACTTACTTACTTAAGTGGCGCTACAGTCCGGAATGAACCTGGGCCTCAACCAACATGCCTCTCCAATTAGCCCGGTCCTTAGCTAACTGCCTCCAGTTGCGCACTCCAAGTTGGTTGAGGTCGGTTTCCACTTGTGCGCGCCACTTAAGGCGAGGTCTTCCTCTACTGCGTCCGACGTCTGGCTGGGAATCGAAGACTCTGCGAGCCGGAGTATTGGTGTCCATTCGTTCTACATGTCCTAGCCATCTTAAACGTCCAATGCGGAGTTTTTTGACCAGGGGCATGTCGCTGTACAGCTCGTATAGTTCTTGGTTGAATCTTCGTCTCCATAGCCCGTCAACGCAAACGGGACCGAAGATTTTCCGAAGAATTTTCCTCTCGAATCTACCAAGGATTTCTTCATCCGCTTTTGATACGGTCCATGCTTCAGCGCCGTAGAGCAGGACTGGGATGATCAGGGTCTTATATAGGATCTCCTTAGTAGTTCGAGTGAGGGCTTTACTACTAAATTGCCTTCTTAGCCCGAAGAAACAGCGGTTGGCAAGAGTAATTCTTCGTTTAATTTCTGACGAGATGTTGTTGTCAGAGTTAATAGCGGAGCCGAGGTAGACAAAGTCCCGTACTACCTCAAAGTTATATCTGTCAATGGTGACGTTCTGTCAAATTCGTCGATGTTGTGTGTCCTTTCGTGTTGACAGCATATACTTAGTCTTACCCTCATTTACTGCTAAACCCATTTTTGCCGCTTCCTTCTCTATACTAGCAAACGTGGCTATGACATCACGTTGAGTCCTACCAATGATGTCAATATCGTCAGCGTATGCTAGTAGTTGCACCGACTTTTGGAAAATTGTGCCTCTGGTGTTGGCTTTGGAGTTTTGCACAATTCTCTCAAGAATCAGATTAAAGAAGTCACATGACAGCGCATCGCCTTGCCTAAATCCTTTTTTGGTATCGAATGTGTCGGTGAGGTCGTTTCCGACCCTGATGGAGCAGCGAGAATTATCTATCGTCATACTACACAAACGGACGAGTTTGGGCGGTATACCAAAACTAGACAAGGCTCTGTACAGTTCGTCTCTATAAATGCTGTCGTATGCGGCTTTGAAATCGATAAATAGGTGGTGGGTATCGATTTTGACTTCTTGGGTTTTTTCCAGGATCTGCCGAAGTGTGAAAATTTGATCGGTTGTGGACTTTCCTGGCCTAAAACCACACTGATAAGGGCCAATCAGGTTGTTGGTAAACGGTTTCAGGCGTTCACATATTACGGCAGATAGGATCTTGTAGGCGATGTTGAGGAGACTTATGCCTCTGTAGTTGGCGCAGTTCAGAGGGTCTCCTTTTTTGTGGATCGGGCAAACGATGCTGAGGTTCCATTCTTCAGGCATATTTTCAACCGACCAGATTTGGCTTATGAGTTGGTGGATGTTACTTACCAAGTCATCTCTAAATCATCCTACTAAATAGGTTTTATAAAACGAAACAACTTTTTGCGATGTTAGAATGACAGGATTTGTCGATATCAGTAATACTAGATACTGACAGTCTGTAAATTGCGTTGTTGTATGGACTATGAATTTATACAAAATTCCCTTCATAATTCATTAGAATTCACTAAAACTCATCTCAACGTATTTATACAACCTTTATTCAAACGTCACAGTTTGTATTCAAATAAAATGGTCAGAGAAGTATTATTACTAACGGTATTCATTCAAAGTCGTAATTTTACTAACGGGTGATTTTTTAGCTGGTTTGGTTTTGGCAACACTGGTTTTGACAGCTGACGTGTGTTTAGTACCTTGTGTCACTGTCAAACAGCTTCAGTTTGGTTTGTAATTTAACCATGGATCGTCTTACAAATGAACAACGCTTGCAAATTATTGAATTTTACTATCAAAATTCGTGCTCGGTTCGAAATGTTCATCGCGCGCTGCTTCCATTTTATGATCGGCATTCTCGACCTTCTGAGCAGTCTATTCGGAAGATTGTGACCAAATTTCGCACCAAATTTACTTTGTTGGACATTAAACCACCAACACGTTTACGTACTGTGCGTAGTGAAGAAAATATTGCGGCCGTATCAGCTAGTGTGACAGAAGACCGCGAAATGTCGATTCGGCGCCGTTCCCAGCAGTTAGGCCTTTGTTACAGCACTACGTGGAAAATTTTGCGGAAGGATTTGGGCGTAAAGCCTTTTAAGATACAGCTGGCGCAAGAACTAAAGCCAGCCGACCTACCACAACGCCGAATTTTTGGTGAATGGGCTCTTGGAAAGCTGGCCGAGGATCCGCTTTTTTATCGAAAAATTGTGTTCAGCGATGAGGCTCATGTTTGGTTGAATGGGTACGTAAATAAGCAAAATTGCCGCATTTGGAGTGAAGATCAGCCAGAAGCATTGCAACAGCTACCAATGCATCCCGAAAAAGCCACTGTTTGGTGCGGTTTATGGGCCGGCGGCATTATTGGGCCATATTTCTTCAAAGATGATGCGAATCGCAGCGTTACTGTCAATGGTGAACGCTACCGAGCGATGATAACAAACTTTTTTTTGCCCGAAATGGAAGTTCTTGACTTGCATGATATGTGGTTTCAACAAGACGGTGCCACATGCCACACAGCACGCGAAACAATGGCGCAATTGCGAGGCGAGTTTGGTGAACAGTTAATTTCACGTTTCGGGCCGGTCAATTGGCCGCCTAGATCGTGCGATTTGACACCATTAGATTATTTTTTGTGGGGGTATGTCAAGGCTAATGTCTATAGGGACAAGCCCGCTTCGATTGACGCACTGGAAGCCAACATCCATGCATTCATTCGTGAGATACCGGCCGATATGTGTGAAAGAGTATGCCAAAATTGGACTCAGCGGATGGGCTACCTGAGACGCAGCCGCGGTCAACATTTGCATGAAATTATCTTTAAACATTAAATTGCAAGGTTCAAACTATCGATTCAAATAAATATTTCATTCATTTTTTCGAATTTTTTGTGTTTTTTTTTTTAAAAAAGTTCTAAACCTCTTAAAAAATCACCCGTTACTTGCGAAAGATTGTAATTTTACAACAACGTTTCATGAACGACCCTAAAACTGCACCACTAAATAATGCGGTAACCCACTGAATTCCATCTCATTTTAGAAACTTATTAATTGAACGAATTTTGTTCCTATTGTTCTCTTTCCGTTCTCGATAATTGTTTTTTTCAGATTAGCGCATTAGTTTGATGTGTGAACGTAACTGATTAAATGTCAAAATAGCATTTCAAAAGTTTACAATGTTTACCATCTCAGTTTACACACCCAATTTCTGTGCGAAATTTCCGATATTGTTTTAAAATATTTCCCATAGTGTCAAAAGACAGTTCATTTACCACGTCATAATTTTACCATGTTTACACCTTAAAACGACTTTACGACGTTGCATGAATACCCCTACTGTTTGCTTTTGCCTAGTTCGTAGCAGTTGATCTTTTTCGAGTTCAAAATTTTAACAAAGAAATAAATGATTCAATTAAAACATTAATATCACCAAATTGAATCTATGTATTCTAACAGAACTAATACGAACTTTCACCGCACACGAGACAAATAAAATTCTAAATGAAAGTGCACTTTTACCCCGACTGTTTACATTCACAGTCAAAAAGCGTACGCCACTTTTATGAGCTAACTCATATTATAATCGCCTCATATATACACGCGAAACATTTGAAAGACTTCCAAGCGGTGCGATAAAATCTGAAATTACGAATTTTCCATCGTATGATTGTCGTATGCTATCTCGACGAGACACTGAAAGGTTATTTCGTTCTTGTTAGCGATTGTCGAACCTCACTTATCTCGGCTAATATTTGCAGAATCGCGTGTGTAGTCACACTTCGCTTAAACGTTATCTTGGCGTGATTGTAATTTATTAAACTACCAAACAATAAATATATTTCAAACATCATTAAAAGCGTCGCACGATTCTGATTTCTATTGTAATAAAAAGCTTTTTCTAACATGCATTTACGTTCTTACACGAGGCATATACTAATAAAAGACCACTTATGCAAACATTTTTATAAACTATTCCGCTCGACCTTGAGCAAGAATATAATTATGTAAGTGAATTAAGTTTAAATTTTCTCACTTACCCATTTGAAGACAGGTGCCCAGAAGAATATCGTCTTAGGACCTGTAGATGACAGAATAAACACACAATACCCATTATTTCATTTTTCCGTTTCAGTTAAAAACCTCACGTGAGATTCCGAGAATATATTGACAAACTGGTTATTCCATAGAAAATGTACAACGAACTTACCAGCGGGGTGCAACCAGAGTGGACGTAATTTATTTGGAACATATTTATCAGCTCTGCCAATGATTGCATTGTAAACCTTTGACGGGAGTCCCTTTCCAGCGGAAGCAGCTGATGCTGGTGGTGGTGGAGGTGGTGGTGGTGCAGCAGCAGTACTAGCAGATGACATCGCACTTTCTTTTCTCTTTATTTTTAAAAAAAACTCTGCTCTTGTGTTGGCTAACAAGTGGACAAAGCAATAGCTGAATGCAAACTATGTAAAAACGAATCGCACAAATTGGAATGACAGGAAATTCAGATGAACGGAACAGTCCACCTTGGCATTGAGTACTTGAACGCTTTCCGCGACACAACGCCAACAAACAATACGTCAATGTAGTATCAAAATGAAAATACGCGAATGTAGGTGGGGGAATGTAAACGTGTAATTAATTTAGTTGGACGCTGGGAATAAAAGCGATGTATATGCTACACACGATGAGTCTGCGCGTACCGGTATGCGAAAGCACCTTCTGTTGTGTGGCCAGTCTACTGTGCAACTAAAAATATGGAACAGTAGCGTGGCCAGTCTGTTGTCATTATTCTGTCAAAATCTTCAATAAAATACGTTGCCTTGGGGAGCTTTACAATAAACATCAACATTAGCTAGCTTATCGGTGACGTAGATGTTTATTTTAAGCTTTTTTTAGGTACGCATATGTGTAGAGTATATAGGTACATGTGGGAAGTTTACTCTGATACACATGTTTTTTTTTGTGACGCACTAAAACTGTCAATGCCTACTACCTAAGTGTTGATTTTATTAATTTTAGTTTTAAGGCGAATAATAACTTTAGGTAGCATGACACGAGTTGACAATGCGTTGCGTATACGTAATATTTGTTGCTTTTGTATATTAATAAATTTTTCATAAAATGTGAACACTGGTTTTTTTTTGAATGTCAATTCTTTAGTTTACCCTTAAACGCTGAATTGGATTGTTTTTCAGTATCATACTAGGTACGCATATTTAATTTATGACAAACATGATTGATACGAATCATGTTACGTGTATTGTTCTTTAAGAAGATGGCGAGAGTATTTCATATTAAAGGATAACATTGGAATACCTACTCTGTATTTAGGGCTGGTCTGGGCATAGCATAATAATGTGTGTCTATTTTAAGAGGCCTAGTTATATTCACCAAAAACCGAGCCAAAAACCGTATCTTCTCCTTTGACAGTAGTTTTCCTTCCGATTCTCGATGCATGTGTATTTTTATTTCTTTTTTGTAGGGTTTCATGATACGAAATAGTTATTAGTTAAATTCACTTAATTATGGTACAGATTTGGTATACATATATACACATTTACGTGATTCAGAGAAGTCCTTTTGACTACTTCATCCTTCATCTTGTAAATAAATAAAAAGTATGTCAAGGTCGTGAATAAAATTTTGCATGCATAGTGAATACATGCATCTACTCCAAGAATAAAACAAGTTAAAAACATATGAGAAGGCTACAATCCGCTGTGCGGATCGTTTAATACCCTATCCCATCCCATCCTTAAAATTAATATCCTCAAAATATAGGCCTTATGGCGATGAAATACAGAAAATGACATTGTCACTGCTCAGACAGTTTATCAAAATCTTTTGTGGTTCGACAAAAAACAACGGTTCTCTATTGCTAATGCCTTGGGATGGGGTATACAAATGGTTTTTGTAAGAAAACGCCTCCAAAATGTGGGCGTAGGTGAAAATGATTTATTGACAAAATGTTTATATTACCATTGCGGAAGTATTTGCATCAAATTTTTTTTCGAAAGTTTTAAAATTTGGACAAAAAAGGTTTTTTAATAAAAACGCCCCCAAAAAGTGGGCGTGGCAAAAAACTTTGTATGGACGAAATATAGATATTAGGATTGTCTAAATATGTTGCTAACACACTTTTTTGAAATTCCTCACGGTTTGGCTTAAAACTACGTTTTTTCTAAAAGGGGGCGTGGCAGTGGGCGGATTTTAAAAATGTTTACACTTGTTCTGGTGACTCGGCTAAGGATCCTATATACCAAATTTCATTATCCTAGCTCAAAATTTAAGGCCCAAAAATCGGTGACGAACAGACAGACGGACGGACGGACGGACGGACAGACAGACATGGCTAATTCGACTCAGCTAGCGATTCTGAGTCGATCCATATACTTTGAGGTATATGTAGCTAAATTATTTCTCTATGTTACAAACTAAGTATCAAAACTAATATACCCCTATGGGATAGGGTATAAAAACATATGAGAAGGCTACAATCCGCTCTGCGGATCGTTGAATACCCTATCCCATCCTATCTGTAAAACTAAAATCCCCAAAAAGTGGACATGGCTAAAAACACGATGTGGATAAAATAAAGAAAATGACATGGTGACAACAAATTCTTCAGACTGCTTATAAAAAATTTTACGGTTCTACAAAAGACAAGGTTTTCTCCTGCATATGTTATGGGGTAGGGTATAAAAATGGTTTTTATATAAAAACGCCCCCAAAAAGTGGGCGTGGGTTAAAATGGTCTATTGACGAAATGTTCATATTTATATTACTAATGATTCTGTATCAAAAGTTTTTTAGAAAATTTTAAAATTTGACCGAAAAAAGTTTTTTTTTTAAAAACGCCCCCAAAAAGTGGGCGTGGCAAACAACTTTATATGAACGAAATACAGATATTCAGATTGTCTAAATATGTTGTTCAGAAAGTTTTTCAAAATTCCTTATGGTTTGTCCGAAAAATACGTTTTTCTAAAAAGGGGGCGTGGCAGTGGGCGGATTTCAAAAATGTTTACACTTATTCTGCTGGTAGCAACAAAGAGCACGTGTACCAAATTTCATCCTTCTAGCTCAAAATGTAAGGCCCAAAAACTGGTGACGTACGGACGGACGGACGGACGAACATGGCTAAATCAGCTATCGATTCTGAGTCGATCCATATACTTTGAGGTATATGTAGCTATATTATTTCTCTATGTTACAAACTATGTATCAAAACTAATATACCCCTATGGGATAGGGTATAAAAAAAAAGAGCAAGAAAAGCGCGCGATCGAGGATATAGAGAGGTGCCACGTCAAAGGCAAGGCTACAAGGTTCGAACAGAATCCTGTCGAGATGAACAAGGAAATATCGTAGTTGAGACACAGTGTATGCTGAGGATATGGAAGAACCACTTCTGCAGACTGTTAAACGGCGATGACGAACAACATTCCGCTGTCAGGCAGAACGATCCATTCAATATTGGCAACGGCAGCGAAAACTGCCAACCACCGACCTAAGTGAAGTGAGGATAGCAATATCTAAACTCAAGCTTAATAAGGCCGCAGGAAATGACGGCCTTCCCGCTGAGCTTTATAAAGCTGGCGGAGATGACTTGGTAAGTAACATCCACCAACTCATAAGCCAAATCGTTTGCCCGATCCACAAAAAAGGAGACCCTCTAAACTGCGCCAACTACAGAGGCATAAGTCTACTCAAAATCGCTTACAAGGTCCTATCTGCCGTAATATGTGAACGCTTAAAACCGTTTACCAACAACCTGATCGGCCCTTATCAGTGTGGTTTTAGGCCAGGAAAGTCCACAATCGATCAAATCTTCACACTTCGGTAGATCCTGGAAAAAACCCCAGAAAGCCAAATCGATAACCACCACCTATTTATCGATTTCAAAGCCGCATACGACAGCATTTATAGAGACGAACTGTACAGAGCCATGTCTAGTTTTGGTATACCGCCCAAACTCGTCCGTTTGTGTAGGATGACGATGGAGAATTCTCGCTGCACCAACAGGGTCGGAAACGACCTCACCGACACATTCGATACCAAAAAAGGATTTAGGCAAGGCGATGCGCTGTCATGTGACTTCTTCAATTTGATTCTTGAGAGGATTGTGCAAAACTCCCGAGCCAGCACCAGAGGCACAATTTTCCAAAAATCGGTGCAACTACTAGCATACGCCGACGATATTGACATCATTGGTAGGACTCAACGTGATGTCATATCCACGTTTGCTAGTATAGAGAAGGAAGCGGCAAAAATGGGTTTAGCAGTAAATGAGGGTAAGACTAAGTATATGCTGTCAACACGAAAGGACACACAACATAGACGAATTGGACAGAACGTCACCATTGACAGATATAACTTTGAGGTAGTACAGGACTTTGTCTACCTCGGCTCCGCTATTAACTCTGACAACAACATCTCGTCAGAAATCAAACGAAGAATTAATCTTGCCAATCGCTGTTTCTTCGGGCTAAGAAGGCAATTAAATAGTAAAGCCCTCACTCGAACTACTAAGGAGATCCTAAATAAGACCCTGATCATCCCAGTCCTGCTCTACGGCGCTGAAGCATGGACCGTATCAAAAGCGGATGAAGAAATCAGCGCACAAGTAGAAACCAACCTTAACCAACTTGGAGTGCGCAACTGGAGGCAGTTAGCTAAGGACCGGGCTAATTGGAGAGGCATGTTGGTTGAGGCCCAATTATACTTATAAGTAAAATAATTTGTTGCTTTTGCCTTAGTTAAACTTTACACTTTCCCAGGTGTCATCGTTTGACAGTTTTCAGTTTTTTTCAGCCGAAAATCTGCGTGAAGAAACTTGGAACAAATTAACGAAAATAAATATAAGCCGCTATAATAATGAACGCTGGTTAGAACGCTGACTCCTTAATCGATACCATCCAAAAAGCAGCATGGAATAATACTCCTCAACAAAGCAAAATAGTGAGCTATAGTAAAATTAAGTACCCCCGAGAAAAAACTCGTAAAATATGGCACCAAACGCGTGGCCCGCAAGATAAAACACATCTCAATCGGCTGAGTAACTTGCTATCAAATTCGATTAAAAAATTTAAAAACCTTGCGTAGAAAATTATCTGCAAAGCCTAACCGCCGGAAAGGAATCGAACTATTCGCTCTGGGTAACTCAAGTCGTTTGGGCAAAAAGCTGACGTTTTTGCCGCACATCTTATTCGAGACTACAACCTATTATAATATAATAAGATATCCAAGTATTGACGAGCTTAAACGGGAAATATATAAACTAAAGTCTAAAAAGGCTCCAGGTTATGACCTGATTACTGGAGAAATTCTTAAAATGTTGCCTCAGAAAGGTTTAATATATTTTTAGTATATAAATGCGGCAATTAGATTAGAATACTACCAAGGCAGTGGAAAGTCGCGGAAGTGATTATGGTCCTAAAACCAGGAAAATCATCGAATGAAATAAAATCTTACAGGCCTATTTCACTTCTTCCAATAATTTCGAACGTTTTTGAACGGATATTACACGGTTGCTTACACCCCACAATTGACCAGAAACGTATTTTACCTGACCATCAATTTGGGTTTAGTAGTAAACATTCGACGGTGGACCAAGTACATCGACTTACAGATATAATTGAGAATGCTTTCGAAGAAAAGAAAATAAGCTCAGCCGTATTTCTTGACGCGTTACAAGCTTTTTACAAGGTTTGGCATAGAGGCCCTCAATACAAATTAAGACAAGTTCTGCCTGAAAAATTATATACAATCCTTGTGAAACTTGGAAACGAATATTCAGAGTTCAAAGAAATAATGGCAGGAGTACCCCAAGGAAGCGTCCTTGGACCACTCTTGTACCTCCTATTTACACGACTCCATGTAATATCCCACAAAAAACGATACAAAGGTTGCAACGTTTGCTGACGATACTGCTATACTAGTAGTTGGGACAACAGTAGAGGAAACAAATATGAAACTACAAGACGCTCCTAACTAGGTTAATGAATGGACAAAATCCTGGCAGATTGCTATCAAAAGAAGCAAGCAGCCTAGGTTTTCTCAAAGCTTCAGCAAATGAATGGACAGAATCAACCGCTAAAATCCTGAACCTTCTTTTAAGCACACACTTTCCGAACTGTAAAACTATAGAGGAAAATGTCATCGCTAGTACAAAAACAGACCACACATCGGTCAACATGGGTGACAACTCCCTCATTAATACGATAGTGTGCAAGGAAAAAATTGCATGGGCCATTAATTCATGCAAGCCCCATAAATCAGTGGGCCCTGACGGCATAACCCCTATCATGCTACAAAAAACTGCTAAGCACATAATGCCAACACTGCTCACTATCTTCCGTGCATGTCTAAAACTAAACCACATACCACAAGTGTGGCGTGAAGTTAAAGTTATATTCATACCGAAGGCAGGTAAATGCAGCCACACCGTAGCGAAAGATTTCAGACCCATAGGTAAGCCTATCCTCCTTCCTACTGAAAACGATGGAACGATTACTCGACATCCATATACGTAGCAACCTGAATCCAGGTTACCTATCTGTAAGCCAACACGCCTATATAAAGGGTAAATCGGTGGAAACGGCTCTACACGAAGTAGTTCGCACAGTAGAAAATTCACTACGTTAGCAGACTTTATAGGTATAGAAGGAGCCTTCAACAACGTTAAAACTGAAGCAATTGCTGAGGCACTTGCCAAAGCTGAAATAGGAACGGTTTCTAGCAATTGGATCTTAACCATGCTCAATAACCGGATCATTTCGTCAACATCCCTCAGGGAGGCGTAATATCCCCACTCCTCTGGCTATTAGTAGTCAACGAAGCACTTAAGAAGCTGGATATCACTGCAATAAAAACAGTGGCATAGGCTGATGACGTAGTCCTCTTGACGTGCGGAAAATTCCCACCGACACTGAGTGAAATTATGCAAAGTAGTCTCAATATACTCAGCAAGTGGGCAAAGTCTTGCGGGCTGGGTGTAAACCCAAACAAAACAGAACTGGTTCTCTTTCCTAACAGGAGATCGATCCCAGCATTTCCGGCACCGTCTTTGGAAGATTCGACTCTCTCTCAGCAAGCGCGAAATATCTGGGGTGATACTAGATAGTAAACTGAACTGGAATCTAAACGTTGAAGAAAGAGTAAAGAAAGCAAATATTGCCCTCTATAGCTGCAACAGAATCTGCGGCAAAAAATGGGGCCCATCCCCGAAGGTCACAAAACGGCTATACACAGCCATTGTCAGACCAATCCTAACATACGGTTGCTTGGTCTGGTGGAATGCTATGAAAAAAGCAAAACATATGACCAAGCTTACGAAAGTTCAAAGGACAGCATGCATACTCACGACAGGAGCCATGCGCACTAGCCCCACAGTAGGGTTAGAAACAATCCTAAACATAACACCAATTGACTTACAAATCAATGACACAGCAGCAAAAAGCGCAGAAAGACTCAAAGAAACGGGCAATCTACTCACGAAGCCTTTTGGCCATAGCTCAATATTAAACTCAATGGCATATGCGGATGTAGCATCTGACTAAATTATCCCATACCACGATTTTGATACTAATTACTCTATCAGAATACCAAGCAGAGACGAATGGTCTTCAAACAATGTGTTATCTAACACTGAAATAGCAATCTATACCGACGGATCCAAAATGGAAGTCGGAGTGGGCTCTGGTGTCTACTCTGAAAAGATCGCGCTAGCTACATCCCTGAGATTAGCAAACTCGTGCAGTGTATTCCAAGCTGAGATCCTGGCCATACTCGAAGCTGCCAAATCGGCTAGGGTGTTGGACATATCACATGAGGATATCTCCATCTACGTGGATAGTCAAGCGGCCATTAAAGCGCTGGCATCCAATATAGTAAAATCACGGGTAGTTGGACGCTGCCGCGAAGAGCCGAAGGCTCTTTGTAACCAGAACAAAGTCCAAATTATCTGGGTGCCAGGACATAATGACATTATAGGAAATGAGAAGGCAGACGAGCTAGCTAGACTAGGATCGTCCAGTTGCATTTCCCTAGCTGATAAAAGGGTCAATCCCCCGCTAGCATCTAAAAAAACATGAAATAACCAAGCACACTCAAAAAGCAACCATAACAAGATGGCAAAATACAATCACTTGTATACACATAAAATCTCTCTGGCCGGATTAAAGCGGCAGCAAATCAAACAAGCTAATAGCTTTGAACAGAGCATCCATTTCTATAGCAGTGTGAGTGAGAACAGGTCACAACCTGTTGGGTAATCACTCCAATAAGATAAATCTGACTGGTGCGAACCAACTTTGCAGGAAATGCAGCGACCCAGACGTCGAAGAAGAGGTCTCACACCTACTATGTCACTGCCCTGCGATCAGTAGCCGCCGTTTAAAAATACTAGGCAGCCTATACTTTGACGACGAAGAGACCTAACGACTATCCCAATAGCGCAGATAGTCCACTTTTGAAGCAGATCAGGATGGAGCAACTACCTCTTTGAGGCTTTCTCTTTCAGGGTACTTTCTTCGAAGGGTATCGCTATGGGCCCACATAGGCCTATGCGAGCTTGACGACTCACTCGAGCGTTAACAGCCCATCTAACCTAACCTAACCTAAGAGTTTGTGAAGTATGATATCAAAATTTATTTTAATTTACTTGCCCGTACACGTACCTGAACAGATTCTTATACGGGCGAGTATAAAAACAGCATAACTGAAAACTGTGTAGAGTAATTTAAATACACTAGTCGGCATAAGTATTTTGACGAAACCTTTTTATGACTATTGAGACTAACTTTGCTTGGTATCGTTGAAACAACGGTGCAAAAATGATGCGCGAAACAAAGAATCTATTTTTAGCTCTATGCATGCCAAGTTTTGTATTGTTTACCTTTTGCATTCTCTTTCTGCTGATAAGAACGCATGCAGACAAAGAATTTTTACGTGGCATAAGTATTTTGACGGAAACTTGTGTAAATATTTTAACAGTTTTGAGCACGTGATAACCAAAAAACTTGTGTAGTTAACTTTAATTTACATTAGACGTTGATAACAAAATAAAAATTTATTAAAATTTATTAAAAACCATGGGTAAAACGGCTGAGTTGAGTTTCGTTGTCAGATCTTCAATGGTAGCGAAGTTTAACGCTGGAACGGCAGTAAAAGACATAGCAAGTGAGTTTAATGTGTCGCGTCAAACTGTGCACTATCAAATCAATAAGTTTAAAAAGCATAATGACATCACAAACCTAATGAGATCAGGTGCTAAGCGCAAAACAACGCCCACTGAAGACCGAACCCTTCTACGGGAATTTAAAAGAAATATATTCCTGAAGCCTCAAACTGCTGCAAATCAATGGAATTTGACGGCAACGAATCCAATCAGTGAGCGCACTGTCCGACGACGTTTAATGGAAGGAGATTTTAAAACATTTAAAGCTAAGGACGTGCCGTACATATCAAAGGTAAACAAGCTTAAAAGACTGTCTTTCGCAAAGGAACATCTGTACAAGCCAAAGGAGTACTGGAGAAGCGTTCTATGGACAGATGAAAGCTCCTTTGAGTATAACTCATCAAAAAACAAATTTTACGTTAGATTGCCAAAGGTAGAAAGGCAAAAAAGACGCCCCGTTTGTCAAAAAGTGAGCCATGGTGGAGGCTCTGTCATGTTCTGGGGATGTTTTGCGTATAATGGCCTGGGTGAATTGGTTCCTATCACCGGCTCGATGAACCAAGGTCTATATTTAAGAACCCTAAATGATAATGCCTTTCCTTCCGGAGGTAGGCTTATTGGTGAATCATTTATCCTGCAACAGGACAATGCCCCATGCCACAAAGCCCGGATGATAACTAAATTTTTGAAGGATGTTGGTGTTGCCACTTTGGACTGGCCACCTCAAAGTCCAACCTCAAAGTCCAGTCTGGTCTCTTTTGAAACGCAAAAGAACAGTTTCTTTAAATAAAACCAGAGAGGAGACGATTTCTGAGGTCCTTCCCTTTGGGAAGAGATATCTCCAGAGATTCTTCAAAATTTAGTAGATTCAGTACCGAGACGCCTTCAAAAAGTTATTGAAGCCAAAGGAGGTTATATATTTTACTAAATTCTTCTTTATTTATTTACTTTTGTTAAGTTTAAAATGTTTTTTCTTAGAGTTATATACTTGTCAAAATACTTATGCCAACACACGAAATTACAAATTAATTTATATCTTTTTTGACTTCTATGAAAAAATATTTGTTTGCCTATTTTTAAGTTTGTATTAGTTATATATAAAAATGAAAAAATAAAGATGAATTCTTGTCAAGCCATTTAGAAGTTAAACTCAAAAATGCACGATTTTTATTTCGTCAAAATACTTATGCCGACTAGTGTATGTGAGAGTTCTTAAATATTTTAGGTGTATTAACATAGTGGCTCATGGGTTAAAAACGTGGAATTTTTTTTTAAATCATGTTCGGGTAGAGCTTCAATGATTCAATGAAAACATTTTTACAGAAAGTAGGTAAAAACTTTAAATTCTAGGTAAATATTGCTTTCATGTAAGGAAACATCTTCGAATAATATTATTTTTAGATAATACAAGCTGGCCCGTCAAACGTTGTTTTGCCATTATCAAATGGAATGACCGCCTACAGCGCCACCTGTTGAGAATTTTTCAATTTTTCTTTTTTCCTAAACTTTCGCGGAGCAATTACGAACAAATCCGCAGAAGGAAGTATCCAATTTGGTCCAGTCGTTTTCGAGTTTTAAGCATCCGAACAAACCAAGATCCATTTTTATATATATAGATTTAATTTTACGACAAATCGTAACAAAACATTTTTATTTATAGAATTAATTTGCAAACAGATTTTGAGGTCACGTTCATGATCACGAATTGAAATTTAGCGATTTGGTTATTTTGGTTCCGAATTTATCTTTTCTTTTCATTCATTCATTCGCCAACTATGTGCCAAATAGTAGGTAAACGCATTTTTTACCAACGTCTATAATAACATATCTAATTTTAAAACAAACATTCAGGTTCGTAAAAAGTTTAGGTACTTACCTTATTATTTATTTATTTTTGTTTCTGCTGCAACATTTGGTAATGGTATGCGCGTATAAATTGTACTCCTTGTGTTATTGCAACAAACATATTTACAGCGAACAAATTATAATTCTTCGGGATAATGACAAGTGAATATCGTGACCAAATAATACCGGTGAATGCAATTGTGCCAGTTTGACGTATGGATAGGACTTCTACTGGTCGATGTATTAAATCACTAAATCCAGCGATGACAAGACCCTTAAGAAAAATCCAGGTTCAAGAATTGAAATCATGAGTTAGAATATTATGATCAAATAATGAATATATGGCATCGTATAAGAAAATAGGTGTGTTCCCGTACTTTTACAGCAAAAGTTATTTTTGGGTACGGGAACTGCAATTTGTAAAAATCAGAAGTAAAAATAATATTGTACGGGAACAAACGTTGTTAAATATATAAATAAAGAAAATCCTATCAAATATCTCTCAATAATCTCATATATCATGGGGAAGCTGTTATAAATAGGGGGGAAGATCCATTGCGATATCACGTGAATTTGTTGTAGTTGCCTCAGGCTGCTATGAAGCAGAGGTGCCTAGTGATACTTTTCTTAGGCAGTCGGTTAGATTTTAAAGGTTGTAGGCTTCTAATTGGTGTCTTATTCTATATTCCATAAGGGTGTGTTAGGTTGGCATAATGTATGGTTTAGATCAGAATAGAAAGTTGAGTCGATCTAGATGTGTGTTCAGTGTTCACTTGTACTTTGATTTGTAGGTATATACTTACACGTCTAATCATTTTTGGTCGCCAAGGTTTGAAAACAACATTTTTTTAGATTTTAAAGATATAACCAATTTATACAATAAAAGGTTAGACACGATTCGAATAAAACTCCAAGATAGTTAAGAGTTTTGCGATTCGACAATTCCAATAAACGTTGCATGGCCATATTCTTGGAAGCGTTATTGTATAAAAAAGTTGCGCATCTCCAAATAACGAATAAAATCGGTCCTTTTTTTTTTGTTCATACAATAATTTACGTGTAAAATACAATAATACCTTAGTCAATATAGATCTCGTGAAGCATGGATGATTATCCAGTCCTACACCCGGTAAACAAACGCTGAAAAATAAGTGGCAAATCACTGTTTTATAAAATACTTTGATCTGTAGTAGATGATAAAATTAGAAATAATGTCGATTTTTAATTGAAAAAAGCAAGTTTTAAACATGTCAATCGAAAAGTGCTTGCAGATCACCAATTAGCATTTTTTTTCCATTTTTATTTAAGCCTATGCAGACTAAGGCCCGGTTTTTTTTTTTTTTGCTGACTTAACACTGAGTTCAACTAGATTTAGCTAACCTCAGAATAAATTTTATCTGGAGTTAATTCACAAAGGCTACACACACAGGCAAAACTGTCCGGTATACCTGTTCAGGCCGCCGGATAGTCTTTAAGCAGTTTTACAGTGGAGGATTAAATCTGCAACAGCTCGGTTATCAACTGTTCGGTTGCCTTTTTCCCAAACAAATGGTAATGCTTTTGTCGCAAATCTTATAAGTTGTTTCTTCTTAATACATTCACACTCAATATTTAAAACAATTTCAAGTCACTGAGATCTGAATCTGAATATATCGTACACGTTTTTGGTTTCTAAAAATTTAATAGAATATCCACATAAATGGAATTGAATCATCTGTCAACATGCTGGGTTAACTCCAAGTTAACTTTGACTTTAATTGACTGAAAAACTACCTTTCTTTGGTTAACTCGAGTTTTATCCCGAAACTAGGATGATCTCGCACTGAAAAACTGGACCTAAAAACACTGCTAATAACTGCAATAGGTAGAAGAAAAAACTTCAGACCAGTATCAAAAAGCTAGAGAGCAGCCTAGACTAATTTAACCAAAGTATAATATATAAAATGATATAATATTAAGTACTATCTACCATTTGAAACTTGGTTGCCACTGTAGTAATCATTTTGACTTTTGGACGACACAAAATATTGGTAAGCCGTGTCATATGCCAGTATGGCCACATATTTGGGGTCATTACGTATGGCTTACGATCCCATCTTTCAAATATTTCGTAAGATTATCCTGGACCCTCATTCCGTAAAGTGATTATCATTTGACGATAACATTTCGACGGTACATCATGCATCGCGTCACTTTATTTTCTTCACTTAAAACAACAATTGTCAAATCACAGACGATTATTGAGTGATTGCTCATGAGCTCTCGATAACCGTCTGAGTAATAATCGTTTTCAAAATTACGGAATGACCCCCCTGTTTTTTATTGTTTTTAACACTATCAGATCTGTGTCGTAGCGAGCTTAATGCCTGAAACACATGTGCAGAATTCTCCTTGCAGAAAAGATAGACTAGACGCAAGTTGTCTCTTTTTCTAAATCCACTGCAAAAATTCAATGGCAAAAACATAATAATAATACCGATCAAATTTTCACACTTCGGCAGATCCTGGAAAAAACTCAAGAAGTCCAAATCGATACCCACCACCTATTCATCGATTTCAAAGCCGCATATGACAGCATTTATAGAGACGAACTGTACAGAGTCATGTCTAGTTTTGGTATACCGCCCAAACTCGTCCGTTTGTGTAGGATGACGATGGAGAATTCTCGCTGCTCCATCAGGGTCGGAAACGACCTCACCGACACATTCGATACCAAAAAAGGATTTAGGCAAAGGCGTTGCGCTGTCATGTGACTTCTTCAATTTGATTCTTGAGAGGATTGTGCAAAACTCCAAAGCCAACACCAGAGGCAAAAGTCGGGGCAACTACTAGCATACGCTGACGATATTGACATCATTGGTAGGACTCAACGTGATGTCATAGCCACGTTTGCTAGTATAGAGAAGGAAGCGGCGAAAATGGGTTTAGCAGTAAATGAGGGTAAGACTAAGTATATGCTGTCATCACGAAAGGACAGACAACATCGACGAATTGGACAGAACGTCACCATTGACAGATATAACTTTGAGGTAGTACGGGACTTTGCCTACCTCGGCGCCGCTATTACCTCTGACAACAACATCTCGTCAGAAATTAAACGAAGAATTACTCTTGCCAACCTCTGTTTCTTCGGGCTAAGAAGGCAATTTAGAAGTAAAGCCCTCACTCAAACTACTAAGGACTACCCAGTCCTGCTCTACGGCGCTGAAGCATGGACCGTATCAAAAGCGGATGAAGAAATCCTTGGTAGATTCGAGAGGAAAATTCTTCGAAAAATCTTCGGTCCCATTTGCGTTGACGGGCTATGGAGACGAAGATTCAACCAAGAACTATACTCCGCATTGGACGTTTAAGATGGCTAGTACATTGAGAACGAATGGACACCAATACTCCGGCTCGCAGAGTCTTCGATTCCCAGCCAGACGTCGGACGCAGTAGAGGAAGACCTCGCCTTAAGTGGCGCGCACAAGTGGAAACTGACCTCAACCAACTTGGAGTGCGCAACTGGAGGCAGTTAGCTAAGGACCGGGCTAATTGGAGAGGCATGTTGGTTGAGGCCCAGGTTCATTCCGGACTGTAGCGCCACTTAAGTAAGTAAGTAAATGACTTAATATGAAAATCACATAATCGATTTTTAGTTTTAAACATTAGTGTTAATTTAAATCAAAATCATGAGAGGTGTTTTTGAAAAAAAAATCGGTGTCACCAAAAACCGATGGGTACATTCGTTTTTATCCCTATAATGTCATTTCCAAAAACTCCTTTAGGGGTATATAAAATTTAAAGTAAATTTTCCATTTAAAGTTAATCTACGTGCACAGACCGACAGACCGACTTAATTGCCAGAGCCAAAGTCTGGATTAGCCATCATCGCAATGTTAAGATTGATTAAAATCTCGAATTCGATTTTTTCACGAAACAAATGTCTTCCAATTCTCTAAAGTTCATCCGAACTGAATTGTAAACGGTAAAGTCGACCTCAGAGTTGTTTAGAATCGTGAAAAGAAAAAGTAAAAATATTTTGTTACTTATCTGCAAATAACTTTTTTTTGTAGATTTGACTAGGCTTATCATTTGTTCGGTTCAATCATAATAAATATGTTCAAAATAATAAGTAGCTCGTCCCAGCCAAAATCACGTAGCGATTAAATGTTTCTAGTTAAATTTTATTGTAAATAAATGGTAAAATGGCATGGCTTTCCTTCGTCCCAGATGATAATTCGAAAATGCATTCCATTCTGGGAGACTTGCTGTGTCTTGTTACACTGAGTACAACTTTAGACGCGGTTAAGATCAGGATGATATATTGGTATATCAGGATGGAGCATATGAACTGGCCCGCATGTGAATTACGTCTTTTTATCCGTGGGTTTTATGAAAGCGGATGTGTTAACTTCACCCCCCATTTTTGTACTCACCGCGCCCATGCCTGTGTTATATCGGTGATTAAAATGCACAAATTACATGAGGCGTTCAATAATAAACAAAATTCTTATCTATATTGTTGCAAATGCATTCTACGTCATCATAATTTATTAATCGAGTATCGTGCCTTAAATTACGGGTCCGTAGATATAATTAAAAATTCCGAATTCTTATCTCTATAAAATTGGTGCATGTTAAGACGAGTTAAATATAAATACTACGATAAGCTCCATTTTAAAACAATTTTCAAAAAATGGTTTTTGCCCTACCTAGAGATATACATATATGTATCCATGTCTAAATATTGTGTAAGTTATTTAAGCTCGCAAAACTTACCCATTTAAACATTGGCCCCCAGAAAAACACCGTTTTAGGACCTTAACAAAATAAAAATGGTAAACATATATAAAATTCTAAATATTTTATAAAGGTATACCTGCAGCATGCATCCATAACGGACGGAGCTTGTTTGGAACAAATTTATCCGCAACATTTATTATTGTTGTGTAAACTTTGGACATCACTGATAAGGAAATTTCCGTCTTGAATGCAAATGATATTCTTAAACCGTGCGTTTAAAATATTATTGACAAACTAAATTTTTCTTATTTTTTGTTATTCTCATATATTTTGACAGGTAAATAGTATTTAAAAAAATTTAGGTATAGTAAAGAATTTATATATATAAAGTAGCTACAACATGTACAATCGCATTCATTGTTAATGTCGCGCTAGGTGGATTCATTTTATTTGATGTATTAGTGTTGTAGATACTAAATGCCTTTGCCTTCCTGTGGTAAATAAATCCTTCCCTCCGTTTACCCACCAACTGCATGCACTCGTATCTGTCCAGGGACATGATCGCCATATCCACTTTTTCGCACTTCTCCACCATCGTAATGTAATTAAAATCTCGAGTTAGATTTTCCACGAAACCATTTATTTGCTCTATAAGAATGGGTGTTGTAGAACGAGGGTAGACTCTGATTGGCTTTAACTTGGCAATGCCCAGTGCTCGCAACTCTGACTACACATCAAACGTGCTTGTTTTTTACCTCTAAATGGTAACCATCGGGAACTGGTCTCATCCAACCGGATTTGACTTGCTAAACGATAAGTGCGAGTGTTGATAACAAGACGTAAAACAGCAACACTATAAACACCCTGGTGAGAATGGCACGGATGAATACCCGGCCTGCTGTCCCAGGCGAACATAGATGAGCTGCTCTGACATATTCGGACAACAGGTTATCTAGGAATTTCAAGGGTATGTGAGAACATTAAACAGGAGATGTGCAGGCGAATGACTAGTGGAAGCCATCCAGGATATACGATGTGATGGTCCATGCAAAAAGAGGATGAAAAACTGTGACATCTACTATGGACCGTGTTATAGTGAGCAGAAACAACGACTATTCGGATGCGGATTTGTTATAAGTGCCAGACTTAGGCAAGAAGTCTTATGTTTCCAAGACATTAGCGAACGCATTGTAACAATCCGCATCAAGGCCGAATTCGCCAACATAAGCCTTATATGCGCTCACGCTCCGACGGAGGAAAAAGATGATATAAGGATTGCTTCTATGAGCTCCTTGACAAAACCAATGAGCGACTACCAAAGTACGGCTTTAAGATCGTGCTGGGAGATTTTAAGTAACATCCACCAACTCATGAGCACAATTTGGTTGGATGAAAGCATGCCTGAAGAATGGAACTTCAGCATCGTTTGCACGATCCACAAAACAGGAGACCCTCTGAACTGCGCCAACTACAGAGGCAGAAGTCTCCTCAACATCGCCTACAAGATCCCATCTGCCGTATCTAATATATGAACGTCTGAAACCGTTTATCAACAACCTTATGGGCCCGTATCAGTGTGGTTTTAGGCCAGGAAAGTCCACACTTCAGCAAATACTGAAAAAAAAACCCTAGAAGTCCAAATCGATACCAACCTCCGATTTATCGATTTCAAGCATACGACAGCATTTATAGAGACGAACTATACAGAGCCATGTCTAGTTTTGGTATAGCGCCCAAACTCCGTTTGTGTAGGATGACGATAGAGAATTCTCGCTGCTCTATCAGGGTCGGAAACGACCTCACCGACACATTCCATACCAAAAAAATATTTAGGCAAGGCGATGCGCTGTCATGTGACTTCTTCAATTTGATTCTTGAGAGGATTGTGCAAAACTCCCGAGCCAACACCAGAGGCACGATTTTCCAAAAATCGGTGAAACTACTAGCAGACGCCGACGATATTGACATCATTGGTAGGACTCAACGTGATGTCATAGCCACGTTTGCTAGTATAGAGAAGGATGCGGCAAAAATGGGTTTAGCAGTAAATGAGGGTAAGACTAAGTACATCGACACAACATCGACGAATTGGACAGAACGTCACCATTGACAGATATAACTTTGAGGTAGGGACTTTGTCTACCTTTGCACCTGAAATGTTTGAAGAAATGGTGCACTAGATCAACTATTATAGGCACGAAGCTGTTACAAATTGAACATTACTGTCATCCAGGAAATATCCTAATCCTAATTTGTTATAAACGACGGACTAGCCAAGAAGTCGTATTCTTCGACTCAGCAAAGGGCAAATTAGACAACATAGCCCTTATCTGTACCGATTGTAAAATCGAAACAGATGATATTTCATATCATACGCCTTGAATTTTAAGCGAACAGCAATTTAGAACAAAACGGTCCTTCGAAAGCATATGCATTTAAACTCGAAAATCAGAAAGAATGACTGTTTGTTGGTGTAGATAATTTTTAATTTAAAGGCGGAATTGATGTCTTGGTGGAAAAGGCTCAATTGATGTCTTTCATATTGTGAACTCAAATAACAAGAGAACGGCTTATCTTACTTTAATCGTTTACAGCTTATTTGAAAGCCTATCGAACCTAGCTCATGAACACTTAAACATTTTTGAAAAATATACATTCTTACGAAGATGGCAAAACTAACTAAAGTTTCTACGAGCTCCCCGACTAAACGTATGACCGTCTGACCGACGTGGAAATCGTGGTGGTTGATTTCAACGCCAATGTAAAATGAGAGGACATCTTTGCTAGTATTCATGGAAAATAGTGCCTACAATACCTTCGTACCGACAGCGGATTCAAGTAAATTAAGATCGGAACAGTACTGTCATGAGAAGCTTCTTAAATTTGTCGTTCGGATTCGTCGTTAAACAGGCGCTACAGTCCGGAATGAAACGTGGTCCTTAGCTAACTACATCCAGTTGCGCCATTCAAGTTGGTTCAAGGTCGGTTTTTATTTGTGCGCGCCCTTAAGGCTAGTTCTTCCTCGACTGCATCTGATGCTGGCTGGGAATCGAAGACTCTACGAGCCGGAGTATTGCTGTCCATTCGTTCTTGATACGATCCATGCTTCAACTCGGTAGAGCAGGACTGTTATGATCAGGATCTTTTATAGGACCTCCTTCTTAGCCCGAAGAAACGATGGTTGGCAAGAGTAATTCTTCGTTTAATTTCTGACGAGATGTTGTTGTCAGAGTTAATAGCGAAGCCGAGGTAAACAAAGTCCCTTACTACCTCAAATAATTTATATCTGCCAATGGTGACGTTTGTTGTATTTCTTTTGAGTTGACAGTATATATTTGGTTGACAGCTAAACCCATTTTGGCTGCTTCCTTCGCTATATTAAGAAATGTATCTGCGACATCACATTGAGCCCGACCAAGGATGTCAATATCGTCGGCGTATGCCAGTAGTTGCACCGATTTATGGAAGATTGTGCCTCCGGTGGTGGCTCGGTAGTTTTGCACGATCCTTTTAAGAATGAGATTAAAGAGGTCAGACAGTGCCTTGCCTAGATCCTTATTTGGTCGGAATGTGTAGGTTTCCGACCCGGATGGAGCAGCGAGACTTTTCTATACATCTCTGTAAATGCTGTCTTATGCGGTTTTGAAATTAATAAATGATGGATGGTATCGATTCAAACTTCTTAGATTTGTTCCACGATCTGCAGAGGTGTGATCATTTGATCAGTTGTAGACTTTCCTGGCCTAAAATCACACTGATAAGGTCCGATCAGGTTGTTGGTAAACGGCAGATAGGATCATGTAGGCGAATTTGAGGTGACTTATGTCTCTATAGTTGGCGCAGTTCAGAGAGTCTCCTTTTTTGTTGATCGGGCAAACGCGATGCTGAGGTTTTATTCTTCAGGCATATTTTCATCCGACCAAACTTTGCTTTTGAGTTGGTGAATGTTATCTGTGAAGGCCGTCATTTCCAGCAGGCTTGTTAAGCCTGAGTTTAGATATTGCTATTCTCAATTTACTTAGGTCGTATAGTTGGTAGTTTTTGCTGTCGTCGCCAATATTGAATGGTTCATTCTGCCCTACAGCGGAAAATTGTTCGTCATCGCCGTTTAACAGTCTGTAGTTCTTCCATCAGCATCATCAACTTCTCAGCATCAACTACGATATTTCCTTGTTCATATCGACAGGATTCTATTCGAGCCTTGTATCTTTCGCTTTGACGTTTTACACTTTGGTAAAACCTGCGAACATCGTTCCTGGAGTGGCACATCTCTATATCCTCGATCGCGCGATTTTCTTGCGCTTTTTTTCTTCTTTCTAAAAAGCCGGTGTTCTTCCCGTCTTCTTTGCCTATAGAGCTCAAAGGCAGCTGTCGTCTTCACCTGCAGCTTAGATTTCTAGGCCTTGTTCTTGGCTGCGAGCATCTGTCGGCATTCCTCATCAAACCAGGCGCTCTATTACATAAAACGAAACAGAAGTAAACGACAGCCACGACAAAGTGCTACACAATCGCACTTTGTCGTGGCTATCGAGAAATATTTATGACAGCTCATCGAAAACGAAAGCTATACGACTTCCGAATGCCAGACGTAAGAAATTACGACTATCGTAAAATCTAGAACGATACTCGTTCTATGTAATCGAATTTCAACGAGAACGAAGTGATTTCCACGATATTCGTTTTATAAAATATGGCCCCAGGGGTTTCTTGCTGGTGGGCGCGAGAAACCTAGAACATCAGTTGCGGCTGATCTAATGACTTGTTGGCAATGTTGCCTTTGTTGTTCGACATTCGATGCTGGTGGTATGGTGTGAATCGAGAGGTTAAGGGATACGCCCCTCTGGCGATTGCAGGCTGTCAACATTAAATTTTTTCACAGTATTTCTGGCTTTTTGTGGCGTGGTGGATATCCTCATTCTTACCTTGGCTGCAACAAGTTAGTGGTCCGAGTCGATGTTAGCCCCTCGGAATGTTCGGACATCCAAAATACGGGATGCGTGCCTCAATGTGATCTATTTGGTTGACTGTTCGTTGATCTAGAGGCCGCCATGTCCTCTTGGGGATATCGAGGTTAGGAAACCGCTATACTGGCATTTCGTTCCGTAGCGAGGTCAATTAGCCTAAGTCTGTTCCCTGACGCGTTGTCGTGTAGGCTATGTTTTTCGACAATTTTGCTAAAGATGTCTTCTCTACCTAACTTTGCGTTAAAATCTCCCAGCACGATTTTAACATCGTTCTTCGGTAGTCGCTCATAGGTTTTGCCAAGGAGCTCCTAGAAGCAATATTTCGCTGTATCATCTATTTGCTCCGTCGGGGCGTGAGCTCATATAAGGCTTATATTAGCGAATTTTGCCTTGATGCGGATTTTTACAATGCGCTCTCTAATGTCTTGGAAATACAGTAGTCCCTCGATAATGTGAATTACCGATAATGTGAATTTCTCCAAAATGTGAATCGGCAAAACTTTACATTGTCATCTCTATAATGTGCGTGCGATATTCAGGCCTATCGTGAAAAACATTTCCCAGGAAATTGTTCCCATTCAGCAATCTGATTTATATTGCTGACAAGGGAAAAATTCCCGGGAAAATTTATTCGCGATAGCCCTGATTAGGGACTAAATAACTGTTATTTGTCTCTAAATTGTAAACGCAGCTGCAGGGTATAAGGAGACAACAACTGCCATTTGTGTGGATATGGATATTTAATGATCAGTTGTGTTTATATTGGTTCAGTTAGTTGTGTCTTGTGTGATTCGTGTTTCTTATTTCGTTTTGTGTGTAAAATAAGTTCAGTTCGTATCTACATAATGGCACCTAAACAGAAATTGCATAGATTTTTATCGATTAAAGATAAGTGCAAAATTTTACGCGAACTAGATGCTGGACATCCTGGATTTGCATTTTTGCATTTACGAAGTCACTCCAGCTGCTCCCAAAATAGCTAACTCGCAAGCAATCCAGTGTACAAATACGCTTCTTGAGTACGCCGATCAAAATGAATTGGACGCAGAAACGATTTCCAGTTTGCTGAAATTATGGGCAAAAGCAATAGAAAGATCAACTCAAGCTATTTGTCAGTCCAAAATAACAAAATATTTTACCAAACATAAAGAATACCAATATCGGAATGTTTTTACTTTTGTTTTTTTTTTTTTTAAATGAATACAATTTTTTATTTTAGTTTTTCTTCTAAAATAATAAATATTGAAACTGTAATTTTAAAAATCATTTTGTGTTGTTTTTAATGGATTTGAAAATCGTTTCAATCAGTTTAGTAAGCACTGAAAAAATGTTCCAGTAATGTGAATCCCTCTAAAATCCGAAAACGCATTGTTTTAATTAGTTCACATTATCGAGGGACTACTGTATAAGACTTCTTGCCTTAGTCTGGCCCTTATAACAAATCCACATCAGAATAGACGCTGTTTCTGATCACTATAACACGGTCCGTAGTAGATGTCACAGTTTTTCATCCTCTTTTTGCCCGGCCCATCCCATCGCATTTCCTGGATGGCAGTAATGTCTGCTTTGTAGCAGTTTAGGGCTTTTGCTAGTTGTTCGCCTGCACCTCTCCTGGGGCTCTATTACATAAAACGAAACGAACGGCAAGTAAACGAAACAGGAGTAAACGATAGTCACGACAAAGCGCGATTGCGTAAAACGAGAAATTTATGACAGCTCAACGAAAACGAAAGCTATACGACTGCCCAATGCCAGTCGTAAGAAATTACGAGTATCGTAAAATCAAGAACGATACTCGTTTTATGTAATCGAATTTCAACGAGAACGAAGTGATTTCAACGATATTCGTTTTATAAAATATGGCCCCTGTTTAATGTTCTCACATTCCAGGTGCAGATACGAACGTCGTTGTCCTTTATTCGTTTAGCAGGGTCGTCAACAATAAGATCAATCCATTCCGAGGCTATTGGTTGCTTCGTAACATATGGTTTTTTCCATGGGTGGGTAGTTAACCCAAAGAGTTACAACCACTGGGCATTGCCAAGTTAAAGTCAATCAGAGTCTACCCAACCATCTGAAACTATCAATCCAACAAAAAGTGTGCCCCAAGGTGAACCCACAAATGAAAATCAATAAAATAAAAAGCAAATCCAAACAAATTCGATATCTATGAGTGTTTATATTTTTTTGTAAATAAATATGTAATTTGAAGACGTAAAAAAAACTAAAAACTTTCAGTATTAACGTATAATACGTTCCAACAAATAGTATATATGCAAGTTTCAAATAAAACATAGGATTTAAACATGATAATAGGCTCGCCTGCCTTCACAGATGCGTGTGTGTGAGTGTTACAAACAAAACTTTATTTTTTCTTTTCTTTTTCAAATATATTTCTTTGCATTTAGCTTACTTTTAGGTTTCTCTTAAATTGAAATTTCTCGGTTTATATCGCTTACTTGCTGTTCTTTTATTTACAATACATGTTCATTCTTCAATCTAGCTAGCATTTTGGTGTAAAATTAAAAAAATAAATGGAATTCCCAATGTCTACGTTAAAAAGAAACGATTGACTTTCGCCCAGCAATACCAAACTGTGCGGCACAGAAGCTTTTAATAAGTTCACGATAGATGGAAAGTGAAAGTTAGAAAGAGAGAGCTAGAGAGAGAGAGGAAAAGAACACACTGCTGATCGAGAGAAACATGTTCGTAGTAATCCTTTATTTGTTTTTGTAATTGTTTGTTAGTAATTATACCTAATTTAATAAATAGGTATTAATCCAATGGAAAAAATAAATTTCTTCTTTTTTTGTTGTTGTTGTTTCTGTTTTATACATATAATTTGTTGTTTCTTCAAAATAATTTTGTTTTACTTGTTCCATATTCAGTACTAGTTCTGAAGTTGAAAATTCATTTAATATATATAATATATATTGACTCTGTGTTTTCTTCTTGTTTTTGTTGTTGTTGTTGGTGTGGCTGGTGTATTGGTGTTGGGTGTTGATGTTTGTGTTAAGCTGTTGTTGGTTGGTCTCGCCTCGCCGAGGGAGAGAATGGTTTCGATTGAAAGCTTGATGAATTTTGTTAAAAGTTATATGTGCCGTCGGGTATCTGTGCTGAATTCGGATTGAATTGAAATGCGCCACCTTCAGCAACTGGACCCAGGTTGGTTTGCTCTGACTGTAATGGGAAATAAATTATTAGATGTCATGTAAGAGGAAGTAAAAGGTGGGGCCATATGTTGGTTTATTTATTCTAAGCTATTTCACATAGCAGCATGTCTCCGTGTTTTAAAGTCCCGCATTCAAAAAAAAAGTACCGAAGGAATATACACCTACAGCGACTGTTGTACGCAAGTTTGATAAATCGCAAGTTATGTGCTGGCCTCTGGCTAATCTTGAACTGCAGGGATACTTAAGTAAAGCATAGGTTACTAGTCACAACTTGTGTAACCTCTTGCTTGGTTATAGCGTGTAATTCAATGTATAGGCAGCCCTATCGGGGTATCCGTCGGAGCGGATAATTTTGTGCAACGCATACTTCGTCGGACGTTCAAATATCATTCGAGGTATGTGTTATCGAAAAAAATACTACACAAATGCGAAGGCTTCCCTTCACTACAATTCGGAAATTTGGGCCTCCGCACATGAGAACAAATTGCATACATGAACCCCTTTTCGTTGTGTTAGTAATTCTATAGAAATTGACATTTGCCTTGAGTACTTTTGACAATTCGCAAGCTCTTAGCTTTGTGTGAGAGTATATGCAATGACCTACATTGGGCCTGCGCACACGAGTATGCTTCAACCGTAGTCATTATGGTTATTTTCCAAACACACAGGAATATGTTCAAGCGGTTGAATTTTGTGTAATATAACAAACTTTATATGTATGTGTACTTCCATGGTTTGTTTTAACTTTTATTTTCCGCGATAATGTACAACACAAACCATTAAAACTGAGTGACACCGATTTGTTTTGCGTATATAAATTTTTTGTTGAAATTCTTGTTTGTTGATTTTTTTTTATTTAATTCGATTGACACCGAACTAGCCGCCGTCTTTTTTTTTAATACCACAACTGTCAGAAACGCATGCATGTGTTGGTAGATTCAACCTCTTCAACCACTTAATTTTGGGTGAAAAATTGCTCTCCAGTGGCTCTCAAACTGTGCTCCCTCCTCACCCGTCCAACCATCAAACATGACGTTCAACCGGTTGAAGCATACTCGTGTGCGCAGGCCCATTGATGTTGACTGCTCGACTCACAAAACAAAACGCGTATGAGAGCCGAATGACATAAAACGAAAGTCAGACCTAAAATGTTGAAAAATGTGTTTGTATTGGTTTTCAACCTTGTTCCACCGCAAAAACTCGGTTGAAGATTTTCAACCATTTTCTCTCCGTATACCTCAGCCCATAATGCCGGTTTCACACCAAAATATTCATCTCATGTGCGGAGGCCCTTAAGCGAAGAATTTTGCCCATATCGAGAATTTTCTCCGATTTGTTCGAAAGCGGAGAATTTTCTACCGATGTATCCTTTCCGATTAGTATTTCGGACAGATCTTCCGACCAAATGTAACGCACATGATCGCGCATCGTCAATATTCATTAAGTCGACAATTTTTGACATCTATGCGTTGAATTTTTTCCGAAGTTGTTTTTTATTTAATTCCGCAACAGATACCTCAAAAGCAAATTAACTTCCGATTGGAACTGGCTTTTGTTTCGGAAATTGTTCCGAACGGTGTGTTTATGTCGGAGGAAATCGAAAAAAAATTCAATAAGCTGTCGAAAAAATTAACGAAAAATGCTCCTGAACGCACTTCAACGCAATTCGCCGGGATGCGTTACAAAATGTCAGAGAAATATTCCGAACAGCTTTTCGAAGAATACCTCGAAGCGAAAATCCTTCGAATCGTACAAAATCGAAAAATTTTCCGCTCCGACGGATACCTCGATAGGGCTGAATACCTCGAAGCAAAAATCCTCCGAATCGTACAAAATCGGAGAATTTTCTGCTCCGACGGATACCTCGATAGTGCTGAGGGTGTTTTTTTTTTAGAGGTATACAACTTCCGATAGAGGTATACAACTTCCGATAGGGATAACTGTCAAACTAGCTGTCTACGAATGAAGTTTGTTTGACTTTGGAAAATCACGATGGGGCCGAATTCCGCAACGGTGAGTTTTGCTGTGTACACGAAAAAATGTGTACACTGTCCTGTTTTGATTCCGCAAGCGTGCAAGTGAGTTTTTTAACAGTTGTCGGGTATGTACGTATATAAATATTGTTCATCACGGTGTAACGAAAATGAATTCATGAATTAGACCAATCAAACCAACATCATGTTGCGGTATAGCACAAACTGCTATGGGTGTAAACAGGTAGTGAATGTGAGTTTTGTGAAGTATATACACAGGCAGAAAACTCACGCTTGCGGAATTTGGCCCCGAACAACGTTTACAAATCGTGGAAATTTATTTACAAAATCCGCACTCTGTTCGCCAAACTTATAGAGCACTTCGTCAAGTTTACGTTGCGCATAACATAATCGTCTGAGCAGCTTATACGCAATCCTATGGATCGATTCATGACCACATTTACTGTTTTTGATAATATTCATCCAAATCGAACGCGTACCGGCCATCGCCGCTGTAGATGTGAATGCGACAGAGGTACCGAATTTATCGATCCGAGGACGCCGTTCTCATCGGTCTCTGCTCGTCCAAAATAAATACAAATTTTTGGCGCAACAGACTCGTTATATCCAGGGCCTAGCTTTCTCACAACCATTCATGTGTGCGTTTCTACTTCTTGCACGATGGCGACAACTCCTGTTTTATGCCAAATCCGAACGGCTAAGTTGAGATAAGCTATTCTTGACAATTAATACAATTTGTCAGATCAACACTAGAGGAGGGACTGTGAAAAATCATTTTGGTGTTGCTACGGCTGGGAATCGAACCCAGACCTTCAGCGCGGCAGTTCATCGCACTACCCATCGCGCCACTGAGCCCCCTCTCTGCCCATCCACTACTTGGTAATTTTTGAGGAATGATCTTGGCATATCCATCCATATAAGATTCAACTGGTGCAAGAATAAAGCCAGTGGACCATCAATCAACTGGAAGTTGAACCAGATTTATATCGTCAAATCATCTTCAGTGATGAGGCCCATTTCTGGTGGCTTAAGTGGCAGAATTGTCGCACAATCCTCTTGAGACTCTCAGGCCTTTGGCATGTAAACCATACCAAACAGTGATTCTTTCGGAATGTAATTGGCAGGCCTATCGCGAATAAATCTTCCCAGGAAACTGTTCCCATTCAGCAAACTGATTTACATTGCTTACCAGGCAAACAAATTGCCGGAAAATTTATTCGCGATAGGCCTATCAATTACATTCCGAAAAATGACTGATTGGAACAGTTTACATGCCGAAGGCGTCATCGGCCCATTTGTATTTAAATCCGAAACCGGTGCCAACATTACCGTGAATGGCGAATGATTCGTATTTTTTTTATTCCTCATGTAATTGGAAATTATTTACAGGAGAAATGGTTCCAAGAAGACGGCGTAACATGCCATGAAGCGCGTGCAACCATGACTTTGTTGAGCCAAACGTTTGATGACCGAATCATCTCAAGAAATGGACCTGTGAATTGGTCATCTCGTTCGTGTGATTTGACACACCTTTGGATTACTTTTTGTGGGGGTACATTAAATCTCCGGTGTATACTGATAAACCAGCAACGATTTATTATTTAGAATCCCACATTCGACGCACTATTGACGAAATATGAACGGGTAAGTTCGAAAAAAGTGGTGCAAAATTTGACCAGACAGGATGGCGTTTATAGGGAACATTAGCGGAGGTTATATGCCAGAAATTATTTTTAAATATTAAATGCCATGAAATTTGTGAGCTAATAAAGCCAACATTTTGGTCATTCCATTGAATTTGTTGTTTTATTTCTTTAGAAAAAGGTCTATACCTCTAAAAATAAAAACCCTAAATGGCTGGCTGCTGTTGTACTGCGAAGGTTTTTCAGATCGGATTTCCTTGAGTTCTACAAAGAGGTGAGTGCATATACAGCTGTTTTGTATTTTTTATTATTGAAAACCCCTTTGCATTCAGTATGTACAAAGGGTATAGTCCAATAGTTCTTGCTACCCTTTTTAAAGTGATTTAGGTCGACGTTGGCATCTTCGTGTTTTTTATAGTGCTCAGCAATATATCTAATCAATGAATCGGTTTATTCCCTTACATGGTTCAAATGCCACACCAATTGAAGGGAATAGAATCACTTGCTTCGCTTCTCCGCAGTTGGCAATTGGCATCACCTAGAATAACCATCAAATCTATTTTGGAGCATTTAATCACAAAATATGATAAAGTTACACTGACGTAGTTGGGTTTAACCGTACAGAAGGCGATATATTTGCAGCGTTTAAATATTTGGTATGCCTCGCTGGTTGAAGGCATTATTTGTCATTTTATTCTTTGATGATGAAGATGGAGATAAGTGTGAATAAATTAAAAGATTAATGAACCCTTTAATCCAAAAGAAAGGGGACATGTTTCCATAAGGAGGCATTGCGATTTCTTGAACAACGAACGGTCAACCAAGTTGATCACATTGCGATAGACAAGTGGCACGCATCCAGTATTTTGGATGGCCGAACATTCCGGGGGGGTCACATCGACTAATGGTCTACTTTGTTGCACCCATGGTAAGAATGCGGATATCCACCACGCCACAACAAACCAGACATACTAAAAAAAATTAAATTTCGAAAGACTGCAATCGCAAAATACCTCTCGATTAACAGCATACCACCGGCATCGAATGTCGAAGAACAATGGCAACGATGCCAACGAAAGAATCCCTTGGTTTGATAAAGAATGCCGACAAATGCTCGCAGCCAAGAACAAGGCCTAGAAATCTAAGCTGCAGGTGAAGACGAGAGCTGCCTTTGAGCTCTATAGGCAAAGAAGACTGGAAGAACACCGGCTTTTTAGAAAGAAGAAAAAAGAGCAAGAAAAGGCGCGATCGGGGATATAGAGAGGTGCCACTCCAGGAACGATGTTCCCAAGTTTTACCAAAGTGTAAAACGTCAAGTTCAAGGATACAAGGCTGGAATAGAATGTTGTCGAGATGAACAAGGAAATATCGTAGTTGAGACACAGTCTATGCTGAGGGTATGGAAAAACCACTTCTGCAGACTGTTAAACGGCGATGACGAACAACATCCCGCTGTCAGGCAGAACGAATCATTCAATATTGGCGACGACAGCGAAAATACCAACCACCTGAAGTGAGGATGGGTATATCTAAACTCATGCTTAACAAGGCTGCCGGAAATGACGGCCTTCCAGCCGAGCTTTATAAAGCCGGCGGAGATGACTTGGTAAGTAACATTCACCAACTCATAAGCAAAATTTTGTTGGATGAAAGTATGTCTGAAGAATGGAAACTCAGCATCGTTTGCCCGATTCACCAAAAGAAGACTCTCTGAACTGAGTCGACTTCAAATTTGCCTAAGAGCCCATCGATTTCAAAGTCGCCTACGACAGCATTTATAAATATAAACAAACTATACGGAGACATGTCTAGTTTTGGTATACCGCCCAAACTCGTCCGTTTGTGTAGGATGACAATGGAGAATTCTCTCGCTGCTCCATCGAATACGACGTCTCCGACACATTCGATATAAAAAAAAACTATTTAGGCAAGGCGCTGTCATGTGACCTTTTTAATCTCATTCTTGAGAGAATTGTGCAAAACTCCCAAGCCAACACCAAAGGCACAATCTTCCGAAAAATCGGTGCAACTACTAGCATACGCCGAAGATATTGACATCATTTGTAGGACTAAATGTGATGTCATAGCCGCGTTTGCTAGAAGGAAGGAAGCGGCAAAAATGGGTTTAGCAGTAAATGAATGTAAGACTAAGTATATGTCAACACGAAAGGACACACAACATTGACGAATTGGACAGAACGTCAGCATTGACAGAGGTAGTACGCGACTTTGTCTACCTCGGCTCCGCTATTAACTCTGACAACAACATCTCGTCAGAAATTACTCTTGCCAACCGCTGTTTCTTCGGGCTAGGAAGAAATTTAGTAGTAAAGCCCTCACGCAAACTACTAGGGAGATCCTATATAAGACCCTGATCATCCCAATCCTGCTCTACGGCGCTGACATAGACGCATAGACCGTATCAAAAGCGGATGAAGAAATCCTTGGTCGCTTGCAACTGTACGATTATGAAAGTAAATTTGTCCCATAGAATGATCTACGTTTCCAAGTACAGAAGAGTAGACTGGGCACAATCTAGTAATGTAGAACTGGCTGCGCAGTATTAGTGACCCATTGCGAAAGCGAGTGAGATAAGTACTTTATCAGGTATGATCCAAGCAAGGCTATTCATTCACGATGATGGCTAATCTTTGATAACTGACTGTGTGTGTTTTGAATTGGAACGTGTGGGTTTATAGAACGATAGCGGGCAAACTTTTCTGGCCATCTAATATCTGATTTTATTTCAAAGAGTAATAAAAAATTGAATTCGTGGGTACTCTTTACCACTTTTGTAGTTCTATAGACCGATCTTCTGCGATCTCACAGGTGATGTTTTCTTTAACTCGGATTTTGTACTCTAGTCGAGGTTTTGCTTGGAGACCGAGGTATCAACCTTTTGAAGGTTTTGGGTCTTTTGCAAATTAATGCTTCCAAATCATTAGCTTTCCTGTTGCTGGCTCTATCCCTATGTCTAGGAACTCTTCACATATCCGCAGTGTGAAATATCTAGCATTAACGGCCCATACAGGTTTTTTGGGAGTTTGTTCCTTAACTACTGTGTGGTTGGAGTACTGCTGACATTGATATGATATGATACAGTGGTCTGATGTAAGTAAGTTAATTCTTCACACCGGGAATTGTTAAAGTTCGTGTCCGCAATGTAACTATGTAGACAATATGAAGCTAGCTTGACAGTGACGAGAATTATAAAAGCCACAATCGGCAAATAATGGTGAATTTCGAGCACTGTTTGCTTCAATAAATGAAAACGTGAAAGTGAACTTAAAATGCTGGTTCCCAGTGATAGGCTGTTTTCTGCGCCAATCATCAATACGAGTTCAGTAAGGGAAAAACAAACTCCCGCGAGTTGAATTGAAATAACAAACTCGCTGCAATCGATTATATGATCTACCAATGCGTAGTAAAATTTATAGAAACAAGTTGAATTGTTTTTTTTAGTAAACCAACAGATGGCCAACCTTTTATATTGTTGGTGCTTACCTCTTCGGAAAAGTATTGCTCGATAATCTCATATGCCAGTTTGTAGATATCAACATTTTCGTGATTTTGCAGTCTTTCAATCTTCTCCAGACCCTCACATTCTTCAATCATATTGGCGATTTGGTGTACACAGTCTTCGGCCATTTTGAGCATATTGTTGAGTCCATCGAGGACAACCTATAGGGAGAGGGAAATAAAAACAAATTTAATTTAAAATACAACCAACGCCAAATCACTTGTTATCTCAACTTACATTAATCACTTGAGCATCTTTGCATGATAGCAAGTCACAGAATGGCGAAATAACACCCTCACGAATCAGCTCAAACACTTGATCACGATTACCGCTGATGGTTAAATTGCTAATGGCCCAGGCGGCTTCTTTTTGCGTCTGGAATTCACCTTTGCTTAGATTCTCAATAATCTTGGGCAGTAGTCCGACATTGATGACGGCCTGCACTTGCTGTTGATTGCCAGCCGTTATGTTGGAAAGGAACCATACAGCCTCCTTGCGAATCTTCTCCTTGGCATGCGACAGAAGTGCTGGGAAATGGGACAAGGCATCGTAGTTGAGAACAACTTGGGTCTGTTCATCGGATCCGGTAACAATGTTGCCGACCGCACGTAAGGCTGCCGTTTGAACTTTCACCTCGGCATGGCCAAGGAGTGGAATCAGCTTGGGCACCACACCGCTGTCAATCACCATTTGAATTTGATCGTTACCACCGTCGGTCAGATAGCTTATGGCCCACACTGTGTCAACGAGAATATTTGTGTCTGTGTGATGTATTAGCATATTGAGTGCGGGCAATATTTCTTGAATTGTTTTAGCTGGTGGTGGTGGATCTTTGTTGCGGCATAAATTCACAATAACCCATGTAACGTTGCGCAGAAACGATATTGGGATGTCTGGATTGATGAATGACAACAAGGGCTGGACGACGCCGTGCTTAATAACTAAATCACGCAAAATTGGTCCATCTCCGATAATGTTGCCGAGAGCCCACACAGCCTGTTCGCAAACGGTTGTTGCCGGTGATGAAAGCAATTGCAAAAACAAGGGCACCGCTCCAGCATGTACAACCTGAGGATGGAAATAATTTTTTTTTTGTTTTTAAAATGAAAAAAAATTTATCGTTGAAGATGATATTGTTGGTGGCTAAAACCTGTTGTCTTGACCTAAATTTTATTGTCAATTCTAACGACTTAGTTGGAGAAGCGTGTTGTCTTGAATGAATTACCTCTTCTTATTCTTTGTAAACTATTCTCAGGTGAGGCGAACCTATAACGCTACAGGAGCGCCCTGAGATGATGCTTGTAGATGTGTATTGAGTCTGCTCTTGAACTTAAACGCCCTGAGATGATGCTTGTAGATGTTTGTTGACCCTGCTCTTAAACAGTTGTGGGTTGTATATTGGAAGTTCGTTCCATTTTTTCCTTGTTCTGTACCAACAAGAATTTTGGTATTGCGTTGTTCGTGCCGTTTTTAGATGGACAGTGGACCTGTGAGCTGTCTTGTCGGTCGTTGAAATTTTTCCAACCTTGGTGAACAATTTAGTGGTCAAATTGATTCGCAAATGAGTTTTTTTTATTCGAGACATCCGTTAGGCACCATTATCGCTTATCAGCATGGGAATAGAGCCGGGGTATCAGTGACCCTTCGCGAAAGCGAGTGAGATAAGTGCTTTATCTGGTGTGATCCATGGAAACCTATTTATTCACGATGATGGCAAAGCTTTGATAACTAACTGTGTGTGCCTCGAATTGGAACGTGTGGTTTTATAAGAACGGTAGCGGGCAAACCTTTCTAATGTCCGATTTTATTTCCAACAGTAATTAGGAATTGAATTCGTGGGTACTCTTATCTACATTTGTAGTCCTATACCTTGATCTTCAGCGATCTGACAGGTGATTGTGACTTCCATGTTTGCTTTAACTCGGATTTTGTACACCAGTCAAGGTTTTGCTTGGAAACCGCTGTCTCAACCGATTAATAGTCTTCGATCTTTTCCAGATCCATTCTTGCCAAATCATCAGCTATTCTGTTGCTGGCTCTATCTCTATGTCTAGGAACCTTTCACAGATCCGCAGTATGAAATATCTATCATTAACAGCCCAAACAGGACCTCCAACTTAGCTTTTCCTTTATTTGTGTTATTTACGTCAAAAAGAAGAAGACCTCCTGTTTGAAGCCGATTCCGAACTGCAAGTTTAAGAAGCTTCTCATGACAGTGGATGTTAGTCAGACTTTCGCAAGAGGTGGGGCAGTAAATAAAAAACGTAGGTGTTTTCACTTTCGTCATTTTTGCAACTTTAAGAGCTTTAACTCCAATTTTCGGCCGTAATTCTCGTCCCAGTAAAACGCAATTCCTAGTCTAGTTGAAAAAATTAAGTCAGAATATTGCCTGCTGCTTGATGTTGCCGTGGATAATATTTCTTTAGAGATCATTACAAGATCAAGCTGACTCATGAAATAAAGCCACTTGATCATGTGAAGCGGAGTACGTTCGTGATTTCGGGCTCTGGACATGATCAAAGAATTTTTAAGCGTCAATTAGCAACATATGAGTTACTCGACAGGTGGAAACCGTCATGTGCTTCATGAAATAGCACTGCATCCGCAGTCACTGATGCGATTTTCATGCCAGTGGCGTCATATTGACCCGTTTGATCATATAAAGCGACGTACCTACGTTCTCAAATTGCGCTCTGGACATGATGGAAGAAAATAATGAAAAATGACCGTCACGTTACGGTAAATGGTATTTACAATTTGGAACGTAATTTCTTTGAGCAATTGCATGAATTGGACATCAGTGATACGTGGTTCAAACAAAACGGTGCCACAAGCCACCTAGCGGGTGCAACAATCGAGTGATTGAAGTCTCAGTACGATGAACGTGTTATCTCGAGAAACGGACCCGTCGATTGACTGCCGATATCGTGTGATTTAACGCCTCTAGACGTTTTTTTTATTGGTTTGCATAAAATCATTGGTCTATGGCAACAAGCCGAAGACGTTAGAGGAACTTAGAGCCAATATTAAACGAGAAATAGCGGCCGTTTCGGTCGAAATGTGTGGCTAAGTCATAGAAAATTGGGCTCAACGAATCAACCGCTGAATATGTTCTCGAGGTGGACATATGAACGAAGTCGAATTCCATTCATAAATGTTTTGATAGTAATACAGGCCAATACATTTTTTTTAAAGAATCTCAACTAGTAAGCATTTTATTTAGAAAGAAGTTGTCAAGTTCAGACCCTTTATGTTTGTGCATTGTATTGTACGCAGAATCTACTAGATGTTTCCTTCCTTTAGTGTCGTTTCGGGTTGAGTATGTCATGTCGAAATCAAGCAAAGGAATAATGTAATCAGGCATTCCACTGATCTCATTATTTACAATGACCATGTGAATATATTTTGAAGTTAATTGCATCATTTTAATGAGCTGCGGTCTTGTCTTGGATCTGCAGATCAATTTGATTGAGATTTTTAATCGTAAATAGTTTTTCTGTCGAACTTTTACGCACGTCCGATCCGTGTCACTTTTGTTCATCCGTATGTTATACTTGGTCTTACTATAGCAGAGTAACTCTCTAAGACGGACCCTAAGCCATCGATTCCATTGAAGTGTGAGGCGTTGCTTCGTTCTGTTGAAAACCGATAACAAATAAACCGAATTTAACTGATCGTGGTAACAAATTCCAGCAACACGTATACCGCTGAATTGGCCGTCATTGTGGCCTCTTAAAAAAAATAGGTACCAGCTGGGGATTTTTTTGATGGAATCCTTGAATATTGGTCTCAGCCTAGTAACGCACCTATCTAGTGAAAATAACATTCATCACCTGAACTATATAATACGTCCTCTGGAACGTTTTCGAGTAGCATCCCACATCCGTTCTTCCGAGAATTGAAGTTTTTGTTTGCGTGCATATTGGAGCTCTAACCGGCTCAATGTTTTTAGGTGATCTGACTGTCTGAGGGACTTTAGTTCCTTTTCGTAAGCAAGTAGGGTTAGGTTAGAGTGGCTGCCTGTGAGTTCACCAGCACACTTCGACCATTTTTGGTCCACGTGGATTCTCCTTGCTAGGTATCTGTCAGAAAACTTTTCTGAGCTTCATAATGAAACGGAGGATCCGTTTTTGTCAAATCACTGAGATTTTCAAAACAGTAAGCTCCAATATGGAGCTTGATTTTGTTTTGATAGGGCGGGGCAGTTACAAAGGTGATGAAGTATTCAGGCCTATCGTGAACAAATTTTGCGGGGAATTTTTCCTTTGTCAGCAATGTAAACCTGATTGCTGAATGGGAATAGTTTCCCGGGAAAATTTATTCGCGATAGGCCTGATTGTTTCTTCTTCCTCTTCGTCCATGCAGCTCCTACAGAAGTCGTTTGAATAGAGGCCAAGCCTTTCTGCGTGTCTGCCTATTAAACAGTGTCTAGTTATGACATCTATGGTGGCGCTAATGTATGATATATCCAGCCAAGTCCCTTTGATCTTCTCAAATCTAGCTTTGGCCCAATTTGTTTGGTTATTTGACACGACGTGTCAAGGCTCCATCTGAGGTTTGATTTTCTGTTAGCATGTTGCGCCAGTAAACTTTTGCATGTAGTGATAGGAATTAGGAATACCTAGTGCACCCGTGTCTGGTGAGTTCATCATCCTCACAGTTCCCTGAAATTTTACTATGCCCAGGCACCCAGCAAAGGTGAATGTCAAAATGCTCTGACATCCCCTGCAGAGATGATCGGCAATCTAGTGTTGTATTTGAATTTGTTGAGACTGATCCCAGGGATTTGATGGCCACTTGGGTGTCCGACAAAATGCTGATATCCTTGGCAGATATTACATTCTCTTTCAGACAGGATAAAACTTCTTTGATCGCTATGAGTTCCGCCTGGAACACGCTGCAATGATCAGGAAGACGGACAGATTGGCTGAGGTTTAGCCCGTCGGAGAAGACACCACTCCGTCATTTTTTTTTTTTTGAGCCATCGGTGTAAAAATGAAAGTGGCCCTATCCGTTTTATAAACTGTGCCACCGCTTGCGAAAGTTTAACAAACATCCAAACGCATACAATTATCAAAATCGGGGCAAAATTTTAATTCCTTTGTGCCCGTTTGCTGATACTCTCCCTAAACACTTGGGTCGAACTTAAACCCTTAAGCGATACTTAGTGCTAAGCAAAAATTTGTCACTAAGTAGTTCAAGTTTGTTGGAGAAACTAGTCTTTAGGTCGTTGTCCATGAATATCTGTAAAATACCTCTGTATCTCTAAAATTCTACTGATATCTATAATCAAAAAGTATAGAACTACATAGAGTGCGTATCTCATACAACGAAAATTTTCTATGTGGGGTACTGATATTGATACCAGTGTTCACATTGCTACCCCAGCATCAAACAACAGCCGATGCAAACGAACGACGAAAATTCCCATTCGCACTTACCGCCCGCGTCTGAAACGGCTACAACAAGTTCAGCTGTGATGCGTACTTTATGTAGTTCTATACTCTTTGCTATAATCTGTAAAGATAGCCCTAAACAGCAAACATGCTTGCCGAACCTGCTCGTTCTTTGGCTGCGATGGATAATGAGGGATAACGCAAACGAGCAAGTTCGGCGAGCATATTCGTAGGGCTACCTAAAGCCACACCTTTCACGAAACTTCTTATTCTGCAAGCGCGAGTTCTTCAATTGCGCTATTAACACGTTGCTCTCTACTGTTTTCAAATTGAGTCAGTCTCTAGGTGGATCATCTAAGAGAGATATAAATAAATTGCTCACCAGTTTCCGGAAGATTGGCCTCGTCTCGTGATTTAAGACATTTGGGTGACTCATTTGTTAGTTTATAAAAAATAAACAAACAGCAAGAGGCATAATCTTTAAAATCATTGCACAAACTTTATGAAGTGTTATCATACTTATGGATGTCGACTACCTAGTAAGCTGTAATGGAGATTCGCAACATGTTCCTACACTAGAAATCCCACGTTAAATAGGACTTTTGCACTTTCAAGACATGAACCTAAATAACACAATTACGTAATGCATCTAAACCCATTTCTGTAGCTCAGTTCCACCGCTATTCTGAGTTAGACTTAATAATAAATATGAACTGCACTCTCATGTGGACTACTACTACCTCCTACTATCTTCACATTAACATAGAAACAGTGCTAAGTGTATCATTTACAAATAACTTACCTGATTTGTCTGCTCAGATGTACCCGAAGCGATGTTGGTCAATGCCCATGCTGCTTCAAACTGCAACATTGTGTGGTCATGTCGTTTCAAGCAATCGACCAATATCGGAAGAATATCACTGTTAATCAAGTCATTAATTGGCGGATTCTTATCGGATGACAATAGTTTCCGTGCAGCCTGAACAGCAGCCAACTGCTTATCAGCATTGGATGCATCAGCTGCAGCTTCGGCCAATTTCTTAAGATTGATCGCACTGGACAATGGATCCTCCTCATCTGTAACAGAGTCTGCATTGGGCACGTTGCGACGCTTGAAAATTGTCTCTTCTCTCTTGTTTTTCCTTAGCTCGACAGTTACTTCATTGCGCCGTCTTCGCATCTCCTATAGAAAACAAAATTCAACACAAAATTATAACTCCTCCAACATTAATACTCAGCAAAAAAAAAAAAAAAAAAAACGTTTTTTTCGATTTAATTTACATTATACAATGTACATACATTGCTATATACATATATAAGCTTCTTCTAACCAATTAAAGCGATATTACACTCAACAAGAAAAAATAGGCATATGAAAAAAAAAAACGAAATAAAAAAATGGGATTTGCCCTTGCGGAGAAAATTCCGATTCCCCAACGCAAATGCCCCATTTAGATCGAATCGAATTGCCCAACAGAATACAACACACAAATTGAACAAAATTCAAGTAAAATTAATCAAAAATAATTACATCTTGGTCTTTTCCTTTGTTTTTGAAGTTCTGAAGACGATTTACATGTGGCTCGAGGGACGTCATTTTGATTTGTAGAATTTTCTACAGTGATGGGAAGAAAAAGAAATTAAAAAAAAAAGGAAAATATTGGAATTGCGTGAATCATACGATGAAAAGAAAAAAAACTTTATTTGCCAAACGATTGCGAAACGATATTTACTTGATTCTAGTCAAATTTGTTTTTAGATATAAAATCAAAACCACTATCGAAATTTAGTTATTTAAAAGAGAATTTCACGATTGATGCGGAATTGCAATTTTCTTTCTACTTCTTTCGGGTTACACACAAACACATTCGTATAGCAGCACCACCGATTTATCGTTTATTTCCCTTTCGAAGCGAAGTTGGTTGTCGTTTCGACAGAACTGTGAACAGAAAATCTTATTCGAAGGCGGCCATTACTTTTATTTTCGATAATGTGGGAGGAAATACCGGAAGTGGAGTATTTCTTATTAATGACAGTTGGAATATTGAATTGCAATAAGAGTTATAAGTTATACCAAAACTTCTGGAAAAAATAGTTAAAGACAAAATTTACTTTTACGTCCAAAATGGTATTAGTCATCTTCAACATGGGTTTGTTACTGGTAGATCTACGACCACTAATCTAACACTGTTTACTAAATATACCCTTGAGAGTCTTGAGGCCGGTACACAAATTGATGTTATATATACTGATTTATCTAAAGCATTCTATAATGGCGTTTTCCATTGGGAAATCTTGATTTTGATCTGAAATTTGATCTTTTTGAGTGTCAATGGAACACGATTCAGATTTCTTTTTTTTTTTGTCATTGTATTGGTGTCATTTCGTGTCTGTGAAGTTAGCATCGGTGTAGCTGCCAACATTAAAAACATAACAAACATTTGAAAATGCAGAAATTATCTTCATTTAATTCATTCAATCAATTTAAAAGTTCACGTATAACTTTCTTTTCTGTGTCTATGTCCATTACATCACAACCGAAGTAAAAAATCAAAATGAAAATCACTCTTGTCAAACTGACAGCTATCATTTGTATTGGTATTGGTAAATCTGCCGAAAAATTCAGATTTGCAAAATTGATCTCTGATCAAAAAAAAAATCAATTTTTTCGCCCAATGGAACACAACAACTGTCAAAATCGGTCTTCAGATCAAAAAAAAAATTGGTTTTTTTCCCAATGGAAAACGCCATAAGTTGGATCACAAAAATTCATCTCAAAATAAAGATCACTCTTGGTTCAATAACAAAATTAAGACTCTGATTCGTGACCGTAACCTAGCGTATAAACGTTGGATTTTATATAGACTTGACGTATTGTACAATTTATACAAAGTCTTAAGAAATAGGATAGTTTGTGAAATACGTTTATCCAAAAAAAGGTTTTATGCTCCAAAACTCGACTCTTCCCTTGCTAAAGAAAAACTGTGGAGAAATCTTAGAGAAATCGGGGTGGGGAACAAAGACACAAGCCGATATCTGCTGACTGCAATGAACTTAATATTAAATTTACATCATTAAATTCTTCAGATTCTGTAAATCAAATGACTGAGTCACATTTCAGAAGTCACGACGAATGCCTGGGAGACTACTACAAGTTTTTATTTCGCGACCGTAGACGAAGAGGATGTATTGGAGAGTATTTTGTCAATTAAGTCCAACTCCGTTGGAATTGATGACATGAATCCGGTATTTTTGAAAGCCATACTGCCGTTCGTACTGAAATATGTAACACAAGCTGGCCCGTCAAACGTTGTTTTGCCAACGTCATTTTGGAATGACCGCCTACAGCTCCACCTGTTGATAATTTTTCAATTTTTCTTTCTTCCTAAACCTTCGCGGAGCAATTACGAACAAATCCGCAGAAGGAAGTATCCAATTTGGTCCAGTCGTTTTCGAGTTTTAAAGATCCGAACAAACCAAGATCCATTTTTATATATATAGATATATAATCAATAATATTTTTATGACCAGTGTCTTTCCTTCAGCCTGGAAACAAGCCAAAATCTTACCAATCCCTAAGGATCAAGCCTGTGAAGACTTTCGTCCTATAGCCATCTTACCGTTTCTGTCCAAAGTTCTTGAACGGCTCATGAACCACCAAATACGAACTTTCCTCAATGTTAACAAAATGGTATGTCCCAATCAGTCAGGTTTTCATCCTAAGCATAGCTGCACGACTGCCCTAATTGGGGTTGTTGAAGACATTAGGCAAGCTGTAGATGATGGTAAAGTAACAATTCTTACACTCTTAGATTTTTCAAAAGCATTTGACACAGTCTATACATTATACTTTATGATAAACTTAAAACCCAATATAATTTCTCATCGTCGTCTGCAAATTTAGTTCTTTCCTATTTAATAAAAAGATCACAGGCAGTTTTTGCTAATGGATCAATGTCTTCTTTCCTTCCCTTGCAAAGAGGGGTTCCTCAGGGCTCAATTTTGGGGCCTTTATTATTTTCGATGTACATTAACGACCTTCCTTCGTGTTTGCTTAATTCAAAAATGCAAATGTATGCTGATGATGTGCAGCTGTACAATAGTTTTCCATTGGGTCTTCTTGGAACTCACGAGGTTAACGAAGATCTGCACAAAATTGATTCCTGGTCCCGCAAAAACGGTCTTTGCTTAAATCCGAAGAAATCAAAGTGCTTAATTATATCCAGGACTCATATTTTCCGAAAATTTATCTAAATAACACAGTCATAGAGTTCGTTAAATGTGCAAAAAATCTTGGATTAACCTTCAATACGACACTGACATGGGACAACCACATCAGACTTACATTAGGAATAGTATATGGAGGTCTTCGTATGTAATGGGCCTCACATCATATTACACCTGTAAAAACTCGTCTCATGTTAGCTAAAGCCTTATTAGTTCCGCTTATTCTTTTCTGTTGTCAGATATTTTCTAAATGTGATTACGAGCACAGGCGGAGACTTAATGTTGCGTTCAATAGTATAGCCCGTTATGTCTATGGGATAAGAAGATATGACCACATATCTAACTTCTCCAAATTAATGTACGGTATCACACTTGATAATCTCTTTAAACTCAGAACGTTAACAATGCTCCATAATATCATAGAAACTTGCCAACCTGAATACTTATATAATAAAATTAAATTTTCACGCTCTAACAGATCTCGGGATCTTTTGCCAACTCGTTACTCATTTCTTGTATCTGAACGCCAATTTTTTGTACACGCTATTCGATTATGGAATTCTCTCCCCCGTTCTACTAAAATGATAAGCTGCACTACTCGGTTTGGAAAGATGCTCCGACAACATTTTGAGACTCTTTAATAATGATGATATTTTATATGTAATATTTCAATTTGTAACATATTCTTTTCATTTAGCTTGGAAATGTTTTATTTGATATAATATGTATAACTTTTCTTTTTTTTTCCTTAATTATTTCGTTCTTAATCCGAAATCAATTTTATTTTATATTTTGTATTCCTTTAATCTAAAGTCGCTAAGTGACCTACACAAAAAATGTATAAAGTATTCTTCTTCTTAAGTGGCGCTTCAGTCCGGAATGAACCTGGGCCTCAACCAACATGCCTCTCCAATTAGCCCGGTCCTTAGCTAACTGCCTCCAGTTGCGCACTCCAAGTTGGTTGAGGTCGGTTTCCACTTGTGCGCGCCACTTAAGGCGAGGTCTTCCTCTACTGCGTCCGACGTCTGGCTGGGAATCGAAGACTCTGCGAGCCGGAGTATTGGTGTCCATCCATTCTACATGTCCTAGCCATCTTAAACGTCCAATGCGGAGTTTTTTGACCAGGGGCATGTCGCTGTACAGCTCGTATAGTTCTTGGTTGAATCTTCGTCTCCATAGCCCGTCAACGCAAACGGGACCGAAGATTTTTCGAAGAATTTTCCTCTCGAATCTACCAAGGATTTCTTCATCCGCTTTTGATACAGTCCATGCTTCAGCGCCGTAGAGCAGGACTGGGATGATCAGGGTCTTATATAGGGTTTCCTTAGTAGTTCGAGTGAGGGCTTTACTACTAAATTGCCTTCTTAGCCCGAAGAAACAGCGGTTGGCAAGAGTAATTCTTCGTTTAATTTCTGACGAGATGTTGTTGTCAGAGTTAATAGCGGAGCCGAGGTAGACAAAGTCCCGTACTACCTCAAAGTTATATCTGTCAATGGTGACGTTCTGTCCAATTCGTCGATGTTGTGAGTCCTTTCGTGATGACAGCATGTACTTAGTCTTACCCTCATTTAATGCTAAACCCATTTTCGCCGCTTCCTTCTCTATACTAGCAAACGTGGCTATGACATCACGTTGAGTCCTACCAATGATGTCAATATCGTCAGCGTATGCTAGTAGTTGCACCGACTTTTGGAAAATTGTGCCTCTGGTGTTGGCTTTGGAGTTTTGCACAATTCTCTCAAGAATCAGATTAAAGAAGTCACATGACAGCGCATCGCCTTGCCTCAATCCTTTTTTGGTATCGAATGTGTCGGTGAGGTCGTTTCCGACCCTGATGGAGCAGCGAGAATTCTCTATCGTCATCCTACACAAACGGACGAGTTTGGGCGGTATACCAAAACTAGACATGGCTCTGTACAGTTCGTCTCTATAAATGCTGTCATATGCGGCTTTGAAATCGATGAATAGGTGGTGGGTATCGATTTGGACTTCTTGAGTTTTTTTCCAGGATCTGCCGAAGTGTGAAAATTTGATCGGTTGTGGACTTTCCTGGCCTAAAACCACACTGATAAGGGCCAATCAGGTTGTTGGTAAACGGTTTCAGGCGTTCACATATTACGGCAGATAGGATCTTGTAGGCGATGTTGAGGAGACTTATGCCTCTGTAGTTGGCGCAGTTCAGAGGGTCTCCTTTTTTGTGGATCGGGCAAACGATGCTGAGGTTCCATTCTTCAGGCATATTTTCATCCGACCAGATTTGGCTTATGAGTTGGTGGATGTTACTTACCAAGTCATCTCCGCCGGCCTTATAGAGCTCAGCGGGAAGGCCGTCATTTCCGGCAGCCTTATTAAGCTTGAGTTTAGATATTGCTATCCTCACTTCACTCAGGTCGGGTGGTTGGCAGTTTTCGCTGTCGTTGCCAATATTGAATGGTTCGTTCTGCCTGACAGCGGAATGTTGTTCGTCATCGCCGTTTAACAGTCTGCAGAAGTGGTTCTTCCATATCCTCAGCATCGACTGTGTCTCAACTACAATATTTCCTTGTTCATCTCGACAGGATTCTGTTCGAGCCTTGTATCCTTGGCTTTGACGTTTTACACTTTGGTAAAACTTGCGAACATCGTTCCTGGAGTGGCACCTCTCTATATCCTCGATCGCGCGCTTTTCTTGCTCTTTTTTCTTCTTGCTGAAAAGCCGATGTTCTTCCCTTCTTCTTTGCCTATAGAGTTCAATGGCAGCTCTCGTCTTCACCTGCAGCTTAGCCTTGTAGGCCTCGTTCTTGGCTGCGAGCATCTGTCGGCATTCCTCATCAAACCAGGGGTTTCTTGCTGGTGGGCGTGAGAAACCTAGCACATCAGTTGCGGCTGATCTAATGGCCTGTTGGCATCGTTGCCATTGCTCTTCGACATTCGATGCTGGTGGTATGGTGTTGATCGAGAGGTTAAGGGATACGCGTTGTGCGAAGGTCTTGGCGGTCTCTTGCGATTGCAGTCTTCCGACATTAAATTTTTTCACAGTATTTCTGGATTGTTGTGGCGTGGTTGATATCCGCATTCTTACCTTGGCTGCTACAAGGTAGTGATCCGAGTCGATGTTAGCTCCTCGGAATGTTCGGACATCCAAAATACTGGATGCGTGCCTCTTATCTATCGCAATGTGATCAATTTGGTTGACCGTTCGTTGATCTGGAGACCGCCATGTCCCCTTATGGATATCGAGGTGAGGAAACCGTGTGCTGGCTATAATTGCATTTCGTTCCGTAGCGAAATCAATTAGCCTAAGTCCGTTACCAGACGTGTTGTCGTGTAGGCTATGTTTTCCGACAATACTTCTAAAGATGTCTTCTCTTCCTACCTTTGCGTTAAAATCTCCCAGCACGATTTTAACATCGTACTTCGGTAGTCGCTCATAGGTTTTGTCGAGGAGCTCGTAGAAGCAATCCTTAGCTATATCATCTTTTTCTTCCGTCGGAGCGTGAGCGCATATAAGGCTTATGTTGGCGAATTTGGCCTTGATGCGGATTGTTACTATGCGTTCGCTAATGTCTTGGAAACATAAGACTTCTTGCCTAAGTCTGGCACTTATAACAAATCCGCATCCGAATAGTCGCTGTTTCTGCTCACTATAACACGGTCCGTAGTTTTTCATCCTCTTTTTGCCCGGCCCATCCCATCGTATTTCCTGGATGGCAGTAATGTCTGCTTTGTAGCAGTTTAGGGCTTCCGCTAGTTGTTCGCCTGCACCTCTCCTGTTTAATGTTCTCACATTCCAGGTGCAGATACGAACGTCGTTGTCCTTTTTTCGTTTAGCAGGGTCGTCAACAATAAAATCAGTCCTTTCCGAGGCTATTGGTTGCTTCGTAACCATGATTTTTTTTCTGTGGGTGGGTAGTTAGCCCAAAGCACAACCCCCAACCTGGAGGGCCAGTTCCAATTTATTAGATACCCCTAGGACACGGGGCCATCAGTATCCACAACGGGATTGAGCGCTGCCGTTGGCCTTTCGGTTCATCCGCCACCATCTCTGTTCAAGGGGCCTGACTAACCCTTGAAATTCCTAGACAACCTGTTGTCCGAATATGTCAGAGCAGCTCATCTAGGTTCGCCTGGAACAGCAGGCCGGGTATTCATCCGTGCCATTCTCACCAGGGTGTTTATAGTGTTGCTGTTTTTCGTCGTGTTATCAACACTCGCACTTATCGTTTAGCAAGTCAAATCCGGTTGGATGAGACCAGTATCCGATGGTTACCACTTGGAGGTAAAGATAAGCACATTTGATGTGTAGTCAAAGTTGCAACACTGGGCATTGCCAAGTTAACGCCAATCAGAGTCTACCCTCGTTCTACAACACCCAACAATAATAAAGTATAAAGTATTGCGATACTGAAATTTGCTCTAATTAAGAAGATATTGTATCTTACTGAGTAAAGTCATAATAAATAAATAAATAAATAAAAAACTTGTGGAAAAATTGAATGCTTTAGGTATTCACTCAAGACTCAATAAGTGGTTGTCCTCTTATTTGGCAAATCGAAAACAAATAGTCAAACTGGGTAATTCAACATCTCTACCCTTCAGTGTAAACAGTGGTGTACCTCAAGGAAGTCATTTGGGTCCTGTTCTCTTTATTTTGTTCACTAATGACATAACTTTTTTCATTAAACATTCGAAATGCTTAGGATATGCCGATGATTGGAAGCTTTACACTCAAATAAAATCTGTTAACGACTGTGAAAATCTTTAATCTGATTTTTAAAATTTATTTCGCTGGTGTAATAAAAATTCTTTAACTTTGAACGTAGAGAAGTGCAAAACGTTTACAGCTTCACGGCAGCTAGATGATATTATGTTCACTTACGCAGGCAATGAAACTGTTTTAGAACGAGTTAATGAAATAACCGATCTCGGCATTCGATTTGATAAAAAATTTACATTTACTTCACATTACGATGTAACAATATCAAGGGCAAATTCCTTATTAGGTTTTTTGAAAATAAATTCCTTTGATTTCAAAGACCCTTATACATTAAAATCAATTTTTTGTTCTCTAGTTAGAGCAATTATGGAATATGCTTCGGTTGTTTGGTCTCCTTACCATCAAACGCATATAGATAGAATCGAGCGGGTACAGAAAAACTTTACCAGGTATGCTATCAAAAAATTAAACTGGTATGATGAATTACCTGATTATAAAGCTCGATGCTTATTACTGGGCTTGCAAACTCTTTCTACTCGAAGGAAGCTAACAGGCGTTATGTTTATTAGGGATATTATATGTTCTCGGATAAATTCATCCGAATTGCTAGCTTGTCTTAATATTTATGCACCTGTGAGACACCTTCGCCCAAAAGATATGTTCATAGCAAATAGGCACAGAACAGCTTATTGCCAAAATGAACCAATATCAAGATGCATCACATATTTAAACGAAATGTGCAGTTCTGACGAATGCGAATTTTCAAAAAGTAGATTAGCATTTAAAAAAGATCTTTCCATATCTTTTCACTAACTTAACAATTTCACATTCCAAATACTAACAACCCTTCGCTAAGTCTATACTCTTAGAAAAGGTTTTGATTTTTTTATTTTTCTCTATAGTTATAGATTTTTTTTATTAAATATATATATTTTTTCTTCACTTTGAAGTTTTTTTTAAGTTTAGTTAATCTTTTTTTCAGGATTAAACGATTTTTATTATTAAGTCAAAATAATCTGTTAATATATACGAATATGGTAGATCAAATAAATAAATAAATAAATAAAGATATATCTGTCGGTGTTTGATGAAAGTTTGTTGCAAAGCGGCACTTACACGGTCAATCACTTGACATCATGCATCGTGTATGTGTGGTTCGGAGCTATCCCTTACACAGTTGAATCGATTAACTTGAATTTTTTTTATTTTTTGCGAGTTTTCGTGGTGTACGGATGTGCGATGAGTGCTCGGTCTTCATCTTCTTTCAGTTTTCCGCTAGCGCCAGTCATGTTATCTCTTCAGCGAAACAAAACACAATCATGTAATTACGTCAATCCAACCGCCTTACACACCTGTTTCTCTGTAACATAACCCAAAAAACCGGACTACAAAAATTTCAAAACAAAGCAATGCGAATAATACTAATATAATATGTAACACGTATACCCCGATATTCATTTTATTGAACACCCTTAACTTGTTAAACATTAACAAAAGACTCTACCTCATGAGTGGTGGGTGCACGACTGGGTCGTACGCAACTTTCTCTTTCACAGCGAGTTGGAGTTAGGCGTTAGATCAAATAATACGCATTTTGATTATTAATGTTTAAAATGATATGAATAATGTCGAAATGTGATTATACTAACGTTTACTCCGAAATTTGAAGGAATCGGTATCTAAGTGAATAATAATAATGATTTTTCGTTATTGGCCAAAACTGAAAATTCCGTTTGGTGATAGTTGGGCTAAAACTAATTATGTGGAATTGTTTAAAACTACAATAGTAGTATTCATTCAAATTTCATTCAATTTGACATAGTAGTTTGCGAGAAATTAACAATTTTCTTTATATGGCCTGAATGACAATATCCGTTATATTTCTCGAAAAAACTGGGTATGCAGTTTTTTTGAAACTAATATGTTTATAGTATATATAAAGTTTAATCAAAATCGTTAGAGCCGTTTTCGAGAAAATTGAGGTTATGTGTAATTTTTATATGGCAGGTACCGTTATTCGGCCCTAGCGAGGTATCCGTCGGAGCGGAAAATTCTCCGATTTTGTACGATTCCGATGATTTTTGCATCGAGGTATTCTTCCGAAAAGCTGTTCGGAATATTTCTCCGACATTTCGTAACGCATCCCAGCGAATTGCGTTGAAGTGCGTTCAGGTGCATTTTTTGTTCAATTTTTGACAGCTAAGTGCAATTCTTTTTCCGATTTCCTCCGACACAAATTCGTCACGGAATTTGTTTACGAAGTGAAGTGGAGTGATAGAAAAATGTATGTAACTATATAAAACTATTTATTTAAGTAATTTTCGTACTAATGGTTTGAATTTGTGTTTCCAGGGCGAGCTCAAAGGAAAAAACCACCCCTGAACAGTACGAGCTTCGTCGTCGCATTTGTGTAGTATTTCTTTCCGATGGCAAATACCTCGAATGGAATTTGAATCTCCGACGAATTATGCGTTGCGGAAAATTTTCCGCTCCGACGGATACCTCGCTAGAGCAGAATAACATGGCTAAAATCAAACAAAAAAAAATGGCCTAGAATTATGACAAAAAAAAACTTGGATAGGAAATTTAAAGAAAATCGGTCAAGTCGTTTAGGCTGGGGAGACCATTACGGACAGACGGACCGACGGACGGAATTCCAAAAACCACTTTTTGGGGTTCCGCTATCATCGTCATCAATCAAAATCTCGAGGTCGAAAATTTTCACGAAAACAATATTTTTCTCTTTGTAAGAGAAAGTTAAAAATGATATCTGCCACCCAATACCAAAAATAATATTCCCCAAACTAGAGACATTAATTATAACTTAGGAAACACTTACGAATTCTACAGAAAAATTACAAGAGCCCAAATAAGCATACTACTGTACAATAGACTCCACACGTTTAACATGCTAATAGAAATCATCAGAAATGAAGGCAATATAAATACATTGAAAAAAATTTTAAAAGAATTTAATTATTCTATATGTACAAAACTGTAAAATTGAAGATATGGCTATAAAGCCAAATAAATAAACGAAGCTAAACTAAACATCAATTTGCATGACGTCCACATGCAAAATCAAACTTTTTGCATTGAGTTTCGTCAATCAGACTTCATTTAATGTATGTGGCTTATATATATAAATTTTCACAAACACATGTTACTGATTAATGTATTGGGCCTGCGCACACGAGTATGCTTCAACCGTAGTCATTATGGTTACTTTCCAAACACACGGGAATATGTTCAACCGGTTGAATTTTGTGTAATATACCAAACTTTATATGTATGTGTAATTCGATTAACACCGAACTAGCCGCCGTATTTTTTTTAATACCACAACTGTCAGAAACGCATGCATGTGTTGGTAGATTCAACCTCTTCAACCACTTAATTTTGGGTGAAAAATTGCTCTCCAATGCCTCTCAAACTGTGCTCCCTCCTCACCCGTCCCACCAACAAACATGACGTTCAACCGGTTGAAGCATACTCGTGTGCGCAGGCCCAATTGATTGACCGTGTAAGGCAGCTTTAGAGGCAACTAATGTCGTTTTGAATTGGTAAAAAAATTGATCTGTTTTAATATAGATCTGTCAAAAAACCGATTTTGATAGTTGTTGTGTTTATTTGACAAAAAAATTGTTTTTTTTTGTTTTTATCTCAGATCAATTTTGCAAATCTGGATTTTTCCTTGCACACAAATGATAGCTGTCAGTTTGACCAGTGATTTTCGTTTTTTTTCATTATTATTTCGGTTGTAAAAAAACTATTATTAATCATTAATTCAATGTGAAATATAAATTTAATGAAAAACAATCAACCTGTGTGTCTTGAAAGTTGACAGCTACACCGACCTTAACTTAACAGACAAGAAATTACAACAATACAGAAACAAAAAAAATCAATCTGAATTCGTGTTCCATTTTAGATCAAAATCCAGAGTAAAAACGAATTGAGTTTATTCTTGCGAAGCGATGTATTTTATAAACGTTTTGTCCTGAATATGCCTTCTCGTTCCCAAGGACTTTAAGTTTATTATCCGACATCTTTCTACATATCTTGGCATTTCTGCTGACCCATTAAAGTTACGAAGGCAATATCTTCAAAAAGACGTTTGTATACGTTCGGATGCACCTGATGAGCTTGTGACCAAATAATAGAACTGTATTCTAAAACAGATCTTACTAAAGAACTATGCAAGGTTTTCATACAGTTTGTATATATGTTGAATCTTCGAAGAATTTTTCTCTCGAATCGATTAAGGATTTCTTCATTCGCTTTGATATGGTACATGCTTCAGCGCCGTAGAGTAGGACTGGGATGATCAGGGTCTTAAATAGGATCTCCTTAGTAGATCGAGTGAGGGCTTTACTACTAAATTGCCTCCTTAGCACGAAGAAACAGCGATTGGCAAGAGTAAATCTTCGTTTGATTTCTGGCGAGATGTTGTTGTCGGAGTTATTAGCGGGTAGACAAAGTCCCGTACTACCTCAAAGTGATATCTGTCAATGTTGACGTTCTGTCCAATTCGTCGATGTTGTGTGTCCTTTCGTGTTGACAGCGTATACTTAGTCTTACCCTCATTTACTGCTAAACCCATTTTTCCCGCTTCCTTCTCTATACTAGCAAACATGGCTATGACATCACGTTGAGTACTACCAATGATGTCAATATTGTCGGCGTATGCTAGTAGTAGATTTTTGGAAAATTTTGCCTCTGGTGTTAGCTCGGGAGTTTTGCACAATCCTCTCAAGAAACAAATTGAGGAAGTCACATGACAGCGCATCGCCTTGCCTAAACCCTTTTGTGTGTCGGTAAGGTCGAGGAGACTTATGCCTCTGTAGTTGGCGCAGTTCAGAGGGTCTCCTTTTTTGTGGATCGGGCAAACGATGCTGAGGTTCCATTCTTCAGGCATACTTTCATCCGACCAGATTTGGCTTATGAGTTGGTGGATGTTTCTTACCAAGTCATCTCCACCGGCTTTATAAAGATCAGCGGGAAGGCCGTCATTTCCGGCAACCTTGCTAAGCTTGAGTTAGATATTGCTATCCTTACTTCACTTAGGTCGGGAAGGTTGGCAGTTTTCGCTGCCGTTGCCAATATTAAATGGTTCGTTCTGCCTGATTGCGGAATGTTGGTCGTCATCACCGTTTAACAGTCTGCAGAAGTGGTTCTTCCATCGACTGTGTCTCAACTACGATATTTCCTTGTTCATCTCGACAAGTTTCTATTCGAGCTTTGTATCCTTGGCTTTGACGTTTTACACTTTGGTAACATTTGCGAACATCGTTCCTGGAGTGGCACCTCTCTAAATCCTCGATCGCGAGCTTTTCGTGCTCTTTTTTCTTCTTTCTGAAAAACCGGTGTTCTTCCCTCCCTCTTTGCCCATACAGGTGAAGCTCTCGTTTTCACCTGCAGCTTAACCTTGTAGGCCTCGTTCTTGGCTGCGAGCATCTGTCCGCATTCCTCATCAAACCAGGGGTTTCTTGCTGGTGGCCGCGAGAAACCTAGCACATCAGTTGCGGCTGATACACTCACTCTTATCTGAGTGCTCATGCCAAGTTTTTACCCTTGTTTTGTCAGTAATTTCCCCTCCAATGTTACGTGACTAAAATGGTCGACCAATGAGAACAGAGCAAAGTTGACTTTCGAAAACTAAAACCCAGAACAGGGTCAATCAATTGGTTGTGCAGTTATAATAGATAAATACGGGAAATTGTTCAACAGAATTTCTCTTTAAATGGGAAAAGTGATCGTCGTGTACAGTTCGTTGCATCAACCATCAATTATGCTACTCTAAAGCTACTCCAAAGGCTCTAAAGCATTTAGAATTGAATATATCAAAACAATAATAATTTTATTTTATAGCTAGATTATATCCTGGTCGAATCATTAGATGTATTTAGTCAAATAATTTCTTAATAGAGTCGCAGTCCTTATTATTTGGTACAATGATACACTTTTAATAATGTCACACATGGTCTAGGGTTAACGATTAAAGGACTGCTTTTCAACTCTAGAATTAATTTATACAAAAGTTATTCTTACATAATTTTAATTTGATAGGTATTTGCTCAAACAGTAAACAGACTGAGTACCTAAAATGAAAGTCATCAAAAAATACGATTATAATTTTACTCTAATAACAAAAATAGTGCAATATAGAGCAGTCAAAAAGACATTTTATGTCTTATAATTCTTTCTTCAACTGATGAATTAATAGGCGAACAAACAAGTGTCAAAATTGCGGTCATGCTCGATGCTTTTGATTTTATAAACTCAACGGGACAATTTTTTATTGTTTTATTCCTGATTGAAATCAAAACTCCTAGGTCTTGAATTAGATGTTCACTTTACTTCAACTTTACTTTACTTCAATCACCCCGATATGTTTTGAACGACGAGGAATTTGACAGATAAAAATAAAAAATATTTAGCCATATATGCACAATTTATTGTTATACAATTGACAAACACAAATGAACATTGCCTACCTACTACTTCAAAGGCACTGATTATACAACTTATGTTGCAATTTTTACAATCGCAAATGTTTACGTACCTAAAACTATGCAAACCGGAGGAACAAAAAAAAATCTCAGAGCTTATTACCTCGGAAATCGAAATATCAAAAATATTCGGTAAACCGCAAAACGTTTAAAATAACATTTTCGAAAATAAACAAATTACCAATTCAAAATATATCACTGAATGTTTTGCTTTCTTGTATGTTGGCAATGCCATTATCGGCGCTGAACATACTCAAATAATTTTGACAACTTAAACGTCAGCCCCATATTTTCACAACTGTGTAAAAATAATTTTTTTTGAAACAAATTTCCACGATACTACTGCGAATTAATTGCTATTTTACACGTTTATGAAAGTCTACTGCCTCTATAATGTCTGCAATAGATCCACCTCTCGTGTGTGTTAAAATCAAACAGGAAAAACTTGACCCAGAAGTAGAGCGTAAGCTTAATCCAAATCTCCTATTGCCAGATTCAACAATTCCACCCGATGGGGAAACTCTTGCCGACGAGAAGAAAAACATTGCACCTGTGAAGTCATCGAATGAAATCCTTGCAGAACTATTTATGGTATTCAATGCGACACCTCCCGAGGAGTTACTGAATAATGACAAGTTGACTAAGAAGGCTAAAAAGGAAAAGAAATCCAAGCATAAGAAAAGTAAGAAACGAAAACATAAAGCAGCAGATAATAGTGACCTTTCAGACAATGATTCGCTCGGATCTAATGAAGGCAGCAAGCACAAGCGTAAGAAACACAAACGCAAGCATAAAAAGTCAAAAGACAAGTCTATGGATTCAGCTGATGATGAGAAACCAACTGTCACGGAGAGGACTGTGATCATGGCTGCGGATTCATCATCGTCTAGTAAATTAAAGCGCACCATAAAAGAAGAACCAGTCGACAATGTAGAAATCAAAGTTGAGAAATCTTCATCTAGCAAACATGAGAGTCGTAGTCGCGTTGAAGAACGTTTGCGCCATTGCTCACGAGTAGATGAGGGTTCTGATATTTCACTTTCTGATGAGGAGACTTACTTACGTGAACGAAACAGGTACAAAGAATCAACTAGTAATGAATCCTCGTCGAAGCGGCCTCAATATGACCGACACAGAAATTCATTCTATCGAAGCAGTAATAGTTACTACTCAGGCGACCGCCAGGAGAGAAGCTATCATCGCCACCATCATCGATCCAGGTCGCGGTCTAAATCTCGAACGAGATCACCGCCACGAGATCTTGGAATCGACAAGAAACGCTTGCTTGAGATCGCTCGCAAAAATGCCATTTCAATGTTTAAAAGTGGTTCTCTACCTGGCTGTGCCGGTATGAGCGAAGAGGTGAAGGACAAAGTTCTTATGAAGATGAGATACGGCGGGAAGACAGTCCAGGATTTGACGAATTTCTGTCGCAAACTTACCAAGGGGGAGAACTACGATGAGCTCTCTGAATTCTCCTCGGAAGAAGAATCAGATGTGGACAAGCAGGGAAACGCCAAAGCATTCCATCATCCATTCGTTCTTAAGGATCGGGAACCAATCGTTATGCACATCAAGAACGCTACGCCCATTGCTCCCAAGACTGCCGATCAAAAGAAAGCCATCACCATGCAATTCCCCGTATCGTCTGGTCAGCAGCATCGTCTCACCGAGGGATGGGTGCCAGTGCCGGCGAAAGAACCCGAAGCGTTAATAGCAAAACCAGTTGCTGCACCAGTAGCAAAGCCAGTTCTAGTCAAACACGTTGGGTTGTCTAAGAATGTTTTCCAAAAGCAGTTACCAATCGAGGAGCAGCAGCCTGCGTTTAAACCGGTCAATGGGGTCATTCCTGATGGTACATCTCTAATACCTGATGTGATTCCGGCCGCTGCTATACCTGTTTCAGCCATACCTATTCCTACGGACATACCAGTAATTGCTCCACCTCCAATTTTGACCGCTCCAGTACCAGAGCCACAGCCAGTACAGACTGTTTTTGCTCCAGCTCCACCATCGGTCGATGTTTCTACGATTATCAGTCAGCGACTGAGTGCAATGCGGCGTCTTCAAGAGAATCCGATGGACTGTGAGGCGATCAAAATGATGTACACCTCTCAGAAGGAGATGACTTCCTGGGCCTCATCCAAACATATGCCAGGCCAATTCACCGGCAGCACGGGCGCAAATATTCTCAGCGCGCGGGAACTAAACAGCGGTGGACAGGCGTGGGCGCGTAGAGACCAACTGACATCAACGGTCCCAGTTAGCGGCGGTATGGGAATGCATCTGCTCAAGAAGATGGGCTGGAAACCGGGCGAAGGTCTGGGTCGTGAGAAAACCGGTTCTCTGCAACCACTTCTCTTGGATGTGAAGCTGGACAAACGAGGCCTAGTTGCCGACGAAGAAGTCAATGGAAATCGGCCGCCAAAACCAAACAATCCACAATCGAAGAGGAAGAAAAATCCAGTAGGAGGAGGACAGACGGCAGCAAGGCAAGCTATAGACAACAAGCATCCCGTGTGCCTGCTAAACGAGCTGGCTACCAAGCGTAAGTGGACGCCGCCAATGTACGAGCTGGTCACCGATGAGGGTCCGTCGCACAGTAAGTTCTTTGTTTTTAGCGTGAATGTTAACGGCCAGGTGTTCAACCCCGGTGTGGGAGGCAACACAAAGAAGGAAGCCAAAATGTTAACAGCCAAGCACTGCCTTCAGCAGATGGGCATTTTAACTTAACCAAATTGCGGAATGTTGTTTTGTAGAAACACCAAAACTGTTTCCGCTTGTAAATGTATATTTTGAAAGCTGCGTGTATGAACTATGGAAGTGTGATATTTGCACAAAGTGTTGAAGGTTTACCTTTAGCTAGACTGTGGTAGCTCGAAATGCTGCTCAATGGCAAGGCAGTGAATATTTATTTGCAGAATGAGTTGTAAGCAATTTTCGAAGAATCACTTAGGTACACCGTTGTATTAAGCAAAACATTAGGTTATAGTCGTTGAAATAAAGTTTAAGGGAAATTCGCCAATTGCTTCAAAATGATGGTGTTTTCTTTTTACTTATACATAGATAACCCTTGACTTGGAGTAACTCCGAATGGGATGGGATGGCCTATTCTGTTGTAGTATTGAAACATCGCCTTCTACTACTGAGACATTATGTTCTACAGACAAACGGAAAGGTAACAACACAAGTTTTTCACAGAGATGTGGTTAATATATGCTACACCAGGAATCATTTTAAGTGGCTTTACTGAAATTTAAAACCCAAAAGAAGGAACAAGTCTGGAATAAAATCATGTCGGGCAAGGCAATATTGTAGAATCACGAATGGAACTTGATCATTGCATGGATAATCGGCGACCGAAATACCGATGTCAGACAGAAATCCTTTACAAACACATAGTAGCTCTTGCGTCATCCGGTTTCTCCCTTTCGACTTGAAACTTAGGAGACATGTGATCAGGTTTACCTCAGAACATTTTCAATAGGAATGCAAAAACGAAGTCCAATATTTGAATATAAATTTAACGTTAATGGTAAATTAAAACAAAATTCCAGAAACCATCCTTTGACAGTTTTCATTTTCTTACCAGCCGAAATTATAGGTCAGTTTTTTTAAAAAAAAACTTTGATGTAGAACTTCACAAAGCCGTACGCGTATGAAGATTAAAAAGATTACCAAAGCAAAAAATTGATTCTATGGAGAGAGAATTCAATGATTTTTACAACAAAGTTTGACATATTTGAACTGTTTCCCTATAACTTTATTAGGGGGTCATTCCGTAACCTTGAAAACGATTATGACCCAAACGGTAGTCGTTAGCTGGAATTTGAAAGTTATAATGGCCTGTAAAAATTTAAAACCCATAAAAAAGGCTACTAATAGCTTTAAAAATCATGAAATATACTTTAGTTAGCTTTACAACATCCAAATTGAATCAAGACTAGACCTCATGAGCAGTCGCTCTATAATCGTCTGTGATTTGACAATTATTGTTTTACGTGAAGCAAATAAATTGATATTGCCGACAGCAAAAACGATTGCTGATCTTACGTGATGCAAGACTACTGTCGAAACGTTATCGTCAAACGATAATCGCTTTACGGAATGAGGGCCCTGATTTTTACTGTTTCTTACTTATTTCGTTATTTCTCTACCCATACGCAATAATTAGCAAATTGGATAGCTTATGAGAGAGGAAAAATCAGTAAGCAAATTTGCTCGTTGATTTTGACAGGTGTTTTATGCCATTTTTTTTTAAATAGTATACAAATATTTTTTTTAACTTTAAGCATTTTTGATTGGGATACAAAAAGCACTCTGTTTTTGGACAAGATTATTTTTGAAAATTCTCGATTTCAAGTGAGATTTACACCTACATGCACCAACGCAAAAACATTTGACACCTGACGTATTATGTCAGTTTGAAGTTTGCATTTCGCAGTTTGATTTGTGTTTTATTTAATTGTTTTTAAATAACATACCTATTTATTTAATGAAATAAATTATTGGAATATCCTTCCTCATCATCATCGTCGTCTTCTTCATCATCAACATCAAGCGACAGCTACTTGGGTTTCTACGAAAAACAATTTCTCATTCATTGTTTAACATTGTTATAATTTCAATTTTTCTGGTTCATTTTGGTTCATTCTCACACAGCAAAAAGATAAACAATGAGCTGTCAAATGGCACACAAACACACACAAAAACAGATCAATATTTCTTTTATATGTTACATTTTAAAAATTTGAAATCTGAAAGTCCTAATCGAAAACGCTATTAGACGCGTACTTGTATTTTTCGTAAATATGTCTTTTCCTGACTCCCGAGGAAATTTGAAAATTTACTAATTTTTAAAAGTACGGGAACAGTCCTTGTTAGAGTAGGCTTTGATTTAAATTTCTTTCGAATTTATATCAATCATAGACATGTGTTTTGACACTTGGAATAAACTTGTTGAGGTTAAAAGTCATTTTCAAGTTTTTCGGATAACTTTAGTATCCATTGTTTTTTGTTTCAAGCAGTTTTATGTGTTTCCGGAAATAAAAAAATTGTTAAAGCTTACACTTTTGACTTATAGCGATTGGGATACAAAAAGCACTCTTTTTATACTCTAGAGCACTTTTTTTACTCTAGATCTATTTTTTCATTTCGATTGGGAAACAAAAAGCACTCTTTTTTTACTCCAGAGCACTTTTAAAGAATCTGGATTCCAAGTCAGATTTACACCAACATGCACCAACACAAAAACATTTAACATATGTCAATTTAGAGTTTGCATTTCGCAGTTTGATGAAATGGATCACCCTTTGCTAAAACTCCCATGTTATAAAAGTGTTGAAAACAGAGTTGTCGCCATAACTTGCGCAACTATACAAATTATTGGCACTCATTGTGTCAATTTGCCCAATTGGATATAATTTTTTATTTTTTTTTGTATATACTGATTTGTAACTTATATTCCACAACTGACACCTATTAAACCAACACAAACAGTCTATATTCAGCCACTAACATAAAAAAAGGAAGGTTTTTTAGTTGAATTTTGCACTCCACTACTTTACCCCACTAGTAAAAGAGGGCTCGACACCAAATGATCTGCCGCCTATGATATGATGGCTGGAGCATGTCCATATTTCGTTTGCGTAGGTGCTGTCAAGTAAACTAAAGGACCGTGTTCACTAAAGGCCTGCTCAGAATGCATATCTATGTAGCTTGTATCTTGCATCGGTGTCAAAAGAGAGATACATTTCTTGCATGAAGTTGCCCTCTATTCAACTTCAAGCTATAGATTCATAGCTTGAACTTGCCTTGTTTTTAACTTTTAACACAGCTACAAGTATCAGCTACAGGTATGTATTCTGGGCTTAAAGTCATAATTTGGTTATTTTAGGGCTCAGTTATAGCAAAGATTATGAATTCCATACAGATAACGCACTCCATTTAAGAAAAATTGTTCTATGGCGGGCTGTGCCAGCACAGTTTTTTGTTCTTGTTTTTCATGTGTTTTCATGCACACCACCCGCCCGTAACATGATACTGCAACATTTTCTGTGTTTTGTTCTCAATGCGTCATTTGTATTGAATTCATAATCTTTGGTAATAGCTATCATTGAACAACTTCATTGGAACACAAAACATGATAGAATTAAAAGTTTACCTCCATAGCTGCTTATAGGAATCGTAGGAAAATTCCGTTTCATTTGGGTGGAACGACAAACATTACTTCACAAAAATAAATCATGATCAGTGAAAAATATAAAGTGATTTTCAGCGACAACTACAATTCAAAATTAAAATATGTTTGGATAATAATGTTCTAAAATTCATAAGCTTTGTTTTGACAGAAACTCGCCAATGATTGAATTTATAAAAAAAAACCGCAAGAAGTAATGGCTAAAACACAATCACGCTTTGGAGCTTAGCTTTACCAAGGTTACGCCCAACTGCTTTGCGCACGCTTTGACATATTTATTTTCTCCGCAGTTTCAACTTCTGCTACAAAAATGGGGAAATGATTAAAATCTCTGCTAAAAATATCGTACTCCACAACCTTCTCAGAAAATAATCCAGAAAACAACAACAAATATTTTGACAATTCACACTTTATACAACCTTTGCTTTGGCATGGCGCTTTAACAGCAACGTTGCGTTAAGATTTTACGTTTTTCATTTTGAGGTGGAAACTCAACGCCAGGACAAGCTAAATTGGGATAGGTAACATTGATTTCATATGGTTGAACTAGGTGCGTCAGCCAATCTAACGCACCAAAGCCATAAAAGAAAATTTCCAATGATGTTTTTCAATGACAGCTATAACTGGGCCCTTATGAGTTTTCTGGTGGACCATTTTAGGCCACGTTCCCCTAAAAAAATTGCTTATTACCAAAAAAAAAAATATTCAAAACCTAATTGAGTACGATTTGTCTTTACGTGACCGACGAATACACGACATAAATTACACCAATAAAAAGAAGGAATTTGCTACAATTAAATAAAATAATTAAAACAAATTCTATACAACCGTATTTAACTTTCAAAACCAAAACTCATTACCTCCCTGCAATTTGTATTTGACATATCATATCCGTCAAATCACAAAAAAAAAAAAAAAACATACACAAAAAACAACTCTCTGACAGCTGTGAAAATTTTTATTGGATTCGTGAATTAAAAATATCCGTGCCCAATTTTGCTATGGATCTTTCCGAAAATGGAAAAGACGATGAAAAATTTGCAATATTCAAACATGACGGATTGTTTAGTGAAAGTTTGCCCCTAATGAAAGAAATAAGGCGGCAGGGAAAGCTCTGTGATGTTACTTTAAAAGTGAGTCGAATTTCTTTCTCAGGAATTTTCCAACAAATGGCAACAAAATTATTTATTTTATCTCCCAGGTCGAAGATCAGTCTTTTTCAGCTCATAGAATAGTCCTAGCAGGGGCAATACCATATTTTTATGCCATGTTCACCAACAATATGGCCGAGAGTAGGATCAAAGAGATAACTATGAAAGAAATTGAACCGTGGTATGTACTACTTGGATGCCATTGTCTATTTGATTGCAGTATACATTTATAATCTTGCTTGCAGTGCTCTAGAGAGTCTTATCAACTTTGCCTACAGCGGAACTGTGCGAATTGATAATCAAAATGTGCAAAGTTTGATGGTGGGCGCATCTTTTCTGCAATTGAACAAAGTGCGGGATGCATGCGCAGATTTTCTTATCTCCAGGTAGGATTTTTGAATTTACAATCAGGATTCTTTGTGTGTAATGGGTATGATTTTCCAGATTCAATCCTCATAATGTGTTGGGGATACGTCAGTTTGCCGACTCTCTAGCCTGCACCCATTTGGTGCAATCAGCCGATAAATATATCAACCACTATTTTTCAAAGGTCTCAGATTCTGAAGAGTTTCTCGGACTAAACTATGACGAATTAATTGATCTCATTCGTCGCGATGAATTGAATGTTCCCACAGAGGAGAACATCTTCGAGGCGTGTATGCGCTGGGTAAAATTCAGTGAGGACAAGCGATCTGTTGTCTTTCCACAGGTTTTGTCTAGAGTCCGCCTGCCATTGTTGTCACCGCAATTTCTTGCCGATCGTGTAGCTCGTGAAGAGATGATACGTACATCACACCAATGCAGGGATTTGCTAGATGAAGCTAAGGACTTTCACCTAATGCCAGAACGAAGGGGATTGCTTCAAAGTTTTAGGTGAGTTAAGGGATGATAGCAACTTAATAAAATATTTTAATAGTTCTCCTTGCAGAACTCGCCATCGCTGTTCGGATTATTTGATCGGTCAAATCTATGCAGTAGGTGGGCTGACTAATAATGGCGAGTCAGTCAGCACTGTGGAGATCTATGATCCTGTTACAAAGAAATGGAAAATGGGCGAACAGATGTCGATGATGAGGTATGTCTCTAGCATTTTCCAAATCGAATTTTAATTTTGCTGTCTTTTCACTCAATTCGATCATATTATGGGTAGTTCTACCCAAACCTGCAAATTGCGTTTTCCAATGTAGGCTCAGTATAGCATATGCATGTGCACAAAAGCGTTGAAATGAATTGAATGTCTGGAAGCATTCGCCAACTGTTGGAACATCTGTAAGTTTTCGATTTCGGCAGAGTGGTGGATTTCGAAATGTACATGAGATACTTGGGCAGCCATAGATTCTTCAAGACGTTGATTTGTCTGTTGGTTACGTTAGTATTTCGTTTTTTTTTAAATCACAGTTGTTGGTTGGTAATGTTTAAGTTAGTTCAAGCCGTTGAACAATGATCTTGTAGTGAACTAAAAGAGAATCGTTCTGCAGATGTTAGCGATGTTGGCTTTGATAGGTTCCATGCCTTAAAGCTGTGTAGCCCTAAACTTAAAACTCGTTAACCGGGAAAGCTGATAGCTTTTCAGAGCCCCTTATTTTTAATTGCCTTGTAAATAATATTCCTCATCAGGCTTTCTTGCAATTCTTGATAATGTTACCTTTTTTCTTTACCAGGTCGAGGGTGGGTGTAGCAGTGATTTGCGGGAAATTATATGCATTTGGCGGATTCAATGGAACTGAGCGTTTGTCAACTGTAGAAGTTTATGATCCAAAGCAGAATAAATGGTCTCAGGGACGAGCAATGCTTTGCAAAAGAAGGTACGTATTTCAAAGCAGCTTCCAAAATTGTATGGTTTCGCTCTATTTAGTGGTTGAGGTCATCAGTAAATATCCACTATATCTTGTCTTGAGGCACATGGGTTTTTTTCAATCGAGGGTATACATTATCGTGTTTATTAACCTATTTGGTAAGACTAGTCGAAGTAGGGTAATATTAGCGACGACAGCGAAAACTACCAACGACCCTACCTAAGTGAAGTGAGGATAACAATATCTAAACTCAAGCTTAACAAGGCTTCTGGAAATGACGCCCTTCACGCCGAGCTTTATAAAGCCGGCGAAGATGACTTGGTAAGTAACATTCACCAATTCATTAGCCAAATTTGGTCGGATGAAAGTATGCCTGAAGAATGGATCCTCAGCATCGTTTGCCCGATCAACAAAAAAATGAGACCCTACAGAGGCATACGCCTCCTCAAAATCGCCTACAAGATCCTATCTGTGATCGCCTAAAAACGTTTACCAACAACCTGATCGGTCATTATCAGTGTGGTTTCAGGACAATAAAGTCCACAACTGATCAAATCTTCACACTTCGGCAGGTTTTAAAAAAAAACCCAAGAAGTCAAAATCGATACCCACCACCTATTCATTGATTTAAAAGCCGCATACGATAGCATTTATAAAGACGAACTATACAGAGACATGTCTTGTTCCGGTATAGCGCCCAAACTCGTCCGTCTGTGCAGGATGACGATGGATAGTTCTCGCTGCTCCATCAGGGTCGGATACTACCTCTCCGAAAAATTCGATACCAGAAAAAGATTTAGGCAAGGCGATGCACTGTCATATGATCTCTTTAATTTTATTCTTAAGAGGATCGTGCAAAACTCGAGCCAACACTAGAGCAGAGGCACAATATTCAAAAATCGGTGCAACTACTAGCATACGCCGACGATATTGACATCATTGGTCGGACTCAACATGCTGTCATAGCCGCGTTGGTCGATTTGAGAGGAAAATTCTTCGAAAAATCTTCGGTGCCGTTTGCGTTGACGGGCTATGGTAACGACGATTTAACCAAGAACTATACTAGTTGTACAGCGATATGCTCCCAGTCAAAAAACTCCGCTTTGAACGTTTAAGACGGCTTGGACATGTAGAGAGAATGAACATTACGTCCACTTTGAATAGTGAATAACAGTTAAATGTTGCGCGTAATGTCATCAGTATTCTCTGAAATCGATATCGATAATTAATCAGAGAACTAAACGTTCAATTACCGCCACTATTAGAAGGAACCTAATGAGGTAATGTCCGAAATAGCTATAATTCTAACCAAATAGTGTTGATGTACAGAAGTTGTTGTAATTTCAAACATTCGATATCGGGTTTAATTAATTCTATTGGGACACTTCCCAAAAAAGAGTCCTTTGTGGAGAAGCTCTATATTTAGATTTGAGGTAAACAACTTTAGTTTTTTGGGGTAGGCCATGTAAAAGTGATAAGAAGTCATTTTGCATCGTTCCTCTTTAGATTGATAAATAGTACAATGGTCACTAAACTCTAAAGCAGGGGAGGATATTTATGGAAAATATTAAGAGGAGCAAACATTCAGGCCTATCGCGAATATTTTCCCTGGAAACAGTTCACATTCAGCAATCTGATTTACATTGCTGACAAGGGAAAAATTCCCGGGAAAATTTATTCGCGATAGGCCTGATTATCGCTTATCTCAACTTAGCCGTTCGAATTCGGAATAAAACAGAAGGTCCCGTCATCGTGCAAGAAATAACACACGCCCACATGAATAGTTGTGAGAAAAACCTAGACCCTGGGTACTAACGAGTCTGTTGCGTCAACAATTTGTATTTGTAAACGTTATCTCTGACCATTTTCTTGTCACATGTAAGCATCCAACGAGAGCAAAAGGGACAACTCTAAAGAAATTCCAGGATGATGGAAAAATAAAAAAAAATCCTCCTAAAGGAAAAAATAAAACAATAGATATAGCATTCGGCGGTTTTACGAGAAGGCCAAGTTACTGTTTGCTGACTCAAACGATTTCTGCAGGAGCTGTATGGACAAAGAGTAAGACATCTAGACATATACATGCGAAGTTTTCTAGAAGAATATTCGCTATCCAAATCACAGCACGCATATCTCAAGGGCAGATCCACGGAAACAGGTCACCACAAGGTAGTGCGGACAATCGAAAAATCCGCAATACACTCTAGCCTCCTTCTTTGACATAGAGGGTGCTTTCAACAACGTCCTTACTGGAGCTATTCTTGAATCTCTGATAGAGTTATGTATAGAGGAATCTATTTGCCAATAGATAGTCTCTATTCTCGGAAGAAGAATTATCCAGGCAACACTTGGAAATAGCCAATAAACCAAATTTTCACATAAAGGAACGCCACAGGGTGGCGTCATATCTCTTTCTTACTATCTTGCAAGTATCCTCCAGCGAAAGGTGTTTGGGTAGCATGCTTGACCCAAAACTTAACTGGAAACACAACATCCAACACAGATTAAGGAAAGCATGTGTTGCCTTTTGTTGCAGCAAAACCTTTGGAAAGAAGTGGGGGCTTCAACCAAAGATGACCTTGTGGATGTACACAGCTGTTGTATGTCCAATTCTCACATATGGCTCACTAGTATGGCGGCCCGTGTTAAGTAAAGGCTACAACCTTACAAAACTAAAGAGACTGCAAAGAACCACGGGCGCATTGAGATCGGCGCCAGCGGATGGCCTTACTGTGCTACTACTACATTTCTTGCCTCTTGACTTACATATCAAAGATACCGCTCTATGCAGCGCAGTAAGAGGAGGAAGGATGCTGGACTGCAAGGCCGTATTGCCACAGTAATATCCTGGACTCGTTACATGGTCACGTTTCCAACTGACTACATCACACCCACACTAAGCTTCAAGAAAGTCTTCCACGTAGGCTTTCCTACCAGAGCTCAGTGGAAGAGAAACGAAGTAGTAAGGGATTTCGACATGGTCATCTACACATACGGATCTAAGATGAACTGTGGTGTGCGGTACGGTGTCTACTCGGAGTCACCGAAAATATCAGTATCATACCGACTACCAGATTTTGCCAGCGTATTCCAGGCGGAACTACTGGCTATCCGAGAGGCATGCATGCAACTGGAGCGTGACACTACACAAAAGATAGTCAAGCTGCCATTAAGGCCATCAACTCAGCTACCATATCCTGCAAGCTGGTATAGGAATGCCGGAACGAAATTGCCTGTCTGAGCGAACGCTTCATGGTCACACTTCTCTGGGTCCCAGGGCACAGTAACATTGAAACTAATTGTGTCATAGCGAGGAAGATATGGCATACCTACGACAAGAACAGAACAAACGACCTACTGAATAGAACCCGTTCAGATGTCGCAAGAATTACGGCGATAGTCACGGGGCACTGGCCAATTGGAGACCATGCGGCCAAACTAGGGATCCCATACAACCCCCAATGCCGCAGTTGTGGAAACGCAAATGGGAAAGAAACCCTCTCCCATTTCATCTGCAAATGTCCGGGCACTAGTAACTATAAGCCAGATTGCGTGCACTAGACCAACCATTCTTCAACGACCTTATCAACATCTCTGGTAAAAGGATACAAAATCTTATTCGTTTTTAAAACTCCACAGGCTGGATCTAGAGACCGCCTGTATAACATCCACAACAATCGTATAAAAGGTCTGTGCTACTTGGGCTCATGCTGAACCGCCACCTCTACCTACCTACCATACCGATGGGTTTAAAATAGAAGTATGAGTGGGCTCTGGGGTCTACTCCGATGAAATCGGGTTGACCACATCCCTTCGACAAGCAAACTCGTGCAGTGCATTCCAAGCAGAATGAACGTAGAGAATCAAGCTGATATTTGCAAAAGATGTCAGAAAATTTTAACATTCACCTATGCTGGGTGCCTGTGCATAGTGACATTCCAGGGAACTGTAAGGCTGATGAACTCGCCAGACACGGGACTAACAGTCTTACCTAACGCGGGTGCATTAGATATACCTATCGCCACATGCAAAAACTTAATAGCGCAACATGCTAACAGCAAATCAAATCTCAGATGGAGTCTTGGCTCGACGTGTCAAATAACAAATTTGGCAACAGATGGATTTATGAAGATCCAAGGGACTGATTTCGCACGCTAGACCACACATTAGCGTTACCATAGGTGTCATAACTGGACACTGTCTAATTGGGAAGCACGCAGAACGGCTACGCCTTTACGCCAAAGAGTTCTGCAGGAGCTGTATGGACGAAGAAGAAGAAGAAACAACTGCCCGGCCCTATCAAACAAAAGGAAGCTTCATCTTGTAGCTTCTTTCAAAATCTCAGCGATTTCACAAAAACGGATGCGAGAAGTCTCCTCCATTTCATTAATAGCTCAGACTGCTTTCCTCAAAGGTAGAAAGGAGAATGGACGAAATCCATGTGGCATCACAATGGACCAAAAACCGGTCTTAGTTTGCTGGCGAATCGCTGGCAACCACTCTAACCTAACTTAGATAGTCAAGCGGCCATAAAAGCTCTGGCATCCGACATAGTAAAATAACGAGTAGCTGGAGGCTGCCGGACAGAGCTAAAGGCTCTATGTAACCAGAATAATATCCAAATTATATCGGTGCCAGGGCATATAACATTCCATAAGACGAGCTAGCCAGACTAGGATCGTCTAGCTGCACTTCATTATGTGATTGCTTTTAAAATGCAGAATTTAACCAAGCACACTTAAAAGGAACCAATAACTATTTGGCAAAGCATTAACACACCAAAGACCAATGGCCGAAATAAAGCGGCAACAAATCAAACAAGCTACAGCTCTGAACAGAGCTTCTATTTCTATTGCGGTGAGAGTGATAACAGGACAAAATCTGTTGGGTAAGCATTCCCATAGAATCAAACTAACTGAGACACACCAAATATGTAAAAAATGTGGAGATCCAGACGTCGAGGTGGACTTCACCCACGTACTGTGTCACTGCCCCGTGATCAGTAACAGTCGTAACAAACTCCTGGCTCAAGAAACCAACCCGCAGATGGATAAACGTGTCAAATATCGAGGCAACTCTGACCTAACTATAATCAGATGCGCTCCATCTGAAAATGCTGAACAGATCAAACATCAGCATAATCGTTGTGCTTACTGGACACTGTCTTATAGGCCTACGCGCAAAAACACTGGGCCCCTTTAGCAAAGACTTCTGTAGATGCTGCTTGGACGAAGAAGAGGGGGAAAGTATTCCTCACCTTCTCTGCTCTTGTCCAGCTATTTCCGAGAAAAGAAAACTCCATCTGGGAAACTATTTCTTTAGTAATCTAGGTGGGCTAGTCAGAAACCTCCTACGCTACATAGTTAGCTCTGAATGGTTCAATTAGGCGAACGAATATAGGGAAGTCGACAGATCCACGTGGTACCACAATAGACTCACATCGAGTGCATCTAGTACCTTTACTCCTTGGCAGCTTTTACTAAGAGAACTCGACGGAGGTAGCAACAATCCCTATAGGACATCATCCGTTTCTGCTGTAAATCGGGATGGAGCAATTATGCCTTTGAATCAGATGGAGGAGCACGAATCACATAAGTATCACACTTTACTCTAGCACAACACTATTTTTCAGGTAGCTATGGACCCACGTAGGTCTATGCGAGTTTGACGGCTCACTTGTCCATCCAACCTAACCTAGGACATCTGCGCATAGGAATACGTAGAAGCAATCTTTGATTTAAATTTCTCGTTCCTTTCAGAAATCCCTCTCTCTAATTTTGTTCTCTCTTTTTATTTTGCAAAGTGCTGTTGGTGTCGCTGCCTTGGACGATAGTGTGTATGTTTGCGGCGGATATGATGGCGTAACTTCACTGAACACAGTTGAGTGTTACAGCCCTAAGACTGACGTTTGGAAAACAGTAAGGCCCTTCTTCGTTTCATATTATCATACCAACTATCCCTCTCCGATTTAGGTTGCACCAATGATGAAATACCGCTCAGCAGGAGGTGTTGCCGCTCTAGGCGGTTTTATATACGCCTTAGGCGGACACGATGGTTTATCGATTTTCGATTCTGTCGAACGTTACGATCCAGTTAAAGATGTCTGGGTTAAGATGAAATCCATGCTGAATAGACGTTGTCGCTTGGGAGTTGCAACACTTAACGGTAAGCTATACGCTTGTGGTGGATATGATGGAAATTCTTTCCTTCGATCTGTGGAAGTCTACGATCCAAACACAGACACATGGAAATTAGTAACGTCTATGCATTGCAAGAGAAGCCGAGTGGCTCTTGTCGCCAATATGGGAAAGCTGTGGGCCATTGGTGGTATGTATATTTGCGGCACATGATGTAGAGCAATTTTCTGATATCGATCTCTTTTAAGGATATGATGGCGAAACGAATCTCTCAACTGTTGAGGTCTATGACCCGGTATCAGACGAATGGGTGTTTGTACCGCCAATGCGTGCGCATAGCGGTGGCGTTGGAGTCGGTGTTATACGAAATTAGTAAACAAAAATTGTAACAAACTATTGTTGGACTTTATTGTAATCATTCCGAAGTTAAATTTCTGAAAAGAATACCACTTGTAAGAGTATTCTGCAAAACTGATGATTCTGGACAGAAATGAGATTTCAAGAATCTCTAGTTAAGATGATCTTAAATTGAAAACATGTTATGCTCTCAGATATAGCCTGTTATATAGAATACATATATATATATAGCTTAAACGAATTTCTTGGTATTTATTGTTTATCCTCTCTCGATTTAGATACACAGTCATATTCCGAACAATCCGAGGGGCTAACATCGACTCAGAACAATACCTTGTTGCAGCCAAGGTAAGAATGCGGATATCCACCACGCCACAACAACCAGAACTACTGTGTAAAAATTTAATGTCAAGAGATTGCAACCACAAGAGACTGCCAAGGCCTTCGCAGAACGTGTATCCCTCTCAATTAACACCATACCGCCAGCATCTAATGTCGAAGAACAATGGAAATTGTAAAACAATTCTCAAAAAAAAAATACTGAAACATCTAGCGCAGATTGTAAATGGTGCATTTAGATTAGGGTATGTGCCAAGCATGTGTACAGCCGCGGAGGTTATAATGATTCCACCTAGCGATGTAACCTTATATCAATACTATCAATGTTGTCCAAGTTTTTGGAAAAGATCCTGGCCGGCGTTTCGCCTGCAAAATATAATTGAAGATAAATCGCTAGTCCGGACCACCAATAAGTGGCGCTACAGTCCGAAATTGACCTGGGCATCAGCCAACATGCCTCTCCAATTAGCCCGTTCCTTAGCTAACTGCCTCCAGTTGCGCACTCCAAGCTAAACCCATTTTTTGCCGCTTCCTTCTCTATTCTAGCAAACGTGGCTATGACATCACATTGAGTCCGACCAATGATGTTAATATCATCGGCGTATGCTAATAGTTGCACCGATTTATAGAAGATTGCGCCTCTGGTGTTGGCTCGGGAGTTTGGCACAATCCTCTCAAGAATCAAATTAAAGAAGTCACATGACAGCGCATCGTATTGCCTAAATCTCTTTTTAGTATCGAATGTGTCGGTGAGGTTGTTTCCGACCCTGATGGAGCAGCGTGAATTCTCCATCGTCATCCTACACAAACGGACGTTTTTAGGCGGTATACCAAAACTAGACATGGCTCTGTATAGTTCGTCTCTATAAATGCTGTCGTATGCTGCTTTGATTTGGACTTCTTGGGGTTTTCCCAGGATCTGCAGAAGTGTGAAAATTTGACCGAGCAGGTTGTTGGTAAACGGGTTCAGGCTTTCACATATTACGGCAGATAGGATCTTGTAAGCGATTTTGAGCAGATTTATGCCTCTGTAGTTGGAGCAGCTCAGAGGGGCTCCTTTTTTGTGGATCGGGCGATGCTGAGATTCCATTTTTTAGGCATACTTTCATCCGACCAGATTCGGATTATTAGTTGGTGGATGTTACCAAGTCATCTCCGCTGGCTTTACAAAGCTCGCGGGAAGGCCGTCATTTCGTGAGTTTAGATATTGCTATCCTCACTTCACATAGGCCGGGTGGTTGGTAGTTTTCGCTGTCGTCGCCAATATTGAATGGTTCGTTCTGCATGACAGTGGAATGTTGTCGTCATCGCCGTTTAACATCCTACAGAAGTAGTTCTTCCATATCCTCAGCATCGACTGTGTCTCAACTAATATATTTCCTTGTTCATCTCGACAGGATTCTGTTCGAGTTTTGTATCCTTGGCTTTGACGTTTTACACTTTGGTAAAACCTGCGAACATCGTTCCTGGAGTGGCTCTCTATATCCTCAATCGCGCGCTTTTTTTGCTCTTTTTTCTTCTTTCTGAAAAGCCGGTGTTCTTCCCTTCTTCTTTGCCTATAGAGCTCAATGGCAGCTCTCGTCTTCGCCTGCAGCTTAGCCTTGTAGGCCTCGTTCTTGCCTGCGACCACCTGTCGGCATTCTTCATCAAAGCAGGTGTTTCTTGCTGGTGGCCGCTAGAAACCTAGCACATCAGTTGCGGCTGATCTAATGACTTCTTGGCATCGTTGCCATTGTTCTTCGACATTAGATGCTGGTGGTATTCTCTATACAAAACTCTTAACTCTGCAATCAACATTTATTCGGCCTTCTTAGTCTTCTTGACTGGAGCGGGCTTTTGTGACCTCAAGATAGCTGATGCTTTGCGGAGGGCAGCCTGATTAAGATCGCAGCGGTATTTGCTGCCGGTGAGCATGTTCCTCAACTTCTTCAATGACCTCCTGGGTCCGGCTTTCATGGTCACACGAACAGTGTTCTTAGGAGGGCGGTTTTGGTACTTGCCCTTCTTCATGACGACGGTGAAACCCTTCATGGCTGGGCAACACCCAAAGTCTTCTTGTGGACCAAACCGCTGTACCTGTACGAGCTCATGTTCGTCAAGTTGTTTGCTTCAGTGCTGAATGGTTTTTTGATATCACGCTTCTTCAACAAGAAGGAATTGTTGTTGCGGATAATCAGCCAGTTAAGGTGCGACGATGTGGTGGCCACCTTGAACGGTCTTTCGTGCTTGACTGCGATGACGGAAAAGGAAGGTATGGTGTGAATCGAGAGGTTAAGGGATACGCGTTGCGCGATGGCCTTGGCGTTCTCTTGCGATTGCAGTCTTTCAACGTTAATTTTTTTCACATTATTTCTGGCGTTGTTGTGGCGTGGTGAATATCCGCATTCTTACCTTGGCTGTAACAAGATAGTGGTCCGAGTCGATGTTAGCCCCTCGGAATGCTCGGAAATCCAAAATACTGGATGCTTGCCTCTTGTCTATCGCAACGTGATCAATTTATTTGACTGTTCGTTGATGACTGGAATGATAAATGCATACCTATTGATACTCTCTCAAGTCTACTGAGCCACACCGCCACGACCAACCTATGGATTGGAAAGCTTGCCTTACATTAATGGCATTCAAATTGGTAGGTTGTAACTTCAAAAATAACTGTATTCTGCGTCGAGCTTGTATGGATATTCCTCTGAGACATTTTTTTTGTCCTATTTCCCGAACAGAAGCATATTGCTTCTTTCCCTGGGCATTCTGTTTCGTGATGGTTCAGCTGAGTTCTTTGGTACTGCAACGAGAATCTTATGAGGACACTTGGGTAACGTCCGAAATATTATGTTGCTTAGACTGAAACTAAAAAATATTGTTATCAGCAAACTAATTGTAAGTTTTTAGCATTGTGCCAAACGACGGCCTAGCAATGAAAATAGGAAAGCCCTGCTCAGCCCACAACTATATCCGTTATCTATTTTTGTTCTGTATAACTCTGCACGAATTTCACCCACTTGAGGGTTGTTGTATCTAGAAATCCCCAATTCGTTCGAACAGCAGAATTCCTCTCATCTCCATTGTTCCTTTGCTACTGTCTCTGATCAGTTTTACCCCTCCTTCATCTGCTACATAACACAATAATTAATAGATTGACAATGAAAGAATCAACTAGCATCCGCAATAGTTCAAGCACCTACAGAGTAACAAACGCAAGCGCATCGCAACAATTACAAAGAATAAAACGCCCATGTAACCCTTTTAAAGGCAAAAGATCATATATTTTGATATATCAGTTTATCTGTAAATGAAACGAACAGTATCAGTATCTGATGGTTAGCAGAAGATTAGCATAGGCCAGACCTACGTTCATAAAATAGGAATAGGTGGCGAATTCATCAACAAAGTGCAGAAACATAAGAGAAACTAAAATTATTAATCGTTGAGTAGAGGGATGGGTCTTCTTCTAGTCGTCATTGGACGATATCAGTAGGTTGGCTGCCAGATTCTCGTTCTTTTCGCATGCGAAATACGCCTGCAAGACCAGGTGTTCGGGGAAACCCATCGCTTTAAGTCTTGAAATCGCTTCCCGATCCTGAGCGGTCATTTGAATGACGGTCGATGCAGCGGATTCACCATCACCGGATGCTCCAGCCCTAGTTGGTCGTTCGGTTGGTTCAGCCGATGCGACTGATTCTGCTACGGCTGCACGTACTCCTTCGCCTGTGGTCGTTGTCTGTCTAGTTGCTGCTGCTGCACTAGTGTTGTCCGAATCGTGTGGCTCGTTGAGCATATTCAAAAATGCCTCCTGGTTCTCCGAGATGAGCTGCAACAATGCTGGGTTCGATTGTCCGATCTGCTGTAGAACGGCATTCAATAGTTCGGGATTCTGGTGGACGAGTTCCCGCATCTGTAGAAATTGTGGTTGATTCCTGAGAAATTCCAATGAATCTTCACCGACGTTGCTCTCATTTCCACCTGCCCGCTGAATTGCGGCGCCCCTCACTTCTGGACTAGCTCTGGCATTCAATTCGCTATCGACCAGTGCATCTTCGGGTATGCCACTGAGCAAATATTCAACTGCACGATCTGGATTATTAAAGCTGGCTGCCAATGCGGCCTCTGTCATTTCTCTGTTGTAGCCCATTTGCATTATCGATTCGACCATTCGATTGTATTCCGCACCCATTAGCAAAGTTGATTCAGCGGCGGCCTGCACCGATGTTGGAGCCCTGGTTTCAGTAGCGGCAGCGGCGGCCGATGTTACACTTGCGGAAACCTCAGCTGGCGCCTTCTGAGGACTTGCGGTGACTTTAGCCTCTACCGGCTTACTAGAAGCAGCTGTTTCCGGTTTCTTTTGTGGTGATGCTGGCTCATTGCTGCTGGTTTTGGGCTCTTCCTTTACACTTGGAGCCGGTTCCTCAGCCTTCTTCGCCCCAAAGTCACGCTTCAAGATAACAACAATAAACTTTTTCTCGTCGACATTATACGACGCAACCGTGTGCTCATCGTCCAAAATGACGCCAGCATAGATGAGTTTCTGCTTTTCCACTAGATATTCACTACCCCGATCTGCAAATATTTTCTCCTTTAATTCTTTGACTGATTTCTCTGCGTCGAAATCAATTGTGAATGTTTGTTGCTGTAAATTTTTCACGGTAATAATCATTTTCCTTTTTTTTCTTGTTTCTAAGGTTTTTTTTTATCTTTACTAAATTTTTGTTCAGCTTAAAGCATATAAAAAACAAGCGAAAATGCCTTCGTTTCTGTGGTTAACACTTTAGGGGGTATTTCTAAATAACAATTGCCCGTCTCTTTGTTCGAATAGCACTTATTTTTGCGTGATTTTTCGTTAATAAAATGCAGGAAATCTTAAAATGAACAAATCCGATTAAAATTCGACGTTTGACAGTTCTGCAGAGTTGGCTGGTGGAGGTGTTTGGAAAATATTGCTAGAGTTCAGCCGGTTCAGACGTGGAACACTGTATTGGGTTAATTATTCGTGGGTATTTCGCATAAAAATCATATAAATATATAAAAAATATGGAAAAATAGATTTTTATGACTGACTAAAGTGAATTCCCATTAACTCGCCTTAACATTTTTTTATAAAACTGTGATTTGAGTGAAAAAAATGTAAATGCGTTGGTTGACATCTGTACACGAGTGAGGCAATTGTACCCTCTGTACGATGGATTGGGCTAAACGCTTAGTCATTTTGGCATGAGTATGTCGCATTCCATTTTCACAAAATCAATTCTGATTGGTCTAGAAATAAAAGTGTTTTTCGCCATTTTCGCTTTTAGTTCAGTCAACTCAGGCCATGAGATGTGTTCAATAGGTCGGTTAGGATTTTAATGCATTTAAAAGAGTAGTGTAAATGAGTCATTTTATATATTGCGTTTACAAAGATATTTCACCATATAACTGACACAATATGAGCTCTTATTGATGTGTTATGACATAAATTTGTATTTTCGAAATTATATGACGATGTGATGATTGCATAAAGATTGCAAAATACTGATTCATATATTTTTTTTTTGTTAAATACTCTGGTTCCCACCGTACAGGGACGAGATGAGAATATTAATGCAATTATAAATATTTGTGTGACTGATCATTTTATTTAAAAACAGATTGTATAATAGGGGTATTCATGCAACGTCGGAAAGTCGTCGTAAACGTGATAAAATTACGACGTGATAAATGAACTGTCAAAATTTGTATGGAAATTTTTTTCCAACAATATCGGAATTTTCTCACAGGAATTGGGTGCGTAAACTGAGATGGTAAACGTTGTAAACTTTTGAAATGCTATTTTGACATTTAATCAGTCACTTTCACACATCAAACGTGTGCGCTATACTAAAAAAAATTATCGAAAACGGAATGAGAACAATAGGAACAAATTTCTATCAATAAATAAATTACTAAAATGAGATTCAATTCAGTGGGTTACCGCATTATTGAGTGGTGCAGTTTTAGGGTCATTCATGAAAGGTCGTCGTAAAATTACAATCTTTCACACGTAATAAAATTACGACGTTGCATGAATACCCTTAATATCTTTTGTTTGGTTGTGCAATATTTTTAAACTACTACTTACAGTAGTTTAAAAATATTGATATTAATGGATAATTAATATATTAAATACCGTTGAACAATTGATGGGCAGAGTCGATTTTGACGTTTTAATGTTTTGGTTAAAGGAATATTTAAAGATTTAATCCAAACGTCAAAAAATCGATAGGAACGACATTATATTGACGAAGGGATGAATTCTACGCAGAGTCAGTCAAAATTGCATAGTTGAAGAACTTTTCGATGAGTTTTATGCCTTGGGTTTAGAAAGAGCTGGAGCAGTGTAAAAAACGTAAGGTGTTGTTTTGTTACTATTTGGTTGTTAACTAGTTTGTCCATAGAACTTATTTCTACCTATATAATAATAAGGGTATTCATGCAACATCGTAATTTTATTACGTGAGAAAGATTATAATTTTACGACGACGTTTCATGAACGACCCTAAAACTGCATCACTGAATAATGCGATAACCCACTGAATTCAATCTCATTTAAGTAATTTATTTATTGATAGAACTTTGTTCTTATTGTTGTCTTTCCGTTTTCGATAATTTTTTTCAGTTCAGCACATACGCTTGATGTGTGAAAGTCACTGATTAAATGTCAAAATAGCATTTCAAAAGTTTACCACATTTACCACCTCATTTTACGCACCTAATTCCTGTGAGAAAATTCCGATATTGTTAGAAAATATTTCCCATACAAATTTTGACAGTTCATTTATCACGTCGTAATTTTATCACGTTTACAACGTTTACGATGACTTTCCGACGTTGCATGAATACCCCTAATGTGTATATTGTTTAATTGAATAAGAAATAAATTTATATATATAAAAATGAATCGACAGTTGTTTTCAAGTAATGGCGTCACCAGCAAAATATCGATATATACAACCCTTTTTCTATAAAAAATATAAATTTGACAATCAAAAATATCCTTTCTTTTAAGTTGAATCAAATATAACATATTTACAAAATTTCATTGAAATAGGTTCAGCAGTTTCGGAGATTAGTGTCGGTGGGGAAAATACTGTTCGGGGACTTCGCTATCTTTCAGAAAATAGACGAACTCATATTTTGCTTATAACTTCAATATAACTTCAATGAATAGGTCCCTTTTCAGGTGCCATCTTTTGTGTCGATATGACAACGTTAAATAACTTTGACATTTATCAACCGATTGACTTAGGTAGACGTGTTTTTTTTTTGAAACTTCAATTCAGTATAATTTTAACTATAAATCTCTTGATACCGAAACAGAGCGCCGAAATAGTGACGCAGTACATTCAAAATATTCGTTCAGTTCTGTTCAATGTGTATATCGTCGAATATATCGTTGTCAACAAGAACCGTCTGAAAACCCAATTCGTCGTTTGGTGTCGAATTTCGGTAAGTACCGGTCAGTAAGAGATCGTCGACATAGCATTAATTATTTTGCAAGACGTTCCAACGAAAACCCACATGTGTCGTATCGTCATCGCGCTCATCATTTTTATGGCAGTAGAACCGCACCTTGCGACGCACTTTGAAGTATGATTTGTATTTGCTTCCGTATATAGTGCAATAGATTCAAATAATATTGCCGATAATCGATAGAAACTAAACCAGATTTTTTTAAACCAAATTTCGATTACCAACGAGGTCCATTTCACACTCTCTGGGGCCGCAAACAAGGTAAATTGCCGCATTTAGGGAACGATATCCATGAATTATCACAGTGCGTGACCAGTGCGTCTGAACTGGGTTCAAAACTAACTCAAAGGACGAAATGTGTGCTCTACAAAACCCTTATCCTGCCAGTTCTGATTAATGGTGCCGAGTGCTGAACGATAAGAAAGGAGGGAGAGCTAATACTGGGCTCCTTCGAAAGAAAAATACTCGTCGGATTTGTGGTCCTGTGCACAAGGAAGGCGAATTGAGGAGAAGATACAACCGCGAACTCTATGAGCTGTACCAAGATGTGGATGTAGTCCAAAAAGCTAAAACACGTCGACTACATTGGCTCGGCCACATCCGTCGAACAATGCTAGAGGTAGAGCATCACTATATTTTAAAAAAAGAGTTAGGTTAAGGTTCAAATTAATTTTTAAAATTTGATTATACTGTAGCGAAATCGGGTTCATGGCAATACACCATCGAGAAGAGTTGAGACGGCAATGCGGAACAAACAGACGTCGGAACGGAAATTTTTGGGAACAGCAGAAAGAGTTAAAAGCGGCGTGTTGGGTTGACGAAACTCTCTTTTTGACAGATAACCTGAAGGCGAACAGAAACGCGAAAACCGCAGTCGACAGTCAAATAAGTAAAGACTTACGATAAAACGATTACAAGAAAACGAAGACAATCAATTATTAACACATAAACTAACAATAAGAAAATAAAAACCTCTCGGGAATCAGACAAAAAAAAAATTGTATTTTCTGTTGTTTTTGTTCTATCGTCTTTTTTGTTGCAGGCTGTCATTTGACAATCGACACACGCGGCCGGGTCGCTGCTAACCTTCAGTTTCAATTTCGTTACAATACCTTGGACTATGTTTTGTCATAGGAGGGGATTTTAATGCAAAATATACATTCTAGGGATCTAGACGTACCTACATAAAAAAGGTAGAATGCTTTTCGATGTAGGCAAACATATTATTTCTGGGCAAAATATATTACTAAAATACTGGATTTTAATTATTTTATCAAAAAGTAAACGTTCTGCCATCCAATCAAATCAATTATTAGAAATGAAAAACCACCCAGACTAACTAACGAAAAACCCGATTTATAGCTCTAGAAAGCAAGTAAAGCCCTAAAAAAATACTGTGCCACCAATAAGGGTGACTCAAGATGTTTCTAGATTTATTATGTAAACTACAAACAGCTTCCCCATATTTGAAAATACATTTTGAGCCTCTTTCTAAATGAAGCGAAATATCTTTGAACAACTCTCGATCCAAAATTGAAATAGAAGTCGCGTGTACTGTCGTGAAGTCGAGAACTGTACTGGTTGCTCGGAAAGAATTCGATGCTTAATCCTGATAACAAGTTACAAGCAATTGCTAAAACTGGTTTAAACATATGCACCCTTATTCATTAGAATTCTTTTAAACACATCCAAACTGTTGTATAGTCATACAGTGTATAAGTATTTATGCAGCCTTTAGACAGGGTCTTACAAATTCTTATTCAAAAATATTTCCCCACCCTTATAGTTATACTGGGTTTGTGCCAAATAAAGTACCAACTCGAGGGAACCTTGAAGCTCTGCTGCTTATGACAAACAGAAATAAAAAACTTTACACCTCTGTCGCACTGATGGTATTAATACTATGGTATACGGATGAACCACCTATGTGTCAGGAAATACCAAACTAAGGCCACGTGAGCAGCATTATATTTGCGTGTCTACGAATACTAGAATTTTTATCGTGGTACCTATACAAAGAAATATACCGATCACAGCGCACTTCTTCCTAAGAGGTATGTTTAAGAACTAAATAATTCAATTGACATTTCTCAACTTATACTAAATGAACATGTGCCACCACCCAAGGTTATGCCAATACAATGGTATTAATGCCATGGATTTATACCACCAATGTATTAAAGGTATTATACAGCCACTATTCAAAATCAATAAGTTTTATGAACAAGGTTTTGCGTTTATAGGCAATAGAGGTTTATGAATAAGGGTGATGTTTATTGGGATATTAAAACACTAAGAAACTTATTGCAAGTCTTTAAAGAACTAAACCCTTTGGCTAAGCTCGATAATGACAACATGCGCTAAGGATATTGTGGAAAACTAGGAATTCCCAGGAAAGTCACCTACCAAATGTTTATAAAACCTCGTGATAAAAAAAAAGTAGAGTGAATATTTCACACTACTGTCACCAAATTCACGAAAAAAACCTATACCATCTAAATATAAGAAATGTGTCTTATTTTCAAAACATTATTCTGATTTAATGCAATTCATTTGTGGCAGCTAAATATATCATTACTGTAAACAAACTGGGTACGTAAACAATGCGTGGTAGTTATGCACGCATATTTATTAATTTCGCAAATGTTACGGAACATGAAAAACTATTCAATCGTGAGAAGGAGAATTGTTTGCTTTGGCTCTGATTTCGATTTTAGAGATTCAATAGAAACTCACGAGGCTTTGTCACGTCCCCGTAGTTGCATCGTTCTTTGGTGTTTGCTCCAATACTGTACACAATCAATCCGTTAAATAAACTGAACAATTTGCCGACACCTGTTGTGCAGCGGTCTTCTGCAGGGCTGCTAAAATTGCATGAGGTGGTTTTTCACTACCCAACCTAAGGGATTGTTCACTTTTTTGTTTGTTAGATATTGGGTGCGCTTTTATTTGCACGCACACTCGATAATTTAATTAAAATGTATTTATGTTGGTCTTAGATATAATAAATATTTGATTCAAGTTATTTTGAAAACTGGGTTGAGTAGGCCTAATTAACATATAAACGTATTAGCTTGCAACTGGTTGCTCGTTGGGTTCAATTCTTTCTCTGATACGTTCCTTATACATATATCATTGCTATTTCCAGATATTATGATAAAGTGGATAACATGTTTGTTGGGAAACACTAAGGCAATCTGGGTATATTTGTTATGGTACATTATGAAGGTAAACATAAAGTTTATTACATTTATTGGAACGCATCAAAAGCGTCCATCCGAATATCTAAGTCAGCCTCCGACAGCAAGATTATAAAGGGTGATCCATTTCGAGGTTCCCTACTTTTTTAAAGAAAAAAACACAGAAAATTCAAATTTAATGGAGAATGTTTATTATCATTTGAAAGAACATTCTTTGGCATTTATTTTTTGAAGATTATGTCTATCAAATGTTGGCCGTTGCTACGTCGCAGATGGTCCATCCGTTGAGTCCAATTTTCGATCACTAGTTCGAGCATTTCGACTGGTAACTGGCGAATGACACGCGTGATGTTTTACTCCAAGGCCTGAATCGAAGCGGGTTTGTCGGCATAAGCTTTTGACTTTACATATCCCCACAGGAAAAGTCTAACGGTGTGATATCACACGATCTTGGTGGCCAATCGACCGGCCCAAAACGTGAAATAAGTGCTCACCGAAATGTTCTCTCAATAAGTCCATTGATTGATGCGATGTGTGGGAAGTGGCGCCGTCTTGCTGAAACCAAATGTCGCCGAGATCACGAGCTTCAATTTCAGGCATCAAATAGTCGGTTATCATGGTCCGAGCTGCTGCGAACGGCGCCGAATCGACTCTCCACGGTCTTCGTGTACACTCTCAGCTACGGCCGCTAAATTTTCTTCACAGCGTGCTGGACGTGGTCTATTCGGTCGAATATTATCCAATAATGAATGCTGGGTCTCAAAATGGGTGATGGTGTTGCGAATAGTACGCTCAGTAGGCCGATTATGTTGACCATAAGTTGAGCGAAGTGCACGAAACACATTCCTCACAGAACGTGAATTTTCATAATAAAGTTGAACAATTTGTAAACGTTGTTCACGCGTAAGTCTTTCCATTATGAAATGCCAAACAATACTAAACAAAAATTACATGACAGCATGACACGACTCACACGTGATCTGTCAAAAAAGGCTATTGAAAAAAGTATCTCTACTTGGATCACCCGTTAGATGAAGACAAGACACGTTAAGAAAGTTCGCGTATCTGTTTATAGACAACGGTATAGAGAAGAACTTTTTGAAAGAATAATGGCGTTTTCCATTGGGAAAAAATCAATTTTTTTTTTGATCTGAAGACCGATTTTGACAGTTGTTGTGTTCCATTGGGCGAAAAAATAAAATTTTTTTTTGATCAGAGATCAATTTTGCAAATCTGAATTTTTCGGCAGATTTACCAATACCAATACAAATGATAGCTGTCAGATTGATTTTTTACTTCGGTTGTGAAAAACAAGAGTGCTTTGGGTTTAGATATTAATAATGGATATAGACACAGAAAAGAAAGTTATACGTGAACTATTAAATTGATTGAATGAATTAAATGAAGATAATTTCTGTATTTTCAAATGTTTGTTATGTTTTTAATGTTGGCAGCTACACCGACGCTAACTTCACAGCCACGAAATGACACCAATACAATGACAAAAATAAATAAATCTGAATCGTGTTCCATTGACACTCAAAAAGATCAAATTTCAGCCATAAGATAACACAAGAAAAGTGTGTGATCAGCATTATGATACCAAAATGTTAAATAAGGCTCTAACAGAATATAGTGCGTACCAAATCAATTGGCCAACGGTCGATTGCGCAGAGGGATGATTTAAGGGAAATTTAAGATATTGTAAAATAAATTTTAAGAGACCTGTGCAGTAGATTGGCCAACTGATTTGGTACGGACTATACTATCGAGATGAGCAAGGAATCATAATCGAATCGGTGGTGGTGAGAATATGGAAGAACCACAACTACAGAAGGTTAAACAATGATGGATAACAATTGCGCGCTATAAGACAGAACGAGCCAATAAATGTTTGCAACTTTACAGCGAAAACTAAATAATTTATGAAGACTGTCGGAAATTATCTTGCTTCCTACCGGCCGGGAGATGACTTAGAGCGTTTTCGATTGGGATTTTTTAGATTTACTCTCAGATTTCAGATATTACCCGTCCCAATCGAACATTAAAGAGGTTACTCTGGTTTTCTGTGTGTGTTAGTGTGCCATTTGACAGCTTATTGCTTATCTCATCATTTGAAATTTTCTTTTACTCATTGCGGCTTTTTAATAAACTCAACCATTGGCGAGCTGGTATCAAAACAAAGCATGTTGGTGTAAATCTGACTTGGAATCCAGATTCTTCAAAAGTACTCTAGAGTAAAAAAGAGTGCTTTTTGTATCCCAATCGAAAACGCTATTAGACTTGCCGAACACAAACAAAACACAACAATTTTTTTCGATGACAATATGGCTGAATAAAGGAAGTTTACACAAGAAAAGAATATCCTCTTGACTGAAGCATAAGTCTATTTTTAGCAACTTTCATTCACCAAATCCTCTGAACGGACAATATCTAACAGTGTGATTTTAAGCCAGAAAAATCCCCAACTGGTCAAATCCTCAAACTTCCAAAGTGGTTACCTGGGGCTCAACCAATATGCCTCTCCAATTACCCAGGTCCTTAGCTAACTGCCTCCAGTTGGTTGAGGTCGGTTTCTACTTGTGCGCGCCACTTAAGGCGAGGACTTCCTCTACTGAGTTCGATGTATGGTTGGGAATCGAAGATTTTGCGACTCGATATTGGTGTCCATTCGTTCTACATGTCCTAGCCACCTTAAATTTTTGACCAGCGGTATGTCGCTCGTATAGTTCTTTATCTGTTTTAATACGGTCCATGCTTCAGCGCCGTAGAACAGGACTTGGATGATCAGGGTCTTATATAGGATCTCCTCAGTAGTAGCCAGATGAAACAGCGGTTGGCAAGAGTAATTCTTCGTTTAATTTCTGACGAGATATTGTTGTCAGAGTTAATAGTGGAGCTGAGGTAGACAAAATCCCGTACTACCTCAAAGTTATATCTGTCAATGGTGACGTTCTGTCCAATCTGTCGATGTTGTGTCCCCTTTCGTGTTGACATCATATATCGTCGTGCTAGTAGTTGCACCGATTTTTGGAAAGTTGGTCCTTTGGTGTTGGCCCGGGAGTTTTGCACAATCCTCTCAAGAATCAAATTAAAGAAGTTACATGACAGCGCATCACCTTGCCTAAATCCTTTTCTGGTATTCGATTTGAACTTCTTGGGTTTTTTTTCCAGGATCTGCCGAAGTGTGAAAATTTGATCGGTTGTGGACTTTCCTGCCCTAAAACTACACGGATAAGGGCCGATCAGGTTGTTGGTAAACGGTTGCAGGCATTTACATATTACGGCAGATAGGATCTTGTAGGCGATGTTGAGGAGAAACGATACTTTCATCCGACTTTGATGATGATGGCTGATGAGTTGGTGGATGTTACTTACCAAGCTATCTCCGCCTGCTTTATAAAGCTCAGCAGGAAGGCCATCATTTCCAGCTGCCTTATTATGCTTGAATTTAGATATTGCTATCCTCACTTCACTTAGTTCGGGTGGTTGGTAGTTTTCGCTACCGACGCCAATATTGAATTGTTCGTTCTAACTGACAGCGGAAAATTGTTCGTAATCGCCGTTTAACAATCTGTAGAAGTGGTTCTCTCATAACCTTAGCATTCACTGTGCCTCGACTACGACATTTCCTCGTTCATCTCGACAGGATTCTGTTCGAGTTTTGTATCCTTGGCTATTTTTTTTATATAATTGGCGCGCGCTAAAGGCATTAAGGAAATACAGGAGTAGAGAAGAGGAGATACCGATGTGCGTTGGTTTTGAATTTCTGTAAATTGTAATGGAGAGGAAAAACTGAGTTTGGTAAAGCATTCCACATTCGTGTTGTTCGGTTAAGGAATGAATCTCTATATTTCATAGTACGTCCGAAGATAGGCCTTATGGTGAACTGATTAGCATTCGTGGTACGGCGAGTATTACGGTTGAATTGTTGAAGGGGCGGAATGCAGCTGGCTATTTCGTTAGAGCATTTGTTGTTGTAATACCGGTAAAAGAGTGTAAGGCAGGAGACATTCCTACAATGTTCGAGCGAAACTATGGAGTTCGCTATGGTTGGATCTCCTATCAATTTTATCGCACGCTTTTGTATCCTATCTAGAAGGTGCAATGATGTTTTGGCTGCACCTGACCATATGTGGGCGATGAACTTTGGGGCGTATGTACGCTTTATATATTGAGGCCAGATCAGAAGGGGTGAAGTATTTCTTACATCGATTGAGGAAACCTAGACATTTTGCTGCATTTTTGGCGATTTCGAATATGTGGTCGTTCCAACGAAGGTCGTTACTAACACACATACCGAGCATGGAAAGTTTTTCGGTTTCGACGATGCAAGTGCCACTCATGGATAGTGGCTGTAAAGTTTGGTTTCGCTTGGATGACAGAAGACAGCATTGCGTTTTGGAAGCATTAAATTCCACTCTATTAGATTTACCCCATTTAATTATGCTGTCAAGGTCGGAATTTAATGAACTTAACATATTTTGTCGTTTTTCTTCCACATCCAAAGTTGAGGGGCGTGAATTCGAGAACGAATATGAAAAGCTGAGGGTACTGTCATCAGCGGAGGAATGGATTGGATTAGGAGTTGCAGACAATAGGTCATAAATAAAAATGAGGAAGAGTGTCGGAGACAAAGCTGAGCCTTGGGGAACACCAGCATTTATTTGGTGAGTAGCAGACTTGAAACCGTCAAAAACTACTTGAATTGAACGTTTCGAGAGGTAGTTTCTAATCCATTGAAGAAGAGTATCATCGATACCAAAAGCACGCATTTTCGACAAAAGGGCTTGATGCCAAACCCTGTCAAACGCCTTTGAAATATCAAGTGCAACGATCTTGTTTTCGCCACCAAGGTGGATTGATTGGTTCCACTTTTCCGTGAGATATGACATCAAATCACCAGTGGACCTGTTGCTACGAAAACCATACTGTCGGTCATTGAGGAGTTTTCGTGATTCAAGATATTTCATAAGCTGACGGTTTATCAGCGTTTCCATGACCTTAGAAAGAAGGGAGGTAATTGCAATTGGTTGGTAGTTGGAGAGAGAAGAAGATTCGCCTTTTTTGGGACGGGCTGTACAAATGCAGTTTTCCATCAACTCGGAAAGAGTCCTGATGAATAGGAAAGATGGAAAAGCTTACGCAGTGGTTTTTGGTTTTTTTTGAAGTACACCTCTTCAGAATTATGGGGGAGATACCATCTGGACCAGAAGATTTGTGTTTGTTTGACGTTTTACACTTTGGTAAAACCTGCGAACTTCGTTTCTAGAGTGGCACCTCTCTGTATCCTCGATAGTGCACTTTTCTTGCTCTTCTTTCTGAAAAGCCGGTTTACTTCCCTCCTTCTTTGCCTATAGAGCTTAATTGCAGCTCTCGTCCTCACCTGCACCTTAGCCTTTTAGGTCTCGTTCTTGGCTGCGATCATCTCTCGGCATTCCTCATCGAACCAAGGGTTTTTTGCTGGTGTTGGCATCGTTGCCATTGTTCTTCCACATTTGATGTCGGTGGTATGGTGTAATCGAGAGTTTAAGGGATACGCTTTCTGCGAAGGCCTTGACGAACTCTTGCGATTGCAATCTTTCGACATTTAATTTAAAATCTCCCAGCACGACTTTAGCATCGCTCACATTCCAGGTGCAGATACGAATGTCGTTGTCCTTTTTTCGTTTAGCAGGGTCGTCAACAATAATATCAGTCCTTTCCGAGGTTCTTGGTTGCTTCGTAGCAATGTTTCTTGTGAGTGGGTAGTGAATCCAACCTGGAGGCCGGTTCGAATTTATTCGATACCCCTGGGACACTGGCCATCAGTATCCACTACGAGATTGAGCTCTGCCGTTTTCCTTTAGGTTTATGTGCCACCATATCTGTTCAAGGGCCCTGACTTACCCTAAAGATTCTTCCCACCACTCTCATCTGCTGCTGCCAAGACTTTACGCAGGGGTTGAGACCCTATCTAGGCACTCAGCGGTCGCGACGCTGAACTATAAAAGAAGAGAGATACATTTCTTGCATGAAGTTGCCCTCTATTCAACTTCAAGCTACAGATGCACGAAGATACACATTGTGTAAGCGCTTACGGGTTCCTTGTTTTTAACTTTTTACTCAGCTACAAGCACCAGCTACAGATACGAATTTTGGGCTGCCCTTTAAGCCCCAAATGCATGAACAGATGATAGATTGACAGTCGGACATAACCACTTTTTCGGACTTATCGTAATGTTAGCTTTAATTAAACTCTCGACTTCCAGAGATAAAGAAACTCAATCGCTTAAGCGGATTGAAAAAAATGTTTTTTTTGGATCCTTGAAATACATTTATGCTAGTGGTACCGCTTTATGGAAATGAAAAAAAGGGTTTCATAATTTGAATCAATTGGGATCAAAGGAAATGCACTATAAAATTGCCAAAAATTATTTACACAAACCTAAGAAGAGTGACTTGCAAACAATCGCCTTTAACTAGAGAAGGGTCACTCATATCACAGAATATTTACCAGAATACTTCGCATATCTAGATTATTACGACTCCAGCAGACATCAGCTAAATAACTCCAGCGATATGAGCGATATATCTAATAAAATGCAATTGCGGAAAATCTAATAATAAAACAAACCGTCGCGATAGCACCCATGATTAAAATATTTACCACTCATAAAGGTAATTTAATTAACAATTAGATTAGTCCGAATTCGAGTCGCACATTATTAGACAACGCAGTGAATCAATTTCGTGAATGGAGCACCAGTGATTTAATTAGCGGTACCATAAACGAAATCGACACACTCATCGCACACGGCAAATAGAATTTCAACATGCTTCGTCATCCGCCTTCGATGAAAGCCGCCTCATGCAATTTCCGATTCGACCAATAGGATAATTGTGTTCCACATTTTGCTGTTCCAATGAAAGCACTATGCGTCCTTATGTGTCACCAGAGATGGGTGATTGCAATTGTGCTCATACGTGGGTGATAAAAGCTTTGATTGTACCATCACCCGCCCACCCACATTGTACAAATAGAGGTTTCCTTTCGCCTGTTGATAGAGTACGACCAGGAGTACGATGATTTTTTTTTTATATAACAGTATAAAATGGGCTCCTTTAGGCAATGTAATTATAACGATACCCAACCGGATAGATCTTAAGAGCTTGCGATGTTTTAAAACTTTACGTATGACGTTTTGTCTTCCGTCCAGAAAACCAAGTGCTATGGCATGCACATGCAACTATGATGATGACGGTGAATATCCTTTTTAATGGTTACCGTTTCTCGTCAACACATTTACATAACAAACTTGAGATTGGTATTATGTCGGAACTAAACGGGATAATACAGCTTCAGGCAATGTGTGTTATGTGCATCCGGGATACACTTTCGCGATGCTAATAAAAATTATGGAAATATTGCGCGCCAGCTTAAATTAGCATATAAATTATTATTAACGAAATACAAATGATTTCTTTGAAGTTGCTTATATTTAGATTTAACTCCTTGTTCGAAATGAAGAATTTGTCTGAAGGTCAAACTAAAGCGGAAGGGCTAAAGCAAGCACACATCTGTATATCTAATCTATGTGGCAGAGTTGTATGAATCCGAACAGGTTCTGGAGCTGCCACTAAAAGGGATAAAGGTCATTTGTTTCAACATAGAAATGTTATGTATATAGGTGGTAAATTGATGACATTAGGCTTACCCAACTAACTTGCCCAATAGAGGGGAACATTTGCTGTCAAAACAACAGTTTACTTACTTCGCAGCTTATGATAATGATGGATTCCCTCCATGGGTTTACTTACATACTTAAGTGGCGCTACTGTCCGGGATGAACCTGGGCCTCAACCAACATGCCTCTCCAATTAGCCCAGTCCTTAGCTAACTGCCTCCAGTTGCGCACTCCAAGTTGGTTGAGGTCGGATTCTACTTGTGCGCGCCACTTAAGGCGAGGTCTTTCTCTACTGCGTCCGACGTCTGGCTGGGAATCGAAGACTCTGCGAGCCGGAGTATTGGTGTCCATTCTTTCTACATGTCCTAGCCATCTTAAACGTCCAATGCGGAGTTTTTTGACTAGGGGTATGTCACTGTACAGCTCGTATAGTTCGTGGTTGAATCTTCGTCTCCATAGCCCGTCAACGCAAACGGGACCGAAGATTTTCCGAAGAATTTTTCGCTCGAATCGACCAAGGATTTCTTCATCCGCTTTTGATACGGTCCTGCGCCATAGAGCAGGACTGGGATGATCAGGGTCTTATATAGTATCTCCTTAGTAGTTCGAGTGAGGGCTTTACTACTAAATTGCCTTCTTAGCCCGAAGAGACACCGGTTGGCAAGAGTAATTCTTCGTTTGATTTCTGACGAGATGTTGTTGTCAGAGCTAATAGCGGAGCCGAGGTAGACAAAGTGCCATACTACCTCAAAGTTTAATCTGTCAATGGTGACGTTCTGTCCAATTCGTCGATATTGTGTGTCCTTTCGTGTTGACAGCATATACTTTGTCTTACCCTCATTTACTTAACCCATTTTTGCCGCTTCCTTCTCTATACTAGCAAACGTGGCTATGACATCACGTTGAGTCCTACCAATGATGTCAATATCGTCGGCGTATGCTAGTAGTTGCACCGATTTTTGGAAAATTGTGCCTCTGGTGTTGGCTCGGGAGTTTTGCACAATCCTCTCAAGAATCAAATTGAAGAAGTCACATGACAGCGCATCGCCTTGCCTAAATCCTTTTTTGGTATCGAATGTGTCGGTGAAGTCGTTTCCGACCCTGATGGTGCAGCGAGAATTCTCTATCGCCATCCTACACAAACGGACGAGTTTGGGCGGTATACCAAAACTAGACATGGCTTTGTATAGTTCGTCTCTATAAATGCTGTCGTATGCGGCTTTGAAATCGATAAATATGTGGTGGGTATCGATTTGGACTTCTTGGGGTTTTTCCAGGTTCTGCCGAAGTGTGAAAATTTGATCGATTGTGGTCTTTCCTGGCCTAAAACCACACTGATAAGGGCCGATCAGGTTGTTGGTAAACGGTTTCAAGCGTTCACATATTACGGCAGATAGGATCTTATAAGCGATGTTGAGTAGACTTATGCCTCTGTAGTTGGTGCAGCTCAGAGGGTCTCCTTTTTTGTGGATCGGCCAAACGATGCTGAGGTTCCATTCTTCAGGCATGCTTTCAACCGACCAGATTTGGCTTATGAGTTGGTGGATGTTGCTTACCAAATCATCTCCGCCAGCTTTATAAAGCTCAGCGAGAAGGCCGTCATTTCCGGCGGCCTTATTAAGCTTGAATTTAGATATAGCTATCCTCACTTCACTTAGGTCGGGTGGTTGGCAGTTTTCGCTGTCGTTGCCAATATTAAATGGTTCGTTCTGCCTGACAGCGGAATGTTGTTCGTCATCGCCGTTTAACAGTCTGCAGAAGTGGTTCTTCCATATCCTCAGCATCGACTGTGTCTCAACTACGATATTTCCTTGTTCATCTCGAAAGGATTCTGTTCGAGTCTTGTAGCCTTGGCTTTGACGTTTTACACTTTGGTAAAACTTGCGAACATCGTTCCTGGAGTGGCACCTCTCTATATCCTCGATCGCGTGCTTTTCTTGCTCTTTTTTCTTCTTTCTGAAAAGCCGATGTTCTTCCCTTCTTCTTTGCGTATAGAGCTCAATGGCAGCTCTCGTCTTCACCTGCAGCTTAGCCTTGTAGGCCTCGTTCTTGGCTGCGAGCATCTGTCGGCATTCCTCATCAAACCAGGGGTTTCTTGCTGGTGGCCGCGAGAAACCTAGCACATCTGTTGCGGCTGATCTAATGGCTTGTGGGCATCGTTGCCATTGTTCTTCGACATTAGATGCTGGTGGTATGTTGTGAGTCGAGAGGTTAAGGGATACGCGTTGCGCGAAGGTCTTGGCGGTCTCTGGCAATTGCAGTCTTTCGATATTAAATTCTTTCACAGTATTTCTGTTTTTTTTTGTGGCGTGGTGGATATCCGCATCCTTACCTTGGCTACAACAAGGTAGTGGTCCGAGTCGATGTTGGCCCGTCGGAATGTTCGGACATCCAAAATACTGGATGCGTTCCTCTTGTCTATCGCAATGTGATCAATTTGGTTGACTGTTCGTTGATATGGAGACCACCATGTCTCCATATCAACGAATATATGGATATCGAGGTGAGGAAAAGGTGTGCTGGCTATAGTGGCATTTCGTTCCGAGGCGAAGTCAATTAGCCTAAGTCCGTTACCAGACGTGTTGTCGTGTGGGCTATATTTTCCGACAGTACTGCTAAACAATTCTTCTCTTCCTACCTTTGCGTTAAAATCTCCCAGCACGATTTTAACATCGTACTTTGGTAGTCGCTCATAGGTTTTGTCGAGGAGCTCGTAGAAGCAATCCTTAGTTTTATCATCTTTTTCCTCCGTCGGAGCATGAGCGCATATAAGGCTTATGGCTTATCGCCTGCACCTCTCCTGTTTCCAGATGCAGATACGAACGTCGTTGTCCTTTTTTCGTTTAGCATGGTCGTCAACAATAATATCAATCCTTTCCGAGGCTATTGGTTGCTTCGTAACAATATTTTTTTTCCGTGGATGGGTAGTTAACCCAAAGCACAACCCCCAACCTGGAGGGCCAGGCCCTTGTTTTGACCCTAGGACAGCGGGCCGGAAAAAATACCAATGTCAGTAGCCCATTTTTGGGATATGAGCGCTGCCGTTGACCCATTGAAGGCTCCTCCGCCACCAACTCTTTTCCAATACCCTGGCTCAGTATTGGAAATCCCTATAGACCTGATGTTCAAATATGTCGAAGCAGCTCAGATAAGGATTTCACTACCAGTTCGATCAAACTGGAGCTGTTGGCGCCAACGTTGACTCCATCTAGCGAATTCTTCCGCTGCCGCCTGAGAGTGAGTGCCTTAGTGAGAGGACACTCCTACCCCCTCTCTCGTTTGCTGCCACCAACGACCTTCCACAGGGGTTTAATACCCCATCTCCAGTCGAGGTACTAGGCAACCACCAGTCACCAGCGTGGAGGTGAGAGTAGGAGTTGATAGTGAGAGGCTAGAGTGAGAACGCTTGTGTCCTCATATAATCGCATCACTATCCTTAAGCACCCTCCATGGGTCACTATGAAAATATTGGGCTATGCACATCTTTAAGATTGCCAGACTCGTTTCTCGAGTAGATATCCTAGGCATATTCGGAGCTTGGGATAGGTTACTTGACATGTCATCATACATATATACAAATTAACCACCTGGTCTCTTTTTACAGAAGATGTCTCAACATTTTGCAGAAAATATCCGATACTACAGCTGACATTCCTTTAGCGACCTGGGTGGTCCTCTAGAGCGGACAGTTTTACCTCTTCGTATTCACCGGTTTACGCCACTCCAGCTGATATTTCTTCAACATCTGTGGGTAGTCAGAGCAGAGTTTTAGGGTCACCCTCTAGAGCGGCCGGTCTTACCTCATTGTTACCGGTATTGTTGATTGCTTCTAAATACTTCGCGAACATCCGAAGGGGGAGGCATTTCTAAAGAAGCAAGCGCTCTTGTTGTTTCTTGTGACGATTTTCCGACGCGATGTTCTTGCGTTGTGGCTTTTGTTACCGCTTAGCCTCGAAGCTAAATAGATCGAGTCTGTGTTCCCCCGTATGCGTTTCACGGTCGTGTTGGCACATGTTTCGTTAGTGGTATTTGCAGATTCAACCGTAGTGTTTGTATCGCCTAGATCTATTTTCATTGCTGGGGTCACTGCTACCGTCCACAAGAGATTGCTCCTTTGGGTTACCAGCCGGCAATAGCTTAAGCCCCGCACCGATTCTGAAATTGGCAGCGGCAACCATTGTCGTATCAACGGTGTCACTTGAGGTGTCCAAACTTATTCCCATAGTAGAGGATGTCACTTTGACTCATAAAAGAATGGATCACCCCACCATCAAATGGATCAAAGCGATGCTTGAAAGTCGGAAAATAACTGCTTCATCAGCACTGACCTCGGTATCAGTAACAGCCGTTAAAGGCTGCCCTCAAGGAGGAGTCCTCTCACCCCTACTATGGTCTCTGGTTATCGATAACCTACTTCAAGACCTAAGTAATGCAGGCTTCAATATAATTGGATACGCCGATGACCTAGTCATCATAATTAGGGGCAAACCAAACGAGGTTACAACACGTTTGCAAAACGCCCTTAAGATAGTCATAGACTGGTGTAGAAAAGAAAGTCTTTCTATAAACCCCAGCAAGGCTATCATCGTCCCTTTTACGAAAAGGAGAAAATTAAGTATTCAAACGAAGTAAAATATCTTGGAGTGATCCTCGACAAAAAACTAAGCTGGAACTCCCACATAAACAACAAAGCTCAAATGACATTTGTTTAAACTCTGCACAGGCCTAGTGGGCTCCTGCAGAGTTTGACGGTCAGGAGTAGAGCTGCTCTTGATCAAATCTACCGGAAGTTTGAGTTTGAGTTTTTTCTGAGTCTGATCGCAGGTTTATCTTCAGATACCGATTTATCCGTGCCGGATTCCAGTATCCCGTACATTGTCCTCATTAGTGATATCGGGCTGGTCATCTTCTTGACATTCTTGTTGTTGTTTTTTAAATTTTTCAATCCAAAAACCCAAAGGAAGAAGAACATAAGAAAATCGTTTAACATCTGCCCATAGCACATACCAATGGTAGTGACGCCGCGTCGGCCTCCTAAAAAAAAACAAAAAGAGGAACAATCACTTTTGACTTCAAGTACCGCCCCAAACAACCAATTAACTCAATCGACCTATGCGTCACTGGAAAATATTAATTTCGAACAAAAGAACAAAAAGGCTTTTTTTGACAATACCGAGCGATGATGTTTCCAGTGAGCATTTCTTCTAAACTAGATTTTTCGCCAATAAACCATTTATAACTAACGGTCTGAATATCTTCATGTATGTTTGCGGAAGGTTGAACATTTTGTACAAGCAAAATGAATTTACAACTGCTGCATCCAGCAAAAAGAAAATTATCTGGTGCCAATATTTCCTGCTTTTTCTGTCTAATCTAGAAAATGACAAATTCTGGTCGAACTTATCGACGCAGGTCATTTGTCTATTATACTCAACTAGCTGCACCCTCATGCCAGATCCTGATGAACAATAATCTGTTCCCTATGCACGAAAACTTCCAACTGACACAGAGGACATGGAAGTAATGCCAACCGTGACAACTGCAGAAGTTCTGGATGCAGTATCCACTGTTAAAAGCAACAAGGCTCCAGAAATGGATGGCTTACTAAATTTTGTCATAAAGGTAAGGAACTGAACCATTCGCCGAAGATTCATGTACTTCTTGTACAATGGAGGGACCTCCTGTTTTATGCCGAATCCGAACGGCTAAGTTGTGATAAGCTATTCTTGACAATTACTTCTCGGATGATTTGTCAAATTATCACGAGAGGAGGGCCAGTGAAAAATCATTTTGGTGTTGCTACGACTGGGAATCGAACCCAGTACTTCTGCGCGCACTAACCATCGCGCTACTGAGCCCCCACCGTGGTGTCACTCGACGTTAAAAATGCTCTCAACTCGGTAATCTGGATCACCATAATGATAGCGCTAAATGACATGCGAGTGCCCAAGTACCTAACGCTGGGAAATATTGCGACATTACTTTGAAAATCATGGTAATGTTGCAGAATGTGTGCGAAAATTGCGTACGGATTTTGGAAGAAGAGAAGCACCGTCAGCTCCGTATGTTCGTTATCTTGTGAAAAAAGTGAAAGAAACTGGCATCCTCATCGATAAACCAAAGCGTGAAAAGCCAAAAACAGTGCGTACACAAGAGAATATTACTGCTGTGCCAGAAAGTGTGCCTGTAGCGCCATCAACATCAATTCACCGTCGTTCTCAACAATTGAACATTTCGGAGACATCATTGAGTTGAAGCCAACTGACCATCCAATGCGTTTTCGCTTCGCTAAGTGGGCCTGCGATCGACTTAGAGAAGATGCCGATTTTGTCAAAAAAAATCATCTTTTCAGATGAAGCTCATTTTGATCTTGGCGGGTATATAAACAAGCAAAAGTGTCGCATTTGGGGCACAGAAAACCCGCACGCATACATTGAAAAGCCGATACCCCCAAAATGAGTCACTTTTTGGTGCGGATTTTGGTCCAGAGTCATAATTGGGCCATTTTTCTTCGAAAATGAGCAAGGAGTGGCCGTTACAGTCAATGGCGATCGTTATCGGGCCATGTTGAACGAATTTTTGTTCACAAAAATTTAAGAGGAGAATATTGGAAACATTTGGTTTCAACAGGACGGCGTTACGTGCCACACAGCCGAAACTACACTCGATGTTTTGCGCCCTGTTTTTGAAGATCGCATTATCAGCCGTAGAGCTGATGTCGTTTGGCCACCTCGGAGCTGCGATTTGACACCGTTGGAATATTATTTGTGGGGTGCCCCAAAAGATAAGTGTTACGCCGACAAGCCAGAGACAATTGACGCTTTAAAGGACAATATTCGTGAAGCCATTGGTGAAATAAAGCTGCACACAATCGATAATGTGCTTAAAAATTTGACCGATCGTGTAGGCTACTGCATGGCCAGCCGAGGCAGCCATTTGAATGAAATTATTTTCCATTATTAACCGAAAGGATTGTACTTTCAAATAAAAAAGAAATTTGAGAAAATATATAGCATTTTCAAAAAAAAAGTTATTTGGCGGACCCTTTATTTAAAGCTACGGAGCTTTATGATTCCCATAAATAAGTTCAAATCAAACAATGTTTTCATTTCGTTCACAGGTGTTTTCTCGAATGTTTTTCCTTTGCTGCGCATATAAATTTGTTTGGAAATCCAAATGCTCAAAAAATTTAGTTGTCAAACAATAGCTGCACAAAATCTATGGGTGATGAATTTTTAATACCTTCAACGAAATCAGCAGCTCCATAATCATGTGTAAGTCCGGTAATATTTGTTCCTGAGCATTCTGAATGATTTTATTTATTTATTTATTTCATCTACTGAGCTTAACTCTAACAGATTACTAACAATATTGTAATAACTTAAGGTATGTGTAATAATTTCAGTATTAAATATTTAAAATTCATTCTATTTAGTGTTAAATCTATTTCATTTGGAATTAGCAAAGGTAATTCATTAAAAAGTTTAATACATCTTGATATGGGTTCGTTGCATCCATAATTATATTTATGCCTCTGAGCTTTCAAAAAATGACGCTGACGCAAATTCATTTCGGGTACATATATATCAAATAACTCAAGGATATCTGGACATTTCACACGACTCGAGGATACATCATGTACAAACTTTATACATTGAACACACCGTCTTCTATCTTTCTAAATATGAAGGCATTTTTTCAATATTAGGGCTTAGTTTTCTTATAACAAAACGAACGTAAATGATTTTTGAACTTTTTCTATTCGAGTTATAGCATTATAATGGGAGGGGTACCATATAATAGAACAATATTCAAGTAAAGAACGAACCAGAGACATATAAACAGATTTAAGGTCATACATATTGGTGAAATCAGAACAATTACGTTTTACGAAACCAAACATAGAATTAGCTTTTGCTATAATATAGTCCATATGAATGGAAAATGTAAATTTGGTGTCAAAAATTATTCCAAGGTCCTTAACATCATTTTTTCGTTCTAACATTATATCTGCAATATTATAGATAAAAATTGTTGGAGTTAAAAGACGGTTTGCAGCAAAGACATAACACTTATTTGTATTCAACTTCAAACCAATATTTTTACACCAATTGACGACTACATTAAGATCACTTTGAATTTTAGTACAGTCAAAAACGTTTTTCACTCTACAAAATAGCTTTATATCATCTGCATACATTAAACATTTAGTAAATTTCAACAAAGACGGGATGAATGTATTAAATAAAAGAGGACCAAGATGGCTACCCTGTGGAACACCCGACGATACATTTATGTACCTTGATAAAATATTGCTAATTTTAACGCATTGTTTCCTACATTTAAGGTATCTTTGGATCCAATTTAAAAGCATCCCATGTATACCAAATGATTCAATTTTGACAATCAATGTGTTATGACAGACAGTATCAAAAGCTTTTATAAAATCTGTGTATAATACATCGACTTGATAGCCGGATTCAAATGCTTCTATGACAAATTTCGAAAGCGGATTTACCAGATACAAATCCATGCTGTTCAATACAAATATGCTCTTTAAAAAAAAAGGTAAGATTATCAGAGACGATCAACTCAAAGAGTTTTGGAATTGCAGATAGCTTTGATGTTCCACGATAATTTTCAATATTACTCTTTGGACCAGCCTTGTGTATTGGTGTTATAAAGGAAAGCTTCCATTCATCCAAGAAAATCCCTGAAGACAATGATAAATTAAAAAAACATATGAGAAGGCTACAATCCGCTGTGCGGATCGTTTAATACCCTATCCCATCCCATCCTTAAAATTAATATCCTCAAAATATAGGCCTTATGGCGATGAAATACAGAAAATGACATTGTCACAATATATTGCTCAGACAGTTTATCAAAATCTTTTGTGGTTCGACAAAGAACAACGGTTTTCTATTGCTAATGCCTTGGGATGGGGTATACAAATGGTTTTTGTAAGAAAACGCCCCCAAAATGTGGGCGTAGGTGAAAATGATCTATGGACAAAATGTGTATATTACCATTTCGGAAGTATTTGCATCAAAATTTTTTTCAAAAGTTTTAAAATTTGGACAAAAAGCGTTTTTTACTAAAAACGCCCCCAAAAAGTGGGCGTGGCAAAAAACTTTGTATGAACGAAATATAGATATTAGGATTGTTTAAATATGTTGCTAACACACTTTTTTGAAATTCCTTACGGTTTGGCTTAAAACTACATTTTTTCTAAAAGGGGGCGTGGCAGTGGGCGGATTTTAAAAATGTTTACACTTGTTCTGGTGACTCGGCCAAGGATCCTATATACCAAATTTCATTATCCTAGCTCAAAATTTAAGGCCCAAAAATCGGTGACGAACAGACAGACGGACACACGGACGGACGGACGGACAGACAGACATGGCTAATTCGACTCAGCTAGCGATTCTGAGTCGATCCATATACTTTGAGGTATATGTAGCTAAATTATTTCTCTATGTTACAAACTATGTATCAAAACTAATATACCCCTATGGGATAGGGTATAATTATTTGTAGGGGAATGGCCAAAGCAAATTTACATTGTTTTAAGAAAAATTATGGAATTCCATCGGGGCCAGGATTCATAGAACAATTCAATTTTGTTATACCTTTTATGATCTCGATTTCAGATATTAAAATAGAGCTTATATTAGTATGACCAATATTTGAATGTGCAACGTACGAGGGACTAACGACAGAATGATTGATATACACTAGTCGGCATAAGTACACTAGTCGGCATAAGTATTTTGACGAAACCTTTTTGTGACTATTGAGTCTAACTTTGCTTGGTATCGTTAAAACAACGGTGCAAAAATTATGCGCGAAACAAAGAATCTATTTTTAGCTCTATGCATGCCAAGTTTTGAATTGTTTACCTTTTGCATTCTCTTTCTGCTGATAAGAACGCATGCAGACAAAGAATTTTTACGTGGCATAAGTATTTTGACGGAAACTTTGTGTAAATATTTTAACAGTTTTGAGCACGCGATAACCAAAAAACTTGTGTAGTTAACTTTAATTTACATTAAACGTTGATAAAAAAATAAAAATTTATTAAAATTTATTAAAAACCATGGGTAAAACGGCTTAGTTGAGTTTGGTTGTCAGATCTTCAATGGTAGCGAAGTTGAACGCTGGAACGGCAGTAAAAGACATAGCAAGTGAGTTTAATGTGTCGCGTCAAACTGTGCACTATCAAATCAATAAGTTTAAAAAGCATATTGACATCACAAACCTAATGAGATCAGTTACTAAGCGCAAAACAACGCCCACTGAAGACCAAACCCTTCTACGGGAATTTAAAAGAAATATATTCCTGAAGCCTCAAACTGCTGCAAATCAATGGAATTTGACGGCAACGAATCCAATCAGTGAGCGCACTGTCCGACGACGTTTAATGGAAGGAGATTTTAAAACATTTAAAGCTAAGGACGTGCCGTACATATCAAAGGTAAACAAGCTTAAAAGACTGTCTTTCGCACAAGCCAAAGGAGTACTGGAGAAGCGTTCTATGGACAGATGAAAGCTCCTTTGAGTATAACTCAACAAAAAACAAATTTTACGTTAGATTGCCAAAGGTAGAAAGGCAAAAAAGACGCCCCGTTTGTCAAAAAGTGAGCCATGGTGGAGGCTCTGTCATGTTCTGGGGATGTGTTGCGTATAATGGCCTGGGTGAATTGGTTCCTATCACCGGCTCGATGGACCAAGGTCAATATTTAAGAACCCTAAATGATAATGCCTTTCCTTCCGGAGGTAGGCTTATTGGTGAATCATTTATCCTGCAACAGGACAATGCCCCATGCCACAAAGCCCTGATGATAACTAAATTTTTGAAGGATGTTGGTGTTGCCACTTTGGACTGGCCACCTCAAAGTCCAGATTTAAATATAATAGAAAACGTCTGGTCTCTTTTGAAACGCAAAAGAACAGTTTCTCTAAATAAAACCAGAGAGGAGACGATTTCTGAGGTCACTTCCCTTTGGGAAGAGATATCTCCAGAGATTCTTCAAAATTTAGTAGATTCAGTACCGAGACGCCTTCAAAAAGTTATTGAAGCCAAAGGAGGTTATATATTTTACTAAATTCTTCTTTATTTATTTACTTTTGTTAAGTTTAAAATGTTTTTTCTTAGAGTTATATACTTGTCAAAATACTTATGCCAACACACGAAATTACAAATTAATTTATATCTTTTTTGACTTCTATGAAAAAATATTTGTTTGCCTATTTTTAAGTTTGTATTAGTTATATATAAAAATGAAAAAATAAACATGAATTCTTGTCAAGCCATTTAGAAGTTAAACTCAAAAATGCACGATTTTTATTTCGTCAAAATACTTATGCCGACTAGTGTACACTGACTCGAAAAATGTTGCGAAAAGTTCACATGTGTTTTCAAGATCAATTGATGATTGCCCACTATACTCCATGCATTCCTGAAGAGAAACCGATTTCCTTTTGCCATTTAAAAATACCCAAAAATCGTGATGATCTGACAAATCATCCGAGTAGTATCAATTGTCAAGAATAGCTTATCTCAACATAGCCGTTCGGAGTCGGCATAAAACAGGAGGTCCCGCCATCGTGCAAGAAGTTCACACGCACACATGAATGGTTGTGAGAGAGCTGGGCCCTGGGTACTAACGAGCCTGTTGCGCCAAAAATTTGTTTTTTATTTAAAAATACCCAAAATGCTTTCGGATCATTTGTTATGCGAGACTGTATGTTCAAAATATATTGTTTGTATAAATATTTGTTTAAAAAATCATATTCTCTTCTCAATTGACAAAAACGCTACCAATCAACATCCAAATTTGATTTTTTATATATTTTATAAACTTTGTTTTTGATATTTTTTAAATTTACAAGTCGTTTGTTATGCCACGGTAATTTAAAGTTACGTTGATTTCTTTTTTTTGGAATAAATTGTGAAAATCCACAATGTAATACATTCTGGAACTTAATGTATGTATCTTCTAATGAGAGCCCGAAAAGGATTTGATTCCAATCAACAGAGTCAATGTAATTATTGAGTGCCACGAAATCACCTTTAGAAAAATTATATGTTGAACTATTTGAGTAATTAAATGATGTTTTTTAAACTATTTTCAAATTTTAACATAGAACATATAGCAATGTGATGGATAGAATTTCTTAACAATGGATAAATTACTTCAGAAACTTTATAAATTACGTGATTGTTTATAAAAATTAAATCAAGAATTCTATTTAAAGAGTTTTCAATGTGGTTAATTTGAACAACATCTAATGAATAGATTTTATCAATAAAACTAAATTCTATTTCTTTCTTCATATTATATGGAATTAGGCATTTTTCATCATTCGAATAGATCCATTTAATGTTACCTAAGTTAAAATCACCAACTATAAATGGGTATTGTTTATCTGAAAAATTTTGTGTAACATTTTCGACATTAAAAACGTGGGATTCATAAATACTAATAGGACTATTTGGAGGTATATAACTTACTATAAAGAACATTTCATTATCATACAATTTCACACATACACATACAGCTAGGTTCCAGAAATCGAGTGAAATGAAAGTGAAATTACTTTTGTAAATCGAGTGAATTTGTTTTTGGTGTTCCACATTCCGACCGATTTCATAACTTCGAAAAGTTTCCGAAATCACTCGGTGAAATTAAGGATAGCTGATACTATCTGTCATATGGGACATTGCAAAATTGTTTGTTTACAAATTTTACTTAATTTTTATAAAATAAATAATAAATTATGAAATATTGAGTGCTATTTATATTGCTGCGGTGTTGCAAGTTGAAGAACAAAAGTACGCAGAGGAAAAATAAAAAGGTGTACGATAAGACCCCTTTCTAATCCTTTAGAAATTGCAGATGCTGCGTAACTGAAACAAATAAATTTCAAATGAAAGAAGCTTTCTGAGATCAATTGGAAAAGATTTTGATGTAGCTTTGGGCCGTTGCACTGTATCAAAGATATTGAAGAGTTCTCAAAACAAAATTTGTACAAGTTGGTCAAACATTCCATGTAGGATGGAGAAAAACGGAAATCAAAATAACATTTAACTGACGAATTTCTTATTCCTGGGGTCATCGACATCGAAGGCAGGAAAGAATACTTCTCAGTTAATGCACTGATTGTGAGTAGGATCCAAAAATAGTATCTTTTCAAAAACAAAGCGTCCGCTGCAACTGGATCTCCTTTCATGAATCCTCTGACAAGATCTTTATGACTCTCCATAAATTCAATAAATTTTGCCTCCTGGGAATACATTATCGTTTAGTATATCTATTCAAAATCTAAACAATATTAATACACTCAGATATTATTCTTACATTTTAAATCACGTCAGCTCATCCCAATAATTTCACCGATACTACAATTATCGGATTGAAATCACTCACAAAACGATAAAACCAAATTGTGGAACATGGAAATTCACTTTTTTTTATCTTCGAAAAATGTGAAATTGAAATCGGTAAAAGTGTAATGTGGATTGTGGAACCCGAAATTTCACTTAAGACCGATTTCAATTTCATTTCGAGTGAAAGTGAAACGTAGAACCTAGCTGATAGTTGCTCAATGTCATCTCCATTTCTTGGTAATTGGATAGGTTTACCGCAATATTTTTGTCGTACAGCGATAAGTGCTCCGCCTCCCCGTAATTGACCATTAGTTGTAGGACGATCCAGACGATGAACAGTGTATTGGCAATCAAACAATTCAGCAGACGTAAAATTTGAGTTCAGCCATGTTTCCGTAATAATATTTACATCATATTCATGTAATGGGTGATCCAAGTAGAGATACTTTTTTCAATAGCCTTTTTTGACAGATCACGTGTGAGTCGTGTCATGCTGTCATGTTATTTTTGTTTAGTATTGTTTGGCATTTCATAATGGAAAGACTTACGCGTGAACAACGTTTACAAATTGTTCAACTTTATTATGAAAATTCACGTTCTGTGAGGAATGTGTTTCGTGCACTTCGCTCAACTTATGGTCAATATAATCGGCCTACTGAGCGTACTATTCGCAACACCATCACCCATTTTGAGACCCAGCATTCATTATTGGATAATATTCGACCGAATAGACCACGTCCAGCACGCTGTAAAGAAAATATAGCGGCCGTAGCTGAGAGTGTACACGAAGACCGTAGAGAGTCGATTCGGCGCCGTTCGCAGCAACTCGGACTGACGTATGGAACGACTTGGCGCATTTTACGTCAAGATCTTAAATTGAAAGCGTACAAAATACAGCTTGTGCAACAACTGAAGCCGCTCGACCTTCCCAAGCGACATCGCTTCGCTCTATGGGCTCTTGAAAAGTTCCAAGAAGATCCGACGTTTTCGAGGCAAATTTTGTTTAGCGATGAGTCCCATTTCTGGCTCAATGGGTATGTAAACAAACAAAATTGCCGCATTTGGGACGAAGAGCAACCTGAAGAGATTGAAGAACTGCCACTTCATCCAGAAAAAAACAACATTTTGGTGTGGTTTGTGGGCCGGTGGAATCATCGGTCCATATTTCTTTAAAAATTATGCCGGTGCGAACGTAACCGTCAATGGCGACCGTTGTCGTGCCATGATAACCGACTATTTGATGCCTGAAATTGAAGCTCGTGATCTCGGTGACATTTGGTTTCAGCAAGACGGCGCCACTTCCCACACATCGCATCAATCAATGGACTTATTGAGAGAACATTTCGGTGAGCACATAATTTCACGTTTTGGGCCGGTCGATTGGCCACCAAGATCGTGTGATATCACACCGTTAGACTTTTTCCTGTGGGGATATGTAAAGTCAAAAGCTTATGCCGACAAACCCGCTTCGATTCAGGCCTTGGAGGAAAACATCACGCGTGTCATTCGCCAGATACCAGTCGAAATGCTCGAACGAGTGATCGAAAATTGGACTCAACGGATGGACCATCTGCGACGTAGCAACGGCCAACATTTGATAGACGTAATCTTCAAAAAATATATGCCAAAGAATGTTCTTTCAAATGATAATAAACATTCTCCATTAAATTTGAATTTTCTGTGTTTTTTTCTTTAAAAAAGTAGGGAACCTAGAAATGGATCACCCTTTATAGAGGTGGCTAGGAATAAGTCATACGTTTTTGTACGGAGCCCACCTGCGTTTTGATAATAAATCGCAATCTGAGATGGGTCAGTTGTAGAAATCATATGTTGACGCAGATGGTTTGCATTACTGTCCGCAGATTCTAATTCGACTTCTTCTCTATTGGAACCACGGCAACATTCCCGTTTTTTGAAAACGGACGAAAATTTCATTGGCCACTTCGATGAATCAAGGGCAATGTCATACATTTGCGCCGGAATACCAATTTTTAAATTAACAAATTTTAATTTGGACACATTGACATCTTGTTTAATTAATTTAATGCATACGACATCAGCTATATTGCATCCTCTTTTATTAGCGACATAGAGTTTTAATGATTCTTCCGACGTGGTATTAGCAAATTTAGAGATATTGAACCATTTGAGTCCAGTTATGAGTTACTTTCGGAGAATTAGGTCTTGGAAGTTGATGTTATATTTCCAAAAGAGGAACATCATCTTCCGAATCGATAGATAACATCAATTGACCTGATTCCTGACCCTCAGTCTAAAAATTGAAACCTGACCTAGATGAAGATTAAAGCCCTGAAATACATCATCGTTCGTTCCCAGTTCTCTTAGAAAATTAAAATCTGGTGTTAATTCATAAAAATTCATTTCAGTCTCATTGGTAAAAAAACGTGCCACTAGTTGTTCTTCTAAATTTTCGGGTGAACCAGTGAACCGCAAAATGTTTTAAAGTGCGTGCAATGGTTCTTCGAGGATTTCAAATGTTTGGCAAGGAGCATATCCAACTAATTGATCCAATTCGGGGACAAGAAAGTTTTCCAACATATCCCATAATAGCGGTCACCAATAACTGTTACAACATTGCCATTGCATTCTCAATGAAATGTGGCCCAATGATAGCTCCGTGCCGGCCGGGCCATTTCACGTACTATACCATTACTGCACGAGGGTGTAAAGGTCTTGTTTGTATCAATCGAAGGTTTTCAGTGCCCCAGCCAAGTCGAAATGTGCTTCTTTGGTCATAATGATTTTTTGACAAAAATGACGGTCATCTATTGCGAGCTGTAAAATTCGAGCACTTCAATCTCGCTGACGATGTTGCGTTAGATGGTCCATAATAAATTGTCGACTGTCGACTGAAGACTATCAAATGCCAACTGGCAAATTTCATTCACACAAAAATGACAACCAAATCAAATCAACGTGGAACCAAAAACGCACTTTGTACTAAAAAATAATTCAACAAATATATTATAATTCAACAAAAATTCTTATTTCTAAGAATAAATATTAAGCATACGCCATACACTTCAGACGATTCTCAATTTTTCTACAATAAAATCCAAAGAAAAATCACAAAGATTACTCCAAACGGTTAAATATTTAGAAAATATAATTTTATACTCCTAGTTGAAAAAAAATTCTATCAACCAACATCCATCGAGTTCAACAGGTGTCCTGCAAATAAAATCTAAACATTTGCCAAAGCACATCCCAACCGCATCAATTGCAGAAGAAGTACGAATATCCTCAATGAAAAGCCCAACGATGTGTTAAATTCCTAGTGCGCAAGGCACAACTCATTCATATCTTCTTTTACGATATGAAGTCCTGAGACTAAAGCACTAAAACAAAAGCCGAGCATAATCAACCAAAAAAAAGTTCACAACGAATGGATAACATCCAAAATTCCAAATAGAACTGCAATCCGTATCATATTTAACTCGAGTTCATTCGGCTCCAACAGTCAGTTGTTGCATTGTAACCGGCAAATAAACATCTCAAAAAAGCGAACGCGGAGATACAATTTCGAATCTAACTGTTGCATTACAATTTAAAATCGGTGGTGGTAAAAAGAGTTTCTTTCGAAAAAATAAGTGCTATTTAAAAAAAGTGTGGATAAATTAAATTGATTTTCAGAGTAAAAAGTGAAAAAAATTGGTAGAATCGTCTACATTTGTTAACGTCTTTTTGGTGATCCAATTTGAAAGGTGAGTTGTTGCTTTTTAAATAAAAGTCCTGCAAATAAACAAAGAAAAGCATTTTCTTTAAACAGCAAATGCTGTTCATAAATATTATTGGTGTCAATAAATTGCATTCATATTTTTTAGTGGAGAGATAAAATATTTCGAAATCTTTCAAAAATCTTGACAAGAAAAATCAAATGACAAAAGTTTCGAATGGGCACACACCATATTATAAAGTTAAAAAAAAAATCAGCAAAATGTCGAAAATCTAGGATTTTAGTCTCAAAAAAAAATCGGAGTCAATATAAAAAAAAATTAAGAAATCTATATAAATAAAAATATAATTGTTCATTTCTTAAAAAAAATATATAAACTTATGTGCGAATCATTAAATACCCTATCCCATCCAATTTTTAAAATAAATATCTCAAAAAAATGGGTGTAATTCAAAATATTTTACTTTTTTTTAACGTTTATTTATTCACAATTTCTTTAATATTAATTAAAAGCGTAAATAAACTTAAAGACTAGACGTTTTTAACGTTTGCCAAAGTAAAAGACCATTATGGTTCGCATTACTTACTTACTTACTTACTTAAGTGGCGCTACAGTCCGGAATGAACCTGGGCCTCAACCAACATGCCTCTCCAATTAGCCCGGTCCTTAGCTAACTGCCTCCAGTTGCGCACTCCAAGTTTGTTGAGGTCGGTTTCCACTTGTGCGCGCCACTTAAGGCGAGGTCTTCCTCTACTGCGTCCGACGTCTGGCTGGGAATCGAAGACTCTGCGAGCCGGAGTATTGGTGTCCATTCGTTCTACATGTCCTAGCCATCTTAAACGTCCAATGCGGTTCATAGTTCTTGGTTGAATCTTCGTCTCCATAGCCCGTCAACGCAAACGGGACCGAAGATTTTTCGAAGAATTTTCCTCTCGAATCTACCAAGGATTTCTTCATACGCTTTTGATACGGTCCATGCTTCAGCGCCGTAGAGCAGGACTGGGATGATCAGGGTCTTATATAGGATCTCCTTAGTAGTTCGAGTGAGGGCTTTACTTTGCCTTCTTAGCCCGAAGAAACAGCGGTTGGCAAGAGTAATTCTTCGTTTAATTTCTGACGAGATGTTTTTGTCAGAGTTAATAGCGGAGCCGAGGTAGACAAAGTCCCGTACTACCTCAAAGTTATATCTGTCAATGGTGACGTTCTGTCCAATTCGTCGATGTTGTGTGTCCTTTCGTGTTGACAGCATATACTTTGTCTTACCCTCATTTACTGCTAAACCCATTTTCGCCGCTTCCTTCTCTTTACTAGCAAACGTGGCTATGACATCACGTTGAGTCCTACCAATGATGTCAATATCGTCAGCGTATGCTAGTAGTTGCACCGATTTTTGGAAAATTGTGCCTCTGGTGTTGGCTTTGGAGTTTTGCACAATCCTCTCAAGAATTAGATTAAAGAAGTCACATGACAGCGCATCGCCTTGCCTAAATCCTTTTTTGGTATCGAATGTGTCGGTGAGGTCGTTTCCGACCCTGATGGTGCAGCGAGAATTCTCCATCGTTATCCTACACAAACGGACGAGTTTGGGCGGTATACTAAAACTAGACATGGCTCTGTATAGTTCGTCTTGGTAAACGGTTTCAGGCGTTCACATATTACGGCAGATAGGATCTTGTAGGCGATGTTGAGTAGACTTATGCCTCTGTAGTTGGCGCAGTTCAGAGGGTCTCCTTTTTTGTGGATCGGGCAAACGATGCTGAGGTTCCATTCTTCAGGCATATTTTCATCCGACCAGATTTGGCTTATGAGTTGGTGGATGTTACTTACCAAGTCATCTCCGCCGGCCTTATAGAGCTCAGCGGGAAGGCCGTCATTTCCGGCGGCCTTATTAAGCTTGAGTTTAGATATTGCTATCCTCACTTCACTCAGGTCGGGTGGTTGGCAGTCTTCGCTGTCGTTGCCAATATTGAATGGTTCGTTCTGCCTGACAGCGGAATGTTGTTCGTCATCGCCGTTTAACAGTCTGCAGAAGTGGTTCTTCCATATCCTCAGCATCGACTGTGTCTCAACTACAATATTTCCTTGTTCATCTCGACAGGATTCTGTTCGAGCCTTTTGTCCTTGGCTTTGACGTTTTACACTTTGGTAAAACTTGCGAACATCGTTCCTGGAGTGGCACCTCTCTATATCCTCGATCGCGCGCTTTTCTTGCTCTTTTTTCTTCTTGCTGAAAAGCCGATGTTCTTCCCTTCTTCTTTGCCTATAGAGCTCAATGGCAGCTCTCGTCTTCACCTGCAGCTTAGACTTGTAGGCCTCGTTCTTGGCTGCGAGCATCTGTCGGCATTCCTCATCAAACCAGGGGTTTCTTGCTGGTGGGCGCGAGAAACCTAGCACATCAGTTGCGGCTGATCTAATGGCCTGTTGGCATCGTTGCCATTGCTCTTCGACATTCGATGCTGGTGGTATGGTGTTAATCGAGAGGTTAAGGGATACGCGTTGTGCGAAGGTCTTGGCGGTCTCTTGCGATTGTAGTCTTCCGACACTAAATTTTTTCACAGTATTTCTGGATTGTTGTGGCGTGGTGGATATCCGCATTCTTACCTTGGCTGCTACAAGGTAGTGATCCGAGTCGATGTTAGCTCCTCGGAATGTTCGGACATCCAAAATACTGGATGCGTGCCTCTTATCTATCGCAATGTGATCAATTTGGTTGACCGTTCGTTGATCTGGAGACCGCCATATCCCCTTATGGATATCGAGGTGAGGAAACCGTGTGCTGGCTATAGTGACATTTCGTTCCGTAGCGAAATCAATTAGCCTAAGTCCGTTACCAGACGTGTTGTCGTGTAGGCTATGTTTTCCGACAATACTTCTAAAGATGTCTTCTCTTCCTACCTTTGCGTTAAAATCTCCCAGCACGATTTTAACATCGTACTTCGGTAGTCGCTCATAGGTTTTGTCGAGGAGCTCGTAGAAGCAATCCTTAGCTATATCATCTTTTTCTTCCGTCGGAGCGTGAGCGCATATAAGGCTTATGTTGGCGAATTTGGCCTTGATGCGGATTGTTACTATACGTTCGCTAATGTCTTGGAAACATAAGACTTCTTGCCTAAGTCTGGCACTTATAACAAAGCCCATATGGGTTAAATCAGAACTGCGTGGATGCCATTTTATGTCACCTCTTCTGGAAGTCAAAAAATTGGGAAAATTTCACGAACTCGCGGCAGAGATGTATTGGACATGTGTGACATTGCTCCGTACTGCTGGAACCATATTCTTTGGTTATAGGCAGGTACCTTTTATAGTCCAGGTACCAAAGCTCGTCTAACATCTCCACATAAAGCTCTGAATTCACTGCAATGGACGTCCTCTTTCATGTTCAGAAAAGTTTGGGCCGATAATTGTTTGCGTTGACATCGAAGCCCATATGGTCACTTTGGGCAAGAAAGCGGAGTCTTATGCGTTTCGGAATCGATTTACTCCAGTTGAACAGTTCTGCTTATTCACTTGTCCAATGAAAATGTGCTTCATCCGAAAAAAATGGATCATCCTAAACAGACTGATTAAAATTTTTCACTTTTGTATCCTTCTAAACATCTTGGTCGCACGGATTTTGTATTTTTTTTCAGTGTAATACCAGTCTTTTCAAACCTCTTCACCTATTTTCGAATGAGAGGTATGCTTAGCTGGTAAGACCAGTATTAACATATGGGGGATTTTCCTGGTGGCAATCCACAAATAAAGTCCCCCATCTGAAAAAAATATGACAAAGGCACCCGCAAGAGCGGGACCTAAACATGCTATAGCTAGTCTTTTACATGCAAGAATCTGCAGCCAAAAGTTCTCTAAGAATCAGTCAGCTAAACTGCTGGAAAATTAACTAAGAAGGACACGCTCAATTTCAGCTGTTCAGCTGTATCTTCTGACTACATGTGGGTGGCCGTGTTGTAGTGGTAATGCGTTCGCCTGTTGAGTCGAAGGTTGCACGTTAAATCCCAGCCAAAACCCATGAAACTTTTATTCAAAGAAATAAAAGAGGTCGGTAGTTAGTAGATAGGTTCACCATCTTGAATTTCTATGAATTTAACGAACAAAAAAATAAAAACAGTGACTCCCCGAAGTTAGTTCGGACACCACCCATGGAGTAAATCTCCTCTAGATCCAAAATCTTTCCTATAACTCTCTTTCTTCCTCTTCTCTAACGCTCGTACTGTGGTGAAACAGTTAAAGGGTATTCATAACCCCTTGAGTGCGCGCAAATTATAAAAAAAAGTTTATTCGCAAATGCCTTCATATTTGTTCCGAGCCCTCCTCTCGTGATGATCTGACAAATCATCCGAGTAGTATCAACTGTCAAGAATAGCTTTTCTCAAATTAGCCGTTCGGATTCGGCATAAAGCAGGAGGTCCCGCCATAGTGCAAGAAGTAGACACGCACACATGAAGGGTTGTGAGAAAGCTATTGTCTAGCTTTCTCACAACTAACGAGCCTGTTGCGCCCTTGTTTCTATCCTACATTTAGATATCTATGACAAACAGGCCGCAGCTTGTGCAGCTGTCACATTGGACACCCAATCATGGTGAACACACTATGATTCCGAATCACCGTAACATTACAGAAAATACCGACTACACCACTACCCAACTCAGTTTTGAGTATAACTTCAGGACAACCATTCCCAGTCGCCTTGAATGGGAGTCGGATTCGATCGAAACCAATAACTCAATAACTCGGATGGATCTAAAGCAGAATCTGGAGTGGGTGGAGGTGTTTTCTCCGAGATGCTTAACCTAAGCATATCCTTTCGCCCCCCGATCATAGCGTTTTCCAGACTAAATTCATGGCAATCAAAAAAGCCTTGTCTTGGCTGAAAAGGAATGTAATATCCACGAAGCAATCAAATCCCTGGAAGCAATCTCGTTCAACTCGAAATCAGGCCACGAATGCCGACTCTTAACGAGACGGCCGGCGGAGCATTCACCTCTTAAGTGTGCCGGGCCACAGAGACATTCCAGGGACTTGCAAGGCAGATGAAATTGCCAGACAAGGCACTACCCTTGCATTCTACCGCTAGTAGATATGCTCCTTACTACATGTAAATTACTGATCAAACAGGATGCGATCAAGAAAGCAAACCGCAGATGGATAAAAAAGGGCTAGTCTTTGGAGCCAAATATCCAAAGACTAGCCCTTTTCAGCAATGATTTCTGTAAAAGTTACTTGGACGAGGAACAGGAGGAAAGTATTACTCACCTTCATTGCTCTTGTCCAGCTCTCTCAGGAAAAAGGAAACTTCATCTGGGAGACCACTTCTTCGATAATCTACGTGAGCTGGTTGGTATCAGTGTCAGAAACCTCCCACGCTACATAGTTAGCTCTGAATGGTTCAATTAGGCGAACGAATGTAGGGAAGTCGATGGATCCACGTGATACCACAATGGACCTTTATGGTATAAGTGTGAAACGCGAATCGCGTGCAGCCACTACAACATAACCTAACCAAACCTGTTCCACTTTCCTGGACTTCAACGCCGTAAAGTAAGACTTTCTCCATACAAGTAAGGACTTCTACTGTCATTTGTTTCGCTAAGCTGAAGTATCATAGATTTCCAAAGGTGACCCTAAGGTCAGGTGAGGTTGCATTTGTGCGCGGTTGTTACTTCGCGAAAGATAAAATCTTTATCCACCTCAAAGTTATTGCTATCATCAATGACATTTTGGCCAAAGCTTTAGGTCAATAATATCCTCTTCGTTGATTACATATTCTTTGAGAAAACGCCTTTTGTCTGTCCATCATTTGTTGTAAAAAATAAAATCCCAGCAATTAACGGCCCATTCAGTGTTTAAATCCAAGCTTATCCATTAATTTTGTATGCGGAGTAATATTTTTGACAAATCACATGGGGCTAAAACAAAACGCAGATTTCGAACGTCAAATTGTAAAAGCTTTTCATGACAGATTTCTACGCATGGATGTTTGTCAGACTTTTGCAAAAGGTGGATACATATTCTGTAGGTTTTACTAAATTTGGATTTTAACTATTTGGCCAATGCACTAACCATACTGCATCCACAACAATTCCGTTTAATAAGATCTATAAACTATAGTAGATACATTTTTAACTTTCTCTTACAAAGAGAAAGATATTATTTTCGTGAAAATTTTCGACCTCGAGATTTTGATTGATTCTAACATTACGATGATAGCGGAGCCTAAAAAAGTGGTTTTTGGAATTCCGTCCGTCGGTCCGTCGCACAGTGGGCCCAAATGGCATTTATCGTCTCAAAAATGAGTTTTTCGAAAGTAATGTGGGAGCTGAACTTTTTATGCAAATTAACCAAGGAAAGGTCAAATTTCGCAGTGCAAACAAAATTAAATGGATGAAGCTGTATACTTTTAGGATAAGGCAATCTGAAGTGGTCTCTTCGTATAGCCCCATTGCAATAACGACATAAAGACCGTTTTTAATAGAGTTTTGTTTGGCATTTTATTATGTGATTACACAAGAGTTATATATCGTTGGAAAGCTTGTAATTTAAGCTTTAAAAATCAATAAACTCAATTTCAAAAAATATATTTTTTCTTTATATTTATCAATTTGTATTAACATGCCATTTATTTTTTATATACTAATCTTTGATAAAGGTTTCAAATGGTTGCGCTACCTTGCGCTGTGTTCTTGCATAGTGCATTTTATTCCTTAGTACATTAATAAAAAGGCACAAAAAAAAATGTTTTGCCCCAATTTGCCCCTTTTTCGAATAATTACAACATGACCCCATGAAGTACTAGAATAAAAACTCCCATAAGCTCATATTGTTTTGTTTTTTCTTAACTCAGCTCCCACACTCACAGTGGAATGATGACGTTAGATATGCATGTTCTTCGAATGAATTTACTGTTTTCAGTAAATCACTTTCAATAAAAATAAAAAAAAGTGCCACCGTGCAGTGCTGGATTTACCAATAGGCTGAGTAGGCTGGAGCTTAGGGCGGCAAATCTGGCTCAATCGATGAATATATTATCACTTCAATAAAACTTGTGGAGCAAAATACAAATATAGTTTTGTGGCAAAATCAAACTTGCTCTTCTGTCCGTCACTGTCGGCCGATCTTGATTGAGTTTTCAAAAGAAACTCCCGAAAAAATCAAAGAAGTTATAAATGACATACAAAATCAAATTGACGAATTACAAGATACTCTGTTTGACGAAAATGAAGAAGTTGTTCAAATACATCATGAATTGTTTTTAACTATGATCGATGGAAAAGTTGGACAAGTTTTAACGAACACAAGTTCTTCTTCTGTCTGTACAGTGTGTGGAGCAAAACCAAAAGAAATGAACGACATAAGAAAGGTGAAAGACAAACCTAACAATGAAAGCGCATTTAAGTACGGCTTATCTACTCTACATGCTTGGATTCGTTGTATGGAATTGATTTTACATATTTCGTATAATCTTTCATTTGTTAAGTGGTCTGCAAAAACTCTTAATGATAAGAAAAGTAAAGAAGAAAAAAAAAGCACTAGTTCAAAAACGTTTTCGAGCTGAATTAGGTTTACATGTAGATAAACCTCGACACGGTACTGGTAGCAGTAACGATGGCAACACTGCTCGCAGATTCTTTAAAAATTTTCAAAGTTCTGCTAATATAACAGGAGTTGATCAAGATCTTATTAAGAGGTTTTATGTTATTCTCCAAACACTTTCATCTGGTATGCACATTGATGCTCAAAAATTTGGTGAATATGCATTTAATACAGCTCGCATTTACGTTGAAAAATATAAATGGTACTACATGCCATCTTCAGTCCATAAAATATTAATTTACGGTGAAGCTATAATTCAATATTTTGGAGTCCTACCAATCGGTCAGATGCCCAAGAAGCACGTAACAAAAATTACAAAAAATAAGGTTGACGCATTCCAGAAAATGTTCAAGAACAGCAACAAATGAGGATGTCTTTCATCGGTTGTTATTGATATCAGATCCTCTAATATCAAGTATAAGAAAACAAAATACAGCTGAATCCAAAGAGCTTTCTGAGGAAGCGATACAGCTACTAAAGAATTAATTTTTGTTTACATTTTTATATATTATATATTGCTATGGTTGTTTCATATTGGGATTTATTTTTAATGTACACATAATTTATTGATATTATATTTTCTCAACATGTATATCCTAAGCATAAATAATAAATAAAAATAAAATTTTTAATGAAAATCCACATTTTGTTTAGTCAATATTGTAATTTATGAACTTTTAATAAACTTTAAATACTAAAACACTAAATAGATCTTAAAAACTTTTAAATTTTATGATTCTCTATATATTAAAGATAATATATTCGAAATTTTACCTTATTATTCCAATAGACAAAAAAGTTACAGATTTTTGAGACGCGAAACTCCATTTGGGCCCACTGTGCGTCGGTCCGTCTGTCCGTAATGGTCTCCCCAGCCTAAACGGCTTGGCCGATTTTCTTCAAACTTCGTATCCAAGCTTGTTTTGGTCATAATTCTAGGTCATTTTTTTTGTTTGCTTTTAGCCATGTTATTAACGGTACCTGCCACATAAAAATTACACATAACCTCAATTTTCTCGAAAACGGCTTTAACGATTTTGATTAAACTTTATATATACTATAACCATATTAGTTCCAACAAAACTGCATACCCAGTTTTTTCGAGAAAATCCATATAACGGATTTTGTCATTCAGGCCATATAAAGAAAATTGTTAATTTCTCGCAAACTGCTATGTCAAATTGAATGAAACTATTATAGTTTTAAACAATTCCACATAATTATTTTTAGCCCAACTATCACTAAACGGAATTTTCAGTTCTGGCCAATAACGAAAATTAATTATTTTTCACATAGACACCGATTCCTTCAAATTTTGGAGTAAACGTTCGTATAATCAAATTTCAACATTTTATATAATTTTTAGCATTAATAATCAAAATGCGCACTATTTGATCTTACGCCGAACTCGCTGTGAAAGAGAAAGTTGCGTACGACCCAGCCGTGCACCCACCACTCGTTTTTAAATATTTGAGCTCACAAACATTCTATTCAAAAACAAATGACAACCTTACAACATTTTTTTGTTATTCTTTTATTTTTCATAAAATGAGGTCTTCCATGGCCACAGACACGACAATCTCATTCAAACAAACCATCCATCCAATAATTTTTATTCATCAGAAATTATCACATTTAATGAAATGAAATTCTCTTAATCGAAATTTATCGAACAAAAGTAATATTTTCGTTTTCCCTTTATCAGGATATGTGAACATCATTCTCACACCGAAAATCCTCTCACTATGTACCGCAAATTTCCTTCGAGTAGTACATGTTAAGTGCTTTTATGAAGTTGATTATATTTCGATTGTAAAAATTTGAATATACTCCTAGATACATAGTTAATAAAATATTCAAGACTTCACGTCACTATATCCAGAATATTTCGCATAAAGTGTAACATCCTTATGTGTAACACATAAGAAAATTTTATTAGTTATGATCATAAGGATATGACTAGTAGTACACAGTACATAATAATAAAGTTAACAGCCTGCTCTAAATTATATATATACGGAGTAGACGAATAGTAAATATAGGATAAGGCAACTTATGCAGTCCTAAGCATATAAATGATTTATTTTTATTTTAAATACCGAATGACAAATTCCGTTATCCTTTTTGAGCCATTTATGTGACTAAATTTATGTCAAATTAATTATCACCCGTGACATTTTTTTTTAAATTTACACTTGTTGATGGTATTGTTCTTAGTTTTTAATGGAAAGTATAAAAACACAAATTTACACATACATACAATTGGCTAGTTGTGTAATTTGATTACCGTTGTCGTCGAATTGCAATATACAGTAAAGATTATGTCCAGTCAGAATCTGCAACTCCATAAACATTGAAGACTTGGCAGCACTGTCGTTTATTTATTGAATGTGAATCTAATTTGCCAAATAGAATATAAGTGACGTTTTTAATCGGAATTCATCAGAATGGTAGCACATTATTTTACAGCCTGAGGGACATTTAAGGATATCCAAGCCAACGAAATCTATATATTGTTTCAAAACATTTTTTTCCCGTGGGCTGGTGGAAATCTTCATAGACACGATGAGCACGTGTCCAAAGTAGTTTAAGATTTTTACTCACTAAAACCACCACCCATTTTGTATTTCTATTGCAAGTAAGTATTCGACTTATCTAGCAATTTTTTTACTACGAGTAAATAATATATTTGGCAGGTTACTTTCCTTTGAGAGTTCCTGCTTTTTCCGCAATTTATAGCGCGGTTTGTTATTATCGGGCCAAATCTAAGGGTTTAGTTCTTTGAAGACGCCGCAATATATTTGTTTCGTCAAGAATTTGGAGGACTGTTGTGGGCTCAGTGGCGCGATGGTTAGTGCGATGAACTGCCGCGCAGGAGGTCTGGGTTCGATACCCAGCCGTAGCAACACCTAAATGATTTTTCACTAGCCCTCCTCTCGTGATGATCTGACAAATCATCCGAGTAGTATCAATTGTCAAGAATAGCTTATCTCAACTTAACCGTTCGGAGTCGGCATAAAACAGGAGGTCCCGCCATCGTGCAAGAAGTACACACGCACACATAAATGGTTGTGAGAAAGCTAGGCCCTGGGTACTAACGAGCCTGTTGCGCCAAAAATTTGTATTTTTTTTTTTGTTGTGTTAACTTGTCCTAATAAACGTTTTTTTATGTTTTCGTGCAAAATTTATTGTTTCATCTTTAACCGCGGGAATACCCAGTTCTCTGCGTAGATCTTCGTTCCTTACGTACCACGGCGCATTGACAAATGATCTTAACATTTTGTTTGCATTGACGAATGATCTTAACATTTTGTTTGTAACGGGTGATTTTTTAGCTGGTTTGGTTTTGCCAACACTGGTTTTGACAGCTGACGTGTGTTTAGTACCTTCTGTCACTGTCAAACAGCTTCAGTTTGGTTTGCAATTTAACCATGGATCGTCTTACAAATGAACAACGCTTGCAATTTATTGAATTTTACTATCAAAATTCGTGCTCGGTTCGAAATGTTCATCGCGCGCTGCTTCCATTTTATGATCGGCATTCTCGACCTTCTGAGCAGTCTATTCGGAAGATTGTGACCAAATTTCGCACCAAATTTACTTTGTTGGACATTAAACCACCAACACGTTCACGTACTGTGCGTAGTGAAGAAAATATTGCGGCCGTATCAGCTAGTGTGACAGAAGACCGCGAAATGTCGATTCGGCGCCGTTCCCAGCAGTTAGGCCTTTGTTACAGCACTACGTGGAAAATTTTGCGGAAGGATTTGGGCGTAAAGCCTTTTAAGATACAGCTGGTGCAAGAACTAAAGCCAGCCGACCTACCACAACGCCGAATTTTTGGTGAATGGGCTCTTGGAAAGCTGGCCGAGGATCCGCTTTTTTATTGAGGCTCATTTTTGGTTGAATGGGTACGTAAATAAGCAAAATTGCCGCATTTGGAGTGAAGATCAGCCAGAAGCATTGCAACAGCTACCAATGCATCCCGAAAAAGCCACTGTTTGGTGCGGTTTATGGCCGGCGGCATTATTGGGCCATATTTCTTCAAAGATGATGCGAATCGCAGCGTTACTGTCAATGGTGAACGCTACCGAGCGATGATAACAAACTTTTTTTTTGCCCGAAATGGAAGTTCTTGACTTGCATGATATGTGGTTTCAACAAGACGGTGCCACATGCCACACAGCACGCGAAACAATGGCGCAATTGCGAGGCGAGTTTGGTGAACAGTTAATTTCACGTTTCGGGCCGGTCAATTGGCCGCCTAGATCGTGCGATTTGACACCATTAGATTATTTTTTGTGGGGGTATGTCAAGGCTAATGTCTATAGGGACAAGCCCGCTTCGATTGACGCACTGGAAGCCAACATCCATGCATTCATTCGTGAGATACCGGCCGATATGTGTGAAAGAGTATGCCAAAATTGGACTCAGCGGATGGGCTACCTGAGACGCAGCCGCGGTCAACATTTGCATGAAATTATCTTTAAACATTAAATTGCAAGGTTCAAACTATCGATTCAAATAAATATTTCATTCATTTTTTCGGATTTTTGTGTTTTTTTTTTTAAAAAAGTTCTAAACCTCTTAAAAAATCACCCGTTAAAATGTTTAGATTCGTTTCACTGGTACAACCCCATAGCTGTATACCATGTGTCCAAACCGGTTTTAGCACTTCCTTCTATAATAGCAGCTTGTTATCAAGGTTAAGCTTCCGAGCAACCAGTACAGTTCTCTGTTCTTCGCATTTCTTTTTTACATGCGACTTCCATTTGAATTTTGCTTCGAGTGTCATACCGAGATATTTCGCTTCATTTGCATTGGCGGCACAGCGATTTTTAGCCGTTTTATGACTCTAATTGCTTTCCAGAGCGAATAATTCGATTCCTTTCCAGCGGTTAGGCTTTGCAGATAAGTTTCTACTGCAAGGTTTTTAAAATATTTTATCTTGCGGGGCACGAGTTTGGTGCCATCTTTTACGAGCTTTTCTTTTTTGTCTTACTAAACCTTGTATTTCTCGGGGGTACTTAATTTTACTATAGCTCACAATTTTGTTTGAGCTTTGGAGGAGTATTATTCCATGCTGCTTTTTGGATGGTATCGATAAAGGAGTCAACCGCGACTTCGAGTTCCAATGGGGTTCTAAGCGATACACCCAGTCGGATATTATTTTCAATATCGTTTTTGAAACCTTCCCAGTTGGTTTTCCCGTTTGTTAATCTGGGTGGTTTTACATTTATAATCAGTGACTCGCTCGTTGTTAAAATGACTGGAGAATGATCAGAGGAAAGATCAAAGCATTCTTCAAATTTGATTCGATTGGACGGCAGACCTTTTACAATGAAAAAATCGATCAAATCCGGTATTTTTCTAACATCAGTTAGTCAGTAAGTTGGTTTTCCCGTAGAAATAAATTCGGTATTGTACTTTCTACCTACATCATAAAGCATCCTACCTTTCTGTGATATGCATCTAGATCCCCAGAATGTATGTTTTGCATTAAAGTCCCCTCCGATGACAAAACGTTGTCCAAGGGAAGTAAGCAAGTTTTCAAAGTCAATTTTCTCAACCTTGCATCGTGGTGGGCAGTAAATAGATGATATCTTCAGAACGGATTGTCTGCTTTTGACTTGTATAGAGCTAACTTGCATTGTTTCGATTTCTAATTTAAGATCAATCGAATGTTCGATACACTCTTTTATACAAGGTGGCGCAAAAATAACCTTCCGATGTTTTTTGGCTGTAATTTAAAAAAAATGAAAAACCTTTGATAGTTACCAATATTCCGCGTTCTGGAGCAGTGTAGCGTAACATTGTTTATTAACGTGTATTTCGCATGTGTTTACTACACAAATGTCAAAACAGAACTGACATTAGGGGCCAAGTGCAAAATTTATAGCATTTTCTGATAGGAAGATTACTTTTGCGCCACATGTTATATAGTGAGGCTCCACCTCTAGCCTTATTCGATGGATGTAGAGCATGATAGTCGAGGTAACCTTTAATCTTTAAGTTCGAATTACTCTTTGCGTGTTGCTTTTTTCCTCAAGTTTTGAAAGGATAATCGAAAATACATTTGAAACTGGGTCAGGTGAGATATTTTTTTTGGCGTTATTGGATACTGTAGCTTGAGCATACGTTTGTACATTAATTTGGTTTTAGATGTACAAGATCCGAACGGATATCTGATGGCCGCGTAGTTTAATTTAGGGTTTTCGATTAGGGTTTTCGATTATGGCCTGCTTTGTCTTCGACATATTTTTAATCGGAATTTTAGGCTTTTGCTTGTTCAAATTTAATTTCTGTGAATTAATACTATTAAATTTCGTCCGTCTTTTTTGCAACTCTCTAGCTACTTCGCAGCCGCGATAATTTGCCGGATGATTGCCTTTACAGTTAATGCAGATAGCAAGAGTTTTCTTATCTAACATACAATCTACCGTCAGATGATTTCCGGCACATTTTACACACCGCGTATGATTGTATCCTTGGCAGCGCTTGCACTGGGAACTAGTTTGGAATCCTTACGCATAGGCTCTATTTTTACAACTATATTAAGAATTGTTTTAATTTCATAAATTTTTACAAAACATGGATAACGGATTTATTTTAAAAATAAAAAAAATTTAACCAGTGAGGTACTTTTTTCAATAGCGTACTTTTTGAAGTTACTGTATGACAACTACCGGCTTTTCTATATGATGTTTGACAGTATGCAGTGCAATTTCATCATGAATACCGGTACGCCGGAACTTACTTCCTAACTTACTTAAGTGGCGCTTCAGTCCGGAATGAACGTCCTTAGCTAACTGCCTCCAGTTGCGCACTCCAAGTCGGTTAAGGTCGGTTTCTACTTGTGCGTGCCCCTTAAGGCGAGGTGTTCCTCTACTGCGTCCGACATCTGGCTGGGAATCGAAGACTCTTCGAGCCGGAGTATTGGTGTCCCTTCGATCTACATGACGTAGCCAGCTAAAACGTCCAATGCGGAGAATGTATGACGCTATACAGCTCGTATAGTTCTTGGTTGAATCTTCGTCTCCATAGCTCGTCAACGCAAACGGGAATGAAGAATTTTCTCAAATCGAACAAAGATTTCTTCATCCACTTTTGGTACGGGCCATACTTCAACGTCGTAGAGCAAGACTGGAATGGTCAGGGTCTTATATAGAATCTCCATTCTCCATAGTAGTTCGAGTGAGGGCTTCACTACTGAATTGCCTTCATAGCCCGAAGAAACACCGGTTGGCAAGAGTAATTCTTCGTTTAATTTCTGTCGAGATGTTGTTGTCAGAGCTAATAGCGGATCCGAGGTAGACAAAGTCCCGTACTACCTCAAAGTTATATTTGTCCATGGTGACGTTCTGTCCAATTCGTCGATGTTGTGTGTCCTTTCGTGTTGACAGCATATACTTTGTCTTACCCTCATTTACTGCTAAGCCCATTTTTGCCGCTTCCTTCTCTATACTAGCAAACGTGGCTATGACATCACGTTGAGTCCTATCAATGATGTCAATATCGTCGGCGTATGCTAGTAGTTGCACCGATTTTTGGAAAATTGTGCCTCTGGTGTTGGCTCGGGAGTTTTGCACAATCCTCTCAAGAATCAAATTGAAGAAGTCACATGGCAGCGCATCGCCTTGCCTAAATCCTTTTTTGGTATCGAATGTGTCGGTGAGGTCGTTTCCGACCCTGATGGAGCAGCGAGAATTCTCCATCGTCATCCTACACAGACGGACGTGTTGGGTGGTATACCAAAACTAGACATGGCTCTGTATAGTTCGTCTCTATAAATGCTGTCGTATGCGGCTTTGAAATCGATAAATAGGTGGTGGCTATCGATTTGGACTTCTTGTGTTTTTCCAGGATCTGTCGAAGTGTGATGATTTTGTAAGTTGTGGACTTTGCTCGCCTACAACCACACTGATAAAGACCGATCGGGTTGTTGGTAAACGGTTTCAGGCGGTCATATATTACGGCAGATAGGATATTCTAAGCGATGTTAAGGAGACTTATGCCTCTATAGTTGGGTCTTTTAAGAGGGTCCCTTTTTTGTGGATAGGGCCAACGATGCTGAGCTTCCATTATTCAGGCATAATTTCATCAGATCAGATTTGGCTATTGAGTTGGTGGATGCTATTTAACAAACCATCTCCCCAGGATTTATAAAGCTCAGCGAGAAGGCCGTCATTTCCGAAAGTCCTGTTGAGCTCGAGTTTAGATATTGCTATCCTCACTTAACTTGGGTCGGATGGTTGGTAGTTTTCGCTGAAGTTCTGCCGGATAATGTTTGCCATCGCCGTTAAATAGTCAACCATATCCTCAGCATTGACTGTGACTCAACTACGATATTTGCTTGTTTATCTCGACAGAATTCTGTTCGAACATTGTATCCTTGGTTTTCGCGTTTTGTAGAACTTGTGAACATCGTTTCTGGAGTGGCACCTCTCTATATCCTTGATCGAGCGCTTTCCTTGCTCATTTTTTTCTGAAAAGGTGGTTTCCTTCCCTTCTCCTCGGTCTATAGAACCAAAAATTATGGAATCTACACAGATGAAGCATTGAGAACAAAAAACAGAAACTTTTGCTCAGTAGCTTCATGGTACGGGTGGGCGGTGTGCATGAAAACACATGAAAAACAAGAACAAAATCATATGGCGGGCTGTGCCAGCACGACCCGCCATAGAACAATTTTTCTTATATGGAGTGCGTCATCTGTATAGAATTCATAATCTTTGATAGAACTCAATGATAGCTCTCTTCTTCCCCTGCAGTTTAGCCTTCTAGGCCTCGTTCTTGTCGACATTTCTCATCAAACCAGGAGTTTCTAGCCTGGTGGCCGCGAGAAACCTAGCACATCAGTTGCGGCTGATCTAATAGCTTGTTGGCATCGTTTCCTTCGTTCTTCGACATTCGATTCTGGTGGTATGGTATGAATCGAGAGGTTAAGGTTAAGATCTTGGTGGTCTCTTGCGTTTGCAGTCCTTCGACATTAAATTTGTTCACAGTATTTCTGGTTTGTTGTGGCGTGGTGGATATCCGCATTCTTACTTGGCTGCTACAAGGTAGTGGTCCGAGTCGATGTTAGCCCCACGGTATGTGCGGATATCCAAAATACTGAATGCGTGTCTCTTGTCTATCTCAATCTGATCAATTTGGTTAACCGTTCGTTGATCTGGAGACGGCCAGGTCATCTTATAGATATCGAGGTGAGGAAATCTTGTGAAATCTTGGCTATAGTGGCATTTCGTTCCGCAGTGAAGTCAATTAGCCTAAGTCCGTTGCCAGACGCGTGTCGTATAGGCTGTGTTTTCTGACAATACTGCTAAAGATGTATTTTCTTCCTACCATTGCGTTATAATCTCAGAGCATGATTTCAACATCGTACTTCGGTAGCCGCTCATAGGTTTTGTCAAGGAGCTAGTATAGAAGCAGTCTGTCGCTTTTTCATCTTTTTTCTCCGTCGGGAAGTGATATATAAGGCTCATGTTGGGAAATTTGGCTCTGATGGGATTTGTTACAATGCGCTCGCTAATGTCTTGAAAACATAAAACTTCTTGCCTAAGTCTGGCACTTATAACAAATCCACTTCCGTAGTAGATGTCACAGTTTTTCATCCTCTTTTTGCCCGGTTCATTCTATTGATTTTCCAGGATGGCAGTAATATCTGCCATGTAGCAGCATAGAATTCGCACCTCTCCTGTTTAATGTTCTTACATTCAAGGTACGTTACGCACGGTAAGTTTGGTGAACCAAATCATGGTTTTGCAAGCGTTGTTCTGTCCCTAATCTATGTGAGCCATACAATTTCACATTCCAGAACGCTGAGTTTGGCTGAGACTCAATTTACAGTCAACTACAAAATTACTAGGCTACAATTTAATAAGGACAAGACCTCTTTTTGCTATGCTAAAAGATCATCTGAGTTATACCGTAATGAGTTTCTGAGCGTCTATGAGTTCTATACTCTTAGATGTTTGAGCGATTAGACTGTGTTCGCATAAGCTCACAGTGTGGCGTTTCGGGAAGGGGAAGAAAGAGATTTATAGGAAAGATGCTGGATGTACTGTCATTGGGTGCGTTCCGGATTTCAGTTTTACCAAGTTAACTTTGCCGGTGCACTGCTCTCATTGGTCAATCGAGCATTTTTAGTCATGTGACATGGTCGATTGATCAATGAAAACAGTGCATCGGCAAAGTTAACTTGGGAAATCTAAAATCCGGAACACGGTCATTACCTTCTGTTACAATTCAAATGACATACCGCGGCGTTAAATTACTTAAAAGTGACAGATATACGATAATCGCAGTAGTTTAAAAGAGAAAACATACCGAAAATCAAATTCACTTTCATAGCAGTTGTTGACCTATACTCACCTTGTAATTTACAACTTCTAAGACCTCGTAAGTCGTAATTTAATCGCTCACAGTATATTTATTATCCTGAGAAATAATACAAAAAAAAAAACAAAACTTATTTAGAAACATTCTGATTGATTTGATTGCATTAAGAAGAAGATACAATTCTGCGTTAATTAGCTACAAAATATGACTCAACCACACACAAATTATCTACACCCAGGTTCCTGTAGATTTTCCCGATTCATATTCGAATGTTGTTTGTATAGAAAGAAAATTCAGTTTATTGACTTCATTACATCTAATTTGGCCTAGCAGGGCTATCCCGGAAATATCCTTAAACATCTTTCCTTTGTTTTGGCATTGTTAGGTTTGAGGAATCTTTATTTTTCCAATTGAATGTTATTTACGTATTGGAAATAAACTAAAACAAAGTATATGTGTGCTGAAATTATATAAATAGAATACAATGGACTTATTCTACTGAAATTTCTTATCTAAATACATTTAAAAATTATGTGTATGTAACACACATATTTCTATAAAAAAAAAGTTGGGCCCAGTTAATTCTGAAGAATCGGCCAAGGGAAATCTAAATCAAAACGACGTTTGTGTCTCAACCTAAACTGTGAAAACATTAAACAGGAGAGGCGCAACCAAAAATTAGCGGAAGCCCTAATCTGCTAAAAAGCAGACATAACTGCTACTCAGGAAATACGATGGGCTGGACGAAAAAAGAATGAAAAACTGTGACATCTACTACGGACGGTGTTATAGTCAGCAGAAACAGCGACTATTCGGATGTGGATTTGTTATAAGTGCAAGAAGTCTTATTTTTTTAAGACATTAGCTAATGCATTGTAACAATCCGCATCAAGGCAAAATTCGCCAAAATAAGCAGTATATGCGATCACGTTCCGACAGAGAAAAGGATGATATGGCGAAAGACTGCTTCTACGAGCTCCTTGACAAAACTTATGAGCTACTCCCGCAGTACGATGTTAAAATCGTGCTGTGAGAGTTTAACACAAAGGTAGGAGGAGAAGACTTCTTAAGCAGTATTGTCGTAGAACTCAGCCTACACGAAAACACCTCTGACAACGGACTTAGGCTAATTGACTTCACTGCAGAACTAAATGCCACTATAGCCAGCACACGATTTCCTCAATTCGATATCCATAAGGGGACATGGCGGTCTCTGGATAAACGTACGATCAATCAAGTTGATTACATTGCAATAGACAAGAGGCACGCATCCAGTATTTTCGATGTCCGAACATTCTGAGGGGCTAACATCGACATCGGACAACTACCTTGTTGCTGCAAGGTCAGATTGCGGATATCCACCACGCCACAACACATCAGGAATACTGTGAGAAATTGTATTTCGAAAGACTATAATCGCAAGCAACCGCCAAGTCCTTGGTCAATTTGAGACGTTGGTTTATGCACTGGTTCATTCCTGACATAAGTATTCAAGTAAGTATGGTGCTCACGATACATTTAAGAGTTTGATTTTTCCAAGCCCGAAATAAATGCTTTCTACGTTAGTCAAAAAAATGTCACCCATTTGCAGATGTTATAAAGGGTCCGCCAAATAACTTTTTTTTTGAAAATGCTACTGAATATTTTCTTAAATTTCTTTTTTTATTTGAAAGGACAATCCTTCCGGTTAATAATGGAAAATAATTTCATTCAAATGGCTGCCTCGGCTGGCCATGCAGTAGCCTACACGATCGGTCCAATTTTTAAGCACATTATCGATTGTGTGCAGCTATATTTCACCAATGGCTTCACGAATATTGTCCTTTAAAGCGTCAATTGTCTCTGGCTTGTCGGCGTAACACTTATCTTTTACGGCACCCCACAAATAATAGTCCAACGGTATCAAAACGCAGCTCCGAGGTGGCCAAACGACATCAGCTCTGCGGCTGATAATGCGATCTTCAAAAACAGGGCGCAAAACATCGAGTGTTGCTTCGGCTGTGTGGCACGTATCGCCGTCCTGTTGAAACCAAATGTTGCCAATATCCTCCTCTTCAATTTTTGTGAACAAAAATTCGTTCAATATGGCCCGATAATGATCGCCATTGACTATAACGGCCACTCCTTGCTCATTTTCGAAGAAAAATGGCCCAATTAAGCCCTCTGGACAAAAATCCGCACCAAACAGTGACTCGTTTTGGGTGTATCGGCTTTTCAATGTATGCGTGCGGGTTTTCTGTGCCCCAAATGCGACAATTTTGCTTGTTTACATACCCGCCAAGATCAAAATGAGCTTCATCTGAAAAGATGATTTTTTTTGGCAAAATCGGCATCTTCTCTAAGTCGATCGCAGGCCCACTTAGCGAAGCGAAAACGCATTGGATGGTCAGTTAGGACGAGCTTTAACTAAAAACCGGGTTATGATAATGAACTTAACTCACCAGTTTTGCTGTAGCAATAAATGAAGAAAATTGAGGCTCACTCGCACCCCTTACATGAATTCAACTTACCAGTGAAAGGCTGTCTGAAATTCATCAGTAAATTACTTGACAGTTAAATAAATAAGTAAGTGGAATTCATCCTGACTACAGTGAATTAATTAAGAAAATACATATGAGATCCGGAAGAATCTTAAAACTTCATAAGTTGTATTCATAAGCTGTATGGCTTCGAATATTGTATAACAAAATTCGATGTAGACTACTGTGAATTCATTAAGGAAATGCATACGAGACTATCTCAAGATATCGTTGATTGATCCGGAAGAATCCGAAAACTCCGTTAGAGGCTGTATGGCTTGGAACCCCGCGTCAACTCCTCCTACAACTTGTTCGCATTCAGAATCTAATTTTTCGAAAAGTGTAAAACTTCCTTCTTTTTTATATTTATGAGACAGTGCTCTCTCAGCAGATCTTATTTTCATCCTAACATCATTTACATTCAGGCTGGTGTACTCGAAGACGTTCGTAAATAGGTCAATTGTTTTTTGACAGCATCGATATGGACATGTGGAACTGGTAATATACGTCATATCGAAGAATTTAGAAATTTGCATTCTGTTAACCCAGGGTGGTCCTGCGATTTTAGCCTTTTGCCTTGATATTGTCTTCTTGTAACTTCCTCAATACTGATTTGCAATAGAGTACTTCGGGACAAAGTCAGTGTCAAATGACAACTGACATTTGTATAAAAACAAACGAAATCTGACATTTGTATGATGAAAGATCATGATGATTGGAAATTTTGGATCAATTTCCAAAAAACCGAAACAATTCTGTTCAGAACCCCATTGCAGAGGGCTTCTTACGATACCAGAAAAAACTGGAAAAAATTGTGTATCATTGGAGAGCATGGACGGCCATTGGCGGTGAAAAGTGAAGTCAAATACCTTGGCATCTGGTTTGACAAGTTTCTGTATTTTACTAAAAATGTGGATGCATTTCTGGCCAGGGCTAGGGGGGCTTATGCTCTGACAAGAAGATTGTTTCATAGCAGTCAACTTGATTCAAGGGTGAAAGTCATTTGCTACATGGCCCTCATAAGGCAGATCATCGCTTACGGTTGTCCCGTGTGGTTCAATGTATCACCATCCTACATGGAAAGGATACGGCTGTTTGAGAGGCATTGTCTCCGATCCTGCTTAGGATTGTACCGAACGCCGGACTCCGAGTACAATAGTACATAAAATATTATCGCAACGAGGTTCTTTACAATGGGGCCCAGCTGAACAGAATCGACAATTTCCTTATTAAGGTGACTCGAAGGCACGCTGCAAGGGCGATGGCTAGCGACAACAGCCTGATCTTTGGGGCTTATTACCCCAATGAAACATACATGGTGAGTACGCTCGTGTCTGGCTTTATTCCGCCAGAGGCATTTATTTATATCGATTCGTTAGGGTTGGACAGGAACGGTATCCCGGTTTTATACCACCGCTACCGTGACGCGCGTGACAAGCGGCTAATCCGCGACGGGTATGTCGACAATGCTCCGGAGCTCCTCCGCTTTAGCACTTCGGTATCGGATCGCGATAGGACCGATGCTGAAAGGCAAAGTACGGAATTTTGGTGGCTGCATGAGGGAAGTGGTTCTGCACTTCCTCCGGTCTTTGCGGACTTTTAGTCCACTCCTTAATGATTAAGAAAAATAAAAATTTTGAAACAAGGTCTGGGGCGGGGCGTGCACACCATATTGGGGTACAATATGGTTGGTTGCATGCTGCCTGTGGACCAAAACTCGATTGGGATGGCGACCCCTCGGGGCATTTGCAACGAGTGCTCGACACCCCGATTATAATTAAGTTAGGTGTAAGTAGTTTTAAGTAGTTTTAAGTAGTATTAAGTAGTCTTAAGTTAGTTTTAACCTAGATTAAGCTTTATATATAAAACAAAAATGTCGTTTATCAACGTTTTTTGAATTTTCTTTGAAAATTAAAATATATATCACAAATAAACAAAAGATGAATTAAGCCGAAAGGCAAAATTAAAAACTAGTAAAAATTAGCTTAGAGCGCCCGCTTAGGGCCGATAGGTTAATTTAAGAAAAAAAATTGTTAATTATAAGTTAGATTTAATCATTTTTGTCTAGTTTTAAGTTAGTATTTTAAGTGATTAAAAAATAAATTTAAAAGTAAAGTAAAAAACACTTTCTGCCACAGCAGCAATATTCTCGGGTGTACGCACTGTTTTTGGCTTTTTACGCTTTGGTTTATCGATGAGGATGCCAGTTTCATTAACTTTTTTCACAAGATAACGAGCATACGGAGCTGACGGTGCTGCTCTTCTTCCAAAATCCGTACGCAATTTTCGCACACATTCTGCAACATGATTTTCAAGTAATGTCGCAATATTTCCCAGCGTTGTTCAAGCGTATACACAACCATATCCGTTCAGCGGAAGGATAAAATGAATTATCTGTCAAATCAGACATGAGCTAAGTGTTACTATTCACGAAATAAAAACGTTAGATGGCGGACCCGTTATAATGTCATTTAAATTATTCCCGAATTTATAATCTTTCCTCCAATAAGTGGATTCATTACATCAAATAAAAAAAGTTCTTTTACACATTTAAATCTCAAAACTATGCGTTACTTTTTGCTGTTCCCGTACTCAAAAATTAGAAAAAAAAGGGAGCTCATGACAGAAGAAAAGATTACCCCTGTTATTAAAAATCAGTTAACTGTCAGTTAGTCCGCACTATCATTCCATTCTGAGAGTAATGGCGTTTGTAAAAAAATCCATCTTTTTTTTTATCTGGATCTGTCAAAAGACCGATTTTGACAGTTGTTGTATTCCATTGGGAAAGAAAATGTTTTTTTTTTATCTTAGATCAATTTTGCAAATCTGGATTTTTCGGCAGATTTACCCCTCCTTGTACAAACACTATCCTCATCGATAAACCAAAGCGAGAAAAGCCAAAAACAGTGCGTACACGCGAGAATATTGCTGCTGTGGCAGAAAGTGTGCGTGAAGCGCCATCAACATCAATTCACCGTCGTTCTCAACAATTGAACTTTTCGGAGACATCATTGAGACGAATTTTGCATAAAGACCTTGGTACGGCGCCATACAAAGTCCAATTGGTTCAGGAGTTGAATCCAACTGACCGTCCAATGCGCTTTCGCTTCGCTAAGTGGGCCTGCGATCGACTTAGAGAAGATGCCGATTTTGCAAAAAAAATCATCTTTTCAGATGAAGCTCACTTTGATCTTGGCGGGTATAAAAACAAGCAATATTGTCGCATTTGGGGCACAGAAAACCCGCACGCATACATTAAAAAGCCGATACACCCAAAACGAGTCACTGTTTGGTGCGGATTTTGGTCCAGAGGCATAATTGGGCCATTTTTCTCCGAAAATGAGCAAGGAGTGGCCGTTACAGTCAATGGCGATCGTTATCGGGCCATGTTGAACGAATTTTTGTTCACAAAAATTGAAAAGGATATTGGCAACATTTGGTTTCAACAGGACGGCGCTACGTGCCACACAGCCGAAGCACTCGATGTTTTGCGTCCTGTTTTTGAAAATCGCATTATCAGCCGCAGAGCTGATGTCGTTTGGCCACCTCGGAGCTGCGTTTTGACACCGTTGGACTATTATTTGTGGGGCGCCGTAAAAGATAAGTGTTATACCGACAAGCCAGAGACAATTGACGCTTTAAAGGACAATATTCGTGAAGCCATTGGTGAAATACAGCTGCACACAATCGATAATGTGCTTAAAAATTGGACCGATCGTGTAGGCTACTGCATGGCCAGCCGAGGCAGCCATTTGAATGAAATTATTTTCCATTATTAACCGGAAGGATTGTATTTTCAAACAAAAAAAGAAATTTGAGAAACTATTCAGTAGTTTTTTTTATAGCATTTTCAAAAACAAAAAGTTATTTGAAGGACCCTTTATATAGATTCATTGTTATTTAATCGTTTATTGATTTTGCTAGTGATTTTAAACTTAGTTACATATATGTTCTGTTTTGTCCCACTGACAAATGCACTAAATGATGAGCCTGTGGATGCATATTATATGCTGTGGCAAATCTCTGCTCGTAGATGCTGCTTGTATTAAGTTCGCTACGACACAGATCTGATAGTGCTATAAAAAAAAAATACAACGCACTTGTGAGGGAGGTAGTTTCCCGAAGTACTCTGTAGTCCAATCCATTAACAAACATTCATTATCATTGTAGATGAATGTAAATAGTATCTGTTTACGTCTAGTCCAATTTTTAGACCCCCGCTCGTTTCTCCAGAATAGAGACATATTCCGAAAAATTGTAAGCTATCGAACGATGATTTTCAAAGGAGAAACCTTCCTCAACTACCCGACTAATAAAGGTCATGTACCTACATAACTTAAAAATTTTCAAAGTAAATCCTTACTGATTATGTGTCAAAATTTACGACAAAACTAATTAAAAAAAAAAAACCAAACTCTTTTAAATTTAAAGTCATGAATATTCTTCTCAAGGGTCTACACATGTCCCCAAATTATTTGCTTCACTTCCAAGGCACACACAGACACCACGACGACGCACGGTGACAGTTTGTCTCTGTTTAACTCGTCCCAGTAACACACATTCGAAATCGTCTTCAATTTCTTAACAGGTGTTTCTGTTTTTGTGTGTGTGTGTCAAAAGAACACTTTTGCTGTATACATTGCCATCGAATGAATGTTTCATCACAGTGAACTCTATTACAATGCAAAGGTTTCCTACCACTCCCATGTGGGTGCTTATATCCCCGTCACAATGCGAACAAACATGGAAAACTCTTTAGGCTTCTCATTAACATGTTTCCTGGTCGTAGGACATAATTATATTTTTTAAAATATGCACATTTAAGTGTTATCATGAGGTCCATAATAACGTCCTTAGAATTTCAACAAAAAAAAAATACAAAAATATAGAGTTCAAGGATAAAGACATGATTTCACATATATTTCCAACAGAAGCAATCCAAGTACTAAAACAACTGCAATCTGATTTTTGAAAAAAATATCCACGGTAATAGAATGTGTCTAAAAGATGTTACAGGGATTACTGGGAAGTTAGTGCAGCAGACAGGTAACAGTCTAATACACCCACCGATTAAACTGTTCCAAGAGATTTAACCTGCGTACCGTTCTTTGGTGGAAAGTTTTCTAATCAAACTATGGGCCGATAATCCGTTTTTCTGGCTTCTCTTTTCTGCCATAAATTTAATTGTGAGGTGTTATTTTTTTTTTGACCCTGAATCAACTTAAACAGCAACAGCATCATTGTAATTGCATTTGTTTACACTTTTTGCTTCTATCATACAGCCGCATCCTACAGGAGTATACAGGGTAGGTTGGAGTGAAATATTTACACCGCGCATTTTTTGCGTGCTAACAAAGTTGTTGGACTCCTTATTGGATTTAGAAGTCAATTTATTCAATCAACAAGTTTATTGCACGTTGTGGTAAGGTGTTGTTCGAACGCGATGATGGCACTTGTACCCTTGCGCCGCAATGTATGCAATCGTCACATTCGTCAGCCTTGTTGGCGGGGTAACTCTTTGTTGATTATGGGCCTAGATAACTTCAAATCAGTAAATTGAATGGAAGTCAAATTTCATCAAAAACGAGTCCGTTAATAGAGGTCTGTTCTTCACTAAGACCCATAATACTTTGTCCTTAAACCAGCCTCAATGATTGTTTTGGAACAACATGTAGCTCAGTCCTGAGTTCTTCAAGTTAAGGCAGAAAGAAATTTCTCATCATTCGTCACAATTCTGTAGCTTCTGTCGTGTACTGTAAACACTGGAATTTCTTTATTTTATATTTTTAAGGATATAGTCTCAACAACTAAATGTTGTGACTTTTTCATTAAGTTGCGCTGTCTTTGGCTGTATAAAGCCCATTACTAAAGGAAGAAAATATTTCATCCAACTCCCAATACAAGACTTACTTACACTTTTACCTAATTCATCTCCGTGAGTAGCATGCACTTCTGTACTTTCTTTTGAAAAGGCGAATTTATAAATAATTATTGCCGCTCCCTCTTTTCCTTCTCCTTCTTCCTCTTTTATTCCAGGTACTGCTGTTCCAGCAACAATTTAACTCCTCCTGGCAAAAACCAGGTCTTTCCACCTCTCCCTGTTTGTAGCTCGATACCTCAGCTGTGTCCACGATCTTAAATTTTCAGATTGAGCTTCCGTCAAAACAGTTGACCTCTATTTTGTTCTTGGCCTACCAACTCGCCTCACACCTTAAGGGTTCCATTGATAGCACTTCTTCGATATGTTTTCATCTGGTTTCTTCAGTGTATGGCCAATCCAGCGCCATTTTCTCTGCTTGATGTCAGCATCCATATTTTGTTTCTCCAGTCCTAAGCCACGATTCATTGTTGGAAATTCCTTCTGGCCACTGTGTCCTTGGGATGTAATGCAGACAACGATTAACAAAAGCTTGTAACCTGCTCGATATGTTTGCGAAGAAATCCTCCCACGTTTCACATCGGTAAAGCAGTACAGATTTAACATTGAATTCAAACAGTTTTAACTTAGTGCGAAGCGATATTTTGCTTGAGTCCCACACTGGAAGAAGGATGCCGAATGCACTACGAGCTTTTATCAGTCTTTTCCCGACATCGAGATCCGTTCCACCATCAATTGACGTCGGTTGATCTGCGTGACCTCCTCTTTGGTCTCCCGTCTCAAGATACCCAACTATTGTTGGGCTCGGCTATAGTGTGCATAATTTTTGTATTGTTGAGCCAGCCACCCCCCAATTATGTTGCAATGGATGACTCATTTTGTTAAGGGCACCAATGTTGTTTGTCATGAAACGAACAAAATGGTGATACCAAGTCAGTTGTTGCAGTTCTTAAGATCCCATTTCTTCAGTATTTTGACAACTACGTCCTTCCATTTCCTGGAAAGGTTTCATTCTCCCAAATCGCCTGAACAAGGGGAACTAAAATACAGCGCGCCGAGAAGCAGGATCCCTGTTCTTAGTTTTGCACTTGTTGGGCAGTTCATGTCAATTACCCTGGAAGACGTACGAATGCCCAGCAGTTGATGATTTGCATTTGTACTCAGGTCATCATTGAGCAGAGTACAAATTGCTCCTTCCGTCTTCGCAGTTGGTCTTCTAGTGAAACTAAATCTTGGGAAATTCAAAGATCTCAATCCCTTGATTGCCTCGGTACCGCTTCGAATCCAGCTCCCGTAAAAAAAAACAGAAGCGTTGCTAGTGGCTGGTGGTGATCACTTCCTGCGTCCGCACTTCTCTCATTGTTTACATCACAAAGTGATGATCGATTTGGTTTTATGTTCAACCACCAGGGGAGACCCGGTTTACTTTATGGCATGTCTTGTGTGGAAACACGATTCCACTTACCATAAGCTGTAGAGCGTTAAGTCAGCAAGCATATCGCCGTTGCTATTTCACTGGCTGAAGCCGTGTCTACCCATAAGGCGCTCGAGGCCTACGTGACGATAGCGATGCCGCCTTTCGGAACGTTGCTATATACCAAGTTTAAGTGAGCACAGAAAGTGGTTTATCCTGCCCTCTACTTACTTAATTGACAAACAAAAAAGAAATGCGGTCTAATCGGTCCGGTTGCTTTACATTCGTGCCAAATCGTAGTGGATTGACGTTTGCCTCCTTTCTTGAGTACAGGGCTCCCCGAAAATCAAAGTGGCTTCCCAAATGTTTAAAATGTTAGATTTGCAAAGAACATAAGTAATAAAATAAATACATTCCCTTTCACAATCGTTCCTTCTACAATCGTTAGGCTTTTAATTTTAAAGTGAGGTGATGGGTGAATTCATACTTTCTTGGTGGCTCCCCATTTACTTGAATGGCTCCCCACAATGGCTTGCACAACGGCGGACGCGGAACATCCTGTTTATAATGAATCCGAACGCCTGAGTTGAAATAAGTTTTTCTTGACAATTAATACTACTCGGATAATTTGTCAGATCTCAAGACGAGTGGCAGTTAAAAACATTTAGAAAATCAAACCCAGATCAGGCGAAACAGAGCCCCTTACATTCATGTGTCAAAGTTAACTTTGGCCTAACGTTAGCATTCGGGTTCTGTCGGTGTTACAAAGCTTGGCGCTGTTTATAAAAGCATCGGCTTTAATACGATCGCTAAAAATATTACAAAACAAATCGGTGTCTAGTTTCTTCACATTTAAGGAAGAAATAAACCCAACAATTTCCAAGACAACAATTTGGACTTAAAAATAAGCCCCTGAACCTGAAGGAATTTCGTCTATTGTACTCAAAAAATGCGCACCTGAACTTTAACCCGTTCTATGCAGATTTTTTTCCATGTCATATGAACAACAGGTTTTCTCCTACTTGCTAGAAAATGGTTCGAATCCAACCGACTCCCAAAAAAAGAAGAAAATGATTGCCTGAGAACTATAGACCTTTGCAGGTAATGGAAAAACCTGTTAATACCTGTTAGATTGTCTATTACCTAGAAAGGAATGGTTTGATAAGTGATCGACATTATGGGTTCCGGATGAAACGCTCAAATGCAGATTTGCTATCTATGGACATCTGCGATGGAAAATCATGCAGAATCGAGAGCTGTTGCCCTGGATAAGGATTTCGATGGATAAGGCTCTTGATCGAGTCATTCAAGTGGCTGCCTATGATGGCTTCACAGTAGGGCATTCTGTCACTCAAATTTTCCAAGACCTTGTTAATTGTTTCGGGCTATATTGGCCTTAAATGCTTTAATATTTTCCGGATTGTTGGCATAACATAAGTGTTTTACGGTTCTCCACAAAAAAGTCCAAAGGGGTCAAATCTCAGCTTCGAGGCGACCAATTGACATCGCCAAGACGGCTGATAACGAGATTTGGGAATTTGGTGCGCAAATGATCGATTGTGGCATGGCTATTCTGCATGAAGCAGAGGTCGTCCAAATTGATGTCTTCAATTTCAGTAAAAAAAAAATACGGTTAACATAGCTTTGTAATGACCACCGTTGATCGAAACGTTGTTCCCACCCTCATTTTCGAACAAAAAAGGTCCGCGCCAAACTGTCACTCTCTGTGGATGCATCGGCTGCTCGACAATAACGTACGGGTTTTCCGAGCCCCAGGGGCGGCAATTTTGTTTGTTAACGTAGCCGCCGAGATAAAAATGAGCCTCGTCAGAAAAGATGATTTTTCGCCCAAAATCGATGTCTAATGCAACCTGCTCTAATGTCAAAACTTCAAAGCGATAACGAAGCGGTTGGTTATACACCTTCAATTGCTGAGTCAATTGGACCTTGTAAGCGGTTAATCCGCGACTTTTGTGCAGAATTCTCCTCTGGCTAGTGCGTGAAATGTTGAGATCGATGGCGAGTTGATGCTTGATGTTCGTGAATTGAGTCTCACACTCTCGGCTACAGCACTACAGCAGCTGAGCCACATTCTCATCTGTGTGCACCGTACGAAGACGGGGACCATGAGTGTTGTCCACTAGCATACCAGTCTCACGAACTTTTTGCACAAACTAGCGTACCTACAGCAGGCGCTGTGGGTGCTTCATTTCGGCCAAAACTTCTTCAACTTACACAGCACTCACTTTGGAAATAAGTTTTCAATATTTCAAGCTTAAAGAGACTCATTTCGTTCCGCGGTGGTATGATATTGACTTTCTGTCAAGATTTCGAGGGGGAAACAGCTGTCAGTGCCAAAATAACCTATGTTTAAAAAATAAATCACTAGATGGCCTTGTATATAGAGAAATAATTCAGATTGACATATTGCTAAGTAAAAGGTTGAATCGCTAGCTGAAACGTTTGAGCCATTTCCATTTGTGCTTCCGTCTGTATGTAACCGATTACTAGACCCTAAATTTTGAAATAAGATAATGAAATTTGGTATAAAAGCTGGTTGTCTATGCCTTGAGTACAAGCGGCAACATTTTCAAAATCCACGCCACGTCGTTTTTGATGAATTTAAAAAAAAGTTTTTGAGGATGCCTAAGATTTTCTATATTTTATCCGCATAAAGTGTTTGGGCGTTTTCTTTAAAAAACACAAATTTTCAAGGAAACTCTAAAAAGTTTTGATGAAAATACTTCATAATATATAATATTTCATCTACAGATCATTTTAAACCAAGCCCACTTCTTAGGAATGTTTATTTTGAAGATGAGAGGGGATAGGGTATTAATTGATTCGCACAGCTGATTGCAGCATTCTCATACAATGTAAGCCAAAAGATGTTGTTTTGCTCTTCAGAATATCGGTTGTGGCTCTCGCAGTGTGTGCCGTTGCTCCGTCCTGTTGGAACCACATGTCCTTCAGTCCTAATTCGTCCAATTGCGGCAGAAAAAACTCGGTTAACATGGCCCTACAGCGCGCACCGTCCACTGTTGTCGTTTGACCAGCGGCGTTCTCGAAAAAAAATGGCCCGATGACTCCTCCAGCGTGAACAGCGCCCCATGCAGTAACTTTGAGAGGGTGTAATGGGTCCTCGTGCATTACTCGTGAATTTTCGGTGCCCCAGAAAAGATAGTTTGCTTGTTCACGTACCCGCTAAGGTGGAAATGAGCCTCATCGCTCATTATGATTTTGGTCGAAAAATCGTCCACTTCGTACTCGAGATTGAGGATGGCTTGGACGTAGGTTACAGGTTTGCCGGTCGACAGGTAGCAGCTGAATTGTTACAGACGAATTGTTACGCAAAAAATATACACGATTACTCCTCGTTCTTGGGGAGTGTATCGCTCCATGGCTTGTACACTTGTATTCTACATCAGTCTAGTCCACAAATCAATTCCAAAAACATGTAAAGATACAAAAACAATTGCACATTTGAAAAAAAAGTTGAAATTAATATGTTGCCATATATTTAGATAGATTATTCTGATATGGTCATTTCGTTGAATTCGAGTGTTAGTGCGATTAAGACAATTACTAGATAATATTGTACCCAATTGCTATCTGCAGTTTCTACATCAAACTCTGATTTTGTAATTACAAAAATGAAATCCAAAGTGAATGCCTACAGTTAATTAAATTCAAAAGCATTATTATCTCTAGAAGGCAATCCGAAAATTCTCTCTTAATTAAGTTTAAGTGTTATATCCTTAATTTGAAGAATTACTTTCTTACATTTTTTGGCCAAACATTTTCTAAAGTATTGTGTTAAAAGTTTGGGAAATAGAGCAATATCCCGTTAGTTTAACTTCAGTCGATTAAATGTTAACTACCTCTGTCATGTGTGGGTGTTTTTGAATTCTATGCATGTATGGGTCAGAAGAGGAATATATACTTGTCATCAACTTCTTGAATGGGTCAATTCAGAGGAATAGTTCAGTAATGCGTGTACTGAATTTTTATTTTTGTTCCACTATCAACTTAAAGTCTTAACATTAAGATTGAAACAATATTCGCTATGGAATATAGCTACTTACTTACTTAAGTGGTGTAGCAGTCCGGAATGAACCTGTGCCTCAACCAACATTCCTCTCCAATTAGCCCGATCCTTAGCTTACTGCTTCCAGTTGTCAAGATGGTTAAGGTCGGTTTTCTACTTGTTCGCGCCACTTAAAGTGAGGTCTCTACTGCGTCCGACGTCTAGCTGGGAATTGAAAACTCTGCGACCCGGAGTTTTTGTGTCCATTCGTTCTGCACATTTCGTATAGTTGATATTCGCATTCTTACCTTGGCTGCAACAAGGTCCGAGTCAATGTTAGTCCCTCACAATGTTCAGACATCAAAAATACTGGATTACATGTTAGATACAAAGTATGTCGTGAAAGTGTCGAATATTTTCGAAAAATCTATCATCTACGGCCTGCCTTATTATAAAGGATGTCCCATAATTCACGCAAAATTTGAATTTTGCGCCATTTAATCGTAATTTTTTTGACAATGAAAAGAAAGATAACAATGTGACAGCTGACAGTTCGGGGTTAGTAAAAATGGAGCGCTATACGAAAGAACAACGCATTTTCATTGTTGAGCAATATTTTTAAAATAATGAAGGTTTGTCAGCTATAGTCCGCAATTTTTGTACAAAATATGGCCGTTATAGTGGTTTAAAACCATCAACTGAATTGAGAATAATTGAACAATTCAGGGAGACTGGATCAATTAGTGATCTTAGGCATTCTGGGTTTCCTGTCACAAGTCGTTTAAAAGATAACATCGAAGCAGTTCGCGGGAGTATTGCAGACATTCCAAGAACATCAATTTGGCACCGTAGTCAAGAATTGGGTATTTCGAGAAGCTCTCTACAGCGAATTATCAAGAAAGACAAAGTCCAATTGACTCAAGAACTGAAGACTACTGACCATGCAGCGCAAAGAGAGTTCACTGAATGGATATTGGAACAACAACAAGTGGATGCTGATTTTTCGAACGAAATCATCTTCAGTGATGAAGCTCATTTTCATCCTGAGGGCTTCGTATTTTGGGGTTCAGAAAGCCTACGAGTAATTGTTGAGAATGAAAGTTTGAGCTGGAGCCATTACCGGACTATTCTTCCTCGAAAATGCGTCTGGTCAGGCAGTAACAATTAATGGTGTTCTTTATCGTGACAACAGTTTTGTTTACAACCATATAACTCCCCTTGAGGTTTTAAAAGTTATTGGTACATTAAAAAAATCAAATTCGTGTGGTGTTGATGGCATATCAAATTGTATTGTTAAAAGTATTGCGTGTTTCATAGTGGACGTGTTGGCAGATATTTTCAATCGTTGCATTTGCGAGGGTGTCTTTCCGGATGCACTTAAATGTGCAGATGTTATACCCCTCTTGAAAAAAGGTTCTCCTGTAGATATCGGTAACTATAGGCCCATTTCACTTCTTCCAGTCTTTAGTAAAATCTTTGAAAAACTTATAAAAAATAGGATAGTAAGTTTCTTAACTGGTACCAAGTTGTTTAATGTGTTTCAATATGGATTTCAGAAAGGTAAATCGACTGAAGATGCAATACTTCATTTTTGTTCTCAAATAATGTCAAATCTCGATAGGAAAAAATGTACGGCTGGTTTATTTATTGATATCACCAAAGCATTCGATATGGTTAACCATAATCTTTTGGTAATAAAACTGGAAAGGGCTGGTTTTCGTGGATTTATGTTGAATTGGTTCAGGTCTTATCTAGGAAATAGATCTCAAAGAGTCAAGATAGACAACGTTAGGAGTGAAGTAAAGTATTTTAATTTGGGAGTACCACAAGGCTCAGTTTTGGGACCCATTTTGTTCCTTATATACATAAATTCACTTCTTTCACTTAATTTTAAAGGCTCACCTACTGCTTTTGCTGATGATGTTGGGTTCTCGTATGGTTGTAACAGTCCCTTAGATCTGTCTTCCGATATAAACTTTGATCTACATTTACTGCGAAAATGGTTCGATAAACATAATTTGTTGATAAGCTCAAAAACCAAAATAATGTTTTTCAGTTTGTCAACGTTAAATAACTTGACAATAAATGTTAATTTTCATGCACCTGATAGTCAAAGATTTAAATTGTTTACTTGTAACTGCATGTCTGGTTGTTCTTCTCCCTCTTTTTGTAGAAGTCATATCTGTAGTAATAAGTGTTTTCTAATAGATAAAGTTGACGAATTCAAATATCTGGGTCTCATAATTGACTCCAAAATGAGCTTTTTGAAGCATACTGAGACCCTGAGGAATTATTTTCGTAGCACTCTCAGACACTTTTATTATTTGCGTAATATCTGCTCCAAAATACTCCTTAAAACGATCTACTATGGGATTTTCCATTCCAAATTACAATACGGAATTGCTTGTTGGGGAGGTGTCTATTTTAATAAATTGTATCCCTTGTTTACCCTGCAAAAATATGTCTTAAGAAAAATATGCCAAAAGTCCAGAAGATATCATAGTTTTCCCTTGTTCTGTGACATGAAAATCCTTCCAGTCCGCCATTTGTATTGTTTTAAGGTTTTGAAGACTTTCTTTATGAAGTCTGGTAATCGTAATTTCCGACTGATTTCAACTCATAATTTACGTGGAAATTTTTCTAATATGTTATCTGTGCCCACTTTTCGTACCACTGCCTATCGTAATTTTTATTCCATTTCAGCATATCGATTTTTTAACAAACTTCCTCAGCAAATCAGAGCTATTTCAATGTCTGGTATGTTTATTAAACAAGTAAAAATGTGGCTGTTTACTTTTAACAGTTCTTGTCTTGAATCTTTTATTACTGATCATCTTGTTTAGTCTCACTACTTATGTTCTGGTTTAACTTAATTTGACTTACTTATTTATTTATTTACCTAATTTAATTTATTTATTATTGTCAATTTAATTTATTTGTTTATATATTTTTACATTTTATAGCGCTTAACAAAAATTGTCTTCTTAAAATATTGTTATGATTTCACTTCATGTTTAAATTGTGTAATTTTTCTCATAGGGTCACCCCACACAACTAAATTCAATTTTATAACGTAAAAGTCCCATGAGGGGCATTCTATACTATTTTTTCATTATTATATGATAAAATACATAATGTCGTCACTTTTTTCTTATATGTATATATGTATTCATATTTAAGCTCAATTTTGTATTTTATAAATTGTATATCTTTAAGAAAAATAAATGTTATCTATCTATCTGATTGCCCAGTTTTTAGTGCCTAAATTACAAGATGTGTGTGACCAACATGTGGTTTCAACATGTGGTCCCAACAAAATGGTGCCATATAGCCAGAGAAACAATTCAGTTACTGAATGTGTCATTTCCTAATGGTATAATCGGCCGATTTTTTTAGATCAGAATTGGCCACTCAGATCTTGCGATTTAACGCCATAGGACTTTTTTTGGTTTTTTTTTTTTTCAAGTCAAAGGTCTACACAAATAAGCCTACTACCACAAACTCCTTGAAAAGGGAAATTGGGCGGTGTATTAATGAAATTCAGACACATTTACACGAAACGGTCATAGAAACTTTCAATTAAAGAGTACTTGACAGCGAAGCCGTGGTGGCCATTTAACCGATGTGCTATTCCATACATAAACCCAATCTGTATATTCTATGAATCAATAAAAAAATTAGGCTTTCTAATTGAAAATCCCTACCCAAATAATATTTTGCGTGAATACTGGGACACCCTTTACTTTTAATAAAGCTGTTGTGCAGCTTGCTATTTGTAGAAAGATACTCACGAGTCTGAGAGCTCATTATCTGTTACAAGATTTTCGAAAGAAATGGTAAAATTACGATCGGTCTCTGCTCATCCATACCGGCAATTTTAAGATTTTTTTAACTTTTGAAGATCCTCTTAGCTGGAGCATTATTATCCATTCACATCTTGGTACAGCTCATAGAGTTCGCGGTTCTATCTTCTCCTCCATTCGCCCTCCTCGTGCAGAGGACCAAAAATCCGCCGAAGTATTTTTCCTTAGAAGGAGCCCAGCACTCAGCACTCAGCGCCATAAAGCAGAACTGACAGGACAACGGTTTTGTAGAGCACACATTTAGTCCTTTGAGTTAGGAGTTTTGAACCCAGTTGTTTCGCCAAACCGAAGTAGCAACGATTTCCTAGGGTAATTCTTCGACGGATCTCCACTAGGTTGTCATTCGTGGAGTCTATGTTTACACCGAGGTAGGTGAACTCATTAACTACCTCGAAATTGCTGCTATCAATAGTGACGTTTTGTCCTAAGCCGTGGATTGATGCTTGTTTGTTTGTGGATAGCATGTACTTGGTCTTGTCCTCATTTACTTCAAGGCCAACGGATTTAACCTTTTCTTCAATCGCCGTGAACGCTTTTATCACGGCACGCTGGAAGCGACCGATGATGTCAATATCGTCAGCCCAGCAGTTGGACGGACCTGTTGAAAATAGTGACTTCCGTGTTAACACCTGTCCTGCGCACTGTCTGCTTCAGTACGAGATTAAAGAAGTCACATGACAGCGCGTCTCCTTGCCGAAATCCGGTGCATGTTTGGAACAGTTCGGAGGAGCTACTTCCAAACTGCACGTTGCAGCGTGTGTTTTCCAGAGTCACGCGACACAACTGAATTAGTTTTGGCTTTGATGTAGATGAATAGATGGTGAGTTTCGGCTTGAAATTCGTTGGTCTTTTCTGGGATTTGCTTCAGTGTGAAAATTTGGTCTAGAGTCGATCTGCTGGGCAGGGAGCCACACTGGAACGTGCCGATTAGTGTATTGCAGAACGGTTTTAGACGATCACACAGCACGTTGGATAGGATCTTGTATGCGACATTAAGCAGGGATATGCCTCGATAATTCTTGCAAGAAATTGAATATCCTTTTGTGTAGATCGGGCATGTTTTTTTCCACCCTTACTTGGTTGATGATTCGGTGCATGCTCCCTACAAAACCACTACTATATTTAAAAAGCTCCGCTGGTAAGCCATCAGAATCTGCGGCATTGTTGTACTTGCCACTCCAGGAACGATGTTCGCAAGTTTTACTAAAGTGTAAAACGTCAAAGCCAAGGATACAAGGCTCGAACAGAATCCTGTCGATATGAACAAGGAAATATCGTAGTTGAGACACAGTCGATGCTGAGGATATGGAAGAACCACTTCTGCAGACTGTTAAACGGCGATGACGAACAACATTCCGCTGTCAGGCAGATCGAACCATTTAATATTGGCAACGACAGCGAAAACTGCCAACCACCCGACCTGAGTGAAGTGAGGATAGCAATATCTAAACTCAAGCTTAATAAGGCCTTCCCGCTGAGCTTTATAAAGCAGGCGGAGATGACTTGGTAAGCAACATCCACCAACTCATAAGCCAAATCTGATCGGTTGAAAGCATGCCTGAAGAATGGAACCTCAGCATCGTTTGCGCGATCCACAAAAAAGGAGACCCTCTGAACTGCGCCAACTACAGAGGCATAAGTCTACTCAACATAGCTTACAAGATCCTATCTGCCATAATATGTGAACGCTTGAAACCATTTACCAACAACCTGATCGGCCCTTATCAGTGTGGTTTTAGGCCAGGAAAGTCCACAATCGATCAAATTTCCACACTTCGGCAGATCCTGGAAAAAACCCAAGAAGTCCAAAACGATACCCACCACCTATTTATCGATTTCAAAGCCGCATACGACAGCATTTATAGAGACGAACTATACCGAGCCATGTCTAGTTTTGGTATACCGCCCAAACTCGTCCGTTTGTGTAGGATGACGATGGACCACACCGACACATTCGATACCAAAAAAGGATTTAGGCAAGGCGATGCGCTGTCATGTGACTTCTTCAATTTGATTCTTGAGAGGATTGTGCAAAACTCCCGAGCCAACACCAGAGGCACAATTCTCCAAAAGTCGGTGCAACTACTAGCATACGCTGACGATATTGACATCATTGGTAGGACTCAACGTGATGTCATAGCCACGTTTGCTAGTATAGAGAAGGAAGCGGCAAAAATGGGTTTAGCAGTAAATGAGGGTAAGACAAAGTATATGCTGTCATCACGAAAGGACTCACAACATCGACGAATTGGACAGAACTTCACCATTGACAGATTTAACTTTGAGGTAGTACGGGACTTTGTCTACCTCGGCTCCGCTATTAACTCTGACAACAACATCTCGTCAGAAATCAAACGAAGAATTACTCTTGCCAATCGCTGTTTCTTCGGGCTAAGAAGGCAATTTATTAGTAAAGCCCTCACTCGAACTACTAAGGAGATCCTGATCATCCCAGTCCTGCTCTACGGCGCTGAAGCATGGACTGTATCAAAAGCGGATGAAGAAATCCTTGGTCGATTCGAGAGAAAAATTCTTCGAAAAATCTTCGGTCACGTTTGCGTTGACGGGCTATGGAGACGAAGATTCAACCACGAACTATACGAGCTGTACAGCGACATACCCCTAGTCAAAAAACATCGCATTGGACGTTTAAGATGGCTAGGACATGTAGAATGAATGGACACCAATACTCCGGCTCGCAGAGTCTTCGATTCCCAGCCAGACGTCGGACGTAGTAGAGGAAGACCTCGCCTTAAGTGGCGCGCACAAGTAGAAACCGACCTCAACCAACTTGGAGTGCGCAACTGGAGGCAGTTAGCTAAGGACCGGGCTAATTGGAGAGGCATGTTGGTTGAGGCCCAGGTTCATCCCGGACTGTAGCGCCACTTAAGTAAGTAAGTAAGTAAGTAAGTTCTTCTATACTATGTGGTGGAACTAGTTCTTCATTGACTGGACGTAGATTCGCTTCTTGCCCTATCACTCTCTCTACATGATGTCTATTTATAAGCTGTTGCAAATGCTCCTTTAACACATCTACTGTTGCCTGCGCTTCGGTGACTAGGTTTCCGTCGCTGTCTCGAAGAGCCTGCGTTCCTGTTTTGTAACCAGCAGCCAGTTGTTTGGATTTTTTTATTAAACCTCCGGATGTTGTTACGATCACGCGACTTTTCGATCTCCTTGAGCTGAGAAGCTGCATAAGGCCTCTTCTTTCTACGCAGGTTCTTCTTTTCCTCCCTTCTCCTAGCTCGATACTCTTCTCTCGCTGCCCTTGTTTTGCGGTGCAGCGCTTTTTTGTGTGCATCTTCTGTTCCCTTTTTCTTGTACACGCATTCATCATCATACCACGGTTTCTTTCTCGGGGGTGGCTGGTACTCTACAGTGGTTGCGGCTACCTCCTTGATGATGTCGCGATACTGGCACCACTGATTGTTGGCGTCGGTGGTAGTTGAGTACACAGAGGAGAGTTTCATACTCAGGCGCTCGCTGTATAGGCTCCGCTCCAGGTGTGCTGGGGCATCCAACGTCGAATTTCTTCTTCTGGACAATTCGCAGCTTCTTCTCGTTGGACAGTCGAGCTCTGAATTTAGCCGTGACAAGAAAATGGTCAGAGTCGACGTGTGCCCCTCGGAATGTGTGCACCTCGAGGATGTTGGATGCGTGCCTCGCATCGATTAGCAACCTAGTGCTACTTATCACCGTATTCCGAGCTGCTGCAAAATCTGTAAGTCGGTAGCCGTTGTCTGCTGTCGTTTCGTGGATTCTGTGCTTACCAACTAAACCGCCAAAGATCTTTGCCTTTCCGACTTTACCATTGAAATCCCCGAGTACAACTTTTACATCATACTCCGGACAGGCTCCGTAGGCTCCATCCAGGAGGTCATCAAACTCCTCCTTGATGGGATCTTCAGCCTCGTCCATAGGAGCGTGTGCACATATTAGGCTTATGTTTTGGAACGTTGCTTTAATTCGGATCACAGAAAGGCGATCACTTATCTGCTTGAAATCAATGACTTTTGTCCTAAGCCGATTTTCCACGACGAATCCGCATCCTGATACATGCAATCTTTTGTTGCGGCTGTAATATATGTCGCAACTTTTTCTCTATATTATACCTGATCCTATCCATCGTATCTTCTGGATTGCGGGTTTATCAGGCTTGTACCGCGTCAGGACAGATTCATGTTTTTGAGTAGCACTCAGGGTGTAGAGTGTTCGTACATTCCGGGTGCATACTCTCATATCGTAGTCCATTGACGTTCCGGGTCTTCTTGCCATATGAAGAGTTTCATTATCCGTGGCTGGTTGTATCTCTCTCATGACTAATAGTTTTTTCCCATATGATCGGGAAGTAACCCCACAACCCCCAACCTGGGAGGCCAGGCCCTTGTTTTGACCCTAGGACAAGGGGGCGAAAATACCGATATCAGTAACCCATTTTGAGATATGAGTGCTGCCGTTGACCCATTGAGGGCTCCTCCGCCTCCAAAACTATCACGCAGATGACGTAAAAATGAGATTTAGATTGATCAGTGGAGTCAGCAGTGGACCCAGGTGTGATTTTTTTATTTAACTCATTGCAATCTCGAAAATTTTTGTGTTTTTCAGTTTAATTATTCTTCCCAGCAACCATAACGCTAGTCATCAAGAGTCCACGTCAGAAATGGATAATTGGTCGCTTTATCTAGTCAAAAATCATCCAGGAGCATACTCTTGTCCTTGCAAAATGGGTATGTTTTCATTAGGGCTGTATACTGAGCAAACACGAATTTTACATTCCGGTCTCGAAGTGTCAAGAAAACATGTCGGCGACTTACCTATTTATTCCTGTTATCCCTCATCTAACAATTCTACCAATTCTCAAAAACAGAAAGCCTTCCAGTGGGTCGAAAAAGACCGTATTTGTTGGTTATCCCTTCTTTTATTTGTATGAAATCATCCACATTTTGTCAGCACAGGTATACCAGTTCTAATTCGCCTTATAGGTTTCATCTGAGACACCGTATCATTTATATCTAAATATCTTGGTCATTTCGTTCCTCTCTTGTCTGCTCCTCCAAGACTTTCGAAAAGGGTCGAATGTGATCATCAAATACTGCATACCAGACATTCTCCGTTCGTCTAGTGAAAAATAGAACTAGATGGGTCTCTCAGCTAAGTGAAAACCCTCCACGAAATGTAATCGTATTGGCTACCCTTTGCCCTGAAATAACAAAAACATCTGTCTGCAAACATTTCGCACCATCCAAGAGTTATAATGGACTCCCTTTTTATGCCCAAATGGATGTCATTTAAAGATTCACCCGCACAATCGATTGTCAATGTGTGATGTGATTAGCCCTCGGGCGTTTATCTAATTGATTCATACACCAAATTGGCATCCCTTTACATTATCATCAATATGTTACCACCAGGACTGCCCTCGTACCCATCGAAGGATATGAAATATACCAACATTTCCAAATTAATAAGCACTCCAGAAAGGCGTCCGCCTTGAGCGACATATTCAATTGTGGTGACAGTTACAAATCTTTTCGCCTTTCATTGTTGCTACTACTGGTGGCCGTCTTTTTATTTATTAGCATATTAGTTCAAGAACAACAACCTTTATTTTTCCTCAATGTATGCTTAGGATTTTGCCAATGGGGATGGGGCTGGAACGGTCATCAATGATATTCTCTGTTAGCCTTTCATCACTATGATTCGCATATGTATACTGGTCGTTCCAGGGATGATTAGGAATTCACATGATTTCTTGTCCCTAACCCATCGAGCACAAAAGCAAAGTGTCGTTTATGGTAAAAAGGTCTGTTGAAACCCTCCGGGCGCTATGAACTTCGTATATGGGTGAACTTTTGTTGTGTACCGTGTGGGAGGCTTTTTTGTTTGGGTGGATTTTTGGGAAATATTTTGTTTCTAACAGTAAGGGAATGTTTTCATTTCCCATATAAGAAGACATTATGCAAAATATTCTGTGATCCTAAAAGTCTGGCTAGGCTTAATATTGGTTGAAGGCTACAGGTAAAGTGCAACCTAGCATATGAACTTTGAAAATGTAATTTCAATCATTTTTGTGCGTCCAAATGCAAACAATTGGTCTTAGAGAGTTTTATTTTTTTTGTCGGTAGTAAATATTAAATTAGTTTATAAAGTATAAACAAATAAATTAAAAAAAATATGACATATGGTGATATCGAAGAAAAATTCAATAGAAATGTTTTTCTCCAGTCATATCATTTATGCTCATACATGCCTGTATTATCCAGGGATGGCAGAAGTGAAAAAAAAATTATGTTGGTACTGTTTTCGTCATGATATTCATGAGATACTGACAGTTTATTACGTTTCAGCCATACCAGGATCTTATCAAACAAATTCGAAACAAAATATCGAAAAAAAAGTGGCATCTAATAGAGACTTTCGAATTTTGACAATTGGTAGAGGCCATAATGTTGTTGAAGCTACAGCAGTCAAATTAGCTGTCATTGATTCAGCCTGTTTTGCCAAATCACAATGGATGGAGATAGCGTTCGGGCAACGTTTCACGCACTTTGCCCATTTTACGCCATAACCGTCCGACCGAGGAGACTATTCGCAGTTTGGTGGATAAATTTGAGTCTGCTGATGCAGTTAACGATAAACCAATATCCGTTCGTCTACGAATCTGAAGATCTGCCGAAAGCATAGCCGCTGTACGTGAGATTGTGCAGGAGTATCCGATGCAGTCGATTTCGCGTCGCTCTCAAGAACTTGGCCTTTCGCAGACCACAACTTGGCAAATATCGTGTCATGACTTGAGCCTGCACCCGTACAAAGTTCAACTAATCCAGGAGCTGAAGGTAAATGACCATAGACAACGACGTGTTCGCTAAATAGACTCTAAGGAGTTGGAAACCACCCCAATTTTTATCGAAAAATCATCTTAAGCGATGAGCACCATTTCTAGATGAACGGTCGTGACGTCAACAAACGATTGGGACGATACCAATCTACATGAGATCCACCAGCGTCCAATGCATCCTGAAAAAGTCCTTGGTTTGTGTGGAATTTGGGTTTATGGAGTTATCGGTCCATATTTCTTAAAGAATGACGTTGGCCAGTATAGCACCATCAGCGACAAGCGCTATAGATCGATAATTACCAACTTCTTTTGGCCTGAATTGGATGATATAGACACCAAAGATATGTGGTTTCAACAGAACGATGCTACGTGTCACACAGCTCACGCCACATTGGAAATTCTGCACAAGCGATTCGAGGGCATGGTCATCTAAAGTGGAGATGATGTGAACTGGCCACCAAGATCTCGCAATTCGACCCCGTTAGACTTGTTCTAGTGGTAATTTCTGAAATCTATGCCATAAAACACGTATGTCCTCAAAGCAAACATAACCCATTCCATCGTCCAAATTCAGCCAGATTTATGCGCCATACGAATAAAATATCAGTGATCGTGTTTCATCGAGTGCAGACGTTTCTTACTCGTACATCTTACATTGAATTAAAATTGTGCTATATTGACATATACTGAGTTAAAATGCCATCTAAATTATGTGGTTCATGTTGTTCGGAAATTATAGATTCTAACTACATTCAATGTGAATATTATTGTAAAAAAAAATATCATAAAAAATGTGCAGGTGTATCCGAAACTAACTTTAAAGTTCTGATCACCGATGCTAATATGGTGTGGCGATGTAATTCATGTATTGTTTCTCGCCAAATTGAGAATTCATTGTTGGATAAATTTGATAAACTAACAATTGAATTTAAAGATCTTAAAGATGTCTAAGAATTCGAATAAAATAAAAAAAGTCAATGTTACACCGGGCCAGTGTCCCAAGGGACCTGTATCAAGTGACACTCAAAACAAATTCGAAGAAAACAAAAACTATTCTTCGGAATCTAGTGAAACTACCGAAACTGTCACCGCCCTTGCCACTGCCCCCGCCCTTGACTCTGCCCCCACCATTGCTGCTGCCACTGTTCTTGTCCCTGACCCGACGAACGATCTTCGGAAGGGAAGGCCTCTTCGTATAATTGGAAATAACTCTTCGACTCTGCTTGAAGGAGTCTCTACTCCCAATATGAAATGGCAGCATTTATCTCACCTCGATTTATTGCCAATGCCCTGGAAATTTCGCCGAATCTCATTAAATGCATAATGCTAGCAAAGAGAGGTTCTGATATTTCATAACTCTCTTTTCTTTACAAACAAATTATGCATGCTTCGATTTGGCCTACTGGAGTCCATGTGAGGGAATTTCTATATACAAACTCCAAAAAACGAAATGCGACCAATTCCACCAAAACCATCGATAAATTCTCAATAGAAATCCCAACGACAAAACCTGTTTCTATTGATTTTGCGTATTCTAAAGCTTACGATTGCAGTCCTATAAGAATATATTTTTTTGTTTCATATATAACTCCAAGGTCAAATTTAGATATCTATGCTTCTCATATTAAAAACTCCCGCCATCGTGCAAGAAGTACACACGCACACATGAATGGTTGTGAGAAAGCTAGGCCCTGGGTACTAACGAGCCTGTTGCGCCAAAAATTTGTATTTTTTTTTTGTATGAGAAGGCTACAGCGGATTGTAGCGGATCGTTTAATACCCTATTCCATCCCATCCTTAAAATTAATATCCCCAAAATGTGGTCTTTATGGTCATAAAGTATTGAAATTGGCGTTGTCACAACATATTGTTCAGAAGGTTTATAAAATTCTTTTATGGTTCGACGAAAAACAACGTTTTTCTATTGCATATGCCTTTTTTGTAAGAAAACTCCCCCAAAAAGTGGGCGTGGGTTACGAAATGTTTATATTAATACTACCAATGATTGTGCATCAAATTTTTTTGGAAAATTTTAAAATTTGACCAGAAAACGTTTTTTACAAAAAATGCCCCCAAAAAGTGGGCGTGGCAAAAAACTTTATTTTGACGAAATATAGATATTACGATTCTCTAAATATGCTCCTCAGACACTTTTTTTAAAATCCTTACGGTTTGGCCAAAAAATACGTTTTACGGATTACATTGGCATGAATAATTATTTGAATACGATCAACTGGTGTTTGGTCTTGTGTTATCAGGACGTATCCAGTAATTATAACAAATTTCTTGAAGTTGTATATAATGCCTTTTCCAACTTTTTACCAGCTAAAAGGATTAAAAAGAGTTGTAAACCTATTTGGTTCAATAAGAGCGTTTAAAAAATGCAATGCTAAAATTACAGAGTAAGAGTAAGATCGATATTGGATGTCGAAGCGAATATTGTCGTTTACGTCGTGAATATGACTACCTAAACAATTTCTTGCATAGACAGTATGTATTGTCGTTAGAATCAAAGATTAAAACCAATTCGAAGTGTTTCTGGCAATACATAAATTCTAAACGAAAATCCCTTGGAATTCCGTCTTGTATGTAGGGATGAATCGATACAAATAAATACAAGTACATACTCGATGCTTTTGATTCGATACCAAGTATTTTGGTAATCGATACCTTTGGTTGCGATACCAAGTAGGTATCGTATAAAAGTACTTGCATCGAATGAAATATTGCACTTTGACTTAACACGCAACCTAGTTTCACACACATACTCAATGTTCATGCAATTTTGTATTTCTCTTAGCACAAAACAGAAATCACACAGTTTCCTCACACACATACGAATTCTTGCATTACTTAAACACAAACACCACGCATTTTATCTCTTTTACGCACACTCTTACAGCCTTTATGAATTCGTTTACAAAATGGAATTAACTAAACGCATTCCTAGAGAGCTTTTATCTAAAGTCGTTAATTCTAAAGTCTTAAATCGTTTGTCAGTGGTGAGTTTGGTCGCTTTTGTTCAATCGTTTATTAATAAATTATTAAAAATGAGCCCGCCAACTTCAGAAATATGGTTATATTTTACGAAAAAAAAACTAAAGTTGACGCGACTTGCAAAAGATGCTTTAAAGAAGTAAAATACTGCGGAAATACTTCCAATTTGCACAAACATTTGAGGAGCCACCATATAATTTCAACAAAACAACACGTATTATCAAAGTAAGTTAATTAATCAGTTTTTTTTTGCATTTTGTATTTATAAATTTATATTATATTAAGGCGACTACAGAAAGAACTTTCAGATCCTGATTATTCTGCAAATCAAATGTCCCAAGATGTAGATTCGCCGGCTTCAACGTCATCTGCAGCGATTGCAACAGAAGAAGCAGCAGAAGTATACGCCGAATCTTCTGGAAAAAAAACAAAAGTGTCAAGACGAAGAATACAACGCCATTAAGTCTTCATTCAATAGAATTATCTGTCATAGGGGTAACAGATGCAAAATTTGAACAAGTACAACTTTATAACTTTTTTGTTTCTTATTTAGATGGAGGATCAAAGTGTGAAAAACTAACACTGGGTATTTTATTTTTCATATGCAAAGATATGCGTCCCTTCAACGTTGTCGAAGGAGAGGGATTTTTGAGACTTATGAAGGAAGCTGCACCTTTGTATAAAGTTCCTTCTAGCACATATTTAAAAAAAGGCTTGCTGAAAAATATGAAGTGACGGTATTACAATATAAGACAAAAATTTAAAAAGCTAGTGATTTTTGTGTAACATTGGACATTTGGACAGAGACTATGCAAGAAAAAAGTTTCTTAGGCGTAACATTGCATTTCATTGAGGGAACTTCGCTTGTAAATTGTAACATAGCTACAAGAGAGCTAAGTGAAAGTCACACAGCCGATTACATCAAAAAAATCTCAGAAGACATCTTAAGTGAATGGAAAATCCCGATCGAAAAAATAAGATGTTTTGTAACAGACAATGGAACAAACATAGTCGCAGCTATAAGGAATTTAGCTTCCGGGAAAAAAACATCTACCATGTTTCCCACATACAATAAACCTGATCGTCGAAGCTGGAATAAAGAATGATTCAATCAAACCTATAATAACGAAGGTATTTTTGTTTCTCGAGTTTTTTCCCCAATATTTTAATACGAAATTCTGTTTTTTTGTTAGATAAGAACCATCGTGAAATGGGTAAAAAATAGCGTTAGGAACTCCGATAAACTTCGTAAGCTTCAAATTATTTCTGGAGTTTCTGAAGGTTCCACGAAAAAACTTTTATTGGATGTGTGCACACGATGGAATTCATGCTATTATATGATAGAAAGATTTTTGGAACTTTCCAAAATTTGTTCTGACCTTCTTCTTGATGATTGCCCTGAAATGCTGAATAGTACAGAAATCGAAATATCCAAGCAATTAGTGAAGTTACTAAAGCCTTTTGAATATGTAACTAAAGAATCCTCGGGTGAAAAGTATACTACTGTCTCTCAAATAATTCCAATGCTGAACTGTTTGGAAAAAGAATTAAAAACATTCTCTTCAAATTATGATAGTGTGAACTGTGTGCATAAAATCGTATACACAGAATTGCATCGCAGATTTCAGAATATCGAATATAATGAAAACGTAGCATTAGCAACGTTGTTGGACCCTTGGTTCAAAAACATACATTTTCGAGACCCCAGTGCTTGTGGAAGAGCCGTCCAAAAGCTAAACGAACTTGTTAAAGCAGATATGTCCATTTCTAGTAGTGACTCAGATATCGACGAAACGCCAGAAGATTTCGATTTTTGGAAGCATCACAAGGCACTCGTAATTAATCAGAAAAGAAAAAAAACGTCTGTTAAAAATGATTTCGTTTCATCATATTTGTCTTCTCCTGTTTCTTCTAACGTGAAATCCAATCCACTCGAAGAGTGGGAAGATATGAAAGCATTTTTCCCTTCTTTATATAAACATGCAAAGATGTTTTTGGTGGTTGTTGCTTCGTCAGTACCTTGTGAAGGATTGTTTTCCAAGGCGGGGCAACAATCAGCAAAACCAGAAACCGATTAAGTGGAAAACATCTAGAAAAACTGATGTTTTTAGGAAATATTCCACAAAATGTATTTTATTCTTCTGAAAAATAAAAACTTGAAAAATTAATGATTGTGTTTTAATCTGGAATTTTCATTCGATTCAAGTAGGTATCGATACTTTTCATCCGATACCCGAGTACTTTCGATACTTTTTTTCGATACTAGTATAGAGTACAAGTACTCGATACCTTGAAGGTATCGTTTCATCCCTACTTGTATGAAGTACAACGGTGCCGAGAGTAGTGACCTCAAAACTATATGCGATCTATTCGCCACGTTTTTTCAATCAAATTTTAAGGTCAATTCAGTTAATCAAGAGATTAATTGCAATATTGCGGGCATTATTGATATGGGAGATATTTGTTTATCAGAGGATGAAATTAGTTTAGAATTCGATTGTTTAGATAGAGTAGTGTTAACATGCCTCCCGATAATATTCCTGCGATATTTTTGAAGAATTGTAAATCAAATCTATTAAAGCCTCTTCTATCTATTTTCAATTTGTACCTAAGTAAAGGGGTTTTTCTTGACTGTTGGAAGTGCTCATACATAACTCCAATTCACAAATCAGGTTCTAAACAGTCTATTGAGAACTATAGACCTATTGCGAAACTTCAGTTAATACCGAAAATGTTTGAATCACTTGTCAAGAAAAGAATGTATGAAGCTGTTAAAGAAAATATATCACCATTTCAACATGGATTTGTTAGTGGGAAATCCACAGTCACTAATGTAACACTATTTACGAATTTCTTTATTAATTCAATTGAAAAGGGAAGTCAGGTAGATGTTATTTATACTGACTTTTCAAAAGCGTTTGATAGAGTTAACCACTTAGTATTGCTTAGAAAGCTCAAGTCCTTGGGTTTCCATTCTCAATTGTTAAACTGGATCAAGGGTTATTTGACAAGTCGTGTCCAATACGTTAAAATTGATTCAACAATGTCTGAATAAATTTCAAATGTCTTAGGGGTACCTCAAGGAAGCCATTTGGGTCCTCTATTGTTTTTGCTGTTTATCAATGACTTACCTCGTTGCATTCTTTACTCCTTTTGTTTGATCTTCCCAGATGGCTTAAAGATATATAAAGTAATAAAATCCATTCTGGATTGTGATCAACTTCAAATTGATTTAGATAACTTATCTAAATGGTGTGTTTCGAATGACCTTTCTTTCAATATTAGAAAATGCTGCATACAATCATTTTCAAGATCATTCTACCCAATTGTTATCAATTATAATATTTCTGGTGTAGATCTCGACAGAGTTTATAATCATAAAGACTTGGGAGTTATATTTGATTCTAAATTAGACTTTAAGTTGCACGTAGATTATATTATCTCTAGAGGCAACTCCATGCTTGGATTTCTATGTAGGAACTCAAAAGACTTTAAAAGTGTCCTTATACATTAAAATCTCTTTTCGTAAGCTTTGTTCGTCCTGTTTTAGAGTACTGCTGCGTGGTTTGGTCTCCATACTACAAAAACACTTCGAATAGGATAGAATGGATACAAAAAAGATTCACAAGATACTCGCTTCGACAACTCAATTGGGCTTTTCCTCTGCCATCATACCAAACTCGATGTAATTTAATGGATATAAAATCTCTTGAATCTAGGAGGATTTATTATCTGATATCACTTGCGAGAGATGTAATAACGGGACCCATAAATTTTCCTGCTTTGTTAGCGTTGTTTAGGAATTACACTCCAGCTCGATGTCTAGACCTAGGGCTAACAACTTTTTTTTCATCCCACATCATTTGACTTATTATGGTTGCAATGAAGCTATTACTAAAGCTTGCCATTACTTTAACAAATATGCTGATGTAATCCACCTCGATTGCACAAGAGAATTATTTAAAAGAGAAATTATGAATATTATTTTACTTGATTAATTTAACGAATAAATAAATAAAAAAATAAATAAAAAAAAAAAGATTCGATGGTATCTCACCCACACTTTGTATTTAAATTTAAATATAGGAGGCTCTAAATGAATCAATATCGCGCCACAAATGTTAGTATGTGTGATTAATGGTGCAGTGCAATAACCCTCGCGGGCCAAATTCCCGAAAAAATGGAAATACCCCCACTGGGCTTATTTCCTTTTTCGAAATGAAAATAACTTTCGCCACATAAAAGCATTAACACCCGGCTGTTATTCAATTTGAAATTGGCGTTCTATTCAAAACTCTCAAAGAAAGCTAATTATAAACCCAAAAATTTTGGGGAAAAAACGTGAATACAAAGAAATTTAGCGTACACCCAATCTCGCAAGTAACAGTAAGCCTAAGCAAGAGGTTGCACCCATGCTGCCCCTTGCAACCCCCTGCTTGGGCTCTCTGTTGGGTTTTGGTTGTGTGCGAGTTCGGGTGCATAAAAAGGATATAAGCCCCACAGCCAAAAGGCATTAACAACCGCGGGGCTTATTTCCATTTCGAAAAAAAAAATTTCCTTTTTTTGGGAATTTATCCCCATGTGACTTAGATCCGCTGGGTTTTTTGCACTGCACCGTGATCAATAGTGAAGCAAGCTAATACGGAGACATAAATCATGGCTCAAGCTTGTTCATGACAAGACAAGACATGATATTTTTGTAATTCTCTGTTCATTTTACGTCTTTCTATTGCTGTTATACGGAACCTGTAACCCGTGGTTGCCACAGGGAGGTAAAATAAGCCCAATGGATATGTACTCAAAGTTACAACCCTGGACATTGGTAAGTTAACCCTGATAACTGCCTACGTTCTTTCTCCAACACCCATTCATCCATTGTAGTGATCTTAAAGGCTGTTTATAAAGCCTAAGGTATACGAAGTAGCATGCTTTGCTTTCTGCCCAAAATAATACTACTTGCCCTTGGTACTTGGAATCCAAATTTTTAAAACCATTGGACAGGCTTTGTCTGTCTTATCTCTTAGTTCCTGTGGCATTAAAGTATCTCTTTTAGTAATCCTCTTAATTTCAAACTATCTACTTGCAGATATATATTTAAATGGCCAATAACTTTTTAGTCCTTGCAATCCTATGTACCTCATCATTCATCCTACCTGTGAGTGTAAATGGAGGCGAAATAAACTATGAAGGAGTGCACAATAGCAGTCTATCGGTTAGTAATACATACATCTTGACCTTAATCTTCTTTAAAAAAAAATCCTTTCAACATTTTAGTCAAGAAAATCAAAACGTGCCATCGATTCCGAAAGCAGTAACTTTTCCAATCAGAATGATCTAAGTCTTCACAGTCCGTCAGACACCAGTGAATCGAATGAATTTCCAACAAAAGAGGATACTCTCAGGTAATTAAAAACAACCCTTAATCAAATACATTTCTTAAGCCTAAGATAAATCTCATTAAAGTCTAAAACATCCGATCTCGAAGCGAGCTCCCTCAGGTTTTACCGGAATGAGAGGTAAAAAGCAACAGGAATACACGGACCTTAGCCCAAACGATTTAGACTGGAGCTTCGATGATGAGTACCCCTACAATGATATTCGTTACAAAAAGGCACCATCAGGTTTCAACGGAGTAAGAGGGAAAAAAATGGATCAATACAACCCCGAAACAAGTCTTTTAGATCAACTCCTACGTAGGTTGTATGAGGAACGTAATGAACAGCTGGACACCTACCGATATGCTACATCACCACAATACCCAATGGACTACTTTCCAAATGGAGACTTCGAAAACTCCCTAGAAAAGCGAGCTCCGGTCGGATTTACGGGTATGAGAGGGAAACGGCCCTTAGACCTACCATTTGATGGTGGAAAACGTAACCCGAATGCATTCTTTGGAGTACGCGGAAAAAGGGGGTTTAAGCGATCCGCAATGGAACAGTTTGTGAGTATACTAGCTTTGTGTGTTTGTTGTTGCTTTGCCTTTAGTTAGCTAGAGCGTTTTAATCGAACATAGAATTTTGGTTATTTCGGAATGCGCGGTAAAAAGCAGCCCAACTTTCATGGTTTTCGGAATAAATTTGTGGGCGTACGTGGAAAGAAGGACAACATTGGAGCGGCATTTAATCGTTTCGATTCTCAACTGCTGGATATGCCAGAGAGTAGTTACCGATCATCGCCAAGATTTTTAATGGAACCGGCAGAGTATATGACACTGAAGAGGACCCCAAATGGATTTCTTGGAATGCGAGGCAAACGACAAGTGAACACAGGTGAGATTGATTTGAAAACAAAAATTTGCTATAGGTTTGTCAGGATTTGGTATATGCTCCTAAGAAGTCATCTTCTACGGCTTTGTAAGCTTCAATTTAAATTCTCAACTTATATCTTGGACGGTACAATGGACAGTACTTACAATGTAAAGCTCTAAGTTTTATTCACTTTTACTGGTCTACAGATGTCCTTACCTGAAGCAAATGGCCTTTGCAATCAAATAATGAGTGAGGTACTAGCGGACTGAGGATCTTAACAATCTCGGTCGTAGTCATTTTGTTTTAGTTTCTTCGGTCTACAAAGCCTTAAACTGGTCCGATTGGCCTTTGCATTTCGTGTGTTTGTGACTCTGTACTACATCAGATAGTACCAAGCACTCATCAAGAAATTGTAGTTTTCTGAGATCCCTCACAAATAATTTTTAAAAACAGCCTTACGAAAATGTTATAGCCGGTATTGCTTTTAAAAGACATGTACCCAAGCCTCACCTAATCGTATTTATATCAATGCTGATCCGTTGGGAAATATTGTGTGTCCTCATGTATTTCCTCGTCACCACAGCCTTTGCAGAGGTATTTTGGAAAAATATTTAGTTTGAGACCTATGATGATTCATCCCTAGAAGAGATTTTCGTAAGTTTTTTGTTTCTTGGCTCTTACACAGCTAATATTTGCCGATGGTGCCTTTACCTTTGTCAACAAGTTCAAAGCTTATATCTAAGTAATACCTAGCAAGTTCGTTAGACAATCATATCTGTGTGCCATAAACCTTGAGATCTTAACAGAATCGTCTTCGATCTAATCGGTATTTCAGACAATTCGTTTATTGACGTCTTCCGCTTGAGACAAACTGTCTTGTTTTCTAATTGATTTTGACAATCTTAGTGAAGGCCACCTCTACACCAATATTCATCATTGAACCATCTGTACCTAGAGATTTCTATGGTTTTCTGCCTTTTTGGATCCCATTGTTCTCTGGTGGCAAAGAAACAGGTGAATGATCTTACGTACTTACTTAAGTGTCGCTTCAGTCCGGAATGAACCTGGGCCTCATCCAACATGCCTCTCCAATTAGACCGGTCCTTAGCTAATTGCCTCCAGATGCGCACTCCAAGTTGGTTGAGATCGGTTTCCACTTGTGCGCGCCACTTAAGGCGAGGTATCTGGCTGCGAATCGAAGACTCTGCGAGCCGGAGTATTGGTATCCATTCGTTCTACATCTTAAACGTCCGATTCGGATTTTTTTATACTAGGGGCATGTCGCTGTACGTATTGTTCTTGGTTGAATCTTCGTCTCCGTAGGCCGTCAACGCAAACGGGACCGAAGATTTTTCGAAGAATTTCCCTCTCAAATCGACTAAGGATCCATGCTTCCATGGATCCATGCTTCAGCGCAGAAGAGCAGGACTGTGATGATCAGGATCTTATATAAAACCTTTGTAGTTTGAGTGAGAGCTTCACTACAAAATTGCCTTCTTATCCCTAAGAACTAGACATGGTTCTGTATAGTTCGTCTCTATAAATGCTGTCGGCTCCAGCAGGATCTATCGAAGTGTGAATATTTGATAAGAAGTGGACTTTTCTGGCCTAAAACCAGAAAACCCTGGTAAGGGCCGATCAGGTTGTTGGTAAACTGTTTCAGGCGTTCACATAATACGGCAGATAGGATCTTGTGGGCGATATTGAGGAGACTTTTGGCTCTGTATTTGGCGCAGTTCAGGTGGTCTCCCGAATTTCAATTAAGAATGGTAATGTAGTTCAATGTATGCAGAGCTCATCCACTTTATAATTCCCTGGAAAGTTCCTATATACGGGCGCCAGCTAAGATGAATTTTAAACGGTTCTGATCAGTAGTCTAGGGATTCTTCTTTGAAATGACTGTTTGCATTAATTTAATAGCAAACTTGGCTAATTTCTCTTACATTCTCTTTCGATCAAAACAAAGAACAATTGACCGCACACAAACACGTTATAATAATAAAGATGACGAGAATTGAGGAAATTAAGCCTGCTGGAGAAAACACCTGCACCCACTCAGTCGTTTTGTTTTTTTTTGATGTAGAAGTCACACAGTGCGGTATTTTTGTCTAAAACGTGGACAAAAATATTTGGGCACAATTTTCACATCAAATAAATACCAAATGTCTAAAAAGATATTTGGAATGATACATTTTTTCGTACACTAAAATCCACTTAAGTGCCTCAAAACCCACTTAAGTGACACTTCCGATTCGCCGGGGAAAAAAATGATTAAAAATCAAAAAAACTTTTCAAAACCTTACAACTTTTTTGAAAGCTTATATTTGGTTCTTTTTAATATATCTGCCCTATCCCGTAGGGGTTTATTAATTTTGATACATAGTTTGTAACATAGGGAAATAATTTATCTGGATATACCTCAAAGTATATGGATCGACTCAGAATCGCTAGCTGGGTCGATTTAGCCATGCCTGTCTTTCCTTCCGTCCTTCCGTCTGTAGGCCTAAAATTTTGAGCAAGGATAATGAAATTTGGTGTATGTGATAATTGAACGTGCAGTTCAGACAAGTGTCCGTCAACTGCCACTCCCACTTTTTAGAAAAACCTTATTTTCAGTCAAACGGATAAGAATTTTGGAAAAGTGTCTGAACAGCATATTGAGACAATCTCTCAATATCTATATATCGTCCATATAAAGTTTATTTTGCCACTCCCACTTTTTGGGGGCGTTTTTAGTAATGAAAACCTTTTTCGGTCAAATTTTCAAACATTCGAAAAAAACTTTAATAAAACTAATATGAACATTTCTTCCTTAGAGAATTTTAACCCCCGCTCACTTTTTGGGGGCATTTTCCTACAAAAACCATTTTTATATCCAACCCTAAGGCATATGCAATAGAAAAACGTTTTTTTTTTTGTCGAACCATAAATGATTTTGATAAACTGTCTGAACAATATGTTGTGACATTTTCATAAATCTTTCAATATTTCATCGCCATAAATTTCACATTTTGGGGATATTAATTTTAAAGATGGGGTGGGATAGGGTATCAAACGATCCACACAGCGGATTGTAACCTTTTCATATGTTTTGTCTTGCTTTTTGTCCTTAAACTACTAAGTTAAGGGTCTGACGTCAATGGAAGCCGATTGAGCACATTCTCGTTGCAAGCCGTCCTAGAGAATTTTCGTGAAAAGTGGTCCCTGTAATGGGTGAAATGCTTTTTTCTAACTTTGATAATTTTGATTTTTTTAATAAATGATAAATCCACGTTTGTAATGGATGATGCTTCTAGTTAGCTATTAAAAAATCTAAGCGAGGTGTTGCCATCATTGGTGTTGCCATACCCAGCTTTTGGAATGTCCACCAGTTTTTGGTGGATAGCGATCATTTATTTATATATTTGTTGGTCTGATAGATCACCTCATATTGACAAGCAGTTAAATTAGATTCGACTAATATCCTTAAAGCGTTTTCAGGTATGTGTTTCTTGGTTTTAAGGGGCTTACCGCCAATCGCAGCTGCTTTCCGGATCTTCATAGCCCTGGTTGGAGTTTCGGTCACATCCTGCATCAGCTTTTGCTATATAAATATTTCTCGCCGCTCCTTGACTCATCTGTGCCGCGTATATCAGTTCACTACCGGACACACTCTTTCGAAGTTCCACTGTTTTTTGACGCTTTGTTCGGTGACTTGATTCACCGCATTCTTTGCTTGGGCGACCTTAAGACTTTCCGTTAAGTTTGCCAAAAGGTAGTGTTATTTCTTCGCTAAGCTACTCTTCATTCCAATCTAAGCAACGCCTTTTTGTACTATTGCAGAGTTGCCATCGTCGTTTATAAATAGGTTTCCAGGCCCTGATAATGTTGTGAAGTTCATCTTCTTTTTCCTGGGGGACACTTTGTTATATCCATAAATTTGTTTCCAAATCAAGTTTTCTGTCAAGGAGTCTGTGTGAGCTTCCTCTTACCAACTCATGGAGCATCTGATGGTGTCGCAAACGGGGGTGATTTTCTTATTTCATATCAATATCTTAAGATTGATTGCTGGTCATGAACGGATCCAGATCAAGTCCGTTTTTGTTGGCCCAATTACAGGTTGCCGGCTTTTTTCCATTTATTCGCTGAGGAGTCATAAAACCTCACCGTGTCTTATGAGAACCTTTTCGAATTTAATATTCGGAATATTCGTTAAGTTGTAAATGGATTATCTAGTTTTACTGAATTATTGCCACTATTTCCTTTTGTGTAGGCTGAAGGCTCACAGGAAGATAAACTTTGAGTTCATACTGTCATCAGCTGTTAGAATCCCACCTTATCTTCTCTTCCGTTATAATATCCATTGCTGTAGGTAGTTCTATATTATGAAAATGTGAAATGGCTTTGCAGTTCAAGTTCTCGTGTATATACCCTATCCCATAGGGGTATATTAGTTTTGACATTAAGTTTGTAACATAGAGAAATAATTTCAATACATATACCTCAAAGTATATGGAAAGATTCAGAATCGCTAGCTGAGTCGATTAAGCCATGCCTGTCCGTCCGTCCGTCCGTCCGTCCGTCTGTGTGTCACCAATTTTTGGGCCTTAAATTTTGAGCTAGAGTGTTGAAATTTATTACATAGACTCTCTGGCCGTCGAAGCAGAACAAGTGTAAACATTTTTGAAATCCGCCTACTGCCAAGCCCCCTTTTTATAAAAACGTAGTTTTTAGCCAAACTATAAGGAGTTTTAAAAAAGTGTCTGAGCAGCATATTTAGACAATCTTAATATCTATATTTCGTCTATACAATGTTTTTTGCCACGCCCACTTTATTGTCCAAATTTAAAAAAGTTCGAAAAAAATGTTGATGCAAATAAAGGGTTTTTCAACAGGGACGCTACAAAAGTAGAGCGACAGGGACAGCAAACGACGCCATATTTCTTGCCGCTCTTTTGACATTTCTCTTCAGTAAAGTTTGCCATTTCATGATGGAGAGATATACGAGCCAACAACGAGTCGAAATTATTAAAAAATTACTACCGAAATTCGGAGTCAGTGGCCTCAACGTTAAGGGCGCTACGTCCAATTTATGGTCGTCATAATCGTCCTAGCAGATCAACAATTGAGCGTCTAGTGGTAAAATTTGAATCCACATGGAACAGTACAATATGTTCCCGTGCCAGTGAGACAAAGAAGTGCCCGTAGTGTCGAGAATATTGCTGCCGCTGAGGCTTCAGTTGAAGAAAGTACAAATGACGTGTGAGAGATAACACGTCGTTCTCAAGCATTGGGCATCTTTGTGACGTCGTTGTGGCGAATTTTGCGAAAAGATCTTGGCCTACATCCTTACAAGATTAAATTGACGCAAGTACTGAAGCCGCTTGACCACCAGAAGCGTCGTATGTTCGTGAATTAGGCTGAGCAACAACTTGAAAATGATTCGGATTTTCATCGAAAAATCATCTTCAGCGATGAGGCTCATTACTGGCTGAATGGCTTCATCAATAAACAAAATATGCGGTATTGGTCAGGCAGCAATCCACACGTACCCCATGAGTCATCATTGCATCCCGAAAAAATTACGGTTTGGTGTGGTTTATGGCCCGGTGGCGTCATTGGGCCGTACTTCTTCCGTGATGATCAAGACCGGCACGTTACTGTGAATGGGAATCGCTACCGTTCAATGATAACCGAATATTTTTGGCCCCAATTGGATGATATGGACTTGGAGGACATGTGGTTCCAATAGGAGCCACACAGCGAATGTCACAATCAATTTATTGGAAACCAAGTTTGGAGAACGTGTTATCTCACCGCTGAGCAAGTGAATATGTCAAAAAGTGCGCAAAGCAGTTGGGAAAAGCGAAGATCCCAAGCGTGATTTTTTTTTTCTAATATAAAATTGGTATTTTAAAACTCATTGGTGAATACAACCCTTGATCTTTCTTGACAGATAACATTTACAGCGCCTACCTACGCAGTAATGTTCGAAATGGAATTGTATTCTCCATTGCTGTTGGTTTGAGTGATTTGTCAATCAAGAAACACCGCCTCTGACCATCATCATCGCATTTACCTAATCCCATAGAAAAGATTCATCTGGACGTAAACAAATATCTTCTATATAACTGACAACTATACAGAACTCTGAGGAATAAGCAAATAGCTTAAGTGTTGACAGTTAAACTGATCCCATGTTTTAGCGGAGATGCAGACATCCTTTGCACTTGGTATCCTTAACAAATGAATGTATGCTAAAATTCCGCTTGCAGCTTTTTTTTGTTAAACACTGTAAGCAGTTCAACCACTCCACTCATCTAAAAAAAAAGGTTAACGAGCACTTCTCAGTCAAGTGGCAACTCGCAATCCTCTAAACATAAATGTTTGCATGAGATTCATTTAAACTTTAGACTCGGTTGCGACTTGCAACGAGGATAACTGCCACATGGCTTTTTGTCCTATTCCACTTTAGTGGCACAAAAAAAGAAAAATATTCACATGTGCCTATTACGAGGGTGTAAAACTGGGGAAGTAGAAAAGTTCAAAGCGTTTTATGTTGCACACATTTAAACTGTGAAAAGTATCCTTTACATACGTAATGAGAACTGAGAGATCAATTTGTGTAGAATTTCCTTGAAATGAAAATTCCGCGTGACCATTTTCAAGGGTTAAATAATTCAAGTTTGATAAAATTCATGAACCTATTTTTTATGCGTCAATATATATTTTTTTATCATCTGCATGAAAGAGAAGAATTGATTTTCAACTATAAAATTATTAATCGTCTTTTAATTTTTTTTTTATTGCAGATGCTCTGGATAATGATAATGTTTTGTAAATGTTTAAAGTTTATTTCAAAAAAAAAATCACAATAAAAAAATATACCAACTATTTAATTTTTCATTCTAATGGCTGTTGAATCTTAACTGCTAATTAAATTCAAACTATTAAAAATTTAATAATCCATGGCTGGAGGATTATTTGATTTTTAATATATAAAATTATATTTCTTATTTAAAATGTTGTAACACTATTGTTCTGTCAAAATAGTACAATTTAATTATTTAGTTTGTAAAATAAATAATATATTAACTAATAAAAAATAAAAGACAAATCTGTAATATAAATATATTATATTTAAATATAAATGCAATTTTATTTCCTATCTTTACTTCGCTGTTGCGAGTTAATACCTATCAGTAATAAATTAAAATAAAACAAAATTAGTTTTAGGAATACAATGGAATACGATCGCCTGTATATTATGTACGCATACACATAGAAAGAGTATTAAATTATAAATATAAAAGAAACCATAACTGTTTTTAATTTTTTTTAATTTTCATGGTTCTGGTCTTTTCAGCGTACGTCCGAAGATAGGCTTGAGCCTTGAGGGTAAACTGATTTGCATACATATTGCGGCTATTTCATTTCAGCATTGGTGATTGTTGAAGTTACAATAAAACAATGTAAGCGGGAGATATTTCGGCGATGTTCTAGCGAAACTAAGGAGTTCGATATTCATACACCTCCTATATAATTTTTTGCACGCGTTTGAATTCAAATTAGGAGGTGCAATGTTATTTCGGGTGCACCTGACCAGACGTGGGGGTTTAACTTAAATTTGAGACGTACATTGCCGATCACTAAGAAGAGGCCATACATTCTGCAATCGATTTTCATACCTGTTGAACCCAAAACAGAAGCGGGTGATTCTACAAAAGATGATATTTTCGATGGCTCCGCTGATATATAATGAACCATTAAACCATGCAATCTGATTTTTGTTTACAATTATAAATTTTATCAATATCTACATGGCCATACAAAATTATTAAAATCTGATATGTTTCCATTACTCAAAAAATTCATGAAAGTGCACAAATCTCAGTCCCCTGACGTGTCCCACGCCTGTTTTCGAAGCGAAAAAACATTATCGTTTTTTAATTTTAGTTCGCACACTAAAATTTATTATGAATTAGTGGCCCTAAATAGCAGATATATGTCAATTATTAAATATAGGTTTTATAACAATTGATTTTATTTTTAAAAAAATGAATTCAAACGCGTTCCTCAGATTCCTTATCAGTCCCCTGGAAGATTGAATTAGTCCAAATTATTGATAAATTCGATATATGCCCAAGTCTCAGATCTAGCAATATAAAGTTTCGAGTCTCATTTGAATAAAAACTTATGCCAAAAAAAAGGCGCGCTGTTATGTCAGTTGTGAAGCAGACGTTTTGGTGAGAGGTCGTATATTGTCCAGTTCGATTCTCAGTACCTTGGTGAGTATTTATAATACATTTTTGTGTGGTAGAGTTATATTTTTTAGCATTATTATGTAGGCTATTTTAAACTGTAATATTTAACTATTATTTTTATTATTTCCAATAATGGGAAACTATGTTTATTGCACAAAAACTATCAAAACACTCAGTCCCCTGGCCTAAGTCCCCTGACAATTAAATGAACAGGGGACTGATATTCTATCCAAGGGACTGAGAAGGCCCGAAAAACGCCCGATTTGTACCCAGGAATTGTAAATTGGACCTGGAATTATCATGAAGCGGGTCATGGCAAAGGAGCTCCTGATGGTGTAGGCGCTGTCTGTAAAAGAACTGCAGACAACGTTGTGGCATGTGGGGGAGACATAACAAATTTGAACGAGTTTTGTGATGCAATCCAAAATCGATGTCCTAACATAGCTATCTTTACGGTGACAGATTCCGATATTACAGCTATGACAACATTAATTTTAATGGATCAGCCGATTTTGATACCTTTCACCGGCACTCTGAAAGTCCATCAAGTACAAGGAAACGCATTCTTACCACGAAAAGTTATGATGAAATCGCTCAGTTGTTTCTGCAATTTGAATCAATGTGGATGCGAGCATTATTTATTGGGAATCTTAGAATATCCTGCAAAATTAAGAAGATGTGAAGGTGATATTTTTGGAAATTCAGACTCAGAAACTCCAAGCCCAGTTGTTCAAAAAGTACAACGTCGTAAGATATTTAAATCCCCACCTCAAGTGCTACCATCAACATCAAAAGGACTAAATAAAAAAAGCAATGCGAAAGTTAAATCTGAAAAGAGGAGAAAACATATATGTAAAGAAAACGTACAAAAGCTTAAAAATGAAAAAAAAAATACTCGCGAGGCAGACGATTGCTTCTGTCTTATCTGTGGTCTTTTATACAGCGATGATTCCACTGGAAAGGATTGGATCTAGTGCATCATCTGCAATCTATGGGCACAAGAGGATTGCATTTAAAGTGATCCAAAAGCTTTCACTTGCCCAGACTGCTCTTCCGACTTAGAGTACAAGACTTAATTTTAAACGCAGTATTTAGAATGCCGTTTGTGAATTATTTGAAAGACTTTTGATTAATTATTTTACTTACGTACCTAATGAATTTTTTTTAATTTTTTCTTTCTAAATTTATTTTTATTTTTAACTAGCTGCCCGGCACGGCTTCGGCCGGGTACTGTTTCGTTTTAGGGTCCGTAATAGTATTTTAGTGTTAGTAGTATTTATTTTCTCAAAGCTGACATGAGAGAATTTCTCAATACTTTTTTCCGTAAGAACCTTGTACAGAGTATTAGAAAACTACAAAAAAAATCAGCCAAATCGGTCAAGCCGTTTTCATGTTATGTCGTGACAGCGGAAAACGGGTTTCATTTTTATATATATAGATTATATATTATATTTTAATTAACACGATCTCTTAATCTTTTTTATAAAAACTACTTAATGTGAACAATAACTGAAGTCTAAAAAAATATTTATTTAATAAATTAAGTATCCTTTTATGTTTTTTTTGAAGAAATAAATATATCCTTTTTTATCGTTTTAATAAAAACAATGAAAAACAAGATTTGTCTGTCTTTTTATCAGTCCCCTGAAAAAGTACTGAGTCCCCTGATCATCTGTTTTTAAAAAATGGCCCTAAAATTGTTGGTTTTAATTTTTATGACTGGCCGCTTTAGATTATGTGAATAAACGTTCCAATGTTTAACTAGGCGTAGTTTTAAAACCTAATTGCTTTCAAAAATGTCGTGCCGAAATTTTGATAATTTTCATTCATCTTCTGTAGAATCACCCAAGCAGTGAAATATTTCTTGCCAGCGTTACCAGATAAATTTTTTTAATCCTGCAAAAGCTAGGACGAAAAACTGCAAAACCTGCTAGACAACAATGTAAAAAAATGCTAAAAAAAACTGCGATCGATTTTTCCTTGAGAAATACGTTTTTTTTGGTTTTTAGTTCAAAAATACATATACAATTACATTTGTTATTATATAAGATGATAATTTATAAAATATTTTTTTAAATTTAAATATGGCCAAAGTTATTCTGCCCTAGCGAGGTATCCGTCGGAGCGGAAAATTTTCCGCAACGCATAATTCGTCGGAGATTCAAATTCCATTCGAGGTATTTGCCATCGGAAAGAAATACTACACAAATGCGATGACGAAGCTCGTACTGTTCAGGGGTGGTTTTTTCCTTTGAGCTCACCCTGAAAACACAAATTCAAACCATTACTACGAAAATTACTTAAATAAATAACGGGTGATTTTTTAGCTGGTTTGGTTTTGGCAACACTGGTTTTGACAGCTGACGTGTGTTTAGTACCTTGTGTCACTGTCAAACAGCTTCAGTTTGGTTTGCAATTTAACCATGGATCGTCTTACAAATGAACAACGCTTGCAAATTATTGAATTTTACTATCAAAATTCGTGCTCGGTTCGAAATGTTCATCGAGCGCTGCTTCCATTTTATGATCGGCATTCTCGACCTTCTGAGCAGTCTATTCGGAAGATTGTGACCAAATTTCGCACCAAATTTACTTTGTTGGACATTAAACCACCAACACGTTTACGTACTGTGCGTAGTGAAGAAAATATTGCGGCCGTATCAGCTAGTGTGACAGAAGACAGCGAAATGTCGATTCGGCGCCGTTCCCACAGTTAGGCCTTTGTTACAGCACTACGTGGAAAATTTTGCGGAAGGATTTGGGCGTAAAGCCTTTTAAGATACAGCTGGTGCAAGAACTAAAGCCAGCCGACCTACCACAACGCCGAATTTTTGGTGAATGGGCTCTTGGAAAGCTGGCCGAGGATCCGCTTTTTTATCGAAAAATTGTGTTCAGCGATGAGGCTCATTTTTGGTTGAATGGGTACGTAAATAAGCAAAATTGCCGCATTTGGAGTGAAGATCAGCCAGAAGCATTGCAACAGCTACCAATGCATCCCGAAAAAGCCACTGTTTGGTGCGGTTTATGGGCCGGCGGCATTATTGGGCCATATTTCTCCAAAGATGATGCGAATCGCAGCGTTACTGTCAATGGTGAACGCTACCGAGCGATGATAACAAACTTTTTTTTGCCCGAAATGGAAGTTCTTGACTTGCATGATATGTGGTTTCAACAAGACGGTGCCACATGCCACACAGCACGCGAAACAATGGCGCAATTGCGAGGCGAGTTTGGTGAACAGTTAATTTCACGTTTCGGGCCGGTCAATTGGCCGCCTAGATCGTGCGATTTGACACCATTAGATTATTTTTTGTGGGGGTATGTCAAAGCTAATGTCTATAGGGACAAGCCCGCTTCGATTGACGCACTGGAAGCCAACATCCATGCATTCATTCGTGAGATACCGGCCGATATGTGTGAAAGAGTATGCCAAAATTGGACTCAGCGGATGGGCTACCTGAGACGCAGCCGCGGTCAACATTTGCATGAAATTATCTTTAAACATTAAATTGCAAAATTTAAACTATCGATTCAAATAAATATTTCATTCATTTTTTCGAATTTTTTGTGTTTTTTTTTTTTTTAAAGTTCTAAACCTCTTAAAAAATCACCCGTTAGTTTTATACAATTACATACATTTTTCTATCACTCCACTTCACTTCGTAAACAAATTCCGCGACGAATTTGTGTCGGAGGAAATCGGAAAAACAATTGCACTCAGCTGTCAAAAATTGAACAAAAAATGCACCTGAACGCACTTCAACGCAATTCGCTGGGATGCGTTACGAAATGTCGGAGAAATATTCCGAACAGCTTTTCGGAAGAATACCTCGAAGCAAAAATCATCGGAATCGTACGAAATCGGAGAATTTTCCGCTCCGACGGATACCTCGCTAGGGCATTTTGGAATTTATTAAAGTTACCATTTTATTTGTTGGAACAAAGTTATAACAGCCTTCACCTTGACAAACCCACTGCTTTACTTGCAAAACAACATTTTCGTTACTGAAGCGATTACGGTTTTAGTTATTAACGAATTTAGCTGCGAAAATATTGTTTCACAAGCAGTATTAGATGTGAGTAAGCATAAATATTGCAAATTTAGTTATTGTTGGATACTTATTGCTGTTTACTGACATTTCCTTTTATTTTTTTTTATCAAAATAGTGAATATTGGCATTATCGCTTTGAAATACCTATAATGTTGAATTTGTTAACCATAGGTAAAATGTAATCCATATCATTCAAACTTTTAAAAATAAATTCGTTTGGGACAGAATTTGTTGTTAAATATTCACTTTGGAAATACAGTTTTAATGCACTATATTATTCTATAATTTGATTGACGCAATCATCTCCAATCAAACTCCTATGCTTTTCTGTTTCAAAAAAACTTGGTATTCTAAAAATTATCGTTGTCTTTTACTACTTTGAGAAAAGTATGATTTGACCAATTGCTCAATTGATCTTGGCAATTTCTTACTGTCATGACTGACAGCTAGAGCAACCGAGTGACATACGCATAATAAATACACAATTTGGATTGAGTGTCGCTGTCCAAACAATGGCTATGTAAATAATATAATAACTATCTGCACCCTTTCCTTTTGGAAATGCTACGCAGCTACATCAATAGGTATCCACCACACCGACACTACCCATAAACAGCTGTTTTTGCTTTCTGACCCTAACTCTGCGTATTTGCATTTCTTCTTTGGGATCATTTTTCTTGAAGATGATCGTGTATTCGTGTTTACTGTCGCACAAACAATTAAAAACATGTAAAAAAATTTTTTGTTTGAAAACTGCTAAAATTTAGGAAAATGCTAAAAAAAAAACTGCTGCAGGTCATTTTCATGATAAAAAAAACTGCTAAAATCGCAGGAAACTGCTAAATCTGGTAACGCTGTTTCTTGCATCATCACCCAATTCCTGTGAGAAAATTCCGATATTGTTGGAAAAGATTTCCCATACAAATTTTGACAGTTCATTTATCACGTCGTAATTTTATCACGTTTACAACGTTTACGACGACTTACCGACGTTGCATGAATACCCCTATTATTTATTTATTTATTTTAAATCTGAAAAATTATTTCATTTTGTGCAGCTAATAGGCGGGTGTTGTTGAGAATTAAGTAAAATATAGTAAAATATTCTCAACAAAACGGTCAAAACTCTATCTGCATTTTAATATTTGCAGATTGGTGTACCTACAGCAACCAGCCTGACGTTAGTTGTCAAAATACACAGAAGGAACAATTTCCATTTTTGGCTGCAAAAATCATAATTTTTGAACGAGTTTAGATATTTTGATATACATGTTTTCTTCAACCAAAGGTAAAACCCACAGCTATCAATTTAGCGAGTTTTAAGAAAATTGGTACACAGGGTGTTACAAAATCAAGTTTTGTGTTAAAAAAGTTAACGACCAAAATATACAAAGCTTTTTAAAAAAACAGCAAGAATATTACTTACTTACTTAAGTGGCGCTACAGTCCGGGATGAACCTGGGCCTCAACCAACATGCCTCTCCAATTAGCCTGGTCCTTAGCTAACTGCCTCCAGTTGCGCACTCCAAGTTGGTTTAGGTCGGTTTCTACTTGTGCGCGCCACTTAAGGCGAGGTCTTCCTCTACTGCGTCCGACGTCTGGCTGGGAATCGAAGACTCTGCGAGCCGGAGTATTGGTGTCCATTCTTTCTACGTGTCGTAGCCACCTTACACTCCCAATGCGGAGTTTTTTGACTAGGGGTATGTCGTTGTACAGCTCGTATAGTTCGTGGTTGAATCTTCGTCTCCATAGCCCGTCAACGCAAACGGAATCGAAGATTTTTTCAAAGAATTTTCCTCTCGAATCTACCAAGGATTTCTTCATCCGCTTTTGATACGGTCCAGCTTCAGCGCCGTAGAGCAGGACTGGGATGATCAGGGTCTTATATAGGATCTCCTTAGTAGTTCGAGTGAGGGCTTTACTACTAAATTGCCTTCTTAGCCCGAAGAAACTGCGATTGGCAAGAGTATTCTTCGTTTGATTTCACACGAGATGTTGTTGTCAGAGTTAATAGCGGAGCCGAGGTAGACAAAGTCTCGTACTACCTCAAAGTTATATCTGTCAATGGTGACGTTCTGTCCAATTCGTCGATGTTGTGTGTCCTTTCGTGTTGACAGTATATACTTTGTCTTACCCTCATTTACTGCTAAACCCATTTTTGCCGCTTCCTTCTCTATACTAGCAAACGTGGCTATGACATCACGTTGAGTCCTACCAATTATGTCAATATCGTCGGCGTATGCTAGTACATAGTTCCACCGATTTTTGGAAAATTGTGCCTCTGGTGTTGGCTCGGGAGTTTTGCACAATCCTCTCATGAATCAAATTGAAGAAATCACATGACAGCGCATCGCCTTGCCTAAATCCTTTTTTGGTATCGAATGTGTCGGTGAGGTCGTTTCCGATCCTGATGGTGCAGCGAGAATTCTCCATCGTCATCCTACACGAACGGACGAGTTTGGACGGTATACCAAAACTAGACATGGCTCTGTATAGTTCGTCTCTATAAATGCTGTCGTATGCGGCTTTGAAATCGATAAATAGGTGGTGGGTATAGATGTGGACTTTCCTGGCCTAAAACCACACTTAAAAGGGCCGATCAGTTTGTTGGTAAACGGTTTCAGGCGTTCACATATTACGGCAGATAGGATCTTGTAGGCGATGTTGAGGAGACTTATGCCTCTTTAGTTGGCGCAGTTCAGAGGGTCTCCTTTTTTGTGGATCGGGCAAACGATGCTGAGGTTCCATTCTTCAGGCGTATTTTCATCCGACCAGATTTGGCATATGAGTTGGTGGATGTTACTTACCAAGTCATCTCCGCCGGCCTTTTAAAGCTCAGCGGGAAGGCCGTCATTTCCGGCAGCCTTATTAAGCTTGAGTTTGGATATTGCTATCCTCACTTCACTCAGGTCGGGTGGTTGGCAATTTTTGCTGTCGTTGCCAATATTAAATGGTTCGATCTGCCTGACAGCGGAATGTTGTTCGTCATCGCCGTTTAACAGTCTGCAGGAGTGGTTCTTCCATATTCTCAGCATCGACTGTGTCTCAACTACGATATTTCCTTGTTCATCTCGACAGGATTCTGTTCGAGCCTTGTAGCCTTGGCTTTGACGTTTTAAACTTTGGTAAAACTTGCGAAAATCGTTCCTGAAGTGGCACCTCTCCATATCCTCGATGGCGCGCTTTTCTTGCTCTTTTTTCTTCTTTCCGAAAAGCCGATGTTCTTCCCTTCTTCTTTGCCTATAGAGCTCAATGGCAGCTCTCGTCTTCACCTGTAGCTTAGCGTTGTAGGCCTCGTTCTTGGCTGCGAGCATCTGTCGGCATTCCTCATCAAACCAGGGGTTTCTTGCTGGTGGCTGCGAGAAACCTAGCACATCAGTTGCGGCTGATCTAATGGCTTGTTGGCATCGTTGTCATTGTTCTTCGACATTAGATGCTGGTGGTATATTGTGAGTCGAGAGGTTAAGGGATACGCGTTGCGCGAAGGTCTTGGCGGCCTCTGGAAATTGCAGTCTTTCGACATTAAATTCTTTCACAGTATTTCTGTTTTTTTTTTGTGGCGTGGTGGATATCCGCATCCTTACTTTGGCTACAACAAGGAAGTGAGAGGCTAGAGTGAGAACGCTTGTGTCCTCATATAATCGCATCAATATCCTTAAGCAATTTGCTGAGACTAAGGTCGATTGTATTCATTTCCCCAACCCTTTCTGACAAAAAAAAGTACAACTATTAATTTTTGACGTTTCACGAAAGGAATTCATTACTATTATGTGCTGCGAAGTTAGAAAATTGATGTTTGACAAAAAAGCTCCCCTCTGTTGAAAATATTGTTCCATTGAGAAAAAAAATACCAGCAAAGGAAAATCTCTACGGGATGGAACTCGCTCAATGTTTCCCCAGATTACAGATTTTATGCACCATTTTATGTGCTTAATCCTGGCATTCCAGTAAGGGGTTAAACAAAACAAGAACCAAATGGAGAATTGAAATAATTGTCACTAACCTATTTATTTATTCATTAATTTTGGTGTCATTAAGGTCGCCACAATGAGAATTAAAATTCATTTGGGTTTGGGTTTATTTTTTTTTTTTTTGTTGAGAATACCTCTATTGGATGATGCACACTTGGTTTCGATGTGTTTCGTTTTATTTTCATCGGAATGAAACCTCAATTTGCTGTCTGCCAGTTGCGTCCACCCTGATTCAATTAAACTGCTGGTATAGTCCTGCGTGATTATATTTACTTTTTAAAAAATCCTCTTTGTGCCTAGTATACGAATAAGGGAATGAGATTAAAGGCTATCCGGATGACTAGAGTGAAACAATTATATCCACAGCGTAGTCAACTTTGTGACTCATGCCTATTTGTCATATTTTGTTTGCGCTTTTTGTATAAAACGTAAATTAAGTTGACAATTTGAGCGGCTTTAGGATATGTATCTTCAATATTAGCTATCCACCTGCAATTGACTATATTCAGTTTAATATCACTCAAATGATGATGTAAAAAACATTTTTATTGCTTTTGCAAATAGGAATATCTCTACTCAATGTGAACTAATAGATAAAAGACAGCAATTTCTGGAAGGAATCATCATCTAAAAAATGAACAGAGAAATGTTTGCTGAGTTTAAAAAGCATTTTTTGATTTGTAGTCAGCGTTGCCGAAAGTACTCCCATAGGAGTTTTGTTCTACTTTCAACACCTCCGTACTCCTATTTTTTAAAGACCTAAAATATCATACACTTGCAGCTAGGTGAATGTCAACCAAAATAAATTTAATTCACTTAAAATTCAAAACTGTCATCACTAAAAGTGATTTTCATTCTTTCTTGTGTGTTTATTCCGTATCCCATAGCTGTATAATTGTATTGATTCAATATTTGTTTGTTTAATAAAACTCGAATTCACTTGTGATCACTTTTAATTTTTAAACCAAATGTTTTACATCGCTCTATTTTTAAACATGCAATATGTGTTTTCGCAATAAATACTTAAGGGTCTATCTTTATTGATCTTTGCAATCATTTTCGTTTAACAATATAGAGTAAGTGTCCCAAATATGGCCCACCCTTAACTTTTTTGTAAATAAAACAGCCTGAATTGATGTTAATCAAGCTTTTTTGATTATTAAATTAATGACACTTAGAAAATTTAAGTTGATTTTATTAGGAGCAAATCTTGATCTAACCTCTATGAAGTGTAAGAAAAGAAGAAGGTTTTCTTTTTAAGATAGAATGTGCTTTTAGATTTGACATATAAATCGAAAATTGGTTTTTTAACAACTGCAATAATAAATTGACATCTTGTCGGATACAGACATATTGGAAACAAGTGTTTTCGTAATTCAGTTATTTTTAAAAGTACAATAAAATTAAGTAATTTAATTTTAACTTATTTTAATTTAGTTATTGAACTACTTTGCATAATAGGCGGAACATTCTCCCCCTCTTGAAGAACTAAAGGTGCTTCAAACACTGGTAGCTTACAAAGATTTGCAACTGCTCGTTTTAAAGGTCCATTAGCTGTTTTCAGTGTTACTACTCGAACGATCTTATCTGCACCAGGGTGTACTGCAATAATTCTGCCAAGCTTCCATTTAAGTGGAGGAATGTTATCATCTCTAATAATAACAATATCATTTAATTGTAGTCCAAGATTGTCCTTTTGCCATTTATTCCGCTGTTGCAAGGTGTGCAAATATTCGTTTGTCCAACGGTGCCAAAATTGTTGCATAAGCCATTGAACTCTCTGCCAACGACTAAGATATGATATGCTTTTGTCACTCAAGTCGGGTTCTGGAATAGCTACAAGTGAAGTACCTGTTAAAAAATGGCCGGGGGTCAAGGGCTTAAGGTCATTAGGATCTTCGGAAAGAGGAGAAAGAGGACGGGAATTAAGAATACATTCTATCTGGACAATTAACGTATTGAATTCCTCATATGTCAAGGCTGCGAGGTGTAAAAGGCGTTTCATATGATGTTTTGCGGATTTAACGGCTGCCTCCCATATTCCACCAAAATGTGGAGATCTGGGAGGTATGTTCTTCCACTCAATGCCATCTGCTAAGCACGCCTGCATGATTTCGGAAGAAGACTGTTGATTATGAAACATTTCATAAAGTGCCCTCAACTCATTGCGAGCCCCAATGTAGTTCGTAGCGTTGTCGCTATATATTGTACGACAAAGTCCTCTCCGCCTAATAAAACGTCGCAAAGCGCCCAAAAATGAAGATGTTGTAAGGTCTCCAACTAATTCCAGATGTATGGCTTTGGTGCTGAGGTATACAAATACAGCTACATAAGCTTTGACCGCAGCAGTCCCACGCCGTCGTGAGTGCACCATAAAGGGTCCACAGAAGTCCGTTCCGACAGTAGTAAATGGCCGAGATGGTAGTACGCGATACTCTGGAAGATTTCCCATTTCCGGATATTCAAAACGTGGACGTGCTCTGGCGCACAAAATACAACGGCCGACAATTCGACGAACTAGCGGTTTCGCGTGGACAGGCCAAAATTGTTCCCGAATTATGGAAAGTAATCCTTGAACTCCTACATGATGATATCTTTCGTGTATGTATTTTATTAAAGCGATTGTGAATACGTGATATTTGCGTTCCGTATACGCCCACCGACCCTCAGTATTCCATTATCATCAAGAAAGGGATTCAGCGAATAAATATGCGATCTAGGGGAGAGTGGCCTCTTGTGCTCTAAAAGTGTGATGTCATTTGCGTATTTCAATCTTTGAACTATTGTTAGAATGCAATGTAGCGATTTATCTATTTCCACTAAAGACATTGATCCAAATGCCTTTGACTCACCTCTATACTTTGCAAGTGAGTTTGTACAAAATCTTAACATATATGCAATTATTCTCAATATTTTCTGATAATTGTTATTATATTTCATATTTTTAAGACGTCATTATCTTCTTGAATAGAAAAATTATATTTTAGAGGCTTGCGCTCTAAAAGCCTTTCATCAATCTTCTCGGAATTTTTGAAATTGGGCCAGTTATCACAAGAGAGATATAAAAACTCAGGTCCGTAAAACCACACTTTTGAATTATATAATTCATTTGGAGATGCTCCCCGGGACACAATATCTGCCGGATTATCTTTTGTACCAACATGACGCCATTGTTCTATGGATGACAAATTTTGAATTGATGCCACTCTATTTGCAACAAAGGTTTGCCAGTGATGCGACTCTGAGGACAACCATGAGATCACAATGCTAGAATCCGTCCAATAATAAACGCCTTCAAATTTATCTCCAAAGATGTGGCGAACCCTTTTGACTAATTGCACCATCATCTGTGCAGCGCACAATTCCAATCGCGGTAGGCAAACATTCTTTACAGGTGCAACCTTGGACTTAGCACACAGAAGTCGCACTGCAATGTTTCCATTTGGTAAAATTGAACGCACATAGATACAAGTTCCGTATGCCTTTTCGGAACTGTCAGAAAACGCGTGTAGTTGTACCATTTGTACATCACTCCACATAACTTGTCTGTCAATAGATATTTTATCTAAATCTGATAGTTCCTTTCGGAAATTGACCCAAGTTTGAAAAAATGATTGGGGAAGGGCTTCATCCCAATCAAAATCGAATTTCCATAATGTCTGCATGAATATTTTAGCCAAGACGATAACAGGGTTTATAAGCCCGAGTGGATCGTATAGGCGTGCAATATCTGCTAAAACAGTTCGCTTAGTAATTTTGATATTGTCGCTTGCTTCGGCCTTGTAAAAGAATGCATCAACCTTTGGGTCCTCTACCGGAATGTGTTCTAATATGCTTTCATCATTGGAACACCACTTCTTTAGTTCCAAGCCGCCGCATTCCAATATACCTGTCAGCTCCAATTGAATGCGTAGAAGTTTTTCGATTGCGGAGGCACCGGTGAGAACGTCATCAACGTAAAATTCCGTTTGTAGTGCTACTGCACCGGCTGGAAATCGATCGCTCTCTCTCTAAGATAGATAAGAGAGTGCTCTGGTAGCCAGGAAAGATGCTGAAGCCGTACCGTACGTTACTGTGCAGAGACTATATATCTTTATTTTTTCCTCTGGTTACCTCTCCACAAAATTTGATGAAACGCTCTATCGTTTTTGTGGAGAGATATCTGTCTGTACATTTTTGTGACGTCAGCAGTAAAGACGTAGTTATGTGATCTAAACTTCATCACTAACGAAAACAAATCAGGTTGTATGACTGGACCAACATACAGAATGTCATTTAAGCTAACTCCGTTGTCGCATTTAGCACTAGCATCAAAAACCACTCTTAACTTTGTGGTTGAGCTTCCTGGTTTTGTTATGCAATGATGAAGGATAAAATAATGTGGTTGATCAAAATCATGCTGTTTCACTTCTTCCATGTGTGCGAGTTCTATATATTCATTCATAAATGCAATATATTGTGCTGAAAGTTTGGGATTTTTTTGCAATTTTCGTTCTAGTGCATCGAATCGACAAAGTGCTGTTGAATAAGAGTTGCCTAGGCTATGTTTTCCGACAATACTTCTAAAGATGTCTTCTCTTCCTACCTTTGCGTTAAAATTTCCCAGCACGATTTTAACATCGTACTTCGGTAGTCGCTCATAGGTTTTGTCAAGGAGCTCGTAGAAGCAATCCTTAGCTTTATCATCTTTTTCTTCCGTCGGAGCGTGAGCGCATATAAGGCTTATGTTGGCGAATTTGGCCTTGATGCGGATTGTTACTATGCGTTCGCTAATGTCTTGGAAACATAAGACTTCTTGCCTAAGTCTGGCACTTATAACAAATCCGAATCCGAATAGTCGCTGTTTCTGCTCACTATAACACGGTCCGTAGTAGATGTCACAGTTTTTCATCCTCTTTTTGCCCGGCCCATCCCATCGTTTTTCCTGGATGGCAGTAATGTCTGCTTTGTAGCAGTTTAGGGCTTCCGCTAGTTGATCGCCTGCACCTCTCCTGTTTAATGTTCTCACATTCCAGGTGCAGAAACGAACGTCGTTGTCCTTTTTTCGTTTAGCAGGGTCGTCAGCACTAAAATCAGTCCTTTCCGAGGCGATTGGTTGCTTCGTAACAATATATTTTTCTGTGGGTGGGTAGTTAACCCAAAGCACAACCCCTTACCTGGAGGGCCAGTTCCAATTTATTAGATACCCCTAGGACACGGGGCCATCAGTATCCACTACGGGATTGAGCGCTGCCGTTGGCCTTTCGGTTCATCCGCCACCATCTCAGTTCAAGGGGCCTGACTAACCCTTGAAATTCCTAGACAACCTGTTGTCCGAATATGTCAGAGCAGCTCATCTAGGTTCGCCTGGGACAGCAGGCCGGGTATTTATCCGTGCCATTCTCACCAGGGTGTTTATAGTGTTGCTGTTTTTCGTCGTGTTATCAACACTCGCACTTATCGTTTAGCAAGTCAAATCCGGTTGGATGAGACCAGTACCCGATGGTTACCACTTGGAGGTAAAAATAAGCACATTTGATGTGTAGTCAGAGTTACAACATTGGGCATTACCTATTATTTTCTCTATCCACACCCAGAGATAAAGTATTCTAGTTTATTTCTGGTCCAATGTATCAATGCAGCTGATGCACGACTATGCTTACCCAATGGGACCTTATCTAACTGGGTACCAACAAAGTTACATTGACAAACCAGATGTGATTCACCGACCTAACCACCATTTGATTGTCTCAAAAATTAATATCAAATCGATTTTATTTTTGTACACGTTCACATAGCTAAACCAGCATCATTTGAATATTAAAGGACGAACCAAACAATCCAATCTCCTAGTATTACGGCATTAAATCGAATCTGTAATCATCCTTTTTTTCATTCCAACAACATCATCATTAACTACCGCCACAACTGACTCGCTCTTCGCCAAATGCGAAAACGCACAGCATAGATACTCGACATAGTCGTAACTAAACATCGAGTTAATATCGCCACCAATTGTCATCCAATTCAAAGGGCTATTTGAGAAAGCCCCCCCTACTCGTGCCACGAGATTGTTTACTTTGAGAAACATACGCTACTCGTGGCCTCTGGGCCATTCATCCAAACCGAACATCGAGTAAACGACGAACAACAAGGAAACTCTGTTTAGCAAATCGGATGAGAGAATCACAGATACTCTGTGGTATTAACATAGACACTTTGACTTTGTTAAATATTTATTTTTCCCTTAGACCCGGACGTGCTTCGAAATTTTAAATTACTCCAACGGAAAATAGCAAAATGGTTCATTTTTTTCGGTGTGTTTTTTTTTTTGAAAATCTTTTGCGAAATATCCTTTTGTTTGGATTGGAGCATATTTTCGCAATAGTCCTGCGGGCTAATTTCACCATTTACCCATGAGTATTAGTCCCCTATGATACGATGTGGAGTAGTATAGATATTTGTTGAAGGCTCTTTTTGCGTGCCTCATTCGTATGGAAATCGATAACTTTTCTTCAATCGGTAAATTAAGCGGTCAACGGATCGATAAAAGGTCCAAAGTATTATGTTCCATTTGTTTAAAGAATTTATCTGGGCGACCTTAAATTCAATCAAATTCAAGTAGATGTGCGATGGTAAATTTGTTTTTGCTTTTAACAGGTTTTACCAAATTGCGGATGACGGTAATAATTTGGTTAATGAATAGATACCATCATAATTCAATAGTCCTTTAGGTTTGTTTACACATGAACGAGTTTTTATTTTTTGTTTGTTCAATTTTTCTTTATTAATGACTGGCGACATTTATTTAAATACGATTTCATCTTCAAAAATAATACACACACAAAGTTGGGTTTTGAAGGGTAGAAGGTACTTTACTTTCTAATTAGCAGTTAAGTGTGAAATTGATATATTTAATCAGCTTAAATATTTAAATGCAACGTGTGCTTAACTTATGCCTTAATATACGCATTTTAAGACTGTTAAGAGGGGCTGATTTTGACATCTGCCATGTGAGAGCTGTTATTGTGACTTTAAAAAAAATGGCGTTTTCTTAAAGCTGTACGATTTGAAACTGAAATTCATGATTTTTATTATTCACTTATCGAAAGGATCGGTGGAGAGAGGAACCCTTTGCAAATATGTAGGGTATGTGGATAATAAAATACCACTCGCTGACTAAAATTAGCTAAGGGTTATGTACTCAATAACAAAAAAACCCACAGACCGCATCTGTAGAATTCCCTAGAAGTAAAAAACCAGCATTTGATGATCAGAAATATTAGGACAATAGACATATAGGAATTTCAAGGACTAATAGGGCCCCTTGAACATAGAGTGTGGAGAATGAGGCGATATCTAGGGATATCTAATAAATTGGAACTGGTCCTTCAGGTTAGGAGTGGTTCCGGTTAACAACATAATCACAAAAAAAAAAAACCAATTGTTTAAAATCAGCTTAACGTAAAAAACATAGCCTACACGACAACACGTCTGGTAACGGACTTAGGCTAATTGATTTCGCTACGGAACGAAATGCCACTATAGCCAGCACACGGTTTCCTCACCACGATATCCATAAGGGGACATGGCGGTCTCCAGATCAACGAAATGTCAACCAAATTGATCACATTGCGATAGATAAGAGGCACGCATCCAGTATTTTGGATGTCCGAACATTCCGAGGAGCTAACATCGACTCGGATCACTACCTTGTAGCAGCCAAGGTAAGAATGCGGATATCCAGAAATAATACAGAAATACTGTGAAAAAATTTAATGTCGGAAGACTGCAATCGCAAGAGACCGCCAAGACCTTCGCACAACGCGTATCCCTTAACCTCTCGATTAACACCATACCACCAGCATCGAATGTCGAAGAGCAATGGCAACGACGCCAACATGCCATTAAATCAGCCGCTGAGCTCTATAAGGCCGGCGGAGATGACTTGTTAAGTAACATCCACCCACTCATAAGCCAAATCTGGTCGGATGAAAATATGCCTGAAGAATGGAACCTCAGCATCGTTTGCCCGATCCACAAAAAAGGAGACCCTCTGAACTGCGCCAACTACAGAGGCATAAGTCTACTCAACATCACTTACAAGATCCTATCTGCCGTAATATGTGAACGCCTGAAACCGTTTACCAACAACCTGATTGGCCCTTATCAGTGTGGTTTTAGGCCAGGAAAGTCCACAACCGATCAAATGTTCACACTTCGGCAGATCCTGGAAAAAACCCAAGAAGTCCAAATCGATACCCACCACATATTTATCGATTTCAAAGCCGCTTTAGACAGCATTTATTGAGACGAACTATACAGAGCCATGTCTAGTTTTGGTATACCGCCCAAACTCGTCCGTTTGTGTAGGATGACGATAGAGAATTCTCGCTGCTCCATCAGGGTCGGAAACGACCTCACCGACACATTCGATACCAAAAAAGGATTTAGGCAAGGCGATGCGCTGTCATGTGACTTCTTTAATCTGATTCTTGAGAGGATTGTGCAAAACTCCAAAGCCAACACCAGAGGCACAATTTTCCAAAAGTCGGTGCAACTACTAGCATACGCTGACGATATTGACATCATTGGTAGGACTCAACGTGATGTCATAGCCACGTTTGCTAGTAAAGAGAAGGAAGCGGCGAAAATGGGTTTATCAGTAAATGAGGGTAAGACTAAGTATATGCTGTCATCACGAAAGGACTCACAACATCGATGAATTGGACAGAACGTCACCATTGACAGATATATCTTTGAGGTAGTACGGGACTTTGTCTACCTCGGCTCCGCTATTAACTCTGACAACAATATCTCGTCCGAAATTAAACGAAGAATTACTCTTGCCAACCGCTGTTTCTTCGGGCTAAGAAGGCAATTTAGTAGTAAAGCCCTCACTCGAACTACTAAGGAGATCCTATATAAGACCCCGATCATCCGAGTCCTGCTCTACGGCGCTTTAGCATGGACCGTATCAAAAGCGGATGAAGAAATCCTTTGTAGATTCGAGAGGAAAATTCTTCGAAAAATCTTCGGTCCCGTTTGCGTTGACGGGCTATGGAGACGAAGATTCAACCAAGAACTATACGAGCTGTACAGCGACATGCCCCTGGTCAAAAAAAACTCCGCATTGGACGTTTAAGATGGCTAGGACATGTAGGACGAATGGACACCAATACTCCGGCTCGCAGAGTCTTCGATTCCCAGCCAGACGTCGGACGCAGTAGAGGAAGACCTCGCCTTAAGTGGCGCGCACAAGTGGAAACCGACCTCAACCAACTTGGAGTGCGCAACTGAAGGCAAAGCTAATTGGAGAGGCATGTTGGTTGAGGCGCAAGTTCATTCCGGACGGCAGCGCCACTTAAGTAAGTAAGTATAGTAACGATGTAGCAGTAAGATCTCATATTTAATTTCTAAAGAAATCACAAAAAATGTGTCCAGGTGAGTTTTGTTAATTTTTAGAACCAAGGATCAATTCTACAAAGAAAAGTTTGAGCAAACAAGATGCGATCCGAAGAAAACGTGGGCGTTAATAAACGAAATTTTAGGACGAAAGAAGACGAATTTGGATGACACTATTCGAAAAAAAATTTTTTCATGTATTATGAACACAGCAGCGTTAGCAGATGAATTTGCAGACCTTTTTTAGCAGCAGGCTGTTTCCATCATTCATCACTGCAGCCCAACAACATCAAAACATAATAGTGCTATACTTCGAGACTCTATATATTTTGGAGATATTGAATGCTCGGAGATAGAAAGCTTACTACATCGCCTAAATGTTCAAAAGGCTCCTGGAGCAGATGGTATCAGAACGATAGATCTGATAAATCTTAGCTTCGATAAGTCAACAGTACCCAAAAAAACTTAAACAATCAGTTGTTCGTCCAATATACAAAGGAGGAAGTAAAATCCAGTTAACGAACTACCGTCCAATTGCGATCTTGCCAAGCATCGAGAAGATTATGGAGCAAATATCTCGCGTAAAAATCTAGGCTTGTTGTAGCAGTGAACAAAAGATGCAGTATGGGGTCCCACAAGGATCAAAGCTTGGTCCACGTCTGTTCATTTTGTATACAAATGAAATGCTAAGATGTTTGAAGAGGAGCTTCCCGTTTGCCTATACCGATGACACAGTGATCGTTGTCTGCCATCAATCTGTGGAAGAAGCAGCAAGGTTGATGCAAGATGAGTTTTGCGAAGTAGGCAAGTGGTGCCATGACAATGGGATAGTAATCAATGCAACAAAAACAAAACTTATGCATATCCGAAGTCCGCAGTACCCAGCGTCACCAATCGTACTTAAGACTTTTGGATGTCCCATTACATCTGATTTCGAAGACATTGAGGTTGTCGATACTTACAAATATCTAGGCATCACTATCGATAACCATTTCCTATGGGATGCTCACATAAATGATCTTCGTAAGAAGCTCAGAGGGTCCCTGTTTGCACTGGCCTGTCTACAGAAATCTACAACTTGTGTACAAAAGCAAGTGTACCATGCTCTTATCGAGTCCAGACTGAGATATGGTGTACTGGCTTGGGGTGGTGCAGCTCAAACCCACATCGAGAAGTTGCAGAACATACAAGATAGGGCGATCAAGTTACTATCTAGAAGAGGTACCATGATCAGAAACGTAAGAGTTCTAACAGTGAAGCAGATTTTTGAAATGACAGCGGCGCTGGAATACTATGATGACCCGAACTTTCGAACACAAATCAGTTACCAGTTTGATACCAGACGACGAGCGGGGGGAATGTATCAACTTCCTTCCTTTACAAATGAATACGGCAAAAGAAGACTGATGTACACCGTACCCAGAATATTCAATAGTCTACCTCAACATCTGAAAAATATAAACCACGTCAATGTCAGAAAGAGAAAATTAAAATCATTTCTATTAGAAATCTATTAGAAAATCATGATCTTCTTAGTATATTTAGGAAACACTAAAGTAGAATCTTAATTTAAATTCAATTCAATAATCTTTTTCATTCATTTATTAATTTTCTTTCATAAGAAAGACAGACGTCGGACGCAGTAGAGGAAGACCTCGCCTTAAGTGGCGCGCACAAGTGGAAACCGACCTCAACCAACTTGGAGTGCGCAACTGAAGGCAAAGCTAATTGGAGAGGCATGTTGGTTGAGGCGCAAGTTCATTCCGGACGGCAGCGCCACTTAAGTAAGTAAGTATAGTAACGATGTAGCAGTAAGATCTCATATTTAATTTCTAAAGAAATCACAAAAAATGTGTCCAGGTGAGTTTTGTTAATTTTTAGAACCAAGGATCAATTCTACAAAGAAAAGTTTGAGCAAACAAGATGCGATCCGAAGAAAACGTGGGCGTTAATAAACGAAATTTTAGGACGAAAGAAGACGAATTTGGATGACACTATTCGAAAAAAAATTTTTTCATGTATTATGAACACAGCAGCGTTAGCAGATGAATTTGCAGACCTTTTTTAGCAGCAGGCTGTTTCCATCATTCATCACTGCAGCCCAACAACATCAAAACATAATAGTGCTATACTTCGAGACTCTATATATTTTGGAGATATTGAATGCTCGGAGATAGAAAGCTTACTACATCGCCTAAATGTTCAAAAGGCTCCTGGAGCAGATGGTATCAGAACGATAGATCTGATAAATCTTAGCTTCGATAAGTCAACAGTACCCAAAAAAACTTAAACAATCAGTTGTTCGTCCAATATACAAAGGAGGAAGTAAAATCCAGTTAACGAACTACCGTCCAATTGCGATCTTGCCAAGCATCGAGAAGATTATGGAGCAAATATCTCGCGTAAAAATCTAGGCTTGTTGTAGCAGTGAACAAAAGATGCAGTATGGGGTCCCACAAGGATCAAAGCTTGGTCCACGTCTGTTCATTTTGTATACAAATGAAATGCTAAGATGTTTGAAGAGGAGCTTCCCGTTTGCCTATACCGATGACACAGTGATCGTTGTCTGCCATCAATCTGTGGAAGAAGCAGCAAGGTTGATGCAAGATGAGTTTTGCGAAGTAGGCAAGTGGTGCCATGACAATGGGATAGTAATCAATGCAACAAAAACAAAACTTATGCATATCCGAAGTCCGCAGTACCCAGCGTCACCAATCGTACTTAAGACTTTTGGATGTCCCATTACATCTGATTTCGAAGACATTGAGGTTGTCGATACTTACAAATATCTAGGCATCACTATCGATAACCATTTCCTATGGGATGCTCACATAAATGATCTTCGTAAGAAGCTCAGAGGGTCCCTGTTTGCACTGGCCTGTCTACAGAAATCTACAACTTGTGTACAAAAGCAAGTGTACCATGCTCTTATCGAGTCCAGACTGAGATATGGTGTACTGGCTTGGGGTGGTGCAGCTCAAACCCACATCGAGAAGTTGCAGAACATACAAGATAGGGCGATCAAGTTACTATCTAGAAGAGGTACCATGATCAGAAACGTAAGAGTTCTAACAGTGAAGCAGATTTTTGAAATGACAGCGGCGCTGGAATACTATGATGACCCGAACTTTCGAACACAAATCAGTTACCAGTTTGATACCAGACGACGAGCGGGGGGAATGTATCAACTTCCTTCCTTTACAAATGAATACGGCAAAAGAAGACTGATGTACACCGTACCCAGAATATTCAATAGTCTACCTCAACATCTGAAAAATATAAACCACGTCAATGTCAGAAAGAGAAAATTAAAATCATTTCTATTAGAAATCTATTAGAAAATCATGATCTTCTTAGTATATTTAGGAAACACTAAAGTAGAATCTTAATTTAAATTCAATTCAATAATCTTTTTCATTCATTTATTAATTTTCTTTCATAATAACGGGTGATCCAAGTAGAGATACTTTTTTCAATAGCCTTTTTTGACAGATCACGTGTGAGTCGTGTCATGTTATTTTTGTTTAGTATTGTTTGGCATTTCATAATGGAAAGACTTACGCGTGAACAACGTTTACATATTGTTCAACTTTATTATGAAAATTCACGTTCTGTGAGGAATGTGTTTCGTGCACTTCGCTCAACTTATGGTCAACATAATCGGCCTACTGAGCGTACTATTCGCAACACCATCACCCATTTTGAGACCCAGCATTCATTATTGGATAATATTCAACCGAATAGACCACGTCCAGCACGCTGTGAAGAAAATATAGCGGCCGTAGCTGAGAGTGTACACGAAGACCGTAGAGAGTCGATTCGGCGCCGTTCGCAGCAACTCGGACTAACGTATGGAACGACTTGGCGCATTTTACGTCAAGATCTTAAATTGAAAGCGTACAAAATACAGCTTGTGCAACAACTGAAGCCGCTCGACCTTCCCAAGCGACATCGCTTCGCTCTATGGGCTCTTGAAAAGTTCCAAGAAGATCCGACGTTTTCGAGGCAAATTTTGTTTAGCGATGAGGCCCATTTCTGGCTCAATGGGTATGTAAACAAACAAAATTGCCGCATTTGGGACGAAGAGAAACCTGAAGAGATTGAAGAACTGTCACTTCATCCAGAAAAAACAACGGTTTGGTGTGGTTTGTGGGCCGGTGGAATCATCGGTCCATATTTCTTTAAAAATTATGCCGGTGCGAAAGTAACCGTCAATGGCGACCGTTATCGTGCCATGATAACCAACTATTTGATGCCTGAAATTGAAGCTCGTGATCTCGGCGACATTTGGTTTCAGCAAGACGGCGCCACTTCCCACACATCGCATCAATCAATGGACTTATTGAGAGAACATTTCGGTGAGCACATAATTTCACGTTTTGGGCCGGTCGATTGGTCACCAATATCGTGTGATATCACACCGTTAGACTTTTTCCTGTGGGGATATGTAAAGTCAAAAGCTTGTGCCGACAAACCCGCTTCGATTCAGGCCTTGGAGGAAAACATCACGCGTGTCATTCGCCAGTTACCAGTCGAAATGCTCGAACGAGTGATCGAAAATCGGACTCAACGGATGGACCATCTGCGACGTAGCAACCGCCAACATTTGATAGACATAATCTTCAAAAAATAAATGCCAAAGAATGTTCTTTCAAATGATAATAAACATTCTCCATTAAATTTTAATTTTCTGTGTTTTTTTCTTTAAAAAAGTAGGGAACCTCGAAATGGATCACCCTTTAATTCAGTTTTAAATCAATAAACCAAACAAAATTTCATTTTGATGATTGAGTTTATATTAAAAATAAAAAACCAACGAATAATCTCCTGCAGATAAGCCCTATGGCTTCGCCGGTTACCAATTGTAAAGTTCTTAAAGTTTAAATTTTTAAATAAATAAATAAATATAATAAAACTATTAAAAACGAGTGGTGGGTGCACGACTGGGTCGTACGCAACTTTCTCTTTCACAGCGAGTTTGGCGTTAGATCAAATAGTGCGCATTTTGATTATTAATGCTAAAAATTATATAAAATGTTGAAATTTGATTATACGAAGGTTTATTCCGAAATTTGAAGGAATCGGTGTCTATGTCAAAAATAATTAATTTTCGTTATTGGCCAAAACTGAAAATTCTGTTAAGTGATAGTTGGGCTAAAACTAATTATGTGGAATTGTTTAAAACTATTATAGTAGTATATATATTAAATTTCATTCAATTTGACATAGTAGTTTGCGAGTAATAAACAATTTTCTTTATATGGCCTGAATGACAAAATCCGTTATATGGATTTTCTCGAAAAAACTGGGTATGCAGTTTTGTTGGAACTAATATGCTTATAGTATTTATAAAGTTTAATCAAAATCGTTAGAGCCGTTTTCGAGAAAATTGAGGTTATGTGTAATTTTTATATGGCAGGTACCGTTAATAACATGGCTAAAAGCAAACAAAAAAAATAGCCTAGAATTATGACCAAAACAAGCTTGGTTACGAAGTTTGAAGAAAATCGGCCAAGCCGTTTAGGCTGGGGAGACCATTACGGACAGACGGACCGACGGACCGACAGACCGACGGACCGACGGACGGAATTCCAAAAACCACTTTTTTAGGCTCCGCTATCATCGTAATATTAGAATCAATCAAAATCTCGAGGTCGAAAATTTTCACGAAAACAATATCTTTCTCTTTGTAAGAGAAAGTTAAAAATAGCCCGTCAACGACCTACGATTTTTCGATGAATTTTCCTCGCCAAGGATTTCTTCATCCACTTTTGATATGGTCAATGCTTCAACGCCGAAGAGCAGGACTAGGATGATCAGGTCTTGTATAGAATATCCTTAGTAGTTCGAGTTAGGGGTTTACTACCAAATTGCCTTCTTAGCTCGAAGAAACAGCGGTTGGCAAGAGTAATTCTTTGTTTAATTTTTGACGAGATGTTGTTAAAGTTATAGCGGAGCCGAAGTAGACAAAGTCCCGTACTACATCTGTACTATACTGTCAATGGTAACGTTTTGTCCAATTCGTCGGTGGTATGTCTTTAAGTGTTGACAGCATATATCCATTTTTGCCGCTTCCTTCTCTATACTAGCAAACGTGGCCATGACATCACGTTGAGTCCTTCCAATGATGGCAATGTCGTCGGCGTATACTAGTAATTGCACCGATTTATGGAAGATTGAGCCATTGGTGCTGGCTCGTCAGTTTTGCACAATCCTCTCAAGAATCAGATTATAAAAGCCACATGACAGTGCATCGCCTTGCCTAAATCCGTGACTTCAAATGTGTCGGTGAAGTCGTTTCCGAGAGATTGAGCAGCAAGAACCCTCCATCGTCATCCTGCACAGACGGACGATTTTGGGCCGTATGCCATAACTACTTATAGTTCGTCTCTTTAAATATGCCGATTTGCAATCGATGGATAGGTGGTGGGTATCGATTTGGACATCTTGGGTTTTTTTTCCAGTATCTGCCAAAGTGTGAAGATTTGATCAGTTGTGGATTTTCCTGGCCTAAAACCACACTGATCAGGTTGTTTGTAAACGTTTTGAGGCGTTCACATATTACGACCGATAGGATCTTGTAGGCAATGTTGAGGAGAATTATACCTCTGTAGTTGTCGCACTTCAGAGAGTCTACCTTTTTGTGGATTGGACAAACGATGATGAGGTTCCATTCTTCAGGCATACATTCATCCAACAAGATTTGGCTTTTGAGTTGGTGGATGTTACTTACCAAGTCATCTTCGCCGGCTTTGTAAAGCTCGGTGGTAAGGCCGTCATTTCCGGTGGCCTTGTTAAGCTTTGAGTTTAGCTATCCTCACTTTACATAGGTCGGGTGATTGGAAGTTTTTGCTGTTGTTGCCAATATTGAATGGTTCGTTCTGCCTGACAGCGGAATGTTGTTCGACATTGCCGTTTAACAGGCTGCAAAAGTAGTTCTTCGATATACTCAGCATCGACTGTGTCTACACTACGATATTTCCTTGTTCATCTTGACAGGATTCTGTTTTACTTGTACAACTTGGTAAAACTTGCGCACATCGTTACTGGAGTAGCACCTCTCTATATACTCGATCGCTTGCTTTTCGTGCTCTTTTTTTTTCTGGAAAGCCGGTGTTGTTCCCTTCTTCATTGCTTATAGAGCTCAATGGCAGCTCTCGTCTTCACCCGCAGCTTAGCCATGTAGTCCTTGTTCTTGGCTGCGAGCATCTGTTGGCATTCATTATCAAACCAGGGGTTTCTTGCTGGTGGCCGTGAGAAATCTAGCACATCAGTTGCGGCTGATCTAATGGCTTGTTGGCATCGTTGCCGTTGTTCTTCGACATTAGATGCAGGTGGTATAGTGTGAATCGAGAGGGACTCTTGCGATTGCAATCTTTCGACATTCAATTTTCTCTCAGTATTTCTGTTTTGTTGTGTCGTGGTGGATATCCGCATTCATACCTTGGTTGCATCAAGGTAGTGGTCTGAGTCGATGTTAGCCCGGAATGTTCGGACAACCAAAAAACTAGTTGCGTGCCTCTTGTATATCGCAATGTGATCAATTTGGTTAACCGTTCCTTGATCTAGAAACCGCAATGTCCCCATATGGTATGGATATCGAGGTGACGAAACTGTGTGCTGGCTATAGTCGTATTTCATTCCGTAGCGAAGTCAATTAGCCTAAGTCCGTTACCAGACGTGTTGTCGTGTGGCCTGTGTTTTCCGATAATATTGCTAAAGATTTCTCCTCTTCCTATCTTTGCGTTAAAATCCCCCAGCACGATTTTAACATCGTTCTTCGGTAGTCGCTGATAAGTTTTGTCAAGGAGCTCATAGAAGCAGTCTTTCGCTATATCATCTTTTTCCTCCGTCGGGCGTGAACGTTTATGTTGGCGAATTTTGCCTCGATGCGAATTTTTACAATAAGTTCGCTAATGTCTTGGAAACATAAGACCTCTTGCCTAAATCTGGTTCTTATAACAAATCCACATCCAAATAGTCGCTGTTCCTGCTCACTATAACACGATCCGTAGTAGATGTCACCATCTCTATTCAAGGGGCCTGACTTACCCTCGTGATTCATAAATAACCTGTTGTCCAAATATATCGAAGCAGCTCATCTAGGTTCGCCTGGGACGGCAGGTCGGGTATTCATTCCGTGCCATTCTGACTGCCATTTAACAATTATTATTTTAAGTGAAGCAAATAAAGTGATTTCGCCGACATTAGAAACGACTATTGATCGTACGTGATGCAAGATGTACCGTCGAAATGTTATCGTCAAACGATAATCACTTCAGGGAATGAGGGCCCAGGCTGTTTATATAGTGTTGCTGTTTTTCGTCTTGTTATCACCACTCGCACTTATCGTCAGATCATCACTATGTTGGATGCCAGAGCTTTTATGGCCGCTTGAGTATCTACATGGATGGAAATAGCTTCATGTGATATGTCCAATACTCTAGCCGATTCGGCAGCTTCGAGCATGGCTAGGATCTCTGCTTCGAATACACTACACGAGTTTGCTATCCGAATGGCTAACCCGATTTCATCGGAGTAGGGTGTAAACCCCAGAGCCCAGTCTAATTCCATTTTAGACCCATCAGTATAGATTGCTATTTCAGTGCTCTATACCACATTGTTCAAAGACCATTCGTCTCTACTTGGTTTTCTAATTGAGTAATTAATGTCAAGATCATGCTATGGGATGGTGTTATCAGATGTCTCATTCTCGTATGATGCTTGTGACCTTCGGGGAAGGGCCCCATTTTTTACCGCAGATTCTTTTGCAGCTATTTCGTTGATATTCAGATTCCAGTTTAGCTTGCTATCATGTATCATTCCCAGGTATTTGGCACTTGCTGGCAGTGGGAGGGTGACACAAATTATGTGATCGATCTTTTGTAAGTAAAGAGGTCTAGTTCAGGCTTGTTTTACGCTCAGGGTCGATGGGAATTTCTCACACGCCGTAAGGCCCACATTGTCTGCATAAGCCACTGTTTTTATTGCAGTGATTTCTAGTCTCCTCAATGCTTCATTTACTACAAGTAGCCAAAGCAGAGGAGATTGTGCACCCCCTGTGGAGTACCTCTTGTCGTTGTTATCCTTTTGGTACAATCACCAAGTGAGGATGCAATTTTGGTGAGCATGGTTATAATCCAATTACTAATGACCATATCAATTCCTGCTCTTCCTAGTGCTTTCTCGATGGCCTTCGTTTTAACGTTAATCTACTTTTGGTATGAATATCACATTGGCTTCACGCCACTCTTTGGGAGGATATTTCAACTTTAGACATTCACGGAAGGTGTTGACTAATGTTGACATAATGTAGCAGGTTTTTGTAGCATCATGAGATTTATGCCGCGGGGCCTGGGGCCCTACCCTGTATTTCGATTCGAAAGTTAAATCATTCGGAAACGGAAAATTGGCACTCAGTAATTCCAAATTTGGAATTAAATTTCCGAATCTCTTTGGCAATTATTTTATGCTCGAAAATCGGAATTTCAGCACTTGGCAACTCGATTCATCAGGTCAAACTCGTTCAAATCCCGGATTTTTCATTCGTGGCGATTTTCATTGCGGAGAAGTTGTGTTTGTCGTAAAATGTAAGTTATTTTTTTAATTTTTCAGTGCTAACAGAAAAGGAATAAAGTTCAATGATGAATATAACATGAATAATTACTTTCTGTACTTAATTTGTCATTTTAAGAATTCTAACAAAAACGTGAGCACGAAGCAACATCAATTTGAGATCTTGGTAGATTTCATGATCGCTTATCCAGATTTGGCCAAAGGATGTGTAAAAACGGCTGATGCCAGAAAAACTTCGGCCAATCTTTGGAAGCGGGTAGTAACGGATCTAAACACCGCGGGACCACCAATGCGAGATGCTGTATCTTGGAAAAAAGTATATCCACTATTATGATTTTTTAGCTGATTTTAATTGTGTTAAAATTACATTATTAATAAGGATTCGTTTATATTTTATAGGTTTGAACTGGACCACAAAACCTATATTAAAGGAAAGCTAAGGAAAAATAGAGAAAGGATTTCAGTGACCGGATGTGGCCCATCAAAACGCTGCCCAATAACACCTCTGGGTGAAAAAGTCATTGAGTTGCTGGACATTCAAGAGGCCGTAGGTGGGATCCCTGGTCCAAAGCAGTTTGGATGACGTCTATACTTCCATTACAAAAGAAGCTAACGAGCGAGCCAAACAAGAAAACAATACTCAATACTCCTTCCATGCTCCCGTATTAAAACAACACTGAAGACAAAAGAACACCTCCTTCAAAGACAGGTTGACAACCAAGCCGAATATAATGCAAAGCACTATAGTGTTTTAAGCGAGATTAATGGTAATTTGAAAAGTATTGCTAAGTATTGCTAATTGAAATAAAAAAAAAAGAATTTTGCAAATGCAAACAGTACAAGAAGAAGAAGACTGATTTATGTGAAAAACAAAATATTATCAGAAGTACCTATAACATGAAGATTTTGCATTTGATGACAAAAGATGCTGCATATTAATCAAAAGACTATTAGCTACTTAATATGTACCAAATTTTGTTTCCTTTTTTATTTAGTTTATTATTTAAGTGTTGTTAAATGAATTAACTTGGCTTTTTTTATAGAAGTGAATTAAAATATTTTTTATGTTATTAAATTATTTTTTATCTGATCCCTAATCTTCTTTGCAATGTTTGAAAAGTGATTGGCTTTCGAAACGTCATGGTTATCAACAGTAAAAGATGAAGCATCTTCTTCTGTTTCGGTTGGAATGTTTGTAGGGGTCTCAACACTATGTATTAAACATATATTGTGCAGTGCACAACACACGTTTAAAATTTGAACGACTTTTTCAGGAGCATAATGAAGTTCCCTCGCTGCAAGGAGGCAACGAAATCGTCCTTTCAAATGGCACTACAAAATTCTGTAATGCAACTTGACATTTTCTGCTGTGCTACACCAATGTGTCGGTCTTGACCAATTTGGTGTTGGTAGCCGCCTTGACCCAGGAATTTTATCGTTTCTCCTAACTTTATAATTATTGGAATGGATGTTGATCTTATTGCGGTGGCAAAATTATCGCGTATGCTGTTCAAAACATCCACGAACGCTTCTTTTGAAAGCCGATAATTTTGAACAAAGCTGTTGAAAATAATGAGTTTGTTATGATATATTGTATTCTTTACTTTGGAAATAACTTTACCTTTTATCACTAAGCTCCATTATATTAGATTTATCCCTTAAAATTCTTCTTTCTATCCTTTCTTCGTTAGCAGGTTCTTCATCCAACCACAGTGCTACTGAGTCCATTATCAAATTTAATGGTTTATGCAATTTTTTGGAACGATCGTCAATAATCTTTAATTTCACTTTGTTTGCAATTGTTTTTTAACAATTCTCATATTAGTATCGCGACTCTCGAAAAAAAAATGTCCGAGTATGCATGAGTATCGCGACTCTCGAACAAAATGTCCGAAAGTTGGAAATAAATATTTGGTACCGTTTTTATTCGTTTCGAAAGTAGAACACAGCGCCAATTCAAATTCGATTCGAAAAACAATTTCGAATGATTTAAACTCTCGAATCGAAATACAGGGTAAGGCCCCTGCTGTTTTGTAGGACTCAAAGGTGTTTATGTCCCATACAATTTTTTCCTTGATATTGTCTATAATGGAGTTGTCTCCAGCGTAGCAGTTCGGATCTCTGTTTTCATTTGTATTGTCAACATCCGATACTTTGTCGCAGTTAGAAAAGTGGGTATTTAGGAGCAGATCTAATGTCTCAGAGCTGGATTCTGTCCATTTATCTGCTGAGACTTTCAGAAAACCTGGGATGCTTGCTTCTTTTGACAGTTTTTTTCTTAAGTTTTGTGTTGATAATTAATGAACATTCCAAGTGATTGATCGACTTTCAGACATGTTAGCGCCTTAATGATCGCTCCCGAATTCACGTTGTTAATAGCCCCTTCAATGTCTCGGAATGCAACCATAGTATACTCCTTGCAGCACAACGACTTTTGTACTAATGTTTGTAGGGCTGTTTCTACAGATTTGCCCTTGTAGTACGCATGTTGGGATGCAGATAGCTGATTTACATCAATCCGGAGGCGAATATCAATCAATCTTTCCAAGGTTTTCAGAAACTTTTTCCAACACCTTTTCCATAGAAATCCTGAATTTTTTTTTTCAAATCCTTATAACTCGTAAACCGCTTAATACAGCGTTTCCCAAAATATGCTCCGCGAGCACTTGGTGTACTGGGACGACGTTTCTCTGGTTTTAAACGCGCCCAATAGACGGTTTTTGTTGGGTCGGTATCTATTTATATAGGTTAAAACGAATCGTAGTGCGGTGTATTTAATCTATATTTTGCTTTTAGTGCGTGAATTTTACTTTTTATTTGTTTTTTTGTACATTGATGTGACTCTGTGGATCTATCGACGTGAAAAGATCAAAAGATCATGAGAGATCAAAAATAATAGGTACTATGGATCGCTGGCTAAAGTCTGGGTCGTTAAAAATAACCGCTGAAAGCTCCTTAACAACACCCCCAGTAGTTACTAAAGAGTCAGCAACTGGCAGGTACATAATACAAAACCATATTTGTTTATTTCATAATGGGAAGTTTCCTATCGCTAGAACCGCATTTGTATTAGATGCGTTTTGATGGATTTATAATATTTTTTTTCTGTTGTTATCCTCAAGTCAGATTTGTGAATTTGCTCGTTTTCCATTTATTGTTCTATTCTAGAGCCAAGGAAAATGACGCAAAAGAGACAGCGGCGTCAGAACTTTCTGAAGAATTTGAGGCAGACAATGTGGCTAGTACTAGTTATATGGTGATCAGTACTGCAGAAAAAAAAAACAGTAAAAAGGAAGTACCACGATTCATATTTAAATCTTGGATTTGCTGAGAAAAGTGACAACAAACCCCATTGCGTAATTTGCGGCAAAGTGTTGCCGAATAGTGCGATGTTTCCAGCAAAAATGAAATGAAAATGAGGGGATTCATCCAGATTGCAAAAGCAAACCGACTGATTTTTTTAAAAGTAAGTATGGTGAACTTACAAAATCTCAAACAATTATTACTAACCACTCAAAGACAGTGAACGAAAATGGCGAAGCCCATACAATCGCTGAAAACTTAATCAAGCCATGCGTTAAGGACATTGTTGAGTGTATGTTGGGTGAAAAGGCCAAAAAATTAGTTGACACCGTTCCTTTGTCAAATTACACAATATCACGAAGAATAGGAGACTTAGCAGAGAATGTCAAAACTACTTTATTTTCGCGAATAAAAGTCACAAAATTTTCGCTGCAAATGGATGAATCAACAGATGTTGCAGGGCTGGCTATTTTAATAGTATTTGTGCGCTACCAATACCAACAGTCCTTTCAAGAAGATCTGCTTTTCTGCAAGCCGTTGGAAACTACAACAACTGGTGCTGAAATTTTTAAATTAATAGACAATTTCTTTATTGTTAATGATATCCCATGGGTTAACTGCGTGGATGTGTGCACAGACGGTGCCAAGGCCATGACTGGAAAAACGTCCGGTGCCGTCTCAAGAATAAAACAAAATGCCAAGGAATGCAGCAGTAGTCACTGCGTTCTACACCGCCATGCCCTTGCAATGAAAAAAATGCCACTCTCCTTAAAAGAGGTCTTAGACGAAAACGTGAAAATAATTAACTTTATTAAATCTCGACCTAAGAATTCAAGGCTATTCAAAGTATTGTGCGATGAAATGGGTAGTCTACATACGTCTTTACTTCTTCACGCAGAAGTAAGGTGGCTTTCTCGCGGCAAAACACTGACGCGGCTTTTCGAAATGAGGGCTGAAGTCAGAACCTTCCTTATGAACGACAACTTTGATTTGGGCGACAGATTATGTAATGAGCGTTGGCTCTTGAAATTATCGTATCTAGCCGATATTTTTAAAAAAAATTAACTGATTTGAGTGTATCACTTCAAGGAAAGACAATAACTGTTTTCGATGCCAGTGATAAGGTCGAAACATTTAAAAAGAAAATCAAGTTTTGGGCAAAATCTTTAAAAAAAATCAAAACCTAGACAGCTTCCCAATGGTCAGCGAATGTAAAGAGGAAATAGATTTGGGTATTCCTGACGACATTTTAAATGAGTTTCATTTACATCTGCTAAGTTTGCTCGAAAACTTCCGAAGCTACTTTCCGGAAGAATACCATTCAAACATTAAAGAAAATGTGTGGGTTGCAGACCCGTACTCCGCCGCGTTGGAAAAGCCAGCATCTCTGACATCGTTGCAGTTTAGTTTCAAAGGCAAATTTTGAAACTAAGAAGTCTATCAGAATTCTGGTGTATGTTGAAGGACGAATTCAAAATTTTGTCAGACAGAGCCAAAATAATTCTTCTGCCGTTTACAACAACATACACTTCGAGTCATAAGATTAGAAGCAGGTATTTTTGAGAAGTAAAATCGACATTTTTACCGTTACACGATGGATTAGAAAAAAACGACTATGGCAAATGAGAGACTATTTTGTTAGCAACAAAATATGAAATGAGTGTATTGGAGAGATTAAGCTAACGGAACTTTGAAGACAAATTGTAAATTAAGTAAAAAATACGCGGAAATAAATCGGGTCATTAGATTAGAAGCAGTGAACAAATCAACGATTTTTGTTTAGTACATATTTTTTTTTCTGTTTAAACGGTACATATTGTAAAGTAATTGTTCTTGATTGAGTGTTAATAAAAATGGGGAAGAAAAAATGTTTAACAGTAGAGGAAAGGGCTAGAATATATGTTTATTGCTCCGAAGGTCTTTCATGCCGTGCTATAGGCTATAGCCCGAAAAATAATGCGAAGTGATCATTGTGTCAGCAATTATTTAAAAAAAACCCTACGTCTTACACAAAAAATTATAAAGGAAACACTTCTTCTGCCTAAACACGCCGCGAAACGCGAAGTATCCTTAGAATAGCGTCAAATTCAGCTTTATCAGCAGCTAAAATTAGGGAAAAAGCTAATGTTAAGGCCAGCTTATCCACTGTTACCCGCATCATTCGCCGTGCTAAACACTTAAAGCGCCTGAAACTAAAGAAAAAACTACCACTTAATGACACAAGGAAGAAACAACGCTTGTGTTTCGCGAAAGATCACATGAGCGTGGATATGCAAAATGGAACGACCACAAATGATTGGCGAAAGGTAATCTTTTCCGCCGAAAAAAAATTTAACCTAGATGGGCCGGATGGTTATAAATATTATTTCCATGACCTGAGGAAAGAGGAGCGGTTTTTGAACCGTCGCCATAGAAGAGAAGGAGGCGTTATGGTCTGGGGTTCAATTTTATTTTATGGAGCTATAGACTTGGTAGTCCAAGATACCAAAATGACTGGAAACAACTATAAAGCCTTGCTGGAATCAGTATTCCCCAATATTGACGAGCTTTTTGGACCAATTTCATGGATTCACAGCAGGACAACGCCCCCATACACACAGCCCGAGTGGTAAAATCCTTCATTGCGAGCCAAAACGTCCACTTGCTGCCTTGGCCACCATATTCCACGGACCTTAACATAATCGAAAATGTTTGGGGCTGTACACGTAAGGTATATGAGGGAGGGAAGCAATACGATGACAAGGAAACGCTAATTCATGCAGTCAAATTGGCCTGGAGTGAGATTTCACTGGACTACTTGGAATCGCTGTATAAATCCTTAAAAGATAGAATTTTTTAAGTTATTTTAAAGGCTGGTGGCAGCACACATTATTAAATATTTAAAAAAAATTAATATGAATACCAAAATATAAATAACTGCATTTTATTTTCATTTATTTGATGTGCTTCTAATCTAATGACCCGATTTATTTCCGCGTATTTTTTACTCAATTTACAATTTGTCTTCAAAGTTCCGCTAGCTAAATCTCTCCTATACACTCATTTCATATTTTGTTGCTAACGAAATGGTCTCTCATTTTTCATGGTCGATTTTTTCTAATCCATCGTGTAACTGTAAAAACATCGATTTTACTTCTCAAAAATGCCTGCTTCTAATCTTATGACTCGCAGTGTACATGTGCGAATCAGGATTCTCCGCCTACGTTGGAACCAAAACAAAATATAGATCCCGTCTCGATATAGAGCCAGATATTCGGTTGCAGTTGTCCCAAATTCAACCAGATATACAAGCATTATGCAAAACCAAACAGGCACATTATTCTCACTAGATATTGAATTCCTTATGTTCTTCAATTAACATTGTTCTTGTTTTTTTCGTTGATGTTACTTGTTTTACTTGAATTTAATAAAAGGGGTGGTGCAAGGGGTATTAACTCAATTCCACTACAATACTGCTTTATCGAAAGTGAGTATAAATAGAGGAAGACCGCTTTTTATCACATTTTCTTGACCATCCTTTTGCTGTTTGCCTCGCTCACCTATTCCCTATAATATTTAAATATAAATGTGGACTCAACATGACCAAGCGTTGGAAGGCGATGATTAAAGGCAATAATCTAAAAAAAAACAATTCTTCTGCACCCGTTAAGTAGCTGTGTAACAGAAAGCCTGCAACATCTTAATTATATCATTATCCCATTGTACTCTGTTTTAATAATGCTCGTGCAAGGCATATGTGCATGAAATGCTTAGAAACACAAACACACTATTCTCGGCGTAAGTGAAACGAAAAATGCAATTAAATGGTCGACCGTGGGGTGGACAATTTATAATGAAATCCCCTCTAATCTTTGTTGCACTTTGTAGTCAGTTTTTATTTGTAACGAACAAAAATGAATTAATAAAACAAAAAAAAAGAAAAAGAAATCTCTATTCCTTCAGATTATTTTCCTTATTATCCAAATCCTTGGAAATTTCCACTTCCAACTTTGGAGCAGTGGGTTCAGTGATTGTAATCCCCTCCGCACTTAATTCAAAGTATTGCTTCAACAGGAGTACTACTGTTTGTGGTACAGATTTGGTTACATTGTGATTCATTTGGAATGGATCTTGTACGTTCATGGAAGCCTTCTTCAATGCTGTATCCTTTGTCTCTGTTTCGGTCTCGATATATTTAACATACCTGCAAAAATAAAAAAACATTTGCACATACAATTTAAATGAAATAACGAATTAGTTGTCTTACCGCGGTAGTAATGGAGATGTTTCCAAGTCGGCCACGGGAATCGTGCATCCCAGATAGGGACAGATAAGATTATGCTCAAAATCAAATGTACTGTAGAAAGTGAAGAACTGTTTCAGTTCTCTTTTGAAGTTATCGACGGTATTGGGGGCAACTGGGATGTTCAGATCGGCCAATGATTTTTCAGCAAATGTGCCCAACCATGCTGTGGTAAAACAGAGATATTTATGATAACAATTTGAGTTTGTGAAATGTGAGTAATTAGAAACATGATTTATGCGATAAATACAGAGAAGGGCAATCTAAGAGTATCTGTTTGGAACAAACAACAACTGAATTGGATGCAACACTACCGACAAGTGAACAGTTTTCTTTGTGGGTCCTATAATGGCGAATTGATTATTTTTGCGAATATTCCCTCCGACGGATTCTGTAATAGGGGTGGGATGATACGTTTTATCCGAAAAAATAAGATGAATGTGCATGTTTCCTTGTATTATATAGCTTGATAGCCTTGATCGTCATTCTTGATCGCCGACAGCGATAGTTTCGCAATTTACCAGTCAGCAGAAATTAATCTGCCCGATTAGAATCCTGTCCAGATGAAATATATCGAAGTTCAATTTATTTCATCTGAGCAGGATTCTGATTAGGCCTGCTATTGCTGACAATTCGTGTTTTGCATTTTCCTAGAATTTTATAAATCCTCGGCGTCTGAAAGTAGTTGCACCGATTTATGGAAGATTGTGCCTCTGGTGTTTAGCTTGGGAGTTTTGAACAATCCTCTCAAAAATCAGATAAAAGAAGCCACATGACAGTGCATCACCTTGCCTAAATCCTTTTTGGTATCGAATGTGTCGGTGAGATCGTATCCGACCCTTGTGGAACAGCGAGAATTCTCCACCGTCGTCCTACACAGACGGAACGGTTTGGGCGGTATACCAAAACTAGACATGGCTCTGTATACTTCGTCTCTAAAAATGTTGTCGCATGCGGCTTTAAAATCGATAAATAGGTGGTGGGTATCGATTTGGACTTCTTGGGTTTTTTTCCAGGACCTGCCGGAGTGTGAAAATTGGATCGGTTGTGGGCTTTCCTGGCCTAACACCACACTGATAAAGGCCGGCCAGGTTGTTGCTAAACGGTTTCAGGCGTTCACATATTACGGCAGATAGGATCTTGTAGGCGATGTTGAGGAGACTTATGCCTCTGTAGTTGGCGCAGTTCAGAGGGTCTCCTTTTTTGTGGATCGGGCAAACGGTGCTGAGGTTTCATTCTTCAGGCATACTTTCATCCGAACAGATTTGGGTTATGAGTTGGTGGATGTTACTTACCAAGTCATGTTCGCCGGCTTTATAAAGCTCGACGGGATGGCCGGGTTGCAAGACAGCAGAATATTGTTCGTCATTGCCGTTTAATAGTCTGCAAAAGTGGTTCTTCCATATCCTCAGCATCGACTGTGTCTCAATTACGATATTTCCTTGTTCATCTCGACAGGCTGCAACAAGGTAGTGGTCCGAGTCGGTGTTAGCCCCTCGGAATGTTCGAACATCCAAAATACTGGATGCGTGCCTCTTGTCTATAGCAATGTTATAAATTTGATTGAACGTTCGTTGATCTAGAGCCCGCCCTGTCCCCTTATGGATATCGAGGTGAGGAAACCGTGTGCTGGCTATAGAGCAATTTCGTTCCGCTGCGAAATTAATTAACCTAAGTTCGTTGCCAGACGTTTTGTCGCTTGTCCGTTTGTTGTTTGCTTTTTAATTCTCCTATTTAATGTTCTCCCATTCCAGGTGCAAATACGAACGCCGTCGGCCCTTCGTTTTACATGGGCGTCAACAATAAGGTCAGTTCTTTCCGAGGCACAACCCTCGCCATTCCAATTTATTAGATACCCCTAGGACACATCTTTTTTCAAGGTGCCTGATATCCTTGAAATTCCTAAGGGAGTCGACGTTTGACCCTCTGAATTTACGTGGCTTGCATTTATGAGCAAATGATTGATTGGATTAGAGCTTCAACCATTTGGAAATTGCCATTAGTGGATTCGATATCGAGGAAACCTAGTGTTGGTAATGGCGGTATTACACCCTGCTCCAAAGTCAGTTAGTCGGAAGCCATTATCTGTTGTCGTTTCACGGTGCTGTACTTTCCAACTAACCCGTCGAAGATGTTTTCTTTCCCTATATTCATAAAAATCCGCAAATACTACTTTCATCGTATTCTGGAAATGCTACGTAGGTTCCATCTTGGAGATCGTAAAATTCCTTTTTGGATCTCATCGGTAGGGGTGGTTACATATGAGCTCCAAAGTAGTCAGATTAGAGGATACATGTTTAATAAAGGTCTAAGGCCTAATGCGGACTCAGCGGTGACTTGACTTCACATGCGAGGAAACTCATCACCAATCAAAATCTCTAGTTCGTTCAAAGTCGTCATGGATGCCAGGCACATTTCACACCCGGCATCCATGACGACATTGAACTCGAGCGATGATGACCCATAATGTTGTGTTATTTATTTATTTATTTAAGCTTAGTACAAGCTGAACTTAAGACTAAATTAACCTAATTAAAATTATTTATGAGAAACACGGTTAAGTAGTATTGGAAGATGAGGTGGACATGCGGGAGTTTCGTAGAGCAAGTTCGCTACAGTAAAAATGATAGGAGTTGTGCCCATTAGCCAGGCGCAGTATTCTAGTCATTGGTTCGTTGTTGCCGTAGTTGGTTCGGTGGAAGTTTAGTCGGAAGAGGGGAACAGATCTTAGATTTCGGGAATTGGTGTTGAGGGATGTAATTTCTAGCAGAGCGGGGCAATCAATATTTCCTGCTAGAAGCTGATGTCCAAATAGAATGTCGGCTATTTCACAACGCTTTTGAAGCGATTGAAGGTTTATCAATTTCAAACGATCCTCGTAGGGTGGTAAATTAAAACTATCTACCCAGGGGAGACCGCGTAGAGCAAAACGGATGAATCTGCGTTGGACACTCTCAATACGGAGGGAATTGTGATAAGGCGACCATGTTTGGCTAGCATATTCAAGGATAGATCTAACAAATGTGGAAAAGAGAGATTTTGTAACATAGAGGTTCGAGAATTCCTTAGACCAGCGTTTTACAAACCCAAGTGCGGAGTTGGCTCTGGTGATGATATTATCAATATGAAAGCGAAAGTTTTTTTTTTTTTTTTTATAATTTGCGCGCACTCAAGGGGTTATGAATACCCTTTATATGTTTTAGCACAGTGCGGGCGTTAAGAAAATTAGGGATAAGAAGAAAGGAGATACCGATGCACATTGGTTTTAAATGTCTGTAAGTTATAATGGAAAGGAAAAACAGAGTTTGGTAGAGCATTCCACATTCGTGTTGTTCGGTTTATGTACGAATCTCTGTATTTCAGCGTACGTCCGAAGATAGGCTTGAGGGTAAACTGATTTGCATTCATTGCGTAACGAGTATTGCACTGAATTGTTGAATGGGAGGAATGCAGCTGGCTATTTCATTTGAACATTGGTTGTTAAAATAGCGATAAAACAAGGTAAGGCAGGAGATGTTTCGACGGCGTTCGAGCGAAACTAAGGAGTTTGCTATATTATGTCTCCTATAAGTTTTTTCGCACGTGTTTGAATCCTATCTGGTAGGTGCAATGTTGATTTTGGTGCACCTGACCAGACGTGGGCGTTGAATTCAAGTTTTGGGCGTATAAACGCTTAATATATTGTGGCCAGATCAGAGGGGGTGAAATATTTCTTACATCGATTTAGGAAACCTAGACATTTCGCTGCGTTTTTAGCGACTTCGAATATGTGGTCGTTCCAACGTAAGTCGTTACTAACACACATACCTAGCATGGAAAGCTTTTCGGTTTGACGTAAGTGCCATTCATTGATAATGGCTCAAGATTTTGGTTACGCTTTAATGACAGAAGACAGCATTGTGTTTTGGAAGCATTGAATTCCACTCTATTAGATTTACCCCATTTGATAATGCTGTCAAGGTCGGAATTCAATGAGCTTAACATATTTTGGCGTTTTGAGTCCACGTTCGAAGGTGAGGGACGAGGACCTGTAAACGAATATGAGAAGCTGAGGGTACTATCATCAGCGAAGGAATGAATTGGATTAGAAGTTGCAGACAGGAGATCATTTATAAAAATGAGAAAGAGAGTCGGAGACAAAACTGAGCCTTGAGGGACACCAGCATTTATTTGGTGAGTTACAGACTTGAAACCATCCAAAACAACTTGAATTGAACGTTTCGAAAGATAATGTCTAATCTATAGAAGAAGTTTTTCGTCGATTCCAAATGCACGCATTTTCGACAAAAGGGCTTGATGCCAAACCCTGTCAAATGCCTTTGAAATATCAAGCGCAACAATCTTGCTTTCACCACCATGGTGGATTGATTGGTTCCACTTTTCGGTGAGATATGTCATCAAATCACCAGTAGACCTGTTGCTGCGAAAACCATATTGCCGGTCATTGAGAAGTTTTCGTGTTTCGAGATATTTCATAAGCTGACGGTTTATCAGCGTTTCCATGACCTTGGAAAGAAGGGACGTAAGTGCAATTGGTCGGTAGTTGAAGAGAGAAGAAGATTCGCCTTTTTTTGGTACAGGCTGGACAAATGCTGTTTTCCATCTACTCGGAAAGAGTCCTGATGAGTAGGATAGATAGAAAAGCTTACGCAGTGGTTTTGCTAGCGTAGAAGAACACCTCTTCAGAATGATGGGGGATATACCATCTGGACCAGCGGATTTGTGTATGTCAAGATCAGATAAAACTCTTGCAACTGTACGAGTACGAAAGTGAATTTGTCCCATAGAATGATCTACGTTCTCAAGTACAGGAGGAGACTGAACACAATCTGGCAGTGTAGAATTGGCTGCGAAATGCGCAGCAAGCAGATTGGCTTTGTCTAAAGAGCTGACAGCTGGAATGTCATTGTGAATGAGCGTCGGAATTGATGATGAGGCCGAATTTTTTATATTTTTAACAAATGACCAAAAGTTTTTACTACCTCTGGGACATTGTAGAATTTTTTGCCTCAACTTTTGGTCATGGAGGAATTTAACACGCTTTAAATAGGCATTACAGTCGTTTCTGGCTTGTTTGAACTTTGCTCGGTTTGAACTTTGCTCGGTTAAAGTTAAGTTCTTTGTCACAGATAACACCCAGATCACGCATGAAAAGTACATTAGGTACGGGCTCACCAAATATTTAATAGTATCTCGCGACTGATGGGAGACGCTTACGGGAGTATTTTATGGTCTTACATTTGATGACATTGAGCTCCAGGAAGTTTTTTTTGGCACCAGGTTGAAAAGTTGTTTAAATCTCTTTAAAGTGGGTAAGAGTCAGCGGAGGAGGAAATGTGCTTAAAGAAGGACCAACATGGCTACCTTGAGGCACTCCGGATGTGCCTAAAAAGGGGTCCGATACAGAGCATCTAAACAGAACTTTGTATTGAACTTTCAAAAATCAAAATCAAACTCGCCAGAGGTGGGTGAAAACGGTCAAGTTTGGAGAGAGGATGATTGCTCTCAGAGACAGCACAGTTGAGAGATAAGAAAAACGGAGGATGTTTTAATTCGGAGGCCTCCCACATTCTGGTAATAAACAGATAAACATTCGGGAAAGGTAACAGTAACTTTGTTTGGACTTGGAACTTTATCAGACGAAGGAGCATGTGTTGGTAATTGGTTAGGAGCGAAAGAAATTATTAAAGTCGGTACGTGACCTTTGGAGATAAGATCTACTTTTGGAGCCGATGTAAGAAGCGAACGAAGAGAGATCGTTTGCTACCTGGAGTGACGGTATGTTGAAACTCTCGTGGTATTGAACGAAAAAATGCATCAAAGTATTCACATCAGTGGGGAGACCGTCTTGGGAGATGCAAACCTTAACATTGGTATTCGTTTTTCCATCAATGCATATGGAATCAGCCTCATCGTGTAGATATGCAAGATACAGTCGGACATTATCGTAGTTTTTTCGATCTCCTAGACTACATAGCGATTATCATCACCAGAGTCTGTAAATTGTTTCGTGAACTTAAGAGTGAGTTTGCAGGAGGAAGAGAAGAATAGTAAGAAGGTTGTGGGTACACCCATACCTTGAAAACATGCTAAACTTTCCGATTCGAAATTTTTAGCATTCTACAGAATGACTTAAGAAAGTTATTTGGAACTTGTTAACGACATTTCCGACTTCTATCCCCGCCTTCTTTGTTTCATTTTTCTTCGAATATCCGGGAAGGGGATAAGTGTACAAAAAATAAGTGTACACTTGCAACATGTTCGCTCTTCGACAAACTAGAAATTAATAGGCAACCCGACATGCAAATCAATAGACGACTGGTTGCAAACTGTTTTTTTTTTTTTTTTGAATCGCAAACGAGTTTTCAACGAAGTGGACGAAGTAGCATCGTGTGCGTCATCCCATTTGATTACACAGGGTATGACTCAAAACTAGTTTCCAATTTGCATCGCTGATCAGTTTTTTTTTTTCCAGTTGTTCCGTGTGCATTGGGCTTGAGTGATCTCTAGGGATTACAGCATTCGTGTTATGAATGTACAAAGCATACTCATCCGAAAATTCAACTGAAGGGTTTTATACTGAATTTCAAAATTGTTGGGCAATTTTAACGGTCGTATCTGTAACATCCATGCAAACACACAAATTTTAACACAGCTAAGCTCACATAGTTTAAGCATAAACCATCAATATCCTAATATACAATCTAAAGGACTAAAGGAGAAATGCGAGTTGGAAGTAATGCTTGTGGGAGAGGATGACTTTCCGAAACCACATATTGTCAGAGCTTTCTTCCCGCAGAGTACCGGTGTCACAAATGAGAGAATACTGGCAATACTAGACGGTCAAAACAGAGACCTAAATACGAGAACGTGGAGAGTTCTGCAAAGATCGGACGAGAAAGACATCGCCCACATGGTCTTTGCAATAAATGAGAGTGCGATGCGTAGGCTTGCGGAGCTAAAGGGGATGGTATCATACAGATTTGGCCAAATCAAGATCATCCTTAAAGGATCCGACAAGTCTGCAATTCAGACCCGAAAAAATAGTGTAAATGACACTGATAAAAAGAAAAAGTCGCCAGAAAAAACAAGCGCCAGCTCGTCGCAACCAGCAGCCAGTATTAGTACTGCCGCCGGAAGCGATACAAAGAAGACTGGTTCACTGCCTACGACTTTATCGCCAAACGCCCCTAGTACGAGCAACATTAACATCAGCCAGCAACAGTTTAGACCAAAGCTAGCTGCGGAACGGGCGCGTGAACGGCAAAAACACGGACAGCGTAAAAACGGTCCGAGAGATAGACACGAAGGTCTTTCTCAACAGGGTATCGTACGCAGAAGAGGCGATAACAAGCCTTATAGGGTACGAAACCCTGAGCACGGTAGGAAGCGATGACCACCCTACTAAATGTGCTGCAGGCAAACCTGCACCGAGCTATAGGTGCCTCGGACACCTACAACCAAAGATGTGCCGAAGGGAACATCGCTCTAGGTTTAATCCAGGAGCCATGGGCAACAGAGGGTAAGATATTTGGTTTACAAAGTAAAACCAGAGAGCTCATCTTCGCCCGGGGAAATTTTAGACCAAGGGCAGCTCTTTTAGTTGCAAAAGATATAAAATTCTCTCCCATTCCAGGTTTCATTACCAAAGATCTGGTGGCTGTCCTTTTAGAAAGACGCAACGGCCGAGAGCTACAAAAAATTGTATGCGCATCGGCGTACTTTGCTGGAGATGACGAAATACCACCTCGCCCAGTACAGGAACTTGTCCAGTACTGCCAGACCCAGCAACTACATCTTATCTTCGGCTGCGACGCCAACGCGCATAACACAATATGGGGCAGTCGAGATACAAACAAAAGAGGTGAGTCCTTATTAGAATACCTATATAGCAATAATTTAGTTATACTAAATAAGGGTAATAAACCCACGTTTAGAAACGTTTTAAGAGAAGAAGTTTTAGACCTTACCATCTCTTCTCCGTTTGTCCAAAACACCGTCGAAAATTGGCACGTTTCTGGTGAGGCATTTTTATCGGATCACATGCACATAAGTTTCCAATTAAGATGCAACACCGAGGATGCGCCGATTAAATACGACAACAAACTCACAAATTGGAGAACGTATCGAGAAAATCTATCGATTAAATGTGACATACTTCCAGAAAAACCTTCATGTGTAAGTGAAGCGGAAGTCGCACAATGTCAACTAAATGACATTATCATCTCATCTTTTACAAATAGCTGTAAGGTTAAACGCACTGTGGCAAAGAGGTGCACACCATGGTGGAACGATAACCTAGAAAGTTTCCGTAAAAGAGTAAGAAAACTTTTCAATAAAGCCAAACGCACCGGAAAGTGGGACCAATATAAATCTCTACTTACCCAATACAACATAGAGTTGCGAAAATCAAAAAGAGCGTCCTGGCGCAAATACTGTGAGGAACTCGAAGAGCTTCCGGCGGTGGCGCGTCTCCAGAGGGCACTCTCGAGAGATAAAACAAACTGCATGGGATTACTAGTCAAAGCTGACGGTAAAATCACATGCGACCGGGAAGAAACGTTGACCACACTTCTTCAGGTACACTTTCCCGGCTCTACAATCACAACTGAGTTTCATGAACACATGATAGATGACTCACCCCCTATAAACCTGAAAAGGATTAATAGTTTATCCGGCAAACTTTTTACTCCGGATAAGGTCAAATGGGCGATCAACTCATTTAAACCATACAAGGCACCAGGGACAGACGGAATCTTTCCTGCTCTTATACAAAAGGGCTTGGACTTTTTCCTACCCACTATGGTAGCCTTATTTAGGTTTAGTTTCAATTGGGGCTACATACCACAAACCTGGAGGGAGGTAAACGTGGTATTTATCCCCAAACCAGGCAAACCAATAGAACTACCTAAATCATACCGTCCAATAAGCTTAACATCGTTTTTCCTGAAAACAATGGAAAGAATACTTGACGTACACATTAGAGAGTGCTTAAATGAAAGCACTCCTCTGCACCCATGTCAATTCGCCTACCAAAAAGGTAAATCCACGGAAGGAGCACTTCTAAGTTTAACATCACAAATAAAAAGTGCATACGAAAACAAAGAAGTAGCTTTATGTGCCTTCCTAGACATAGAGGGCGCTTTTGACAACACTGGATATGACTCCATATCAAATGCTTTGACTCATAGAAGAATAGATCATCCCACCATCAAATGGATCAAAGCGATGCTTGAAAGTCGGAAAATAACTGCTTCATCAGCACAGACCTCAGTATCAGTAACAGCCGTTAAAGGCTGCCCTCAGGGAGGAGTACTCTCACCCCTACTATGGTCTCTGGTTATCGATAACCTACTTCAAGACCTAAGTAATGCAGGTTTCAATATAATTGGATACGCCGATGACCTAGTCATCATAATAAAGGGCAAAGAACCAAACGAAGTTACAACACGTTTGCAAAACGCCCTTAAGATAGTCATAGACTGGTGTAATAAAGAAAGTCTCTCTATAAACCCCAGCAAGGCCATCATCGTCCAAAAAGGAGGAAATTAAATCTTACCCAAATTTCAATCAATGGTACATACATTGAGTATTCCAACGAAGTAAAATATCTTGGAGTGATCCTCGATAAAAAACTAAGCTGGAACTCCCACATCAACAACACAATTCAAAAAGTAACCAATGCTTTCTGGGCTTGCCGAAGCATGTATGGTAAAACCTGGGGAATCTCTCCAAAGACCACACACTGGATCTACACGATCATGGTCAGGCCCATTATAACATACGCTTCAATAGTATGGTGGAACAAAGTCACCCAAAAAACAACTATAAATAAATTAAACAAGGTACAACGGCTTGCCTGTCTGGGCATTACCGGAGCTATGCGTACCTGTCCCACGGCGGCTATGGAAGCCATAATAGGACTAACACCTCTCCACATTTACATAAAAAAAGTGGCAATTCGCAGCTCAGCAAGTTTGACACAAGCGGAAGAATTAAACATTAGTGAACATCTAAAACTAATTGAACTTCTATCCGAACTTCCAGAACTTGACATGATCTGTGCGGTTACAGACCTCTTACCAAAGACACTATGCTTCGACAAAAGATTCTCAACGGAGATCACAACCAGAGAAGCATGGTGTAGCAACAACCCAAACCCAAACTGCCTAAACGGCCTAAAGTGGTATACGGATGGTTCTAAAATGGACTCAGGGGTAGGAGCTGGCATACATGGACCAAATAAAAACATCTCAATACCTATGGGAAAAAACCCTAGTGTATTCCAAGCTGAGCTCCATGCCATAAAAGAATGCGCAAACCTAATACACAACTCAGGTATTAAAGGCGCAAACATCCATATATTCACGGACAGTCAAGCAGCTATAAAAGCCCTTAGCTCACACATCATTGACTCCAAATCAGTACTACACTGCTTCAACTCCCTCCAAACACTCAGTTCCAGGAACAAGACCAAACTATGGTGGGTCCCCGGACATAAGGGAGTTGAAGGTAACGAAAAAGCTGATGAACTAGCCAGAAAAGGTTCCGAAACCCCCTTCATTGGACCTGAACCCTTCTGTGCAATCCCCAAATCAGCCATAAATCTAGTCATAAAAAACTGGGAACAAAACAGATGTGTTTCATACTGGGGAAACATCCCAGGCCTAAGACAGGCCAAAAGAGCTATTCAGCCCTTCAAATCAGATGCCGACAAGATACTAAATCTTCGCAGGCACGATATCAAAAACTTAGTAGGCTACCTAACTGGTCATCACGGTCTGCGATATCACCTAAATAAAATGCGTCTAGTCGACTCACCGGAGTGCAGACTATGTCTAGAAGAAGACGAAACAGCCGAGCATATCATATGTGAATGCCCGGCTCTTTACGGTATGAGAAGAGAATCTTTCTTCAGGGAATTCTTAAGTCCCGAAGAATTGAGGAAATCTTCGGCTGAAAGTATTATCAGCTACATTAGGAAAGTAGAAGCGCTACTAACCTAAAAAACATCTGACGGCAAGCACAATAGATCTTTTAGGTCGATGTGTATATTACTGCTTAGGCAGGTCAGAATTTAAAAAAAAAAAAAAAAAAATATACAATCTAAGGACTATTACTTACGTCCAATGGTAACAGCATCCGTCAAGTCATCCTGCAACGTCTTTATGGACGGAAGCTGCTTCTTTTCTTGCATATAGTTAATAACCATTAAAATGATGCTGTATGTCGTGACGTGCTCACCCAGCTTGGAGCGCTCTAACCACTTCTTCATAAACAGGCATAAAGCCTTCGCTGTAAAATACAATTATGGACATTACACAATGGCACCATGTCTGGTAGTATTCAAAATTACCAAGCGGTTGGAGTTCTAAGATATACTTCGTCAGTTTCGTATTACAGTAACCCAAACTGTTTGAGAAGCCAATATCACAATTAGTACATGTCAGCTTATTAAAGACCTTCAAAATAGGGACCCGTGCATTCCCGATAGAAATCAATCGCGACCATTTAGGACTTTCTGCCAGCAAGTCTTGGACGACTTTTAGTTTTTTCACCGTTCTGTCTGAGGCTCTATTCTCGAAATCGTTGAAGACATTTCCTGCGATATGAAATAATGCAAAAATGTAAGCGCTATACTATTTTACTTTATTTACCTATGTCGACAAATATATCCAAGTCTGAGTAAATGCTTCCAATGCCAGATATACGTGATCCAAAGAAGTACACCTTAACAGGGTCATTGGGAAATGCTGGACGGATTAGTGTTAATAGGTCGTTTTCTATCACACTATATTCCGGAAGGTTTAGTAATTTATTTGAAACATCAAGATGAACTGTTAAGAACTGCTGTATATCACAGATTAGCAAATTCTTTGCCTCTGAAATACAGATAAGAAAAGTAAATGATGAAGCATTGTGTTGAATTGTTTATCTCAACCAATAACAGGTTAACCGATAGTTATCTCTTACTCACTTTTGGGTAGAACTTTCTTTTGCAGAATCAACTTGTCCTTGTTCGATGGAGCTTTGTTCTTGTTGCGTTCCACCTTTGAATTTTGGTGTCGGCCACGCTTTAGGTGAGCCCTAGCAGTTTCGAATGAATCACCAACGGGTTTCTTAAGACATATATAAGATTTTACAACTATGTTTGCTTAAATTTTGGAAGTTACTCACTTCACACTGTTTGCAATGGAACACCTTTAAAATGCCAGCCTTAACCAAGTCGGTCGAAGTTAGTTGGACGTTTTTTGGCACTGCTACTTCTTTTGGTTTGCTATTGAGAAAATCGTCGATTTCTGTAACAATCCTTAAGAGATTCGTACAAAGGCTATCATCTATCACGGTGATGTTATTTCGGAATCGCTTAAATGCGGCAAGAAATAGCTGCGCTTCATAGTTTATGGATTCAATCTGTTTGAAAGTATAAAACGCATCTCAGATGGATTCATTATTTTAAAAAAAATAAAATTATTATTTTACCGGTTTGATAAATCTCTCCATGATTATTAGCTATTTCTCCGATGTTATATGAGTTGGATTGGAGTCTAGAGATTGGTTATCGACACTGATGAAATAGATAGTAGCCCTAGCCAGAAAACAAAACAAATCCAAGTAGTTCTAGGTATGTAAAAATCTGGAAAATAAAATCACTTTGGTTGACATGACAGCAGCGTAGTGCTGCCAAACTTCGTTTGATGATATTTCACAATGGGTGCGTTCAGTTTCAATTTTAAAGATGCAAACATAATTTTTTATATATCGGCTGAATTTTAACAGCTGTAATGCACGAATCACATGTGGTGCGGTGGTTCTTTTCTTGATGGAGTGCGGCAAATAAGACACATGAGCAGAATTTTCGTTTGTCATAAGCCCGTCCGCCTGTATGTCACCGATTTTTGGTACTTGAATTTTGAGGTAGAATGATGAATTTTAGAAATTTCTGTCCGACGAAGCAGAACAAGTGTAAAAAAAATGTAAAATCCCCCACTGCCACTGGTTGTTTTTGGCCAAACTGTTAAAAAATTTAAAAAAGTTTCTGAACAAGATATTTATATAATCTTAATAACAATATTTCGCCTATTTAATGTTTACACCCACGACCGACCTTGGGGGCGTTTTCCTAAAAAAAAACATTGTGAATAGGAAAACGTCTTTTTTCCGATTCATGAGTGCCTGACCACACGTTCATTGGAATGAAAGTCATCTTAAAAAGTATGATTGCATCGAAAATCCAATGAGAATCTATTTCAAATTAAATTCTCGGTGTGGGCATGAACGTTTCACTTCCAAACCATTTCATTTTGACAAAGATACTCATTTGAAATTTGCCATTGCCGAGTGCAGACCTCAATATCGATATCAGTGACACGAATGTTGTTTCAGATTTCACTTGTTCCTGGTGTAAAAGCTGACTTCATTCCACCAACGCTTTTTTGTGAGTGGCCACGGCGTTTCTAAACAATTTAGTTTTAGACACGCCCACTTTTTGGGGATGTTTAATTGAAGGATGGAATGGGATATGGTATTCAACGATTCGCAAAGTGGATTGAAGCCTTATGCCTGAAACACACGTGCAGTGGTTCTTCATGCAGTGCGGCACGCAGTGCAGCAAGCAAAACATTATTGTGGCAGTGGCTCCTGTCATTACATTCAGCTTACTGTGGTGGGGCTTGGTGATATATAATTGCCTCGTAGTGCTTCATTATATGAAATAAATAAAAAAAATATGCATATGGTAGCTACTATAGCTACGCTAGCCATTATTGGAAATTCACAATTTTTTTTTTTGCTCAAACAGTCGCTTAACCCATTTACACTTTATATCTTCGTTTACTATTTGCAGCTATTGTACGTTTTCATATAACAGCCAATAGTGATCGAAATTTTTCAGTGCACAGTTGGGATCCTCCAGCAGACTTATTACTCCATTCCAGGCGGTCATAGCTCCATTGTCGCCGCATAGAACATACTTGCCATGTTAACAATATTCTTAAATATATATAGTCGTCTTGTGATTCGTAGTAGGGGCATTCGTGAGTAATTTTAAAAGTCATGGTTGAGAAATCAATTTTGTCACGAGCTGTGTGACGTGTTGCGCTGTCTTGTTGAAACCACAGCTCCTGCACAGCATGGTTGTTCAATTGATGAACGAAAAAGTCAGTAATATAGCGGTCACCATTTACTGTAACGTTCTAGCCAGAATCGTTTTTAAAGAAGTGCGGACCAATTATTCCAACCACCTATAAAGCACAACAGTCAGTTTTTGTGGATGTAACGGTGTCTCAACATACACTTATTGAGGATTATCACCTCAAATACGGCATTTTTTTTATTAACGTATCCATTCAACTTAACGTGAGCTTCATCGCTTATGAAAATTCGGATCAACGGCAATCTTGTTTTGGGCCCATTCACCGAATCTACCCCTTGGTAGGTGATCATGTGACTTCAATTCTTGCACAAGTTGGATTTTGTATCTAAACACGTAAACCAGGGTACTCATTCCGTAACTTTTAAAATTATTATCGTTGACGATAGTATAGGAGACATGCTAGGTACGTAGAGTGTAATTTTTATATTGCGTCTGTAAACATGTTTATAAATCACACGGAAGATACCCAGACAGTCTCCTTCACTATATCTTCAGCGATTATCATTTTGAAAGTTACGGAATGAGTACCCAGGATCTTTCCGCAAAATCTTCCATAAAGTGGATGGACACATATCCAATTCCTGTACACGATGCAGATAGACCGATTCGGGTCTTCCTCTACGCTACGCTCTACAGCAGTAATGACTTCTTCTGTAGGTACGCACTGTACGACGCCGACGTCTCTGTGGATGTGTATTATCATTTAGAGTAAACGTGATGGACGATTATGTTGACCGTATAATGGAAGAAGTGCGCAATACATATTTCGAACAGAACCATGATTTTTAAAATAAATTTGCACAATTTGGAAGCGTTGTTCAGACGTCAGTCTATTCATGATGAAATGCCAAACTAAACTAAAAGTAAATCACTTGACAGCTGACAAAATGGCCACCAGTTGAAATAGTGTTGCCAACTTCAAGATCTATAACTTAAAAAGAGACAACCCTGTAAAATCCAACCTGAGCTGTTGGCGATTATATTCATTCCAAGGAACATATTTTAGCAAGGCATTTAGTCTTGTTCCATATATGGATCCCTCCAAAATCCCCATAAATTCTATACGCATCATTGACTTATTATTCATTCATTGATCCGTCGGCAGCCATTAATTATTTCCGGCCGATTCTTTTCTTTTTAATTTGTGTGCACTGAAGGGTTCTTCCAGCTACGTATAAGAACACCTCTTCAGACCAATGGAGGATATACAATCGGATTTGTGAATGTCGAGATCAAATAAAACTCCTTCAACTGGGGGGCCACTCCGTAACTTTGAAAACGAATGAGGGCCCTGTGCAAGTATGAAAGTGAATTAGTCAAAGTCCAAGGGTTCACCTGAAGACCAAAGTTACAATGACTGGGCTCAAGCCTAGCCCTCGTTCTATAACATTTAAACATCGAAATATACAAACTAAAAGGACCAATACTCTTCTTATTACAGTATAAGAGTGTTACCCTTACTCTTCTTGTGCGCGCTTGTTTTACTTAAATACATTTTTTTAATCTTATAAAAGCCTATTTGTAAAGCTGGTGACATACATAAGGACGGGCGGACAAACATGGCTAGATCGACTTTGCTATCGATTCCGATTCTATCCATATACTTAATAATATCACTTTCTAAATTATTTCTCTGTGAAAACGTTGTGTCAAAACTAATATACCTATGGAATTTGGTATAAAAATGTATTTTGCTTGTTCTCCGATTTCGCTGTTATGCGTTCGTCAATAAAAGAAAACCCAAAACCTATAGGAAATGAATAAAAGTATAAGTAATGCAACGCAGTCGAAAGAAACCTCGCGAAGAACAACGTGGACCAACCTCTACTACATATTATTGGAAGTATGCTAAACCACAGAAATATAAATGCGAATCTGGGAGACATCCATCTCAAAGTAATAGCATCAAGAGGCACACCACAAGGAGGCGTTATCTCACCTCTGTTGTGGAACATAGACATCAATGAGATACTCGTCAAGCTACAGCGAAATGGAGCCTACGCAGACGATGTAGCGATACTATGTAGTTAAAGGGAACTTCCTACCCACTATAAGTGAACTACTCGAGCGGGCATTTAAATCTCTCAACGAGTGGACAAAACAATGTGGGTTGGCATCAACCCCCATAAAACGGAACTCGTTCTCTTTACGAATAAGAGGAAGATACCAATATTCGACCTACCGGCTATCGATGGGACTACCCTCAAACTATTGAAAACTCAACTGGAACCTAAATGTGGGCGAGCGCATTAAAAAGGCCACAGTCGCTTTCTATACGTGTAACCGAATAATCGGAAAAAACTGGATCCGACCGAACACCAAGATCATCCTATCGATATACACGGCCATTGTGAGACCTATACCTCGTCTGGTGGCAATCCACAAATAAAGTCAGCCATCTGAAAAATATGACAAAGGTACAAAGGATAGCATGTGTGGGCGCTATTGGCGCAATGAGAACCACACCAACATCGGGACTGGAAACCATCCTTAACCTGCTACCGCTAGACCTTTACATGCAAGAATCTGCAGCCAAAAGTGCTCTAAGAATCAGCCAGCTCACCTGCTGGAAATCGAACTCAGGAGGACATGCCCAAATTCTACACAGATATCTGGGCTCAGCTGTATCCTCTGACTACATGCTGCCTCACCATGACTTTCAAAGACCATTCTCCTGCATCCTTCCAAGCAGAGAGGAGTGGGAGAGGAACGAATTGGGCCCCGAAACCATATCCATCTACACTGATGGTTCAAAAATGGATGTAGGCGTTGGAGCTGGAGTGTTTTCAGAAACACTAAAGCTAAACAGCACCTTTCGTCTCCCTGAGCACAGCAGTGTCTTCCAAGCGACCTCAATGCTGGCGATACCACCAGATGATATCACCATCTTTATTGACAGTCAGGCTGCAATAAAAGCCATCTCTGCTGTCGAAATAAAATCTCGGCTTGTGAAACGTTGTCGTGACAAGCTAAAGGTTCTTGGCGTCCAACATAATGTTAAGCTCTGCTGGGTCCCCGGACACAGAGGCATACAGGGCAATGAAATTGCTGTTGAACTGGCGAGAAAAGGATCTGCCTCCAGCATTGACCAAGCAGACCAGTCTGTCAAACCACCACTATGTGACCTCAAATCTCGGGTGGGACAGAAAACACTGATCACTGCCAAAAACAGGTGGAACTCCCTTCCCACCTGTGAAACTTCCAAAAGGATGTGGCCTGAGTATGACAAAGCCAGAACCCATAAACTACTTCATAGAAACATGAAATCTGTCTCTACTTTAGTTGGGATTCTTACTGGACACAACTTACTAAAAAGCCACACACTGAAAATGCATCTCATAGATGATGACCTCTGTAGAGGCTGCGGTGATGAAGAAATACACGAGGATGACCTCCACTTTCTGTGCCACTGCCCAGGCCTCAGCCAATTAAGAATGAGAACCATAGGAAAATACTTTTTCCATGACCTCACGGATCTATCCGAAATCCCTCTCCCTAATCTTTTCAGGTTTGCCACAACATCTGGATGGCTGGAAAGAGGCTAACAGCAATGGACAGAAACGGAACAATGAATGAACCAACCACATAAGTGGACCCCCAACGGGCATCACAATGGGTCTATGTTGACCTGAGTGCGATGAGGGACGACACACAACGTCTGCCTCATCAACCCGCCAACCTAACCTAATGCATTCTAAATCCCAAACATATCAGCATGTATGCAACATTAAAGCAACGGTAAATGTGGAGGTAGCGTGGCCGAGCGGTCTAAGGCGCTGGTTTAAGGCACCAGTCTCCTCGGAGGCGTGGGTTCGAATCCCACCGCTGCCAAGTACTTTTTTTTTTTTAAACATACAAGGTGGCGCAAAAGTAATCCTCCTATCAGAAAATGCTATAAATTTTGCGATTGGCCCCTAATGTCAGTTCTGTTTTGGCATTTGTGTAGCAAACACATGCGAAATACACGTTAATAAACAATTAACAATAAAAAGACGAAATAAAAATAATCCACAAGAAGAATCAAAGTTTTTCATTATACCCTATCCCATAGGGGTATATTAGTTTTGATACTTAGTTTGTAACATAGAGAAATAATTTAGCTACATATACCGCAAAGTATATGGATCGACTCAGAATCGCTAGCTGAGTCGAATTAGCCATGTCTGTCTGTCCGTCCGTCCGTCTGTTCGTCACCGATTTTTGGGCCTTAAATTTTGAGCTAGGATAATAAAATTTGGTACATAGGATCCTTGGCCGAGTCACCAGAACAAGTGTGAACATTTTTAAAATCCGCCTACTGCCACGCCCCCTTTTAGAAAAAACGTAGTTTTAAGCCAAACCGTAAGGAATTTCAAAAAAGTGTGTTAGCAACATATTTAGACAATCCTAATATCTATATTTCGTGCATACAACCCCACTTTTTGGGGGCGTTTTTAGTAAAAAACGTTTTTTGTCCAAATTTTAAAACTTTCGAAAAAAAATTTGGAGCAAATACTTACGCAATGGTAATATAAACATTTTGTCCATAGATCATTTTCACCTACGCCCACATTTTGGGGGCGTTTTCTTACAAAAACCATTTGTATACCCCCTCCCAAGGCATTAGCAATAGAAAACCGTTGTTTTTTGTCGAACCACAAAAGATTTTGATAAACTGTCTGAGCAATATATTGTGACAATGTCATTTTCTGTATCTCATCGCTATAAGGCCTATATTTTGAGGACATTAATTTTAAGGATGGGATGGGATAGGGTTTTCAACGATCCGCATAGCGGATTGTAGCCTCTCATATGTTTTTTTTTTTTTTTTAAATTAGAGCCAAAAAACATCGGAAGGTTATTTTTGCGCCACCTTGTACATCCGAAGCACATTTAATTGTAATACTCGTACCATATCTCATAGGGGTATATTAATTTTTATACATGGTTTGTAACATAGAGAAATATATAGCTAAATATACCTTTTATATATAAAAATGAAGTCTATAGCTGGCTGAACCACTGGACCGATTTTCTTCAAATTTTCACAGAACCTAGCTGCATATAAAAAAGAAACTATAATAATTTTTTTGAGTATCATCAGTTGCGGCTGATCTAATGGCTTGTCGGCATAGTTGACATTGTTCTTTGACATTAGATGCTGGTGGTATGGTGTGAATCGAGAGGTTTAGGGATACGCGTTGCGCGAAGGTCTTGGCGGTCTCTGGCGATGCAGTCTTTCGACGTTAAATTTTTTCACAGTTCTGGTTTGTTGTGGCGTGATGTATATCCGCATCCTTACCTTGGCTGCAAGAAGGTAGTGGTCCGATACAATGTTAGCCCCTCGGAATGTTGGGACATCCAAAATACTGGATGCGTGCCTCTTGTCCATCGCAATGTGATAAATTTGGTTGACTGTTCGTTGATCTGGAGACCGCCATTTCCCCTTATGCATATCGAGGTGAGGAAACCGTGTGCTGGCTACAGTGGCATTTCGTTCGGCAGCGAAGTCAATTAGTCTAAGTCCGTTGCCAGACGTGTTGACGTAAATGCTGTGTTTTCCGACAATACTCTTCTCTTCCTACCTTTGCGGTAAAATCTCCCAGCACGATTTTAACATCGTACTTTGGTAGTCGCTCATAGGTTTTGTCAAGGAGCTCGTAGAAGCAATCCTTAATTATATCATTTTTTTCCTCCGTCGGAGCATGAGCGCATATAAAGCTTATGTTGGCGAATTTCGCCTTGATGCGATTTGTTACAATCCGATCACTTAAGTCTTGCAAACATAAGACTTCTTGCCTAAGTCTGGCACTTATAACAAATCCTCATCCGAATAGTTGCTGTTCCGGTTCACTATTACAGTCCGTAGTAGATGTCACTGTTTTTCATCCTCTTTTTGCCCGGCCCATCACACCTTATATCCTGGATGGCAGTAATGTCTGCTTTGTAGCAGTTTAGGACTTCCACTAGCTGTTCGCCTGCACCTCTCCTGTTTAATGTTCTCACATTACAGATACAGATACGAACGTCTTTGTTTTTTTTCGTTTAGCATGGTCGTTAACAGTAATATCAGTCCTTTCCGAGGCTATTGGTTGCTTTGTAACAATAGTTTTTTCCATGGGTGGGTACAGTTAACCCAAAGCACAACCCCTAACTGGAGGGCCAGTTCCAATTTATTAGATACCCCTAGGACAAGGGCCATTAGAATCCACTACGGGATTGAGAGCTGCCGTTGACCTTTCGGTTCATCCGCCACCATCTCTGTTTTAGGGGCCTGACTTACCCTTGAAATTCCTAGATAACCTATTGTCCGAATATGTCGAAGCAGCTTATGTAGGTTCGCCTGGGACCGGGTATTCATTCCGCGCCATTCTGACCAGGATGATTATAGTGTTGCTGTTTTACGTCTTGTTATCACTCGAATGACCAGGGGGGTCATTCCGTAACTTTGAAAACGATTATGGCTGAAACACAATCACGCTTTGGTGCGTTGCGTTGGCTGACGCACCTAGTTCAACCATATGAAATCAATGTTACCTATCCCAATTTAGCTTTGCCTGGCGTTGAGTTTCCACCTCAAAATGAAAAACGTAAAATCTTAACGTAACGTTGCTGTAAAGCGCCATGGGCAAAGCAAAGGTTGGAAAAAGTGTGAATTGTCAAAATATTTGTTGTTGTTTTCTGGATTATTTTCTGAGAAGGTTGTGGAATACGATATTTTTAGCAAAGATTTTAATCATTCCCCCATTTTTGTAGCAGAAGTTGAAACCGCTGAGAAAATAAATATGTCAAAGCGTTCGCAAAGCAGTTGGGCGTAACGTTGGTAAAGCGAAGCTCCAAAGCATGATTGTGTTTCAGCCATTATCACCCAAACGGTAGTCGTCGGCGATGTCGTCATCAATTTGCTTCACGTATCTCGACACATTTGGTATCGTCAATCGTTTATTTGAGAAACTCTCAAACTGTAATAAATTGTTCCCAAACTATTTGCGAAGAGTCAGAGTCTACCCCCGTTCTACAACACCCAACCATCCTGCAGAAAACTAAGTAAGCTTTTTTTATTGAAAAAAAAAAACGTTTGCTTCATCACATTGCAAAAAAATGTAAATGATCATAAAACATTAGTAAGAAAAAAAATTTACAAAACTTGTTCAGTTTATGGGTCAATATGTAAATTATTGCAATGTATGTTATTGCAGAATTAATTTGAGATCACTCTTTGTAGTTTTCCATCTATCTGAATAGAAGATGCTACATGGAAATGAATCCCTTCGCACAAGATGTCGCCCTTCTGTTAAAACGTTTGACGGTTCGTGTCTGACGTTGATGGAGCGTGATCTTTTCGATTCGTTAGAACTAGAAGGAACGGCAGAGGACTTGACGGTCCAGTGGACTAAGGGCGTTTCGTGGTCTGAGAGGACGATGCGGGCGGATCTGACTGTGACTGGAATCAACAGACGAAAGCGCCACCATCTTAAGAGCGTATACTCAGTGGAAGACTTAGGGTTGCCAACACAATCAGTTGACGTGGGAAAATTGAAGAAGCTGTATCCGCACTTACGAGGGCTACCACTGACGAATTTATTTGAAGCTAAGCCAAAAATACTGATTGGTTTAGATCAAGCCAAATTCTTGATGGGCCGTGGCCAGCGACACGGTGGAGAGGAAGAACCCTGCGCGGTAAAGACACTTTTAGGTTGGATAGTGTTCGGACAGTCAGCCCCTTCAGTTAGGGTCCCTACAATTAGCAAAGCAGCTAAGCCAACCATGAGACTTCTGTTCCACGAGGCTATCAAGGCAGAGGATGATCTGCACGAGATGGTACGACGCCACTTCACAACTGAGGAGTTTGGAGTAATGCCTCCGAAGGGGGAATTAGTCAGCAGGGAAGTTGCGCGTGCGTTGCGGGTAATGGAGGAGACTTTGAGGCTTGACGGTACCCGGTATGAGATAGGCTTACTCTGGTCTTCGGATCACGTTAAGCTTCCGGATAGCTACCATACGGCTCTAAATCGGCTTATCGGACTGGAAAAGTCTTTGAAGAAGAAACCCGAGCTGTTGGCCTGGTTAAACGACCACATGGCCAGTTTGCTGTCAAAGGGGTATGCCAGGATCGCTTCGGCAAGGAGTTGCAGAAAGAGTGGCCGCGAGTTTGGTACGCTCCCACATTTATCGTCCAGAATCCCAATAAGATCCCCCCGAAGCCGCGATTAGTAGTCGACGTGGCAGCCAAGGTTAAGGGCGTGTCATTGAACACCTATCTGATGAAAGGCCCAGATAACTTAGTTCCCCTTCATGCAGGACTTTTCAAGTTGCGAGAGCGAAAGGTTGCGGTGAATGCGGACGTGAAAGAGATGTTCCATCAAATCAAGATCAAGGAGGTGGATCAACAGTGTCAACGCATCTTGTGGAGAAATGGTGACAGTTCGGTGGAACCCACGGTGTACATCTTTGAAGTCATGATGTTTGGTCCGAGGTGCTCGCCAACATGTTTACAGTTTGTGAAAAACCAGCATGCGTACCGTTTCCAGTCCGAGTACCCCTAAGCTGTCGATGGATTGACAAAAAGGACCTACGTGGACGACTATTTCAACAGCCATGACACGATGGAACAGGCAGTCACTGTAACTCGTAACGCCATTCAGATCTGTAAGATATTCCTTAAATCACCGTCAACAACTCGGCCTACAAAGAAGCGGTGGTATAAGGAATATCTGCCAGAAATAATGAGAAGATCCAAGTGGCACCAGAAGACGAAGCCTGTAGCAGTCGATGACATCGTTATTCTCATTGAGCCCAACGAGATCCGTTCAGCTTGGCAGCTGGGTCGAATAACGAAGATATATCCAGCTACAGATGGAGTTGTACGCACCGCTGATGTACGGTTACCAACTGGGGTCATAAAAGTGAAGAGGGCAGTCGGAAGGCTCGCTGTTTTAGACTTAGAGTCTTCACAATAGTTTCAGACGGCCCCCGGAGTGTCATCGAGCCACCTTATAAGATGACTTTGTGTTTGATTTCCCCTTTTTTTTTTTTATAAATTTATCAATTGTATGAAAAATAAGATAAGGTGAATTGTAGTAGACGAATTAATATTGGCAACTTCGAATTTAAATAATTAAAAATAATTGTAGTACTGGCAACACCACTCCTTTCACATGTAACAAGTTTCGTCAATATTTGTTGTTATTGCTGTCGCGCTCAGGCAATTACACGTCGAATTCACAGCTGTTTTCCGTTCGGTTTCTTGCTACAGTGCTTAACTGTCCGAGGCTTCTATTTACCTTTTTTTTATTTAAACAGTTCAAAAGAAAACCGCATTTCTGAAAGTGCATCGAACTTGTTTTTTTTGTGGAGATTGATACGCTTGGACTTTGCACTGTTGAGTTAATTCGTGCGTACTTATTCGAGAAAGAGTGGTATAAACCAGTGAGGTGAATTTGCTAGTTTGAATTTGAAATTTGAAATGTATTAAAATTAAATTATTTTAGATTATTGTGAAGTCAGAGAAGTTGTTGCCGCAAAGTAATTTAAGAAGTTACATGCTCCCTATAGCAATGTAAGTTAGTTTAAGATTTGTTTATAAGTGTTAAAATTGGTTTGTTTTTAGCAATTAAAATCGATTCAAATCAACTGATTTTCGATATTCTAATTTGAAGGAAGGAGAGTGGATATTTTACCCGTGCAACAACAACGTTACTATGGCAATTTAAGCTTGCCGGTGGCATTTATTTCTTTGCTAATTCGCAGTGACACGGTGCCGCCTGTGCTGTGCTGCTTTGGTACATATTTTCTCGCAGAAGCGTATGAAAATGAATTTCACTTGCAGTCCATATATAATAAGTCAATGGTCGTTCCACTCAATAAAAATATATTAGCTGAGGCAGCGGAAGAAAATCTCTGAGGGATACGTAAGTGAAGCACGCCTATTAATATATAAACGAACATTCGTGGGATATATCAAAAATAAAGAATGGAATATTACAATTTTCTTACTGAACAGACCCCTAAAAAAATTCTGGTCAATTCACAATCGTAAGAGTAACATCTGTCAACGCCGCCATTGATTTGACTCGTTTTCTACATGTTGACATCAGAAAAAAGGTAATTTTTTCTAAAGCGTTTTCTGGTTAGAAAAAGTTACGATAAAACAGTTTAAAACTACATAAATGTAGTATAGATAAATTATCTAACCATGGAAACATCAACAATTGAACAAGAAGTTGTAGAAAATGGAAGCGAACCAATTTTGGAAGAACGCAGTGAAGCAAATCAACTAACGCCGTCCGGCGGTGAAAAAGAATCAATTGATGGGGATGAAATCGATGAAAATGCTGTAGAACCATCGCCAAGTAACGATGCCTCGCCGAATGAAAATAATGAAGATCGGTAAGTTTAACAACCCATTTTCCATATAATATCTGCAATGTAAACAATTTTAGGCCAGTTGAACGACAATCACCGGTTGCGAAATTTTGGAGTAAACCCTTCAATGGTGGGCCACCGCCAAGCAGAGGCCGTGGCGGAGGAAATACATTCTTTCGAGGGCGTGGTGGTGGACGATTTGGTGGGCCAAATCATGATCCCAACTGGCAGGGCAACAATGATTCCAACAATTCCTATAGTAATACCTTTAATGGCCCTCCCCTAGAGCTATGGGTTGAAACAAAGTCTGAGGATTCTAAATCGTATTACTATCATGCCATTACCAGGGAGACAACTTGGACCAAACCCGAGGGACCAAATGTCAAGGTTATGACTCAGTCAGAGATTGAGGAAATGAACACAAAAAATCAACAAATGCAACAACAACAGCAGAACAACGCTGAGAACCACGATAAGGGAAACCGTGAAGATACAAAATCGGGAGAGAATGCAATGTCCGAACAGCAGAGACCAGATATCCATCATCCACCTCCAATGCAACAACAGCAACCACCACCGCAGCAGCAACAGCCGCCCCAGCAACACCCAATTCAGCAACCACACCATCATCAACCCCCACAACAAATGATGCCACCGCAGCAGCATTCACAGCCACCGCCGCAACATCAGCAACCGCCTCCTTACTATCAAGGCATGCATCCACCAAACTTCAATCAACCACCATTTGGGATGCCACCTCCCGGCTACGGTCACGGTGGCTATCAGCCTCCTTGGGGAATGCCATGGAACATGCAACATCATAACATTCCGCCGCAAGAGAAACCTGCCAAGAATCTCATCATCAAGCCCGGCGTCATCGATCCAGCAGTCATAGGGCGAGCAGCCGAATGGTCCGAACATCGTGCACCAGACGGTCGACCATACTACTATCATGCTGGCCGTGGAGAGAGCGTCTGGGAGAAGCCACAAGCCATTCGTGACATGGAAGCCGCTCGAATGGCTGCACATTCTGGCGCTAGCCCACAAACATCCGCGCCCCCACCAATGAATCAGTCCCATCACATACTGCCCAACCCCCATATGCATATGGGTGGACAAGCGCCTGTTCCATTTGATCCATCCGTGGCATACAACAACGCTGCAAAAGCAGTGGCTGCCGATCAGACAATCAAAATGGCCGAGCTCAAGGAATCAAAGGAGAAGGCGGCCGCCATAGCAGCCGACTTAGAACGAAAGAAAAAGGAGGAGGAAAAGAAGAATGCCGCCGCAGCCAATAAGCCGGTGGACAAGAGTAGACCCATTTCGAGTACACCAATTGCCGGTACTCCATGGTGTGTCGTCTGGACTGGTGATGGCCGAGTGTTTTTCTATAACCCATCGACACGAACATCTGTGTGGGAGCGCCCAGAAGATTTGCTACAACGCGAAGATGTCGACAAAGCTGTTTCAAATCCTCCGGAACAGCTTAAGGGCATTGTAAAGCGAGAACTAACTCCGCCCGAAATTATGGCTCAAATCAAACCAACGCCACCGTTGGACATTAGCAACAAGGCCGGCGAGTCAATTAAGATCCGCACAGAGTCCGAGTCCAGTGTTGAAGAAGTACCAATTAAAAAATCCAAAGTGGGAACAGGTATGTGTCCTAATAATGATGCATTTCGTTTCAATGTTTACCGTTGTCATTTGATATAAGAATTGAATTTAGAATCTAAGGCTGTCAAGAAATCTCCAAATGAAGCTGCCAATGATGCGGCTATTGAAGCTGAAGTTCGTGCGGCAAAAGAACGCGCCCTTGTGCCATTGGAAACGCGCGTCAAGCAGTTCAAAGAGATGCTGCGTGAGAAAGATGTAAGTTTTGAAAAATGTTTGTCTGCATATTGATTTTCTAACTTTAGTCCGCATGAACTTGTTGAAGATAGGGTTAGCTAAGGTTGTATGGCATGTCGACAGTCAGGGGAGTTGTTTTGTTTGCATACGACGTTAAAAGCCTACACTTGATCAATGACATGAGTAGCAGGAGTGAAACCTTTTGACGACGTCATTTAAGGATATTTTTAGCGAACAGTTTCTTCAGAAAAACTTTTAAAGAACCGCTCCTGACTATGAAGAAGTAATCGTAGCGTAAACGAGGTGACTCACTGTTTACTTAGAGCTAGCTTAACCATTTTTACATCAATAAGTGTAAGTTCTGCATGCAAAGATTAAAATAGAGCCAATGGCTCCAAATCACAACGCCAAAGGTTTCAGATTTTTCCGGTTGGTAAGGGTATTCACGAAAAATGATTCAAATCCGTCGGACCGTTTAAAAAAAATTACTTTGAGCTTAGGAGCTGTTAGCTACATGGAATGTGTACCTCTCCAGCACTGTCTCAGCCTGATTTCGCGAAACAACAATTCGCAATCCAGTTTTCTTTAGGGGTTCTGTTTGAAGTCGATGAGGCTCCAAACAAAAGTTCTTGCTTTTGTGTCGAAGAAACTTCACAAGGCCCACGCCACGGTATGGTAGTTTGACTAGGAGCATTATATTAATGGAACACATTACCGGAAAGCAATCCGCTCTTCCTGCCCTAGTTCTATGGGGAAAATAGAAAATCAAAAGAGTTATGTTCATTGTGAGGTCAATTTGCCAGACGCACTTACGCTTAGTACGCTTGAGTAAGGCTCACGAAACGAGGATCTGTTACCGTTCTGGTTTTGCAACGAATTCGTGAAAAAAAGACTTGAAAATGTATGTAACTGAGTGCGAAATCTGCAAGACTACGTAGGCGCATAAAACCACACTATGCAATCCAATTAACATGCACATAACCTCCGATGGGCCGATGCAAAGGTTTTACATCTAGTATTACAAGCCGGAGTATTAGAGTACATTCGTTCTACATGTCCTTACTTACTTACTTAAGTGGCGCTACAGTCCGGAATAAACCTGGGCCTCTCCAACATGCCTCTCCAATTAGCCCGGTCCTTAGCTAATTGCCTCCAGTTGCGCACTCCAAGTTGGTTGAGGTCGGTTTCCACTTGTGCGCGCCACTTAAGGCGAGGTCTTCCTCTACTGCGTCCGACGTCTGGCTGGGAATCGAAGACTCTGCGAGCCGGAGTATTGGTGTCCATTCGTTCTACATGTCCTAGCCATCTTAAACGTCCAATGCGGTTCATAGTTCTTGGTTGAATCTTCGTCTCCATAGCCCGTCAACGCAAACGGGACCGAAGATTTTTCGAAGAATTTTCCTCTCGAATCTACCAAGGATTTCTTCATCCGCTTTTGATACGGTCCATGCTTCAGCGCCGTAGAGCAGGACTGGGATGATCAGGGTCTTATATAGGATCTCCTTAGCAGTTCGAGTGAGGGCTTTACTACTAAATTGCCTTCTTAGCCCGAAGAAACAGCGGTTGGCAAGAGTAATTCTTCGTTTAATTTCTGACGAGATGTTGTTGTCAGAGTTAATAGCGGAGCCGAGGTAGACAAAGTCCCGTACTACCTCAAAGTTATATCTGTCAATGGTGACGTTCTGTCCAATTCGTCGATGTTGTGAGTCCTTTCGTGATGACAGCATATACTTAGTCTTACCCTCATTTACTACTGAACCCATTTTCGCCGCTTCCTTCTCTATACTAGCAAACGTGGCTATGACATCACGTTGAGTCCTACCAATGATGTCAATATCGTCAGCGTATGCTAGTAGTTGCACCGACTTTTGGAAAATTGTGCCTCTGGTGTTGGCTTTGGAGTTTTGCACAATTCTGTCAAGAATCAGATTAAAGAAGTCACATGACAGCGCATCGCCTTGCCTAAATCCTTTTTTGGTATCGAATGTGTCGGTGAGGTCGTTTCCGACCCTGATGGAGCAGCGAGAATTCTCTATCGTCATCCTACACAAACGGACGAGTTTGGGCGGTATACCAGAACTAGACATGGCTCTGTACAGTTCGTCTCTATAAATGCTGTCATATGCGGCTTTGAAATCGATGAATAGATGGTGGGTATCGATTTGGACTTCTTGAGTTTTTTCCAGGATCTGCCGAAGTGTGAAAATTTATTCAGTTGTGGACTTTCCTGGCCTAAAACCACACTGATAAGTGCCGATCAGGTTGTTGGTAATCGGTTTCAGGCGTTCACATATTACGGCAGATAGGATCTTGTAGGCGATGTTAAGGAGACGTATGCCTCTGTAGTTGGGGCAGTTCAGAGGGCCTCCTTTTTTGTGGATCGGGCAAACGATGCTGAGGTTCCATTCTTCAGGCATACTTTCATCCGACCAGATTTGGCTTATGAGTTGGTGGATATTACTTACCAAGTCATCTCTGCCGGCTTTATAAAGCTCAGCGGGAAGGCCGTCATTTCAGGCAGCCTTATTAAGTCTGAGTTTATATATTGCTATCCTCACTTCACTTAGATCGGGTGGTTGGTAGTTTTTGCTGTCGATGCCAATATTGAATGGTTCGTTCTGCCTGACAGCGGAATGTTGTTCGTCATCGCCGTTTAACAGTCTGCAGAAGTGGTTCTTCCATATCCTCAGCATCGACTGTGTCTCAACTACAATATTTCCTTGTTCATCTCGACAGGATTCTGTTCGAGCCTTGTATCCTTGGCTTTGACGTTTTGCACTTTGATAAAACTTGCGAACATCGGTCCTGGAGTGGCACCTCTCTACATCCTCGATCGCTCTTTTTTCTTCTTTCTGGAAAGCCGGTGTTCTTCCCTTCTTCTTTGGCTATAAAGCTCAATGGCAGCTCTCGTCTTTACCTGCAGCTTAGCCTTGTAAACCTCTGTCTTGGCTACGAGCATCTGTCGGCATTCCTTATCAAAACAGAGGTTTCTTGCTGGTGTCCGCGAGAAACCTAGCATATCAGTTGCGGCTGATCTAATGTCTTGTTGGCATCGTTGCCATTGTTCTTCGACTTCCGCTAGTATCCGATGGTTACCACTTGGAGCTAAAAATAAGCAGAATTGATCTGTATTCAGAGTTACAGCAACTGGGCATTGTCAAGTTCAAACCAATCAGAGTCTTCCCACGTTCAACAACATCCAACCATTGACAAACTATGCTGTAAAAATGATTAGTCCCGAATATTCCACAATCTTGAGGATTACAGCGTTTCATGGGTTGTCGCCCTGTATTCTGCATATGAATACTTCGAACATATCAAATCAAATCTGACAATCGTCGCCAACTGCAAAGCTTTAACCATTTTCTGAAAAGATGGTCTATTTTGTAATTTTCAGCTGAAGACTTTCTGATTCAAAGCTCTATTACTTGGCCACAAACCTACTAGCGTAATGTTGTATTTGCTTCTTTTTGACATGTGAATGCTTCTGTTGTTCGTTATTGTCTGACTTTCGGTTGATATCCCGTCTTTTAACTCTAAATACTCACATAACCAGAAGGCCCTACGTGCCTGATAAAACTATTGAAATATTATTTCTCGGTGGGGCAGCCTACCTCTTATAAAGATCTTATCACTCGCTGTATATAGGTGGGTTTAGTGGCTCAAGCCCACCTATATACAGCATAAATCAAAATTTGAGCCAAATCATAATAAAAATAAAATTCTCTTCAGGTTTCAGCATTCAGCACTTGGGAGAAGGAGCTTCATAAAATCGTTTTTGATCCACGTTATCTGCTACTCACCTCCAAGGAGCGTAAACAAGTGTTTGAGAAGTACGTAAAGGATCGTGCCGAGGAAGAACGCAAAGAGAAACGCAACAAAATGCGTCAGAAAAGAGATGAATTCCGAAAATTGATGGAGGATGCCCACCTCAACGGAAAGTAAGTCGTCCCCAAGTCATCATACCTAAACTACATGACTTACCAAATTTTCTATTGCAGATCATCATTCAGTGAGTTTAGCCAACGCTTTGGACGTGAAGATCGCTACAAAGCCATCGAAAAGGTCCGCGAACGTGAAAGCCTCTTCAACGAGTACATCGTAGATGTTCGTCGCCAAGAGAAAGAGGATAAAATTCAGAAAAAAGAACAGGTACGTGCGCAAAATCTCCGCCCCTTCCAAACACAGCCAAACACGGCAGTGTTTTCTTGTTTGTAAATATTCTTTTTTATTCCAAAAGCCATATTCCAAAAAAAAAAAAATCATATTACAATCTTACGACTCACAATTTAGATTAAAACTTAAAAAAAACAATTTTTTTTTATAACTAAACACAAAATTGTATAGATTGTAATTTGTTTATAAATTTTCATGGATTTTTATTTTAATGATGTCGCATCACTATGCTGATGTCTTCTCATACTTCTACTACTTCCACATACAACATCAACTGCTACTACTACTACGCTAGGCTCTGCTAGCTCTGCCAACCAGCAGCTCAACACTACCACCATCTTGTTGGCGTGCGTCTGTGATCTCTTGTGTTGTTCTCTGCGCTTAAATAAAAAAAAATAAAATGAAACAAAAGCCTCTGAAGAAGATATAAGGCATGCAAGCAGATGATAGACTACCCTCAATAATGGTGAGATGGTGTTTTTAAAAAAAGAAAAAAAAAAGCAAAGAAAACAGAAAAAAATATTAGAACCCCAGATGAAATCTCGATCTCGATGTGGTTGGTGGGTGTGTCGTCGTGTCGTACATAATGATGTGAGCCTGAAGACGAGCTGAAACTATCGCTGCTTGGTGTGAAATGTTACGTCTGCCTGCCCGTCGTCTCTAGACTTGATGGTGTCGCCTCTCTCAAACTACTGCCAGTGGAGCTCTACCGACTACAGTATGAAAATCTGGTTGTACTTATTAACTTGATAGCGATACTGAAACTGAATCGTAAACAAATGGTACATTGCGTTTTCGTCTAAACAACACACATAGATGTATATTTTCTTTGCCATTAACACGATGCATTGCTTTCGATTTGGATAGGTTTTCAATGAATTTGGTCCAAGGTTGGGGGGGAAACATTTTGTGGTAGACGAAGAAGAATCTCCCAAATTTTCATTCGATTGCGCTCTCCAATCGAATGGAAATCTGGGAGATTATTCAAACTTGATGTAATATTTGATCTTAAGTGGTTTCTTTAATTTTTTAGTGAGTCTTAGAGCTTTCTCCGGGTGCTACTGATAAAAATTCACTAAGAAATGGTTTTACATATTTATTTGATCTGCACTTGGGATATTTATTTATTTTACCTACCATATTTGTATATATTTAGAGATTATTTTAAATAAGGACTAACAAACAGTTTAATTCTGAAAAACATAAATTTTATGATTCTTCTTTGTAGCAGGTTTTTATGTAAAATCGGAATTGCAAATCTGGAGAAATCGATATTTTTGTCCGCCGTCGCGTATACCAAATACACGGCAAACAGGTCCGTTCAGCCAACGAAGTGAATGGACAGAGAAAAACAGCGTTTTTACCATTTACAATCGAGAGTATGTTTGCTATAGCCAACGTCTGCTATGTGCGTGTTGGATAACATTTCAGTGATTTTTCTTTGATCGAGGACATGTGTTTAAATATCGCATATTGGCATAACATTGTACAATAAGGTATGATTGCACATGATCGCGCTGTGCAGGATATTTTTGTTTATCAGGAAATGCTATGCGAAAGGCAATACGAGCAACGAATTAGGAATGTTCGTCAAGACTTTTTTTTTTCGTGGGCTGGTGGAAATCTTCATAGACCGATTCACTCTCCGTCGCGGTATCACACGCGTTCTGTCGCTCTCCACCCAACCCCCAAAAACACAATAAATACGACAATCACCTAAATTACGAAAACAAAATCTCTCCCACGCGCTTAACAATCACATCAGTGAAGTGCAGTGCAGTGGTCAAACAAAAAAAAAAAAATATAAAAATTCAACAACAAAATCAATAAATAACAACAAAAAAAAAAATAGTTCAGTGTGTGGTAGTCCATCGCGTCCCTCTCCACCTCGTTTGCTATTTGCCCGTGCATCACCAATGCAAGTGCCGTATGAATTTTCTTTTCATGCGTGCGCTCGCATTGGGGAAACATAGGCAATAACCGATGTATAGCGGGCTGTGAGTGAACTTTTTTGTTGTGCGTATAATTTAACTTGTCATACGGGCATAACACCTGTGACAAGTTGTTTTAGACAATCAACGGGAACCTTCACTGCTCAGCCAAGCTTAGTCTGTCGTCGGTATTGTGTTTTTTAATGTATTTGTTCTAATGGAAAGGAAATTTAGAGTGGACGTTTGCAATGTTCGTGGGTTAAAGTCGAATCTTTTTTCTGCATACGTCCACATTTGTAAATACAAACCAGCTGTTTTGGCACTAAGTGAAACACAGGTGGGGGTGAATACTGACTTATCAGAATTAACCCTACCTGGATATAATTTAGTGCCATTATTCTTTTCTCACCGCGGTCTCGCCATATATATACGTAGTGACGTAGCCTACCAAATTCAACATCAATACGGCCAATGTTCCAATCCGGAATTTAATTTTATATGGCTGAAATTCCATGTCCGTAGGCATTTAATCCACTACTGTTTCATTTATCGAAGCCCAAACCTTGACAGTAATTCAACCCTTAACGAGTTTGATGCACTGTCTGACTCCATCTCTAGAATTGTATCCCTGCATCCTCACACTGAAATCGTCATTGCGGGCGATTTCAATGTACACAATTCTACGTGGCTTCAACATTCTGGACAGACAACACCCGAAGGAAGGTATGTTGAGATCTTTGCTGAGGTAAACAACCTAACCCAGCTTGTAAATGAGCCGACACGCATACCGGATATTAACAGTCAAGCCGCCAACACCCTGGACTTGTTTCTTACCTCTCACCCTGATAAATACACCATCAATGTATTGTCGCCTTTAGGTTCGTCAGACCACTGTATCATATCAACAAATTTCTCGTACTCCAACCACACAGTTAAAGAGCAAATTCCCAAAAAAACTGTATGGCAATACGAGAAAGCCAATTGGGAAGCATTAAACAGTTTTTTTAGGAATTTTAACTGGTCACTATGCTTCCTCGATAGTGACGTGGATGCTGCTGCTGATATGATATCAAATATCATTCTCTTTGGTATGAGATCTTTTATTCCCAACAGAATTAAGAGTATCAGACCAAAGGCAAAAGGGTGGTATGACTTGAGCTGCAAAGAAGCTATCAGGTTGAGAGAGACAAATTTTCGGTTGTACAAGACCAACCCAACAGAGGAAAACCGAGCAAAGTTCCAACAAGCCAGAAACGACTGTAATGCCCATTTAAAGCGTGTCAAATTCCTCCATGACCAAAAGTTGAGGCAAAAAATTCTACAATGTCCCAGAGGTAGCAAAAACTTTTGGTCATTTGTTAAAAATATAAAAAATTCGGCCTCATCATCAATTCCGACGCTCATTCACAATGACATTCCAGCTGTCAGCTCTTTAGACAAAGCCAATCTGCTTGCTGCGCATTTCGCAGCCAATTCTACATTGCCAGATTGTGTTCAGTCTCCTCCTGTACTTGAGAACGTAGATCATTCTATGGGACAAATTCACTTTCGTACTCGTACAGTTGCAAGAGTTTTATCTGATCTTGACATACACAAATCCGCTGGTCCAGATGGTATATCCCCCATCATTCTGAAGAGGTGTTCTTCTACGCTAGCAAAACCACTGCGTAAGCTTTTCTATCTATCCTACTCATCAGGACTCTTTCCGAGTAGATGGAAAACAGCATTTGTCCAGCCTGTACCAAAAAAAGGCGAATCTTCTTCTCTCTCCAACTACCGACCAATTGCACTTACGTCCCTTCTTTCCAAGGTCATGGAAACGCTGATAAATCGTTAGCTTATGAAATATCTCGAAACACGAAAACTTCTCAATGACCGGCAGTATGGTTTTCGCATCAACAGGTCTACTGGTGATTTGATGACATATCTCACCGAAAAGTGGAACCAATCAATCCACCATGGTGGCGAAAGCAAGATTGTTGCGCTTGATATTTCAAAAGCATTTGACAGGGTTTGGCATCAAGCCCTTTTGTCGAAAATGCGTGCATTTGGAATCGACGAAAAACTTCTTCTATGGATTAGACATTATCTTTCGAAACGTTCAATTCAAGTTGTTTTGGATGGTTTCAAGTCTGTAACTCACCAAATAAATGCTGGTGTCCCTCAAGGCTCTGTTTTGTCTCCGACTCTCTTTCTCATTTTTATAAATGATCTCCTGTCTGCAACTTCTAATCCAATTCATTCCTTCGCTGATGACAGTACCCTCAGCTTCTCATATTCGTTTACAGGTCCTCGTCCCTCACCTTCGAACGTGGACTCAAAACGCCAAAATATGTTAAGCTCATTGAATTCCGACCTTACTTACTTACTTAAGTGGCGCTACAGTCCGGAATGAACCTGGGCCTCAACCAACATGCCTCTCCAATTAGCCCGGTCCTTAGCTAACTGCCTCCAGTTGCGCACTCCAAGTTGGTTGAGGTCGGTTTCCACTTGTGCGCGCCACTTAAGGCGAGGTCTTCCTCTACTGCGTCCGACGTCTGGCTGGGAATCGAAGACTCTGCGAGCCGGAGTATTGGTGTCCATTCGTTCTACATGTCCTAGCCATCTTAAACGTCCAATGCGGAGTTTTTTGACCAGGGGCATGTCGCTGTACAGCTCGTATAGTTCTTGGTTGAATCTTCGTCTCCATAGCCCGTCAACGCAAACGGGACCGAAGATTTTTCGAAGAATTTTCCTCTCGAATCTACCAAGGATTTCTTCATCCGCTTTTGATACGGTCCATGCTTCAGCGCCGTAGAGCAGGACTGGGATGATCAGGGTCTTATATAGGATCTCCTTAGTAGTTCGAGTGAGGGCTTTACTACTAAATTGCCTTCTTAGCCCGAAGAAACAGCGGTTGGCAAGAGTAATTCTTCGTTTAATTTCTGACGAGATGTTGTTGTCAGAGTTAATAGCGGAGCCGAGGTAGACAAAGTCCCGTACTACCTCAAAGTTATATCTGTCAATGGTGACGTTCTGTCCAATTCGTCGATGTTGTGTGTCCTTTCGTGTTGACAGCATATACTTAGTCTTACCCTCATTTACTGCTAAACCCATTTTCGCCGCTTCCTTCTCTATACTAGCAAACGTGGCTATGACATCACGTTGAGTCCTACCAATGATGTCAATATCGTCAGCGTATGCTAGTAGTTGCACCGACTTTTGGAAAATTGTGCCTCTGGTGTTGGCTTTGGAGTTTTGCACAATTCTCTCAAGAATCAGATTAAAGAAGTCACATGACAGCGCATCGCCTTGCCTAAATCCTTTTTTGGTATCGAATGTGTCGGTGAGGTCGTTTCCGACCCTGATGGAGCAGCGAGAATTCTCCATCGTCATCCTACACAAACGGACGAGTTTGGGCGGTATACCAAAACTAGACATGGCTCTGTACAGTTCGTCTCTATAAATGCTGTCATATGCGGCTTTGAAATCGATGAATAGGTGGTGGGTATCGATTTGGACTTCTTGAGTTTTTTCCAGGATCTGCCGAAGTGTGAAAATTTGATCGGTTGTGGACTTTCCTGGCCTAAAACCACACTGATAAGGGCCAATCAGGTTGTTGGTAAACGGTTTCAGGCGTTCACATATTACGGCAGATAGGATCTTGTAGGCGATATTGAGGAGACTTATGCCTCTGTAGTTGGCGCAGTTCAGAGGGCCTCCTTTTTTGTGGATCGGGCAAACGATGCTGAGGTTCCATTCTTCAGGCATATTTTCATCCGACCAGATTTGGCTTATGAGTTGGTGGATGTTACTTACCAAGTCATCTCCGCCGGCCTTATAGAGCTCAGCGGGAAGGCCGTCATTTCCGGCAGCCTTATTAAGCTTGAGTTTAGATATTGCTATCCTCACTTCACTCAGGTCGGGTGGTTGGCAGTTTTCGCTGCCGTTGCCAATATTGAATGGTTCGTTCTGCCTGACAGCGGAATGTTGTTCGTCATCGCCGTTTAACAGTCTGCAGAAGTGGTTCTTCCATATCCTCAGCATCGACTGTGTCTCAACTACAATATTTCCTTGTTCATCTCGACAGGATTCTGTTCGAGCCTTGTATTCTTGGCTTTGACGTTTTACACTTTGGTAAAACTTGCGAACATCGTTCCTGGAGTGGCACCTCTCTATATCCTCGATCGCGCGCTTTTCTTGCTCTTTTTTCTTCTTGCTGAAAAGCCGATGTTCTTCCCTTCTTCTTTGCCTATAGAGCTCAATGGCAGCTCTCGTCTTCACCTGCAGCTTAGCCTTGTAGGCCTCGTTCTTGGCTGCGAGCATCTGTCGGCAATTCCGACCTTGACAGCATTATCAAATGGGGTAAATCTAATAGAGTGGAATTCAATGCTTCCAAAACACAATGCTGTCTTCTGTCATTAAAGCGTAACCAAAATCTTGAGTCATTATCCATGAATGGCACTTACGTCGAAGAAACCGAAAAGCTTTCCATGCTAGGTATGTGTGTTAGTAACGACTTACGTTGGAACGACCACATATTTGAAGTCGCTAAAAACGCAGCGAAATGTCTAGGTTTCCTAAATCGATGTAAGAAATATTTCACCCCCTCTGATCTGGCCACAATATATAAAGCGTTTATACGCCCAAATTTGAATTCAACGCCCACGTCTGGTCAGGTGCACCAAAATCAACATTGCACCTACTAGATAGGATTCAAACGCGTGCGAAAAAACTTATAGGAGACATAAGAATAGCGAACTCCTTAGATTCGCTCGAACACCGTCGAAACATCTCCTGCCTTACCTTGTTTTATCGCTATTTTAACAACCAATGTTCAAATGAAATAGCCAGCTGCATTCCTCCCATTCAACAATTCAGCCGCAATACTCGTTACGCAATGAATGCAAATCAGTTTACCCTCAAGCCTATCTTCGGACGTACACTGAAATACAGAGATTCGTACATAAACCGAACAACACGAATGTGGAATTCTCTACCAAACTCTGTTTTTCCTTTCCATTTAAAACCAGTGTGCATCGGTATCTCCTTTCTTCTTATCCCTAATTTCCTTAACGCCCGCACTGTGCTAAAACATATAAAGGGTATTCATAACCCCTTGAGTGCGCGCAAATTATAAAAAAAAAAAAAAGACACGATGAGCACGTGCCCAAAGTAGTGTGAGATTTTTACTCACTGAAAACACCACCCATTTTGTATTTCTATTGCAACTAAGGTAACTTTCCTTTGAGAGTTCCTGCTTTTGCCGCAATTTATAGCGCGGTTTGTTATTATCGGGCCAAATCTAAGGGTTTAGTTCTTTGAAGACGCCGTAATATATTTGTTTCGTCAAAGATTTGGAGGACTGTTGTGTTTTTTTTTTTAAATTCTGACCTGCCTAAGCAGTAATATACACATCGACCTAAAAGATCTATTGTGCTTGCCGTCAGATGCTTTTTAGGTTAGTAGCGCTTCTACTTTCCTAATGTAGCTGATAATACTTTCAGCCGAAGATTTCCTCAGTTCTTCGGGACTTAAAAATTCCCTGAAGAAAGATTCCCTTCTCATACCGTAAAGGGCCGGGCATTCACATATGATATGCTCGGCTGTTTCGTCTTCTTCTAGACATACATGCCTATCGTGAATAAATTTTCCCGGGAAACTGTTCCCATTCAGCAATCTGATTTGCATTGCTGACAAAGGAAAAAATCCCGGGAAAATTTATTCGCGATAGCCCTGATAGTCTGCACTCCGGTGAGTCGACTATGCGCATTTTGTTTAGGTGATATCGCAGACCGTGATGACCAGTTAGGTAGCCTACTAAGTTTTTGATATCGTGCCTGCGAAGATTTAGTATCTTGTTGGCATCTGATTTGAAGGGCTGAATAGCTCTTTTGGCCTGGCTTAGGCCTGGGAGGCCTGGTTTCCCCAGTATGAAACACATCTGTTTTGTTCCCAGTTTTTTATGACTAGATTTATGGCTGATTTGGGGATTGCACAGAAAGGTTCAGATCCAATGAAGGGAGTTTCCGAACCTTTTCTGTCTAGTTCCTCAGCTTTGTCGGTACCTTCAACTCCCTTATGTCCGGGGACCCACCATAGTCTGGTTGTGTTCCTGGAACTGAGTGTTTGGAGGGAGTTGAAGCAGTGTAGTACTGATTTGGAGTCAATGATGTGTGAGCTAAGGGCTTTTATAGCTGCTTGACTGTCCATGAATATATGGATGTTTGCGCCTTTAATACCTGAGTTGTGTATTAGGATTGCGCATTCTTTTATGGCATGGAGCTCAGCTTGGAATACACTAGGGCTTTTTCCCATAGGTATTGAGATGTTTTTATTTGGTCCATGTATGCCAGCTCCTACCCCTGAACCATCCGTATACCACTTTAGGCCAAGGACTGTTGTGTTAACGTGTCCTAATAAACGTTTTTTATGTTTTCGTGCAAATTTTTTTGTTTCATCTTTAACCGCGGGAATACCCAGATCTCTGCGTAGATCTTCGTTCCTTATGTACCACGGCGCATTGACGAATGATCTTAACATTTTGTTTTCAAAAGTTTGTAAAATGTTTAGATTCGTTTCACTGGTACAACCCCATAGTTGTATACCATATGTCCAAACCGGTTTTAGCACTTGCTTGTATAATAGCAGCTTGTTATCAAGGTTAAGCTTCGAATATTTTCCAAGCAACCAAGATAGTTCTCTGTATTTATTCTTAAGTTCTTCGCATTTCTTTTTTACATGCGACTTCCATTTTAATTTTGCATCGAGTGTCATACCGAGATATTTCGCTTCATTTGCAAACGGGACTCGAACCGTATTTAGAAATACAGGCAAATTGTTTGTCCGTTTATACGAAAAATCTACATGGATCGATTTGCTCTCATTAAGTGCAATCCGCCAGGATTTAGTCCATTCATTAACCTCGTTAAGAGCGTTTTGTAATTTAATATTTGTTTCCTCTATTGTTGTGGCAACTGCTAGTATAGCAGTATCGTCAGCAAACGTTGCAACTATTGTATCGTTTGTTTGTGGGATATCACGAGTGAATATGAGGTACAGGATTGGTCCAAGGACGCTTCCTTGCGGTACACCTGCCATTATTTCTTTGAACTCGGAATATTCGCTTCCAAGTTTCACACGGAAGAGTCTATGCTCAAGATACGACACGAGGATTTTATATAATTGTTCTGGCAAAACTTGACTTAGTTTATAAGTAAGGCCTTTGTGCCACACCTTGTCAAAAGCTTGCGACACGTCAAGAAATACGGCTGAACAAATTTTCTTTTCTTCGAAAGCTTTCTCAATGACATCTGTAATTCGATGTTCTTGGTCCACCGTTGAATGTTTACTTCTAAACCCAAATTGATGGTCAGGTAAAAGACGTTTCTGTTCAATTGTGGGGTGTAAGCGACCGAGTAATATAAATAATAAGAAGTGAAATAGGCCTGTAGGATTTTATTTCATTTGATGATTTTCCTGGTTTTAGAACCATAATCACTTCCGCGACTTTCCACTGTCTTGGTATGTATTCTAATCTGATTGCTGCATTTTTAATAAAAAGAAGATTAGTTAATGCTTTCCGAGGCAACATTTTAAGAAGTTCTGCTGTAATCAGGTCATAACCCGGAGCTTTTTTAGGCTTTAGTTTCTGTATTTTCCGTTTAAGTTCGGCAATACTTGCATATTTTTGCAATGGATGCAATGATGACTCATGGAGTACGTGTGGAATGCTGCCTGACTAATACCGCATATTTTGTTTATTGACGAAGCCATTCAGCCAGAAATGAGCCTCATCGCTGAAGATGATTTTTCGATGCAAATCCGAATCATTTTCAAGTTGTTGCTCCGCCCAATTCACGAACATACGACGCTTCTGGTGGTCAAGCGGCTTCAGTTCTTGCGTCAATTTAATCTTGTAAGGATGTAGGCCAAGATATTATCGCAAAATTCGCCACAACGACGTCACAGAGATGCCCAACGCTTGAGAACGACGTGTGAGAGACACATTTGGGCTTTCTTCAACTGAAGCCTCGGCGGCAGCAATATTCTCGACACTACGGGAACTTCTTTGTCTCACTGGCACGGGAACATTTTGTACTGTGCCTGTGGATTCAAATTTTTCCACTAGACGCTCAATTGTTGATCTGCTAGGACGATTATGACGACCATAAATTGGACGTAGCGCTCTTAACGTTGAGGCCACTGACTCCGAATTTCGGTAGTAAATTTAATTAATTTCGACTCCGTGTTGGCTCGTATATCTTTCCATCATGAAATGACAAACCTTACTGAAGAGAAATGTTGCTCTACTTTTGTAGCGTCCCTGTTGAAAAAACCCTTTACAAAGATGGATTTGAAATACTAGCATGTGGATAATTAAATTAGCCTAATTCTGATTGCGAAAACGGCCGATTACAGGATTAGGAAATGACTCATGCAGTAATTGAATTGTTTCTCTAGCTGTATGGCATTTGTGGCACCGTCTTGTTGAAACCACATATTGGTCACATCCATATCTTGTAATTTAGACACTAAAAACTGGGTTATCATGTCTCGATAAAGCCCATCATTCTTAATCAGGCGCATTTTTGAAGAATAATGATCCGATAATGCCTTCAGTCCAAAATCCGCACCAAACATTCACATACATTTGTTTCTCAACAATTACTCGTCGGTGTTTTGAACCTCAAATGCGACAATTTTTACGATTAACGAAGCAATCAATATAAAAAGTCAGCATCCACTTGTTGTTCCAAAATCCATTCAATTAACTCTCTTCGCGCTGAATGGTCAATAGTCTTCAGTTCTTGAGTCAATTAAACTTTGAAAACATGAAGTTTTAAGTCTTTCGTCAGAATTCTCTGTAGAAATGCTCGAAATGCCCAGTTCTTGACTACGGTGCCGAATTGATGTTCCTGGACTCTCAGCAATACTCTCACGAACTGCTTCGATGTTTTCCGTTAATCGACAGGACTTGTGTCTAAGATCAATAATTGATCCAGTCTTCCTGAATGTTTCAATTATTCTCTTCAAAGTTTTAAATCACTATGACTGCCATATTTTGTATAAAATCTGCGGACTGTAGCTGACAAACCTTCATTATTTTTTAAAATATTGCTCATCAATGAAAATGCACTGTTCTCTCGCATAGCGCTCCAGTTTTACTTACCCCGAACTGTCAGCTGTCACATTGTTATCTTTTTTTCTGTTGGCAACACAGTACAATTTAATGGCGCGAAATTCAAATTTTGGGACATCCTTTATTAAGCCTTAAAACTGTAACACTGTTGGTTAGTCAGACCGCAGTTGGAATACACATCCATCATATGGGATTCCGCCATAAGTAATGCAGAAAGAGTTCGGAAACATTTCACGAGGTATGCATTCCGTAAATTATTTGCGTTTGACGAATTTCCTAGCAATGATCAAAGATTGAACAAATAGGCTTACAAACCTTAAGTTTCAGGGGTAAAGCATATTGTATCATGTTTGTTCGCCATATATATTTATTTGCTTGCTCCCAAAGAATCGCTCGATTACCGGGATAAAACCAGATACCTGCTCTAAATTTCTCTTTTGGTGACAGATTTACGTTTAGTGTAATCGAGTGAACATTTCTTGTTCTGGTGCGTTATGGTACATAATTGGTCAGTATGACATATTTCTCTAGCAGCTTCCTCGTATTTATCAAAATCGTCTCTTTTGGATTCAACGAATGATTTCAATGATTATAATGCACGCATTGAAGATTCAAGAATTATTTTTGCGTCTTGCAACATCTTGTTTGTAGCATCGAATCGATTCAAGATGTCATTCCAAAAGATATAAATAGAGCGGTTTCGAGACAACTCATATTTAGTAAATTGGGAGAATAACCACAACGCCGATAAATGATTTTTCTCCAAATAAGAGCTTCAGTCCCTTGTATTTACCACTCATGTTTGCAGCATTGGTTGGGTGTTGTAGCGCCACTTAAGAAAGAAAGTTTCCAACATTGCCATATGATGGGTTGCGGCAATCCAAAATGTCTATTTGATGGTAAAGCATTTGTTATGGCCTGCTATGACCACAGTTTGGTAAAAAAGGTTTTTTTTATTTTGGCATCGATCCTTCAATATATCGAACAACTATAGTTGAGTAGAATCCTTATTTACTTACTTAATTGGCGCTACAGTCCGGAATGTACCTGGGCCTCAACCAACATGCCTCTCCAATTAGCCCGGTCCTTAGCTAACTGCCTCCAGGTGCGCACACCAAATTGGTTGAGATCGGTTTCTTCTTGTGGGTGCCACTTAAGGCGAGGTTTTCCTCTTCTGCGTCTGACGTCTGGCTGGGAATCGAAGTCTCTGCGAGCCGGTTTAATGGTGTTCATTCGTTCTACATGTCCTAGCCGTCTTAAACGTCCAATGCGGTTTTTTTTGGCTAGGGGCATGTCGCTCTACAGCTCGTATAGTTCTTGATTGTATCTTCGTCTCCAAAGCCCGTCAAACGGGACCTAAGATTTTTCGAAGAATTTTCCTCTCATATCTACCAAGGATTTCTTCATCCACTTTTGATACGGTCCATGCTTCAGCGCCGTAGAGCAGGACTGGGATGATCTGGGTCTTATATAGGATCTCCTTAGTAGTTTGAGTGGGGGCTTCACTACTGAATTGCCTTCTTATCCGGAAGAAATAGCGGTTGGCAAGAGTAATTCTTCGTTTAATTTCTGACGAGATGTTGTCAGAGCTAACAGCGAGCCGATGTAGACAATGTCCCGTGCTATCTCAAAGTTATATCTGTAAATGGTGACGTTCTGTTCAATTCGTCGATGTTGTGTGTCCTTTCGTGTTGACAGCATATACTTAGTCCTACCCCCATTCACTGCTAAACCCATTTTTGCCGCTTCCTTCTCTATAATTGCAAACGTGGCTATGACATCACGTTGTGTCCGACGTCTGGTCGTCTGGTATGCTAGTAGTTGCACCGATTTTTGGACGATTGTGTCTCTGGTGCTTGCTCGGGAGTTTTGCACAATCCTCTCAAGAATCAGATTAATGAAGTCACATGATAGTGCATATCCTTGCCTATATCGTTTTTTTGGTATCAAATGTGTCGGTGAGGTCGGTTTCGACCATGATGGAGGAGCGTTTTTGAGATATACGAAAATTAGACATGGCTCTGTATAGTTCGTCTCTATAAATGCTGTCGTATGCTTCTTTGAATTCAATGAAAAAGTAGTTGGTATCGATTTGGACTTCTTGTGTTTTTTTCAGGATCTGCCGAAGTGTGAAGATTCGATCAGTTGTGGTCTTTCCTGGCCCAAATCCACTCTGATAAGAGCCGATCGTTCTGCCTGACAGCGGAACGTTGTTCGTCGACGCTGTTTAACAGTCTGCAGAAGTGGTTCTTCTATATATTCAGTATCGACTGTGTCTCAACTACGATATTTCCTTGTTAATATCGGCAAGATTCTGTTCGAGCCTTGTATCCTTGGCTTGGCTTTGACGCTCTACACTTTGGTAAAACTTGCGAACATCGTTCCTGGAGTGGCACCTCTCTATATCCTCGATCGCGCTTTTCTTGCCGTTTTTTACTTCAGCCGGTGTTCTTCCCTTCTTCTTTGCCTATAGAGCGCAATGGCAGCTCTCGTCTTCATCTGCAGCTTAGCCTTGTAGGCCTCGCTCTTGGCTGCGAACATCAGTCGACATTCCTCGTCAAACCAAGGGTTTCTTGCTGATAGGTGCGAGAAATCTAGCACATCAGTTGCGGCTAATCTAATGTTTTGTTGGCATCGTTGCCATTGTTCTTCGAATTCGATACTGGTAATATGGTTAAAGGATACGAGTTTCACGAAGGCCTTGGCGGTCTCTTGAGATTGCAGTCTTTCGGCATTAAATTGTTTTAGAGTATTTCTGGGGGGTCATTCCGTAGCTATGAAAACGATTATCACTCGGAGGGTAGTCGATACCTCATAAGCAATCGCTCAATACTCGTCTGTGATTTGACGATTGTTGTTTTAAGTGAAGCAAATAAAATGATATCGCCGACAGCAAAAACGACTATTGATCTTACGTCGAAATGTTATCGTCAAACGATAACATTTGTTTGTTGTGACGTCGTAGTTAGCCGCATTCTTACCTTGGCTGCAACAAGGTGGTGGTCCGAATCGATGTTCGACTCTCGGATTATTTTGACCATGTCTTCTTATAGTGGCATTTCGTTCCGTAGCGATGTAGCGATGTCAATTAGCCTTAGTCCGTTGCCAGACGTCTTGTCGTGTAGGCTGTGTTTTCCGACAATACTGCTAAAGATGTGTTCTCTTCCTACTTTTCAATTAGCTCCCAGCACGATTTTAACATCGTACTTCGGTAGTCGCTCATAGTTTTTGTCAAGGAGGTCGTAGAAGCAATCCTTATTTATATCATCTTTTGCCTCCGTCTTGAGCGCATATAAGTCGAATTTGGCCTTGATGCGGATTGTTACCATGCGTTCGCTAATGTCTTGGAAACATAAGACTTCTTGACTAAGTCTGGCACTTATAACAAATCCGCATCCGAATAGTCGCTGTTTCTTCTTACTATAACACGGTCCGTGGTAGATGTCACAATTTTTCATCCTCTCTTTGCCCGGCCCATCCCATCGTATTTCTTGTATGGCAGTAATGTCTGCTTTGTAGAAGTTTAGGGCTTCCGCTTTTGTGTCGCTGGCTCTCGATCGATGCGTGCTGTGACTTTTCCCCATTGCACTAAACTCATTTCAAATGAGTCTTTGAAATCTCAGGATTAGATGCATTCTTTCGTTCACTGAAGCCTTCTCAACTGAGTTTGGTGTTTTCAATGGACATTAACTTACAGGAATAACAATATATTTTCCCCGAAGTTGGAGAAAAGCAAAGCAGAATCGATTGACAGTCTCTTGATTTTTATTGTTTCGTGTAAATATATTCTTTGAACATTTCCGAACAAAGTTGGAAATCTCGCTACTGATCTTGAAGAACTGAATTCTGTAGAGATACTTCATCGCAATTTTAAAGGTCAAGGGAACATTTGTTTAGCCCAATATTCGATCATGTCATTTGTCATACTCTCAGGCCCGAACATTGGTCATTTTTGAGACCACACAATTCTGCTTGCTCTTGATTCTGATGATCAGTTTAAGAAAATTATGTGGTGTCGCCTGATAAAATTTCAGGATGATCTTGGATAGTATCGAAAACATCTCCATCTACTGTGGAAAATCCTGTTGTTTTATTTTTTAGTACTTTGGGGAGTTCTTCTTCTTCTTTGACGACGTAAATAACTGATCAGTTTGGGTGTTTTAGCTAAAGTTTCTTCGGATTCCTTTTTAAGTTTCCTTTGCAATTTCCTCTTTTGGGAGCCATTAGCAAAAACTTGAGGAGTGTTGTGGCGATTTTTTTTTTACTGTGTGGTTTTTGAAGTCTATTGTGGGGACACTGTTTCAACTTTCTCTTCGCCATCAGATCCGCTCATGCAACTTCTATTCTTTATGGGGTTTGTGTTACTTGTTCGCCAGCTATCTCGGTTGTTGGTTTTATGTGGTGTCTGTACTTGTTGTCCTGGATTTGTAATTTTCCTTGTGCTGTAATCTGCCTTGTCCTCTTATTTATTCCTCAAGTAATCTTTTCTTTTGAGTTTGTGAACCCTGACGTTTGATTTAAAAAAAAACTGAAAAACTGAGAAAGCATATCGAATTTGAACAACAAAATTCCGTAGAAATAAAGCTGTAACATCAATAATTGTAAAGGGCAGGCTTCTTCCAAAGATGCATTTGTGCTGTTGATATTAACAAATGGTGCCACTTTTGTATACACCCATTGTCTGACTGGTAACACAAGTACTAACCATAGAGTAAGCACCTAAAAGATGCATTCCCACCCTCCAATTGCAACTTTATTGAATCCAATTCTACCGAAAGCATGCATCGCTGTTAATGCCAACTGTAAAATAACACAACTTTATGTATATTTAACGAGAAACAAAATGCACTTGACAAATAATTAATTAAATTATTAGCTTTCCGTCAGTCTGTCTGATTGTTAGAAAAAAATTACAAACCCCAAACCAATGAGCGACTATAAACGAAGACAAACTGCAGTCTTTTATAATATTTAAGCGCCGTCGTCCTCAACAAACAAAAAACCAAATAATTAATCACATTCTCTTTCAGGCTAACGATACCTTCTCTTTCAGCTTTTATATGTGCGTGTTCACATGTGGAGCACATCGCACACTCCTAAGTTAGTCTGATAAGCTTATTCTAGATTTTAAGGCGTTAAAAGACAACCATTACGTTCGCTAATACTGGGTTTTTTCTTCTCTAACTAACTTGTAGATTAGGAAAGATTTCATTGAAATGCTTCGTGATCGTTCCGATATAGATCGTCACTCACGATGGCAGGAGGTGAAGAAGAAGCTGGAATCCGAGTCTCGTTTCCGTGCCGTGGAGAGTTCTATGCTGCGAGAGGACTATTTTCTCGATTTTATGCGGATACTGAAGGATGAGAAGAAGCGCAAGGAAAAGGACCGCGAGCGGGAGCGTGAACGTGATCGTGATCGTAGGGATAAGAAGTCGGACAAGAAGGACAAAGAACGGACCAAGGATCGAAGTCGCGAGAGAAGTACACATGAGAAGAATGGCGATAAAAGGAAAGACGACCACGATAAGGTAAGCCCATTCAGAGCAGCAAATATGTTCGGACTCTGTACGTATTCGCATTCTATTTCTAGGAGGATGATGATAAAACAAGTGACGATGAAGCCGAACGGCTACAGAAAGAGCGCGATCGTCAGCAAAGAGCTGAACAGAGTATTCGCGAACGCGAAAAAGAAGTGCAACGGACTTTGGCTGGACATTTGAGGGACCGTGACAAGGAGCGTGAGCATCACCTGCGCGATGAAGCAATTCGTCACTTTAGCGCATTACTCGTCGACTTAGTTCGTAATCCGGATCTCACGTGGAAAGAAGTAAAGAAGCAGCTTCGCAAAGATCATCGCTGGGACGCTGTGGAGAGTTTGGAACGCGAAGAGCGTGAGAAGTAAGTGTCTCCACCACTCAGTCATTTAGCCAATTTAATGATTTTTTTTTTCATTCATTTATAGGATTTTCAATGAACACATTGATTCGCTGATGAAGAAAAAACGTGAGAAATTCCGTGAAATGTTGGATGAAATTCCCACATTAACCCTCATCAGCCCGTGGAAGGAAATCAAAAAGCAGGTCAAAGAGGACCCGCGCTACTTAAAGTACAACAACTCGGAGAAGTGCGAACGCGAATTCCGCGATTATCTCAAAGATAAGACAGTCAGCGCAAAAAGTTTTCTCCGAGAACTCCTACAAGAGTGCAAGTTAATATCATACAAGACCATTGAACTGGTCAATGAGAATCCGAATCATTTGAAGGAGATCGAGGATATCCTGAAAAATGACAAGCGGTAAGGATTTTATCAAAATTTCTGTAAATTTTATAATAAAATCTCACTCTCTTTCAGTTACTTGGTGCTCGATCATTTACCACAAGACCGAACACAAATAATTATGACATATCTTGAGGATTTGCACAAACGAGGCCCACCACCGCCGCCGACAGCCTGCGAATCGACCAGACGCAACAAATAGTACACTTTCTACAATTATAAATAAGTTATTTCCCTCCCCGCGTCCCCCTTGATTTTTCAATTCATACATTTGCACGCATGTCTTTTAGAGTGAACTGCATGTTATGCAAAATTAAATAAAACAAGAAAGTTGTTGAATTTTTAATAAATTACATAGAATGGGATTTTGTTTCAGTCCACATCTATGAATGGGAAAAATTCTAAATGTGAAATGTTTTTATTTTTGGTTGATATTGACGTCATCAGGAGAGAGAACCCAGTTTGGCCGGTTCGACAGCAGCACACATCATGGTGTGTGATCTTTTATTTGGATATCACTGCCGCAGATATAGTTTAGCAACTGTTCCAACATAAGGACAATAGGAACATTTGCACATCCAATTTATACCGCGTGATGCTTATCAAGGATGAGGTATCATGACATCAATGAAGCTAAATGGCAGTTAAAAGCTTGTATCATCTTTAATTTGAGTGGAGCACATACTGATCATTTTAGCCATTTCATTGACAAGATTCGTCGGTTCAAGGATGATAAGGAAAACATTCCCGTTTTTTCAGAATCAAATTGAATCTCAAAGACATGTTTGAGAGGCGTACGGAGATTGCGGAGTTGGATACTATACGCATTGAGAAATTATCAAAGAGTCACGATTGGATTACTATTACCTCCTAATGTGTTCGAGAAAGTATGTGACACTAACTCATGGCACAACCATAACCAGACCAGTTGCCACATATGCAGCTCCCGCATGGTGGCAAAAAAAGAAACAAAAGTCAACACAAGGCAAGCTCAACAAACTTCAAAGACTATCTTATGTATTATCAAAGAGTATACAACTTACAAGAGTGCGCATCTCATACAACGAAAATTTACTATGAGGGGTACTGATATTGATACCCCAGTGTTCATATTGGTATGCCAGCATCAAGCAACAGCATAGCTGATGCATACGAACGACGAATATTCCCCTTCGCACATACCGCCCGCTTCTGAAACAGTTAAAACATTTTTAACTGTGATGCGTACTCTATAGTTGTATATTCTTTGGTATTATGCACTACGAACGCAATATCCCTTAACCTCTCGATTAACACCATACCACCAGCATCGAATGTCGAAGAGCAATGGCAACGATGCCAACAGGCCATTAGATCAGCCGCAACTGATGTGCTAGGTTTCTCGCGCCCACCAGCAAGAAACCCCTGGTTTGATGAGGAATGCCGACAGATGCTCGCAGCCAAGAACGAGGCCTACAAGGCTAAGCTGCAGGTGAAGACGAGAGCTGCCATTGAGCTCTATAGGCAAAGAAGAAGGGAAGAACATCGGCTTTTCAGCAAGAAGAAAAAAGAGCAAGAAAAGCGCGCGATCGAGGATATAGAGAGGTGCCACTCCAGGAAGGATGTTCGCAAGTTTTACCAAAGTGTAAAACGTCAAAGCCAAGGATACAAGGCTCGAACAGAATCCTGTCGAGATGAACAAGGAAATATTGTAGTTGAGACACAGTCGATGCTGAGGATATGGAAGAACCACTTCTGCAGACTGTTAAACGGCGATGACGAACAACATTCCGCTGTCAGGCAGAACGAACCATTCAATATTGGCAACGACAGCGAAGACTGCCAACCACCTGACCTGAGTGAAGTGAGGATAGCAATATCTAAACTCAAGCTTAATAAGGCTGCCGGAAATGACGGCCTTCCCGCTGAGCTCTATAATGCCGGCGGAGATGACTTGGTAAGTAACATCCACCAACTCATAAGCCAAATCTGGTCGGATGAAAGCATGCCTGAAGAATGGAACCTCAGCATCGTTTGCCCGATCCACAAAAAAGGTGACCCTCTGAACTGCGCCAACTACAGAGGCATAAGTTTGCTCAACATCGCCTACAAGATCCTATCTGCCGTAATATGTGAACGCCTGAAACCGTTTACCAACAACCTGATTGGCCCTTATCAGTGTGGTTTTAGGCCAGGAAAGTCCACAACCGATCAAATTTTCACACTTCGGCAGATCCTGGAAAAAACTCAAGAAGTCCAAATCGATACCCACCACCTATTCATCGATTTCAAAGCCGCATATGACAGCATTTATAGAGACGAACTGTATAGAGCCATGTCTAGTTTTGGCATACCGCCCAAACTCGTCCGTTTGTGTAGGATGACGATAGAGAATTCTCGCTGCTCCATCAGGGTCGGAAACGACCTCACCGACACATTCGATACCAAAAAAGGATTTAGGCAAGGCGATGCGCTGTCATGTGACTTCTTTAATCTGATTCTTGAGAGAATTGTGCAAAACTCCAAAGCCAACACCAGAGGCACAATTTTCCAAAAGTCGGTGCAACTACTAGCATACGCTGACGATATTGACATCATTGGTAGGACTCAACGTGATGTCATAGCCACGTTTGCTAGTATAGAGAAGGAAGCGGCGAAAATGGGTTTAGCAGTAAATGAGGGTAAGACTAAGTATATGCTGTCATCACGAAAGGACTCACAATATCGACGAATTGGACAGAACGTCACCATTGACAGATATAACTTTGAGGTAGTACGGGACTTTGTCTACCTTGGCTCCGCTATTAGCTCTGACAACAACATCTCGTCAGAAATTAAACGAAGAATTACGCTTGCCAACCGCTGTTTCTTCGGGCTAAGAAGGCAATTTAGTAGTAAAGCCCTCACTCGAACTACTAAGGAAACCCTATGTAAGACCCTGATCATCCCAGTCCTGCTCTACGGCACTGAAGCATGGACCGTATCAAAAGCGGATGAAGAAATCCTTGGTAGATTCGAGAGGAAAATTCTTCGAAAAATCTTCGGTCCCGTTTGCGTTGACGGGCTATGGAGACGAAGATTCAACCAAGAACTATACGAGCTGTACAGCGACATGCCCCTGGTCAAAAAAACGCCGCATTGGACGTTTAAGATGGCTAGGACATGTAGAACGAATGTACACCAATACTCCGGCTCGCAGAGTCTTCGATTCCCAGCCAGACGTCGGACCCGGACGCAGTAGAGGAAGACCACGCCTCAACCAACTTGGAGTGCGCAACTGGAGGCAGTTAGCTAAAGACCGGGCTAATTGGAGAGGCATGTTGGTTGAGGCCCAGGTTCATTCCGGACTGTAGCGCCACTTCGATTCCCAGCCACACATCGGACACCGTAGAGAAAGACCACCTCGCCTTTAGTGGAGCGCACAAGTACAAGTAGCGCCACTTAAGTAAGTAGGTAGCACGTCCAGTTAATCCTTGCTTCTTTAGTAAGTTGATGTTGGCCTTTTCAACATTTTTAAGGAATTTTGCTCTGCCCATGTTACTCCAAATTTCAATTTATCTATTAAAATTTCTTAAAACACTTTACCAATTGCTTAAACCTTTCAATCTTTACAGCATTGATCAAGTAAGGAAGAGAGAGGAAACTTTCGAACTTCTTCTCCTTTAACACCCAATTTATGTGTGTTCATGTGAGTGGCCATCTTGGAAAAACAAGAACAATTTCATGATGGCTGCCAATGTAAACAAATACGCGAGGTGAATTTCTTTGACATTTCATATTGTGCGGTTCCCGAATTTTGCAATTGGCAAAATTTATTAAAAAACGGAGTTGCTAATGCTTTGGAAGAGGGAAGAGAAAAAATAACGGTGTTTTTTTTAAATTATTCTTTTTTTAGTCTTGCGAATTTATTTTTTATTTCGTTCATAGTTTACAAAAAAACATATTGCCGCTCAATTTACATTTACAGATATATGATAACAATATATCTTTCTACTAAGAAATAATTAAATATTTATACACACAGTTTTAGCATTATTTGAGTAAGACAAATGTTTGAGGAAACAACGAAAAGAAAAACCTCAATTAAACAAAAAAAAATAATAATAATAAATAAATGTGTAAATAAATAAATTAATGAATAAATAATAAATAAATAATTAAAAAAAAATAGAGCTAAATAATAAATAAATCTGACAGAGTAATTCATAACAACATGGCTACAATTAATAATAAATAAGTAACAAAAAATATGTATTAACATTTAAATAAATAATAAGGATAAGACAATAAATAAAATTAGAAAAATAAATAAATCAACCAGGAAATATGTAAATAAATTATTTAAAAATAGATAAATAAATAATGAAAGAAAAAAAGAAACATAATAAAGTAATACAAATAACAATTAATTATATTAACAATTAAAATAGCATTACAAAATAAATGATGTACAAAAATATAAATATAGATAGTACATAGAAGACAAATTATATTCAAGAACAAGGTACATAAAAAACATGCATTTATGTACTAATTATTAAGGTTTAGCTCATTTATTAAATAATTATCAGAAAAATCGCATCTATTCCAAAATGTATAGTTTACGTATTCTGTCGGAGATCAACTCAGCATTAGCTTTATTATGTAGGTCTAATGTGGAATGATGCCAGGATTTTATAAGTATTTTATAAATATGACAAACAGCACAATTACCCCACACTTGACATCCATACAGAAAAATTGCTTGAAATATTACTTTATGTATTATAACTTTGTTTTCATTTGATAAAATTGATTTCCTGTTAACAAATGGATATAACATTTTGATTGCAATATTTTTTTTTTTTTTTTAAGTTCTGGTTATATGCTCTTTTAATGTTAGCTTGGTGTCGAGATGAATGCCAAGATACTTTATACAAGGCTCCCAGATAATTTGACGCCCAATTATTGGTAGCTGATTTGCAGGAAGAAAACAGGACTTTCTTTTCCTAGTAAAAAAGATGGCCTGGATTTTATCTGCATTAAGCCTTAACTTCCATTTTGTATAGTACTGTTCTAATATTTTCGCCGCATTATTAAGATTTGTCTCAATGTCGAGACCAAATTCGTGCGACGAAAATGTCGCAGTATCATCAGCATAAATAGCAGCTTCACATTCCGGTAGGCTTGGAAAGTCCGATGTATATAAATTATATAAAATCGGATCAAGCAATGAGCCTTGTGGCACACCAGCATAAAATGAATTATGTTTGATGCATTATTATTGACATATACTCTAAAACAACGACTTGACAAAAAACTTTGGACAATTTTACAAATAAAGATAGGTACTTTAAATTTTAGCATTTTGTAAATAAGACTATTGTGCCACACAGAGTCGAATGCTTTCTCTATATCGAGTAATATCATAACAGTTGATTTGCCTATTGCCCGGTTTCTTTTAATGATATTGCAAATTCTTAACACTTGATGGGAAGTACTATGATGAGGTCTAAATCCGAATTGTTCATTCGGTAATATTTTTATATTTTAATGTATTGGAAATATTTCACTTTTTTATACCCGAAGAAAGAAGACGACAGAACACAGGACTATGATCAGAGCTAAGCTCATTAAAAGATATAGGTTGAGAAATAAGACTAGATGTGTTAGTTATAAATAGATCTAAGACAGACGGACTTCCACGAGAACTGGCAGGGACAAAAGTAGGACTGGGAGGATACAACACAGATATTGGTAATAAAATTGAGAGGTTGGACAGTATATTTCCCCATGAGCTTGCTCTAATGCAACCCCAATCTCTATGCCTGCAATTTAGATCCCCTCCTACCAAGAATTCATTGTTTGTGCTTAAAATTTTTCTTAAATCAGTCTTAAATCGTACTTTCATTTCATTTATAGACCTACCTCCAGGAAAATAAACACAAAGTATTTTGATAGTTTTATTATTGCTCAACAATACTTCAATTCCCACATTTTCTATATAATGAGCTTGAACTGAGTGTTATTTCATTTCGCAACATCATAGACAAGCAGTTAGCAGCAAGACATTATGAAGTGACGTACAGTATTTGGAATTAATTAAAATGGACCTTCGAAAAATGTTGTGTCTATTCAGTTGAAGCGGAGTGTATTTGAATTTGTGTGTTATTTCGCATTGAAAAAATACCTCTTGATTGATCACCCTTTACTTTGACAAAAGATACGAACTGTATCTTCGATCGAGCGCTTTTCTAGATCAGTTTTCTTCTTTCTGAAAAGTCGGTTTTCTCAGTTCCTTCTTTTTCTATCAAACTTAATGGCAGCTTTCGTGTTCACCTGCAGCTTTGCCTTATAGTCCTCGTTTTTGGCTGCGATTATTTTCATGAAAGCAGGGGTTTCCTGCTGGTAGGCGCGAGAAACCTAGCACATTACTTGATATCGCCGCCGTTGTTCTTCGACATTGGCCGTGTTCCGGATTTAAGATTTTGTAAGATATCTCAGATGAAGCACTATTCTCATTGGCCAATGAACCATTTTGACAAATGAGAGCAGAGCTTCATCTGTCTTACGAAATCTTAAATCCGGAACACGGCCATTATAAGGTGTTTATCGAGAGATACGACGTTTTTTTTTTTTATAAAAGTGAGCGGATTTTAAAAATCTTTTCATCTATTTTCCTTCCTTGAACTCTCGTTTTGGATACCTACCAAATTGCTTCATCCTAGTTAAAAATTAATTGCCCAAAAATCAGTGACTCACAGACGGACGGAGAGTAAGACTTGATTCGGATCTTAAACCTAACCTTTCACACACCTAACGATCATACGTTGTTCTCGATGTGACAAACCTAATGGGATAAGTATAAAAAGACAATGACTTCAAGAGTTCTTTAAATGTAAACTTTAAGTCGGGCTTGTCATAATTTATAACTCTTCCCACTTCACAAAATGTATGTAGGTATACAAAAAAAGAGAAAAACCTTTGTGGGACTGGGGATTTTCGTTCGTAAACCACATTTGGTATATGTCAACCTATATAAGAAATTAGTCACCGAATTGCGGTGCTCTTAAAGCACAAGATACATAAGACTTGTATATTCAAATTATGTTTACATAGAGTATAATAAGAAACACAATCGGCGCTCAAAAATGCTTCAATCGATGCTAACTTGTTTATTGTTATTCAATGCGATTCATATTGCGCGTAAAGTACTTTCCAACGCCCCCTAGAAGCCGTTTAGTAGAGTTTGTAAATATTAAATCATTTTACATAACGCGAATTAATAACGCCACATTATTAATGCATATGCGGCAGCGGGGGGTTTTTTCGAAGCTTTGAGTTGCTATCTCATCTATCTTCATTTCTCAGACAGCTGCACCCTAACAGATGAATGAAGCGCTATAACAGATTTCTTTATTCTTTCCGGCAAAGATACAGATAGAGTCAAAGCCTCGGTAAAGACTGTCCATCGCTCCGTTCAAGACTCAAAACAAGTTTTAACCTTTGTCAAAACAAACATCTTCTAACAAGGTATGCAGCTTTGTTAGTTTGGAAATAAATTACTTGAACATCACATTCTGGGAATTACGAAAGAGTTTTTATTTAGATTGATAAGTTAAGTGTGTCGGCTAAATGTGCGGGGATTGCGGAACAGAATTTCATTTTTTTTTATTGATGAATCGGAAATATTGAGTGGAACCAATGAATCGATTAGTGAAAACAATTAGTTAGACAATACTGCGCGTAACGTACACACATCGGATATTTTCAAAGATTTCAAATAGTACCGCTTCTGGTTGTTGGCATTGGAAGAACTCTTTTACAGATACTTGTGCGGTGTGTCTCAGAGTGTTTAAGATTAGATTATACATAGATTGGTGTTTGTTTCGAATATTGTTTACGAAATGAGTGTGCAAATTGTGTGTAAAGTGATCGCGGTATTTTTAGTGATTGCCCTACTCTGCAATGGATCTTCGTCGCAGTATTATAGTACGCCACACAATCCCTGCTCGAATGTATTCGCTTATAGACACGACGGATACAATCCTATTGGGATTATAACACTTAGGGATGTTGCATACGGAACGACAACGTTGCAGATTGAAATGACACAGCCCGGAGTGTTGAATCAGGTAAGGATTTGAAAAGACAAAAACTGAGACAGGATACATTCAAAGCTGACAATAAATCCACACATTAAAACTTAGCCGTCGAATCAAAAGGAAAGATAAATGAAGCAAACAAACCTCAGGTGATGTTTACTTTTATTTGTTTGTGTAATATTACCATGCGGAATCAATAAGTTAGCTACCGTGCTGTACCTATACCCATAATGGGAAAATGTATTTAGATACTTTAAATGCTTAAACCTTAAGCCATGGAAACGAATGTTACTGTGACATGCGAGAAGCATGATGATTGCCTTTGAGATTTGTTAATTGTCATGGCAAGTCGTACCGGAAACTGCAAGCGGGATTTGTGGTATCAAAACGTCTTTTTCTTTGTACTTCCCTTTAAGTATTGTTGCTTCGATAACGTTGCTCATCAGGTTTATATTTCGTAACATTACGATTATCGATCCGACTAGTTGGAGATTGTGAGATGGTAATCCGGGTAATTCCAGTGAGTTAAAAAACTCGGTTGGATAGTTGACGTTATCATCTTGGGAAGAAACGGAATCCACCAATTTGTACGTCACCAATTTGCGAGAAATTTCACTTTGAATCTTTAAATTCAATTCGTCGAAATCAATGTTTTTAGCAGACAATATTGCACGTTCGCTAAAGCAATCATGATTTTTTCTAATTTTGTGCAATATTTGGAAGCACCTTTTGGATGAGTATGGATTTTGATTCGGTAAGCTGACAGAAAGCGACGGGAAATTGAATACAGCCGTGAACAGGGATTTTGCCCTTGCTAATATATATACTTTTCAAGATTGGTCGTTCGACAGCTCAAAACGCATGTTCGTAATTATTTTAAGTTTCTTGAAATGGAATAACTGGCAATGTCTGCCAACAGAATCATCGCACCCTCAAACCGTCTTTGATTGTTTTGTGAATTTTGCATAGTTTTGTCTAATGCCTGCAAAGACTTTTATGCGCCATTTTACACTCATCCGAAATGTTTAATTAATGTTTTAAATGTTTAATTACACCTTAAGTGCTAAATAAGCAGGTCGACCACCTTGGACGATTTTTCACGCTTGAAAATCAAATGAAATTACAAGCGCGGACTAGCGCGAACGTAAATGAGTGATGTGCGACCATGTTATTGATTTAACATAACGGGTCCGCCATCTAACGTTTTTTTTCAACTAGTGCTTATTTCGTGAATGGTAACACTTAGCTCATGTCTGATTTGACAGATAATTAGTTTTATCCTTCCGCTGAACGAATATGGTTGTGTATACGCTTGATAAACGCTTGGAAATATTGCGACATTACTTTGAAAATCATGGTATTGTTGCAGAATGTGTGCGAAAATTGCGTACGTATTTTGGAAGAAGAGAAGCACCGACAGCTCCGTATGTTCGTTATCTTGTGAAAAAAGTGAAAGAAACTGGCATCCTCATCGATAAACCAAAGCGTGAAAAGCCCCACTGTTTTTGGCTTTTCACGCTTTGGTACACCCGAGAATATTGCTGCTGTGGCAGAAAGTGTGCGTGAAGCGCCATCAACATCAATTCACCGTCGTTCTCAACAATTGAACATTTCGGAGACATCATTGAGACGAATTTTGCATAAAGACCTTGGTATGACGCCATACAAAGTCCAATTGGTTCAGGAGTTGAAGCCAACTGACCATCCAATGTGTTTTCGCTTCGCTAAGTGAGCCTGCGATCGACTTAGAGAAGATGCCGATTTTGCCAAAAAAAATCATCTTTTTAGATGAAGCTTATTTTGATATTGGCGGGTATGTAAACAAGCAAAATTGTCCCATTTGGGGCACAGAAAACCCGCACGCATACATTGAAAAGCCGATACACCCAAAACGAGCCACTGTTTGGTGCGGATTTTGGTCCAGAGGCATAATTGGGCCATTTTTCTTCGAAAATGAGCAAGGAGTGGCCGTTACAGTCAATGGCGATCGTTATCGGGCCATGTTGAACGAATTTTCGTTCACAAAAATTGAAGAGGAGGATATTGGCAACATTTGGTTTCAACAGGACGGCGCTACGTGCCACACAGCCGAAGCTACACTCGATGTTTTGCGCCCTGTTTTTGAAGATCGCATTATCAGCCGCAGAGCTGATGTCGTTTGGCCACCTCGGAGCTGCGATTTGACACCGTTGGACTATTATTTGTAGGGTGCCGTAAAAGATAAGTGTTACGCCGACAAGCCAGAGACAATTGACGCTTTAAAGGACAATATTCGTGAAGCCATTGGTGAAATACAGCTGCACACAATCGATAATGTGCTTAAAAATTGGACCGATCGTGTAGGCTACTGCATGGCCAGCCGAGGCAGTCATTTGAATGAAATTATTTTCCATTATTAACCGGAAAGATTGTACTTTCAAAAATAGAAAATATTCAGTAGTTTTTTTATAGCATTTTCAAAAGTTATTTGGCGGAGCCTTTACTTCGATTCAATAGCGCACAGCGCGAACTACCGCCAACGCTTACTAGCGTTGATCGTAACCGCGGCCTTAATCGTTCGTTCAAAGTGATTCCCTCAAAGCATCGCAATCATATTGTTTTTCGCGGCACAACTCTTGATTAAATGCGTTGTGTATCGGACGATTGGGAGCTGTCATGCCTAAGTCAGATAATATGTACCTTGCTCGACATCAATCAATTAATTAAATTAATACGAAAGCATAGCATCCCCGAGGGTGTAATCCCAATGAGTGTCATTCTCTTACAATTACGACGTTAGCACGCTTATCGATACGTGCTACACAATTCATCTTTTCTAGATCGCAAATCATGGAATTATGTTGGGCCACGAAAGGTTCATCGATTTTAGATATATCAACAAAAGTGGGCGTACAAATGGGCAAATTTCTTTTCCCTTAAAACCAAATTTGGATTACTACGTATATTTAAAAATAAAATAAAAATCGGTCCAGCCATCATCGATTTTACATAAATCAAAAAAGTGGGCGTGGTCAATAAGTTGGTTTATGACGAACATTTTAAAAAATAAATTCGCCAAATCGGTGCAGCCGTTCTCCGATTAAAGATAAATAAAAAAAAGTGGTCGCAAAAGTAGGCGTGGTCAATTTTTTTTCCGTAAAAGCCCAAGTTGGGTTATGACAAAGATTTAAAAAAAAAATAACCAAATCGGTGCAATCGATCTAAAGTGATGCGGTTTCCAACGAACGACATTTGATTTGTATTTATATAGAAATATTACTATGACAGTTCATCGTAAACCAGTGGTTCCTGCGATTCTGTTTTTCGATCTGTCATTCCGTCTAATCGAATCGCTTTCCTGCCTAAACGGCTTGACCGATTTTCATCAAGACTCGCTTTTAGAGTTTTTTTTTTTGAAACAATTCTATGCCAATTGTACGAGTAACTATGTCGCGTGGGAGAAAGACTGATTTTTATTGATTCCAACATTACAGAACCCAAACCAGTGGTTCATGCGATTCCGTCCGTCAGTTCATCTATTTAAAAATGTTATTCTAAGGCATTATGCCATTTGCGTTAAAATAAGGGATATACAAAAGTGTTTTTTACCATTTTAATACCATTTTCAATAATTTCCCAAAAGAATTGAAACAAAATTATTATCTTTATACATTCTTAAAAAATAGCGAATACATTTCTGAGAGATCATCAAAAAATCGTTAATTATTTATAATAAGTAAAAAAAATTATTGTTGTACGATTTATGTTGATGATAACCTAAAGATATCCATCCTACCTACTTTGTTCAAGCTTAAAAATATTTCGCATATACAAAATGCAAAATAAATGTAATCATAACATTTTTGTAACCATCCATTTTCAAAAACAGAGTTTAGGTTTATTTTAAACATGCATTACATTTTCTTATAAAAAATAAATGTTCTTTGCCTTTTATTTAATAATCCGAATGATGTGCTATTTTCCCGCCACATGTAAACACTGGTAATGACAAATAATCCACGGGTGTGCTTTCCATCACAAATGTCAAAATTATACCAAAATGTCAAAAATTAGCAACTGGATAAATTTTAGCGAGCTCTTGGCCAGGTTAACATTTTGAAGTCTCTATTCACCAAATGAATGTCAAAAGATAACCACTGGCTACAATTTTAACGCAATTGGCATACGGCCTAAATGGGTTTGATGCTTTGCTGCCATTACTAACTTACTTAAGTGGCGTGGCGATACAGTCCGGAACGAAGCTGGGCCTCAACCAAGGTTTATCTCCAATTAGCCCGGTCCTTAGCCAACTGCCTCCAGTTGCGCACTCCATGTTGGTTGATGTTACTTATGCGCGCCACTAAAGGCAAGGTCTTCCTCTACTGCATCCGACGTCTGGCGGGGAATCAAAGACTCTGCGAGCAGGAGTATTGTTGTCCATTCGCTATAAATGTTAAAAAAAAAAGTTTTTTGACTAGGGGTATGTTGCTGTACAGCTCGTATAGTCTTTGGTTGAATTTTTGTCAACATATCCCGAACGGAAACGGCACCGAAGAATTTTTCTCTAAAATCAACCAAGGATTTTATCAGCCGCTTTTGATATGGCCATGCTTCAGCGCCGTAGATTGGGATGATTAGGGTCTTATATAGGATCTTCTTAGTCGTTCGGTTGGGGGCTTTACTACTGAATTGCCTTCTTAGCCCGAAGAAACAACGAATAATTCTACGTTTTATTTATTTAATAGCGGAGCAGAGGTAGAAAAAGTCCGGTACTTCCTTAAAGTTATATCTGTCAATGGTAACGTTCTGTCCAATTCGTCGATTTTGAGTGTCTTTTCGTGTTGACAGCATATATGTACATACCTAGTCTTACCCTCATTAACTGCTAAACCAATTTTCCCAGCATCTTCTCTATATATACATACCAGCAAACGCAGCTATGACATCACATTGAGTCCGACCAATGATGTCAATGTCGTCGGCGTATCCTAGTAGTTGCACCGACTTATGGAAGACTGTGCCTCTTGTGTTTGCTCAGGAGTTTTGCACAATCCTCTCAAGAATCAAATTGAAGAAGTCACATGACAGCGCATCGCCTTGCCTAAATCCTTTTTTGGTATCGTATGTGTCGGTGTCGGTGATTCGGTTTCCGACTCTGATGGAGCAGACATAATTCTCCATCGTCATCCTGCACAGACGAATGAGTTTGGGAGGAATACCACAACCAGTTATGGCTCTGTATTTTGAATTCGATCAATAGATATGGGTGTCGATATGGACTTCTTGGGTTTTTTTTCCGGGATCTGCTGCAGTGTAAATCAGTTGTGGACTTTTCTGAGCTAAAACCTCACTGATCAGGTTGTTAATAAACGGTTTCAGGCACTCACATATTACGGCAAATGCCTCTGTTGTTGGCACAGTTTAGAGGGTCTCCTTATGTGTGGATTTGTTGTCATTGGTGTACAAATTGTATTTTTGAAATTTTCTTGAGATTGTCGATATGGCTATTTACGCCATTATCGCTTTCATTTGTCGAAAAATATCGAGAGATATTTTGCTTTGTTTGTGACTTGAGGGTGAGATGCTTTTTTCAACTGATAAGAAGAAAAATCCCACAGATGTATTTTTTTGTAATTGATGGGATAATAATTTATTAATGTCAAAAAAAATTGGTGGTTCAGAATTAAAAAAAAATAATGGTCTGTTTTTGCCATTATAAAATCCTTATCTCTAAAGTTAATGCAATAAATATTGATTGCGTTTTTTTTCAAGTGAAAACCAATCTATTTCACTACCTAAAGTTATTCTACGTAATAGATGATAATATAAAATTAGCCATTCAACTTTGGCGTTAACCCAGAAGAGATTAGGAACTTGAGAATATATTTCTCTTTCACTCCATCGCACTAGCCTTCTAAGACAAAGCAAAATATCTGGCACTTATTTTGGACAGGAAGCAGAATATAAGCAGAATATAACAGAAGAAAGAAAAGAAGTCGCACTTTATTATTGTAAGAAAGCCGTAGCCTTATTAAATGGTGAATGAAACCTCGTATCACGCATTGGCTCTATATATCTGCGTTATAAGACCTATACTTATTTGTGGAGTAGTCTCTATTGGAACCAGTCTCAACAAATTCAAAGACAACCCCAGATTGCCGCTCATCTCTTCAATTTATGACAAAGATCACGATTTGTGATCTCGATAAATAGATCATTTACAACTAGATGTCATACTCATAATATCTTTACTTGTGAATTTTTATTTTCTTGTTTAGAATCACATTTGACTTATGTTGTGTTAAGTTTGTTGCTGCAAGCTTCCCAAATTTTGCGTTCGGAATCGACGTTTAACTGTAGGTCCCATTGTTTATGATAACTTGGCACATATAAAGGGTTGAGAGGATTGTACAAAACTCCCGAGCCAACACCAGAGGCACACTATTTCAAAAATCGGTGCAACTACTAGCATACGCCGACTATATTGACATCATTGGTAGGACTCAACGTGATGTCATAGCCACCTTTGCTAGTATAGAGAAGGAAGCGGCAAAGATGGGTTTAGCAGTAAATGAGGGTAAGACAAAGTATATGCTGTCAAAACGAAAGGACACAACAACATCGACGAATAGGACAGAACGTCACCATTGACAGATATAACTTTTAGGTAGTACGGGACTTTGTCTACCTCGGCTTCGCTATTAACTCTGACAACAACATCTTGTCAGAAATCAAAGGAAGAATTACTCTTGCCAATCGCTGTTTCTTCGGGCTTAGAAGGCAATTTAGTATTAAAGCCCTCACTCGAACTACTAAGGAGATCCTATATAAAGCTGGGTTTCCACATGTCCTTAAATTGACAAAGTTTGACAGTTCTCGTTTATGTCAATAATTGACAATATTGCCAGTCCATTTCCACCTATGTCAATAAAAGGCACAAAACCGTTTGTCATTTCATTGACAATGAAATTTTGACAAATGCGTTTGTCAGTTCATGGACAGCTATTTCCATTTGCACCTTCAACTTCAGTTGACGAATGGACATTTTTTTCCGTCTTGGTACTAAACAACAACAGTCATCTGTCAAACGTTTCCACAAGCAAGAATTATTATTGGATTGTTGTTTATAAAATTATCATACTTTTAAAATTTATATTTTTCCCAGCTATCAAAAGTTCACATTCAGTTTTTCCGCAAAATAGTCCCGAACATGTTAAAACGAAAACAAATTTCTCTTGCTTCGTTTGTTGTCTTCATGGGATCCGCATTGGAGCTGGTAGCAGGAGACGAAGAATGCAAATTTGTTCCTTGACCGGGATATTCTTGATTGATTGATTTTCTCACACGTTTTTTATTTCTTCTACTGCTCGAATGTAATCGAATGTATATTCTCCTTTTTAATAGATTAGAAAATATAGAAAAGTAAAAATACATGTCAGGTGTTTCTGCAGCTGACATGCCACTTAATACTTTTTTTTAAATTTCCGCAGCAAAAAATATTTTGTTCTGTCTTTTCTCTGCCTTTCAATTGACAAAACATTCAACACAATGCCAATAAATTTGTTGTGTCAGTTCATGACCAAGTGACGTTTTGTTCGTCAATTTTACTATTTCCACTTGTGATTCAAATTCGTTGCCAATTATTGACAAGGCCTGACAGTCAATTTAATGACTGTCAATTTTCGGCTATTTCCACTTGTCATTTTTCTCAATGACATAAAAATACGCCATTCGTCAATTAAAAAATGGCAAGTGGAAACTTAGCTTAAGACCCTGATCATCCCAGTCCTGCTCTACGGCGCCGAAGCATGGACCGCAACCCGGACTTTATAGCCACTTAAGTAAGTAAGTAAGTATCTCAAATCCATAACACGGTCATTTACGAGTGTGGACAATTGGACATGTCAATTAGTACTGAAAAAAAAAACATATCATTTTGACAAGACTCACGCGCTATTTGTCAAAAACTTCTTTTGGAAAAAAATACCTCTTGACTGATCACTCGTTCCATGAACATATATATTTTTTTCCATTTATAGCCGATTTATGGTCTGAGTTTATGAATTACAAATTGTCCACTTATATATTTCTCTATAATTTTTTTCTCTCGTAATTTTATTTATCTATGCATTTTTACCCATTTTTAATGGTATATAGTCGCGTCTGAACAAAAAGTTGAATCGATATAGCCGTATTTGACCGTCTATATATGCCGACTCTCGTTGGGTCCTAAAGGCCTTCCAGAATGCATATCTGTAGTATCTTGCATCGCTGTCAAAAGAGAGATACATTTCTTGCATGAAGTTGCCCTCTATTCAACCGCAAGCTACAGATTCACAAAGATACACATTGTGTAAGCGCCTTGTGGTTACCTTGTTTTTAACTTTTTACTCAGCTACAGATACGCATTCTGGTCGGCCCTTAAATGTTAAGATGTATTAATGAAATTTTGTATCTGTTTTGAATCGAGAAAAATAATAAGTCGAAGCATATGTCAAAATGAAATATTCGAGAAGTGTGGTTCCTCTCAGTGACGGTATCATACTCGTTATAAACTAACAGATAGGTATATAACGGGTCCGCCATCTAACGTTTTTTTTTTCAACTAGTGCTTATTTCGTGAATGGTAACACTTAGCTCATGTCTGATTTGACAGATAATTAGTTTTATCCTTCCGCTGAACGAATATGGTTGCGTCTACGCTTGAACAACGCTGGGATATATTGCGACATTACTTTGAAAATCATGGTAATGTTGCAGAATGTGTGCGAAAATTGCGTATGGATTTTGGAAGAAGAGAAGCACCGTCAGCTCCGTATGTTCGTTATCTTGTGAAAAAAGTGAAATAAACTGGCATCCTCATCGATAAACCAAAGCGTGAAAAGCCAAAAACAGTGCGTACACCCGAGAATATTGCTGCTGTGGCAGAAAGTGTGCGTGAAGCGCCATCAACATCAATTCACCATCGTTCTCAACAATTGAACATTTCGGAGACATCATTGAGACGAATTTTGCATAAAGACCTTGGTTTGACGCCATACAAAGTGGTTCAGGAGTTGAAGCCAACTGACCATCAAATGCATTTTCGCTTCGCTAAGTGGGCCTGCGATCGACTTAGAGAAGATGCCGATTTTGCCAAAAAAAATCATCTTTTCAGATGAAGCTTATTTTGATCTTGGCGGGTATGTAAACAAGCAAAATTGTCGCATTTGGGGCACAGAAAACCCGCACACATACATTGAAAAGACGATACACTCAAAACGAGTCACTGTTTGGTGCGGATTTTGGTCCAGAGGCATAATTGGGCCATTTTTCTTCGAAAATGAGCAAGGAGTGGCCGTTACAAAAATTGAAGAGGAGAATATTGGCAACATTTGGTTTCAACAGGACGGCGCTACGTGCCACACAGCCGAAGCTACACTCGATGTTTTGCGCCCTGTTTTTGAAGATCGCATTATCAGCCGCAGAGCTGATGTCGTTTGGCCACCTCGGAGCTGCGATTTGACTCCGTTGGACTATTATTTGTGGGGTGCCGTACACGATTAGTGTTACGCCGACAAGCCAGAGACAATTGACGATTTAAAGGACAATATTCGTGAAGCCATTGGTGAAACACAGCTGCACACAATCGATAATGTGCTTAAAAATTGGACCGATCGTGTAGGCTACTGCATGGCCAGCCTGGGCAGCCTTTTGAATGAAATTATTTTCCATTATTAACCGGAAGGATTGTACTTTCAAATAAAAAAAGAAATTTGAGAAAATATTCAGTAGTTTTTTTTATAGCATTTTCAAAAAAAAAAGTTATTTGGCGGACCCTTTACAAATTTGATCAGATTCTCGTCACTGTTTTAGCAAAACCTCTCCTTTGCGATTTTATGAAAAAGTTAATTGAAAAAGCCATTGATTTGTAGGATCACTCTTTGCGTGATAAAACCAGTTGAGACCGTCGCTACATTTTTCTTGGGATAAGCTCTTTGAATAAATTACATGTTGACTTAGAACCTGACCAGCAATCTGTCTTAATGATCTTAAGGAAGTAGGACGACAAAACTAATAAATTAGTGTCACTTCCCACTTCGATATTTAACAGACAATAATATGCTGCTGGTAAAACAAAGCTTAAATGTAACTCCGACAAAAGTTTTCCCAATATTTAAGTAAAGTGTTTTAATAACTTTTTCTGCATTTAATTTATTAAAACACCAGTCTTCACGACTGTCGGATTTTAACTTAGAAATACCGATTAAATTAAACGTATGATTAATTTGACTTATCGTGTCAGAGGATACGAGTCACTCGGAGTTAACATGATAACCTCCGACTTAAATTAGAAAAGTTCACCTTTTTGAGGTCACTTGAGTCATTACAATAAATATTAAATTAATCTTAGATAGTCAATTTCATTGTCATAATATAAAAAGGTTTATTTTAAGAAACGTTTAACGTGGTTACACCTCTTTATGATTCCACTTACAAGTAAAATTAAAATTTGGTTTAAAACACAAAATTATTTCTGGGAAATATTTTTAGAAAAATACATCATAACTATGTGACATAAATATTAATTTATCTTAGCCAACTGTAACTCTTAGTATTCTGCCAAAATTATTTTAAAAAAATCTTTGCCAATGTGTTGCCATTAATCAAAATATAATTTATTCATTATTTGACAAAGTGATTTGCTTATATTCTTGGTCAGTGATTCACCTGCACATTTCAGTTTTGCTTTACCATCACCTTATATATTAATATGGATGAATTAGCAGGAACTAGTATTGTTTTTTTGCTTGCTTTGTGTAAAAGCAAGTTCAACCCCCTTAGTTATAGTTTAAGTGTTATCGCACGAGCAAATATCTTACCAATAAAAAATTTATGTAGGTTTTTATATTTTTACTACCGCTGTGGCATCTGCAATCGACGTATCCTTGAGCTGACGGTTCAGTCTCCTTTGTCGTCTCGAAACTGGGGGCTGAGATTGGAATATATTTTTGGCTCTACCATTCATGTTGAAATTAAATTATATATTTGGCTTATCGGCCAATGTAAGGTCAACAAAACTAGCTTCTCCCTTTATTTGTGTGTGCGAAGTTATTATTTTTATAACGAAGAAGAGGATCCCCTGAGTCCGAATGGCAAGTTTGAGAAGTGTTACTCTTGGATGTTTGTCAGACTTTCGCAAAAGGTCAACCAGTGAAAAAACTTAGGAGTGTGCATTTGACGGGTTTTTATAGTTGATGTGTTTTTATAGTTGATGTGGAGCGCAAACTAATGGCAAGGTAAATGTCAAACTATGCTTATTTTGCAATTTAATTTTTTCATATATATAGATTTTTATTTAATAGTTTAGGTAAGGTTAGATGGGCTGTTGACGCTCGGTTGAGTCGTCAAGTTCGCATAGGCCTACGTGGGCAAATAGCGATACCCTTCGAAGAAAGTATCCTGAAATAGAGAAAGAGGATACCTGGTTAAGTTCGCTAGTGATACTTATGCGTTGCTGGTCTGTGTTGCTCCTTCAGCCTCAAAGAGGTAGTTGCTCCATCCTGATCTGCTACAAAAACGGACTATCAGCGCTATTGGGATAGTTGTTAGGTCACTTAGGTCATCGAAGTAAAGGCTGCCTAGTATTTTAAAACGACTGCCACTGATCGCAGGGCAGTGGCATAGTAGGTGTGAGACCTCTTCTTCAACGTCAGGGTCGCTGCATTTCCTGCAAAGTTGGTTCGCACCAGTCAGTTTTATCTTATTAGAGTGCTTACCCAACAGGTTGTGACCTGTTATCACTCTCACCGCTATAGAAATGGATGCTCTATTCAAAGCTAATAGCATGTTTGATTTGCTGCCGCTTAATTCCGGCCAGAGAGATTTTATGTGTGTACAAGTTATTGTATTTTGCCATCTTGTTATGGTTGCTTTTTGAGTGTGCTTGCTTATTACATATTTTTTAGATGCTAGCGGAGGATTGACCCTTTTATCAGCTAGGGAAATGCAACTGGACGTTCCTAGTCTGGCTAGCTTGTCTGCTTTCTCATTTCCTATAATGTCATTATGTCCTGGCACCCAGATAATTTGGACTTTGTTCTGGTTACAAAGAGCCTTCAGCTCTTCGCGGCAGCGTCCAACTACCCTTGATTTTACTATATTGGATGCCAGAGCTTTAATAGCCGCCTGACTATCCACGTAGATGGAGATATCCTCATGTGATATGTCCAATACCATAGCCGATTCGGCAGCTTCGAGTATGGCCAGGATCTCAGCTTGGAATACACTACACGAGTTTGCTAATCTCAAGGATGTAGCTAGCCCGATCTTTTCAGAGTAGCCACCAGAGCCCACTCCGACTTCCATTTTGGATCCGTCGGTATAGATTGCTATTTCAGTGTTAGATAACACATTGTTTGAAGACCATTCGTCTCTGCTTGGTATTCTGATAGAGTAATTAGTATCAAAGTCGTGATATGGGATCATGTAGTCAGATGCTACATCCGCATATGCCATTGAGTTTAATATTGAGCTATGGCCAAAAGGCTTCGTAAGTAGATTGCCCGTTTCTTTGAGTCTTGCTGCGCTTTTTGCTGCTGTGTCATTGATTTGTAAGTCAATTGGTGTTATGTTTAGGATTGTTTCTAACTCTACTGTGGGGCTAGTGCGCATGGCTCCTGTCGCGAGTATGCATGCTGTCCTTTGAACTTTCGTAAGCTTGGTCATATATTTTGCTTTTTTCATAGCATTCCACCAGACCAAGCAACCGTATGTTAGGATTGGCCTGATAATAGCTGTGTATAGCCATTTTGTGGCCTTCGGGGATGGGCCCCATTTTTTGCCGCAGATTCTGTTGCAGCTATAGAGGGCAATATTTGCTTTCTTTACTCTTTCTTCAACGTTTAGATTCCAGTTCAGTTTACTATCAAGTACCACCCCCAGATATTTCGCGCTTACTGACAATGAGAGAGTCGAATCTTCCAAAGACTGTGCCGGAAATGCTGGGATCGATCTCCTGTTAGTAAAGAGAACCAGGTCTGTTTTGTTTGGATTTACACCCAGCCCGCAAGACTTTGCCCACTTGCTAAGTATATTGAGACTTCTTTGCATAATTTCACTCAGTGTAGTTGGAATTTTCCGCACGCCATGAGGACTACGTCATTAGCGTATGCCACTGTTTTTATTGCAGTGATATCCAGCTTCTTAAGTGCCTCGTTGACTACTAACAGCCAGAGGAGTGGGGATAGTACGCCTCCCTGAGGGTACCTCTTGACGTTGTGATCATTTTGGTACAAACGCCTAGTGTTGACGAAATGATCCGGTTATTGAGCATGGTTAAGATCCAATTGCTAGAAACCGTTCCTATTTCAGCTTTGGTAAGTGCCTCAGCAATTGCTTCAGTTGTAACGTTGTTGAAGGCTCCTTCTATATCTAGAAAGGCTGCTAACGTATATTCTTTGTAGTGCAGTGAATTTTCTACTGTGCGAACTACTTCGTGTAGAGCCGTTTCCACCGATTTACCCTTTATATAGGCGTGTTGGCTTACAGATAGGTAACCTGGATTCAGGTTGCTACGTATTTGGATGTCGAGTAATCGTTCCATCGTTTTCAGTAGGAAGGAGGACAGGCTTATGGGTCTGAAGTCTTTCGCTACGGTGTGGCTGCATTTACCTGCCTTCGGTATGAATATAACTTTAACTTCACGCCACACTTGTGGTATGTGGTTTAGTTTTAGACATCCACGGAAGATGGTGAGCAGTGATGGCATTATGTGATTAGCAGTTTTTTGTAGCATGGCGGACCCGTTACTTTTATCTATTCAGAATAATTATTTTTTGCCAAAAGAGTAAGAAATAACCTACATAAACCCATAATATTGGCTAATGATACTGAAATCAAAAACATCTTCATGACAGGTCGGTGCAAAATCAGCTGTTTCACATCTTTTTTTTATCTAGATCTTTCAAAAGACCGATTTTGACAGTTGTTGTGTTCCATTGGGCAAAAAATTGTTCGGCAAATTTACCCCTCCTTGCACGCACGCTAATACAAATGATAGCTTTCAGTTTGAACAAAGTGATTTTCGTTTTGATTTATTATTTCGGTCGTGAAAAACTATTATTAGATAATCATTAAAACTGTAAAAGTCCAATGAGAAATATAAATTAAATGAAAAACAATCAACCTGTGTGACTTGAAACTTGACAGCTACACTGACTCCAACTTCACAGACAAGAAATTTCAACAAAACAGAGATAAAAAAAATCATTCTGAAATCGTGTTCCATTGGCCTCAAAAGGATCAAATTTATTATCAAAATCCAGACCAATGGAAAACGCCATGAGTGTCCATGCGTCAGTTTTCAACTTGTTTCGACAGTCATTTCCCCTCCAATGTCAATCGACTATTTTAGATTGACCAATGAGAACAGTGCATCGGCAAAGTAAATTTGGTAAAACTAAAACTTGGAACTCGACCATTAAAAGCCCAAAAATGACATGAAATGTTATGGCAACTTTATATATGGTACATATTAAGTACCTTAAGAGCCGTTACTACTATATCTTTCCTCTGACCCATTAGAATTTATGTGCAATTGGTGGTGGTGGCATGTAATAACCTGTCATAACAATTTTAGTGTCACACCCAGGCGCTAATTCACTGAAAAGTGACATATATGATAATCTCAGAATTCACTAGTGATAAAACATACCCAAAGACAAATTTAGTTCAATAGTAGTTTTCGACCTTATTTACTTAATTTAGGGCCTCAACCAACATGCCACTCCAATTAGCCCGGTCCTTAGCTAATTGTCTCCAGTTGCGCACTTCATGTTGATTGAGGTCCGATTCGTGTTTGTGCGCGCCACCTAAGGCGACGCGAGATCTTCCTCTACTGCGTCCCACGTCTGGCTGGGAATCGAAGACTCTGCGAGAGATATGTTGCTGTATAGCTCCATTCAACGCAAACGGAACCGACGATTTGAGTCGGATTCGATCGGAACAAATAACTCAATTCACATCTACACGGATGGGTCTAAAACAGAATCTGGAGTGGGTGGAGGTGTTTTCTCCGAGATGCTTAACCTAAGCATATCCTTTCGCCCTCCCGATCATTGTAGCGTTTTCCAGGCGGAAATCATGGCAATCAAAGAAGCCTTGTCCTGTCTGAAAAGGAATGTAATATCCACGAAGCATATTTGCATCTTCAGCAACAGCCAAGCGACAATAAAATCCCTGGAAGCAATCTCGTTCAATTCGAAACCAGTCCACGAATGCCGACTGTCTCTTAACGAAATGGCGGAGCAATGGACATGCCAGACAGGGCACAACCCTTGATATTCTACCGCCAGTAGATATGATAGGCATGCCCATCACCACATGTAAATTACAGTTCAAACTGGATGCGATCAAGAAAGAAAACCGCAGATGGATAAACGGCACAGCGTGTCAAATATCCAGGCAACTCTGGCCTAACTTTAACCAGAAGCGCTCCATCTGCTTGACAATGCTGAACAGATCAGACATCAGCACTATAATCAGTGTCCTTATCCTTACTGGGCACTGTCCCATAAGCCTACACTAAAAAGACGCCTCTTCAGCAATGACTTCTGTATAAGCTGCTTAGACGAAGAAGTGGAGGAAAGTATTACTCACATTTCATGCTCTTGTCCAACTCTCGCAGTATAAAGGGAGCTTCATCTGGGGGAGTACTTCTTCGATAATCTAGGTGAGCTGGCTAATATTTATGTCAGAATCCTCCTACGCTACATCGTTAGCTCTGAATGGTTCAAATAGGCAAACGAACATAGGAAGGTGGACAGATCCACGTGGTACCACAACGGACCTATATGATCTACAACCACTACAACCTAACCTAAAAGTTCGAGTGAGGGCTTTAATACTAAATTGTCTTCTTAGCCCGAAAAAGCAGCGATTAGCAAGAGTAATTCTTCATTTTATTTCTGACGAGATGTAGTTGACGAGATGTAGTTGTCAGAGTTAATAGTGGAGCGTAGGTAGACAAAGTCCCGAACTAACTCAAAGTTATATCTGTCAATGGTGACGTTCTGTCCAATTCGTCGATGTTGTGTGTTCTTTCGTGTTGACAGCATATACTTAGTCTTACCCTCATTTACTGATAAACCCATTTTTGCCGCTTCCTTCTCTATACTAGAAAACGTGGCTATGACATCACGTTGAGTCCTACCAATGATGTCAATATCGTCGGCGTATGCTAGAAGATTTTTGGAAGATGGTGTCTCTTGTGTTGGCTCTGGAGTTTTGCACAATCTTCTCAAGAATCAAATTGAAGAAGTCACATGACAGCGCATCGACTTGCCTAAATATTTTTTTGGTATCGAATGTATTGGTGAGGTCGTTTCCGACCCTGATGGACTAGCAAGAATTCTCCATCGTCAGCCTGCACAGACTAACGAGTTTAGGCGGTATACCAAAACTAGACAGCTCTCTATATGCGGCTTTATAATCGATGAATAGGTGGTTGGTATCGATTTGGACTTCTTGAGTTTTTTCAAGGATCTGCCGAAGTGTGAAAATTTGATCAGTTGTGGACTTTCCTGGCCTAAAACCACACTCATTAGGACTGATCAGGTTGTTGGTAAACGGTTTCAGGCGTTCACGTATTACAGCAGACATGGTCATGTAGGCGATGTAAAGTAGACTTATGCCTCTGTAGTTGGCGCAATTCAGGGGTCTCCTTTTTTATGAATTCAAAAAAGAATAACATCGACAAATTGTAAAATTGATTTTTTTCTTAACTTTGTGCAGAAGTTTAGGGTCATCAAAGAATGTTACTTGATATGTACTAAACTCATTAAGTTTTCCAAGAAACATAAGAAAGACATCAGTTCCTAGCCAGTGGGGTTACGAAAGTAATGTCGGTACTTATGTATTGCCGATTGTCAAAGTTCAAAAATTTTGATGTTGGAAATCCCTCAAAAGGCCGGCGCACTATATTTTTTTTCTTCTTGCGCAGTTTTAAGTAGCTAAATCTTGATGAGCACCCATAAAAATGTTCAAAATTTCAATTCGTTCTTTTATGGAGATTATTTTGTTTAGGGTCCATGTTTTTTCGAATAAAATTACTGCAGACGGTATATATATATTTTCTTTCGAGTGATTTTTTTGTTTCAAACGTCATGTTCAAGATTGTGTGCTGCCAAATCTGACGGTACAATCGAGGATAGTCGATTTCGAAACAAAATATGTGCTACCAACCGTCGATTGTTTCGATAAAACTCGATTGTATCAAGTTACGTGCTGGCACCCCAGGGGACTGGTAAGTGGAAATGTAGGTTTTGTTGGCATTTACCTTTAATACTTATTTGAGTATGGGCCGGGGTTTCCCTTGCCAACTAATAACATGCCTACCGGATCTGTAACATTTTTTTTTACTATTCTATTTGTACTATAATTGTGATCATTAATGCAAAAGACTTTTTATGGTATTTTTATTTAAGAATCACCAATAGTAAATTTCTTTTTATTAAGAATGGTTGGACTTTGTATTTTCCAATTGAGTCATATTGGGGATCACCAAACGACTGGATTCACTGGTTTTTATGGGTTGAGCCATTTTTTTTCTTTACTCTCGGTGCCATAAGAAAAATTCCTTAAAGCAAAAACAATTAAGTACACTTTTAGCGGTATCATTTGTTTACAGTTTATACATATTCATATGCACACATACTTATTTTGAAGTGTTGGAATGTAACACCGAACATTGAATAGTCAATCTCATGTTAGACACCAACCAGTCTACCACACACAATATTGAATAATATGAGTTGTATTTTTTGGTAGTTAAAATACAATACAACAACTTATTTTATATAGATTTCATTAAGCCTGGATATTTATCTAGTCTTATGCACTAAATCTGGATAAAAAATATACCACCAAACCAAACCCATTTCGAAATTAATGTTCTCTCAAATAATTTCGTGCTATAGTGTTCCACTATTAATTGCAATTTTAAATTAAAATCTAAACACAGATATTTTTTTGGATTTTGTATATATCATGTAGGAAAGCTGCGAAGCAAGGAAACCGGTTTTTGACAGAAAAAGTTCCCCTCTCCTAAGAATGTTGTTCCACTGAATAAATAAATCTCAGCGGAGGAATATCTCTGAGGCAGAAACACTTACTTACTTACTTAAGTGGCGCTACAGTCCGGAATGAACCTGGGCCTCAACCAACATGCCTCTCCAATTAGCCCGGTCCTTAGCTAACTGCCTCCAGTTGCGCACTCCAAGTTGGTTGAGGTCGGTTTCCACTTGTGCGCGCCACTTAAGGCGAGGTCTTCCTCTACTGCGTCCGACGTCTGGCTGGGAATCGAAGACTCTGCGAGCCGGAGTATTGGTGTCCATTCGTTCTACATGTCCTAGCCATCTTAAACGTCCAATGCGGAGTTTTTTGACCAGGGGCATGTCGCTGTATAGCTCGTACAGTTCTTGGTTGAATCTTCGTCTCCATAGCCCGTCAACGCAAACGGGACCGAAGATTTTTCGAAGAATTTTCCTCTCGAATCTACCAAGGATTTCTTCATCCGCTTTTGATACGGTCCATGCTTCAGCGCCGTAGAGCAGGACTGGGATGATCAGGGTCTTATACCTATAGGATCTCCTTAGTAGTTCGAGTGAGGGCTTTACTACTAAATTGCCTTCGTAGCCCGAAGAAACAGCGGTTGGCAAGAGTAATTATTCGTTTGATTTCTGACGAGATGTTGTTGTCAGAGTTAATAGCGGAGCCGAGGTAGACAAAGTCCCGTACTACCTCAAAGTTATATCTGTCAATGGTGACGTTCTGTCCAATTCGTCGATGTTGTGAGTCCTTTCGTGATGACAGCATATACTTAGTCTTACCCTCATTTACTGCTTAACCCATTTTCGCCGCTTCCTTCTCTATACTAGTAAACGTGGCTATGACATCACGTTGAGTCCTACCAATGATGTCAATATCGTCAGCATATGCTAGTAGTTGCACCGACTTTTGGAAAATTGTGCCTCTGGTGTTGGCTTAGGAGTTTTGCACAATCCTCTCAAGAATCAGATTAAAGAAGTCACATGACAGCGCCTAAATCTTTTTTTGGTATCGAATGTGTCGGTGAGGTCGTTTCCGACCCTGATGGAGCAGCGAGAATTCTCTATCGTCATTCTACACAAACGGACGAGTTTGGGCGGTATACCAAAACTAGACATGACTTCTTGAGTTTTTTTCCAGGATCTGCCGAAGTGTGAAAATTTGATCGGTTGTGGACTTTCCTGGCCTAAAACCACACTGATAAGGGCCAATCAGGTTGTTGGTAAACGGTTTCAGGCGTTCACGTATTACGGCAGATAGGATCTTGTAGGCGATGTTGAGGAGACTTATGCCTCTGTAGTTGGCACAGTTCAGAGGGTCTCCTTTTTTGTAGATCGGGCAAACGATGCTGAGGTTCCATTCTTCAGGCATATTTTCATGCGACCAGATTTGGCTTATGAGTTGGTGGATGTTACTTACTAAGTCATCTCCGCCGGTCTTATAAAGCTCAGCGGGAAGGCCGTCATTTCCGGCAGCCTTATTAAGCTTGAGCTTAGATATTGCTATCCTCACTTCACTCAGGTCGGGTGGTTGGCAGTTTTCGCTGTCGTTGCCAATATTGAATGGTTCGTTCTGCCTGACAGCGGAATGTTGTTCGTCATCGCCGTTTAACAGTCTGCAGAAGTGGTTCTTCATATCGTCAGCATCGACTGTGTCTCAACTACAATATTTCCTTTTTCATCTCGACAGGCTTCTGTTCGAGCCTTGTATCCTTGGCTTTGACGTTTTACACTTTGGTAAAACTTGCGAACATCGTTCCTGGAGTGGCACCTCTCTATATCCTCGATCGCGCGCTTTTCTTGCTCTTTTTTCTTGCTGAAAAGCCGATGTTCTTCCCTTCTTCTTTGCCTATAGAGCTCAATGGCAGCTCTCGTCTTCACCTGCAGCTTAGCCTTGTAGGCCTCGTTCTTGGCTGCGAGCATCTGTTGGAATTCCTCATCAAACCAGGGGTTTCTTGCTGGTGGGCGCGAGAAACCTAGCACATCAGTTGCGGCTGATCTAATGGCCTGTTGGCATCGTTGCCATTGCTCATCGACATTCGATGCTGGTAGTATGGTGTTAATCGAGAGGTTAAGGGATACGCGTTGTGCGAAGGTCTTGGCGGTCTCTTGCGATTGCAGTCTTCCGACATTAAATTTTTTCACAGTATTTCTGGACTGTTGTGGCGTGGTGGATATCCGCATTCTTACCTTGGCTGCTATAAGGTAGTGATCCGAGTCGATGTTAGCTCCTCGGAATGTTCGGACATCCAAAATGCTGGATGCGTGCCTCTTATCTATCGCAATGTGATCAATTTGGTTGACCGTTTGTTGATCTGGAGACCGCCATGTCCCCTTATGGATATCGAGGTGAGGAAACCGTGTGCTGGCTATAGTGGCATTTCGTTCCAAGGCGAAATCAATTAGCCTAAGTCCGTTACCAGACGTGTTGTCGTGTAGGCTATGTTTTCGAACAATACTTCTAAAGATGTCTTCTCTTCCTAAATTTGCGTTAAAATCTCCCAGCACGATTTTAACATCGTACTTCGGTAGTCGCTCATAGGTTTTGTCAAGGAGCTCGTAGAAGCAATCCTTAGCTATATCATCTTTTTCTTCCGTCGGAGCGTGAGCGCATATAAGGCTTATGTTGGTGAATTTGGCCTTGATGCGGATTGTTACTATGCGTTCGCTAATGTCTTGGAAACATAAGACTTCTTGCCTAAGTCTGGCACTTATAACAAATCCGCATCCGAATAGTCGCTGTTTCTGCTCACTATAACACGGTCCGTAGTAGATGTCACAGTTTTTCATCTTCTTTTTGCCCGGCCCATCCCATCGTATTTCCTGGATGGCAGTAATGTCTGCTTTGTAGCAGTTTAGGGCTTCCGCTAGTTGTTCGCCTGCACCTCTCCTGTTTAATGTTCTCACATTTCAGGTGCAGATACGAACGTCGTTGTCCTTTTTTCGAATCAAAATAGGTTCGAAATTAATGTTCTCTCAATTAATTTCGTGCTATAATATTCCACTATTAATTGTAATTTTAAATTAAAATCTGAGCACAGACAATTCTTGCATTTTTGGCAGCTGGAGAGGAATATCTCTGAGGCTGAAACACGCCGATTGAAAAAAAAAATACAAGTTGGAACATTAATTTTATTTGCCAAGATATTTATAGCAACCTTTAGCAAATTCTGTGATTAAAATGTGAGGGAAATACATGAAATACATAAAGTTATTGTCCGCGAATGTTCTTATAAAAAATTAAATTAATTCACTTATTTTAAAATTCATAACACTAGCTTGGCAACGATTTAATTTATAAAAATGCCGCAAACAGTAAAAGAAAATGTCCAATGATTGTTTTCATTGATAGCTATAATTAGTGTCCGACGAATTTCATGGGACTGATCGTTTTGTTAAGTACATCATTAGTCAAATTAATACTTGTAATTGTAATTGTAAAAAAAAAAACTTTATTATTCACTTTGACGAAACAGCTATGAGACCTCCCAATCAACAAACGTGCTAATAAATAAAAACCAGTCATTCAGCGAAAAATTTAATTCACTAATGAATTTTTACAAACCACCGGTACACACATTTTTAGCTCGTGAACATCTCAGCAAATAAGAGAAAGAGAAGTGGGTGCACATTAATTACTAATCATACAACGAACGTTTTACTATAAGCAAATCGTTTTGTTTATTAAGGGAACACACTACGATCGAAATCCACATGCTATGAGTTTAGAGATGTGCTTTTTTTTTTGACACGTAATAAAGTCAACTTCGATCTTTTTGTAAGGTCCGTCAATTAACCCTAGAATGGTAAACATATTTTTTAACTGTTCATTGGTAAACTTCGCCTGTGAGGCGACTTTTATAAAAAAAACCCACAAACGTATTTATTACATAAAATAAAAAATAAAAAATAATTCCATATTAAATATCTTAGAAATGTTATAGGAATATTTGGAGATCACATATTTCAGTCTATGGTATGAAGAGATCTTTTACAAACAATTAAAAATAAAAATAAAAATCAGTTCGAAATGAAAAAAAAGTTTGTTTCTTACAGCCCTTAAATCGAATAAATAAATTATATAAGGCGTCTAACTTCAAAAACTTGTGCAGAGCAAATTAAATTTTGTGGATTTTGCATCTACTTTTTACGTCACATTGCCAACAGTTTGGGTGATCTATGCTCTAAACAGTAAGTTTTCTTACATTTTGCGCAGAAATAAACGCTCATACGTCTCAATTTCGGCGGACAGAAACCGCATATTGATCGTTTGCACTTTTTTATACCTGGCTCATCTGTATCATCGTCAGTCTCAGTATTATGATCAATCGCGTTACTAATTGCTGCACGTACCTTTTTCTGCATACGAGGCCTTTCTTGCAAACGGATGGAGCACCAGTCGCTACAAAGGTCCTTGCTCAATTTTTTAAGGAATTCTATTCTTGACATTGGCTTTACTTTTAAAACTCCGCAATTGGATACGTAAATTACATAGCTGTTTAATAGAGCCATATTCAACATTCCATAGAATAAGCAAAGTGGCCAACGCTTGGTTTTACGGTTACAGCTTGTGTGACCACACATCTGGTCAAAAGTATCTACAGCACCTTTTGTTTCATTATATGATTTAACTATTATTGGCTTACCGGAAACGGGGTCAACGGAAGCTTGATCGTGCATCGTAGATAGCAAAAGAACAGTCTTTTGAGGCTTTGGCTTGTAGCTTACAAGAGTGAGCTTATCGTTGAATCCAAAAAGAGATGTCCCAACAGGTCGTGATGAAATATGCTTGAACTCTTCAGGAATTTCTGGCTTGTTATTGCGAATTGTTCCAATAAGAGTGAGGTTGTATGGTGATTGAAGCAATTGCTCAGCTAGCGGTACCGAAGTAAACCAGTTATCGCAAGTTAAATTGCGATTTGTCCCATGTATAGTCTTTGTAAGCAGCTTACAATAATAAGAGCCCAATGGTTCCTTTATAGTTGAACCGGCGTTTTTTCCTAAATACGGTGAAACATCAATCATATATTTCGATCTTCCATCGCATACTAAAACAATCTTTATTCCGTATTTGGCCGGTTTATTGGGAATATACATACGGAATGGACAACGTCCCCTGAACGCCAAAAGTTGTTCATCTATTGTTACGTACGAGCCTGGTTTATAAAGATCTCTACACTGTTTGATAAAAATTTCCCAAATATATCGGATAGGCGCAAATTTATCAGATTTTCTTCTGTCGTCTCGAGTATTGCGATCATCGAAATGCAGACACCTGACAAGGAATTCAAAACGATTACAGATCATTGCAGCTATATTTTGGGATCCACAAATACTAGGATCAAACAGTTCATCAGTTGACAAGTGATTATTTTTCAATGCACCGCTCAAGATAAATATGCCAAGGAGAGCACGAAGTTCTTCTATTGTGATCTGTGATGTAGTGGTATTCTGAATTTTATAGTTAGGAGCTGCTAGGTGAATATATTCATTAGTGCGCAGAAGTACTTCATCCATCATTTTTGAAGTAAAAACAGTTCAAAACACTTCAAAGGATCTACAATGCCCTTGGCTCTTTCTTTTGGCCCTGGTATAATATGGACTATGTTTCTCGAAGGAGTTCTTTTCGATACTTTTTTGGACGAAGACGATTCGGAAGACCAAATATATTTATTCTTAGGTACCCCTCATAACCGATGCCGGTGGCGTTATTACCAAATTCTCACGAGCTCGTTTCGACGTTCCTGGAGCTTCCTGAACATAAGTACGTGTGAATTGTTCATTGTCATCATCTTGATTAGATACATCAATATTCTGCATGTCATCTTCTAAATCAGCGACGTAAGTAGGGTCAGCCTAGTGTTGCCAGATGGTATTTGATAAAAGTAGTACATGGGGTTCCAAATCCCGGACTTTTCCGGACAAATGACGAACAGAAAAAGAGTACAAAATTAGGACAAACAAAAAAATATTTTTTTTAAATGTTTTAATATGGTTCTAAGGTATCCACTTCTTTAACCTAAAATAAATAGTTTCACATTTCGACTCCTTGTTGAAGGTGCACTCACTTCTCGGAATGTTGTGCAACTGCAATTACATTATTCATTTTAAAACACAACTCTATATGGAATAAATATATTTAATGTATGTTTGCATAACCTGATTATACAATTCACTCCGTTCAGTCGTAGTATACATTTTTAATCCAAATATGTTTACTTTCACATTAAAAACATTTGCTTTGAGAGAGCCAAATCCAACACAATGGCTGTGTTCCGGATTTCTGACTACAACTGAATAAGGTAAAGTAACGCGGAACGCAAAATCTTACCGAATGGTAAGGTAAATGTCAAACTATTCCAAACCCTTTATTTTGCAATTTAATTTTATCATATTTTTAGATTTTTATTAACTTCCATCTATTCAGAATAAATATGCTTTATCAGAAAAGTAAAACATAACTTCAATAATCTATAATATCGAGTAATTTTATTGATATAAAAAAACATCTTAAGGACATGCCGAAGAAAAATCAATTGTTTCACTCATATCTGAGTGCCCATGCGTAAATTTTCAACTTGTTTCGTCAGCCATTTCCCGTCATTTCCCCTAATGTCACGTAACTAAAATGGTCGATTGACCAATGTGAACAGGGCTTCATCATGATGTCTTACTAAAACTGAAACCCGGAACACGGCCAATGATTGTTCTGAGTATTCATTTCTGAATTATTAATTTTGTTGATTTTAGTGATCTCCTAAATTATTTTTTATAAAATAGATAAGTGAAAAACCATCCCGGACATATTATTAAAACTATACCGGACGTTCCCCGCAGAGGCAAAAAAGAGTACATGCCCGGGAAAACCCGGACGGATGGCAAGGCTAGGTCAGCCTCACTACTATTATCTGAATCGAAATCTAATCCCAAATCGTCTTCAAGTTCACTTCCATCTAGTGATATCTCCTCCAGCCATTTTTGTAGAAGCGCTTCAGAAGTAGTCATCTCAAAAAACTATAAAAAGTTTATGCAAACACTATTTTTTTAGCAAAAAAGGCAAAAAATGCACAAACAAATATGTTCAAAAATGTTCACAGGCGACACATGTGTGTATATATCGGCAATGCAGTGGAGAAAAACAAAGCACGTTTGCGCCCAAGCACGTGCAACACTCATTTGAATTGGCACGAGCGCATGCTTTAATACGAGTAACCGATTGGGAAATATCGCAAAAAAAAAAATTGTTTCGCCTCACAGGCGATGTTTACCGTTCTAGGGTAGGAAATGGTTCTGTCATCTTACTCTGTGGCGGTAAATTGATTAACAAACTGATTAATTTATGCTTTTAAACAAATCGTTCATAAAATTCGCACGCAAACCGCTCGTGTGTTCAGTTTTATTTTCGTAAAAAAAAATACAATAAAATAATTTATTTGTCTGTCAGATGAATGAAAACAAACTTATTCAGCCTGATCCGAAAATACACCCATACATTTGTGGAAATTCATGAATGTCAAGCTTTCGAAATCTTGAGCTTTTTTCAGAAGGTTAAATAGAAGAATGTAGTTAGTTCATCCAAAATTTGAATTTTGCGCCATATAATAGCAATGTATTGCCAACGCGAAAAAAGATAATAATGTGACAGCTGACGATTCATGGTTAATAAAAATGGAGAGCTTTATGAGAGAACAGTGCATTTTCATGTTTGTCAGCTACAGTCCGCAATTTTCGTACAAAATATGGCAGTCATAGTGATTTAAAACCATCAACTATGTAGAGAATAATTGAAAAATTTAGGGAGATTGTATCAATAAGTGATCTTAGGCACTCTGGGTGTTCTGTCACAAGAACACAAGTCGTTCAACAGAAAACATCGAAGCAGTTCGCGAGAGTATTGCTGACAGTCCAGGAACATCAATTCGACACAGTAGTCAAGAATTGGGCATTTCGTGGAGCTCTCTCAGCGAATTCTCACGAATGACTTGAAACTTTATGCTTACAAAGTTCAATTGACTCAAGAACTGAAGACTACTGACCATGCAGCGCAAAGAAAGTTCATTGAATGGATTTTTAGAACAACAATAAGTGGATTTTGATTTTTCGAATAAAATCAAAATCAGTGATTAAGCTCATTTTCATCATGATGGGTTCGTTAATAGTCAGAATCTGGAGTGGGTGGAGGTGTTTTCTCCGAGATGCTTAACCTAAGCATATCCTTTTGTCTTCCCTATCATTGTAGCGTTTTTCAGGCGGAAATCAAGCCTTGTCTTGGCTGAAAAGAAATGTTATATCCACGAATTATGTTAACATTTTCAGCTACAGCCAAGCGGCAAATAAATTCCTGGAATCCATCCCGTTCAATTCGAAATCAGCCCACGAATGCCGACTATCTCCTAACGAGATGACAGACTTCAACTATTCACCTCTTTTGGGTGCGGGCCACAGAGATAAATCAGGGAATTGCAAGGCAGATGAACTTGCCGTCCGATCAGGTAGGATTAAATGGTGTTCGTTATCGTGACATGACAACCTAGTTTTTACTGTCTAAATGACAAGAGATGGATGTGACCAAAATGTAGTTTCAATATGTTGCAACAGGTTACATCAGGTCATTTAGCTAAAGAGTCTTGGCATCCGCAATCGCTTGATTCTTGGATCGCAGTTTCGATCTTATGTGAGACAGTACTGTTCATTCACTTATAGTGGCGAATCCCACGTGTTTTTTACATTTTCGAATACATCCACATCTTAGTACAGTCGCCTTCATCCCATAAAGCCATAAAGTTGGAGTGGTAAAATGTTGGTTCGGAAGAGAATGCATTTGGACTTTCGAGAAGTTCCCTAACCTATTGTCACACTGTGGGTTCGGAACGTATAAAATAAGTAAATGGTGTTTTTATTAGAGGTATAGAACTTTGAAATGGAATAAAACAAAGATGATTTTTTTTAAATTGCCATAAAATTTACTTTATTGGAAAGATAATCTTCTGGCATTATAACTTAAATATGATTTCTGGCATATGACCGCCACGCCCGACTGGCTCGAACGTAGTCTAATCGGAAGGTCCAATTTTCGAGGTTTTTCTTCCAATATTTGTGGCCATAACGGCAATAACGCGGTGAATGTTGTCCTCCAAGTGGTCAATCGTTTCGGGCTTATCAGCGTAGACTACCCACTTCACATATCCCCACAGGAAATAGTCAAGCGGCTTTAAATCGCACGATCTTGGAGGCCAATTCACAGAACCAAAACGCGAAATTATGCGCTCACCGAACGTTTCCTTTAACAAATCAATTGTGACCCGAGCTGTGTGACATGTTGCGTTGTCAACCATCATGTGCATGCTTTCAACAGCATGCACATCATGGTTGTTCAATTGGTGAACGAAAAGTCACTAATCATGGCTCTATAGCCATTGACTGTAACGTTCTGGCCAGCATCGTTTTAAAAGAAGTACGGACCAATTATTCCACCAACTTATAAAGCACACCAAACAGTCAGTCTTTTGATGTAACGGTGTCTCAACATACACTTGAGGATTATCATCACTCAGTTGTGTTTATTGACGTATCCATTCAACCAAAAGTGATCAACAGCAATCTTGTTTTGGGCCCATTCACCGAATCTACACCTTGCTAGGTGATCTTGTGGCTTCAATTCTTGCACAAGTTGGATTTTGTAAGCACGCAAACCATGATCTTTCCGCAAAATCTTCCATAAAGTGGATGACACGTATCCAATTCCTGTGCACGATGGCGGATAGACTGATTCGGGTCTTCCTCAACGTTACGCTCTACAGCAGCAATAGTGTCGGTGTGGCTGCCAACATTGTGTGGCTGCCAACATTAAAAACATAACAAACATTTTTTTTCAATCAATTTAATAGTTCACGTATAACTTTCTTTTCTGTGTCTATATCCATTATTAATATCTATACCCAAAGCACTCTTGTTTTTCACAACCGAAGTAAAAAATCAAAATGAAAATCACTCTTGTCAAACTGACAGCTATCATTTGTATTGGTATTGGTAAATCTGCCGAAAAATTCAGATTTGCAAAATTGATCTCTGATCAAAAAAAAATCAATTTTTTCGCCCAATGGAACACAACAACTGTCAAAATCGGTCTTCAGATCAAAAAAAAATTGATTTTTTTCCCAATGGAAAACGCCATTAATCGAATTAATTGCTCTAATGGACGATTATGTTGACCGTAAAATGGACGTAGTGCGCGATACGTATTTCGAACAAATTTCAAAATAAATTTGCACAATTTGGAAGCATTATTTAGACGACTAAACCAAAAATAAATAAATTACAAAATGGCAGCCATTTAAAATAGTATTGCCAACTTAAAGTTCTATTGCTCTAAATTATGGTCAGTCGATTCAAAACTTGTCGTTTTTTAAGAACTTTCCCTACAGCGATTAACTTTGCAGTCAGTGTTTCTAGTTGGCTAGCGGAAGGGATACCTGATAATGCAGTTTTTCAAATCTGCTGTACAGAATCAACATTAAATGGTTGGTCGCTTTTTTACTTACTTACTTAATTGGCGCTACATTCCGGAATGAATATGGACCTAAACCTACGTGCCTCCCCAAATAGGCCGGTCCCTAGCTAACAGTCATCAGTTGACGTTTTACAGTTTGATACAACTTACGCACTTCATTCATGGAGTGGCACTTTCCTATATCTTCGGTTGGCGTTCTACCCTCCTTCTCTGCTATACATCACAATGCGACTCTCGCCTTTACTAGCAGCTTTGCTTAAAAGCCCTCATTTTAGGCTGCGATCATTTGTCGGCATTCTTCGGGAGAAACAAAGCATATCAGTTGTGATCATAATTGGGCCATTTTTCTTCGAAAATGAGCAAGGAGTGGCCGTTACAGTCAATGGCGATCGTTATAGGGCCATGTTGAACGAATTTTTGTTCACAAAAAATGAAGAGGAGGATATTGGCAATATTTGGTTTCAACAGGACGGCGCTACGTGCCACACAGCCGAAGCTACACTCGATGTTTTGCGCCCTGTTTTTGAAGATCGCATTATCAGCCGCAGAGCTGATGTCGTTTGCCAACTCAAATCAATCAGCAAAATATTCAGTAGTTTTTTTTATAGCATTTTCAAAAAAAAAGTTATTCGGCGGACCCTTATTAGTCGAGAAATAAGGGGATACAAAGGTCTGAGTTGTATCTTGCCATGAATTGACGTTACATTTTTTCACAGTATTTCGCATTTGTTGAGGCGTGGTGGATATCCGCATTGTTATCGTGGGTGCAACTTGGTAGTCGTCCGTGTCCATTTTAGTCGAATGTTAAACACACTGGTTGCGGACCAGTTTTCTTTTTTCCTGTACGGCAGTAATGTCTGTTTAAGGATTTTTTTTTTAAACATGATAAAAATAAGCATTGACTTGTAGTCAAAGTTATAACGACATTGCGGTGCCCAAGTAAACGCCGTTCAGTACCCTAGTTCTACAACATCCCTCCATTTGGGGAAAAAAAGCGCAATAAATGACTGGAAGATAACTTTAAGTCCCTTCATGAATCGTTCATTCCCAACATTTAATTTGTTTTTGAATGTGAAATGAACTTACGTTCATGACGTACGAATCTGGTGTTCTGTGGTTTCTTTTATTTTTATTGCTGCTCCTGATATTAGTCGTTACAATCCTAAACAACAAGTTCAGCTACTACACGCTATGTTAAGTCCGTTGTATTACGAACATGTCAAAGTTATCCATAATCTATATTTGCAGGATTACTCTGGAAAGCTATCACTAATCATTGACAAAGAAAGAGTCTTCGAGTACATTAGAACTGGTACTCCAATTACGTACAGAGTTGATTTTCCAGTACAAAATGTTATTCCGCGAGTTACCGAAATTCTAGTAAACAATGTCAGAATATGTCAAGGTCCAAAAGGTTAGAGATTTAATTTTTCTTTATTTTTAAAAACTGTTATTTAATTTTGTTGTTTTTAGATCCTCCGCCAAGAGCTACAGTAAACTTGGAACACACTCTACGAACGTATACATCTCTCTCAGCACCACCACAACAGTCTGAACAACAACCACCTCAGCAGTTCCCAGAGTTCTCAGTAGCACCACAGCAATCTCCAAATTTTCGAAGAAATCCAAATTCGCAACCTATATATACAAATGGTTTTGAAATCGGTAAGGATGTGCAGCGCTCAGATATATACAAAATATTTTATAAACTTCTTTAATTTACAGCTAGTCCTGACTTTAACACAAATGGTAACAGAAGAGCAACGTTCAATCAGCCAGCATCTTCAGAATCTCCTCTCAATGAATTTAATCCCTTCTTCAATGCAATTCTTAACAATAATGGCTTTGTCATACCAAATGAATTCGGCCCAAGAAATCCACAGCCGACGACGCCCACAACAACAACTACAACTGTCAGACCTGCTATTGCTACTGGACCATCAACACCTAGCTACATTGAATCAATTTGCGGACAGGAAAACAGCAACGTTGCTATTCATAAACTAGCAGTTAACGGTCAATTTATCGATAGATCACGGTTTCCATGGATTGTGGCCATTTACACGAGAAACATAACAACGTTGACATTTCAATGTGGCGGTAGCTTAATCTCAGCACGTACCGTGATAAGTGCAGCTCACTGTTTTCAGCAGGGGTTAGAGGGATTGAGGCCGGAACATTTGTTGTTGTCTCTTGGCCGACACAATCTAAACGACTGGCAAAATGCGGTCAACATGGATGTGGAACAGCTAGTCAGACATCCTGATTATAGACCGGAAGTTGATAATTTCGATGCAGATGTTGCCATTGTACAACTAAAGGGTAGTGTAACGTAAGTACGCTTTTTGATTTGCAAGTTTAACTTTAATACAGGGTGGCCCAATAACACTCACCCGATGTTGCTTTAATTTTAACATGAAACCACATAATTTCATAACTTTTTTCTTTAATATTAAATGGGACCTTTGAGCTTTTCTCCATTACTTTTCGAATGTGATATTTGGGATCTTTTTACCGAGTTTTCATTCGTTTTGGCGAGAACTTCGGGCGATAAGTTCTCGCATTCATGTCAAAATTTTCTTGGACAGCTTACAGAGTCTAAACCTTATTCTAATAGACCTGGTAATGAAAAAAATAAATAAAATAAATGAAAGCCGCTATCAAATCGGCTGGTCTTGACGGCCAGTGCAAAATATAGGGATTACATTAGAGGCATCCATAAAAATATGCATTTTCACGAGAATAATCGTGCTCCCAAGTCTCTCTCGAAACAATTAGGCTCGGTGTTACCTCCGGCGTAAATGGCGCACCATGCAGTGACATTTAATGAATGGCATGGCTCTTCGTGAATTAGACGTTTAGAGGAAGTCTACAGCGTATCATATTGAAATCTATAATTCAATTTTCATACCAAAATGAGACAATTAAAGACCCCACTTGGGAGCCAAAGACAAAAAAGAGGGGTCTACCATTATTTATGCTGACCTTTGGCAATAAGGAAAGTCTCGAAAAGATCTATAGCATTAGATCAATTTTGGGAATAGTTGTTAAAATTGAACCTTTACGAAAGCAAAACATTGTTCCACAATGTAAACGTTGTCAAGCTTTTGGTCATACACAAAAATATTGTAACCGTGAATTTGCTTGTGTTAAATGTGAAGGAAAACATGCGACTAAAAATTGTCCCATCAACAAAGAACAGGATGCAAAATGTGTGAACTGTCAGGGCAATCATCCAGCAAGCTATAGAGGATGCCCAGTTGCTAAAAAGTTTCAAGACAGTAAAATTAAACACAAAACTAACATTACTGGAAAGAGGTCTAGAAACAGAACAAATACTAAGGCAGTGGTTGAAAGTAAACCTAAAATCGAATCGCCTAAAGTAATCGTTCAAAATAAAAGCGATGAAAATAAAAAAACGTATTCACAAATTGTGAAGAATGTGCGAAAGAATGAAGAATCATCCATAAGGGAAATGCTTGAACTTATCCTTAAAAGAATGGATAATCAAGATTTAACAATAAAACGGCTAAGCGAAGAAGTCCCTCTCAAAACATAATGACAGACAAAACACTGAAAATCGCAACATGGAATGCAAACGGTCTCTTCAGCACATATCTGAATTGAACGTATTTCTAGACATCGAACATATAGCCTGGTGTCCGAAACACATTTCTCAAAAGGACACAGTCTTGATAATAAAATACCAAATTATATATGTTACCACGCTCCGCATCCAGCTGACAAAGCTAGAGGAGGATCGGCTAACGGGTGATTTTTTAGCTGGTTTGGTTTTGGCAACACTGGTTTTGACAGCTGACGTGTGTTTAGTACCTTGTGTCACTGTCAAACAGCTTCAGTTTGGTTTGCAATTTAACCATGGATCGTCTTACAAATGAACAACGCTTGCAAATTATTGAATTTTACTATCAAAATTCGTGCTCGGTTCGAAATGTTCATCGCGCGCTGCTTCCATTTTATGATCGGCATTCTCGACCTTCTGAGCAGTCTATTCGGAAGATTGTGACCAAATTTCGCACCAAATTTACTTTGTTGGACATTAAACCACCAACACGTTTACGTACTGTGCGTAGTGAAGAAAATATTGCGGCGGTATAAGCTAGAAGACCGCGAAATGTCGATTCGGCGCCGTTCCCAGCAGTTAGGCCTTTGTTACAGCACTACGTGGAAAATTTTGCGGAAGGATTTGGGCGTAAAGCCTTTTAAGATACAGCTGGTGCAAGAACTAAAGCCAGCCGACCTACCACAACGCCGAATTTTTGGTGAATGGGCTCTTGGAAAGCTGGCCGAGGATCCGCTTTTTTATCGAAAAATTGTGTTCAGCGATGAGGCTCATTTTTGGTTGAATGGGTACGTAAATAAGCAAAATTGCCGCATTTGGAGTGAAGATCAGCCAGAAGCATTGCAACAGCTACCAATGCATCCCGAAAAAGCCACTGTTTGGTGCGGTTTATGGGCCGGCGGCATTATTGGGCCATATTTCTTCAAAGATGATGCGAATCGCAGCGTTACTGTCAATGGTGAACGCTACCGAGCGATGATAACAAACTTTTTTTTGCCCGAAATGGAAGTTCTTGACTTGCATGATATGTGGTTTCAACAAGACGGTCCCACATGCCACACAGCACGCGAAACAATGGCGCAATTGCGAGGCGAGTTTGGTGAACAGTTAATTTCACGTTTCGGGCCGGTCAATTGGCCGCCTAGATCGTGCGATTTGACACCATTAGATTATTTTTTGTGGGGGTATGTCAAGGCTAATGTCTATAGGGACAAGCCCGCTTCGATTGACGCACTGGAAGCCAACATCCATGCATTCATTCGTGAGATACCGGCCGATATGTGTGAAAGAGTATGCCAAAATTGGACTCAGCGGATGGGCTACCTAAGACGCAGCCGCGGTCAACATTTGCATGAAATTATCCTTAAACATTAAATTGCAAGGTTCAAACTATCGATTCATAAAAAATCGATCGATTTTAAAAAAAAGTTCTAAACCTCTTAAAAAATCACCCGTTATTATCATAAGAAAGAGCTTAAAACATTATGAAGAAGCTGAGTTCCCTAATGAAAATATGCAAGTAACTACAATAAGTATTGGTATAAAAAAGAAAGAGCTCAAGATATCAGCAATATATTGCCCCCCAAGGTACTCTCCAACAGAAGAACAATATGCAGAACTCTTAAAACTGCTAGGACATAACTTTCTTGTTGGTGGTGACTTTAATGCCAAACATACCCAATGGGGATCTAGGCTTATTTCAACAAAAGGCAAAAGGCTTTATCAAGCATGTCGCAAACACAAATGTGAATTCTTTTCCTCTGGATCGCCTACATACTGGCCATCAGATCCTAAGAAAATACCAGACCTTATTGACTGTTTCGTAGCTAAGGGAATTAAGCGGAATCATATAATTGTCGAAGGTAGTAATGACTTATCGTCAGACCATACCCCAGTTATCTTGTCACTAAGCGAAACGGAAATCTAGAAAAAAAGTAATCCAAAGCTTGTGAACAAAAGAACAAACTGGACACAATTCAGAGAAAAACTTGAAAGATTTGTTAACCTAAGATCTCCTATGGAAACAAATTGACAATGAAGTGGAACAATTCATTGCAGATTTTCAACAGGCGGCAGAGGAAAGCACTCCAATTAGTTCGATAAGAAGAAATCCAGAAACTAAATACCCTGTTCAAATAATGGAATTAATAAAAGCAAAAAGAAGAGCTCGAAGAAAATGGCAAACTACGAGGTTCCCCGATGATAAGACAGCTTTTAACCGTCTTAACAATGACCTTAAAAAACGAATTAGTGAATTCAAAAATGAATCACTTAGCAGTTTCCTACAAAATCTAACGACGGATGCGTCTACCGAATACTCCTTATGGAAAGCATCTAAATACCTGAAAAGACCGCAGTTACAGAACGCACCATTAAAATCACAAGACGGAAAATGGATCGGAAACCCGAAACAGAAGGCGGATCTCTTCGCAGAACACCTTTCGAGGGTTTTTAAGCCGTTCCCAACAAGTGCTCCAACTGAAGAAATACAATTCATTGTTAGAAACGACGAATGCGAAATTCCTATTGTCACACTCAATGAAGTAAAAAGCGTATGTCAACATAAATTGTCGAACAAAAAAGCACCAGGGTACGATTTAATAACTGCTCAGGTTTTGAAAGATGTGCCACCAATAGCTTATCAAAAATTTCAATTTATTATAAATGCATGTATAAAGCACCGATATGTGCCGCATCACTGGAAAATTGCTGAAGTCATTGTTGTTACCTAAAATAGGAAAACCTCCAACTGAAGTTTCTTCTTACAGACCAATATCGATTATACCAATTCTGGCAAAAGTTTTCGAAAAATTGCTACTGAAAGGACTTAGCAAAATTATAGATGAAAGAAGACTCATTCCGAATCACCAGTTTGGATTCAGGAATAAACATTCCACGATTGACCAAGTGCATCGTATTACGGATGTTATAGAAAAGGCACTGGAGGAAAAACAAGTCTGTTCGGCTCTATTTCTAGATGTTGCTCAAGCCTTTGACAAGGTTTGGCATGAGGGACTTGAGTATAAATTGCATAGGGATTTACCAAGACAGTATTATGAAATACTAAAATCATATATTTCAGACCGACTCTTTAGGGTTAGATATGAACAAGAATATTCAGAACATAAGAAAGTCGAAGCACGTGTTCCGCAAGGAAGTGTCCTAGGACCAACCCTGTATCTGTTATATACTAGGGATATTCCAGTGGATAACAATGCTTTCATGGCTACCTTTGCCGATGATACAGCAATACTGGTGCCTGAAAATAACATTCTGAAAGCAACAGAAAAACTGCAGAATGCAGTCAATAAAGTTCAAAATTGGACGGAACAATGGCGTATCAAACTCAATGAGACAAAATCCACTCATATAAACTTCACTAATAAGAAGATTAACAATGTTCCCTTATTCATTAACCACCAAGCTGTACCTTACGCAAATATGGCTAAGTACCTTGGAATGAATTTGGACGCGGAGTTAAAGTGGAAAGAGCACATCAAAAAGAAAAGAGAAGAACTGAACCTAAAATATAGAAAAATGTACTGGTTACTGGGAAGAAACACAGACCTTTCCATCCAGAATAAACTCATGCTATATAAGCAAGTGCTGAAGCCTGTTTGGACGTATGGCATCCAATTATGGGCCTGTACTAAGAAAACAAATACAGAAACCATACAAAAATTCCAAAACATAGTCCTTCGTGGAATAGTAAATGCCCCTTGGTATATTAGAAATAGCGATTTGCACCGTGATCTACAAATCAACATGGTTACAGAAGAAATTAAAAAACACGCTATATCACACAATCAGCGTCTACAAAATCATGAAAACTCCGAGATGGAGAGAGTCCTAAATGTACGAAACAACATAAGGAGATTAAGAAGAACCAAGCCTCATGAGCTTATGGCCTAATTATATGGGAAAATATTACATTTGTAAATCTTCCCCAAAGCGATTAAAAACAAATAAGAAAATAAAATCTGTCGTCGATCTTTCATAGATTGGTACTGATTTTCGGGTGGTTTTTGTGCGGTAAAATCCCACACTACTTGATACCGAGAACTATCAAGTGTCTTTTTAAGATTTCCACCAAAAAAAAAAAAAAAATTCGACCTTCTGTTGTTTATTTTCATAAGTGGAATCGGACGAAATGTCAATTTTCCATTTATTTTCCCAAAAAATGTACAGAGTTTCCAGTCACAGCAGTTTGTCTTTTATGCCCTATTTGATAGTATATAAGAAAGATATTTAGAATATCTACATTCTTTTCACATAAATATATTTTCCACGCCCACTTTGTGGGTTTTTTTTTTTCAATTTTAGTGAAAATTTCAAGGTAATTCGACAAAAGCTTACGATGAAATTCTTCGATAATAGTGTTACGAACAAGATGGCTGCATGCAAACTGTCACTCGTTATTTCTATTCATTGGTAAATTGTTTCTGTGTATATTTGACGGATCGTATTCGCCAGCAATCCTTCACCTATACCACTATCGCTTGGCCGCACTTTTGGCAATCCCCCAGAGCATGAGTATTAATCGATCTTGACATACACAAATCGTCTGGTCCTGCTGGTATCTCTCCCATGATTCTGAAGAAGTGTTCTTCAACGTTGGCAAAACCATAGCGTAAGCTTTTCCATCTGTCCTATTCAACCGGACTTTTTCTGAGTCCATGGAAAACTGCATTTGTCCAGCCCGTCCCAAAAAAATGGCGAATCTTCTTCTCTCTCCAACTACCAACCAATTGCACTTACCTCCCTTCTTTCTAAGATCATGGAAACGCTGACAAACCGCCAGCTTATGAAATATATTGAATCACGAAAACTCCTCAATGACTGACAACACGGTTTTGGTAGCAACTTGTGATTTGATGTCATATCTCACCGAAAATCAATCTACCTTGGTAGAGAAAACAAGATCGTTGCACTTGATATTTCAAAGGCATTTGACAGGGTTGGGTATCAAGCCCTTTTGTCGAAAATGCGTGCTTTTGGTATCGACAATACTCTTCTTCAGTGGATTAGAAACTATCTCTCGTAACGTTCAATTCAAATAGTTTTGGATGGTTTCAAGTCTGCCACTCACCAAATAAATGCTGGTGTCCCCCAAGGCTTCGTTTTGTCTCCGATACTCTTTTCATTTTTATTAATGACCTCTTGTCTACAACTTCCAATCCATTCCTTCGCTGATGACAATATCCTCAGGTTTTCAAATTCGTTCTCGAATTCACGCCCTTCACCATCGGACGTGAAGCAAAACGAAAAATATGTTCATTAGTTCATTAAATTCCGACCTCGACAGCATATTTAAATGGGGTCATTCTAAGATGGTGGACATTAATGCTTCCAAAACGCAATGCTGTCTTCTGTCATCTAAGCGAAACCAAACAGCCATTATCAATGAATGGAACTTGCATCGTCGAAACCGAAAAACATTTCATGCTCGGTATGTGATTTAGTAACGACCTACTTTGGAACGACCACAAAATTGAAATCGCTAAAAATGCAGCGAAATGTCTAGGTTTCCTTAATCGATGTAGGAAATATGTCAACCTTTCTGATCTGGCCACAATATATAAAGCGTTTATACGCAATAAACTTGAGTTCAACGCCCACATATGGTTGGGTGCAGCCAAAACATCATTGCACCTACTAGATAGGATACAAAAGCGTGCGATAAAATTTATATGAGATCCAACAATAGCGAACTCCATAGTTTCGCTCGAACATCGTAGGAATGTCTCCTGCCTTAGACTATTTTTACCGCTTTTACAAAAACAAAATTCTAACGAAGTAGCCAGATGCATTCCGCTCTTCAACAATTCAACCGTAATACTCATCGTACCATGAATGCTAATCAGTTCACCCTCAAGCCTATCTTCGGACGTACTATGAAATATAGAGACAACATGAATGTGGAATGCTTGCCTATATGTTGCCTATGTTGCAAGTGTGTTGGCACACATATAGTGTTGGCACCCATATAGTATCTACTCGAGTTCTGGAGTTCGGTTCAATTTAAGACACCGTCTCCCAAACGGCCGTATCGTTTCCATGTAGGATGGCGATACATTCAGCCATACGGGGCAGTTGTAAGCGATTATTTGGTCTTGCCCCTAGCATCTACGAAAATCATTTAGGTGTTGCTACGGTAGGGAATCATCTTTATTAGTCTTGGCCCTACCATCTACAAAAATCATTAAGGTGTTGCTACGGTAGGGAATCGAAACCCGACCTTTTTTTAGGCAGTTCATCGCACTAACTATGACGCCACTGCTCCCGCCAACCAAACTGATTGTCCAAAATTATTTTTTATTAACTATACGAGACATGTCATCTAGTCCATAATACCTTCAGATACTGCTGATATTCTCGGTCAAACGAAAGGCCTTTCGGCGCCTCTTCTATCGGTCTCTCTTAGGTTAGGTTAGAGTTGCTGCCAGTTTTTGGTCAGTTGTGATACCAGATAGTTTTCGTCCATTCTCCTTTTTGCCTTTGATAAACCAATCTTTGCTATTAATGAAACGGAGGAGACGTCTCACTTCCGCTGAGATTTTAAAAGAAGTAAGCTCTGAGAATAAGTCTCCTTTTGTCTGATAGGGCAGGACAGTTACAAAGAAGATGAAATATTGCTTCTTTTTCCTCTTCGTCAATACAACGCCTACAGAAGTCGTTTGAATTAAGGCCTAGCCTGTCTGCGAAGAGGTTCTACCACCTATGGTGGTGCTAATGTGCGGTCTAGTGAGTGATATCAGTCCCTTTAATCTTCTTAAATCTGGCTTTGGTCAAATTTGTTTGGTTATTTGACATTACATTCTCTTTCAGCCAAGATAAGGCTTCTACACGATGCATTTGTCAGAAAGACGGAAAAATAGGCTGAGATTTAGCCTGTCGGAGAAGACACCAACACCCACTGCGTCATTTGTTTTAGTTCCATCGGCATAAAAATGGATTTTGCCCAGGTGCGTTACTTTCCCATGACGATCTTTCTATGTGAGCAGTAAACTCTTGTCAACGTTTAACTTGGTAAGGGTTTAATCGGTGTTTCAGAAATATTTGTATGTTCGTTTAGAATGTTTGAGTGGACAGTTTGTACATTTGACTACAGGTGGATGGCTTTAAGACGGATGGCTGAGTAAGCTGCCATTTGCTTGCCAAAAATATCATGGGGTAGAAGTTGAAAGAGAATGGCTAGTGCCGCTGAGGAGGAAGCTAACCATACTACTACTCCATAAAGAAGTATCGGTCTTATTACTGAGATATAGAGCCAATGATTGATATCTACGAGGTTGCATTCCCCATTTCATGCCTATGGCTTGCTGAGGCCCGGTTTTTCAGTGCAAATCATCCTTGTAGGAGTTTTTCAGTCAGTTAACTTAACTTAAGTCTGTTAAGTTAACGCTTGTATTAAATTTTGAGATGTTTTTGACACATGATAAAATACCAAACGAAAAATAATTTTCAATTTTATTTTTGTGGCCATTTTATTAAATTTTTAGAGACTAAATACGTGTATGATATATTCAGACTTACATATCAGCGACTTAAAATTGTTTTAAACTGTTTAAGGAAAAGAAAGAATTGTAAGATCGCTACAAAAGCATTTTTATTTGTTTGGGGAAAACGAAACGAAACCCGCTGATAACTGAGCTGTTGCAGATGCTATACATTTCGATAACTTTTTGACTGCAAAATCGATAAATCTCAAGTTTTAACAAATTAAATCATTAGAAACTTAGTCAAATTTAATCCTGCACTGAAAAATGCTTTATGAGTTAGCCCTAGATTAAGTTTATTCCGGGGTTAGTTAACGCTGGATTAACTCAGAGTTACCTCAGCACTCAGCATAGAATTAAGTGCGACTGTCGCTTTCTCTTTCTGGTATGTTCTGCTTTCAGTTAAGTTTAATGTCCAAAATAAGTCCCAAGTATTTTGTTTTGTCTGATTCCTTTAAGCGACGGGGGGTCAATGTGAGAAATTGTATATTTCATAGTGAACAGGACCGGTTCAGTCTTGTGGGCTATTGGTTGGGATGACGGCCTGCGATTTTGAAGCTTTGCAGTTTGCCTTCCCTTCCAGCTTTTCATGAGCTATTCCAGCAGCAGCATATCGGAGTCTCCATAAGGAGATTGGCTTTGCGTTTGTCCAGTTAGCGCAAGATAGCCAAAGAATCTGTATTCCGTATTCCATGGTCTTGTTGAGTACATCCTTCCATGGCTTGTCGGGGTGTATTCTGTATCTCACTTCTTTAGTAGAATAATACAATTTAATATTGTAGTAATGTAATAGTTTGGGTGGTAACTTATCGATGTTATATATTGTTAGTTATGTTCATTCGCTGCCGACATTTTGTACAACAAGACCGTGTTAACAACTGACAAAAAAAATAATCAGTTGAAATCTTAAAAACCAAAGTAAATTAGTACACATCCCTTAGGTCAGTAAATCTAATGCGAGAAATTTTTAAATTTTTTAATTTTTTTAATTTATTTATTCATAGTTTGCTTAAGCTTAGTACGCAGCTCGCGCTAAATTTTATCTCCCATACAAAAATCTCTACAGAGATAAAATTTAGCGAGCAAATTTATCAGTGCAGTACGCAGCTCGCGAGATAAATTCTTAACTTCATAAAGATGGGACACACAAAATGTAGGTAGGGTATAACAATATTATGTGTTATACTCGGCGGAAGACAGGTCTCCACTTATTTATCTCGCGAAATTAATGTGCGAGGCATTTAAATCGGCGAAATTTTAATGAAAAATAAAAAGAAAATGGAAGAAAATGAAGACGAATATTTGATGGAAGAATTTCTTGAGGAAGACGACATCTTTATTAACAAAGAAAATATTAATATTACTGACATCTGCGAATGCATGACATTTCCCTGACTCATCTATACGCTGTGTACGAATTTAGCGAGCATTTATCTTTGGATTGGAGAAAACAAGTGGAGAGTAGTAAAGATAAAATTTAGCGCGAGCTGCGTACTAAGCTTTAAACAGTAAAGCTTAGTACAGTAAAGCTTTTTTGATGCAGAATCATTAACATTATTAATATGAACATTTCGTCCATATACCATTTTAACCCACGCCCACTTTTTGGGGGCGTTTTTATATAAAAACCATTTTTATACACTACCCCATAACATATGCAGCAGAAAATCTTGTCTTTTGTAGAACCGTAAAAGTTTTTTATAAGCAGTCTGAAGAATTTGTTGTCACCATGTCATTTTCTTTATTTTATCCACATCGTGTTTTTAGCCATGTCCACTTTTTGGGGATTTTAGTTTTACAGATAGGATGGGATAGGGTATTCAACGATCCGCATAGCGGATTGTAGCCTCTCATATGTTTTTTTTTTAAATTCTGACCTGCCTAAGCAGTAATATACACATCGACCTAAAAGATCTATTGTGCTTGCCGTCAGATGCTTTTTAGGTTAGTAGCGCTTCTACTTTCCTAATGTAGCTGAGTATACTTTCAGCCGAAGATTTCCTCAGTTCTTCGGGAGTTGAAACAGTGTAGTACTGATTTGGAGTCAAGCTAAGGGCTTTTATAGCTGCTTGACTGTCCGTGAATAAATGGATGTTTGCGCCTTTAATACCTGAGTTGTGTATTAGGTTTGCGCATTCTTTTATGGCAAGGAGCTCAGCTTGGAATACACTAGGGCTTTTTCCCATAGGTATTGAGATGTTTTTATTTGGTCCATGTATGCCAGCTCCTACCCCTGAGTCCATTTTAGAACCATCCGTATACCACTTTAGGCCGTTTAGGAAGTTTGGTGGGTTGTTGCTACACCATGCTTCTCTGGTTGTGATCTCCGTTGAGAATCTTTTGTCGAAGCATAGTGTCTTTGGTAAGCGGTCTGTAACCGCCCAGATCATGTCAAGTTCTGGAATTTCGGATAGAAGTTCAATTAGTTTTAGATGTTCACTAATGTTTAATTCTTCCGCTTGTGTCAAACTTGCTGAGCTGCGAATTGCCACTTTTTTTATATAAATGTGGAGAGGTGTTAGTCCTATTAAGGCTTCCATAGCCGCCGTGGGACAGGTACGCATAGCTCCGGTAATGCCCAGAGAGGCAAGCCGTTGTACCTTGATTAATTAATTTATTGTTGTTTTTTGGGTGACTTTGTTCCACCATACTATTGAAGCGTATGTTATAATGGGCCTGACCATGATCGTGTAGATCCAGTGTGTGGTCTTTGGAGAGATTCCCCAGGTTTTATCATACATGCTTCGGCAAGCCGAGAAAGTTTTGGTTGCTTTTTGAATTGTGTTGTTGATGTGGGAGTTCCAGCTTAGTTTTTTTTATCGAGGATCACTCCAAGATATTTTACTTCGTTGGACTACTCGATGTATGTTCCATTAATTGAAATTTGGGTAAGATTTCCTCCTTTTTGTAAAAGGGACGATGATAGCCTTGCTGGGGTTTATAGAGAGACTTTCTTTATTACACCAGTCTATGACTATCTTAAGGGCGTTTTGCAAACGTGTTGTAACTTCGTTTGGTTCTTTGCCCTTTATTATGATGAATAGGTCATCGGCGTATCCAATTATATTGAAACCTGCATTACTTAGGTCTTGAAGTAGGTTATCGATAACCAGAGACCATAGTAGGGGTGAGAGTACTCCTCCCTGAGGGCAGCCTTTAACGGCTGTTACTGATACTGAGGTCTGTGCTGATGAAGCAGTTATTTTCCGACTTTCAAGCATCGCTTTGATCCATTTCATGGTGGGATGATCTATTCTTCTATGAGTCAAAGCATTTGATAAGGAGTCATATCCAGTGTTGTCAGAAGCACCCTCTATGTCTAGGAAGGCACATAAAGCTACTTCTTTGTTTTCGTATGTACTTTTTATTTTTGATGTTAAACTTAGAAGTGCTCCTTCCGTGGATTTACCTTTTTGGTAGGCGAATTGACATGGGTGCAGAGGAGTGCTTTCATTTAAGCACTCTCTAATGTGTACGTCAAGTATTCTTTCCATTGTTTTCAGGAAAAACGATGTTAAGCGATATTGGTTTGCCTGGTTTGGGGATAAATACCACGTTTACCTCCCTCCAGGTTTGTGGTATGTAGCCCCAATTGAAACTAAACCTAAATAAGGCTACCATAGTGGGCAGGAATATTACATTGAATAGTAATATTCATGTTCTATAGCGCAAGAGTTGATCGAGGGAAATATTAAATATTTGGTTTGAGAAATTAGGGATACGAGCATATCTTCTCAAACCATAAATATAGCGAGCAGTATTGTTATAAGCAACGTTTAACTTTCTTCTGCTGATAGCGTCACAGTCGCAAAATATTTCACACCCAAATGTTAAAAATGGTATAATTAATGTTTTCGCAAGCATTAGTCGGGTTTTTAAGGGGGTGTAATACTGTGGGACCCATAGGATGCGGAGTACTCCATAGACTTTACCAATAGCGATGTTTATGTGGGTATCCCATGTTAGCATTCTATTGAATAGAATTCCCAGATATCTTGCTGTTTCCACATATTCAATTGGAGACCTATTAAGGTAAATGATTGGAAAGTACGTAAGACTCAAAGGGTATCTACTAACAACGATGCATTTGGATTTTTTCGGGTTTAGACACAAACCGTTTTTTTTTTTTTTGGACCATAGCGAAATCTTTTCTATTATTGTTGATGGTATCACAGATGTCAAGTTGTAAATACATTCCCAATTAATATTTAGGAAATTAGTTTCTAAAAGCTTTCAGACACCAATGTTGCTAACGTAACCCTTTAAACCTTAACATTTAATTATTTTATTAAAAATATAAATTCACCTAATTTAACGTCTTTCCTTCTATTAGTTTGTCAACAGCAATTCGGCCAATATGCTTGTGGCAAGGAAGTACAGACACTCGAGTTATTGAAGGTAAAAAAGGAGTTATCGTTGGTTGGGGTGAGGACGAGTCACACACGGGTGTAGTGCCTTTACCGAAGTTGGTCAATGCAACAATTGTCTCCGAGCTGACGTGTATAAGATCAAATCAGAAATTCTATTACTTGACGTCAAATCGTACACTTTGCGCGGGCAATCGTGATGGAAGTGGTCCATGCATGGGAGACTCAGGAAGTGGCTTGATGGTGCAAAATCGAAATAAATGGATGTTGAGAGGCACGGTATCAGCGTCACTATCAAGCCCTGCTAACCAGTGTAATTTGGAAGAGTATGTTGTGTACTCTGATATTGCAATGTTTTTAGACTGGATAAAGTCAAATATGTTACTATAAAAAAAAGTTGTGTTATTCGTTTTAAGTTAATTTTAGAAAAATAATAACAAAAACAAAATTGTAATAATAAAAGTAGAAATTCAAAAAGGAATGTTATCATTTACTGTGTTGGGATTAATCTTAATCTAACTCGAGAAACATGTTTCTTCGAAATCCTTAGTTAACTCAGATTTAGACATCAATCGCCTTGTTAACAAACGCTGGTTAGCTAATCAATGGAATAACATAACAGTTTTTCCCCATAAGAAATACTAGCATATATCAAAAGTTAATCACTGATCAGCGTTTATTAATATGGGGTAAATGGTATAAATTTAAATATGAAAATACTGCTTACCTTTTTGACAGCAAAATTAAAGCATATTTAATCACTATTCATACAGATAAAATTAATCCTGGACTGGAAAAAAATGCTTCATGGGTTAACTCTAGATTCATTTCATTCTAGAGTTAATAAATTCGAGTTGCGATAAATGCTACACAACTTTTCTTTAAACTTTGTATTTGGAGTTCTAATTCTTGGAAACTGGCTTACAACTCCATCTAGTTGTGACGTAAAGACATGAATGCACCAACAACGTCATCTGGTATAAAAAGGGAATTTAAAGTTGGCCAGTAGGTATGAGGTTCTGTTCATTTTTGACTGCGGCATTCTCAGAACCGTTAATAGTAAATTCATCAAATTAAGTTTACAAAATGGTCTCTTGCAATCGCAAGAGAACGCCAAAGCCTTCGTGCAACGCGTATCCCTTAAACTCTCGATTAACATCATACCACCAGCATCGAATATCGAAGAACAACGATGCCAACAAGCCATTAGACCAGCCGCAACTGTTGTGCTAGGTTTCAGGCACCTACCAGCAAGAAACCCCCGGTTTGATGAGGAATGCCGACAGATGCTCGCAGCCAAGAACGAGGCCTACAAAGCTAAGCTGCAGGTGAAGACGAGAACTGCCATTGAGCTTTATAGGCAAAGAAGAAGGGAAGAAAGAAGAGAAAAAATCGAGTATAAAGATAGGTGACACTCCAAGAACGATGTTTGCAAGTTTTGCCAATGTGTAAAACGTCAAATCCAAGGATACAAGGCTCGAACAGAATCCTGTTGAAGTGAACAAGGAAATATCGTAGTTGGGATACAGTCGATACTGAGAATATGCAATAACCACTTCTGCTGTGGTTAAATGGCGATGACGAACAACATTAAGCTGTCAGGCAGAACGAACCATTCAATATTGGCAACAACAGCGAAAAATACCAACCACCGGACCTAAGTCAAGTGAGGATAGTAATATCTAAACTCAAGCTTAATAAGGCTGCCGGAAATGACGGCCTTCCCGCTGATCTTTATAAAGCGGGCAGATATGACTTTGTAAGTAATATCCACCAACTCATAAGCCAAATCTGGTCGAATGAAAGTATGCCTGAAGAATGGAACCTCAGCATCGGTTGCCCGAACCACAAAAAAGGAAACCTTCTGAGCTGCGCCAACTACAGAGGCATAAGTCTCCTCAACATCGCCTACAATATGTGAACGCCTGAAACCGTTTACGAACAACCTGATCGGCCCTTATCAGTGTGGTTTTAGAAAGTCCACAACTGATCAAATCTTCACACTTCGGCAGATGTAAAAAACCCAAGAAGTCAAAATCGATGCTCACCACATATTCATCGATTTCAAAGCCGCATACGACAGCATTTATAGAGACGAACTATACAAAACATGTTTGGTTTTCGTATACCGCCCTAACTCTTCCGTCTGTGCAGGATGATGACTTCATGAGAGCGGTCTCACCGATATACCAACAAAAGGATTTAGGCTAGGCGATGCAATGTCATGTGATTTCTTTAATCTGATTCTAGAGAGAATTGTACAAAACTCCTGAGCCAACACCAGAGGCGCAGTCGTCCATAAATCGGTGCAACTATTTACTTGCATACGCTGCCGATATTGACGTCATTGGCCGGACTCAACGTGATGTCATAGCCACGCTTGCTAGTATAGAGAAGGAAGCAGCAAAAATGTAGTTAGCAGTAAATGAGGGTAAGACTTAGTATATGCTGTCATCACGAAAGGACTCACAACATTTGACAGAACATCACCATTGATATATATAACCGTGAGGTATTACGGTACTTTGTCTACTCCGACTCCGCTATTAACTCTGACAACAACATCTCATTAGAAATAAAAGGAAGAATTACTCTTGGCAATTGCTGCTTCTGCGGTATAAGAGGACAATTCAGTAGGTAGCAAACCCATCACTCGAACTACTAAGGCGATCCTATATTAGACCCTGATCATCCCAGCCCGCTCTACGGCGCTGAAGCATGGACCGTATTAAAAGTGGATGAAGAAATCCTTGGTCGATTTGAGACGAAAATTCTTCGGTCCGTTTGCGTTTACGGGCTATGGAGACGACGATGTAACCAAGAACTATACAAGCTGTACAGCGACATGCCAATACTCCAGCATTTAGTTTTCTGAGTATGCTGATCGCGATAGAATTTTAGCATAAGTACTCTCCACTTGGTTTCTCCAAACCGAAGATAAATACTCGCTAAAATGTTAACGCAGTTATAGATGAGCCAGGAAAATGATATAAATTGGGAGATGTCAGGGTGAATGTCATTTTAGGTCTGTTCCCGTACTTTTTCAGTAAAAATTAGTAAATTCTCAAATTTCTTGGAGTGGGGGTAAATTATCTCAGAAAGAGACAAAATTACAAAAAAGTACAGGAACGCGTTTAAGTAAAAAACAGTAAAATTATATATTTTGTATGCCTTTTAAAGAACAAATGACATAAATCACCTGTCAAAACAAGCAAGTTGTCACTTTTAGATACCAACTGACAGTTTACTGATTTTTACCAACAGAAATTTCTGCAGTAAATTTTTTTACAGATTTTTATGGAGGGGTAGTTTTTTGCTCTCTCGTGAGCTGTCTCTTTTACATATTTTTGCGTACGGGAACGGCAATAAGTAAAAATCAGCAAGAATCAGTAAATATTATTTTGTACGGGAAAAGACCTTTTAATTAGTCGCGGAATTACGATTTTTCCCAATAAATAGATCTGTTACCGCAAACCGACATTTCTTAGACGAAGCGAACCTAAACCGCTCTAAGAGCGTCCCAAATGATGCTGCTAATTTTTATTGAATGTGGTCTTAAATTATTGTAGACTGTGTATTGGAGGAAAAACGTCTTCTGGCAGTTTGTTGCATTGTTTGCTTGTTCTGTAACAAAAAAAGATATTTGGTATTGCCTTGTTTATGTCATAGTTAGGTGAACTGTGTGCCGCCAGCTATAGCTTGAATGTACATATTTGTTTTTGAATAAAATGTTCCATTTAACGTCTACTACCGAATACCTAGAAGTCTTTGACAAGTAAAACTAGTAAGAGCTAACTAGATGACCATAAAAGAAAAAGAAGGCTGCAGGTTGTCATCATCGTCGTCTTATATATATTATCCCTGATTAAAAAAAACCTGATAAATATTCGTCCAGTTCTAAAAAAAACGATATCTCATCCGAAAACAAACAAACAGCCGACATTAAATAACTTAAGCAAGATTTAAATTTTTATTACCACTTCAGAATTTATAAGCTCAAGATAAAATGAAATTTTCTGTAATATCTGAAATCATATCGCTCATGCGTCGCCGATACACTTCATCCGTTTGGAAAGCGGTCAAACAAATCTCACTTCTTCTTTTGTTGAAAAAATCGTCAAACCCATCTGTATCCGCTGTAAGACTCTGTGTTAGCTCAGTTGGCAAAACCGTTAAATGCGCAAACAAACAACTCTCGATTAACCCGCACAATGTGAATTCTGCAACACTGTCTTCAAACTCCTTCTGTGGGATAAAGTCCTCAACATCAAGGTCAGTCTGTGTTAAAAGCTCACCCAACATGGAATAGTAGTTTTTCAACAGAGTATCCATGTAGTTATTACGAAATTCCCTGGAAGTCGGTATTGTTAGCAAAGTGATAACATCCAAGATCGGTGGTGCATATCGTGTTAATTGGAAATCTACAAGCCTACTCTCAACTGGACGGCCATTTTCGTACTTAAATAAAATATTATTTGCCCACAAGTCACCATGATTAAGGACATTAAAATATTTTTTAGATGGTTGGCAGAGTTCAAAGATTATACGCATCCTTAGGGGAAACTCTTTCAAAACAAAGTCCAATTTAGCAGAATCCTTATAAGCTGGCATTATTTTAATAATCTCACAAATGGATGCAACAGCATTATTGAAATTTACTAAACGAACACCATGTTCTCCAGCTGGATACGCGTTCTCCATTACAGCATCGGGGAATGCTTCAGGAATTTTATGTTGATTTTTCACATCATATGCAATTGATGATGCATGCATACTGGCCAATGACTTGAGAGCACAATTCAGGTGGTCAAAGTCTAAAATTCCTGAACGATCGGCTCCCATGCGAAACCCAATATCACCCAGGTGATCGAATACCAACATATTATCCTTTGCGTAGAAGCATTGTGGCACGAATTCAGGAAAGCCCTTGTCCAATTTTGGCAGAAGATTCGCGTAGAAATATATTTCCTTTTTGAAAACACCGAACTCCTCGATGTACATTGCCCTGGAGGCTATATCACTGGGTGCAGACTTAACGAACAGAACCACTTCGTGTGATTGATCTGACGGTGTTTGTTGAATTTTAATACACAGCGTCTCATGACGACCGAGAAATCCTGCCGGAGCATCACTTGATTGCTTCAATGTGTAGTCAATAAATTGAAAAACCTTTCCGAATTTTTTTTGCGAATACCGTTGACAGAGGTCTTCAACCACAACTGCTGACAACTCGGAAGTAACCATTATGAAGAGGTAACGATAAATGAAATTGTAAAGACAGTGGTAGGCGCATGGCTCTGTGTATCTTTATAAAGATGTGTCAACTTAATATTTTTTTTAAACACAGAGATTAGATAAGGCGGGATTACATTTTTGAGGTGTATCAGCTATTTGCTTGTTGTAATCTCATATTTATCGTGATCTATTTGTGAATTTTACTAAAAAATTAGTGACCAGTGAAACTGCATTTCATCGTAGATATAGTTGCGCAAGGAACCTTTAAAAATAACCTTGTCTTTCCTTAAAAGGGCACATCAAAGTCAAGGCCATAAAGATTACATTTCTTATCATGCAAACAGTACTTTAATGTGATCTGTTCAATTTAGATATACACACAAGTGCTTCATATTTTTAAAATGATGCCTCTGTAGTTGGCGTAGTTCAGCGGGTGTCATTTTTTGTGGATTGGGCAAACGATGCTGAGGTTACATACATTTAGAGCATATTTTCCTCCGACCAAATTTTGATAATAAGTTGGTGTATGCTAAAGGGTGATCCATTTCGAGGTTCCCTACTTTTTTAAAGAAAAAAACACAGAAAATTCAAATTAAATGGAGAATGTTTATTATCATTTGAAAGAACATTCTTTGGCATTTATTTTTTGAAGATTATGTCTATCAAATGTTGGCCGTTGCAACGTCGCAGATGGTCCATCCGTTGAGTCCAATTTTCGATCACTCGTTCGAGCATTTCGACTGGTAACTGGCGAATGACACGCGTGATGTTTTCCTCCAAGGCCTGAATCGAAGCGGGAAAAAGGAAAAAGTCTAACGGTGTGATATCACACGATCTTGGTGGCCAATCGACCGGCCCAAAACGTGAAATTATGTGCTCACCGAAATGTTCTCTCAATAAGTCCATTGATTGATGCGATGTGTGGGAAGTGCCGCCGTCTTGCTGAAACCAAATGTCGCCGAGATCACGAGCTTCAATTTCAGGCATCAAATAGTCGGTTATCATGGCACGATAACGGTCGCCATTGACGGTTACGTTCGCACCGGCATAATTTACACACTCTCAGCTACGGCCGCTATATTTTCTTCACAGCGTGCTGGACGTGGTCTATTCGGTCGAATATTATCCAATAATGAATGCTGGGTCTCAAAATGGGTGATGGTGTTGGGAATAGTACGCTCAGTAGGCCGATTATGTTGACCATAAGTTGAGCGAAGTGCACGAAACACATTCCTCACAGAACGTGAATTTTCATAATAAAGTTGAACAATTTGTAAACGTTGTTCACGCGTAAGTCTTTACATTTTGAAATGCCAAACAATACTAAACAAAAATAACATGACAGCATGACACGACTCACACGTGATCTGTCAAAAAAGGCTATTGAAAAAAGTATCTCTACTTGGATCACCCGCTACTTACCAAATCATCTCAATTTATATAGCTCGGCAGGAAGGTTGTCATTTTATTTAGGAAGGGTGGCTGGTATTATTCACTGTCGTCGCCAATATTGAATGGTTCGTTCTACCTATGACAGCCGGGCGTTTATGCCGTTTAACTGTCTGCAGAAATGATTCTTCCATATTTGCCTTGTGGGCTTCATTGTTGGATGCGAGCATCAGTCGGCATTCTTCATCAAACCGGAGGTTTCTTGCTGGCGGTTTTGTCATAAGTTTTGTCAAGGAGCTCGTAGAAGCAGTCTTTCGCTATATCATCTTTTCCCTCTATCGCGTCGGGGCGTATGCGCATGGAAGGCTAACGTTGGCGAAAACGGCCTTGATGCAAATTGTTACAATGCGTTCACTAATGTCTTGACAACACAAGACTTGTTGCCTAAGTCTGGCACTTATAACAAATCCACATCCGACAAGTCGTTTTTTCTGTTTTTTTCATAATCTTCACAGTTTTTCATCTGCCCGGCCCATCCGATCGTATTTCCCGGATGGCAGTAATGTCTGCTTTATAGCTGCTTAGGGCTTCCTCTATTTTTTCGCCTGCTCCTCTCCTGTTGGATGTTCTCAGATTTCTGGTGCAGATACGAACGTCCTTGTACTTTTTTCGTTAAATGGTTGTCAACCATAAAATCGTTCCTTTCTGAGGCTTTGGTTGACGAAGTCACAATGTTTTTTTTTCTGTGAGTGGGTAGTTGTTAGCCTAAGGTCTTGCTGATTTCCATCTATTGACAAATACAGTTAAAGGGGTATTTGGTGACCTTTGAAAAACATAATGAAATAGGGTTTCGTTCGACCAAAACGCGTTAAATCTAGAAAACTATTATATTTTGATTCTACGTCATTGTAGTTGGAGACTCGATTTCGAACAAATCAAACAAAAAATTTCATCTGAACAGAGACTTCGGGAGACCCGTATTTGTAATAGTAACAGCGTTATGTTTGAAACACAAGTGCAGAATTCTCCTTACAGAAAATATAGACCACACAGTTTCCAATGGGAGCGAACACATATAAAATCTGCAAGTGTTGCAGTTCTGCAATTTGTTTCTATTTATAAATCCACTGCAAAAGTCAAGGCCATCATAACACAAAAGAAAAAAATTATTTTTAAGATATTTGGCATATGTGGATTATGACGTTTATTCCGAATTAAAAAAAAAAAACAAATAAACGCCTAAATAAAACAAAAGAATCAAAAATGAAAGAGATAAGTTTTTCAAATAGTTTACTTTACGGCAAAATTAATCACGAATGTCCCTATTACGAACCACAAGACGTTAACATTTAACACAGCTATATTGTGTTAAATGTTCAAATAAATATCACCAAATACCACTACAGTAAGCTGAATGTTATGGCAGGAGCCACTGTACTGCATGTACGTCAAACAAAAATTGTGATCATGTGTCTTGGTTGCTGCACTGCGTGCCGCACTGCATCCATAACCACTGCACATATGTTTCTGGCATTAGACTCTGCGGATGACAAGTAATCATTAAAAAGTTAAAGTTTGAAAGTTAAATTAATTAAAATAAAATTAAATGTTTGCTCGATACTCAATATTTAAAACAATTTCAAGTCACTGAGATCTACATTTAGTTTTTCAAAATTAATTAATGTCCGCATAAATGTATTGAAAAAATTTGTTTGCCTGTGGGGTCATTCCGTAACTTGGAAAACGATGTTCACTCAGACGGTAGTCGAGACCTCATGAGCAATCGCTCAATAATCGTCTGTGATTTGACGATTATTGTTTTAAGTGAAGCAAATAAAGTGATATCGCCGACAACAAAAACGACTATTGACCATACGTGATGCAAGGTGTACCGTCGAAATGTTATCGTCAAACGATAATCACTTTACGGAATGAGGGGCCTGGTTATTTATCATCTCTCCAAAACATTTGATCATTTAATCCCGGGGTTGACTCAGAAGACTTGCTGGGCTAACTCAAAGTTAACTCTAGTTTAAAATCGACTGAAAAACTGCTTTCTCGAGTTAACTCGAGTCTAATCGCGAAACTAGGATGCGATCTCGCACTTAAAAACTATAGCCCCAGTTTTTAAGTGCGAGATCATCCTAGTTTCGCGATTAGACTCGAGTTAACTTTAAAATAGATTTTAATAACTTAACACAGTGATTCTCGTGTTGCTAAAAACGGAGGCTATTATATATCAATTTTGATCAATTATAAGATCCTTCCGGAAAAACAGAGGAAGCGGAATATACAAAGACTGTGGTTGCTCATTCATATGTTATCGACCCTGACATGAAAATGGAATACTCCGGGGACGTTTTGGTCGAAGGTATATTTACATACTTAAAAAAAAATAGCCGCAAATACAGAGCAATAAATCGACTACCAAATTTCAGTCTCGAAATAGCATTTTCGGAAGAATTAAGTGCTGGAATCTGATGAAATTTCGACCTTTTCAGTTTGAAAGTTTACAATGTTTACATTTTTACAATAAAGCTTAGTACGCAGCTCGCGCTAAATTTTATCTTTACTACTCTCCACTTGTTTTCTTCAATCCAAAGATAAATGCTCGCTAAATTCGTACACAGCATAAAGATGAATCAGGGAAATGTCATACATTCGCAGATGTCAGTAAATGTCAGATAATCGGTAGCGTCAATAAAATTTGTTTACCATTCGAGGCAAAATAAAATTCTTCCATCAAATATTCTTCTTCATTAGGGGTATTCATTCAACGTCGAAAAGTCGTCGTAAACGTTGTAAACGTTATAAATCTTTTCTAACAATATCGGAATTTGCTCATAGGAATTGGGTGCGTAAACTGAGGTGGTAAACGTTGTAAACTTTTGAAATGCTATTTTGACATTTAATCAGTCACTTTCACACATCAAACGTATGCGCTAAACTGAAAAAAATAATCGAGAACGGAAAGAGAACAATAAGAACAAAATTATATCAACAAATATATTACAAAAATGAGATTGAATTCAGTGGGTTCCCGCATTATTTAGTGGTGCATTTTTAGGGCCATTCCTGAAACGTCGTCGTAAAATTATAATCTCTCGCACGTAATAAACTTACGACGTTGCATGAATACGCCGATTTAAATGCCTCGCACATTAATTTCGCGAGATAAATAAGTGGTGACCTGTCATCCGCCGAGTATAATAGGGTAAGGTCGGGAGGTTTTGACACGTTAAGGAACATTTGGATATATCTCAAAATCCAAAAACAATTCCAAATTTTTAAAAATTACATAAGTTACAATAGAATTTTAGCAATATGAAAGCATTAATGAATTATCGATATAAATATTTTTAACAGAGTTTTAAGGTTTTTCCCCAAACCTTACAAAGTGTCAATTCCTCCTACCATGAAGGAGGATTTGCCATCTGCCTAAGGAGGTTTTGACAGGGGGAGGAGGATCTGACACATAATAAATTTACAACAGTTTTAATATAATAAAACAACTTCTTATCGGTTTTTTGATCAACAAATAATATTTTTTTTTATTTTCAACGCATATTAGTCTTTGCTAATTAGCTCAGTCTACTTTTATTTAAGTTTAAGGACGTAGAATTAAAACAACAAAACAAAATTACAGAAAAAAAAAACATTTCATAAAAACTTAATTTAAAATAAAAAATAAATCGCACTAAACAACGAAAAAAACAAAAAAGATAATTCATAAATATTTAGTAGGTAAGTGACAAAAAATAATACGTAATAATAATAAATAATACTAACGAACATCGATGCTCTTCTTCATCGTTAGACACTTGAAAGGTATCGGAATCGTCCTGAAGACTAATTTCACCATCGTCAAAAGATGATTCACTGTCAAGAACTCGTCTTAAAAAAGTGGGTTTTGGCAATTTCCTGTTGCTTTTAGTTTTTATATGCTTGACAATTTTTTGTGCAGCTAATGCTTCCAATTTATTTTTTTCAGGTGTTTCTGTATAGACTTTGGAAGTTCCAGCATTAACGCGACTCTTTTTTTTTAGACAATTTCGGATACGGGCGAAGAGCTTCCGGTGTTATATGTATCGGGTCAACTGCTCCACCGCATGGAGAATTTTGAGGACTTCTGTATATATCTTCAGAATTTCCGAAAGGATTAACTTGCTCAGTTTCAGGCATAACAATGCTGTCTTTATTTGATGATGTCATTGGAATATTTAACTTGGTTATAGTTTCCATTTCAGATACCGCTGCTACCGGCTCTTGAGTAAAATCTGTATCGTGTTCCTCTAAATAATCCTAAGCTAGTTGCTTTGCCAGTTCATATGTTAAACCAAAATGCAATTTTGAACATTTTGTGAAATATTCAACAAGTTCTCTTTCTTGAGCTGTTGTGAGAACTTGTTTATTCGAATATTTTGTACTGAATTGTGAGTTAATTTGTTTGCCTTCCTGTTTTTTTTTTGGAGTCTGAATATTAAGGTGGTACGTTTAATACCAAATTTTCGGGCAGCACTGCTTATCGACTCCGTTTTGTTTTGAATTTCTTTAATGGCATTCTCAACACTTGTTTCATCGATGTTGCGGTGCGGATTTTTTTTCTTGTAAATATTTGGCATATTTACATTCTAAAAAAGAGGAAAAAGTATTTTTACAACACAATTTCTATTTTGACTCATAAAGGAGGATTTGACATTTTGTCAATTCCTCCTTCAGCAACAATGTCAAATCCTCCTTTTCGATTACTTTTGCGACAAATACAAAAAAAAAAGTTTGTAATGATGGGTACGATAAACTATTGTTTATTAATGATTTTAAAACTAATGAAGGTGCACTACATTGCACTGTGAATGTCAAAAGGTACATAATTTAAATATAACAGCTGGATTGCTTACCATAAATGTTAGATGAAATGCACACAAAAATAAAAAAGACGTCCACTTCGCTTATCTTCTAGACCACAGTAACTGTTTATTTATCACTCAAACCAATCGTTACTAACTTCGTTTTCTCATCATTTAAAGTGCTGCCAAGATTTTAGTTTTCAAGAAAAGTGCTGATGTCAATTCCTCCTGCATGTCAAATCCTCCCGACCTTACCCTACTTCGTTCGCACTGAGCAAAAAAGCTCATTTCGGCAATAAATTTGCAAATACGATTAAATTTCCCATAGAAAATCAAATTTCCGTAATGTGATAATGCCATCACATTTGTGGGATATGTGGTTTTAAATATGAAAAAATACGAGGCCATTGGAATGGAACAGCTAAAATGTCAAATTGGATAGGATTCATGTGACAAAAAAAGGAAGGGTTGATTGTAAAAATGTAAACATTGGAAACTTTCTCCCGAAAAATGTATTTTTTCAGTTTGCTATTTATACAATAATTGATGGTACATTTATTGCTCTGTATTTGCTGCTATTATTTCGCCCAGAACCTCCTTGGAGTTTTCCATTTTAATTTCAGAGTCGATAACATTTGAATCCGGAACCGAAGTCTTTGCATGTCCCGCTTCCTCTGTTTTCAAACGCCAGTTGTCAAACGTAATTCGAAAACTTATGGCGTTTTCCATTGGGAAAAAAATCAATTTTTTTTTTTTGATCTGAAGACCGATTTTCACAGTTGTTGTGTTCCATTGGGCGATTTTTTTTTTTTTTTTATCAGAGTTCAATTTTGCAAATCTGAATATTTCGGCAGATTTACCAATACCAATACAAATGATAGCTGTCAGTTTGACAAGAGTGATTTTTATTTTGATTTTTCACTTCGGTTGTGATGTAATGGATATAGACACAGAAAAGAAAGTTATACGTGAACTATTAAATTGATTGAATGAATTAAATGAAGATAATTTCTGTATTTTCAAATGTTTGTTATGTTTTTAATGTTGGCAGCTACACCGACGCTAACTTCACAGACACGAAATGACACCAATACAATGACAAAAATAAATAAATCTGAATCGTGTTCCATTGACACACAAAAAGATCAAATTTCAGGATCAAAATCAAGATTTTCCAATGGAAAACGCCATTAGTGAGCTCATTTGAACCTCAGTGAGAACGTAGTATAACACTTTTCGTATAACACATAATATTGTTATACCCTACCTATATTTTGTGTGTCCCTTTTTCATGAAGTTAAGAGTTTATCGCGCGAGCTGCGTACTGCACTGATAAATTTGCTCGCTAAATTTTATCTCTGTAGAGATTTTTGTATGGGAGATAAAATGTAGCGCAAGCCGTGTACTGGGCTTAACCGTTAATTGTTTTTGTCACATGACTTCCAATTTGAAATTTGAACTATCCCATCCAAAAAATTAGGTTTGTTCGATTGTTTGACCGATATTATTAGCAATCATATTTCTCACAAATATGATGACATTATCACATTGTGAAATTTGAATTTGTATCGCAAATTCAGAGAAATTCGATCATACTTGCAAATTTAATACCGAAATGATCTATTTGCTCAGTGAGTACGAATAGCCACTCTCCAAAGTAATAGTAAATCCGCCCATGTAGCTTCTCAATTATTATTTCGTTTCATTTCTATTCGTCTCACATCAAAATCATACTTCAACTTGACAGCTGATCAAACGTCAACGTGCAGTCTTGATATTTGGTGAAGAAAATATTTCTTTTGCCGAATTTATATTATTTCACGGCGAAATGTCTCTCATTCGTAACACATTAAATACAGTTCTTGTTGCTAGCCAATTGGCCAGCTATACGAATGTTAGTAAGTATACTCTACTCCCTACCAATTTTATTTGATGTAATTACAATCTTTCTTTCAGATAATGTGCGACACATAAAACGATGGGTTGCTCCAACATTACGTGAACTTAACCGGCGCAAAGGTAAAATGGGACAAGAACCACCACAACCTAGGTCCGAATTCATTGAATGGAACTACAACGCAGAGCTTTTCGCCTTTGGGAAACGATTAAATGAAAATTTTAACATGCCGTCCCTTCAAGCAGCGCTTACACATCGCTCATATATAATTCGTGAAATGCAAAAACAAAGTGAACTTGGCATCGAAGAGCCTAAAGTCGATTCCCAAGATAATACAGAGCTCATTGAGAGCGGTGCACGTACAGTAGTCGACTTTGTTGAGGCCTACCTGAGGTATTCCCTGCCAAAAGTTCCAGAAGAGGGCATCAAAGCGTTCTCCGCATACCTAACTTCCGAAGATACATTGGCTCACATATCCACTCACTTGGGGTTGAAAGAATTGGTGTTTTCCGCCGAATATCCTCCATCAAATGATACCATGGCAAAGAGTCTGCTTGCTATGATTGGATCGCTTGAACAATCATCAGGCACACAGAAAACTTTCAACTTTATTCGGGATTTCATCTGCACACAACTAAACCAAAAGGATTTAACTGAACTGTGGGTTATAGAGAACCCCACCGAGTACTTAAAGGAAATCTGCAAGGATCTGAAACTCGCCGAACCCGAACCCAGACTAATCGGTGATGTAGGCAAGAATACCGTTCTCGCGGCTTACCACGTTGCTGTATACTCTAATAAGAAGCAAATCGGTCAAGGTAAGCAGTAGTCAATCATCATCTCCAAACACAATTAATTGATTTGATTTCTAGGATTTGGCGAGGACATCGAAACAGCAGTACACATGGCATCTCTGGATGCTCTGCGGTCTATTTTCGGAATCCAAGACAATATGAAACCCTTCGACTTCACTGTGCAAGTAGAGAAACTATCGAGCGCCAAAGCAACCAAACGCATACAACAGTAGAAAATAAAATCCATTAGCATTCTTGTTCTGTTATAACTGAGTTATGTTTCTTTTCTAACCGGGGGCCGTAAAACTACAACAAAATTTGATTTCCCTGCTTCCAAAACGGAGAGAGATAGACTAACAAGAAACGTCGCAGACGCACAGCAATCGAATCAATTTGCCACTTTCGACTGGCGCGTGTTTCAGAGAGCGCTTTCGGGTTTATTTGGCGTTGTTCCTTTTGCTGCTGGTGCTGGGGTATCCTCAGGTTTGCTTTCAAGGGAGAAGGGGGGGATTTTACAATCAAAGGAGTGACCATCTTCTCGTTCAAGACGAAATGTTCCCCTGAAATAAGATGGCATATCGTTAGAGATGTTTTATTATTTTATATCAACAGTTTTACACTTACCACATGTGACCACTGGGTGCTTGTAAGCTCACATGGCTGCTGTACTGAAACGCTGGCAGCTTCTGACTTAGGATAGGCTCTTGTCCGACCACTCCACGACCTCGGACTGTCTCAAGGGTTCCCGAAAGCGAGAATATCCTCCAGTGTCGTTCGCGAAGTTGAACGCTGAGTTCGCCTAGATTTTCCAGTCGAATGCAGTATCGCCACTTGATGAAAAATCAATAGAGATCGTTTTTTTAATAGTTATCTGGTATCATCAGTATTTTAGAATAAAATAAAATCAAGGTGAAACCTAAGAACACAGGTGTTGGAGTGGAGCTTCAATCGCATGCGAAAAAAGAGGTAGGTTCACCGCATCTCGAGTGATTGTCCAAATCTGGTAGTTGAAATCATTGATTGCATCTTCACGGATGCGACGGTTTTTACTTTTTAGCCCTCAGGCGCATCTAGTCGTCAGAAGTTATTCATTCGATTCTGAAGCAGTAGATCAATAAATACAAATTGTGGCCGCAACAGGCTTGTTATTACCCAGGGATTAGGTTTTTTGGTGTACTTCTTGCACGACGGCGGGACCTCCTGTATTATGCCCAATCTGGACGACTGAGATTAGATAAGCGTTTGTTGACAATTTACTCCACACGGGTCAGATCATCGCGAGAAAAGACATTTTAGCTGTTGCTACGGAATCGAATCTAGACTTTCATCGCACTAAACATCTCGCCACCGAGCCCGTCACAGTCACTTCATAACTTAATTAAGGCTTAACAATGCTGCCCAAAATGACGACTTTTCTGTCGAGCTATAAAAAGCCGGAAGTGTCTTTGCATCTTCATAGAATCATTCAACACTGTCCAGCCACCCTGATGTGCTGAAAAACATGTTTAGATAGGGATTTCAGAGAGTCATTGAGTCTCTTGGAATCGGTTGCTTATATGCAGTCATGGGTCTTTAAATCACCTCAGGCTCTACAAAAATTCAAACTTGCTATTTGAGTTACATTGTGTGTTCCCTAGAATGTAATGACCATGGAGATGACCTACGCAAATGACGACCATGCCTTTGCAAGGTGAGATCAAGTATAAAACGACATCAACCACATTTGAGTTCACTTACTGGACTAAAGATAGCATGCCTTCAGACAAAACTACATTACCAGTATTCCTATCTTACCCAATAAACAGATGAGGCCGGCGTCTCTCGACATCCCATATAAAACGGTATAACCGTTACTCGAACATTCTCCGTAGTCTCCTTGTGAACATCTGACAGCTCCAGCCAAGGATGATTCTTTTCTTGCCACGCTTTTAACGTCTCCTGTGCTTCAAATGCCGGATCATTGCCTTCAACTCTTGCTAGGAATTTATCAAACAACTCGTGATGTAGTGGATTCTTCTCCGTCGACGAATATGGCATTATGTCATCATGTGACACATAGTCCAGACCTGGTATGGCATACAAGCTTCGATGTGAGTCTTGATTGCCAAGAAATGTCACAGCCTCGGTTTGAGCTCTCTGCAATACAACATGGAAAACAAAACGTCCTCACCACTCTGTGTTGTCTCTAAACAATCACCACTCACAATGAACGGGCAATCTCGGGAATCTATCAGCACTTGATAAAACGTATTGACCTTGCCCTTGACTTCTTTAGATGTATTGTCCATTCCTCCCGTAGTTGTAGTACGCAATTTGCCATCACTAGTTGGTTGTTTATCGACAATTGCATCCTCTGACACCTTACCGGGTGCATGCAGATCGCGATCATATACCCGAGCCAACCAAGGAAAAAGCACAACACCTCGATATCCAAAGATTCGATGCAAAAACAGTTGGCCGGTTAGGTATTTGCCTTCGATTTTGGGGCTCTCAAGTCTACCGACTTCAGCTAATCTATGGAATAGAGTTATGCAATTGAATTTACTTCACCAAATGCTAACGATAAATGCGCAATATTAAGATATTGGTGAAAAGAATTTATTTTTAAACATTTTTTTTGTCGCACTTAAATGTTAGTTTTGTTACGTACTTTGTTAGTTTAGCATTACGTGTGGAAATTGTCCGAATAAATATATCACAGTATGCTGAGTGACCGAACCTAATGGTTTGCGTAAGTAGACCCATCAATTATTATTTGTATTTTAATTTAGTCGTGGTGGAAATAAAAAAAAATATATTTTCAATTTGCCTACAAACAGTCGCCACAATATTTTCGATTGAATCTGAAAACATCAAATGTCAAATCAGTGACAGCACGGATGTGTTCGAAGAGTGGTCAAGGTCAGTGGATTCATGTTTTTTTTTTTTCTGTTAAGCTGCCCATACATGAGCGAGCCAACGAGCCAAATGGCCTCGCGCCGAGCCAAAATCCACCGTGTATGGGGAAACTCAGATGGCTCTGTGTGGCTCGGCAGACTCGGTTGGATTTTCGGCAAGTCCAAAATCCACGAGCCCGAGCCACCGAGCCATGGCTCGGCCTCGCCGTGTGTCGGAGATCGCCGAGCCAAGTAGTTCTGTCTGTTGTCTCATTTTCAATAGCGCCCTCCAAAAAATAAAAACACATCACTTTCTCTTTCTCTCAAAACGAATACAATTCATTGTTAAATCCACAAACAACATCAAAGTGTCAATAAATTATATTTTATCAGTTGTTTTCGTGCCCGTAACGGTATCGGTAGGATCTATAATGTCGTCTACCAGCGTCCGTGATTTTGTACTCGATATTATTCAGAAGTACAAACAACATCAATGTCTGTGCATCTTAATGCAAACTGCAGCGGCAGCTAAATTGATGAATTCTTCCTCATTCATGATTTAGTAAAGTAAAAGCACATCTATATCCAAACAAAATTTAACAGATGATTGTGACAAGGAGCAAAATTGGCTCGGCTCGTTCGTGTATGACACCCGAATTTGGAATGGCCTCGATCCAAATTTTTTTTTTTTTTTTTTTTTTTTAAATTCTGACCTGCCTAAGCAGTAATATACACATCGACCTAAAAGATCTATTGTGCTTGCCGTCAGATGCTTTTTAGGTTAGTAGCGCTTCTACTTTCCTAATGTAGCTGATAATACTTTCAGCCGAAGATTTCCTCAATTCTTCGGGACTTAAGAATTCCCTGAAGAAAGATTCTCTTCTCATACCGTAAAGAGCCGGGCATTCACATATGATATGCTCGGCTGTTTCGTCTTCTTCTAGACATAGTCTGCACTCCGGTGAGTCGACTAGACGCATTTTATTTAGGTGATATCGCAGACCGTGATGACCAGTTAGGTAGCCTACTAAGTTTTTCATATCGTGCCTGCGAAGATTTAGTATCTTGTCGGCATCTGATTTGAAGGGCTGAATAGCTCTTTTGGCCTGTCTTAGGCCTGGGATGTTTCCCCAGTATGAAACACATTTGTTTTGTTCCCAGTTTTTTATGACTAGATTTATGGCTGATTTGGGGATTGCACAGAAGGGTTCAGGTCCAATGAAGGGGGTTTCGGAACCTTTTCTGGCTAGTTCATCAGCTTTTTCGTTACCTTCAACTCCCTTATGTCCGGGGACCCACCATAGTTTGGTCTTGTTCCTGGAACTGAGTGTTTGGAGGGAGTTTAAGCAGTGTAATACTGATTTGGAGTCAATGATGTGTGAGCTAAGGGCTTTTATAGCTGCTTGACTGTCCGTGAATATATGGATGTTTGCGCCTTTAATACCTGAGTTGTGTATTAGGTTTGCGCATTCTTTTATGGCATGGAGCTCAGCTTGGAATACACTAGGGTTTTTTCCCATAGGTATTGAGATGTTTTTATTTGGTCCATGTATGCCAGCTCCTACCCCTGAGTCCATTTTAGAACCATCCGTATACCTCGATCCAAATGGCTCTCTCGTGTATGTGCAGCTTTAGAGGGGTATTCATGCAACGTCGGAAAGTCGTCGTAAACGTTGTAAACGTGATAAATGAACTGTCAAAATTTGTATGGGAAATCTTTTCCAACAATATCGAAATTTTCTCACAGGAAATGGGTGCGTAAACTGAGATGGTAAACGTTGTAAACTTTTGAAATGCTATTTTGACATTTAAACAGTCACTTTCACACATCAAACGTATGCCCTTAACTAAAGAAAATTATCGAGAACGGAAAGAGAACAATAGAAACAGAATTCTATCAATAAATAAATTAGTAAAATGAGATTGAATTCAGTGGGTTACCGCTTTATTTAGTGGTGCAGTTTAGGGTCGTTCATGAAACGTCGTCGTAAAATTACAATCTTTCGCACGTAATAAAATTACGACATTGCATGAACACCCTTAGTGATCAAGTAAGGAAGAGATGGGGCCCAGTTATAGCTATCATTGAAAAACATCATTGGAAATTTTCTTTTACTTCTTGCGGTTTTTTTTATAAATTCAATCATTGGCGAGTTGGTGTCAAAGCAAAGCTTATGAATTTTAGAACATGATTATCCAAACATATTTTAATTTTTAATTGTAGTTATCGCAGAAAATCACTTCTTATTTTTCACTGATCATGATTTATTTTTGCGATTTATGTGATGTGACTAATAATTAATTTTTCAGTTTTTTTTTTTATATTTTAACTTGTTTTGGATTTATTTATTTTTTTTATTAGAAAGATAGTGATTCGGGTGCCCATTTAGTTTCATTGGTGGGGTCTTTTATATTTAATTGATTAGTTTTACTCTACTTTATCCCCGGTTATGACCTGGGATGGCGTTAAGGTAAAATGACGGCAAAGTGTTATCAGTTGAATTGTCAGAGATGTTGTGTGCAGAATTAGCAGGGGAGGGGTAGATTTCGTTAATCCCTACCGAGTCCGATTGGGAAGTGGTTATGTATTTTATAAGGTCGTTGTTAGAAGAGTTCAATTTGTTGATGGTCTTTTTCATAACAAATATGGCGGAATGGTGTTTTTTCAAAACATATTACAGAGCAATTTGACTGGTCTGGGAGAAATAACTGATTTTTGTAGGGGAAAAAGGTAATGTTTGATTTGACATAACTCGGTTGGACTCATTTGAAATAGCATTTCAGCGGAATGCCGAATTTCAGAATACAATAATCTACGAATTGAATCGAATTGAATTTTATTGAGACTTATAAACGAGGTTACAAAGAGTGAAGTACAATTCAGTTTGACAGTTTCAGTTTGAGAGGAACTGCGGCTATAATGTATTGCCGGCTCTGTCTTGTTATTTCTTTTTTTATAGAATGCCTCATGGCTGTCCGTTGTATCGGATGGTTTGCTCTTGCTCAGGAGCTTATTGCGATTGATTGTGACTGTTGTCACGCATATATAAATAAATGTGGCGGGAGGTTTAGACTCGACAAAAAGCACGCGTTGGCAGCACCGCGCACGTCAAGTGACATCTCGGCTGTGTGAAAGAAGCCGCCGCACCAGCCAATGAGAATCGTCCACGTCGACGCCAACCCGGCAACGTCGCAACATCACGGAAAATATTTCCTCAGTCGAGCCGCGCCACGAGACCGGATAGGACACTCTTTTGAGATTTTTAAATAAAAGGACAGACAAAGAAATTAAACAAGTCTTTTCTTTTTACAGCGACTAAAGTGGTGACCCCGACGTGATGTCCTCCGACGACCAAGGAAACCCAAGTGACAACGAAAATGTCGCACAAGCAGTCGCGAAGGAGAACGCGGATGTAGCCGCAAACTACTACGCTCGCCTCCAGATGCCACCGTTCGTGGAATCCGATATCGACAACTGGTTCTTCCTGCTCAATTATTTCTTCCGGGCATCGGGAATAGCACAGGACAGTCGCAAATTCGACACGGTTTGCTCGCAATTGCCGATTGCACGGATAACGGAACTCCGCCCGATAATCGAGGCAGCGCCGGAACAAAAAAGTACGATTATATCCGTACACAGCTCACCAACTATTTCGCCGACAGTCAGCAAAAACGACTTCGCCGCGTGCTCCACGATATGCCCCTCGGGGACAAAAAACCGAGCCAGCTCTATTATGAGATGGTACAGGCAGCCAAGGGCTCACTAAGCGAGCCCGTGTTACTCGATCTATGGGCAGCGCGTCTACCACAATCCGTCCACGCGGTTACCGTCATGGTAAAAGGCTCCGCAGCGGACAAAACACAAATCGCCGACACCGTTATGGAAAACGTGGAACTCCGACAACTGAACGCAGTCGCACACGGTACCTCAGCACAAACGCCCGCCGAACACCAAGCTACCTCGCCATCACCCGAAGTCGCTCACCTGGTAATGGAATTTTCCAAGTTGCTAACACAGCAACGCCAACAACGAACTTCACGACCACGTGCTCGCACACCATCACGACCCGCTCAGCCCCGCGTCTCCAGCCAGCGCAGACGGGAGCAATCCATAGAACAATTTGACGACTGCTGGTTCCACCGCAATTTCGGCAACAGGGCAACTAATTGTCGCCCTCCATGCCGCTTCCGTAAGCAACCAGCTACTTCACCTTCACCGTCCCAAGCATGACTCCGTTGTGCACTCTCGGATAATATGAAGGAACGCCAACCGATCTCATCCTCCATCAACAGACTATGCCTACGTGAAAACAACACTAATCTTTTCTTTTTAATCGACACAGGTGCTGAAGTCTCCTGCATTCCGCCATCTTCATCGACCAAAAAGCCTCGCCCTACCACCATGCAGCTGTTCGCCGTAAACGGTTCGCCCATCAAAGTCTACGGAGAAGTTACTCATGAGCTCAGCCTTGGTCTTCGCCGTTCATTTGTTTGGACGTTCATCGTGGCCGACGTAACCTCTCCAATCATCGGAGCTGATTTCCTGCAGCATCACGACCTCATGGTCGACGTTAAAAGATCTCGCCTCATCGATTCGCGCACCAACGCTCTCTCGAAATCGCTTTTCGCCATAACCAGCAATCAACCATCCCCGCAGCTCGTCGATCGGAATAGACCATTCGCAGACATCATAATGGCATTCCCAAACATCACGCGCCTCGCACCTGCGGGGGCATCTACCAACTCGGAAGCACTGCATTACATCGAAACAAATGGCCCACCATGTTCCGCACGTGCACGCCGCCTGCCGCCAGACAAGCTGAGTGCCGCCAAGAAGGAGTTCGAGCTCCTCATGCGCGCAGGAATATGCCGACCTTCGAAATCCAATTGGTCAAGCCCGCTTCACATGGTACGCAAAGCAGACGGTTCATGGAGACCTTGCGGCGACTACAGAAGTCTCAATGCGATTACGTTACCCGACCGCTATCCACTCCCGTACCTGCACGACTTCGCCAACATACTTCGAGGTAAGTCCATTTTTTCAAAAATAGACTTACAAAAAGCCTTTCACCAGGTTCCAATTAACCCGGACGACGTTCCTAAGACCGCCATTATCACGCCCTTCGGTCTTTACGAGTTTACCCACATGACATTTGGGTTACGCAACGCAGCTCAAACTCTTCAGCGGCTGATCCATGAAGTGCTACGGGGTGTGGAATTCGCCTTTCCCTACATGGACGACATCTGCATCGCATCATCGAACATCGCCGAACACCGTCAACACCTGAGCGAAGTGCTAAAGAGGCTCGCCGACCACAACTTGGCAATCAACGTAGCCAAATGTGTCTTCGGACAACCGCAGTTAGAGTTCCTCGGCCACCTTATCACAACACAAGGTATAGCTCCCCTTCCATCACGAGTGGACGCCATCCAAGGCATTAAACGACCAGACACAGCAAAACAGCTAAAGGGTTTTATCGCGACGATAAACTTTTATCGAAAATTCATCCCCCACGCCGCCGCCGTACAAATCCCCCTGTTGGCAATGATTCCGGGTAATCATAAAAACGACAAATCTGTGCTGAACTGGACACAAGCTACAAACGAAGCCTTCAAAAACTGCCGCCAACTCCTAGCCCAAGCAGTGTGTCTGTCGCACCCCGTACCAGAAGCAGAGTTGAGTCTGGTTACAGACGCATCGAACTTAGCAGCGGGGGCCGCCTTGCATCAACTAGTCAACAACGTACCAGAGCCTCTTGGCTATTTCTCAAAGAAATTTTCCCTGACGCAACAACGCTACTCGACGTATGACAGAGAGCTTACCGCAATGTACCTGGCCGTCCGCCACTTTCGAGATTTATTAGAGGGGCGTAAATTCCACATCCTAACAGACCACAAGCCGCTAATCTTCGCCTTCAAGCAACGACCAGAGAAGTCATCGCCGCGACAAACAAATTACTTGTCGTTTATCAGTGAATTTACCACCGACATTCGCTTCATTAAGGGCGAGGATAACCACGCAGCAGACCTGTTGTCACGCATCGGGGCTGTTAACTCCAAGGAGGACCTCTATTCGAAACTAGCAGAATCGCAGAAAGAAGACGCTGAGCTTCGACAGCTCCTCGAAGGTAACTCTGCGCACTCAATGCAACTAACATTGTTTTCTTTTCCTCACCTAGACAAACCAATCTACTGTGACGTGGCACACAACCGAATTCGACCGTTCATAACAAAAGACCTCCGCAAAGCATTCTTCGACGCCACACACGACCTCTCACACCCAGGCCGCCGCGCCTCAGCACGCCTTATGACCGAGCGGTTCGTTTGGCCTAAAATCCGACAAGACTGCGCAAATTTTGCCAAAATATGCATACCATGTCAAAAAACGAAAGTACATCGTCATTCGAGAACGGAACTACAACGATACGCACCACCCGACGAACGCTTCGCCAACATCAACATCGACATCCTAGGGCCTTTCCCGCCTTCCGACGGGTATCGCTATCTTTTGACGGTCATCGATCGTTACACCAGGTGGCCAGAAGCGTACCCAATGGTCGACATGACAGCTGTTAACTGCGCAAGTAGCCTCATAAATGGCTGGATCTCACGGTTCGGATCTCCAGCGCAAATCACGTCCGATCAAGGAAGACAATTCACCTCATCCGTCTTCACCGAACTATGTAAGTACATTGGGACGAACCACACGATGACAACTTCATACCATCCTCAGTCCAATGGAATCGTCGAGCGATTCCACCGTACTCTGAAAGCCGCTATCAACTGCAGCGATTCCGCGAGGTGGACAAAATGCCTTCCACTCATATTACTCGGACTGCGATCGACTCTGAAGGAAGATATCAATGCCACTCCAGCAGAGTTAGTCTACGGCACAGCACTCAGACTTCCAGCCGATTTACTAGCACCGACGCTCGACAGCCGCCCGCAAAGCGAATTCATCAAAGACCTTCGACACATGATGCACCAAACTAGACCGCAGCAGACAGCTTGGCATACTCAACAGCGCCCATTCGTCCACCAAGATCTACAGACGTCGAGTCACGCATTTGTCCGCAACGACTCGGTCAAAGCATCTATAGTCCCGCCATACGACGGACCCTATAAAATAGCCGAACGCCACGACAAATTCTTCACTCTCACCATCCGAGGGAAGCGGACGAAAATTTCAACGGACCGCCTAAAGCCAGCATACCTGGAAATCGACCAAGACGAAGACACAACACCGCCTACACCCTCGACGTCACAACTTACATCACCTCAGCCTTCCCGCACCCGTACAGGTCGCCGCGTCCAGCTCCCTGCCCGCTACCTGTAGAGCGGGTAAGTCTTCTGGGGGGCCTCTGTGGCGGGAGGTTTAGACTCGACAAAAAGCACGCGTTGGCAGCACCGCGCACGTCAAGTGACATCTCGGCTGTGTGAAAGAAGCCGCCGCACCAGCCAATGAGAATCGTCCACGTCGACGCCAACCCGGCAACGTCGCAACATCACGGAAAATATTTCCTCAGTCGAGCCGCGCCACGAGACCGGATAGGACACTCTTTTGAGATTTTTAAATAAAAGGACAGACAAAGAAATTAAACAAGTCTTTTCTTTTTACAGCGACTAAATAAATATTCTAAAATCTAAAGAACGAGAGAGTATACACAGTATATTACGTTTACTCGTTTCAGGTACGAATACACCAGTTGGTGTTTCGACTCGGTGGAAACGTACTTTTATGGAACATAAATAGATGGTACATAGATACGTAAATACATACATGGTTTTGCAAACACATACAGCCGTATTTATAAAAGCATTTAAGAGGTTGCCTAACTTTAGGCAACCTTTAAGTACTGCCTAAGTGCAAAATCGGTATTTATAATCGATTTTCACATTTAGGCAACGTTGCCTAAAGGCCGCCTAACTTAAGCGCGAGCGTACCCTGCCTAGAGGCTGCCTAAGGAATTTTCATTTCATTTTCATTTTGACGTATACGAGAATTTCAATCTGGAAATTTATTTTGAGATTTTGTGTGGTGGTTTGCAATAAAGTGAAAATATTTTAATAAGAATGGACTCAAGCTACATTTCATTTGTAAATTATTTAAGTGTAGTGAATATTATAAATTCATACATGCCAACTAGTAGGAGACCAAAAATATACAAAACGCTTGCTCGGTGATGGGGGCTATGCCTGCTCCAACATTCTTTTCATCCCACTGTTGAATCCTCAAACTAATTCCGAAGAGCAATATAACATTGACCATATAGCTCCATGTTCTTCCTTTAAGATATTTGTTTATAAATACATATGCTGTCAAACCCAAAAAAAAAAAAAAAATCTGATGTAAATAAAGTACGAGAATCTTAATTTTTTATACTAGATTTGAAGATAAATTCTACTACTTCTTTGACATAAACATCGCCTAGTTAGGCAGCAATGTAAAATCGATTATAGATAAGAATTTAAGCAACGTTGGCTAGAGGCAACTTAAATATTTAGGCAGGCCAAACTAGGCAGCCTCTGAGACCCCGCCTAAGGAAATCTAATAAATACGGCTGATAGTGTGTTTTGAGCGAACACGCTCTATACTTTTAAGGGCCAAACCCACCGAGCAACCGAAACCGAAACTTCGTTTTATTTTTTCATTTTTCTGTTCAATTATGACATTTCATTCCCACCGAACATAGCACAGAAACTGAAAAAAAAATTAAACGTCACATTTGACATTCAGTGAATTCAGAATGCGGATCTATAAAAAAAAGAAAATTTTGTTATATGTTGCGTTATATTTTGCAATGCTGAAAAGAACAAAACGTTCCAAATATTGGATTCATCCCCTAAATCGAGACCGAAAAATTAATGGAGAATTCTACCGAATCTCAACAAAATTGGAGGAGTATCCGGCCCGGTATTTCCGATATTTCCGTATGAACGTCAGAAAAGTGACGTCTGCGAACTTCGGCAAACAGAAATTACAACGATGAAAAAAAAAGTTGCAAGTTTCGGTACGATGAATTGCAAAACTGCAAAATGAAAAAGTAAAATTTCGGTACGGAAAAAAAATAAAATCGTTTTATATCAAAATAAAAAGACTTTATGAAATAAAAATAGATGAGATTAGTGTGGTTTATTAATATCTTTTATTTAAGAAGTATTTTTAACTGAAAAACACATCAAATTTTAACAGCCGTATTTATAAAAGTATTTTAGAGGTTGCCTAACTTTAGGCAACCTTTAAGTACTGCCTAAGTGCAAAATCGGTATTTATAATCGATTTTCACATTTAGGCAACGTTGCCTAAAGGCCGCCTAACTTAAGCGCGAGCGAACCCTGCCTAAAGGCTGCCTAGAGGCTGCCTAAGGAATTTTCATTTCATTTTCATTTTGACGTTTACGAGAATTTCAATCTGGAAATTTATTTTGAGATTTTGGGTGGTGGTTTGCAATAAAGTGAAAATATTTTCATAAGAATGGAATCAAGCTTCATTTCACTTGTAAATGATTTATGTGTAGTGAATATTATGAATTCTCCAACTAGTAGGAGACCAAAAATATACAAAACGCTTACTCGATGATGGGGGCTATGCCTGCTCCAACATTCTTTTCACTCCACTGTTGAATCCTCAAACTGATTCCGAACAGCAATATAACATTGCCCATATAGCTCCATGTTCTTCCTTTAAGATATTTGTTTACAAATAACATATGCTGTCAAACCCAAAAAAAAAAGAAAATCTGATGTAAACAAAGTACAAGAATCTTAATTTTTTATACTAGATTTGTAAATACTACTACTTTATTTGACATAAACTTCGCCTAGTTAGGCAGCAACGGAAAATCGATTATAAATAACAATTTAAGCAACGTTGCCTAGAGGCAATCTAAATATTTAGGCATGCCTAACTAGGCAACCTCTGAGACCCCGCCTAAGGAAATCTAATAAATACGGCTGTAAGTAATTAGCAGTTTAAAAAAAAATTAAAAACAATGTTTCGGTTTCGGTTGCTCGGTGGGTTTGGCCCTTTATAAGAGTTGTATCACAGTATGTTTCTTCTTATTTTTTAAACGATTACATATGGGATGGGTTTATTCTTTACTTCTATTCCCTTGTATTTAAAGTTATAGCGTTTTCGATTGGAATACAAAAAGCACTCTTTTTTTACCCTAGAGTACTTTTGAAGAATCTGGATTTGAAGTCAGATTTACACCAACATGCACCAACACAAAAACATTTAACATCTGACTTATGTCAGTTTGAAGTTTGCATTTCGCAGTTTGATTTATGATTTTTTGTTATTTCTGCGAAAACTATAATTAGAAACTAAAATATTTTTGGATAATCATGTTCTAAAATGCATAAGGTTTGTTTTGACACCAACTCGCCAATGGTTGAAATTATAAAAATTATAAAAAAAGCCGCAATGAGTAAAAGAAATTTTCAAATGATGGTTTTCATTGATAGCTAATAGCTATAATTGCGGCCTAAAGATAAACAATAGCTATCAAATGGTACACTTACACACACACACAAAACCAGAGTAACCTCTTTAATGTTCGATTGGGACGGGTAAAATCTGAAATCTAAGAGTAAATCTAAAAATCCCAATCGAAAACGCTATTCGTTAGATCTAAGATCTAAGTTAATTTTGTTTATTATTTTATGTTGAGGGTGTTAGATCTTGGGGTGGGAATAAGAAAGTCAAGAAAAGGTTAATATGAGGTGGAAGTACTGTTTTTACTGGACCAAATAAAAACATCTCAATACCTATGGGAAAAAACCCTAGTGTATTCCAAGCTGAGCTCCATGCCATATAAGAATGCGCAAACCTAATACACAACTCAAGTATTAAAGGCGCAAACATCCATATATTCACGGACAGTCAAGTAGCTATAAAAGCCCTTAGCTCACACATCATTGACTCCAAATCAGTACTACACTGCTTCAACTCCCTCCAAACACTCAGTTCCAGGAACAAAACCAAACTATGGTGGGTCCCCGGACATAAGGGAGTTGAAGGTAACGAAAAAGCTGATGAATTAGCCAGAAAAGGTTCGGAAACCCCCTTCATTGGACCTGAACCCTTCTGTGCAATCCCCAAATCAGCCATAAATCTAGTCATAAAAACTGGGAACAAAACAGATGTGTTTCATACTGGGGAAACATCCCAGGCCTAAGACAGGCCAAAAGAGCTATTCAGCCCTTCAAATCAGATGCCAACTAGATACTAAATCTTCGCAGGCACGATATCAAAAACTAAGTAGGCTACCTAACTGGTCATCACGGTCTGCGATATCACCTAAACAAAATGCGTCTAGTCGACTCACCGGAGTGCAGACTATGTCTAGAAGAAGACGAAACAGCCGAGCATATCATATGTGAATGCCCGGCCCTTTACGGTATGAGAAGAGAATCTTTCTTCAGGGAATTCTTAAGTCCCGAAGAATTGAGGAAATCTTCGGCTGAAAGTATTATCAGCTACATTAGGAAAGTAGAAGCGCTACTAACCTAAAAGCATCTGACGGCAAGCACAATAGATCTTTTAGGTCGATGTGTATATTACTGCTTAGGCAGGTCAGAATTAAAAAAAAAAAAACTGTTTTTACTGTGTGCTTAGTTTTTTTGATAGTTGAAATGCGTTTTTTTGTGGGAACACTATTTTCAAATGCTGAATTTCGTAATGAAATGACGAGTTTTGGTTCGGTGGAAACGTACTACGAAGATATCTGTTCTTTTCTCACATCTTCATAATTTTAGCAGCACCTTTTCCCCTAAACAAACAGATCTAAATGCTTTGCTATTTCGTCGTCGATTATACCAAATGTCATTGTGACATTTATTTTGGAAATAATTTTTACATAAATAAACATTTGGTTGTCTTTATTGTTAAACTAAAAAAATTGGAAACCTTCGTGTTCTATTCTCGCCAATCGTTACAAAATATTAATTTCAATAATAAAAAGGTAAAAAAATTCAACCTGCTGGAAAATTGGAACAAAATGAGCTTACTACAGGCTAAAGAAGGAACTCAAAAGAGACATAAAAAAAAGAAGAAATTCTGGTCACCAACGGACGAGGATCTTCTTTTGGATTTGTGGAGAGAAAAACTGAACGACCTTCGGGGGCCAAGACAGAATCGTGAGGTGTACATGGAGATGTCGGAGCAGATGCGACGATATGGATGTGATTTTACAGAAAAAGAAATCAATTTTAAAGTACATAATATAACTAACAAATATAAGTGAGTATGGCTTCTTAAATAGCAGTGATGGAGTAAGCCATTTACATCAATTTAAATATAAGCCGGGTCCCTACGAACTGTCATCATTTTCGAAACCCGTATTTACTCCTAACTTCTAATCGATTGCACTTAAAATCTATTTCCCAGAAGAGAAGCAAAACAAAGAAGTATATCCGGCGAGCCATCCGATTGGGTTATGTTTCAAAAGGTACACGCACTTCTTGGAGGTCACAGCGCCTGCAAAGAAGAGATCCTTGTCGACGAGAGCTATGCAGAAGGTAAAATGAACAGTAGCTCGCATTTTGTTCCATGCATTAATGTTGGTGCTATTATTTGTTTCCAAAGTATGTTCATTAGATATTGACTGCAAGTTTGAAGAGGTATTGACAAGGCCAGAACAATCACCGACACCAAGCAATTCAGATGTGCCGTCATCAGCGGAAGCGCCGGAAGCACCTGCACCAAAACGTTATAAACTCTCGAAAAAGAGAAAAACCCAAGAAACAGTAATAGACAGTATCCTAAAAGAGTACAGACACACGAATTTAGCTATTATCGAAGAGCGCAGACACGTCCGAGAAGTGGACATGGATATGCTAGGCATTGAGCGGGAGAGAAATGACATTCTGAGAGAATTCGTGTCGAATGCTAAAGTTTTTCAAGATAATGTCACCAGAATGTTGCAGAAATTAAATTAAATAAAATTTGTCAAGTTAACGGAATGTGTTTTATTTCTACGGTTCGTCTTCTTCTGGTTGCTGAAGCCAATTGTCATTGATAGCATCGCCCTGTTCGTGGAGAAAGTTGTGAAGTACGCAACTAACTTTAATCAAAAGACAAGTGTTATCAATTGGCGTATCCATATCATAACCGATTCGTTGAAATCTTGCTCTCATCTGCCCGAAGACATGACCGTATTTTTCATCAGCAAAGCTTGGATCTATGTTCCTTTCCAACAGGTACATTTCGTAGATTTGTCCGTCATCTGTGTTTTCATTTTCTGGCGGCTGTTGTGGCAAGTACTTTATTCCGAGAACATTCCATACTTCGTTACTGAAGGCTTTCATAATAGTGCAAATTGTTGACGTCCCTACTCCAAAGCGACTTCCAATTCGATGATATTTGGCAGGCGATCCAAACGTATATAATGCGATAGCAACTCGTTTTCGCAATGGAATTGATTTTCTGAAGGCGGTGTTTTCTTTTTCCAAACTCTTCAACGCATCGCATAGAATTTCAAATACATGGCGAGAAACACGAAAATGCTCCTTAAAGAATTCGTCATTGTTCTCCGGTACGTCCTTTTCCCAGAAATGTGAAGCTACACTCTGAAATGAAACAAGTTAAGTTGTCAGGAGAAATTGGATTTAGTTTCATCGATTTCTTACTTTAGACCATATTTTCCGGGATCTGGTTTTGTTGAGAATGTTTTGAATCAGTAGATGTCGTTTCTTCAGTAGCAACTCAATATTGTGCAAGTGTTGGCGACGTCTTCTCCGCATATTTTGTGTCTTAGATGCAAAAATACTGTGAAGGAGCACAATATCATTTTGTGTTTGTATATTATAGTTGCAGAGTATTTCGAGTATTTTTTCTCGTTTCATTTGTTTATTCATTTTGTTGATGCTTGCGATTTGTTATTTGACAGTTCATTTATGACAGATCGAATCAAATTCAACTGTATCACTGGCAGTGTTCCGGTTTTCAGATTTTGTAAGAAATCTTAGCTGAAGCTCTGTTCTTATTTGTCAATCGAGCATTTGTCACGTGAAATTGGACAGGTCGAAGCAAAGTCAGATGTTTCACTCATATCTGAGTGCCCATGTGTACATTTGTTTACTTTTAGACATTTTGGACATGGACATACACGAGGACGAGGACAACAAATTCAGATGCCATACAAGAACGAGCCGATCCAATTTTTTTTGACAGTTTTCCCCTTGTCACAATCAAGTAATCATCTGTTAAATTTTGTTTGGAATACAAATGTTTTTACTTTTATCTTAACTTCATAAATGAGGAAGAATTCGTTAATTAAACTACCGCTGCAGTTTGTATTAAGCTAAAAAAAAGAAAATCGAAAACTAAATGGCAAAAAGAATGGCTCTCAGCAGGAAAGCAATTGACTCATTTAAATTTGGTTCAAAAACTCTCGCTCGAGCCTACTGCTTGACGAAATTACTTATGAATGGATGAGATAACATACAATAAGTTGCTCCAAATGGTCACATCTATGATCAAGAGAAAGGATACGAATATGAGATAAGCCATAGCCCCTCACGAGAGATTGACTGCTTCTCTTCGGTATTTGGAGGTATCTGAAAACAGGCTCGGCGATGTCTCACAGACGGCGAGGCCCAGCCTTCGCTCGTGTTTTGGACGCTAGGGTGAAATTTTAAATTTTGAAAATTGGTTCGGATGTCTACCGTGACTTGCGAATCTAAATCCCAGCTAAAAAAATAGAATTGATTAAGATTAATCTTAACAGTAGGATTGTTGATCAAAAAATATGTCCTAGTCTTTAAATGATGATACAGTCGACTGTAGTAAGCTCTGTATTGCGATGACAAATGTATCGTAAATTCTTCGGCATTCCAATCCTAGAACTTGAAACTCTTGAACATTTGACTTTATATCGTAGCATGATATATGAAGTTAAGATAAAGAAATGCCGGTGCTTAAGGATAGTGATGCGATTATATGAGGACACAAGCGTTCTCACTCTAGCCTCTCACTATCAACTCCTAGTCTCACCTCCACGTTAGTGACTGGTGGGTGCCTAGTACCTCGACTGGAGATGGGGTATTAAACCCCTGTGGAAGGTCGTTGTTGGCAGCAAACGAGAGAGAAGGGAGGAGTGTCCTCTCACTAAGGCACTCACTCTCAGGCGGCAGCGGAGGAATTCCCTAGATGGAGTCAACGGTGGCGCCTACAGCTCCAGTTTGATCGAACTGATAGTGAAATCCCTATATGAGCTGCTTCGACATATTTGAACACCAGGTCTATAGGGATTTCCAATACTGAGCCAGGGTATTGGTGGCGGAGGAGCCCTCAATGGGTCAACGGCAGCGCTCATACCCCAAACTGGTTTACTGACATCGGTATTTTTTTTCCGGCCCGCTGTCCTAGGGTCAAAACAAGGGCCTGGCCCTCCAGGTTGGGGGTTGTGCTTTGGGTTAACGACCCATCCACGGAAAAAAGACTATGTGACGAAGCAACCAATAGCCTCGGAAAGGACTGATATTATTGCTGACGACCATGATAAACGAAAAAAGGACAACGACGTTCGTACCTGCACCTGGAATGTGAGCTCCTCGACAAAACCTATGAGCGACTACCAAAGTACGATGTTAAAATCGTGCTGGGAGATTTTAACGCAAAGGTTGGAAGAGAAGACATCTTTAGCAGTACTGTCGGAAAATATAGGCTACACGACAACACGTTCGGTAACGGTCTTAGGCTAATTGACTTCGCTACGGAACGAAATGCCACTATAGCCAGCACACGGTTTCCTCACCTCATATCCACAAGGGGACATGGCGGTCTCCAGATCAACGAACAAGCAAAAAAATTGATTACATTGCGATAGACAAGAGGCACGCATCCAGTATTTTTGGGATGTCCGAACATTCCGAGGGGCTAACATCGACTCGGACCACTACCTTGTTGTAGCCAAGGTAAGGATGCGGATATCCACCATTCCACAAAAAAACAGAAATACTGTGAAAAATTTTAATGTCGAAAGACTGCAATCGCGTGTCCCTTAACCTCTCGACTCACAAAATACCACCACCAGCATCTAATGTCGAAGAACAATGGCCATTAGATCAGTCGCAACTGATGTGCTAGGTTTCTCGCGGCCACCAGCAAGAAACCCCTTGATGAGGAATGCCGACAGATGCTCGCAGCCAAGAACGAGGCCTACAAGGCTAAGCTGCAGGTGAAGACGAGAGCTGCCATTGAGCTTTATAGGCAAAGAAGAAGGGAAGAACATCGGCTTTTCAGAAAGAAGAAAAAAGAGCAAGAAAAGCGGGCGATCGAGGATATAGAGAGGTGCCACTCCAGGAACGATGTTCGCAAGTTTTACCAAAGTGTAAAACGTCAAAGCCACGGATACAAGGCTCGAACAGAATCCTGTCGAGATGAACAAGGAAATATCGTAGTTGAGACACAGTCGATGCTAAGGATATGGAGTAACCACTTCTGCAGCCTGTTAAACGGCGATGATGAACAACATTCCCCTGTCAGGCAGAACGAACCATTTAATATTGGCAACGACAGCGAAAACTGCCAACCACTCGACTAAAGTGAAGTGAGGATAGCTATATCTAAACTCAAGCTTAATAAGTGTAGCATTTAAGGAAATCCACATGCATTCTGCGTGCACCTTTAATTCTGTTACACTTCCTTAGTTTCCTTAAGTTGGTAGTATATTATTTGGTAGTATATTATATAAGACATATTTTTGTAGAGAAGACCTCTCTTGGCTTCAGATATTGTAAGAAGGTGGACGTGTCCCCAAAAATAAAGTTAAGTTATTGAATCACAAATATCTTTTATTGTGTCGGTTAAATTGTTCGCCGGCACAAATTGGTGACCCCGACGTGGCTAGTAAAGCCGCATACATTTCAACAAACCCACAATTTTCCACACACACACATCATCACAACGCATTACAAAGCGTGGTTTTACAAAAAAAAAAAAATAAAAAGCAGTACCAGTGGAGCCACGAGCCACAATCAAAAAAAAAAAAAAAAAAGCCAAAAACAATTATTACGAAGAGCTTCTGACAACAACAACTCCACCAACAAACCAGTTATATCAATTTTTCGTTGCCGCTCATCATTATCAACTCAGCTGAAGATCATCGCATTTTACATCACACGATCCACATTGCATGTCTCGTCTCAACAAATCTGCAGTTTTATATGCTAAGTGCAGTGAGTTACTATATCTTGATGAAGTATTCATCTTAAAAATTTATTATATACTACTTATATTATCTTTATTAAGATGCGAATTTAAATTACGTTTTATATACTTCACACATATATACACATATATACATATATATATATATATATATTCATTTTTTTTTATCTTTTCTCATTGTTGTATTTTAAAGTGAATTTTATTTTTCTATATATGTATGTACCTTTTTTTTTTATCATTGAATGCATTTATTTATACCTTTTAATACGGATCGATTTACTACTTTCACATTATTATTATTTTTTTTTTTTTGGTTTGCTCAAATTTAACGACTAGTTGACTTCGGTGCCTATATTTAATCTTTTCCTTTTTTTTCAACGCGTAATTTATTTATACAATACGACGGGAAAAATACTATCAGGTTTTCCTTGCATTGCTTTTAATTATTTCATGAGTTTTACTCAAAAAAGTGAATTTTTGTTTTGAGTTTAGTTTTTTTTTTGAAAAAATGCTTGAAGACACGTCGAATAATGACGATTCACAACAAATGCAGGATGAAACGAAATCACAGACAGCCGCAAGCAGGCCTGTTGATTCCCAGTTGTCTTCACGTAACGCTCAATCGTCATCGAGCGGTACTCAAGCACTGCAAAACGAGGAAAACTTTCAACAAGCCTCACTTATATCAATCAAAATTCCTCCTTTCTGGAATAATAGACCCGATTTATGGTTCCTTCAGATAGAATCCCAATTCCGACTCAAAAATATCACTTCAGCTAACACAAAGTATGACTATTTAGTTGCTTCACTCAATAGTCAGACGATGGAAACTGTTGCTGATGTGTTAATTTCTCCACCATCGCAAGACAAGTATAACAATCTAAAAAAGGTTTTGTTAGAGAGAAATAGACACAGTGAAGAGCGACGTTTAGATGCTCTTTTAAATAAAATAGAGCTAGGGGATCAAAAACCTTCGGAGCTCTATCGTAGCATGGAAAATCTTGCGAATGGAAACAATTTAGTAAACCCTTCGTTATTGATGAAGCTTTGGTTTAATAAATTAACACCCTCCGTGCGAGTTTGCCTAATGGCCGTAGAAAAATCACAAAGTCCCGAAGAACTTTTTAATCTCGCGGATAGATTGCACGATTCATCACAATCAAATTCAGTAAGCAAATTTCAAATTGCACAAGTAAACACAAGCGATCGTTCTCAAAACGCGGATGAAGACATTCTTAAAACACTAGTTCTTCGCATTGAACGGCTAGAAATGCAAAAGTCTGCACACAAACAGTATCAGCGTTCATCGCGAAATTTTTCACGAGGCAGATCTGCGTCTAGATTTAGGTCGCATAGTCGAAAAGACAATGCTGATCAGATTTGCTGGTATCACCGAAAATATGGCAATGAAGCTAAAAAATGCACACAGCCATGTCAATTCCAAAATTCCACAAACCCTCACACAGCTTCAAAAAACTAATATGTCCGACCTCGAATGCGGCGTCGAGTAAGACAAATATATCACGCCGCCTATTTATTCGAGATAAAAAATCTAATTTGAGATTTTTAATCGATACAGGGGCAGAGATTTCTATCATTCCACGAAAACTGTGCCCTTATCTCAACCAGCCAAACGAGTTCATTCTTTTAACCGCTAATGGTGGAACAATTCGTACGTATGGTTTAAAGCGAATTACGGTCGATTTTAACTTAAGGCGTGATTTTGATTTTTCATTCATCGTAGCTGAAATAGATCACCCCATCATTGGTGCCGATTTTTTGCACAAATTTAATTTAATAGTTGACCTAAGAGAACAAAAAATGATTGATAAAGGAACAAATCTCGAAGTCAGCTGTATTTCTAAATCAACTGGTTTTTTAAGTCCAAAACTATATTCAATTCTGACCGAATATGGAAGAATTCTCGACGAATTTCCAGAATTAAAAGCGCCCCCAGACTTTACCCAGCCAGTTAAACATAATGTGGTACATCGCATACAAACGAATGGTACCCTTCCAACGGCACGCGCTAGAAGGCTCAATCCGCAGAAATTAGCACTCGCCAAACAGGTTTTCCAACAAATGGTAAGACTAGGTATTTGTCGTATTTCAAACTCTCCTGTAGCTTCTCCCCTTCACCTAGTCCCAAAAAAGGACTCCTTTGACTGGAGACCTTGTGGTGACTACAGGCAATTGAACGCAGCGACTGTACCAGACAAATACCCCTTACCTAATATCCAAGATTGTGCGTCTAATCTTCACGGGTGCAAGATTTTTTCAAAAATCGATCTCATACGAGCCTACCATCAAATCCCGGTAGCCCCAGAAGATATTCACAAAACTGCAGTCGTAACTCCTTTCGGACTCTTTGAGTTTTTGAGAATGCCTTTTGGGGTAAAGAATGGCGCGCAATCTTTTCAACGTTTCATATACGAAATAGTGGGAGATTTGCCCTTTCTCTTTGTGTATGTTGACGACATACTCATAGCAAGCAAGTCCTCCAACGAACACAAGGAACACCTCCGAGAAGTTTTCAGAAGACTTAATAAACATGGGCTTAACGTCAACACATCCAAATGTGTATTAGGCGTTACCACACTAGATTTTTTAGGTTATACAATAACCGAAAACGGTTTAATAGCATCTGCAAATAGAGTCAAGGCGATAAAGGAAATACCACAACCAGGTTCAATCAAACAGTTACAACGTTTTCTGGGAATGGCCAATTTTTACAATCGTTTTTTACCAAGAATTGCTATTAAAGCAAAACCTTTATACGAACTTCTGCAAAAGGTTAAAACCAAAAATAAATTAAAAGAAGTTTTTAAATGGACGGACGAATGTGAAAAATCGTTTAACTCGATTAAAAACGATCTTAGCAAAACAACAATGCTGTTCCATCCAAACCCAGAAGCTGAAATAAGCATCATGGTAGACGCTTCCAGTGACGCAATTGGAGGTGTTCTGCAACAGCAAAGCAAAAATGGTTGGGAGCCTTTGGGTTTCTTTTCAACCCGTTTAAAGCCTCCCGAAAAGAAATACTCAACTTTTGATAGAGAACTTTTGGCTATTTTCAAAACAATTAAACATTTTCGTTTTTACGTGGAAGGTAGACAATTCACCGTCTTTACTGACCACAAGCCGCTTACAAAAGCAATCTGTTCAAAAACAGATAAGTCTCCTCGTCAAACTCACCAGCTCGAATATATTGCAGAATTTACAACAGACATACGTTACATTAAAGGTTTACAAAACATAGTAGCTGACTCCTTGTCAAGGTCGCATATCGACATGATCAATTTTAAACAGATTGACATTGCCAGTCTTATAAAGGAACAGCAACTCGACGAGGAAATGGATGTTTTGGTAAAAGACAACAATTCTGCAATAAAACTATCAAAAATACACATTCCAGTTGACGACGTGGACATATGGTGTGAAATATCTACTGGAACAAATCGCCCTTATGTACCTGAAATTTATAGGAGAACTGTTTTCGATAACCATCATTGCTTATCGCACCCAGGCGCTAAGGCCATGAGGAAAATTATTTCAACGAAATACTTCTGGCCAAAAATGAATGGTGATATAAACAGATGGACGCAAAGCTGTGTTTCGTGTCAGAAATCAAAAATTACCAGACACACGAAATCGAAACATGGTAATTTCGCAATACCGACTGGTAGATTTTTACACATACATATGGACCTAGTTGGCCCCCTTCCACCTTCACATGGTTACACATACCTACTAACCATTAAAGACCGTTTTACTTCTTGGCCTGAAGCAATTCCATTAAAAAGCATCAGCGCTAAAACTGTTGTCTCTGCTTTTATTCGTAATTGGGTTGCCAGGTTCGGCGTTCCTCAAACCATCACCACGGATCAAGGTACCCAATTCGAATCATCACTATTCAAAGAACTATCAGAAATCTTGGGTACCAAGAGAATCCGAACTAGCACATATCACCCGCAAGCTAATGGGTTAGTAGAGAGATTTCACAGACAATTGAAAGAAGCTCTTAGATCTTACGATGAAAAAAACAATTGGTTCTCGAACTTACCTTGGACATTACTAGGAATTCGATCAACAATTATTGATGATCTTAATATTACTCCAGCTCAATTATTATATGGCCAAAATTTAAGGCTACCAGCTGAACTGGTGGAACCAAGACCGCAAGATTCACTATTGAGTTCTTCAACAGCACAAGAAATAACGAAAGCAATTGCTCAGGTTCGACCAGTTTCGAAAAGAATAAGAGAACAGAAATACATTTTTGTTCCAAAGGCATTAGACTCTTGCGACTACGTTTTTGTAAGGGAGGAAGGGATTAAAGGCAGTTTAAATCAGCCATACAACGGCCCGTTCGAAGTAAGCGAAAAACATGAAAAAACATTTTCAATTATTATTAACGGAAAAAAGCAAACGATATCTATCGATAGACTCAAACCTGCATTCCTTAGCCAAAATAAAGTGATAACTCGATCAATATTAAAACCAAAAGTAACATTTAATATCTAAATATATTCTTTGTGTGTTATACACATATGTACCTACATAAGGAAAAGATTTATATTTTTTTTTTTACAATAATAATTAAACAATTAAGAAGAAATGAAGTTAATTGTACAATGAAATAATTATGTAATTTGTTTTGTTTTATACTTAAATTAATTATTATGTTTTTGCTGAATTTATTATTTGAGTTTTAACATGTACTAAATCATTATTTAGTTAAAAATATGAATTGTAAACATTTTTTTTTAAGGAGGAGAGTGATGTAGCATTTAAGGAAATCCACATGCATTCTGCGTGCACCTTTAATTCTATTACACTTCCTTAGTTTCCTTAAGTTGGTAGTATATTATTTGGTAGTATATTATATAAGACATATTTTTGTAGAGAAGACCTCTCTTGGCTTCAGATATTGTAAGAAGGTGGACGTGTCCCCAAAAATAAAGTTAAGTTATTGAATCACAAATATCTTTTATTGTGTCGGTTAAATTGTTCGCCGGCACAATAAGGCCGCCGGAAATGACGGCCTTCCCGCTGAGCTTTATAAAGCTGGCGGATATGATTTGGTAAGCAACATCCACCAACTCATAAGCCAAATCTGGTGAGTTGAAAGCATGCCTTAAGAATGGAACCTCAGCATCGTTTGCCCGATTCACAAAAAAGGAGACCCTCTGAACTGCGCCAACTACAGCGGCATAAGTCTCCTCAACATCGCCTACAAGACCCTATCTGCCGTAATATGTGAACGCTTGAAACCGTTTACCAACAACCTGATCGGCCCTTATCAGTGTGGTTTTAGGCCAGGAAAGTCCACAATCGATTAAATTTTCACACTTCGACAAAAAAAAAAAAATTTTTTTGCGCAACAGGCTCGTTAGTACCCAGGGCCTAGCTTTCTCACAACCATTCATGTGTGCGTGTGTACTTCTTGCACGATGGCGGGACCTCCTGTTTTATGCCGACTCCGAACGGCTAAGTTGAGATAAGCTGTTCTTGACAATTGATACTACTCGGACGATTTGTCAGATCATCACGAGAGGAGGGCCAGTGAAAAATCATTTAGGTGTTGCTACGGCTGGGAATCGAACCCAGACCTTCTGCGCGGCAGTTCATCGCACTAACCATCGCGCCACTGAGCCCTGGACAGATCCTGGAAAAAAACCAAGAAGTCCAAATCGATACCCACTACCTTTTTTATCGATTTCAAAGCCGAATACGACAGCATTTATAGAGACGAACTATACAGAGCCATGTCTAGTTTTGGTATACCGTCCAAACTCGTCTGTTTGTGTAGGATGACGATGGAGAATTCTCGCTGCACCATCAGGGTCGGAAACGACCTCACCGACACATTCGATACCAAAAAAGGATTTAGGCAAGGCGATGCGCTGTCATGTGACTTTTTCGGGAGTTTTGCACAATCCTCTCATTGTGCAAAACTCCCGAGCCAACACCAGAGACACAATTTTCCAAAAATCGGTGCAACTACTAGCATACGCTGACGATATTGACATCATTGGTAGGACTCAACGTGATGTCATAGCCACGTTTGCTAGTATAAGGAAGGAAGCGGCAAAAATGGGTTTAGCAGTAAATGAGGGTAAGACAAAGTATATGCTGTCAACATGAAAGGACACACAACATCGACGAATTGGACAGAACGTCACCATTGACAGATATTACTTTGAGGTAGTACGGGACTTTGTCTATCTCGGCTCCGCTATTAACTCTGACAACAACATCTCGTCAGAGGTCAACAACATCTCGTCGAGGTCAGGAAGACCTCGTCTTAAGTGGCGCGCACAAGAAGAAACCGACCTCAACCAACTTGGAGTGCGCAATTTTTTGTTTGTGACAGACGATTAGCGCCTCTGCGCTTTAGTAATAATTAGTGCGTGTAAGCAGTCATATTTGACTTATTGAAGTGAGTACCTGTTAATTTTGACCTATTTCCAGTTAAAGTGAATAATTATGGGAAAGCAAAACCCTTAAATGAATTCGAAGAGGTCAAAATAGGGGCTTATAGTGAATGTGGCCTTTCAATTCATAAAATATCAAGACAATTTAGCCGGAGCCATAAAGTTTTTTCCTCATTCCTAAGAAATGAGCATAACTATGGAAAGATTATGATTATGGGTATCTTCTGTGGTCACACCAGCTGACAAGCGAATTATTTTAAAGCACGAATCTAATTCGCGTGACTCTGCCGCCAAAATTAAGGAAAAAACTGGTGTAAAAGCGTGCGTACGGACTGTGCAAAGAATTATTTCTAATGCTAAACATTTAAAACGTCAAAGAATTAAGAAAAAAACACCACTTCACCAGCTTCGGAAGAAGCAACGGCTCGATTTCTGCCGAGCAAATATGACCTGTCCCAAGGAGTGGCAGCGTGTAGTCTTTTCAGACGAAAAGAAATTTAATTTGGAGGGTCCAGATGGCAATGCTTACTTCCATGATCTTCGAAAGGAAGAGCATACATTAGATCGACTGCACAGCCGTGCTGGTGATGTCATGGTATGGGGAGCTATAAAATACTATGGAACCATTGAATTGCAGTTTCTTACTTGCGTATGAATGCCGTAACATACAATTTCCTGCAATCAAGGATATTTTTGGGTTCTTGCCCCTATCCACACTTCTAGGCTTTTAACGGCTCAGTTATAGCTATCATTGAACAACTTCATTGGAACAAAAAACATGATGGAATTGAAATTTTTCCCCTATAGATACCTATAGGATTAATTGGAAAATTCCGTTTCATTTCGGTGGAACGACAAACATTAATTCATAGAAATAACTCTTGATCAGTGAAAAATAAAAAGTGATTTTCTGCGATAACTAGAATTAAAAATTAAAATATTTTTGGATAATCATGTTCTAAAATTCATAAGCTTTGTTTTGACACCAACTCGCCAATGATTGAATTTATAAAAAAACCGCAAGAAGTAAAAGAAAATTTCCAATGATAGCTATAACTAGGCCCTAAAGTCTTGGATTGAGCACCAAATAGTCCCTTTACTGACCTGGCCGACATACTCGCCCGACCTTGACATTATAGAAACTGTTTTAGGATGGTTAGCACGTAAGGTTTACGAGTCTTTTTTTTTCGTGGGCTGGTGGAAATCTTCATAGACACGATAAGCACGTGCCCAAAGTAGTGTGAGATTTTTACTCACTAAAACCACCACCCATTTTTATTTCTATTGCAACTAAGTATTCGACTTATCTAGCAATTTTTTTTACCACGAGTATATAATATGTTTGGCAGGTAACTTTCCTTTGCGAGTTCCTGCTTTTCCGCAATTTATAGCGCGGTTTGTTATTATCGGGCCAAATCTAAGAGTTTAGTTCTTTGAAGACGCCGCTATATTTGTTTCGTCAAGAATTTGGAGGACTGTTGTGTTAACGTGTCCTAATAAACGTTTTTTATGTGTTCGTGCAAAATTGTTTGTTTCATCTTTAACCGCGGGAATACCCAGATCTCTGCGTAGATCTTGGTTCCTTACATACCACGGCGCATTGACGAATGATCTTAACATTTTGTTTTCAAAAGTTTGTAAAATGTTTAGATTCGTTTCACTGATACAACCCCATAGTTGTATACCATATGTCCAAACCGGTTTTAGCACTTGCTTGTATAATAGCAGCTCGTTATCAAGGTTAAGCTTCGAATATTTTCCGAACAACCAGTACAGTTCTCTGTATTTTTTCTTAAGTTCTTCACATTTCTTTTTTACATGCGACTTCCATTTTAATTTTGCATCGAGTGTCATACCGAGATATTTCGCTTCACTTGCAAACGGGACACGAACCGTATTTAGAAATACAGGAAAATTGTTTGTCCGTTTATACGAGTCTGGAAGGCAATACCCAACTGAATCGGAACTCATTGGAGGAATAAAAAGTGCCTGGGAGACTATTTCACTGGATTTTACAAAGAAGAAGAACGAAAAATATGCCTCCTTACCCAACAGGATGTACGAGGTCATAGTTAACCGTGGTGGAACAACACATTATTAATTCTTTTACTTATAAGTTATAAATTTATGGATTTAAAATAAAAAAAAAGTACTTTCCGAGTGTTCTGTGCCTGTTTTCTTATGTTTTTTGACATTTACAATTCGGGGTTTTAATCAAATGTCGTAAAAAGGAGGTAGATTTCTGATGTTGAATTCGTTGAAATTCTTTTGAAATGTAATTTATTAAGTTAGTACCGTAACTAAAATTGCATTTCACTTATAATATCATTTGAAAATTCATTTGAAATGCTTTATCTGATTGGGTGATATTAAACTCCATAGACAAGAAGCATAGGGGCGCTAATCGGTTGTCGAGCAGTGTACATGTGCACACACACGATATACAAATAACACTACGTCAACGATAATCACTTTAAATGTTACGGAATGAGTATCCAGGAATTCATGTAATAAAAATAAAAAATTAATAAAAAAAGTAATAACAATCAAACAACCCACCCTTCAATACCCAGCAGAAATGACACTTTCAATAAAGTGCAACCAACATTGAAATACAAAAAACTCTCCACCTCGCAGCTCAACCAACAAACACCACCCGTCATCTCTTTCGCACCAATCAAACATCAACCAAAAAACTTCATCGGTGCAAGCGAGACCAATCGATACCATTTGCAAAAGCAGAAACTACCAATTCCAACTGAAACAGCAGCAAAATCAGTAGGCAGACCAAATGGCAAAATTTCCTCTGGCTATTTTCCGATAATTTTATTTTAACATTTTCGCCGTAAAGTAATCGCTATTTATATGAAAAAATATTTGAAAAAAGTTTATTTATTTATTTACTTAAAGTGCTAGCAGTCGGCGTCTGTCTCAGCACACATTATCGCCGGTGTTTTCTCGCGTAGCCTTCAACGTCGTCCCAACAAGAAAAACGAAAAAAAAAAATGCTGCGGCGATACTTTTGATGAGAGAGACTCGGGAGTCTTGTGCGACTTTGTAAGGTTTTTTTAATTTTTTTTTTCATTCTCTTTTCTTATTTATTTTTAGTTCTTTTTATCTGCCGTCATTATCCACGGTATCAAATTTATTTATTACAAATTATTCGCTTATAAGAAAAAACAAAAACCTGAAACATAAAGAAGCCTCGGACGCCAATTGGAAAATCCTTGGCCGAGGTGGTGGTGTTGGTGGTGCAACGCGCTGCAAGAAGCAAGACGATAAAATAGAGAGCAGAAAAGTGCAAAAGTGTTACTAATAGATAAATTGATTTTTCCTGCAACAGCACCCATTGGCTCGAGGATTTCCAAAAGTAAATTCAAATTGGTTTATCTCTAGCTCTTGCGGTAGACTGCGAATGCAGCTCATTGCACTGCAGGACAACGAAAAACACTTTATTTCGCTTTTTTCCAATTCGAATTGCCAATGACACACAACGATAGTGAATTGTGTGTGGGATTGAGTGGGAAAAACGGTCGTCTTTTCGCCTTTAAAGGTGTTTCCAGTGATATTTCCATTTCCGGCCATCGGCATACAAAAATAAAACATTTTTCCCTCTGCCATATCAGTTTTTTGCCTCTTGTTGTATTTTTTTTTTGTGAGGTACTTCTGTTTGTCGCCTCTTGCTTTGGCTCGCATATGATTCATAGTTTAGATAAACGAACGAAAAAAAAAAAACGAAGTGTGTGTGTGCGGTACGAGGAAGTGAGAATGATTCCATTCGAATATGAAAGACAATCGTAATCGCATTTGGTCGCATAGTCATATGTGACCAACCTAGTTTGCAGAAAATCCTTTTTTTTCTTTCTTTTACTAAATTATTTGTAAACATGATCATCATATAGTGGATCGAGTGTGTGTACACCGCAAACGATGAGGTAGCGTACAATCTAGAAGAAGAAAAAAATACCATCGCGGAATATGGGGTGCGGATCTTAGAGGGAGTGTTGCATTTTAAGGTTATTTTACGATTGTTGTCTTATCTTGTTGGGCTTACTGACTCGTAGGAACGTTCGAATTATGTATAAATATTTGGATTAGTGGTGTAGACATGTGTTGATATCAGTGTTATCCAATCAAACAGCAGTGAAATCAATTTGGATTCGACTTGGGAGAATAGAGTTTCGGACATGCTTCACACTTCAATGAAGACTTTCACACTGACGTTTGCCTCCTTACCTTATCATGAGGGTCTTATGAGTGAAACATGCAAAGTGTTGTTGTATTGCAGATCTTCACAGAAATCAACGACCTCAAAGTCAATGGACAGGTTTGTGTGGTTGGTTGTGCAACTGTTACAGAGGGATCTAGGGAAGTGAATTGGAAGTACATAGGTATACTAAAGTTTATTGTTATTCTGTTAGAAAAACCAATCGTGTTTCGTATTCAAAGAAGATAACATAATATATCCATCTTCCACCCTCTTTAGTCATGGACAGGTTGCTTCTAGCCATTCAGTCCAAGCGCCCTGTTTCCCGCAATCGCTTCATCCATAAACCTAAAGTTCGGTCTTTCATATTTTCTCGAACCTGAATTTTGGAAGTCGCAGAAACTCTTCTCTGGATTAATACTATTCATTCGCCTAATGTGGACGAGCAAATGTAGTCGAGGTGCTTTTACTTTATTCACTACATCCACATCTTGGGACAGGTAATAAATCACCAAGATCATCTCCTCCAATTAGCTTTTCTTACCTACATAAGTGGCGCTGCAGACCGGAGTGAACCTGGGCCTCAACCAATATGCCTCTCCAATTAGCCGGGTTCTTAGCTTACTGCAGCCAGATGCGCAATTCAAGTTGGTTAAGGTCGTTTTCTTCTTGAGCTCGCCACTTAAGTCGAGGTATTCCCCTACTGCGTCCGACGTCTTGTTGGGAATTAAAAACTCTGCGAATGTTGGTGTCCATTCGCTCTACATGCCCCAGCCATCTTAGACGTCCATATCGATTTTTATTTTTTTGACAAGGACCATGTCGCTGTATAGTTCGTCGTTGAATCTTCGTCTCCATACCCCGCCAATGCAACCGGGAACGAACAATTTTTCTCTCAAAACGATCAAGGATTTCTTCATCCACTTTTGATACGGTCCATGCTTCAGCGGCCTAGAGCAGGGCTGGTATGATCAGTGTTTGTATAGGATCTTCTTAGTAGAAAGAGTGAAGGCTTTACTACTGAATTGCCTTCATAGCCCGAAGAAACAGCGGTTGGCAAGAGTAGTTTTTCCTTTGATTTCTGACGAGATGCTGTTGTCAGAGTTAATAGCGGAACCGAGGTAGACAAAGTCCCGAACGTGACGTTTTGTCCAATTTGTCGATGTTGTGTGTCCATTCTTGTTGATAGCATATTTTTAGTCTTACCCTCATAGTCTTAAACCGTTTTTTTGCCGCTTCCCTCTCTATACTAACAAACGTGGCTATGACATCCCGTTGAGTCCGACCAATAATGTCAATATCGTCGGCGTATGCTAGTAGTTGCATCGATTTATGAAAGATTGTGCCTCTGCAGTTGGCTCGGGAGTTTTGCACAATCCTCTCAAGAATGATGCTAAAGAAGTCACATGACTGCATTGACTTGCCTGAATCCTTATTTTGGTATCGAATGTTTCAATATACCAAATCCAGACATGGCTCTGTATAGTTCGTCTCACTAAATGCTGTCGTATGCGGCTTTAAAATCGATAAATAGGTGGTGGGTATCGATTTGGACATCTTGTTTTTTTTTCCAGGATCTGCCGAAGTGTGAAAATTTGATCGGTTGTGGACTTACCTGGCCTAAAACCTCACTGATAAGGGCCGATCAGATGTTGGTAAACGGTTTCAGGCATTCACATATTACGGCAGATAGGATCTTGTAGGCGATGTGGAGGAGACTGATCGGGCAAACGATGCTGAGGTTCCATTCTTCAGGCATACTTTCATCCGACCAGATTTTGCTTATGTGTTGATGGATGTTGCATACCAAGTCAACTCCGCCAGCTTTATAGAGCTCAGCGGGAAGGCCGTCATTTCCAGGAGACTTCTTGAGGTTGAGCTATCCTCACTTCATTTGTGGTTGGCAGTTTTCGCTGTTCTGCCTGACAGTGGAATGTTATTCGTCATCGCCGTTTGACAGTCTGAAGAAGTGGTTCTTCCATATCCTCAGCATCGACTGTGTCTCAACTGTTCACGTCTTTTATCCCTGGCTTTGACGTTTTACACTTTGGTAAAACTTGCGAAGATCCTTTCTGGAGTGGGGCCTCTCCACATCCTCGATAGCAGGCTCTTCTTGTTTGTTTTTCTTCTTTCTGCATTGCCGGTGTTCTTCCCTTCTTCTTTACCTATAGATCTCAATGGCTGTGGGCATCTGTCGGCATTGCTCGTCAAACCAAGGTTTCCTTGCTGGTGGGTGCGAGAAATATAGCACATCAAGTGCGTCTGATTTAACGGCTCGTTGCAATTTTTTCGACAATCGATACTGGTAATATGGTGTTAATCGATATTTAAGGGATACGCGTTCCATGAAGGCATTGGCGGTCTCTAGCGATTACAGTCTGATTTGCTGTAGCGTGGTGGATATCCGCATTCTTACCATGGCTGCATTAAGGTAGTGGTCCGAGTCGATGTTGGCCCCTCGCAATGTTCTTGTCTATCGCATCATCAATTTGATTGCCCGTTCGTTGATATAAAGACCGACATGTCCCCTTATTTATGTCGAGGTTGGGAGACCGTGCGCTGGCTATAGTCGCATTTTGTTCCTCAGCGAAGTCAATTGGCCGAAGTCCGTTGCCAGACGTGTTGTCATATAGTCTGTGTGTTCCGACAGTACTGCTAAAGATGTCTTCTCTTCCTACCTTTGCGCAATATAATCTCCCAGCACGATTTTAACATCGTACTTCGGTAGTCGCTCATAAGTTTTGTCAAGGAACTCGTAGAAGCAGTCTTTCACTATTTCATCTTTTTCCTCAGTCTTATGTTTGGTCTTGAAAGCATAAACCTTCTTTCCTAGGTCTGGCACTTGTTACAAATCCACATAGGAATAGTTGCTGATAGTTGTTGCTATCTATAACACGGCCCGTAGTAGATGTCACAGTTCTTCATTCTCTCTTTGCCCGGCCCATCCCATCGTATTTCCAAGTTTGCAGAAATGTCTGCTTTAAAGCGGCTTAAGGCTCCCGCTAGTTGTTTGGCTGCACCTCTCCTGTTTAATGTTATCACATTCCAGGAGCATTTACTAACTTTGTTGTCCGTTTTTGTTTAGCATGGTCGACAACAATGAAATCAGTCCTTTTCGAGGCTCTTCGTTGGTTGGTTACAACATTTTTTCCATGGGTGGATAGTTTTCCTAGAGCCCAACCCCAACCTTGGAGGTCATCTCCAATTTATAACATATCGGGGCCATCAGTATCCAATACGGTTTTGAGCGCTGCCGTTAGTCTTTCGACTCATCCGCCACCATCTCTGCTTAAGGGGCCTGACATACCCTTGAGATTCCAAGAAGTCTTGTTGTCCGAATGTGTCGGAGTAGCTCAAATAGGTTGTTTTCTTTGTCCATACTAATTGGAACTTTAGACGCCATCGTTGATTCCATCTTGGGAATTCTTCCGCTGCTGTCTTGGTAGTTTTTTTTTTCGAATAGGGACCTTACCCCTAGCTAGTTTTGGTCCACGAGTGGTATTTTATTTCCCACTTAACCCGCATATCTACATATGATTCCTCACACGATCTATGGGAAACTAGCAACTCCACACGGAACATTAGTTTCATTGTAAATTCGCATTAAGAATTCCACTCCATAGTTTTTGAACTGAGTGGTATACCATTTATCTATGTATTTAGAAGCACTGCTTCGAGTTCATTAAGGGTCACACCAGTGCCCAGTGGAAACTCGATCTCATTTACTTGGTTCATGTGCTAATATCTCCTTAGTCTCACTGACACTTTTTTGTTTTACTGAGCCCATAGTCATCACCTCGACTCCCTTCAATCGATTTTGATAAGAAGCATCACGCTTCTTCTTGGCCGAAAAGACAGGCGCACGTCATGTTGAAGCCTGAAGTTTACAGCCTCTGTAGAGAATATACAGCTTTTGTAGAGTATCGCAAGGGCTCACAAAATATAGAAAATAAAATTATCCACGCTTTTCCTAATAGCAAAGAGGTATATATCTATAGAGTACGCATCACAGCTAAAAATGTTGATGCTGTTTCAGACGCGGGCGGTAAGTGAGAATGGGAATTTTCGTCGTTCGCATGCATCTGCTATGCTGGCATGGCAATGTGCACACTAGGGTATCAATATCAGTACCCCACATAGTAAATTTTCGTTGTATGAGATGCGCACTCTATGTAGTTCTATACTCTTTGCTAATAGTAAATGAATGCTCATTTTATTTTTAGAAACAAATTCAATTTTCCATTAATTTCTGAATTTCTTAAATTTTCAGACTTTTTGATCTGCCATCAGAAAGAGAAAGTATTACAAATCATTAGTTACCGAATCAGAGCTTACGCTAATTTGCATTCATCTGCAAGAGAAAAACCAACGTCAAAACACCAACAACAACAATGTCCAGCGAAGAAGATAAACCTCCTGCACCGCCAGTGCGATTGACCAGCAATCGAGGCGACCGAAGTGGAGTTGATGGACCACCAGTCGACATGCGCCCCTTGCCAAAAGGTAAGTTTTCCATTTTTGTTGTGCGTTCTCGTGTGTGTTTATAAAATATTGACAATGGCATTGGTATGTGAAATGCCGAGCCTTGTCCTTATTTTATGATTAACTCGCAGTCATCCCAAGTTTCACACGGAATTAGTGTCCTTTTCTCTACATCCCGCAGAACCTGACGATCCGGATCGCAAGAAGAAGACCCTGAAGAACAAAATCAAAGGATCCAAACCATCACACACCGACTCTAAGCCGAATATATCATATCCGACGAATTTTGAGCACACCGTGCATGTGGGATTCGATGCGGTTACCGGAGAATTCACGGTAAGTGGATAGTTGTGGTGGGCTCCTCCCAACCCTCATCGGTGTAGCTATGTTGTACAAATTTCGAGCCTAAAAACATGTCTCAAACGGGTATTACTTTGTAAAGTTCACTTTTTTTTTTCTTCTTTATATCGATATACAACAGAAGATACTTTGTTTTTGTAGCGTTCTTTGCTCTAAAGTTCTTTGGCTTATTTTTCTAACCACTTGTTTATAATTTTTGTGTCATAAACATGAGTAAAATTCCAAATTTAATGGAGGAACATTCATTTGTACGATACACTCGACAGACACACTGAAACATTTAATTGCTTGCTGCGAATGTTTGTCCATTAGTACAACAAAACGAATCTCATTACACAACTAGAGTATTGTTACATATCTTCACCCCCTTACGTTGTTCTATTCTTCTATGCGTTGCTTACATTTAAATTCTTAAAAAAAAAAAAAAACTTTTTCAAAACAACAGACTCTCACTGGGTCTTGTTTTCGAAATCGCCGTTTCTTTGGTTTCCTTATTTTTGTTGTCGTTTTATTTTTTGTTTCCTTTTATTGTTTCCTGAACCGAGCGGGGTGTTGTCATGTATATTTTTCTTTTCTTTTGTTTCAAGCTGCCAATGAGAGTAAGTATTGCTTATGAGAGTTTTGGTTTTGTTTATGATTTTGTTTTTTTTTTTTATTTTTTTTTAAGTTTTTGTGTTTATTTTCGTGAGACTTGCAATATTGTATAGTTTGCTAAACTAGAGATACACACACGCATTTGCTTATTATTTTCTTTGTTATTTTGAGTTCCAAAACAGTAGAGAGTAGCTTTTTGTGTATCAGAAATTCTTGGAAGACTACACCGAAATTGAAGGCGCAAAATGACAAAAAAAAGTAAAGAAAAGAAAAAAAAAGCTTTTAGACGAAAAAATTGTTTTGGTTTTAGTTAAATTTTTTGGAATAAAAATAAAAACATGTAATAGATTGCTAATGCAATTTGGAATCTGTATCTTGGCTGAGCTAATGAAAAACTTTGGTCTTCTTCTAGGGCATGCCAGAAGCATGGGCTCGATTGCTGATGAACTCGAACATCAGTAAGCAGGAGCAAAAGAAAAATCCTCAAGCGGTTTTGGACGTATTAAAGTGGTTTGACAATACAAGTAAACAACGGCCAAGCTCCAAGTACATGACCAATGCAACAACAACACATTCAGGTAATGTTTGGATTTATTTTTTGTTTATTCTTCTATCTGTATGTTTAGATTTAAGCATTGGTTGGGGGGTAATTCTTAATAACGGGTGATTCGATTGGAGGTACTTTTTGTCAATAGCCGTGTTTTGGTGAGACTTCGCTACCAAGTGAAGTCAGATTTCACACGGAGTATAATTACAACGAATGACTTGGTATTACTTTTTTATGTAAGGTAAGATTGAGTTGGGATGAACATTTCTCTAGCGCATCTCATAAAACGAAAATTTACTATGTGGGGTACTGATGTAAAGGGTGATCCATTTCGAGGTTCCCTACTTTTTTAAAGAAAAAAACACAGAAAATTCAAATTTAATGGAGAAAGTTTATTATCATTTGAAAGAACATTCTTTGGCATTTATTTTTTGAAGATTTTGTCTATCAAATGTTGGCCGTTGCTACGTCGCAGATGGTCCATCCGTTGAGTCCAATTTTCGATCACTCGTTCGAGCATTTCGACTGGTAACTGGCGAATGACACGCGTGATGTTTTCCTCCAAGGCCTGAATCGAAGCGGGTTTGTCGGCATAAGCTTTTGACTTTACATATCCCCACAGGAAAAAGTCTAACGGTGTGATATCACACGATCTTGGTGGCCAATCGACCGGCCCAAAACGTGAAATTATGTGCTCACCGAAATGTTCTCTCAATAAGTCCATTGATTGATGCGATGTGTGGGAAGTGGCGCCGTCTTGCTGAAACCAAATGTCGCCGAGATCACGAGCTTCAATTTCAGGCATCAAATAGTCGGTTATCATGGTCCGAGTTGCTGCGAACGGCGCCGAATCGACTCTCCACGGTCTTCGTGTACACTCTCAGCTACGGCCGCTATATTTTCTTCACAGCGTGCTGGACGTGGTCTATTCGGTCGAATATTATCCAATAATGAATGCTGGGTCTCAAAATGGGTGATGGTGTTGCGAATAGTACGCTCAGTAGGCCGATTATGTTGACCATAAGTTGAGCGAAGTGCACGAAACACATTCCTCACAGAACGTGAATCTTCATAATAAAGTTAAACGAAAATTCCCCTTCGCACTTACCGTCCGCGTCTGAAACGGCTACAACATTTTAGCTGTGGTGCGTAATCTATGTAGTTCTATACCCTTTGATCCTACACAACATCAGGGGACGCTGAAAACAAATTTTTGATTTTCAGAGTTTGGTACGACTTCCATTTCTTGTGTTTCGAGTGAAGAAAATAGACGGTCGACATCACGTTGACTCCTACTAATGATGTCAATATCGTCGGCGTATGCTGGTAGTTGTACGGATTTTTGGAAAATTCTGCCTCTGGTGTTGGCTCGGGAGTTTTGCACAATTCTCTCAAGAATGATGCTAAAGATGTCACATGACAGTGCATCGCCTTGCCTAAATCCTTTTTTGGTATCGAATGTGTCGGTGAGGTCGTTTCCGACCCTGATAGAGCAGCGAGAATTCTCCATCGTCATCCTACACAAACGGACGAGTTTGGGCGGTATACCAAAACTAGACATGGCTCTGTATCGTTCGTCTCTATAAATGCTGTCTAATGCGGCTTTGAAATCGATGAATAGGTGGTGGGTATCGATTTGGACTTCTTTGGTTTTTTCCAGGATCTGCCGAAGTGTGAAAATTTGATCGATTGTGGACTTTCCTGGCCTAAAACCACACTGATAAGGGCCGATCAGATTGTTGGTAAACGGTTTCAAGCGTTCACATATTACGGCAGATAGGTTCTTGTAAGCGATGTTGAGTAGACTTATGCCTCTGTAGTTGGCGCAGTTCAGAGGGTCTCCTTTTTTGTGGATCGGGCAAACGATGCTGAGGTTCCATTCTTCAGGCATGCTTTCAACCGACCAGATTTGGCTTATGAGTTGATGGATGTTGCTTACCAAGTCATCTCCGCCAGCTTTATAAAGCTCAGCGGGAAGGCCGTCATTTCCGGCGGCCTTATTAAGCTTGAGTTTAGATATTGCTATCCTCACTTCACTTAGGTCGGGTGGTTGGCAGTTTTCGCTGTCGTTGCCAATATTGAATGGTTCGTTCTGCCTGACAGCGGAATTTTGTTCGTCATCGCCGTTTAACAGTCTGCGGAATCATCAGGATTGTTCATCTCGACTGGATTCTGTTCGAGACTTATATCCTTGGCTTTGGCGTTTTACACTTTGGTAAAACTTTCGAATATCGTTCCTGGAGTCCATATCCTCGATAGCGCGCTTTTCTTGCCCTTTTTTCTTCCTTCTGAAAAGCTCAATGGCAGATCTCGTCTTCACCTGTAGCTTAGCCTTGTAGGCCTTGTTCTTGGCTGCGAGTATCCGTCGTCACTGTTCATTAAACCAAGAGTTTCTTTCTGGTGGGCCCGAGAAACCTAACACATCAGTTGCGACTGATCTAATGGCTTGTTGGCATCGTTGCCATTGCTCTTCGACATTAGATGCTGGTGGTATGGTGTGAATCGAGAGGTTAAGGGATACGCGTTGCGCGAAGGCCTTGGCGGTCTCTTTCGACATTAAATTTCACAGTATTTCTGGTTGTGGCGTGGTGGACATCCGCAACAAGGACGGTAGTGAATCCATCAGAATGATCGGACATTCAAAATACTGGATGCTTGCATCCTGTCTATCGCATAGTAATCAATTTGGTTGACCATGTCCCCTTATGGATATCGAGGTGTGCTGGCTATAGTGGCATTTCGTTACGTAGCGAACTCAATTAGCCTAAGTCAGTTGCCAGACAATAAAGATGTCTTCTCTTCCTACCTTTAAAATCTCCCAGCACGATTTTACATCGTACTTCGGGAGTCGCACACTGGTTTTGTCAAGGAGCTCGTAGAAGCAATCTTTAGCTGTATTATCTTTATCCTCCGTCGGAGCATGCGCGCATATAAGGCTTATGTTGGCGAATTTGGCCAGTCGCTATTTCTGCTCACTATAACAGGGTCCATAGAAGATGTCACAGTTATTCATACTCTTTATGCCAGGCCCATCCCATCGTATTTCCTGGATGGTAGTAATGTCTGCATTGTAGCAGTTTAGGGCTTCCGCTAGTTGTTCGCCTGATTAATGTTCTCACATTCCAGGTGCAGATACGAACGTAGTTGTTCTTTTTCCGTGCCATTCTGACCAGGGTGATAATAGTGTTGCTGTTTTTCGTCTTGTTATCAACACTCGCACTTATTGTTTAGCAAGTCAAATCCGGTTGGATGAGACCAGTACCCGATGACTAGCACATTTGATGTGTCAGAGTTACAACCACTGGGCATTGCCAGGTTATAGCCAATCAGAGTCTACTCTCGTTGTACAACAGCCAACCCAACTTTTGGTCATTTGTCAGAAATATAAAAAAATTGACCTCATCATCAGTTCCGACGCGTATTCATAATGACATTGCAGCTGCCAACTTTTTGGACAAAATGTATCGGCTTGCTGATTGTGCCCAGTCGCCTCCTGTATTTGAGAGCGTAGATAATTAGTCCTACTCATCAAAACGCTTTCCGAATATATGGAAAACTGCATTTGTTCAGCGCATCTTCTTCTCCCTCCATATACCGACCAATCCTGGAAACGCTGATAAATCGTCGGCTGCCTTTAATCATTCAAGCGAAACCATCAACTACAGCTATTACCCATGATGTTTTCCATGCTCGATATGTGTGTTCGAAGTCGCAAATCGATGTAAGAAATATTTCACTCCTTCTGATCTGGCTTAAGTTCAACGTACACGTCTATTCCGGTGCACCAAAAACAACATTGCACCTTCTATATAGGTCCTAGATAAGACTAAAACTCGTGCGAAAAATTCTTATAGGATACATTGGAGTAGCGAACTCATTTGTTTCGCTTCAACATTGTCGAAATAAATGAAAAAAAGACTGGGAAACACTGCAAATGATATATTTTCCTATGCTTTTGCTCTTGCGAATAAATAAAAGCGAAGGCGGTCGCAATTAAGGTATCGCTTTTGGTATGATCCGCTGAGCTTTTAAGAATAACCCCTCTGATGGAGTAAAGGAGTCTTCTCTGAGATTTTTAACTTGATAGCCATATCGAGGTATCCGCTCGGAAGAAAAATTTCCCCGATTTGTTCAAAATTTATCGCATTTGATCGTGCAGTAGCATCATGCGTTAAGACAACAATTGTTGACAGCTACGCGCTGAATTTGTCCGACGAAGAATTGCAGCGAAATCCATCGAACGAGGTTTTAAACTTCGTCAATATTATTCCTCAACGGATACCTCGGAAGCAAATTCTGTTCCGATTGGAACTGACATTCGTTTCGGAAATTCTTCCGAACGGATACTTCAATTGGAATGGATATCTTACGGATATTCACGCCCACAACTATATACAATTACAATACACTTTCGATTGATTGATTTTTATTTTCTAATACACATTCCCACTTACAGGATCCTCATTGAGTCGCGTAAGCAGTAGCAGTCCAAGCAGTACACCAACTGACTCCGAGATTCATGGTTCGAACAGTGGTGTTCTGATAGGTGTGGCGAACCTTAATATAGGTGGCGTTAGTGGAGGCACTCATTCAGTTCCTCTAAGTCAATCACATTCGTACAATGCATTCGCAACATCATCCCATAGTTCGACAAATGAGGATGATATTGTGTTACCAGCACCACCGCCGCCTATTGCTAGTCGGCCTGAACGAACAAAATCCATTTACACGAGGCCAATCGAAGATGGAGCGCTTCCAACCATACCTACACACCATAATATGGGCGCCCAACCACAATCGATACCAATTCTAACAAATGCAGTCCAACAGCAACAACAGCAGCCGCTACCGGTGGTACCCATACACCATCATCAGCCATCGACGAACACAACGAGTGTGACGACGACGACGCAACAGCAACAGCAGCTCAACGCGGCCACAATTAAGAGTCCAGCAAGCACTCTTGACAAGAATAAGAATAACGCAAGTAATAACCTTTATGATTCTACCACTACTACTAGTCCTAGTACTACCACTACCATAATAGCTTCTCCTACTACTAACAATGCTTCTTCAGATCCATCTACTACTAAAAATGTTGTCAATAGTAGTGCATCAACAATTACAATGCAATTTATAGATAATTCAACAACGACTAATCATGATTCTTCTACTTCCTCATTTTCCTCGTTCCCGTCGATCAACGAATCGATTATCCCGGCGGCATTTGCATCTTTATCTGTGATCGATTCTCCAATTTCAATGGTATCTACTGTGCAACCACCACCATCGCCATCCTCATTGACTGCTACCGCTGCGACGACAATTCAAACAACAACCACTGTGACCCCGGCTACTCCAACATCAGATGCGTTCTCACCCACAACCGAAGCGGCCACAATAAACAACACCCAACCCGCACCGCAAGCAGTTACTACCACTACCACCAATGCCAATGCGGCGAGCACACCACAGCATCAGCAGCGTTCCACGACAGCCAAGAAGAAGAAGATGTCCGACGAGGAGATTCTCGAAAAATTGCGCACGATCGTCAGTGTGGGCGATCCAAATCGCAAATACACGAAAATGGAGAAGATCGGACAGGGTGCGTCCGGCACCGTATACACGGCCATTGAATCCTCAACCGGCATGGAGGTGGCCATCAAGCAGATGAACTTGAGCCAACAACCAAAGAAAGAATTGATCATCAATGAGATTCTGGTGATGCGAGAGAACAAGCATCCGAACGTGGTCAACTATCTAGATAGTTATCTGGTTTCGGAAGAACTGTGGGTGGTGATGGAGTACCTACCGGGCGGCTCGCTGACCGACGTTGTCACCGAGACGTGCATGGACGAAGGCCAGATAGCAGCTGTTTGTCGCGAGGTACTGCAGGCTCTAGAGTTCTTGCACAGCAACCAAGTGATACATAGGGATATTAAGAGTGATAATATACTGCTGGGACTCGACGGCAGTGTCAAGCTTACCGATTTCGGTTTCTGTGCACAAATCTCTCCGGAACAATCGAAACGCACAACAATGGTGGGCACACCATACTGGATGGCACCAGAAGTCGTCACGAGAAAACAATACGGACCCAAAGTGAGTTGAATTTAATTTTATGCGTATGCTAGTAGAATTTTTTTTACAGGGATTAAGTAGTGGGTTGGTGCGCTTTAATCATGGGTACTGACGTTGATAGTTTCGATGAACAAATTTGTTCTAAACTACGTGAGGTGCTTCTTATACAATTCAGCAATGACCTGTGGTGATGATAAATATTACTTTGGTATCATTTTATCGTCATCCTACACGAATAGATGAGTTTGTCAGAAATGCTATGCCTTATCCTAAGTGACGAGAAAGGTTTTTCGAAGCTCTGAATTCTTATAGTAAGACCAAATTGAATTCGCTACTCAAAATAGGTTCATCCGTTTGATTGCATGCAGACTGCAGTGGTTGTTAAGTTATACCCACCATATCTGTGTCACCAATCTGTAACGAATATTGAATTAAACGTAACAAAGTTCTTGAAAAGAAATACTGTGCGCTGTCACTTGGCAGTTCTTCTTGTCAATGAAATTTATCAATTGATTTACAAAAAACTGAATAAAGTCCATGGAAACTACACCGTCACTAAGTTGAAATGTTTTCCCTACAGTCATCAGTCTACAGAGAGACTCCCATTCCGAGTTACAACATAACTGGCCACTCAAGTCTTAAGTGCCTCGATCGAACATCGGTTTTCCTCAACTTAGTACAAGATTCTATGTCACGCGGGTTCATGGAAGAGATTTTAGCGACGTCAATAGGTGTAGAGATGAACTTGGCATTTTATTCAGATCAGTACTTGAAGTTGAGAGAGGACATTATCAAAAACCAGTCTGTTCTCCCGAACCTAGTTGTATCGAGAAAATATCGAATGAGTTTGGAGACGAAGATTTGTTGTGGCGTCTTTGATTGCCAAACGCACTCACACGTACGACAGACGAAAAACACAAGGTAATGTTGTCACAGTGGTTTTGAAAACGTATGCGATAATTCATGAAAAATACTCCTGGCCACGTATGGTAAACGGCACTAAAGCACATGTCAGTCAGTGTGAAAATTGCAATATTATGAAGAAACGCGACTCTTCGCTCTCTAATTACAAAACAGAGTCGGTCCGTAGGACCAATGCAGAGAATTTATTGATTTGTTGGTGCTATATCCGAGAAGAAAGCAAGGAATGCCTATATATGAGTAGCCGTTTCACAAAATTCACCCTTTTGGTACTGCCAAATGCAACTCCTGCATGAATTGGGCAGTATTTCGAGATCGAGGTATTTTACATATTTGATGCGTCGGAGCTTATAGCTTTGAATGAATTTATTATTAACAAGCTGACCCGACAGACGTTTTCCTGTCTTACCCGGGGGTTAGTTTTGTGAGTGTATATCGATCTTTCAGACTTTAGGCTAATTTACTTCGCTACCAAACAAAATGCCTCTATAGCCAGCACACGGTTTCCTCACCTCGATATCCGTAAGAGGACATGGTGGTCTCCAGATCAACGAACGGCCAACCAAATTGATCACAATGCGATAGACAAGAGGCACGCATCCAGTATTTTGGATGTTGGAATATATCGAGGGGCTAACATCGACTCGGACCACTAACATGTTGCAACCAAATTAAGAATCCGGATATTCACCGCGCTGCAACAAACCAGAAAAACTGTGAAAATTTAATGTCGAAAGACTGTATCCCTTAACCTGTCCATTAACACCATACCACCAGCATCGAATGTCGAAGAGCAATGGCAACGGTGCCAACAGGCCATTAGATCAGCCGCAACTGATGTGCTAGGTTTCTCGCGCCCACCAGCAAGAAACCCCTGGTTTGATGAGGAATGCCGATAGGTTCTAGCAGCCAAGAACGAGGCCTACAATGTTAAGCTGCAGGTGAAGACGAGAGCTGCCATTGATCTCTATAGGCCATGAAGAAGGGAATAACACCGACTTTTTAGAAAGAAGACAAAAAAAGCAAGAAAAGCGCGCGATCGAGGATATAGAAGTGTCCCACTCCAGGAACAATGCTCGCAAGATTTACCAAAGTGTAAAACGTCAAAGTCAAGGATACAAGGCTCGAACAGAATCCAAGATGAACAAGGAAGTATCGTAGTTGATACACACTCGATGTTGAGCATATGGAAGAACCACTTCTGCAGACTGTTAAACGGCGATGACGAACAACATTCCGCTATCAAACGAACGAACGAACGAAAACTGCCAACCACCCGACCTAAGTGAAGTGAGGATAGCGATTTCTAAACTCAAGCTTAACAAGGTGGCCGGAAATGACGGCCTTCCTGCCGAGCTTTATAAAACCGTGTAAGTAAGATTCACCAACTCAAAAGCCAAATTTGGTCGAATAAAAGTATACCTGACGAATGGAACCTAAGCATCATTTGCCCGTTCCACAAAAAAGGAGACCCTCTGAACTACGCCAACTACAGAGGCATAAGATTCCTCAACATCGCCTCAACATAGGCTTTGTCGAGGAGCTCGTAGAAGCAATCCTTAGCTATATCATCTGTTTCTTCCGTCGGAGCGTGAGCGCATATAAGGCTTATGTTGGCGAATTTGGCCTTGATGCGGATTGTTACTATGCGTTCGCTAATGTCTTGTAAACATAAGACTTCTTGCCTAAGTCTGACACTTATAACAAATCCGCATCCGAATAGTCGCTGTTTCTGCTCACTATAACACGGTCCGTAGTAGATGTCACAGTTTTCATCCTCTTTTTGCCCGGCCCATCCCATCGTATTTCCTGGATGGCAGTAATGTCTGCTTTGTAGCAGTTTAGGGCTTCCGCTAGTTGTTCGCCTGCACCTCTCCTGTTTAATGTTCTCACATTCCAGGTGCAGATACGAACGTCGTTGTCCTTTTTTCGTTTAGCAGGGTCGTCAACAATAAAGTCAGTCCTTTCCGAGGCTATTGGTTGCATCGTAACCATATTTTTTTCCTGTGGGTGGGTAGTTAACCCAAAGCACAACCCCCAACCTGGAGGTTGTTTATTAGATACCCCTTGGACACGGGGCCATCAGTATCCACTACGGGATTGAGCGCTGCCGTCGGCCTTTCGGTTCATCCGCCACCATCTCTGTTCAAGGGGCCTGACTAACCCTTGAAATTCCTAGACAACCTGTTGTCCGAATATGTCAGAGCAGCTCATCTAGGTTCGCTGGGACAGCAGGCCGGGTATTCATCCGTGCCATTCTCACCAGGGTGTTTATAGTGTTGCTGTTTTTCGTCGTGTTATCAACACTCGCACTTATCGTTTAGCAAGTCAAATCCGGTTGGATGAGACCAGTACCCGATGGTTACCACTTGGAGGTAAAAATAAGCACATTTGATGTGTAGTCAGAGTTACAAAACTGCGCATTGCCAAGTTAACGCCAATCAGAGTCTACCTTCGTTCTAAAACACCCAACCATCTACAAGATCCTATCTGCCGTAATATTTGAACGCATGGAACCGTTTACCAACAACCTGATCGGCCCTTATCAGTGTGGTTTTAGGGCAGAAAAGTCCACAACTGATCAAATCTTCACACTTCGGCAAAAAAAAACCAAGGAGTCCCAATCGATACCCACCACCTATCTATCGATTTTAAAGCCTCGTACGACATCATTTATAGCGACGAACTATATAGAGCCATATCTAGTTTTGGTATACCACCCAAAATCGTCCGTCTGTGCAGGATGACGATGGGGAATTCTCGCTGCTCCATCAGGGTCGGAAACGACCTCATCATTTGTTTATTGCTAGCTCAGCATTTTAGGCTCGCTGCAGTGAATGTGTTCGGCCATTGGCCTTCAGCCGTAAGCTGACGGGCAATATTGCAATAAGTGCAAGAGTGCAAAAGTGCAATTCTCTGAGTGGCCGAGCGTTAAACCCCAAATATTCGTATAAGGAAATCGAACATCGAGAGGTAAATGATCGATGTACGAAGGAAGAGAAATGGACAAGGGAAAAATAAAGTATAAATACCAAATGAAATAATAAAAGAATTGTCTTCATATTCGGGAAGTAGAACCGACAAAAACTTTTGTTTTACGATTTATGATCACCGAAATACCATCACCTATAAACCGACTACCTACGGAGCTACGACTTTTAGGTAAAACGTTTAGGTCAGGGTGTTTGGCACCAAAACATTTATATCCACAGCAGAAATCGACAACCACACCGGCAATCTTTACAACGAGCTGTACTGTGACATGCCAAAAACTCCCCATTGGACGTTTAAGATGTCTAGGCCACGTAGAACGAATGGACACCAATATTCCTGCTCGCAGAGTCTTCGATTCCCAGCCAGACGTCAGACGCAGTAGAGGAAGACCTCGTCTTAAGTGGCGCGCACGAGAAAAAACCAACCTCATCCAACTTGGAGTGCGCAACTGGTGGCAGTTAGATAAGGACTGGGCTAATGAAGAGGCATGTTCAGGCTAAGGTTAATCCCGGACGTGCCACTTAAGTAAGTAAGTAAGCAAGCAGGCCCACAAATTCCAGAAGGTTCCTGGCAGCGAATTTCCGAGAATCGTATTTCTCCATGCCCTTGAGCTTTTCAATGGAAATCGAAGTACCGGCTGCCATGAGTTTGTTTTCTTACCTTTTACTTTACAATAGTCTTGCTGTATAGTTGGCTCCTAAAGTCATACTAGTGGGCGAGTGTTATTCTTCGTTTAAATTAGTCCCCATGCTGTTGGCGGATATAAAAGCAGAGAATGGGTAGACAAATTCCTTGACTGCTTCAAGGTAATGCTACTCTTCATCAAGTGGTTAAGACGTAGGTGTTATATCCAACGACTGTCCAACGTGAAGAAGCGAAGTGCCCGTGGTATGATGATGAAGGTGACAGAAGATGCACACAAGAAAGCGCTGCAGCGCAAAACAAGGGCAGCGAGAGAAGAGTATTGAGCCAGGAGAAGGGAGGAAAAGAAGACCCTGCGTAGAAAGAAAAAGGTATACTCAGCTTCCCAGCTCAAAAAGATCGACGAGTCGCACAACATCCGGAGGTTTTATAAAAATGCCAAGCAACTGGCTGCTGGTTACAAAACCGGAACGCAGACTCTTTGAGACAGCAAAGGAAACCTAGTCACCGAAGCGCAGGGAATAGTAGATGTGTTTAAGCAGCATTTCCAGCAGCTGCTAATGGACATCATGTAGAGAGAGTGATAGGGCAAGAGGAGAACCCACATCCAGTCAATGAATAAATAGTTCCACCACCTAGTTTAGAAGAAGTTGGCCTAGCTATAAAAAAGCTAAAGAACAACAATCCCCAGGCTCTGTTGACTTACCAGCGGAACTTTTTAAATACGGTGGTGATGTTTTGGTAGGGACCATCTACAAAAAAGGCGATCCTATGTCTTGCAAGAACTATCGAGGCATATCCCTGCTTAATGTCGCATTCAAGATCCTATCCAACGTACTGTGTGACCGTCTAAAACAGTTCTGCAACACACTAATCGGCACGTACCAGTGTGGGTTCCGACCCGGCAGATCGACTTTAGACCAAATTTTCACTCTGAGGCAAATCCTAGAAAAGACCAACGAATTTCAAGTCCAAACTCAGCACCTATTCATCGACTTCAAAGCCGCGTATGATAGCATACATCGTCAGGAGCTCTATATGGCGATGGCCGAATTTGGAATCTCGGCAAAACTGATTCAGCTGTGTCGCGTGACTCTGAAAAACACACGCTGCAACGTGCAGTTTGGAAGTAGCTCCTCCGAACTATTCCAAACATGCATCGGATTTCGGCAAGGATACGCGCTATCATGTGACTTCTTCAATCTCGTACTGGAGCAGATAGTGCGCAGGGCAGTGCCTAGGACATTGATAGCAGCAATTTCGAGGTAGTTAAGGAGTTCACCTACCTCGGAGTAAACATAGACTCCATTAACGACACCCTAGTTTAGATCCGTCGAAGAATCAGCCTAGGAAACCGCTGCTACTTCGGTTTGGCGAAACAACTGGGTTCAAAACTCCATACTCGAAGGACAAAATGTGTGCTCTACAAAACCTTTGTCCTGCCAGTTCTGCTTTATGGCACCGAGTGTCGGACGATAAGCAAGAAGGGAGAGCTGATACTGGGCTCCTTGGAAAGAAAAATACTTCAGCGGATTTTCGGTCCTGTGCGCGAGGAGGGCGAATGGAGGAGAAGATACAACCGCGAACTCTGTGAGCTGTACCAAGATGTGGATGTAGTCCAAAAAGTCAAAACGAGTCGACTACATGGGCTCGGCCACATCGAGCGAATGGACAATAATGCTCCAGCTAAGAGGACCTTCAAACCCCAGCCCCCAGGTTCGAGAAGGCAAGGAAGATCGAACCTCCGTTTCAAAGACCAAGCCATAGCGGATGCCAGAGCGCTTGGTCTAGACAACTGGAAGCAGCGAGCCCGGGATCGTAGAGGATGGAAGGCTGCAGTGTCTCAGGCAAAGACTCTTCACGGGTCGGGAGCCTGATAAGTAAAGTAGTGTTCTTGTCCTCATTGATAACCAGACCCATATGCATTTCTAGTTTAAGCAATTTTCAGCGTAGAAATCTACCCCTTACTAACAATCATCTACTCTGTTCTTTCAGGTCGATTTGTGGTCCCTTGGTATTATGGCAATCGAAATGGTCGAGGGTGAACCGCCTTATTTAAATGAGAACCCACTCAAAGCATTGTACCTTATAGCCACGAATGGTAAACCGGAAATCAAGGAAAAAGACAAACTATCACTAGTCTTTCAAGACTTTCTCGATCAATGCTTAGAAGTTGAGGTCGATCGACGAGCCGGTGCGTTGGAACTATTAAAAGTGAGTAACATTCATTTCTCCAAAACAGCATACATTTCTCATCACTTGGTCTGCTTACTTTCAGCATCCTTTCCTAAAATTGGCACGTCCACTAGCAAGTTTGACGCCTTTAATAATGGCCGCGAAAGAGGCAGCCAAAGGCAACTAGACACAGTGTTTCGTCAGACGACTGCACGAGCAACATCAATAGCATTACGTAAAGTTTATTTTAACATTTAATTATATTTTAACTTTAAAACGTATTATTCGTTGGCCAAAAACAAAAACAAAACAAAAAACAACAAGAAAAACGAAACAGTTCTCTAAAATACACACCTTCACAGTAAGGTACCTTTCTACACAAGTTCAACTTAATTGAAAGGCTTATACATACACCATCGTTGACAAATCGTTTGTTTTATTTATTTTTATCCCCCCGCTTTTTCTCTTTTTGGCAAATAATTAACGATTTTTGTTTCTCACTCAAAACTATATATTAACGCATTTAAAATGCTTTTAAACAAAACGCTGTTATATATCCCTAACCCATCGCTTTTATTTTGAGATCCATCATCCCCCATTATCGATTCGTTTTGACACTTTTGAGACTTTAAATATATTTACATATTATATATACGGATAAATATATACATTAAAACAAAACAAAAAAAAATATTTAATTTAGGTTATAGCGAGATATATTGAATTAAAAATTGAGAGAGATGAAACGAATTAAACTATTGCGCGCAAGTTTTTAATTTTTTTGTAACGAAAGAATAACGTATTCGCGTTCTTTTTTTTTGTGTTTCTTCGACTGTGTGAGAGAGATTGAGGAGGAAACGTAAATTTGTTTCGTTTAAACGCAAAGCTTAATTATATTTTTAATTATTATTATTTCACACATATTATTCATTTAATTTTTTTAATTTTTAAACAAAAGCAACATTCATCTATGTAGCGCATTCTAATTATTGTAAACCTAACCTCTAAGAAGGGTATATTTTTATATTATTTAAAAAAAGAAGCGAAAAACAAAAATATATTCACTATATCTGTCGGATTTTTTATTTTATTTTATTTATTCACGCTTCCCTTTTGCACTTGTGTGAGATGCTATTCATTTTTTTAAGAGGGATCGTCCGTGATACAACAAATGTCGTCTCGTTCTACGGATCTAAGTTGTCGACGCTGAGTTGTAGTTGTATCATGAGTTTCGTCCTTGTTATATCCGGTGTTGTAGAATTATGTCCGAACAGAGGTTGGTTGGTACCATTTATCCTTTTTTTTTGATCTGTGAATGTCAAACTCAGTCAAGGTTTACACTTCCCTGTGATGTTTTTTTCCCGTGGGCTAATGGACATTTTCATAGAACTATGAGGACCATCGGCGCATGTTCAGGGATCGTCCGTGATACAACAAATGTCGTCTCGTTCTATGGATCTAAGTTGTCGACGCTGAGTTGTAGTTGTATCATGAGTTTCGTCCTTGTTATATCCGGTGTTGTAGAATTATGTCCGAACAGAGGTTGGTTGGTACCATTTATCCTTTTTTTTTGATCTGTGAATGTCAAACTCAGTCAAGGTTTACACTTCCCTGTGATGTTTTTTTCCCGTGGGCTAATGGACATTTTCATAGAACTATGAGGACCATCGGCGCATGTTCAATGTAGTGTGAGGTTTATACTCACTAAAACCACCACCCTTTTTGTATTTGTATTGCAACTAACTATGCAACTTATCTAGCAATTTTGTTATCACGAGTATATATAAATATTTGGCAGGTAACTTTCCTTTGAGAGTTCCTACTTGTTCCGCAATTTATAGCGCGGTTTGTTACCTGTAATGTGGCCACCGCCTTGTTGGAACCACATGTTCTGTAGGCCTGATGGTTCAATTCGGGCACAAGAAAGTTTTCCACCATGTCCCGATAGGGGTCACCAGTAACTGTTACTGCAATCCTCAAAGAAATATGGCAGCAAATAGTTACTCCACGAGGGTGCAGTTGTATTTGGTGTATTAATCGAGGGTTTTCAGTGCGCCAATAGCGGTTATCCTGTTTATAAGCAAAACCAACCAATTCAAGATATGCTTCGTTGCTTTTGACGATTTTTTGCCAAAAAATGGCGGTCGTCTGTACTCTAAAGGGAGCTGTAAAAATCGACCACTTACACGTTCTTGCTGCATTACTTACTTCTATAGTGCCTACAGTCCGAAATGAACTTGGGCCTCAACCAACATGCCTCTCCAATTAGCTTAGCTAACTGCCTCCAGTTGCGCACTCCAAGTTGGCTGAGGTCGATTTCTACTTCTGCACACCACTTAAGGCGAGATCTTCCTCTACTGCGTCCGACGTCTGGCTGGGACTCTGTGAGCCGCAATTTTGGTGTCCATTCGTTCTGAATATCGTAGCCATCTTAAAGGCCCATTGTCGCTGTATAGTTCCTGGTTGAATCTTCGTCTCCATAGCCCGTCAACGCAAACGGGACCAAAGAATTTTTCGCTCATAATGACCAAGTATTTCTTCATCCGCTTTTGATACGGTTCATGCTTCAGGGCCGTGGAGTAGGACTAGGATGATCAGGGTCTTATATAGGATATCCTTAGAAGTTCACTACTAAATTGCCTTCTTATCCCGAAGAAACAGCGGTTGGCAAGATTAATTCTTCGTTGTCAGAGTTAACAGCGGTGCCAAGGTACACAAAGTCCAGTACTAACTCAAAGTTTTATCTGTCAATGGGGATGTTCTGTCCAATTCGTCGATGTGTGTCCTTTTGTATCTTCATTTACTGCTAAACCCATTTTTGCCACTTCCTTCTCTATACTAGCAAACGTGGCTATGAAATCACTTTGAGTCCTACCAATGATGTGAACATCGTCGGCGCATGCTAGTAGTTGAATTGATTTTTGGAATATTGTGCCTCTGGTGTTGGCTTGGGAGTTTTGCCTCGCATAAATCCTTTTTTTTTGGTATCGAATGTTTCGGTGAAGTCGTTGCCCTGACTCTGATGGAGCAGCGAGAATTCTCCATCGTCATCCTGCACAGACGGACGAGTTTGGGTGGTATTCGATATCTTCCATATGCTCAACATCGAGTGTGTATCAACTACGATACTTCCTTGACAGGATTCTGTTCGAGTCTTGTATCCTTGACTTTGACGTTTTAAACTTTGGTAAATATTGCGAACATCGTTCCTGGAGTGGCATACTTCTATATCCTCGATCGCGCGCTTTTCTTGCTTTTTGTTCTTCTTTCTGAAAAGCCGGTGTTAATTCCTTCTTCATGGTCTTTAGAGATCAATGGCAGTTCCCGTCTTCACCTGCCGCTTAACCTTGTGGGCCTCGTTCTTGGCTGTGAGAATCTTTCGGCATTCCTCATCAAATCAGGGTTTTCTTGCTGGTGGGCACAAGAAACCTAGCACATCAGTTTCGGCTGATCTAATGGCTTGCTGGCATCGTTGTTATTGTTTTTCGACATTCGCTGCTGGTGGTATGGTGTTAATCGAGAGCTTACGGGATACGAGTTCCTCGAAGGCCTTGGTGGTTTCTTGCGATTGCAGGCTTTCGACATTACATTTTCTTACAATATGTCCGGTTTGTTGTGGCGTGATGGATATCCGCATTCTTATCTTTACTGCAACATGGTAGTGGTCCGAGTCGATGTTAGCCGCTCGAAATGTTCGGACATCCAAAATACTGGATGCTTGCATTTTGTCTATCGCAATGTGATCAATTTGGTTGACCGTTCGTTGATCTGGAGACCGCCATGTCCCCTTATGGATATCGAGGTGAGGAAACCGTGTGCTGGCTATAGTGGCATTTCGTTCCGTAGCGAAATCAATTAGCCTAAGTCCGTTACCCAACGTGTTGTCGTGTAGGCTATGTTTTCCGACAATACTTCTAAAGATGTCTTCTCTTCCTACCTTTGCGTTAAAATCTCCCAGCACGATTTTAACATCGTACTTCGGTAGTCGCTCATAGGTTTTGTCGAGGAGCTCGTAGAAGCAATCCTTAGCTATATCATCTTTTTCTTCCGTCGGAGCGTGAGCGCATATAAGGCTTATGTTGGCGAATTTGGCCTTGATGCGGATTGTTACTATGCGTTCGCTAATGTCTTGGAAACATAAGACTTCTTGCCTAAGTCTGGCACTTATAACAAATCCGCATCCGAATAGTCGCTGTTTCTGCTCACTATAACACGGTCCGTAGTATATGTCACAGTTTTTCATCCTCTTTTTGCCCGGCTCATCCCATCGTATTTCATGGATGGCAGTAATGTCTGCTTTGTAGCAGTTTAGGTTTTCCGTTAGTTGTTCGCCTGCACCTCTTCTGTTTAATGTTCTCACATTCCAGGTGCAGATACTAACGTAGTTGTCCTCTTTTTGTTTAGCAGGGTCGCCAATAGTAAAATCAGTCCTTTCGGAGGCTATTGGTTGCTTCGTAACATATTGTTTTTTCCATGGGTGGGTAGTTAACCCAAAACACCATCCACAACCTGGAGGGCCAGTTCCAATTTATTAGATTTTTTTTTTTTTTTTTTTAATTCTGACCTGCCTAAGCAGTAATATACACATCGACCTAACAGATCTATTATGCTTGACGTCAGATGATTTTTAGGTTAGTAGCGCTTCTACTTTCCTAATGTAGCTGATAATACTTTCAGCCGATGATTTCCTCAATTCTTCGCGACTTAAGAATTCCCCGAAGAAAGATTCTCTTCTCATACCGTAAAGGGCCGGGCATTCACATATGATATGCTCGGCTGTTTCGTCTTCTTCTAGACATAGTCTGCACTCCGGTGAGTCGACTAGACGCATTTTGTTTAGGTGATATCGCAGACCGTGATGACCAGTTAGGTAGCCTACTAAGTTTTTGATATCGTGCCTGTGAAGATTTAGTATCTTAGTTAGTTAGTTAGTTAGATTGGCTGTTCGTACAAGACGAAACACAATTAGCGCTGAGGTGCGCCGTTTTGATGCCAAAAACTCGTGCGGTTAAATGTTATGTCTTGTTGTTAGTTGGCGTGTACTAAATCCAACCAGTGGCATTAAGGAAGGCGATCAGTTCTTTGATGTGTTTATCAGAGAGGTCGCGGATATTGTCAAAGAAAGGTTTGCCTAGGGTTCGTTGTCTTGCTCTTGACAGAGCCGGGCATTTGCACAGAAAGTGAGTTAAAGTTTCCTTCTCCCCCACCTCCTTGCAACTGCGACAGTTGGTGTTGTGGGGTATACCCATTCTAACAGCATGGTCACCGATGGGCCAGTGTCCAGTGGTAATTGCTATCACCCTGGAGACTTCCTTACGGGATCTGCTTAAGAGGTCCCGTGTTTTAGTCTTGTTGTAGCGAGGCCACATATCTCTTGAAATGGCGCACCCACTGAGGTTACGCCACCTATTTTCTGCTGTTTTAAGAGAGTGTGTGTTGATATTATTCATGATAGTTTTTAAAGGAGTGAGAATGCCGATTGCGCGTGAGCTGGGAAGGGACGAGCCCAACCTGGCTAGGGCATCAGCCTGTTCATTTCCATCTATGTCACTGTGGCCTGGAACCCATATGAGAGTGATACTGTATCGACTCCCAATGGAGGCCAGTTCGTTTTGGCATTGAAGTACTAGTTTTGATGACGTCGATACCGAAATAATCGCCTTAATAGCGGCTTGACTGTCGACAAAAATAGCGATATTTTGCTTGGGAGTACTATCGTGTTTAATCGCGTGACATGCCTCCCTAATAGCCAACAATTCCGCTTGGAATACGCTGGAGGGATCAGGGAGGCGAAACGATTTTTTTATTTTTAGTGTGTCCGCAGTCCATTTTGGAGCCGTCGGTGTATATAAGTGTGTCAAAATCTTTTTCAACCAATGCGTTTTTCCAATCCTCTCTAGTTGGAAAGCCAGCGGTGAAGTGGTTGTGGAAGTTCAGTTTGGGTATCATGTAGTCGGTATGATGGTCAGCTAGACCTGCTGGCAATGAATCTAGGATATTGCTGTGCCCATAGGGCTTATTGAACCAACAGCCAGATTCTTTGAGCCTGACTGCACTACACATTGCAATATCTTTGATATGGATATCTAGAGGGAGAAGGTGGAGAAGAACCGTTAAGGCATCAGTGGGACAAGATCTCATGGCCCCAGTTGTGCCGATACAAGCAGTTCTTTGTACCCTCTTAAGTTTGTCAATGATATACCCTTTTCTCACAGAAGGCCACCAGACTAGTGCCCCATAGGTGAGTATCGGCCGAACAACAGCAGTGTACATCCAAAGTGTCATCTTTGGTTGTAGGCCCCATCTTTTGCCGAATTTTTTTCTACAGGCATAGAAAGCTATACATGCTTTCTTGACCCTTTGTTCTATGTTGGTTTTCCAATTAAGCTTAGTATCTAGGATAGTCCCTAGATATTTGGCATTGGATGAGAGTGAGAGCGCTTGTCCATTAAGTCGGGGGAGGTTAAAGGCTGGTATTTTGGTCTTCGTGGTGAAAAGCATCATTTCCGTTTTGCTCGGATTAACACCCAGGCCACAGCTTGTAGCCCACGTGCTCACAGAACCCAGAGCGTACTCCATGATTTCACTAATCACTGGGAGAAACTTTCCTGACACTAGGATCACCACGTCGTCCGCGTATGCCACTGCCTTAATCCTATCCCGATCAAGTCGGACTAACAGTTTGTTCATAACAATAAGCCACAGCAGAGGAGATATCACACCGCCCTGTGGTGTACCTCTGTCAGCATATCGTGTAAAGCTGCTGTTGCCTAGTGTTGATTGAATGATTCTAGACCTTAGCATGGATATAATCCAATGGCTAAAATGCTCCTCTACACCAGTTACGGTTAGGGCTTCTAGTATGCTGTCAGTTTGTACATTTTTGAAAGCCCCTTCTATATCAAGGAAAGTGGCTAGGGTGTACTCTTTGTAGTAGAGGGACTTTTCGATTGTCCCAATCACCTCATGCAGAGCGGTTTCAGTCGATCTGCCTTTGAGATATGCGTGTTGTGATGTGGATAGCGGTGATTCATTAAGAATGCTTCGCACATGGATGTCAAGGATCCGCTCCAGGGTCTTTAGTATAAAGGAAGCAAGGCTGATGGGCCTAAAATCTTTTGCAGATTCATGTCCAAGTCTGCCTGCCTTTGGTATAAAAACTACCCTGACACGTCTCCATGAGTGTGGAATAAAGTTTAATAAAATACAACTTCTATAAATTGGCAACAACCACGGTAATACAGTATCCTGTGAGTTTTGTAGCATGATCGGCAAGATGCCATCAAGGCCAGGTGATTTATAGGGTGAGAAGCTATTCAGCCCTATCGAGGTATCCGTCGGAGCGGACAATTTTCCGCAACGCATACTTCGTCGGAGGTTAAAATTCCATTCGAGGTATGTGTCATCGGAAAAAAAATCTTCCCAAATGCGGCGGGTTCACTTCACTACAATTCGTAAACAAATTCCGCAAAGAATTTGTGTCGGAGGAAATCGGAGAAAGAATGGCAATTAGTTGTCAAAAATCGCATGAAAAATGCACCTCAACGCAATTCGCCGGGGTGCGTTACAAAGTGTCGGAGAAATATTCCGAACAGCTCTTCGGAGGAATACCTCGAAGCAAAAATCCTCCGAATCGTACGAAATCGGAGAATTTTCCGCTCCGACGGATACCTCGATAGGGCCGATTAATTGCCCAGGATGTCTTTTCTTTGGTTATGATGGATTTGATATTTTCCCAAGTTGTATGGTCAGCGGGCCGAGAGTCAGCAGATGCTGGCGGCACCTCTTTACAACCCGGGAAGTGTGTGTTTATTAGGATAGACAGAGATTCGGATGAGGTCTCTGCCCAGCTACCATCCGACTTTCTTATTAAGGACGGGTTTGAATGGTCCTTCGCTAAGATTTTGCTCAGTCTGGAAGAGTCTTTATGGGTATTAATGGATTCGCAGTATTCCTGCCAGGATTCTTTCTTGGCGCTACGAATAGCCGCTTTGTATATTCTAAGGCAATCTTTATAGCGCTGCCAAAAATTGTATTTATGGCATATGGCATATGGCAGGTACCTCTAGTCCTATGGTCAAAAGGCATAAAAACGGGATATTTTACTTTTGAGAAGTAAAGTAACATCACCGCAATGTGAAGATTTAGTATTTAGCCTGTGAAGATTTAGTATCTTGTTGGCATCTGGTTGGAAGGGCTGAATAGCTCTTTTGGCCTGTCTTAGGCCTGGGATGTTTCCCCAGTATGAAACACATCTGTTTTGTTCCCAGTTTTTTATGACTAGATTAATGGCTGATTTGGGGATTGCACAGAAGGGTTCAGGTCCAATGAAGGGGGTTTCCGAACCTTTTCTGGCTAGTTCATCAGCTTTTTCGTCACCTTCAACTCCCTTATGTCCGTGTCCGGGGACCCACAATAGTCTGGTTTTGTTCCTGGAACTGAGTGTTTGGAGGGAGTTGAAGCAGTGTAGTACTGATTTGGAGTCAATGATGTGTGAGCTAAGGGCTTTTATAGCTGCTTGACTGTCCGTGAATATATGGATGTTTGCGCCTTTAATACCTGAGTTGTGTATTAGGTTTGCGCATTCTTTTATGGCAAGGAGCTCAGCTTGGAATACACTAGGGTTTTTTCCCATAGGTATTGAGATGTTTTTATTTGGTCCATGTATGCCAGCTCCTACCCCTGAGTCCATTTTAGAACCATCCGTATACCACTTTAGGCCGTTTAGGCAGTTTGGTGGGTTGTTGCAACACCATGCTTCTCTGGTTGTGATCTCCGTTGAGAATCTTTTGTCGAAGCATAGTGTCTTTGGTAAGCGGTCTGTAACCGCACAGATCATGTCAAGTTCTGGAATTTCGGATAGAAGTTCAATTAGTTTTAGATGTTCACTAATGTTTAATTCTTCCGCTTGTGTCAGACTTGCTGAGCTGCGAATTGCCACTTTTTTTATATAAATGTGGAGGGGTGTTAGTCCTATTAGGACTTCTATAGCCGCCGTGGGACAGGTACGCATAGCTCCGGTAATGCCCAGAGAGGCAAGCCGTTGTACCTTGTTTAATTAATTTATGGTTGTTTTTTGGGTGACTTTGTTCCAACATACTATTGAAGCGTATGTTATAATGGGCCTGACCATGATCGTGTAGATCCAGTGTGTGGTCTTTGGAGAGATTCCCCAAGGTTTACCATACATGCTTCGGCAAGCCCAGAAAATTTTGGTTGCTTTTGGAATTTTGTTGTTGATGTGGGAGTTCCAGCTTAGTTTTTTTTATCGAGGATCACTCCAAGATATTTTACTTCGTTGGACTACTCGATGTATGTACCATTAATTGAAATTTGGGTAAGATTTCCTCCTTTTTGTAAAAGGGACGATGATAGCCTTGCTGGGGTTTATAGAGAGACTTTCTTTATTACACCAGTCTATGACTATCTTAAGGGCGTTTTGCAAACGTGTTGTAACTTCGTTTGGTTCTTTGCCCTTTATTATGATGACTAGGTCATCGGCGTATCCAATTATATTGAAACCTGCGTTACTTAGGTCTTGAAGTAGGTTATCGATAACCAGAGACCATAGTAGGGGTGAGAGTACTCCTCCCTGAGGGCAGCCTTTAACGGCTGTTACAGATACTGAGGTCTGTGCTGATGAAGCAGTTATTTTCCGACTTTCAAGCATCGCTTTGATCCATTTGATGGTGGGATGATCTATTCTTCTATGAGTCAAAGCATTTGATGTGGAGTCATATCCAGTGTTGTCAAAAGCACCCTCTATGTCTAGGAAGGCACATAAAGCTACTTCTTTGTTTTCGTATGCACTTTTTATTTGTGATGTTAAACTTAGAAGTGCTCCTTCCGTGGATTTACCTTTTTGGTAGGCGAATTGACATGGGTGCAGAGGAGTGCTTTCATTTAAGCACTCTCTAATGTGTACGCCAAGTATTCTTTCCATTGTTTTCAGGAAAAACGATGTTAAGCTTATTGGACGGTATGATTTAGGTAGTTCTATTGGTTTGCCTGGTTTGGGGATAAATACCACGTTTGCCTCCCTCCAGGTTTGTGGTATGTAGCCCCAATTGAAACTAAACCTAAATAAGGCTTCCATAGTGGGTAGGAAAAAGTCCAAGCCCTTTTGTATAAGAGCAGGAAAGATTCCGTCTGTCCCTGGTGCCTTGTATGGTTTAAATGAGTTGATCGCCCATTTGACCTTATCCGGAGTGAAAAGTTTGCCGGATAAACTATTAATCCTTTTCAGGTTTATAGGGGGTGAGTCATCTATCATGTGTTCATGAAACTCACTTGTGATTGTAGAGCCCGGAACTAACTATGCAACTTTTCTAGCAATTTTGATATCACGAGGCAGGTAACTTTCCTTTGAGAGTTCCTACTTGTTCCGCAATTTATAGCGCGGTTTGTTACCTGTAATGTGGCCACCGTCTTGTTGGGACCACATGGTCTGTAGGCCTGATGGTTCAATTCGGACACAATAAAGTTTTCCACCATGTCCCGATAGGGGTCACTAGTTACTGTTACTGCAATCCTCAAAGAAATATGGCAGCAAAAAGTTACTCCTCGAGGGTGCAGTGGTATTTGGTGTATCAATCGAGGGTTTTCAGTGCGCCAATAGCGGTTATCCTGTTTATAAGCAAAACCAACCAATTCAAGATATGCTTCGTTGCTTTTGACGATTTTTTGTAAAAATCGACCACTTACACGTTCTTGCTGCATTACTTACTTCTATAGTGCCTACAGTCCGAAATGAACTTGGGCCTCAACCAACATGCCTCTCCAATTAGCTTAGCTAACTGCCTCCAGTTGCGCATTCCAAGTTGGCTGAGGTCGATTCTACTTCTGCGCACCACTTAAGGCGAGATATTTCTCTACTGCGTCCGACGTCTGGCTGGGAATCGAATACTCTGTGAGCCGCAATTTTGGTGTCCATTCGCTCTGAATATCGTAGCCATCTAAAAGGCCCTTTGTCGCTGTATAGTTCCTGGTTGAATCTTCGTCTCCATAGCCCGTCAACGCAAACGGGACCGAAGATTTTTCGAAGAATTTTTCGCTCAAAATTACCAAGTATTTCTTCATCCGCTTTTGATACGGTCCATGCTTCAGGGCCTTGGAGTAGGACTGGGATGATCAGGGTCTTTTATAGGATCTCCTTAGAAGTTCGAGTGAGGGCTTCACTACTAAATTGCCTTCTTATCCCGAAGAAACAGCGGTTGGCAAGATTAATTCTTCGTTGTCAGAGTTAACTGCGGTGCCAAGGTACACAAAGTCCAGTACTTACTCAATCTGTCAATGGGGATGTTCTGTCCAATTCGTCGATGTTGTGTGTCCTCATTTACTGCTAAACCCATTTTTGCCGCTTCCTTCTCTATACTAGCAAACGTGGCTATGACATCACTTTGAGTCCTACCAATGATGTAAACATCGTCGGCGCATGCTAGTAGTTGAATTGATTTTTGGAATATTGTGCCTCTGGTGTTGGCTTGGGAGTTTTGCCTCTCAAGAATCAGATTAAAGAAATCACTTGACAATGTATCGCCTTGCATAAATCCTTTTTTTTTTGGTATCGAATGTTTCGGTGAAGTCGTTGCCCTGACTTTGATGGAGCAGCGAGAATTCTCCATCGTCATCCTGCACAGACGGACGAGTTTGGGTGGTATACTAGCCATGGCTCTGTTTACTTCGACTCTATAAATGGTGTCATATGCGACATTGAAATCGCTGAATAGGAGGTTGGCATCTATTAGGACTTCTTTGGTATTTTCAGGATCTGCCGAAGTGTGAAGATTTGATCAGTGATAAGGGCCGATCAGGTTGTTGGTAAACGGTTCCATGCGTTCAAATATTAAGTCAGATAGGATCTAGTAGGCGATGTTGAGGAGACTTATGCCTCTGTAGTTGGCGCCGTTCAGAGGGTCTCCTTTTTGTGGAACGGGCAAATGATGCTGACGTTCTATTCGTCAGGTATACTTTTATCCGACCAAATTTGGCTTATGAGCTCGGCGGGAAAGCCTTCGTCCTTCTTGTTAAGCTTGAGTTTAGATATCTTCCATATGCTCAACATCGAGTGTGTATCAACTACGATACTTCCTTGACAGGATTCTGTTCGAGTCTTGTGTCCTTGACTTTGACGTTTTAAACTTTGGTAAATATTGCGAACATCGTTCGCGCGCTTTTCTTGCTTTTTGTTCTTCTTTCTGAAAAGCCGGTGTTAATTCCTTCTTCATGGTCTATAGAGATCAATGGCAGTTCTCGTCTTCATCTGCCGCTTAACCTTGTGGGCCTCGTTCTTGGCTGTGAGAATCTTTCGGCATTCCACATCAAATCAGGGGTTTCTTGCTGGTGGGCACAAGAAACCTAGCACATCAGTTGCGGCTGATCTAATGGCTTGCTGGCATCCATGTGATTGTTTTTCGACATTCGCTGCTGGTGGTATGGTGTTAATCAAGAGCTTAAGGGTTACGAGTTCCTCGAAGGCCTTGGCGGTTTCTTGCGATTGCAGGCTTTCGACATTACATTTTCTTACAATATGTCTGGTTTGTTGTGGCGTGATAGATATCCGCATTCTTACCTTTACTGCAACATGGTAGTGGTCCGAGTCGATGTTTGCCCCTCGGAATGTTCAGACATCCAAAATACTGGATACGTTCCCCTTGTCTATCGCAATGTGATCAATTTAGTTGAACGTTCGTTGAACTGGAGACCGCCATGTCCCCTTATGGATATCGAGGTGAGGAAACCGTGTGCTGGCTATAGTGGCATTTCGTTCCGTAGCGAAGTCAATTAGCCTAAGTCCGTTACCAGACGTGTTGTCGTGTGGGCTATATTTTCCGACAATACTGCTAAATATGTCTTGTCTTCCTACTTTTGCGGGAAAATCTACCAGCACGATTTTAACACCCTACTTCGGTAGTCTCTCATAGGTTTTGTCAAGGAGCTCGTAGAAGCAATCTTAAGCCATGTCCTCCTATGGGACATGAGCGCATATAAGGATTATGTTGGCGAATTTTGCCTAGATGCGAATTGTTACAATGCGTTCGCTAATGTCTTGAAAACATACGACTTCTTGCCTAAGTCTGGCACTTATAACAAATCGGCATCCGAATAGTCGCTGTTTTTTGCTCACGGTCCATAATAGATGTCATCCTCTTTTTGCCCGGCTCATCCCATCGTATTTCATGGATGGCAGTAATGTCTGCTTTGTAGCAGTTTAGGTTTTTCGTTAGTTGTTCGCCTGCACCTCTTCTGTTTAATGTTCTCACATTCCAGGTGCAGATACGAACGTAGTTGTCGCCAACAGTAAAATCAGTCCTTTCCGAGGCTATTGGTTGCTTCGTAGCATATGGTTTTTTCCATGGGTGGGTAGTTAACCCAAAACACCATCCTCAACCTGGAGGGCCAGTTCCAATTTATTAGATACCCCTAGGACACGGGGCCATAAGTATCCACAACGGGTTTGAGCGCTGCCGTTAGCCTTTCATCCGTCACCATCTCTGTTCAAGGGGTCTGACTTACTTACCCTTGAGATTCCTAATGATATCCGATGGAGGTAAAAATAAGCACCATTGATGTGTATTCAGGGTTACAATTACTGGGCATTGCCAAGTTAAAGCCAATCAGAGTCTACCCTCGTTCTGCAACATCCAAATATATGTTTATCATGGTCGTTAACAATAAAATCATTCCTTTGCTAGTCTGTTTTTTTTATGTGAGTGGACAGATAGGCCAAAGTATAACCCCCAACCCAGAGGGTCAGGCTATGTGTTAATCTTAGGTTAGCAGCCAGGATATTCCGTGAAAGTCATTCTGAACAGGCTTTTTTATAGTGTTGCTGCACTTTTATTTTCACACTCCCCCTTATAAGTTTAGCAAGACAAATCCGGTTCGGTGAGATAAGTATCCGATGGTTACCGCTTGGAGGGGAAAAACAAAGCCCAATTGATGTGTCAACCTTACCACCAGAGTTCGCCCTCGTTCTGCAATATCCAACCAAGATTAGCAAGTCACCACAAGTTAAAACGATTTTTTTTCTTCAAAACTTATTTAAAATTAACAAGTAAATCCAAAATGAATTTCTCCTGTTCGATTATGGTGAAATAAAATGGTGCTTTAGTTTTTGTTTTTATTAATTTCAATTGCAAACATCTTCTCCTATACTTTTACAATTAATTCCTTCGCACACAAAGTAATGACTAAACGATGCAATGTAGTACATGACGAAATCAAAGCAAACAAAATCTAAATCTCTAACCATCTAGGAACAAACATTGAATTTGTTTTCCAAACAAAAAATTTAACAAAAAATATTTAAAATTGTACTTTGTGCCTAACCAATAATAACCATAATTATTATAGTAAAACAAAAGAATAATGTAATAGGAAACATATAATTAAAAAATCATGAGGTAAATATATATAGAAAGTATATATTTCAACAGATCTTGTATGTTCTAAAGAAATACGACAAATAATAATTAAATTACAATAAAAGAAGAAGCAAAACCACTTTTAAATGATCTAGAGAAACTAATAAACACCAATTTGCCCCATCCCCATCCCGTGAAAACATGTTGAAAGGCTCCTTTTTCGTGCTCTCTCGAAAAGTACTCTCATTAAAATATATATTCCCTGATTTGGAGATGGAAAAAGTGCCCTCAGGAAACAAAAATACACATTTACGTTGTTGGTTATCGCAAGATAAATTTGTTCTGTGTCTAAATACAAAATAGAAATAGTTCCCATAAAAAAAAAAAGAAACTCCAAAAATTTATTATTTAAAAGAAATTAAAATAAAGGATTAATTTTAAACGAATGTACTATTATTATCCATGCTCGATATATATATATATATAAACACAAATTAAAGACAGATATATATATGTATACCAATGTATTCTATTAATTTACCCGTCTTTTATTACCAAAAAAAAGGAAACAAGAATAAAAGAATGTAAAGCAAGAAATTATTATTTTCTTTAGAATTTGTTAACGCGATTTTCGAACGCTAAAAACTCGATTATTATAGAAGCAATGAATTTAAAAACAATACTACAACCTTGACACAACAATGGGAAAGGACTACCGTATATTTTCGTTGGCGAACCCCATGACAAGGAAGAACTACTTGTGGTATATTGTGAACAAGTTTGTATTTATTATAACAAAAACAAATATATTGTATTATAAACAGAAGGTGCCTTATTTTTATTCAGTTAATACATTCTACTGCTTGGAGAAGCCGGTCTTTGTTTTGCGATTCAGGAATTTGTGTTTCGTGTTGAATCGTTTTAAAATTAACTTTATTTGAATGAATTTGATTTAGAGTAGCAGCGCAAATGAGATGTACCTCCTCATCAATAGAATTTCTAATATGTAATTTTGAAGTTATTGGTGCTCTAGAAAAACAATCAGCATTAACATTTTCGCTGCTTCTTTTTGAAACTACTTCGTAACTATATCCAGTTTAGAATGCTGCATAACGTTGTAACCGAGCTGAAGTCATCTGCGGAATTTTTGAATTTTGATGAAATATTCGAGCTAGAGGCTGATTATCGGTTACAAGTTTGAAAAATCGACCAAAAAGATATTCATGGAAATGTTGAACAGCATATATGATGGCCAGAGCTTCTCTGTCTAGCTGAGAGTAGTTTTGCTCTGCGGTGGTTAATGATCTAGACGCAAATGCTATAGGTCTTTCCCCTCCATCTATTAAGTGCGATAATACGCCTGCTATACCTGTAGGGCTTGCGTCACAAGCAAGTTGAATTTGCAATTCTGGGTTGTATGGCATCAATACTCGATCACTAGCAATTTCATTTTTGATTATATTGAAAGCTTTTTGACATTTGACGGACCATTTGAATTTTGCGTTTTTATGTAAAAGTTCACGCAATGGGGTTGTAATTGTTGACACATGCAGAATAAATCTTGAATAGTATGTGACCATGCCAAGAAATCGTCTCACGTCTTCGATACAGTTAGGTCTTGGCATCTCCAAAATTGCTGCCACTTTTGATGGTGATTTTAAAACTTTATTATATTCTATTGTATGTCCCAAGAATTCGATCGTATTTTTGAAAAATGAACACTTAGAACGATTTAAATGTAAGTCAAATTTTTGAAGTTGTATTAAGCATGCCCTTAAATTATTTTTGCATTCGGCCAATGATTGTCCATGTATAATTATATCATCGAAGTACGATTCTGTTTTCGGAACATCACGTAGAATTTGGTCAATTATTCGATTAAAATCAGCGGGGGCTGTTTTGATGCCAAAAGATAAACGATTCATTCGGTATGTTCCTCTGTGTGTAGAAATGGTTTGTATGATACTCGACTGTTCATCAACCTGCACATGCAAATTTGCCTTAAACAAATCAAGTCTACAAAAATACCTCGAGTTTCTAAGGCTATTAAAAATATGTTCGATTTTTCTTATCGGGTAATGTGCATTTATAAGACGTTGATTTACTCCGACCTTGTAATCGACGCACAATCTAACACCTCCATCAGCTTTAGGTATCACAACTAACGGCGAACCCCAGTCACTATTCGATGTTTTTGTGATAATTCCTGCACTTTCCAGATTATCCAATTCATTTTCCACACGTTTTGTTAGGGCGTATGGAATTTGCCGTTCTTTTGAGTAAGCTGGTGTGGCATTCGGACGTAATTTCAATGAGATTTTGTAATTTGGAAACTCCAAAAATGTATTATTTAAAAGAAATTAAAATAAAGGATTAATTTTAAACGAATGTACTATTATTATCCATGCTCGATATATATATATATATAAACACAAATTAAAGACAGATATATATGTATACCAATGTATTCTATTAATTTACCCGTCTTTTATTACCAAAAAAAAGGAAACAAGAATAAAAGAATGTAAAGCAAGAAATTATTATTTTCTTTAGAATTTGTTAACGCGATTTTCGAACGCTAAAAACTCGATTATTATAGAAGCAATGAATTTAAAAACAATACTACAACCTTGACACAACAATGGGAAAGGACTACCGTATATTTTCGTTGGCGAACCCCATGACAAGGAAGAACTACTTGTGGTATATTGTGAACAAGTTTGTATTTATTATAACAAAAACAAATATATTGTATTATAAACAGAAGGTGCCTTATTTTTATTCAGTTAATACATTCTACTGCTTGGAGAAGCCGGTCTTTGTTTTGCGATTCAGGAATTTGTGTTTCGTGTTGAATCGTTTTAAAATTAACTTTATTTGAATGAATTTGATTTAGAGTAGCAGCGCAAATGAGATGTACCTCCTCATCAATAGAATTTCTAATATGTAATTTTGAAGTTATTGGTGCTCTAGAAAAACAATCAGCATTAACATTTTCGCTGCTTCTTTTTGAAACTACTTCGTAACTATATCCAGTTTAGAATGCTGCATAACGTTGTAACCGAGCTGAAGTCATCTGCGGAATTTTTGAATTTTGATGAAATATTCGAGCTAGAGGCTGATTATCGGTTACAAGTTTGAAAAATCGACCAAAAAGATATTCATGGAAATGTTGAACAGCATATATGATGGCCAGAGCTTCTCTGTCTAGCTGAGAGTAGTTTTGCTCTGCGGTGGTTAATGATCTAGACGCAAATGCTATAGGTCTTTCCCCTCCATCTATTAAGTGCGATAATACGCCTGCTATACCTGTAGGGCTTGCGTCACAAGCAAGTTGAATTTGCAATTCTGGGTTGTATGGCATCAATACTCGATCACTAGCAATTTCATTTTTGATTATATTGAAAGCTTTTTGACATTTGACGGACCATTTGAATTTTGCGTTTTTATGTAAAAGTTCACGCAATGGGGTTGTAATTGTTGACACATGCAGAATAAATCTTGAATAGTATGTGACCATGCCAAGAAATCGTCTCACGTCTTCGATACAGTTAGGTCTTGGCATCTCCAAAATTGCTGCCACTTTTGATGGTGATTTTAAAACTTTATTATATTCTATTGTATGTCCCAAGAATTCGATCGTATTTTTGAAAAATGAACACTTAGAACGATTTAAATGTAAGTCAAATTTTTGAAGTTGTATTAAGCATGCCCTTAAATTATTTTTGCATTCGGCCAATGATTGTCCATGTATAATTATATCATCGAAGTACGATTCTGTTTTCGGAACATCACGTAGAATTTGGTCAATTATTCGATTAAAATCAGCGGGGGCTGTTTTGATGCCAAAAGATAAACGATTCATTCGGTATGTTCCTCTGTGTGTAGAAATGGTTTGTATGATACTCGACTGTTCATCAACCTGCACATGCAAATTTGCCTTAAACAAATCAAGTCTACAAAAATACCTCGAGTTTCTAAGGCTATTAAAAATATGTTCGATTTTTCTTATCGGGTAATGTGCATTTATAAGACGTTGATTTACTCCGACCTTGTAATCGACGCACAATCTAACACCTCCATCAGCTTTAGGTATCACAACTAACGGCGAACCCCAGTCACTATTCGATGTTTTTGTGATAATTCCTGCACTTTCCAGATTATCCAATTCATTTTCCACACGTTTTGTTAGGGCGTATGGAATTTGCCGTTCTTTTGAGTAAGCTGGTGTGGCATTCGGACGTAATTTCAATGAGATTTTGTAATTTGGAAACTCCAAAAATGTATTATTTAAAAGAAATTAAAATAAAGGATTAATTTTAAACGAATGTACTATTATTATCCATGCTCGATATATATATATATAAACACAAATTAAAGACAGATATATATATGTATACCAATGTATTCTATTAATTTACCCGTCTTTTATTACCAAAGAAAAAAGGAAACACGAATAAAAGAATGTAAAGCAAGAAATAATTATTTTCTTTAGAATTTGTTAACGCGATTTTCGAACGCTAAAAACTCGATTATTATAGAAGCAATGAATTTAAAAAACAATACTACAACCTTGACACAACAATGGGAAAGGACTACCGTATATTTTCAATGGCGAACCCCATTACAAGGAAGAACTACTTGTGGTATATTGTGAACAAGTTTGTATTTATTATAACAAAAACAAATATATTGTATTATAAACAGAAGGTGCCTTATTTTTATTCAGTTAATACATTCTACTGCTTGGAGAAGCCGGTCTTTGTTTTGCGATTCAGGAATTTGTACAAATAGAGGATCCTCTTCTCGAGCTGCTTCCACTTGGTGGGTCGTGCGATTGGGTATTTTGTCTTCATCATCATTTTGCGTTTTCTCAGTAAAACTTGATACTCATTGCCAGATACACCGCGCATCCAGGATGGCACCGAATAGAGTACACGGGTGGGATGTAGATTATCATTGCCAAGGATGTCGATGTAGTCGTTTTGGCCGAATAGCGCTCGTTTCTCCGACCAGGCGTTCTTTGGTTTGTAGTCCGGCATGGGGAGTTTCTGATTGTTGTCCCAATGAGGCAGCATACCACCCTGAAGAATTCTCTCCTTGTAGCCGTGTCGGCGAACCAGTGGTCCACGTGCTATTTTCTCAGCGTATGTGAGTTGGCGAGATATTGCGATTGTTGGGGCCCATAGTTGCTTTAAGGTGGCGGCTTTTTGCAGAGAATTAACCAGCCAGGACATGGTTTTTATTTATGTAATTGCGGTGGAACACTGCCCGAGGATGGTAAATCGAAAATTATGACAGATCTGCAGTAGACGGATGGAGAAATGTCAGATGTCAGTGACTATTGACAGTTGTAGGTTTGTTGGATTGATTATTTTTTGTTCGGTAAGTAGTGCAATACGAAGATATGTTTGTTTTTCATAACATTTGTGAGTTATAGTAGGTTCGTCTCCACCGAACCGAAACTCTTCATTTTATTAACAAAATTCAACATTCGAAAATTTCTACAAAAAAAAAAAATGAATGCATTTTCAATTTTTCTTACACGTTGTGCTTGTGAGTTGTGAGTGTTAGAGATGGAATCTAAGGAACGATTTTTCAATTGTCAGTCTGATTGCTTACTTACTTACTTACTAAAGTGGCGCTACAGTCCGGAATGAACCTGGGCCTCAACCAACATGCCTCTCCAATTAGCCCGGTCCTTAGCTAACTGCCTCCATTGCGCACTCCAAGTTGGTTGAGGTCGGTTTCTACTTGTGCGCGCCACTTAAGGTGAGGTCTTCCTCTACTGCGTCCGAAGTCTGGCTGGGAATCGAAGACTCTGCGAGCCGGAGTATTGGTGTCCATTCGTTCTACATGTCCCAGCCATCTTAAAAGTCCAATGCGGAGTTTTTTGACCAGGGGCATGTCACTGTACAGCTCGTATAGTTCTTGGTTGAATCTTCGTCTCCATAGCCCGTCAACGCAAACGGGACCGAAGATTTTTCGAAGAATTTTCCTCTCGAATCTACCAAGGATTTCTTCATCCGCTTTTGATACGGTCCATGCTTCAGCGCCGTAGAGCAGGACTGGGATGATCAGGGATTTATATAGGATCTCCTTAGTAGTTCGAGTGAGGGGTTTACTACTAAATTGCCTTCTTAGCCCGAAGAAACAGCGGTTGGCAAGAGTAATTCTTCGTTTAATTTCTGACGAGATGTTGTTGTCAGAGTTAATAGTGGAGCCGAGGTAGACAAAGTCCCGTACTACCTCAAAGTTATATCTGTCAATGGTGACGTTCTGTCCAATTCGTCGATGTTGTTAGTCCTTTCGTGATGACAGCATTAACTTAGTCTTACCCTCATTTACTGCTAAACCCATTTTCGCCGCTTCCTTCTCTATACTAGCAAACGTGGCTATGACATCACGTTGAGTCCTACCAATGATGTCAATATCGTCTGGGTATGCTAGTAGTTGCACCGACTTTTGGAAAATTGTGCCTCTGGTGTTGGCTTTGGAGTTTAGCACAATTATCTCAAGAATCAGATTAAAGAAGTCACATGACAACGCATCGCCTTGCCTTAATCCTTTTTTGGTATCGAATGTGTCGGTGAGGTCGTTTCCGACCCTGATGGCGCAGCGAGAATTCTCTATCGTCATCCTACACAAACGGACGAGTTTGGGCGGTATACCAAAACTAGACATGGCTCTGTACAGTTCGTCTCTATAAATGCTGTCATATGCGGCTTTGAAATCGATGAATAGGTGGTGGGTATCGATTTGGACTTCTTGAGTTTTTTTTTTGAGTGAAAATTTGATCGGTTGTGGACTTTCCTGGCCTAAAACCACACTGATAAGGGCCAATCAGGTTGTTGGTAAACGGTTTCAGGCGTTCACATATTACGGCTGATAGGATCTTGTAAGCGATGTTGAGGAGACTTATGCCTCTGTAGTTGGCGCAGTTCAGAGGGTCTCCTTTTTTGTGGATCGGGCAAACGATGCTGAGGTTCCATTCTTCTTCAGGCATATTTTCATCCGACAAGATTTGGCTTATGAGTTGGTGGATGTTACTTACCAAGTCATCTCCGCCGGCCTTATAGAGCTCAGCAGGAAGGCCGTCATTTCCGGCAGCTGATGTCTAATGAATATATGTATCTACTCCTTATCTACTAGCTAAGTAGGTGTTGGTTTTTCAATCAATGAATAACTCCTAGATTGTAGCTGAACGATTTTGGAGTTGGATAACTTGGTTTGAAAATAAAATATTTGAAATATTTTCCTTCTCCTGTACAAGTACCTTGATGGCACATAGTCATCAAGGTACTTGTATTTCCCGCATTTTTTAATAAGAAGAGCATTTTTTGAAAATAACTCTTCCTTCATTTGGTTTTTGGAAAACTTCCCACACTATAAATAATTTTCTTTGGCCCTGCATTATTTGAGTTATGCAGTGATAGTGTAACTCGAGTTTACACATCACTACGATTAATGGACAACGGAGTATGTTTCATTCTAGATTCAAATCTCATGTCTCATATGCATATCTCGTACGACAATAAGTCGTAAGAGATAGCAATATAGCTACAATTGAGCAATAGCTAAAAGAATCGTAAAGAAACAGTACAGCCATGTAGGCATTCTGAAACAAAAACTACTTAAGGAGAGAGCTATACATTATAGCCTCACATATATAAAGTTTATATTTTCAATATATCCTATTCACTCTATTTATAAGACAACTCCTGTCAAATTCGTTTAGAAAAAGTCACAATAAAGAATCTGAATCTGAATCTATGCATATCTCGAATCATTTTAATTCATTTTGTCACCCGATTTCTTACGTGTCGTTTTGACACATAAATTACCAGAGCTGTATACAAGTGTGTATCTAATTGGATCGTGGTGGGGAATTTATCTTCAAAATCCTGGAATTTTCCAGCTTGAAGGCAAAACGTAAAGTCCTTGAAAGTAGAGCAATTTTTCAACCAAAATTAAGCGGCTGAAGAGGTGTAATCTACCAACATGTGATTCTGACAGTTGTGGTTTTAAAAAAAAGACGGCGGCTAATTCTGCGTCAATCGAATCAGATAAAAAAATAAACAAACAAGAATTTCATCAACAAAAAAAAAATATACACGCAAAACAAATCGGTATCACTCAGTTTTAATGGTTTGTGTTGTATATTATCAAGGAAAATAAAATGAAACAAAAGTGAAAACAAACCATGGCAGTACACATACATATAAAGTTTGTTATGTTACACAAAATTCAACCGGTTGAACATATTCCCGTGTGTTTGGAAAGTAACCATAATAACTACGGTTGAAGCATACTCGTGTGCGCAGGCCCAATGACATTTCCATAGCTATTAGCAGAGGAAAAAGCAAGAGAAATCCTTTGAATGTTCATTAATAAACAGAATTTTGAATTATTTTCTTAAATTTAAATTTACGGAGCAATTTGACGTTTATAGGAGACCAAAAAAGTTTTTTTATGGGAGAAAAAAGGAATGTTTAATTTGACAATTGTTGTACCTCGTTAGAAATAGCTTTTCAACGGAATGTCGAATTTCGGAAAGTGAAATTGTATGGCGGAAATAGCTATTTTTTGAATAACTACATATATTACGTCTGTTACGCAACCGAGGTAGTTAATGGCTGAAACACATCCACGCTTTGGAGCTTCGCTTTGTCAACGTTACGTTCAAAAGCTTTACGTATCTTTGACATTTTGAATTTGTTTACCAAACTCAGCTGTTTGTGGATATTTTGTTTTTATCGTGTACTCGCAGATAAAAAATGAACTCTCTGAGCTCCAATTTCATTTTGGGAGTAAAATTAGCATACACTGCATATCGTGGATATGTTAAATATATTGAAGAAAGGGAAAAACCAGTCATGAGGTGTTGTTGGGTTCGAGAACTGAACTTGAAAAAGATGAAGAAGGGTTCTATGTATTAAACTTCGAGCAAATGAAGGAGTATGATCCGGAACATTTTTTCAAAATTACACGAATGTCACCTTTGAAGTTCTTCGAACCATAATAGAGCCCCATTTACTAAAGACATCGTGGAGAAAACCAATCGAGCCCACCGAGCGCTTGTTTCTGGTTTTGCTGTAGGTTTTCAAACTTTTGATGCAATGTTTTTAATTTGCATTCTTTTTAGATATCTATCTCAGGGAGTTCTAAAGCAAGTATTAGCATGGATGTTTCGCATGGGCTATTCAACAGTTGCGAGCATTATATACGACACATGCGATGTCCTCTGGGAAGTTCGAGTTATTGAAAATACTTTCGGCATTTTGGTTGCGAAGTGGCGAATACTTACTACAACATTGCACATGATACCTAATAATAATAAAGATTCTAATCGTTGGTATCACAGTGTACAGAATATATTTATAATATAACTAGAAATTTCATTAAAACTTAAAAGAAAAAAAAATAAGCTCTCGTTCAGAACCTAATGAAAAACTGGAGTAATATAGGTAATCACTGTTTTAGGTAGTTCTTCCTTCTCCCTGTGTTCGGCGTTTTATGTAGATCAATGAGACATCCTTCGAATTACATGAGTAACTGCAGAACTGGGTGGTAAGCAAATCGAATCCAAATCCTGGGCCAAGAAAAAACCCAATCGTGCTTCCCATTTGATTAGCTCGTTTAGAGATAATTGCACTTATTATAAGAACAATACATACAGATTGTCCTTTAAAATTGTTCCAATTACAGAAAGAATTGTATTTGTGTTTAAATCGTTGCATTTGTTTGGTCAATTGAAAATGGTTTGTGCGAAGAACTGGTTTTGCTCGGATGTTTGATAATTGCTAAACACCGCTTTGCCCATTATAAATCATGCAATAATAAATGAATTTATGTATTGAATAAACAAATTAAAAATCAAATTTCAATTTACTTACCTCAAGCAAAACAAAACCACCTTCTTTAAAATAACGAAGACGACAACAACAAATATTTTGACAATTCACACTTTTTCTAACCTTCGCTTTGCCCACAGCGCTTTACAGCACCGATACGTTAAGATTTTACATTTTTCAATTAAGGTTGAAACGCAAAGGCAAAGGCAAAGCTACATTGTGATAAGTAACATTGATTTCATATGGTTCAACTGGGTGCGTCAGCCAACGCAACGCGCCAAAGCGTGGATGTGTTTCAGCCATTAATGTAGTTAAACGTAGTTAACATAGGAAACTATAGTAGACGTTGTGGTATCTGTCAATCAAAATGTATTTTGGGTTGCTTTTCAATAGAATAATTTATTTTGCCCCGAAATAAATCAATAAAACGCGATAAAAAACGATAAAAGTTTGATATGTAGGTAGGTCTTGTAACGAATGTAGGTAGTAAATGAAACAAATTAGGCATGTAGTTTATCCGATTCACTACGCGTGGTTAATCGAGTAGATTACCTCACGTAAACTACTCTACCATCTCTGGGCGGAATGCATTTCATTCCGGCTGAAAGCACGAATTTCGTTGAAATGGAACATTTCCACAGTGTTGCCGCTGATGGAAAAAAATTGTCGCTAGACCACAACCTAAAATCCGCTAGAAATGTTAGTTTCTGAATTGCGAAAATCCGCTAGAAATCGCTAAAATATCAATTTGAATGTAAGTTCTTAAAAATATGTATTTACTTTTAAAATAAATTAATAATTACAAAATAATAAATAAATTCAAGGTAGCAAAAAAAAAGTAACTTGAAGTAAGAAAGAAAAACGTTTTAAATTTTTTTTTAATCAAATTAAATACTGAATTAAAAAAAGCAACCAATAAATTCAAGGTAACAAAAAATAATAATTTGAAGAAAGAAAAAAACGTTAAAAAAAATAAATAAATTGAAATTCACAAATCAAATTCCAGCTCAAAAATGGAATCGTCTAGTTCTTGGCTGTCCGTTTCTTCCAAGTTTGAAGTAGAGGCTTCGGCTGTATTTCTTTCAGTTTTCGATTGTTTTGTTTTTCCTATTTTTTTTAATAACCTCGTCTGGCAAATCGTAGTTACAGCAACTCCTGTTCATCACTTTCAATTGATTTCTAATCAATATTATGGAATTCAACGTCAGGGTTGAAAGTTGATTCCGTAGTTTGTTTTTTACAATGTTCATTGCACTAAATTCGTTCAACTTCAGCATTTGAGTGGGGAAGAGATAGTACAGTGATTATCAAATCAGCCAGTTCAACTTGAGATTCGAAAAGATATCCCAAATAAGGATTTGGAATAAGATGATCTTCAATTTTCACCGTTAAATAGTTTTTGCCAGATTTTACAGCTGATGGTAGCAAAATTCTATTACAAATAGAATAAAGCAGTGACATTAACGAGTTTAACAATTTTACAGGATCAGAATCCTCGCCTTCAAAAATTTTCAGTCCAACTTGCACTTCACTCAAAATGCTTTTTAAAAAGCACATATAAATCCGATTACAATGATCACTGTACATTGCATGAAGTAGGTCCGCTGTGTAACATTTTTCTTTATTTAAATTAAAATGCAGCTTCAATTCATCCCATTGTGACAAAATTCTTTCAACAGCAGGTTCAATCGATAACCAACGAGTCTCACAAGATTTTAAAATTGTTAAGGGCGCTTTACCGCAATTTATAAGTTCGTAAATTTGTTTGTACTCGTTTAGGCGCTTTGGAGAATTGGAAAACCATTTACCTATATGTTTCTCTTATAAGAAATTCAATATTTTGGGGAGGGGTATCTTTGGAAGCGTGACTTACTGCTAACTGAAGAGAGTGACAGACACATCTAATCAGTATTAGATTTGGTAAAAACGGGGATACAACTCTGTAATACGTCAAACTAAAATATCTGATCACAATACCGATAAATTTGGTTACACTTATATTCTGTTGATTCGTCAATAATATCTAACACTAAATTTTTTAGCTCCAATATCATTCAAAAGTGTTTCCTTAAAATGTGGTGCTAAAACTTGATTTATAACCTCAGTACATTTGGTTCTATGCATTTTCAAGTCAATAGCAGACTTTGAATCATTAAAACATTTCTTGCAAATGTCACTTAAGTGGTCAATATGGGATATCGAACTGTGTTCAGCTACGAACAATGCAAGCATGCCTTCAGCTTTTCGACTTTTAATAAATTCTTTGGGTGCAGGCGAAAAGTCAATTATTTTATTTTTGGAAATTAGATCGCACTTGGTTTTATGTTTTTTTGATGCACTGTGCTTTTTTAAGTCATTTAATTTCGCCAATATTTCGCAATGGCAAAACGAACAAAAAGCTTTTTTAACGTCATTCACAACTGGCTTTAACCAATCTTTAAACTCTTCCTGATTTTCCCATTCACTTCTATATTTTTGAACGTATATTTTTTTCATTGGAGGTAAATTCATTTTAAGAAATACAAATAATACCAACAAATTACACACAAAAAAAAACGACAGTAGGTAACAACTTACGGCACTAACTACAAACTTCATAATTCATATGAAATAAAACTATAGCGTACTTCAATCCCATTTACATTTCTTTTGATTTGAAACGTGCTGAAACCTGAAATGCATATCTTGAATACCGTTAGGGTACAAAAATAAAAATCCCCAACAAAAAACTCTGTCTCGTCACCTACTAAGCATCTGCCTTTTGCATATGCAACCACCAACCAACCACCAACCAACCACGCGTAGGTCGCGATGTGAAAAATTATGTTCGAATGGGTCGGAGGAAAACGCCATAAAACATACAGAAAAGCATCCTTCGACAGGTGAAAGTTCTGAACAAAACATAGTGAAACAGAATCCATTTTCTTTTTTATATAAAATTATTTCTTTAACAATCACAATTTCCCCCTTAAGTCGTGCACCTACCTATATATAACATCAGATAAACGGTGTCGGTGATGTACACTTTCCAATACAACTCCGCCACACATCCCGTAAAGGAAACAACAACCAATTCAAAAACTTTAGACACTTTGTCGTAAAAATTAAGAACAATAAATTTATTAAGTAACTTGTGTTGTTTATCAGGACAAACGTTTGTACTATATGTCGCTTAAACTTTGTGCAAATCTTAATACTCATCACAATCTTCAGACCATTAACAAAATACTTTACCAAATATCTTTAAACGATATTCTTTGACCTCCGACGACGTCCACCGAGCCCTGCGTTATTCGCTTTTTGGTCGATGTACGAAATACTCTATCACAACAAATGCAAAGTATACAGCACCGATAACAATGAAATAAAACGCATAAACCGTAAACTGATTGATGACATTCAAGGCGAATCCGGTTTCCGAAACAACGACTAGCGTTAGGATGGATTGCAGGAGAAGTGCAATCATTGTATTGATTCCGAAGACAAGTCCGAAACTCTCCTCTTCTAAGTGACGGGCCACTTCGGCACTAAAAAAAGTAAGTAATTTTAAATTCGAAAAAAGGCAATAAAAATCTAAAATTTACCTTGAAACTGTAATAGTGAACGCATACAGTGCTCCAAATATAATATAGCCAGCATATGAGACAAAAATATTTGTTGTCCAACAGGAAAGTAGCACTGCGCTGCCCTCTAGAATTGACAACACAGCAAGGGCTATTAAGCTTCCACGTGGATTGAAACGTCCAGCATGAATGTAACCAGCAATAAGGGCAAAAGTCGCGCCCAATAGTGTCAGAATCGCATCTACTGCACCATTCCAAGCGGTCTAACAAAAGATTTTATTTAATTTAAAGTCAGAGACTGCGTTAATTAGCTTACCGATGGATGTGGTTCTATTTCTATCCATAGGACCTGTATGTATGAGTACACCTGGTAGTAGCCACAAATTCCGACAGCATACCAAATACTCCATTGAACGACTTTAGTGTTTGAGTAGGCATTTTTAAAGTGTGACCAGAGTAGTTGAAACGGCGATAAAGGTGCAATCGCACTGACATTACTATCTGTTCCGTGAACGACCTTGTGCTCTGAATTTCCTTCGGCAGTAATAGCCTCAGTAAGATAAGTATTTCTATGAAAGTATATGCTGGTTGTAACTTTGGGCAAAAAAAGCGCCCAAATCGTTGCACAAATCTGAGCTAAAAAAAAGTGACACGATAGTTACCAAATCCAGAATTGATAATGTACTTTGTGAACCATACTTCCCAAAGTGATGTAGTTCAGGTCTCTGTAGTTCATCAGATCCAAATTGAGCAATGTTTGGGCTAAAACACTTGCAACAAGCTTACCAATCAACATGGCTGCTCTTGTGTGCGACGTCACCTTTGGATAGTGTTCTTTGTCTACTTTTGCGTAGATATACGTAAAGTAGGCGACTTCTGCAGCCATATATGTACCGTAAAAGAATTCCAGGATTTGAAGTGCTAGCAGAGATTTTGTCCACAGGAGCATACTCCAAACAGTTATTCCAGCAATACCCATTATGACTATAAGGGGTTTATATCTAGAATTGCAATGAAAGTGTAAATTTAAAGTATTTGTTGGTAAAATTTGTGAATCAGCAATAACTAGGTCCCATTCGTGTTGACAACAATATAACTTTGTCCACACAAATGACAGGCGGGCCTTGATTTCATGTTTTATATGGTCCGTTAAAAGGTCTGTTCCAGTACAATATTTTTTTTTATTTACCTATTGCCGTTCCCGGACGCAAAAATAAACAAAAGCTAATAAAAATAATGTAATGTATTTAAACGCATTCCCGTACTTTATATATAAATTTGTCTCTTTCTAAAAATCCTAGGAATTTAAGAACTTACTAATTTTTACTGCAAAAAGTATGGGAACAAACCTATTGCCTATTTATTCATAAATAAATTAAACACAATATGATGTACGATATTGGCCAAAATAAACTTTGACGTTACTCCGAGAGCTCGATCACAAGTATGTATTTAGATTTAAGAGCCGAGCTAGTAGGACTAAGTTTAACGGGTAAAGGATTAATAACTTACTTAATGGGGTATCTACCCGTGTCCCGTAGAGAACTCAGTTCTCTATCTCTTATAATGCTATCCATTGTTCATTTAGCTACTCGGGGTATCTACCCGTGTCCCGTAGAGAACGCAGTTCTCTATCTCTTATAATGCTATCCATTGTTCATTTAGCTACTCGGGATTACAAAAACCTTTTGGCTAAAGATTATTCTTTATCCGCTCAATTTTATTGAGCAAATTTAGTCGACATGTTTATACTTTAAATAGAGCTATGCTTTTCCAATCATTAGGCATACTCTCGGCCACCCAATCTCGATTAAATAGCTCTTCTCGTAGTTTATCAGTACTGCCGGCCTTGAATGTTCTTTGTGAAGTTACAAACTCTCGTCATTGTACCCATTACTTAAAATCATCTGAAATTTCCTGCACATAGGGGACCAGGTTACATTCGCAATTTCGTTGAGACTGCGTGTCAGATTTTCAGAGATTTTCCTCAGCTTTCTTCAGATAAGATTTTCTGATTCGGTGGAACAACATTCTCAGTAGATGCAAACTTTTTCTGTCAAACAACAGTTTCCTTATTTCGCAGGTTAGAATAATGACAGATTCCAGCCATGATACTTTCTTACTTCAGTGGCGCTACAGACCGGAATGAACCTGGGCCTCTCCAATTAGCTTGGTCCTTACTTAATTGCCTACAGTTGCGCACTTAATGCCGGAGTATTGGTATCCATTCGCTGAACATGTCCGAGCCATCAGGATGATCATGGTCTTGTAAAGGATCTCCTTAGTAGTTCGAGTGAAGGGTTTTACTACTAAATTGCCTTCTAAGCACGAAGAAACAGCGGTTGACAAGAGTAATTCTTAGTTTAATTTCTGACGAGATGTTGCCTGAGTTCATAGCGGAGCAGAGGTAGACAAATGATGACGTTCTGTCCAATTCGTCAATATTGTGTGTCCTTTGCCGCTTCCTTATCTATACTAACAAAAGTGGCTATGACATCACGTTGAGTCCAACCACTGATACATAGATAAATAACAAGCTGTATACTTTTACCAGAAAGTGTGAGTATATTGTAAAAAATCCCCGTTATGTCAAGTGAGGAATTAATCATGGATCTTTAGTGGAATAAGCGTAAGCCAAGTATGTCCAAATGTCTCACTAAACTCTCTTAATTTTTAAATTCAACATTTGTCAGCTATCAAGTGTTTATAGGTGGAAAACTTCCCAATAATTATGGCCGCAAAATTAGGGATCCTTCGGTTGTCAATTAAAAAAATAATTTTAGTGATTTATACTTATTTCTGTTGCCGTAAAATAGAAAGCTAATAAGAGAGGATTTATTACAGAAATGTCTGTTGGTATGAATCTGTAAATTGTCGCGGTATTGGTATTCGAAAGTGCCAAGTCTTTTGTTTTGACACGTGTTTAATGTCAATTGTAAAGGGTCCGCCAAATAACTTTTTTTTTGAAAATGCTATAAAAAAAAAACTACTGAATATTTTCTCAAATTTCTTTTTTTATTTGAAAGTACAATCCTTCCGGTTAATAATGCAAAATAATTTCATTTAAATGGCTGCCTCGGCTGGCCATGCAGTAGCCTACACGATCGGTTCAATTTTTAAGCACATTATCGATTGTGTGCAGCTGTATTTCACCAATGGCTTCACGAATATTGTCCTTTAAAGCGTCAATTGTCTCTGGCTTGTCGGCGTAACACTTATATTTTACGGCACCCCACAAATAATAGTCCAACGGTGTCAAATCGCAGCTCCGAGGTGGCCAAACGACATCAGCTCTGCGGCTGATAATGCGATCTTCAAAAACAGGGCGCAAAACATCGAGTGTAGCTTCGGCTGTGTGGCACGTAGCGCCGTCCTGTTGAAACCAAATGTTGCCAATATCCTCCTCTTCAATTTTTGTGAACAAAAATTCGTTCAAATTCGGCGATAACGATCGCCATTGACTGTAACGGCCACTCCTTGCTCATTTTCGAAGAAAATGGCCCAATTACGCCTCTGGACCAAAATCCGCACCAAACAGGGACTCGTTTTGGGTGTATCGGCTTTTCAATGTATGCATGCGGGTTTTCTGTGCCTCAAATGCGACAATTTTGCTTGTTTACATATCCGCCAAGATCAAAATGAGCTTCTTCTGAAAAGATGATTTTTTTTAGCAAAATCGGCATCTTCTCTAAGTCGATCGCAGGCCCACTTAGCGAAGCGAAAACGCATTGGATGGTCAGTTGGCTTCAACTCCTGAACCAATTGGACTTTGTATGGCGTCATACAGGTCTTTATGCAAAATTCGTCTCAATGATGTCTCCGAAATGTTCAATTGTTGAGAACGACGGTGAATTGATGTTGATGGCGCTTCACGCACACTTTCTGCCACAGCAGCAATATTCTCGGGTGTACGCACTGTTTTTGGCTTTTCACGCTTTGGTTTATCGATGAGGATGCCAGTTTCTTTCACTTTTTTCACAAGATAACGAACATACGGAGCTGACGGTGCTTCTCTTCTTCCAAAATCCGTACGCAATTTTCGCACACATTCTGCAACATTACCATGATTTTCAAAGTAATGTCGCAATATTTCCCAGCGTTGTTTAAGCGTATACGCAACCATATTCGTTCAGCGGAAGGATAAAACGAATTATCTGTCAAATCAGACATGAGCTAAAGCTAAGTGTTACCATTCACGAAATAAGCACGAAATAAGTTGAAAAAAAAAACGTTAGATGGCGGACCCGTTACTTTATTGCAATTTGGTTTACCGAGTTCCCGTACTTTTAGGTGAATTTACCTCCACTCAAAGGTATTCGAGAATTAACTAATCTTTAATGCAAAAGGATGGGAACATAAGGCCTATTGCTTGCGGTAAGGTTTTTGGTTTTAATTGAAAACCGTCGTGTACTACCGACTTCTTCAAGTAAAGCGGCGTTAAATCGCACAATCTTGGAGGCCAATTCACAGGACCAAAACGCAAAATTATGCACTCACCGAACGTTTCCTTCAACAAATCAATTGTGGCACGGGCTGTGTAACATGTTGCGCCGTCTTGATGAAACACAATCCCTGCACGAAAACGTCAGTAATCATGTCTCTATAGCGGTCACCATTGGCTGTAACGTTCTGGCCAGCATCGGATTCAAATCTTCCTCTACGCTACGCTCTACAGCAGCAATGACTTCTTCTGTACGACGTCTCTGTGGATGCGTATTATCATTTAGAGTAAACGTGGTGCAAAAACGTTCCATTTTTAATCGCATTAATTGCTCTGATGGACTATTATATTGACCGTTAAATGGACGTAGTGCGCGATACGTATTTCGAACAGAAAATGATTTTCAAAATAAATTTGCACAATTTAGAAGCGTTATTCAGACGTCAGGCTATTCATGTTGAAATTCCAAACCAAACTAAAAATAAATCACTTGACAGCTGACAAAATGGCCGCCTGTTAAAACAGTATTGATAACATAAAGTTCTATAACTCTAAAAAAAAAAAAACTTTATAAGAATGGGAGTACAACTGTACTTAAATATTAATTTTTAAGCGATTGGATGCCGTGTCGGCTGTCATTTTGGCACTTTCGATAATAATCGCTATAAATTGGTTTGGTAGGACATTTTCTACTCAGGCTAAGGGTGTAAGACTGGGATAGATACCCAGGCCAAACAAAATAAATATGGACTAAGGTGTTGTTGTATTTTGCACTTAAATTGTTTCCTAATAGATTATCAAAAAAGAAACCACATATGTCGCCACAGTACCACACGTGTCATCTATACATTTAAGTCACACTTACATTTAAGTTTTCATTACAATTAAAAATGAAAATAATAAAAAGAAAAAGTGTAGGGTAAATGATTCCCACAGCTTAAATGTTAAATAATATTTAGCCTAATGTAAATATTATTTAACATTTATTTATATTCAACTTACTTACTTAAGTGGCGCTACAGTCCGGGATGAAACTGGGCCTCAACCAACATGCCTCTCCAATTAGCCCGGTCCTTAGCTAACTGCCTCCAGTTGCGCACTCCAAGTTGGTTGAGGTCGGTTTCTACTTGCGCGCCACTTAAGGCGAGGTCTTCCTCTACTGCGTCCGACGTCTGGCTGGGAATCGAAGACTCTGCGAGCCGGAGTATTGGTGTCCATTCTTTCTACATGTCCTAGTCATCTTAAACGTCCAATGCGGAGTTTTTTGACTTGGGGTGGTGGTTGAATCTTCGTCATCATAGCCCGTCAACGCAAACGGGACCGAAGATTTTCCGAAGAATTTTTCGCTCGAATCGACCAAGGATTTCTTCATCCGCTTTTGATGCGGTCCATGCTTCAGCGCCGTAGAGCAGGACTGGGATGATCAGGGTCTTAAATAGGATCTCCTTCGTAGTTCGAGTGAGTACTTTACTACTAAATTGTCTTCTTAGCCCGAAGAAACAGCGATTGGCAAGAGTAATTCTTCGTTTGATTTCTGACGAAATGTTGTTGTCGGAGTTAATAGCGGCGCCGAGGTAGACAAAGTCCCGTACTACCTCAAAGTTATATCTGTCAATGGTGACGTTTCTGTTCAATTCGTCGATGTTGTGTGTCCTTTCGTGTTGACAGCATATACTTTGTCTTACCCTCATTTACTGCTAAACCCATTTTTGCCGCTTCCTTCTCTATACTGAGGGCTCAGTGGCGCGATGGTTAGTGCGATGAACTGCCACGCAGAAGGTCTGGGTTCGATTCCCAGCCGTAGCAACACCTGAATGATTTTTCACTGGCCCTCCTCTCGTGATGAACTGACAAATCATCCGAGTAGTATCAACTGTCAAGAATAGCTTATCTCAACTTAGCCGTTCGGAGTCGGCATAAAACAGGAGGTCCCGCCATCGTGCAAGAAGTACACACGCACACATGAATGGTTGTGAGAAAGCTAGGCCCTGGGTACTAACGAGCCTGTTGCGCCAAAAATTTGTATTTGTATTTTTTTTCTCTATACTAGCAAATGTGGCTATGACATCACGTTGCACCGATTTTTGGAAAATTGTGCCTCTGGTGTTGGCTCGGGAGTTTTGCACAATCCTCTCAAGAATCAAATTGAAAAAGTCACATGACAGCGCATCGCCTTGCCTAAATCCTTTTTTGGTATCGAATGTGTCGGTGAGGTCGTTTCCGACTCTGATGGTGCAGCGAGAATTCTCCATCGTCATCCTACACAGACGGACGAGTTTGGGTGGTATAACAAAACTAGACATGGCTCTGTATAGTTCGTCTCTATAAATGCTGTCGTATGCGGCTTTCGATAAATAGGTGGTGGGTATCGATTTGGACTTCTTGAGTTTTTTCCAGGATCTGCCGAAGTGTGAACATTTGATCACTTCACTTAGGTCTGGTGGTTGGCAGTTTTCGCTGTCGTTACCAATATTGAATGGATCATTCTGCCTGACAGCGGAATGTTGTTCGTCATCGCCGTTTAACAGTCTGCAGAAGTGGTTCTTCCATATCCTCAGCATCGACTGTGTCTCAACTACGATATTTCCTTGTTCATCTCGACAGGATTCTGTTCGAGCCTTGTAGCCTTGGCTTTGACGTTTTACACTTTGGTTAAACTTGCGAACATCGTTCCTGGAGTGGCACCTCTCTGTATCCTCGATCGCGCGCTTTTCTTGCTCTTTTTTCTTCTTGCTGAAAAGCCGATGTTCTTCCCTTCTTCATTGCCTATAGAGCTCAATGGCAGCTCTCGTCTTCACCTGCAGCTTAGCCTTGTAGGCCCTGTTCTTGGCTGCGAGCATCTGTCGGCATTCCTAATCAAACCAGGGGTTTCTTGCTGGTGGCCGCGAGAAACCTAGCACATCAGTTGCGGCTGATCTAATGGCTTGTTGGCATCGTATTTTGTGTCGAGAGGTTAAGCGATACGCGTTGCGCGAAGGTCTTGGCGGTCTCTGGCGATCGCAGTCTTTCGACATTAAATGTTTTCACAGTATTTCTGTTTTTTTTTTGTGGCGTGGTGGATATCCGCATCCTTACTTTGGCTACTACAACAAGGTAGTGGTCCGAGTCGATGTTGGCCCCTCGGAATGTTCGGACATCCAAAATACTGGATGCGTGCCTCTTGTCCATCGCAATGTGATCAATTTGGTTGACTGTTCGTTGATCTGTAGACCGCCATGTCCCTTTGTTGATATCGAGGTGAGGAAACCGTGTGCTGGCGATAGTGGCATTTCGTTCCGTAGCGAAGTCAATTAGCCTAAGTCCGTTACCAGATGTGTTGTCGTGTAGGCTATATTTTCCGACGGTACTGCTAAAGATGTCTTCTCTTCCTACCTTTGCGTTAAAATCTCCCAGCGCGATTTTAACATCGTACTTTGGTAGTCGCTCATAGGTTTTGTCGAGCAGCTCGTAGAAGCAATCCTTAGTTATATCATCCTTTTCCTCCGTCGGAGCATGAGCGCATATAAGGCTTATGTTGGCGAATTCGGCCTCGTTGCGGATTGTTACAATGCGTTCGTTAATGTCTTGAAAACAGACTTCTTGCCTAAGTCTGGCACCTATAACAAATCCGCATCCAAATAGTCGCTGTTTCTGCTCACTATAACACGGTCCATAGTAGATGTCACAGTTTCTCATCCTCTTTTTGGCCGGCCCATCCCATCTTATTTCCTGGATGGCAGTAATGTCTGCTTTGTAGCAGTTAAGGGCTTCCGCTAGTTGTTCGCCTGCACCTCTCCTGTTTAATGTTATCACATTCCAGGTGCAGATACGAACGTCGATGTCCTTTTTTTGTTTAGCATGGTCGTCAACAATAAAATCAGTCCTTTCCGAGGCTATTGGTTGCTTCGTAACCACATTTTTTTCCGTGGATGGGTAGTTAACCCAAAGCACAACCCCCAACCTGGAGGGCCAGGCCCTTGTTTTAACCCTAGGACAGCGGGCCGGAAAAAAATACCGATGTCAGTAGCCCATTTTTGGGGTATGAGCGCTGCTGTTGACTCATTGAGGGCTCCTCCGCCACCAACTCTTTTCCAATACTCTGGCTCAGTATTGGAAATCCCTATAGCCCTGGTGTTCAAATATGTCGAAGCAGCTCATATAGGGATTTCACTACCAGTTCGATCAAACTGGAGCTGTAGGCGCCACCGTTGACTCCATCTAGGGAATTCCTCCGCTGCCGCCTGAGAGTGAGTGCCTTAGTGAGAGGACACTCCTCCCCCCTCTCTTGTTTGCTAAAATTGTCAACTAAAATTAAATATAATTTATATCATCTAACCCAATAAATTACTAAATGTAATTTATGGATTACAAATCAAAGCTAATTTCGTTGATTAAAATCTCAATTGTATTCCTAGAAAACTTCTCCATAACTTGAAGTTATCAATAATAAATTTTAAGATAAGCACGTGTGTTACCGTTTGTGTGTTTTTTACCCTACATTTATCAGGATTAATATTTGCATTTGCATTTTTTTTTATTATTTTGAAAATAAAAGAAATGCAAACAATGCAGTCGAATTTAAAATGCCCAGACGACAATGATCGTATTTATAACTTATCAGATAACTGACCTTGGTATCAGCTGATTTCATAATGACGATTATTAATATTTTACTAAATAATCGCCTAGAGATTGCAAACCTCTCCAACCTAATTACACTTTGTACAATATAAGTACATTAAAGCAATGAACCAGACTTTATCTGAATTGATAAATATTTAAACTTAAAAAAGCCGCGATAAGCTAATATCATTGCTTATGCAAATGTTAAAGGATGTCTTTAGTTCATTTCATTTAATACGGTAATAAATTTCTATTTACCTTTCTGTGTAATATAATATACGAAAAAAGTTAATTTTTGCATTTGCTATTTGATTTCTCCGAGATCTCCGACAAATCGTAAGTGGAATAAGATTTAGCACTTGGCAATGCGGAGATTTACAGAAATTTCCTGAGACTAAAATATATTAAATGCATCTCATCACCCTATCTGCTAAAAGAGTACATCTGGGCCCTCATTCCGTAAAGTGATTTTCGTTTGACGATAACATTTCGACATCTTGCATCACGTAAGATCAATAGTCGTTTTTGCTGTCGTCGATATCACTTTATTTGCTTCACTTAAAACAATAATCGTCAAATCACAGACGATTATTGAGCGATTGCTCATGAGGTCTCGACGACTACCGTCTGAGTGATAATCGTTTTAAAATTTACGGAATGACCCCCCTGGTTATTTTATAAATATTATGAAGGGAAGGTGCGAATTAAGGTAACTGCTGTTTGACAGATAAAGTTTCCCTCTGCCGGGAATGTTGTTTCATTGAAACAAAAAAAAGTCACATGGCAAGTCTCCTTGCCGAAATCCGGTGCATGTTTGGAATAGTTCGGAGGAGCTACTTCCAAACTGCACGTTGATGATGACAAAGTTATCATTGGTTAATTGACATAATTGTACGTGTTTCGGAGTATAGTGATCGCGAATGCAAACTGAGAGTACATGGTGTTGACTTGACTGTGCAATTGTGGACGCGACATGAGTGATTTCAGAATTTTTTAACATTGGATGTGTTCAATAATCAAAAATCTGTCCGTTTTTGAACACCCTCACTGCCCAAATTCTGCAGTCAACATAAAGGTCGAAGTTAGTACAATTTTCGGGACGACAACGTTTATAAACGCCGAAGAATAATCTCTGCCAAACAGGACCATTTCCAGATTCATTCGTTCTTTAAGGGTCCAGTTATAGCTATCATTCAAATGTCTCGATGATAATTTTATTTTACTTTTTGTGGCTTTTTATAAAGCGAATCATTGAAGAGTTGGTGTTAAAAAAAGGCAAAAAATTTTTTTAATTTGTAATTTAGGTAAGTTTTCTCAGAAAATTCATTTTTTTTTGTTTTCAAATGATCAAGATTTATTTTTTGACGTAATTTTTGTCATTCCCCCGACATGAAACAGAATTTCCCAATGACTCCTATAACCAAAATTTTCAATTCTATCATGTTTTGTGTTCCAATGAAGTTGTGTAACGATAGCTGTAACTGGACCCTAACAAGTAAAATATTTCACGCAAAAAATTAATAAAATATTAAGGGTATTCTTGCAACGTCGTAATATTATAACGTGCGAACGATCGTAATTTTACGATAACGTTTCATGAACAACCCTAAAACTGCACCACTAAATAATGCGGTAACCCACTGACTTCGATCTCATTTTACTAATTTATTTATTGTTAGAATTTTGTTCTTTTTGTTCTCTTTCTGTTCTCGATAATTTTTTTTTTCAGTTTAGCGCATTGGTTTGATGTGTGAAAGTGACTGATTAAACGTCAAAATAGCATTTCAAACGTTTACAACATTTACCATTTCAGTTTACGCACCCAATTCCCGTGAGAAAAGAATTCCCATACAAGTTTTGATAGTTCATTTATCACGTCGTAATTTTATGATGTTTACAACGTTTACGACGACTTTCCGACGTTGCATGAATATCCCTATTTTATATTGAACAAAATACAAATCAATTGTGGCACGAGCTGTATGACATGTTGTGCCGTCTTGTTGAAACCACAACTCCAGCTCATCATGGTTGTTCGATTGAGAACGAAAAAGTCAGCATCGTTTTTAAAGAACAATAAAGCACACCAAACAGTCAGTTTTTGTGGATGTAACGATGTCTCAACATACACTTGAGGATTATCATCACTCCAAATACGACAGTTTTGTTTATTGACGTATCCATTCATCCAAAAGTGAACTTCATCGCTAAACAAAATTCGTTAATGAAAATTGGGATCAACGGCAATCTTGCTTTTGGCCCATTCACCGAATCTACCCTTTGCTAGGTGATCCTGTGGCTTAAATTCTTGAACGAGTTGGCTTTTGTAAGCACGCAAACCAAGTTATTTCCGCAAAATCCTCCATAAAATGGATGGACACTTATCCAATGTGCACGATGGCGGATAGACTGATTCGGATTCTCCTCTGCGCTACGCTCTACAGCAGCAATGACTTCTTCTGTACGCACTGTACCACGTCTCTGTGGATGCGTATTATCATTTAGAGTAAACGTGGTGCAAAAACGTTCAATTTTTAATCGAAATAATTGTTCTGATGGACGATTATGTTGACCGTAAAATGTTCGTGGTGCGCGATACGTATTTCGAACAGAACCATGATTTTCAAATCAAATTAGCACAATTTGTAAGTGTTTTTAATCACTTGACAGCTGACAAAATGGCCGCCAGTTAAAATAGCGTTGCCAGATTAAAGTTCTATACGTCTAAAAAAAAACACCCGAAAAACAACATACATTGTCAGCTATAGCTTTGAGGGAGTAGGTACAACTCCGCTATTAACTCTGACAGAAACATTTCGTCAGAAATAAAACGTCGGACTGTAGCGCCACTTAAGTAAGTAAGTTTATATGCAATTTTTTTTTGTTACATACGAAAAAAATCAAACCGCACTATAATAGGTCAGTTCCCGTCCTTTTGCGTTAACAATTAATAAATTTTCAAATTTCTTGGAATTAGGGTAAACTCTCTCAATAAGAGACACATTTTAGAAGAACGCTGTTAAGTAAATCACAATTACACTAAAAACAATCGTTTCGTGTGGCTTTTAAAGAACAAATGACATAAAACACATGTCAAAACAAACGACTTGTTAATTTCTAATACCAACTTCAGTTTACCATCCGAAATTTCTCTAGTAAATTATTTCACAGATTTTTATGGATATATAGTTTTTTCCTCTCTCATTTACTAATTGTTGTGTTCAGGAACGGAATAACTTAAAATCAATGAAATTTTATAAAAAAATCAGTAAACATAAACATGTAACGTCGTAATTTTACTACGTGCGACAGATTGTAATTTTACCACGACCGCGACGTTTCATGAATGACCCTAAAACTGCACCACTAAATAATGAGGTAACTCACTGAATTCAATCTCATTTTAGTAATTTATTTATTGATAGTATTTTGTTCCTTTTGTTCTCTTTCCGTTCTCGAGAATTTTTTTTCTGTTTAGAGCATTGGTTTGATCTGTGAAAGTAACTGATTAATGTCAAAATAGCATTTCAAAAGTTTACAGCGTTTACCATCGCAGTTTACACACACAATAGGTCTGTTCCCGAACTTTTTCAGTAAAAATTAGTAAATTCTCAAATTTCTTGGAGTGGGGGTCAATTATCTCAGAAAGAGACAAAATTACAAAAAGTACGGGAACGCATTTAAGTAAAAAACAGTAAAATTATATATTTTGTATGCCTTTTAAAGAACAAATGACATAAATCTCCTGTCAAAACAAGCGAGTTGTCACTTTTAGATACCAACTGACAGTTTACTGATTTTTACCAACAGAAATTTCTGCAGTAAATTTTTTTTACAGATTTTTATGTAGGGGTAGTTTTTTGCTCTCTCCTGAGCTGTCTCTTTTACTTATTTTTGCGTACGGGAACGGCAATAAGTAAAAATCAGTAAAAATCAGTAAGAATCAGTAAATATTATTTTGTACGGGAACAGACCTATTGTTGTAAAAGATTCAAATGTTGACAGTTCGTTTACCACTTTTACAACGACTTTCCGACGTTGCATGTTAATAAGTTGTTTGTTTTGTTAATAATACGAAAGTAAATTTTAATTTTATCGTTTTGTTAGTGATGTCAAAATAACTTCTGTGTACTGTTATGTCCCACTAACAAATGCACTAAATGATGAGCCTGTGGATGCATATTATAGGTATGCTGTGGCAAATCTCTGCTCGTAGATGCCCTTGTATTAAGCTCGAATACCCCTTAAATTATAAGGGGACGGACCTAATCAGAATAAAGTGGAGTTTTCTTATGGCGTTTTCCATTGGGGAAAAAATCAATTTTTTTTTTATCTGAAGACCGATTTTGACAGTTGTTGTGTTCCATTGGGCGAAAAAAATGATTTTTTTTTTGATCAGAGATCAATTTTGCAAATCTGAATTTTTCGGCAGATTAACCAGATTAAAATGATAGCTGTCAGTTTGACAAGAGTGATTTTCATTTTGATTTTTTACTTCGACACGAAATGACACCAATACAATGACAAAAAAAATAAATCTGAATCGTGTTCCATTGACACTCAAAAAGATCAAATTTCAGATCAAAATCAAGATTTCCCAATGGAAAACGCCATTATTTGATTGTTGACGCAAATAAGCGCAATTTCGAAGAATGCGTGATTCACAAAAACAAACAAAAACAAGAGTTGCAGCTATGTAAAATATTCAATCAACAGAAATTCCCTATTTTTAAAATCGAATATTCATAACGCAATATTTAAATGCGCGCGGAAAACTAGTCATGTGAACATTATTTTCCAATTTTCCCGCTGCAACCAAATAATTGCAATACACCTACTGATTTCAAGAAGACAACAAACTAAAACCTATTTTCAGTTAATTAAAAACTTTTTAAATTTACCTTAAAAAGTCCGTGACAAGAAATACAATAACAAGTTGAGCTAAATACGAGTACGTTCCCACGGGATACACCTCCCGATTGAGCTGAAAAAAAAAAAATAAACAAAATATTTGATAAGCCCAAGGAAAACACTAACAAAACGTCATTTCATTCATCAATAAAAAATAAAATTAATGTAAACAAATAAACTTGTTCTCTTCTCAAACGTCAGCCTTCGTCCGCCACCCCCTCTATCAAAAAAACCCACGTGCTGCACTTGTTATCGGCTACCTCTCTTTACTATTTCTAATCAGCTGGTCAGCAATAGCATCAGCAAAGAGCATGTATGTGCATATGACTGTCGGTAATCGGTATCTAAAATCTACTCAATACTCACTTCGTCTTGTGTAATGTTTCTCCATTCTCCAAGAAGAAATTCGGTGATATAAGGCTCTGAAGGTCGTATCTCACGGATAAACCCGAAAACACACAATAAACAGGATATTTTCAGCCAAGTCTTCATTTTGAATTTAATTAAAATTCAATTATTTTATTTTCAAACAAAAGATAATGACAAAAATAAAAAAAACGACTACACAAACAAAGTTTTCAGATATAAAAACATTCTCGTGGAGGCAAACCGCGAACTGACAACCACTGAAAATAAAATAGCACTTGAGTGCACGGCTACCACAAACCACACCGCTTGAGAACCGACCGTTTAAGAAACATTCAATTGAGAAACATTCGATGAAATATCGCGCGGTCTCTCGTTAGATAGTTGTCAATGCGACACTTCAAGATTGAGAAGTGCTTACACGCACACAACAGACGTTTTGTGTATTTAACAATCTAATCGGTGATTAAAACTTTATGAACACAGGTATTCTAGAATTAGTAATGCATCACCTGTTATTAACCGCGATTAGTTGAAATTAAAAGATAGATAGCGCGAATGAAGATTGTATAAAATGATTCGTTCTTGAGTGTGATGCAGTGCATTTGCTGTTCGCGATTCTCGTTCTCGTAGGTTGTAGATACTAAAAGAGCAGCACTCATGCAATATGACTGTCATGTGTCATTATTTACTCTGAGATTTCTCTTTAATTCTGGGTTGCCATGCCAAATACTTTTATAACTGTCTATAAAAATGTAGTAAATCAGATTTATAAGGTATGATATATTTATTATAATTAACTTAAACTTATTTATTAAAAAAACGTCAGCCATTGTCAATGAATTTTTATGACAAGTCGAAATTGGATTGAACCGAGGTTTAGATTGTCGAGAATGAAAATTATTATTTCTGTCATGGTGTTAGTTTTATGAGTGTGTGTGCAACTTTCAAGTGGTTGTGGGTTCTAACTGCTGGCATGAAATTACCTGTTATTACAATTCAAAAGCGATATTTTTGTTTTATTGATAAGCAGAGTGCATTCTTGATTATTTCCAATGGAAAACGCCATAAAGCATATAGCGTTTTCGATTGGGGTTTTCAGAATTTGTATTTAATCAAAAGTGTTTCTGTCATTTGATAGCTTGTTTGTTTTGCTTATTATATTGGCTTTGTGATCTATTCCTTATTAATGTCGAAAATATCAACAAAACGTACGGGAACGCGTTTAAGTAAAAAAAAAACAGCAAAATTATATATTTTGTTTGTCTTTTAGAGAAAAAATGACAAATTTATAAGTACATATTAGTAAAACCAATGTTGTATGGGTGCAGACCTATTAAAAAGATGAAATGTAAGGACAAATTACCCGGAGGAATATCTAAGCCACTTATAATGCCAATTCCTTTGATATATTAGATTATAATTTTATTAACAATAAAATATGATTTCAACTTCAGATACAGAAGGCAAATAGAGTGCAAACTGCATGTCCTGTGGCTATCAGATTCTTATTTCACCTATTTGCAAATGAAAATAGGTGTCTTTGAACTGACGAAGACATTTGACAATGACGATCGATTTGAGGACAACAATTACGTCTGTTTCAGCACGATGGTTGGATGTTGTAGAACGAGGCCCAGTGGTTGTAGCTCTGACTACACATCAATGGTGTTTATTTTTACCCCCAAGTGGTAACCATCGGGTACTGGTGTCATCCAACCGGCTTTGACATGCTAAACGATAAGTGCGAGTGTTGATAACAAGACGAAAAACAGCAACACTATAAACAGCTTTTTCAGAATGACACGGAATACCCTGCCATAACTGTCCCAGGCGAACCTAGATGAGCTGCTTCGACATATTCCGACAACCGGTTTTTTAGGAAACTCAAAAGTAAGTCAGGCCCCTCGAACAGAGATGGTGGCAGATGAGCCACCAACGGCAGTGCTCAATCCCTTAAAGGATACTGATGGCCCCGTGTCCTGGGGGTATCTTACAAATTCGAACTGGCCCTCCAGGTCTGGGTTGAGCTTTGGGTTAACTACCCACCCATGGAAAAAAAAAACATTGTTACGAAGCAACCAATAGCCTCGGAAAGGAATGATTTTATTGTTGATGATTCTGCTAAACGAAAAAAGGACAACCACGTTCGTATCTGCACCTGGAATGTAAGAACATTAAATAGGAGAGCTGCAAGCGAACATCTAGCGGAAGCCCTTACCTGCTACTAAGAAGACATTACTGCCATCCAGGAAAAACGATGGGATGGGCCGAGCAAAAAGAGGATGGAAAACTGTGACTACGGACGGTGTTTTGGTGAGCAGAAAAAGCGACTATTCGAATGCGGATTTGTTATAAGTACCAGACTTAGGAAAAAAGTCTTATGTTTCCAAGGCATAAGCGAACGCATGGTAACAATTCGCATCATGGCCAAATTCGCCGACATAAGCCTTATAACTATGTGCTAACGCCCAGACGAAGGAATTAGATGATACAGCTAAAGATTGCTGTTACGAGCTCCTTGACAAAACCTATGAGCGACTATCAAAGTACGATGTTAAAATTCCGAGGGGCTAACATCGACTCACTACCATGTTGCAGCCAAGCTAAGAATACGGATATCCACCACGCCACAACAAACCAGAAAAACTGTGAAAAAATGTAATGTCGAAAGACTGCAATCGCAAGACACCGCCAAGGTCTTCGCGAAACTCGTATTCCTTAACATTCCGATTAACACCATACCACCAACATCTAATGTCGAAGAACAAAGGTAACGAAGCCAACAAGCCATTAGATCAGCCGCAACTATGTACTAGGTTTCTCGCGTCCAGCAGCAATAAACCCATGGTTTGATGAAGAGTGACGACAGATACTCGCAGTCAAGAAAAAGGCTCACAAGGTTAAGCTACAGGTAAATGCGAAAGCTGCTATTGAGCTCTATAAGCAAAGAATGGGGAAGAACACCGGCTTTTGAGAAAGAAGAAAAAAGAGCAAGAAAAGCACGCTTTTGAGGATGTATAGAGCCACTTCAAGAATGATGTTACCAAGTTCTACAGTTCTACGGTGCGGCGATGACGAACAACATTCCGCTGAGCCATTCAATATAGGCAAAGAAAGCGAAAACTGCCACCACCCAACCTAAGTGAGGAAAGCAATATCTAAACTCAAGCTTTACTAGGCTGTCGGAAATGACGGTAAGTATCCTAGATGTGTTGGTCCATCACATCGACCAACTCATAAGCCACATATATTCGGATGAAAGTATGGCCCGAAGAATGGAACCTCAGCATCGATTATTCATCGATTTCAAAGTCGCATACGACTTATATAGACGAGTTATACAGAGCCATTTCTATCCTCGGCTCCGCTATTAACTCTGACAACAGTGTCTAGTCACAAATTAAACGAGGAATTACTCTTGCCTTCCACGGTTTCTTGGGGCTAAGAAGGCAATTCAGTTGTAAAGCCTTACTCGAACCTATATGAGACACTGATCATCGCAGTCTTGCTCTACGGCGCTGAAGCATGGACCGTATCAAAAGTGCATGAAGAAATCCTTGGCCGATTTGAGAGTAAAATTCTTCGGTCCCGTTTGTATTGACGGGCTATTGAGATGAAGATTCAACCAAGAACATTCTATTCGAGGTGTACAGCGACATGTCCCTAGTCAAAAAACTCCGCATTGGACGTTTAAGATGGCTAGGACATGTAGAACGAATGGACATCAATACTCCGGCTCGCAGAGTCTTCGATTCCCAGGACGCAGGAGAGCAAAACCTCGCCTTAAGTGGCGCGCACAAGAACAAACCGGCCTCAACCAACTTGGAGTGCGCAACTGGAGGCTTAGGACCGGGCTAATTGGAGAGGCATGTTAGTTGAGGCCCAGGTTCATTCCGGAATGTAGCACCACTTAAGTAAGTAAGTTGGGTCTTATATGGATGTAGGGCAAGATCTTTCCTCAAAATGTTCCTAGCAGTAGACGGTCAGAAACCGAGTTGCTGAGAACGGCATCGGATCGATAAATTCGGGTCCTCTGTCACACTTAAGTCTCCAGCGGCGATGGCTTGTTTTGTACGCAAGGTACGTCCTCGATTTGGATGAATATTATCAAAAAGAGTAAACGTGGTCACGAATCGACCCATAGTATTGCGTATAAGTTGCGCACCGTAAACTTGACAAAGTGCTCTATAAGACTATAAGTTTGGAGAACAAAGCGCGAATTTTGGAAATAAAATTCAACAAATTGTAAACGTTCATGTCTAAGTCTTTTCAAAAAAAGTATATTGAAAAAAAAGTCAAACACACTTCATTAGTATGACAGCTATTTTGACAGTTTTTCCTATCGGAAGTTCTATACTTCTAAAAAAAACACCCCATATAAAAGAAGTTTTCGATTGGGATTCGCTCTCAGTTTTCAGTTTTTACTCGTCCTAATCGAACTGAAAGAAATTGATCTGTTTTTTCATGTGTGTTATGGCGTTTTCCATTGGGAAATCTTGATTTTGATCTGAAATTTGATCTTTTTGAGTGTCAATGGAACACGATTAAGATTTTTTTTTTTGTCATTGTATTGGTATAATTTCGTGTCTGTGAAGTTAGCGTCGGTGTAGCTGCCAACATTAAAAACATAACAAACATTTGAATATACAGAAATTATCTTCATTTAATTCATTCAATCAATTTAATAGTTCACGTATAACTTTCTTTTCTGTGCCTATATCCATTACATCACAACCGAAGTAAAAAGTCAAAATGAAAATCACTCTTGTCAAACTGACAGCTATCATTTGTATTGGTATTGGTAAATCTGCCGAAAAATTCAGATTTGCAAAATTGATCTCTGATCAAAAAAAAATCAATTTTTTCTCCCAATGGAACACAACAACTGTCAAAATCGGCCTTCAGATCAAAAAAAAAAATTGATTTTTTCCCAATGGAAAACGCCATTAGTGTGCCATTTGACAACTCATTGTTTATCTTCTTGCGGTGGAAGAATTAACTTACAGAAATAGATGAGAAAATATTTAACGATTACATTGTTGTAAACCATGAATTTGTGAAAATCCAAGAAGCTGTCGCTTGATGTAGATGATGAGGAAGAATAGTTATTCCAATAATTTACTTAATGTTGATTCCATTTTTCTTTAGAGTTTAGAAACTTAGAAACTTATGTTTCTAAACTCTACGCAAACTTCAAACTGACATAAGTCAGGTGTCAAATGTTTTTGTGTAGGTGCATAAAGGTGTAAATCTCACCTGAAATCGAGATTTTTCAAAAGTTATCTAGATAAAAATAAACGAAAACGAAAAAATTGATCTAGAGCAAAAAAAAGTGGTCTAGATAAAAAAGGAGCGATTTTTGTGTAAGTGTAATTTGTACTTCATTTCATATCATTTGAACTATAAAGTAAAAAGTAAACAATTTGTATAAATAGATACTTAAAATATCAATTCACTTTAACAATGAAATCGGTTAAAATAAATAAACTTAAAACCCTGGCAGATTATTTGTTATTTATTGCCGCCTTAGATTTTCTTCGATTTTCTCGAGCAGTGCCAATTTCCGCTGAGAACGTTCATCTCTAGAATTTTCGCGCTTTTCTTTCAACTCTAGGAAATTTAACCTTTTTCGAAATATTTCTTCGTGAAAGCTGTTTTTTCCTTTGTTAGCGTTTGAACAATCTATACTTCCAGATGCATCATTGGTTCCAGAAATGAGATCTAGGTAAAAAAAAAAACATTAATATGATTGCTTTGAACATGATATATTAAATATACTTATTGATGATGTCCTTGACATGGATAATGGATCGTCCGAATCACTGCCTTTTGGTAGCCATTTTTTCTTAGAAATTCCGACCGTTTTTTTACTATCCAAAATGTTACTGAATTCCCTTAAATATTAATACACGTAGAAAATATGTAATCTAGTAAAAAGGTAAAAGAAATGTACCTCTGTATGGGACAGGTGATTTTATATTGTCCAGTCTTTGCGTTTTGCATTTTCGTTTTTTTAAATTTCCTTTCCAAAGTCCGAAATTTAGTTTGCACCTGCATGTCCGTAAAATTGTATCCGCTTTCAACTAACTTTTCAGAAATAATTTGCCACATTTTTTGCTTATTTTTTATATTAGCTGATTTTAGTTGAGGAAGCATCGAGCTATAAAGTGTTAGCAAGAGTTTCGTGGGCGCCTCTAGCCACAATTGTTTTTTAAATGCTGTGTCACATGTTTCATCCAAATTTGCTTGGTCAGATATATCGGCAGAAGTTTCGGATACCGAAATATCTTCTATTTTCACAGAATCTTCTTCATCGTAATCATCTATGGCCTCAACATTTACGAAGGGTTGGTCTATAAAAATAAGTGAACAACAAATAATTTAAGTTACTCCAAGGGCCACCCTTCTATTTATTCAACTAAACAGTGGTTAACTGACTGAAATTTAACACGCAAATCACTAATTAGTTGAATTTAAATGCTTTTGTGCAAGTGACTCTCTAAATGGTTTGAAATGACTATTTACCCGCTGGCTTTCGTAATGTTTTAGGAGAGCGTTCAATGTGTAGTAACTTAGTTCCTAATTGATCAGTTTCCATTGGTTTTTATTGATTTTGCACAAAAATAAATTAATAAAGCAATCACCGAAGCAAATGTTAATCAGCTGGTTTGCGTTTGACAGCTATCTCGCAACTGCCTAAAGAATTTTTTTTTTGACAGAAATTTCAGGCACTCTTAAGTGGAGGGGAAATAAAAGTATTTGATTTGCTCTCTTTGTCATTGCCGTTCTCTTTGACACATTTTTAGAGTAAAGAAACAGTTTTGAGCATTTTTTTCGTAGATTTTAGTGGCTCTTAAAAGTAATCGAACACATATGAGGTCGTGTTTTTGAATAATTTACCCAATTTTCGTGAAGAAAAAAGGGAGTGTTTGCTATTTGTGATGGCTAGGGTTACTTGTAGGCATGCCAGGTGGTTCGGTTTTTGTTTCAATTTTGTGGCAATAATTCAGCATCTGTTTGCATTTAGTTATTTAAAAACCTTAAATGAAGGAAAGAACGAGAATGAAATTGTTTTTAAACTAATTAGTGAGTATAATGAACCTTTAAATCTAACTTCTCTATGCACTATAGGGTGGCTCTGTCGATATATAGCGGTTACTCCATTTTTGGCAAAAATTACTTTTTGATGCTATCTTATAGAAACTCGGCAGGAGCACTGTTATGGAAAACCTCGTAGCTCCTCAAGAACTTAAAATCTCATAAAATCATTTGTTTATATCGCGTTTCTCCAATGTAGTCAAAGTTCCTGAAAAACCTCGTAAATCCGACAAATTACTAAAGAACAAACCTCGTAACTCCTGCTTTAAATAATCAAAACTCGTAACTCCACCATCCAAAGGTATAAAAGTGATAGAAATGAAAGAAAATGTAAGCAGACGAAAAGCTACGGCATATTATCACCTAAAAATTAATAACAAGAAGCTAAGGGCGTGTAAAAATTTTTTTTTAAATACGCTCTCATTGGGCGAGTGGTCTTTACATTGGGCGAATACGGATACAATGGTGGATGTCGAAGTTGCAAGAGATGATAAAGAATTTGTTAGCAGCAATTCGGTATCAAGACAGTCTTAACGAAGAAAGGAAAAAAAATGGTTGGTGGATTTTTTCAACTCTCTTTTAAAAATGGAATTGTAGGTCAAGTTCTTCCAAGATGTACCTAGAGACAAACTAGCTTTCGAAAACAGCCGTATTCGAATTTTACTCCAAAGAATGGTACAAGCTACAAGACATAGCTCCTCTTTCAATTGGCGCATTTATATGCACGAGTTTGAAGACCAGAATTTTACCTTTTTTGCCAAAAAATCAAGGTGCAAAACTTGTGGAGCCTTCGAATCTGACAGCCACGGCTGGCTCGGACGTAGTCTAATCTGGAGGTCCAATTTTCGATGACTTTTTCCAACATTTGTGGCCGTATATCGACAATAACGCGGCGAATGTTGTCCTCCAAGGAGTCAATCGTTTCGGGCTTATCGGCGTAGACTAGCGACTTCACACATCCCCACAGAAAATAGTCAAGCGGCGAAATTATGCGCTCACCGAACGTTTCCTTCAACAAATCAATTGTAGCACGAGCTGTGTGACATGTTTCGTCGTCTTGTTGAAACCACAGCTCCTGCACATCATGATTGTTCAATTGATGAACAAAAAATTCATTAATCATGGCTCTATAGCGTCACCATCCACTATAACGTTCTGGCCAGCATCGTTTTTAAAGAATTACGGACCAATTATTCCACCAACCCATAAAGCACACCAAACAGTCAGTTTTTGTGGATGTAACGGTGTCTCAACATACACTTGAGGATTATCATCACTCCAAATACGGCAGTTTTGCTTATTGACGTATCCATTCAACCAAAAGTGAGCTTCACCGCTAACCAACGTTCCATACATAATCGAATTAAATGCAATGATGGACGATTATGTTGATCGTAAAATGGACGGAGTGCGCGATACGTATATTTCGAACAAAACCTTGATTTCAAAAATTTGCACAATTTGGAAGCGTTGTTCAGACGTGAGTCTATTCAAACTAAAAATAAATCACTTGACCTCTGACAAAATGGCCGCCAGTTAAAAAGTCTTGCTCTCAAGAATGAAATTAAAGAAGTAACATGACAGCTTCGGAAAACATCTAAAATGAATCTTGAGAGATTTTTATGGAAGAAAAAGAAGAAAAATGGACATAAATGTCTCCCAAATAATCATTCAATCAAATGTGGACAACATTCCGCCTTCTCCGAAAAAAAATTGCGGAAAACCCGAAATGCTTTGTTAGATAAAATATACAATGGTTGCTTTCCTGAATTAAGAATTAATGGAAAGAAGAAGAGAGGTGCCACTCCAGGAACGATGTTCGCAAGTTTTACCAAAGTGTAAAACGTCAAAGCCAAGGATACAAGGCTCGAACAGAATCCTGTCGAGATGAACAAGGAAATATCGTAGTTGAGATCGTTTGCCCGATCCACAGAAAAGGAGACCCTCTGAACTGCGCCAACTACAGAGGCATAAGTCTCCTCAACATCGCCTACAAGATCCTATCTGCCGTAATATGTGAACGCCTGAAACCGTTTACCAACAACCTGATCGGCCCTTATCAGTGTGGTTTTAGGCCAGGAAAGTCCACAATCGATCAAATCTTCACACTTCGGCAGATCCCGGAAAAAACCCAAGAAGTCCAAATCGATACCCACCACCTATTTATCGATTTCGAAGCCGGTTACGACAGCATTTATAGAGACGAACTATACAGAGCCATGTCTAGTTTTGGTATGCCGCCCAAACTCGTCCGTTTGTGTAGGATGACGATGGAGAATTCTCGCTGCACCATCAGGGTCGGAAACGACCTCACCGACATATTCGATACCAAAAAAGGATTTAGGCAAGGCGATGCGCTGTCATATGACTTTTTCAATTTGATTCTTGAGAGGATTGTACAAAACTCCCGAGCCAACACCAGAGGCTCAATTTTCCAAAAATCGGTGCAACTACTAGCATACGCCGACGATATTGACATCATTGGTAGGACTCAACGTGATGTCATAGCCACGTTTGCTAGTATAGAGAAGGAAGCGGCAAAAATGGGTTTAGCAGTTAATGTGGGTAAGACAAAGTATATGCTGTCAACACGAAAGGACAAACGACATCGACGAATTGGACAGAACGTCACCATTGACAGATATAACTTTGAGGTAGTACGGGACTTTGTCTACCTCGGCTCCCCTATTAACTCTGACAACATCATCTCGTCAGAAATCAAACAAAGAATTACTCTTGCCAATCGCTGTTTCTTCGGGCTAATATGGCAATTTAGTAGTAAAGCCCTCACTCGAACTACTAAGGAGAGCCTATATAAGACCCTGATCATCCCAGTCCTGCTCTACGGCGCTGAAGCATGGACCGTGTCAAAAGCGGATGAAGAAATCCTTGGTCGATTCGAGAGAAAAATTCTTCGGAAAATCTGCGGTCCCGTTTGCGTTGACGGGCTATGGAGACGAAGATTCAACCACGAACTATACGAGCTGTACAGCGACATACCCCTTGTCAAAAAACTCCGCATTGGGCGTTTAAGGTGGCTAGGACATGTAGAAAGAATGCACACCAATACTCCGGCTCGCAGTCTTCGATTCCTAGCCAGACGTCGGACGCAGTAGAGGAAGATCTCGCCTTAAGTGGCGCGCACAAGTAGAAACCGACCTCAACCAACTTGGAGTGCGCAACTGGAGGCAGTTAGCTAAGGACCGGGCTAATTGGAGAGGCATGTTGGTTAAGGCCCAGGTTCATCCCGGACTGTAGCGCCACTTAAGTAAGTAAGTAGGAAAGAAGACGAATTAGAGGCAATTCAGGCCCAATGATCTGAATTATCTGTAATTTGTCTTCTTTCCTTTAATTTTTCTCATCTTCCGAATCATCTTCGCTATCCAAAAATGGATTTCACGACTTTTATCAATTTTGACAGTCCTATATAGGATTGAAATTGGTTGCGGTTTTTTTTTTATTTAATTTGGCAACACTGATTTCACGACTTTTATCAATTTTGACAGTCCTATATAGGATTGAAATTGGTTGCGGTTTTTTTTTTATTTAATTTGGCAACACATTTCTTACGACTTTCTCGTTTTTTAATCGCTCTTTGTGGTGACTATCGTTTCTATCTATCGCGGCTCGTTTCGTTTTATGTAATAGAGCCCCAGAGTAGGGCCACCGGGCGGGGGTTTCGTGTTGTATGGCGGGAGAAACCCAGATCTCTAATTGCTGCATTTCTAATAGCTTGAGAAATGAAGGAACTTGGTTTCCATATTTATCTTGTTATTTGATCCTTTCCACATAGTATTTCTCCGTTTTATTGCGCATTTGTCCCCACCTGCAATAAGAAGGTCCGTGAAAAACACATCAACTCGGACTTGAATTAAAAATAAGCACTGAAAGCTATGCGTGTATTTGCTTGGACTTACTTTATTCATAGTTGATAGTCGTTCGGCATCACAAGTCTACCCCATCATACCTCCTATCAATGGCATGAAAAATAAAACGTCCAAATTTTTGCAATATAAAAATATTCTACTTTTATTGTTATTTATTTACAAGTCAGTAACTACAAAACAAATTAATTATTATTTACTATTAGCAAAAAAATCGAAACAATACAAAATCTTTTTTTTTTTAAATTAAATTTAAAACTGAAATGTTTAAGAACAATAAATTAAACAACAAAAAAAACATTTTTTTCTTAAAAAAGCTGAAATTCCATTTTTAGCAGCCTTCTTCCTATATCCTTTAAAGTAAGTAAACCGTCGTGGACGTTCCTCCTTTTCTTTAGCATCGCTAGCTCTTGTTAACCTAAGTCATAAGTACTAGTTCCCAGCAGGAGTAGCAGATTCATTGCTCAATTTACCATTCAGCTCATCGGCTGTGATGAAATTAATTGCCGCCGAATTGATGCAATAACGTTTCCTTGTCGGTTTTGGACCATCCTCAAAAACGTGACCCATGTGCGCGTTACACTGAGCGCAGCGTACCTCTGTGCGTATGCGTTCTGGATGTTTAATTAGTAGTAAAATATTTCCCCCTTTTTATTGTTTTATTTATTCAAATTGCATTTTGTTTTTTGTATTTTTATTGCAAACAAAAATTTTGTTATATTCAAGTAAAACGAAAAATAAATCAGAAAAAAAAGGATACGAAAGTGGAATGGAATGACGGAATGAGTGAATGAGTGGATGGAACGAGATAGAGATAGAAATACATGATAACACATACAAGTAAAACAAAAACAGTTGAATCAAGTGCAAAAAAGCAAAATAAACAAAACAAAAATGATGAATAGATGATTTGATATCAAAAAGCAAAAAAATGTAATTAAAATTATTATTATAATTAATTTGTTTAATAAATAAAATGAATAAAAAAGTAATGGGATAAATAATTGTGAAAAGAAAATTAAAAATAAGCATTTCCAATTGTTAAGCAAAATAAATAATTTTGTTTTTTGTTGTATGAATGAAGTTTGTTTAAATTCATTTTTTAATGCACGTTGATAAAACATATTTTTTTTTAATACCCCCACACAGGCACATAAGAAGCGGAAAAAGAAGAGAAATAGAAAAAAATATATATTTCATTATTATAATATAGGACATCACCAAATGGAAAATAATAATAACAACAACAAAAAAACACTGATAAACCAAAACAAAAATAAAAGATAATAATACTGTGTCGTGAGATATATGTTGTGCAAATTTAGGTGTTAAATTAAAGTAAAATAAAAATAAAAAGCTACTAAACAGAAGCAATCCAAAAGTAAACTACATTGCAAGAGTGACGGTGAAGATTTCAATGGTCATGAGTTATGTGTGGAAAATTTATAAAAATATTTCTTTGACAAGTAAAGTTTAAATTTTGAATGTATATTACAATTATAATTTTTTTTATGTAACACATTTTGTTTATTTAAGTGCTTTATTAGGTTTTTACTATAACATACAATGTCTGTTCCTTTTCTTGTGGCAGCTACTGTTACCTTCATAAAGTATAAAGAAAAACCGCTAAAAGATGTCAAATTAGGCGGACGAATTTCCAAAAACTTGTGCAAATCACTTCTTACTACGGATTAAGTTACTAATTACTGGCAAGCATTTTTCTAATTGCGTTTTCGATTGGGATAGCACTCTTTTTATACTCTAGAGCACTTTTTTACTCTAGATCTATTTTTTCGTTTTCGATTGGGATACAAAAAGCACTTTTTTTTTTTATTCTAGAGTACTTTTGAAGAATCTGGATTCCAAGTGAGATTTACACCAACATGCACCAACACAAAAACATTTAAATCTGACTTAATATGTCAATTTGAAGTTTGCATTTCGCATTTCTGGCAGAAATTAAAATATTTTTGGATAATCATGTTCTAAAATTCATAAGCTTTGTTTTGACACCAACTCGCCAATGGTTGAATTTATAAAAAAGCCACAATGAGTAAAAGAAAATTTGAAATGATGGTTTTCATTGATAGCTAATAGCTATAATTGCGGCCTAAAGATAAACAATAAGCTGTCAAATGGCACACTAATGGCGTTTTCCATTGGGAAAAAAATCAATTTTTTTTTTGATCTGAAGACAGTTGTTGTGTTCCATTGGGCGAAAAAATTGATTTTATTTTTGATCAGAGATCAATTTTGCAAAACTGAGTAACCTCTTAAATGTTCGATTGGGACGGGTAAAATCTGAAATTTGAGAGTAATAGCTCCTTTCTCCCCATCATCACTGACACCTCACAAGTCACAAGAAGAGGTGAAATTGATTTTGTAACTTTTTCGTACTCTCCCATACAGTCACAACTTGTGAGAGTCACAAAAACAATCGAAATTGTGATCTCCTTCAGAGCAGGTCACAACTAGCAAATTATTTGAGATTTGATATTCTGAATGTTGAGTAGTATAAAAAATGGAAGTTGAAATGAATATGGCGCATATTATTGACGAAGTTTAATATTGATAAGATTGCAGCGAAGACGGCTTTTAAGAACTTTGAGAGGTCCAATATTTATACAGAACAGCACGTTTGTAAGTTTTTTTCGATTTCCAAAATCATTATGCTGGGATCTCATGCAGAGCTTGAAGCCTCATTACAATCAACCAAATTCCTTGCCTTTTGTACTTCGAGTATGTATTACAGTTTGTTCTTCTCAAGTTCTCATTGCAGTTTTATTAAATTTGTTTTGAATATAGTTTCATTCAGAGCTATATTTCCTTGCACATGGCTGTTATAAGAAGTGTATACGAAATAACTATACAATACCTCTCAGCCAAGCCACAATTTGCAGAAACGTTGCTTATATATATTCACCTTTGCTGTGGTGAATTTCGTTGTGACTTTTCTGGTGAGGATTATCGGAGAATCCGACAAATGTTATCGAGTCACAATAATCCTCACAAAGAATAGTCACAAGAGCTTGTGACTTTTGATTCCTCACAAGGGGAAGAATCGGGCTGTAAATCTAAAAATCCCAATCGAAAACGCTATAAGTTATGAAACAACTTCGTCTGGCGTTCAATAGGTTTTGAGGCCTGTTCCCGTAATGTCGTAAACTTATTTTTAACTGATTTTTAAAAATGTTTACTTTTAACCGTTCCTGTACGCAATTTTTGTATGGAAATAAATTCCGGAAGTAAAAATAAATAAGAATCCGTTAATGTAATATTTAACGTCCACATAAATACCGTACCTAAATCAGGAACACGGCCATTGTTTTCGCCTTAAAAAGGGCAAGTGTCAACACATACGATCTGTCACTATCAGATATTAACTGACAGTTTCCAGATTTTTACTAACAGACATTTCTGCAGTTAATTATTTTACTGATTTTCAAGGAGACATATTTTTTTCACAGCAATAAGTAAAATTCAGTAAAATCAGCAAAAAATATTATTGTATGGGATCTTAAGGGATCTGATTTTATAGGGTAGACCCCCCCCTCTATATCTTATAAATTATTTTGTTTATACCCTATCCCATAGGGGGGTATATTAGTTTTGATACTTAGTTTGTAACATAGAGAAATAATTTTGCTACATATACCTCAAAGTATATGGATCGACTCAGAATCACTAGCTGAGTCGAATTAGCCATGTCTGTCTGTCCGTCCGTCCGTCCGTCTGTCTGTTCGTCAGCGGTTTTTGGGCCTTAAATTTTGAGCTAGGATAATGAAATTTGGTATATAGGATCCTCGTCCGTGCCACCAGAACAAGTGTAAAAATTTTTGAAATCCGCCCACTGCCACGCCCCCTTTTTAGGAAAACTTATTTTTTGGCCAAACCGTAAGGAATTTCAAAAAAGTGTCTGAGTAGCATATTTAGACAATCCTAATATCTATATTTCGTTCATACAAAGTTTTTTGCCACGCCCACTTTTTGGGGGCGTTTTTAGTAAAAAACGCTTTTTGTCCAAATTTTAAAACTTTCGAAAGAAATGTTGATGCAAATTCTTCCGCAATGGTAATATAAACATTTTGTTCATAGATCATTTTCACCTACGCCCACATTTTGGGGGCGTTTTCTTACAAAAACCATTTGTATACCCCATCCCAAGGCATTAGCAATAGAAATACGTTGTTTTTTGTCGAACCACACAAGATTTTGAGAAACTGTCTGAGCAATATATTGTGACAATGTCATTTTCTGTATTTCATCGCCATATATATTTTGAGGATATTAATTTAAAGGATGGGATGGGATAGGGTATTCAACGATCCGCATAGCGGATTGTAGCCTCTCATATGTTTTTACTATAAAAACCATTTTTATACACTACCCCATAACATATTCAGGAGAAAAACCTTGTCTTTTGTAGAACTGTAAAATTTGTGACAATGGCATTTTCTATGTTTAATCGCCATAGTGTTTTAAGCCATGTCCACATTTTGGTGACATTAGTTTTACAGATGGGATGGGATATGGTATTCAACGATCCGCACAGCGGATTGTAGCCTTCTCATAAGTTTTTTCTTAAAATTGTTGTAAAATACCAACGAATTTCTGAATGTAAATAAATTCATTTAAACCTCCATGATGCTGATGTATTACATTAGTTTTGTGTGACAGCTACAAAATCTATCATATATTTTTTTATAATTTCAATTCTCTGAGAATATACTATATGTTATGTAAATCTGTACTTTTCTGTTGCAACAGTTTTTACTAAGTTGTGCTGTTATGTCCTGTTTAAGAATATTCTCATTAAACAATATTACACATTATCTTATGAAAAATGGCAAGTGGAAATGCGTAGTACTGACAACGAATTTGTTTGACAAACAAACGACTTGTCACTTTCCGATAACAACTGACAGTTTTCTCATTTTTACTAAAAGAGATTTCTGCAGTAAATTATTTTACTGATTTTCAAGGAGACACATTTTTTTCCTTCACAGCAATAAGTAAAATTCAGTGAAATCAATAAAAAATATAAATAGGGATATTCATGCAACGTCGGAAAGTCGTCGTAAACGTTGTAAACGTAATAAATGAACTGTCAAAATTTGTATGGGAAATCTTTTCAAACAATATCGGAATTTTCTCACATGAATTGGGTGCGTAAACTGAGATGGTAAACGTTGTAAACTTTTGAAATGCTATTTTGACATTTAATCAGTAACTTTCACACATCAAACGTATGCCCTAAACTGAAGGAAATTATCGAGAACGGAAAGAGAACAATAGAAACAGAATTCTATCAATAAATGAATTAGTAAAATGAGATTGAATTCAGTGGGTTACCGCATTATATAGTGGTGCAGTTTTAGGGTCGTTCATGAAACGTCATCGTAAAATTACAATCTTCCGCACGTAATAAAATTACGACGTTGCATGAATATACTTATTGTAAGGGAACAGGCGTATTTATAATATTCATAGGAAACTGATTAGAGATGTTTTAAATATCTGGCACACCATGTTGTTGCTCTCGAGAGAACCTTTTAGAGTACACCTCCATAGAAAACCCATCATCACTAGTTACAGCCATTACTGTGCGGAAATCACCAAAATCCCCACACAGAAAAAACGCCACATTAAAATCGACTGAGCCTGTGTAACGGAAGTTGACCTTACCCCACCGAAAGGTGATCTGGTTCCATCCCCTCTACTTCTAGGACCACAAGAATTCTCGCAAAAGTAGATGGGCAGTGCAGTGTTAGTTGGCACGCCTGCATACGCTCGACCTAGCTCGACGGAGGAGTGGGATCTTGCACTCACTGCCGGACTACCGTTAATATTATTACATGCTTATCATGCCAAAAAGAAAAAAAAAACTTGGAGACAACAAATAAAAAGAGTAGATGAATTGAGCTGTATATCTAAAGAGCTAACGATAAAAAACTTAATTAAAACGCAAATGACCTTGGGAAGCCAGATTAATGACTGTCATTCGAGAATGAAGATGTTTATTGCTTTTTCACAGCTTGCATTTACACAGCAGTTACACGATTTCATTTAATGAAACTTAAAATGACATATATGTAATTGTTTAATGGCAAAAATAAGATGATGACAGTTGATGACATACAAAAAAAAGGCATATGAGAAGGCTACAATCCGCTGTGCTGATCTTTTAATATCCTATCCCATCCAATTTTTAAAATAACTATCCCCAAAAAGTGAGTGTACCTAAAAACTGAATGGGGGTGAAATACAGAAAATGACATTGTAAACAGTTTATCTAAATATGTTATGGGTCGATAGGGTACGCATAGGGTCCAAAAAAATGGACGCGGGTTAAAATGATCTATAGACGAAATTTTCATAGTGTTATTCTCATTTTTTTCGAATTTTCTTAAAATTGTAACGAAAATATTTTTTTTACGTAAAAAAGGATTCGTATGAAAATACATTCTTGCAGTAAAAATTAAACAATAATAAAATAGTTCTGGAACATACCTATTGTATTCGACTAACTAAGCCTAGTTCGCAGGATGCAAGAAATGTTGGCTGTCCCCATTTTTCCAAAACTATAGATGGATGGTTCCTAAATTTATACAGAGCATAGAGATGTATCAACGAAATGTCATCCATTTGAAGATTTCAGTAGATGCCATTTTATTTATTCACGAAAATTACCACACTTTCACCCATAAATCAGTTACGAAAAAAAAAAACATTTTTCTTTAATTAATTTAACAGCCCGATTCTCCCCCTTGTGAGGAAACAAAAGTCACAAGCTCTTGTGACTATTCTTTGTGAGGATTATTGTGACTCGATAACATTTGTCGGATTCTCCGATAATCCTCACAGGAAAAGTCACAACGAAACTCACCATAGCAAAGGTGAATATATATAAGCAACGTTTCTACAAATTGTGACTTGGCTGAGAGGTTTTGTATATATTTATTGCGTATACACTTCTGATAACAGCCATGTGCACGGAAATGTAGCACTGAAAAAAACTATTCAAAATAAATTTAATAAAACTGCAATGAGAACTTGAGAAGAACAAAATGTAATACATATTCGAAGGACAAAAAGTCAAGGAAGTTGGAAGTTAAAAGCCGTCTTCGCTGCAATTGTATCAATATTATTAGTTTGTTACAAATGATGTGCTTTTGTAAAATTCTTACTTTTCATTTACGGAGGAAACTTCGTCAATAATATGCTCCATATTCATTTCAACTTCCATTTTTTTACACTAATCAACAATCAAAATATCAAATCTCAAATAATTTGCTAGTTGTGACCTGCTCTGAAGGAGATCACAATTTCGATTGTTTTTGTGACTCTCACAAGTTGTGACTGTGGGGGAGAATACGAAAAAGTCACAAAATCAATTTCACCTCTTCTTGTGACTTGTGAGGTATCAGTGATGATGGGGAGAATCGGGCTATAAGCCTCAAAACAATGTGTTGAACATTGAGATCGCGGGATAAATAAGTGAAAACATGTCATCCGCCAACCAGCATAGGGCCAGTTAGTTAGTTAAGTAGTAGATAGGTAGGCTAGTTTTTCATTAATTTTTGTTTAGCATGTAAGTTAGTTTTAAGATAAAGAAAAAAAAAACACAGTCAGCCTTATTCATAAAAATAAAAACGCATCTAAACAACGTTGACAAAGGCTGCAAACCCAAAATCTGAGTTATCTGTGTTTGTCACAAACGGCTGAGATTCAGGGTTACCAAAGAGCCAATTTTAAGTCTCAAGAGATAATCATCCAGACGTAAAAGAGGGTCTTTTGGTACTTTAGCAGCTATATTTCACGGTTTAATTTATTCAAATGCGAATTCTTCTCAATCTAGAGACCCAACTTTGTAAACGATGTTTTTGGGTCAACATAAGTCACAGATCGGTGTAACAGCTAATTGTCATAAATTTTCCTCCTGTTGGTACGTTATTTGACACAAACCCTGTATAAATATTATGGCTGCGGAAATATTTTATGAACAAGAATTTGTGCGACCCTGCATATACAAAATACAAATTTTTGGCGCAACAGGCTCGTTAGTACCCAGGGCCTAGCTTTCTCACAACCATTCATGTGTGCGTGTGTACTTCTTGCACGATGGCGGGACCTCCTGTTTTATGCCGACTCCGAACGGCTAAGTTGAGATAAGCTATTCTTGACAATTGATACTACTCGGATGATTTGTAAGATCATCACGAGAGGAGGGCCAGTGAAAAATCATTTAGGTGTTGCTACGGCTGGGAATCGAACCCAGACCTCCTGCGCGGCAGTTCATCGCACTAACCATCGCGCCACTGAGCCCCCTACATATAGGCTGTATAAATACTTATGCACCGTTGAGATGTGTTTAAGTGAATTCTAATGAATAAAAGGGCACAGAATATTGAGTCCGGTAGAAAAATAAAATATCGAGAGAAGTGGGAAAATAAAATTGCAAAATAAAGGTTAACATAGTTGGACGTTTACTTGACTATTGAGGTAAGCTTTTACGTTCCAAATCACCTTACCTTACTTTTCTGAGTTTCGGACATTTCATTAGTTTATGTCAAACTCTTGAACTGTCACCCTTTGACAGTTTTTATTCTGTCACCAGTCAAAATTATGCGTTAAGAATAAAGAGAAAAATTAACGAAACTAAATTTTATGTTCGTTCAATTTTATTTCACAACTTTCTTAGTACGCGAACGGTTTCGCGAATCTTCACACCCAAGTTTATTCTTGGGTACAGTTGTACGCGAACAGACCTTTTATTATACCATTTGTAGCGACCCATCTGTATGAAGTTAAGAATTTAGCACACGAACATCACACTGTCGTTATGGTTAACGGTTTAGTGTGCAAGCGCTTTATTATACCTTATTCTATAGGGGTAAATTAGCTTTGCTACATAAAGGATATTCATATAACGTCGTAACGAAAAATTGGAAGATTACGATGAAGTTTCATTAACGCCCCTAAAACTGCACCACCAAATAATATGACCTCAAGCAAAGAATCCATAGAGCTACTAATAGACACCCATTTACCAGGTAGCTCACAGGAAGATTTCCAAGACGAAATCAATAGAACCAATCTATTGACCGGCAACTTGCAAGATCTTATCACAAAAGATAGAATACTTTGGGCAATACACAGCTTCAAACCCTTCAAATCCGCGGGACTTAACGGCATTGTACCAGCCGAGCTACAGCGCACTTTGGACCTCATCCTACCATGGTTGGAAGCCATCCTTAGGGGCTTCATAGAGCTGATCTACATTCCCATGTTTTGGAGAGAAGTGAAAGTAGTATTCATACCCAAATCTGGAGAGAAGTGAAAGTAGTATTCATACCCAAATCTGGTAAAAGTTCTCACGTCAATCTGAAAGACCTGAGACCGATTAGCTTATCATAATTTTTTCGGAAAATCCTGGAAAAATTGATTGATATTCATCTTCGCAGTAGCATTGATGTTAATCAGCTATCTGCATCGTAACATGCGTACTACAAGGGAAAATCTGTAGAAACAGCCCTACCATTAGCGTATTATCGAAAAGTCGTTATGCTGTAAGGAGTATACTATGGTTTCATTCCTGGACATTGAAGGTGCTTTTAACAACGTTAATTCGGGAGCGATCATTAAGGCGCTAAAATGTCTGAAAGTCGATCACTCACTAGGAATGTTGATTAATTAGTTTCTAAAAAGCCGGATTATCAACACAACACTGGGTGGTGCAAGACTGGTCAGTAGAGGGATCCCGCACGGTGGGGTCCTGTCCCCACTTCTCTGGAACTTAATGGTAAAATGGGGTCCTGTCCCCACTTCTCTGGAACTTAATGGTAAACGAGCTTTTAATTATCCTGGAAGCAGAAGGATGCCACTTGATTACCTACGCGGATGACGTTGCTATCGCTATCTCAGGGAAGCACCCGAATTTTCTCAAGGAGCTTCTCCAAAACGCACTACATAAATTTTCCGAAAGGGCAATCATACAAATATTCCTGAAAACATTGATTACACCCTTACCAAACTTTGATAAGAGTTTCCGGATCACAATCCCAGACAGAACGTCATAGGAAAGCAACGAACCTGTGCTAAACGACTCGATATACTTTTATACCGATTGCTCCAAAACAAATGACGGAGTGGGTGCTGGTGTCTTCTTCGACAGGTTAAATCTCAGCATATCTTTCCGTCTTCCTGACGTTTTCCAGGGGGAACTCATGGCAATCAAAGAAGCCGTATCCTGGCTGAAAGAGAAATATTACATTCAAGGACATTAGCATTTTCTCGGACAGCCAAGCGGCGATTAAATCCCTGGAATCAGCCTCAACAATTTCAATGACAACCCTAGATTGCCGATCATGTCGGAGATGTCGACGCATTTTAACATTCACCTATGCTGGGTGCCTGGGCAAAGTGACATTCCAGGGAACTGTAAGGCTGATGAACTCATCAGAATTTTTACTAAATTAACAGTTTTACCCGACACGGGTGCACTAGGTATTCCTATATATTACTAGAGCAACATGCTAATAGCAAATCAAACCTCAGATGGAGTCTTGGAACGACGTATCAAATAACCAAACAATTTGGCCAAAGCTAGATTTGAGAAGATCAAAGGGACTGAATCCGCTCGATAGACCGTATATTTGCACCACAATAGGTGTCATTCAGGGACACTGTTTAATAGGTAGGCACGCAGAAAGGCTAGGCCTCTTCTCAAAGGACTTCTGTAGGAGCTACATGGACGAAGAGGAAACAATACTTCATCTCCTTTGTAACTGCTCGGCCCTATCAAACAAAATGAAACTACAACTTGCAGCTTAATATTTTCAAAATCTCAGTGATTTGGCAAAAACGGAAGTAAAAAGCCTTCTCCGCTTTATCAAAAGCTCAGAATGGTTTTCAGTAAGTGGTATCACAATGGACCAAAATGGTCTAAGTGTGCTGGCGAACGCTGGCAGCCACTCTAACCTAACCTAAACTTTCGACTTTGAATGAATATCCCAATAGTTTGTAGCATAGAGAAATAATTAAGCTGACCTTGAAGTATATGGATAGACTCAAATTGCTAACCAGTTGTTTGTCCTAGCTAGAATGATGAAATTAGGTATCATTGTTACTCCCAGCAGAACGAGTGTAAAAATGTTGTTTTCGGACAAACCGTAAGGAATTTTGAAAAAGTAAATTAGAAACATATTTAGACAATATTAGAAAATTTTGCGAGTTATAAACGATTTATGGTCAAATTTTAATATATTTAAAAAAGTCGTTTGATACGAAATCAATGGTAATATGAACATTACGTCTATAGATCATTTCAACCCACACCCACTTTTTGGGGGTTTTCCTACCCCATAGCATATGCAGGAGAAATACGTTGGTTTTTTCCCAATAAAGTTTTTTTTTATGTTGTATCATCACACTACGGAACTTACTTTTACATTTCATAACATTAAGGGTATTCATGCAACGTCGTAATTTTATTACGTGCGAAAGATTATAATTTTACGACGACGTTTCATGAACGACCTTAAAACTGCACCACTAATAATGCGGTAACCGAATGAATTCAACCTCAATTTAGTAATTTATTTATTGATAGAATTTCGTTCTTATTGTTCTCTTTCCATTCTCGATAATTTTTTTTCAGTTTAGCGTATACGTTTGATGTGTTAAAGTGACTGATTAAATGTCAAAATAGCATTTCAAAAGTTTACAACGTTTACCACCTCAGTTTACGCACCCATTTCCTGTGAGAAAACTCCGATATTGTTGGAAAAGATTTCCCATACAAATTTTGACAGTTCATTTATCACGTCGTAATTTTATCACGTTTACAACGTTTACGACGACTTTCCGACGTTGCATGAATACCCCTAACGTTTACGACGACTTTCCGAATTCGAATCCTGTCGATAACACAGTTCTTACACTCTACTTGTCAAGTAAAATCTTATAAGTTGTTTGTTTTTTTTAATATAAAACATTAATTTATTCTTACATTTAAAAAGTTAAAAGGTTTTACTTGACCAGTAGCAGCGTCCCGATTTTAAGCACAAAATTAAATGTCCCGCGCGGGACAGACAATCCCGCTTTCAGTACAGGTTCATTCCTCTCTTTCAAATATCAGTAGATATTTATGGTAGCTATGAATATTAAATGTGGTAGGACGAAGAGTGAAGCAATAGTTTGAAAAGTATTGGCAAGAGAAGTTTTGAAGGATGCAATACAAACTTTTAATGAAAATTAATTTTTTCCGATTTCTACGGATGCCAGCAATTAGAGAAAGCGGAAAATCTTTCAATATGTCTGCGCTGTTTCAGTTTTGAGAAAGGCATACAAATCAAATTATTCGATTCGATGTAGAGAGTAATGTGTAATGACGAAACAGCCGACCAAATAACAAAGCTACTTTGTGAAACATTAGATAAAAATAGCTGACAATGCAACTAATAGGATAAGTTAAAAACAAAAATGAAGACTACTTATGTTGTTTATATCCCGCTTTCGACGTAAAAACCCCGATTTTTTAAGGCCTACTCAAACCAACGCGAAACTAAGGCGCGGGAGCGGGAGCGAAATTGCCGCGTAAAATAAGTAACGGGTCCGCCATCTAACGTTTTTTTTTTCAACTAGTGCTTATTTCGTGAATGGTAACACTAAGCTCATGTCTGATGAGACAGATAATTAGTTTTATCCTTCCGCTGAACGAATATGGTTGTGTATACGCTTGAACAACGCTGGGAAATATTGCGACATTACTTTGAAAATCATGGTAATGTTGCAGAAATGCGAAAATTGCGTACGGATTTTGGAAGAAGAGAAGCACCGTCAGCTCCGTATGTTCGTTATCTTGTGAAAAAAGTGAAAGAAACTGGCATCCTCATCGATAAACCAAAGCGTGAAAAACCAAAAACAGTGCGTACACCCGAGAATATTGCTGTGGCAGAAAGTGTGCGTGAAGCTCCATCAACATCAATTCACCTTCGTTCTCAACAATTGAACATTTCGGAGACATCATTGAGACGAATTTTGCATAAAGACCTTGGAATGACGCCATACAAAGTCCAATTGTTTCACGAGTTAAAGCCAACTGACCATCCAATGCGTTTTCGCTTCGCTAAGTGGGCCTGCGATCGACTTAGAGAAGATGCCGATTTTGCCAAAAAAATCATCTTTTCAGATGAAGCTCATTTTGATCTTGGCGGGTATGTAAACAAGCGAAATTGTCCCATTTGGGGCACAGAAAACCCGCACGCATACATTGAAAAGCCGATACACCCAAACGGGTCACTGTTTGGTGCGGATTTTGGTCCAGAGGCATAATTGGGCCATTTTTCTTCGAAAATGAGCAAGGAGTGGCCGTTACAGTCAATGGCGATCGTTATCGGGCCATGTTGAACGAATTTTTGTTCACAAAAATTGAAGAGGAGAATATTGGCAACATTTGGTTTCAACAGGACGGCGCTTCGTGCCACACAGCCGAAGCTACACTCGATGTTTTGCGCCCTGTTTTTGAAGATCGCATTATCAGCCGCAGAGCTGATGTCGTTTGGCCACCTCGGAGCTGCGATTTGACACCGTTGGACTATCATTTGTGGGGTGCCGTAAAAGATAAGTGTTACGCCGACAAGCCAGAGACAATTGACGCTTTAAAGGACAATATTCGTGAAGCCATTGGTGAAATACAGCTGCACACAATCGATAATGTGCTTAAAAATTGAACCGATCGTGTAGGCTACTGCATGGCCAGCCGAGGCAGCCATTTGAATGAAATTATTTTCCATTATTAACCGGAAGGATTGTACTTTCAAATAAAAAAAGAAATTTGAGAAAATATTCAGTAGTTTTTTTTATAGCATTTTCAAAAAAAAAAAAAGTTATTTGGCGGACCCTTAACATGGCGGGATATGGCATCATGCAAATAGCTGCGTACTCAGAGAGGCGATAGCGGGATTGTAGCGTTATTTCGCTGGTTCGCTGCATGCACTATATTTTCGCAGTCCCGCGTGTATTATTGTACTTTGAAGATGGTGTCAGTGGAAAAGCTCTTGGAAATTATAAAAAAATATAAAAGTATGCATACCCTACCGCTTTGCGTTTGGTGTGAATGGATAATAGTTCCCGCTCCCGCATCTTTCCCATACGATATTCGCTATCGCCACTGCTCTCGCGTTTCGCGTTGGTTTGAGCAGGCTTTTATAACAAAAACTTTTCAAAATCCCGCTTTGTCCAATAATAAAATTGGCAACGCTGACCAGTAGAATCAGAACTGTGTTATCGACATTAGGTCTCTTCCCGTACAAAATAATATTTACTGATTCTTACTGATTTTTACTTATTGCCGTTCCCGTACGCAAAAATAAGTAAAAGAGACAGCTCAGAAGAGAGCAAAAAACTACCCCTCCATAAAAACCTTAAAAAAAAATTTCTGCAGAAATTTCTGTTGGTAAAAATCAGTAAACTGTCAGTTGGTATCTAAAAGTGACAACTTGATTGTTTTGACAGGTGATTTATGTCATTTGTTCTTTAAAAGGCGTACAAAATATATAATTTTACTGTTTTTTACTTAAACGCGTTCCCGTACTTTTTGGTAATTTTGTCTCTTTTGAGATAATTTACCACCATTCCAAGAAATTTGAGAATTTACTAATTTTTACTGAAAAAAAAGATGTCAATTGACATGTAATTTAAATATAAATAAAATAAACCTATGTGTGACCCATCTTTTATGTAAAATTAGATGATTACTAGTTAAATTGGGTTTTATTCGAGAATATTTTACTTTTAGCATTTTAAAATGATGCTAACGTCAAATGATTTTTGTTTTTTTTGTAATACCGACCTGTAGCACTTTACCAAAATGTGTATTATCTTTCTTTACAAAAACATGCATAGTTTAGTTTTGATAAATCTTCCACAAGAAATTGATTATAAAAAATAACTAAACTACTTTCGCTACTGCTAAATATTTTTTTTTAAATAAATAAAATAATATGAAAGTGAAATGATTAAATATAGATCTACATATATTTACAATACAATTGAGTAGAATTTGAGGAAAGAAAGAAAGAAAACATTTTCAATTAGAAACAACATCCTTTATTCGATTCTCAGTAATTTTTTTTTTGTTTCTGTTAAAGCAATTAATTTAATTTAAGAAGAAAACGAATAAGAAACACATTCAACAAAATATATAGAATACAATAGTTTTTTTTTTTCTTTTTTCATCTCATCTTAATTATGTTAACAAGTTTCCCACAAAAAGCTTTGCCCTTTCCCTCTTTTTTTAACAATTTAAATATATTAGTTTATATATATTTATTTGTATATATATAGGCACACACACGCATAAACAAATTTCATATTTCGATATATAACTACAAATTTCGAGATAAATTAACTTTTGGTTTTGTTTTATCTTTCAATGAATTATTTGTTTGGATTTTGTTTTTTTTTTTTTTTTAGGTTTTTTTGGTAGGAACAAAATCAATTGAAGCTGAATTGATGCAATAACGAACTCTTGTCGGTCCTGGACCATCGTCGAATACGTGACCCATATGAGCTGAGCACTTTGAACAGCGAACCTCTGTCCTCACCATTCCTAGCAGTTTCGAAACAACTACTTTAATATTTTAAGTGATTAAAAATCAAAAATTGTTAAAATTAACAAAAAAGATAAACCAAACGATAAAATTGTACCAAAGAATTGAAATAAATATCGAAAAATGAAATTAAAATGAAAAAAGGAAGAAGAAGAAAAATTGTTCTATTAGGCAAATTTGAATTTTTTGAAAATTTTGTATACGATGCTACTACAGTTATAATAGCTACTACGAGAGTACAGATATTGTTTTGTAATCTAATTGCTACGGATAAGTTGCATGTAAGTGTCCTAATTGGTTTGATAAAACAAAAAAAAAAAATAAGGGACAGCAAATTGTACATACATATGGTAAAGGGAAGAGTACAATACGAGACAAATTCACAAGGAAACACATGTACATACATTTAATGTAAGAAGCATAACCAATTTTGCATACAGCAGTGGAAATATGTAACAAAAGGAAACAAAAGAGAAGGAAACACAGTGTAAGAAGCCAATTAGCCAAACGGAACATAATCTCAAAATATTTTCAGAGAGAGAGAGACCGTGCTCTGCTAGAAACTGAATGTATGGTCTGAAAAAAGCTGGAACTCACTTTCACTAGGTTGTTGCATTTGAGAAGGTTGGACGTTAAGGGATTTTATTTTGTTTGGTCTACGAAACTTGTGAGTAGATGATTATTTTACGGTACCATCTAGAATCTATTTTACATTGAAAAACATGTTGAGCATCCTAATTGTTGTACAACTGTCAGGGGCCTTTCGGATTGGTAGTTTAATGTGCACGTTAAATCCTAATACCCTGAACGGAACAGTACAGGCATATGGCCTAAGTTGATACAAAGCACTGCCATCCGGGAAATTTACTTCCAAGAGAATAGACACAGTGACATCCACTGCGCTCTAAGAATCAGCCAGCTCAACTGCTGGAAATCAGACTCAGGAGGACATGCCCAAATTCTACACAGATATCTGGGTCAGCTGTATCCTCCGACTACATGCTGCCTCACCATGACTTTCAAAGACCATTCTCCTGCATCCTTCCAAGCAGAGAGGAGTGGGAGAGGAACGAATTGGACCCCGAAACCATATCCTTCTACACTGATGGTTCAAAAATGGATGTAGGCGTTGGAGCTGGAGTGTTTTCAGAAACACTAAAGCTAAGCAGCACCTTTCGTCTCCCTGAGCACAGCAGTGTCTTCCAAGCCGAAATATTGGCAGTATCAGAGGCAGCCAAAGCGACCTCAATGCTGGCGATACCACCAGATGATATCACCATCTTTATTGACAGTCAGGCTGCAATAAAAGCCATCTCTGCTGTCGAAATAAAATCTCGGCTTGTGAAACGTTGTCGTGAAGAGCTAAAGGTTCTTGGCGTCCAACATAATGTTAAGCTCTGCTGGTTCCCCGGACACAGAGGCGTACAGGGCAATGAAATTGCTGACGAACTGGCGAGAAAAGGATCTGCCTATAGCATTAACCAAGCAAACCAGTCTGTCAAACCACCACCTCAAATCTCGGGTGGGACAGAAAACACTGATCACTGCCAAAAACAGGTGGAAATCCCTTCCCACCTGTGAAACTTCCAAAAGGATGTGGCCTGAGTATGACAAAGCCAGAACCCATAAACTAATTCGTAGAAACAGGAAATCTGTCTCTACTATAGTTGGGATTCTTACTGGACACAACTTACTAAAAAACCAAAAACTGAAAATGCATCCCATAGATGATGACCTCTGTAGAGGCTGCGGTGATGAAGAAATACACGAGGATACCCTCCACTTTCTGTGCCACTGCCCAGGCCTCAGCCAATTAAGAATGAGAACCTTAGTAAAATACTTTTTTCATGACCTCACGGATCTATCCGAAATCCCTATCCCTAATCTTTTCAGGTTTGCAACAACATCTGGATGGCTGGAAAGAGGCTAACAACAATGGACAGTAACGGGACAATGAATGAACCAACCACATAAGTGGACCCCCAACGGGCATCACAATGGGTCTATATTGACCTGAGTGCGATGAGGGAAGACACACACCGTCTACCTCATCAACCCACCAACCTAACCTAACCTAACATCCACTGCAGTGGGTTATATACTGAGAAGAAACAGCGATTGTATTTGCAGTGGGTCAGTGGTTAGTGCGTTCCAAGAATAGCTGTCTTCAACTGCGAAAGTTTGCTTTTTTCTGTGGTCCTTAATTAAAAGGTGAACTTAGTCGTGGATCCATAAAAATGGAGACACTCTGAAATGCACCAACTAAAGAGTCGCTAATTGCCTTCGCTGCGGAACGAAATGCCACTATAGCCAGCACACGGTTTTCTCACCACGATATCCATAAGGGGACATGGCCTCTTACAGATCAAAGAATATTCAATCAAACTGATCACATTGCTCTAGGCAAGAGGCACGCATCCAGTATTATGGATGTCCAAACATTCAGAGTGGCTAAAATCGACTCGGAACACTACCTTGTTGTAGCCAAGGTAAGAATGCGGATATCCACTACGACACAACACACCAGATATACTGTGAAAAAATGTAATTTCGAAAGACTGCAATCGCAGGAGGCCGCCAAGCCCTTCGCGGAACTTGTATCTCTTAACCTTTGGATTAACACCATACCACCAACATCTAATGTCGAAGAACAATGGCCAACAAGCCATTAGATCAGCCGCAACTGATGGTGCAAGTTGCTCGCGCCCACCAGCAAGAAACCCTTGGTTTCATGAGGAATCCCGACTGATGCTCCCAGCCAAGAACGAGGCCTACAAGGCTAAGCTGCAGGTGAAGACGCGAGATGCTTTTGAGCTCTATAGGCAAAGAAAGAGAAAAGAACACCGCCTTTTCAGAAAGAAGAAAAAAGAGCAAGAAAAGCGCGCGATCGAGGATATAGAGGTGCCACTCCAGGAACGACGTTCGCAAGTTTTATCAAAGTGTAAAACGTCAAGCCAAGGATACAAGGCTCGAACAGAATCCTGTCGAGATGAACAAGGAAATATCGTAGTTGAAACACAGTCGATACTGAGAATATTAAAGAACCACTTCTGCAGACTGTTAACCTGAGATGACGAACAACATTCCGCAGTCAGGCAAAACTAACCATTCAACACTGGCGACGACAGCGAAAACTGCCAACCACCCGACCCAAGTGAAGTGAGGATAGCAATATCTAAACTCAATCTAAACAAGGCTTCTGGAAATGACGGCCTTCCCGCTGAGCTTTATAAAGCCGGCGGAGATGACTTGGTAAGTAACATCCACCAACTCATAAGCCAAATCCGGTCGGATGAAAGTGTGCCTGAAGAATGGAATCTCAGCATCGTTTGCCCGATCCACAAAAAAGGAGATCCTCTGAACTGCAACAGCTACAGAGGCATAAGTCTCCTCAACATCACCTACACGATCCTATCTGCGTAATATGTGAACGTAATCAGTATGGTTTAAGGCCAGGTAAGCCAACAACTGATCAAATTTTCACACTTTGGCAGATCCGGGAAAAAGCCTTAAAAATTCCAAATCGATACCTACCACCTATTCATCGATTTCAATGTCGCATACGACAGCATTTATAGAGACGAACTATACAGGGCCATGTCTAGTTTTGGTAGACCAGCTAAACTTGTCCGTCTGTGCAGGATGACGATGGAGAATTCTTACTGCAAAACTCCTGAGCCAACACCAAAGGCACAATCGTCCATAAATCGGTGCAATTAGTAGTATACGCTGACGATATTGACAACATTGGTCGGACTCAACGGGATGTTATAGCCACGTTTGCTAGTACAGAGAAGGAAGCGGATTAGCAGTAAATGAGGGTAAAACTAAGTATATGCTGACACAAAACATCGACGAATTGGACAGAACGTCACCATTGACAGATATACTTTGAGTAAGTGCGGGACTGTATCTACCTCCACTCCTCGGCTATTAACTCTGACAACATCTTGTCAAAAATTTAAAGAAGTATTACCGCTGGTTCTTCGGGCTTAGAAGGCAATTTAGTAGTAAAGCCCTCACTCGAACTAAGAACCTGATCATCCCAGTCCTGCTCTACGGCGCTGAAGTATGGACCGTGTCAAAAGTGGATGAAGAAATCCTTGGTCGATTCGACAGAAAAATTCTTCGAAAAATCGTCGGTCCCGTTTGCGTTGACGGGCTATGTAAACGCAGATTCAATGGCGAACTATACGAGCTGTACAGCGACATACCCCTGGTGGAAAAAAAACTCCGCATTGGACGTTTAAGGTGGCTAGTTACGTCTTCGATTCCCAGCAACACGTCGGACGCAGTAGTGGAAGATCTCGCCTTAAGTGGCGCGCACAAGTAGAAACCTACTTCAACCAACTTGGAGTGCACAACTGGAGGCAGTTAGCTAAAGGCGGCTTCACATACACAGGCAAAACTGTCCGGTATTCCTGTCCAGGCCGCCTGGGCAGTTTTACCAGCTTTGGCCAAAGCTGTATTTAAGAAGATCCAAGGGACCACCATTAGTGTCATTATTGGACAAAGTCTAATTGGTAGGCACGCACAAAGGCTATACCTTCACTCAAACGATTTCAGGAGCTGTATTCGTTTGAGTGAAGGTATAGCTGTATGGACGAAGAGGAAGAAGAAACAATACTTCATCTTCTTTGCAAGTGCCCGGCCCTATCAAACAAAAGGAAGCTTCACATTGGAGCTCGCTACTTTCAAAATCTCACAATGGACTAATAACTGGTTTTGCCACTCTAACCTAACCCAACCTAACCTATGTTCCTTTAGGAGATTGTAGAAACTTGACACGTTCCATCGGATCATTCAAGTTCCCTCTAGCTCATTTGTTTTTGCTCAATAGGATTGGAGTTATGTGAGTGAAATGGAACCCTCATACCACCCGATACGATATTATATCAACGGTGACATCCATAACATTATCGAGAAAGCACAGCGAACAATATAACATTCAGTTACAAAAATATTGACATCGCAAGGACATTTCGTTGACTTTCTCAACATTCCAAGAACACAGAGAAAGAAAATGAAAACATCCACCTTACCAAGGAACAGACTGACACCCTCAATCCCTTGTCTATGCAACAACCTACGAAAGCAAAACACAAACAAAAATAAAGACAACAACAATTTCGCATGTGTCAAAAAATAACTGTCGGTGGTTTTGAGGTGGTTGCAGAGTGTTTTGTAGTATATTCTCAATCGGTTGTGACTAATAAACAAAACTTAACAAACCTCAGAAACCTTAAGCACACTCCTTACCTGGAATACTTGCGTCTTTGTGCAGTGTAATCTTTCCCTGGTCTAGGACATCATTGAATGCTGGCCAACCGCAACCCGAGTCGTATTTTGTATCCGAACTGAATAGGTCCTGATGGCATACTATGCACTGGTAGACACCCTTCTCGTAGTGTTTGTTGTAACATCCTGAAAATAACAATTTTAATAACAGGTTTAGCATTTTCAGGGTGCAGGCTGGTGTTGTCCTTAAATAAACCTCTAACCTGAGAAAGGACGTTCTGTGGCTGCCTCTTGGGTAACTTGATACTGCATTGGCGTCAGTCGGCTTTTCAGTTCCTTCTTGTCTATCACAATTTTTTTGTCCATAGTGTTTGGCTGATTGGGTTTACCTGTGTGTGTATGATCTGCAAGTAGAAGAATAGGGAGTGAGGGAATTAGTGTTGTAGTTGCGTCATTAATCGATTTTTTTTTATTTTTTTTTTACTTAAAATACTAGAGGGGATCTGTTGACATTGTGGTGGTTTCCATTTGAATGGATTCGATGGCAGTTGGAGGGTGTTTTACGTATTATTGGGTAGATTGCTGGAAAATAAGTGTAGAATCGATAGGATTTCAGTTTAGAGAATGTTTTTTTTTGGAATCTGTTACGTTGCTTGTCGGAATTGGTAAGCTGGTAAGCAAAGCGACTGCATTTAAATGAATTGAAAAATTTACTCAATTTGGTCCAAGTTCTTCAACCGTTTATTTGCTACGTTTGGCTACCCTAAGACAAGAACCAATTGTTACCTAGCTGAGCATATCAAGTTCAGCCCTCTTGGGAGTGACCAGATTTCGGAATCGTAACAATTGAGTTATATTGCAGGAATTGCACACACTGTCTGTTCAAATGGTAGTCAATGCTATGATATGAGACCTTGAGTTTTCATCTAGCTGATGCCTACCAACTCCGACTCTCAACCTTCTCCGAGTGCCTAGAACATTGACCGTAGACTTTTGTCTCAATCCATGCCGGCAGCAAAAGAGAGCGGAGGGAAAGATGTGTCCTCACACTAAGACACATGGTCCCCTTCCAATACGGCATGGAAATATTTTACAAGATGGAACCAACGGTTGCATATACAGTCCCAGTCTAAATGAGCTGCTTCGACATATTCAGACAAGAGGTCATTTAAAAATCTCAAAGTTTACTCAGACCCTTGAACAGAAATTGTGATGGTTGAGTTAAATTCCAATGGCAATGCTCAATTACGTAGTGGATACTGATGGCCCCGTGTTCCAGGGGTATCTAATAAATTTGATCTGGCCTTCTATCTATCTGCACCTGGAATGTGAGAACATTAAACAGTAGAAGTACAGCGGAAGCCCTAGGCTGTTACAAAGCAAACATTACTGCCATATAGGAAATACGATGGGATACGACGGCCAAAAAGAGCGTGCAAAACTGTGGCATTTACTACGGACCGTGTTATAATAGCAGAAACATCGACTATTCGGATGTAAATTTTTTATAGGCGCAGAAGTCCTATGTCATAGTCCTAGACGGGCTATGGAGACGAAGATCCAACCAAGAACTATACGAGCTGTACAGCGACATGCCCCTGGTCAAAAAACTCCGCATTGGACGTTTAAGATGGCTAGGACATGAAGAACGAATGGACACCAATACTCCGGCTCGCAGAGTCTTCGATTCCCAGCCAGACGTCGGACGCAGTAGAAGAAGACCTCGCCTTAAGTGGCGCGCACAAGTGGAAACCGACTTGGAGTGCGCAACTGGAGGCAGTTAGCTAAGACCGGGCTAATTGGAGAGGCATGTTGGTTGAGGCCCAGGTTCATTCCGGACTGTAGCGCCACTTAAGTAAGTAGAAGTCCTATGTTTCAAGGCATTAGAGAACGCAACGTAACATCAAGGCAAAATTCGCCAACATAAGCCTTATATTCGCTCACGCTCCGACGGAGGAAAAAAAATGAAACAGCGAAAGACTGCTTCTACGAGCTCCTTGGCATAACCTATGAGAGACTACCGAAGTACGGTGTTAAAATCGTGCTGGAAGATTTTTCGGAAAAGGTAGCAAGAGGAGACATATTTAGCAGTATTTTCGGAAAACATAGCCTAAACGACAACGAGTCTGGTAAACGACTTAGGCTTATTGACATCGGTTCGGAACGAAATGCCACTACAGCCAACACATAGTTTCCTCACCTCGATACCATAAGGGGGCATGGCGGTCTTCAGATCAACGAACGGTCAATCAAATTGGTCAGATTGCGATAGACAAGAGACACGCATCCAGTTTGAATGTCGAACATTCCGAGGGGCTAACATCGACTCGGACCACTACCTTGTTGCAGCCAAGGTAAGAATGCGGATATCCACCACGACACACCAAATGTGAAAAAATTTAATGAAAGACTACAATCGCCAGAGACCGACAAGACCTACGCGCAACGCGTATCCCTTAACCTCTCGATTCACACCATACGACCAGCATCTAATGTCGAAGAACAATGGCAACGATGCCAACAAGCCATTAGATCAGCCGCAACTGATGTGCTAGATTTCTCGCGGCCACCAGCAAGAAACCCTGCTTTGATGAAGAATGCCGACAGGTGGTCGCAGGCAAGAACGAGGCCTACAAGGCTAAGCTGCAGGTAAAGACGAGAGCTGCCATTGAGCTCTATAGGCAAAGAAGAAGGGAAGAACACCGGCTTTTCAGCAAGAAGAAAAAAGAGCAAGAAAAGCGCGCGATCGAGGATATAGAGAGCCACTCCAGGAACGATGTTCGCAAGTTTTACCAAAGTGTAAAACGTCGAAGCCAAGGAGACAAGACTGGAACAGAATCCTGTCAAGATGAACAACGAAATATCGTAGTTGAGACACAGTCGATGCTGAGGAGGTGGAAGAACCACATCTGCAGACTGTTAAACGGCTACGACGAACAGTCTCCTGATGTCAGGCAGAACGAACGCTGAGCTTTATAAAGCCGGCGGAGAAGACTTGGTAAGTAACATTCACCAACTCAACAGCTAAATCTGGTCGGATGAAAGTATGCCTGAAGAATGGAATATCAGCATCAAAAAGGAGGCCCTCTGCGCCAACTATAGAGGCAGAAGTCTCATCAACATCGCCTACAAGATGCTATCTGCCGTAATATGTGAACCCCTGAAACCGTTTACCAACAACCAGCTCGGCCCTTATCACACTTCAAATTTTCAAACTTCGGCAGATCCTGGAAAAACATAAGAAGTCCGAATCGATACCCACCCCCTATTTCTCGATTTCTAAGCCGCATACGACAGCATTTATGAAGACGAACTACACAGAGCCATGTCTAGTTTTGGTAATCCGCCCAAACAATGCCGTCTGTGCAGGAAACGGCCTCACCGGTGCATTCGATACCAACAAAAGGATTAAGGCAAGGTGACGCACTGTCAGATGCTCATTCTTGAGAGGATTGGGCAAAACTTTCGAGCCAACACCAGAGGCACAATCTTACATAAATTCAACGTGATGTCCACTATACTAGCAAACAGAGAAGGAAGTGGCAAAAATGGGTTTAGCAAAAAATTAGAGAAAGGCCAAGTATAGTTGCTGTCGTACCCTACAGCGAAAGTTGAAAATCGAAAATGAAAAAATTTTATATTAACAATTAACTTCATCGGTAAAGTGCCTTTATTTAAATATTGGGGGAATTCGAACAAATTTACCCCAATTGGAAGTGATTGTGCCAAATACCGATTTTGATTTTATTTGTGCTACGGAAACTCATCTAACGTCAGATATTGAGAACTCTGAAATAAAACTAAAGGACTATAAGGTAGTGAGATGTGATAGTATCTCCTGTCATACAGGGGGAGTGCTTTTTTTTGTTAAACCTGAATGGCAAGTCGAAGAAATCTCTAGAATAGCCATGGGGAAAATGATATGGTGGCTGGTTATAAAAGTGTCTACAAACAATATTAACATATTATTGGTAGCTGTTTATAGATCTCCAAGTAAACAAAACTCACCTGAACACATTTTTTGTGATTTCTTTAAAAACAAATTAGAAGATCTTTGTTCTACCTATGCTGATATCATTATAATGGGTGATTTCAATATAGATTGGTTTTCAAATAGCACGTACAAAAAACGTATCTTTGAAAGTATTTCAGACAATTATTTTACACAAATAGTGAATGAACCTACAAGAATTACAATAAAATCATCTACCTTAATAGATTACGTGATAACGAACAAACAAAATGTACAAGCCAAAGTAGTTAACGAATACAAAGTGAGTGACCACGAATCATTAGAAATAAAATTTGAAGCAAACTTTGTTAACACAAATCGCGCTAAAAAATTGATTAAGTCATTGGTATTTAATGAGAACCTTTTTCGTAGAGAACTTATAAATAACGGAATATCAAATATAGATTTCAATGAAGTAAACGAATCGGCAAAATCTTTCAGTGTAAAAATAAAAGCCATTATGTGCAAAATGATGGTATCCAGAATAATAAGTGGATCTAGTTGTAATATCGGTTGGTTTAATCAATATTTATTCAATATGAAAGTAGAGAAAATCCAATTACATCAAAGGGCTGTGCTGTCAAACAACACGGATGACTGGAATTGGTATAGGCTTTGTAGAAACAGGTACTCGAATGAACTAAACTTAGCGAAAAATAATTTCATTGCAAGAAGAATTGGTCAATCAAAAACAATGTGGAGAACAATAAAAACGTTAGTACTAAATGAGGAAAAAAGTGATATAGAAGAAATTGTGTGTGATAGTGTAACTATAAAAAATAAGAAAGAGATAGCTAATAAACTTAATACATTTTTTGTAAGAAGTGTGGAAGAATTAAACAATAAAATACCTTTCGAGCAGTTTACAAATTTAATAAGTGTAAATAATGAAAATACTTTAAAATTCGAATTAATAAATATAAACGAACTAAAATATACAATGAAAAACATGAACGGGAAAAAGGACTACAACGGTTTGTCAACTAATATGCTACTAGCTGCTTTTGACATTGTGGGACCCAGCTTTTTGAACATCATCAATGAATCGCTGACTAATGGAATTTTTCCTGATCACTGGAAGGAATCCACTGTAGTTCCAATCGAAAAGGTTAAGAAAACGGTTAATCCAGCAGAGTTTCGGACAGTGAACATGCTCATGACTGAGAGCAAGGTTCTAGAAAAAGTGGTACATAAACAGCTACAAAGATATATGGAAAGTAACCATTACTTGACGGACTTCCAATCAGGTTTTCGCCAACAACACAGCTGTGAATCACTACTAAACCTCGTGGTTACACAGTGGAAAACAGAAGTGCACGAAAAGAAGGTTGTGGTTGCAGTTTTTTTGGACCTTCAAAGGGCATTCGAGACCATAGATCGTGAAATACTTGTACAGAAACTTTTTCAATATGGAGTAAAAGGAGTAGAACTCGAATGGTTCAAAAGTTACCTTTCAAATAGACATCAACGAACAAAAGTGGCGGATGAATTATCAGAATTGATGGCGGTAAGACTGGGCGTACCTCAGGGAGCAGTTTTGGGGACTCTTCTGTTCATAATCTACATAAACGATTTGGAGAAGGTACTTCAACATGCGCAGGCTAGACTATTTGCTGACGATACGCTTATTTATGTTGCTGGAAGTTCTGCTGAAGAGTGCATCAACAATCTGAACGCTGATTTAAAAAACATAGAGAAGTATTTCAAAAGTAATAAGTTGAAACTTAATGTAGGTAAAACAAAAACCATAATAATTAATGGAGAGTCAAATGACAACATAAAAATTAATGATGTTAATATCGAAAAAGTAAATGAAATAAAGTACCTAGGAGTAATTATTGACAAAAAACTAAGTTTTGAGAATCACATAAACTATGTATGTAATAAAATTGCAAAAAAAAATTGGATTTTTCCAAAGAATAAGGCGTAGGGTATCATTGAGTTGTGCAATACAAATATATAATGTAATGATCAAACCGCATTTTGAATATTGTTCAACAATACTTTTCTTAGGAACAAACCAAATGACGGAACGATTACAAAAATTACAAAATAGAGGTATGAGATGTATTTTAATGTGCAATATGCAAACGCCTATACAACTAATGCTTAATACATTACAATGGCTTTCAATAAATCAAAGAACTGTTATGAATGTGCTTGTTTTTATATTTAAAATTAAAAATAATATATTACCAAATTATCTGCGTAATCAAATGGTATACGTATTTAAGAAATGCATGTGATTTTAGACTTCCTTTCTTAAACACAAACAGAGCTCAGAATATATTGTTTCATAAAGGTCTCAGATTGTTCAATAATTTGCCAAATGACTCAAAGTCAGTAAATAATGTGATATTATTTAAAAAATATATGATCTTATATGTAAAATCGACCTATAATTAATTAATTTAACAAAAACGTTTTTTCTTTTCACTAGTTTTAAGATAAACATTGTAAATAATAGCTAATGCTAAATAAAGAATCAAATCAAAAAAAAATCCTGCATTACGAAAGGACATACAACATCGACAAATTGGACAGAACGGTGTCATTGACGAGGTCTTTGTCTACCTCGGGTCCGCTATTAACACTGACAACGACATCTACTCAAAGTGTTAACGAGGAATTACTCTTGCCAACCGCTGATTCTTTGGGATGAGAAGGCAATTTAGTGGTAAAGCCCTCACTCGAACTATTACTACAGCGCTGAAACATGAACTGCAGCCAAAGCGGATGAAGAAATCCTTCGTCATTATAAGAGAAAAATAGTTTTGTCCCGTTTCCCGTTTCCCGTTTCCGTTTCCGTTCCACGAACAATACAAGCTGAACAGCGACATAGAACTGGTCAAAAAAAAACTCCGCATTGGACGTTTAAGATGGCTAGGACATGTTGAGCAAATGGACACCAATACTCCGACTAAGAATCTTCTATTGCCAGCCAAACGTCGGACGCAGTAGAGCGAGACCTCGCCTTAAGTGGTGCGAAGAAGTAGAAATCGACTTCAACCGATTTGAATTGCGCAACTGGAGGGAGGCCCGGGTTCATTCCGGACTGTATCGCCACATAAGTAAGTAAAGAATGTGTGTCCAATGTGTGTATGAATTAACGATTTGTTTTATCTTTTTGAGTTAACGCTGACTGCTAGCTCCATCGAGATCTACTAGACGTAGGCACTATTACACCTTTGCCTCTGGAGCGCGATTTAGTGAAAGATAAGAATATGTTACAAAGCGCAGAAAGTCCACCCGCTACTGAAGATTTCGGATCGCGTTTGAGATACCGTCAAGCTCTCATGAACCTCAACGGCGCTGTAGACTGGTACAAATTTATCATAACGGATACGTACCCTAAGAGAATATGCGCTTGTTTGGCGCTAAATATCCACATATTCCCAAAGTCCGCATGGTTCGCCATTTACATTGGAGGTTGCATCAGAGCTAATTTGTTCGAGGACGCCGTAAGTAACACGGTTACTGATAGAGGTAACCGATACAGAATCACGATTATCGACTTTTTACTATCGCTGGTAAGGTAACCGATACAGAATCACGATTATCGACTTTCTACTATCGCTGGTAGATGATTCCACACTGAAGGACATGTGGTTCTAAAAGGGAGACCCAACCCTTAACACAGCGAGCGCCGCTATGAACATACTAAAGGTTCCCCTTCCTGGTTTTCTTATCTCATTTTGGCGACTTGAACTCATTTTTTGGGGGATTCTCTCAAATAGAATATCTCACAACAAAACGTATCGCCCCAAGTTATCACCAAAACGATTGAAAACTCGGTAAAAAGAACCCAAATGGTCATAAAAACTTGTAGCGCCCTGACTGATATCATCTTCAAAAAAAAATCTTTTTATGATACAGCAAGCCAACACCGGATGATTGCTTTTGGGCCACCCTGTACAAAATGTTTGATAATGAACCACTTAATCTGTATCGCACTGTCATGTGGAATGCCCATAATTGGAAGAAAACCCAACTCCATCCCACAATCCACCGATTGCCATCATTCCAAACCATCAAAACAAACTTAATGTCAAGGATTTCGCCATAGTTTTGCGATTACGTGCAGGAACTTCTAAAGTAAACATGAATGTAACCTCATCGTCCTCAAATGGATTTGCATTTGCATTTGCACTTGTGTCTCGCAACAGCTTCACAACATAAACCCCCAACTAATCCCTAAATCCTTGTAATCCCATACACGACACCAACACGTAACAGAATTTATCGAAACCAAATACACCCACCCGATAGACACACAAACTTGACCCAGACCATTGACCGAACTCCACTTTATTTATAAAGCGGAATCAAATTACTTACACCTGAACGAACGGTTGCCTCTGGAACACAACTCAACTGTAAAACACTTTAACCACCAAAGGAAACACGACCTCACTTGTTTATCACAGAAATTCTCCACGTAATCTTATCACAATCACAAGGTATTAAGTTCACAGAAGCTGGCTGGTCGGTTCGCTCCTCTATCAGAGATTTTATCTCGCTGGATTGTGAACTGAAGCACAGATTTGAGATTGTGCACCGTAAATGGACAAACGTACACACACTCTGCGTTAGGAAATGCAAAACAAAATAAAAGAACCGTATCAACAGAAAAGTCGTCTAAAAATACTCAACTCTTACATTTTGGACGTGAATTTCTCGTCGTAGTGGGCTATCCCGAATTGGGGCTATCAAAACGGCAATAACTTCGAAATCGAACACAAAACACAGAAATCCGAATGGAGAGAGAGACGAGGAAAGGAAGCCACCGAAGTATGTCCGCACTTGTTTATGCGCGCGATCTTTAAATTGTGAGTTTCTATTATTAGACTGTGTGGTCGTCGCGTTAGTTATTTGTTGGTGTGTTTATCGGCCTCTGTTTGTATTTCAAAAAAAAAAATCATTTCAATTTAATTTAGGTCGACGAGAAACGGTGTGAGGTGCGCCCTGACTCTAGAACTGCTCGTACGAGTACTTTTTCCCCCGCTACATACCTGGTCTATACTATGTGCCCCCACCAGTGTATCGCAGACCAACTAGAGCAAGTGAAAAACAAAACTCAAACCTCAAAGTAACACTGCACTGCACACGAAAACCGAATTATAGGCGACTTTCGCTAGAGGTGTCTTCTTGTTCACGCGAATAATAAATTAATTGAATAAAATTTTTATGATTGATTCGCGCCGTGGGCGAATTAGAGGAACGTGGATGGGAGATGGGTTGGGTGGCTGGGTGGCCGACTTACCCGAATAACTTAGAATTGTTTGCCTGTTGATTGACAACGACGACGACAAGAGTAACGATGTAGACGATGGCAATGGAGCGATAGCAGATATGCGGATTTTAGGAGACAACAGCTGCAAACAGGGATATTGAAGTTTTGTTACACCACGTCGAAGAAGAACACCGAACACCATGTTACGGATTTGGTTGCAAATGCGACTATTTCGCCACGGGCGGTTACTTAATATTTTTTTGTTTGATAGTTTTGAGAGAAAATTTCTTGTACTTTCAAGGGCACGAACAACATTGCACAGAAAAAAATGTTTTTAACACACAACCATGTAGCTGTGGGGTTGGGCAAAACTCACCTTAATGACGAAATTTCTATTGCATCGCAAGTGAGAATTTGAGTTTGGAATTTACAGAGTGGAGCTGTGCGCGGAATAGGTTCGCGAGTACTTGAATGACAGTGGAGCTAAATTCAACACGGACATGCAAATTCATTACCATTGAAATGAACAGCAATGAAATGTCAAAGAATAGTTCATCGAGGGAATGGAAGAGTTCAGTGCAAAAAAAATTGTGGAAATGTTTTTATTCATTTTTTTTTTAAAACCTGGGGCGATATCGGCTAAGGTGATAGTTGATAGTTGACAATCAAAATCATCGCTTTACCTCCACGTAAGGTGATTATCAAATTGACAATCGCTTTTTTGCTATCAATTTCATGCGACAGCTATTTAGGTGTCGCTTTCATACATTTGTGTCCTTTTCATAGGTAGAAGCTGCAGGGAAATCTTCTACACCAAATAAATTAAATAATTTAGTGATAAAAGAAAATATTGAATAAATTAAAATAAAAAACTTTAAGTGAAAGTGAAAATTCGTGAAGTGCAATGTTTACTTCATTGGAACTTTTCTACTCAAACATAGAGGAAAATGAAAAAAATAATTACAAAGATTTCCAACTGATAAGAAGAAACCTGAGGAATAAAGCATTTTAATCATTTTTTTGTGATCGCTTTACGCAGAGCAAAGAAGAGTTGATAATCAAAAACGACAATCAACAAAGCGACAATCAACTATCACCTTAGCCGATTCCACCCCTGGGCACCCAATCGTAAAAGCCCAGTTATAGCTATCATTGAGCCCTAAGTGTCTGGCCACCAACGAAAATTCCCGGATTAGCTTGTAGGATTGTAGGTTCGGAAAAGTTTCCGGAACAAATTTACTTTAGCAAAAACGCACTTTTTTCACTTATTTTTTTATTCCACTCACTATTTTATGCTGATAATCTGCCCTAGCGAGGTATCCGTCGGAGCGGAAAATTTTCCGCAACGCATAATTCGTCGGAGATTCAAATTCCATTCGAGGTATTTGCCATCGGAAAGAAATACTACACAAATGCGACGACGAAGCTCGTACTGTTTAGGGGTGGTTTTTTCCTTTGAGCTCGCCCTGGAAACACAAATTCAAACGATTAGTACGAAAATTACTTAAATAAATAGTTTTATATAATTACATACATTTTTCTATTACTCCACTTCACTTCGTAAACAAATTCCGCGGCGAATTTGTGTCGGAGGAAATCGGAAAAAGAATTGCACTTAGCTGTCAAAAATTGAACAAAAAATGCTCCTGAACGCACTTCAACGCAATTCTCTGGGATGCGTTACGAAATGTCGGAGAAATATTCCGAACAGCTTTTCGGAAGAATACCTCGAAGCAAAAATCATCGGAATCGTACAAAATCGGAGAATTTTTCGCTCCGACGGATACCTCGCTAGGGCCGAATATAGCAATCGTCGCTCTCAATTACTTTAAAAGTTATTCAACAATCAAAATTCGAAAAATCCCTATATGATATATACGAAGGAACATTCCTGTGCAGCATTGCCAGATAGAAAAAAATAAATAAAAAATAAATTCCCAATATCGAAAAAAAAGTTGAGTATGTGAAGTTGTCTGGCAACCGCCTTAGTCAACAGTTTTTTGCGTTAATAGTACCCTGGGTGGCCCGCTACGCGGGAAAAAAGGATTTTAACTCTCTTTCTGGGGACAGTCCACGCTCACGCAACTTCGTTGCTGCGCTCAGGGTATGTAAAGTCGTCAGGCAGGCGCCTTAGTCAACAGTTTTTTTCGTCAATAGTACCCTGGGTGGCCCGCTTCGCGGGAAAAAAGGATTTTAACTCTCTTTCTGGGGACAGTCCACGCTCACGCAACTTCGTTGCTGCGCTCAGGGTATGTAAAGTCGTCAGGCAGGCGCCTTAGTCAACAGTTTTTTTCGTTAATAGTACTTTTTTTAAGTTATAATATTTTTATTTTTTTTAACATGGCAATGCCGCGTTAACCACTGAAGTAAAAAAAAATAGAAATGTCAAACAACAAACAATTTGTATGGAAATATAACCCAAAATTTATTTTTACTTCTTGCGGTTTTTTTTAGAAATTTAAAAATTGGCGAGTTGGTGTCAAAACAAAGCTTATGAATTTTAGAACATGATTATCCAAACATATTTTAATTTTTAATTGTAGTTATCGCAGAAAATAACTTTTTATTTTTCTCTGATCATGATTTATTTCTGTGAAGTAATGTTTGTCGTTCCACCGAAATGAAACGGAATTTCCCTACGATTCCTATAAGCAGCTATGGAGGTAAAATTTCAATTCCATCATGTTTTGTGTTCCAATGCAGTTGATAGCTATAACTGAGCCCTTACCTGATCTTTGATGAGGGTGTTGTTTCAGATTTCACTGTGTTCCTGGTGTAAAAGCTGACTTCATTCCAACGACGCTTTTTGTGTGTGGCCACGGCATTTATGGTAATAATAGTCGTTGGGATGAACGTGTGGCCGATATTGGTTTGAATATAGTCTTGAATCACGTAATTTGAATAATCTTTTTGGCTTTAGGCGATATCACTGCACGTAAAACAATAATCGTCAAATTGCAGACGATTATTGAGCGATTGCTCATGAGGTTTTGTCTTGCATCAGGACAACTAATGCCCAAAACACACGTGCAGTGGTTCTGCATGCAGTGCAGAAAGCAAGACACACGAGTAGAATTTTTGTTTTACATACGCGAGTTCATAATTGCAACATTGTAACACATGCCATGCAGAAAATATTGATTCAATGCAAGAACAGAAGTTATTTTGCGTTTCCAAAAAAGTGTTCATATATGCAGTAGATAGTAAAAAGAAATTACAGACATTTTTAGTTTTCTTTCTTCTTTCAGTGACAGAGTAATTGGTTGTTGTGTTATTTACAAAAACATGTTGATAATCTCAACTAAAAGAATAATTTAGGATTGATTCTTAATCACTTAAATGGATCAAGCAAAATTCAAAAAGAAAAAGGAAGATCATTTCGATAAGAATGAACTGGATTTCAAGAAACATTCCATTCCTATGAAAAAGGCTTTCTTTATTTTGGCAAAATCTATTAAATTTTCTATTACATAATTTTTACTGCAACTCGACAACAAAACAAAATTCAATGCAGAGTTGATCAATGTGTTCGTCAATTTAGTTATATTATTAACTCGGACATACATTCAGTGCAGTGGCTGCTGTTTTTTTTGGTGGCCATATGACTTTTGCAGTGGATTTAGAAATAGAGACAACTTGCTGAACTGCAACGCTTGCAAATTTTACATATGTTCGCTCCCATTAAAAAAATGTGTGTTCTATCTTTTCTGCGGAGAATTCTGCACGTGTGTTTCAGGCATAAACCATATTTCATGATTTTGAATGCTATCAATAGCCTTTTTATATGTTTTTAATTGTTACAGACCACATAAATATGTCGTTTCCTTATTTTGTTTTATCGCAATCGCTCGATATGTTTTTTTTTGTTCATTCTTTTCATTTTTTTGTGCATTCATCTTAAAGGGCTGACAAGAATGTGTATCTGTAGTTGCTTGTATCTGAGTCAGAAGTTTAGAATAAGGCAAAGTCGTAAGTGCTTACACAATAGCCGTGTTTTTTGTCACTTTATTTCAAATCTTTACAGGGTTAGAAAACAATTTACGTGTAAAATACAACAATACCTTAGCCTATATAAATTTCGCGATTCCTGGATAATTATCCAGTCTAAAACCCTTAGTCTGGATAGAAAATGTGCTACCTACTACCTATTTTTATCAATTGTTATCGAAAATGGTTGTCGCTGATACCACAACCGGTTATCATACGCTGCAAAATAGGTTTAGAGCGTTCATTTTCAAAAATGGTTATTCATAGAAAATTGTCATACTACCAGAATAAATCTCTATTCCGAGACTTATTTTCGAGAATTCGCGATTAATAGACCAAAATACAAATTTGGTACATCAAGTTCGTTATGACGCAGGACATAGTTTTGTTTTCTCACAACGCGCGTGTATACTTCACGCGATGGTCGGGTCGGACCTCCAGGTTTATGCTAAACTCGGTTGATTTAAGTTTAGCTTATATTACTAGAATATACTACTCGGATTATTTGGCAGATTATCACGAGAGTACAAAATATTATGGTCTTGCTATGACTGTGATTTGAATCAAGACCCTGTGGGATACCAGCTAATGGAACAGCATTCCCAACAGTGGGAAACCTATAATGTAAAAAGTAAAATGGATGCGGAGAAGATTCTAAAAAAAATGTTGCCGCATAGTATATTGCAGAAAATCTCCCCTTTGCCAAGTGAGAATGAGAAATCTTGTTTTACTTACAGAGTTCTCGGAGTGATCCATAAGTGCGAGTAAAATATAATGAATGATTTTTCAGTTTCGTTATCAAGCCATTATGCCTCAAATCGGGTCAAAGCCGATCTATCCAATTGACTGTTTAAATTCTGCATTATCGACCATTTCGGAGTCTACAAAACCAATTGCAACGAGGGCAATGCCTTTTGTCAATCAAACATCCCTGTTGAGTGAATATTTTTTGTTGTACCCACGGACAAACTTTGACATAAACACAACAATGACAAGGGATGGTAGTGAGAAAGGTTGAGAAAAAAATTTGCAAGAATAGAAAAAGAAAGAAACGAAACTCATGAAAAATTTAATACAATTGTGTTATCAATAAAAAGAAATATAGTCGCATATATTTTGCTTTAATTTGGATGAAGTTTTTTTTTGCAAATAACACACCACCTACACACAAACAATGTTCGAAATACGAAACAAAAATACAGTTTGTTTCAATTCGATGGTGAAAACTATACGAAACAGTGTAGTGGGCACCTACCCATCCTGCCACATACCAACCCGATTAGAGGAGCGACGGGTCAAAGCAAGGATACTAAGGTGAGTAGAGAGGATTTAAAATTAACCAGTCTACGCACCTGTACTGATATTTGTCGTATAACAGGCAAGAAAGACGACGAAAACCTGACAAACCCGATGACTTTGTGACCTACGACGACTCGGGCAGCGATGAAGAGACCCCGCAACAGCAAGAGGAGGTGCTGAATACATCGTTTAATTTGTCCGATTATCTGCGTAGTAGGGAATCCAATTTCAATGAGGTGATGTGTGGCATGTTTTCTATTTATTTCGTTTGAAGATAATTAACAGGGCAATTACCTTTTCAGAGTCGTAATGTTAATTTCGAGCATGCAAGTCGATACGTTCTGACGCATGATATGCTGCGCGAAACACAAATCAATCTGGGATACATCAATAAAGTGTTTTGCTCCAAGTGGTTGAGCAATCGGCAAGTCGTCTTCGGAACAAAGTGCAATAAAGTAAGTCATCTCTGGACAAAGCAATTTAGTGTGTGTTAATGTCTGTTTGTTTATTTTTTTACACAGCTCCTTGTGTACGATGTTAATATGCGGCGTGTCGATGCGATACCAACTCTATCCAATAATCGTGCCAACCATCCCGAAGTACAGGGTGGTTTGCATGCAATCGAAATTAACCCTAGTCGTACGTTCCTAGCAACCGGAGCGAGAAACTCCGCTGATGTAGCTGTTTATAGGTTACCAACTCTGGACCCGGTATGTGTTGGAGAGAATGGACATCGCGATCTGATAATGGGCATGTGCTGGTTGGATGATCAATTCTTGGTGTCCGGTTCAAAAGATTCCAAATTATCAATTTGGCGAATCAATGAGGACTACATGGAGTTTCCCGATGGAGGCAAAGAAGCGTGTCCAACGTTTGCAACCATCAACCCGCTATGCGTCAACACTTGTCGGACTGCACAAAGGGTGAGTTACTTACAAGAGCAGAAGGCCCAAGTAATTTATTAGTTTTTTCGTATCCCCCTTCAGATCCGTTCGCTGTGTTTCAACAAGGAGTTCAAGGAGATAGCAGCGCTATCTCTGAATGGATACATTCATATATTCAATGCAGAAACATTCAAACAGAAATTGTCCAGAAAACTTCCAAATTGTCAGGATAACGTTAGTATAGCATACCACAATGATGGCCTGTATGCGGTTGGTTGTAGATCATATACAATTCTTCTGGACGCACGAACGTTACAGGTACGTCTGTTATTTTTTATCCCTAATCTGTGATTTTAATTGTCAGTTAGTGACGTGGGGCTACAGTCCGAAATGAACATGGCCCTCAAACAACATGCCTCCCCAATTAGCCCGGTCCTTAGCTAACTGCTTCCAGTTGTGCCAGTTCAAGTTGGTTGAAGTCGGTTTCTACTTGTGCGCTAAGTGGCGAGCCTACCTGCTGCGTCCGATGTCTTGCGGGGAATCGAACACTGCGAGTATTGCTGTCCTACTGTCTACATCTCCTAGCCATCTTAAACGTCCAAAGCGGAGTTTTGTTTGACTAGAGGCATGTCGCTGTACAGCTCCGATTTCTTCATCCATATTTGATACGGTCCATGCTTCAGCAAGAATGGGATGATCAGGGTCTTATATAGGATCGAGTGAGGGCTTTACTACTAAATTGCCTTCTTAGCCCGAAGAAACAGCGGTTGGCAAGAGTAATTCTTCGTTTAATTTCTGACGAGATGTGGTTGTCAGAGTTAATAGCGGAGCCGAGATAGACCAAGTCCCGTACTACCTCAAAGTTATATCTGTCAAAATTCGTCGATGTTGTGTGCCCAGCATATACTTAGTCTTGCCCTCATTTACTGTTAATCCCATTTTTGCCCGAAGTTTGGGCGATATACCAAAACTAGACATGGCTCTGTATAGTTCGTCCCCACAAATGCTGTCGTATGCAGCTTTGAAATCGATAAACATGTGGTGGGTATCGATTTGGACTTCTTGGGTTTTTTTCCAGGATCTGCCGAAGTGTGAAAATTTAATCGGTTGTGGACCTTCCTGGCCTAAAACCACACTGATAAGGGCCAATCAGGTTGTTGGTAAACGGTTTCAGGCGTTCACATATTACGGCAGATAGGATCTTGTAGGCAATGTTGAGGAGACTTATGCCTCTGTAGTTGGCGCAGTTCAGAGGGTCTCCTTTTTTGTGGATCGGGCAAACGATGCTGAGGTTCCATTCTTCAGGCATATTTTCATCCGACCAGATTTGGCTTATGAGTTGGTGGATGTTACTTACCAAGTCATCTCCGCCGGCCTTATAGAGCTCAGCGGGAAGGCCGTCATTTCCGGCGGCCTTATTAAGCTTGAGTTTAGATATTGCTATCCTCACTTCACTTCGGTCGGTTGGTTGGTAGATTTTGCTGTCGTCGCCCATATTGAATGGTTCGTTCTGCCTGACAGCGGAATGTTGTTCGTTATCGCCGTTAAACTGCCTGCATAAGTGGTTCTTCTATATCCTCAGCATCGACTCTGTCTCAACTACGATATTTCCTTGTTCATCTCGGCAGGATTCTGTTTGAGCCTTGCATCCTTGGCTTTGGCGTTTTACACTTTGGTAAAACTTGCGAACATCGTGTCTCGTGTCTATCGCAATCTGACCAATTTGATTGACCGTTTGTTGATCTGGAGATCGCCCTGTGCCCTTATGGATATCGAGGTGAGGAAACCGTGAGCAGGCTACAGTGGCATTTTGTTCCGTAGCGAATTCAATTAGCCTAATTCCGTTGCCATGCCATGTTGTCGTGCAGTAGCATCATACTTCGGTAGTCGATCATAGGTTTTGTCAAGGAGCTCGTAGAGCAATCTTTTGCTGTATCATATTTTTCGCAGTCGGGGCTTGAACGCATATAAGGCCTATGTTTGGCGAAATTGGCCTTGATGCGAATTGTTGCTATGCGGTCGTTTATATTCTGGAAGCCTTTTTCCTAAGTCTGGCACAAATAACAAATCCGCATCCGAATAGTCACTCTTTCTGCTCACTATAACACGGTCCGTAGTAGATGTCACAGTTTTTCATCCTCCTTTTGCCTGGCCACCCCATTGTATTTCCTGGATGGCAGTAATGTCTGCTTTGTAGCAATTTAGGGCTTCCGCTAGTTGTTCGCTTGCACCTCTCCTGTTAAATGTTCTCACATTCCAGGTGCAGATACGAACGTCGTTGTCCTCTTTTCATTTAGATGGGTCGTCACCAATAAAACCAGTCCTTTCCGAGCCTATAAGTTGCTTCATAACATATGGTTTTTTCCATGGGTGGGTTGTTACCTAAAATCACAACCCCCCACCTTGAGGGCCAGTTCAGTATCCACTACGGGATTGAGCGCTGCCGCCACCATCTCTGTTCAATGGGGCCTGACTTACCCTTGAGATTCCTAAATAACCTGTTGTCCGAATATGTGGAAGCAACTCATTGAGGTTCACCTGAGGACTGCAGGCCGGATATTCCGTGCAATATTTTATAGTGTTGCTGTTCGAAGTTCGAAGCATCAAAGTTTAAACCAAGAACTCTACGGGCTGACCAGCTACATACCGCTGGTCAAAAAACTCCACATTGGCTCCATATAGAGCAATGGACACCAACATACCGACCCGCATATTCTTTGATTTCCAGCCACAAGGGAGACGGAATAAAGAAAGTCTTCGCCTTAAGTGTCATGACAGGTAGAAAACGACTTCAACCAACTTGATGTACCCCACAGAAAACGAAGACGTTTGTATGCGCTTACTGTATAAATAACCACCAATCAGAGGCCTTCGATTTGAAATCAAAAGCTCATATTATGAGGTGACCACCATTAGTCCTGTGATCGGGGGACTAATATCTTATAAATTCAATACACATTATGTCCTTCGGTGGCACCACCTTTTTGCCTCCAATCCTCAATTGAACAACCCGAATAAATATAAATACGCTCCCAATGTGGTTCCCTATAACTCATAACACATAGCAACTTATTTTTTTTACACATTCCAAACATTTTCCAGACAATAAAAAAAATAACATCACGATACAGCGGCTGTGGTATACGTGCGACAACATTTGAAGGGAATCTCCTCACTGTCGGCACCGGCCTGGGTATGTTACTCTTCTACGATATACGTGCGGGCAAGTATCTCGAAAGTAGCGTCAATGCATCGCGAACCGTTGCGTTGAAATGCAGTAAAGGCATTGTGGTAAGAAAAGAGGTAACACTCTGCTCATAATAATTTATCTAAAAAATTATCTTTCTTTCCGTTTTTCCATTGTTTTACTTTGCAGTATCCGGAAGATGAAATGGACGGGTTCCAAGTAAAATATGTTCCTGCAATATATACGCACTGCTATGATAGCACTGGTATGCGACTGTTTGCCGCTGGTGGCCCACTACCAGCGACCCTAGTTGGAAATTACGCCGGCGTTTGGCAATAGTATCTAGTGTTAGCACGATGCCCGTGAAAACCTTCGACTAAATTATTTAAGTGTAAACCAAGATAAATAGTAACAAATTGACTGATATAAAAAAAAAATACAAAAACATAATTACGCTTGCGTGTTCAATTTACTGCAATATGGTTTTTGAATTTTATTTAGAATTAGGAAACACAAGAAACAATAAAAATGAAAATAAAATGATTGAACGACTATATATGAGGGGTTTTCGGTTTTCTATTTTTTTTGGCAAATGCTTCATTGGAAGTGCTTCTTAGAAGTGTTTTAAGAGAGGTCTCGCATTCAGCAACTCGTAAGAACAAATTGGTTGTGAGTTCACACGCGGTAGAAGTGAAGGTGTTTTCTGTTTACTTTTTTCTCTCTTTCTGTGTTTATTTTTTTCTCTCTCTCTCTCTATGTTTACCACTGAATGCACAAATCTCCTCTTACAAATTAACCAACAACACGCGGTGTAACCATGTGGCCCTCACTTACCGCGCCCAACGCTATTTAATTTTGGTGATCAGACGAGAAACTATATTTCTATTTTTCGTTACCCTTTTTCGTTTCATAAAATCCAATTCACACTAAAAGAAGTTTCACGTCAAAAAGACAATCACAGTCCCCTCTGCAAGAACTCCATTGCTCCGAATATATGCTCTCTTCATTGTAAACAACTCAGAAAACCCAACCAAAGCTACACGCTCCATCTTTCGGAAAGATTCCAAAATTTTGATAAAACCGCAAAGCTATCCTCGAGAAACACAAACATTCAAAAGGAAATTTTAGCCAAAAGTACCGTTACAGAACTGAATATATCTTCAAATCTGACTAAGTCGTCCCATCCGAAATAATAAGATCACATTTCAATTTTCATCTTCATTTGCAGCCTCTCCCGTCCAATCTGTACCGTCATTTCTATTCACAACCACAACATCAGAGGCGTTTGCGATAGCATCTCGTTTTAAAAATATCGTCATAATGTAAAACACCGTCATTTCTGGAGGTAACCGTCCATTCCGACAATGCATCTTTATTATCACTAATCATATACACATCGAAAACCCAATCAAATCTGCCTGTTTATATTCAAGCTTCAGTTATAGACTCCAGACGTAAGATACACATCTTCTCTAAAACGACCCCACGCCAAAACACATTTATGACAGACCAAAGCAAAGCCAGTAGATACCATCGATCAGCTGTCATTTCAACTTACTTAAGTGGCGCTACAGTCCGGAATGAACCTGGGCCTCAACCAACATGCCTCTCCAATTAGCCCGGTCCTTAGCTAACTGCCTCCAGTTGCGCACTCCAAGTTGGTTGAGGTCGGTTTCCACTTGTGCGCGCCACTTAAGGCGAGGTCTTCCTCTACTGCGTCCGACGTCTGGCTGGGAATCGAAGACTCTGCGAGCCGGAGTATTGGTGTCCATTCGTTCTACATGTCCTAGCCATCTTAAACGTCCAATGCGGAGTTTTTTGACCAGGGGCATGTCGCTGTACAGCTCGTATAGTTCTTGGTTGAATCTTCGTCTCCATAGCCCGTCAACGCAAACGGGACCGAAGATTTTTCGAAGAATTTTCCTCTCGAATCTACCAAGGATTTCTTCATCCGCTTTTGATACGGTCCATGCTTCAGCGCCGTAGAGCAGGACTGGGATGATCAGGGTCTTATATAGGATCTCCTTAGTAGTTCGAGTGAGGGCTTTACTACTAAATTGCCTTCTTAGCCCAAAGAAACAGCGGTTGGCAAGAGTAATTCTTCGTTTAATTTCTGACGAGATGTTGTTGTCAGAGTTAATAGCGGAGCCGAGGTAGACAAAGTCCCGTACTACCTCAAAGTTATATCTGTCAATGGTGATGTTCTGTCCAATTCGTCGATGTTGTGTGTCCTCATTTACTGCTAAACCCATTTTCGCCGCTTCCTTCTCTATACTAGCAAACGTGGCTATGACATCACGTTGAGTCCTACGAATGATGTCAATATCGTCTGGTGTTGGCTTTGAAGTTTTGCAGAATCCTCTCAAGAATCAGATTAAAGAAGTCACATGACAGCACATCGCCTTGCCTAAATCCTTTTTTGGTATCGAATGTGTCGGTGAAGTCGTTTCCGACCCTGATGGAGCAGCGAGAATTCTCTATCGTCATCCTACACAAACGGACGAGTTTGGGCGGTATACCAAAACGAAACATGGCTCTGTACAGTTCGTCTCTATAAATGCTGTCATATGCGGCTTTGAAATCGATGAATAGGTGGTGGGTATCGATTTGGACTTCTTGAGTTTTTTCCAGGATCTGCCGAAGTGTGAAAATTTGATCTGTTGTGGACTTTCCTGGCCTAAAACCACACTGATATGGGCCAATCAGGTTGTTGGTAAACGGTTTCAGGCGTTCACATATTACGGCAGATATGATCTTGTAGGCGATGTTGAGGAGACTTATGCCTCTGTAGTTGGCGCAGTTCAGAGGGTCTCCTTTTTTGTGGATCGGGCAAACGTCCAAACGATGCTGAGGTTCCATTCTTCAGGCATATTTTCATCCGACTAGATTTGGCTTATGAGTTGGTGGATGTTACTTACCAAGTCATCTCCGCTGGCCTTATAAAGCTCAGCGGGAAGGCCGTTATTTCCGGCAGCCTTATTAAGCTTGAGTTCAGATATTGCTATCCTCACTTCACTCAGGTCGGGTGGTTGGCAGTTTTCGCTGTCGTTGCCAATATTGAATGGTTCGTTCTGCCTGACAGCGAAATGTTGTTCGTCATCGCCGTTTAACAGTCTGCAGAAGTGGTTCTTCCATATCCTCAGCATCGACTGTGTCTCAACTACAATATATCCTTGTTCATCTCGACAGGATTCTGTTCGAGCCTTGTATCCTTGGCTTTGACGTTTTACACTTTGGTTAAACTTGCGAACATCGTTCCTGGAGTGGCACCTCTCTATATCCTCGATCGCGCGCTTTTCTTGCTCTTTTTTCTTCTTGCTGAAAAGCCGATGTTCTTCCATTCTTCTTTGCCTATAGAGCTCAATGGCAGCTCTCGTCTGCACCTGCAGCTTAGCTTGAAGGCCTCGTTCTTGGCTGCGAGCATCTGTCGGCATTCCTCATCAAACCAGGGGTTTCTTGCTGGTGGCCGCGAGAAACCTAGCACATCAGTTGCGGCTGATCTAATGGCCTGTTGGCATCGTTGCCATTGCTCTTCGACATTCGATGCTGGTGGTATGGTGTTAATCGAGAGGTTAAGGGATACGCGTTGTGCGAAGGTCTTGGCGGTCTCTTGCGATTGCAGTCTTCCGACATTCAATTTTTTCACAGTATTTCTGGATTGTTGTGGCGTGGTGGATATCTGCATTCTTACCTTGGCTGCTACAAGGTAGTCATCCGAGTCGATGTTAGCTCCTCGGAATGTTCGGACATCCAAAATACTGGATGCGTGCCTCTTGTCCATCGCAATGTGATCAATTTGGTTGACTGTTCGTTGATATGGAGACCGCCATGTCCCCTTGTGGATATCGAGGTGAGGAAACCGTGTGCTGGCTATAGTGGCATTTCGTTCCGTAGCGAAGTCAATTAGCCTAAGTCCGTTACCAGACGTGTTGTCGTGTAGGCTATATTTTCCGACAGTACTGCTAAAGATGTCTTCTCTTCCTACCTATGCGTTAAAATCTCGCAGCACGATTTTAACATCGTACTTCGGTAGTCGCTCATAGGTTTTGTCGAGGAGCTCGTAGAAGCAATCCTTAGCTATATCATCTTTTTCTTCTGTCGGAGCGTGAGCGCATATAAGGCTTATGTTGGCGAATTTGGCCTTGATGCGGATTGTTATAATGCGTTCGCTAATGACTTGGAAACATAAGACTTCTTGCCTAAGTCTGGCACTTATAACAAATCCGCATCCGAATAGTCGCTGTTTCTGCTCACTATAACACGGTCCGTAGTAGATGTCACAGTTTTTCATCCTCTTTTTGCTCGGCCCATCCCATCGTATTTCCTGGATGGCAGTAATGGCTGCTTTGTAGCAGTTTAGGGCTTCCGCTAGTTGTTCGCCTGCACCTCTCCTGTTTAATGTTCTCACATTCCAGGTGCAGATACGAACGTCGTTGTCCTTTTTTCGTTTAGCAGGGTCGTCAACAATAAAATCAGTCCTTTCCGAGGCTATTGGTTGCTTCGTAACAATATTTTTGTTTGTCTTTTAAAGAACACAAGGCATAAATCACCTGTCAAAACAAGCGAGTTGTCACTTTTAGATACCAACTGACAGTTTACTGATTTTTACCAACAGAAATTTCTGCAGTAAATTTTTTTACAGATTTTTATGGAGGGGTAGTTTTTTGCTCTCTCGTGAGCTGTCTCTTTTACATATTTTTGCGTACGGGAACTGCAAAAAGTAAAAATCAGTATGAATCAGTAAGAATCAGTAAATATTATTTTGTACGGGAACAGACCTATTGTTGGAAAAGATTTACCATACAAATTTTGACAGTTCATTTATCACGTCGTAATTTTATCACGTTTACGACGACTTTCCGACGTTGCATGAATATCCCTATTATATAGCTATAACTGCGGCCTAGAGATAGACAATAAGCTGTAAACACACACACAAAACCAGATCAACCTCTTTTATGTTCAATTGGGACGGGTAAAATCTGAAAATCCCAATCGAAAACGCTATAAGTAAAATGACCCAAAGTCACTTGCAAATGGTAAAAAACAGTTGTGTGTGCCACATTACAATTCAAAATGCCTACAGTATACCAAGAGTGAAATATTTTTATTATTATTTTTATATTTACATTTAATATTAAACAATTAAGTTACAAATTATATACAACGTTTTGTGTATAATTAAACACTAAAATATACGTACAAACTTATTACACTGAATAAATATAATTACGATGTGATTGACATACAAACGTGTATTGCTTAAAGGGCACAAAACAAAAATATAAAACTAAACTACTAATTTAAGTCATTAAGGAAAAATGCCCTTCGTATATGTATTTCGATTTTAGATTAACTAGTGCCCCAAGTGGGTAGGAAACTTCCCCAACTTCGATTGTTGTTATCTGGTGCTGCAAGAGGTTATTATTTTGTCATATTGGGTATGATGGTTTCATTATTATTTTGTTAGCTTACCTTTACCCTTGGCGACATTTTGAAGCATCTCCGTTTCAATTGGACTGAGTTTTAGTATTGTATTTAGAACAGGTACTAAACGGGTACGTTCATCGCCATTGTTGAGAGAGACAAACTAAAGAGGAGAAATCATTTAAAAAACGTTGTAGTAGGTACATTAAAAGAGGATGAATTTAGTGGTTGTTGTGAGGCATCTTCGAAGCAGGTGGGGAGGGCATTGTATTTGCACTGCATTGGAAAGGCTCGTCAATAAGCCGAACAGTGCCTGATGTTAGTTGAGGTCACAAGTTGGAAGCCACAAATTTGGCCATCAATTCATTCCATCGCCAATTGAAAAATATCTACATTATCAAATAAAGTCATTCTTTCTGATTCCCTTAGCTTAAATGCATAGGCTTTCGAATGAGTAGTCAGCCGTTGTTAACTGAATAGCCGTTCGCTTATAATTCAAGTCGATGAAAAGATGAGAAAAATCACCTCTCACGATTTTACAAAAAAAATTGACCGTAGAAGTGCTACGAGGTTGAAGTGAAACTGTATCGAAGTTTCTCAAATAACACTAGTCCTTCCTTATCAAACTATTGACTTTTTATACCCTATCTCATAGAGGTATATTAGTTTTTAAACATAGTTTGTAACATAGAGAAATAATTTAGCTACTGTACAAGTTAGTAAAATAATACACACTTTAAGCTTTGCAAATTCAGTTTTATATTTCCACTAATCAACTATACACATCCGATCGTAATATTCAACTGACTACATGTACATGCACTTACATAGAGCGGAAATGACGTCTTACAATTAGGTATCTTAAATGACTGCATTTCGTGCGTAGCAATGAATGTGTTCAGTGAATTTACATTACATACTGAAATCATCTCATATTATAACATGCTATTTTTTTTTTTTTTTTTTTTTAATTAGAATTAAAGTTAAAATATAATTTTTTTTTTTTTTTTTTTTTTTTTTTTTTTTTTTTTTTTTAAACAACTACTTACTGAATAATAATAATATAATTAAGTTAGTAAATAAATAGTAAATAAATAATAAATAAATAATAAATAAATAATATCTTATGCAACCAACTATGTCAGTAGTTTCAATCAAAATCCCAATCACCTAGTCTAACAGGTGGCCTAGAAATGCGCCCACTATGGGTTGTTACACCATTCTTTTCTGTTCCCTGAAGTAAAGGCTCGTTTTCAACATTTACCGTGGGTGCTGCTGTGTCTGGTATTGAACTTGACTGTTCATCATGAGATACTTCTCTATCAACACTATTATCCTCATCGAACATACCATGATCCAAGAAGTCATAATCATCAACCTTTTTTTCATCTGAATTATTTGTTTTAACTATAAATTTTCTGTTTCTCCTGAATATTTTTCCTGAACTACATTTAATATTGTATGACCTCTCATTCAATTGCTGTACAATCTCTCCATAGACCCAGTCAGTTTCATTTTTTTTAAACATAACTTTATCTCCTATCCGTAATTCGCTCAATAATTTCGTATGCATATCATAATACTGTTTATATGTTCATAATACTGTTTATTCTTTTTTTCTGTTATTTTCCTTTGAATTTGTTCTTCAGCTATAAATGTCCTAACGAGTCTCTTCATATTAACTGGTAGTTTTGTTTTAACCATTCGTCCCAAAAATAATTCTGTAGGGGATAAACCCATACTAGTTATTGGTGTTGTATTGTATTCTAAAATTCTATACCCAATTTCTTTTTCTTTGTCCTCATTAATTGCCTTTTTTATTATCTGTTTAGCAATTCCAACTGCTTTTTCAGCTAACCCATTACTTTGAGGGTAATTGGGGCTTGAAAATTTTAATGTAATATTATTAATACTAGCATATTGTAGAAGTTGTTTCGAATTAAATGGACTGTTATCAGTTCTGATTTCTGTTGGGCTACCAAAATGATTAAATATATTTTCCAAGAAGGTAATAACACTTGTAATCGACTTATCTTTAAGTCTATCAGAACAAATCCAACCAGAATATGCATCAACAAATGCTATATAAAATTTTGCCTGCATATTCATAAATATCCATTGAAGTTTTATGCCATGGATATTGCGGATTTTCCTCTTGAATGAGTGGTTCCGAACAATTATTTCTCATATATTTTTCACATACACGACAATCTTTAATCATCGCTTTAATATCACCTGTTATTCCTGGCCAATAAAATAATTTACGAGCCCTAGCGAGAGTTTTTTCAATCCCCAGGTGTGGTTCATGTAGAATTCTAAGTAATGACATTCTCAACAAATGCGGAATGATTAATTTATCATCCAAAAATAATAATCCTTCCTCAAACTTAAGTTGGTCTTTTATCTTATGAAAACGTTTTCCAACCTCGGATAAACGTTTATATTCTGGCCATTCTGTTTGAAGATGATCTACTATTTTAGCTAGTTCAGAATCATTTCTTGTTGCCTCAACATAAATTTCATAATTATTTGCTGATAAGCAAACTTTTCTTTTTACTAAATGAATCACGTATTTCAATTCCTCATTCTCGGAACCCGTTTCCTTTAATGGAGCCCTTGAAAGACAGTCAGCTATGACTACTTTACTCCCAGGTGTGTATTTTATTTGCAGACCAGGGTATCTTAATAGTATTAAGAACATTCTTTGAAGTCTTACAGTAACATCATCTAACTCTTTTTTAATTAATTGTTCGAGAGGCTTATGGTCTGATTGAACCATTACCTCACGACCATAAATGAAATGGTGGAATTTTTCACAAGCAAATACAATGGCCAGTAATTCCTTTTCCATTGTACTCCACTTTTGTTCTGTTATAGTAAGACTTCTGGAAGCAAATGCAATTGGTTGGTCATTTTGCATTAAAACACAACCCAAGCCATTCTTAGATGCATCTGTTTGCATTATTAAAGGAAGTTTGGGATCAAAAATTCTTAGAGAAGTGCCTTTGCACAGGATTTCCTTCAAATCCTCCAGTTCGCGTTGATGTACATCTAACCATTTCCACTCTGTTTCTAATCGTGTTAAGTTTCTTAAATTTGCTGATTTCTTTGTCAAATTTGGAATAAACCTTGCAAGATATTTGAACATACCTAGTATTCTTAAAATGTCTTTCTTATTTGTTGGTGTATTAATATTTTTAATAGCTTCCACATATTTGTTATCTGGTTCTACTCTATTTTCTTGTATTATTTGTCCCATAAATTTGACCCTCTTTTGACACAACTGTAACTTTTCTTTATTAAATTTTATCCCATTTTGTTTTGCTTTTGTCATTACTAACTCTAAAGTTTCATCGTGTTCTTTTTTTGTTCTACCAGAAATGAAAATATCATCGAAATAAACTTCTACATTTGTTATATTTCCAAATATTGCAACCATTTTCTTCATGAACATTTCCGGAGCACTACTTATTCCAAAAGGAACCCTATTCCATCGAAAACGACCAAATGGAGTCATGAAGGTTGTTAATTCTGAACTTTTTTTATCAAGTGATAGTTGCCAAAATCCTTGCTTTAGATCTAACACTGTAAAAAATGATTTATTTGACAGTCTACTTATTATTTCTTCCACTGTTGGAATCAAAAAATGTTCCCTACGAATACATTTATTTAATGGTATTGGATCAAGGCATATCCTTAATGAGCCGTTTGGTTTTTCAACAATTTCTAAATTATTGACCCAATCTGTAGGGTAATCAACAGGTGTAATGATGCCGTGTTCCTGCATATCTTCTAACGTAAGTTTCAATCTCTTATGTAAACTTTCAGGGATACGTTTTTTATACTTAAGTGTTGGGACAGAATTTTCCTTAAGCATAATACTACATTCCCCAGGAATTGTACCAATACCATCAAATACTTCCATATTTTGCTCAATAAACTTTTCGTTTGAATCTATGGATATATTGAATACATTAGTTCTATTTAGCAAATTAAGTTCAACGCATGCATCTCTGCTTAATATAGGCTGAAATTTGTCACCAACGATTTCAAATGAAACAACTTTTTTTAACTGTGTATCACAGTCAACACAAATTAAATCTATTTTTCCAAATGTCTCAATCTTACAATTATTATAAGCAAACAATTGGTTGTTAGACTTTTTAATTTTATCTTGGTTGTTGGTCTGCTCAATGTATTTTATTGGGAGACAACTGATATCAGCTCCAGTATCTAATTTAAATTGTACTTCAGCACCACCCACATTCAATATTTTGAACCAACCCTTAGCATCAGTGTTTATTCTAAATACAAATTTTTTTAAAACTAAATTATTATTCTGACATAATTGGTTACCTTCTTCAGAACTAGATCCATATCTTAGTTCGTTGACACGATTCTGCCTTGGTCCTCTATAGAGCTGCAGCTTGTTTCCTTTTGGCTTTTCCTCCTGTTGACGTGAGCGACAAACTCTTCCGAAATGGCCTGGTTTTCCACACTTGTTACAAGTTACTCCTTCCTTTGCAGCTGGACAATATTTTTGGTGTTGGCCCGTTGAAAATCCACCACAACGATCACATTTTGGTGTGTTCGGGTATCTCAGGAACCTCTTCTTTTGATCTTCCTTTTGCGACGTATCAATTGTGCAAATCTTTTCCACTTGGGACAGCAATTTTTTATTTGCAATAACAGCTTCTGCAATCTTGCACTTATTAATTATATCACTTAATGACAGATTTGCATCCTCCAGCAATTTCAATTGTAGGTTTTTATCAAACAGCCCCAGGATCAGTCGTTCTCTCAGCATACGGTCTGTATAAGATTCCTTACACTTTGTGCAACTGTAATCACAGTACTTCATCTGTGTACGAAGTTCAGTTATGTACTCTGTGAAGGATTGGTTCTCCTTTTGAACAATCATATTAAATTTATGTGACTCCATTAGGACATTTTTCTTTGGAAGACAATATTCTTCGAATTTACTAAGGACCATCTTTAGGGAAATTTTCGGTTTTGCTTGTTCGTCTACTTGTTCAATTTCCACTGCATCCTTGAACTCATCATCACTGTCTGGATCAAACGGTACATCGAAAAGAGTATTGTATATCTCTATCCCCTTCTCTCCAATGAACGTAAGAAATAGAGAAATTTTTGTTTTGTCATTCTCGCTTGATTTTCCAGACGCAACAAGATAAATCTTGAATTTTTGTTTCCAAATTGACCACTCTTTGCCAGCGTCATCAAAATTAAGTTGTTCAGGAGCTTTTATTTCCACTTTAGACATCTTGTTGAATATATTTGTTTTAATATAAAAAAGGTTTCACTTCTGACACCATGTACAAGTTAGTAAAATAATACACACTTTAAGCTTTGCAAATTCAGTTTTATATTTCCACTAATCAACTATACACATCCGATCGTAATATTCAACTGACTACATGTACATGCACTTACATAGAGCGGAAATGACGTCTTACAATTAGGTATCTTAAATGACTGCATTTCGTGCGTAGCAATGAATGTGTTCAGTGAATTTACATTACATACTGAAATCATCTCATATTATAACAGCTACATATACCTTAAAGTATATGAATTGACTCAGAATCGCTAGCTGAGTCGATTAAGCCATGTCTGTCTGTCCGTCCGTCCGTCCGTCTGTACGTCACCGATTTTTAGGACTTACATTTTGAGCTAGGATAATGAAATTTGGTAGACTCATCTATTGTGATGTCATACAGTTTATATAGTGGTGTCGTTATTAAATACTGCAGCCAAACCTTAATGGTTCTTTTATTGACGAGACCGCTCAATAACTGGACTTGTGAATTTTCTTCTTTTTAATGTGAACATTGATGCAATGATCGTCATCTAGATGTCTTGGAAGTTTTTTAACCATTGTATTTACTTCAACTTGAACGTTGATGATCTGGCCATATATTCCATATTGTCCATGTCCATGCCGTAATCGTCGTATTTGCATGAATAGAATTCTTGGTGATATAAGTCTTTCTGATACCAAGTCTAGGTGGGGCAGATGATGGGGTATTTGTGGATAAAAGAAGCCATTACACATCGACAATGGAGGGACAGAGGCGGTGTTGAGTGATCGGAAGCAAGTATTGCAAACATTCATTTGTTCTCTATTCATAGTCGGTGCAATTGTGTTCAAAATGTCCGCATGCTGAATCGCCGGAACTCTTAAATCCTCTTTAAACCACAATCGATCACAAATAGAGCAAGGAAAGCCAAAAGAGTTATTCATAAATTTTTAATCGAATTCTTTATGAATATTCTCAAATCGAATGAAGTGTTTGTAAGGTAGGCTAGTGCTAACTGTAAATTCTGGGATGTCATTTCCCCTTATTGAAGGTCCTGAGATGTCTTTAGCGACACATGGAATATTCAGGGTCGCCGATAAATTAAAATCATTGAAGGATTTATCGGCTTGTTCGACTTCCATTGCCAGTGAAGCGTTCGGAAGTTTTTGGACGATGACAGCCCTCTTCCTTGCCCTATGTTTCCGGACACGTTCTTTGCTAGTTTTTGTTTTGTTTTTAGAACGAAGTCGAGCTCGATATTCTTTGCACCTCTGTGCATTTGATTTTGGCATTTTGATGTACGGTAAAATAAAATTTTTGTTTTCCGCTATGATGCGTTCACCTCAAGTGACTGTTCATAAATGTCTAAATGAAATGAAATATCGCATGCACCACTATGAAATGTCCAAAGTAACACACACAATGACACAAAACACATATTTCGTTTTTCGTATCAGCGTTAACAGATTTAGCAGAGTCCTGTAATTTTAGCAGTTTTTGATCATGAAAATGACCTGCAGCAGTTTTATTTAGCATTTTCTTAAATTTTAGCAGTTTTCAAACAAAAAATATGTATACATGTTTTTAATTGTTTGGGCGACAGTAAACACGAATACACGATCGTCTTCAAGAAAAATGATCCCAAAGAAGAAATGCAAATACGCAGAGTTAGGGCCAGAAAGCAAACGAAGTAAACACAACTGTTTATGGATGGTGTCCGTGTGGTGGAAATCTATTGATGTAACTGCGTAGACTTTCCAAAATGAAAGGGTGCAGATAGTTATTCACCCTTATTCTAACAGTCGTTTAACGACAAGTCACAAAACGACAATGTTCAACTCGGAATTACAGCAGGCGTTTTATGAGTCGTTTTACGTCCTTAAACGCTAGGTGTCGTTTTGGTTCATGTGGAACGTAATTTTTTGTTCGACTTCGTATTCTATTAGGCGTTTAAGTCTCACAAAACGACAACTTAAACGTCATTTTTTGTCGTTGAGAAATTTGTAAACGCCAAGTAGTAAAAATCGCTTTAAAATGTGATTTTTGTTTATATTTTTAACTATTTAGTATAGGTATAAGTTATTTAGTAATTTATATGTCTTCAAGGGTGAGAATAACTAATCCACAACAGATGAAACGCCTGGTAGAGTTGATGGAAAAGTAGCCTCATCTGGCAATACATTTTAAAAGAGATGTCCCACAATAAGATATATTTACAACTGGATGGATAGACGTTGCTGCAGTGTTAAACGGTTTTAGACCACCGATAAGTGAAAAAAGCATGGCAAAAAGTATACATATCATTTGCTAGAGAACAGTTTTTTTTAGATTTTGATCTTATACTTCTGCTTATTCTCATGAAATCTCTTTTGTTGATTTCGACTTCACTAATCCACGATAGAAAAATCACAATGTTGTTATTATTTGCATTTAGTAAATTAGTAATAATCAAAATAGAGTAAAAGCACAGGAAATAAACTTACGATTGTATATAATAATAAATGAATGTTCATTTGAAATTTCAAATTGCAAAACAAATTCCCTACTATCTGTCATTCATCAGCTGTTGCTGTGGAACTCATGTGGAATGTAAAAAAAATGAGAGCGGAGGCGTTCAGAGAATAGAATACCGACACTTAAACGACACTAAAATGAATCGACTCAAAAAACGCCATGTGTCGTTTAATAAAAACGCCATGTGGAATAAGGGTGATTATATTATTTATATAGGCGTTGTTTGGACAACTACACTCAATCCAAATTGTGTATTTATTAAATGCGTTTGTCACTCGGTTGCTTTAGCTGTCAGTCATGCCAATAAGAAATTACCAAGATCCATTGAGCAATTGGTCAATGCTGTCTAATCCTACTTTTCTCAAAGTAGTTAAAGACAACGAGAATTTTTAGATTTCCAATTTTTGCGCCACTAAGACATTAGATGGCTATCGCTACATGCTTGCGTCAAATTATAGAAAAATGATAACATTAAAACTGTATTTCCAAGGTGAATATTTCACAACAAATTCTGTCCCAAACGAATTTATTTTTTATAGTTTGAATTACAGTATAATAATACGTTTTATGCTATGGATTACATTATACCTATGGTAAACAAATTCAACATTATATTTCAAAGCAATTATGCCAATATTCACTATTTTGACAAAAAAAAATAAAAGGTAATGTCAGTAAACAACAATAACTAAATTCTCTTGCCGACATCTAATAAAAAAAAACCGTATTTCTCAAGGGAAAATCGATCGCAGTTTTGTTTAGCATTTTTCTATATTTGTGTCTAGCAGGTTTTGCAGTTTTTCGTCCACAATCCACACTATGATATGACTAAACCAACAAAATTCACAACAGAGCGCTCTCTTATGCTTGCGCTCTCACATGTTGTTGTTGTTCCGTGTTCTTCTTCAACTGTTCGCAGTCGCACCTCGGTTCGCACATTTGTTCTGTCCGCCGCGCTACAGACTACAGTACAGAGTGATCTCTCATCCTTACGCTCTTGCTTGTTGTTTGCCTGCCGTTGTCCCACCAAGTTAGCTTTCCCCTAACCACGACTTTTCGAGTCGTTACATGTGTGATTGGATTTACTCCGACGAGCCCAAAGAAGTTTCACTTCAAAAACACTTTAAAATGCACCCCTTATGGAAAAAAATGGCCAAACATGTTTTTATTTTTAAACATTTTAGGGCAACTTGTTATAAGAGACACAACAGCTTTGGACAACGTTACACCCTAGGTGTAAGTATCCATTTTGAACATACTCCCGCTGTACACCCGGGGCTACTCAAAAACTTGGTTCTGTTCTCGTGTAAAGTACAGGCAAGATATTACAGCAGTGTAGGTAATACAGTGAATATGACCAGGGGCGCAGCTTATCACACCTTACAGCAAATGTAGCCAATGTTGGGATGCAAATCCCTAGTAGGAAGCCGACTGAGGTTGAGCGTAAAAGAAAATACAAAAAAACCTAGGCCCTGGGTACTAACAAGCCTGCTTTTTTTTCTCACAACTAGCCATGTTTGTACTTCATGCACGATGGAGGAACCTCCTGTTTTATGCCGAATCGGAACAGCTAGGTTGAGAAAAGCTTTTCATGACAACTGATACTACTCTGATGATTTGTCAGATCAACACAAGAGGAGGGCCAGTGAAAAATCATTAAGATGCTGCTACGGCTGGGAACAGAACCCACCCCTTCTGCGCGGCAGTTCATCGCACTAATCATCTCGCCACTGAACCCAAGGTCAGCCATCGACCTCATTAGAGCCAAGTTCAAGAACATAAGTTGCCAACACACTCCTAGCCACTATTAAGACGGATCGTTAGAAGTACCTTTCCTCGCTAAAAAATCCAATAATGAAACTGCCGGTCTCTAAATCGTCGGACAACTAAACGGCCACATACTCATAGATGTGAGTTATACAATCAGCAACCTGAATGAACGTTCCTATAGAGCTGGTTTAAAGGGTAAAACGAACAAGCGTTGGTCGGTTCTTTGTTGCAGCCTAATTCAGAGGTCGACTATCCAACGAGAAAATACTGCGAGTGTGACATACAAAATTGGAGCCTGGAAAGCCATAGGCCAATGAGTAAGACAAAAACATCTGGCAATTCTACAAATAAGCCAACCTACGAACGGAATGTCTCTGGATGAGGAGGAGTCAGCAAAGAGCCAGACACATAGACGTGGATGAAAACGAGGTACAGTGAGAACAGTTCTAGAAGAAGAGAGCCGAACTACGTAAGCTTATTAAAAAGAGCAAAGGCAAATACTTCCAGGATCTCGGCTTGTCCTCATTCCAAAAGATCTAGAAAACAATGCGGAGCGGAATAACGCCGAATTCCAAAATGATAAAGTGAAATAACGCCGAACATTGTTTATGAAATAAAGCAGAATTCAGAGCGAGGGGGTTCATATTTTGCACGGGGCTTGTTTTTTTAATACATCCGACATCACACGCAACCCAAATCCAACAGTTTGTCCAAGCAGGAGGGTTAAAGGGGGGCAGCATGCCCACCACAAGCATTTAAAGTTTGCAAACACCCTAACTCACACTCGGATGTATGCAAAGTGTGAACCCCTCTGCTTTTGCTCAGTGTTGGATTTGGGATGGGTGCGCAATTGGATGTATGCAAAGTGAAATAACGCCGACTCGGCTATGACTTCTAAAAGCAAGACCGAAGATCTTCTCACACCTCTACACAAAATGCTTAAATGAAGGCTCTCTCCCGCGGCAGTGGAAAAGGCAACGGCTTGTCCTCATTCCAAAAGAAAACGAACCGCCCGTGCAACCGTCATCATACAGCATGCTTGACACAATGGGGAAATACTAGTCACAGAGGTAGCAAAAACACTAGATGAGGTGTCTGGAAACTTCAGATTATATACGTAAAGGTATGGCTACAAGGAGCAGGTCTAGAACTGGCAGACCATAAGATGGGAGCAGTGCTGATATGTAGTAGGAAAAATATGTAACACCTTACAATACAAGTAGGCGAGCGAAGCATTGGATCGAGTCCACACAGAAAGTAACTAGGAATGATACTGGATCACGGGCAGTAGTGGCGCTGTACAGACTAATACCAAAGAGGAATATAACTATAGAGACGCGGGCGCTAAGTGCGAAGGGAATTTTCGTCGTTCGTATGCATCGGATATGCTGTTGCTTGTGCATACTGGGGTATCAACATCAGTACCCCTCATAGTAAATTTTCGTTGTATGATATGTGCACTCTAGTTGTATACTCTTTGCCAATCAGAAATCTGCTAGCAACAGTGAGCAAGTCAATATGATGTACGCGTCCCCCATATAGGCACCAGCAGTGGATTGGAAAACGTACATGAAACGTATAAACGGAGTGCATAGAATTGCATCGCTAAGAGTATGCTGCGCCTTCTGAACGGTGTTATCAGAGTTATCTATAGCCGAATGGCCATCGACTTAGAAATGGGTGTGCGGCTCTCAGCGAGAACCAACCTAAAGATAGAAGAAACATTAACACGCAGAATGGCAAAGCAGTTGGAACAACTCATCCAAACAAAGATGGATGCATACGCTCATTTACGACATAGAAGAACGGGTCAGTAGGAAACATGGAGAAGTAAACTTCTATCTGACGCAGTTTCTGTAGGGACATGAATGCTTCCAGGAGTATTTCCACAAATACAAACACATGGATGAGCCGTGTGAAGAGAAAATACAGAAAGCTTAGCACGCCCTGACGGAGTGCCGGATAATCACGACGGAACAATTTTGAAAGAGAACTTGGCGGGCATACACCGAGAGTACTCATAGTGTTCATGCTGACGTCGAGCGAAGCATGAGATATGGCGACCCAAATTATCACTAGCAGCTTCGCCGAGAGAAACGAGCGAGCTCTGAAAACTGTCCAAAACGCAACGGAACAGCCGCGACGGCAGACGGACATACGCTGTGAAAAGTAAGCAGTCCATGGAGGAACGGGATGTGACATACAGACAATTGCCAAACATACATATACAGCAATAGCGAAATAACAGCCACACAATGACATTCACAGATTCCGTGATCTGTCTTCTATGGTCGATCTGTTGGGCCTGAGACTGGAGCTCTTAGAAGCGATGACCAAAGTTGGGATCCAGGCAAAATTGGCTCACTAAAAGCCAATGCACGAAAGGTACAGGTCCTAAATTACGCCGACTAGCCTTGTGAAGGCGAAATACAATGACCCAGGCAGATAGAAGAGCCCTAGGCATATGTGCTGCAACGCTTAGAAAAAGTAGGAGAAAACTTAAGCGCGTTGCAGGCGACGCTTCGTTGATGCGCCGAGGGGTCTCCATAACTTGATGAGAAATGGTTTGAACATATCATCCAACGAGGAAAACTACAAAAAGTTAAACCCTTCGCAACACAGGCGCACTCACCTTAAGAACAACATTCTTGAGATACTCCGAGTTATGCATATGCTTCTCGCGCTCCACGGTACGCTCTTGCCGTCGGACTTCCTCCTTCAGCATTTCATTCAATTGCGTTAGTCTGGCCAAATCCTGTTCGCTCTCGGCCAGCAGCGAAGTCAAGTGACGCACACGACTCTCCTGCTTTTGCAGACGCTCTTTCGTCTCCTGCAATTCAATCGATGGTGATATAGATCGCCGTCGCTCCAGCACAGTGTATGTACTATCAACCGTTGGTGAGCTCAGCAACTCATCCAACGGAATCAGATCATGATGAGTTGAACGTCGTGACGATGGCAGGTACTTTGGTGTGTTTGCTGTTTCAGCTTCAGATCCTTCGGCATCCTCGCGTTCCATAAGAATGTAGTCGAGTTTTTCGATTGTTTTTTGTGGTATCGTTTCTGAGTTCTTCTTATGTGTCGCCTTGAGTTCTGCGATCTGCCGGTCGTACTTTGTTTGAATGTCTTGCATTTGTTCAAGGTGGCAAGCGTCCAATGCCTCCATTTGGAGACGATGTCCCTTCAGTGTTTCCTGATATGTTTCGAGTTGTTTTTTATTCTCATGGGAGAGCATGTCTGTATGCGATCGCAGGTCGGCGATGCTGTTTATAAGTTCAGAATTTCGTTTTTGTAGGCGTGCGTTGGCCTCTTGTAGCTCTTCGAAGGTCCTTTCGTTGGCTTGGAATTTTTCTTGGAATGTTTGATGCCGTGCAGATAGCTCTTTGTGTTCACTTTTTAGTAGAGTGAGCTCTTCTTCGAGTTCTCGCTCTTTTGAGGACTCTTTCGATTGATTTTGTCGAAGAACTGACTGCGCTTTGACTTTGTACTTGGAGTACTCTTCTTGGAGATCGAGGTAGGAACGTTCGGCAAGGGTTATTCGATTATTTGACGCATTTAGTTTGTCTTTTAGTGAGTTTATGGTTTGATGGAGAGTCTCCTTTTCCTTTAGTAAGATGGCCTGTTCAGCGTCCCTTTCATCGGCTATGGATGATAACCGTTTGTTGACGTCATCCAAGTCTGCTTGAAGTGTTTGTTTCTCGGTTTGGGATTCGTCTAGTTTTTCAGCAATCTCCTGCTTTCCATGGATGGCGTCTTTTAACTGCGTCTGGAGCTTATCGATTTGCTTCTTCAATTCCCCTGAATGGGTTTTCTCACTCTCTTGGCTCTGCTCTAAGATCTTAATTTCCTTCTTCATCACCTCGATAGCGGACTCTTTTGTTTGGAGAGTTTCACGCAGCGAATCGTATTCAGCGATTTTTGATGTTAGCTTGGCACTTGTGTCGTTAAGGGACTTCTCGAACGCCTCTATTTCCAGCGTCAGTACATTGCTTTGCTTTTTCGACGACTTTAACTTTTCCACATCGGACTTGAGGGATTCAATTTGGGTTTTGGACGTCTTCAGTTCTTTTTGAAGGGAGTCGCGTTCATTCTCGATAGCGGTTACTTTTTCGTTGGTGTCAGTGGCGTTTGTTTTCAAGTCAGCGGCCTGCTTCTCTAAGTCGGCGATGTGCAGCGACTGCTCATGCGCCTTTTTCTTCAACTTTACAGCGAGGCTTCGCAATTTGTTGTATTTCTCCTCAAAACTGTCGTCCACCTCTCGCATGCGTGAAACTTCTTCAGCGCGCGATATTGTCGATGTGGAGAGGACCTCACTTTGCGTCTCGTGGTTTTCCATCTGCGATCGCATGGCAGTAATCTCCTCAGATAAAGATTTAATGTGCGTTTCGTACTCCCTGCACATATTCTGCAGGCGGTTGACTTCCTGCAGCGCTGCGTGGTTATCCTCGGATATTTTTGTGATTTTGTGTTCCTTTTCATTGAGAATTGCTTCCTTTGAGTTAAGGTCTGCTTCAATGCTGGCCAATGCTGTTGTTGTTTTCTTGATTTCTGTCACTAGTTCTTGATGTTTCGCTTGTTGTCGCGATATAACATCGCCCCGACCCTTGAGTGCTTCGTTTAGCTCACGCATTTCATTCAGGAGGTCTACGTTCTCGCGCTCTTGTTTCGCTAGCTTGATCTGGAGGTCGTCACAGAATTCGGTGGTAGTTTGGAGGTCAGTCTTTAACTTGAGAACATCTGGAATTTCGACACGCGTTAGTTCTTCCTTAAGTGCGTCATTTTCAATTTTCAATGTGGCTAACTCCATTGTAGCTTCAGAGTTTGCTTTCATCGGGATTTCAGCCTGCTGCTTGTGTTCTACTAATGCTCTCTCGCAGCAATCGATAAGTGCTGGCAAATACGACATAACAACTGTGTTCGTTGTTTTGGAGGCTGTCTCTACTGCTAGAAGTTCATCCCTCAAGCCCTGATTTGATTCCTTTAAGCGTTGAATCTCTAATTCCAAAATGTTTTGCTGGGCATTTGTCGCTTCTTCCTTCATCCTATCATTCCTGAGTTGCTCCATCTCAATATCTGTTTTGAGGTTCATATCGGCTAGTACTTCAGATAATTTTGTATTCTCCGTCCTCAGTTGTGCAACCTCTTCATTGGCAGACATTTTGAACGCGTTTGCTTCTCCCTTAAGCTTTTCATTCTCAGACCTTAGAACATCTAGACTTTCATCAGCTATTTTCTTGGCTCGTTCATTGGCCGCTTTGAGTTGTTCGAATTCATAAGCGTAAAGAGCCCCCTTTGCTGCTTCTTCCTGTAACTCCGAGTTATTCGCCTTCAACTGTTCAACTTCTTGAATAAAGCTGCTTCGGGTTTTTGCAATTTCGTCCCTCAAGCATTCGTTTTCCTTTCGCAATGTCTGGATGTCCACAGTTAGGGATTCCTTTCCGTTTAGTGTGGCATTGCGAATCTCTTCCACTAGTCTAGCATTTTCTGCTCTTAGTAGCTCCAATTCATTGTCAAAGTTATTCCTTGTTCTGGGCAACTCCTCGTTCATCATTCCATTGTCCTTGTTCTCCCGCTGAACCTCTTCAAATTGGGATTTCTCATTATAATTAGCAGCTGCATCTACCTTGACACAATCTGCCTCATCTGTACTCGATGCTTCCGCCACAACTTTGCAACGCAATTCCTCATTCTCTTTGCGCAGCTCCTCGATAACTTCATTTTGTCGCTTGTACTCTACCAGCGCCTTTTCACAATAATCAATCAGAACAGGCAACTGCGGTAATGCAACACTAACCTCCCCACTTGACGTCTTAATCTCACGCTTCAACTCGGTATTTTCCTTGGTCAGAGTCTGTATATGTTCGCAGAGCTTCTCGGAGGCATGCATTATCTCCAATTGCCATCGTGATATCGAATCAGCATACTCATGGTGACTCTCCACCAAAATACGCTTGCAGTCCTGCAGCTGTTTTAGTTTTTTGTGAACCTCAATGAAGCGGTCCTTCAGTCCGTTGAATTTTGCTCGTTGTTCCGAGTTTATTTCTTTCAAGTTCTGGTATTTGTCGGCAAGCGTTTGTGACTCTGTCTGACTGATGTCGAAAGATTCCTGAAGCGATGTATTTGCTTGTAGCAGATCTTGAAGTTTCATCTCTAATTCCCTGCTGCTCACTTCATACTCCTTCAACTTCTCGACCTCCAATTCCAACAGATCAAGATGTTTTTTCTGTTCAATGCCAAGCACATTCACCTGTTTTAATTGCTGTTCCATGTTATCGATATCTGTCAGCAGACTCTCGTTATCTTCTGTGAGTCGGTCGAGTTGACGTCGTAACGCCTCATTTTCGATTGAAAGTTTCTCGATACCGTTGTTGATGGTCACACGTTCCTCGGTAAGGAATTTATTTTTTCCTCGTAACTCTGTGATTTCTGAGGTCATTTCGAGTTTATTTCTTGTGAACTCCTCGAGCATTTCCTTCATTGTGAGTAGGGATTGCTTGTCAGCTTCTCGTTGGGTCTCACAATTTGTCAACTTTTCCTTGAGTTTTTGATTTTCTTCTGCAAATTCTAGGGACAGAGAAGGAGTTCTGAACAAAGTAATTTTGTGAAATATAATCAATTACCATCTTTAGCTTTCTTTGCTTGTTTTGCTATGCCTAAAAGTCCTTTGTATTTGTTTATAAGCTCCTCCCTGCTCATCGAGTCTATGGGATTCTTTTTCGCGTCCATCTAGAAAACAAATTCGAATTGGAATTAGAAGAACATAATTGTTGGTTGGCAAGTTTACCCCAGCTAATTGGCTAGTATCCATTTTATGGCCCCAATTTCTGATAACAAGATTTGGATTTTTTCGCTATTTTGTCACGAATATGATTTGCATGGCTAAACGAAGGACGTCACTTTTATTTGTTTTTCATGTACTCGTAGATTTTTTTTCTTCGTCGATATTTTGACAGGTGCAGGGTGGTGAAAGTTGATCACAAGTTGTGAGTTAAGGTAGTGCTGATAAGGTAGTGGTAAAGTTTTATTCTAGAAACGCATATAATGCGATGTGCACAGCAAATAGTTTAAACGCTATTTTGTAAAATTTTATTTTCGTTAAGAAGTTGTTTCAAACATGTTTAAAATTTGAAAAAATAATGTTCGTTTTATAAACTTTTCTCAGGTAAAGTAGATGCTTATTGACTTTGTTTTTGATTTTTTGTAAATTGTACACTGGTGGAAATACGTGTTCTAGATGTTCGTTAATTTATTTAGGTAATTGTTCAGTAATAAAAGGAGTTTTGTTTTTTCGTTGTTGTATGGTACTGTGTTCCTTTAAGCTGCAACTGCGTGTCTTACAATACAAGTCACTCAAATGCTCAGCCTCATGTTTGGTTTTGGTGTAAGTTTGTATAGCATGTTGTTCACACTGAAAAAGTCCCCGAAACATAGACCCGAATTGGGAATGTGGCCACCTCCGGAATTTTTTATCCCATAATGTGCCATTATAGCTTTTGTTTCCCCCCTAGTTGGACCATTTCATCTGCCAAACTCCGAAACGTATTATCAACTACTACACTTAGCCTGTAAGATGATGTGGTGATATCTAAACGGACGACAAATGGTGGAGCTTTCTTTACCGCCTGCTCTATTCAACTCTGTAGGTTCCTCGAAGATTACTATCACGAGAAGTCGCACATATTTATATTCATAAAACATTACCTCATCCATAATAATTATACAGGATCTGTGTCAATGAAACTATCAATGAGAAGGAAATCTATCCCAATTAGCTGTTCCACAAACTCAATCTTACCCCTTTGTTTTCGACATTTTGTTAACTTTATTGGGTATAAAGATAAAGAAGAATATGCCCTTGAATAAATTAAACAGCGAAATACAACTTCAAACAATAAATTAAGACACTCTTTTACCTCTAGATGACTTTTTCGTGACTTAAAGTTGTTTCAAAGGTAATCCTGAAGCTCCGCCGTTTGTCGCAAACGGAGACGGAATACCAAAAACACACTAAAGCCGCCCGAGCCAATGAGATCTCCGAGCCTGTTTTCAGATTTGCTCTCTAACGACAATGAGAAATCGCCTTACAAGTGTCAGGTATTATTTTGCCCAAGGCCTGTGGTGAAATAGCTGTGTGAAATTTCAGTTCCTCAAAGGAACCACTTGCTAAATACCGCTGAGTAGTAGTCAATATCTCGTGAGGGGTCTGGGCTTGTCTCATATTCGTATCCTTTATCTTGATCATAGGTGTGACCATTTGGAGAAATTTAATTTAAATGAGTCAATTGCTTTCTAGCTGAGAGCCATTTTTTTGCCATTTAGTTTTTGATTTTCTTTTCTTTACCTTAATACAAACTGCATTGGCAGCTTAATTAACGAATTCATCCTCATTCATGTTTTAGTTAAGATAAAAGTAAAAACACATTTATATTCCAAACATAATTTAACAGATGATGATGATGACAAGGGGCATACTTTCAAAAAAATTGGATCGGCTCGTTGTGTATGACACCCGAATTCGGACTGAGTCCAAATGGATAAGATCCAAATGGCCTCGATCCAAATGGCTCTCTCGAGTATGTCCAGCTTTATACAGGCACTATTCAACCATCAGACGCGTATAGGTTATGCAGCCTCTGTTCAGCGTTGGTAAAGTTTTATGAATAAGGTTTTAGCGTAAGTTTCAGTTCTCGATTATTCTCGTTTTACCATACAAATTTTGACAGTTCATTTACCACTTCGTAAGTTTACCACGTTCTCAATATTTATGATGACTATCCGACGTTGCATGAATACCCTTAATGATAGTTTCAGCGGTATTTATTAAATTTCTTCAGGAGGTGTCTCAGAGGTTGCTAGTTAGGCCAAATTATTTAAGTTGCCTCTAGGCAACGCGTTGCTTAAATTCTTATCTATCATCGAATTTTCATTGCTGCCTAACTAATTCTAGCACTTTTTTGTCGTATGATTGCGTTGCTGTTTTTTTTATTTTATTTATTATTACGTTCCTACAAACTGATTTTGATTAGATGTTTATATTCAATTTTGTTTTAATATTGATACTCTGCCTGCGTGATTGCATTATTTTGGAGCAAGCATAGCCCTCTTTTCCCCAGAGTAAACGCCGGCTGGACCATCTTCTTTTGAGGTTTATGATATGGGTGCAGTCTATTGTTCCAATAGCTTGTGGGAACCAACGTAATTCTTGGAAATTTTTATTTCCTTTATATCCTCAGACATTGTTGTTGGTAGTTTTACAAATTGCGGCCTCTTTGAGGCAAATGCTTTGCAACTCTCAGACTAAATAACACAAAGCGTAGATATTTTATAAATCCATAAATACCAGCTCCATCGTCTTGCATCTAAAAAGGGAAAAATGTTACCTATTACAATGTAACTTTGCCTGGCGTTGAGTCCCAACCTCGAAATAAAAAATGTAAAATCTTAACGTAATGTTGCCGTGGGCAAAGCAAAGGTAGGGTTATTTTCTGAGAGGATTTTTGAGTACGATATTTTTAGCAAAGATTTTAATAATTTCCCCATTTTTGTAGCAGAAGTTGAAACCGGCTGTAAAGTGATTGTGTTTTAGCCATAAATCTGTACCAACGAAATGTAGCTTGAGCACATTTTTATTAATTTATTTTGACTTTATTGACAACCATCGCAGAAAAACTTAAAATAAATTTCCAGATACTAACAGCCTTATTCATAAACTCATTATAAGGAGTGTATAAAGTTATGCACTCTTTAAAATACCTCTAAACGCAAAAACCTTATTCATAAAACTTATGCAACGTTGAATAGAGGTTGAATAAGCTAAACGCGTTTGAGGGTTGAATAGTGCCTGTATAAGGAAATTTTATTATTGAAATGACATTTGGACAACATTTGTGAAAAAAATCATAAACAAATTAATTTGAAGTGAAAACGAAAATAAATAGTTTAAAATGCCTTTTAATTATAGTTCTTTTGTGCAAGACATAAACAGCCGTATTTATTAGATTTCCTTAGGCGGGGTCTCAGAGGTTGCCTAGTTAGGCATGCCTAAATATTTAAGTTGCCTCTAGGCAACGTTGCTTAAATTCTTATTTATAATCGATTTTACATTGCTGCCTAACTAGGCGAAGTTTATGTCAAAAGAAGTAGTAGAATTTACAAATCTAGTATAAAAAATTAAGATTCTTGTACTTTGTTTACATCAGATTTTCTTTTTTTTTGGGTTTGACAGCATATGTTATTTGTAAACAAATATCTTAAAGGAAGAACATGGAGCTATATGGGCATTTTTAAATTGCTGTTCGGAATTAGTTTGAGGATTCAACAGTGGAGTGAAAAGAATGTTGAGGCAGGCATAGCCCCCATCACAGAGTAAGCGTTTTGTATATTTTTGGTCTCCTACTAGTTGGCATGTATGAATTTATAATATTCACTACACTTAAATCATTTACAAGTGAAATGTAGCTTGATTCCATTCTCATTAAAATATTTTCACTTTATTACAAACCACCACCCAAAATCTCAAAATAAATTTCCAGATTGAAATTCTCGTAAACGTCAAAATGAAAATGAAATGAAAATTCCTTAAGCAGCCTCTAGGCAGCCTTTAGGCAGGGTTCGCTCGCGCTTAAGTTAGGCGGCCTTTAGGCAACGTTGCCTAAATGTGAAAATCGATTATAAATACCGATTTTGCACTTAGGCAGTACTTAAAGGTTGCCTAAAGTTAGGCAACCTCTAAAATGCTTTTATAAATACGGCTGAAATACAATTAACAATATAGGATTAAAAAGACGAAAACAATATAAAGTTCGATTAAACCCTATGACGCTTAGAAACAAAGATTTTCGAGCCAAGTATAGATTTACTAAAGCAAATATGAGAAAATTAATTGATATTGTACGAGCAGATATTGGCACGGACAAAAGAGGAGGACATATTTCTGCAGATCTGCAAGTAATGGCTGCTATACGTTATTGGGGGCGAAATGAGGTATGTATGGCTTTCAAATCCTCTCAACAAAATTTGATTGTAATTTATATGTATGGATTAAGATTCAAGACGACGGTGCAGACATTCATGGATTTAGTCAACCTACACTTTGCAGAATATGTAAACGCGTGGCAATAGCGTTTGCTTCCAAAAGGCCTAGATACGTGAAAATGCCAACAACGGTATCTGAACAGATAACAACAATGAATAAGTTATTTGATATTCGCGGATTTCCACAAGTGATAGGTACCATTGACTGCACCCACATTAAACTTCCGAAAGTTGGTGGCCCGTCAGGACAATACTACATTAAAAGAATCAATGACATTGTTTGCCGCTGGAGAGGAAGTACCCATGATTCACGAATTTTTAGGGAAAGTTGCATCAAACAGCGCTTTGAGGCTGGTGAATTTATGGGTCGTCTGCTTGGTGATGGTGGCTACCCTTGCACAAATATTTTGTTTACCCCACTTTTGAATCCTCGAACGGATGGTGAGAGGCAATGTAATAGTGCTCATATAGCAACACGTAACACAGTAGAAAGGTGCTTTGGCGTTTGGAAACAGAGATTTCGAATTCTTCTGTCTGGTATGAGGTGTTCCTTAAAAAATGCGAAAATCACAATCATCGCATTGGCAGTATTACACAACCTTTCAATCGATTTTAAAGACGAGCTCTTATCCGAAGGTATATACCAACAAATTCAAAAAATATAGATACAAATTAATCATAATTTAACTTTTTCCAAATTTCGTAGATTCCATAGATGACAACACTCCACAAGAAAATCCATTGGAAAGTCAGGAGGCGTTAGAGCAGCAAAATAATAACATTTCACGTCGTGTATTTATGGAACAATTCTTCCCGTGACCACATGCGGATGTAATAACATAAAGGCCTACTCAAAAAAAACATTGTTCAATGCAAATTAAAAAATATTCGGTTCATTTTATTTATGAATTAAAAAACAATAACACAATGAAAAAATAACATAACAAAACAATGTTAAGAAGGTTCATGTTTAGTGAACAAATACTTCATAATCAACATTATAATTTATAAATAAACACAGTCAAAACTAAAACTCTTCCGGGTATAGGTGTTTAATTTCCATCCTGTGTTTCTCTTCTTTGTGTGTTCTCTCCATCCGTAAGATATTGAGTTTTTCAGTGCGCTCCATTTCCAAAGTTTTCAGTTTTTCACTACGCTCCATTAATATTGTTTTTATTTTTTCGTCATGTTCCAGTTGCATGAGATCTTTTTCGTTCTTTCTGGTCTCCATCGCCAACTTAAACAATTCTTGTTTCATCTGATCGTCTTTGCAGTTTATCTAAGTATGACATAAATTAAATTTGTTTATAAACAGCTATTAATAACCTACTTTTGGGAAGTATTTTTTTTTTCTTAGACGAATAAGTCAAAGGTGAAGGCGTAGTTGGTATATCGGATAATTCCTCCTCCTCTAGAAATTCCACTTTTTCAAATTGATTTTCCAACACGTTACTGCATTCATTCTACATTAATGTTGGCCATTATTATATATCTTATAAAAGCTTTAAGGTTATTCTTACCAATGGGATTTTATGACGGTCATTCTTTTCTATCTTTCTATTCAAGTATCCCTTTGAAGTGCTTACGATTTGTGGACTGTCCTCTAGGGTGAGAACATTTTCCTTTGCAATCTATTTATAAGATAAATATTATTTTTTTAGATACTTATTCGATGTCATGTCATACTAACCAGCGTACTTGATAAATCGAAGTCAAATTCATTTGAATCTTCTTCAAATTCATGAGGAATTAGTGCGATTAGTTTTACATCATCTGGATCAGGAGATTTAGGTGGCGGTCCACCTCCTGTTGCCCTCATGTGTTGTTTATACTCAAAGGCAGATGCCTTTGCTTTCATCTTCATTCCTCGCCATTGCGCTTGTAGTTGCGATATATCCCTGGTAGTCGCAGTCATTTTATTGAATCTAAAAATTAATTAATAAACAAATAACACATACTACACAATGTCATTAACTCACGAAATGGTTATTCCTTTCCACGTTTCTCTTTTTATCTTCGTAGTATTTGTGTCTACATTTTTATTTTCAATAATAGAGACTTTGTCCTCTATAAGTTGCCTCAAAATTAACTGTAGATAAGTAATCAAAAACATTATTTTGTTTATATTTTTGTGTTACAAATTGTTCTATACATACCTTATCGGAGGAATCCCAATTTTCAGCACGTTTTCTTTTGTTTTTTATATCCATTTTCCTTTAATTATTTGTTTGTTTATTATTGCGACAAAAGAATTCAGAGTATTTTTTTTTATTTGTTATGGCCAGCTGAGTTTTGTTTATGTTTTCAAACTGTATCTTGACACAAACCCTGTGTATCTATTATGGGTGGGGAATTATTTTTTGAATAGGAATTTGTTCTACCCTGAATAGAGGTTGTATAAATACTTATACACTGCATAACTATACAACCGTTGAGATGTGTTTAGTGAATTCTAATGAATAAGGGGGTAATTCTTTTATATGTCAAAATGAAAATGAAATGAAAGTTCCTTAGGCCGCCTCAAGGCAACCTTTAGGCAAGGTTCGTTCGTGCATAAGTTAGGCGACCTTAAGGCAACGTTGCAGAAATGTGAAAATCGATTAAAGATACCGATTTCGCACTTTAGGCTGTGCTAAGAGGTTTATTAAAATTAGGCAAGCTCTAAAATGCTTTTATATGTACGGCTGTGTATAACTGTTCTACCGTTGGTATGTGCTTTATATTGAATTCCAATGAATAACGGGGTTTATGAATAAACCTGTCATTATCTAGTTCTACATATCTAATTCCGATGTAACACCGCCATAAGGTTTCACGAGATTGATTTTTACATCAAACCACTGCACGCCACTGCACTGCAACACGTGAAATGTCAAAATGACTATTCCCAAAATATAACCAAACTTTTTCCGTTTTAATGTGTCACAGAAGTAAACAAAAATGCAAACTATTCGTGAATTTACTCGTAAAACTAAGCGCGGGAACATATTAAAAGTAATTTCATGCAAACCGCTGTTCAAATTGTGTCATATAATCGGTTCTCCTTCCAGATTGTCCGTGAACACTATCTCCGAGACGATTTGGGATGCGGGTCGGAGATTTGTAAGGTCTGCTTTCAAAACGAGGACGAACTCGTGCTATCTACCAATGCTGCTTCGCAGAGTTCGCTTTTTAATTTCCCCCATTACCTCGTGCTCGATACAAATGTTGTCCTTGATCAAATCGATGTCCTCGAAGAAGATGCCATTTGCAATGTAATTGTCTTGACAACTGTCCTACAAGAGGTGAAGCATCGAAGTTCATCGGTTTACAATCGGTTTAGGGATATTTTTAATCATGCGACAAGGAAGTTCTACGTATTTGTCAATGAACATCACAAGTAAGTATAGGTGGAGGTGAGTGCAGTTGGTGTGCTGACGCATGTATTTCTTTGTAGGGACACATACGTGGAGCGCAAACCGGGTGAGACGCAGAATGATCGAAATGATAGAGCTATTCGCAGTGCAGCCAAGTGGTATGATGAACATTTGGCGAAGAGTCAGCGAAAATCTGGCGAAAAACGCATACGAATCGTGCTGTTATCAGATGATGCTGGAAACCGGGAAAAAGCTGCGGAAGAGGGCATCATCGTCACTTCAGCTCAGGAGTACATCAAGTCGTTGATTGAACATCCCTTCCTGTTGGACAAATATGCACATAAAAACTTTGATGTTGAGAGTGCACGATTGCCCTTGTTTCCACCACATTTGAGTATTTCAGAGATTCACGAAGGCATTCGCGCTGGCAAACTGGTACAGGGATCATTCATGGCTTCGCGGGAGAATTATCTGGAAGGTTTTGTCAGCAACGAGGACTATGAAAGTCAGGTATTCATGCAAACATTTTCTTTTACTGTTTTGTGGAATAAATGGCTTCCTTCCAGATTTTAATACAAGGACGAGAGAAGTTAAATCGTGCTGTCGATGGAGACATCGTTGCCGTGGAGCTGCTACCCGAAGACCAATGGTCTGCGCCCAGTGAGATCGTACTGCAAGAGGATGAGAACGATCATGGCGATAATCTAGACGATGTCGAAGAAGACAAAGTCTTTGAAAAGAAAAAGAAAGGAGAGAAGGGCAAACCTACTGGCGTCATTGTTGGCATAATTCGACGCAAGTGGCGTCAGTATTGCGGTATCCTGCAAAAAAATACCGTAGAAGGATCAACACGACACGTGTTCATTCCCGCTGATCGCAAAATTCCAAGAATTCGTATTGAAAGTCGGCAGGCAGACAAGTTGTATATGCAGAGGATTATCGTTGCTATCGATTCGTGGCCACGATCTTCGCGCTATCCACATGGTCACTTTGTGAGAGCACTGGGACCATTGGGCAACACTGAGACAGAGAATGAGGTGATTCTACTGGAGCATGATGTCCCACATAGCAAGTTCTCCGAGGAAGTGCTTAGTTTTCTACCCAAAATGCCGTGGAGAATCACAGAGGAGGTGAGTTTTATTTTTGGGAATTGGTTGCTTCATACTTAAATGAAATGCTTCCAGGACTATGCGAAACGTGTTGATCTACGTGATCTGTACATCTGCTCAGTTGATCCACCGGGTTGTACCGATATCGATGATGCTCTTCATTGCCGAACCCTTCCAAATGGCAACTTGGAAGCCGGGGTACACATCGCCGATGTAAGTCACTTCATCCGACCTGGAAATGCTATGGATATGGAATCCGCATCTCGCGGAACGACTGTATATTTGGTTGGAAAACGTATCGACATGGTACCGGAACTGTTGAGTTCCAACCTCTGCTCATTGGTCGGCAATCAAGAGCGATTTGCCTTCTCTTGTGTGTGGGAATTGGACCACGACGCGAATATAATCAATAAGCGTTTCCACAAGAGTGTCATCAAGTCAAAGAAGGCGATGACTTACGAGGAGGCACAGGTAATCATTGACGACAAGAAACAAAACGATGAATTGGCCAAATCCCTGAGAAACCTCAACAGTTTGGCCAAAATTTTGAAGCGAAAGAGAATGGACAATGGGTGAGTTGAAGAAATGCCAGCCTTGAAAATCCCTGTACCAAGGACTTTCTTTTTTTCAGAGCCCTTGTCTTGGCATCGCCAGAAATTCGCTTCCAAGTGGACAGTGAAACGCACGAGCCATTGGAAGTGGAGGTCAAACAAATCCGTGAAACCAACTCGATGGTGGAAGAATTCATGTTGTTGGCAAACATAACCGTAGCTGAACACATTGCCAATGAGTTCACAGAGTGTGCGATGCTGCGTCGTCATCCCAAACCACCGCCGGCTAACTTTGATCCGCTGATTAAAGCGGCACGTAACCAAGGATTTGAGATTAATACCGACTCTGGTAAGGAGCTGTCCGAGTCGCTGGATTTGGCAGTAAAAGACGACAATCCCTACTTCAACGTGATGATTAGGATTCTGACGACGCGATGCATGATGCAAGCATTGTATTTCATCAGTGGCACCGTCCCAAAAGATGAGTTCTTCCATTATGGCCTGGCTGCGCCGATTTACACCCATTTCACTTCACCCATTCGAAGGTATGATGTGTCCTAAGTACGGGCGACTGTCAGTTGTAACCAAATTCTTTGTAGGTATTCCGATATAATAGTACATCGCCTGTTGGCAGCTTCTATTGGAGCGGACAGCACATATTCCGGTCTTCTGGACAAGAAGGCAAATGAAAGTCTTTGCCAGAACCTAAATTATCGCCATAAAATGGCTCAATACGCTGGACGGGCTTCTGTGGCCATGAACACACATTTGTTCTTCCGCGGCAAAACACAAGACGAAGAGGGGTGAGTTTGTTATATGAACTGGAAATTGATTTGTTATACCTTACCGTATATCCCTGTAGCTACGTTTTGTTTGTGCGAAAAAATGCACTGCAGGTGCTCATTCCCAAATTCGGATTGGAGGGTACAATCTATTTGAACTCAAAGGACGACAAGAAGAAGGAAGCCGATGTCACCTTCGTCTATAATGAAGAGGTGAGTAGGTATTCCCCTTTAAACTAACTTTCAACTCATCTTCCCTTTCAGGATCACACTCAACGCTGTGGCAACTTCATATTCCACTCCTTTGACCCTGTCCGAGTTCGATTGAGCCTTGATTCCACTAACGTGCAACACGAGAAGTTGGTCTTTCAAATGGTTCATCCGTATATCAAGGGTTTCAGTGCCGAACCGATTGTCGAAGAGAAAATGGACACCACATCGGCGCCGCCGAGTACTAAGAAGCAAAAAATCGACAAGCCCAAGAAGAACAAGAAGAAATAAAACCAACGACCATGTTAAGACGAGAATTAATAAATTTTGTGTTTCCCCTTCCTCCAATCGACTGCTTGCTGATTTCAAATGGTTTCAATATTTACTCTTCAGACGTCAATCGAAATTGCGTAATACCGTTGTTTGAATGTGGTATGTCCATTGTGTATGCGTGGTGGCTTTCAAATGGGCCGATCAGGTTGTTGGTAAACGGTTTCAGGCGTTCACATATTACGGCAGATAGGGTCTTGTAGGCGATGTTGAGAAGACTTATGCCTCTGTAGTTGGCGCAGTTGAGAGGGTCTCCTTTCAGGCATGCTTTCAACCGACCATATTTGGCTTATGAGTTGGTGGATGTTGCTTACCAAGTCATCTCCGCCAGCTTTAAAAAGCTCAGCGGGAAGGCCGTCATTTCCGGCAGCCTGATATAGCTTGAGTTTAGATATAGCTATCCTCACTTCACTTAGGTCGGGTGGTTGGCAGTTTTCGATGTCGTTGCCAATATTAAATGGTTCGTTCTGCCTGGCAGCAGAATGTTGCTCGTCATCGCCGTTGAACAGTCTGCAGAAGTGGTTCTTCCATGTCCTCAGCATCGACTGTGTCTGAACTACGATATTTCCTTGTTCATCTCGACAGGATTCTGTTCGAGCCTTGTATCCTTGGCTTTGACGTTTTACACTTTGGTAAAACTTGCGAACATCGTTCCTGGAGTGTCACCTCTCTATATCCTCGATCGCGCTTTTCTTGCTCTTTTTTCTTCTTTCTGAAAAGCCGATGTTCTTCCCTTCTTCTTTGTCTATAGAGCTCAATGGCAGCTCTCGTCTTCACCTGCAGCTTAGCCTTGTAGGCCTCGTTCTTGGCTGCGAGCATCTATCGGCATTCCTCATCAAACCAGGGGTTTCTTGCTGGTGGACGCGAGAAACCTAGCACATCAGTTGCGGCTGATCTAATGGCTTGTTGGCATCGTTGCCATTGTTCTTCGACATTAGATGCTGGTGGTATGTTGTGAGTCGAGAGGTTAAGGGATACGCGTTACGCGATGGTCTTGGCGGTCTCTGGCGATTGCAGTCTTTCGACATTAAATTTTGGTGGATATCCGCATCCTTACCTTGGCTACAACAAGGTAGTGGTCCGAGTCGATGTTAGCCCCTCGGAATGTTCGGACATCCAAAATACTGGATGCGTGCCTCTTGTTTATCGCAATGTGATCAATTTGGTTGACTGTTCGTTGATCTGGAGACCGCCATGTCCCCTTGTGGATATCGAGGTGAGGAAACCGTGTGCTGGCTATAGTGGCATTTCGTTCCGTAGCGAAGTCAATTAGCCTAAGTCCGTTACCAGACGTGTTGTCGTGTAGGCTATATTTTCCCACAGTACTGCTAAAGATGTCTTCTCTTCCTACCTTTGCGTTAAAATCTCCCAGCACGATTTTAACATCGTACTTTGGTAGTCGCTAATAGGTTTCGTCGAGGAGCTCGTAGAAGCAATCCTTAGTTATATCATCTTTTTCCTTCGTCGGAGCACGAGCGCATATAAGGCTTATGTTGGCGAATTTGGCTTTGATGCAGATTGTTACAAGATTTCTTGCCTAAGTCTGGCACCTATAACAAATCCGCATCCAAATAGTCGCTGTTTCTGCTCACTATAACACGGTCCATAGTAGATGTCACAGTTTTTGATCCTCACGGACGAGTTTGGGCGGTATACCAAAACTAGACATGGCTCTGTATAGTTCGTGTTTATAAATACTGTCGTATGCGGCTTTGAAATCGATGAACAGGTTGTGTAGTGTAAAAATTTGATCGTTTATGGGATTTCCTGGCCTAAAACGACATTGATAAGGGCTGATCAGGTTGTTGGTAAACATTTTCAGGCATTCACATATTACGGCATATAGGATCTTGTAGGCGATGTTGAGGAGACTTATGCCTCTGTAGTTTGCGCAGCTTAGAGGTGTTATGATTCGTGATTGTATTGAAGTTTTCACTCAGATCTAACAAGAAATGCAATTGGACTATCGAACGTTGTAATTTGGGTACCACCTCTTTAAGCACGGCTTGGGCTGGAGGCAGGGCTGGATACTCGGGATTCAGGGGTTGAAGGGTCGAGTCCAAAAACAGGGTACAGGGTTTTTTTTTTAATTGTTTTCATTAATTAGAGGTCGAGCGTAGGACATTAAGGAATCGTTAAAGAACACTTGTTTTGTTTAGGGAAGTCGAAGAGGTCTGAGGTTTTCCCCGAAGACGTCAAAGCGAGCGTGGCCTTGAAGCAGATATGTACAAGGTTTCTATACAAAGAGAAAGATATTGTTTTCGTGAAAATTTTCGACCGCGAGATTTTGATTGATTCTAACATTACGATGATAGCGGAGCCTAAAAAAGTGGTTTTTGGAATTCCGTCCGTCGGTCCGTCGGTCCGTCTGTCCGTAATGGTCTCCCCAGCCTAAACGGCTTGGCCGATTTTCTTCAAACTTCGTATCCAAGCTTATTTTGGTCATAATTCTAGGCCATTTTTTTTGTTTGCTTTTAGCCATGTTATTAACGGTACCTGCCATATAAAAATTACACATAACCACAATTTTCTCGAAAACGGCTCTAACGATTTTGTTTAAACTTTATACATACTATAAGCATATTAGTTCGAACAAAACTGCATACCCAGTTTTTTCGAGAAAATCCATATAACGGATTTTGTCATTTAGGCCATATAAAGAAAATTGTTAATTTCTCGCAAACTATTCTGTCAAATTGAATGGAATTTAATATATAAACTACGTTTACAGCTTGAAGAAATTCCACATAATTTGTTTTAGCCCAACTATTACTAAACGGAATTTTCAGTTTTGGCCAATAACGGAAAATCATTATTATTCACATTGACATCGCTTCCTTCAAATTTCGGAGTAAACGTTCGTATAAACACATAATTCGACATTATTTATATCATTTTAGCATTAATAATCAAAATGCTTATGATATGATCTAACGCCCAACTTGCTGTGAAAGAGAAAGTTGCGTACGACCCAGTCGTGCACCCACCACTCGCTTACTTTTAAATTATTTTTTTTATTTACTTAAAATATTAACTTACCACTTGACAAAAATGCTTAAATCTAACTTATAAATAACATGTTTTCTTAACCTAACTTATCGGCCCTTAGCGGGAGCTCTTAGCTTATATCTAACAGTTTTTATGTGCTTTTGGCTTAAGTTTATCTTGTGTTCTATTTTTGTGTGTATCTTTATATTTATTTTATTTTTTCAAAGAAAAATTAAAAAAAAAGCTTAATCTAGATTAAAACTAACTTAAGACTACTTAAGACTACTTAAAACGACTGAACTACTTACACCTAACTTAATTATAATCGGGGTGGCGAGCACTTGTTGCATATGCCCCGAGGGGTCGCCATCCTGATCGAGTCTTTCGGTCCCCAGGAAGCATGCTTCCAGCCATATTGTACGCCAATATGGAGTACATGCCCCGCCCTAGACCTTTTACCTAATTTTACAGGCTTAATTATGGAGTGGACTAAAAGTCCGCAAAGTCCTGAGGAAGTGCAGAATCACCCTCCTCATGTAGCCACCAGAATTCCGTTCGCTGCTTTTCAGCATCGGTCCTATCGCGATCCGATACCGAAGAAGTGCTAAAGCGGAGGAGCTCCGGAGCATTGTCGACATACCCGTCACGGATTAGCCGATTGTCACGCGCGTCACGGTAGCTGTGGTATAAAACCGGGATACCGTTCCTCTCCTGTACTAACCCTAACGAGTCTATATAAATAAATGCCTCTGGTGGAATAAAGCCAAACACGAGCGTACTCTCCATGTATGTTTCGTTGGGGTAATAAGCCTCGAAGATCAGGCTGTTGTCGCCCTTGCAGCGTGCCTTCAAATCACCTTAATAAGGAAATAGTCAACTCTATTCAACTGAGCCCCATTGTATAGAACCTCGTTGCGATAATATTTTATGTACTCGGAGTCCGGCGTTCGGTACAATCCTAAGCAGGATCGGAGACAACGCCTCTCAAACAGCCGTATCCTTTCCATGTTGGATGGTGATACATTGAACCACACGGGACAACCGTAAGCGATGATCGGTCTTATGAGGGCCATGTAGCAAATTACTTTCACCCTTGGATCAAGTTGACTGCTATCAAATAATCTTCTTGTCAGAGCATAAGCCCCCCTAGCCCTGGCGAGACAAGCATCCACATTTTTATTAAAATACAGAAACTTATCAAGCCAGATGCCAAGGTATTTGACTTCACTTCTCACCGCCAACGGCCGTCCATGCTGTCCAATGATACACAATTTTGTCCAGTTTTTCTGGTATCGTAAGAAGCCCTCTGCACTGGGGTCCTGAACAGAATTGCTTGTAGAAAAGCCCCTCTAACCATACGGTGTCGAAGGCCTTCTCAAAGTCAACCAGACAGGCCCCTGTGCACTTTTTTTTTGGACTTATTCCATTGAATGTCGGACACAAACTGATTTTCCGGAATAATCTTGTTTTCCTCGACCCACTTAAACAGAGCTCTATTGACTATCTTTTCGAAAACCTTGCCTACATTCGGCAAAAGGCTTATTGACCGAAGATTAGCTGGGTTTGTTTTGTCCTTGTCATTTTTAGGGATAGCCGTTTTCAATTGCACCGGATAATGTGCATTATTCAGTGCATTGTTAAACAGGGTGGTGAAAATATCGACTGCTTCTACTGGCAGGTGTCTCAATACGACGTTTGGGACACCGTCCTCTCCCGCCGACTTTTTATTTTTCAGTGATACGAAGATGTCCAGGAGTTCATCTTTTTGCAAGACAAGCATCAGGCCATTGGCGACTATGCTATTTGAAGGGTTTTCGTCATTGAATACGGTAAAACCGTGATTCTCAGATCGCCAAGCTTGGAGTTCAGTGCGTAGATAAAAGTGATTCAGAAAGGCTCTTTCCTCAATATCGCGATTTGGGTGAACAGGGCTGTTCACCGTATACACGGTCTTAAAAATAGCGCCTAGCGCATTTGCCTTCTCCTGCGGATCTTCGATCGTGAAAAAACCGTCGTTCGAGTCAACACTTTCCGGACTTATACCAACAGCCGTGAGTGTCTGTCTGTTCTCTGTCGTTTGGGTAATTCGGACACATGGAATGTCGTTATGATCTTTTGTTGTTTTTTTATTATTATTTCGCATTATTAATCGTTATTTTGATAGTCCTTTTAATTTGTTTTTATTATTCCATTTTTTTTATTTGACCTATTTTTTTTCTACCCTTGAAATATTGTAAACGGAGGGGGTTGCAAAGTTGCGGCGCTGTTTGAACAAAGGGTTAGTTAGCATATCTTTTTTTTAACATTTTTCTCTTATTTTTTTTAATAACTTTGTCAATGGAAAGAATTCCTAAATGAAATATATATCGACGATATATATTTATAAATAAGAGTTTTTTTTTTTGTAGTTTTGATAAGATCCGGTAAGCGAGTCCATTTGCACGGTCGCGATTCCAATCGGAAGGTTTCAGGTCTGAGCTAAATCGCGTGGCGTCCAGTTACCACCTTACTCCCACGACCATTTTCACTGAGTCGGCTGGACCTCGATCCTGAAACGCCAAGTGGAACGTAACAGAGGGTCTCCTTTTTTGTGGATCGGGGAAACGATGCTAAGGTTCCATTCTTCAGGCATACTTTCATCCGACCAGATTTGGCTTATGAGTTGGTGGATGTTACTTACCAAGTAATCATCGCCAGCTTTATAAAGCTCAGCTGGAAGGCCGTCGTTTCCGGCAGCTTTATTAAGCTTGAGTTGAGGTATTGGCCGTGTTCCTGGTATTAGTTTAACGAAGTTAACATTGCCTATCCACTATTCTCATTGGTCAATCAAGCATTTTTAGTCACGTGACATGGTCAGTCCATCGGCAAAGTTAACTTGGGAAATCTAAAACTCGGAACACGGTCATTGCTATCCTCACTTCACTTAGGTCGGTTGACAGTTTTCTCTGCCGTTGCCAATATTAAATGGTTCTTTCTGCCTGATAGCGGAATGTTGTTCGTCAGCCCCGTTTAACAGTCTGCATAATGGTTCTTCCATATCCTCGGTATCGACTGTGTCTCAACTATGATAATTCCTCGTTCATCTCGACAGGATTCTGTTCGAGCCTTGTATCCTTAGCTTTGACGTTTTACTTACTTACTTAAGTGGCGCTACAGTCCGGAATGAACCTGGGCCTCAACCAACATGCCTCTCCAATTAGCCCGGTCCTTAGCTAACTGCCTCCAGTTGCGCACTCCAAGTTGGTTGAGGTCGGTTTCCACTTGTGCGCGCCACTTAAGGCGAGGTCTTCCTCTACTGCGTCCGACGTCTGGCTGGGAATCGAAGACTCTGCGAGCCGGAGTATTGGTGTCCATTCGTTCTACATGTCCTAGCCATCTTAAACGTCCAATGCGGAGTTTTTTGACCAGGGGCATGTCGCTGTACAGCTCGTATAGTTCTTGGTTGAATCTTCGTCTCCATAGCCCGTCAACGCAAACGGGACCGAAGATTTTTCGAAGAATTTTCCTCTCGAATCTACCAAGGATTTCTTCATCCGCTTTTGATACGGTCCATGCTTCAGCGCCGTAGAGCAGGACTGGGATGATCAGGGTCTTATATAGGGTCTCCTTAGTAGTTCGAGTGAGGGCTTTACTACTAAATTGCCTTCTTAGCCCGAAGAAACAGCGGTTGGCAAGAGTAATTCTTCGTTTAATTTCTGACGAGATGTTGTTGTCAGAGCCAATTCGTCGATGTTGTGAGTCCTTTCGTGATGACAGCATATACTTAGTCTTACCCTCATTTACTGCTAAACCCATTTTCGCCGCTTCCTTCTCTATACTAGCAAACGTGGCTATGACATCACGTTGAGTCCTACCAATGATGTCAATATCGTCAGCGTATGCTAGTAGTTGCACCGACTTTTGGAAAATTGTGCCTCTGGTGTTGGCTTTGGAGTTTTGCACAATTCTCTCAAGAATCAGATTAAAGAAGTCTCATGACAGCGCATCGCCTTGCCTAAATCCTTTTTTGGTATCGAATGTGTCGGTGAGGTCGTTTCCGACCCTGATGGAGCAGCGAGAATTCTCCATCGTCATCCTACACAAACGGACGAGTTTGGGCGGTATACCAAAACTAGACATGGCTCTGTACAGTTCGTCTCTATAAATGCTGTCATATGCGGCTTTGAAATCGATGAATAGGTGGTGGGTATCGATTTGGACTTCTTGAGTTTTTTCCAGGATCTGCCGAAGTGTGAAAATTTGATCGGTTGTGGACTTTCCTGGCCTAAAACCACACTGATAAGGGCCAATCAGGTTGTTGGTAAACGGTTTCAGGCGTTCACATATTACGGCAGATAGGATCTTGTAGGCGATGTTGAGGAGACTTATGCCTCTGTAGTTGGCGCAGTTCAGAGGGTCTCCTTTTTTGTGGATCGGGCAAACGATGCTGAGGTTCCATTCTTCAGGCATATTTTCATCCGACCAGATTTGGCTTATGAGTTGGTGGATGTTACTTACCAAGTCATCTCCGCCGGCCTTATAGAGCTCAGCCGGAAGGCCGTCATTTCCGGCAGCCTTATTAAGCTTGAGTTTAGATATTGCTATCCTCACTTCACTCAGGTCGGGTGGTTGGCAGTTTTCGCTGTCGTTGCCAATATTGAATGGTTCGTTCTGCCTGACAGCGGAATGTTGTTCGTCATCGCCGTTTAACAGTCTGCAGAAGTGGTTCTTCCATATCCTCAGCATCGACTGTGTCTCAACTACAATATTTCCTTGTTCATCTCGACAGGATTCTGTTCGAGCCTTGTATCCTTGGCTTTGACGTTTTACACTTTGGTAAAACTTGCGAACATCGTTCCTGGAGTGGCACCTCTCTATATCCTCGATCGCGCGCTTTTCTTGCTCTTTTTTCTTCTTTCTGAAAAGCCGATGTTCTTCCCTTCTTCTTTGCCTATAGAGCTCAATGGCAGCTCTCGTCTTCACCTGCAGCTTAGCCTTGTAGGCCTCGTTCTTGGCTGCGAGCATCTGTCGGCATTCCTCATCAAACCAGGGGTTTCTTGCTGGTGGGCGTGAGAAACCTAGCACATCAGTTGCGGCTGATCTAATGGCCTGTTGGCATCGTTGCCATTGCTCTTCGACATTCGATGCTGGTGGTATGGTGTTGATCGAGAGGTTAAGGGATACGCGTTGTGCGAAGGGTCTCCTTAGTAGTTCGAGTGAGGGCTTTACTACTAAATTGCCTTCTTAGCCCGAAGAAACAGCGGTTGGCAAGAGTAATTCTTCGTTTAATTTCTGACGAGATGTTGTTGTCAGAGCCAATTCGTCGATGTTGTGAGTCCTTTCGTGATGACAGCATATACTTAGTCTTACCCTCATTTACTGCTAAACCCATTTTCGCCGCTTCCTTCTCTATACTAGCAAACGTGGCTATGACATCACGTTGAGTCCTACCAATGATGTCAATATCGTCAGCGTATGCTAGTAGTTGCACCGACTTTTGGAAAATTGTGCCTCTGGTGTTGGCTTTGGAGTTTTGCACAATTCTCTCAAGAATCAGATTAAAGAAGTCTCATGACAGCGCATCGCCTTGCCTAAATCCTTTTTTGGTATCGAATGTGTCGGTGAGGTCGTTTCCGACCCTGATGGAGCAGCGAGAATTCTCCATCGTCATCCTACACAAACGGACGAGTTTGGGCGGTATACCAAAACTAGACATGGCTCTGTACAGTTCGTCTCTATAAATGCTGTCATATGCGGCTTTGAAATCGATGAATAGGTGGTGGGTATCGATTTGGACTTCTTGAGTTTTTTCCAGGATCTGCCGAAGTGTGAAAATTTGATCGGTTGTGGACTTTCCTGGCCTAAAACCACACTGATAAGGGCCAATCAGGTTGTTGGTAAACGGTTTCAGGCGTTCACATATTACGGCAGATAGGATCTTGTAGGCGATGTTGAGGAGACTTATGCCTCTGTTGTTGGCGCAGTTCAGAGGGTCTCCTTTTTTGTGGATCGGGCAAACGATGCTGAGGTTCCATTCTTCAGGCATATTTTCATCCGACCAGATTTGGCTTATGAGTTGGTGGATGTTACTTACCAAGTCATCTCCGCCGGCCTTATAGAGCTCAGCCGGAAGGCCGTCATTTCCGGCAGCCTTATTAAGCTTGAGTTTAGATATTGCTATCCTCACTTCACTCAGGTCGGGTGGTTGGCAGTTTTCGCTGTCGTTGCCAATATTGAATGGTTCGTTCTGCCTGACAGCGGAATGTTGTTCGTCATCGCCGTTTAACAGTCTGCAGAAGTGGTTCTTCCATATCCTCAGCATCGACTGTGTCTCAACTACAATATTTCCTTGTTCATCTCGACAGGATTCTGTTCGAGCCTTGTATCCTTGGCTTTGACGTTTTACACTTTGGTAAAACTTGCGAACATCGTTCCTGGAGTGGCACCTCTCTATATCCTCGATCGCGCGCTTTTCTTGCTCTTTTTTCTTCTTTCTGAAAAGCCGATGTTCTTCCCTTCTTCTTTGCCTATAGAGCTCAATGGCAGCTCTCGTCTTCACCTGCAGCTTAGCCTTGTAGGCCTCGTTCTTGGCTGCGAGCATCTGTCGGCATTCCTCATCAAACCAGGGGTTTCTTGCTGGTGGGCGTGAGAAACCTAGCACATCAGTTGCGGCTGATCTAATGGCCTGTTGGCATCGTTGCCATTGCTCTTCGACATTCGATGCTGGTGGTATGGTGTTGATCGAGAGGTTAAGGGATACGCGTTGTGCGAAGGTCTTGGCGGTCTCTTGCGATTGCAGTCTTCCGACATTAAATTTTTTCACAGTATTTCTGGATTGTTGTGGCGTGGTGGATATCCGCATTCTTACCTTGGCTGCTACAAGGTAGTGATCCGAGTCGATGTTAGCTCCTCGGAATGTTCGGACATCCAAAATACTGGATGCGTGCCTCTTATCTATCGCAATGTGATCAATTTGGTTGACCGTTCGTTGATCTGGAGACCGCCATGTCCCCTTATGGATATCGAGGTGAGGAAACCGTGTGCTGGCTATAGTGGCATTTCGTTCCGTAGCGAAATCAATTAGCCTAAGTCCGTTACCAGACGTGTTGTCGTGTAGGCTATGTTTTCCGACAATATTTCTAAAGATGTCTTCTCTTCCTACCTTTGCGTTAAAATCTCCCAGCACGATTTTAACATCGTACTTCGGTAGTCGCTCATAGGTTTTGTCGAGGAGCTCGTAGAAGCAATCCTTAGCTATATCATCTTTTTCTTCCGTCGGAGCGTGAGCGCATATAAGGCTTATGTTGGCGAATTTGGCCTTGATGCGGATTGTTACTATGCGTTCGCTAATGTCTTGGAAACATAAGACTTCTTGCCTAAGTCTGGCACTTATAACAAATCCGCATCCGAATAGTCGCTGTTTCTGCTCACTATAACACGGTCCGTAGTATATGTCACAGTTTTTCATCCTCTTTTTGCCCGGCCCATCCCATCGTATTTCCTGGATGGCAGTAATGTCTGCTTTGTAGCAGTTTAGGGCTTCCGCTAGTTGTTCGCCTGCACCTCTCCTGTTTAATGTTCTCACATTCCAGGTGCAGATACGAACGTCGTTGTCCTTTTTTCGTTTAGCAGGGTCGTCAACAATAAAATCAGTCCTTTCCGAGGCTATTGGTTGCTTCGTAACCATGTTTTTTTTCTGTGGGTGGGTAGTTAACCCAAAGCACAACCCCCAACCTGGAGGGCCAGTTCCAATTTATTAGATACCCCTAGGACACGGGGCCATCAGTATCCACTACGGGATTGAGCGCTGCCGTTGGCCTTTCGGTTCATCCGCCACCATCTCTGTTCAAGGGGCCTGACTAACCCTTGAAATTCCTAGACAACCTGTTGTCCGAATATGTCAGAGCAGCTCATCTAGGTTCGCCTGGGACAGCAGGCCGGGTATTCATCCGTGCCATTCTCACCAGGGTGTTTATAGTGTTGCTGTTTTTCGTCGTGTTATCACGAACATCGTTCCTGGAGTGGCACCTCTCTATATCATCGATCGCGCGCTTTTCTTGCTCTTTTTTCTTCTTTCTGAAAAGCCGATGTTCTTCCCTTCTTCTCCGCCTATAGAACTCAATGGCAGCTCTTGTCTTCACCTGCAGATTAGCCTTGTAGGCCTCGTTCTTGGCTGCGAGCATCTATCGGCATTCCTCATCAAACCAGTGGTTTCTTGCTGGTGGCCGCGAGAAACCTAGCACATCAGTTGCGGTTGATCTAATGGCTTGTTGGCATCGTTGCCATTGTTCTTCGACTTCCGATGCTGGTGGTATGGTGTGAATCGAGAGGTTAAGGGATACGTGTTGCGCGAAGAACTTGGCGGTTTCTTGCGATTGCAGTCTTTCGACATTCAATTTTTTAAAAGTATATCTGGTTTGTTGTGGGGTAGTGGATATCCGTATCCTTACCTTGGCTACAACAAGGTAGTGGTCCGAGTCGATGTTAGCCCCTCGGAATGTTCGGACATCCAAAATACTGGATGCGTGCCTCTTGTCTATCGCAATGTGATCAATTTGGTTGACTGTTCGTTGATCTGGAGACCGCCATGTCCCCTTGTGGATATCGAGGTGAGGAAACCGTGTGCTGGCTATAGTGGCATTTCGTTTCGTAGCGAAGTCAATTAGCCTAAGTCCGTTACCAGACTTGTTGTCGTGCAGGCTATATTTTCTGACAATACTGTTAAAGATGTCTTCTCATCTTCTCAGATGTCAACATCGTACTTTGGAAGTCTCTTATAGGTTTTGTCAAGGAGCTCGTTGAAACAATCTTTAGCTGTATCATCATTTCCTCCGTCGGGGCGTGAGCGCATATAAGGCTTATGTTGGCGAATTTGGCCTTGATGCGGATTGTTTCAATGGATTCGCTAAAGTCTTGGAAGCATAGACTTTCTGCCTAAGGCGGCTCTTCCACTGAGTCAATATTCAGTATATATCTTGTCAAAGACGCGTTTTAAATATCTATAGAGTATGCAAAGCTGAATGTCAATGCTTCGGCCCGCAAAATGTTTTCAGTTCATAGCTAGATGGTCGACGGAGCAGAGAAATCTCTTCCCGTAAGTGGTGCGTGCAGATAGAAACCGACCGCATCCAATGTGTACCGGTTTAATTGGAGAGGTACAATGGCTGACGCAGAGACGTTAGGTGCCTTACTGATATGGCAGTAGCTTGAGTGGTAGACGATATCAAGCAGTAGCATCTTTCTCCAAAGTCTATTTAAAATCTATAACCACCAAATGTATCGACCTCAAGGCGAATTGAACTCGGATAACTATAGCTATGCTTCGTACCGCAGACCTTGAGAACTCATTTTGAAAATCCCTAACATAACCCATTCGTATTTGTAAAACCCATCGAATAATATCTGACTAGATCAGTCTAAGTATTTGTCTATTACCAGCCTTACAATGTTGTTTACCTCGCGTGATCTTACTTTGTAAAGGCCTTCATTTAACACCACTTATGTGTCTCCTGTCAGACTGGCGAGCAATAACTTTTAAAGGTCAATAGACCACAATCCATTCAGTCTTGAATAGTTCAGTTCTTTTGCTTAGGTAAGCTATATACAAGTATTTCTAGACCTTCCTTTTCGTTTGATTTAATGAAGGAAAAGTATTTCATTAGATGCATTTAATCGAACTCAGTCAAAATAATTCGTATAAATTGAACGTTAGGTGCCTGCATTTTTTTTTTTACACAAATACAGGCACACTATCCCCAGAACTAAGGCTTGATGACATACCTACACCTTTGTATTAATTAAGTCGCCTAAATCACCGGTCGTTGTAATGATCAAATAATATTCAATGTGCTGCTCGAACCCCTTGAAATGAAAATAACTGTGCATACAATTAATTTACATATACATCCACGGAACCCATACTCACTGTGGTGAACTCGTGGTGAAGGTGTGTTTTAGTGTGTGCGCGTCTAGCAAATGACAGCTCTATATGACACCGACAGTGAATTTAAAAAAAAAATAAACGCAAGCCTATTGAGTCGCACCACTTTTGTGATAGACAGCCTATATGGTCATCAACGCTTAAACTTGGGCTGTTTTAATTTTAAGGCATTAGGCAAGGCGGACTAAAGTTTTGAAAATTAGTTCAGCAGAGATTTCTTAACTAAAAGGTTGATTTGGTGTAAGACAGTGCCGTGGAAACTAGTTTTGAGTTTTGGATTTTGGTGTTTAGTTTTTGAAAAGAAATACGCGTGTGTTGATTTTTGAAAAAAAAAGAAAAAATTTTAACTAAATAATTAAATAGAAACACTAGGAGAAAGGTGCTTGTGATGGAAAGTAATATGGCCACACCAGGATATGGTCAAAGTTGTAAGGATATACATTACTGACAGTTAACTATTTGGGGGACGAAAAGGGGTTTGGAAAATCGACATTTAAGGCCTGGTTTTTCGGTGCTAAGTTAAAAACTATAGGCTTTCAACTAGATCCTTCAATTTTAAGTTAAGACACCAATGTTTTTGGGCTGACTTGCAGTTAACTTAGGATTACAATTTCTGAAATTAATTCTAAGTTGGTGTCGCGCTTAAAAATGTGATTTTTGTGGAGTTTTTTTTCCAATTTAATTACAATGTCGGAAGGTTTAATTGTGTTTCTATCCTAAAAAAAATGATAAAAATGATCTATTTATAGTTCTTAATTTGTAATACTGAAGTTCTTATATGCGAAACTTGAATTCGTGCGTTACCAAACGTACCCTTTTCGAGAACTTTTCTGGGTGTTCACACTTGGCAACAAATTCCTAAATATACTCAAATATTTTTAATTCATAAAAACTTTTTCTGATAAAGGGTCCGCCAAATAACTTCTTTTTTTTTGAAAATGCTATAAAAAAAAATACTGAATATTTTCTCAAATTTATTTTTAATTTGAAAGTACAATCCTTTCGGTTAATAATGGAAAATAAGTTCATTCAAATGGCTGCCTCGGCTGGCCATGCAGTAGCCTACACGATCGGTCCAATTTTTAAGCACATTATCGATTGTGTGCAGCTGTATTTCACCAATGGCTTCACGAGTATTGTCCTTTAAAGCGTCAATTGTCTCTGGCTTGTCGGCGTAACACCCCACAAATAATAATCCAACGGTGTCAAATCGCAGCTCCGAGGTGGCCAAACGACATCAGCTCTGCGGCTGATAATGCGATCTTCAAAAACAGGGCGCAAAACATCGAGTGTAGCTTCGGCTGTGTGAAACCAAATCTTGCCAATATCCTCCTCTTCAATTTTTGTGAACAAAAATTCGTTCAACATGGCCCGATAACGATCGCCATTGACTGTAACGGCCACTCCTTGCTCATTTTCCAAGAAAAATGGCCCAATTATGCCTCTGGACCAAAATCCGCACCAAACAGTGACTCGTTTTGGGTGTATCGGCTTTTCAATGTATGCGTGCGGGTTTTCTGTGCCCCAAATATGACAATTTTGCTTTTTTACATACCCGCCAAGATCAAAATGAGCTTCATCTGAAAAGATGATTTTTTTTGGCAAAATCGGCATCTTCTCTAAGTCGATCGCAGGCCCACTTAGCGAAGCGAAAACGCATTGGATGGTCAGTTGGCTTCAACTCCTGAACCAATTGGACTTGGTATGGCGTCATACCAAGGTCTTTATGCAAAATTCGTCTCAATGATGTCTCCGAAATGTTCAATTGTTGAGAACGACGGTGAATTGATGTTGATGGCGCTTCATGCACACTTTCTGCCACAGCAGCAATATTCTCGGGTGTACGCACTGTTTTTGGCTTTTCACGCTTTGGTTTATCGATGTGGATGCCAGTTTCTTTCACTTTTTTCACAAGATAACGAACATACGGAGCTGACGGTGCTGCTCTTCTTCCAAAATCCGTACGCAATTTTCGCACACATTCTGCAACATTGCCATGATTTTCAAAGTAATGTCGCAATATTTCCCAGCGTTGTTAAAGCGTATACACAACCGTATTCGTTCAGCGGAAGGATAAAACTAATTATCTGTCTAATCAGACATGAGCTAAGTGTTACCATTCACGAAATAAGCTCTAGTTGAAAAAAAAAACGTTAGATGGCGGACCCGTTAGAAATTTAATGTCACCTACTGAGAAATGTATTTTGTAAGTTATTTGAGCCCACTCTTAAGAATTTTGATTTTTGACACTTAGGCCCGGTTATTCAGTGCTGAGTTAACCTAGAGTTTACTAACATTGGAACAAATTTAATTCAGAGTTAGCTCACAAAGAATTTTTTCAGTGCAGATTAAATTTGACTCCGTGTGTGGAGATTTGATTTCGTACCACTCATGTTTTATCGATTTTGCTTTCAAAAAGTTATCGAAATGTATAGAATCTGCAACAGCTCAGTTATCAGCTGTCTGCTTTATTATTCCCCAAACAAATGAAAATGCTTTTGTCGCGATTTTACAAGTTTTTTTCTTCTTAAAACAGTTCAATTCAATTTTTAAAACAGTTTCGAGTCGTTGAGATCTGAATCTAAATATATCGTACACGTATATCGTTTCCAAAAATTTAATAAAATGTCCACGTAAATGAAATTGAAAATAGGTCTGTTCCCGTACAAAATAATATTTACTGATTCTTACTGATTCTTACTGATTTTTACTTATTGCCGTTCCCGTACGCAAAAATAAGTAAAAGAGACAGCTCACGAGAGAGCAAAAAACTACCCCTCCATAAAAATCTGTAAAAAAATTTACTGCAGAAATTTCTGTTGGTAAAAATCAGTAAACTGTCAGTTGGTATCTAAAAGTGACAACTCGCTTGTTTTGACAGGTGATTTATGTCATTTGTTCTTTAAAAGGCATACAAAAAATATAATTTTACTGTTTTTTACTTAAACCCGTTCCCGTACTTTTTGGTAATTTTCTCTCTTTCTGAGATAATTTACCCCCACTCCAAGAAATTTGAGAATTTACTAATTTTTACTGAAAAAGTACGGGTATTTATCATCTGTCAAAAACATCTAAACATCACAGACGTCTGAGCATCAGGGTTTGACACAAACCCTGTATAACAATTGTGGGTGGGGAAATATTTTATGAATAAGAATATATGCGACCCTGAATAAAGGCTGCATAAATACCTACTTATATATAACTATACAACTTTTGAGATGTGGTTTAGTGAATTCCAATGAATACGTCTGTGAGAAATTACGATTCTTTGGTGAACAGGCTTATGAAAGCATTTCTTCAAGATTCGTTTGTGAATACCAGCCTATAGCTATCCAATCCTCTAATTCTAATGACAATTCAGAAAAAGTTGGTATAACTCAATTACTTACACGTAATGTAAATTATGCTTAACGTGAACACCTACCCATTACTGTTCTTATTTCACATATCAGAGCCATAGCAAAGTGTTTGTTAACATCCCAATACAGGATACGTTGCATTGCACGAACTTAATACTTGTTAAGGACCGAGGTCATCTAACACCTCTTGTATTCTAAAGTCTACCTTAGAATACCTAGGCTCCCGCGAAGTCGGGTAACCACAGCCACCACTACTACTACTCCCACAAGTGAGACCTACCTCCCGATCAGGCTAAGGCATGTCTTAGGGGATCCTGATTCTCATGGTACCAGACTAAAGCCTCTGGTCGTGCTATACGGATGGTTCTAAAATGGACTCAGTGGTAGGAGCTGGCATATATGGGCCAAATAAAAACATCTCAATACCTATGGGAAAAAGCCCCAGTGTATTCCAAGTTGAGCTCCATGCCATAAAAGAAACACCCCAGGCCTAAGACAGGCCAAAAGAGCTATTCAGCCCTTCAAATCAGATGCCAACAAGATACTAAATCTTCGTAGGTCATCACGGTCTGCGATATCACCTAAACAAAATGCGTCTAGTCGACTCACCGGAGTGCAGACTATGTCTAGAAGAAGACGAAACAGCCGAGCATATCATATGTGAATGCCCGGCCCTTTACGGTATGAGAAGGGAATCTTTCTTCAAGGAACTGAGGAAATCTTCGGCTGAAAGTATTATCAGCTACATTAGGAAAGTAGAAGCGCTACTAACCTAAAAAGCATCTGACGGCAAGCACAATAGCTCTTTTAGGTCGATGTGTATATTACTGCTTAGGCAGGTCAGAATTTAAAAAAAAAGCCTCTGGTCAGGCACCGCACAATCTTCCTTATGGATCCTATAACAAACCCAGTCAAGAATTTCATAAGTTACTACTAACCAGGTAAGTAGTCAGCAGCAAAACCAAGTAACTCTACAATTTCATGCGCCATAACTAATTTTTATAAATGACTACAATTGCTGATTGCACACAGAGTTTATAAAACATTCTCACAGCAAATTTAGGAGTCATTTTCATATGGAAGCGGACTTACATGAAGTCGGCTTAGATTGGTTCACGATGAACATTCACAGATAAACTGCTATTGCCATTCGCCGCAGATAGCCATTAGTATCGAATAGTAATCAGATTTACTACGGCTTCCTCTATCCACCACCCAAGGATGCGCCCAGTTGGAGCCCAACCGCCCTGGTACTAAATTACTTCCATGTTTAGATTTAGATTTAAAGTTAAAAACTGTTAGCTAAAGAAATAATAATAAACAACAACTAGATTTCTTGAAAACTCTCGTCGAAATTTGGATAACTTCTAACAAATTTATCATTCCTGGAGAGTACCTATCGTTCTATTGGCTGCATTCCAAAAAATCTCTCTAAAACGCAAATAGGCAAAAAGTGGCAGCTGATTTTCTTAGTAAATGTTTCAGAAAAAGTCAAAGATTAAATTTCCGTTGAGTTTAGACTTAAGACTCTGAATGATTTTTTATAACTCAACTCAAAGTCAACAAATTGAGTCAGTCAACAGCTCTCAAAAAATCTTAAAATTTTGCAATATTAAAAAATTTGGATCATACATAATTGTAATACAAATGGTCCTTTATAAGCTCAAATAAAAAAAAATATAATTTTTAAACTAATTTTCTAGATTTTTACTCTGACATCTCTGACAATTTTCATAAAAAAAACAAAAATTTTCTTTGATTTTGAAAATAAGGTAAATTTGATTACCTGTACCTATCAGCCGAATCTTTCACTTATTTTAAAATATCTATCATCTTTTGAAGCTTCCAATATTTCCTTATCCAGTAAATTTTAGTTTTGGATTTTAAGCACAAAATATAATTTTTGTAACGGATTTTACAAAGTTAACCCACTGTGGCACAAATTTTAAAAATTTCTGAGTTTGGTACACAACCAAACACAAGAAATGTCAATCTATGGAAGGGGTACCAAACTCAGAAATTTGAAAATTTGTTTTCAGCGACCCCTGATGTTGAGTCTATCTCAACTTGATCTTACTTTGAATAAAAAGATAAAGTAATTCTCAGTCATTTGTTGTATTTGTACTCCGTGTGAAATCTTACTTCACTTGGTAGCGAAATCTCACGAAAACACTCCTATAGTTGGTATCACAAAAAAGACATCTCGAAATAACGATCTCAGCTAAGGTTATTTTTGATGGTCTTTTGTAACGGGCCAAGCTTGTATAGGCTTGTGTGGGCCCATAGCGATGCCCTTTAATGTTAAATGTTTATCTGACAATAAAAGTTATAATTATGTAAAATAGTAAATCTTATGTGTTGTTAGTTAGTCTGTGACTCAAAAAGATAGTTACGTCTGTCATACCGTGATTGTTGTCAAGTCAATACAGTTCTCACTGTAGAAATTGGAAAGTATAGCTTCTAACGACTGCAACAGATCACTGGCAAGTACACAGGATGTATAAAAGATATCCTTCTCCACATCTAGATCACTGCATTTCTTGCAAAGCAGGTGTGTGCCAGTCATTTTCATGTCACTGTACCTTACATACTAAATAAATTGTTATGGAATATGTTTCTTCTACTTACGAAAAACGAATCCTTCAGAGCTTTTCCATTCCAGCTGCAGCAAATTTCTTACACAAAATGACACATAACAAAGGATGAATTCCTTCCATAAAACGTCAAAAGAACCCAGCTGTACTCCTTTAGCAGAAGGGATGATGAGATAAATCAAAAAAAATTATGGCGTTTTCCATTGAAATCTGGATTTTGATCTAAAATTTGATCTTTTTGAGTGCCAATGGAACACGATTTCAGATTGATTTTTGTTTGTCTCTGTATTGTTGTAATTTCTTGTCTGTGAAGTCAGTGTCGGTGTAGCTGTCAAGTTTCAAGTCACACAGGTTGTTTGTTTATACCCTATCCCATAGGGGGGTATATTAGTTTTGATACTTAGTTTGTAACATAGAGAAATAATTTTGCTACATATACCTCAAAGTATATGGATCGACTCAGAATCGCTAGCTGAGCCGAATTAGCCATGTCTGTCTGTCCGTCCGTCCGTCCGTCCGTCCGTCTGTCTGTTCGTCAGCGGTTTTTGGGCCTTAAATTTTGAGCTAGGATAATGAAATTTGGTATATAGGATCCTCGTCCGTGCCACCAGAACAAGTGTAAACAATTTTGAAATCCGCCTACCGCCACGCCCCCTTTTTAGGAAAACTTATTTTTTTTGGCCAAACCGTAAAGAATTTCAAAAAAGTGTCTGAGCAGCATATTTAGACAATCCTAATATCTATATTTCGTTCATACATTCATTTTAAAACTTTTGCAAAAAGTCGATATCTGGCGAAAAATCCAGACTTGCAAAATTGATCTGAGATGGTGAGGAGTGACGTTGCTATTACGAATGTTTCCAAGTATAAGAAGGGAATCCTTCTTCAGGAAATATTGAATACCGAAGAACTAAGGAAATCCTCTGCTAAACGTATTATCAGCTACATTAGGAAAGGAGAAGCGCTACTAACCTAAACAGACATCTGACGGCAAGCACAATAGATCTTCTAGGTCGACGTGCATCTTGCTTAGGCAAGTCAGAATTATAAAAAAAATAACCTTTCAATATGAGCTACAGCATGTAACTACCACTTTTTTTTACTATATTGGAAGACAGAAATTTTATTTACGCCTAATTATCTACGGGTCTGTTGCCGTACTTTTGTAGTAAATAAGAGTAAATTCTAAATTTTCTGAGGGAATTCTGATTTCAACTAGAAAGAGACAGACAAATTTACGAAAAAGTACAGGAACACCACGCGTTTAATGAGAAAACAGTAAAATTATAAACTTCATTAGTCTTTTAAAGAACAAATAATATAAAAATTGGGCCTCAACCAACATGCCTCTCCAATTAGCCCGGTCCTTAGCTAACTGCCTCCAGTTGCGCACTCCAAGTAGGTTGAGGTCGGTTTCTACTTGTGCGCGCCACTTAAGGCGAGGTCTTGCTCTACTGCGTCCTGGGAATCGAAGACTCTGCGAGCCGGAGTATTGGTGTCCATTCTTTCTACATGTCCTAGCCATCTTAAACGTCCAATGCGGAGTTTTTTGACCAGGGGTATGACGCTGTACAGCTCGTATAGTTCGTGGTTGAATCTTCGTCTCCATAGCCCGTCAACGCAAACGGGACCGAAAAGTGTTCGAAGAATTTTCCTCTCGAATCTACCAAGGATTTCTTCATCCGCTTTTGATACGGTCCATGCTTCAGCGCCGTAGAGCAGGACTGGGATGATCAGGGTCTTATATAGGATCTCCTAAGTAGTTCGAGTGAGGGCTTTACTAATAAATTGCCTTCTTAGCCCGAAGAAACAGCGATTGGCAAGAGTAATTCTTCGTTTGATTTCTGACGAGATGTTGTTGTCAGAGTTAATAGCGGAGCCGAGGTAGACAAAGTCTCGTACTACCTCAAAGTTATATCTGTCAATGGTGACGTTCTGTCCAATTCGTCGATGTTGTGTGACCATTCGCGTTGACGGCATATACTTAGTCTTACCCTCATTTACTGCTTAACCCATTTTTGCCGCTTCCTTCTCTATACTAGCAAACGTGGCTGTGACATCACGTTGAGTCCTATGAATGATGTCAATATCGTCGGCGTATGCCTCTGGTGTTGGCTCGGGAGTTTTGCACAATCCTCTCAAGAATAAAATTGAAGAAGTCACATGACAGCGCATCGCCTTGCCTAAATCCTTTTTTGGTATCGAATGTGTCGGTGAGGTCGTTTCCGACCCTGATGGTGCAGCGAGAATTCTCCATCGTCATCCTACACAAACGGACGAGTTTGGACGGTAAACCAAAACTAGACATAGCTCTGTATAGTTCGTCTCTATAAATGCTGTCATATGCGGCTTTGAATAGGTGGTGGGTATCTGCCGAAGTGTGAAAATTTGATCGGTTGTGGACTTTCCTGGCCTAAAACCACACTGATAAGGGCCGATCAGGTTGTTGGTAAACGGTTTCAGGCGTTCACATATTACGGCAGATAGGATCTTGTTAGCGATGTTGAGTAGACTTATGCCTCTGTAGTTGGCGCAGTTCAGAGAGTCTCCTTTTTTGTGGATCGGGCAAACGATGCTGAGGTTCCATTCTTCAGGGATGCTTTTAACCGACCTGATTTGGCTTATGAGTTGGTGGATGTTGCTTACCAAGTCATCTCCGCCAGCTTTATAAAGCTCAGCGGGAAAACCGTCATTTCCGGCGGCCTTATTAATCTTGAGTTTAGATATAGCTATCCTCACTTCACTTAGGTCGGGTGGTTGGCCGTTTTCGATGTCGTTGCCAATATTAAATGGTTCGTTCTGCCTGACAGCGGAATGTTGTTCGTCATCGCCGTTTAACAGTCTGCAGAAGTGGTTCTTCAGGATATGGAAGAAGCATCGACTGTGTCTCAACTACGATATTTCATTGTTCATCTCGACAGGATTCTGTTCGTTTTGACGTTTTACACTTTGGTAAAACTTGCGGACATCGTTCCTGGAGTGGCACCTCTCTATATTCTCGATCACGCGCTTTTCTTGCTCTTTTTTCTTCTTTCTGAAAAGCCGATGTTCTTACCTTCTTCTTTGCCTATAGAGCTCAATGGCAGCTCTCGTCTTCACCTGCAGCTTAGCCTTGTAGGCCTCTTTCTTGGCTGCGAGCATCTGTCGGCATTCCTCATCAAACCAGGGGTTTCTTGCTGGCGGCCGCGAGAAACCTAGCACATCAGTTGCGGCTGATCTAATGGCTTGTTGGCATCGTTGCTATTGTTCTTCGACATTAGATGCTGGTGGTGTGGTGTGAATTGAGAGGTTAAGGGATACGCGTTGCGGGAAGGTCTTGGCGGTCTCTGGCGATTGCAGTCTTTCGACATTAAATTTGTTCACAGTATTTCTTGTTTTTTGTGGCGTGGTGGATATCCGCATCCTTACCTTGGCTACAACAAGGTAGTGGTCCGAGTCGATGTTGGCCCCTCGGAATGTTCGGACATCCAAAATACTGGATGCGTGCCTCTTGTCTATCGCAATGTGATCAATTTGGTTGACTGTTCGTTGATCTGGACACCGCCATGTCCCCTTATGGATATCGAGGTGAGGAAACCGTGTGCTGGCTCTAGTGGCATTTCGTTCCGTAGCGAAGTCAATTAGCCTAAGTCCGTTACCAGACGTGTTGTCGTGTAGGCTATATTTTCCGACAGTACTGCTAAAGATGTCTTCTCTTCCTACCTTTGCGTCAAAATCTCCCAGCACGATTTTAAAATCGTACTTTGGTAGTCGATCATAGCTTTTGTCGAGGAGCTCGTAGAAGCAATCCTTAGTTATATCATATTTTTCCTCCGTCGGAGCACGAGCGCATATAAGGCTTATGTTGGCGAATTTGGCCTTGATGCGGATTGTTACAATGCGTTCGCTAATGTCTTGAAAACATAAGACTTCTTGCCTAAGTCTGGCACCTATAACAAATCCGCATCCAAATATTCGCTGTTGCTGCTCACTATAGCACACTCCATAGTAGATGTCACAGTTTTTCATCCTCTTTTTGGCCGGCCCATCCCATCGTATTTCCTGGATGGCAGTAATGTCTGCTTTGTAGCAGTTTAGGGCTTCCGCTAGTGGTTCGCCTGCATCTCTCCTGTTTAATGTTCTCACATTCCAGGTGCAGATACGAACGTCGTTGTCCTTTTTTCGTTTAGCAGGGTCGTCAACAATGAAATCAGTCCTTTCCGAGGCTATTGGTCGCTTCGTAACATAATTTTTTTTTCCGTGGATGAGTAGTTAACCCAAAGCACAACCCCCAACCTGGAGGGCCAGGCCCTTGTTTTGACCCTAGGACAGAGGGCCGGAAAAAAATACCGATGTCAGTAGCCCATTTTGGGGTATGAGCGCTGCAGTTGACCCATTGAGGGCTCCTCCGCCACCAACTCGTTTCCAATACCCAGTATTGGAAATCCCTATAGACCTGGTGTTCAAATATGTCGAAGCAGCTCATATAGGGATTTCACTACCAGTTCGATCAAACTGGAGCTGTAGGCGCTACCGTTGACTCCATCTAGGGAATTCCTCCGCTGCCGCCTGAGAGTGAGTGCCACACCTCCCCCTTTTGCTGCCGTCAACGACCTTCCACAGACGTTTAATACCCCATCTCCAGTCGAGGTACTAGGCACCCACCAGTCACCAGCGTGGAGGTGAGAGTAGGAGTTGATAGTGAGAGGCTAGAGTGAGAACGCTTGTGTCCTCATATAATCGCATCGCTATCCTTAAGCACCGACCGAATAATATAAAACACATGTCAAAATAAACGAGTTGTAACTTCCAGATACCAATTGATAGTTTACTGATTTTTATTAACAGATTTTCTGTATGGGTGTAGTTTTTTCCTCTCTTAAAAGTTTTCGCTTTACTAATTTTTTACTGTTTACTGTTTTTTTTTACTTGTTCCCCTTCCGTACGACAATAAGTAAAAAAACAGTAAAAATCATTTAAAATCAGTAAAAATAATATTGTACAGGAATAGACGTATCTTATTGTGATATGTTCAATAGTAGGTGGTGCCAAATTAATGTCATAATATGAATTGAATGGAATGTTTATGTTGTTTGTTGACACTAATTGTAAAATATGTGGCTCCAAATTCGTGGTAATTTCTGTCTACAATATAAATGTCAAAGCACAATAACATTTGATCCCATTTGCAAAAATTAAAGCGCATTCAAACTGTGACATAACTTACTTACATTGTACCTATAATATGTTTGGGTGCTGTAGGTATAGCTGGAATCAATTTTGTTACTTGTTGACGAACATTTTTAACTTTTATTACCCATAATTAAATTTAATATTTTTTTCCCGTGGGCTGGTGGAAATCTTCATAGACACGATGAGCACGTGCCCAAAGTAGTGTGAGATTTTTACTCACTAAAACCACCACCCATTTTGTATTTCTATTGCAACTAAGTATTCGACTTATCCAGCAATTTTTTTATCACGAGTATATAATAGGTCTACTCCCGTACAAAATAATATTTACTGATTCTTACTGATTCTTACTGATTTTTACTTATTGCCGTTCCCGTACGCAAAAATAAGTAAAATAGACAGCTCACGAGAGAGCGAAAAACTACCCCTCCATAAAAATTTGTAAAAAAAAATGTACTGCAGAAATTTCTGTTGGTAAAAATCAGTAAACTGTCAGTTGGTATCTAAAAGTGACAACTCGCTTGTTTTGACAGGTGATTTATGCCATTTGTTCTTTAAAAGGCATACAAAATATATAATTTTACTGATTTTTAAACGCGTTCCCGTACTTTTTGGTTATTTTGTCTCTTTCTGAGATAATTTACCCCCACTCCAAGAAATTTGAGAATTTACTAATTTTTACTGAAAAAGTACGGGAACAGACCTAACATGTTTGGCAGGTAACTTTCCTTTGAGAGTTCCTACTTTTTCCGCAATTTATAGCGCGGTTTGTTATTATCGGGCCAAATCTAAAGGCTGAACTATAATAGAAGCTGATTGCGGACGACCACTTCCGTTACTGTACGAATACATGCAGTTTGTATTGTACCTACACCCATAATAGCTTTTCGCTTCGATTCGTTCAGTTTTCGTTCACTTTTGCTCACTTACGAAAAAGCGAATTGATTCGCTCTTTCTCTTTCTTTTGTTCTTTCATACACAAATTTTACATTTCATTTCAACAGCTGTGTACATTTAAATTTGTAAGTTCCTAAGCAACGAAATTTTGTTTTTATTGTTTGCAATTCCATTCTCAAAAGTCTATTATGGGCAACTTGAGTAATTGAGAGTACTGAAGAAAACTAACTTAGAATTTTGACATTAGCTTCCGATTGCTTCCGACTATTATAGCTCAGCCTTAAGGGTTTAGTTCTTTGAAAACGCCGCAATATATTTGTTTCGTCAAGAATTTGGAGGACTGTTGTGTTAACGTGTCGTAATAAACGTTTTTTATGTTTTCGTGCAAAATTTTTTGTTTCATCTTTAACCGCGGAAATACCCAGACCTCTGCGTAGATCTTCGTTCCTTACGTACAACGGCGCATTGACGAATGATCTTAACATTTTGTTTTCAAAAGTTTGTAAAATGTTTAGATTCGTTTCACTGGTACAACCCCATAGTTGTATACCATATGTCCAAACCGGTTTAAGCACTTGCTTTTATAACAGTAGCTTGCTATCAAGGTTAAGCTTCGAATATTTTCCGAGCAACCAGTACAGTTCTCTGTATTTATTCTTAAGTTCTTCGCATTTCTTTTTTACATGCGACTTCCATTTTAATTTTGCATCGAGTGTCAATCCGAGATATTTCGCTTCATTTGCAAACGGGACTCGAACAGTATTTAGAAATACAGGCGAATTGTTTGTCCGTTTATACGAAAAATCTACATGGATCGATTTGCTCTCATTAAGTGCAATCCGCCAGGATTTAGTCCATTCATTAACCTCGTTAAGAGCGTTTTGTAATTTGATATTTGTTTCCTCTATTGTTGTGCCAACTGCTAGTATAGCTAGTTTGTGGGATATCACGAGTGAATAGGAGGTACAGAATTGGTCCAAGGACGCTTCCTTGCGGTTCACCTGCCTTGCGGTACTCGGAATATTCGCTTCCAAATTTCACACGGAAGAGTCTATGCTCAAGATACGACACGAGGATTTTATTTAATTGCTCTGGCAGAACTTGACTAAGTTTATACATAAGGTCTTTGTGCCACACCTTGTCAAAAGCTTGCGACACGTCAAGAAATACGGCTGAACAAATTTTCTTTTCTTCGAAAGCTTTCTCAATTACATCTGTAATTCGATGTACTTGGTCCACCGTTGAATGTTTACTCCTAAACCCTCCAGGTTGGGGGTTGTGCTTTGGGTTAACTACCCACCCACAGAAAAAAATATGGTTACGAAGCAACCAATAGCCTCGGAAAGGACTGATTTTATTGTTGACGACCCTGCTAAACGAAAAAAGGACAACGACGTTCGTATCTGCACCTGGAATGTGAGAACATTAAACAGGAGAGGTGCAGGCGAACAACTAGCGGAAGCCCTAAACTGCTACAAAGCAGACATTACTGCCATCCAGGAAATACGATGGGATGGGCCGGCCAAAAAGAGGATGAAAAACTGTGACATCTACTATGGACAGTGCTATAGTGAGCAGAAACAGCGACTATTTGGATGCGGATTTGTTATAAGTGCCAGACTTAGGCAAGAAGTCTTATGTTTCCAAGACATTACCGAACGCATAGTAACAATCCGCATCAAGGCCAAATTCGCCAACATAAGCCTTATATGCGCTCACGCTCCGACGGAAGAAAAAGATGATATAGCTAAGGATTGCTTCTACGAGCTCCTCGACAAAACCTATGAGCGACTACCGAAGTACGATGTTAAAATCGTGCTGGGAGATTTTAACGCAAAGGTAGGAAGAGAGACATCTTTAGAAGTATTGTCGGAAAACATAGCCTACACGACAACACGTCTGGTAACGGACTTGGGCTAATCGATTTCGCTACGGAACGAAATGCCACTATAGCCAGCACACGGTTTCCTCACCTCGATATCCATAAGGGGACATGGCGGTCTCCCGATCAACGAACGGTCAACCAAGTTGATCACATTGCGATAGACAAGAGGCACGCATCCAGTATTTTGGATGTCCGAACATTCCGAGGAGCTAACATCGACTCGGATCACTACCTTGTAGCAGCCAAGGTAAGAATGCGGATATCCACCACTCCACAACAATCCAGAAATTGTGAAAAAATTGAATATCGGAAGACTGCAATCGCAAGAGACCGCCAAGACCTTCGCACAACGCGTATCCCTTAACCTCTCGATTAACACCATACCACCAGCATCGAATGTCGAAGAGCAATGGCAACGATGCCAACAGGCCATTAGATCAGCCGCAACTGATGTGCTAGGTTTCTCGCGGCCACCAGCAAGAAACCCCTGGTTTGATGAGGAATGCCGACAGATGCTCGCAGCTAAGAACGAGGCCTACAAGGCTAAGTTGCAGGTGAAGACGAGAGCTGCCATTGAGCTCTATAGGCAAAGAAGAAGGGAAGAACATCGGCTTTTCAGCAAGAAGAAAAAAGAGCAAGAAAAACGCGCAATCGAGGATATAGAGAGGTGCCACTCCAGGAACGATGTTCGCAAGTTTTACCAAAGTGTAAAACGTCAAAGCCAAGGATACAAGGCTCGAACAGAAGCCTGTCGAGATGAAGAAGGAAATATTGTAGTTGAGACACAGTCGATGCTGAGGATATGGAAGAACCACTTCTGCAGACTGTTAAACGGCGATGACGAACAACATTCCGCTGTCAGGCAGAACGATCCATTCAATATTGGCAACGACAGCGAAAACTGCCAACCACCCGACCTGAGTGAAGTGAGGATAGCAATATCTAAACTCAAGCTTAATAAGGCTGCCGGAAATGATGGCTTGAGAGATAAGATGGCTTGGTAAGTAACATCCACCAACTCATAAGCCAAATCTGGTCGCATGAAAATATGCCTGAAGAATGGAACCTCAGCATCGTTTGCCCGATCCACAAAAAAGGAGACCCTCTGAACTGCGCCAACTACAGAGGCATAAGTCTCCTCAACATCGCCTACTAGATCCTATTTGCCGTAATGTGTGAACGCTTGAAACCGTTTACCAACAACCTGATTGGCCCTTATCAGTGTGGTTTTAGGCCAGAAAGTCCACAACCGATCAAATTTTCACACTTCGGCAGATCCTGGAAAAAACTCAAGAAGTCCAAATCGATACCCACCACCTATTCATCGATTTCAAAGCCGCATATGGCAGCATTTATAGAGACGAACTGTACAGGGCCATGTCTAGTTTTGGTAAACCGCCCAAACTCGTCCGTTTGTGTAGGATGACGATAGAGAATTCTCGCTGCTCCATCAGGGTCGGAAACGACCTCACTGACACATTCCATACCAAAAAAGGATTTAGGCAAGGCGATGCGCTGTCATGTGACTTCTTTAATCTGATTCTTGATAGAATTGTGCAAAACTCCAAAGCCAACACCAGAGGCACAATTTTCCAAAAGTCGGTGCAACTACTAGCATACGCTGACGATATTGACATCATTGGTAGGACTCAACGTGATGTCATAGCCACGTTTGCTAGTATAGAGAAGGAAGCGGCGAAAATGGGTTTAGCAGTAAATAAGGGTAAGACTAAGTATATGCTGTCAACACGAAAGGACACACAACTTCGACGAATTGGATAGAACGTCACCATTGACAGATATAACTTTGGGGTAGTACGGGACTTTGTCAACATCGGCTCCGCTATTAACTCTGACAACAACATCTCGTCAGAAATCAAACGAAGAATTACTCTTGCCAACCGCTGTTTCTTCGGGCTAAGAAGGCAATTTATTAGTAAAGCCCTCACTCGAACTACTTAGGAGATCCTATATAAGACCCTGATCATCCCAGTCCTGCTCTACGGCGCTGAAGCATGGACCGTATCAAAAGCGGATGAAGAAATCCTTGGAAGATTCGAGAGGAAAATTCTTCGAACAATCTTCGGTCCCGTTTGCGTTGACGGGCTATGGAGACGAAGATTCAATCAAGAACTATACGAGCTGTACAGCGACACGCCCCTGGTCAAAAAACTCCGCGTTGGACGTTTAAGATGGCTAGGACATGTAGAACGAATGGACACCAATACTCCGGCTCGCAGAGTCTTCGATTCCCAGCCAGACGTCGGACGCAGTAGAGGAAGACCTCGCCTTAAGTGGTGCGCACAAGTGGAAACCGACCTCAACCAACTTGGAGTGCGCAACTGGAGGCAGTTAGCTAAGGACCGGGCTAATTGGAGAGGCATGTTGGTTGAGGCCCAGGTTCATTCCGGACTGTAGCGCCACTTAAGTAAGACTTAGTTTGTAACATAGAGAAATAATTTTGCTACATATACCTCAAAGTATATGGATCGACTCAGAATCGCTGGCTGAGTCGATTAAGCCATGTCTGTCTGTCCGTCCGTCTGTACGTCACCGATTTTTAGGCCTTAAATTTTGAGCTAGGATAATGAAGTTTGGTATATAGGATCCTCGTCTCTGCCTACAGAACAAGTGTAAACATTTTTGAAATCTGCCCACTGCCACGCCCCTTTTTAAGAAAAACTCAGTTTTTGACCGAACCGTAAGGAATTTTAAAAAAATTTCTGAACAACATATTTAGACAATATTAATATATATATTTCGTCCATATAAAGTATTTTGCCACGCCCACTTTTTGTGGGCGTTTTCAATAAAAAACTGTTTTCGGTCGAATTTTAAATTTTTCGAAAAAATTTCTGATGCAGAGTCATTAACATTATTAAAATAAATATTTCGTCTATATACTATTTTAGCCCACGCACACTTTTTGGGGGCGTTTTTATATAAAAACCATTTTTATACCCTACCCCATAACATATGCAGGAGAAAACCTTGTCTTTTGTAGAACCGTAAAAGTATTTTGTAAGCAGTCTGAAGAATTTGTTGTCACCATGTCATTTTCTTTATTTTATCCACATCGTGCTTTTAGCCATGCCCACTTTTTTGGGGATTTTAGTTTTATGGATAGGATGGGATAGGGTATTCAACGATCCCAGCCTTAACGGCTTGGCCGATTTTCTTCAAACTTCGTATCCAAGCTTGTTTTGGTCATAATTCTAGGCCATTTGTTTGCTTTAAGCCATGTTAATAACGGTACCTGCCATATAAACATTACACATAACCTCAATTTCTCGAAAACGCCTCTAACGATTTTGATTAAACTTTATATATTCTAAAGGCATATTAGTTCTAACAAAACTGCATACCCAGTTTTTTAGAGAAAATCCATATAACGGATTTTGTCATTCAGGCCATATAAAGAAAATTGTTAATTTCTCGCAAACTACTACGTCAAATTGAATGAAATTTAATATATAAACTACTATAATAGTTTTAAACAATTCCACATAATTAGTTTTAGCCCAACTATCACTTAACGGAATTTTCAGTTTTGGCCAATAACGAAAATTAATTATTTTTCACATAGACACCGATTCCTTCAAATTTCGGACTAAACGTTCGTATAATCAAATTTCGACATTTTATATAATATTTAGCATTAATAATCAAAATGCGCACTATTTGATCAGCTAACGCCGAACTCGCTGTGAAAGAGAAAGTTGCGTACGACCCAGTCGTGCACCCACCACTCGTTTTGCGTTGAAACTGAGAAGCTTACCACCTTTGTACTTCAAAGCAGCGTGGCTTGGTTGTACGATCACGCTGTCTGATTGAAAAAAAAAACGTAATAAACAGATGTACATAGTTGACATTAAATGCATGCACTGACAGTAACCTTTTCAACCTTTTATGGTTATTGAACTTCCAGCTAACGCAATTTACATTCAACAGAATACAATTATTCGCCGAGTTTTGATAACAACGAGCATGACGTACAAGGAATCAATGAGCCACATATGCGTCTATTTAGTATTCAAAATAAGTCGACGAAAAAACGTGTACCTTACAATCTAGCATATTCCATTATATGCTATGTCTAGACTGAACTTACTTAGCTTAGAAACGGAATGCAAGGGTTGGCTTAGATTTCCAATTTGAGCACCTGGTTATTGATTGTTCATAAATCTCGGAAATTGTGAAAATGAAAGGATTTGAATATTGAATTGAATAGGCTTCAGCTATTTTATACCGCCTGTATTAATAAACGCTGATTAGCTAATCAATGACTAACATGACAGCTTTTTTCATAAGAAAAACTCGCGCAAATGTCAAAAGTTAGCCACTGAGCGTTTAATAATACGGGGGTACATACCAAGAATCTGTGTTGATAATTAGAAGTATAAAACACTAGAGGTCGCTAATACTTACTTACTTACTTAAGTGGCGCTACAGTCCGGAATGAACCTGGGCCTCAACCAACATGCCTCTCCAATTAGCCCGGTCCTTAGCTAACTGCCTCCAGTTGCGCACTCCAAGTTGGTTGAGGTCGGTTTCCACTTGTGCGCGCCACTTAAGGCGAGGTCTTCCTCTACTGCGTCCGACGTCTGGCTGGGAATCGCTGCGAGCCGGAGTATTGGTGTCCATTCGTTCTACATGTCCTAGCCATCTTAAACGTCCAATGCGGAGTTTTTTGACCAGGGGCATGTCGCTGTACAGCTCGTATAGTTCTTGGTTGAATCTTCGTCTCCATAGCCCGTCAACGCAAACGGGACCGAAGATTTTTCGAAGAATTTTTCTCTCGAATCTACCAAGGATTTCTTCATCCGCTATTGATACGATCCATGCTTCAGCGCCGTAGAGCAGGACTGGGATGATCAAGGTCTTATATAGGATCTCCTTAGTAGTTCGAGTGAGGGCTTTACTACTAAATTGCCTTCTTAGCCCGAAGAAACAGCTGTTGGCAAGAGTAATTCTTCGTTTAATTTCTGACGAGATGTTGTTGTCAGAGTTAATAGCGGAGCCGAGGTAGACAAAGTGTGTCGGTTAGGTCGTTTCCGACCCTGATGGAGCAGCGAGAATTCTCTATCGTCATCCTACACAAACGGACGAGTTTGAGCGGTATACCAAAACTAGACATGGCTCTGTACAGTTCGTCTCTATAAATGCTGTCATATGCGGCTTTGAAATCGATGAAAAGGTGGTGGGTATCGATTTGGACTTCTTGAGTTTTTTCCAGGATATGCCGAAGTGTGGAAATTTGATCGGTTGTGGACTTTCCTGGCCTAAAAGCACACTGATAAGGGCCAATCAGGTTGTTGGTAAACGGTTTCAGGCGTTCACATATTACGGCAGATAGGATCTTGTAGGCGATGTTGAGGAGACTTATGCCTCTGTAGTTGGCGCAGTTCAGAGGGTCTCCTTTTTTGTGGATCGGTCGCTAATATTTGAGTTAAATAAGACATTTGAAAACCGGCAGTAGCGCCCAATGGTGACAAAAATTCTTAGCATGTTCTGACCCTTCTATAGAAGATTTAAGTCACATGATTGGTCTATCGATGGTCGACAGTGGTACATTAACTTTGTCAACAAGCTATACGCATTTCCCCTTCATTCAGCAGAAGTTTAGAGCTACAATTTGATCTTGCTACAGACCAGAAGTCTGGATTTGTCATTTTTTGCTTCCCACCTTTCCATTTAGGTATGCTACATGGCAACTGGCGTCCAAGCTCAAAAAGTTTAGAGAGTCCACCAATATCGAGTTAGAAACAGACTTGTGTGCCTTTGCTTAAGACCCGAAGTCTGGAGTTTTAATTTTGGCTTCCTACTTTTTCAGTTAAGAGTATCATATTCAGCCCTATCGATGTATCCGTTCGAAAGAACTTCCGAAACGAAAGTTTGCTGTCAAGACATGCATTGCGGAGCAAAATAAATGAAGCTTACAATCACGTTCGATGGATTGCGCCACAATTCTTCGTCGGACTGCGTTGACTTAACACATTTTGCCGCTGCACGATCATGTGCGATAGTTTTCGTAGGAAAATTTGTTCAAAATGCTATTCCGAACGGATACCTCCTTCAGTTTTGTATGGTTGAAACTATCTTAGTCATCCTCCAATCCTCCACTGTCATTTTAATCAGACCATCTTCCATCATTCCAGGCTCCTCGCGTTTGCCGGATATCCATGATCCGGTTTATCTTGACGCCTACAACCGATCAATTGAGAATCCTGAAGAATTTTGGGGTGAATTGGCCGAGTCATTAGATTGGGACCGCAAGTGGGACAAGGTACTGGATAACAGCAATCCTCCATTCACAAAATGGTACGTGGGTGGTTACTTGAATGCATGCTACAATGCCGTCGACCGGCATCTGGCTAATGGCAGGGGAAATGAAGTGGCCCTTATACATGACAGTCCGATGACAAATACAGTGAGGCACGTCACCTATCAAGAGATCTACGATGAGGTAAGTAATACCAAAGATTATGAATTCTATACAGGTGACGCACTCCATATAAGAAAAATCGTTCTATGGCGGGTCGTGCTGGCACAGCCCGCCATATGATTTTGTTCCTGTTTTTCATGTGTTTTCATGCACACCGCCCGCCCGTACCAAGAAGCTACTGAGCAAAAGTTTCTGTTTTTTGTTCTCAATGCGTCATCTGTATAGAATTCATAATCTTTGGTTAAACCCTGTTACATCTTGATAGATTTAGGATTGACTAAATTTTATTAAAGGTAACTTTGCTGGCCGGTGGAATGCACAAGTTGGGTGTAAGTAAGGGCGACAGAGTTGTTATCTATATGCCTTTGATTCCGGAAGCAATAATGGCCATGCTGGCCACATCCCGCCTTGGAGCAGTGCATTCGGTGGTGTTTGGAGGTGAGATTTTGCATAACACAATTTGTTTGACAAAGCCTTTGATATTTGTTTTCTAGGTTTTGCTGCTAATGAACTCTGTACTCGTATCGAACATGCAGAGCCAAAGATCATTATCACTTCCAATTGCGGTCTGGAGCCAGGAAAAATCATTCCCTACCTCGATATTCTACATAACGCAGTTGAATTATCCAAATGGAAGCCGATATGCAACGTTGTCTTCCAGCGGGAAAATATCATGTATACCGTTATTAATAGTAAAACGGATATTCTGTGGAACGCAGTTCAAAATCTAGCTGATCCAATAGATTGTGTTCCAGTCGAGGCAAATGATCCTCTTTACATTTTGTATACGTCTGGCACCACCGATAAACCAAAGGGTGTACAACGTCCAATTGGTGGCCATCTAGTGGCACTGGCTTATACTATGAAGGTGATCTATGGCTTACAACCAGGAGAGGTATGTTGGTCAGCATCGGATCTTGGCTGGGTAGTGGGGCATTCGTACATTTGCTACGGACCCCTAGTGTATGGAGTGAAGAGTGTGATGTACGAGGGAAAACCCGATCGTACACCGGATCCTGGTCAATATTTCCGATTAATCGATCAGCACAAGATTAATACGCTATTTTCTGTGCCGACATCGTTTCGTGTTATTCGTCGGGTTGATCCTGAAATCAAATATGGCCGGAAATATAATTTAAAATCGTTGCGAGCGATATTTATCGCTGGCGAACATTGTGATATTGAGACAAAGAATTGGCTAGAGAAGATCTTCAAAGTGCCAATTTTGAACCATTGGTGGCAAACTGAAACCGGCTCCGCTGTGACTATAACGTGTATGGGCTTTAAACATAACCTCAATATACCAAGATATACAACAGGTCTTCCGTTTATTGGATATGATGGTTAGTTTGGGTTATTTTTTTTTTGAATGAATATTAGTTGACTGGGAGTTTTATTTTAGTTCGAATCTTGCATCCGGATGGTACGGAATGTGAACCACTTCAGTTGGGGAGAATCGCTTTGAAGCTGCCACTCCCACCGGGGAATATGTCCACTCTTTATAAGAATGATGAGCTATTTAAGAAATTATACTTCCAGAAGTTTCCGGTAAGATTACGCAATTATTATTTTTAATTTTTTCCATTCCAAATGGGATGATTTGGTCTTGGTCGTTAAGTCTTGTCGTAGATACATTCGGCCTTATCGAGGTATCCGTCGGAGCCGATAATTTTCCGCAACGCATACTTTGTCGGACGTTCAAATTCCATTCGAGGTATATGTTATCGGAAAAAATACAACACAAATGCGACGACTTCACTTCACTACAATTCGTAAATAAATTCCGCGAAGAATTTGTGTCGGAGGAAATCGGAAAAAAGAATCCACTTAGCAACGCATATCGCCGGGATGTGTTACAAAATATCGGAGAAATATTCCGAGCAGCTTTTCGGAAGAATACCTCGAAGAAAAAATCCTTCGAATCGTACAAAATCGGAGAATTTTCCGCTCCGACGGATATCTCGATAGGCCTGACTGCATGCAACAACACTTTAAATAATTGCAATAATTTTTGGGCTTAGTACAGACAAAATGATCGCTATAGCTCAGCTGAAAGGCTGTGGTTCTGTACTAGTTTGGTCGAAAGCAATGTCATGATGTGAATGTGCCATCATTTTCGCAAATGGCGTCTCATGTCTTTGCGCTTTGATATTTATGTAGTGGTCAGATGGTGAATTAAGTTGACAACATACAATGGAGCGATAAATGACTGAAGAATGAGGAATCACTGTCACAGTTTTTTTACCCTATCCCATAGGGGTAAATAGTTTGTAACACAGAGAAATAATTTAGCTACATATACCTCGAAGTATATGGATCGACTCAGAATCGATAGCTGAGTCGATTTAGCCATGTCTGTCCTTTCCTTTGGAGCTTTTTGAATTCTCGCGATTACAACAAAAAAATAAATATCTTTATGTTGCAAATGCGTACATTCCTTCATATAGTCTATGCATTCTGTATTCTGAGCTATCGAAGGCTTTAGAATACATCTTCGACATATCTTGTTGTGACAGTACTATTTTGTTGCTGGGCGATTTCAACTTACCACACATTGAATGGGTGCCTTCAGAGGGAGAACCTCATTTTATACCATCAGAAGTTTCTGCACAGCAAGAGCTATTATTACTTGATAACATTTTATCATTTGACTTACAGCAAATAAGCTGTATAAAAAATCATAATAATCGAATACTCGATTTAGTTTTTTCTTCTGACTCTGTAAGTACTGCAGTATTAGAATCTAGTACCAGCATTACTAACATAGATAAAAATCATCCTCCACTAGATATTTTCATTGACATAGGCGGACATCTGTACGAAAACGCTGACTCGTACGATCGTTCGTACTCTTTTGACTTTCGGAAAGCAAACTTTCAAAGGCTATCCGAAGAAATTATTATTTCTAATATGAAGATTGACGGCTTCTCCAATTAAGAAGAAGCTGTTAAAAATTTCTATTTTATAATAAAAGATTGCATGGATAAAACTATCCCAGTCAGGCATTCTAAAAATGCCCAAGTCCAGCACCCGTGGTACACGAAAGAGCTTAAATCTCTTCGAAACAGACGAAACCGGGCCTGGAATAATTTTGTTAAAAGCCAGAATCAATACGACTATGATAAGTACCTGAATTACTTTAATGAATTCTCTGCGATGTCTAGTAGTTTATATAATGGCTATATAGTCAATATGGAGAACGCTCTTAAAAGTGACCCAAAACGCTTTTGGGGATTTGTCAATTCGAAGAGAAAAACGGATGGATACCCAGCCAACTTCTCTTCCAATAATTCAAAACATCGAGCTCTCTAATTGTGTCAAACTTATTCGCAGAGAGCTTCAGTAAATCATTTATTGATACCCCTCCAGTCTTAGACGAGGATTATTTCAGTTATCTCAACGACTGTCCCCAAGTTAGTTTCAGCAATGTTACATTTGACGATGAGACACTACTTAAATATATATCTTCATTAAACAATGATTATTCTGCAGGGCCCGATGGAATCCCACCAATAGTCGTAAAGCAATGCAAAGATGCTCTTTTGCCATACCTTAAGTATATGTTTGAAAGCTCCCTTGCCACAGGAGTATTCCCAACCCAATGGAAAAGTGCATTTATAACACCTGTTTTTAAAAAAGGCGAGCGAGGAGATATCTCTAATTATAGACCTATCTCTAAACTATCTTGCATTCCTAAGTTATTTGAACATATTATTTGTGATAAATTAGTATTCCTGTGTCGAAACATTATCTGTGAAGAACAGCATGGCTTTGTTAAACATCGATCCACTGTAACAAATCTATTAACTTTTATGCATCATTGTTCCAATAGTTTAGAAAATAAAAAAGTCGATTGTATATACACTGACTTCTCCAAAGCATTTGACCAGTTATCACATCACACCATAATTTTTAAACTTAAGGCGTATGGATTCCCTCCAGGTTTCATAAATTGGGTTAAATCATATCTCTCATTGAGAACATACCAAGTAAAATTTAGAGGTTCCAAGTCCAACCCTTTTGTTGCTCAATCTGGAGTACCTCAAGGAAGTCATTTGGAACCAATTTTATTTATACTTGCAATTAACGATGTAAAAGCCTGTATTCGAGATAGCAAAGTATTGATATATGCTGATGATATGAAAATTTTCAAATTTTCCAGTTCGGCCTCACTTGGAGTATGCTTCACAAGTTTGGACACCCATGCAGTTCATTCAAATAGAATTGAATCCAATCCAACGTAAATTCATAAGATTTGCTTTGAGAGGACTTCCATGGGATGATCTACACAATTTGCCTCCGTATAGGTGTCGAATTAAACTGCTGCAACTATTGCCTTTGTCTCAACGTAGACTTAACAATGACATGGTTTTCTTACACCAATTATTATCAGGACAAATTGATGCTCCTGATCTTTTAAGTGCCATTGGTTTTAATACCCGGGGAGGTTCCTACAACCTGCGTAGATTAAATATATTACATATACCTAATCATAAACAGAACTATGGTATGCATGAGGCCATTAATCGTATGAGTAGGGTATATAATAAAAATAATGATGTAGTTGAACTACATGTTAGTAAATGTAGTTTAAAAAATACTCTGCGAAATTGTGTGCTAGAGTCATAATAAGTGTATGTAAAATTGTTATATAGCTAAATTGTAATTTCATCGTTTACTGATTTTGTTAGTGTTGTCAAACTTAATAACTTCTATGTTCTGTTATGTCCCACTAACAAATGCACTAAATGATGAGCCTGTGGATGCATATTATATGCTGTGGCAAATCTCTGCTCGTAGATGCTGGTTGTATTAAGCTCGCTATGACACAGATCTGATAGTGTTTAAAACACGAAACTACAAACCACAAAACTTGCAAATCTTGAAAGCAAACATTAATGAAAAAAATCAAAAATTTGGAGCCACATAGTTTTTTGATAATTCAAAATGGTGGTCATTGAATAAAATGATTTCTTTTCAATTTTTTTGATTACACCTTCAAATATACTTTCCGTGAAAGTTGAGCCGAATTTTAATAGTTGCTTACAAAATGGTAGCTAATTCGGATTAAAACATGAAACTACTTTAACCCCCTCATTTATATTGTCTATGTCTATCTGTTTAAATTGAACCGTACTGCATCGACCGTCTGGTCCATTCGTTCTACCTTTCTACATAGGTTTTAGTTTGAATAGGTCTATGTAGCTGTTTACCTTTTAAAGCTCATCTGTCAGCCTTTGCCCCAAAAGCTCTAAACGTAGACGGGCCGAAGATGTAAAGTAAGGACTGATATCTATCCCTATTAATACGCTGATTAACTAATCGATGACTAACTTTTGACATTTGCGCGAGTATTTCTTAATAGTGCTTACACACCGAATCATAAACTGAGTTTTTGGCAAAAAGTTTACTTAAACCACTGGATGCTTTCACACCGACTCTGACCAGGTTTCGTTTGACATTTCAATCAGCTGTGAATTATGATACTTGCTGCAACATTTGTGTGTGAAAATATTGTAATTGAATAATTAATGAATTCTAATATAATCAAATAATGTTAGCATTAGAAGTTCAAAATTAAACAAATTTAAAGATTTTGACTCTCAAGCCCGCCACTTGTTTTGTTTTTATTTCATCTGGTGTGTAAATTTCTGAAAAAAAAAACATTTGTTTTGACAGCGAGTTCATCAGCTGTTTTGTGGGACGTGTGGAACACGTGTAGAATGTATGAAAAGGTGTGTTCTTTCCAACGACCTGCAACGAGATGACGTTTGCGAAGTGATTATGAGAAGGTTACGTCGTTACCTACTAGGTTTTGAGAACTGACAATGTATGGGAAAACTCGGTTTTCGATGAAGGTTTCAGGTGTTTTTGCGAAAACTCAGTTTATGGTTCAGTGTGAATGCACTATACGGGGAAAACTATCATGTTAGCCATTGAAGAGCTAATAAGCGTTTGTTAATACGGGGGTATCTGTTTTAAATTTTGTTCACATTTTTCTTAAAGGGTATCCCTTAATATTTTCCCATAAATTACGCTTTTTACCTTTTGCCAAAATCTTTTCTAACTACATACATGGATTACTTAATAGGGCTTCTACGACACTATGGATGCCGGTTACATTGATGAAAATGGCTACGTTTTTGTTACTGCTCGAGATGATGATGTTATCAATGTCGCTGGTCATAGAATATCCACATCAAGCTTAGAAGATGCTGTTTTACGACATCCCGAAGTTGTGGATGCAGCAGTTTTCGGAGTTCCAGAGCCGACCAAAGGACAAGTTCCACTTTGTCTATACATTCCAAAGGATGGTTAGTAAAAAAACCTTAAAAAATACTTACTTTAGTAATATATTCTTAAAAATACTAGATACCACAAAGTCTCGAGCCAAAATCTGTGGTGAGATTATAAAAAACATCCGAGACGTCATTGGACCGATTGCTGCATTTCGACTTGTTGGTCCGGTGAATGCATTACCACGAACGCGTTCAGGTAAATATAAACATTTTTCACTAAATGTTTTTTTTAATAAATATAAACTTACTTATAACTAAAAAACACATAAACTACTTTTAGGTAAAACAATGCGAAGAGCAATGGCGGACTTTGCTAAAAATCAATTAGTTATACTGCCGTCCACCATTGAAGATGCATCCGTGTTTGGTGATATACGTCGTGCTCTGCAAGAGTTGGGCTATGCAATGAACACACCAGAGCCAATATTTTCGTCTACTAATTAGAAATTTTTTTTGGAGATTGTTTTATAATACGAATTTATGTATAACTACCCGTGCATATTTTATTTCTCTAAAGTGTTTAAGTAACTTAATGTGTTGAATATAAATAAAATTATTTACCAAGAGGTTGTTCTTGTAGGTTTATGAATTTTTTAAGAAATGAAGTAACTTTACGACAAACTAAAACTGTTTACTCACTTGCTTAAGAGGCGCTACAGTATGAAATGAACCTGAGCCTTAACCAACATGTCTCTCCAATTAGCCCGTTCCTTAGCTAACCGCCTCCAGTTGCGCACTTCAAGTTGGTTGAGGTCGGTTTCTACTTGTGCGCACCACTTTAAGCGAACTCTTCCTCTACTGCGCCTGACATCTGGCTGGGAATCAAAGACTCTGCGACCCGGAGTATTCGCTCAACATGTGAGGCCATCTTAAACGTCCAATGCGGAGTTTGCTTGACTAGAGGTATAGCCCGTCAACGCAAACATGACCGAAGATTTTTCAAAGAATTTTCCTCTCAAATCGACCAAGGATTTCTTCATCCACTTTAGGTACGGTCCGTGCTTCCGCGCCGTAGAGCAGGACTGGAATTATCAGGGTCTTGTATAGGACCTCCCAAGTAGCTCGAGTGAGGGCTTTACTACTAAATTTCCTTCTTAGCCCGATGAAACAGCGGTTGGCAAGAGCTATTCCTCGTTTAATTTCTGACGAGATGTTATTGTCAGAGTTAATAGCATAGTATTGTCGGAAAACATAGCCTACACGACAACACGTCTGGTAACGGAATTAGGCTAATTGATTTCGCTACGGAACGAAATGCCACTATAGCCAGCACACGGTTTCCTCACCTCGATATCCATAAGGGGACATGGCGGTCTCCAGATCAACGAACGGTCAACCAAATTGATCACATTGCGATAGATAAGAGGCACGCATCCAGTATTTTGGATGTCCGAACATTCCGAGGAGCTAACATCGACTCGGATCACTACCTTGTAGCAGCCAAGGTAAGAATGCGGATATCCACCACGCTACAACAATCCGGAAATACTGTGAAAAAATTTAATGTCAGAAGACTGCAATCGCAAGAGACCGCCAAGACCTTCGCACAACGCGTATCCCTTAACTTCTCGATTAACACCATACCACCAGCATCGAATGTCGAAGAGCAATGGCAACGATGCCAATAGGCCATTAGATCAGCCGCAACTGATATGCTAGGTTTCTCGCGCCCACCAGCAAGAAACCCCTGGTTTGATGAGGAATGCCGACAGATGCTCGCAGCCAAGAACGAGGCCTACAAGGCTAAGCTGCAGGTGAAGACGAGAGCTGCCATTGAGCTCTATAGGCAAAGAAGAAGGGAAGAACATCGGCTTTTCAGAAAGAAGAAAAAAGAGCAAGAAAAGCGCGCGATCGATGATATAGAGAGGTGCCACTCCAGGAACGATGTTCGCAAGTTTTACCAAAGTGTAAAACGTCAAAGCCAAGGATACAAGGCTCGAACAGAAGCCTGTCGAGATGAACAAGGAAATATTGTAGTTGAGACACAGTCGATGCTGAGGATATGGAAGAACCACTTCTGCAGACTGTTAAACGGCGACGACGAACAACATTCCGCTGTCAGGCAGAACGAACCATTTAATATTGGCAACGACAGCGAATACTGCCAACCACCCGACCTAAGTGAAGTGAGGATAGCTATACCTAAACTCAAGCTTAATAAGGCCGCCGGAAATGACGGCTTTCCCGCTGAGCTTTATAAAGCTGGCGGATATGACTTGGTAAGCAACATCCACCAACTCATAAGCCAAATCTGGTCGGTTGAAAGCATGCCTGAAGAATGGAACCTCAGCATCGTTTGCCCGATCCACAAAAAGGGAGACCCTCTGAACTGCGCCAACTACAAAGGCATAAGTCTACTCAACATCGCCTACAAGATCCTATCTGCCGTAATATGTGAACGCCTGAAACCGTTTACCAACAACCTGATTGTCCCTTATCAGTGTGGTTTTAGGCCAGGAAAGTCCACAACCGATCAAATTTTCACACTTCGGCAGATCCTGGAAAAAACTCAATGAGTCCAAATCGATACCCACCACATATTCATCGATTTCAAAGCCGCATATGACAGCATTTATAGAGACGAACTGTACAGAGCCATGTCTAGTTTTGGTATACCGCCCAAACTCGTCCGTTTGTGTAGGATGACGATAGAGAATTCTCGCTGCTCCATCAGGGTCGGAAACGACCTCCCCGACACATTCGATACCAAAAAAGGATTTAGGCAAGGCGATGCAATGTCATGTGACTTCTTTAATCTGATTCTTGAGAGAATTGTGCAAAACTCCAAAGCCAACACCAGAGGCACAATTTTCCAAAAGTCGGTGCAACTACTAGCATACGCTGACGATATTGACATCATTGGTAGGACTCAACGTGATGTCATAGCCACGTTTGCTAGTATAGAGAAGGAAGCGGCGAAAATGGGTTTAGCAGTAAATGAGGCGCTGAAGCATGGACCGTATCAAAAGCGGATGAAGAAATCCTTGGTAGATTCGAGAGGAAAATTCTTCGAAAAATCTTCGGTCCCGTTTGCGTTGACGGGCTATGGAGACGAAGATTCAACCAAGAACTATACGAGCTGTACAGCGACATGCCCCTGGTCAAAAAACTCCGCATTGGACGTTTAAGATGGCTAGGACATGTAGAACGAATGGACGCCAATCTTCGATTCCCAGCCAGACGTCGGACGCAGTAGAGGAAGACCTCGCCTTAAGTGGCGCGCACATGTGGAAACCGACCTCAACCAACTTGGAGTGCGCAACTGGAGGCAGTTAGCTAAGGACCGGGCTAATTGGAGAGGCATGTTGGTTGAGGCCCAGGTTCATTCCGGACTGTAGCGCCACTTAAGTAAGTAAGTAATAGCATAGCAGAGTAGACAAAGTCCGTTATAACGGGTGGTTTTTTTTAGAGGTTGTTTTTTTCGAATGGAGTTGAAACTGACATTTTGTAATCAAATCGGGCAACTCTAATGTCATTTATGTTCAATTTGGTTTGCCATTTCATCATGAGCAGGTTGACAAATGAACAACGCTTGCAAATCGAGCAAATTTATTTCGAAAATAATGGTTCAGTTCGCGAAGTTTACCGCAAGCTCCGTCCATTTTATGGTCGACATAATCGTCCATCAGAGCAATTAAATCGGTTAACCATGGATCGTGTTCACACTACGTTTACTCTATGTGATAATACGTATCCCCAGAGACGTCGAACAGTGCGCACCGAAGAAACAATTACCGCTATAGAGCAAAGTGTTACAGAGGACCCTAATGTACCTATCGATTCGCCACCATGCACAGCAATTGGAGGTTTGTTCATCAACTTTATGGAAGATTTTGCGCAAAGATCTTGGTTTACGACCTTACAAGATCTAGCTTGTGCAAGAATTAAAGCCGCGAGACCATGCAATGCGTCGTGATTTTGGTGTATAAGCCGACAATGAGATTTGATCTCGATGCTGATTTTCATCGCAAACTTTTGTTCAGTGATGAGGCTCATTTGTGGTTGAATGGCTACGTCAACAAGCAAAATTGCCGCATTTGGAGACGCCATTACATCCACAAAAACTGACTGTTTGGTGTGCTCTATGGGCTGGTGTAGTCATTGGGTCATACTTCTTCCGAAATGATGCTGAAGAGTCAGCTACCGTTAATGGAGACCGGTATAGAGCCATGATAACCGACTATTTAGTTCCCGAATTGGATAACATAAATGTGGATGGGATGTGGTTCCAACAAGACGGCGCTACATGTCACAAAGCGCACGTCACAATTGATTTATTGAAGGAAACATTCGATGAGCGTATAATATCGCGGAATGGACCTGTCAATTGGCCACCAAGATCGTGTGATTTGACACCATTGGATTATTTTCTTTGGGGATATGTGAAGTCGCTCGTCTACGCTAACAAACCAGAAACGTTAGGGGACTTGGAAGCCAACATTCGTGGCGTTATTGCCCCAAATGCTCGAAAAAGTTGTGGAAAATTGGATCTTGGCTTTATTCGAACCTGCCGCGGCGGCCACATGCCCGAAATCATATTTAAACATTAATGGAATAAAATTTACCTTCCAATAAAGCCAAATTGATGGACATTAAAACGATTTTCTTCTATTTTTTTTCAATTCGAAGTTCTATACCTCTAAAAAAAAAACACCCTCTACTAACCTCAAAGCTATGTCAATGATGACGTTCTGTCCAATTCATCGATGTTGTGTGTCCTTTCATGTTGACAGTATATCCTTGGTCTTAACCTCATTTACTGTTGCTCCCTTCTCCATACTAGCAAACGTGGCTATGACATCACGTTGAGTCCTACCAATGATGTCAATATCGTCGGCGTATGCTAGTAGTTTTGGAAAAGTGTACCTCTGGTGTTAGCTTGGGAGTTTTGCACAATCCTCTCAAGAATCAAGTTGAAGAAGTCACATGACAGCGCATCGCCTTGCCTAAATCCTTTTTTGGTATCGAATGTGTCGGTGAGGTCGTTTCCGACCCGAGAATTCTCCATCGTCATCCTACACAAACGGACGAGTTTGGGCGGTATACCAAAAATAGGCATGGCTCTGTATAGGTCGTCTCTATAAATGCTGTCGTATGCGGCTTTGAAATCGATAAATAGGTGGTGGGTATCGATTTGGACTTCTTGGGTTTTATTCCCGGATCTTCCGAAGTGTGAAAATTTGATCGATTGTACTTTCCTGGCCACTAAAACCACCACTGATAAGTGCCGATCAGGTTGTTGGTAAACGGTTTCAGACGTTCACATATTACGGCAGGTAGGATCTTGTATGCGATGTTGAGGAGACTTATGCCTCTATAGTTGGCGCAGTTCAGAGGGTCTCCCTTTCTGTGGATCGGGCAAACGATGCTGAGGTTCAATTCTCCAGGCTCACTTTCATCCGACCAGATTTGGCTTATGAGTGGGTGGATGTTACTTATCAAGTCATCCCCGCCAGCTTTATAAAGCTCAGCGGGAAGGCCGTCATTTCCGGCGGCCTTATTAAGCTAGGTCGGGTGGTTGGCAGTTTTCGCTGATGTTGCCAATATTAAATGTTTCGTTCTGTTTGACAGCGGAATGTTGTCCGTTATCGCCTTTTAACAGTCTGCAGAAGTGGTTCTTCAAAATCCTCCGCATCGACTGTGTCTCTACTAGGAAATTTACTTGTTCATCTCTACATGATTCTGTTCGAGCATTGAATGTTTTTTTTTTCTTCTACACCGATGGTTCCAAAACAAATGACGGAGTGGATGCTGGTGTCTTCTCCGACAGGCTAAATCTCAGCCTATCTTTCCGTCTTCCTGATCATTGCAGCGTGTTCCAGGCGGAACTCATGGCGATCAAAGAAGCCTTATCCTGGTTGAAAGAGAATGTAATATCTGCCAAGGATATTAGCCTTTTCTCGGACAGCCAAGCGGCAATCAAACCCCTGGAATCAGTCTCAACAAATTCAAAGACAACCCTAGATTGCCATCATCTCTGCAGGAGATGTCAATGCATTTTAACATTCACCTATGCTGGGTGCCTGGGCATAGTGACATTCCAGGGATCTGTAAGGCTGATGAACTCAGAAACGGAACCAAATTACCAATTGTACCCGACACGGGTGCACTAGGTATTCCTATCGCTACATGCAAAAGCTTATTAGCGCAACATGTTCACAGCAAATCAAACCTCAGATGGAGTCTTGGCACGACGTGTCAAACAACCAAACAAATTTGGCCAAAACTAGATTTGAGAAGATCAAAGGGACTGATTTCGCTCGATAGACCGCATATTTGCGATACCATAGGTGTCATCACGGGACACTGCTTAAAAGGTAGGCACGCAGAAAGGTTAGGCCTCTTCTCAAACGACTTCTGTAGGAGCTGCATGGACGAGGAGGAGGAGGAAACAATACTCCATCTCCTTTGTAACTGCCCGGCCCTATGAAACAAAAGAAGCTACATCTCGGAGCTTACTATTTTCAAAGTCTCAGTGATTTGGCTTCATCAAAAGCTCAAAATGGTTTTCCCATGGATAGTAAAGAGATTGGACAAGATCCACGTGGTATCACAACGGACCAAAGTGGTCTAAGTGTGCTGGCGAACGCCGGCAGCCACTCTAACCTAACCTATTGTATGCTTTGCTTTGACGTTTTACAGTTTGGTAGAACTTGCGAACATCGTTCCTGGAGCGGCACACTTATGTATACTCGATCGCGAGCTGGTGTGAATCGAGAGGTTAAGGGATACGTGTTGCGCGAAGAACTTGGCGGTTTCTTGCGATTGCAGTCTTTCGACATTCAATTTTTTAAAAGTATTTCTGGTTTCTTGTGAGGTAGTGGATTTCCGCATTTTTTCCTTGGATGCAACAAGTCAGTGGTCCGAGTCGATGTTAGCCCCTCGGAATATTCGGAGATGTGATTAATTTAGTTGACAGTTCGTTGATCTGAAGACCGCCATGTCCCCTTATGGATATCGAGGAGAGGAAACCGTGTGCTGGCTATAGTGGCGTTTCATTCCGTAGCGAAGTCAATTAGCCTAATTCCGTTACCAAACGTTTTGTCGTGTACGCTATATTTTCCGACAATACTGCTAAAGATATCTTCTCTTCCTTCCTACTCTTCTTCCTTTCCGAGGCTATAGGTTGCTTCGTAACGTATATTTTTTTCCATGCTGCTCGCTTGGCATTAGCGTGGTATTTCCTGACACACCACCAGTTTGTTTAATGTATTACCAGCTGAAAGATTTTTACTCACTAAAACCACCACCCATTTTGTATTTCTATTGCAACTAAGTATTCGACTTATCCAGCAATTTTTTTTATCACGAGTATATAATATGTTTGGCAGGTAACTTACCTTTGAGAGTTCCTGCTTTTTCCGCAATTTATAGCGCGGTTTCTTACTATCGGGCCAAATTTAAGGGTTTAGTTCTTTGAAGACGCCGCAATGTATTTGTTTCGTCAAGAATTTGGAGGACTGTTGTGTTAACGTGTCCTCATAAACGTTTTTTACGTTTTCGTGCAAAATTTTTTGTTTCATCTTTAACCGCGGGGTACCCAGATCTCTGCGTAGATCTTCATTCCTTACGTACCACGGCGCATTGACGAATGATCTTAACATTTTGTTTTCAAAAGTGTGTTAAATGTTTAAATTCGTTTCACTGGTACAACCCCATAGTTGTATACATACCATATGTCCAAACCGGTTTTAGCACTTGCTTGTAACGGGTCCGCCATCTAACGTTTTTTTTCTCAACTTGTGCTTATTTCGTGAATGGTAACACTAAGCTCATGTCTGATTTGACAGATAATTAGTTTTATCCTTCCGCTGAACGAATATGGTTGGGTGTATGCTTGAACAACGCTGTGAAATATTGCGACATTACTTTGAAAATCATGGTAATGTTGCAGAATGTGTGCGAAAATAGCGTACGGAAGAAGAGAAGCACCGTCAGCTCCGTATGTTCGTTATCTTGTGAAAAAAGTGAAAGAAACTTGCATCCTCATCGATAAACCAAAGCGTGAAAAGCCAAAAACAGTGCGTACACCCGAGAATATTGCTGCTGTGGCAGAAAGTGTGCGTGAAGCGCCATAAACATTAATTCACCGTCGTTCTCAACAATTGAACATTTCGGAGACCTCATTGAGACGAATTTTGCATAAAGACCTTAGTATGACGCCATACAAAGTCCAATTGGTTCAGGAGTTGAAGCCAACTGACCATCCAATGCGTTTTCGCTTCGCTAAGTGGACCTGCGATCGACTTAGAGAAGATGCCGATTTTGCCAAAAAAAATCATCTTTTCAGGTGAAGCTCATTTTGATCTTGGCGGGTATGTACAAAAATACAAATACAAATTTTTGGCGCAACAGGATCGTTAGTACCCAGGGCCTAGCTTTCTCACAACCATTCATGTGTGCGTGTGTACTTCTTGCACGATGGCGGGACCTCCTGTTTTATGCCGACTTCGAACGGCTAAGTTGAGATAAGCTATTCTTGACAATTGATGCTACTCGGACGATTTGTCAGATCATCACGAGAGGAGGGCCAGTGAAAAATCATTTAGGTGTTGATACGGCTGGGAATCGAACCCAGACCTTCTGCGCGGCAGTTCATCGCGCTTACCATCGCACCACTGAGCCCTCCTTGGCGGGTATCTAAACAAGCAAAATTGTAGCATTTGGGGCACAGAAAACCCGCACGCATACATTGAAAAGCCGATACACCCAAAACGAATCACTGTTTGGTGCGGATTTTGGTCCAGAGGCATAATTGGGCCATTTTCTTCGAAAATGAGCAAGGAGTGGCCGTTACAGTCAATGGCGATCGTTATCGGGCCATGTTGAACGAATTTTTGTTCACAAAAATTGAAGAGGAGGATATTGACAACATTTGGTTTCAACAGGACGGCGCTACGTACCACACAGCCGAAGCTACACTCGTTGTTTTGCGCCCTGTTTTTGAAGATCGCATTATCAGCCGCAGAGCTGATGTCGTTTGGCCACCTCGGGGCTGCGATTTGATACCGGTGGACTATTATTTGTGGAGTGCCGTAAAAGATTAGTCTTACGCAGACAAGCCAGAGACAATTGACGCTTTAAAGGACAATACTCGTGAAGCCATTGGTGAAATACAGCTGCACACAATCGATAATGTGCTTAAAAATTGGACCGATCGTGTAGGCTATTGCATGGCCAGCCGAGGCAGCCATTTGAATGAAATTATTTTCCATTATTAACCGGAAGGATTGTACTTTCAAATAAAAAAAAGGAATTTGAGAAAATATTCAGTAGTTTTTTTTTTATAGTATTTAAAAAAAAAAAAAAAGTTATTTGGCGGACCCTTTATAATATCAACTTGTTATCAAGGTTAAGCTTCGAATATTTTCCGAGCAACCAGTACAGTTCTCTGTATTTATTCTTAAGTTCTTCGCATGAATAAAACGCTACTCCGTGAAAAAGTTTGGGAACGTGTTAAATATATTTTTTTCTACAACGTTTTATCAGGTCAGGTGAACCCATAACTCTCCAAGGCGCCCTGAGATGTTGCTTGCAAATATTTTTTTTGGGATATAGAGATCAAATTAATACGTCTGCTAATGCGACACTCCACAGCGTGATTTTGAATGTTCGGCTCTTTATGATAGAATTCATCCCTTCTCAATGAAATTTGAGAAACTACAAATTTTAGCTTGAAAAGAAAAAGAACACACCCAATATAACATTTTCAAAATTATTTTAATAATTTCCACTTTTTTTTTAAATACAATCCTGCTGAGCGGAATCTCAACACTCGGATCAACAGGATTGCATATACAAGGTGGCGCAAAAGTAATCCTCCTATCAGAAAATGCTATAAATTTTGCGATTGGCCCCTAATGTCAGTTCTGTTTTGACATTTGTGTAGTAAACATGCGAAATACACGTTAATAAACAATGTTACGCTACACTGCTCCAGAACGCGGAATATTGGTGACTATTTATTTGAGCAATAATCGGTCGGTGACTTTGGCACAACGTGAATTTCGTCGCAGATTTCCTAGCCGTCCAACGCCTACTGGTGAAACACTGCGACGTTTAGCCGCTCGCCTCGAAGAGACTGGCACAACACGAGATGCTGCCAGGCGTGGCAGAACCCGGAGTAGCCGTTCTGCAGAGAATATTGCTGCCGTAGCCGAAGATGTCATGGAAGCGCCATCGACCAGACGACGTGCCACGCAAATGGGTATCAGTCGACGGTCTTTACAGCGAATTTTGGTACAAGATTTGAAGATGTTTCCGTACAAAGTCCAGACGGTACATCAGCTGTTAGCTGCTGACCGCCAATCGCGTCTAACATACGCTCAAGCCATCCTTAATCACCACCAAGAGGAAGATGATTTTTCATCAAAAATAATCATGAGTGGTGAGGCCCATTTCCATCTTAGCGGGTACGTAAATAAGCAAAATTTACGCTTCTGGGGCACTGAAAATCCACGTGTAACCCACGAATAGCCATTACACCCCCGCTCAAAGTCACTGTATGGTGTGCTGTTTTCGCTTGAGGAGTCATCGGACCTTTTTTCTTCGAAGACGTCGCGGGCCAAACGGTTACTGTGAATGGTGAGCGCTACAGAGCAATGATCAACGAGTTCTTTTTGCCGCAACTTGATGAATTGGGATTGGAAAACATGTGGTTCCAGCAGGACGGTGCAACGGCACACATTGCACGTGCCACAACCGATATGCTGAATGATGCATTTCCCGGGCGCCTAATCTCCCGTTTTGGCGATTTGCACTGGCCAGCAAGATCGCCTGATTTGACCGCTCCAGACTTCTTTTTGTGGGGCTTTTTGAAGTCGCGGGTTTAAGTCAACAAGCCTCAGACTCTTGCAGCTCTTAAAGACAATATCCGTCAAGAATGTGAGGACCTATCGCCGGAAGTTTTGGCCAAAGTGATGAAAAATGCCATAAAAAGGGCTCAAATGACAATCAACTGTGGCGGCGGCCATTTACATGACATCATATTCTCGACTTGATGTAAAAAAAAATTAAAAGACCAAATAAAAATAATCCACAAGAAGAATCAAAGTTTTTCATTTTTTTTAAATTACAGCCAAAAAACATCGGAAGGTATATTTCTCACGTAGAATTTACTTACTTACTTAAGTGGCGCTACAGTCCGGAATGAACCTGGGCCTCAACCAACATGCCTCTCCAATTAGCCCGGTCCTTAGCTAACTGCCTCCAGTTGCGCACTCCAAGTTGGTTGAGGTCGGTTTCCACTTGTGCGCGCCACTTAAGGCGAGGTGTTCCTCTACTGCGTCCGACGTCTGGCTGGGAATCGAAGACTCTGCGAGCCGGAGTATTGGTTTCCATTTTTTCTACATGTCCTAGCCATCTTAAACGTCCAATGCGGAGTTTTTTGACCAGGGGCATGTCGCTGTACAACTCGTATAGTTCTTGGTTGAATCTTTGTCTCCATAACCCGTCAACGCAAACGGGACCGAAGATTTTTCGAAGAATTTTCCTCTCGAATCTACCAAGGATTTCTTCATCCGCTTTTGATACGGTCCATGCTTCAGCGCCGTAGAGCAGGACTGGGATGATCAGGGTCTTATATAGGATCTCCTTAGTAGTTCGAGTGAGGGCTTTACTACTAAATTGCCTTCTTAGTCCGAAAAAACAGCGGTTGGCAAGAATAATTCTTCGTTTGTTTTCTGACGAGATGTTGTTGTCAGAGTTAATAGCGGAGCCGAGCTAGAAAAAGTCCCGTACTACCTCAAGGTTATATCTGTCAATGGTGACGTTCTGTTCTGTTCGTCGATGTTGTGAGTCCTTTCGTGATGACAGCATATACATAGTCTTACCCTCATTTACTGCTAAACCCATTTTCGCCGCTTCCTTCTCTATACTAGCAAACGTGGCTATGACATCACGTTGAGTCCTACCAATGATGTCAATATCGTCAGCGTATGCTAGTAGTTGCACCGACTTTCGGAAAACTGTGCCTCTGGTGTTGGATTTGGAGTTTTGCACAATTCTCTCAAGAATCAGATTAAAGAAGTCACATGACAGCGCATCGCCTTGCCTAAATCCTTTTTTGGTATCGAATGTGTCGGTGAGGTCGTTTCCGACCCTGATGGAGCAGCGAGAATTCTCCATCGTCATCCTACACAAACGGACGAGTTTGGGCGGTATACCAAAACTAGACATGGCTCTGTACAGTTCGTCTCTATAAATGCTGTCATATGCGGCTTTGAAATCGATGAATAGGTGGTGGGTATCGATTTGGACTTCTTGAGTTTTTTCCAGGATCTGCCGAAGTGTGAAAATTTGATCGATTGTGGACTTTCCTGGCCTAAAACCACACTGATAAGGGCCGATCAGGTTGTTGGTAAACGGTTTCAAGCGTTCACATATTACGGCAGATAGGATCTTGTAAGCGATGTTGAGGAGACTTATGTCTCTGTAGTTGGCGCAGTTCAGAGGGCCTCTTTTTTTTTGGATCGGGCAAACGACGCTGAGGTTCCATTCTTCAGGCATATTTTCATCCGACCAGATTTGGCTTATGAGTTGGTGGATGTTACTTACCAAGTCATCTCCGCCGGCCTTATATAGCTCAGCGGGAAGGCCGTCATTTCCGGCAGCCTTATTAAGCTTGAGTTTAGATATTGCTATCCTCACTTCACTCAGGTCGGGTGGTTGGCAGTTTTCGCTGTCGTTGCCAATATTGAATGGTTCGTTCTGCCTGACAGCGGAATGTTGTTCGTCATCGCCGTTTAACAGTCTGCAGAAGTGGTTCTTCCATATCCTCAGCATCGACTGTGTCTCAACTACAATATTTCCTTGTTCATCTCGACAGGATTCTGTTCGAGCCTTGTATCCTTGGCTTTGACGTTTTACAGTTTGGTAAAACTTGCGAACATCGTTCCTGGAGTGGCACCTCTCTATATCCTCGATCGCGCGCTTTTCTTGCTCTTTTTTCTTCTTGCTGAAAAGCCGATGTTCTTCCCTTCTTCTTTGCCTATAGAGCTCAATGGCAGCTCTCGTCTTCACCTGCAGCTTAGCCTTGTAGGCCTCGTTCTTGGCTGCGAGCATCTGTCGGCATTCCTCATCAAACCATGGGTTTCTTGCTGGTGGGCGCGAGAAACCTAGCACATCAGTTGCGGCTGATCTAATGGGCTGTTGGCATCGTTGCCATTGCTCTTCGACATTCGATGCTGGTGGTATGGTGTTAATCGAGAGGTTAAGGGATACGCGTTGTGCGAAGGTCTTGGCGGTCTCTTGCGATTGCAGTCTTCCGACATTAAATTTTTTCACAGTATTTCTGGATTGTTGTGGCGTGGTGGATATCCGCATTCTTACCTTGGCTGCTACAAGGTAGTGATCCGAGTCGATGTTAGCTCCTCGGAATGTTCGGACATCCAAAATACTGGATGCGTGCCTCTTATCTATCGCAATGTGATCAATTTGGTTGACCGTTCGTTGATCTGGAGACCGCCTTGTCCCCTTATGGATATCGAGGTGAGGAAACCGTGTGCTGGCTATAGTGGCATTTCGTTCCGTAGCGAAATAAATTAGCCTAAGTCCGTTACCAGGCGTGTTGTCGTGTAGGCTTTGTTTTCCGACAATACTTCTAAAGATGTCTTCTCTTCCTACCTTTGCGTTAAAATCTCCCAGCACGATTTTAACATCGTACTTCGGTAGTTGCTCATAGGTTTAGTCGAGGAGCTCGTAGAAGCAATCCTTAGCTATATCATCTGTTTCTTCCGTCGGAGCGTGAGCGCATATAAGGCTTATGTTGGCGAATTTGGCTTTGATGCGGATTGTTACTATGCGTTCGCTAATGTCTTGGAAACATAAGACTTCTTGCGTAAGTCTTTGTGCCCGGCCCATCCCATCGTATTTCCTGGATGGCAGTAATGTCTGCTTTGTAGCAGTTTAGGGCTTCCGCTAGTTGTTCGCCTGCACCTCTCCTGTTTTATGTTCTCACATTCCAGGTGCAGATACGAACGTCGTTGTCCTTTTTTCGTTTAGCAGGGTCGTCAACAATAAAATCCGTCCTTTCCGAGGCTATTGGTTGCTTCGTAACCATGTTTTTTTCTGTGGGTGGGTAGTTAACCCAAAGCACAACCCCCAACCTGGAGGGCCAGTTCCAATTTATTAGATACCCCTAGGACACGGGGCCATCAGTATCCACTACGGGATTGAGCGCTGCCGTTGGCCTTTCGGTTCATCCGCCAGCATCTCTGTTCAAGGGCCTGACTAACCCTTGAAATTCCTTGACAACCTGTTGTCCGAATATGTCAGAGCAGCTCATCTAGGTTCGCCTGGGACAGCAGGCCGGGTATTCTTCCGTGCCATTCTCACCAGGGTGTTTATAGTGTTGCTGTTTTTCGTCGTGTTATCAACACTCGCACTTATCGTTTAGCAAGTCAAATCCGGTTGGATGAGACCAGTACCCGATGGTTACCACTTGGAGGTAAAGATAAGCACATTTGATGTGTAGTCAGAGTTGCAACACTGGGCATTGCCAAGTTAACGCCAATCAGAGTCTACCCTCATTCTACAGCACCCAACCATCACGTAGAATTGAGAATACAAATTTAAGAGGACTCACAAAGCAGATCACGTTCACGCAATACTCCAAGGTCAGCATTTTGTTGCACAATAGTGCACATCATGAGTCAAACAGTTTCTTCGTCCAATTTGTGTCCCTTTGAGGATTTCTCGTCTAAACCACCAACATCATAACATAACGAATCCCTTACCACATTATCTAGGTACACCGTTATCTCACAAAAAAACATCATCTATGAAAAGAATGAATTTAGATACCATGTCATGTCAAATTGTTGCCACATCAATCTCCACCGAGTATTGTAGGGGAAAATTTGCATGCAATCAAATCGGAAAACTATCGACAGCAATAATCGATGAATAAGTAACGAGAACAGGCCCACTTCATATTGAAAAGCCACACACTCGGTGTGTAAATATTGCTTATATCTGGCGTCAGGGTGACGCATAGGCTTGCCATAGGCTTCAGTGAGTGTCATCTTTTTGATGACCATTAAATTGCATTTTTATATGCCTGTAATTACTGCATGACGCTACTGTCATCAATTTTGTAGTTAAACAGTGTGATTATGAAACATAAAATAACCTAATTAAAAGTATCAGGGTTGTTTGTTTTCTTTTTTTTGACATTTATGTCATAATGTCATCATCATCTTCTTGTTTTGTCATCCCTCATAAATGGAGGTGTTAGTGTTAGATAAATGCAATTATGTAGCTCTTATGTATGTTGGCTTTCATCTCTGACAGCGGTGTAATATTGTTTTCCAAATTTGATTTTGTTTTCTTTCAGTTGTTTTCCCTGTTCAGTTGGACAATGCGGAACATTAATTAATGTCCTTCCTTTGAAAAATTACCCGTCGCAGTTTAACATCCCCTTTAAGTGCATAACATCGAGGTTAGGATACCCTTGTGAATTCAACTAAAATTATGTCAGGGTTTATCTTTTTTTTTTCTTTTTCTTTAGTGTTGCGCTTTTCAATCACCCCCGTATGCAAATAATTCGATCGGAGCTATTTGCACGGTGAGATGTGATTAGATTATTCAACGCACGTATAATGAACATTTGATTGTGTTTTCGCACTTAATCTAAGCGGGAGAATTTGAATTTTCTCCTTTTAGTATTGTCAGGATGTCAATGGTGATGTCAAAAGTCTAATGGGTGGTATTTTTCAAAATTAGTGAGTACTACCACAAAATGTTTACAATTCAATGGAATAATTTGGCGTGGTTGAAATTTATTGCGGGGAAGTGTTTTTAAGTTTTTCAGGAGGAGAAATGTATTGGTAATTTGCTATAGACGACTGGAAATTTTTATATGCGCTCATGTGATCTTTGACCATCTGTCAAACCATCTATTTTGCTTTCAAAAAATAAATTATAAAATTTAACAAAGGTTCACATTGGGATCTGTCAATTAGATTCTCTTATAGCGTTTTCGATATAAGTGGTTGGGTGTTGTAGAACGATAGGGTAGACTCTGATTGGCGTTAACTTGGCAATGCCCAGTGTTGTAACTCTGACTACACATCAAATGTGCTTATCTTTACCTCCAAGTGGTAACCATCGGGTACTGGTCTCATCCAACCGGATTTGACTTGCTAAACGATAAGTGCGAGTGTTGATAACACGACGAAAAACAGCAACACTATAAACACCCTGGTGAGAATGGCACGGATGAATACCCGGCCTGCTGTCCCAGGCGAACCTAGATGAGCTGCTCTGACATATTCGGACAACAGGTTGTCTAGGAATTTCAAGGGTTAGTCAGGCCCCTTGAACAGAGATGGTGGCGGATGAACCGAAAGGCCAACGGCAGCGCTCAATCCCGTAGTGGATACTGATGGCCCCGTGTCCTAGGGGTATCTAATAAATTGGAACTGGCCCTCCAGGTTGGGGGTTGTGCTTTGGGTTAACTACCCACCCACAGAAAAAAACATGGTTACGAAGCAACCAATAGCCTCGGAAAGGACGGATTTTATTGTTGACGACCCTGCTAAACGAAAAAAGGACAACGACGTTCGTATCTGCACCTGGAATGTGAGAACATTAAACAGGAGAGGTGCAGGCGACCAACTAGCGGAAGCCCTAAACTGCTACAAAGCAGACATTACTGCCATCCAGGAAATACGATGGGATGGGCCGGGCACAAAGACTTACGCAAGAAGTCTTATGTTTCCAAGACATTAGCGAACGCATAGTAACAATCCGCATCAAGGCCAAATTCGCCAACATAAGCCTTATATGCGCTCACGCTCCGACGGAAGAAACAGATGATATAGCTAAGGATTGCTTCTACGAGCTCTTCGACAAAACCTATGAGCGACTACCGAAGTACGATGTTAAAATCGTGCTGGGAGATTTTAACGCAAAGGTAGGAAGAGAAGACATCTTTAGAAGTATTGTCGGAAAACATAGCCTACACGACAACACGTCTGGTAACGGACTTAGGCTAATTGATTTCGCTACGGAACGAAATGCCACTATAGCCAGCATACGGTTTCCTCACCTCGCTGCTCCATCAGGGTCGGAAACGACCTCACCGACGCATTCGATACCAAAAAAGGATTTAGGCAAGGCGATGCGCTGTCATGTGACTTCTTTAATCTGATTCTTGAGAGGATTGTGTAAAACTCCAAAACCAACACCAGAGGCACAATTTTCCAAAAGTCGGTGCAACTACTAGCATACGTTGACGATATTGACATCATTGGTAGGACTCAACGTGATGTCATAGCCACGTTTGCTAGTATAGAGAAGGAAGTGGCGAAAATGGGTTTAGCAGTAAATGAGGGTAAGACAAAGTATATGCTGTCAACACGAAAGGACACACAACTTCGACGAATTGGATAGAACGTCACCATTGACAGATATAACTTTGAGGTAGTACGGGACTTTGTCTACCTCGGCTCCACTATTAACTCTGACAACAACATTTCGTCAGAAAGTAAACGAAGAATTACTCTTGCCAACCGCTGTTTCTTCGGGCTAAGAAGGCAATTTAGTAGTAAAGCCCTCACTCGAACTACTAAGGAGATCCTATATAAGACCCTGATCATCCCAGCCCTGCTCTACGGCGCTGAAGCATGGACCGTATCAAAAGCGGATGAAGAAATCCTTGGTAGATTCGAGAGGAAAATTCTTCGGAAAATCTTCGGTCCCGTTTGCGTTGACGGGCTATGGAGACGAAGATTCAACCAAGAACTATACGAGCTGTACAGCGACATGCCCCTGGTCAAAAAACTCCGCATTGGACGTTTAAGATGGCTAGGACATGTAGAAAAATGGACACCAATACTCCGGCTCGCAGAGTCTTCGATTCCCAGCCAGACGTCGGACGCAGTAGAGGAAGACCTCGCCTTAAGTGGCGCGCACAATTGGAAACCGACCTCAACCAACTTGGAGTGCGCAACTGGAGGCAGTTAGCTAAGGACCGGGCTAATTGGAGAGGCATGTTGGTTGAGGCCCAGGTTCATTCCGGACTGTAGCGCCACTTAAGTAAGTAAGTAAGTCAAGTTTTACTCCAGAACTCAACTGGTAAAAAATACTGTGCATTAGAAAAAAAAACAAGAAACAAATTGTCTTATTACATATGGAGAAATATTGCAAGTTGCATATTCAAATGTGAAAGAGTTCTACGGTCTGGATGAACTGAATGCGGATACACTCTAAAATGCAATTTATAATTTGTAACTATTTTATTTAGAGACACATATGGAGGCAGAAGAGAATGCATGCGAGGAGGTAGAAAATCTAAACCAACCATGTTCCAGTTAGTAGCAACAAATAGAAAGACAAACATTGAATTCATTTATTTCTATATATTAGGTAATGGCGCTCGACCTTTGTTTAAATGGAGCCAAGAAGAAACCAGGTTTATGCTCCATTTATACTCACAACTGCTGGATTCTGTGGGTCCGTTAAACAAATTCCGGACAAAAAAGATTATGTGGGATCATATGGCAAGTGCGATAAGTAAGAAGTTCGGCGCAGTGTTAGATGGTATCCAGGTGGAGAATCGACACAAATGTGTTATCAGGCGCACAAAAAAAGCGCTTGATAACAACAAAACAAGTGGGGCTGTCCGAGAAGAGACAATCTACGATGCGGATGTATTGGATATCATTGCAAAGGATGATTCCATCTGCATTGACACGGGGTTATCGCAGGGTCAAGTTTTCTCTAAACATGATGCCTTATGTCGAATGCCTGCCAATACTTCCTCCCCGCCAGCTACACTACCGCTATTTTCTGAGTCACCGTCACCTCCGATTTCAACTACAGGATCAACGGCATTTTCATTTGAATCCGAAAATGATGAAGAGCATCATCCAGTTGCCAACAAACCACCTAAACGGCAAAAAAAACATATGAGAGGCTACAATCCGCTATGCGGATCGTTGAATACCCTATCCCATCCCATCCTTTAAATTAATATCCTCAAAATAAAGGCCTTATGGCGATGAAATACAGAAAATGACATTGTCACAATATATTGCTCAGACAGTTTCTCAAAATCTTGTGTGGTTCGACAAAAAACAACGGTTTTCTATTGCTAATGCCTTGGGATGGGGTATACAAATGGTTTTTGTAAGAAAACGCCCCCAAAATGTGGGCGTAGATGAAAATTATCTATGGACAAAATGTTTATATTACCATTGCGGAAGTATTTGCATCAAAAATTTTTTCGAAAGTTTTAAAATTTGGACAAAAAGCCTTTTTTACTAAAAACGCCCCAAAAAGTGGGCGTGACAAAAAACTTTGTATGAACGAAATATAGATATTAGGATTGTCTAAATATGCTGCTCAGACACTTTTTTGAAATTCCTTACAGTTTGGCCAAAAAATAAGTTTTCCTAAAAAGGGGGCGTGGCAGTAGGCGGATTTCAAAAATTTTTACACTTGTTCTGGTGGCACGGACGAGGATCCTATATACCAAATTTCATTATCCTAGCTCAAAATTTAAGGCCCAAAAATCGGTGACGAACAGACAGACGGACGGACGGACGGACGGACGGACGGACGGACGGACGGACAGACAGACATGGCTAATTCGACTCAGCTAGCGATTCTGAGTCGATCCATATACTTTGAGGTAAATGTAGCAAAATTATTTCTCTATGTTACAAACTAAGTATCAAAACTAATATACCCCCCTATGGGATAGGGTATAAAGAGTGCTTTTTGTATCCCAATCGAAAACGCTATAAGCTTCTCAGTTTGACAGCAAAAAACGATTCTTCAGTTGTCAATAAGGTAAATATTGATAATCATCTTTTTCTTTATCGATGGGGTTATTATCTCGACGAATTGAGACGAATCATTAACCATAAGGAACATCGGCTGGTCACCGCATTGGTGTGATCAGGTCTTTTCTCTCTTCCGCGATTCTATGGGAATTTTCGACTTTTTTCTTACAACCAATCATTTGTGCATGGTTCAGTGGCGCGATGGTTAAGGGCCGCCCAGAATGCGTATCTGTAGCTGATGCTTCTAGCTGTGTAATAATTAAAAGCAAGGCAAGCCGTAAGCGCTAAACAATGTGTATCTTCGTGAATCTGTAGCTTGAAGTTGTCTAGAGGGCAACTTCATGCAAGAAATGTATCTCTCTTTTGACAGCGATGCAAGATACAAGCTATAGATATGCATTCTGGACAGGCCTTAAGTGAGATGAACTACGGCACAGAAGGTCTGGGTTTGATTCCCAACCGTAGCAACACCTACATGATTTTTCACTTGCCCCTTCTCTCGTGTTGAAAATCAACCGAGTAGTAACAATTGTCAAGTAAAGCCAGACATGGGAGAAATGCATTGGCATTGCGATTTCATTAGCATTGAGTGAAAGTAATGCTAATGAAAAAAATTTCATTAGCATTGAAAATAATAATGCCAATGGAAAAAAATTGCATTGGCATTGATTTTTTTAATGCCAATGAAAAGTAGAAATTTTGAATGAAATCTATTTTCATTGAGTAATAAGGCATTTTTTATTTATTTTTTTTTTTTTTTGAAAAAAACCTCATGCAACTATAGAAGAAACACAATGTTTGTTGAGTAATTAATTAACTGTGTGAACCTAGTGGAATAAAATGGAATGTGCATGGTAGCAGCAACTGTAATCGTTGCTTCCAACTACAAACTCTCCATGGAACTAGAAAACAATAATTCCATTTTCCAAACAGAGGTCTATGCAGGGTTTGGGTCAAATTGCTAAGTAACAAATAAAAAGAGGACAGCACAAACGATGTTTTTGGGTCGCAGTGCTCTGTTGGGCTTACATATGATTATGGTATATCATCCCAATATCTTAAAAAAAAATTTGTGTACTTTATTTTTTCATACTTTTCATTAGCATTGCAAAATGGTAATGAAAATTGATTGCATTGAAAATTTTCAATGGTAATTAAAAAAAATGTCATTAGCATTGTGTTACTCAATGCTAATGAAATTTTTTTCATTGGCATTACTTTCACTCAATGCTAATGCTGTTTCCAATTTCATTTGTGTAGTAATGCATTACTCCCATGTCTGAGTAAAGCTTACCTCAACTTAGCCGTTAGGAGTCGGCATAAAACAGGAGGTCCCGCCATTGTACAAGAAGTACACACGCACACTTGAATGGTTATGAGTAAGCTAGGTCCTGTGCATTAACGATAACGATGCTGCGCATAAAATTTGTATTTGCAATCATTTGTGCATGTGTCCCTCATGCGCGATGGCTTGGACTACAGTTGTGTGCCGATTCTGAACGGCTGAGTTGAGATAAGCGTTATAATTTATACAACTCGAGTTATTTGTCACATAATTACAAGAGGAAGGTCAAGAATGGAAGGTTAGCCTTTTGCACAACAGTTAATTAAATAGCGCTACAGTCCGGAATGAACCTGGGCCTCATCCAATATGCCTCTTCAATTAGCCCGGTCCTTAGCTAACTGCATCCAGTTGTGTACTTTTGGAGTAAATTGTATGCTGTAAGTCCTACAGCAATCTTAATCGATGAACGACCAAAAGCACGGAGTGCAGACTGAGCTCCAGGTCTTGGGGTCTTTGTCTTGTTGCCACCAGTGGCACGGAGCTTGATGTGGATGACAGTGATGCCAAGAGTCTTGCACTTGACCGGACAGTGACAGGTAAGAAGGTGTCGTTGAAACTGTCATAAATGATTGAGTTTTGATTGAGTTCTTTAGAAAAACACAGTCCAATCGCACGAACCGGATATACGGGAAAAAAGTCAAAACGTCCAATACGGATTTTTTTGACCAGTTCAATGTCGCTATTGGTTGCTTCGTAACAACACTATTTTCCCAACCCAAACCCAAAGCACAACCCACAGACCTCAAGGGCCAGTTCCTTTTTATTAGATACCCCTAGGACACGGGGCCATCAGGGATTGAGCGCTACCGTTTGAATTTCGGTTCATCCGCCACCATCTCTGTTCAAGGGGACGGACTTACCCTTGAATTAGTAGTATAGTTCGTGGTAAGGTCAAGGTCTTTGTACAGCCTGGTAAAGTCTTTATCTCCATCGCTCAAAGCAACTAAGGATTTTTTCATTCACTTTTGATACGGTCCATGTTTTAGTGCCGTAGAGCAGAATTGGATGATCATAGTCTTGTATAGGATATCGTCAGTAGTTTGAGTGGGAGCTTTACTACTAAGACACATAAAACTTAACGTTCATTACTGGACTTTTGCAACATAAAGCTCAATAAAAATGAGAACACACAACTTCCTAGCTCAGTGGAATCGAAAAGTCTCACGACAAGAAGAACGTCCATTATACAAAAAAGGCCAACAACTTGCATCTGGTTTCCGAGTTGGAAGGCCCGCAGGTCCTACGAAATAATAATGGTTACTTAGTCACTGATACGCAGTTTAGGATATTAAAGTCGCTGATCAAAAATCTCCGACAGTTAATCTCGAAGAATTACAGAAAATCTGTAATGTATTGGGGTATGAAAAATCAGGCTATAAAAACCAGTAGCCCGAATATGTTCCCACAAATAAATAAAATATTCAGGAGAAAAGATCATAACCACATTCCATGCGTCCAAATTCCCCAGATGACTGAAAACAAACAGACTCTTATGGCTGACGGAATAAGTCGAGAAAGTGTTGACTCAAGCGACGGTTTTTTTTACGATGGAAGATCCCCAGGAGAAGGCGAATTCGATAGGCGCTTTTTTCGAGACCGTGTATACGGTGAACAGTCCACATCATGCTAATGACGATTTTGAAGAAAGAGTCGCTCTGAATCACTTTAATCTGCGCACGGAACTCCAAGCTTGGCGATCTGAGAATCACAGCTTTACCGTATTCAATGAAGAAAACCACTCAAATGGCATAGTCGATGCTCTTCGTGCAAAAAGATGCACTCATGGACATCTTTGTATCTAACTTACTTACTTAAGTGGCGCTACAGTCCGGAATGAACCTGGGCCTCAACCAACATGCCTCTCCAATTAGCCCGGTCCTTAGCTAACTGCCTCCAGTTGCGCACTCTAGTTGGTTGAGGTCGGTTTCCACTTGTGCGCGCCACTTAAGGCGAGGTCTTCCTCTACTGCGTCCGACGTCTGGCTGGGAATCGAAGACTCTGCGAGCCGGAGTATTGGTGTCCATTCGTTCTACATGTCCTAGCCATATTAAACGTCCAATGCGGAGTTTTTTTGACCAGGGGCATGTCGCTGTACAGCTCGTATAGTTCTTGGTTGAATCTTCGTCTCCATAGCCCGTCAACGCAAACGGGACCGAAGATTTTTCGAAGAATTTTCCTCTCGAATCTACCAAGGATTTCTTCATCCGCTTCTTCATGTCGTACAGACAGCGGCTTTGAAATCGATAAATAGGTGGTGGGTATCGATTTGGACTCCTTGGGTTTTTTCCAGGATCTGCCGAAGTGTGAAAATTTGATCGATTGTGGACTTTCCTGGCCTAAAACCACACTGATAAGGGCCGATCAGGTTGTTGGTAAACGGTTTCAAGCGTTCACATATTACAGCAGATAGGATCTTGTAAGCGATGTTGAGTAGACGTATGCCTCTGTAGTTGGCGCAGCTCAGAGGGTCTCCTTTTTTGTGGATCGGGCAAACGATGCTGATGTTCCATTCTTCAGGCATGCTTTCAACCGACCAGATTTAGCTTATGAGTTGGTGGATGTTGCTTACCAAGTCATCTCCGCCAGCTTTATAAAGCTCAGCGGGAAAACCGTCATTTCCGGCGGCCTTATTAAGCTTGAGTTTAGATATAGATTTCCTCACTTCACTTAGGTCGGGTGGTTGGCAGTTTTCGCTGTCGTTGCCAATATTGAATGGATCGTTCTGCCTGACAGCGGAATGTTGTTCGTCATCGCCGTTTAACTGTCTGCAGAAGTGGTTTTTCCATATCCTCAGCATCGACTGTGCCTCAACTACGATATTTCCTTGTCCATATCGACAGGATTCTGTTCGAACCTTTTAGCCTTGGCTTTGACGTTTTACACTTTGGTAAAACTTGCGAACATCGTTCCTGGAGTGGCATCTCTCTATATCCTCGATTGCGCGCTTTTCTTGCTCTTTTTTCTTCTTTCTGAAAAGCCGATGTTCTTCCGTTCTTCTTTGCCTATAGAGCTCAATGGCAGCTCTCGTCTTCACCTGCAGCTTAGCCTTGTAGGCCTCGTTCTTGGCTGCGAGCATCTGTCGGCATTCATCATCAAACCAGGGGTTTCTTGCTGGTGGCCGCGAGAAACCTAGCACATCAGTTGCGGCTGATCTAATGGCTTGTTGGCATCGTTGCCATTGTTCTTCGATATTAGATGCTGGTGGTGTGTTGTGAGAAGAGAGGTTAAGGGATACGCGGTCTCTGGTCTTGTCGGTCTCTGGCGATTGCAGTCTTTCGACATTAAATTTTTTTTTCACAGTATTTCTGTTTTTTTGTGGCGTGGTGGGTATCCGCATCCTTACTTTGGCTGCAACAAGGTATTGGTCCGAGTCGATGTTGGCCCCTCGGAATGGCGGTTAGTGCGAAGGGGAATTTTCGTGTGGCGAGTGGGACCACTCGCATATGTCACTGGACATATCGTCCAGGGCCATATCATCAATTTCTGGTCACAAGAAGTGCGTTATCATCTCGCAATAGCGAACACCATTCACGGTAAATGCTTGGCCGACTTCATTTTCGAAGAAGTACGTCACGATGCCAGCCTATAAACCACACCAAACAGTCACTCTTTGTGGATGCATCGGCTTTTCAACAATCACTCGTGGATTCTTATTTTCCCAAATGCGGCAATTCTGCTTGTTAACGAATCCTGTCAATTCAAATCATTATTCAAAATTCGCAGCAGCGATGTTCAATTGTTGGGCACAACGACGAGTCGTACAATAGCAATGTTTTCCGCAGAACGGCAGAACGGTGCACAGGTGTTTTCACATTTCCTACAGACCCGGTTTGCTGCAATTTGCGCACGATTCTACCGATTGTGGACACATTTGGTCGATTATGCCGACCAACAAAATCACGAAGTGCACAATATACATTATGATTTGAACTCCCATTTTCGTAAAAGGCTTCAACAATTATTGTGTACCTCTCCACGGTTGAATTTGTCAAACACTGAAACAAAGAAATGTCAAATCAAGATGGCCAAAAAACTTGACGTTCAGGTGTGACTCAAAATTAACATCGTGCATTATGGTTGGACCACCCATTATAAAAATAATTGGAGTCGTTGATATTTGCCGACAAGCTTTGAAATGTTTTTCTTGGAACGCATTATTTATGAGATAAGTCGGAATTAATCAGATATTGGTGATCACCTAGGATGAGTTTCTGTGTCTGACACATCTTCCGCTGTGTCTGATATCATTTTTTGTCACTAAATCCATCAAAATATTTACTAAGCAATTTTTTAAACTCTGTTTAAAAACAATACCCATAACCTCATATTTTCAAATAAGGTATGTAGGTGATATTGACAAGAAACCACCTGCACTTATTTTCACTTAAAGAAGATGTATTTCATCATAGCCCAAGTCATAGTTAGTCCAGGTCTATTTGTATACAACCTTTACTCCATATGCCTTTCAAACACTCACTCAGACAATATTCCCACGTCTATTCTTAAAAATAAAAATAAATATTAACAAATGCTCCAAGTCACCCACAAAACAATACATTCTAGTCAAACAACTCAAACATTCATCTTACCTTTCCTACCATCCATGGAGATTATCCTGTAAAAACATATGGTCATAAGACTTCCTTATCATCCCCAACAGCAACTCTTTCTACTCAGCAATAGAAATTAAAAAAAAAACTCTCTTCTACGTCAAAATGTGGAATTACAAAACACCAACGAAAAAAATGTCATTATTTCATATATTTACGCATAGTAAGTGAAAATTTACCAACCCCCGTCACTTAGACGTTCCATCAGGATTTGCACTCATCCGGACCAATCAAATGGCTGCGTTCTATCCTAGTTGCAAAGCTTTCATCGGATATAAAAGCGAGTCCTTGCCACCGAAAGAGCACACAAAACGTTCACATCTCATCCAGTGCATTTGTATCTGCTTAACCGCCAAACCAAGTGTACAGTGAAAGTTATCCATACAAAATAAATAAATTCATTTCGCTTTTAACATTTTCAAATAAATTCAAACAAATCCTTAACAAGGTGAGTAAAGTTTGTGTTTGGGATGAAATTGTCGTTAATCGGGTTTTTGGCTGTCCCTTAAGGGCAGATTTTAGAAAAAGTGATTCCAACAGGTGGTTGCAATTGATGATTGTTTGGGATTTCGGTATAGGTGTGTGAGGAATGGACAAATTGTATTCAATCAGTCGATTGTCTATCTTGATCACATAAAGTGTTCCAATTTAAATATTAAAAACGCGTTTAAATTTAATTTGCAAAATGAGTTTTAAAATCAATTTTTAATTTAAGTGATATTAATTTTTGGTTGGTTTGCCATTTTGGGAACGATGATGAATAAGTTTTACAATAATTCAAATCTGCTTGGTAGCACTGTACGTGTACGATCCAATGCGGTATAGCTTCAAACGTTTTGGATTTGTATCTTCAGTTTGGTAGTACTTGGCTTCAAACATTTTGAAATATTAAACATACAATTTTAAAATTAAATGAAAAAGTTTTTACTTAGCTTGGCAGTACTGATCACATGTAGTATAGTAATAATTGAATATTCATTCACTGCACTTTTTATTTCATGTTTGAATATGAAGCATCGAAATTGTAAAATCAGCTGTCGCATTAATTCTAACTGGCAAGTAAAATGTCAAAAAAAAAATTCGTTTTGTTTGTCCGAATGCGATTTAATTCCAAGTGCTTCTTAGTAATACAGCATTTCCGCAGTGTGTCTAAATTTTCAAGCGTAAAAAACTGTTTTTTAATAAATTCCAAATTATTAATCAAATTCCTAAATGGTTACATCTTCACCTAAATGTATTTTCACTAAGTTTGGCAGCACTAATGATTTAAGATTTAATAACAGGTGGTTTAAATCATCTTAGGGTTACATACACGAGTGCATTTATTCAATTATCTAGTAGAAAGCTGCTCGAAATCGATCACAAAATGCCTGAATCAAATGATTAGTTGTATAAATGCGTTAATGCAGTCCTAAAATATTATTAATTATCAACATGTTTAATTAAATCCAATTGGTTTGAATTTTTTTTGAAGTTTGTTACATAATTTTCTATAATTGGTTAATATTTACTATCTCTGCTTCATTTCCTTCAAATCAAGCACCAAATTCACGAAATAAATAGTCGCATTGAATCTATTTGACAGGTAAAATGTCAAAATATATTCTAACTAAAACCTACTTTCCAATAATAAGGGTATTCATGTTCAGTTTTAAGGTCGTTTATGAAACGTCGAAACGTAGTGTGGTAACCAGTGTTGCCGGAGAGAAATATTATAAGGGAGTACTGCAGCCAAACAAGGGGAGTATTTTGAAAAAAATAGGAGTACAGACGATTTTTAGTCTTTAAAAATAAGTATGTGCACAACATCTTTGTATACTCTATCCCATAGGGGTATATTAGTCTTGTTTTTAAGTTAAGTTTTTAACATTATATACCTTAAAGTATATCAGCTAGCCATTCTTAGTCGATCTAGCAATGTCTCTCTGTGAATTGCCGGAATTTTATTTAAAAAATGAGATTTTCGCAAAAAAAAACATTTCGTTGCCATATATCATTTTGATTCAATTTTTGGGGGTGTTTTCCTACAAAAACCATTTGTATAGCCTACCCAGCGTTGCCAGACGTCCCGATTTGGTGGGACGTCCCGATTTTTAGCCCGAAATTAAATTTCCGCTTTCAAGACATGTTCATTCCTATCTTTCAAATATCATAGCCATCATGGCAACTATGAATGTTAATTGCGGTAGGACGAAGAGTGAAGCAATAGTTTCTGAAGTATTGACAAAATAATTTTGAAGGATGCAATACAAAATTTTAAAGAATATTCATTCTATTTGATTTCTATGGATGCCAGCAATATGTCTGCGATATTTTAGTTTCGAGAAAGCCATACAAAACAAATTATTGGATTTTATAGAGAGTAATGATGAAACCGCTTACCAAATAACACAGGTACTTAGTGAAACATTGGATTAACATAGCTTAAAATTATCGCAAGTAAGCTGAAGCTGACAATGCAAATGTAAAGTTAGGTTCAACTAAAAATATAAGTATTAGAAAAACACACTGACTACTTGTGCTCTTTATGTCCCGCTTTGGACGTAAGAATCCCGCTTTTATCAAAAGGTTTCAAAATCCCGCTTTGCCCGAAAAAAAAACTGGCAGCGCTGACCCTACCCCATATCATATGCCATAGAAAAACATTTTTTTTGTAAAGAAAATAACTATATAAATTGTCTGTTCAACCATCCCTAAAATAAATGACCCTAAAGAGTGTAAATATGTCTAAAACTGAATGGAGAAGAAATATAGAAAATGTCACATCTGATTAAGAAAGTTTATCATATTTCTTGGTTTGACAAAAAAAGGCCTTTATCTATAGGATCGTTTTTACAAATAGTTTACGAAAACGGCCCCAAATATAGTGGGTTAAAATAATGTATAGACGAAATGTTCATAGAATTACTTACGAACCTTTTTTAAATTGTACCTAAAACGTTTGTTTACTAAAAACGACCGAAAAAGGGGGCCTGGCTAAAAGATTTATATGTATCAATATGTTTTACAAAAACTTTTTGAAAGTTCTTTACCGTATCACTTTTTGATGACAGTTTTGAATTTTAAGTGAATTAAATTATTTTGGTTGACATTCACCTAGCTGCAAGTGTATGATATTTTAGATCTTTAAAAAATAGGAGTACGAATGTGAAAGGAGGAGTACGGGAGTACGGAGATGTTGAACGTAGTACAATACTCCTATGGAAGTACTTTCGGCAACGCTGGTTTTAACCCATTGAATTCAATGGGCCTGCGCACACGAGTATGCTTCAACCGGTTGAACGTCATGTTTGTTGGTGGGACGGGTGAGGAGGGAGCACAGTTTGAGAGGCATTGGAGAGCAATTTTTCACCCAAAATTAAGTGGTTGAAGAGGTTGAATCTACCAACACATGCATGCGTTTCTTACAGTTGTGGTATTCAAAAAAAATACGGCGGCTAGTTCGGTGTTAATCGAATTACACATACATATAAAGTTTGGTATATAACACAAAATTCAACCGGTTGAACATATTTCCGTGTGTTTGGAAAGTAACCATAATGACTACGGTTGAAGCATACTCGTGTGCTCAGGCCCAATCTCATTTTAGTAATTTTTTATTGATAGCATTTTGTTCCTATTGTTCTCTTCCCGTTCTCAATAACTTTTTTTTAATTTTGGCACATACGTTTGATTTGTGTAAGTGACTGATTAAATGTCAAATGTAGTTTACGCACCCAATTCCTGTGAGAAAATTCCGATATTGTTGGAAAATATTTCCCATACAAATTTTGACAGTTCATTTATCACGTCGTAATTTTATCATGTTTACAAAGTTTAAGAAGACTTTCCGACGTTGCATGAATACCCCTAATGACCACTCATCTAATCTCAGTCTTTTCATTTTATCAAGAATGTTATTCTTTCCACTTATGCATGTTGATACCATTATGCATGTTGATACCATTTATACACATTCACATGACATGTGGTCTAATTTTTAATGTACAAGGGGTAGTATTTTATAATATTGTCATTGTATGTAACAAGTGTCATCTGTCATGTAATTTCATTGGGTAATAAAACCTACGCAACCATTCATTTGATTTTTTGACTTTATTGTCAAGGATTTCAAGATCTACAGATGATATTGTAGTCAACTGAGCCAACATCAAAAGGTTTCCAATTGAAGCTTAGTAGGAGCTCGCGCTAAATTTTATCTTTGCTACTCTCCACTTGTTTTCTCCAATCTAAAGATAAATGCTCGCTAAATTCGTACACAGCATATAGATGAGTCAGGGAAATGTCATACATTCGCAGATGTCAGTAATATTATTATTTTCTTTGTTAATAAAGATGTCGTCTTCCTCGAGAAATTCTTCCATCAAATATTATTCTTCATTTTCTTCCATTTTGTTTTTATTTTTTATTAAAATTTCGCCGATTTAAATGCCTCGCACATTAATTTCGCGTGATAAATAAGTGGAGACCTGTCTTCCGCCGAGTATAACACTTTTCGTAGAACACATAATAGGTCTGTTCCCGTACAAAATTATATTAACTGATTCTTACTGATTTTTACTTATTGCCGTTCCCGTACGCAAAAATAAGTAAAAGAGACAGCTCACGAGAGAGCAACAAACTACCCCTCCATAAAAATCTGTAAAAAATTTACTGCAGAAATTTCTGTTGGTAAAAATCAGTAAACTGTCAGTTGGTATCTAAAAGTGACAACTCGCTTGTTTTGACAGGTGATTTATGTCATTTGTTCTTTAAAAGGCATACAAAGTATATAATTTTATTGTTTTTTACTTAAACGCGTTCCCGTACTTTTTTGTAATTTTGTCTCTTTCTGAGATAATTTACCCCCACTCCAAGAAATTTGAGAATTTACTAACTTTTACTGAAAAACTACGGGAACAGACCTATTGTATGTAACAAGTGTCATCTGTCATGTAATTTCATTGGGTAATAAAACCTACGCAACCATTCATTTGATTTCTTGACTTTATTGTCAAGGATTTCAAGATCTGCAGATGATATTGTAGTCAACTGAGCCAACATCAAAAGGTTTCCAATTGAACGTTAAAATTCTACAGAATTGTTTAAATACGACCTAATTTATTTTAATGCCATAAACTGATAAAAATTCTAATTATGCGGATCGCGTTGTAGTCAATTGAGTCAATTTAATTTAATTGGCAAAATAAAAAAAATTAAGATTTTCCAAATAACAAATGTTCATGTCTTCCGATAATTTTCCTATAAACAAGTTTATCCTTTAATTTCTCTTTCATTTTCAATCCACTTACTGCGATGAAGCGTAGCGCTTAGTATGTTGAACTACTGTCTGCCAGATTACTTGATTCAAATCATCCATCCTTATTCACAACCCCAACTCTTGTCCAAATCTGACAAATATCTAAGAGTATGAAACACTCAGAAGAATATTTTAATCTTACTTATATGTAAATGAGGACTAACATCTGATTTAAATCTGTCATGACAACTGTCAAAATGAAAAAAACAATCGACAGAAATAAAAATTGAAAACAAACTACCTTGCCATACATTGGTAGGCAAACAATAACAGAACACAGACAAATTTTAAAAAAAATTTCGTATATACGACCTAATTCACTTTAAACTTTAAATTCTTAATATGCAGATGGCGTTGTGGTCAATCGAGTCAGCATCGGAAAGTCTTTAATTTAATTTTCAAATTAAATGACTGACTGTCAGACTACTTGATTCAAATCCTACATATTTAATCAAAACCTCAACTCTTATGTCTGACAAACATGACTATGAACGTTAAAATTAATTTTATTGCCTAAACTGATGAAAATTCTAAATATACAGATAGCGTTGTTGTCAATTGAGTCAGCATCAGAAAGTTTTTAATTTAATTGTCAAAATATTTCAAAAGTAAGATTTTCCAAATAAAACATGAGTATGAAACACTCAGGAGAATATTTTAATTTTACTTCCAAATGCAGGCTTGCATTTGATTTAAATCTGTCGTATGACAACTGTCAAAATGAAAAACCAAACATATGATATCGACTGAAATTAAAATTGAAAACACACTACCTTGCCATAAATTGGCAGGCAAACAATGACAGAACCTTATGAGCGAATTCTAAAAGCAAGATTTGCAAAACAAAGGCAAAATCTTAGAAAAACTTGAAATCGGAAAGTGCTGCTGCATTTCTAAACAAACTTTTTGTACAGTTTGCTTGTCAGGTCTTTTCTTTTGGAACTGTTTGCTTATAATATTTTGCGCAAGATAGGTTTTGGACAATTATGGCGTTTTCCATTGGCAAATCTTGATTTTGATCTGAAATTTGATCTTTTTGAGTGTCAATGGAACACGATTCAGATTTATTTTTTTTTGTCATTGTATTGGTGTCATTTCGTGTCTGTGGAGTTAGCGTCGGTGTAGCTGCCAACATTAAAAACATAACAAACATTTGAAAATACAGAAATTATCTTCATTTAATTCATTCAATCAATTTATAGTTCACGTATAACTTTATTCTCTGTGTCTATATCCATTACATCACAACCGAAGTAAAAAATCAAACTGAAAATCACTCTTGTCAAACTGACAGCTATCATTTGTATTGGTATTGGTAAATCTGCCGAAAAATTCAGATTTGCAAAATTGATCTCTGATCAAAAAAAAAAATCAATTTTTTCGCCCAATGGAACACAACAACTATCAAAATCGGTCTTCAGATCAAAAAAAAAATTGATTTTTTTCCCTATGGAAAACGCCATTAGATTGAAATAATTGCTTCACGAATATATCCAGCATACAAAACCAGCATACAAATAAACAATTTCTTTAAAGAGTTTTGAACTACTTTTTTTCGACAAGTGTCACCCTAATTCATTATATTGTCCAAAGCCATCTACGCCTTCCCCTTAAAAAAAAAAAAAAACGATTTCGCAACAGGTTGCGTAATTTTTAATGATTCTCCTGTAAGCAATAATTAATCCAAACGGATTTTCCCAATTACCAGCGCAAAAAACTTGTGCAATCAAATATTTTGCCTTTGAACTTAAATATGTGTTCATCCTATCAGAGTGTACTTTTAAATGTATGCAATACTTAACACCCACACACTCCTCAACTATACCTGTTGCATTTCCCCGAATCGCAATGCCTAATTGAATATAAGTACAGTAAAATGACAAATCCTCACAGTAATTAGAACATCACGAGTATTTGCGGTCATTTGAGCTATTCATGTGCATCCAATAGATAACATATCCTGTGAATGTCCACCCTAGCACTGTCGTATGGACTCGTTTACCAGAACATTTGCAGCCGATTTGCATGGAATGTTTGTTCTTTTGATCTCCGAACACCTGCATTATTAGCAATCCGTCCATCTACATATCCTTTTGCATCGGAACAGAAAATTAATATTGATGTCCTGGGTAAATTTACACTCGTCGTTCTTTTGCCATCATCTATCATTAGGGTTGGCAGTGTCGTTACCACCTCCCACATGCTGTTGATGTAAAAAGGAGACTTCCATCTTCATCAAGCTTTTTGCAGTGTGGACCAGAGATCTAGGGAACACGTGAGAAGAAATCAACTGGATTGCATTCAAGGTACAAGGAACAGCGCTTATCCTTGATAGAATAGAAAAATATTCTCGGACGTAGCAGTGTTGGTAAATGGATAAAAATTGTCATAGCAGTGGATAGGATGAGGGTAGGCTCTTCTAATACCATCTCCATGACGGCATACATGTGGAATGTTTACTCTTTGTATTATCCTTCAGATTGCTGCTTATGCAATTTGCTGGATACATGTACATTAAATCCTTTATGCCCGTTGGGGAGGTGTGTTTTAATCAAATTTTTGTTCCCCACCTTTGTTCTTGCGGAAGTAGGTGCTTATGAAGGTATAAGCTCGTTGACTTTTCATCGATATCGTTAGATACGAGAACAAGGACTTCAGTGACACGAATTGACACTGATGAATGTGGATGCTTATAGTGTGGATTGCATCTATGCACCTGATTTGGCATCATAATTGCTTTGGTAAAGGGGATCAGATTTGCAAAGGCGCGTATGCATAACGATGTTGTTATACTATATCCTTTTAGCGGTTGACTAGATAAAGTTGGAATTCTTTAGAATTCTATCCTCAGGCGTATTGATGTGAGATTTCTCAACGGACAGAAGGGTTTTATAAATAATTGTGTCGAAAGGGTTGGCTGCAGTGTGCAATACTTCGGGGAAAACACGTTGCAATCGGTTTGCCTTTGTTTATGTTGTGAAGGAACGTGGGTTCTTACTAAAATAACCATAGAGTGTCTTGATTAATTGTAAAGTTTAACTTAACAATCCACAAACAAGTCAATTTAAAATGATAAATTTCTTCCCTCACCTTGATAGATGTCATCAAACATTGTTGCAACCCTCATCATCGCCACCGTCCTCTTGGCCATCTTTGGAATGGGACAAACATCAACTGTTGCGGTTGCTCCACTCTGTGAACCTGGCATTCTCGAGGAGATGCCGCCACACATCAAGAAAGTGTGCATTGCTCTGGAGAATTCCGATCAATTGTCAAGCGCTTTGAGGGCATACATCAAGAACGAAGCTGCTGGTAAGTGTTACATCCCGATACATTTGACAACTTTATGCGATTTAATATTTTCAAAGCTTTGATGTCCAAAACAGACGAACTCATCCCAATGAACTACGGCAAGCGAACTGATGTTGACCATGTGTTTTTGCGTTTCGGCAAGAGGCGTTAAGCATTTAAGATGCTTTAATCAGACCTACCACCTCCACCACCACCACCACCATTTGCGAACAAGAAACGTGTATTTCCTCTTAACTTCAAAATGAAAAAAAAAATGTTTTCAAACAATTTGAATGAATGCAACAGCACACATGCAAATTGGAATTGATCTCTTTCTTTTTTTTCTGATTGTGTTTCTGTCATATAAGCAGTTATATTGTATCCTAATTTCGTTGGACTTCAAAAATAAAATAAATATTTGTAATGTGACACTTTGTAATATATTAAATGAGATAATTAATAATAAATGAAAATCCTCTAAGTTGGTTGCAGTAAAAGGTTGGTGGTTTTCCTGATTTTTTAAAAGTTTCAGCAGGGAATGTTTGTGGCAACAATTTAATATCTCAATCTGGGTGATTGCTTGACTATGGAGTAGCTTCAGGCTTGGAAGATTCGAAACCAATTAGTCTTCACCAACATTTCTACTTGCCACTGCCTTTCTGGCTATTGTGGGGTAAATCTACAGTTACAGTTACGTCACTATTACCTGAAAACCATGATACAACAATTATTTTATTTTTATCTCGAGGCATCAACGTCATCGACGCTCATGGCACATTCCATACACAAAGCCAAATCTGTAGTATGGGTTCCACGCATGATACAACTCATGCGTGGAACCCATTCTTACCAGAGCGATACCTTACTGATTATCAGTTCATTATGGTGTTGAAGAACTTGACTGTTGACAAAGAAGCGTTATTTATAGTCTGAGGAAGTATTTCATAAAACGATTCTCGTTGAGTTGTTTCAATATTGTTTTTTTTTTCACGACTGCGTTTTTTTTTCAAATTACTTTACTATTCTTAAACATACAAGGTGGCGCAAAAATAACCTTCCGATGTTTTTTGGCTGTAATTTAAAAAAACAATGAAAAACTTTGATTCTTCTTGTGGATTATTTTTATTTGGTCTTTTAGTTTTTTTTACATCAAGTCGAGAACATGATGTCATGTAAATGGCCGCCGCCACAGTTAATTGTCATTTGAGCCCTTTTTATGGCATTTTCCATCACTTTGGCCAAAACTTCCGGCGATAGGTCCTCACATTCTTGACGGATATTGTCTTTAAGAGCTGCAAGAGTCTGATGCTTTTTGACATAAACCCGCGACTTCAAAAAGCCCCACAAAAAGAAGTCTGGAGCGGTCAAATCAGGCGATCTTGCTGGCCAGTGCAAATCGCCATAACGGGAGATTAGGCGCCCGGGAAATGCACGTTCAGTGTGTGCCATTGCACCGTCCTGTTGGAACCACATGTTTTCCAATCCCAATTCACCAAGTTGCGGCAGAAAGAACTCGTTGATCATTGCTCTGTAGCGCTCACCATTCACAGTAACCGTTTGGCCCGCGACGTCTTCGAAGAAAAAAGGTCCGATGACTCCTCCAGCGAAAACAGCACACCATACAGTGACTTTGAGCGGGTGTAATGGCTCTTCGTGGGTTACACGCGGATTTTCAGTGCCCCAGAAGCGTAAATTTTGCTTATTTACATACCCGCTAAGATGGAAACGGGCCTCACCACTCATGATTATTTTTGATGAAAAATCATCTTCCTCTTGGTGGTGATTAAAGATGGCTTGAGCGTTTGTTAGACGCGATTGGCGGTCAGCAGCTAACAGCTGATGCACCGTCTGGACTTTGTACGGAAACATCTTCAAATCCTGTACCAAAATTCGCTGTAAAGACCGTCGACTGATACCCATTTGCGTGACACGTCGTCTGGTCGGTGTCGACGGCGGTTCCATGACATCTTCGGCTACAGCAGCAATATTCTCTGCAGAACGGCTACTCCGGGTTCTGCCACGCCTGGCAGCATCTCGTGTTGTGCCAGTCTCTTCGAGGCGAGCGGCTAAACGTCGCAGTGTTTCACCAGTAGGCGTTGGACGGCTAGGAAATCTGCGACGAAATTCACGTTGTGCCAAAGTCACCGACCGATTATTGCTCAAATAAATAGTCACCAATATTCCACGTTCTGGAGCAGTGTAGCGTAACATTGTTTATTAACGTGTATTTCGCATGTGTTAACTTCACAAATGTCAAAACAGAACTGACATTAGGGGCCAATCGCAAAATTTTTAGCATTTTCTGATAGGAGGATTACTTTTGCACCACCTTGTACATTACAATTGTTTGTATTACCTTCAAAGCTCCAGCTTATCTTTTAGTGCGATTGCATTGTGACATCAAATATTGTTGGAAGTTTAGAAGATTAGCACGGTACTTACCTCTATATCCATAAGGAAAAATGGTGGTCTTACAGATCAACGAACGGCCAATCAAATTGATCACTTTGCGATTGACAGGAGGAACGCGATAGACATATGCTTAAACGTCAATGCCAGGGATACAAGGAGCGACCTGAATCCTTGTTCATCTACAAGGAAAGATCGTAGTGGAAATAAGTCGACGCTGAGGATATGGAAGAATCACTTCTGCAGCGATGACCACCAATCTCGAGGTGTCAGGCAGAACGAACCATTCAATATAAGCGACGACAGCGAAAACTACCAACCACCCGAAGTTAGGATAGCAATATCTAAACCTAACCTTCACAAGACTTCCGGAAATGTCGGCCTCCCTGCTAAGCTTTATAAAGTCGGAGGAGATGATTTGATAAGTGGCATTCATCAACTTATAAACAAACATTGGTCAAGGGGCCTGACTTAATCTTGAAATTCCTAAATAACCTGTTGTCCGAATATTTCGACGCAACTTGTCTAGGATGGCAGACCGGGTATGTCATTCCGCTGACAGTCTGATTTATATCATTGAGCTTCAAGTCATTTGGCCTCTTATTTTCTGCACATGGACTTTGATTTGGCTGTAGACAACACAACAATCTATAGAGTTCTTATATTACTAGCAGGCCTAAATACATTGAAGGGACACAAGAGACAAATGTTAGTGACTTGATGTTTTATGATTGCATCTATTTACAATTCTAATTTCCTTACTTAAGAATTCTTCTGCAAATTAAAATTTTATTGCCAACGTTGTTAGTGACAACTTCTTGAACCACTTTTTCCTAGGTAGGTAGGTAGAAGTGGCGGTTCGGCCTGAACCCAAGTAGCACTTATGTGCCATTTTGTTACCAAGACTGATTTGACCTTTGTTATGGATGTGATACAGGCGGTCTTTAGATCCAGCCTCTGAGGTTTAGAAAACGGATAAGATTTTTTTACCGGAGATGTCGCTAAGGTTGTCGAAAAATGGTTGGTCTAACGCACGCAGTCTGGCTCTGGCAAGTGCCGGACATTTTCAGATGAAATGGGAGAGGGTTTCTCTCTCATTTGTGTTCTCGCAACTGTGGCATTGAGGGTTGTATGGGATCCCTAGTTTGGCCGCATGGTCTTCAATTGGCCAGTGACCCGTGACTACCGCCGTAAATCTTGCGATATCAGGGCGGGTTGTGTTTAGTAGATCGTTTATTCTGTTTTTGTCGTAGCATCATATCGAGGATGCCATATCATCATCGACATGATGCAAGTCACGGGCCACTGGCCAATTGAAGACCATGCGGCCAAACTAGGGATCCCATACAACCCTCAATGCCACAGTTGCGAGAACACAATTTGTTAACCTTCTCCATTTGGAGGCGGCCTTTTCAGGAAGTATGAGTGTATTTGTCCCTTAACCGCACCTAGCGGGAGTAGGAGCGGTATTAGGACCCTTGCCGCACGTGAACCGTGAAGAGCTGAGCCTTGCCTGGTCAGCTCGTCTGCATGCTCGTTTCCTTCAATGTCACTGTGCCCTAGAACCCAGAGAAGTGTGGCCCTAAAGCGTTCGCAAAGGTGGGCTATTTCGTTCCTGCATTTCTTGTATTTAATTAAAATTTGCGCATCGATCGCTGATCGATAATAGCAATACAAAGGCCCTTGTTATTTTTTGTAAAGATACGACAACTATCCGTCTTACAATCCTTCGTTGTCGATCGTGATTTCCTGATGGACTGTTTGGCCCGTATTGTGAGTGAGGATTATCGATCGATACAAATTGTTATACAACAGGTTCGTAAGTACCCAGGGTCGTGTTTACTTTTTGTATGATAAATAAATATTTATAAACAAGTCAAACACACTTCGTATTTCACACGCTTAGATGAAAGGATATTTGTTTACAGAATCTCAAGCCTGTGGCCATTTGTACAATATTGGAAACACATGTATTTTATGAGAACGACTTTAAAAAAGGCCTTTTATGTACTTATTAACGTAGTTGATCATCAACACTAAACAAAAATTGTAATTGAAAATTATAACAAAATGTTACGAATACGCCACCGATATAAAAAGCGGATATATAAGCAAATAAGCTCGGATGAGGTCTCAAATTCGAATAGGTCTGCGCATAGGTTAGCACCCGAACCCGATAAAAAAATAATAAATCGTGATGAAGGGATATAATGATACTTAGATGTGGTGCTTCGTTGTCCGAAAAAGGTATTTTCTCCAGTCCGATTGTTTGGAAAAGCGGATGATCTGAATTATAGGTGTGATTGCTAGGTTCTGCAGAAAGTTTTGACAGTCAAGGAATCTTTTTCAGTTGTTGCTTATCGCAGGGCAATGACACAGCAGATGTATAATATCTGTATCTAATATCTAACAGTTTGTGACCTGGGGTGCAATCTCGTAAGGTGATAGTTGACTGTCACATTTTTTATTGTCATTTTTGACTATACACAATTTCCTGCTTTATGTAAACTGATCAACAAAAATGTTTGGTTTGTTGGCATCACTTAAAATTCTATCAAAATTAAATGTCATTTTGGGTGTCCGCGTTTTGTTTCTACTCGATCTTTTAGAATTGTTTAGAATTGTTTATTATTGATGTAAAAAGTACATTATTGAATATACGATACGTTAGTGATTCTTAAGCATTTGTTAAATGAAGTAAATGTATGGAAAGGACACCTTAATAGCTGTCATTTGAATTCAACTCAAAAATTGACTGTCAATTTTAATAATCAACTTAAGTGAAGAAAAATTAATTATTTTAGATTTTATCAACCATCACTTTAAGTGATTTATCACTCTTACATCTGTTGAAATTGATGCCTTGTTTAGGGCTATAAGCTTGTTTGATTTGCTTGCGTTTATTTCTAACCAATAGATCCTTACTTACTCTCACATAAAACCAAGAGCTTGCGAATTGTCAAAAAGCACCCAAGGCAATTGTCAATATGTCAGTTCAACACATCTCGAACTCGAGGCCGAATCTGCTCCCTGTTGCAGACCATTTTAATGAAAAACTCGGTGGTAGAAGTTACATTGCGTTTTTGACAACAAACTTTCTACCAGTCAACATGTCTTAAAAATTGATAGAGGCCCTCTAACCATACGGTGTCGAAAGCCTTCTCCAAATCAACCGGACATGCACCCGTGCACTGTTTTTTGGCTTTGTTCCATTGTATGACGCATATCAGTGACGAGTTTTGAGGCTGCCTGAATACAGTCATGTCCTGCCTTGAAACCAAACTGGTTCTCTGGTATAATATTACTGTCCTCATACCACTTGAACAGAGCCCGATTGATAATCTTTTCAAATGCCTTGCTGATACTCGGAAGGAGACTTATCGACCGGAAATTCGCCGGATTGGAGTTGTCCTTTCCCCTTTTCGGGAGAGGATGAATCAATGCCTTCTTCCAATGCACTGGATAATATGCGTTATTCAGTACGTTGTTGAACAGCTTGGCGTAAATGTTCACAGCTTCAGGGTTTAAGTGTCGCAGTACAATGTTGGATATACCATCGACTCCCGCTAACTTCTTTTTCTTTATGGAATCGAAGATGATCTGGAGTTCCACCTTTGAGATTAACAGGGGACTAGACCCACTTAGCTCGGCGACTATGGCGTTTGCCAAGTTCGCCATTGAACTGCGTGAAACCTCGGTTCTCAGATCGCCATTGCGTTATGTCATTGCGGAGGTAGAAGTAATGGATCAGGGCATTGTTTTCCAGGACGCGGTTCGGGCGAATGCTTTCATTCACCAGATACACTTCTTGAAAGACAGCCCTCACTTTCTCCTGAGGATCTTCAATCGTCGTCGAATATGGCTTCCCCCGGATCGATTCCTGCTGTCAAAAGTATGTTTGTATTGTCAGTTGTTTTTTGGAGCTTAATACACGGAAGGGCGATATGACCTATCCTCCTAAAGATCTTATTAATTTGTGGAAACATACTCTGGTCGCTGGAATTTATGGCCCGAATTCTATTATTCCAAAACAAATTAATGGAAAATTTATAGTTCTCCTTGATCAATTAGTTGATGTTTTTGATCGACGCCTTCAGTGTACTAATCTTAGGGACGTTTGTACAAAAGTTTTAGTCTTGTCCGCTTTTTTGTCAATGGTCGCGTTTCTGTACGTAGACGTTATGTCACGTTCTTTGTATTTTGGTATCGTCCTGTTCATTGTTCTTTAAATAGTTTCGTCCATTTGTTGTAAGTATTCGTCGATTTTGATGTTCGATAGGCTTCTTCTGTTTGGTGGTAATATGTCCCTAAAACGTAGTTCTCTTGATAAGGCGTTGGTAAAGCGTGGCCAGAGCATCTAACCATAAATGTAAGAATGCACAGGCACATACTCCTCCAACGCCACAAGCTCGTTCGGAAGCAGTATTACGGCGGCGAGTCCGCAGTGGTTACTGTCGTACTCGATCGTCCGTAAACAGTTTCGCGGGTGTTGACCTACTCTGTCCGTAACTGTCAGTCTTGTGTCTCGCAGTAAAAGATCCAGAAAAGCACCGCTTCTCGGAAACGATGACCTATCTGTGGCGAGAATGTCGATCCTATATTCAACATTGTAGTGGACCATCCAATTGTATGTATGGTTACTTACTTACTTACTTAAGTGGCGCTACAGTCCGGGATGAACCTGGGCCTCAACCAACATGCCTCTCCAATTAGCCCGGTCCTTAGCTAACTGCCTCAAGTTGCGCACTCTAAGTTGGTTGAGTTCGTTTTCTACTTGTGCGCGCTATTTAAGGCGAGATCTTCCTCTACTGCGTCCGACGTCTGGCTGAAAATCGAAGACCCTGCGAGCCGGAGTATTGGTGTCCATTCTTTCTTCATGTCCTAGCCATCTTAAACGTCCAATGCGGAGTTTTTTTGACTAAGGGTATGTCGCTGTACAGCTCGTATAGTTCGTGGTTGAATCTTCGTCTCCATAGCGCGTCAACGCAAACGGGACCGAAGATTTTCCGAAGAATTTTTCTCTCGAATCGACCAAGGCTTTCTTCATCCGCTTTTGATACGGTCCGTGCTTCAGCACCGTAGAGCAGGACTGGGATGATCAGGGTCTTACATAGGATCTCCTTAGTAGTTCGAGTGCGGGCTTTACTACTAAATTGCCTTCTTAGCCCGAAGAAACAGCGATTGGCAAGAGTAATTCTTCGTTTGATTTCTGACGAGATGTTGTTGTCAGAGTTAATAGCGGAGCCGAGGTAGACAAAATCCCGTACTCAAAGCTATATCTGTCAATGGTGACATTCTGTCCAATTGGTCGATGTTGTGTGTCCTTTCGTGTTGACAGCATATACTTTGTCTTACCCTCATTTTCTGCTAAACCCATTTTTGCCGCTTTCTTCTCTATACTAGTAAACGTGGCTATGACATCACGTTGAGTCCCACCAATGATGTCACTATCGTCAGCGTATGGTAGTAGTTGCACCGATTTTTGGAAAATTTGGAAAATCCTCTCCAGAATCAAACTGAAGAAGTGTGAAAATTTGATCGATTGTGGACTTTCCTGGCCTAAAACAACAACCGATCAGGTTGTTGGTAAACGGTTTCAGGCGTTCACATATTACGGCAGATAGGATCTTGTAGGCGATGTTGAGTAGAATTATGCTCGAGCCTTGTATCCTTGGCTTTGACGTTTTACACTTTGGTAAAACTTGCGAACATCGTTCCTGGAGTGGCACCTCTCTATATCCTCGATCGCGCGCTTTTCTTGCTCTGTTTTCTTCTTTCTGAAAAGCCGATGTTCTTCCCTTCTTCTTTGCCTATAGAGCTCAATGGCAGCTCTCGTCTTCACCTGCAGCTTAGCCTTGTAGGCCTCGTTCTTGGCTGCGAGCATCTGTCGGCATTCCTCATCAAACCAGGGGTTTCTTCCTGGTAGCCGCGAGAAACCTAGCATATCAGTTGCGGCTGATCTAATGGCTTGTTGGCATCGTTGCCATTGTTCTTCGACATTAGATGCTGGTGGTGTGTTGTGATTCGAGAGGTTAAGGGATACGCGTTGCGTGAAGGTCTTGGCGGTCTCTGGCGATTGCAGTCTTTCGACATTAAATTTGTTCACAGTATTTCTGGTTTTTGTGGCGTGGTGGATATCCGCATCCTTACCTTGGCTACAACAAGGTAGTGGTCCGAGTCGATGTTAGCCCCTCGGAATGTTCGGACATCCAAAATACTGGATGCGTGCCTCTTGTCTAACGCAATGTGATCAATTCGGTTGACTGTTCGTTGATCTGGAGACCGCCATGTCCCCTTATGGATATCGTGGTGAGGAAACCGTGTGCTGTCTATAGTGTCATTTCGTTTGGTAGCGAAGTCAATTAGCCTAAGACGTGTTGTCGTGTAGGCTATATTTTCCAACAATACTGCTTAAGATGTCTTCTCTTCCTACCTTTGCGTTAAAATTTCCCAGCACGATTTTAACATCGTACTTTGGTAGTCGCTCATAAGTTTTGTTAAGGAGCTCGTGGAAGCAATCTTTAGCTTTGTCATCTTTTTCCTCGCCTGAGCGTGAGTCCACATAAGGCTTATGTTGCCAAATTTGGCCTTGATGCGGATTGGTACAATGCGTTCGCTAATGTCTTGAAAACATAAGACTTCTTGCCTAAGTCTGGCACCTATAACACATCCGCATCCAAATAGTCGCTGTTTCCGCTCACTATAACACGGTCCATAGTAGATGTCATAGTTTCTCATCCTCTTTTTGCCCGGCCCATCACATCGTATTACCTGAATGGCAGTGATTTCTGCTTTGTAGGAGTTTAGGGCTTGCGCTATTTGTTCGCCTGCACCTCTCCTGTTTAATGTTCTCACATTCCAGGTGCAGATACAAACGTCGTTGTCCTTTTTTCATTTAGCATGGTCGTCAACAATAATATCAGTTCTTTCCGAGGCAAACAAGTGTGTGTGAATATAAAAAGCAGAGATCAAGTAAGGAAGTGATAGGGAACTTTCGTACATCTTCTCCTTCATCACCCGATTTCTTACGTGTCGTTTTGACACATAAATTACCAAAGCCGCATACAAGTGTGTATCTGGTTGGGCCGTGGTATCGAATTTATCTGTCAAAATCCTGGAAAATTCCAGGATTAGCTTGTAGCAAACAGTATACAACGAAAATTTACTATGTGGGGTACTGATATTGATACCCCAGTGTGCACATCGTCATGCCAGCATCAAGCAACTGCACAGCCGATGCATACGAACGACAAAAATTCCCCTTCGCACTTACCGCCCGCGTCAGAAACGGCTACATTTTAAGCTGTGATGCGTACTCTATGTAGTTCTATATACTCTTTGCTTGTAGGCAAAACGTGAAGTCCTGGAAAGTTTCCTACCTCACCTTACTTCATCTCTGATGTCACATGCACAGTTTACGTTAACGAGTTATCCGTTCACAGATGCGGCGATTCGACCCCTAGTTCATAACCCGCGACTTCAAAAAGCCCCACAAAAAGAAGTCTGGAGCGGTCAAATCAGGCGATCTTGCTGGCCAGTGCAAATCGCCAAAACGGGGGATTAGGCGCCCGGGAAATGCATCTTTCAGCATTTCGGCTGTGGCACGTGCAGTGTGTGCCGTTGCACCATCCTGTTGGAACCACATGTTTTCCAATCCCAATTCATCAAGTTGCGGCAAAAAGAACTTGTTGATCATTGTTCTGTAGCGCTCACCATTCACAGTAACCGTTTGGCACGCGACGTCTTCGAAGAAAAAAGGTCCGATGGCTCCTCCAGCGAAAACAGCACAACATACAGTGACTTTGAGCGGGTGTAATGGCTCTTCGTGGGTTACACGCGGATTTTCAGTGCCCCAGAAGCGTAAATTTTGCTTATTTACGTACCTGCTAAGATGGAAATGGGCCTCATCACTCATGATTATTTTTGATGAAAAATCATCTTCCTCTTGGTGGTGATTAAGGTTGGCTTGAGCGTATGTTAGACGCGATTGGCGGTCAGCAGCTAACAGCTGATGCACCGTCTGGACTTTGTACGAAAACATCTTCAAATCCTGTACCAAAATTCGCTGTAAAGACCGTCGACTGATACCCATTTGCGGGGCACGTCGTCTGGTCGATGTCGACGGCGCTTCCATGACATCTTCGGCTACAGCAGCAATATTCTCTGCAGAACGGCTACTCCGGGGTCTGCCACGCCTGGCAGCATCTCGTGTTGTGCCAGTCTCTTCGAGGCGAGCGGCTAAACGTCGCAGTGTTTCACCAGTAGGCGTCAGGGATGAAAATTGGCTTTTCATCATTGTATTGAAAGTTAAAAAAAAAATGTATTGAAATTGTACTGGTTGATTTTGTTCATTGTTTGGTGTTTTGATAAGCTATTTATTTTATACAATTATAATATCGTCAGTTCAAAGGTAAAAGTAGGTATAAAATTGGTGTTTTTTTTTAGGAAAATAAATATGATTTTTCACGTTTTATAGCTGGAAATAATAACCGATGCATAATTTTAATTTTTACAGGAATTTCGAAATTATAACAATCATTAAGTGCAGGCATTCAATTTCTCTTAAAAGAAAAAAATCTCTATCTCACTGAGTTTTGTTTTTCAATGCATATAATGGCCGTAACGGTCACTACTTATGATCATTTTTTCCTTTTATTGCCACTCTTTTGTCAGCTTGATCATTTAACGGAAACAAACTTCATTATTTTTGCGAAATCGTGTAATATTTCTGTTTTGAGTTAACTCTCTTGATAGCTTGCAAGGATCAGTATTATGTTTTAATTTTGAAAATCGTTGCTTACAGCAGTCATCAAGATTTCGTTTTTTCTATTTCGTCATTTACAAAAAATAGAGTTAAAGTTTTTAAAGTCAAGGCGTTCCCTACAAAATTTCTTGTCTTAAAATTTAGTCGTTAAAATTTGAAAAGGACTTTTAAGGCCCAGTTTTCAGTCATCCTAGTTTCGGGATTAAAGTCAAAGAGAAAGCAGTTTTTCAGTCGATTTATATCCAGAGCTAACCCCGGGATTAAATGATCAGATGTTTTTGACAGACTATAAAATACCAGACAAACATTTTTTCCAATTCCATTTATGTGGACATTTAATTTAATTTTGTGAAACTATATGCAGATCTTAGCGACTTGAAATTGTATGAAATATTGAGTTAAACTGTTTTAAGAAAATAAAGACTTGCAAGTTTTCGACAAAAGCATTTTCATTTGTTTGGGGAAAAGGAAACCAAACAGCTGATAAAGTGATAACTGAGCAAAATCGATGAATCATGAATGCTACCAAATAAAATCACCACACACGGAGTCAAATTTAATTCTGTACTGAAAAACTGCTTCATGAGTTAACTCGAGATTAAATTTATTCCGGAGTTAGTAAACTCTGTGTTAACTCAGCACTGAAAAACCGGTCATAAGATGGCTAGGACATGTAAAACTGTAGCGCCACTTAACGATGGAACGAAAAATATATCTGTTTGGTGGATCTCCTGTGGCACTTACACCCATTTACCAGGGTAAGTTACCCATATCAAAACAAAAATTATTGGATTTGGTCAAACTGAAAGAGCTTGTGCGTGTATAAGGGCCTTCCAACCCATTGCCTTAACGATGCAGAGCGCTTGCCGGAACGTGATCAACTGAGAGTGATTTAAAATTCGAAACTAAAATGTTTTTATTATTTGAAATACATGCCCTAAAAAATAATACAGGTAAAAATCATTAAGTACATTTCTCTTAAAATCATGTAAATTAACTGTTTTTTTTGCTTATAGAAAGTATGGCATCAAGTAGCTAAAAACAAATAACAATCTAAAAACAAAAATCCCTTTTTATCAGCATAATTGTAATTTTAAAACCCAATATGCCTTTAAATTGAATTATCTCCTTTTTGTATATTTTATTAGTTAATGACTTTCACCTTTGAACCGACGATATAATGTCCATTTGTTCAAAGACATTTTTCTACTTTAAGATCCGAGAAAATAAGAAGACAGTTGGAAGGTCCAAAAAGAATCATCAAACAGCTGATAAACTGTATACAGGCAAAAATGGCAAGAAAATTGAATTGAAAATTGGTACTTTCAGTGGTATTCATATAAATTCGAACGGATTTTTGATAGCAAAGCAAATTATGTGATGTTTTGGTTTTTTAAAACATATTTTGATGAAAAATACCTATTAAAATAGCTACAGATTGTATCGAATTTAATATAAAGTGTATTTGTGTACTGAAGCAAGGTCGATTGTATCGAAAACAGTACAATTGTATCGACTTTTGCAACCCTGGTAGGCGTTGGACGGCTAGGAAATCTGCGACGAAATTCACGTTGTGCCAAAGTCACCGACCGATTATTGCTCAAATAAATAGTCACCAATATTCCGCGTTCTGGAGCAGTGTAGCGTAACATTGTTTATTAACGTGTATTTCGCATGTGTTTACTACACAAATGTCAAAACAGAACTGACATTAGGGGCCAATCGCAAAATTTATAGCATTTTCTAATAGGAGGATTACTTTTGCGCCACCTTGCATATTCGTCTCTTTCTAGTTCAGGATCCTCATATTGGTAAAAAAAAACACAAATTTTGTTGTTTGTATATATTGTAAAATTAATATATTTCATTGTAACTAATACAATATGTCTTCAACATCAACCACACTCGCTTTTATATTTACAATAAATATTTAAATAAAAAGTATTTATACATAATTTTCTTTTATTTTCGCTTTTCGATTATATTTGTCTTTGTCTAACAAAACGTTTAAGTAATCATATTTAAGTTCAAAGTTTTGTTTTATTGTAATGTTTGCCCTTACAGAGTTCATTTAGTATTGGTCATGATGTGATATTTATTAGCATCGTATACGTGTTACACACATTTTCCTTTTTACTTTGTATTCACAGATCATTTAAAGGTTTTTTTATTATTATTAAATAATTGCAGCGTAATTACAACATTGTTACATTTGCTAGATTAATTTGATGAAAATTTGTTTATAAATTAATTGCATCGTCCTCGTTTGTAATTAATATTTTAAAATATTTAGCTATACCATTGTTTTTTGTTTTATTAATTATTTTACGAAATCCACTATATGGTAAGTATTCTATAAACAATTGCATTTTTTTTTATTTAAGTTGTAAAACTGTGTGTGTGTTTTTTTTCAAGCAAATCATTGCAGGAGGGATCTTGAGCAAGGAAGCGTGATAGGACTACATTGTCCTACTCAGTAGATTACGCTTTTGGGTCTTGTCAGGTAAAATAAACGCTAGATCCCTCTTAACTTTGAATATCAGTCATCTGTGTGGTATGATACGAATACCACATCGCCACCAATGCTTACTAGGCACTGTGCCTAAAAAAAGAGAGAGAGAGATGGGTAACCTAATTTAAAATTCAAAAGATGTTAGTCTTACCTGATTTTTGTGTTGGTTATCTACTAGTATTAGTTCTGTCATATAGAAGGCAACCATAGCATTGCCTCCTAGTGTTGTGATGTGTGCTCGGACTACAGCTAATAGCTTTGACAATGAAAGGAAATAGAGGAGAATTTAGTAGATCCTGTTTAATGGATGCTTTTGTAATGTTTTACCTCTGTGATGAAACTGTGTACAAATCCACTTATACCTCCGATTTCCCGAATCGATGTACTCTCTCGAATGAAGAAGAAGTTCAAATTTCCAAGATACTTTTCAATTTTACCACCTGGGACGTATGTGAGTGGAGTGATGTCAACGCCGCATCTGTCTCTGATCGGAAACTGTAGACAGAAAATTGTTTATAGTCAAATTCATGGTATTTCTGTTCAAACAAAAATACAAAAATACAAATTTTTGGCGCAACAGGCTCGTTAGTACCCAGGGCCTAGCTTTCTCACAACCATTCATGTGTGCGTGTGTACTTCTTGCACGATGGCGGGACCTCCTGTTTTATGCCGACTACGACCGGCTAAGTTGAGATAAGCTATTCTTGACAATTGATACTACTCGGACGATTTGTCAGATCATCACGAGAGGAGGGCCAGTGAAAAATCATTTAGGTGTTGCTACGGCTGGGAATCGAACCCAGACCTTCTGCGCGGAAGTTCATCGCACTAACCATCGCGCCACTGAGCCCTTTCTGTTCACACATTGTCAATATATCTCCACAAAAATCCAATGCCCCATAAAAGTTCATTAAAAAACTTATCCCTCCCGACCTTGACGGTAAATATAGACCGAAGGTCTTTCATTAGCGACTTGACAACTTCAAACTTTCAGTGTGAATGCACCCTTAAACTGATTACTGAATGTCAAAATATTCAGTAAAATCGACCATCATGGTGAAGTACACGCAGGAACGTTTACAAAAATGTAAAATTTACCCGAAATTCGGATTCGGTGTTAGCTACTTTGAGCGTTAATGCCAGTTTTCGGCCGTAATTCTCCTCCCTGTAGACAAGCTATTCATAGTCTAGGGAACAAATTTGAGTCAGATTATTCACTACTTGATGTAGCCGTGACAGTGTGAATACGTTTCGCCCGAAATGTGGAGAATATTTCTGCGTATGGACGTCCGTCGCAAACGAGCCAAATCAGTCAATTTCACGGCGTTCTCAAGAATTGCGCCTCTCCCTGACCACATTATAGCGAATTTTGCATCAGGATCTTGGCCTACACTATTACAAGATCATGCTCTCTCTTGAACTAAAGCAACTTTATAATATGAAGCGACGTACGTTCTAGAATGCGGCTCTAGAGATGATGGAAGAAAATGTTGCATCTCAGGGTTAAATCATCTTCAACGTGAAGCGCATTTTTGATACAACGGCTTCGTCAATAAGCAAAATATGCGTTACTGGATATCTGGCAACGGACTTGGGTTAATTGACTTCGTTGCGAACCGAAATGCCACTATAGCCAGCACACATTTTCCTCATCTCGATATCTATATGGGGACATGGCGGTCTCCAGATCAACGAACGGTCAATAAAATTGATCACATTGCGATAGACAAGAGGTACGCGAATCCAGTATTTTTTGATGTCCGAACAATCCGAGGGGTTATCATCGACTCGGACTGTTCCAGCCAAGGTAAGAAAGCGGATATCAACCACGCCATAACATACCAGAAATACTGTGAAAATGTCGAAAGACTGCAATCGCCAGAGACCACCAAGGCAAAGAAAAAACCATACCACCAGCATCGGATGTCGAAGCACAATGGCAAAGATGCCACCAAGCCAATAGATCAGACTTTTCTGGCGGTAACCAGCAAGAAACCCTTGGTTTGATGAGAAATGTCGACAGATGTTCGCAGCCAAGAACGAGGCCTACAAGGATAAGCTCCAGGTGATGACGAGAGCTGCCATAGAGCTCCATAGGCAAAGAAGAAGGGAAGAACACCGGCTTCTCAAAGGGAAGAAAAAGCGCTCGATCGAGGATATAGAGAGGTGCCACTGTTGGGGTGATGTTCGCAATTTCTATACTAACGTGTAAAATGTGAAAGCCAAGGATTCAAGGCCCGAACAGAATTCTGTAGAGATTTACAAGGAAATATTGTATTTCAGACACAGTTGATGCTGAGGATATGGAAGAACCACTTCTGCAGACTGTTAAACGGCGATGCCAAACAACATTCCCGTGTCAGGCAGAACTAACCGCCAGTATTGGCGACGACAGCGAAAACTACCAACTACCCGACCTAAGTAAAGTTAGAATAGCAATATCTAAACTCCAGCAAGAAGTTCAAACCAATACCCACCACCTATTCATCGGTTTCAAAGTCGCATACGACAGCATTTATAGAGACGAACTATACAGAGTCATGTGTAGTTTCGATATACTGCCCAAACTCGTCCGTATGTGTAGGATGACGATGGAGAATTCTCGCTGCACTACCAGGATCGGAAACGACCTCACCGACACTTCGATCCCAAAAAAGAATTTAGGCAAGGCAATGCGCTGTCATGTGACTTCTTGAACCTGATTCTTGAGAGGATTGTGCAAAACTTCTGCGCCAACACCAGAGGCACAATCTTCTATAAATCGGTGGAACTTCTAGCATACGCCGACAATGTTGACATCATTGCCCGGACTCAACGCGATGTCATAGCCACGTTTGCTAGTATAGAGAAGGAAGCGGCAAAAATGGGTTTAGCAGTAAATGAGGGTACGACGAAGTTTATGCTGTCAACAAACAACATCGACGAATTGGACAGAACGTCACCATGAACAGATATAGCTGTGAGGTAGTATGGGACTTTGTCTACCTCGGCTACGCTATTAACTCTGACAACAACATCTCGTCAGAAATCAAACGAAGAATTAGTCTTGCCGACCGCTGTTTTCTTGGGCTAAGAAGGCAATTCAGTAGTAGAGCCTACTACTAGGGAGACCCTATTCAAGACCCTGACCATCCCAGTCCTGCTCTACGTCCCTAAAGCATGGACCGTATTCAAAGTGGAAACAGAAATTCTTTGAAAAATGTTCGGTCCCGTTTACGTTGACGCCGATGAAGATGAAGATTCAACCAAGAACTACACGCCCCCTATGCCCTAGTCTAAAAAAAAAACTCCGTATTGGACGTTTAGGATGGCTAGGACATGTAGAGCGAATGTACACCAATATTCCGGCTTGCAGAGTCGCCGATTCCCAGTCTGACGTGGGACACTGTAGAGGAAGACCTCGCCTTAAGTGGCGCGCACAAGTAGAAACCAACCTCAACCAACTTGCAGTGCGCAACTGGAGGCAGTTAGCTAAGGATCGGGCTGATTGGAGAGGCATGTTGGTTTAGTCCCGGTTCATTCCAGACTGTTGGGTCACTTAAGAAGACGCGACCCTTATAGTGTTTGAGCACAGCGCGGGCTTAAGGGAAATTGGGGAGAAGAAAAGAGGAGATACCGATGTGCGTTGGTTTTAAATGTCTGAAAAATGTTATAGAAAGGAAAAACTGATTTTGGTAAAGCATTTCACATTCGTGTTGTTCTGAATGAATCTCTATATTTCATAGTACGTCTGAAGATATGCTTGAGGTTTAATTGCTTAGCATTCATGGTACGGCTAGTATTACGGTTGAATATTTGAGGGGGCGGAATGCAACTGGATATTTCGTTTGAGCAGTTTTTGTTGTAACAGCGGTTAATGAGTGTTAGGCAGGAGACATCCCTACAATGTTCGAGCGAGACTATAAAGTTCGTTACGATTGAATCTGCTATCAGTCTTGTCGCACGGTTTTGTATCCTATCCAGGAGGTGCAATGATGTTTTTTGTGCCCCTGACTAGATGTGGGCTTTGAACTCAAGTTTGAGGGCTTTATATATGGAGGTCAGATCAAAAGGTAATTTGTTTAGCATCGGTAAGGAAACCTAGACATTTCGCTGCTAATATATGGTCTTTCCAACGAAGGTCGTTACTAAAACACATACCGATCATGGAAAGTTTTTCTGTTTCCACGATGCAAGTGCCATTCATGCACATTGGCTGTAAATTTTGGTTTCGCTTAGCTGACAGAAGGCGGCATTGTGTTCTGGAAGCATTAACTTTCACTCTGTTAGACTTACCGCATTTAAATTTTGCTGTCGAGATTGGAATTTAATGAGTTTAACATATTTTGCGTTTTTGTTCCACGTCCGAAGATGAAGGGCGTGGATTCGATAACGAATATGAAGAACTGAGAGTGCTATCAACAGCAATGGAATAGATTGGATTAGAAGTTGCAGTCATTAAAAGACGAAAAAGAGTGTCGGAGACAGAACGGAGCCTTTGGGAACACCAGCATTAATTGGTGAGTAGCAGACTTGATACTTGAAACCGACTGACGGACAGTTTCTAGTCCATAAGAAAAGAGTTTCATCGATTCCAAAAGAACGCAAAAGTGTGCAACGATCTTGTTTTCGCCACCAAGGTGGATAGATTGGTTCCACTTTCCGTTGAAATATGTCATCAATTCATCAGGACCTGTTGCTACGAAACCCGTATTAACGGTCATTGAGGAGTTTTCGTGAGTCAAGATATTTCATAAGCTGACGGTTTATTAGCGTTTCCATGACCGTAGAAAAAAGGGAGGTAAGTGCAATTGGTCGGTAGTTTGAGAGAGAAGAAGATTCGCCTTTATTAGGGACGGGCTGGACAAATGCAGTTTTCCATCGACTCGGAAAGAGTCCTGATAGCTTACTGAATAGCTAACGCAGTGGTTTTTGCCAGCCTAGAACACCTCTTCATAATTATGGGGGAGATACCATCAGGAACACTCGATTTTTGTATGTCAAGATCTATTAATATTCTTGCGACTGTACGAGTACGAAAGTGAATTGGTCCCATAGGAGGAGACTGGGCACAATCTGGCAACGTGGAACTGAATGCAAAATGCGCAGCAAGGAGATTGGCTTTGTCAAGAGAGGTGACAGCTGGAATGTCTCTGTAAATGAGTGTTGGGATGGTAGGTGATGTCCAATTCCTAATATCTTTAACAAACGACCAAAACAAAATGAAGGGAGAAAGTAGGTTTGAGCCCCAGTATGGGGATATTTAATTTTTTTTGTTTGCGAACGCGCATAGGATTTAAAAAAAAATACAAACAGGTGTGTAATTCGAAGATCTTTATCCACCATTCGTTGTCTAAAAACTCGCATACTCACATGCTTCATTCCACGCAGACCAGCGCTCATCTTGGCTGCCGACGGTGAACCCTTCTTCAACTTTAACGAATAATTTCCATATGCAGGCGAAGGGGTAACAGGTGTGACCTGTGTGACCTGTGCCGTTGCATCCACGGTTTGATCTTCATCCAATGGAAATATGAATTCTTCGTCTTGTGTCTTTTTCGCTGTTCCATTTACTGGTGCGTCATTGTTTATTGTCTTTCGGCGATTTTTGAATTTATTAACCTCACCCAGCCCAAGTGCCATGCCAGTTACCAGCAATTGAATCTCGTCCTATCAAAGAAATGAGCTTAAGATAAGCGGGCAACTATACACACCTTGCATTAGCTTACACTTTCTGGAAGATCCAGTAGAAATCTCAAATCACATATCGCACATGGCATCATGCTGCGCAGCTTGAAAAATATCGTCTGGCAGAGTCTAAAAAAAAGAAAAACGGATTACCACTGATTCACATATCCCTCTTGTTTCCTGACAAACCGCTGAAAATGATTAGCAAGTCCGTTGACACTCTGATTGACGGCTAGTTTTGCGCGCCAAACTTGAGTGAAGAACTGCAAGTTCTTCACAATTTCCATATCATGCAGCCCGGGGACCGATTGCGTGTTCACCAAGTGGAAACCCTTTGGAGGCGATGGCTCCATCAAAACCGATATGATTTCTAAATCTTCAATGTCATCCACTTCCAGAACGCATGTGTCCTTGTTGCCAGCATTCAAATCCATTTCGAGTACCTCATCATCCGAGTCATCCGTGTCTGACTGTGCTTTGCCATTTTGTTCGCTGTCCGGATCCATTGTCTTCAGCTGATATATCTCCCTGTTACGTTCGTATGTGTCCTGAAGGTTCTTCTGCAGCTCGTTAAGTTTCGCTTTATCTGTCCACGAGTTGCCGGCGACAATTTTCGGCACAGTTGGTGGTGGTAGAGCTGTCAAAAAGATTGCAGTTCCGGTGGCAATTAGCGCAATCATTCTTTCGCCGATGGAGACTTGTGCTTTGAGGCCAAATATCGCATTCATGCCTTTAGCCTTCAACTTGTTGATGAGGATCCGATGCAGTTCGTACTCTAAGAATGGCAAACCATCGGAGATCTCCTTGGCATTTGATTCGGATCGCAGATCTTTCTTTGCGCGAATCACCTGCGCCTGCATAAAGCAACCACGACCGGTAACGTGCAATGATTCGGGTATTTCCACAGTAGCCATCAGTACATCGGGCACTTTGCCCTTGCGACAGATGGCACATTTCTTCATTTTTACATTGAATGGCACCGATGCCAGACTGTATGGGATATGACACATGGAACAGGCAACCTTGGGGCTGGACAGTTGGCTGAGGAGTGAGTTTTTGTGCGTAGCCCCGTAGGAGGTGGATATGATTTCTTTTGGCGCCATTGTGGTATCGATTAGGGTTTTCACCTCCTTCATGATGTCGCGTTCTTCGAGTGATGTGGACATGGTGTTGGGCTTTCCTGCGGTCAGTTCGACCTGTGATACTGCTCGATTGTACATCATGTTGATTACTGCTGCTGTGCCAGTGGCTGAGAGAACACAGACATCGTCACTGAAATTGAAAGATTGGGGTGGAGATGACTATCCAGATGGGGCATTCTGTATGTACTTACGATATTGTCGTTGCTTCTGAGTAGCCGAGAACAACGTTACAACCCAGAGATCTGGCGTGGGAGCGAATTTCCATTCTCAGTTCTGTCCACCATGAGTCGCGGGTTTCCGGTTCATCGGGATTTGGCACTCTTTCGAGAAGTTTTACTGAACGTGCTGCTACAGTTGCTCCTGGGAAGAGATTAGGTTTTCCTTGTTAGTCTACTGCTTGAGTAAGGTAAGACGATGTTTAAGGGATTTTAGGAAAATATCAACAACATCCACGCTAAGTGAGTCTCTGTTGCAAAAAGTGAGCAGCTCATCTTATGAACGAATATTTACGAAAAAAAAAGGTTTTAACCCATCGGTGAGTCCTCAGGTGGTAGTTAGAGGAACGCTCTGTATGCAGGTTTGGTGGGAAGTAAAATACCGATGACCCAAATTAGCTAACCTCCCTAAGACGTCACTTGACTATTTTTTCGAAAGAATTTCCAAGACGGAATCTACGTTGGGGTTACCAGTCCAAGTGCAGCCGAAAAATAGCGAAACCCCTAAAAATCAGACATTACTGCCACCCAGGAAATATTATAGGATGGATCCGGCCCGGTCCAGCCTTACTTACTTACGTGGCGCTACAGTCCGGGATGAACCTGGGCCTCAACCAACATGCCTCTCCAATTAGCCCGGTCCTTAGCTAACTGCCTCCAGTTGCGCACTCCAAGTTGGTTTTGGTCGCTACACTGAAAACTGCGAGCCGGAGTATTGGTGTTCATTTGTTTTACATGTCCCAGCCATCTTAGACGTCCAAATGCAGAGTTTTTTGACCAGGGGTATGTCGCTGTACAGCTCGTATAGTTAGTGGTTGAATATTTGTCTCCATAGTCCGTCAACGCAAACAGGGCCGAAGATTTTTCCAAGAATTTTTCTCTCGAATAGACCAAGGATTTCTTCATTCGCTTTCAGGGTCTTGTATAGGAATCTCCCTAGTAGTTCGAGTGAGTGCTTCACTACTAAATTGCCTCCTTATCCCGAAGAAACAGCGATTGGCAAGAGTAATTCTTCGTTTTATTTCTGACAAGATGTTGTTGTCAGAGTTAGCGGAGCTGAGGCAGACAAAATCCCGTACTACCTCAAGGTTATATCTGTCAATGGTGACGTTCTGTTCAATTCGTCGGTGTTGTGTGTCCTTTTGTGTTGACAGCATATACTTAGTCTTACCCTCATTTGCTGCTAAACACATTTGCCTCTAGGAAACGTGGCTATGACATCACGTTGATGTCAATATCGTCGGCGTACGCTAGCAATTGAACCGATTTTTGAAAAATTGTGCCTCTGGTGTTGGCTCAAAAGTTTTGCACAATCCTCTCAAGGAACAAATTGATTAAGTCGTCTTGTTTATATCCTTTTTTGGTATCGAATGTGTCGGTGAGGTCGTTTCCAACCCTGGTAGTGCAGCGAGAATTCTCCACAATCCTACACAAACGGACGAGTGTGGGCGGTATACCAAAATTAAACATGGCTCTGTATAGTTCGTCTCTATAAATGCTGTCGTATGCGGCTTTGAAATCGATAAATAGATAGTGGGTATCGATTTGGACTTCTTGGGCTTCTTTTTCCAGGGACTGACAAACGATGTTGAGGTTCCATTCTTCAGGCATACTTTCATCCGACCAGATTTGGCTTATGAGTTGGTGGATGTTACTTACCAAGTCATCTCCGCCAGCTTTATAAAGCTCAGCGGGAAGGCCATCATTTCCGGCGGCCTTATTAGGCTTGAATTTAGATTCGTTGATTCGTTCTGCCTGACAGCGGAATGTTGTTCGTCATCGCTCCTTAACAGGCTGCTGATGTGGTTCATCCATATCCTCAGCATCGACTGTGTCTCAATTACGATATTTCCTTGTTAATCTCGACAGGATTCTGTTCGAGCCTTGTAAACTTGGTTTTCACGTTTTACATGTTGGTAGAACTTACGAACATCGTTCCTGGAGTGGGTCCTCCCTATATCCTCGGTCGAGCGCTTTGAAAAGCCGGTGTTCTTCCCTTCTTCTCTGCTTATAGGACTCAGCTCTCGTCTTCATCTGCAGCTTAGCCTTGTAGGCCTTATTCTTTTCTTGGCTGCGAGCATCTGTCGGCATTCCTCATCAAACCAGGGGTTTCTTGCTGGTGGCCGCGGGAAACCTAGCACAACAGTTGCGGCTGATCTAATGGCTTGTTGGCATCGTTGCCATTGTTCTTCGACATTAGATGCTGGTGGTATGGTGTGAATCGAGAGGTTAAGGGAAGGCCTTGGCGGTCTCTTGCGATTGCAGTCCTTCTACTTTACATTTTTTTACAGTATTTCTGGTCTCTTGTGGCTTATTGGATATCTGCCTACTTAGCATGGCTGCAACAAGGTAGTGGTCCGAGTCGATGTTAGCCCCTCGGAATGTTCGGACATCCAAAAGACTGGATGCGTGCCTCTTGTCTATCGCAATGTGATCAATTTGGTTGACTGTTCGTTGATCTGGAGACCGCCAAGTCCCCTAATGGATACCGTGGTGAAGAAGCCATGTGCTGGCATTTCGTTCCGTAGGGGAGTCAATTAGCCTAAGTCGGTTACGAGACGTGTTGTCGTGGGCTATGTTTTGAGACAATACTGCTAAAGAAGCCTTCTCTTCCTACCTTTGCGTTAAAATCTTCCAGCTCGATTTTAACATTGAACTTCGGTAGTCGCTAATAGGTTTTGTCAAAGAGCTCGTACAAGCAATCTTTAGCTTTGTCATCTTTTTGCTCCGTCGGAGCGTGAGCGCATATAAGGCTTATGTTGGCGAATTTGGCATTGATGGTGATTGCTACAATGCGTTCGCTAGTGTCTTGGAAACATAAATATGGCACTTATAACAAATACGCATCCGAATAGTCGCTGTTTCTGCTCACTATAACACGGTCCATAGTAGATGTCCCAGTTTTTCATCCTCTTTTTGCCCGGCCCATCCCATCGTATTTCCTGGATGGCAGTAATGTCTGCTTTGTAGCAGTTTAGGGCTTCCGCTAGTTGTTCGCTTGCACCTCTCCTGTTTAATGTTCTCACATTCCAGGTGCAGATACGAACGTCGTTGTCCCTTTTTCGTTCAACAATAAGATCAGTCCTTTCCTTTGATTCGTATCATATGCTTGGGTACTTAACCCAAAGCACAACCCCCAACCTGGAGGGCCAGTTCCAATTTATTAGATACTCCTAGGACACGGGACCATCGTATCCACTACGGGATTGAGCGCTGCCGTTGGCCTTTCCGTTCATCCGCCACACCATCTCTGTTCAAGGGGCCTGACTTGAGATTCCTAGATAACCTGTTGTCTAGGTTCGCTTGGGGATGGTTGGGTGCTGTAGAACGAGGGTAGACTCTGATTGGCGTTAACTTGGCAATGCCCAGTGTTGCAACTCTGACTACACATCAAATGTGCTTATCTTTACCTCCAAGTGGTAACCATCGGGTACTGGTCTCATCCAACCGGATTTGACTTGCTAAACGATAAGTGCGAGTGTTGATAACACGACGAAAAACAGCAACACTATAAACACCCTGGTGAGAATGGCACGGAAGAATACCCGGCCTGCTGTCCCAGGCGAACCTAGATGAGCTGCTCTGACATATTCGGACAACAGGTTGTCTAGGAATTTCAAGGGTTAGTCAGGCCCCTTGAACAGAGATGGTGGCGGATGAACCGAAAGGCCAACGGCAGCGCTCAATCCCGTAGTGGACACTGATGGCCCCGTGTCCTAGGGGTATCTAATAAATTGGAACTGGCCCTCCAGGTTGGGGGTTGTGCTTTGGGTTAACTACCCACCCACAGAAAAAAAAACATGGTTACGAAGCAACCAATAGCCTCGGAAAGGACGGATTTTATTGTTGACGACCCTGCTAAACGAAAAAAGGACAACGACGTTCGTATCTGCACCTGGAATGTGAGAACATTAAACAGGAGAGGTGCAGGCGAACAACTAGCGGAAGCCCTAAACTGCTACAAAGCAGACATTACTGCCATCCAGGAAATACGATGGGATGGGCCGGGCAAAAAGAGGATGAAAAACTGTGACATATACTACGGACCGTGTTATAGTGAGCAGAAACAGCGACTATTCGGATGCGGATTTGTTATAAGTGCCAGACTTAGGCAAGAAGTCTTATGTTTCCAAGACATTAGCGAACGCATAGTAACAATCCGCATCAAGGCCAAATTCGCCAACATAAGCCTTATATGCGCTCACGCTCCGACGGAAGAAAAAGATGATATAGCTAAGGATTGCTTCTACGAGCTTCTCGACAAAACCTATGAGCGACTACCGAAGTACGATGTTAAAATCGTGCTGGGAGATTTTAACGCAAAGGTAGGAAGAGAAGACATCTTTAGCAGCACTGTCGGAAAATATAGCCTACACGACAACACGTCTGGTAACGGACTTAGGCTAATTGACTTCGCTACGGAACGAAATGCCATTTTAGCCAGCACACGGTTTCCTCACCACGATACCCATAAGGGGACATGGCGGTCTCCAGATCAACGAACGGTCAACCAAATTGATCACATTGCGATAGATAAGACGCACGCATCCAGTATTTTGGATGTCCGAACATGCCGAGGAGCTAACATCGACTCGGATCACTACCTTGTAGCAGCCAAGGTAAGAATGCGGATATCCACCACGCCACAACAATCCAGAAATACTGTGAAAAAATTTAATGTCGGAAGACTGCGATCGCAAGAGACCGCCAAGACCTTCGCACAACGCGTATCCATTAACCTCTCGATTAACACCATACCACCAGCATCGAATGTCGAAGAGCAATGGCAACGATGCCAACAGGCCATTAGATCAGCCGCAACTGATGTGCTAGGTTTCTCGCGCCCACCAGCAAGAAACCCCTGGTTTGATGAGGAATGCCGACAGATGCTCGCAGCCAAGAACGAGGCCTACAAGGCTAAGCTGCAGGTGAAGACGAGAGCTGCCATTGAGCTCTATAGGCAAAGAAGGAGGGAAGAACATCGGCTTTTCAGCAAGAAGAAAAAAGAGCAAGAAAAGCGCGCGATCGAGGATATAGAGAGGTGCCACTCCAGGAACGATGTTCGCAAGTTTTACCAAAGTGTAAAGCGTCAAAGCCAAGGATACAAGGCTCGAACAGAATCCTGTCGAGATGAACAAGGAAATATTGTAGTTGAGACACAGTCGATGCTGAGGATATGGAAGAACCACTTCTGCAGACTGTTAAACGGCGATGACGAACAACATTCCGCTGTCAGGCAGAACGAACCATTCAATATTGGCAACGACAGCGAAAACTGCCAACCACCCGACCTGAGTGAAGTGAGGATAGCAATATCTAAACTCAAGCTTAATAAGGCTGCCGGAAATGACGGCCTTCCCGCTGAGCTCTATAAGGCCGGCGGAGATGACTTGGTAAGTAACATCCACCAACTCATAAGCCAAATCTGGTCGGATGAAAATATGCCTGAAGAATGGAACCTCAGCATCGTTTGCCCGATCCACAAAAAAGGAGACCCTCTGAACTGCGCCAACTACAGAGGCATAAGTCTCCTCAACATCGCCTACAAGATCCTATCTGCCGTAATATGTGAACGCCTGAAACCGTCTACCAACAACCTGATTGGCCCTTATCAGTGTGGTTTTATGCCAGGAAAGTCCACAACCGATCAAATTTTCACACTTCGGCAGATCCTGGAAAAAACTCAAGAAGTCCAAATCGATACCCACCACCTATTCATCGATTTCAAAGCCGCATATGACAGCATTTATAGAGACGAACTGTACAGAGCCATGTCTAGTTTTGGTATACCGCCCAAACTCGTCCGTTTGTGTAGGATGACGATGGAGAATTCTCGGTGCTCCATCAGGGTCGGAAACGACCTCACCGACACATTCGATACCAAAAAAGGATTTAGGCAAGGCGATGCGCTGTCATGTGACTTCTTTAATCTGATTCTTGAGAGAATTGTGCAAAACTCCAAAGCCAACACCAGAGGCACAATTTTCCAAAAGTCGGTGCAACTACTAGCATACGCTGACGATATTGACATCATTGGTAGGACTCAACGTGATGTCATAGCCACGTTTGCTAGTATAGAGAAGGAAGCGGCGAAAATGGGTTTAGCAGTAAATGAGGGTAAGACTAAGTATATGCTGTCAACACGAAAGGACACACAACATCGACGAATTGGACAGAACGTCACCATTGACAGATATAACTTTGAGGTAGTACGGGACTTTGTCTACCTCGGCTCCGCTATTAACTCTGACAACAACATCTCGTCAGAAATTAAACGAAGAATTACTCTTGCCAACCGCTGTTTCTTCGGGCTAAGAAGGCAATTTAGTAGTAAAGCCCTCACTCGAACTACTAAGGAGATCCTATATAAGACCCTGATCATCCCAGTCCTGCTCTACGGCGCTGAAGCATGGACCGTATCAAAAGCGGATGAAGAAATCCTTGGTAGATTCGAGAGGAAAATTCTTCGGAAAATCTTCGGTCCCGTTTGCGTTGACGGGCTATGGAGACGAAGATTCAACCAAGAACTATACGAGCTGTACAGCGACATGCCCCTGGTCAAAAAACTCCGCATTGGACGTTTAAGATGGCTAGGACATGTAGAACGAATGGACACCAATACTCCGGCTCGCAGAGTCTTCGATTCCCAGCCAGACGTCGGACGCAGTAGAGGAAGACCTCGCCTTAAGTGGCGCGCACAAGTGGAAACCGACCTCAACCAACTTGGAGTGCGCAACTGGAGGCAGTTAGCTAAGGACCGGGCTAATTGGAGAGGCATGTTGGTTGAGGCCCAGGTTCATTCCGGACTGTAGCGCCACTTAAGTAAGTAAGTAAGGTTCGCTTGGGACGTCAGGGCGGGTATTCGTTCCGTGCCATTCCGACCAGGGTGTTTATAGTGTTGCTGTTGTTCGTCTTGTTATCAACACTTGCACTTATCGTTAAGCAAGTCAAATCCGGTTGGAAGATGGTTACCACTTGGAGGTAAAAATAAGGACATTTGAAGTGTATAGTCAGAGTTACAACAACTGGGCATTGCCAAGTTAAAGCCAATCAGAGTCTACCCTCGTTCTACAGCATCCAACCATATAATTTGTGAAACAATAAAAAAAATCGTGGCTGAATCATGCCCGGTAGGCTAGGAGTCTTAGGGCTGAGCAAAGGGGGCATAAGCATAAGTGAGGAAGTCCCACCCCAATATCACGCATTATTGCAGAAGCAATATGCTGTGGTGCATCCATTTATCACAGCTCAACAAAAACGAAAGCTATACGACTGCCATGTTGGTTGAGCTCCAGGTTCACTTCAGACTTAAGTAAGTTAACACAACGTAAATTGTTACAAAGAAAATAAAGATCGAGGGTATTGAGATTGAACCACAGATAAAGTCGGACGTGTTTTTTTTTTAAACCTACGTTTGTTATTTCATTTGGTTTTCCTGACATATAATCAAATTCTCAGACTTTACCTAGTCATATTCTTCGTTCTGACGATGTACACCTTGTCATTTTAAATTGGCCATTTTGATTAGACTATTTCCGAATATTAACAACTCACCTATATGTAGAATAAATCCTGGAGGATATTTTGTCAGCGTTAAAAATGGATACTCCAGCATGTCCATTTTGTCTGCATTTGACTTGATATTACCAGTTGCACTCAGGCGCATTGATGCAGTTGCGGCAATAAGTCGTTCACTGGCCACACAAATTGAATTTCCTAAATAATGTGTGAAAAAGTCAAAAATACAATAATCAGATAATTTTAAGCCTTAAAACAGTAAAAGACACACACACAAATATATTTACAAAAGTGTTTCTAATCATCGCGTAAGCAATGATTAAAAAAATCTGCATTTTGATTCGATAGAAAAAAACAGAGAACATGAAACATTGCGAGAGAGGTCATAAAAAAAATAAATAAAAAACAAAATGAATGCTACATAAGATATTTTATTATACATAACATAAACATGAAACATATTCGATTGATATAGATAAATAGATGAAAATCTCTCTAATGATGAACATGAAGATGCAATGGAAAGATTCATTACTTGCGACAATTTGCTTGGTATTAAGTTTTTTTTTATATAAGGACATCAGATAAAGTGACAAATCTACCCGGCACCCATAAAAATGTTTTATGATAGATGATGATATGACTAAAAGGAATATAGTTCTTACGACACATAACATGAAGTAATTCGAATAAGAATAACAAACAAAGAAGTTTACTAAGCAGTGTAGTAGTAATCTGGCAATATTCAGACACTTGAGAGGTATACTTGGCGTGGTGGACGGTTTTTTTACTGTGAATTCTATTGAAAAAGGATACAATCTCTCATCAACTTTGTATATGCGATTTGCAAACAAAAATATAGGTGCAAATCGTTGGGTATTTAAACTGGCGCCCAACGATGGGACTTTTTATGATTTCACGCTATCAGATTTTAGTCTTCAATATATCCATTACAAAGTTGATTCTTGATTTAGACTTGAAACATAAGCTTCCTAATTACAGCACATTCATATATCTAAAGACAGTCTATGTCCGTAAGCATGCTTAAAATCATTTACACGTTATACACAACCCTATCCGTTTTTTTACTCTCCCATGCATTCCTCTCATGCTTACTTGAAGGAAAAAAAGGACAGATTTTAAGAAAATATCTCGTAAACAATTATAAAATTAATGTATCTTGACAAGTAACGGATATACATTTATCGTTCAAGAACTAAATATCGCGACTATAACGCTTTCACTGACACTTAGAATACAAATTAACGGAAATAGTAAAAAATAAAACAGGAGACAAAAATTATAAAAGTTTTCGCATCATTGAGCCTGACTGACTTGTTGTACTCACTTTTTCGACCATAAACTGTAAAATAAACAACAACAGAGACAGAATGATGGTTAACGTCAGGATATTGGAATTGATTAGACATTTTGTACATTTTCTAGGTGTAGACCCGTGTGTTTTTCTGGTAAGATTGTGTCAATATAATGTACAGAATGGAGCTTAAGTTGAATAGCTTTTGTACAACTAATAATTGAAGCCTATGCGGATAAGAGGAGTTATTTCATCCATTGGAGTGGATGCATGTCGTGGAGGTTACATTTGACAATTTAATTTCTCATTCTGGGCAAGCTTGATACAACTATTGTAATCAGTAATCTAACATTATTCAGACAAAGTAAGGCTTTGAGCATGTTGGTTTTTTTTTTTTTGATGCGCAGAACGACGCAATAATAAAAACGAGAAGATGATATCTGTTTAGTTTTATCATGTTGGGCTGAAAGGACTTTTATATTCTGGAGATGTTTTGACGTAATCTTAACTGCTCTTTGTCAACCCATCAAAATTTAACTTAAAATAAAATTGAACATAACACGAAGAAGCTTATGGTGTTTTACATTCATAAAATCCTTTATTTTATCTAGATCTGTCAAAAGACCGATTTTGACAGTCGTTGTGTTCATTGGGCAAACAATTGATTTTTTTTAATTTCAGAACAATTTCGCAGAACTGGATTTTTCGGCATATTTAACCCTTCCTGCACTAACACCACTACAATTGATAGCCGTTAGTTTGACAAGTGTGACTTTCGTTTTGATGTAAAAAGTGTTTTTTTTTAGAGGTATAGAACTTTGAAATGAAATAAATCAGAGACGATTTTTTTTTTCAACTGTCATGAAATTTACTTTATTCGAAGATAATCTTCTGGAATTATAATTTAAATATGATTTCTGGCGTATGACTGCCACGATGACTTTTTCCAAGATTTGCTGCCGTATATCGTTAATAATGCGGCGAATATTGTCCTCTAAGTGGTTAATCGTTTCGGGCTTACGGCGTAGACTAGTGACTTCACGTATCCCACAGAAAATAGTCAAGCGGCGTTAAATTGCACGATCTTGGAGGCTAATTTACAAGACCAAAACACGAAATTATGAATTCGTTTACTTCAACAAATCAATTGTGGCACGAGCTGTGTGACATATTACGCCGTCTTGAAAAGTCAGTAATCTTGGCTCTTTAGAGGTCACCATTGACTGTGACGTTCTGGCCAGCATCGTTTTTAAAGAAGTACGGACCAATTATTCCACCAACCCATAAAATACACCAAACAGTCAGTTTTTGTGGATGTAACGGTGTCTCAACATACATTTGAGGACTATCATCACTCCAAATACGGCAGATCTGTTTATCGCCGTATAGATTCAACTCACTTTTGGTTCACCGCTAAACAAAATTCGCTTATGAAAATTGGGATCAACGGAAATCTTTTTTTGGGCCTATTCACCGAATCTACGCCTTGTTAGGTGATCCTGTGGCTTCAATTCTTGCACGAATTGGATTTTGTAAGCACGCAAACCAAGATCTATCCGCAAAATCTTCCATAAAGTGGATGGACACATATCAAATCTCTGTGCACGATGGCGGATAGACTGATTCGGGTCTTCCTCTACGCAACGCTCTACAGCAGAAATGACTTCTTCTGTACGCACTGTGCGACGTCTCTGTGGATGCGTATTATTACATAGAGTAAACGTTGAAAAAAGGACAACGACGTTCGTATCTGCACCTGGAATGTGAGAACATTAAACAGGAGAGGTGCAGGCGAACAACTAGTGGAAGCCCTAAACTGCTACAAAGCAGACATTACTGCCATCCAGGAAATACGATGGGATGGGCCTGGCAAAAAGAGGATGAAAAACTGTGACATTTACTACGGACCGTGTTAGAGTGAGCAGAAACAGCGACTTCGGATGCGGATTTGTTATAAGTGCCAGACTTAGGCAAGAAGTCTTATGTTTCCAAGACATTAGCGAACGCATAGTAACAATCCGCATCAAGGCCAAATCCACCAACATAAGCCTTATATGCGCTCACGCTCCGACGGAAGAAAAAGATGATATAGCTAAGGATTGCTTCTACGAGCTCCTTGACAAAACCTATGAGCGACTACCGAAGTACGATGTTAAAATCGTGCTGGGAGATTTTAACGCAAAGGTAGGAAGAGAAGACATCTTTAGAAGTATTGTCGGAAAACAAAGCCTACACGACAACACGTCTGGTAACGGACTTAGGCTAACTGATTTCGCTACGGAACGAAATGCCACTATAGCCAGCACACGGTTTCCTCACCTCGATATCCATAAGGGGACATGGCGGTCTCCAGATCAACGAACGGTCAACCAAATTGATCACATTGCGAGGCACGCATCCAGTATTTTGGATGTCCGAACATTCCGAGGAGCTAACATAGACTCGGATCACTACCTTGTAGCAGCCAAGGTAAGAATGCGGGTATCCACCACGCCACAACAATCCAGAAATACTGGTAAAAAATTTAATGTCGGAAGACTGCAATCGCAAGAGACCGCCAATACCTTCGCACAACGCGTATCCCTTAACCTCTCGATTAACACCATACCACCAGCATCTAATGTCGAAGAACAATGGCAATGATGCCAACAAGCCATTAGATCAGCCTCAACTGATGTGCTAGGTTTCTCACGGCCACCAGCAAGAAACCCCTGGTTTGATGAGGAATGCCGACAGATGCTCACAGCCAAGAACGAGGCCTACAAGGCGAAAACTGCCAACCACCCGACCTAAGTGAAGTGAGGATAGCTATATCTAAACTCAGGCTTAATAAGGCCGCCGGAAATGACGGCCTTCCCGCTGAGCTTTAAAAAGCTGGCGTCGATGACTTGGTAAGCAACATCCACCAACTCATAAGCCAAATCTGGTCGGTTGAAAGCATGCCTGAAGAATGGAACCTCAGCATCGTTTGCCCGATCCACAAAAAAGGAGACCCTCTGAACTGCGCCAACTACAGAGGCATAAGTCTCCTCAACATCGCCTACAAGATCCTATCTGCCGTAATATGTGAACGCCTGAAACCGTTTACCAACAACCTAATTGGCCCTTATCAGTGTGGTTTTAGGCCAGGAAAGTCCACAACCGATCAAATTTTCACACTTCGGCAGATCCTGGAAAAAACTCAAGAAGTCCAAATCGATACCCACCACCCATTCATCGATTTCAAAGCCGCATATGACAGCATTTATAGAGACGAACTGTACAGAGCCATGTCTAGTTTTGGTATACCGCCCAAACTCGTCCGTTTGTGTAGGATGACGATAGAGAATTCTTGTGCTCCATCAGGGTCGGAAACGACCTCACCGACACATTCGATATCAAAAAAGGATTTAGGCAAGGCGATGCGCTGTCATGTGACTTCTTTAATCTGATTCTTGAGAGAATTGTGCAAAACTCCAAAGCCAACACCAGAGGCACAATTTTCCAAAAGTCGGTGCAACTACTAGCATACGCTGACGATATTGACATCATTGGTAGGACTCAACGTGATGTCATAGCCACGTTTGCTAGTATAGGGAAGGAAGCGGCGATTGGATTTAGCAGTAAATGAGGGTAAGACTAAGTATATGCTGTCATCACGAAAGGACTCACAACATCGACGAATTGGACAGAACGTCACCATTGACAGATATAACTTTGAGGTAGTACGGGACTTTGTCTACCTCGGCTCCGCTATTAACTCTGACAACAACATCTCGTCAGAAATTAAACGAAGAATTACTCTTGCCAACCGCTGTTTCTTCGGGCTAAGAAGGCAATTTAGTAGTAAAGCCCTCACTCGAACTACTAAGGAGATATAAGACCCTGATCATCCCAGTCCTGCTCTACGGCGCTGAAGCATGGACCGTATCAAAAGCGGATGAAGAAATCCTTGGTCGATTCGAGCGAAAAATTCTTCGGAAAATCTTCGGTCGCGTTTGCGTTGACGGGCTATAGAGACGAAGATTCAACCACGAACTATACGAGCTGTACAGCTACATACCCCTGGTCAAAAAACTCCGCATTGGACGTTTAAGATGGCTAGGACATGTAGAAAGAATGGACACCAATACTCCGGCTCGCAGAGTCTTCGATTCCCAGCCAGTCGTCGGACGCAGTAGAGGAAGACCTCGCCTTAAGTGGCGCGCACAAGTAGAAACCGACCTCAACCAACTTGGAGTGCGCAACTGGAGGCAGTTAGCTAAGGACCGGGCTAATTGGAGAGGCATGTTGGTTGAGGCCCAGGTTCATTCCGGACTGTAGCGCCACTTAAGTAAGCAGTAAAATACTCATGCACTTTATAACTATATAACCCTTCAGATGTGTTTTAGCGAATTCTAATGAATAAGAGTGTCAGGTAGACTAGACTACCTACAGGACTACATCAAATGCGAGTTCAATATGCGCAACCCAACTATCAGTTCAGGCAAGGAGAAGTATGCTACAACATATGCGAACGAGACCATAAATTATTGGGCCAGCGATTCAAGAGCACCTTGGTTGACATTACAAATACCACCGATAAAAAAATCCCAATCCAATCTCAAGCTGGCGCCATTTGTGAAGCCTACATCAACAATGGCAAAAATGAGTTCCGAAACACAGCCAATAGCTTTGTATACACCGTGCCGGTCCAAATATAGTCAACGGTGTAAACGTTGCCAATGATGTTCCGGGCCGCATTCCGGGTTTTAGTTTTACCAAGTTAACTTTGCCGATACACTGTTCTCATTGGTCAATCGACCATTTTAGTTACGTGACATTGGAGGGTAAATGACTGGCGAAACAAGTAGAAAATTTACACATGGACACTCATAGCGTTTTCGATTGGGATACAGAAGGCACTCTTTTTTTTTACTCTAGAGCACTTTTGAAGAATCTGGATTCCAATTGAGATTTACACCTACATGCACCAACACAAAAACATTTAACATCTGACTTATGACAGTTTGAAGATTGCATTTCGCAGTTTGATTTGTGTTTTTTGGGATCAGTGATTTTCTGCGAAAACTATAATTAAAAATAAAAATTATTTTTAGATAATCATGCTCTAAAATTCGTAAGCTTTGTTTCGACACCAACCGCCAATGGTTGAATTTATAAAAAAGTCGCAATAAGTAATATTAGTTAGATAACTATCAAGATAAAAGATAAACAATAAACTGTCAAATGGCACACTAACATACACACAAAATCAGATTAACCTCTTTTATGTTCGATTGGGACGGGTAATATCTGAAATCTGAGAGCAAATCTGAAAATCCCAATCGAAAACGCTATCAGATATGAGTGAAACAGCTGATTTTGCGTGGACTTGTCATGAAGATGATTTCTATTTCAGTAGCTTTACCGAATATTAAGGTTTATGAGGTTATTTCTTACGGCTTTGATAAAAAATAATTATTCTGAATAGATAAAAGTAAAAAAAAAGCTCCATATATATGGAAAATGAAATTGCAAAATAAGGGTTGGCATAGTTTGCCATTCAATAAGATTTTGCGTTCCACATCACCTCACCCTCTCTAATCTAAAATCCGGAACATGGCATGTTCCAATCTAATGAAGTTCCCTTACTTTGACTGTTAAAATTAGTAAATCCTCCAATTTCTTTGGGTTGAAGGTGAATTCTCTCTCAGAGAAACAAGATTATTAAAAAAAGTATGGGAACGCCTTTAAGTAAAATACAGTAATTAGTTCTGTTCCCGTACAAAATAATATTTACTGATTCTTACTGATCTTTACTTATTGCCGTTCCCGTACGCAAAAATAAGTAAAAGAGAAAGCTCACGAGAGAGTAAAAAAAACTACCCCTCCATAAAAATCTGTAAAAAAATTTACTGCAGAAATTTCTGTTGGTAAAAAACAGTAAACTGTCAGTTGGTATCTAAAAGTGACAACTCGCTTGTTTTGACAGGTGTTTTGTATCATTTGCTCTTTCAAAGACATAAAAAATATAAAATTTTACTGTTTTTTACTTAAACGCGTTCCCGTACTTTTTGGTTATTTTGTGTTTTCTGAGGTTGTTTACCCCCACTACAAGAAATTTGAGAATATACTAATTTTTTACTGCAAAAGTAAGGCAACAGACCTATTGTATCCTTTTCCTTTTAAAGGACATATGACATAGGAGATGTCAAAAAACAGCCCGTTACTTTTAGACACTGATTTTTACTTACTAAAATTTCTGCCGGTGCTTAAGGATAGTGATGCGATTATATGAGGACACAAGCATTCTTACTCTAGCCTCTCACTATCAACTCCTACTCTCACCTCCACGCTGGTGACTGGTGGGTGCCTAGTACCTCGACTGGAGATGGGGTACTAAACCCCTGTGGAAGGTCGTTGGTGGCAGCAAACGAGAGAGGGGGTAGGAGTGTCCTCTCACTAAGGCACTCACTCTCAGGCGGCAGCGGAGGAATTCCCCAGATGGAGTCAACGGTGGCGACTACAGCTCCAGTTTGATCGAACTGGTAGTGAAATACCTATATGTAAAAACATTTACTGCACCAGGTCTATAGGGATTTCCAATACTGAGCCAAGGTATTGGAAAAGAGTTGGTGGCGGAGGAGCCCTCAATGGGTCAACGGCAGAGCTCATACCTCAAAATGGGCTACTGACATCGGTATTTTTTCCGGCCCGCTGTCCTAGGGTCAAAACAAGGGCCTGGCCCTCCAGGTTGGGGGTTGTGCTTTGGGTTAACTACCCATCCACGGAAAAAAAGAGTATATAACCAATAGCCTCGGAAAGGACTGATATTATTATTGACGACCATGCTAAACGAAAAAAGGACAACGACGTTCGTATCTGCACCTGGAATGTGAGAACATTAAACAGGAGAGGTGCAGGCGAACAACTAGCGGAAGCCCTAAACTGCTACAATGCAGACATTACTGCCATCCAGGAATTACGTTGGCTTGGGCCGGGCGAAAAGAGGATGAATAACTGTGACATCTACTATGGACTGTGTTATAGTGAGCAGAAACAGCGACTATTTGGATGCGGATTTGTTATAAGTGCCAGACTGTTTTCAAGACATTAGCGAGCGAATTGTAACAATCCACATCAAGACCAAATTCGCCAACAGAAGCCTTGTATGCGGTCATGCTCCGACGGTGGAAAACGATGATATAACTAAGGATTGCTTCTACGAGCTCCTCGACAAAACCTATGAGCGACTACCAAAGTACGATGTTAAAATCGTGCTGGGAGATTTTAACGTAAAGGTAGGAAGAGAAGACATCTTTAGCAGTTCTGTCGGAATATAGCCTACACGACAACACGTCTGGTAACGGACTTAGGCTAATTGACTTCGCTACGGAACGAAATGCCACTATAACCAGCACACGGTTTCCTCACCTCGATATCCATAAGGGGACATGGCGGTCTCCAGATCAACGAACAGTCAACCAAATTGATCACATTGCGATAGACAAGAGGCACGCATCCAGTATTTTGTATGTCCGACCATTCCAAGGGGCCAACATCGACTCGGACCACTACCTTGTTGTAGCCAAAGTAAGGATGCGGATATCCACCACGCCACAAAAAACAGGAACTACTGTGAACAAATTTAATGTCGAAAGACTGCAATCGCCAGAGACCGCCAAGACCTTCGCGCAACGCTTATCCCTTAACCTCTCGACTCACAACACACCACCAGCATCTAATGTCGAAGAACAATGGCAACGATGCCAACAAGCCATTAGATCAGCCGAAACTGATGTGCTAGGTTTCTCGTGGCCACCAGCAAGAAACCCCTGGTTTGATGAGGAATGCCGAAAGATGCTCGCAGCTAAGAACGAGGCCTACAAGGCTAAGCTGCAGGTGAAGACGAGAGCTGCCATTGAGATCTATAGGCAAAGAAGAAGGGAAGAACATCGGCTTTTCAGAAAGAAGAAATAGAGCAAGAAAAACGCGCGATCGAGGATATAGAGAGGTTCAACTCCAGGAACGATGTAAAACGTCAAAGCCAAGGATACAAGGCTCGAACAGAATCCTGTCGAGATGAACAAGGAAATATCGTAGTTGAGACAGTCGATGCTGAGGATATGGAAGCACCACTTCTGCAGACTGTTAAACGGCGATGACGAACAACATTCCTCTGTCAGGCAGAACGATCCATTCAATATTGGCAACGACAGCGAAAACTGCTAACCACCCGACCTAAGTGAAGTGAGGATAGCTATATGTAAACTCAAGCTTAATAAGGCCGCCGGAAATGACGGCCTTTCCGCTGAGCTTTATAAAGCTGGCGGAGATGATTTGGTAAGCAACATCCACCAACTCATAAGCCAAATCTGGTCGGTTGAAAGCATGCCTGAAGAATGGAACCTCAGTATCGTTTGCCCGATCCACAAAAAAGGAGACCCTCTGAACTGCTCCAACTACAGAGGCATAAGTCTACTCAACATCGCCTACAAGATCCTATCTGCCGTAATATGTGAACGCCTGCAACCGTGTACCAACAACCTCATCGGCCCTTATCAGTGTGGTTTTAGGCCAGGAAAGTCCACAACCGATTAAAATTTTCACACTTCGGAAGATCCTGGAAAAAAACCAAGGAGTCCAAATCGATACCCACCACCTATTTACCGATTTCAAAGCCGCTGTCTTTACGACAGCATTTGTAAAGACGAACTATACAGAGCCATGTCTAGTTTTGGTATACCGTCCAAACTCGTCCGTTTGTGTAGGATGACGATGGAGAATTCTCGCTGCACCATCTGGGTCGGAAACGACCTCACCGACACATTCGATACCAAAAAGGATTTAGGCAAGGCGATGAGCTGTCATGTGACTTCTTCAATTTGATTCTTGAGAGGATTGTGCAAGACTCACGAGCCAACTCCAGAGGCACAATTTTCCAAAAATCGGTGCAACTACTAGCATACGCCGACGATATTGACATCATTGGTAAGACTCAACGTGATGTCATAGCCACGTTTGCTAGTATAGAGAAGGAAGCGGCAAAAATGGGTTTAGCAGTAAATGAGGACACACAACATCGACGAACTGGACAGAACGTCATCATTGACAGATATAACTTTGAGGTAGTACGAGACTTTGTCTACCTCGGCTCCGCTTTTAACTCTGACAACAACATCTCGTCAGAAATCAAACGAAGAATTACTCTTGCCAATCGCTGTTTCTTCGGGCTAAGAAGGCAATTTAGTAGTAAAGCCCTCACTCGAACTACGAAGGAGATCCTATATAAGACCCTGATCATCCCAGTCCTGCTCTACGGCGCTGAAGCATGGACCGTATCAAAAGCGGGTGAAGAAATCCTTGGTCGATCCGAGAGAAAAATTCTTCGGAAAATCTTCGGTCCCGTTTGCGTTAACGGGCTATGGAGACGAAGATTCAACCACGAACTATACGAGCTGCACAGCGACATACCCCTAGTCAAAAAACTCCGCATTGAACGTTTAAGATGGCTAGGACATGTAGAAAGAATGGACACCAATACTCCGGCTCGCAGAGTCTTCGATTCCCAGCCAGACGTCGGACGCAGTAGAGGAACACCTCGCCTTAAGTGGCGCGCACAAGTGGAAACCGACCTCAACCAACTTGGAGTGCGCAACTGGAGGCAGTTAGCTAAGGACCGGGCTAATTGGAGAGGCATGTTGGTTGAGGCCCAGGTTCATTCCGGACTGTAGCGCCACTTAAGTAAGTAAGTAAGGACATGTAGAAAAAATGGACACCAATACTCCGGCTCGCAGAGTCTTCGATTCCCAGCCAGACGTCGGACGCAGTAGAGGAACACCTCGCCTTAAGTGGCGCGCACAAGTGGAAACCGACCTCAACCAACTTGGAGTGCGCAACTGGAGGCAGTTAGCTAAGGACCGGGCTAATTGGAGAGGCATGTTGGTTGAGGCCCAAGTTCCTCCCGGACTGTAGCGCCACTTAAGTAGAAGTAGTAAAATGTCTGCATTCATTTTTTTACAGATTTTTATAGAGGGGTAGATTCTTCCTCCCCCATGAGGTCTCTCTTTTAATAATTTTTGCGTACGGGAAGGCATTTAGTAAGTATCAGTTTGAGTTGGTATGAATAATTAAAACGAATATTGTACGGGAACAGGTCTAATAGAAGAACAAAATTATTTCGTTGGTTTTCATTAAACTCCTAACTTCTGTCACCTTTTGACAGTTTTAATTTTCTCACCAGCCAAATTTCTGCGTGAACAAACATTTTACAACTTTCTCCGTACGCGAACGGCTTTGCGAAGTTTAACATCCAAGATTATTCAAATTTACGCTTGAATATGAATACGCGAACAGACCTACTGTTACTGCCAAATTATTTCTTTGACAGCCACCTAGTTAAACATTGGTAATATGAAATTGGAAAGTATATAATCATAGATCGCGTTCTGAAACTCAGATTTGTTAAGATATCTTTGATTAAATTGATTAGTTGGCTAATGATATCTAAGATATCTTACTAAATTTGAGTTTCGAAATGCGGCCATTTTCCTTTTCTCAAAATTGATCTATTGAATCACTTCCCTTACTTACTTACTATCACTTACAATAGTAACGTAACGTAACATGCCTCGCTAACGATCACTACAAAACACTGAATTAGTGATGAAACGATTTTTTTTTAATAAAGAGGGCGTGACAGTGGGCGACATGATCTATGAGAGGGTCAGTATTTTATGAAGATATTTTAAGCGGTTTAGCAGCATATATGGAACAGACAGAGAGATCTGTAAATAAAGATGTGCCTTAAATCGTAACCCCCTTATTAATAAACGCTGATTAACTAATCAGTGACTAACTTTTGACATTTGCGCGAGTATTTCTTATGGGAAAACTGTCAAGTCGGCCATTGATTATTATAATCAGCGTTTATTAATACGGGTGTAAGTAAATAGTTCGAGTTAAAACATTTCTTACGAGTGGTTATGACATGATCAGCTGTTTTTGATCCTCGAATTATGTCAAAAACAACATGAGACAAATTACGTGTGCTTCCTTATCCAATATGTTATGATCTGGGCTTAATTTTCTAATGATACCTAAAATTCAATAGCTGAGCAGGTTTGTCATTTGTGTGTGCATGTATCTTAGAAATGAAAAAGATTTTTTTTTCCAAATTGCATGGGAAAATTAAACATAAAAACCAAGGTCTTAGATTTAGAACACACTTACCTTTTGGGGTCACACTTAAATCAGAGTCCGATGATCGTCGACAAATCTCGACGTCTTTTCCCCCCGACGTTGGAAGATTGTTTCCCTGATGCGGTGTAGACATTGGCGCACCACTTATGCCGGCCGTTTTCGATGGACTGGGAGACATCTTGGATGTGGCCGAGTCATTGCGGCTGTGCCCCGATGGTCGGTTGATAGGACTCGCTCGATGATCTGTTGCTGTTGCAGTAACATTAGCGGCCGGGCTTACCCTACCCAAAGATGAAGAAACTAGCTCCGTTGATGATCTATGATGTGTGATGGACAATGGAGTAGATGGTGCAAGCAATGGCGTTTTGTTAGTATGGTTACTCAAAGTCACAAGGGATTGTGTGTGATCGATAGAATTATTGCTAAGGGACCAATCAGAATTGCAATTCTGCAGGGTGTTTACAGATAGGCGACTCAAGGACAGCGGATTGTGGAGGGGAAGGAGTTTCTGGGGAGGATGCTTTTGGAGGGGACATGTCTCTCCGGGCGACACTTCGGAGCCATCGGATTCGGTGGGCGTAGGTGTGGATGGACAAATTTGCAAATTAAATGTGACACAACTTTTAGCGGGACTAGCAGGCGCTCTGCAAGAGGGTCTTTTCGATTGGCATGGCGAGAGTTCGGTTAGCGAAATAAAGGACAAGTCATGGGGATTAACGCAAAGCGTGCTATCTTCTGGCATGAACTCCGGTTGTGAGGAGTAGAAATCATTTTTTGCGATGCGATTTCTTTTGGGTTTTAAATTGGTTAGATTCAGTGCTGGAGTGTCAATGCTGCGGAATTCCTTTGTCGATATACGTGAAAGTATTGCACCCAACGAGGTTACAGGTGAATTGTCGGATTTTTGTATGATTTCCGCTATTGTCGTGGGAATATTGAGTTCAAGACTGGTGCTGGCAGATGTGCTTGGGTCTATAGATTTTGTTATTATTTTAATGTCATTTGTTGGTGATGATGATTTGGCTTTCGTTGCTTCGTCTGGGACGTCGACGGGTTTGGATTTTTCATCTTTTGCCCTTTGCTTCTCTGGTGATTTTCGATGCATGCAATCCTAGAGATAATCCCGTATATGAGATGTGAATGTGTGCATAAAAAAAGTTTGATTTAATATTTGTACAAACAATAACAACAACGATTTGAACAGCTGACGGAATTCTAGAGTTTTTTTTTAATGGAGTTTAGATATTATAGCGACGATGAGATTAACACCAAAGGGGGATTATTATACCAGCTAGTGAGGGTTCGTAGACAGAGTGGTCTTTGTCCTGAGTTTTTGAACAAGAATTGCTAATAATAACTAGCTATGGACATGTTTCAAAATTGTCTGCGAAACTATGAATCCAACACTTTAGTAACGAACGTCTTCAAAACTAAGCATGCGTAACAACTCTTAAAAGGATGCAAACAAACAGGATGAATGAATTTTAACACTTTATACATCGCTAATGCAACTGGATATACATAACTGCTTCTATAGGGAACAGTTGGGAATCCTACCATTCCGGATTCTTATTTAGAATGATATCTACTGATATTTTGAGTATTGCTCCAGCTCTATCCAATACCCCATGGAACATAATGTGCGATGGAGTATTTATTATAACAAAGCAAGAGGGGTGGTGATGTGGTAGCAGTGGCCAAAATCATAGAAGAATCTACTCAACACCCTATCAAAGAAGTAAATAAATGCGTCAGTTCATCAGGATTGAAAGGGGCCGTCATTGGTAGACGTAGAAAATTTAAGTTGACCCTAGGTAAAATATTAAGGGATCCTCCTGGTTCTTAACTTCAGAGAGCGAAATAAAAGTGAGAAGTCCATTTTAAGTTGATCCTAGGTAAAATATTAAGGGATCCTCATGGTTCTTAACTTCAGAGAGCGAAATAAAAGTGAGAAGTCCATCCGAACAGCAGCAAAAGCAGCTAAAATCTCAGGACTAATGTCGGATATTCACCACTCACCAACTATTCATCGACTTTAAATCTGCGTATGATGGCGATGGCCGAATTCGGAATCCCGCAAAACTGATTCAGTTGTGTCGCGTGACGCTGGAAAACACGCGCTGCAACTTGCAGTTTTTTAAGTAGCTCCTCCGAACTAATCCAAACATGCACCGCATTTCAGCAAGGAGACGCGCTATCATATCTTCAATCTGGTGCTGGAGCAGATAGTGCGCAGGGCAGGTGTCAACACGGAAGGCACTATTTTCAACAGGTCAGCCCAGCTGCTGAGCTATGCGGACGATATTGACAACATCGGTCGCTCCCAGCGTGCCATGATAAAAGCGATCACGGCGATTGAAGAACAGCCGAAATCCTTTGATAGTAGCTCCTCCGAACTAATCCAAACATGCACCGCATTTCAGCAAGGAGTCGCGCTATCATATCTTCAATCTGGTACTGGAGCAGATAGTGCGCAGGGCAGGTGTCAACACGGAAGGCACTATTTTCAACAGGTCCGCCCAGCTGCTGAGCTATGCGGACGATATTGACATCATCGGTCGCTCCAAGCGTGCCATGATAAAAGCGTTCACGGCGATTGAAGAACAGCCGAAATCCTTTGGCCTTACTTCAAGGGACAAGACTAGGTACATGCTATCAACAAACAAACAAGCATCTGTCCACCACCTAGGACAAAACGTAACTATTGATAGAAACAATTTCTAGGCAGTTAAGGAGTTCTCCTACCTCGGAGTAAACATAGACTCCACGAATGACACACGAGTAGAGACCCGGCGAAGAATTAGCCTTGGAAACCGTTGCTACCACGGATTGTCGAAACAACTAGGTTCAAAACCCCTTATCCTGCCAGTTCTGCTGATACCGGGTTCCTTCGAAAGAATTTTGGTCCTGTGCGCGAGGAGGGCGTATGGAGGAGAAGATACAACCGCGAACTCTATGAGCTGTACCAAGATGTAGATGTAGTCCCAAAAGCCAAAACATGTCGACTACATTGGCTCGGCCACATCGAGCGAATTGACAATAATGCCAAAGCAAAGAGGATCTCCAAATCCCAGCCCCTAGGTTCGAGAAGGCAAGAAGGCGTTTCAAAGACCATTTTCTCTTATAAAAGCTGTAAAAAAGTGTAAGACAGGAGATATTCCTACGATGTTCAAGCGAGATTATAGAGTTCGCTACGGTTGAATCTCCTATCCAGTAGATGCAATGATGTTTTTGCTGCACTTAACCAGATGTGGCCGTTAAACTCAATACTCACATCTGGGCGTAAAACTCCATGTACGCAGCAACCATATGGCCATCCACCGGTACTGTGTAATACATGTGAAGGATAAACTCTTTACATAGAAGAGCATACTGTGCATAGAAGGGGATATCTAGGGATGCAATAAGGGTTTTAGCGACCTGGGGGTAAAAATCCCAGCGTCAATATACAATGACGAAAAAACAGAGGATAAGAGAAGCCGCTGAATGAACATAACACCAAATGGATGGTGGACGCACAAAATGTTACCGAACATTGAAATCCCAGAAGGCAACAGGATACGGAAACTTCTGGGAATAGCATCGCAGACGTCATATTCTGTCGTTACTCTAAGGATACAATCGAAAATGTCTAGGATGTGTTCCTGGAATGCCGAGAATGAAGCCGCGAGAAACGTCTTAGAAAGAAAAATAGGCAGTCCTGTAAAAACACGAAGACGCGTATCCCAAAAATGAAGTCAACAGCACTCATTGGCAATGTAATGTGAGGTCTCCGGCTGGAAAAACAAACTATAGAAGCAAAATCCTAGATAATAGAAGGAAAAGGGAAAATACTCGAACCTGACCCTACGAAGAAATGACTTGACCCGTGGTAACGTAGGCGATTACAAGGCGAGCCACGTTTACATGCTGCAGCATGGATTCGGTCACGTTTCCTAAATGCAGCTTTGTCCTAAAGCTGCATTTAGGACAAAGTGGCACCACAGTCTTGAATTTCATAGTAGCTTCCCTATTTTGTTTGGAAATAACTGGAAATACTCAGCGTCCAACTAGCACGTCGTATAGTAGTAGAGGAATCTTGTTGAACAACGCTTGCAAATCGTGCAAATTTATTTCGAAAATAATGGTTCAGTTCGCGAAGTTTACCATTTTATGGTCGACATAATCGTCCATCAGAGCAATTAACTCGGTTAACCACGGATCGTTTTCGCACTACGTTTACTCTATGTGATAATACGCATCCGCAGAGAAGTCGAACAGTGCGGACCGAAGAAACAAACAATTGTAGGGCAAAGTGTTGAAGAGGGCCCGAATGAATCGATTCGCCACCGTGCACAGCAATTGGAGCTTTGTTCATCAACTTTATGGAAGATTTTGCGCAAAGATCTTGGCTTACGACCTTACAAGATCCAGCTTGTGCAGGAATTAAAGCCGCGAGACCATGCAATGCGTCGTGATTTTGGTGTATGGGCCGAAAGTGAGATTGATCTCGATGCTGATTTTCATCGCAAAATTTTGTTCAGTGATGAGGCTCATTTTTGGTTGAATGTATACGTCAACAAGCTAAATTGCCGAATTTTGGAGTGAAGAGAATCCACATGAGACCCTTGAGACGCCATTATATCCACAAAAACGGACTGTTTGGTGTGCTCTATGGGCTGGTGGAGTCATTGGCCCATACTTCTTCCGAAATGGTGCTGAAGAGTCAGTTACCATTAATGGAGACCGGTATAGAGGCATGATAACCGACTATTTTGTTGCCGAATTGGATGACATGAAGGTGGATGAGATGTGGTTCCAACAAGACGGCGCTACATGCTACACAGCGCACGACACAATCGATTTGTTGAAGAAAACATTCGATGAGCGCATACTTTCGCGGTATGGACCTATCAATTGGCCACCAAGATCGTGTGATTTGACACCATTGGATTATTTCCTTTGGGGATATGTGAAGTCGCTCGTCTATGCCAACAAACCAGAAACGTTAGGGGATTTGGAAGCCAACATTCGTGCCGTTCCAATGGACATTAAAACGATTTTCTTGTGTTGTATTTCAATTCGAAGTTCTATACCTCTAAAAAAAAACACCCTTTACAAACATTTGCGTGCACTTTTAGACCTTAAAAGTCCGTTGTGGTACCACATGGATCTGTCAACTTTCCCTATATTCGTTAACCAAATTGAGCCATTCAGAGCTTACTATATAGCGTAGAAGGTATCTGGCATTGATATTAGCCAGGTCACCTAGATTATCAAAGAAAAAGTTTCCCAGATGGAGTTTTCGTTTGTCGAAGAGAGCAGCGTCCAAGCAGCTTCCACATAAGTCATTACTAAAGGGGCCTAGTATTTTTGCTTAGGCCTATATGACAATGTCCTGTAAGTACACCGATTACGGTGCTGATGTTTGATCTGTTCAGTATTGTCAAGCAGGTGGGGCGCTTTATAGTTTGGTATGGATTGCCTGGATATTTGACACGTTGTGCCGTTTATTCACCTGCGGTTTGAGGGGCATACCTAACGTATCTACTGGCGGTAAAATATCAATGGTGGTACCCCCTCTGGCAAGCTCATCCGCCTTGAAGTTCCCTTGAATGTCTCTGTGGCCTGGCACCAAGAAGAGGTGAATAATGAAATGCTCTGCCATCTCATTAATAGATAGTCGACATTCGTAGGCTTATTTCGATTTGAACGATGTGGATTCCAGGGATTTAATGGCCGCTTGGCTGTCACTGAAGATGTTAATATACTTCGTGGATATTATTACATTCCTTATCAGCCAGGTCAATGCTTCTTCAATTTCCATGATTTCCTCCTGGAACAATGAACGGGAAGGCGAAATGATATGCTTGGGTTAAGCATCTCGGAGAAAACACCTCCACCCACTCCATATTCTGTTTCTAGCATAATTTTAGGACAACCATTCCCAGTCGCCTTGAATGGGATTCGGATTCGATCGGAACCAATAGCTCGATTCACATCTATACGGATGGGTGTAATACGTATAGATGTGAATCGAGCTATTGGTTCCGATCGAACCCGAATCCCATTCAAGGCGACTGGAAATGTTTGTCCTAAAATTACGCTAAAAACTGATCAATCCGCCGCTCGCAGATGCAGCAAGTTAAGGTGACAACAACAAAATAAATACAAATTTTTGGCCAAATAGGTTGGTTAGTACCCAGAGCCTAGCTTTCTCACAATCATTCATGTGTGCGTGTGTAATTCTTGCGGACTTCCTGATTTATGGCGACTCCGAACGTCAAAGTTGAGGTAATTGATACTACTCGGATGATTTGTCAGATCATCACGAGAGGAGGGCCAGTGACAACAGGACCGCCAATAAAATCACGAATGGGGGGAGGAGTCCGTCAGCGTCCTCTGGGCAAATTTCTACTTTTCAGTGAACGAGTCATCCACGCAAAGGAGTCTGTCACGCATTGAAAACGCTGTCGGCTTGATGGTCGTTCTGTTCGATAGTGAGCAAGATGTCATCGTTATCCATATTGCCGGGACTGGGTGAGTAATTGTGGCTGTCATATGAAAATGGACTATCCCGTCCTTCGTTTGAAGATGATGGATACTTGGATTCTTTCTTCGAACCACTCGATGCTTCGATTATTTTTCACATGTCACGATCTATGCCTACATGTACGTGATCGACTGAGGGAATCTAATCAGCAACAAAGTCTGGATTGATGGAAGTATGCTCGAACAACAGCTCTACTTTCCGATGTGAGATAATTAAATGCGATGGGTGTCAATGTGCCATCTAACGCTTACACGACTTAGGAGTTTTCGCCGTCTCAAACGAACATATCGTGTGATCTTCTTAACTCTATGAGTTCGCACGGTCATTTCCGCCTTGTAGGTGCTCATAGCGCTTACTGTACCGGAGTTCAGCAACAAAAACTCTTTAATTTCGTGATAGGTCAGATGGCAAGTATCACCAGCCGCAGCAAATTCGTCTAACTACGGAGGTACGATAATGATGTAAAGGTTGCGTCCAGCCTGCCCTTGTGACGTTTACACAGACTGGTTCTGTTCTTCTATCCGGAATCAGCATTAAAACAACGAATTGACTAAGACGGTCAATGATCAACATGAGCTGCACGACCGATAATGTAGTGATAATGAAGAATGACGAAGATTCACCGTTGATTCAGGTTCGAGATGGCAAAGAAGACCGAACCTCCGATTTAAGGATCAAGCGATTGCTAATGCAGGGTGGTTTAGACTGAATTATTTGGAAACAATATACCCAAGATCTACCAGAAGGGGAGGCTACATTGTTACTGTAGAGAAGCCTAATGGCCCGAGCTGTCCTGTATACTATACCAGACGTACCTATTCATTAGGGAAGAGATGGTGGTAGATCACTTAAAAAAACTGTTCACAGCTCATCTTCAAATTCAAAAAAATGCGTGATCGTGATCGTGCGGTAATAGAGTTCTTTAATCAGACACTGCATCATAGAAAACATGGCTAGGAATGTCTTCCCCAGAAGCTGCATAGGCGAAAAGAAAATAATGTCTGTAGAGCAGCTAAAGTACGACTGCAAAGCACAAACACTGCAGGAACGCCGGTAATCCTTCTTGGGAACACGGTTCTTCGACTGCCTGGCGACAGAAATACCTCAAACAAACCTCAAACGATTTATCAACAGGGGGACACTCTCTTGACTTCCGAGTGAGGACAGTTTTTGAAACATCTTGCGCGGGAGTGTGCATTTGAATGGATTTGTCCACTTATTTTGTTCGCCTATGGTTTGCGTATATAGGATGAGTCTTGTGTGGATTAATATTGAGGCAATCGGCAACCAATAAGACAGCGTTAGCTCACTAGTCGATAAATCAACTATGTGTGACCCACGCGTAGGAGTTTTCGCCGTCTCAAACGAACATCTCATGTGTTCTTCTAAACTCTGAATTCGCACGGTCATATTCGCCTTGTAGGCACTCATAGCGCTTACTTACGTGCAGCTCTAAGGCATGCGTTTCCCCCAAAAATTAACAAAGCTCTTTCACAGATTGGTATGTCCACGTAATTCGAATTTAGAAATGCAAGGGGAACACACGGTTTTAGGGCCACTTCGAGCATTACGTATACAAAATTGGAAGCAGAAGACGTCATCAAGTATAGGCTCCTATTAGATGATGGTATCATTCTGCTCTCGATGAATGGTGACAGCAATAAGCATCAGCGCAACCGATCCTTAGTTAAAATCAAAGGTTTCATCGCCTTTTTTAGAAGTTGACGCGATATTAGCAAGTTTCTCTTTGCTTAACGAATTTCTTTCTACACCTCCGCTGACTTTATTTCTATCATTAAGGAGTGACTGGGGGCGGAGACATAAGACAAATATCCTGACCACTCTGTCTACGACCTCGTGATGATAAACAAACTCAAAAACTACGTGTTCACCACATAAACATTTAAAGTGCGTTGTGAAATGTCTTCTAACCTGAAGTTGTTGATACTTAGAGGCGATATTGTCTTTCAAATCGTGCAGCAACGACCCACGTCGTTCGATCATAACACATTCATTGTCGTCGACAGTTGTTCCCGGTTGCATCCAATTGATCGCATCAGCTTCATCGTCTGACTCCTCACCATCATCATCGTCGTCGTCGTCATCGGAAGAAGATGTCGTTGACGACGACGAGGTGGACTCATTCGCAACAGTTGCACCGGTAGTGGCTTCCTTCATGGCAAGGCTTTTCAAAATCATCTTTATATCTTCATCATCGATTTTACTTTTATCCTTGCCTTCATTTTCCAACTGAGTGCAGTCGCTCATTGAAGACACCTCAGCGCTCTCCTCGGCTATAATTGATATCGGATCTGAGTTTTCGCTGGGCTTTGGGAATTTTCTACCAACTTCCGATGACATTGAGTTCGTCGAGATAGATGACGGCTTGTCGGAACTGGTCACAATACTTGGTGATGATCGAATTGCATCGTGAATGGTCGATTCGAAATCGGATGGTGTCTTATTTTCAGGCGAACTTGACATGCAGTTTGAATCACTTATAGAACGCATTATATGGGGTATTCTGAAAATTGGTGACTTTGGTTTACCAAAGGTTATTGTGTTGCGCAAATCCAACAGCGAACTTCGCAATGGATCGATAACCGACAGCGTAGAGTACGAACTGCTGAGTGACTTTGAATCGTTGTCTGATTTTTCAGCTTCACTTAGCCGCTTCTTTATTGCATCGCACTTCTTGTTGAGCATCATGCGAGATCGGTTCTTAAATCGCTTCACATGATGGGTGAACTTGTGTCGTGGTTTCTCGCCACGCTGGTCCTCTTGCCTGAGTAGGGATCTCATGTTGGGAGCGTCCGTATTGCTATCGTCGTCAGAAATGCTTTTGGTCTGAGACTGTTTACGATCGGTGAACATTATGGTTCTATCCGCGTCGACTATGGTAAAGTAGTCGTTGTTTGGGTCAGCAGGACCCGTCAAGAATTCAAGATACTTTAGCGTGCGTCTGTTTTTGTTTTTGTTTAGCAAAGTGACAGATTAAGCAAACGCACAATTCACAATGAGTTGGTTTAGTTTGGTTTGTTTTTTGTTTTTAGCGCACGAAGACGAAGAAAAGATTAAACACGAGAAAAAAAAGAACAAGAAGAACAAACAAAACAAAACGTAAGAACGCGCATTGAGCGAAACAAAATTGAAAACAAACGAAATGAAATAAAAAGAAGAGAAGGTTATTTTTTTTTTTGTTTGTATCGCTAAAAAATAAGTCACAGGTTAAGTTAGGATTACCACGCATGCTTTTTGTAGACAATTGCGTAGGTAAAGCACACTTGCCGGTGTATGCAAGTGTGGAACGATTAACTGAGATTAGTAGTAGGGGGTAGATCTGAACTTACTCTTCGATTAAGGTGTTGTCGATGAGGGTTTGTGTGCTGGGCTCTTGGATTTTTAGCAGGGACACCGCGGTACCGATTCCTCGAACGACGACACCAACATCGCCTTCCAAGTCGAAGCACTGGGTGTAGCCGATGACCGCATTTGCCCCGAGGTTGATTGCTTTTAAGCCGATCTTTCGTTGGACCTAGAAGAAAGGAAATATGTGGGGAAATTAGTGATTGAAATTCAGTAAGACGTTAGAAGTAGGCTAATGTGTAGTCGTCTCATTTTAACAGAAGCCCGAGGTTTTTTTTTAGTCTGGTAAAACAATTGGATCGGGTGGTCAATGCTATTATATGAAACCTTGAGTTTTTACCCAACTGATGCCTACCAACTCCAACTCTTAGCCTTCCCATGGCGAACGTGTACATATTCCATTCCAGTCCGAAGCGGAAGAACTCCCAAGATAGAGTCAGCGGTGGCGTATACAGAACCAGTAAGGTTAGACAAAGTAAACAACCTTTTTGAGGGCCATCTAGGAATCTTAAGGGTAAGTCAGCCCCTTGAACAAAAATGGTGGCGGATGAGCCAAAAGGCCATTCTTACCAAGCAACCAAGAGTCTCGGAAAGGACCATGCTGAAAGAAGAACTGCCAACGACGTTCATATCTGCACCTGGAATGTGAGAACATTAAACAGGAGAGGTGCAGCCGAACAACTAGCGGAAGCCCTAAGGTACTACAACGCAGACATTACAGCCATCCAGTAAGTACGATGGGATGAGCTGGGCAAAAAGAGGATGAAAAACTGTGAATATACTAGGGTTAGGTTAGGTTAGAGTGGCTGTTTCTTCTTCCTCTTCGTCCATGCAGCTCCTACATAAGTCATTTGAGCCTTTCCGCGTGTCTGCCTATTAAACAGAGTCCAGTGATCTATGAAGCGAAATCAGTCTCTTGGATCTTCTCAAATCCAGCTTTGGCCAAATTTGTTTGGTTATTTGACACGTCGTGCCAAGACTCCATCTGAGATATGATTTGCTGTTAGCATGTTGCGCTAGTAAGCTTTTACATGTAGCCATAGAAATACCTAGTGCACCCGTGTCGGGTACAACTGGTAATTTAGTTCCATTTCTGGCGAGTTCATCAGCCTTACAGTTCCCTGGAATGTCACTATGCCCAGGCACCCAGCATAGGTGGATGTAAAAATTCTTTAACATCTCCTGCAGAGATGATCGGCAATCTAGGGTTGTCTTAGAATTGGTTGAGACTGATTCCAGGGATTTGTTGGCCGCTTGGCTGTCCGAGAAAATGCTTATATCCTTGGCAGATATTAAATTCTCTTTCAGTCAGGATAAGGCTGCTTTGATCGCCATGAGTTCCGCCTGGAACACGCTGCAATGATCAGAAAGACTGAAAGATAGGCGGAGATCTAGATTGTCGGAGAAGACACCAGCACCCACTCCGTCATTTGTTTTGGAGCCATCGGTATAGATATGGATCGAGTCATATACTAAGAACCGTGAATAGTGCGGCTGTTCGGTTGTGGTTTGGTTATAAGTGCCAGTCTTAAGCAAGAAGTCTTACGTTTCCAAGACATTAGCGAACACATTGTAAAAATTGGCATCAAGGTCAAGTTCGCCAACGTAAGCGTTATATGCGCTTACGCTCCGACGGAGGAAAAAGATGATTACGAGCTCCTTTATAAAACCTATGAGTGACCCCCGAAGTACGATGTTAAAATCGTCTGGGAGATTTTAACGCAAAGGTAGGAAGAGAAGCCATCTTCAGCAAAATTGTCGGAAAGCACATCCAACGAGACGGACAACGGACTTGGGCTAATTGTCTTCGCTGCGGAACGAAATGCCACTATAGCCAGAGCACGGTTTCCTCTCCTCAATATTCATAAAGGACATGGAGGTCTCCAGATCAACGAACGGTAAATCAAATTAATCACATTGCGATAGACAAGAGACACACATCCAGTATTTTGGATGTCCGAACATTGCGAGGGACTAACATCGACTCGGATCACTGCCTTGTTCCACGCAACAACAATTAAGAAAAACTGTGAAGGAATTTATGTCGAAAGACTGCCAAGTCCTTCGTAGAACGCGTATCCCTTAACCTCTTGATTAAAACCATATCACCAGCATCTAATCTCGAAGAGCATTGGCAAAGACACCAACCAGCCATTAGATCACTCGTGTCCGTAACTTATGATGAAGAATGCCGATAGATGCTCGCAGCCAAGAACGAGAACTACAAGGCTAAGCTGCAGCTAAAAACAAGAGCTGCCATTGGGCTCTATAGGCAGAGAAGAAAGGAAGAACACCGGCCTTTCAAAAAGAAGAAAAAAAGAGCAAGAAAAGCGCGCGATCGAGGATATAGAGAGGTGCCACTCCATGAACGATGTTAGCAAGTTTTACCAAAGTGTAAAACGTCAAAGGCAAGGATACAAGGCTCGAACAGAATCCTGTCGAGATGAACAAGGAAATATTGTAGTTGACCAACAGTTGATGCTGAGGAAATGGAAGAACCACTTAAGCAGACTGTTTAACGGCGATGACGACCAACATTCCGCTGTCAGGCAGAACCAACCATTTTATATTGGCAACGGCAGCGAAAACTGCCAACCACCCGACCTAAGTGAAGTGAGGATAGCAATATCTGAACTCAAGCTTAACAAGGCCTCCGAAAATGACGCCCTTCCCGTAGAGCTTTATAAAGCCGGCGGAGATGACTTGGTAAGTAACATCAAAGTTTATGAATTCTATACAGATGACGCATTGAGAACAAAACAGAAACTTTTGCTCAGTAGCTTCATGGTACGGGCGGGCGGTGTGCATGAAAACACATGAAAAACAAGAACAAAAACATATGGCGGGCTGTGCCAGCAAGATAGAACAATCTTTCTTATATGGAAAGCGTCATCTGTAAGAATTCATAATCTTTGGTAACATTCACCAACTCACAAGCCAAATCTGGTCGGATGAAAGTATGCCTGAAGAATGGAACCTCAGAATCGTTTGCCCGATCCACAAAAAAGGAGACCCTCTGAACTGCGCCAACTACAGAGGCATTAGTCTCCTCAACATCGCCTACAAGATCCTATCTTCACACTTCGGCAGATCCTGGAAAAACCCCAAGAAGTCCAAATCTATGACCACCACCTACTCATCGATTTCAAAGCCGCATACGACAGCAATTATAGAGACGAACTATACAGAGCCATGTCTAATTTTGGGATACCGCCCAAACTCGTCCATTTGTGCAGGATGACGATGGAGAATTCTCGACCCATCATGGTAGGAAACGCCCTCACCGACCTCACTCGTTCGATACCAAAAAAAAAAATTTACGCAAGGCGATGCACTCTCATGTGAATTCTTTGTTCTGATTCTTGAGAGGATTGTGCAAAACTGTAGAGCCAACATCAGAGGCACAATTTTCCAAAAATCGGTGCAACTACTAGCATACGCCGACGATTTTGACATCATTGGTAGGACTCAACGTGATGTCATAGCCACGTTTGGTAATATAGTGAAGGAAGCGGCAAAAATGGGTTTAGCAGTAAATGAGGGTAAGACTAAGTATATGCTGTCAACACGAAAGGACACACAACATCGACGAATTGGACAGATACAGCATTGAGGTAGTACGGGACTTTGTCTACCTCGGCTCTGCTATTAACTCTGACAACAACATCTCGTCAGAAATCAAACGAAGAATTATCTTGCCAACCGCTGTTTCTTTGGGCTAAGAAGGAAATCCAGTAGCCCTCCCTCGACCTACTAAAGAGGACCCTATACAAGCCCCTGATCATCCCAGTCCTGCTAAAGCATGGACCGTATCAAAAGTGGACGAAGAAATTTTTAGACGATTTGAGAGGAAAATTCTTCCCATTTGCGTTGATGGGCTTTAAAGACGAAGATTCAACCACGAGCTACACGACCTGTACAGCAACATTTCCCTAGCCGAAAACATTGGACTCTTAAGATGCCTGGGACATATAGGGCGAATGGACACCAATCCTCGCAAAGTCTTCTATTCCCAGCCAGACTTCGGAGCCAATAGGGGAAAACCTCGCCTTAAGTGGCGCGCACAAGTACAAACCGAACTCAACCCATTTGAAGTGCCCAACTGAAGGCTGTCAGCTAAGGAGTGGGCTAATTGGAGAGGCATGTTGGTTGAGGCCCAGGTTCATTCCGGACTGTAGCGCCATTTTATAAAGACGAACTCTACAGCATCATGCCTTTTTGGGGATACCTACCATCTACATTCCATTGTTTAGATTTAGAAGATTAGCAACGACTTCACAACTTTCGATACTGTCGAGCAAAGCTTATCGCAGCACAGGCATTTCAAATCGGCACTAAATTGCTAGTCCAAGTATAGTGCAGGAAGAACACTGGCCCGCTTGTGTTTTTGTTGATCGTCTTGGTAACACTTTACGGCATCGAGATTGGATCGCGGTTGGGTTACTAAGCCTTTGGGGATAAGGCACTATGAAACAATTTACGAGATGTACATGTGACACATTCTAGTCAGAAACTATGTATTGGGCGATGAGCCGTCATCGTTTGCCGAATAACCAGCGAATGGACGCAGTAAAGAAACATCTTGCCGCACACATCAACCAACTTGGTGATGGAAAAGTTAAAACTGCTGCAGCTATTTGCCTTACCACGCCCCTTGGCTTTGATATATTTGACCGCAAAATGAAGATTGTTTATTGGACCTAATGTTTGGGTATCCTTGCCCATGCGTTTTGACGCAGCGCTATGATTAATTTAAATTGATTCACCAAAATAGGTCAAGCAATCCATTTTTCCTTTTCTTCCCCCAATCTTTAAACACACGTCTTAACTCACCTGTCCAGACAGACGAAGAAATACCACTTGTCGGGCCTCATTTGAAGCTCTGGGTGTTCGAATTTTATCAATCCACTGATATTCCGGATCGTCATTTACCACCAGTTCCTCCACAAACCCGTGTATAACTTGAGCGCGATAACCATGCGGAATACAAGGTGCTAAAACAAAACTAAACAACATCCTCACATCAACAAAAATTGACTGCAACAACTTACAATGAAAGAACTGCACGCCACAGGAACTCTGCCTGAACTTATTCACATCAGAGAACAAGTCAACTTTGACAATGACATTCACCTCGCCTCGAATGCCGTGCATTGTGTCAAACACCGGTATCCATCCGGACAATACGGCACCTTTACCCTGCGTCGACTGGCTCGCGGTTTCCAGGCACAGTGGATTCAAACTGATGTTCACTTTCCCAATGGCATCGTTTGCCGAATATGTGTCATGGTCCATCAGACGAATTTGCAGCGGTTCATCTTGTAACTCTGCATCATCGACTTCAAACCGAAACCTAGGTAAACACAGATATATATATATATTGCTTCATCAAAATTGATGGATATGTGCAGATACTACACAACGACAATCATAAACAACTCACTCCAAAAAATGATAAGATAACCAGCCACTTGACCCTAATCTCATAGATTTCCAAAAACTGGTGAATAAATAAAATTGTCACTTACCAATCCGTGTTCCATTGGGGATTAAGACTTTTCCGGCAGACATCCGTTTTGTGAGTTACATTACCCAATTTGATTTCCACATATGCATCAGTGGTCTCACTGCTGCGATCCATGATGGGCAAATTACGCCCAGCCTTGATTTTGACACCAACTTTCCCGGGCATTTTTAAATTGAACTTGGTCTACTGAACTCCTTTGTTGGTGTGTATTTTTATCGATGATCCTTGGAACTGAAATCAGTCACGTTCGCCGCAGTGCTGAAAATAGCTTTTACTTGGTGGATCAATTGATGACACAAAACATGACAATTCACTGAAAACACCAATCGATTTCATTGATAATTAGATCAGCAAAGTTGGGAGGGGAAATCTAATTAAGTTTACAAAGTTTTCGCACAAATTTATCACCTCGATTGTTATTTTTTTCAATTTTGGTTTTTGTCCATTCCCAAATATTTTTGGTTGGTGCAAGATTCCAATACAAATGTCAAAAATGACGTGCTGAGCGAACAAATGACAGCCAGTGAATTCGCTCGGATTCGGCGAATAACATGTTGTTTGCATGGGTATTTTGGGGTGTAGGTAGTAGATTTTGTGTTTTTTTTTGGTAATTTGAAAATGGAAAAATTATGAACATTGAAAAATATTAAGGGTATTCATGCAACATCGTAATTTTAATACGTGCGAAAGATTATAACTTTACGACGACGTTTCATGAACGACCCTAAAACATCATTCACATCAGTTTACGCACCCAATTCCTGTGAGAAAATTCCGATATTGTTAGAAAAGATTTCCCATACAAAATTTGACAGTTCATTTATCACGTCGTAATTTTATCACGTTTACAACGTTTACGACGACTTTCCGATGTTGCATGAATACCCCTATTATTAATTGGTATAGAGGGTGTAATTGATGATACGTAATGTGTTTGTTCCGATGTACATTATCAAGAATGTGCGGAGCTCTAAAGACAAAAGAGAAAAGAAGAACACATGCTGTTACACACCCATTACTACCAGAAACAGCACAATTCATTGCCCGTATTCCGAATTTTAGATTATAACTGCAAAATAAGGTAAGGGGATGTGGGACGCAAAATCTTATTGAATGGTAAGGTAAATGTCAAACTATGCCAACCCTTATTTAGCCATTTCATTTTCCCATATTTATAGAATTTTATTAACTTTTTTTCTATTCAGAATACTTATTCTTGATCACAAAAGGAGGAAATAACTTAAATAAATCTATATAAACCGGGTAATTTTGCTGAAATCAAACTCAATCAACTTTCATGAGAGGTCGAGCAAAATCTGTTGGTTCACTCGTATCTGCGTGCTCATTCCAATATTTTAAAATTGTTTCGTCAGTGTCACATGGCTAAAATGGTCGATTGACCATTAGAAACAGAGGTTCATCAAAGTTAACTTACTAAAACGTAAACCCAGAAAACACGGGCGTGTTCCACTTACCATCGGGCGTGTTCCACTTACGGATACCTCTGAGATTTTCCTCCTCTGCCTCAGCTAAGTTAAGCTACATTCTCAGCATATGGAAACTTTTTCTGCCAAACAACTTACAGTAATGATGAGTTCCATACATGGTACATACCGCTGGGTAGAACTGGACAAATAGAACTCAGACAAAAAAAAACGCGATCGAATACAGCAGCACAAATTTAGAAATTAACAATCGGAGGATAAGACATTTCACAGCTGATCACGCAGTGCGATAGTGATCCATCAGACTTACTGAGCTCTTAATTTGAAATGGAAGCCATTCGAATATTCGAAACATTCAGCAATCGCCACCGGAATACTTCTGTCGCTGTATGCATGGAAGCGTTCATAAAATTTTCCAATCACCAATCGCGATGGAATGTTTTTCCTAGGCTAACACACAATACTTACTTAAACAGCTCTACAGTCCGAAATGAATCTGAAAAATATTTACAACATACCCCTCCAATTAGGCCGGTCCCTAGCTTACTGCCTTTAGTAGGTTGAACCTTCGTCTCCATATCTCGTCAACAAAAATGAGGCTGAAGATTTATTTTTCGTTCAAAACGAGTAACGATACGGTTCATCCTTCGGCTCCTTAAACTTATCAGGGTCTTATATAGGATCTTCCTAAAGTTGAAGTGAGGACTTTACAACTAAATTTCCTTCTTAGTGTGAAAAAAATAACGATTTGCAATATTAATTCTTCGTTTGATTTCTGACGGGATGTCGTTGTCATAGTTATCAGCGGGGCCGTCCAATTCGTCGATGTTGTGTGTCCTTTCTTCTTGACAGCATATACTTGGTTGTGTTCTCATTTACTGATAAATCCATTTTCGAGATATCTTTTACATTTTCAAATATACTTTCTTACTTAAGTGGCGCTACAGTCCGGGATAAACCAGGGCCTAAACCAATATTCCTCTCCAAATAGCCCGGTCCTTAGCTTACTGCCTCCAGCTGCGCACTCCAAGTTGGTTGAGGTCGGTTTCTACTTGTGCGCGCCACTTAAGGCGAGGTCTTCCTCTACTGCGTCCGACGTCTGGCTGGGAATCGAAGACTCTGCGAGCCGGATTACTGGTGTCCATTCTTTCTACATGTCCTAGCCATCTTAAACGCCCAATGCGGAGTTTTTTGACTAGGGGTATGTCGCTGTACAGCTCGTATAGCTCGTGGTTGAATCTTCGTCTCCATAGCCCGTCAACGCAAAAGGGACCGAAGATTTTCCGAAGAATTTTTCTCTCAAATCGACCAAGGATTTCTTCATCCGCTTTTGATACGGTCCATGCTTCAGCGCCGTAGAGCAGGACTGGGATGATCAGGGTCTTATATAGGATCTCCTTAATAGTTCGAGTGAGGGCTTTACTACTGAATTGCCTTCTTAGCCCGAAGAAACAGCGATTGGCAAGAGTAATTCTTCGTTTGATTTCTGACGAGATGTTGTTGTCAGAGTTAATAGCGGAGCCGAGGTAGACAAAGTCCCGTCCTACCTCAAAGTTATATCTGTCAATGGTGACGTTCTGTCCAATTGGTCGATGTTGTGTGTCCTTTCGTGTTGACAGCATATACTTAGTCTTACCCTCATTTACTGCTAAACCCATTTTCGCCGCTTCCTTCTCTATACTGCAAACGTGGCTATGACATCACGTTGAGTCCTACCAATGATGTCAATATCGTCGGCGTATGCTAGTAGTTGCACCGATTTATAGAAAGTTGTGCCTCTGGTGTTGGCTCGGGAGTTTTGCACAATCCTCTCAAGAATCAAATTGAAGAATTCACATGACAGCGCATCGTCTTGCCTAAATCCTTTTTTGGTATCGAATGTGTCGGAGGTCGTTTCCGGCCCTGATGGAGCAGCGAGAATTCTCCATCGTCATCATACACAAACGGACGAGCTTGGGCGGTATACCAAACCGAGACATGGCTCTGTATAGTTTCCTCTCTATAAATGCTGTCGTATGCGGCTTTGAAATCGATAAATAGGTGGTGGGTATCGATTTGGACTTCTTGGGTTTTTTCCAGGATCTGCCGAAGTGTGAAAATTTGATCGATTGTGGACTTTCCTGGCCTAAAACCACACTAATAAGGGCCGATCAGGTTGTTGGTACACGGTTTCAGGCGTTCACATATTACGGCAGATAGGATCTTGTAGGCGATGTTGAGTAGACTTTTGCCTCTGTAGTTGGCGCACTTCAGAGGGTCTCCTTTTTTGTGGATCGGGCAAACGATGCTGAGGTTCCATTCTTCAGGCATGCTTTCAACCGACCAGATTTGGCTTATGAGTTGGTGGATGTTGCTTACCAAGTCATCTCCACCAGCTTTAGAAAGCTCAGCGGGAAGGCCGTCATTTCCGGCGGCTTGAGTTCAGATATTGCTATCCGCACTTCACTTAGTTTGGGTGGTTGGCAGTTTTCGCTGTCGTTGCCAATATTAAATGGTTCGTTCTGCCTGACAGCGGAATGTTGTTCGTCATCGCCGTTTAACAGTCTGCAGAAGTGGTTCTTCCATATTCTCAGCATCGACTGTGTCTCAACTACGATATTTCCTTGTTCATCTCGACAGGATTTTGTTCGAGCTTTGTATCCTTGGCTTTGACTTTTTATACTTTGGTAAAATTTGCTTTTTCGTTCCTGCAGTGGCACCTCTCTATATCCTCGATCGCGGGCTTTTCTTGGTCTTTTTTCTTCGTTCTGAAAAGCCGGTGTTCTTCCCTTCTTCTTTGCCTATAGAGCTCAATGGCAGCTCTCGTCTTCACCTGCGGCTTAGCCTTGTTCCTCGTTCTTGACTTCGAGCATCTGTCGGCATTCCTCATCAAACCAGGGGTTTCTTGCTGGTAGCCGCGAGAAACCTAGCACATCAGTTGCGGTGGATCTAATGGCTTGTTGGCATCGTTTCCATTGTTCTTCGACATTCGATGCTGGTGGTATGGTGTGAATCGAGAGGTTAAGCGATACGCGTTGCGCGAAGGCCTTGGCGGTCTCTTGCGATTGCAGTCTTTCGACATTAATTTTTGTCACAGTATTTCTGGTTTGTTGTGGCGTTGTGGATATCCACATCCTTACCTTGGCTGCAACAAGGTAGTGGTCCGAGTCGATGTTAGCCCCTCGGAATGTTCGGACATCCAAAATACTGGATGCGTGCCTCTTGTCTACCGCAATGTGATCAATTTGGTTGACTGTTCGTTGATCTGTAGACCGCCATGTCCCCTTATGAATATCGAGGTGAGGAAACCGTGTGCTGGCTATAGTAGCATTTCGTTCCTTAGCGAAGTCAATTAGCCTAAGTCCGTTACCAGACGTGTTGTTGTGTGGGCTATATTATCTGACAATACTGCTAAAGATGTATTCTCTTCCTCCCTTTGCGTTAAAATCTCCCAGCACGATTTTAACATCGTACTTCGGTAGTCGCTCATAGGTTTTGTCAAGGAGCTCGTAGAAGAAATTCTTAGTTATTTCATATTTTTCCTCCGTCGGAGCATGAGCGCATATAAGGCTTATGTTCGCGAATTTGGCCTTGATGCTGATTGTTCACTAATGTCTTGGAAACATAAGACTTCTTGCCTAAGTTTGGCACTTATAACAAATCCGCATCCGAATAGTCGCTGTTTCTGTCACATGTCACAGTTTTTCATATCGATCAGTCCTTTCCGAGGCTATTAGTAGCCTCGTAACATATGGTTGGGTAGTTAACCCAAAGCACAACCCCCAACCTGGAGGGCCAGTTCCAAATTATGAGATACCCCTAGGACACGGGGCCATCAGTATCCACTACGGGATTGAGCGCTGCCGTTGACCTTTTGGTTCATTCGCCACCATCTCTGTTCAAGGGGCCTGAATTACCCTTGAAATTCCTAAGCTGTTGTCCGAATTTGTCGAAGCAGCTTATCTACGTTCTCCTGGGACGGCAGACCGGGTGTTCATTCCGCGACATTCTGACCTGTTGCTGTTTTACGTCTTGTACTCGCACTTATCGTTAAGCAAGTCAAACCCGATAAAAAATAAGCACATTTGATGTGTAGTCAGAGTTGCGAGCACTGGGCTTTGCCAAGTTGAAGCCAATCAGAGTCTACCTTCGTTCTACAACACCCAACCATCTTCAATGTTACACACATTGTTCAGTTCCTTTTCAGATTTTGTTCATTTAGTTTCAACTTTATTCATTCAATAAATTATTATTTTCATATAAACCTGTGTATGTTTTTTTTCCTGCCACCAAATCAAAAATAAGGCATTAGAGGGTTATGGAACGGGGAAAGTGGACGGGATATGTTGAGGAAGAAAATAAATAGACGACTATTGACAGCGCCATCTTTTAAACAAAAAGCAAACCTATTTTTCAAATATATAGGCATATTTTATATAAATATCCTACTCTTGTGGTTTCTAGAATTAATCATCTCAGTGATATCAACTTTAGTCTAAGCCACTCTAAGCCTTGAATAGGTTTATAATAATTTTGACAGGAAATCAAAGAGCCGACCGCAAATCTTAGTTACATCAATATATTCATCCAAAGCCATTACACCAATATGATTATTACTATGTAAATAATTTAACTTGTTAACTTTATTTCGAATCCTATGTATTCATTAAATGTTCGTCCTGTGCGTTCGTGTTTTTAAAATGAAACCGTTAAATTTAGAACATCATGGCATTTCGACGGTTAGTTTTATGTACTCTGAGTGCGTGTTGTATTGTAGAGAAGAGGTATTCCTTTGCTTTGAGACTCGTCTGAAATTGAAAAGTAACAATTTCCACGGATTGTAATATATACTTTAAATGCTTGCTTTACTAACCGGGATTTGATCCTGTACCTGTTGCGGATGCTTCCATTTTTTTCCTTGAAGTAAATTTCTGCCAACCTCTCAGCAAGATTTGTTTTCGATACTTTGGCGTGGTAAATGTGTACAGCAAGGGATTTAACGCCGAATTAAGAGGCAAAATGAAAATTACCAACCATGCGTATGTGTCATCTAAAAAAGGATTGGAATTAGAAGAATAAAATGTGTGACCGCTCATTTAGTTTGTGAGCTGTCACATAGTCTGTCACTTAACTCAAATAAAGGGAAGCCTACAAAGTGGGTGCAGTTGCCAGTGGTTAGTGCGTTGGACTACTAAGAGCGACAACACCTAGGTTTTTTTTTTCACAGCTCCACCTCTAGCGAAAGTCTGACAAACATCCAAAGGTATAATACTGCCATGAGAAGCTTCTCAAGTTTTTCGTTCGGATTTGGCGTTAAACAGAAGGTTCTCTTCTTTGTGGCAAAAATAATTACTTCGCACACACAATTAAAGGAAGAAGATGGGTTTGAAGAATTTTATGGAACGTAAATGTAAGAAATTTCATTTCCAAAAATATTACCCCCGTAGTAATTAACACTGATTAGGTAATCAATGGCTAACTTGACAGTTTTTCCCATAAGAATTATACTCACGCAAATGTCAAAAATCAGTGACTAACTTTTGACATAGCCTCTCACTATCAACTACTACTCTCACCTCCACGCTGGTGACTGGTGGGTGCCTAGTACCTCGACTGGAGATGGGGTATTAAACCCCTGTGGAAGGTCGTTGGTGGCAGCAAACGAGAGCGGGGAGGAGGGTCCTCTCACTAGGGCACTCACTCTCAGGCGGCAGCGGAGGAATTCCCTAGATGGAGTCAACGGTGGCGCCAACAGCTCCAGTTTGATCGAACTGGTAGTGAAATCCCTATATGAGCTGCTTTGACATATTTGAACACCAGGTCTATAGGGATTTCCAATACTGAGCCAGGGTATTGGAAAAGATTTGGTGGCGGAGGAGCCCTCAATGTGTCAACGGCAGCGCTCATACCCCAAAATGGGCTTCTGACATCAGGATTTTTTCCGGCCTGCTGTCCTAGGGTCAAAACAAGGGCCTGGCCCTCCAGGTTGCGGGTTGTGCTTTGGGTTAACTTCCCATCCACGGAAAAAAAATATTGTTACGAAGCAACCAATAGTCTCGGAAAGGACTGATATTGTTGTTGACGACCATGCTAAACGAAAAAAGGACAACGACGTTCGTATCTGCACCTGGAATGTGAGAACATTAAACTGGAGAGGTGCAGGCGAACAACTAGCGGAAGCCCTAAACTGCTCAAAGCAGACATTACTGCCATCCAGGGAATACGATGGGATGGGCCGGGCAAAAAGAGGATGAAAAACTGTGACATCTACTATGGACCGTGTTATAGTGAGCAAAAACAGCGACTATTTGGATGCGGATTTGTTATAAGTGCCAGACTTAGGCAAGAAGTCTTATGTTTTCAAGACATAAGCGAACGCATTGTAACAATCCGCATCAAGGCCAAATTCGCCAACATAAGCCTTATATGCGCTCATGCTCCGACGGAGGAAAAAGATGATTAAACTAAGGATTGCTTCTACGAGCTCCTCGACAAAACCTATGAGCGACTACCAAAGTACGATGTTAAAATCGTGCTGGAAGATTTCAACGCAAAAGTTGGAAGAGAAGACATCTTTAGCAGTACTGTCGGAAAATATAGCCTACACGACAACACGTCTGGTAACGGACTTAGGATAATTGACTTCGCTACGGAACGAAATGCCACTTTAGCCAGCACACGGTTTCCTCACCTCGATATCCACAAGGGGACATGGCGGTCTCCAGATCAACGAACAGTCAACCAAATTGATCACATTGCGATAGACAAGAGGCACGCATCCAGTATTTTGGATGTCCACTACCTTGTTGCAGCCAAGGTAAGGATGTGGATATCCACAACGCCACAACAAACAAGAAATACTGTGAAAAAATTTAATGTCGAAAGACTGCAATCGCAAGAGACCGCCAAGGCCTTCGCACAACGCGTATCCCATAACCTCTCGATTAACACCATACCACCAGCATCGAATGTCGAAGAGCAATGGCAACGATGCCAACAAGCCATTAGATCAGCCGCAACTGATGTTCTATGTTTTTCGCGGCCACCAGCAAGAAACCCCTGGTTTGATTAGGAATGCCGACAGATGCTCGCAGTCAAGAACGAGGAACAAGGCTAAGCCGCAGGTGAAGACGAGAGCTGCCATTGAGCTCTATAGGCAAAGAAGAAGGGAAGAACACCGGCTTTTCAGAACGAAGAAAAAAGACCAAGAAAAGCCCGCGATCGAGGATATAGAGAGGTGCTACTGCAGGAACGATGTTCGCAAATTTTACCAAAGTATAAAAAGTCAAAGCCAAGGATACAAAGCTCGAACAAAATCCTGTCGAGATGAACAAGGAAATATCTTAGTTGAGCCACAGTCGATGCTGAGGATATGGAAGAACCACTTCTTCTTAACCACTTAAACGGCGATGACGAACAACATTCCGCTGTCAGGCAGAACGAACTATTTAATATTGGCAACGGCAGCGAAAACTGCCAACCACCCGACTTAAGTGAAGTGAGGATAGCTATATCTAAACTCAAGCTTAATAAGGCCGCCGGAAATGACGGCCTACCCGCTGAGCTTTATAAAGCAGGCGGAGATGACTTGGAAAGCAACATCCACCAACTCATAAGCCAAATCTGGTCGGTTGAAAGCATGCCTGAAGAATGGAACCTCAGCATCGTTTGCCCGATCCACAAAAAAGGAGACCGCCTCCAAGATCCTATCTGCCGTTATATGTGAACGCCTGAAACCGTTTACCAACAACCTGATCGGCACTTATCAGTGTGGTGTTAGGCCAGGAAAGTCCACAATCGATCAAATTTTCACACTTCGGCAGATCCTGGAAAAAACCCAAGAAGTCCAAATAGATACCCACCACCTATTTATCGATTTCAAAGCCGCATACGACAGCATTTATAGAGACGAACTATACAGAGCCATGTCTAGTTTTGGTATACCGTCCAAACTCGTCCGTTTGTGTAGGATGACAATGGAGAATTCTCGCTGCACCATCAGAGTAGGAAACGACCTCACCGACACATTCGATACCAAAAAAGAATTTAGGCAAGGCGATGCGCTGTCATGTGACTTTTTCAATTTGATTCTTGAGAGGATTGTGCAAAACTCCCGAGTTAACACCAGAGGCACCATTTTTCAACAATTGGTAGGAATCTACGTGATGTCATAGCCACGTTTGCTAGTATAGTGCTGACAACACGAAAGGACACACAAAATCGACGAAGTGGACAGGACGTCACCATTGACAGATATAATTTGGAGGTAGTACGGGACTTTGTCTACCTCAGCTCCGCTATTAACTCTGACAACAACATCTCGTCAGGGCTAAGAAGGCAAAATAGTAGTAAACCCTTCACTCGATCTACAAAGGAGATCCTATATAAGACCCTGATCATCCCAGTCCTGCTCTACGGCGCTGAATCATGGTCCGTATCAAAAGCGAATTAAGAAATCCTTGGTCGATTTGAGAGAAAAATTCTTTGAAAAATCTTCGGTCCCGTTTGCATTGACGGGCTATTGAGAGATTCAACTAAGAACTATACGAGCTATACAGCGATATGCCCCTAGGTCAAAAAAAATCCGCATTGGACGTTGAAGATGGCTAGGACATGTAGAACGAATGGACAACAATACTCCGGCTCGCAGAGTCTTCGATTCCCAGCCAGACGTCGGACGCAGTAGAGGAAGATCTGGCCTGGAGTGTGCAACTGGAGGCAGTTAGCTAAGGACCGAGCTGATTTGAGAGGCATGTGGCTTGAGGCCCAGGTTCATTCCGGACGAACAAATTGATCTTCAGATTTGCGCTTGCAAATTCTGAAAAAAATAGCGTATAGTCCAAAAGCTCCTGGAAGTATTCAGGATTTGATTTTCTACAAATTTTTGACGCAACCGGCTTGCTAGTTTTTTCTTACAATCGTTCATGTGCTCTTCTTGTACGATTTCGGAACCTCCTGATTAATGTCGAATCCGAATCCGACTGAGTTGCGATAACATTTTGTCGACAACTGATTCTACTCGAATGATTTAAAAAGACATTTTTAATGTTGCTACGTTTATCCAATGTTCCTAAGAGCCACTCTTACAATCTGGAATGAAGGCAGTCGTAGTGATCTTGGGAAAATGTGTCCCAGGCATCTCTCAATCTCTTGAATAACAGAATTTCCACAGAGCTGGATGGTCCAAAGCAGAGTTTAAATATTTTTGAGAGCATTATTTCGAACATGTGATGCCGACAAGCAAGTCAGGAAAGATAACGCCCTGTCTTCGCTTCTAGGAGAGCACATGCCTCTTTTTTAGCACCAGTTGTCCAGCTGTGTTAGCTGTGTTAGCCGCAGTATTGTCAAAACTCATAGCATGGACTTGATTTGTGACGTTTCACTGTTCCATGGCGTCAAAAACAGCATCAGACGTATTTTCCCCCGTCTCTGCAGTCAGTTTAGGTACACCTAACAATTTTTCGATACCTTTTCCAGAGACAAGAATCGGTAGACGGTCAACCGGTTTGAATGTTTCTTTCAGATGTGCTCTGACTTCTATCCTAGATTTCTCGTAGAATGGTGCTTCATGAAATTGGGAGTGAAGCAGGATTGCAACCAAATGCAGCGGACTAAGGAATAATCAATCTTACTGCTTCCCGATCGGTTATTTAGTTACGATCAAGAGCGCTGGCAACATGTTTTGTAAAAATACCACTAGTGGATGGAAGACTATCACTGGCACTTGTAGAGCTCTGGTATTTCTTCGTAAGGTCTAAACAAACTCATCTTCTCGCTTATCCTTAGTATTAGTAGCGCTACTAGAAGTACTAGAAGTACTAGAAGTAAAGCTGGAATCATGTGCTAGTTCCTTACTTGACACTACCGAAGTTGCAGCATTATTTTCAGAAGCCTTTTGCCTTAGTTCGCCAGTTCCTTGCTTCCGTTTAACAGAACGTTCTTTTGTCTCTTTGGTCTATAACAAAGTATTGGTCTTCTGCCATTTTGATTAAATCCATAGCTTCTGAATGGGCAATATCGAAAAGCTTATCCAGCTCTGCTGTGAAGGAATTTCCTCTGCTATTCTGTGCTTCTGAAGGTATTTATGTTTTTATTAGGGTCGTCGCCTTTGTCTAGCACTAATAGCTTATGCTCGCAGATGGTTTATTGCTGGTGTTTAGGCAACGATCTGCGCTGTGTAGTCTTGTTCTAGACAAAAGTAGAAAAGATAAATTTAACACTTGTAACTGACCTGTAAAAAAATTAAGATCAAGTAATTTTCTACAAAAAAAAAAAAAATCAAAAATAGAATTCGATTGAGCACTCTCTTCCACTAAAGATAGCCAACTGAAATTTTACAGAATTAATACTTTAGGCACGTGTTACAAATCAACGGGGTGGGCAACCTAAAAAAAAATGTTTGGACCACCCTAGGCATACAGGCTCTACCTATATGTCACTTATCAGTCCGATCCCTAAATATTTGTATTTTGATAGAATACCCTTGAAAAATCTATAAATAGTGATACACTTAGCTAATATACAGAGAATTGTCTGTCTGAGCATTACTGGTGCACTCCCCATTACACTCTTCACATCACTGGAAATTCTGTTCAATCTAGTACTTTCGCAAAAACTTAAATATAAACATTTAATATTTAATTAAAATATTCAAATTTAATCTCATTTACCTGATATGTTAAATCTAAAGAACGCACAAATTTTCAGCACAATAATGGGCGCCCAACACATGACATCTGTCAAAACGATGAAGAAAAATCTGACAGCAAACTCACAATCCAGCAATGACAGTGGTGTAGCTTTCCTTGTCCTCCAAATAGACACCATAAGAGCAGTGTATAACAAGACCATCACAACCAAGAGGAAAAGATTTAATCCAATGAACATGAAAGCCGAATACTGCCATCCCAGTGGATAAGGTTCTTGTATATGCAGCGGAAAGCACATACCCGAATAAGTTCCATAAAACAACGTACTCGATCTCCATAGCACCACTGGAACTATTGCCACTCCTCCACCCATTAACCATATAAACAGCATAGAAATGAAAACATTTCGCGGATTTAAGCGGTGATGACCCCGAAATGGATCCGCAATCAATAAAAATCTCTCCAATGACATAAATGCCAATATCAACATTGACACTTCGGAAGATGTAACCGCCAAAACACCTACAGCTACACAATTCCACGAGCTAATCCAATCTCGAGCAACAACATGATATCGATTGCGAAAGCGATAGTCCTGAATCCCGATGGTGAACAAGTAGAAACCCATTAGAATATCAGATAGCGCTAAATTGCGTATAACCATTGTGACACCTCGATTCTCGTCGCGATAAATGAACCTGCCCCAGAGTACCATCAAGTTTCCTAGAAATATAATGCAAGCCATCACCCAGGTTGAGTATCGCAGAACGGGTTTTGTTAGAAGATCTTCGAAGGAGGAAACGCCATCTGTATTTGGTTTACACATACGCACTTGAGGTGTCATCGAACAAAAGTAGAACTTTTCGAAAACGACGTATTTAAGATTTGTCATACTTCGAACGGCTTTGAAGTTAATATTTTCAAAGGCGATGCCATCTAGATTGAGGTAGGAAACATTAATAGGCTGTAGAATTTCCCTGCTGATCGGGAGTCCAGTGTGACCTAGGTAGCTGGAAAAGAGAAAAAAAAATTATTAATAGGTATTGACATAACTATGAGAAAATTGTAAACAAGAAAAATGAGAGCTAAGCGACAGTTGCCAAATGTCAGTCGCAGCAGAAAACGACTTTCAAACGATGACGAGTTAATTCCAATATCATTGGTTTTACATAAATGGGCCCCTATTGGTTTTATTCCGCTTTCTCCCCTTTTCATTGCTTTTGTTATAAATCTAGTACAAACCTGTATTACCTCTGTTAAGGAAATTTGAAAATTTCTGCGAGCTCAGAAGTTCGATGCAACCAACCCAGATCCCAAATAGGCAAATGCTTGTCACAGAAACCTAGAATAAACCATTACTTTCACAGTTGCAGAATCGTGCTCTAGTTAGGTGTTTCTCGAAGATTCATGAGAGCTCAGTAATTGTAATTGATCTGATGACAACTAAAATCCCAAACGAACAAATATTCTGTTCAGAAACCAAATTGATCACATTGCGATATACAACAGGAGCGCATCCAGTATTTTGGATGTCATCGACTCGGATCACTACCTTGCCAAGCCACAACAAACCAGAAAAAAAGTGAAGACGAGAGCTCCCAGCTCTATAGGCATAGAAGAAGGGAAGAACACCGGCTTTTCAGAACGATGTTCGCAAGTTTTACCGAAGTGCAAAACGTCAAAACCAAGGATACAGCCTCGAACAGTATCCTGTCGAGATGAACAAGAAAATATCGTAGTTGAGACACAGTCGATGCTGAGGATATGGAAGAACCACTTCTGCACATTGTCAGGCAGAATGAACCATTTAATATTGACGAAGACAGCGAAAGCTATCAACTCAAGCTTAACAAGGCCACCGAAAATGAAGGCCTTCCCGCCGAGCTTTATAAAGCGGAGATGACTTGGTAACTAACATCCACCAACTCATAAGCCAAATCTGGACGGATGAAAGTATGCCTAAAGAATGGAACCTCAGCATCGTTTGCCCGATCCACAAAAAAGGAGACCGTCTGAACTTCGCCAATTGCAGAAGCATAAGTCTCCTCAACATCGCCTACAAGATCATATCGGCCGTAATATGTGAACGCCTGAAACCGTTTGCCAACAACCTGGTCGGCCATTATCAGTGTGGGTTTATGCCAGGAAAGTCCACAACCGATCAAATCTTCACACTTCGGCAGATCCTGGAAAAAGCCCAAGAAGTCCAAATCGATACAAATCACCTATTCATCGATTTCAAAGCTGCATAGGACAGCATTTGCAGAGACGAACTAACATGATGATGAAGAATTCTCGCTACTCCATCAGGGCCGGAAACGACCTCATCGACATTCGATACCAAAAAAAGATTTAGGCAAGGCTTTGAACTGTCATGTGAATTCTTTAATTTAAGTCTTGAGAGGATTGTCCAAAACCCCAGGGCCAACACCAGAGGCAAAATCTTCCGAAAATCGGTGCAACTACAGGTTAAAAAGGCAATTCAGTAGTAAAGCCCTAACTCGAACTACTAAGGAGATCCTATACAAGACCTGATCATCGAAGTCCTGCTCTACGGCGCTGAAGCATGGACCATGTCAAAAGTGGATGAAGAAATCTTTGGTCGATTTGAGAGGAAAATTCTTCGAAAAATCTCCGGTCCCGTTTGCGTTGACGGGCTATGGAGATAAACCTTCAACCACGAACTATACGATCTGTACCCCTAGTCAAAAAAACTCCGCATTGGACGTTAAAAATACTCCGGCTCGCACATGGTCTTCGATTCCCAGTCAGACATCGGACGCGGTAGAGGAAGACCTCGCCTTAAGTGGCGCTCATAACTGGAAACCGACATCAACCAACGTGGAGGGCGCAAATGGAGGCAGTTAGCTAAGGACCGGGCTAATTCGAGAGGCATGTTGGTTGAGGCCCAGGTTCATTCCGGACTGTAGAGCCATTTAAATAAGTAAGTAAGTTACCATATTGAATCAACTGCTTCATGAGTTAACCCTAGAATACCTTTGATCCAGAGTTAGTTGACTTTGGGTTCACTCAGAGTTCACTTAACCAAGTCTAAGAATTTTACTAGCAAGAACATCCTGCCCAAATGGAGCTGATATTTCGTCCATAGAAATATGTTTGATGACATCTACAGATTTCCAAGGCATCGTCTGCGTATTTTTGAAGAATTTTTAAATTTTTTACCTATCAGAACCGCCGAACTTGTTGTACTTCAGCTTTTTGATAGCTGCACTGACCACTTGCATGGAAAAAGAATTTTGGTACTGCGCTGTTCGTGTCGTTGTTGCTGGTCACAATTGCCTATGCGGCGGAGACTGGCTACAGTGTAGAACCTAAGATCAGCTTTGAAGCCAGCTACCACTATCTGGAATCGGCAGATATTTTCCTATGGAGTCTCTTTAAGGTAAGTGGTCATTTTTGCTCTCAATAACTCTCCACGCTCTTTCTGGCCTGCTCCTCTTCCAGCAGCAGCGTTCGCCTCTTCTGTCTCTTCGGTACTTACAAACATTATCTACACAGGGGCATCCTTTTGAAGGGGCTTGACGTCTAGAAGAATTCGGGTACCTCTTAAATAATAATAACATGCCAATAGTTGACGTTGATGGATGGTGAAGGCATAGCAGAGGGTACCACACTCAATTTCTTTTCTGTGGCATCGTCGGGCTCTTGTATAGCCTTAAATTTAAAGCAATCACAGACACGTAGGAAAGCTGTGATACAGATCCCGGCCAGGCAGCCGGTAACAGGGTAAAAGTCAACGATTATTGACTTTAGTCAAATTTTTAAGATTATTTCGCATCCTAACTTCATATTTCCTGGTCACCATACTAAAGACAGTATGAAAAAAAGATGAACCGCCAAAATGTGCGAATTGCAACGAAAATCATCCAGCTAGCTATAGAGGATGTACAGTTGCAACAGAAATTCAACATGCTCAAGACAAGGGGCAAAAGAAGCCTCAAAACAGACTAAATATGGACGCACCTAAAGTCAAAGAGGACTTACAACAAAGCACCCAAAAAAAATCAATGTCCAAGAGTTAATAGTCTTAAAAGACACAAAATTAAAACCAACTGCAGGTGCAAAAATAACATATGCTCAAGTAGCATCAAAAACCGCAGGAAAACCAGCTGACAAAACAGAATCCTGTGCGGATCGTTTAATACCTTATCCCATCCCATCATTAAAATAAATATCACCAAAATGTGGTCTTTATGGTCATAAAGTATTGAAAATGACGTTGTTACAACATATTGTGCCGAAGGTTTATCAAATTCTTTTATGGTTCGACAAAACAACGTTTTGCTATTGCATGTGCCCTGGGGTAGGGCATACAAATGGTTTTTGTAAGAAAACGCCCCCAAAAAGTGGGCGTGGCAAAAAACTTTATATTGACGATTCTCTAAATATGCTGCTCAGACACTTTTATAAAATTCTTTACGGTTTGGCCCAAAAAAACGTTTTTCTAAAAAGGGGGCGTAGCAGTGGGCGGATTTTAAAAATTTTTACACTTGTTCTGGTGACTCGGACAAGGATCCTATGTACCAAATTTCATTATCCTAGCTCAAAATTTAAGGCCCAAAAATCGGTGACGGACGGATATACGGACGGACGGACGGACAGACAGACATGGCTAATTCGACTCAGCTAGCGATTCTGAGTCGATCCATATACTTTTAGGTATATGTAGCAAAATTATTTCTCTGTGTTACAAACTATGTATCAAAACTAATATACCCCTATGGGATAGGGTATAACCAATGCAAACCCTAATGAGACAAATCCTTAATGGGTGGATTCCATGGAGAAATGTAATAAAGCAATTCTAGAATGAATATCTATTCTTGAGAGACAGAGCAGCAACAAAAGAGCTGTACCAAAAAGACAAACATGATGGATAATATAAAAATCCTTGAATGTTAATGCTATCGAGAATCGCAAGGAAGAGATTCAAATAATACTCGATATTAACCAAATCGATATATGCCTCATCTTAGAGACTCATTTAAAATCATCTACAGAGTTTGAACTGCAAGGATATAAGCTATATCACACCCCACATCCTCACAGTTGTGCAAAAGGAGGAATTAGAAACCAAATTTCAGTCATGTGCGATTCATGGGATCTCCATAAGAATAAAAACGAACAGTGGGCAGTTATCAGTTGCATCAGGATACTGTTCCCCTAGCTATAGAATACAGAAAAATGACTTTAAAAGTCTTCTAGATATATTTCACAATAGATTTATTGCGGGAGGAGATTTTAATGCAAAAATAAGTATTGGGGTTATAGACCAACGAATACTAGAGGAAGAGATTTACTTGAAACAATTAAATAATGTGGCAGTAAATATCATTCGGCGGGAAAATCTACCAACAGATAGGAATAAAACCCCAGATCTTGTCGACTTCTTTATAAGAAAATTTTTTTCCTCAAATAATAATGGGTGATCCATTTCGAGGTTCCCTACTTTTTTAAAGAAAAAAACACAGAAAATTCAAATTTAATGGAGAATGTTTATTATCATTTGAAAGAACATTCTTTGCCATTTATTTTTTGAAGATTATGTCTATCAAATGTTGGCCGTTGCTACGTCGCAGATGGTCCATCCATTGAGTCTAATTTTCGATCACTCGTTCGAGCATTTCGACTGGTAACTGGCGAATGACACGCGTGATGTTTTATTCCAAGGCCTGAATCGAAGCGGGTTTGCCAGCATAAGCTTTTGACTTTACATATCCCCACAGGAAAAAGTCTAACGGTGTGATATCACACGATCTTGGTGGCCAATCGACCGGCCCAAAACGTGAAATTATGTGCTCACCGAAATGTTCTCTCAATAAGTCCATTGATTGATGCGATGTGTGGAAAGTGGCGCCGTCTTACTGAAACCAAATGTCGCCGAGATCACGAGCTTCAATTTCAGTCATCAAATAGTCGGTTATCATGGCACGATAACGGTCGCCATTGACGGTTACGTTCGCACCGGCATAATTTTTAAAGAAATATGGACCGATGATTCCACCGGCCCACAAACCACACCAAACCGTTGTTTTTTTCTGGATGAAGTGGCAGTTCTTCAATCTCTTCAGGTTGCTCTTCGTCCCAAATGCGGCAATTTTGTTTGTTTACATACCCATTGAGCCAGAAATGGGCGTCATCGCTAAACAAAATTTGCCTCGAAAACGTCGGATCTTCTTGGAACTTTTCAAGAGCCCATAGAGCGAAACGATGTCGCTTGGGAAGGTCGAGCGGGTTCAGTTGTTGCACAAGCTGTATTTTGTACGCTTTCAATTTAAGATCTTGACGTAAAATACGCCAAGTCGTTCCATACGTCAGTCCGAGTTGCTGCGAACGGCGCCGAATCGACTCTCTACGGTCTTCGTGTACACTCTCAGCTACGGCCGCTATATTTTCTTCATAGCGTGCTGGACGTGGTCTATTCGGTCGAATATTATCCAATAATGAATGCTGGGTCTCAAAATGGGTGATGGTGTTGCGAATAGTACGCTCAGTAGGCCGATTATGTTGACCATAAGTTGAGCGAAGTGCACGAAACACATTCCTCACAGAACGTGAATTTTCATAATAAAGTTGAACAATTTGTAAACGTTGTTCACGCGTAAGTCTTTCCATTATGAAATGCCAAACAATACTAAACAAAAAACATATGAGAGGCTACAATCCGCTATGCGGATCGTTGAATACCCTATCCCATCCCATCCTTTAAATTAATATCCTCAAAATATAGGCTTTATGGCGATGAAATACAGAAAATGACATTGTCACAATATATTGCTCAGACAGTTTCTCAAAATCTTTTGTGGTTCGACAAAAAACAACGTATTTCTATTGCTAATGCCTTGGGATGGGGTACACAAATGGTTTTTGTAAGAAAACGGCCCCAAAATGTGGGCGTAGGTTAAAATGATCTATGGACAAAATGTTTATATTACCATTGCGGAAGTATTTGCATCAAAAATTTTTTCGAAAGTTTTAAAATTTGGACAAAAAGCGTTTTTTACTAAAAACGCCCCCAAAAAGTGGGCGTGGCAAAAAACTTTGTATGAACGAAATATAGATATTAGGATTGTCTAAATATTCTGCTCAGACACTTTTTTGAAATTCCTTACGGTTTGGCCAAAAAATAAGTTTTTCTAAAAAAGGGGCGTGGCAGTGGGCGGATTTCAAAAATTTTTACACTTGTTCTGGTGACTCGCACAAGGATCCTATATACCAAATTTCATTATCCTAGCTCAAAATTTAAGGCCCAAAAATCGGTGACGAACAGACAGACGGACGGACGGACGGACGGACAGACAGACATGGCTAATTCGACTCAGCTAGCGATTCTGAGTCGATCCATATACTTTGAGGTATATGTAGCAAAATTATTTCTCTATGTTACAAACTATGTATCAAAACTAATATACCCCCTATGGGATAGGGTATAAAAACATATGAGAAGGCTACAATCCGCTGTGCGGATCGTTGAATACCCTATCCCATCCTATCCATAAAACTAAAATCCCCAAAAAAGGGGGCATGGCTAAAAACACGATGTGGATAAAATAGAAAAAATGATATAGTGACAACAAGTTCTTCGGACTGCTTACAAAACAATTTTGCGGTTCTACAAAAGACAAGGTTTTCTCCTGCATATGTTATGGGGTAGTGTATAAAAATGGTTTTTATATAAAAACGCCCCCAAAAAGTGGGGGTGGGTTAAAATGGTCTATGGACGAAATGTTCATATTTATATTACTAATGATTCTGCATCAAAAGTTTTTTCGAAAATTTTAAAATTTGACCGAAAAACGTTTTTAATTAAAAACACCCCCAAAAAGTGGGCGTGGCAAAAAACTTTGTATGAACGAAATACAGATATTCAGATTGTCTAAATATGTTGTTCAGAAAGTTTTTCAAAATTCCTTATGGTTTGGCCAAAAAATACGTTTTTCTAAAAAGGGGGCGTGGCAGTGGGCGGATTTCAAAAATTTTTACACTTGTTCTGCTGGGAGCAACAAGGAGTACGTGTACCAAATTTCATCTTTCTAGCTCAAAATTTAAGGCCCAAAAACTGGTGACGTACGGACGGACGGACGGACGGACGGACGGACGGACGGACAGACATGGCTAAATCGACTCAGCTATCGATTCTGAGTCGATCCATATACTTTGAGGTATATGTAGCTAAATTATTTCTCTATGTTACAAACTATGTATCAAAACTAATATACCCCCCTATGGGATAGGGTATAACAAAACTCATACCCTCCTGCAATATGTGAAATTATTGCAGAAAAGAGAAAAGCTAGAAAACGTTGGTAACATAACGGGTCCGCCATCTAACGTTTTTTTGTTCAACTAGTGCTTATTTCGTGAATGGTAATACAGCTAAATGCTAATGTCTGATTTGACAGATAATTAGTTTTATGCTTCCGCTGAACGAATATGGTTGTGTACACGCTTGAACAACGCTGGGAAATATTGCGACATTACTTTGAAAATCATGGCAGCGTTACCAGATAAATTTTTTTAAACCTGCTAAAGCTAGGACGAAAAACTGCAAAACCTGCTAGACGAAAATGTAAAAAAATGCTAAAAAAACTGCGATGGATTTTTCCTTGAGAAATACGTTTTTTTAGTTCAAAAAATACATATACTGTTACATTTGTATATTTATATAAGATGATAATTTATAAAAGATGAAAACTTTTAAATTTAAATATGTACAAAGTTATTAAATTAAATCGTTCGGAATCTTTATAGAGAATTTTTGAATTTATTAAAGTTACCATTTTATTTGTTGGAACAAAGTTATAATAGCCTTCACCTTAAGAAACCCCCTGTTTCACTTGTAAAGCAACATTTTCGTTACTGAAGCGATTACGGTTTTTAGTTTTTAACGAATTTACCTGCGAAAATATTAGGGGTATTGATGCAACATCGGAAAGTTGTCGTAAACGTTGTAAACGTGATAAAATTACGACGTGATAAATGAACTGTCAAATTTTGTATGGGAAATCTTTTCTAACAATATCGGAATTTTCTCACAGGAATTGGGTGCGTAAACTGAGGTGGTAAATGTTGTAAACTTTTGAATTGCTATTTTGACATTTAATCAGTCACTATCACACAACAAAAGTATGCGCTAAACTGAAACAAATTATCGAGAACGGAAAGACAACAATAAGAACAAAATTCTATCAATAAATAAATTAATAAAATGAGATTAAATTTAGTGAGTTACCGCATTATTTAGTGATGATGTTTTAGGGTCGTTCATGAAACGTCGTCGTAAAGTTATAATCTTTCGCACGTAATAAAATTACGATGTTGAATACCCTTATTGTTTCACAAGCAGTATTAGATGCCAGTAAGCTTAAATATTGCAAATTTAGTTATTGTTGGATACATAAGCATAATCGCTTTGAAATATAAGGTTGAATTTGTTTACCATAGGAAATTGTAGTCCATAGCATAAAAAGTATTATTATACTGTCATTCAAACTATTAAAAATAAATTCGTTTGGGACAGAATTTGTTGTTAAATATTCACAATTTTAATGCACTCCATTGTTCTATAATTTGATTGACGCAAGCATGTAGCGATAGGCATCTAATGTCTTAATGGCGCAAAATCCTATGCTTTTCTGTTTCAAAAAAACTCTTGGAATTCTAAAAATTCTCGTTGGCTTTTACTACTTTGAGAAAAGTATGTTTTGACCAATTGCTCAATGGATTTTGGCAATTTCTTACTGCCATGACTGAAAGCTAGAGCAACCGAGTGACGTACGTATTTAATAAATACACAATTTGGATTGAGTTTCGTTGTCCAAGCAATGCCTATGTAAATAATATAATAACTATCTGCACCCTTTCCATTTGGAAATGCTACACAGTTACATCAATAGGTATCCACCACAACGACACCACACATAAACAGCTGTGTTTACTTTGTTTGCTGCCAACAAATGCAGGTCATTTTCATGATCAAAAACTGCTTAAATCGCAGGAAACTGCTAAATCTGGTAACGCTGAATCATGGTAATGTTGCAGAATGTGTGCGAAAATTGCGTACGGATTTTGGAAGAAGAGAAGCACCGTCAGCTCCGTATGTTCGTTATCTTGTGAGTGCGTACACCCGAGAATATTGCTGCTGTGACAGAAAGTTGCGTGAAGCGCCATAAACATCAATTCACCGTCGTTCCCAACAATTGAACATTCGGAGACATCATTGAGACGAATTTTGCATAAAAACCTTGGTATGACGCCATACAAAGTCCAATTGGTTCAGAAGTTGAAGCCAACTGACCATCCAATCCGTTTTCGCTTCGCTAAGTGGGCCTGCGATCGACTTAGAGAAGATGCCGATTTTGCCAAAAAAAATCATCTTTTCAGATGAAGCTCATTTTGATCATGGCGGGTATGTAAACAAGCAAAATTGTCGCATATGGGGCACAGAAAACCCGCACGCATACATTGAAAAGCCGATACACCCAAAATGAGTCACTGTTTGGTGCGGATTTTGGTCCAGAGGCATAATTGGGCCATTTTTCTTCGAAAATGAGCAAGGAGTGGCCGTTACAGTCAATGGCGATCGTTATCGGGCCATGTTGAACGAATTTTTGTTCACAAAAATTGAAGAGGAGGATATTGGCAACATTTGGTTTCAACAGGATGGCGCTACGTGCCACACAGCCGAAGCTATACTCGATGTTTTGCGCCCTGTTTTTGAAGATGGCATTATCAGCCGCATAGCTGATGTCGTTTGGTCACCTCGGAACTGCGATTTGACACCGTTGGACTATTATTTGTGGGATGCCGTAAAAGATAAGTGTAACGCCGACAAGACAGAAACAATTGACGCTTTAAAGGACAATATTCGTAAAGCCATTGGTGAAATACAGCTGCACACAATCGATAATGTGATAATGTGCACACAATCGATAATCGATAATGTACCAGCCGAGGCAGCTATATGAATGAAATTATTTTCCATTAATAACCGGAAGGATTGTACTTCAAATAAAAAAAGAAATTTGAGAAAATCAAAATCAGTAGTTTTTTTATAGCATTTTCAAAAAAAAAAGTTATTTGGCGGACCCTTTACATATGAAAAATAAATTGCTGATTAGTCTAACGACTAGGTGCGATTCCTTGAAGACATACAAAAGTCAGAGGTTTTTTTAGATCAGGTTAAAGTCCCTCACTATTGCAGATGGTTCCCTCGCGATAAAACCTCTGCAATGTTTTTCGATGATTTTTCCTACCAGCAAAAAAAAAATTTCCTGGTCCGCGGTAACGTCTTCTCTATACCGTGCAAGGACATGTTTATGTTTCTGAGTGTATAGCAGAACATACTGTATATTCGTAGGTCAAAATTCGTGGGCGTTTCGAATCTGTTTGCCTTTGATGGCATTCAGAATCTCAAGGGAGTGTAATAACCTTGACAGCTTAGTTTCAAACATGGAGTGTCAGCGATGCAGCGATGATTCAACATAACCTATGTTCAAGGGTCATGAATTAGGCTTGAGATTTCAAAATGAGCTTTTGTCCGAATTATGTCAAAGCAGCTTATGATCACTTTGTCTCATCTCATTGTTTATCGGCTTGATTTGTGGAATGAATTAGTTTCCATCTTTTCTTCTGTAATTGAATCAGAAATTGAGGGGGTGAGAAAATGGAGCCTTGAGGCATACCAGCATTTATAGAGAAAATACTCCATCAACCTCTCCATGAAGATATCTGTTTCTGTACACCCTAGTCCTTACAGTTAAAGGGCTTTATTCGTCAGGAGGATGACCAGTCCAAATAAATGGATTCGACAAAGAAATTCCCTCTAGGGTTGAAGTTGTCTTACGAGACTTGATGTCTATTAAATTTCAAAGGGAAACTGATGGTAATCAACTTTCATTGATACCACGCCACTGAATTTTAACATTAAAAGAACTAATAAACACATTCATTTAATGATTAACTAAATTTGTAAACATACATATAAATTTCGTTTAATGGACTATTGTATGAAACAAGTCATCTAGAAACACACAAGACACACACATATATATATATATTTTTTTTCTACTTACAGCACATCCAACAGCACGTTCCTTGCGAATGTTTCGCCAGACAAAAATTTCAAAGGATTTCCCACCAAGCGGCTATAAATTTAAAACAAACAAAAAAAAAAATAAAATACCAAATTTAGTATCTAATCTACCACTTAAACTTAACAATCCATGAAATTATCTATCATTGGCAACACAAAATATTGGCATGCTCATGAAAATGCGCGCAGACAATGTCAAGACCACAACATTCTTATCATATAAGCTGGAAAATAAATAAACCCGATTATTGACTATTAACGATGAGTCGATGATAGTTTAATATTGTTCAGACGAAACTTTACCCATTTCGTCCCCACTCCTGTCGCTTAAGATGAACACGAGGATAGGCAGTTAAATCCATGAAATTAACTTTAGCCTATGTGAAGTCATGTTGAAGTTTAATGGAAAAAATGTTTCCCCCTTGATTGTTCGGTTATTTTAATTTTCGTAAAGTTCAACATCCTTACAAACTTGAATGGAATTTGCCTGCTCTATGCTGTGGAGGGTTTAAAAACTGATGATAGACATAGGGAACTTTAGAAAGAACAGAATAATGGGATGAACTGGAAATGTTGACACTGCAGGATTTAGCGTATGTGGTTGGGATTTATAAATTCGGTGAATTATCATGGTTCAAAAGGATTTCCGGTTGAATTGTCTGGAAGACTTGTTGAATAAGCAGTTTGTGTTTGGTAAGATTACGGATTGGTGGATTTTATCATTCATCATCACACTTGGCGAGAAATCACTTGTTGTTCTAGATGTTCAACAAGGATACATACTTTCAATAGGGCAAAGAACTCTCAACTAAGAAGAGCCGCGTCACATTATGATGGACAGGTTATAATCCATATTAAATGACAAAAATACAAGGACTAGCATTTATAGGGGCAAATGAGTGCGATCATAGCGGCCAGCGCGGCGGTTGAAATTGCACTGGAGTGGTATAACCACAGTGGACCGATTCATACAGGATGCACGTATAAAATTTAATTCGCTTGACTTAATGATTTTATTAAAATTTATTTGGCACAAACTTTATATGACGGTTGGGTGTTGTAGAACGAGGGTAGACTCTGATTGGCTTTAACTTTGCAATGCCCAGTGCTCGCAACTCTGACTACACATCAAATGTGCTTATTTTTTTTTTACATGTGGTAACCATCGGGTACTGGTCTCATCCAACTGGATTTGACTTGCTAAACGATAAGTGCGAGTGAATGGCGCGGAATGAATACCCGGTCTACAGTCCCAGGCGAACCTAGATAAGCTGCTTCGACGTATTCGGACAACAGGTTATCTAGAAATTCCAAGGGCGAGGCCCTTAAACAGTGATGGTGGCGCATGAACTGAAAGGTCAACGGCAGCGCTCAATCCCGTAGTGGACACTGATGGCCCAGTGTCGAAGGGGTAGATACCCCTCCAGGTTGGGGGTTGTGCTTTGGATTAACTACCCACCCATGGAAAAAACCATTGTTACGAAGCAACCAATAGCCTCGGAAAGGACTGATATTATTGTTGACGACCCTGCTAAACGAAAACAGGATAACGACGTCGTATCTGCACCTGGAATGTGAGAACATTAAACAGGAGAGGTGCAGGCGAACAACTAGCGGAAGCCCTAAACTGCTACAAAGCAGACAAAACTGCCATCCATTCACTACGACGGGATGGGCCGGCCAAAAAGAGGATGAAAAACTGTGACATCTACTATGGAACGTGTTATAGTGAGCAGAAACAGTGACTATACGGATGCGGACTAAGGCAAGAAATCTTATGTTTCCAAGACATTAGCGAACGCATTGTAACAATCCGCATCAAGGCCATGCGCTCATGCTCCGACGGAGGAAAAAGATGATATAACTAAGGATTGCTTCTACGAGCTCCTCGACAAAACCTATGAGCGACTACCAAAGTACGATGTTAAAATCGTGCTGGGAGATTTTAACGAAAAGGTTGGAAGAGAAGACATCTTTAGCAGTACTGTCGGAAAATATAGCCTACACGACAACACGTCTGGTAAGGGACTTAGGCTAATTGACTTCGCTACGGAACGAAATGCCACTATAGCCAGCACACGGTTTCCTCACCTCGATATCCATAAGGGGACATGGCGGTCTCCAGATCAACGAACAGTCAACCAAATTGATCCAGTTTCGAGGGGCTAACATCGACTCAGACCACTACCTTGTTGTAGCCAGGGTAAGGATGCGGATATCCGCCACGCCACAAAAAACCAGAAATACTGTGAAAAAATTTAATGTCGAAAGACTGCAATCGCAAGAGACCGCCAAGACCTTCGCGCAACGCGTATCCCTTAACCTCTCGACTCACAAGACACCACCAGCATCTAATGTCGAAGAACAATGGCAACGATGCCAACAAGCCATTAGATCAGCCGCAACTGATGTGCTAGGTTTCTCGCGGCCACCAGCAAGAAACCCCTGGTTTGATGAGGAAAGCCGATAGATGCTCGCAGCCAAGAACGAGGCCTACAAGGCTAAGCTGCAGGTGAAGACAAGAGCTGTCATGTATCTCTATAGGCAAAGAAGAAGGGAAGAACATCGGCTTTTCATCAAGAAGAAAAAAGAGCAGGAAAAGCGCGCGATCGAGGATATAGAGAGGTGCCACTCCAGGAACGATGTTCGCAAGTTTTACCAAAGAGTAAAACGTCAAAGCCAAGGATACAAGGCTCGAACAGAATCCTGTCGAGATGAACAAGGAAATATTGTAGTTGAGACACAGTCGATGCTGAGGATATGGAAGAACCACTTCTGCAGACTGTTAAACGGCGATGACGAACAACATTCCGCTGTCAGGCAGAACGAACCATTCAATATTGGCAACGACAGCGAAAACTGCCAACCACCCGACCTGAGTGAAGTGATGATAGCAATATCTAAACTCAAGCTTAATAAGGCTGCCGGAAATGACGGCCTTCCCGCTGAGCTCTATAAAGCCGGCGGAGATGACTTGGTAAGTAACATCCACCAACTCATAAGCCAAATCTGGTCGGATGAAAATATGCTTGAAGAATGGAACCTCAGCATCGTTTGCCCGATCCACAAAAAAGGAGACCCTCTGAACTGCGCCAACTACAGAGGCATAAGTCTCCTCAACATCGCCTACAAGATCCTATCTGCCGTAATATGTGAACGCCTAAAACTGTTTACCAACAACCTGATTGGCCCTTATCAGTGTGGTTTTAGGCCAGGAAAGTCCACACCCGATCAAATTTTCACACTTCGGCAGATCCTGAAAGAAAAACCCAAGGAATCCAAATCGATACCCACCACCTGTTTATCGATTTCAAAGCCGCATACGATAGCATTTATAGAGACTAACTATACAGAGCCATGTCTAGTTTTGGTATACCGCCCAAACTCGTCCGTTTGTGTAGGATGACGATAGAGAATTCTCGCTGCTCCATCAGGGTCGGAAACGACCTCACCGACACATTCGATACCAAAAAAGGATTTAGGCAAGGCGATGCGCTGTCATGTGACTTCTTTAATCTGATTCTTGAGAGAATTGTGCAAAACTCCAAAGCCAACACCAGAGGCACAATTTTCCAAAAGTCGGTGCAACTACTGGCATACGCTGACGATATTGACATCATTGGTAGGACTCAACGTGATGTCATAGCCACGTTTGCTAGTATAGAGAAGGAAGTGGCAAGAATGTGTTTAGCAGTAAATGAGGGTAAGACTAAGTATATGCTGTCATCACGAAAGGACACACAACATCGACGAATTGGACAGAACGTCACCATTGACAGATATAACTTTGAGGTAGTACGGGACTTTGTCTACCTCGGCTTCGCTATTAACTCTGACAACAACATCTCGTCAGAAATCAAACGAAGAATTACTCTTGCCAATCGCTGTTTCTTCGGGCTAAGAAGGCAATTTAGTAGTAAAGCCCTCACTCGAACTACTAAGGAGATCCTATATAAGACCCTGATCATCCCAGTCCTGCTCTACGGCGCTGAAGCGTGGACCGTATCAAAAGCGGATGAAGAAATCCTTGGTAGATTCGAGAGAAAAGTTCTTCGAAAAATCTTCTGTCCCGTTTGCGTTATGGAGACGAAGATTCAATCACGAACTATACGAGCTGTACAGCGACATACCCCTAGTCAAAAAACTCCGCATAGGACGTTTAAGATGGCTAGGACATGTAGAAAGAATGGACACCAATACTCCGGCTCGCAGAGTCGATTCCCAGCCAGACGTCGGACGCAGTAGAGGAAGACCTCGCCTTAAGTGGCGCGCACAAGTAGAAACCGACCTCAACCAACTTGGAGTGCGCAACTGGAGGCAGTTAGCTAAGGACCTGGCTAATTGTAGAGGCATGTTGGTTGAGGACCAGGTTCATCCCGGACTGTGGCGCCACTTAAGTAAGTAAGCCTGGGATTTCCTTAAGCAAATACCCATTTATTGGGCCAATTTCAGTGACACTATATCTCTTACAGAGATAAATGCTTGCAACTGAATTGTCTAGAGTTATACAAAAAACAAGGTTATATCCATAACCTACATTTGGCCGTCAAACCTATATGCATGTTCTATTCCAAACAGGTCTTTCTACAAACATAACCAGAGCGCATACACAAGCTAAAATCAAATTCAACTGCAGCCCTTATTCAGATGAAGCTAATTCCCTAAGTGAAAAACACTTTCAAGTGTTTTAAAAGTGTAAACATCCTTGCAATTCTAAAACAAAGAGATATTCATCCCTCCAACTTATATCCCCATAATTAAATGCAAACGGCATGTCGTCTTGCACTGAATGGTGTCAACCTCAACACAAAATATCTGAACCCATGCAAATGATATAACAGAACATTGCGTGGTACACTTGTTGGTCCTGTAGCCCTGAACAAAACAAAAAAAATATACCACAACCCCAAAAAGATCCCTTTCACAATAGGTTATGACGAAATTAATAGCGGTAAATGCAAAACTCGACCAGCGCACAAATCCTCCCGCATGTGTACATTGAGCTTGAGAAGGACTCCACTGGCGCGCGCTAAATAGACAACAACGATGCTCGCGCGCTTGACTGAACGTGACATTTTGGCCATTTAAACATCGACACATAATCCTACAGGATTTGACCCACTAAGCTCTGAGACTACATACCGTGCTCCTGATAATGACGAAGATGCTGCTGCTGTTGGTGTTATGGGTGAGTTCAGTCGACAATTCGCATGAATAACAAATGTGTTCCACCCTAATTGAGGAGTGTATATGAAATTGAATTTTTTGTATTTCGATTTTTTGTTTTTCTGTTCACTAACTGTGGATGGTGTCCTTGTTGTTTTGACGGAAGAACTGGCATTTTGTAAATCAGGAGGGGTGCATGTTAGTCGGTGGTCATGCTTTGTGTCTAGACGGACAAAAGATCTCCATCGGGAAATTAGGTAAATTCCATCAAACTCATCCTTGCTATCCACATTTTAAAACGTACGCAATTTTCCAGCCTATATGTGACAAAGAAAGGACCCCATTTGTACCGTAAGAAGCCGGGTAATAAATTCAACGCACGTTGGTGATTTGCATGAAATAGATTTTATATGGTCGGGGGTTGGCCAATTGCTCACTCTTGAAGAAAATGTGGACTTGTGAGTACGAAGTGGTTGCTTTAAGGATATACGGAGAAGGGTAAAACTTTGTTCGTCGACCCGGATTTAGGGAGAGGGTATAGTTCTGAGATAGACAACATTTTTGCGACATCCCAGAAGAGCCTTAAGTTGGATTTTATAGTTTATTGCGTGTATAGTTTTTTTTTGTCGGCATACATAATATGTGAAAGGGGTAAAGTACGTGCCGGTTTGATTGGCGGCTAAGGAATATAGATTTTTACCATTGACCTACACAAAACTACCCGGATTGGGGATAGCCCGAGTAACAATTGAATTAAGAAGGATTTTGTTGGGATTGCGAGAGGTTTTACAAGCAACTGATGAAGTCTTATCTCTGCTATAACATTTTATTTTTTCCATGAGTATGTTAACTCTGTACTTATGGAGGTTTTGTCATGTTATGTTTCTTATGTGCTTTAAATGATGTCTGAATAAGCAAGGATTTATGTATGGAGTTATTTTTATTTGAATAAATTTTGTCCACAATCATAACCTTCTGGGAAGAAGTTAAGGATTTTTATTAGCATGTGCATACCCAAAAATTTAATCTGGAATCTCGGTCTTTTTTTCTGTCGAATTTCTGGTAATTTTTCGAGTAGATGTCAACGCTCTTAAATGATTGGCTGATCAAATAAATGATTCGGACAAATATCCTCTGTTTTAAACAATTTGAGGTTAATAATGTCAACGACTGATTGGTATAACTTCTCGTTCGATTTGACATTCTAGGTTAAGAGTGCTCAAACTATATTAAAAATTATTATTATTATAATTATTATAATTAGTATCAAACATTGGCCAACTGTCAAAATTAGACTAAACATTAGAATTCAGCATTAAGAACATTCCCGTACTCAGAAAGTTGTAAAAATTTACCGATTAGTTTCGTTAAACTTTTCGCTATTTTCCTCACGCAGAATTTCGACAGGCGAAAAAAAAATAAACTTTCAAACTGCATGACATCCAAGGAGTTTGACAGAAACCTACCCAATTGTATTCACAATATGTATATAAAAATATCCATAGAAGATTGGTGAACAAAGCAATAAATTGGATAAATTTTTTGTCGTATTTTAACAACATGTACTTCAAACTTTGACATTTTACATATTTCTTTGGGTAAGCATACGGTTGCTTTTCGTTAAAATAAGATAATTTTCTCCCAATATTAATGATTTGAGGTTTTTATTTTTCTCCATTTGACAGTACCCTAACTTACGTATTATTACAAACGTCAATAGTAACTTAACCCTTGTGTCAATTGACGACTGAAGAATCGTTGTTTTTGCGGCGAAACTGAGAAGCTTACCAACTATTTATTTTTAATAGCTGTTGGTAAGCTTTTAATTGTTGAATTTTAAATTTAACAGAAAATAATTTAGAGCGCAATGTTTAAAAAAACAAAACAAGTTCTCACTTGACAGATATTTTTGTGAGTTGTTCATTTCATTGACAAACTTTTTCAGTCGTCAATTGCGTTAAATTTGAACAAGTGGATTTATTTTGCCACCATTGTTGTGAATTGAATAAATTATATCCAGTGGCTAATTTTTGACGTTGGGCTTACCTACGGAGGATAGAGAGAGACGGTATCCTCACCACGATATCCATAAGAGGACATGGCGGTCTACAGATCAACAAGAGGCACGCATCCAGTATTTTGGATGTCCGTACATTCCGACTGTTACAAAGCAGCTGGGCCGGGTATAAAGAGGATGAAAAACTGTGACATCTACTATGGACGATGTGTTATAGGGACCAGAAACAGCGACTATTCGGATGCGGATTTGTTATAAGTGCCAGTGCATGCCTCAGCAAGGGCAAATTCGCCAACATAAGCCTTATATGCGCTCACGCTCCGACGGAGGAAAAAGATGATATAACAGGATTGCTTCTACGAGCTCCTTGACAAAACCTATGAGCAACTACCAAAGTACGATGTTAAAATCGTGCTGGGAGATATTAACGCAAAGGGAGGAAGAGAAGACATCTTTAGCAGTATTGTCGGAAAATATAGCCTAATAGCAGCCAAGGTAAGGATGCGGATATCCACCACGCCACAACAAACCAGAAATACTGTGAAAAAAATTAATGTTAAAAGCCTGCAATCGCCAGAGACCGCCAAGACCTTCGCGCATCGCGTATCCCTTAACCTCTAGATTCACACAATACCACCAGCATATAATGTCGAAGAACAATGGCAACGATGTGCTAGGTTTCTAGCTGCCACCAGCAAGAAACCCCTGGTTTGATGAGGAATGCCGACAGATGCTCGCAGCCAAGCAGCCAAGAACGAAGCCTACAAGGCTAAGCTGCAGGTGAAGACGAGTGCTGCCATTTAGCGCTATAGGCAGAGAAGAAGGGAAGAACACCGGCTTTTCAAAAAGAAGAAAAAAGAGCAAGAAAAGCGCGCGGTCGAGGATATAGATGTGTTCGCATGTTTTACCAATGTGTAAAACGCGAAGGCCAAGGATACGAGGCTCGAACAGAATCCTGTCGAGGTGAACAAGGAAATATCGTAGTTGAGACACACTCGATGCTGAGGACATGGAAGAACCACTTCTGCAGATTGTCAGGTAGAACGAACCATTCAATATTGGCGACGACAGCGAAAACTACCAACCACCTGACCAAAGTAAAGTGAGGATAGCAATATCTAAACTCAAGCTTAACAAGGCCTCCGAAAATGACGGCCACCAACTCATAAGCCAAATCTGGTCGGATAAAAGTATGCATGAAGAATGGAACCTCAGCATCGTTTGCCCGATCCACAAAAAAGGAGACCCTATAATCTGCGCCAACAACAGAGGCATAGTCTCCTCAACATTGCCAACAAGATCCTTTCTACCGTAATATCTGAACGCCTGAAACCATTTACCAACAACCTGATCTGCCCTTATCAGTGTGGTTTAAGGCCAGAAAGGTCCACAACCGATCAAATCTTCACACTTCGGCAGATCCTGGAAAAAACCCAAGAAGTCCAAATCGATACCCACCACCTATTTATAGATTTCAAAGACAGATTTCTCTACAAATGCTGTCGTAGCATCTTCCAAAAATCGGTGCAGCTACTAACATACGCCGACGATATTGACATTATTGGTAGGACTCAACGTGATGTCATAGCCACGTTTGCTAGTATGGAGAAGGAAGCGGCAAAAATGGGCTTAGCAGTAAATGGGGGTAAGACTAAGTATATGCTGTTTACACGAAAGGATACACAACATAGATGAATTTGTCACCATTGACAGATATAACTTTGAGGTAGTACGGGACTTTGTCGTCAGAAATCAAACGAAGAATTACTCTTGCCAACCGGTGTTTCTTCGGGCTAAGAAGACAATTAAGTAGTAAAGCCCTCATTCAAACTTCTAAGGAGATCCTATATAAAATCCTGATCATCCCAGTCCTGCTCTACGGCGCATGAAGCATGGACCGTGTCGAAAGCGGATGATGTAATCCTTGGTCGATTTGAGAGGAAAATTCTTCGAAAAATGTTCGCTCCCGTTTGCTTTGACGGGCTATGGAGACGAAGATTCAACCACGAACTATACGAGCTGTACAGCGATATACCCCTTTTCAAAAAAAAACTCCGCATTGGACGTTTAAGATGGCTAGGACATGTAGAACGAATGGACACCAATACTCCGGCTCGCAGAGTCTTCGATTCCCAGCCAGACGTCGGACGCAGTAGAGGAAGACGTCGTCTTTAGTGGCGGGCACAAGTAGAAACCGACCTTAACCAACATGGAGTGCGCAACTGGGGGCAGTAAGCTAAGGACCGGTCTAATTCGAGAGGCATGTTGGTTCTGGTCCAGGTTCGTTCCGGACTGTAGCGCCACTTAAGAAAGTAAGTAAGAACCCTAGTGCTGCCAGCCCTACTTTACAGTGCCGGATGCTGGATAATTATCAGCAAAGCGGAGTAAATATTAAGGACTTTCGAAATTCGTATGTGACAAAGGCGAAAGGAGGAGTGTACCAATTTGTACCATGATGTGGATGTAGTAGAATCTTCGAATCCCAGCTTTCAGGTTCGTGGCGACAAGGAAGACCGATCAATCGATCACGGATGCCAGAGCGCTTGGTCTGGACAACTGAAAGCAGCGAGCCCTGGATCGTAGAGTATGGAAGGCTGCAGTGTCTCAGGCAGAGACTCTTGTAGTACAAAAGGTAAACACACTAAGACTACATTGACTCGGCTACATTGAGCGAATTAACAATAATGCTCCAGCCAAAAGAATCTTCGAATCCCAGCTTTCATGTTCGTGGCGACAAGGAAGATCGAACCTCCGGTTAAAGAATCAAGGAATCGCGGATGCCAGAGCGTTTGGAATGAATAATCGAAGAAGGTGGAAGGCTACAGTTCCCAAAAACACCATTTCTACAGTACAACTATTCTATAGTTTGCATTATTAAATGCCAAACTTTTCAAACCATACACTTCATTGTGCAAAGATACAAGTTCCATTTGACTTGACGCCTTGATGCCACCGACCTTATTTAACCTACATTTACATAAACAACATCAATATCTGCCACAAAATGATAAGAAAATACAAACATCGTTGCGTGAAGCATCCACTTTACTTGCGAAAACCAATCATAGCGCGCAGACAAATGAGGTTATTTGGTGTCACTCTTATTTTGGGAAACAAAATACGACCACACTGCACTACACCTCGCCAATCAATCTCAATTTACTCGAAACCCAGAATTGAAATCGTAATCAAATAGATGAGAATCCACCACCACCCCACAGCTACGATTCATCGGCCGCAAAAAGGGGTTAATGGACCCTTGGCCAAGCAAAAGAAAAATGAAAGTTATCCACAGACCATAACACAAATACTCCTCTCGTTGTCATCGTCCTTGTTCATTTCTCTTCCTCGAAATCTCTGCACGACACCGAAGCTATCCCAAGGAATATTAAATTACAAACTTCACACAGTCGCCCGTTTCGCCATATGTCCTTGCCGGGCATCTGCAAAGGAGTAGATTACCCCCCTCCTATATAGCCAACCATTCTTCACCATAAATGTCCAAGTTAGGAAAAATATTATTGTCATCACAATTAAAACGGAGATTGAGCAGATGAATGTAGGAATGCTCCTTTGTGTCACACACAAGGACTGGAATTTATGCACCCCATAGAACAGTGTATCCTGGTAATTGCACTCGACCACCACCGTGCACATAAAGCATTCCTTGTCAATGGCCAGTGGAGTGGGTGGGAGAATATTATGACGACACCCACTCAGTGTCGGACTTTTCTTATTAAAAGAAATTTTCGTCAATGGATCCTGGACGAGGACGTATGGAAAACCCATAAAAACTATTCAGCAAGTAAATAAAGAAACTGTTATGGACGATCTACTCAAAATGACTGATGACATGGACAAGCACACAAACACGATACAAAACACACCCCAACCACACGGTACACGGTAGATATACTTACATGTCTCGAATGTTCTTGAGTCCCCAGAAGGCCCTCGCATGAATGTGAGTTATCCTGTTGAAATTTAAGCTCCTGCTCTCGGCGACGCATAAATAAGATTGTCATGAAAAAGATAAAAAGAGAGGGGGGAGAAACTGTAATAAGAATAACAATATAGTACCTATGAGGAGTATCTGTGAGCAAGGTTGACTGCACGTGTATGAGTATTATATTTATCTCCTTATTAAGTGTGCGGCTAAGTGCGAACCATATAAATGGTCCAAAGTGGCATGATGCACCATCGTTCCATGCACTCAACCATAAAGGACGAACGACAAATAGTCTCGAACACCGCATTCAAAGACAAATCGGTTGGAAAAAAAACCCGCGAATGTAGTAGATTTATCAATCAAACTTTGATAAGTGAGGTCCTTGGGCATATGTGCCCAGTGCTGAGTGAAAGTGTGAAAAGCGGTGGTGTAGTCTCAATTAAAGAGAAGCTACAGGATCGACATCGGATGTCATTGTGATTGGTTCGCGCTCAGCATGGGCGCAAGCATAAAGGGGTGAGCACTACAAATTATTTCGGTCTGCCAGCCGATTTAGTGGATACCTACCAAATTTGGGATTCTACACCAACAGCTGAGAAAAGAATGCCAGGACCGCGATAAAACGGGGGGACAAAGGCAAGTGTCACCACGAAGATTGATGATGATAAGTTTGGAAGATGTATCCATGCACTTAATCCCGGGGGTTTAAAGGAGCATCAAAATGATGTGTTATCGCCTGGTAAATCTAAGGGGGATGGTCTCCATTTGAGTGAAGTCCGCTCTTAATTAAAATACCATGAAGGAGGTCATTTCGTCGAAATTAAGGGCGTATTTTATGGGGAGCAAAGTGTTTTTTGGCCCACTTGGAGGCTTATTAATATGGGAAATGATGGTGGGTGATGAAGGGCCAGTGATTTACGGACCTTGGTCTAGAAGAGTATGCATCGGAATTGAATGCTTCTAAATTGCCATGAGCAAAAACTATCAGGCATCATCAGCTGGGGAGTAGGAAACAGAATGTTCTAACGCAGGAACTTGTCAATACCTGAGTGGCGGCTTATTGAACGCTTTATACAGGTCACTCGCTGGGGAGTAGGAAACGGAATGTTCTAACGCAGGAACTTGTCAATACCTGAGTGGCGGGAGATTCATTTTTAAAAGTTGTCACAAGCGGTTTAAGTCGGCTCCTTGAACGCCTTATACAGGTCACTCGCTGGGGAGTAGGAAACGGAATGTTCCGCATGGGAACTTTAAGATGGCTAGGACATGTATTGATTCCCAGCCAGGCGTCGAATGCAGTAGAGCCAGTCCTCGGCTTAAGTGGCGCGGAAATAAAATGGTGTACGGCTCTCAGCGAGAACCAACCTGAAGATAGAAGAAACATTAACGAGTTTATACACTCAGCAAAGCAGCTGGAACAACTCAACCCAAGGAAGATTGGGTTGATGAACCATGGGTAGCAGGAGCTGGAGGCAGAGGTGCTTTTAGTTCGGGTGAAAGTATCACACTCCGGTTTTCGAAGCTTTCCACCTAGACATATGAAATTTAAATGATCACCAAGACTTTAACTAACAAAGACACGAACAACACAATACTAAAACTGCTTTTGCTACAGAACAAGCAAACAATGCAGCGAACTTTCAAAAATTATAACTAGGAAGCCTTTCTAGAAGCTTAGTATAGGTGTTATATACTAAGCTTCTAGAAAGGCTTCCACGTAGGATTTCCTTCCAGAGCTCAGTGGAAGAGAAACGAAGTAGTAAGAGATTTCGACACGGTCCTCTACATCAACGAATCTGAGGTGAACTGTGGTGTGGGGTACGAAGTCTACTCGGAGTCACCGAAAATATAAGTTTCAATCCGCCTACCGAATTTTGCCAACGTATTCCAGGCGAAACTACTGGCTATCCGAGAGGCTTGCACGCTACTGGTGCTTGGCACTTCGGAAAAGCAAAATACTGCTTTTCTCATAGATAGCCAAGGGGCCATAAAGGCAATCAACTCGGCTACAATATCCTCCGAACTGGTGCAGGAATGCCGGAACAAACTTGCTTACATTGGCTAACGCTTCACGGGCACACTTCTCTGGGTTCCAGGGCACAATGACATTGAAGGAAACTTGCGTGCTGCCGAGCTGGCCAGGCAAGGATCAGCTCTTCACGGCTCACTTGCGGCTCATAAGGCAGACTCAAAATGGAGAAGGTAAACAAATTGCGTAATATCGAGGAAGATATTGCCTTCCTGCGAAAACAACATTACAAACGATCTAATATATAGAACCCGCCCAGATATCGCAAGAATTACGGCGATATTCAAGGGGCACGGGCCAATTGGAGTTCATGCGGCCAAACTAGGGATCCCATACAACCCTCAATGCCGCAGTTGCGGGAACACAAATGAGAGAGAAACCCTCACCCATTTCATTTGCAAATGCCAGGCACTAGCAAGAGCCAGATTGCGTGCGTTAGACCAACCATTTTTCGACAACCTTAGCGACATCTCGGGTAAAAGGATACAAGATCTTATCCGTTTTCGTAACTTCTAGTGACCGCCTGTATCACATCCACAACAACAATCATAATATAGGTCACACGAGTCTTGGTAACAATAAAGTGCTACTTGGGTTCATGCCGAACCGCCACCTCTACCTACATCTTGCCTTCACCTGCAGCTTAGCCTTGTAGCCTTGGTTTTAATTTGCGACCATCTATCGACATTCTGCGTCAAACAGGCTGGAACATAAGTTGTGGGATGTGGCTGATCTTATGGTTTGCGTTTGTTGACAACGTCGCCATTGATTTTCGACAGTAGATGCTGACGACAAGGTGGTAATCGACACTTTATGGGCATCTGCAAAGGACTTGGCTGTCTCTTTCCATCTTGCAGTAAATCGACATATTACATTTTTAACAGTATTTTTGTTGTTGCGTGGTGGATTTCCACATTTTTACCTTGGTTGCAACAATGTAGTGGTCCGATTCGAAGTTAGCCCCTAGGAATGTTCAGGGCGGAATGGGATTTTTTTTCATTCGTATGCGTCGACTATGCTCGTGTTTGAGGCTGTGGTACCAATGTGAACACTGGGGGTATCAATATCAGTACCCCACATAGTACTTTTTGGTAATAGGCAACCAGTGGTCGTCACAAGGAGGCTGTGGTTTGTAGTTGATAGGCTGCAATTGCAGTAGATCTACTGCCTTTAAAAAAAGTGTGCGTAGAGAGCTACGCGACAGAAGTGAAACTTCGTACTACTGCTGACGATAGGATAGGATCAGTGGCTCTAATATCAGTGTAAATCGGAGGTTATCATTTAAAAAAATCCAATTATATCAATATAGGTACGAAAGATTTTTTATACGGTTTCCATCTCACAATTTTCTATAAATGAAACTATCGGTTTGTGGTAACTGAAGTAAGAAACGAAAACTTTTGATTTTAGTTGATCTAGAAATCTCGCGAAAACTGCATCAATAGTGGTCCCAGATCTCGTCGTTGCTTCTGTACGGTCATTCGTCATATGTGTCGTTTATTATAATATATAAAAGTCTATGGAGTTGATTCACTTTTATATTGAAAAATAGTAGGAAATGTAATAACATTAAGCTAATAATTGAGTCTTTTTAAAAAATGGAGTTACACCACTATTATAATAAACGACACATATTATGTAGTTCGAGTTTGGCATTAAGGAAGTCAAGTAATGGTTGAGATTCTGCAGATGCTAAATTCCCATTGAAATCTCCACTGAGAATCATGTTTGTTTGTTTTTGCATTTCCCATTCTCTTGTTTTGTTCTATGGCAATGGGCGATTTTTTTTCAAGAAATCGCACACATACACTTGCATAATTCTCTCGCTTCTCGCTCTTCTCTACCGAGAACGTACGAGAACGGGTCTAGCTAGATGTGCGTGAATGCTCTATCCTTCTCTCTCTCGTGCTCCCCTCCAAAAGTACCATTTATTTCATTCGCACACATTCATTCCCCAATGGTGTCGGTTTTTGTAACATAGGAAATCGCAAGGCGCCATAAGAAGTGTTTCACTTCAAAAAAATCTACTGCACTTTTGGTCTTACAAAAAGTATTCAATATTTAAATGTAAGCCACAAAATATTTTTTTCAAATCTTTCACTGAATGCAGTCGCAATACGGCTTTCGGCTATTGGCTATGTTTTGATGGCAAAATGGCAAGCGGAAAGTGACAAGTAACAGAAGATTTTCAGTGTAGCAAACTTGGCAGTTTACCCCATAAGAAATACTCGCCCAAATGTCAAAAGTTAATAAGGGGGTAAGTGTCACTGGTTTGAGAAGCTTTTCAAATTTGCTGTTCGGAATAGGGATAAAAACATGAGAAAGCCCCAATCCGCTGTGCGGATCATTTAATAATCTCTCCCATCTCTTCCCTAAAAAGTGGACGTGACAAAAAAATATGGATGAAATATAGAAAAGCACATTTACTAACAGCCGTATTTATAAAAGCATTTTAGTGGTTGCCTAACTTTAGGCAACCTCTAAGTACTGCCTAAGTGCAAAATCGGTATCTATAATCGATTTTCACATTTAGGCAACGTTGCCTAAAGGTCGCCTAACTTAAGCGCCAACGAACCCTGCCTAGAGGTTGCCTAGAGGCTGCCTAAGGAATTTTCATTTCATTTTCATTTTGACATTTCCGAGAATTTCCATCTGGAAATTTGTTTTGAGTTTTTGTGTGGTGATTTTCTATAAAGTGAAACTACCTTAATAAAAATAGACCCAAGCTACATTTCGCTTGTGAATGATTTAAGTGTAAAGAATATTATAACTTCATTCATGCCAACAAGTATGAGACCAAAAATGTCAAAACAAGATTTAATCAAATGGAACTTGAAGATTAATATGTTATGCGAAAGTATAGATTTTCTAAACCCAATATGGCGAAGGTAATCAATCTTGTGCGATCCGATCTTGAATGATCAAATAGAAGTGGTCACATTTCTGCTGATCTCCAAGTAATGGCTGCTATAATATATAGACGATGTTCTTCCTTTTGGATGTTTGTTAACAAATAACATGCTGTCAAACCCGAAAAAACATCTGATGTAAACAAAGTACAAGAATCTCAATTTTTTATACTAGATTTGTAAATTCTACTACGTCTTTTGACATAACCTTCGCCTAGTTAGGCAGCAAAGGAAAATCGATTATAGATAAGAAATTTAGGCTATGTTGCCTAGAGACAACATAAATATTTAGGCATGCCTAACTAGGCAACCTCTGAGACACCGCCTAAGGAAATCTAATAAATACGGCTGTAAGTATCTTGTTTGGACATTTTTTTTAAAAGATTCTTTATGGTTTGACGAAAAACAACGTTTTTCTTTACAAAAAATTATCGTGGTGGTGGTCTTATTTTGATCAATTTTACACTTTTTCTTTTGGGACCAACAAAGATTTCGTTTGCCAAAAGGTTCCATTTTTGTTTGCCAACTTCACTCATGCAAATGAAACCACAATTTAGGCTTTGTACCTTGATTTGTCCGTAAAAGCCTAATATTTGAAATGCCTAAATTTGGAAACAATGAAAATGTGTTGTTCTTTCGTATAACGCTCCATTTGTCTAGCCCCGAAGTGTCAGCTGTCACATTGTTATCTTTTAAATGCCGCAAAATTCAAATTTTGTCTGAATTATGGAACACCCGATATATGAAAAGTGAAGGCAGGATAAAACACTCAGATAACCCATTCCGAGCAGACTTTACAAACAGACATTCTTACAATAATCCAATACTTACAGTAAATGAAGTTTATCCAATTGCTTAAAGATCTCCTCATCAATTGTAGTGATCGCGTTAAAGTCAACACATCTGAAGGCAAGTCCAAAAATCATGAAAACAAGTATGCGCATGTGATTAGTATCTGGATCGCTTTTGTGATAGATAAGCTTACTCACATTTCGTATACATTATCCAATCTGGGAAATTTGTCATCCTCCAGTGTTAACCAGTTATCTGTGAGATTAAGCCACTCCAGCTTAGGTACATCCTTCAAGTTTGCCAGTGGAAAATGTTTCAAACGATTCGAATTAAGAAAAAGCCACTCTAGGGATGATAATCCTCGTAATGACCCAACTGGCAGTGATTCGATTTTGTTGAAACTTAACTTCAGTCGGTCTAGATTTGTTTGGCCAACAAATGTATCCAGAGGAATTGTTGATATGTTGTCATGTGTCAATGTGCTAAATAGAAATTCATTTAAATGTATTTAGACAGACGATGTTATCCGCAACTTACAGAAGGGTCAACTTTAATCCTTGCAAGGAATGTTTTTTGAGGATTATACTACTGCCGTTGACTAGAATGTGTGTAACCTAGTGAAGATGATAATAATTGGAATGAACATTTGATTTCGGATGGTTTGGTTAGGTGTTGATCCAATAAAAATGTCAAATATAATATTGTGAGAGTCGAAGAGGGTTACGATGTTAAATTATGATGCGTCTTGTTGCGACAAATCGCAGACTTTTAAACGTTGCGATTGCTAGGTGTCATTTGCGCAAATGTGTTATGTGTTCTAATTTTTACGACTGAATATCATGCGACGGAAAACGATGTGCTCGCCTAGTCTTAATTCTACATTCCAATTATCAAGTCTAAATGCGCCATGTCATGAAACCCTCATTTCAATAAACCGATTCCACCAACATAAACCATTTCAAATGGTTTTAAAAAAAAAAACAATTTTTTCTGTCTGCCTCTTTATCTGTCTCTCTTTATCCATTGTTCTCTGGCCTTCTAATTACATTTTTTTTTTAAAAACTGCCAGGCAGTTGGATTACGTTTCAGCCAAGTGCGAGCCGAATTTGAAATTGTACATCGAAATGGCTTGCATTTCGGCAGAAATGGCGCATTTCGGCTGCATGAAAATGTATTACAAAACAATTTAAAGTGTGCAACTGGATGCAGCTAGCTTAAGACCGATATTGAATAGGTATCTTGGTTAAGGGCTATATTCACCTTTGACGGTAGCGACATAAAGTCCAAGTTAGGACAGCTGTTCGTAAATTTTGATCTTGCAAAACTGGATTGAAACGAACAAAATGCTATTCAGCCCTAACGAAGTATCCGTCGAAGCGGACAATTTTCCGCAACGCATACTTCGTCGGAGGTTCAAATTCCATTCGAGGTATGTGTCATCGGAAAAAAATACTACGGTTTCACTTCACTACAATTCGTAAATAAATTCCAAGCAGAATTTGCGTGTCGGAAAAAGAATTGCACTAGCTGTCAAAAATTGAAAGAAAAATGCACCTGAACGCACTAAAACGCAATTTACCGGGATGCGTTAAAAAATGTCGGAGAAATATTCCGAACAGCTTTTCGAAAGAATACTTCGAAGCAAAAATCCTCCGAATCGTACAAAATCGGAGAATTTTCCGCTCCGACGCATACCTCGCTAGGGCTGATTACTAAAAAGAAAATGAAGTTCGTGTTTGGATACAGTTAGGGTACGGAGAAGATTCGGTGAAATTTGAAATTTTCAAGAGTATAAGTGTGCGTAGGAAAGTGGATAGGGAATAAAATCCGCATGGAAGAACGTTCGAGTGGGTAGAAATCTCATGGAATGAGAAAGGATAATTGATAACCAATTTCTAATGGTGGTGGGAGGGTTCCACAACGTTCCGTCAGATCAGGAAATAATATATGTCAGCTCCAAGTAATGGGTATGGTGGAAGGTTAAAAGTGAATGTAAGTTAGGCAAACGTTTTAAGCATACTTTTAGTGTTCCACGCATATAATTATTTCTAACAGGATCATTTCGATAACAAATCGGGAGAAGAGAATTAAAAAAAACAAAACATAAACAATAGCACGCAAAATAACTTTAAGGGAATAACACCGGCTTTAAGAAAGATGAAACAAAAGCAAGAAATGCGCGCGATCGATGATATAGAGAGGTGTCACTCCAGGAATGATGTTTGCAAATTTTACCAAAGTGCGAAACGTCAAAACCAAAAATAAAGGCTTCAACAGAATCCTGCTAAGATAAACAAAAAAATATCGTAGTTGAAACACAGCGATGTTGAGGATATAGAAAAAACACTTCTGCAGACTGTTAAACGCGATGACGAATAATATTCCGCTGTCAGGCAGAACAAAGCTTTCAATATTGGCGATGACAGCGAAAACTATTAACCACCCGACCTAAATTAAGTGCGGATAGCAATATCTTAACTCAAGCTTAATAAGGCTGTCGGATATGACGGCCTTCGTCATTTCGGAGATGATGTGCTAAGTAACATTTACCAACTCATAAGTTAAATCTGATCGGATGAAAGTATGCCTAAAGAATGGAATCTCAGCATCGTTTGTCCGATCCAGAAAAAAGGGAGACCCTCTGAACTGCGCCAACTACAGAGGCATAAGTCTCCTGAACATCGCCTACAGTTCCTATCTGCCAAGATATGTGAACGGTTTGTTACGGTAAAAATTACCGCAACAAGGCTCACTCTCTTATCCCTTAAAACCCCTTCGTTCCCTCTTTTCGTTGTGGGCGCAAAGCCGGCATTTGAAGGAAGTGGCGGGCAGCCATGGTTCCATCAGCCACTGGTCCACGACCTTCAGATCCGCTAAGGCAACCCAAAACAGGTATAACGAGTGCGACAGGGGAGTCCACTCAAAAGACGTTTGCCCAACTCTGTTCGGTGCAGCCCTAGGGAGATTAGGGAGACTCACGACAGAGCAACGCCACAAAAGTGCGACAGGAGTCCACTGTAAAACGCCGTCGTTGATGGCATGGAGTAGACGTTCTCCTATTTCACCCAACGAGGGAGCAACGGAGGAGCAGCAGAGGCGTGGGGCGGACGGCCAAAAAGACACCCCTCCAACAAAGTCGCAACACGAAAAGTTGGGTTCGATGGCTAAGAGAAGACGATCTCTTTCCCCCAACGCTGGAGCAACGGAGGAGCAACAGAGGTGTTTAGGCGGACGGCCATGTGAAAACACCTCCACGAAAACACAAAACGACACCACGGACACCAAAGACATGGGACAGTATATCCGACAGCTTTCAAAATGGCAAACGCCTGTCGAAGATGACAGCGAAAGGTGTCCAAATACCAGCGACACCGAAACCAAAGGCCTAGAGCCAAACAAACAAAAAAAAATAATGTGAAGATGGCACCCGAAGGGAAATCCCTGGCCCCAAAACCTGCACACGGAACCACCAACATAGTTCGCGAAAATGTTTTTTTGACAGTTCATATTTTCCTCCTTCCTCAAAGCTCACTGCTTCTGAGGAAGTGCGGTGCCCTCCTTCCTTCCTTCTTGTATTCAATCTTCTCCACCTTAGTTCGGGTAGTTCGGGTTTCGTATTGGTCGCGGTCAATCAGACATAGGCAACCGGGAAAATAGTTGTCCAGGATTGACACCGGGAAAGGAAAATCATTTAAAAAAAAAAAAAAAAAAAAAAGGAGAGAAGAGGAGAAAAATACCAGGTAGGGAGTAAGGAAGAAGGAAAAAAAAAGCAGAAAGAACAGAAGAGCGGAGAAAGGAGGGAAAATAGGAACAGAAAAGATAAGTAGAGTTTTCTTGTAAAATCGAGTAGTGCAAAATAGCGGCCGGAAAATTCCCGAGAAAAGACGGGACACGCTACCCTTTTTTTGAACATTTTATAAAATTTCGGGATAAGATTCGTTCGGGGGCCATCTTCGTGGTCCGCCATTTTGATACTTTGGTATCAAGAGAAAACGTGGGTAAAACATTCTGGTTTTATTTCACTCTATCGGTTTTGCTTTCCATTTTACTTTCTTTCAGATTCGTCGGTTTCAGTTTTTTATATTTTGTTTCAGGTTTCGTAATTTCTCCGAAACTTACGTGGCGTCCAAAATCCATTGTTCACTTGGAAGCCAAAGCGCTCCAAGTTTGAACCCACCCCGCACGGTGAGCTAGCTCAGCCTCTCGTAGTTCACCTACGAGAAGTTGCAAATCTTCGGGTGAGTGATCTTTGTTTGACAGATCGCTCGCATTGGAATTTTCGCAGCAGCCTGAAAGCGTTTACCAACAACCTGATCGGCCCTTATAAACGTGGTTTTAGGTCAAGAAAGTCAGTTGTGGACAAATTTTCAAACTTCGGTAGATCCTTGAAAAAACCCAAGTGGTCCAAATCGATACCCAGCACCTATTTATCGATTTCAAAGCCGCATACGACAGCATTTATAGAGACGAGCTATACAGAGCCATATCTAGTTTTGGTTTTTGTGAAGGACGACGATGGAGAATTCTCGCTGCTCCATCAGTGTCGGAAACGACCTTACCGACACTTTCGATACCAAAAATGGATCAAGGCAAGGTGATGCACTGTTATGTGACTTCTTTAATCTGATTCTTGATATGATTGTTCAAAACTCCCGAGCCAACCCAGAGCCGCAATCTTACAAAAATCGGTGCAACTATTAGCATACGCAGACGTTATTGACATCATTAGTCGGACGCAACGTCATCTCATAGCCGCCTTTGCTAGTAAAGAGAAGGAAGCGGCAGAAATGGGTTTAGCTCCAAGTGAGGGTAAGACCAAGTATATGCAGTCAACACAAAACGGTACGCACAACATCGACGAATTGGACAGAACGTCACTATTAACATATCTTACTTGGAGGTAGTAAGGGACTTTGTCTACCTCGTCTCCGCTACTAACTCGGACAACACCATCTCGTCAGGAATTAAACGTAGAATCTTGCCGACCGTTGTTTCTTCAGGCTATGAAGATATTTCAGAAGTGAAGCCCTCACTAGTATATAAGACCCTGATCATCCCAGTCCTGCTCTACGGCGCTGAAGCATGGACCGTATCAAGAGTATATGAAGAAATCCTTGGTCGATTTGAGAGGAAATTTTTCGGAAAATCTTCGGTCCCGTTTGCGTTGAAGGGCTATGGAGAAGAAGATTCAACCAAAAACTATACGGCTGTACAACGGCATGTCCCTATAGTCAAAAAAAACTCCGCTTTGGACGTTTAGGGCATGTAGAGAGAATGGACACCAATACTCCGGCTCGCAGATTCTTCAATTCCCAGCTAGACGTCGGATGCAATATATGATGACCTCGCCTTAAGTGGCGCACAAATGTGGAAACCGTCCTCAACCAACTTGAAGTACGCAAATTGGAGCATTGGAGAAGCATGTTGGTTAAGCGCCAGTTTCATTCCAGACTGTAGTCCCACAATATTGGATGTTGCATAAAAAGGAGTCTTCCATAACTCACCACACCTAATCACCTAATATCCTTATACCCACTGCTAAATTTCCATTCATCTCATTTTGTTTGTGTTTTCTTTTTGGAAATGAAATTGGCCGCTGAACATCATCAATTTTAGCAGATGATTCGCAATTTACCGTCTGCATCGCGTCCAATATCCTTTATTGAGAATCTGCGTTAATATCTCGTAAAAAGATAAGCAAAACCGTTGATGCCAATGGCCCCAGGACAGATCACTTATTTCACAGATGAAAGACAACGAAAGTACACACACAATGACATGGATATCCCGAGATAAGTTGCCAAGTATATCTTACATTTGTGTGGTTGTCCTAAATTACAAAAAAAAACCTCGCAACTGCCCTTAAAACAATTGAGCTTTAATGAGCATCGACTGGAAAAACAGAAATGGAAAGAGGAGGCAGGATATAATGTGAAAGTGTTTGGAATCGTTTTATATACATTTTGGTGTATCCTTTTGCCGGTTTTATTTCTATTTCCGGATTGTCGTTCAAAAAAAAGTCATCGACCAGAAAATTACGCAACTCAACGTTATTGCGGACCAAAGGACAATTGGTTTTCCTTTTTTTTTCAGTTCATAGTGTCCTTTCAAAGACTGCAACGAAGTGTTGGAAAATCCACTGAGGCAATCCACATGGTTGAGAACGATTTTGACACCATTAAGTTTTATATGTTAACGCATCCTTGATCTTAATGTTTTCGACAGTGGCAACAGATGTCCTAAAAAAGTAAAAAATAAAATAAAACAAACTGCTATACTCACTTCACTGCTTATCTCGGGAATCTCTGTTAACATTGAATAACGTCCACAGAATAGAAACGTCCCTTTCTTGCAGGTACAACTTTTCGGATATGTTTGTATTTCTAAAAAAATCAAAATAAAAACAGGATACACCAGGCGAACAAAAACAAAAAGTGAAGAAGACAAAATATCATTATCAAGCCACACACTCAATTACCACAATCTGCTGTTGCAGAAGTCGTCCTAGAAGTAGCCCCGACACCAGTACTCGTATTATCGTCCTCCTTTTGACGGGCAATTGCAGTTGCCACCAACTTGGCCATTAATTCCTTGCTGCCATACAACATGCCGCATTCGACAGCATGCTCATCGGTGGCATCCTTGCAGTCTGTACGCTCGTCGCATATCTTAAGCTGGGGTAAACACAGAGTCCCATTGTCACAGGCGAACGTTCCTTGGGGACATGAACCTAAACAAGTGTATTCATTGGGGGAATCAAACCAAAAAGAAGAAGAAGAAGAAAGACAAGAAAAAATTGAACTTTAATCATATTGAGTTAAGGAGTTCAGAATGGATTAAGTAAATACATACACACAAGATGGGGGGGGGTGAGATGAAGGAAGCGACTGACGATTACTATGACTGGGATGTTGCTAGTTTTCAACCACCCATTTGTCTCTTTTTTTCTGCATGAGGGTGTCTGTCCTAATTGACATGCACTTGGTCAATTGTTAGTGCTAATCAGGTAGGACATACATAAATGGTTTATGAAATGTTTATTAGCGTGAAAGGGGTGAGCTCTTAAGCATTTAAGGGGCCCTTAACATAAATTCTTACACGGAAAGAGATTGTTTTTTGGTGGACACTAAAGTGATGGAATGATGAGTAAGTTTGACAAGTACTTGGATATCTTCCAGCGGATGATCAAAGTTAAGAAAACAATGACTTGCTCATAAGTAGGTGTTGTCGCCTAACTTTTGAACTTACTTACTTACTTACTTAAGTGGCGCTGCAGTCCGGGGTGAACATGGGCCTCAACCAACATGCCTCTACAATTAGCCAGGTCCTTAGCTAACTGCCTCCAGTTGGGCACTCCAAGTTGGTTGAGGTCGGTTTCTACTTGTGCGCGCCACTTAAGGCGAGGTCTTCCTCTACTGCGTCCAACGTCTGGCTGGGAATCGAAGACTCTGCGAGCCGGAGTATTGGTGTCCATTCTTTCTACATGTCCTAGCCATCTTAAACGTCCAATGCGGAGTTTTTCGACTAGGGGTATGTCGCTGTACAGCTCGTATAGTTCGTGGTTGAATCTTCGTCCGAAGATTCTCGAATCGACCAAGGATTTCTTCATCCGCTTTTGATACGGTCCATGCTTCAGCGCCGTAGAGCAGGACTGGGATGATCAGGGTCTTATATAGGATCTCCTTAGTAGTTCGAGTGAGGGCTTTACTACTAAATTGCCTTCTTAGCCCGAAGAAACAGCGATTGGCAAGAGTAATTATTCGTTTGATTTCTGACGAGATGTTGTTGTCAGAGTTAATAGCAGAGCCGAGGTAGACAAAGTCCCGTACTACCTCAAAGTTATATCTGTCAATGGTGACGTTCTGTCCAATTCGTCGATGTTGTGTGTCCTTTCGTGTTGACAGCATATACTTTGTCTTACCCTCATTTACTGCTAAACCCATTATCGCAGCTTCCTTCTCTATACTAGCAAACGTGGCTATGACATCACGTTGAGTCCTACCAATGATGTCAATATCGTCGGCGTATGCTAGTAGTTGCACCGATTTTTGGAGAATTGTGCCTCTGGTGTTGGCTCGGGAGTTTTACACAATCCTCTCAAGAATCAAATTGAAGAAGTCACATGACAGCGCATCGCCTTGCCTAAATCCTTTTTTGGTATCGAATGTGTCGGTGAGGTCGTTTCCGACCCTGATGGAGCAGCGAGAATTCTCCATCGTTATCCTACACAAATGGACGAGTAAGGGCGGTATACCAAAACTAGACATGGCTCTGTATAGTTCGTGTCTATAAATGCTATCGTATGCGGCTTTGAAATCGATAAATAGGTGGTGGGTATCGATTTGGATTCCTTAGGTTTTTCTTTCAGGATCTGTCGAAGTGTGAAAATTTGATCGGTTGTGGACTTTCTGGCCTAACACCACACTGATGAGGGCCGATCAGGTTGTTGGTAAACGGTTTCAGGCGTTCACATATTACGGCAGATATGATCTTGTAGGCGATGTTGAGGAGACTTATGCCTCTGTAGTTGGCGCAGTTCAGAGGGTCTCCTTTTTTGTGGATCGGGCAAACGATGCTGAGGTTCCATTCTTCAGGCATGCTTTCAACCGACCAGATTTGGCTTATGAGTTGGTGGATGTTACTTACCAAGTCATCTCCGCCGGCCTTATAAAGCTCAGCGGGAAGGCCGTCATTTCCGGCAGCCTTATTAAGCTTGAGTTTAGATATTGCTATCCTCACTTCACTCAGGTCGGGTGGTTGGCAGTTTTCGCTGTCGTTGCCAATATTGAATGGTTCGTTCTGCCTGACAGCGGAATGTTGTTCGTCATCGCCGTTTAACAGTCTGCAGAAGTGGTTCTTCCATATCCTCAGCATCGACTGAGGATATGGAAAAGCCGATGTTCTTCCCTTCTTCTTTGCCTATAGAGCTCAATGGCAGCTCTCGTCTTCACCTGCAGCTTAGCCTTGTAGGCCTCGTTCTTGGCTGCGAGCATCTGTCGGCATTCCTCATCAAACCAGGGGTTTCTTGCTGGTGGGCGCGAGAAACCTAGCACATCAGTTGCGGCTGATCGAATGGCCTGTTGGCATCGTTGCCATTGCTCTTCGACATTCGATGCTGGTGGTATGGTGTTAATCGAGAGGTTAAGGGATACGCGTTGTGCGAAGGTCTTGGCGGTCTCTTGCGATTGCAGTCTTCCGACATTAAATTTTTTCACAGTATTTCTGGATTGTCGTGGCGTGGTGGATATCCGCATCCTTACCTTGGCTACAACAAGGTAGTGGTCCGAGTCGATGTAAGCCCCTCGGAATGTTCGGACATCCAAAATACTGGATGCGTGCCTCTTATCTATCGCAATGTGATCAATTTGGTTGACCGTTCGTTGATCTGGAGACCGCCATGTCCCCTTATGGATATCGAGGTGAGGAAACCGTGTGCTGGCTATAGTGGCATTTCGTTCCGTAGCGAAGTCAATTAGCCTAAGTCCGTTACCAGACGTGTTGTCGTGTAGGCTATGTTTTCCGACAATACTTCTAAAGATGTCTTCTCTTCCTACCTTTGCGTTAAAATCTCCCAGCACGATTTTAACATCGTACTTCGGTAGTCGCTCATAGGTTTTGTCAAGGAGCTCGTAGAAGCAATCCTTAGCTATATCATCTTTTTCTTCCGTCGGAGCGTGAGCGCATATAAGGCTTATGTTGGCGAATTTGGCCTTGATGCGGATTGTTACTATGCGTTCGTTAATGTCTTGGAAACATAAGACTTCTTGCCTAAGTCTGGCACTTATAACAAATCCGCATCCGAATAGTCGCTGTTTCTACTCACTATAATACGGTCCGTAGTAGATGTCACAGTTTTTCATCCTCTTTTTGTCCGGCCCATCCCATCGTATTTCCTGGATGGCAGTAATGTCTGCTTTGTAGCAGTTTAGGGCTTCCGCTAGTTGTTCGCCTGCACCTCTTCTGTTTAATGTTCTCACATTCCAGGTGCAGATACGAACGTCGTTGTCCTTTTTTCGTTTAGCAGGGTCGTCAACAATAAAATCAGTCCTTTCCGAGGCTATTGGTTGCTTCGTAACAATATTTTTTTCTGTGGGTGGGTAGTTAACCCAAAGCGCAACCCCCAACCTGGAGGGCCAGTTCCAATTTATTAGATACCCCTAGGACACGGGGCTATCAGTATCCACTACGGGATTGAGCGCTGCCGTTGGCCTTTCGGTTCATCCGCCACCATCTCTGTTCAAGGGGCCTGACTAACCCTTGAAATTCCTAGACAACCTGTTATCCGAATATGTCAGAGCAGCTCATCTAGGGACAGCAGGCCGGGTATACATCCGTGCCATTCTATATAGTGTTGCTGTTTTTCGTCGTGTTATCAACACTCGCACTTATCGTTTAGCAAGTCAAATCCGGTTGGATGAGACCAGTACCCGATGGTTACCACTTGGAGGTAAAGATAAGCACATTTGATGTATAGTCAGAGTTGCAACACTGGGCATTGCCAAGTTAACGCCAATCAGAATCTACCTTCGTTCTACAACACCCAACCAACTCGACGTTTACTTCTTTAATGTTTTAACCAAAACTCAAGTACAAGAATAGCAAAAAGTAATGAAGTTGGTTGCAATTTCGTATTATTGCAATTCATATTGATGTTCATTTATGACAGATGGCGTAAACAATAAAACATAACTTCGGCAGACCCTTCGAGCGTTATAATAGTTCAACTCATAGTTATATAAAGTGTGGTTAAATTTTAAGGGCCGATATTGATTGACGTACACCTTTTCTTTCAAATAACCCCAAAGAAAGAAGTCCAACGGTGTTAAATCACATGATCTTGGCGGCCAATTGACATCGCCAGCACGTGAGATAACACGGCCATTGAATTTGTCGCCCAAAAGAGCCATTGTTTCGTTAGCTGTGTGGCAAGTGGCACCGTAGTGTTGAAACCACATATCGTCCACATCCATATCTTCCAATTCGGGCCATGAAAAGTTCGTTTTCATCTCACGATAGCGAACACCATTCACAGTAACTGCCTGACCGGCCTCATTTTGGAAAAAATACGGCCCGATGATGCCGCCAGCCTATAAACCGCACCAAACAGTCACTCTTTGTGGGTGCATTGGTTTTTCAACAATCACTCTTAGATTATCATTCGCGCAAATGCGGCAATTTTGCTTATTGACGAATCCACTGAGGTAAAAATGTGCCTCATCACTGAAGATGATTTTCTTCGAAAATTGATCATCCACTGTTGCCATTTCTTGCCACCATTTTGACCATTGACGACGCTTGAAATGGGCAAGAGGTTTTAGTTCTTTGAGTCAATTGCACCTTGTAAGCGTGTAAATGCAAGTCTTTATGTATAATGTTCATCAACGAGGTGCAATTGTTGAGCACGACGACCAGTTGAGGTGGACGGCTCTTCAGCCACACTATCGCGAACAGCAGCTATATTTTTGGCAGTTCCAGCTGTAACAGAATGCACTGCTGTTTTTACATCTCCTACAGACCCGGCTTGTTCAAATCGTTGCACGTTTTTTCCGGTTGTGCGCACATTTGGACGATTAAATTGACCAAAAACATCACGAAGTGCACGATATGCATTTTGAATAATGAATAAGTATAAAAAATCATGATAATCGAATTCTCGATTTAGTTTTTTCTTCTGACTCTGTAAGTACTGCAGTATTAAAATCTAGTACCTGCATTACTAACATAGACAAAAATCATCCTCCATTGGATATTTTCATTGACATAGGCGGACATCTGTACGAAAACGTTGATTCGTACGATCGTTCGTACTCTTTTGACTTTCGGAAAGCATATTTTCAAAGGCTATCCGCAGAAATTATTCTTTCGAATGTGAATATTGACAGCTTCTCCAATTTAGAAGAAGCTGTTAAAAAAATTTATTTTCTAATAAAAGATTGCATGGATAGAACAATCCCAGTCAAATATTCGAAAAATGCTCAAACCCACCATCCTTGGTACACGAAAGAGCTTAAATCTCTTCGAAATAGACGTAACCGGGCCTGGAATAATTTTGTAAAAAGCCAGAATCATCACGACTATGATAAATACCTGAATTATTTTAATGAAGTCTCTACGATGTCAAGTAGTTTATATAATGGCTATATAGTCAATATGGAGAACGCTCTTAAAAATGACCCTAAACGCTTTTGGGGCTTTGTCAATTCGAAGAGAAAAACGGATGGATATCCAGCCAACTTCTCTTATAATAATTCAAAAACATTGAACTCTCTAATTTTATCTAACTTATTCGCAGAGAATTTCAGTAAATCATTTATTGACACCCCTCTTGTCTTAGACGAACATTATTTCAGTTATCGCAATGACTGTCCTCAAGTTAGTTTCAGCAACGTTACACTACTTAATTAAATAATTAAATAATTAATAATTTATTAAAATAATGACTATTCTGCGGGGCCCGATGGAATCCCACCAGTAGTCGTAAAGCAATGCAAAGATGCTCTTTTGCCATACCTTAAGCATATGTTTGAAAGCTCCTTTGCCACTGGAGTATTCCCAACTCAATGGAAAATGCATTTATTACACCTGTTTTTAAAAAAGGTGGGCGTGGAGATATTCCTAATTATAGACCTATCTCAAAACTATCTTGCATTCCCAAGTTATTCGAACATATTATTTGTGATAAATTGGTCTTCCTTTGTCGAAACATCATCTGTGATGAACAACATGGCTTTGTTAAACATCGATCCACTGTAACAAAACTATTAACTTTCATGCATCATTGCTCCAAAAGTTTGGAAAATAAAAAAGAAGTCGATTGTATATACACTGACTTCTCCAAAGCCTTTGACCAGTTATCACATAACGTCATAATTTTTAAACTTAAGGCTTATGGATTCCCTCCAGAATTCATAAATTGGGTTAAATCATACCTCTCATTGAGAACATACCAAGTAAAATTTAGAGGATCCAAGTCAAACCCTTTTGTTGCTCAGTCTGGAGTACCTCAAGGAAGTCATTTAGGACCAATTTTATTTATACTTGCAATTAACGATGTAAAAGCTTGTATTCGAGATAGTAAAATACTATATATGCTGATGATATGAAAATTTTCAAATGTGTAGAAGATCTAAACGATTCGCTTTCATTACAAACCGATCTAAATAATTTTACCATATGGTGTCTTAAAAACGGTTTGAATCTGAACCCTACAAAATGCCAGCATATGTCATTTTCACGAAAACGGGCTCCATGTAATTTTAAATATACTCTGTCCGGGCACACTCTCTGTCGTGTAGACAGTTTTAAAGATCTTGGTGTATATTTTGATCCCAAAATGGAGTTTAATAAACACATTAACGTTATCGTCAATAAATCAAACTCTATGTTAGGATTTATTAAATGATGGTCAAAAGAGTTTAATGACCCTTATGTCACTCTTTCGCTCTATAACTGTCTAGTTTGGCCTCACTTGGAGTATGCTTCACAAGTTTGGACTCCCTTCTATGAAGTTCATTCAAATAGAATTGAATCAGTCCAACGTAATTTCATAAGATTTGCTTTGAGAGGACTTCCATGGGATGATCGTCACGATTTACCTCCGTATAGGTGCAGAATTAAACTGCTTTAACTGTTGCCCTTGTCTCAACTTAACAATGACATGGTTTTCTTACACCAATCATTATCAGGACAAATTGATGCTCCTGATCTTTTAAGTGCTATTGGTTTTAATACTCGGGGAGGTTCCTACAACCTGCGTAGATTCAATATATTACATATACCTAGCCATAAACACAACTATGGTATGCATGAGGCTATTAGTCGCATGAGTAGAGTTTACAATAAAAATAACGATGTATTTGAACTGCATGTTAGTAAAAGTAGTTTTACTACTTTTGTATTCTAGAGCCGTTATAAGTATATTTAAAATTGTCTTTTGTTTAATAATATATATAGCTTCATTGTAATTTAATCGTTCATTGATTTTGCTAGTGATTTCAAACTTAGTTACATCTATGTTTTGTTTTGTCCCACTAACAAATGCACTAAATGATGAGCCTGTGGATGCATATTATATGCTGTGGCAAATCGCTACGACACAGATCTGATAGTGTTTAAAAATAACTTTAACTCGTTGCTCGATTGTGTATCTTTTCATGGTTCAAATTGAGTTAAACCAAAATTGAGAAATGTCAGTCCTGAAATGCAGAAAAAACTTGACGTTTAGTTGTGGTTCACATTCAACATCGGCCCTTAAAATTTAACCACCCGTTAGTTCACCTCACCTGAAAAAAGTGTAAAATGAATGTGTATTGACATTATTTAATGAGAAAATGTCAAAATGTCTGTTGTCTGGAGCCTGACCTTTTATTTTAATGGTAATATTAAACGACCATTTAGTTAATATATTCTACAGTTCGTATATTTCTAGTGTCAACCCGTTAAACTATTCTCAAAGGACCATATGTTCTCTATTTTCATGTACGAATGTCCTCTATAAAATACGGTATCATATTGGTAAGTGGGTCATCCATAAAATGAATCTAGTACAAAATAACACCGTTAATATAACTTTTAGCAATTAAAAATTCCACCGCCCTCATACATCATGTCCTTGCTACGATGACAGCGAATTGCAACTTTTCAACTTTATACAATTCAGACTCAGCCAAGGACTATGGCTGTTTGCTTAAAAGTTGAATAACATTGATTTGACATTTATCCAATCGATTGAAAATTAATTCAGTTTACTACAACCCATATATATTACATGTAAATAAAATTATTGCAGGCGAATACATTTTTAAATTTGTTTTCTATTAGAAATCATTTATTTTTGTTGGCCCATTAAATATTTACTTGTGTATCTCTTACTATGAATGGGCAATTTGTTTTTATTTAAATGAAACTATTACAATGGTGTAGCCTATAATAATTTCAGTAGAAAAGTTTTTACATTAAAGTTAGCTTTACAGCTTTATAGGTTTGATATTTTGAAAAGCGAAATTATGCTGATGTCCTAATTGAAATGGATGGGAATCCTCATCAAAACTTAAGTTGAATATTTTTTTGGAGTTATCACTCTATTCAGTGGTTGTCGTAATATTACTTTTGGAATATGAATGAGTGTTGATATTGTTGAATTTTTTTATTATTTGAAAAGAAAATAAATTTATTTTGTAACTTTAATAATGGACAATAAAGCTGGATGGCAATTGACTGCTCAACTAGAGTTTGAGATATTAGAGCAACAACCTCAAGGGTGTCTCAAAATTATAGCAACATTTGAATTTTCCGCCATTTAATAGTACTAGGTCTGTTCCCGTACAAAATAATATTTACTGATTCTTACTGATTCTTACTGATTTTTACTGATTTTTACTTATTGCCGTTCTTGTACGCATAAATAAGTAAAAGAGACAGCTCACGAGAGAGCAAAAAACTACCCCTCCATAAAAATCTGTAAAAAAATTTACTACAGAAATTTCTGTTGGTAAAAATCAGTAAACTGTCAGTTGGTATCTAAAAGTGACAACTCGCTTGTTTTGAAAGGTGATTTATGTCATTTGTTCTTTAAAAGGCATACAAAATATATAATTTTACTGATTTTTACTTAAACGCGTTCCCGTACTTTTTGGTAATTTTGTCTCTTTCTGAGATAATTAACCCCCACTAATTTACTAATTTTTACTGAAAAAGTACGGGAACAGACCTACTGTGTTGTTAACGGAAAATAAGGTAACAATGTGACAGCTGGCAGTTCGGGGTTAGTAAAAATGGAGAGCTATACAAAAGAACAACGTATTTTCATTGTTGAGGAATATTTTATAAATAATGAAGTTTTGTCAGTTACAGTCCGCAATATTTGTACAAAATATGGCCGTCATAGTGATTTAAAACCTACAACTGTGAAGAGAATAATTGAAGACTTCAGGGAGACAGGAACAATTAGTAATCTTATAGCGTTTTCGATTGGGATTTTTAGATTTACTCTCAGATTTCAGATTTTACCCATCCCAATCGAACAATAAAGAAATTGCTCTGGTTTTCTGTGTGTGTTAGTGTGCCATTTGACAGCTTATTGTTTATCATTAGGCCACAATTATAGCTATTAGCTATCAATGTAAACCATCATTTGAAATTTTCTTTTACTCATTGCGAATTTTTTATAAACTCAACCATTGACGAGTTGGTGTTAAAACAAAGCTTATGAATTTTAGAACATGATTATCCAAATATTTTAATTTCTAATTATAGTTTTCTCCGAAAATCACTTTTTAATCATCAAACTGCGAAATGCAAACTTCAAATTGACATATTAAGTCAGATGTTGAATGTTTTTTCAAAAGTACTCTAGAGTAAAAAAAGAGCGCTTTTTGTATCCCAATCAAAAACGAAAAAATAGATCCAGAGTTAAAAAAGGGCTCTAGAGTATAAAAAGAGTGCTTTTGTATCCCAATCGAAAACGCTATTAGACACTCTGTCGCAGTCGTCGTTCGCGAGAATATTGCTGACAGTTCGGAAACATCAATTCGGCACCGTAGTCAAGAATTGGGCATTTGGAGAAGCTCTCTACAGCGAATTCTCACGAAAGACTTGAAACATCATGCCTTACAAAGTTGAACTGACTCAAAAACTGAAGACTATTGGCCATGCAGCGCTGAGAGACTTCTTTGAATAGATTTTGGAACTACAATAAGTGGAGCCTGATTTTTCGAAAAAAAAATCTTCAGTGATGGAGCTCATATTATCTTGATAGCTTCGTTAATCGTCAAAATTGTCGTAATTAGCGTTCGGAAACCCCAAGAGTCATTTTTGAGAAACAAATGCATCCACATCGCGTGACTGTTTGGTGTGGATTTTGGGCTAAAGGCATTATCGGATCATTCTTCTTCAAAAATGCGTCTGGTCAGGCAGTAAAAATTAATGGTGTTCGTGACATTTAAACCCCGTTTTTAGTGCCTAAATTACAAGATATGGATGTATCCAACATGCAGTTTCAACAAGATGGTACCACATGCCATACAGGCATACCATACCCATACCTATGGAAAAAAACCCTAGTGTATTCCAAGCTGAGCTCCATGCCATACAATAATGCGCAAACCTAATATACAACTCAGGTATTAAAGGCGCAAACATCCATATATTCACGGACAGTCAAGCAGCTATAAAAGCCCTTAGCTCACACATCATTGACTCCAAATCAGTACTACACTGCTTCAACTCCCTCCAAACACTCAGTTCCAGGAACAAAACCAGACTATGGTGGGTCCCCGGACATAAGGGAATTGAAGGTAACGAAAAAGCTCATGAACTAGCCAGAAAAGATTCGAAAACCCCCTTCATTGGACCTGAACCCTTCTGTGCAATCCCCAAATCAGCCATAAATTTGGACATACAAAACTGGGAACAAAACAAATGTGTTTCATACCGGGGAAACATCCCAGGCCTAAGACAGGCCAAAAGCCCTTCAAATCAGATGCCAATAAGATACTAAATCTTCGCAGGCACAATATCAAAAACTTAGTAGGCTACCTAACTGGTCATCACGGTCAGCGATATCAACTAAACAAAATGCGTCTAGTCGACTCATCGGAGTGCAGACTATGTCTAGAAGAAGACGAAACAGCCGAGCATATCATATGAGAATGCCCGGCCCTTTACGGTATGAGAAGGGAATCTTTCTTCAGGGAATTTTTAAGTCCCGAAGAACTGAGGAAATCTTCGGCTGAAAGTATTATCAGCTACATTAGGAAAGTAGAAGCGCTACTAACCTAAAAAGCATCTGACGGCAAGCACAATAGATCTTTTAGGTCGATGTGTATATTACTGCTTAGGCATGTCAGAATTTAAAAAAAAAAAAAAACATGCCATACAGCCAGAAAAACAATACAATTACATGAGTCATTTCATAATCGTGTAATCGGCCGTTTTTGCGATCAGAATTGGCCATCTAGATTTTGGACTTTTTTCTTTGGGGCTTTTTTTGAAGTCAAAGGTTATTGGGAGGTTTATTAATTTTTACGAAACAGTCATCGAAAATTTCAATAAAAGGTTACGTACTTCCTCTTTCCTCTGTTCATTCTCCAGTCATTTTAACAATGAGCGAGTCACTGATTATAAATGAAAAACCACCGGGAAAACCAACTGGGAAGGTTTCAAAAACGATATTGAAAATAATATCCGACTGGGTGTATCGCTTAGAACCCCATTGGAACTCGAAGTCGCGGTTGACTCCTTTATCGATACCATCCAAAAAGCAGCATGGAATAATACTCCTCGACAGAACAAAATTCTGAGCTATAGTAAAATTAAGTACCCCCGAGAAATACAAGATTGAGTAAGACAAAAAAGAAAAGCTCGTAAAAGATGGCACCAAACTCGTGCCCCGCAAGATAAAACACATCTCAATCGGTTGAGCAATTTGCTATCAAATTCGATCGAAAATTTTAAAAATCATGCAGTAGAAACTTATCTGCAAAGCCTAACCGCTGGAAAGGAATCGAATTATTCGCTCTGGAAGGCAATTAGAGTCATAAAACGGCAAAAAATCGCTGTGCCGCCAATTAGGGTAACTCAAGATGTTTCGGCAAAAAGCGATATGGAAAAAGCTGATTAGATCTCGTTTACCATCTGAGCGATAATCGTTTTCAAAATTACGGAATGACCCCGCTGCTTTCCTGTACTCAGGACGTATTCAGGACAAGACATACCTAACACAGGGCAACGTTTGTTGGGTCAGTTGTTCACTTTCTGGAAATGATATGTCTTTTGAAATACCGATCAATGATTATTTGTTTAGTATCTTTGCATATAAATTGAGGATATTAATTGTATTCGATTTATAAATTCATGTTTGGAAATTTAAAAAAGAATGTTACGCCCAAAGATGGGACATCAGATGCGTGACAGATATAATTAAACGACAAAAACAAGAAGTAAACTATCCTTGAATAAATATTTATATACGTTTAGTGTAGTGTTCGGGAAATATACATAAAACAGAACAAACATACCTATTGTACTTGAAAAATACTTGTGTATCACTTTGTGCCGGAAGAGAAGTACTTCCCCAAATAAATGCGAGCAAAGTTACTAGCCCGTGTTTGAGGATAGTGATGCGATTACATGAGAACACAAGCGTTCTCACTCTAGCCTGTCACTATCAACTCTTACTCTCACCTCCACGCTGGTGATTGGTGGGTGCCTAGTACCTCGACTGGAGATGGGGTAATAAACCCCTGTGGAAGGTCGTTGGTGTCAGCAAACGAGAGAGGGGGGAGGAGTGTCCTCTCACTAAGGCACTCACTCTCAGGCGGCAGCGGAGGAACTCACCAGATGGAGTCAACGGTGGTGCCTACAGCTCCAATTTGATCGAACTGGTAGTGTAATCCCTATATGAGCTGCTTCGACATATTTGGACACCAGGTCTATAGGGATTTCCAATACTGAGCCAGGGTGTTGGAAAAGAGTTGGTGGCGGAGGAGCCCTCAATGGGTCAACGGCAGCGCTCATATCCCTAAATGGGCTACTGACATTGGTATTTTTCCGGCCCGCTGTCCTAGGATCAAAATAAGGGCCTGGCCCTCCAGGTTGGGGGTTGTGCTTTGGGTTAACTACCCATCCACGGAAAAAAGCTTATGTTACGAAGCAACCAATAGCTTCGGAAATGACTGATATTATTTTTGACGACCATGCTAAACGAAAAAACGACAACGACGTTCGTATCTGCACCTGGAATGTGAGAACATTAAACAGGAGAGGTGCAGGCGAACAACTAGCGAAAGCCCTAAACTGCTACAAAGCAGACATTACTGCCTTCCAAGAAATACGATGAGATGGGCCGGGCAAAAAGAGGATGAACAACTGTGACATCTACTATGGACCGTGTTATAGTGAGCAGAAACAGCGACTATTCGGATGCGGATTTGTTATAAGTGCCAGACTTAGGCAAGAGCCAAATTTGCCAACATAAGCCTTATATGCGCCCATGCTCCGACGGAGGAAAAAGATGATATAACAAAGGATTGCTTCTACGAGCTCCTCGACAAAACCTATGAGCGACTACCAAAGTACGATGTTAAAATCGTGCTGGGAGATTTTGACGCAAAGGTAGGAAGAGAAGACATCTTTAGCAGTACTGTCGGAAAATATAGCCTACACGACAACACGTCTGGTAACGGACAAATTGATCACATTGCGATAGACAAGAGGCACGCATCCAGTATTTTGGATGTCGAACATTCCAAGGGGCTAACATTGACTCGGACCACTACCTTGTTGTAGCCAAAGTAAGGATGCGGATATCCACCACGCCACAAAAAAAACAGAAATACTGTGAAAAAAATTAATGTCGAAAGACTGCAATTGCAAGAGACCGCCAAGGCCTTCGCGCAACGCGTATCCCTTAACCTCTCGATTCACACCATACCACAAGCATCGAATGTCGAAGAACAATGGGAACAATGCCAACAAGCCACTAGATCAGCCGCAACTGATGTGCTAGGTTTCTCGCGGCCACCAGCAAGAAACCCCTGGTTTAATGAGGAATGCCGACAGATGCTCGCAGCCAAGAACGAAGCCTACAAGGCTAAGCTGCAGGTGAAGACGAGAGCCGCCATTGAGCTCTATAGGCAAAGAAGAAGGGAAGAACATCGGCTTTTCAGCAAGAAGAAAAAAGAGCAAGAAAAGCGCGCGATCCAGGCTATAGAGAGGTGCCACTCCAGGAACGATGTTCGCAAGTTTTACCAAAGTGGAAAACGTCAAAGCCAAGGATACAAGGCTCGAACAGAATCCTGACAAGATGAACAAGGAAATATCGTAGTTGAGACACAGTGGATGGTGAGAATATGGAAGAACGACTTCTGCAGACTGTTAAACGGCGATGACGATCCACAAAAAAGGAGACCCTCTGAACTGCGCCAACTACAGAGGCATAAGTCTCCTTAACATCGCCTACAAGATCCTATCTGCCCTAATATGTGAACGCCTGAAACCGTTTACCAACAACCTGATCGGCCCTTATCAGTGTGGTTTTAGGCAAGGAAAGTCCACAACCGATCAAATTTTCACACTTCGGCAGATCCTGGAAAAAACCTAAGAAGTCCAAATCGATACCCACCACTTATTTATCGATTTCAAAGCCGCATACGACAGCATTTATATAGACGAACTATACAGAGCCATGTCTAGTTTTGGTATACCGCCCAAACTCGTCCGTTTGTGTAGGATGACGATGGAGAATTCTCGCTGCACCATCAGGGTCAGAAACGACCTCACCGACACATTCGATACCAAAAAAGGATTTAGGCAAGGCGATGCGCTGTCATGTGACTTCTTCATTTGATTCTTGAGAGGATTGTGCAAAACTCCAAAGCCAACACCAGAGGCACAATTTTCCAAAAGTCGGTGCAACTACTAGCATACGCTGACGATATTGACATCATTGGTATGACTCAACATGATGTCATAGCCACGTTTGCTAGTATAGAGAAGGAAGGGGCGAAAATGGGTTTAGCAGTAAATGAGGGTAAAACTAAATATATGCTGTCATCACGAAAGGACTCACAACATCGACGAATTGGACAGAACGTCACCATTGCCAGATATAACTTTGAGGTAGTACGGGACTTTTTCTACCTCGGCTCCGCTATTAACTCTGACAACAACATCTCGTCAGAAATTAAACGAAGAATTACTCTTGGCAACCGCTGTTTCTTCGGGCTAAGAAGGCAATTTAGTAGTAAAGCCCTCACTCGAACTACTAAGGAGATCCTATATAAGACCCTGATCATCCCAGTCCTTCTCTACGGCGCTGAAGCATGGACCGTATCAAAAGCGGATGAAGAAATCCTTGGTAGATTCGAGAGGAAAATTCTTCAAAAAATCTTCGGTCCCGTTGGCGTTGACGGGCTATGGAGACGAAGATTCAACCACGACCTATACGAGCTTTACAGCGACATACCCCTAGCCAAAAAACTCCGTATTGGACGTTTAAGATGGCTAGGACATGTAGAACGAATGGACACCAATACTCCGGCTCGCAGAGTCTTCGATTCCCAGCCAGACGTCGGACGCAGTAGAGGAAGACCTCGCCTTAAGTGGCGCGCACAAGTGGAAACCGACCTCAACCAACTTGGAGTGCGCAACTGGAGGCAGTTAGCTAAGGACCGGGCTAATTGGAGAACAATGTTGGTTGAGGCCCAGGTTCATTCCGGACAGTTACGCCACTTAAGAAAATAAGTAATTGCATATATTCACAAAATTTTAAATCGTAATTTTAACTTAAAAGTATGTAACGCTATCTTTAATAAAAAAAAATACAAATTTTGTTTAAATCCTATTTTGACTGATACTTTGGTAGTCGCATATCAGACATACTAACGCCACAATAATAATAAACTTAATTATAAGAGCTGAATTACAAATTTATGCAAACAGGTTAACCCATCCATGTCTTCATCACGTCTCATCAGCCTTATGTACGATCCTTCACGTTATAACATTCAACATACAAACTTATTGTATTTCATCATCTCATATTTTATGCGGATTATGGCGATAGAACGACAAGAGATTAAAATTCATGTGAAAAATAAAAACCAAAACTCCTATACATCAGGACATAAAATATAATAAGATACAAGGCTTGGACCAAATCCACGCACACCATCTTTGTGCTGATAACGTCGCGTCGTCGGGCGCCTGCATTAACTAATTATTTTTTTTATTAAATATGTAAACATTAATCCGTGTCTTTGGAATTTTTAGCTTGAGATTTCTTTCTCCAGGCATATATTGCAATATTGCAGATGAAGGTTGAAGCATTCAAGCGAATATTCCTATATAACCACACAAAGGACAGCAAAATAACTTGTTCAGCTTGATTGGCCGATGTTAATTGGATTAGAGAATTGCAAGAGGCGCCCCAAAAGGTCCATCATCTGGGAAACATTAAAAATACTTTCAGGGCGCAAGGACTATGCACCAATTTCTTCAATGAGGACAGAAAACAAAAAACTGAAAAAAGTTAATGAAACCACCAGGGACTAACCGAATTGGGATATACTTTGAGGATTTTTTTTGTTTGGAAGGATTTTTTTTTGAAATATAAGTTGATTTGGATTTAAAGGGTTTGATCTATCCAAATGCTTAAAGCCAGCCAATCTACTAGACTACGACAAGGATGTTTCAAAAATTTTGAAAGACGTATTTCCTTTATAATTTCCGGAGATTAATACTTCAAAATACCTTGGAGAAATGGGTGCCCAATACTTAATCAATATCTGCCTTCACGTATATGTAAGAATAATTGGACTAATCGCAAAATTAACGCTGTCGGCGCCAGAATGAAAATATACACGCAAGCACGTGCAAAACTCGAGTTTAAGTGGGAAATTAACAGACTACACATAATTATTTGGAACTTCTTGACCTCGAAAGCGAACCTCCTAAGTTTGACCATTGTTGGCTATTTAGATAACCTTTATAGATAAGGGGTAATGTGTTGTCTGTTGGCAAATATTTTAATGTCAAGGTTAACAAAGGGATATCGAATCGGTGTGCATAATTCGTAAGTTGCCAAACTTTTTTACGTCTTTATACACAGGTGGTAGAACATTTGATCCGTGATTTACATTGTCAACTATAAAACCTGGTTTGTTGTTTAAGCATTGAGAGAAACAAAATAGGGACTGAAGGGACCTGAGGTGGTTGGCTATTGGTAAACACTACATTAAGTGGCCTCTAGACACGATAGTTCCTCCAAGTTAAGTGCAGCTATTATTGATATAAGGTGCTGATTGGCAATTCGATCAGGTGCATCAAAAGGAAAAAGCGTTTCCTAAGACCTCATTCTCTACCGTGTTTGCCACCTGAACAGTAGATTCGGTAACCAAGCCCTTTGTAAAAACTTGGCGCCAGTAGATGAGAGAACGGGGAATATGTTCTTATACTAGTCAATTCTACCTGGTACGGAATACCCGGTCTGTTGTCCCAGGTGAACCTAGATGAGTTGCTTCGACATATTCGGACAACATGTTATTTAGGAATCTTAAGGGTATGTCTGGCCCCTTGAACAGATATGGTGGTGGATGAACCGAAAGGTCAACGGCAGCGCTCAATCCCGCAGTGGATATTGATAGCCCCGTGTCCTACTGGAGTCTAATAAATTGGAACTGGCCATCGAGGTTAGGGGTTGTACTTTGGGTTAACTACCCACTCATGGGAAAAATTATCCAGGAGAGGTGCAGGCGAACAACTAGCGGAAGCCCTAAGCTGCTACAAAGCATACATTACTGCCATCCAGAAAATACGATGGTAGACCGGACAAAAGAGGAAGAGGATGAAAAACCGTGAAAACTACTACGGGACCTGTTATAGTGAGCAGAAACAGCGACTATTTGGATGCCAGCACTAAGTCTTATTAGCAAACGCATTGCAATAATTCGCACCAAGGTCAAATTCCCCAACTTAAGCCTTATATGCGCTCGTGCCCCGACGCCGACGGAAGGAAACGATGACATAGCTAAAGATTGCTTCTTCGAGCTCCTCTACAAAACCTATGCGCGACTACCGAAGTACGATGTAAAAATCGTGCTAAGAGATTTAAACGCAAAGGTAGGAAGAGAAGACATCTTTAGCAGTATTTTCGGAAAACACAGCCTTCACGAAAACACGTCTGGTAACGGGCTTAGGCTAATTGACTTCGTACATGGTTTCCTCACCTCGATATCCATAATGGGACATGACGGACATGATCACATTGCGATGGACAAGGTTCACCCATCCAGTATTTTGGATGTCCGGACATTCCGAGGGCCTAACGTCGACTCGGACCACTCCTTGTTGCAGCAAAGCAAAAAAAATAATGTATCTCAAGAGACCGCCAAGACCTCTGCGCAACGCGTTTCCCTTAACCTCTCGATCAACACCATACCACCAGCATCGAATGTCGAAGAACAATGGCAACGATGCCAACAAGCCATTAGATCAGCCGCAACTGATGTGCTAGGTTTCTCCCGGCCACCAGCAAGAAACCCCTGATGAGGAATGCCGACAGATGCTCGCAGCCAAGAACGAGGCCTACAAGGCTAAGCTGCAGGTGAAGACGAGAGCTGCCTTTGAGCTCTATACGCAAAGAAGAAGGGAAGAACACCGGCTTTTCAGAAAGAAGAAAAAATTAACAAGAAAAGCGCGCGATCGAGGTATATCCTCTCTATATATAAGAGGTGCCACTCCAGGAACATGGTTCACAAGTTTTACTAAAGTGTAAAACTTAAAAGCCAAGGATACAAGCCTCGAACAGAATCCTGTCGAGATGAACAAGGAAATATCGTAGTTGAGACACAGTCGATGGTGAGAATATGGAAGAACCACTTCTGCAGACTGTTAAACGGCAATGACGAACAACATTCCCCAGTCAGGCAGAACGAACCATTTAATATTGGCAGCGAAAACTGCCAACCACCCGACCTAAATGAAGTGAGGGTAGCAATATCTAAACTCAAGCTAAATAAGGCCGCCGGAAATAACGGCCTTCCTGCTGAGCTTTATAAAGCTGGCCGAGATGACTTGGTAAGTAACATCCACCAACTCATAAGCCAAATCTGGTCGGATGAAAGTATGGAACCTCAGAAAAAAGGAGACCCTCTGAACTGTGTCAACTACAGAGGCATCCTCAACATCGCCTACAGGATCCTATCGGCCGTAATATGTTAACGTCTGAAACCGTTTACCAACAACCTGATCGGCCCTTATAGTTTGAGGTCAGGAAACTCCACAACTGATCAAATCTTCACAATTCGGCAGATCCTGAAAAAAAAAAACAAGAAGTCCAAACCTATACCCACCACCTATTCATCGATCTCAAAGCCGCATACAACAATATTTATAGAGACGAACTATCCAGAGCCATGTCTAGTTTTGATGACGATGGAGAATACTAGCTGTTTCATCAGGGACGGAAACAATCTCACCGACATCACCGCCTCATCAATGCAGTGGAAGCAAGTGTTTACTTTGTGTACCCAAAGACAGCGCATTTTTTCGAACTAAAGGTTCTTCCGATAGGAACTTCCAATTTTTGACACTTGATAGCGGCCATATTGTTAAAGCTATATCTGTCGAATTTGCCCAGTTTACGATAGCCATAATCGTCCTACCGAGAGGACTGTTCGCAGCATGGTGGATAAATTTGAAAAGGGGCACACAACACTGACGAATTGGAAAGAATATCTGTAGGCTTGTATCTTGCATCTATTCAACTTCAGGTTCACGAAGAAACACATTGTGTAAAAGTGCTTACGGGTCAAGACTCTCAGATGACTCTAATTTTCACCCTAACTTCAATAGTACTAAGATTTGCACTCTCAATAATCCTCTGCCACTACATGCAACTAATCCGACCGCTAAACGAATTGAAGAACCTATTTCCCTGATCGAATTTGAATCATGCCTAAACCAAGTCAAAGGTAAAACACCGGGTAGAGATCGTATATCCTATCCGATGTTAAATCAATTGCCAAATGTGGTCAAATCACGACTTATCACATTGTAAAATAACATCCTCGATTCAGGGACTATATCACAAAGTTGGAAAACAGTCTCATTATTGCCCATTCTAAAACCAAATAAAAAAAATTGTCTTGTTGAAAATTACCGTCCAATCTCTCTGATCCCCTGTTTATCCAAAATACTTGAAAAAATTGTAGCTTTTCTGGTTCATTGAAACAAAAAAACTCACCTCACGCCTTCAAATCGAACAAAGGGTGTATCGATGCTCATCTACATGTCGACTACTATGTATCAAAAGCTTTGTCCGCCAAAAATCATGTATCAGACTTTGAAAAGGCTTTCGATAAGATTGGTTTACACATTATATTAAGCAAACTGAAAGTATGGGGTGTCGGTAAAAAAATGTATGGGTACGTAAGATCATTCCTAACCAATAGGAAGTTTTACACTAAAGTTGATAACTGTTATTCCAAACAATATCCGTTACATAACGGGATACCACAAGGATCACCTTTGTCTGTAGTCCTATTTATTATAGCTTTCGACGATATATGCGTTATACTATCGAAATACAAACTTCTCGATTTTTGTCTATATGCAGACGATATATACATTCTTTGCAAGGTCAACGATTTAAATAGCTGCAAGAATTTATTTAAAAGAGCTTTAAAATATATTTTAGATTGGTCGGACATATCTGGCGCAAAACTCTCAATAGGTAAATGTAAAACACTTCATGTATGCCGTAAACGTTACTGTCCCCAATTAGCGCTAAACATAAATAATATAAATATTGTTAACGTTGATAATTTGAAAATTTTAGGACTTACTTTTAATAAAAAAATATAAATGGAATCAGCATTGTCTAGATCTTAAGAAATCACTAGCTGCGAGGGTTAATATTATTAAGTATTTATGTAGTAAAAAAAGTAGTGTACATATTAACACGTTATCATCTCTCACCAAAATTTTAGTTCTAAGCAAAATTGACTATGGGTTATTCATTTACGGCAATTGCCCCAAAACGACCTTAAACATCATCAAACCAACATACCACCATGCAGCTAGAATATCTATTAATGCCTTTCCTACAACCCCGATTAAAAACATATTGGCAGAAGCGGGACTTCCTACAATTGAAGAGAGAAAAGATGCTATCACTCTAAAATTAACCGCAAAGCTGGCTTTTTCCAAACACTCAGTTATTGACAAAGATATCCTGGAATCCAAGTAAGAAAGTTCAATCCGCAATCAGTATCATCTTTGATAAAGCTAAACAATTGCAAATTCCAACAAAGCGCCCAAAAAACGTTCTTACCACATACCCACCTTGGTTAGTAAAGTCGGAGGCAACAATAATGACACTAGCAGATTATAAAAATGACAATACTAGTAAAGAAATATACCATGCAATGTTCTCCAGTATTTCCTCTGACCTTAAATCAAACGGATGGAAATTCATATTTTCCGACGGTTCAAAAACAACTGAAAGTACAGGGTGGCGCACGAATCGTGCTACAAAAATAAAACGTAATAACTTTTTTTCTTGTTGAGTAATCGGCTTATTAACTTTCTCTTACAAAGAGAAAGATATTGTTTTCGTGAAAATTTTCGACCTCGAGATTTTGATTGATTCTAACATTACGATGATAGCGGAGCCTAAAAAAGTGGTTTTTGGAATTCCGTCCGTCGGTCCGTCGGTCCGTCGGTCCGTCTGTCCGTAATGGTCTCCCCAGCCTAAACGGCTTGGCCGATTTTCTTCAAACTTCGTATCCAAGTTTGTTTTGGTCATAATTCTAGGCCATTTTTTTTGTTTGCTTTTAGCCATGTTAATAACGGTACCTGCCATATAAAAATTACACATAACCTCAATTTTCTCGAAAACGGCTCTAACGATTTTGATTAAACTTTATATATACTGTAAGCATATTAGTTCCAACAAAACTGCATACCCAGTTTTTGCGAGAAAATCCATATAACGGATTTTGTCATTTAGGCCATATAAAGAAAATTGTTAATTTCTCGCAAACTGCTATGTCAAATTGAATGAAATTTAATATATATACTACTATTATAGTTTGAAACAATTCCACATAATTAGTTTTAGCCCAACTATCACTAAACGGAATTTTCAGTTTTGGCCAATAACGGAAAATCATAATTTTGGAGGAAACATTCGTATAATCACATTTCGACATTATTTATATCATTTTAAGCATTAATAATCAAAATGCGTACTATTTGATTTACCGCCTAACTCGCTGTGAAAGAGAAAGTTGCGTACGACCCAGTCGTGCACCCACCACTCGTTTTTTTTTTATTTTGTAGGTTACTAACGGGTGATTTTTTAGCTGGTTTGGTTTTGGCAACACTGGTTTTGACAGCTGACGTGTGTTTAGTACCTTGTGTCACTGTCAAACAGCTTCAGTTTGGTTTGCAATTTAACCATGGATCGTCTTACAAATGAACAACGCTTGCAAATTATTGAATTTTACTATCAAAATTCGTGCTCGGTTCGAAATGTTCATCGCGCGCTGCTTCCATTTTATGATCGGCATTCTCGACCTTCTGAGCAGTCTATTCGGAAGGAAGAGACCGCGAAATGTCGATTCGGCGCCGTTCCCAGCAGTTAGGCCTTTGTTACAGCACTACGTGGAAAATTTTGCGGAAGGATTTGGGCGTAAAGCCTTTTAAGATACAGCTGGTGCAAGAACTAAAGCCAGCCGACCTACCACAACGCCGAATTTTTGGTGAATGGGCTCTTGGAAAGCTGGCCGAGGATCCGCTTTTTTATCGAAAAATTGTGTTCAGCAATGAGGCTCATTTTTGGTTGAATGGGTACGTAAATAAGCAAAATTGCCGCATTTGGAGTGAAGATCAGCCAGAAGCATTGCAACAGCTACCAATGCATCCCGAAAAAGCCACTGTTTGGTGCGGTTTATGGGCCGGCGGCATTATTGGGCCATATTTCTTCAAAGATGATGCGAATCGCAGCGTTACTGTCAATGGTGAAGGCTACCGAGCGATGATAACAAACTTTTTTTTGCCCGAAATGGAAGTTCTTGACTTGCATGATATGTGGTTTCAACAAGACGGTGCCACATGCCACACAGCACGCGAAACAATGGCGCAATTGCGAGGCGAGTTTGGTGAACAGTTAATTTCACGTTTCGGGCCGGTCAATTGGCCGCCTAGATCGTGCGATTTGACACCATTAGATTATTTTTTGTTAGGGTATGTCAAGGCTAATGTCTATAGGGACAAGCCCGCTTCGATTGACGCACTGGAAGCCAACATCCATGCATTCATTCGTGAGATACCGGCCGATATGTGTGAAAGAGTATGCCAAAATTGGACTCAGCGGATGGGCTACCTGAGACGCAGCCGCGGTCAACATTTGCATGAAATTATTTAAACATTAAATTGCAAGGTTCAAACTATCGATTCAAATAAATATTTCATTCACTTTTTTGAATTTTTTGTGTTTTTTTTTTAAAAAAAGTTCTAAACCTCTTAAAAAATCACCCGTTATTTAGATTTATAAAAATAGATGCTTGGGATACGGAGAAAAGAATTTGGATAGTGCAACGGTACCATGCTTTGCAGTCCGTCATTTCCGTCCAAAGGGAATTTAGGCGGGAGTTTGGCGGTAATCCCCCGAGTAGATGGACCATTATGAGGTTTGTAAACATGTTTGCCGAATCTGGAAGCATCGCACGAAGGCCGTACCATCGAGATGCTAATGTTCGGGTTCAGGATACAATCGCAGCAGTAGCATCTGCAATACAGGCCAATCCGAGCGTTTCGACCCGAAACTTATCGGGGCAAATTGGAGTTAGTAGACGGTCATTACAACGGATACTTCATGACGATTTAAACTTGTTTCCGTACAAAGTCCAAATTACTAGCAAGTTAAACCCTCAGGATTTGCCTGTTCGCCTGGAATTTTGCCAAAAAATGATATCAATGGCCGAAGAAGACAACACATTGATCAATTGTTTGTTCATGTCTGATGAGGCCCATTTTGCTCTTAACGGCAATGAAAACAAGCAAAATTGCCGTATATGGAAAGAGTCTAATCCAGAAATGCTCCATGAGACGGAACTGCACCCAGAGCGAGTCACTGTGTGGTGCGCAGTTTCATCAAGGTGTATTGTCGGGCCGTACTTCTTTGAAGAAAACGGTGTAACCGTTACTGTCAATAGGGACCGTTATTTAAAGATGTTGAAGGAGTTTTTTTACCCAGAACTGCGCCGAAGACGTATACCATTCAACAGCGTTTGGTTTCAGCAAGATGGAGCAACTGCACATATAGCCAGACCAGTTATGGCGGAGCTAAACAAAAAATTCGCAAACAAATTAATTTCTAGGAACTCGACTCTTCGCTGGCCCCCAAGGTCACCTGACCTGACTGCACCAGACTTCTTTTTATGGGGTTATGTCAAGCAAGAGGTGTATAAAACGAAGCCCAGGAATTTAACTGAATTAAAGCAGTCCATAACGACAATAATTGAGGCGATTCCAACTTCAACTCTTCAGGCCGCAATGAATAATTTTTTGATCAGGTGCCGCATATGCGTGGGAGAGCATGGAGGTCATTTGCGATCTATAATCTTTAAAAACAACTAACTATTTAAAATAAAATTTAATTTTCTAACCAATAAAAAAAAATAAATGAAATACATCGATCAAAAAAAAAGTTATTTGAATTTCTTATTGTAGCACAATTGGTGCGCCACCCTGTACTTCGTTCGCCGTGACACTCGAAAACGGTGCAATTCTTCGAATTGGAATCCTACCCGAATTTTCATCGATTTTCACAGCCGAAGCATTCGCTATTTTACAAGCTATAAATGAAGCACTAAACCGGCGTGGTAAACATATAATATGTAGTGTTAGCTACTCTGTTCTCAAAGCCATCAACAACCCCAACTACAACACCGAACTTATCATCGAAATTCGAAATATAATCATCAAATCCCCTAACAAGCTAAAACTTATCTGGATCCCTGGTCACACTGGCATCGTAGGCAATGAACACGCCGACCATGCTGCTAATTCAGCCAAAAATGCACCAGTGTTCAAATTCAACATATACACTAAATCCGATTTAAAAAAATCTAATACAAAACCAGCTCCAGTCCCTGGATGTCAATAAGGAAGCTTCCACCATCTGGCTGCAGAAAGGACTGCTGTTCCCAGAAACCGAAGGATTTATCTTAGCAATTCAGGATGGAATCATAGCGACTCGTCAGTACAGGAGTGCTATTTTGCATGAGAACATCGAAAGCACTTGCCTCCGGTGCAGACACAGTCAAGAGTCAATCGAACACATCACGAATGGATGTTCGTTATTGGCGAACCACGAATATCTCCAACGGCACAACAACGTAGCAAAAATCATCCATCAGGAATTAGCACTAAGATCCAAACTAGTAGATGAAAAAATCCCATTCTACAAATACCAAGCTTCCCCAGTTTTATTAAGTTCAGATTATAAACTGTACTGGGATAGGTCTATAACAACTGACCACACAATATTGGCAAATAGACCCGATATAATATGGATCGATAAAAGAAGCAGGAATGGATACCTAATAGATATTGCAGTGCCGTTATCAAATAATATAAATCGAACCTTTGCTGAAAAAATTGGGAAATATGTAGAACTTGCTCATGAGACCAAACAACGAGAAACATTAAGATCAATAGGTATAGTACCAGTTGTTATATCCAGCACAGGGATCATTGCAAAAACTGTTGTCGACGAATTGAAAAACATCAGATGTGAACACCTTTTACACGATATTTTAAAAACTGTTATCCTTAATACGTGCAGGATTGTGCCAAATTTTTTACAGCAACCGTAAAATAATATATAGAATAGCTAATATAAAATAAAGTGCCGATATGACTTGCAGCTCAGACTGCCGTCGTACTCGGTGAGAATGGACCCCAGCTCGCGCGGTATCTGGGGGGGAAAGAGGCGTGGGAAATAATAATAATAATAGTGCTTACGGATTGCCTTGTTTTTAACTTTTCACTCGGCTACAAGCATCAGCTACAGATATACGCATTCTGGGCGGCCCTTTAGGGTTTACGTCGGCTCCACTATTAATTCTGATAAGGACACCTCGTCAGAAATCAAATTAAGAATTGCTCCCGCCAATCGATGCTTCTTCGGGTTAAAGAAAGCCTTTTAGTGGGTAATAAAACTCTTAATTGAACGTCTCAGTTATGATTTTCGGAGCTCTAGAAAGAAAGACAAATTCTCCAAAAAATCATCTGACCCATTTAGGTTTACAATGACCTGCTCTTAAGACGAATGAACTTTACGGCCTATACATCGATGTGTTCCTACTCAAAAAACACGGATTGGACATTCAAGATTCAATACTGCATTCCTCAGTCTGCGATTCCCAGATTCGCTCTTCAGAAGAAAATTCAACAACTACCTTTACGTCGTATATAGATATGTACACTCACTTAGAAGACACGAATTGGACATTGAGGATTAGAGATTCAATACTCCGGTCCTCCGAGTCTGCAATTCCCAGCCAGAAGATACAGGTAGAAGAAAAACCTGCACAAGTAGAAACTAGAAACCGACCTCAATCAACTTGAAGTGCGGTACTAGAGGCATTTAGCTAAGAGTCGGACTGAATATAGTTAGTTAATGTCCAGGTTCGCCCCAAACTTTTAAAACACCGTTTTGAGACAGATTTCTTAAAGACACTTGTAGATCAATAAATTTGATTTGTTTCACCAGAGCTGCAATAGACTGGATCGCATCTCAACGAACAAGTTTAAGTTGTCAACAACTCTCAAACCAACCATTCGGATATGGCATGGGATCCTAAATCCTACCATTCTTGCTTGAAATGCGCACACTTGCGTAAATATTTTAACAAACAATTCTACTCCCTGCAATCTAAGTGGTTGCTTCCGTGGAAAATTCCCACTTTTGGAACAATCTGACATCTGCTTTATAACAATTTAATTTGTTTTATTTACTCACTCGGAAACGTCAATATTTAAGGACTACCCCTTTCAAAATAATCGCCCATTTATCCAAATACTTTAATGACACACTTTAATTTCATTGCATTCCTCAGGAATAGCTCTGCCAATGAACAAACCATCTTTTAAAATCCATACACCAACTGCTTAAGTAAATTCCGAAAGACAGAACATCCATTTAAATGCAATAAACGTCCAAAACCCCCATCCCCTGTCATACGCTAATAGTCCAACTATTCCTCGGAAAACAACATCAACACACATAAATTTTCAATTACACACCGACCATGGAAGTGTAAAACTTTATGTCCTGACAAATTGCAATGAACCGGGAGTAATCCCAGCACAGCACACTATCGCTTTCGTCTTCACTTTCACTTTCATGGGCTATTTGCATCCGCTTAAGACGTCTCAAAATAACTTCATCTTCATTTATCCTCCGTTGCTGAGTGCAACGAGTCAAGAGTCAATCACTTCGTGACCCCCACCCACCCGCATTGAGAGTGCATGCAGCACACCACCACCCGCAGTATCCTGTGCAACTTACCCAAACTAAAGTAGTACGTCAGGGCTAAAATGCAAATCACTACAAAGAGGATGCCACCACCGGTCAAAATGATCCGCTTGTAGACCATTCCGATGCGAGAGATGTTAGCCGAACATAATTGAAAACGTAAAACTTTTCTGATGACTTAATCACATCCTTGAGGCGCACTCATTACCGTTAAGTATAGGACGTGTTGTGTGTGTTGTTTTATTATCTCCGATTCTCGAGAATTTATTAACCAAACTAACACGAACGAATAGAATTTTGGGAAAGTATCTCTCTTTTGTTAGCAGTCGCGACAATTCTTCTCGAATTAACAGCTCGATTTACGACATCAACAGACTGATGGAATACCAAGGACAATAATAAAAAAAGGAAAACACTTAAACGTATCCACGCACTGCACTTTCGCCGACAAGGAGACAAATTTCGAAATATTCAATCAACACGCCGACACAATGCTCCGAAGACGATCTACGTTGGCACGATTCTGTCGAAGAATAGAGGATTCACTTTCGCGCCCTAACCGTACAGAGCCCAGCATTCAACTGAATCATTTTTTCCTCCCTAATGCTCATTCAGAAAACATCCTTACATCCTTGTATCCTTTATAGTAATGAATTTGCAAAGTGGTGGGTGATAGAGTTGCCAAATGGCCGGAATTGGTGGTGGTTGCTAGTCTAGTCTGTGTAAAATGGAATTTAGCTTGTGTTGTTGGGGGTGTCAGATGGTTTAAGAGGGTTTCTACATTTTATCCACGAATTCGTGTTTGAAACAAGCGGATCGTGGTAAAGATATACATTTCAGGAATGTTGATGAAATTGTCCGAACAATTTTGTCCAGAAGTTGTAGTTATCGCTGTAAAACTTTTTTAGTTCCGTTATTGTATCATTCGAGTGTTTATAAAGACGAAGCTCACAATTTCTCTACGGACTACGAAGGTCGTACTCGGGGACTGTAGCATAAACATCGACAAGGAAGCCTTCTTTCGTGGATATATTTGAAAGAGCAGTATTCAGCAAACGATAGATAATGGCTCATGATTAACAGACTTGACAATAGACAAGCTGTCAAACAAATCGACCACTTGCTCATAAATTCGAGGCATGCATCAAACATCTCGACTGCTCATAAACGCCCTTTTTTCGAACTAAAGGTTCTTCCAATAGGGACATCCGAATTTTGACAGTTGATAGCAACAATATGACGTTGAAGGTACATCTGGCGAATTTGCCAATTTAACGGTCGCTATAATCGTTCTACCGAGAGCACTTTTCGCTGTATTTGAGTCTACTGGTTCAGTAAACGATAAACCAACAACCGTACGTCAACGGAACGCAAGATCTGTCAAAAACATCGCCGATTTCCGTAAAAGTGTGCAGAAGAATACGAGGCAATCAATTTCGTGTCGATCACAACAACTCGGCTTTTCGCAGGCCAAAACTTATTGTGCGTCGTGATTTGAGCCTGCACTCGTATAAAATTTAACTGACCCACGAGCTGAAGGTAAACGACCAGAGACAACGATTCACAGTGGGGCCAAGGCGGAAAAACTCGATTTTTCGAAAGTGCTGATTCCGGCCACAACTTATCGTGCGTCGTGATTTGAGCCTGCACTCGTATAAAATTTAACTGACCCAGGAGCTGAAGGTAAACGACCAGAGACAACGACGCACAGTGGGGCCAAGGCGGAAAAACTCGATTTTCCGAAAGTGCTGATTCCGATTAGCTGATTCGTTTTTTTGTTTGAGCATGCACTCGTATAAAATTAAACTGACCCAGGATCTGAAGGTAAACGACCAGAGACTACGACGCACAGTGGGGCCAAGGCGGAAAAACTCGATTTTTCGAAAGTGCTGATTCCGGCCACAACTTATCGTGCGTCGTGATTTGAGCCTGCACTCGTATAAAATTAAACTGACCCAGGATCTGAAGGTAAACGACCAGAGACTACGACGCACAGTGGGGCCAAGGCGGAAAAACTCGATTTTTCGAAAGTGCTGATTCCGGCCACAACTTATCGTGCGTCGTGATTTGAGCCTGCACTCGTATAAAATTTAACTGACCCAGGAGCTGAAGGTAAACGACCAGAGACTACGACGCACAGTGGGGCCAAGGCGGAAAAACTCGATTTTCCGAAAGTGCTGATTTCGATTAGCTGATTCGTATTTCTCACAGTAAATTAGACAGAAAATACACTAAGGATTTGGGCCAAAACTTAAGTCTTATCGCCTAATAATACGCCCAAAGTCAAAATATTTGAAATTGTGTGGGAATTTGATTTAGGGTGTTACCTACGTCAATTCTGGGTGAACTAAAAATCTGATTGTTTTATTTTTTGTTTATTTAGCGGTTAAGTTCATCAAACAAATTTTTTTTTAGTGAATTATGGTAGCACAGTATATAGGACTCAGTTAGCAGTAATGGAAAGTTTTAGTCATTAAAAAAAACTCCACTTCCCTACGGTCTGAGATAGATATTTTATAGCCTTGTATCCTTGGCTTTGACGTTTTACACTTTGGTAAAACTTGCGAACATCGTTCCTGGAGTGGCACCTCTCTATATCCTCGATCGCGCGCTTTTCTTGCTCTTTTTTCATCTTTCTGAAGAGCCGATGTTCTTCCCTTCTTCTTTGCCTATAGAGCTCAATGGCAGCTTAGCCTTGTAGGCCTCGTTCTGGGCTGCGAGCATCTGTAGGCATTCCTCATCAAACCAGGGTTTTCTTGCTGGTGGGCGCGAGAAACCTAGCACATCAGTTGCGGCTGATCTAATGGCCTGTTGGCATCGTTGCCATTGCTCTTCGACATTCAATGCTGGTGGTATGGTGTTAATCGAGAGGTTAAGGGATACGCGTTGTACGAAGGTCTTGGCGGTCTCTTGCGATTGCAGTCTTCCGACATTAAATTTTTTTACAGTATTTCTGGATTGTTGTGGCGTGGTGGATATCCGCATTCTTACCTTGGCTGCTACAAGGTAGTGATCCGAGTCGATGTTATAGCTCCTCGGAATGTTCGGACATCCAAAATACTGGATGCGTCCCTCTTATCTATCACAATGTGATCAATTTGGTTGACCGTTCGTTGATCTGGAGACCGCCATGTCCACTTATGGATATCGAGGTGAGGAAACCGTGTGCTGGCTATAGTGGCATTTCGTTCCGTAGCGAAGTCAATTAGCTTAAGTCCGTTACCAGACGTGTTGTCGTGTAGGCTTTGTTTTCCGACAATACTTCTAAAGAGTTCTTCTCTTCCTACCTTTGCGTTAAAATCTCCCAGCACGATTTTAACATCGTACTTCGGTAGTCGCTCATAGGTTTTGTCAAGGAGCTCGTAGAAGCAATCCTTAGCTATATCATCTTTTTCTTCCGTCGGAGCGTGAGCGCATATAAGGCTTATGTTGGCGAATTTGGCCTTGATGCGGATTGTGACAACGCGTTCGCTAATGTCTTGAAACCATATGACTTCTTGCCTAAGTCTGGCACCTATATGGCACCTATAACAAATCCGCATCCAAATAGTCGCTGTTTCTGCTCACTATAACACGGTCCATAGTAGATGTCATAGTTTTTCATCCTCTTTTTGCCCTGTAAAAACCTTAGTATTAATAAAACGCAAATGATGGCGTGGCATGACCGTTGTGTTTCCTGACACATAGGTGGTACATCCATGTGTTTATACCACCAGTGTGTCAAAATTAGTAAAAACAGTGTTGCAGGCCTAATTCCATCTCATAAACAATACAAAAATTAGACATGACATATTGATTTGAATTGAATTTTATTAAGTATTAACGCTGAACTGTAACAGTCGGAAGCAATCGGAAGCTAATATCAAAAATCTACGTTAAGTTTTCTTCAGTTACCTGACAAAAGTCAAAATTTAGCGTATTTGAGTTAAGTGTACAGATCGAACAAAAAACGAGTGGTGGGTGCACGACTGGGTCGTACGCAACTTTCTCTTTCACAGCGAGTTGGGCGTTAGATCAAATAGTGCGCATTTTGATTATTAATGCTAAAAATTATATAAAATGTCGAAATGTGATTATACGAACGTTTACTCCGAAATTTGAAGGAATCGGTGTCTATGTGAAAAATAATTATTTTTCGTTATTGGCCAAAACTGAAAATTCCGTTAAGTGATAGTTGGGCTAAAACTAATTATGTGGAATTGTTTAAAACTATAATAGTAGTATATATTTTAAATTTCATTCAATTTGGCGTAGTAGTTTGCGAGAAATTAACAATTTTCGTTATATGGCCTGAATGACAAATTCCGTTATATGGATTTTCTCGAAAAAACTGGGTAGATATGCAGTTTTGTTGGAACTAATATGCTTATAGTATATACAAAGTTTAATCAAAATCGTTAGAGCCGTTTTCGAGAAAATTGAGGTTATGTGTAATATTTGTATGGCAGGTACCGTTATTAACATGGCTAAAAGCAAACAAAAAAAATGGCCTAGAATTATGACCAAAACAAGCTTGGATACGAAGTTTGAAGAAAATCGGTCAAGCCGTTTAGGCTGGGGAGACCATTACGGACAGACGGACCGACGGACCGACGGACCGACGGACCGACGGACCGACGGACGGAATTCCAAAAACCACTTTTTTAGGCTCCGCTATCATCGTAATGTTAGAATCAATCAAAATCTCGAGGTCGAAAATTTTCACGAAAACAATATCTTTCTCTTTGTAAGAGAAAGTTAAATATAAATTTTCTTTCAAACCGTCATATCTATAGCTCTTAAACTGACAGCGTGAGAGCGTTAGTATCGTTTGGCATTAAGGGAAACATCCATGGTAATAAAAACTTCAAATAGCTTTTCTTGAGTCTTGAGTCTTTTAAATTAATGAATTTGACATATGACAGTTAGCTTTTCAATCGACGATATATTTGTTTCATTTATTTACTCGTGTTTAATGATGGCGGCTGTAAACGTATGGCCTGCTCTTTCTTTTGTTAGCATATTCTTGTATGTGTAATTGAGTATTGTAGGGACATGACATATAACACATAACACTCAGTCAACGCGACCAATAATCATTTGAAAAATACCTCACTGACTTACTGTAAAGCTACATGGGTCAACATCCCTGTATCCTTTTACATAGTGATGTCGAAACATCATGCCAAAGCTACTCAATTCCCAATTGATAACTGAATTAATAGGACGACCAGACTATCGTTATTGGTATGGAGATTTGGCAATCCTACTTCACTGGCAAATTGTGTAATAAACAATCAAAGCTTTTCACACTGAATATCCTTTTGGGGGGTGGTCACAAGAATAAGTTCATGATAGTCCTTCTGGTGCGAAGACTGCCACTATCCAGCAGTGGACTGTGGCGATATGTAATGTACACTCGCTTATTGAAGTCTACTGTGAATCTTTTTGATTTGGGAATCAACTGGAAATGCATCAGAAGCTAGACGATGACAAAAATTGTAAGTGTGCGTAGCTCGTTTGGAAGAAAATTCATGATGCGTAAGGGATCCTTCAGCTATCTTATTGTTTTTGTTTTCTCATCGGCAAAAGGAGTAAGAAGATGAAGTGGCTACAAACATTTAGGACGTCTTGTCCCATTTGCATGCATATTTGTGTTAAAATTTGCAACTGTCATTCCACATGATTACACCGTTGTATAGTCATTGTTGCGACGCGATGCGCCGCGCCGGTCTTCCATCTTCGCGTGTCGGGGCCGAAATAGCTCTCAACAAGTGTATCGAAAATGAAATATTGAAATAATCCGGGACGTTTTTGACATGGGGAATCCTTTTTTTTTGTTAACACAGCCGATTGAATGAGGAATAAATTGAACGAATATTTTGTTCGATATTTAGATCAAGCGAACCTCTATTAGAGGTTGAGAGAGTTTCGTACAATAAAAAGGGTTGGCTGGCCTGAGAATTTGATTATTTTCATGGAATGGAACTTGAAAATTGTATTTCAAGGGTTGTGGGGAGATTGAAAAGTTTGAAAGTGCGTCTAATGATCTAAGTTATCGGGTTGGTATTGTCGGGGGAATTTTTCAAATGAGTATTTTGAGTAAATCAAAGCGTCGTGACTTGCAATTGACGCTGCGTAAGGGTCCGGTTTTTCAAGTGAGTAAAGGGATGCACAAACCGAACACGAATTGGAGTAATAGGAGCTTAAGCGATTTCTTCTGGAACAGATTAGTGCAGTGCGAACCTTTATTCCATTTAAATCAAGCGGCGGCGGTGGAATCAATGTATGGCTTGTTTTTTTTTGAAGTGAAACTTCTTTTGGGACGATGTGAATTGGATTTTATGAAACATTAAAACATCACGATGACGGTGTTTTGATCCGGTTCACCCATCCAAGTACTAACCATAACCGACACTGTTTGATGTTGGTGATCGCGCGTTGTTGGTTTACTAGGTTTGTTTGAAATGAAACTTATTTTTGGACGGCTATTGTTGTGTAAACGTTTGTGGGTGTAAATACAAACTGGGGTACCTTGAAATAAGCTTTAAATCATTCAGTTTACACCAGTTAACAAACGAATTAAGATCGAAAGAACTTGATATCATCTGCAAATATGAGACATTTGCTAAATTTCAACATTTCAGGTATATCATTTACATGAAGTAGGAAAATAGGGGGGCCCAAATTACTTCCTTCAGGAACTCCTGAGGTAACAAATATTTCCTTAGAGCATACATCATCCACAATTATCATTTGCTTCCGACCAAACAAATAAGATTTAAACCAACCCAATAGAGGGTTAGAAATTCCATAGCTTTCAAGTTTGTTCAGAAGAATTTTAAGGTTTACTCTGCTAAATGCCTTAGTAAAATCGGTATAAACTACATGAATTTGCTTATTTTTCTCCAAAGCATTTATTAAAAAATTTGTAAAGTCAACCAGATTTGATACCGTAGACCTACCTTTCCAAAATCCATGTTGAAAATCACTTACGTGCCCTTTTAATAAATTGAGAAAGAGGTCTTTTACTAGACAATCCAAAATCCCAATCGGGTGGGATGAAGACGTTGTGAATTTTATTTCATAAAACGAAAAAGTTTTACGAAAAAGAGATCAAACAAAATATCAGTTGTTGTCTGATCACCGAAACCAAGCAGCGTTGGTCACGTTTATTACTTAGATATGGGAACGCTTGGGAACACGGCGTGTTGTTGGTTATTGTAAGAGAATAAGATGAGTTCAGCTTTCATAAAACCGGTTTTGTAGGCGAGGGAAATGAGTTTCCGGATATGAATAGTTGAAATTCTTCAACCTAGTTTGTACGGTAGAACAAGGTTGAAAACTGATCAAAACAAATTTTTCACCAATTAAGTCAATTAATTGTCAATACGCCAGTTCAATTCATCTTGAATGAAATGAATACACTATGGAGGTGGTAGACAGAGAGAGAGAGCGAGAAATTAAGCAGATTACAATCACACTTCTTCCGCGTGTGATCTCACACTCGATGTCAGTGATGATTTATTTTTGTGAAGTAATGTTTGTCGTTCCACCGAAATGAAACGGAATTTTCCTACGATTCCTAAAAGCCCCTTAGGGCTCAGTTATAGCTATCATTGAACAACTTCAATTAGTTATTTAAATCCATTTTCAAGGATTAAGAATTATTGTAGGACTTGTTTTGTTTCTTTACAATATAAATGTCAACTGTCAGAGGAAATTGGGAAATATAGCCAGTAGTCAAACGTGATTCGTAAACTTAGTAGGTCTGTTCCCGTACTTTTGCAGTAAAAATTAGTAAATTCTCAAATTTCTTGGAGTCGGTATTTTGAATTTTGGATGTCCGAACATTCCGAGGGGCTAACATCGACTCGGACTACTACCTTGTTGTAGCCAAAGTAAGGATGCGGATATCCACCACGCCACAAAAAAAACAGAAATACTGTGAAAAATTTTAATGTCCCTTAACCTCTCGACTCACAACATACCACCAGCATCTAATGTCGAAGAACAATGGCAACGATGCCAACAAGCCATTAGATCAGCCGCAACTGATGTGCTAGGTTTCTCGCGGCTACCAGCAAGAAACCCCTGGTTTGATAAGGAATGCCGACAGATGCTCGCAACCAAGAATGAGGCCTTCAAGGCTAAGCTGCAGGAGAAGACGAGAGCTGCCATTGAGCTCTATAGGCAAAGAAGAAGGTAAGAACATCGGCTTTTCAGAAAGAAGAAAAAAGAGCAAGAAAAGCGCGCGATAGAGGATATGGAGAGGTGCCACTCCAGGAACGATGTTCGCAAGTTTTACAAAAGTGTAAAACGCCAAAGCCGAGGCTACAAGGCTCCAACAGAATCCTGTCGAGATGAACAAGGAAATATTGTAGTTGAGACACAGTCGATGCTGAGGATATGGAAGAACCACTTCTGCAGACTGTTAGACGGCGATGACGAACAACATTCCGCTGTCAGGCAGAACGAACCATTTAATATTGGCAACGACAGCGAAAACTGCCAACCACCCGACCTAGCTTTATAAGGCCGCCGAAAATGACGGCCTTCCCGCTGAGCTTTGTAAAGCTTGCGGAGATGACTTGGTAAGCAACATCCACCAACTCATAAGCCAAATCTGGTCGGTTGAAAGCGTGCCTGAAGAATGAAACCTCAGCATCGTTTGCCCGATCCACAAAAAAGGAGACCCTCTGAACTGCGCCAACTACAGAGGCATAAGTCTCCTCAACATCGCCTACAAGATCCTATCTGCCGTAAAATGTGAACGCTTGAAACCGTTTACCAACAACCTGATCGGCCCTTATCAGTGTGGTTTTAGGCCAGGAAAGTCCACAACCGATCAAATTTTCACACTTCGGCAGATCCTGGAAAAAACCCAAAAAGTCCAAATCGATACCCACCACCTATTTATCGATTTCAAAAGGCGCATATGACAGCATTTATAGAGACGAACTATACAGAGCCATGTCTAGTTTTGGTATACCGCCCAAACTCGTCCGTTTGTGTAGGATGACGATGGAGAATTCTCGCTGTACCATCAGGGTCGGAAACGACCTCACTGACACATTCGATACCAAAAAAGGATTTAGGCAAGGCGATGCGCTGTCTTGTGACTTCTTTAATCTGATTCTTGAGAGGATTGTGCAAAACTCCAAAGCCAACACCAGAGGCACAATTTTCCAAAAATCTGTGCAACTACTGGCATACGCCGACGATATTGACATCATTGGTAGGACTCAACGTGATGTCATAGCCACGTTAGCTAGTATAGAGAAGGAAGCGGCAAAAATGGGTTTAGCAGTATATGAGGGTAAGACAAAGTATATGCTGTCAACACGAAAGGACACACAACATCGACGAATTGGACAGCACGTCACCATTGACAGATATAACTTTGAGGTATTACGGGACTTTGTCTACCTCGGCTCCGCTATTAACTCTGACAACAACATCTCGTCAGAAATCAAACGAAGAATTACTCTTGCCAATCGCTGTTTCTTCGGGCTAAGAAGGCAATTTAGTAGTAAAGCCCTCACTCGAACTACTACGGAGATCCTATATAAGACCCTGATCATCCCAGTCCTGCTCTACGGCGCCGAAGCATGGACCGTATCAAAAGCGGATGAAGAAATCCTTGGTCGATTCGAGAGAAAAATTCCTCGAAAAATCTTCGGTCCCGTTTGCGTTGACGGGCTATGGAGACGAAGATTCAACCACGAACTATACGAGCTGTACAGCGACATACCCCTAGTCAAAACACTCCGCATTGGACGTTTAAGATGGCTAGGACATGTAGAAAGAATGGACACCAATACTCCGGCTCGCAGAGTCTTCGATTCCCAGCCAGACGTCGGACGCAATAGAGGAAGACCTCGCCTTAAGTGGCGCGCACAAGTAGAAACCGACCTCAACCAACTTGGAGTGCGCAACTGGAGGCAGTTAGCTAAGGACCGGGCTAATTGGAGAGGCATGTTGGTTGAGGCCCAGGTTCATCCCGAACTGTAGCGCCACTTAAGTAAATAAGTAAGTAATTTTTTTACAGATTTTTATGGAGCGGTTGTATTTTGCTCTCTCGTGAGCTCTCTCTCTCTTTTACTTATTTTTGCGTACGGGAACGGCAGTAAGTAAAAATCAGTAAAAATCAGTAAGAATCAGTAAATATTATTTTGCACGGGAACAGACCTAGTGAGAACACCTTTTTGGTGAAATTGGAAATAATCTCATTTGAACCCCAGTGAGAACGTAGTATAACGCACATCGGCAGTCTACGTTTCATTGCGATGGGTTGCATTTTTTGCATCTGTTTTTGACAGCCAAGCCACACGTTAATTTCTCTACGATGGTCTCCGACATCTGTTCGTCGCGGAAATATTTTTTTATAAGGAAATCAAGGATGAGGAAAGAGGATATACCGATGTCCGTTGGTTTAGATTTCATTAATTTTTAATAGCGAGGAGTAACGGAGTATGGCAAGGGTTTCCACATTCGTTTTGTTCGATTTATGAATGAATCTATGGCTACGTTTACACCGTGGACTATATTTGAGCCGGGACTAAATATTTAAGTCTCATAAATTTCCTGTTTACACCGAACATGACTAAATGCAGAACTAACGACATCTATGCGCAAGAATACAGTTGGATTTATTTTAGTCCAGGTCACCTAAATAAGTGGACTGACCCAAACAATTTAGTCCTTGTTCGATGTGTTTACAACGATGAGACTTACACCAAATGTAGGCTTAAGGCCTGCTCAGAATGCATATCTGTAGCTGGTATCTTGCATCGCTGTCAAAAGAGAGATACATTTCTTGCATGAAGTTGCCCTCTATTCAACTTCAAGCTACAGATTCTCTAAGAAACACATTGTGTAAGCGCTTACGGGCTGCCTTGTTTTTAACTTTTCAGTCAGCTACAGACACCAGCTACAAATACGCATTCTGAGCAGGCCTTTAGTCCCGGTTATTGTCCACGGTGTAAACGTAGCCTATATTTCATAGTACGCCCTAATATAGGCTTGAGGGTAAATTGATTAGCATTCATGGCACTACCAGTAAGAATCCCTATTAGTGTCGAAACAGATTTCCTGTTTCTTTGAAGTAGTTTGTGGCTTTGTCATACTACGACCACATCCTCGTGGATGTTTTACAGGTGAGGAGGGAGTTACACCTGTTTTTGGCGATATTCAGTTTTTTCTGTCCTACCCGTGATTTGAGGTCACATAGTAGCGGTTTGACATACTGGTTGGCCTGGGCAATGCTGGTGGCAGATCCTTTCCTCGCCAGTTCATATCAGCAATTTTATTGCTCTGTATGCCTCTATGTCCGGGGACCCACCTTAACATTATGTTGGACACCAAGAACCTTTAGCTCTTCGCGACAACGCTTCACAAGCTTAAATTTTATTTCGACAGCAGAGATTGCTTTTATTGCAGCCTGACTATCAATGAAGATGATGATATCATCTGGTGGTATCGCCAGCATTGAGGTCATTTTGGCTGCACAATATCTCAGCCTGGAAGCTGTGCTCAGGGAAACGAAAAGTGGAAAACTCCCGCTCCAACGCCTACGATCATTTTTAAACCATCAGTATAGATGGATATGGATTCGGTGTGTCCAGTTCGTTCCTATCCCACTCCTCTCTGCTTGGAAAAATGTAGGAGAAACAATGTAGTTTTCGTGTGGAAGCCAAATCAGGTGGTTATGCAAAAGTATTTTCTAATAATCATTTAATTAATTTAAGATAATTTTAGTTAAAATGGGTCGTGGCAAATCACTGACAGAGGACGAGAAAGCTAAAATCAAGGCTTACAGTGAGTGTGGCCTGTCTATTCACCAAATAGCCAAAAAAAACTCAACGAAGCCGCAAAGTGATATCCACATTTTTACGGAACGAGTCCAACTATGGCAAAAACATGAAAGGACGAACAGTTAGTGCCGTTACCCCAGCTGGAAAAAGAGCAATTCTGCGGCTCGCGTCAAATTCGCACGACTCTGCAGCCAAAATAAGAGAAAAAAGTGGTGTTAAAGCAAGCGTGTCCACAGTAAAGCGGATTATTTCGAAGGCTAAGCACTTAAAGCGATTGAAATTAAAGAAAAAACCACCGCTTAACCCATATCGCAAAGAGCAACGCCTTAGTTTCTGCCGTGCTAACATGACATGGAGCAAGGAATGGTACCGTGTTGTTTTCTCCGACGAAAAAAAATTTAATTTAGAATGTCCTGACGGTTTAAATTATTACTTTCATGATTTGCGGAAGGAGGAACATCAATTGGATCGTTTGCACAGTCGAGTTGGCGGTGTTATGATTTGGGGAGCCATAACGTACTATGGCACTTTGGAGTTGCAGTTCCTAACTCCTCGTATGAACGCTCAGTCCTACATTGGAGTACTAGAGAACGTTATCCCTTCCATTAATGGATTATTTGGTGACTTGCCGTGGAAATTGCAGCAGGATAACGCACCAATTCACAATGCCAGAGTGGTAAAACAATTTCTTGGGCGTCAAAACATTTTATTGTTGGATTGGCCACCATACTCGCCAGACCTAAACATCATCGAAAATGTTTGGGGATGGCTTGCTCGGAAGGTGTACGAATCAGGGAAGCAATACTCCAATAAGGAGGAGCTAATAGCAGCAATTAGAAGTAGCTGGGCCTCCATTTCGCTGGATTACATCAAGAAATTGTATGATTCCCTACCTAACAGGATGTATGAGGTTTTTTTTTTTTTTAATTCAAATTCAATTCAAAATTTAATTCTTAATTGTGTTCCTAATAAATTTTTAAGTCCAACAGTGTGAAAACATTTTTAAATAATTTTTTTATGAGGGGGTGCTATTCAAGTGAGCCAAAATGTGATGTGTATATTTTGAGTCATATCGCTTCAAAATCTATAAAAAAAATTACCACTGTAAATATGAATTCCATTCCTTCTGTTTTATTTACAGAATTTAATAAACTTTCATTAGAAAAAAAAAACAAGTCATTACCATAATTATTTTTGAAGATATTAAGCTTAAAACTCACAGCAAAGGGGGGTTCTATTCAAGTGAGCGGCACTGTATAACGTAAGATAACTAGTCGTTTTTGCTGTCGGCGATATCACTTTATTTGTTTCACTTAAAACAATAATCGTCAAATCACAGACGATTATTGAGCGATTGGTCATTAGTTCTCGACTACCGTCTGAGTGATAATCGTTTTCAAAGTTACGGAATGACCCCCCAGGTATCTGTTTAGAATTTGAGCGTGTCGAGTTCATTTTCAGCAGTTGAGCTGACTGATTCTTAGTGCACTTTTGGCTGCAGATCAAGGTCTAGCGGTAGCCGGTTGAGGACGTGGTTTCCAGTCCCTCTGTTGGTGTGTTTATAATTTTCTCGATGCACTAGTAGCGCCCATACATATACCCTTGTCATATATTTAAGATACTTACTTACTTACTTAAGTGGCGCTACAGTCCGGAATGAACCTGGGCCTCAACCAACATGCCTCTCCAATTAGCCCGGTCCTTAGCTAACTGCCTCCAGTTGCGCACTCCAAGTTGGTTGAGGTCGGTTTCCACTTGTGCGTGCCAGTTAAGGCGAGGTCTTCCTCTACTGCGTCTGACGTCTGGCTGGGAATCGAGACTCTGCGAGCCGGAGTATTGGTGTCCATTCGTTCTACATATCCTAGCCATCTTAAACGTCCAATGCGGAGTTTTTTGACCAGGGGCATGTCGCTGTACAGCTCGTATAATTCTTGGTTGAATCTTCGTCTCCATAGCCCGTCAACGCAAACGGGACCGAAGATTTTTCGAAGAATTTTCCTCTCGAATCTACCAAGGATTTCTTCATCCGCTTTTGAAACGGTCCATGCTTCAGCGCCGTAGAGCAGGACTGGGATGATCAGGGTCTTATATAGGATCTCCTTAGTAGTTCGAGTGAGGGCTTTACTACTAAATTGCCTTCTTAGCCCGAAGAAACAGCGGTTGGCAAGAGTAATTCTTCATCTCTGACGAGATGTTGTTGTCAGAGTTAATAGCGGAGCCGAGGTAGACAAATTCCCGTACTACCTCAAAGTTATATCTGTCAATGGTGACGTTCTGTCCAATTCGTCGATGTTGTGAGTCCTTTCGTGATGACAGCATATACTTAGTCTTACCCTCATTTACTACTAAACCCATTTTCGCCGCTTCCTTCTCTATACTAGCAAACGTGGCTATGACATCACGTTGAGTCCTACCAATGATGTCAATATCGTCGTCGAGAATTCTCCATCGTCATCCTACACAAACGGACGAGTTTGGGCGGTATACCAAAACTAGACATGGCTCTGTACAGTTCGTCTCTATAAATGCTGTCGTATGCGGCTTTGAAATCGATGAATAGGTGGTGGGTATCGATTTGGACTTCTTGAGTTTTTTCCAGGATCTGCCGAAGTGTGAAAATTTGATCGATTGTGGACTTTCCTGGCCTAAAACCACACTGATAAGGGCCAATCAGGTTGTTGGTAAACGGTTTCAAGCGTTCACATATTACGGTCGATAGGATCTTGTAGGCGATGTTGAGGAGACTTATGCCTCTGTAGTTGGCGCAGTTCAGAGGGTCTCCTTTTTTGTGGATCGGGCAAACGATGCTGAGGTTCCATTCTTCAGGCATATTTTCATCCGACCAGATTTGGCTTATAAGTTGGTGGATGTTACTTACCAAGTCATCTCCGCCGGCCTTATAAAGCTCAGCGGGAAGGCCGTCATTTCCGGCAGCCTTATTAAGCTTGAGTTTAGATATTGCTATCCTCACTTCACTCAGGTCGGGTGGTTGGCAGTTTTCGCTGTCGTTGCCAATATTGAATGGTTCGTTCTGCCTGACAGCGGAATGTTGTTCGTCATCGCCGTTTAACAGTCTGCAGAAGTGGTTCTTCCATATCCTCAGCATCGACTGTGTCTCAACTACAATATTTCCTTGTTCATCTCGACAGGATTCTGTTCGAGCCTTGTATCCTTGGCTTTGACGTTTTACACTTTGGTAAAACTTGCGAACATCGTTCCTCTCTATATCCTCGATCGCGCGCTTTTCTTGCTCTTTTTTCTTCTTGCTGAAAATCCAATGGTCTTCCCTTCTTCTTTGCCTATAGAGCTCAATGGCAGCTCTCGTCTTCACCTGCAGCTTAGCCTTGTAAGCCTCGTTCTTGGCTGCGAGCATCTGTCGGCATTCCTCATCAAACCAGGGGTTTCTTGCTGGTGGGCGCGAGAAACCTAGCACATCAGTTGCGGCTGATCTAATGGCCTGTTGGCATCGTTGCCATTGCTCTTCGACATTCAATGCTGGTGGTATGGTGTTAATCGAGAGGTTAAGGGATACGCGTTGTGCGAAGGTCTTGGCGGTCTCTTGCGATTGCAGTCTTCCGACATTAAATTTTTTCACAGTATTTCTGGATTGTTGTGGCGTGGTAGATATCCGCATTCTTACCTTGGCTGCTACAAGGTAGTGATCCGAGTCGATGTTAGCTCCTCGGAATGTTCCGACATCCAAAATACTGGATGCGTGCATCTTATCTATCGCAATGTGATCAATTTGGTTGACCGTTCCTTGATCTGGAGACCGCCATGTCCCCTTATGGATATCGAGGTGAGGAAACCGTGTACTGGCTATAGTGGCGTTTCGTTCCGTAGCGAAATCAATTAGCCTAAGTCCGTTACCAGACGTATATTTATATTTAAGATGGGTGACTTTATTTGTTGATTGCCACCAGACATAAGTCCTCCATATGTTATAAGTCTTACAATGGACGTGTACATCCATAGAATAATCCTGGGGTTCGGACCTAAGTATTTTCCGAATATAGAAAGCCGAAACCGAATATTGAAAGCTATTGTGACCTTTTTTATGCGTTCGCACAAATTTAGTTTGAGATTTCTGTTAAGAATAACGCCCAAATATTTTGCGCCGCTTGAGGGTAGTCCCGTCGATACTACCTGTTATCGACGGGACTAGGTAAAGAGAACGAGTTCTGTTTTTTTTTTTGGGTTAATTCCAAGCCCACATTGGACAAAACACTTTTTGAGAGTTTTCAATGCATGTTCGTGCAGCTCTAAAAAATTGTCGTGCTGGCGAATTTGCTGTAATCTAACCTAAACCCAACCTATTGTAGCTTATTGAGTATCTCGTTATGACGAGAATCCACAACAGAGGTGTGATAACGCCTCCTTGTGGTGTGCCACTTGATGCTATTACTCTAAGATGTGTGTATTTCAGCTTCGCATTTATGTTTCTGTGGCTGAGCATACTTCCTATTCCAATAATATGTATTAGAGATTGGTCCACGTTATTTTTCACAAGGTTTCTGTTGACTGCTTTTGTTTTCACATTGTTGAAGGCTCCTTTAAAGTTGAGAAATGCAGCGAGTGTATATTCATTCACGTGAAGAGACCTCTGGGGCTAGAGTTTTTCGCATTGGTGTGGCTAGGCTTGCCTTTACTTTTACTTCCCGCCAGAACATAGGAACGTAACCGCATTTTTAACTACCAACAAACAATTTGTGTAGGAATCATGTTCTACGAGGTGTCTCGATTTTTGAAGCATGATCGGGATAATACACTCTATACCGGAGGATTTATAGAGAGAGAAGGAATCAATGCTCAATTAATTCTTTCTACACTGGACATGTCCTCCGTTGTTGCTATCATAGCGTTGCCACTGTAGAAGGTTGTGTCTAGATTCCTACCAGAATATAATAATTATGGGTTTCCAGTAGAAGTGTTACATATTCCTGGGTGGACTGTGTCCAGTTTACATTGGGGAGCTTGAGGATACAGCCGGTTATTTTGCGATTAATTTTCTAAACCTGGCTGATTTAGTAGTGCATGCCAGGAGGTGCGTTTAGCACTGTTACGCTGGTTAGTCTTATATAGACACCAGTCGGTTCCCGAATTTGAGCTTCTTGCAGCCTTATAGAGTTTTCTGGTTTCATGAGAGAGCTAAGTGGCCATCAAATCCTTGGGATCCAGCTCATTCAAATCGAAACCACCCCATAAATGCCGACTATCTCTTTACGAGGTGGCAGAGCAATATGCTACTCACCTTTTTGGGTGCTGTGTCATAGAGATATTCTAGGGTGCTGTAAGGCGGATGAACGTGCCAGACTGGGCACTACCATCGATATTCAACGTCCAGTAGAAATGTTAGGCATGCCCCTCGCTCCATGTAGATCATCAATCGAACTAGATGCGATCAAGAAAGCAAGCCAAAGAAGAATAAGCCGCACAACGTGTTTAATATCCAGACACCCCTGACCAAACTGTAGCCAGAAACACTCTCTCTGTGATAATGATGAACAAATCAAACATCAGGTTTGTCCTTACACTGCCCTTAGGCCCATAGCAAATGACTTCTACAGAAGCTGATTCGACGACGATGATGATGGGGGATTGGAGTATGGGGAGCAGGAGGAGGGGAAGGAGTAGTGTATTCCTCACCTTCCCGGCGCTCTCCAAACAAAAGAAAACTCCACCTAGAAGACTACTTATCTGACAATCTAGTTGACCTGGCCAACTAGTTAGCCCGGAATGGCTCACTTAGGCAAACCAATTTTAAGGAAAAGTCCACAGATCTACGTGGTACCACAACATGCCTCCCCGGTCTAAGTGCGCACGGGCATCTCGTGCAGCCACTATAACACCATAATGCTCGTGTAAGGCAACGAACATTCCTGTGCGTCCGCCGCACATTAGTTGATTTATCAACTCTTCAGCTACAGCTGTCTTATTGGGTACCGATGGCGTCTGTATGAATGGGTACAAGATCCAACTTATATACACAAACGAGTCGCGTCAAAACGAAAAAATTTGCGTGATGAAGACAAGTTTATATCAATGCACACTCACGCGCTTAAGTTTTCGAAAACTGCTCTCGCGCATTTCTACCTCCAACGGACATAGGTTAATTGACTTCGGAACGAAATGTTATTATAGCCAGCACAGGGTTTTCTTGACTTCTATAAGGAAACATGACGGTCTAAAGTGCTATGATTTCCTACCCGAAGAAGGGGTGAGTTTTTAAACATTACTGAGGGATTTTACAGGTTGACATGCTTTCATTTATAGCTTCCTCTTCTGGGCTGATTGGAGAGCACCGGCTAGAATTGAACGATGCATACTCGACGGATCAAACCGAAGAGTAATTGTTACCACAGATATTGGCTTCCTGACTGGACAAGCTATCGACTCTGAGTAGGACGAATGGTGAAACGTTTTGGGATGCCCCGCAGTATTTATAGTGCCGATGCTCTACTAGATCCTCGTCTAGATTGAATCGAACTGGTGGGCTTCTAAAGAAAAAATCGAACGTCTATCTATCAGAACCCGCCGATGATCTACTAGATCCTCGACTAGATCGCATCGAACAGGTGGACTTCTAAGGAAAAAAGCGAACGTCTATCTACCAGAACCCGCCGTATTTATTATGCCGATGCTCTATTAGATCCTCGACTAGATCGCATCGAACAGGTGGACTTCTAAGGAAAAAGCGAACGTCTATCATTTTGATGGAAACCCGTCCATTCGGTTGCACTTTGGTAAGGTTCATTGTGATTTTACAAACCCTCCCACATTCACAGACCTCCTTATCTAGTTCCAATCGGATAAATACTGGACCGACTGTTTTAATAAATCCGTGCACCGTGCGCGTAAGACATTCGTAAGAGATTCGACATTCCCTTAGCGGAGCTTTGAATATTCGATCTGTTTCAGCCAAACGTCAACCTGATGATTGGAATCAGTGCTCATCGGACAATGATGGATGCTGTCATCTTTGATTGTTCCAATGACATGATTATGTCAGCGCCTGTCCAATACTGTGAAAACAATTTTCGAATGACTGCGATAGCAAGAGACCGCCAAGACATTTACAGAACGCATTTCCTACAAGCTCTCGATTAAGATGTATCATACTACCAGCATCTCATGTCGAAGAACAATGGCGACGATTTCAAAAAGCCATCCGAAATCGGCTGCATCCGATGGCCTAGCAGCCAAGTACGAGTCCTACGAGCCGACATTGAGCGTTATTGGCAAAGGAGTGACGAAAAGAAAAACGTGCTAGCGAAGGTATTGAGAGGTGCCACTCGAGGAATGATGGCTGTAAGTCTGTAAAGCGTCAAAGCGTCGATACAAAGCGAGAACAAAATCCTCTCGAGATAAACAAGGTAAGGCTATCAAGATTATTACTGCTATAACAGATTTAAAGGATTTCAACAGTTACCATGCCAGTATTCTGTGGCAAACAACATCCCACAGTCTATCAAAGATTCATAAAGGGTCCATAGGGGTTCTTACTTTTTAAAAAATGAAACCAGCTTTTTCCAAACAATTTACCAACATTTTCATTGAACATAACTTAACAACAATGCCCCTCCTCTCGGCTAGAAGTCCTTTGTTTTTGACTGAAGGCAATTCTCCATAGTGGCCTTAACAAGAATAGCAGTGTTCTCTAAAATATAATCGGAGACATCCTTCTCATCTTCCAGCAGTTGCTCCAAAGTGTGTAAATCGTGTTCGTAATCACCGATCAATGCTTCATTTGCCTCCGATAACCTGCAATAGACGAACGATGACAATCGAGATTCGAGATTGTGCAAACATCTTACACTTTGTTCTTCTCAATCACCTTCTCTTCGGCAATTTTCATATCCTTCAGCAACTTCACTTTGGTAGCCAATTCCTTTTCGGTTAATTTCAACTCCTCGGCAGATTTTTCATAAATTTTCATCAACTTATCCTTTTGGGCTTTAATTTCCGCTAATTTGGACTCGAGTTCCTTGGATTTCGCGTTACAATCTCTTTTGGAAATTTATCATAACACAAGGATTAGCATGGATAATGGATATTACTGCTTCAACTTACTTGTGAGCTGCTAACGGCTCTGGTGGATTGAGATCGATTGCCTTGTCAATGCTTGACATGATGGCCTGCAATTTGGCAACAGTTGCAGAGTGTTCTTGTTTTTCAGCGTATGTGTTGCTCTCAATGTTTTCCTGCTCAGCAATTGCAACATTCAGGGCCTGTTTGCTCCTATCGATTAAAATTGAATTCGTGATACTTTGTGGAGACTAGATGGTTACTTACTCAAGCAAGCAATCCACCTCCTCTTGGGAGACAATTTGCATAGTTAGATGAGCCTCTTCACTCCGAAGGGAGTCCAGTGTCGAGCTGAATTTGTTCTGCTTCTCCTCCAGAGAGTTAATGTTGTCTCTTTCAGAAGCATCTGCTTCGATCAATTCTTGAAGTTCGGATGCAGTTTGAGGAATCGATGATCGATAGTCCTCTATTCGTTTTTTTATCTAGACATAGGAATATTGTAACTAAATGTCAGAAGGCACTACCAGTTCATACCATTTTCGCCTTAATTTCAATCTGCTCATTCTCGTATTTGTATTTATTAATTTTATCGACGATTTCTTCTCGCTGCCGGATTTTACCAGACGCCAGCGGTATGATGGACTCCTTGAACATGTTCCAGTAGAACAAGTAATTCAGCAAGTGATTCAGCATATGGACAGTTTTCTTTGGAGCTGAAACGCAGTCACTTGCATTTTAATGAATTTTTCAATTTTACGACCACCATTGAAAGCACTTACCAGGATGTTTTAAATCATAGTACAGGAAGCAATGGGATTTATCAGAAATCTTGTAGATGTGGTCGATGTAATGACAAAAGCGAACAAGAAAACTCCTCCTTTCGGCAATGTTTTCGCTGTTTTTCAACTGAAATACACAGGAATTGTACAAATTGGATGAGAAAAACCATCGGCACTCACTTGAATCATTGGAGCGATGTCAAAGTTGAACATTTTTAGATAGTTTAGCAACGCATTGAAGACAAACGCTTCGGTGGGCTTTGCCAGATCGCTCTCTTTTATTTTGAAGGAAAATATTTGATTCCATTCCTCGACAAACTCTGCACTAGAAAACATTTTTCTCTTTGGATTTAGTACGGTCGTACAACTATTTTAAAAGTTATTTTGAAAATGAACGGAAAACATTTGACAGTTGATAGAGAGGACAGTTGACAGCGCTGACAGTCGAGTTCAGGAAAGAAGAGGATTGTTTTGTGGAAATTGAAGGCGGCGTTTGCACGAGGTGTAACCATATGGTATTGGATAGAGTTGTTCATGAGACTATCTCCCTTCCAAGTGCGTTGTCTCTTTTTTTAAAACGTCAAAATCAATTGGAGGAAAACAATGTGATATTTTATATGGCGGGAGTACTAATTTTTGGATAATTTGCTTTGAAACATGAAAATATAAGTTGTTCAAAGTGAAACTCAAATTATAAATACATAACGCTACTAAGAGAGTGTGTATAATTATAAAATAGAAATAAAAAGAGTGAAATTGATAGCCAGTGCCATTGCAAAGAGTGAACATAAATCCGAGTGCAAACGAAGTTGATTAGTTTTCGTGTATTAAAGAATTTTATGTTCTTTTTTTCACAAACAACAACAACTGTGAATATTTTTATTTTGTTTATAAATTGTTCGGTTCTCATTTAGCACTTTTACACAATTTTCAAGCAATTTTTAAAAATGTCCAAAAAACAACCCCTGTCCCTTGCCAATGAATTTGCCTTAACACAAATGTCAAATGTATTTGTTTTCCTACAGATGCTGTCAGTTTGTCATTGACACTGACGTTGTCCTGAACAACTCTATTGTGAAAATTATTTTTAAACAAAACTAGGACTTCATTTTATTTAGGGTCCAGCTACAGCATTATTGGAACACAATACATAGTGGAACTAAAATTTTACTCAAGAAGGCTGCGGTATAGCTATCAATGAACCATCATGTGGAATTTTCTTTTACTCATTGCGGCTTTTTTTATAAATCCAATCATTGGCGAGTTGGTGTCAAAACAAAGTTTATGAATTTTAGAACATGATTATCTAAACATATTTTAATATTTAATTGTAGTTATCGCAAAAAATCACTTTTTATTTTTCACTGATCATGATTAATTTTTGTGACGTAATTTTTGTCGTTCCCCGAAATGAAACGGAAGTTCCCTACGATTTCTACAAGCAGTTATGGAGATAAAATTTCAATTCCATCATGTTTTGTATTCCAATGAAGTTCTTCACTGATAGCTTTAATGGCTAAAACACAATCACGCTTTGGAGTGGAGCTTCGCTTTGCCAACGTTACGCCCAACTGCTTTGCGCACGCTTTGACATATTTATTTTCTCAGCAGTTTCAACTTCTGCTACACAACTGGGGGAAATGATTAAAATCTTTGCTAAAAATTTCGTATTCCACAACCTTCTCAGAAAATAATCCAGAAAACAACAACAAATATTCTGACAATTCACACTTTTTCCAACCTTTGCTTTGCCCATGGCGCTTTACAGCAACGTTACGTAAGATTTTACGTTTTTCATTTTGAGGTGGAAACTCAACGCCAGGCAAAGCTAAATTGGGATAGGTAACATTGATTTCATATGGTTGAACTAGGTGCGTCAGCCAACGCAAAGCACCAAAGCGTGATTGTGTTTCAGCCATAACTGAGCCCTAATGTTTGTTATTCCACCGAAAAGAAACGGAATTGTCCATTGATTCCTATAAGCAGCTATATGGAGGTAAAATTTCAATGCCATCATGTTTTTTGTTTAAATGAAGTTGTTCAATGATAGCAATTACTGCACCCATGAAAAATTCTATCGTAAAATCATGGATAATGAACAGATACTAATGACCCATTGGAACGAACGTAGAAGTGAGACTACGTCAAAGGAACGACAACGAATGTGTTTGATTTGGATGAAACACGAAACATTAACCCCCTTATTAATAAACGCTGATTAGCTAATCAGTGACTAACTTTTGGAATCCGCTATTACTTCTTATGGGGAAAACTGTTAAGTTAACCATTGATTGGGCAATCGGCGTTTATTAATACTGGGGTAAGGGTATTCATGCAACTTCGTAAGTTTACAGCGTGCGAAAAATGTAAGTTTACGACGACGTTTCATGAACGCCCCTTAAACTGCACCAATAGTTATTGTTATCAACATATCCAAATTAAATCTCATTTAAGTAATTTTTTTATTGATAGAAATTTTAGTTTGTATTTTTTTTTGTTCTCGATAAATTTTGTTCAGTTTTCCGCATATAAATGATGTTTGAAAGTGACTGATTAAGTGCCCAAATATCGTTTTGAAAGTTTACAACGTTTACCATCCCAGTTTACATACTTAATTCGAAATTTCCTTTATTGTTGTAAAAGATTTACAATACAAAATTCGAAAGTTCATTTAACACGTCGTAGTTTGGGCTAAACGTCGGCAAAGCAAAGATCCAAAGCGTGATTGATTTTTTTAGATTTTTGGAAAAAAAACAACTAGGCCTACTCTAGCTCCATTAATAAGCAAATTGTCGCATAAGAAATCAAACATTCATTTCATACTGTACTGGATGTATCTGTCACAATTTAGCGCACCCATTAATAGTCCGGGACATTTTCTCAAGCTAAATTTTGACACATCGTATTGTTTTCTTCTGTTGTGCTTTTGAGTTGTAGAAATAAACTTATTTTCCAAAGAACAGCTGTTTGTTATGACACTTATCCACAAAGCACTCTATGTCAAAATTTAGCGAGGATTTTAGCTAGTGTTTGGAGAGATATAATGGAGAGCAGCTAAAATTTAGTTTCGCTCGAGCAGCGTACTAAGCTTAAGTCATTGTGTCTACCATAAAAAATGTGTGAAAAAGGTCATCAGGAAGGTTACTGATTTCAATAAGAAAAAATAATACAATTTCGCTTGCGAAAATTCTCTGTACGTGTGCCTGGCCACCCAGGTCTCCAAATGTTATCACTCCGGATTAACTTTTGTGAGCTTATTTGAACAGCAAAATGTACGCCAGGAAGCCGCACAGATTATTTACGAGCTCAAGCCAAACATTCGTGCTGAAATCATCGCTATATTTTAAACGCAGAAGAAAATGACACATTCTGCGTTGGCCAATAGACACAAACAAATTGTTAAGAACAAAATTAAATAAAAAATATCTCCAGCCCTATTCATATCAACGCATTATAAGAAGTCTACAAAGACATGTACTCCTTAAAATGCCTCTAAACACAAAAAACCTTATTCATACAACTTATACAATGTTGAATAAAGCCTGCTTAATATATATGTGTATCTTATACGCAGCAAGGAACATATTTTTCCTGTTCAAAGATATCCCCAAACAGGTGCAAATTATCGAGACCTCGGCGAAATCGGTTGCCCCTGGAATATACCAAGTATAAATGGTTTTTAATGATAGCTATAACAAAACCCTTATAAAAAACTGTCAAACTATGTAAAAAGTTTCAGTTATATATAATCAAAAAAAAAAAGAAGTAAAAAGTTTTCGTGAACTAAAACAGCCGTATTTATAAAAGTATTTTAGAGGTTGCCTAACTTTAGGCAACCTTTAAGTACTGCCTAAGTGCAAAATCGGTATTTATAATCGATTTTCACATTTAGGCAACGTTGCCTAAAGGCCGCCTAACTTAAGCGCGAGCGAACCCTACCTAAAGGCTGCCTAGAGGCTGCCTAAAGAATTTTCATTTCATTTTCATTTTGACGTTTACGAGAATTTCAATCTGGAAATTTATTTTGAGATTTTGGGTGGTGGTTTGCAATAAAGTGAAAATATTTTCATAAGAATGGAATCAAGCTTCATTTCACTTGTAAATGATTTATGTGTAGTGAATATTATGAATTCTCCAACTAGTAGGAGACCAAAAATATACAAAACGCTTACTCGATGATGGGGGCTATGCCTGCTCCAACATTCTTTTCACTCCACTGTTGAATCCTCAAACTGATTCCGAACAGCAATATAACATTGCCCATATAGCTCCATGTTCTTCCTTTAAGATATTTGTTTACAAATAACATATGCTGTCAAACCCAAAAAAAAAATAAAATCTGATGTAAACAAAGTACAAGAATCATAATTTTTTATACTAGATTTGTAAATACTACTACTTTATTTGACATAAACTTCGCCTAGTTAGGCAGCAATGGAAAATCGATTATAAATAAGAATTTAAGCAACGTTGCCTAGAGGCAACCTAAATATTTAGGCATGCCTAACTAGGCAACCTCTGAGACCCCGCCTAAGGAAATCTAATAAATACGGCTGAAAATGTTTAGCAAATAACTTTTTGAAAAATACACATCAAATCCACGATTCCATAAGCAAATATAATATTATCTATAAGCTACACTTCAAAGCCTACATTGGTTTAAAACATTCGGCGTTACTAATAATCACACGCAAATGTCGACATTAGTAAGCTACCAGATTTATAGTGTACAGCTTTATTGAAACTCTACAATAATCAAAAGTCATAACGAACTAAGTAATCAACTCTTCTCCTCGATTGAATCAACTACATTTTCTATTAAATAAACTCAAAACGTTTTTTTCTTTTTTTTTTTCATATTTCTGTTAGAAAAATATTTCTTTAAAATACCTGACCACACTTGTTCTTAGCCCTCGATTTTCTATGCATTCTTCGTTTTACTACCGAGTACTTCCACCGATGGTTTTACTAATGAGAAAATAAGCTTTTTCATCTCCTGGAGTCCCGGGTAATATTGCTTCAACGTTTTCTCCTTAACTTTAAATAAAAAAAAAATGTATGCAAACTATAAACAAAATTCACATGACATAAACCTGCAAAATAGCGCTTAATACAAAACTTTATCACTACTATATGATTTATATGTAACTTTCTGTACATTAAGTAACAACCTATGACGTGCTAGAGTCTGTGATATAAATGTATTTATTGAAAAGAGATTTTTGGAATTGCGGAGACTATCGTTTAAGTTGTTGCTAAATATGATTATTAGTAACGCCGATAACGATTATATTGTCAAAAATAGAAAAACTATTTTTTTTGATAATTTTTGCAATTTGCATTTTAACTTTAGCGTCAAAATCCTACCAAACCCACCCTAAACTACTCATCCTTAAACGAATATCCCGAATGATCGATTTGTTATTGATATTTGTGTAACCTTTTTTCTGAACAAACACTTTCAGCCTTATTCATAAACTCGTTATAAGGAGTGTATAAAGTTATGCACTCCTTAAAATGCCTCTAAACGCAAAAACCTTATTCATAAAACTTATACAACGTTGAATAGAGGCTGCACATCCTAAACGCGTCTGATAGTTGAATAGTGCCTGTATAAGGGTATATAATATTTTTTTATTTCTGTATATACCGACGACAGAGCATCAGGGTTACCAAAGGTTCAATTGTATGTTGAAAAAAATCATCCAGGGTATTTTCGTATTTTAGCAGTTGTGTTTCACTGTTTAATTTGTTCAAATGGCAGTTTTTCTTTACCTACAGACTCAGCATTGTAAACGATGTTATTGAGTCAACATAAGTAATCAATATGTTATATAAATGAAAAAAATAAAATTGTCACCATGAGTTTCGCAACCATATATATGATCCCTTGGTAACTCTGCCGAGTTTTTTGGTAATTTATTTGACACAAACCCTGTATAACTATTATGGATGGGGATATATGTTATGAATAAGAAATTGTGCGACCCTGAATAGAGGCTGTATAAATACTTATGCACTGTATAACTATACAACCGTTGAGATGTGTTTTAGTGAAATCTAATGAATAAGGGGGTTTGAAGTAACATATTTTCGATTCGGTATTGCAAACGCCTTTACATCCACTTCTTATCATAACAGCAATTTTTCATAACCACCCTGTATATTTCAGTGGTCCAATACCAAACATTTCCCACTCACACGTGTTTGGAAAGCAAACGTCAACTGTCACTTTAGTTCATTATTTTTGTAAACATTCGGGAATAATGTCGCGAAAAAAGTGGACTGCGCTTGAAAAACCTCTTTCAACACCAATTCTGGAAACTATCCAGGATCTGGGTTTTGATTTAATGACTCCAGTTCAAGTAAGTACAAATCGACATCAACAAACGTAAATATAATCATTCCGTTCTCTCGCACAGACAGCGGCAATTCCTCTGTTGATAGGACGTAAAGATGTCTCAGCTGAAGCAGTCACTGGTTCTGGTAAAACACTTGCATTCTTGGTGCCTCTCCTCGAAATGCTTCTGCGACGCCATAAAGAGGAACCATGGAAACCAAACGAGATTGGTTCCATCATCATATCACCCACGCGTGAGTTGGCATGTCAAATATCCGAAGTGCTTTGCCAGTTTCTGACCCATCCAGAGTTGAGTTATATCAAGCAAAAGTTGATAGTGGGCGGCAATAACATCGAAGAGGACATCGCACAGATCAAAAAGGAGGGTCCATGTGTATTGGTCTGTACGCCGGGTCGCCTTGAGGATCTATTCGAGAGGAAAGGCGAGCTCAATCTGGCAGGAAGAGTCAAAAGTTTGGTGAGTTGTAACTATTTTACAAAAAAATGTTGGTAAATCAATGTGGCATTCATGTTTGTAGGAATTCCTTGTTCTGGACGAAGCAGATCGTTTGCTAGATCTTGGATTTAAAGCAACAATCAATGTTATCCTTAGCTATCTACCGCGACAACGTCGAACTGGTCTGTTCTCTGCAACACAGACACAGGAAGTCACACAGCTCATCCGAGCTGGCCTTCGTAACCCCGTGTTGGTGTCAGTGAAGGAAAAATCAACAATCAGCACGCCGATTCTACTGAAGAATTTCTTTTTACTTGTCGAGCCCGTATTGAAATTCATGGCGTTGTTGGAGTTCCTAAAGCAACATCTCAACAGTAAGATTATGCTGTTCTTCCCAACCTGTGCCTGCGTTGAGTATTGGCTCGAAATCCTTCCAAACTTTGTCCACAAGTCTACAATTCTTGGTATTCACGGAAAGATGAAAGGCAAACGCAAGATTATTGTCGAAAAATTCCGCTCAGCCGAGAAAGCAATCCTCCTCTGTACAGACGTGCTAGCAAGAGGCTTGGATGTTCCTGAAATCGATTGGGTTGTCCAGTGGGATCCACCATCAAGTGCGTCCAGTTTTGTTCATCGTGTTGGGCGGACTGCACGACAGGGAACAGAAGGTAATGCGCTCGTCTTTCTTTTGCCAACGGAAGACGCCTATGTGAACTTTCTTAAAATTAACCAAAAAGTTGAGTTGTTCCCCTTGGAGCTGGAGGTTCCCACTGACTATGACGCGGTTCTCAGCAAAATTCATAAGCTCCAAGCAGCAGATAAAGGATGCTATGACAAGGGTGTCCGAGCGTTTGTTTCCCACATTCAAGCGTACAGCAAACACGAGTGCAATGCCATCCTTCGCCTGAAAGACCTTGACCTGGGAAAGGTCGTCACTAGCTATGGACTTCTGCAGATGCCTCGCATGCCAGAATTAAAGAATTCCACAGCAGATGGTTTTGTGGCTCCGAAATTCCCCGTTGATGTGAACAAGTTGACGTACAAGAATCAGCAAAAGGAGCAAGTGCGGAAGGAGAAGTTGAAAACTTACGAGGCGACCGGTGAGTGGCCAGGAAAGAAGAAATTCCAGAAACGCACTGAATCATGGGAAATCTCTAAAAAAATGAAGGGTGACTCTAAATCGAAGAAGGAGCTGAGGCGGGCAAAGAGGAAACTCAAGAAGGAAAGCGGAGAAGCACAGCCAAAGACGAAAAAGCAAAAGTTCACCTCTGAAGATTTGGAGGAGTTGGCCAACGACATTCGACTCTTTAAAAAACTAAAGAAGAAGAAGATGACCGAAGAAGAGTTCAACGAACAGATGGGCATCATAGATGACTAGGGGCAGACTAGGAAGTTGCTGTAAATAGCGTAGGTTAGATTTTCTTTTTAAAGTGTATTTCCTTACTTTTATTACTTTTAGCACAATAAAATGTTATATGCAAAGGAAATCAGTTTTATTTTATTAAATCCTTACACGCTTGGTGTAGAAAAACTGGAAATTATCAGAAATACACCGCTGACGTAAGTAGATCCAGCGTGACTGCTTAAAAGAAAAAAAAAAGACAAAAAAATGTGGAACGCTTCACGATTTTGCGTGTCATCCTTGCGCAGGGGCCATGCTAATCTTCTCTGTATCGTTCCAATTTTAGTATATGTTCTGCCGAAGCAAGAACAAAGTAGGTACATCGAAAAAGGTACTTAACACAGAAAAAGGGGAAAGAAATTCTGCGAATTTAAGAAAATTTAAATGTATTGTGACATTTGGGTCACGACATCAAAGGCACAAACCAGTGCGGTATGGGTTTGTGCATTTGACAAACAAAATAAATAAAACTGTTGCTCTCAAACTGGAGGTGTGCATATCAATCGATTTTTTTTAACGAAACTACGATTGGTCAGGACTTTGTTTCTTTACTACTTCACTGCATTTACTAGGGGTTTTTACTTACTGATTCCTCAGAGATTTTCCTCCCCTACCACAGCTGAGATTTTGTATTCAATTGAACAACACTCTCAACAGGTCCCCTCTTATTTTGTCAAGAAAGCAGTTTTCCTACTTCGCAACATGTAATAATTATAAAAATATCCGCTTCGCCAAGTAAGGAATCGTGTTTGACTTCTCCGTAAGTCAAACACGATTCCTCCTCTGGAATGGATCAGTAAGTAGAACATGCTTATTCTTTATTGGGTGGTCATTCGTTTGTTCCTTTTGGGTGGAAGCGTTAACAAGCGTAGTAAATTAGATAACTCCTTTGAAACAGAAATAATTGTTTAACAATTTTAAGAACATAAATCCTTTTCGGATAAAAGGTGCAGTTTAACCCAATTTCATTAAATTTAAATTTGTACGCATATAAACAAATTTGTTTGATAACTAGTCAGTTATGTAGCAGGCCAGTTCAAAAAGAAAACGATTCGATGACACATAAGGAAAAAAATTAATAAAAAAAAATCGAGTGTGAGTTCACACGCGATAGAAGTGAAACTGTAACTTCATTCCGTAAAGTGAATATCGTTTGACGATAACATTTCGACGGTACATCTTGAACCACGTAATAGTCGTTTTGGCTGTCGGCGAAATCACTTTATTTGGTTCACTTAAAGCAATATAATCGTCAAATCACAGAAGATTATTGAGCGATTGCTTAAGAGGTTTCGACTACCGTCTGAGTGATAATCATTTTTAAAGTTAAGGAATGCCCCCCGTTACTCGCTTAATTTCTCTCTCACACACACTCTCTAACTGTCTACCAGCTCCATAGTATTTTCATTTCATTCGACATAAATTGAACTGACATATTGACAATTAATTGACTTAATTGGCGAAAAAATTTGTTTTGATTAGTTTGCAACCTTGTTCTACGGTTGAAGAATTTCAACTATTTCTTACCCCGAAACTCAGTTCCATCGCCTACGAAACCGGTTTTATTGAAGTTGAACTCATCTCATTCTCTTACAATAACCAACAACACGCGGTGTTCCCAAACGTTCCATATCTAAGTACTAACCGCAACCGACGCTGCTTGGTTCGGTGATCAGACGACAACCGATATTTTGTTTGATCTCTTTTTCGTTACACTTTTTCGTTTCATTAAATCGAATTCACAACGTCCCAAAAGAAGTTTCACTTCAAGCAAACCTAGTAACTACACGTGCCACGTGGACTTTGATGGGGACCCGGATCAAAACACCGTCATCGTGATGTTTTTATGTTTCATAAGATCCAATTTACACAGTCCCAAAAAAAGTTTCACTTCAAAAAAATTGCTACTGACAGGATTTGAACCAGAAACCCCTCGCTCCAATGTAAACTCATTTTTTGACTTTCTCACAAGAGAGTATTCGGCCCTAGCGAAAGCGAGGTATCCGTCGGAGCGGATAATTCTCCGATTTTGTACGATTCCGATGATTTTTGCTTCGAGGTATTCTTCCGAAAAGCTGTTCGGAATATTTCTCCGACATTTCGTAACGCATACCAGCGAATTGCGTTGAAGTACGTTCAGGAGCATTTTTTGTTCAATTTTTGACAGCTAAGTGCAATTCTTTTTCCGATTTCCTCCGACACAAATTCGTCGCGGAATTTGTTTACGAAGTGAAGTGGAGTAATAGAAAAATGTATGTAATTATATAAAACTATTTATTTAAGTAAATTTCGTACTAATCGTTTGAATTTGTGTTTCCAGGGCGAGCTCAATGGAAAAAACCACCCCTAAACAGCACGAGCTTCGTCGTCGCATTTGTGTAGTATTTCTTTCCGATGACACATACCTCGAATGGAATTTGAATCTCCGACGAAGTATGCGTTGCGAAAAATTTTCCGCTCCGACGGATACCTCGCTAGGGCAGATTGTTTTCATGCAAATTTTCGAAGTCGAGCTCGAGACTTCGATGGATTAATAACATTAGGGTGATAGGGCTACACAAAAAGTGGTTTCCGCGATTCCGGTAGTAGGCTAACATCCTAGTAAATACTTTTTTTTGAAGCCTGCGGTAATGGTAGTTTCAGCGACGGATATGCAGCGCATTTGCAAGCACCACGGAGTAGCGACATAGTACCTACATTTTTTTCCTCGGAATATGGTAATGTTCTATGAGGGCCGTCGGTGCGTCCTCACAGCAGTCTAAAGTTTCTTACTCACTAATAAATCACAACCATTTTGTATACCCTATCCCACAGGCGTATTAGTTTGAAGCAGATAAATAATTTAGCGAGAGACATATACCTTTAGAGGTAGAGAACTTCCTATAAATGTCAAACTAGCTGTCTGGCAAATCACCATGGAAACTTACACCAGAATAACAATTACAAATCGTGGAAATTTATTTCCAAAATTCGCGCTCTATTCGGTAAACTTAAAGGGCACTTCGCCAAGTCAAAGGTGCGCATAATCTTCCATCTGAACAGCTCATACACCACCAATTTACTCTTTTTGATAATATTCATCCAAATCGAGCCCGTGCAGTGCGTGGTGAGTATCGATCCTATGCGAATCTCAGCACCTCGGTCTCTGCCCATCCACTACTTGGAAAATTTCGAGGAAAGATCTTGGCCTACATCCATATTAGATCCAACTGGTGAATGAATTAAAGGCAGTGGACCATCTATTGCGTCGGTGAATAGTCTGAGAATCAACTGGAAATTGAACCAGATTTTGATCGTCAAATCATCATCAGCGATAAGACTGTTTTCTGGCTTGACGGGTATGTAAACAAGCAGAATTGCCGTTTTTGGAGTGAGGCTGAGGACAATCTTCATGAGACTCTTGAGACTCCATTACATGCGGTTTAGATGCCAAAACCGTCATCGGCAAATTGACACCCAGTAGCGTACACAGATGATCATGTAGGTTACATAGACCACCAGGTAATTTCATACATGTGGTTAGAACCCATCAGCACTTGAAAGTTACACATACACTCACATAACAAACAGCAATAAATAAGTAATAAATTTAATACTTGCAAATCTAAACCCCGGGTCAGGTTCGACAATCTAACATCAAAATGTCAATCAATAATGCACAAAGAGCTTAGACAGATTATTTTAATTTTTATTGTAGCAGTCAGTCTATTGAATTGCCCATCTTAGCCATGTGCCAATTGCGTTAAAATGCGGGTTAAATAAAAAATCGCTTCTTATTTTGTCAATTGGATTAAGTGGAATTTTCAATAATTTCCCAATACAATTAAAAGAAAATGCTTTTCTTTATATGTTGTTGTGATGTAATATGTGCTTTTTATCTCTCTCAATCCTCAGTAGGTATACCAAATGTCAAATATCAGCCACTGGATACATTTTAGGGAGCTGTTGAGCAAGTTAAAATTTTGAAGTCTTTATTAACCTAATACTAATGTCAACGATAATCCACTAATTGAAATTTGAACGCAATTGGCTCACAGCGTTAATATTAAAAGACTATTTTTAAAAATAAGAGATATTTTAATATATTCAAAACTGTAACAATTCAAATAAAAAGTTGAGAAGCCACTGTTGCAGAATCTCCTCACAACCGCTGGCAGCGCCAGGCGACAACTAACCACAACTCTTTCAAATGTCAAATTTTGCCGCCAAAACAAAACGCGAAACGGCCATCTGCATTGTTGATCACGCCGGAGTTTTTGTGTTCGTTTCCTCATTACTTTTGCAAATATCTCTGAGAGTGCATAGCGCTTTTGTTTATTTTTAAATAGTGTTGCAATTGTTTGTTGTTATAGTTTCTAAAAATTTATTTTTTTCTTCCTATTATTTCAAATCTACAACCATGTCGGTAAGTAAACTAAATGCATCCACAAGTTGAATCGCTTTGCCAATGCAAATCTCGTCTAGGATCCACTGAGTTCTCCACCACCGGCAACGCCCAGCGATGCCATAGAACGCCGTGATTTACGCGCTGCAATGACCTCGCCAGTTGGAGACTTTGAACCATTCGAGAACGAGGATGAAATTCTCGGTGACCACACAATTCGCGATGAAGCTGAGGAGGAGGATGGCGAGGAACTCTTTGGCGATAATATGGAGAACGATTATCGCCCAATGCCAGAGTTGGATCAGTATGATAGGAATTTACTAGATGATGATGAGGACTTTAGTGAGATGTCGCAAGGTGAACGTGCCTCTGCTGAGGCCGAAATGAGGCGGCGTGATCGTGCTAAGGGTATCCATCGTGATGACCGCGATTTGGTATTTGATGATGAAGAGGACGATGATGCAGGACCAAGAGCTAAGCGTCGCGGTGAGAAAGCTGCCATTGGAGAGACAGAGGAGGACACCGAGATGGTGGAGTCGATTGAGAATCTCGAAGACACCAAAGGTCATTCCACCAAGGAGTGGGTTTCCATGTTGGGACCTCGAACTGAGATCTCGAATCGCTTCCAGAGTTTTCTTCGGACGTTTGTTGACGAACGCGGGCAGTACACGTACCGAGATCGCATTCGTCGCATGTGCGAGCAAAACAAGTCATCTTTCGTAGTGTCCTACACTGATTTGGCGAACAAGGAGCATGTATTGGCTTACTTTCTGCCAGAAGCTCCCTTCCAGATGCTGGAGATTTTCGATAAAGTCGCCAAGGAGATGGTCTTGAGCATTTTTCCAACTTACGAGCGTGTCACCACAGAAATTCACGTGAGAATCTCAGAGTTGCCGCTTATTGAGGAATTGCGTACGTTCAGGAAGCTGCATTTGAATCAACTGGTGCGCACACTGGGAGTAGTAACATCCACTACAGGAGTCATGCCACAGTTGTCAGTCATCAAGTACGATTGCGTTAAGTGCGGCTATGTCCTCGGGCCGTTTGTACAGTCTCAGAATACCGAAGTGAAGCCGGGATCCTGTCCCGAGTGTCAGAGCATGGGTCCATTCTCCATAAACATGGAGCAAACCCTCTACCGCAACTACCAAAAGGTCACACTGCAAGAATCGCCTGGACGCATCCCAGCTGGTCGTATCCCTCGAAGCAAAGACGTCATTTTGCTCGCAGATCTCTGCGATCTGTGCAAACCAGGCGATGAGCTGGAAGTGACTGGCATCTATACAAACAACTATGACGGGTCGCTAAACACGGATCAGGGATTCCCAGTATTTGCCACTGTAATCATAGCCAATCACGTTGTAGTTAAGGACAGCAAACAGGTCGTACAGTCCCTCACAGATGAAGATATCGCTGCGATCCAGAAGTTAAGCAAGGACCCTAAAATCGCCGAACGCATCATCTGCAGCATGGCACCTTCTATCTACGGACATGACTATATCAAGAGAGCTCTAGCGCTCGCCCTATTCGGAGGAGAGTCAAAGAATCCCGGAGAAAAGCACAAAATTCGTGGCGACATCAATCTTCTCATCTGTGGCGATCCAGGTACAGCAAAATCCCAGTTCCTTAAGTACACAGAGAAAATCGCTCCACGGGCTGTGTTCACCACTGGCCAGGGTGCCAGTGCTGTCGGTTTGACGGCATACGTACGCCGCAACCCCGTTTCCAAGGAGTGGACCCTAGAAGCCGGTGCACTTGTACTTGCTGACCAAGGTGTATGCCTCATCGACGAGTTCGACAAGATGAATGACCAGGATCGGACTTCCATTCACGAAGCCATGGAACAGCAGTCGATTTCGATCTCCAAGGCGGGTATTGTAACATCCCTTCAGGCTCGTTGCACCGTAATCGCCGCTTCCAATCCAATTGGTGGGCGCTACGATCCATCGATGACCTTCTCCGAAAATGTCAACCTCTCCGAGCCGATTTTGTCGCGTTTCGACATCCTCTGTGTGGTCAAGGACGAGTTTGATCCCATGAAGGATCAACATCTTGCAAAGTTTGTCGTCAATTCCCACATAAGACACCATCCCTCCAGCGAGGAGATCATAGAAGACTCTCAAACGTTAAATTCCGGTGCAATGGAAATTCCACAGGATGTCCTGCGTCAGTACATAGTCTATGCCAAGGAGAATGTTCGCCCCAAGCTCACGGTAAGTAGTAGAATCGTACAACCCTCTCATAACAACGCCCTAACGCCTATCCCCATTGCAGAACATCGATGAAGACAAGATCGCAAAAATGTACTCCCAGCTTCGTCAGGAATCCTTTGCCACCGGCTCGCTACCCATAACAGTGCGTCACATAGAGAGTGTCATTCGAATGTCTGAAGCCCACGCTCGTATGCATTTGCGAGAGAATGTCCAAGAGTCTGACGTGAACATGGCCATCCGCATGATGCTGGAGAGTTTCATTGAAGCACAAAAGTTCAGCGTGATGAAGAAGATGCGCAACACATTCCAGAGATTCTTGTCATTCCAGAAGGACTACTCCGAATTGTTGTTCTTTATTCTGCGACAACTTACCCTCGATCAGTTGGCCTATATCCGTTGCAAGGATGGACCAAATGCGACGCATGTGGAGATCATGGAGCGCGATTTTATCGATCGTGCCAAGCAACTGAACATTGAGAATCTGAAGGAGTTCTACCAGTCGGAGGTGTTTAAGAAGAATGGATTTTCTTACGATCCGAAGAGGAGGATCATTCTCCAGATTGTGCAGGAGGCTGCTGTTTAAAGAAGGTTCAGCTTTCTTTAGTTTTTTTTTTATGATCATTAGGGACTCTCACGCGCGCTCTGGAAGTACAAACAGGAGGAGCAGCCTCACATATTGTTGTATCGTTAAGTTTTTTTTTTCTTTAATTTCCAAGGAGGTCGAGTGGACACGAGGCGTTTAACATCGTAGCTGTTGTTGTTTTCATGTCGTTTTCTTACTTTTTACATAAAATACGTAAATAAAGTTGTAAACAGTTGTTTATCCAAGTTAAGGACGTTTTCCTGTTGTTTCGGGCGTTACAGATGGCTGTAGACTGTCGCGATATGGTGGGCCAACGATAGCCATTCAAAGAAGATGGTAACCTTCGGGGACTAGCCCGTAGTCGTTGCAAATATAGAATTTATATGCCGGGAACATAATCCTTGTTGCGGGAGGGTATCTGCAGATGTGCGTAGTGTTATGCGATTGCGAACCTTTTATGTCAACGTCGTCCATCCGTGTATTGTACAACACTCGCTAAAGTTGGACTGGTAGTTTCAGGGTCTAATAAACCAATTATTTGGACTTTCCGTTCAAGGAGTTTTGATCTAATTTGGAGCATAGCATTCCAAGGATCAGTTTTTGTTGGATCTCGACATTAACTAACTCAAAGTTGTTCTATCAATAGTAACGTATCATCAGTGGTTCCGGATCCATTCACATTTTTGGTTGACAGAAACACTTTGTCTTGTCCTGGCTAACTAGGAGACCAACGGTTTTGTCGCGTTCATCGAATGCTGTAAATGCTACTACAACAGCACGACGGGGAAGACCAATGATGCCGAAATCGTCTGGGAACCCATATATGTTTGATATATTTGGTGCCTTTCCTTGTTTACACCACCCCTGAGCATTGCCTATTCCAGCACGAGGTTGAAGGAATTATGAGCCAGCTCATCTTCTGCTTTCCATGCCCTCCAATGTTAGGCGTCACAGCTGTATCAATTATAATTTGACCCAAATTCGGCCATCGCGGTATAGAGCTTCAGTGGATGGATGCCATCTACCTCACGCCGCCCTAAAGTCGATGAAAAGATTTTGTCCCTCGACGTGAAATTGGTTGGTATTTTCCAGGATTTGTCCTTGTCTGTCGATGTTGATATATGGTCGATCTGCCAAGCGGGTAGACCTCCTGTTACTTGTTTTGCAGAAAGGATTCAGACGTTCTACAGTAAGCAGCGTAATTGGAGCAAGACATGCGGTCCTCTTTCTTACTTAAGTGGCGCTACAGCTACAGAACCTGGGCCTCAACCAACATGCCTCTCCAATTAGCCCGGTCCATAGCTATCTGCCTCCAGTTGCGCACTCCAAGTTGTTTGAGGTCGGGTTCTACTTGTGCGCGCCACTTAAGGCGAGGTCTTCCTCTACTGCGTTCGACTTCTGGCTGGGAATCTAAGACTGCGAGCCGGAGTGTTGGTGTGAATTTGTTTTACCAGTCCAAGCCATCTTGAACTTCCAGTGCGGATTTTTTTGGCTAGGGGCATGTCGTTGTACAGCTCGTGTAGTTCTTGGTTGATTCTTCGTCTCTATAGCCCGTCAACGCAAACGGATTCGAAGAATTTTCCTCTTAAACCGACCAAGGATTTCTTCAACCACTTTTGACATCCAATTCAGCGCCGTAAAGCAGATCTGGGATGATCAGGGTCTTGTCTAGGATCTCCTTAGTAGTTCGAGTGAGGGCTTTACTACTGAATTGCTTTGTTAGCCCGAAGAAACAACGGTTGGCAAGAGTAATTCTTCGTATAATTTCCGACGAGATGTTGTCAGAGTTTAAGGCGGTGCCGGTGACGTTCTGTCCAATTCGTCGATGTTAACCCATTTTTGCCGCTTCCTTCTCTATACTAGCAAACATCACGTTGAGTCCTACCAATGATGTCAATATCGGCGTATGCTAGTAGTTGCACCGATTTTTGGAGAATTGTGCCTCTGGTGTTGGCTTTGGAATTTTCCACAATCCTCTCAGGAATCAGATTAAAGAAATCACATGACAGCGCATCGCCTTTCCTAAACCCTTTTTTGGTATCGAATGTGTCGGTGAGGTCGTTTCCGACCCTGATGGAGCAGCGAGAATTCTCTATCGTCATCCTACACAAACGGACGAGTTTGGGCGGTATACCAAAACTAGACATGGCTCTGTACAGTTCGTCTCTATAAATGCTGTCATATGCGGCTTTGAAATCGATGAATAGGTGGTGGGTATCGATTTGGACTTCTTGGGTTTTTTCCAGGATCTGCCGAAGTGTGAAAATTTGATCGGTTGTGGACTTTCCTGGCCTAAAACCACACTGATAAGGGCCGATCAGGTTGTTGGTAAACGGTTTCAAGCGTTCACATATTACGGCAGATAGGATCTTGTAAGCGATGTTGAGTAGACTTATGCCTCTGTAGTTGGCGCAGTTCAGAGGGTCTCCTTTTTTGTGGATCGGGCAAACGATGCTGAGGTTCCATTCTTCAGGCATGCTTTCAACCGACCAGATTTGGCTCATGAGTTGGTGGATGTTACTTACCAAGTCATCTCCGCCGGCCTTATAGAGCTCAGCGGGAAGTCCGTCATTTCCGGCAGCCTTATTAAGCTTGAGTTTAGATATTGCTATCCTCACTTCACTCAGGTCGGGTGGTTGGCAGTTTTCGCTGTCGTTGCCAATATTGAATGGTTCGTTCTGCCTGACAGCGGAATGTTGTTCGTCATCGCCGTTTAACAGTCTGCAGAAGTGGTTCTTCCATATCCTCAGCATCGACTGTGTCTCAACTACAATATTTCCTTGTTCATCTCGACAGGATTCTGTTCGAGCCTTGTATCCTTGGCTTTGACGTCTGACACTTTGGTAAAACTTGCGAACATCGTTCCTGGAGTGGCACCTCTCTATATCCTCGATCGCGCGCTTTTCTTGCTCTTTTTTCTTCTTTCTGAAAAGCCGACGTTCTTCCCTTCTTCTTTGCCTATAGAGCTCAATGGCAGCTCTCGTCTTCACCTGCAGCTTAGCCTTGTAGGCCTCGTTCTTGGCTGCTAGCATCTGTCGGCATTCCTCATCAAACCAGGGGTTTCTTGCTGGTGGGCGCGAGAAACCTAGCACATCAGTTACGGCTGATCTAATGGCCTGTTAGCATCGTTGCCATTGCTTTTCGACATTCGATGCTGGTGGTATGGTGTTAATCGAGAGGTTAAGGGATACGCGTTGTGCGAAGGTCGTGGGGGTCTCTTGCGATTGCAGTCTTCCGACATTAAATTTTTTCACAGTATTTCTGGATTGTTGTGGCGTTTTGGATATCCGCATTCCTACCTTGCCTGCTACAAGGTAATGATCCGAGTCGATGTTAGCTCCTCGGAATGTTCGGACATCCAAAATACTGGATGCGTGCCTCTTATCTATCGCCATGTGATCAATTTGGTTGACCGTTCGTTGATCTGGAGACCGCCATGTCCCCTTATGGATATCGAGGTGAGGAAACCGTGTGCTGGCTGTAGTGGCATTTCGTTCCGTAGCGAAGTCAATTAGCCTAAGTCCGTTACCAGACGTGTTGTCGTGTAGGCTATGTTTTCCGACAATACTTCTAGAGATGTCTTCTCTTCCTACCTTTGCGTTAAAATCTCCCAGCACGATTTTAACATCGTACTTTGGTAGTCGCTCATAGGTTTTGTCGAGGAGCTCGTGGAAGCAATCCTTAGTTATATCATCCTTTTCCTCCATCGGAGCATAAGCTCATATAAGGCTTATGTTGACGAATTTGGGCTTGATGCCAGTTGTTACAATGCGTTCGCTAATGTCTTGGAAACATAAGACTTCTTGCCTTAGCCTGGCACTTATAACAAATCCGCATACGAATAATCGCTGTTTCTGCTCACTAAAACACGTCCCGTAGTAGTTTTCACAGTTTCTCATCATTTGTTTGGCCGACCCATCCCATCGTATTACCTGGATGGCAGTAATGTATGCTTTGTAGCAGCTTAGGGCTTCCGCTAGTTGTTCGCCTGCACTTCTCCTGTTTAATGTTCTCAATTCCAGGTGCAGATACGAACGTCGTTGTCCTTTTTTCGTTTATCAGGGTCGTCAACAGTAATACAAGTCCTTTCCGAGGCTGTTGGTTGCTTCGTAACAATAGTTTTTTCCACGGGTGGGTAGTTAATCTGCTCAACCCCCAACCTGGAGGGCCAGTTCCAATTTATTAGATACCCTTAAGACACAGGGCCACCAGTATCTACTACGGGATTGAACGCTTCCGTTGGCCTTTCGCCTCATCCGCCACAATCTCGGCTCAAGGGGCCTGACTTACCCTTGAGATTCCTAAATGACCTGTGGTCCGAACATGTCGAAGCAGCTCATTTAGGTTCGCCTGGGACAGTAGGCCGGGTATTCCGTGGCAGTCTCACCAGGCTGTTATAGTTTTGCTGTTTTTCGTCTTGCTATCAACACTCGCACCTATCGTTTAGCAAGTCAAATCCTGTTGGATGCGACCGATGGTTACCACTTTGAGGCAAAAATAAGCACAATGGATGTGTAGTCAGAGTTACAATCACTGGACATTGCCAAGTTAAAGCCAATCATTCACTGTTGTGACGCAAACAATTTCATAAAACCTCGGGTTTATGACTTCAAAGTGATCCTGGAGAAGCGATTGTCTGTCAGTACTGTAAGCTGCTGACGGTTCGGAGTCGCTTCTTTAACTTCAACGACTTAGTTGAGGATTTAAGATTTTAAGTTGGGAATCCCTACATCGGTTAATCATAAGCAGATGCAAGTCGTAGCTAGGGGGCTACTTACAAGGTAAGCAAACAAATAGTGGCGATAAGGAGCTAAGGTAGCGACAAGTTAGACGAAAGTGTCTTTTATAGCTTCGTACCCCCCGAACAAACTCGATAATAAGTGGAATACAGATGATGGAGGAGTCTCACGAAGAAGTCTAGGAGAATTCTCTTAAGAATCTTGAGAAATTGTTCTGTTCTGTAAAAATACGAGGTGTGACCAAATAACTCAGGCAAGGTACTACTGCCATCACCAACATTGCCAATTGCGTGCATTGCCAAAGTTCATAGACAGTGGTCAAGAGCAGATTATTGTAAAAACGTCAAGATCCGCTTACTGCCACAGATGAAGGAGGACGCTGAAATGTACAGTTTCCCACAGCAATTTTCTGGAACATGGAGAACCTAGTCTAATACTCCAAAAAGCCAAAATGTTTGACCCAGACGCGATAACCTTTGAATTCTGGGAAAATGGGAGACATCCGTCGATTGAACCAATGCCTTATCAGTGAAGGCTGGGTTACAGCCGGATGAGGGATGCTATAATTATCATTCATTCCATCACTTATCATTCATCGCTCACCAGATAGACTGTTTGTTGCTCTCATGTAAATCAATCACAGCCACAATGATTTGAAAGTGAGAGACCTGGTGATGCTTTTCGAAGACGAACCGGAGAACCAGAAGCTATGAAATGAAGTGCAAAGATTACAAACCCTTTTACCACGCCACACACCCAACCAGATCCATTCTATTAAGACGCCTCTATCGATATCAGCTGATAACCACTTCCGCTCTACATTGTCTACCCGCTTCTTGGGTACCTACAGATGAAAACAATTTAAGAAACAACATCACTCACCTGGTCACCTCTGATTTCACCACTCACCAACGACATTACAGTTTTTTTCTAAAAATACTTTCAATTAAAATAAAATAGAAATTGCGTTCAATTTCTCTTGGCGAAGAGAAACCGTATTTTAATTAAGCTCTAGGGCAACCTTCATACATGTACAACAATGTCCCATCCACTTTGTGGCAAAGGTACACATCTTCAGGTATCATAATCACACAAACTAAACAACTAAAATCCAAAGTCCAAGCACTAATCTCATCGATTCTCGGCACTCCCACTTTCATTTGGCGTTCGGGGATCTCTTGTTTTAGTTGCATTCAATTTCAGTTCATCATCAATGCGCTCCTTCGCTCGGAAAACTTTCGATTGTAGATAGAAGGAGCCACCTTTCGCTTTGTCATTCACATCGAATAAATGTTGGAATTTCTTTTGGATTTCCTGCTCTTCGAGTTCGTTTACGTTGAGTATTTGTTTAGCTTCTTCTAGTGTCATTCCTGGGAACACAATCAGATTACAATTTTTCCTTAATTGGAGAATATTTCTGTTAATATTTACCAGTTCTTGCATTAGCTTCGGCTCGGTTTTGACCCTGTTGACCACCGCCAGCACGTTTAGCCGCTTCTTGAGATAATTTTATCTCTTGTTTGAGGGCCTTGGCGAATGCTCGCCCTATTGCCTGGCCTCCAAGAACAATGATTTGCGCTAAATACTTTGCCATTTGTTAGCCAATCGAATATGATTTTCTAATTAATTACTGTAAATGATGGATTATTTATTTTAATTTAAAAAATTTCGTTTTATTTTCTAGCTTTGACATTACACAATCGAATTTAACCTGCAATGTTTTTGACAATCGGTAGTCAGATGTTTTGCAATTTTTTTTTATGTTGGCTGCATTGTGTTGTAAGAGGGTGACTCAGATTATTAATATTTTTTTTTTTAATTTTGAACTTTGAATTACTACGGGAGGTGTTATACTACGTTCTCACTGGGGGTCAAATGAGATTATTTCCAATTTCACCAAAAAAGGTGTTCTCACTAAGTTTTCGAATAACGTTTGACAACTGGCTTCGGTTCCGGATTCCAATGTTGTCGACTCTGAAATTAAAATGGAAAACTGCAAGGAGGTTCTGGACGAAATTATAGCAGCAAATACAGAGCAATAAATGTACCATCAATTGTTGTATAAATAACAAACTGAAAAAATACATTTTTCGGGAGAAAGTTTCCAATGTTTACATTTTTACAATCAACCCTCCCTTTTTTGTCACATGAATCCCATCCAATTTGACATTTTAGCTGTTCCATTCCAATGAAAAAAGGTTTGTTCGTTTGTTTGACCTCTTATTTTTTCATATTAGAAACCACATTTCCCACAAATTTGATAGTATTATCACATTACGGAAATTTGATTTTGTATGGGAAATTTAATCGTATTTGCAAATTAATTTCCGAAATGAGCTGTTTTGCTCAGTGAGAACGTAGTTTACAGTATAATTTAAAAAAAATGGCGAATTATCCTCTAATCCGAAACTACAAATACAAACCAGCAGTTTTGGCACTAAGTGAAACACAGGTGGGGGTGAATACTGACTTATCAGAATTAACCCTACCTGGATATAATTTAGTGCCATTATTCTTTTCTCACCGCGGTCTCGCCATATATATACGTAGTGACGTAGCCTACCAAATTCAACATCAATACGGCCTCTAGGTTCGTCAGACCACTGTATCATATCAACAAATTTCTCGTACTCCAACCACACAGTTAAAGAGCAAATTCCCAAAAAAACTGTATGGCAATACGAGAAAGCTAATTGGGAAGCATTAAACAGTTCTTTTAGGAATTTTAACTGGTCACTATGTTTCCTCGATAGTGACGTGGATGCTTCTGCTGATATGATATCAAACATCATTCTCCTTGGTATGAGATCTTTTATCCCCAACAGAATTAAGAGCATCAGACCATAGGCAAAAGGGTGGTATGACTTGAGCTGCAAAGAAGCTATCAGGTTGAGAGAGACAAACTTTCGGTTCTACAAGACCAACCCAACAGAGGAAAACCGAATAAAGTTCAAACAAGCCAGAAACGACTGTAATGCCCATTTAAAGCGTGTCAAATTCCTCTATGACCAAAAGTTGAGGCAAAAAATTCTACAATGTCCTAGAGATAGTAAAAACTTCTGGTCACTTGTTAAAAATATAAAAAATTCGGCCTCATCATCAGTTCCGACGCTCATTCACAATGACATTCCAGCTGTCAGCTCTTTAGACAAAGCCAATCTGCTTGCTGCGCATTTCGCAGCCAATTCTACATTGCCAGATTGTGTTCAGTCTCCTCCTGTACTTGAGAACGTAGATCATTCTATGAGACAAATTCACTTTCGTACTCGTACAGTTGCAGGAGTTTTATTTGATCTTGACATACACAAATCCGCTAGTCCAGACGGTATATCCCCCATCATTCTGAAGAGGTGTTCTTCTACGCTAGCAAAACCACTGCGTAAGCTTTTCTATCTATCCTACTCATCAGGACTCTTTCCGAGTAGATGGAAAACAGCATTTGTCCAGCCTGTACCAAAAAAAGGCGAATCTTCTTCGCTCTCCAACTACCGACCAATTGCACTTACGTCCCTTCTTACCAAGGTCATGGAAACGCTAATAAACCGTCAGCTTATGAAATATCTCGAAACACGAAAACTTCTCAATGACCGGCAATATAGTTTTCGCAGTAACAGGTCTACTGGTGATTTGATGACATATCTCACCGAAAAGTGGAACAAATCAATCCACCATGGTGGCGAAAGCAAGATTGTTGCGCTTGATATTTCAAAGGCATTTGACAGGGTTTGGCACCAAGCCCTTTTGTCGAAAATGCGTGCATTTGGAATCGAAGAAAAACTTCTTCTATGGATTAGACATTATCTTTCGAAACGTTCAATTCAAGTTGTTTTGGATGGTTTCAAGTCTGTAACTCACCAAATAAATGCTGGTGTCCCTCAAGGCTCAGTTTTGTCTCCGACTCTCTTTCTCATTTTTATAAATGATATCCTGTCTGCAACTTCTAATCCAATTCATTCCTTCGCTGATGACAGTACTCTCAGCTTCTCATACTCGTTTTCAGGTTCACGTCCCTCATCTGCGAACGTGGACTCAAAACGACAAAATATGTTAAGCTCATTGAATTCCGACCTTGACAGCATCATCAAATGGGGTAAATCCAACAGAGTAGAATTCAATGCTTCCAAAACACAATGCTGTCTTCTGTCGTTAAAGCGAAAACAAAATCTAGAGCCATTATCCATGAATGGCACTTACATCGAAGAAACCGAAAAACTTTCCATGCTAGGTATGTGTGTTAGTAACGACTTACGTTGGAACGACCACATATTTCAAATCGCTAAAAACGCAGCGAAATGTCTAGGTTTCCTCAATCGGTGTAAGAAATATTTCACCCGTTCTGATCTGGCCACAATATATAAAGCGTTTATACGCCCTAAACTTGAGTTCAACGCCCACGTCTGGTCGGGTGCACCAAAAACAACATTGCACCTCCTAGATAGGATTCAAACGCGTGCGAAAAAACTTATAGGAGACATTAGAATAGCGAACTCTTTAGTTTCGCTAGAACATCGTCGAAATATCTCCTGCCTTACACTGTTTTATCGCTATCTTAACAGCAAATGCTCAAATGAAATAGCCAGTTGCATTCCCCCCATTCAATAATTCAGCCGCAATACTCGTTACGCTATGAATGCAAATCAGTTTAGAACGCTGAAATATAGAGATTCGTACATAAACCGAACAACACGAATGTGGAATGCTCTACCAAACTCTGTTTTCCCTTTCCATTATAACCTACAGGCATTGAAAATCAATGTGCATCGGTACCTTCTTTCTTCTTATCCCAAATTTCCTTAACGCCCGAACTGTCGTCAGCATACATGTGACCGAGGATAATGCTACAGAGGAAAGTTCGTTAACATACATCGAGAATAGAATTGGTCCCAGAATCGAGACTTGAGGGACTCCTCTGGTATTCCAAAGAAAATCTGAGGTGTTGTCTTTTACTGAAACTGCTTGTTGCCGATTGTTTAGATAAGATGACATAAGGGTTACAGCTGAATTCGAGAAATTAAAGAGAGATGGTTTGCTACATAAAATTTTGTGGTTAACTGTTTTAAAAGCTTTCGAAAAATCGAGAAGAACCAAAAATGTTACTTTGTCTTCATCCATGGACTCTCTGATGTCTTCTACTACTTTGATCGTTGTTGTTATACAACTATGGAGTTTTCGGAACCCTGACTGCATAGGAGACAACAAACAATTTGAGTGAAGATGTAAATTAATTTGCCTCTGTAATACTCTCTCAAAAACTTTTGACAGAAATGGAAGAATAGACACCGGTCTATATTCGTTGCCATTATTTTTCTTAAATGGCGATATCTTAGCGATTTTCCATTGAGAAGGGTAAACACCAGCAGCCTTATTCATAAACTCATTATAAGGAGTGTATAAAGTTATGCACTCCTTAAAATGCCTCTAAACGCAAAAACCTTATTCATAAAACTTATACAACGTTGAATAGAGGCTGCACATCCTAAACGCGTCTGATGGTTGAATAGTGCCTGTATAAGGGTATATACCTACAGCTAGGTTCTACGTTTCACTTTCACTCGAAATGAAATTAAAATCGTTCTAAAGTGAAATTTTGGGTTCCACATTTCACTTTTATCGATTTCAATTTCACATTTTTCGAAGTTAAAAAAAAAATGAATTTCCATGTTCCACAATTCGGTTTTCTCGTTTTGTGTGTGATTTCAATTCGATCATTTTAGTATCTGTGAAATTGTTGGGATGAGCTGACGTGATTGAATATGTAAGTGAATAATATCTGAGTGTACTAATGTTGTTTAGATTTTGAATAGATATACTAAACGATAATATATTTTACCAATGGTAAACACAAAAATAATTCCCAGGAGGCAAAATTTATTGAATTTATGGAGAGGCATAAAGTACTTGTCGGAGGATTTATGAAAGGAGATCCAGTTGCAGCGGACGCTTTGTTTTTGAAAAGATACTATTTTTGGATCCTACTCATAATCAGTGCATTAACTGAGAAGTATTCTTTCCTGCCTTTGATGTCGATGACCCCAGGAATAAGAAATTCGTCAATGAAATATTGTTTTGATTTCCCTTTTTCTTCATCCGACATGGAATGTTTGACCATCTTGGAAAAATTTTGTTCTCCAAAACATTGAGAACTCTTTTCAATATCTTTAAAGTGCTACGGCCCAAAGCAACATCAGAATCTTTTCCAATTGATCTCAGAAAGCTTCTTTCGGTAAGGAAACGCAAAACTGAGGCGAACTGCATCACACAAAAAATCTATGATCGTTTCAGGTGTGGCGCAAAAGTTTGCAGCAACATTTTGGAAAGCATGATTATTAAGTCAATAATATGACATAAATCTAAATGAAATAACAATTTTTAATTTTCATTTGAAATTTATTTGTTTTAGGTACGCAGCATCTGCAATTTCTAAAGGATTAGAAAGGGGTCTTATCATACACCTTTTTTTTTTGTCTCTGCGTACTTTTGTTTTTTAACTTGCAACACCGCCACAATATATAGCACTCAATATTTTATAATTTATTATTTATTTTATAAAAATTAAGCAGAATTTGTAAACAAACAAATTTATCAAAATAAAAATAATTTTGCAATGTCCCATATGACAGATAGTATCAGCTGTCTTTAATTTCACCGAGTGATTTCGAAAACTTTTCGAAGTTATGAAATCGGTCGGAATGTGGAGCACCAAAAACAAATTCACTCGATTTACAAAAGTAATTTCACTTTCATTTCACTCGATTTCTGGAACCTAGCTGATAATGTTTTTTAACAGGGGTAAACACAAGAATACTTCACAGGAGGCAATATATATTAAATTCATGGAAAGGCATAAAGATCTTGCCAGAGGATTCATGAAAGGAGATCGTGTAGCAGCCGACGCTTTGTGGAACGATCTTTTACAGCTAGGTTCTACGTTTCACTTTCACTCGAAATGTAATTGAAATCGTTCTAAAGTGAAATTTCGGGTTCCACATTCCACTTTTACCAATTTCAATTTCACATTTTTCGAAGTTACAAAAAAAGTGAATTTACGTGTTCCACAATTCGGTTTTATCGTTTTGTGAGTGATTTCAATCCGATCATTTCAGTATCTGTGAAATTGTTGGGATAAGCTGACACGATTGAAAATGTAAGTGAATAATATCTGAGTGCAGTAGTGTTATTTAGATGTTGAATAAATATATTATATCATAATGTATTTTAACAGGGGAAAACACAAGAATACTTCACAGAAGGCAATATATATTGAATTCATGGAGAGGCATACAGATCTTGCAAGAGGATTCATGGAAGGGGATCGTGTAGCAACCGACGCTTTGTTTGAAAAGATACTATTTTTGAATCCCACTCATAATCACTGCATTAACTCAGACATATTCTTTCCTGCATCCGATGTCGATGACCTCAGGAATACGAAATTCGTCCATGAAATGTTGTTTTGATTTCCGTTTTTCTTCATCCGACATGGAATGATTGACCAACTTGGAAAAACTTTGTTCTCAAAAAATTAAGAACTTTTTGAGTATCTTCGATGCAGTGCTACTGCCCAAAGCAACATCAGAATCTTTTCCAATTGATCTCAGAAAGCTTCTTTCGGCAAGGAAACGCAAAACGGAGGCTAACTGCAACACACAAGAAACGATGATGGTTTAAGATGTGGTGTAAAAGTTTGCAATGAAATAACAATTTTTAATTTTCATTTGAAATTTATTTGTTGTAGTTACGCAGCATCTGCAATTTCTAAAGGATTAGAAAAAATCGTACGCCTTTTTACCTTTTCCTCTGCATACTTTTGTTTTTCAACTTGCAACACCGCAGAAATATAAATAGAACTCATTATTTTATAATTTATTATTTATTTTATAAAAAAATGAAGCAGAATTTGTAAACAAAACAATTTATTAAAATAAAAATAATTTTGCAATGTCCCATATGACAGATGGTATCAGCTATCTTTAATTTCACCGAGTGATTTCGAAAACTTTTCGAAGTTATGAAATCGGTCGGAATGTGGAACACCAAAAAAATTCACTCGATTTACAAAAGTAATTTCACTTTCATTTCACTCGATAGTATTTTTTATTTCTGTATACACAGAAGGCTGAGCATCAGGGTTACCATAGGTTCAATTGTAAGTTGAAAAAAATCATCCAGGGTATTTTCGTATTTTAGCAGTTATGTTTCACTGTTTAATTTGTTCAAATGGCAATTCTTCTTTACCTACAGACTCAACATTGTAAACGATGTTATTGAGTCAACATTAGTCATCAATATGTTATAAAAATGAAGAAAATAAAATTATCACCATGAGTTACGCAACCATAAAAATTATCCCTTGGTAACTCTGCCGAGCTTTTTGGTAATTTATTTGCCACAAACCCTGTATAACTATTATGGATGGGGAAATACGTTATGAATAAGAAATTGTGCGACCCTGAATAGAGGCTGTATAAATACTTATGCACTGTATAAATATACAACCGTTGAGATGTGTTTTAGTGAAATCTAATGAATAAGGGGGCAGATGTATTGATGTTATTAAAAACATGAATTAAAGACGAGAGAATGACTGGTAAGATTATTTTTACAAACTTTGGGTGGACTTCATCAAAACCTACGGCATTTGATTTGAAAGATATCAGACAAAGATATCTTTATCATGACTATCGTTTACTTTTGTGTCGTTGACTTGCCCATCGCTTTATAATATGAAATATGTTCCAAGAATTCGTAATTACTATTCAAAATTCTACAGACGAAACAAATTTTCAAAAAATGTCAGAACAGCATTGAAGCATTTAAATATCATGTACTTACTTCTTAACTATTGAAAAAAACAACATTTTTTTTAATTTCATGTTTATATTTAATATTTATTATAAACGTGCAAATATTTTAATTAATGCTACCTTTATAATAATAATTACATTCAACATGCCTAATTCAAAGAAATAAAATCCTAAATAATCTATTTACAGAAAAAAAATAATTTCAACTATTAAATAAATAATTACTACTTCTTGGCTGGTTAAAAATACAAAAGGAAACAATTACTTAACAAGAAACATCAACATTCTACAAGTTGTTTCATTTATATAATAAAATCAAATTAAATATTAAATTATTGTTTTTCTATTATTTGAACTAAATTTGCACATTGTAATACAAATATAACAAAATTTAACAACTTGTTTTAGGTTATTTTTTAAATTTAAATAAAAAAAAAAATACTAAAAATATTTTAAGAAAAAAAAATATAAAATCTACTTAATCCGTTTCCAAACGCGATCTTAACAGAACCCGGGATTCGTATGCTCTATAATACACCTCTTACAGTACTTCTTCACGGCCCTATAGCCTTCAATCGAAATCTGACAATCCTGTATGTTGAGCTGTTGCAGCCCTCGGCAATAGTACGCGATACATTGCACTCCACGATCTGTAATCATATCACAATTCCGTAAGCTAAGCTTTTTCAAATTTGGACAACTCTCGGCTAGAGCTCGTAGGCCAGCATCGCTGACATCACATTTTCCAATATCGAGGGCACGTAAACGTGGGCAAGATCGTGCCAATACTGTAATTGAATCATCGCTGACTGCTTCACAACCACGTGCGTTTAAATATCGAAGTTTGTAGCATCGACGAGCGATGACTTTCAATCCCGCATCAGAGACTCGGTCACACTTGGCCACCGAGAGATATCGTAAAGCGGCACCCAACTTGGCTAGCTCGTATAGACCAAAATCAGTGATGCTAAGGCAATCGGATACGCTGAGCTCTTTTAGGGCTATGCAAAAACTTGGCACAAACTTGAGACCGGCATCTGGAAAGGAAATTGAAGACATTATTTGGGGGGAAACTAAGATGAGGATATAGCGATTTGTCTTACCTGTAATTTGGATGCATCTTCTCAGATAAAGGAACACCAGTTGCGGACAGTTTTTGACGACCACTTTCAGGCCGACATCATCTATGGCAGTGCAGTCGGTTAGGTCCAAATACTGCAGGAGGAGTCTTCTTGGCGGTTCGAGTCCTGGATTGATGCTAACGTTGATGATTTGAGTGCAGCCTGAAAGGGAATTAAATTATCAGATTGACAGAAGCTGATGACGTGCTCAGTGGCGCGATAGCTAGTGCGATGAAGGTCTGTGTTCGATTCCCAGCTGTAGCAACACCTAAATGTTTTTTCACTGGGCCTTCTCTCGTGATGATCTGACAAATCATCCGAGTAGTATCAATTCTCAAGAAAAGTTTATTTCAACTTGGCCGTTCGGAGTCGGCATAAAACATAAGGTCCGGTCATCGTGCAAGAAGTATCTACACACGCATACATGAATGGTTGTGAGAAAGCTCGGCCTGGGTTCTGACGAGCCTGTAGCGCCAAACAAAAGACAGAAGATGCTATTATGCTTCAGAGGTTTTGGGACCCTTCAGCAGAAGGCCAGACTGTTTGGTCTTTTAGTTGGCCAAGAGCGATAAAAACGATGGACAGCAACATTTTAAAAAGATTTAGGATACCAAACATTGGTTTAAAGCACTCCAACGACCATGACCAGAATTCAGACCATGGGAGATGGCCAGAGTTTGGACGACTCATTTTTAGGAGTTGAAACCGTCATGGAGGATAACAGACCATATATCACTCTTAAGCTTAAGCTGGAGATATATCGATCGAATCCGTTTAAACTTCGTCAAAATTTGAATGGCATACAATGGCAAGCTCGATAAGGGCCCTTAGGGCATTAGGCTCGTGTTAGTAGCCAGGGCCTAGGTTTTTCTCAAAACCATTATTATGTGGTTGTATACTCTTTGCACGATGGCCTGTGATTAAAACCGAAGTGGGTTAGACTGGTTAAATTTTGAACCCACCTGTAATATAATAAGAAACACATTTCCAATATCAACTCACCGGTTATATCCAAATGCTGCAAGTTGGTGCATTTCGTTAGCACATCACACAACGCCTGATTGGTGACATTGATGCATGTCTGCAGTTGCAAATGCGTCAATTCCGGACACCGACGTGTCAGCAATACCAGACCCTTGTCTGAAATTCGACATCCATCGGAGAGCATTACCCGTTCCACATCGGGACACGAACCATTTCGACTTTGTCCGCACAACTGACGAAAAATCATTTTTAAAGCCTTGTCGCCGGCTATGTATTCCCCTTTCAGAGTGATGATCTTCCAGAGTGTCGGTCGCCATGCAAGGTTCTCAAAACGCCTGCACACTCTAGCTACATTGCACAATTCACAGCTATCCAACCAACCGAAAATCTTGAGAACAGCTTCGTCTGGTAGCCGATCGAATCCAGGCCCTGACCGGCAGGGTCCTTTTTTACTCCACGGTCCCGGCCCCGGTATGGGATGGCCGGTGGGCGATGGTGACACCAATGTAGCATAACCTTGATCTAAGCTTGGTGAAAAGCGACCTAAATTTGAAAGTCCCTCGGAGAGGCTTTTCACCTTTGACGGATGAAAGCGTTTGTCGAGGCCACCGTTGGACGAATGATTGGAATACGAGGAATCACGTTGCTGTTTGACATTGGTGTATTGTGCCGGTGAACCTTGCGTCCGATCGAGGAGATACCGATCCGAACCACTTGTCTCACTCGGACTTGATGGTCGATGCAGCAGATGGGATTCTAATAGGACAGAAAGGAGTCAAACATCTTTTAACTTTGAAAGCTGAAAATGCATACTCACCATGCAATCGATCACTGCCATTGAACTCGCATAGATTTCTTAAGTTATCCTCCAGATAGTAGCGTTCATTTTGAAAATGATTAGCCTCCGATCCCAGCGGAAGTCCTCGAATGGCACCTTGAATGTACAACTGATCCATTTTCTTTTCGAGAAAATACTGCCCATTGCCGGTGGAAGAATTCGGGGGCACACTACGTCTTCCATTGATGTTGCCACCGCCATTAACCTTCGATCCGTCATTTGAGCTTTCATTGTTGTCGCTGGGTGTAAGAATATACGCACTGGGCGTTCGTGCTTCTCGATACTGAAGCAGGCTTTCAATAGGAGTATAGTTTCTAGGCGGTACCGGCCTGTGTCTAGTTTGTGGATTCACTTGATTGCGACGCAGATCATACGCTTGATCCATGGACGAGGAAGAACTCCTCGATAGGTGATACATTTCGGGTAGTTCGTTGCCACGATGGGGATGATTCTCCCCATTACCCTGCTGTGACACCGACGATGATGTGTAAATAATGTCATCTGTGTCTATGCTCAGGTCCGGAGACTTCCTCGACATCTGGTACACTTGTGGATTGAGTGGACTCGAGCTCAGCGGATGATGATACTGCTGTTGGGTGTCCAAGACGGTTGTGTTGCGACCTAAGGACGCCAAGGGACACTCGACAGGCGGCCCTCGGCGTGTTTGGTGTGACATCGCTACTTATGGTCTATCCTGAAAAAAAAAAGAAAAAGTTTGTTAGTCATGGTTCGTGTGTGACGTTACATTGAGATATAAAAATTATGTAAATGTCGGTCGTGGGTGGACGCAAAGGAATGTAAATGCACACACCTACATCTCAATCGAACAGTCAAACAAAAGTGTTCCGCTTAGTGTGTCATTAATCATAAGGATAACATTGATTTGTCACCCATAGAATGGTTTAATATTTTGCACCCATTGTGTGTGCATATGACCGAAAATCCGAATATCAGATCGTTATGAATGAACGTATCTTCCATTGTGACTTTTGAACACATTTGTCATGTCTGCCTACGTGATGGAACTGATGGTAGATGTGCTCCGACAAAAAATATTAAACATAATAAATTCCAATCCAGACAAAAGATGCTTTTAAGCTGATCAATGTAGGTTGGAAATATTTCATTGCATTGTTGTCGTTTTGACAGATGGTCAATATATTTGTTCCCGTACTATCTTGAGTAAATCATTGAAAATCTGTCACCTGAAGGAGAGGGAGAATATGCAATATTTTTCCAAGAATACAGAAATCTACTTGAAACAGAATGTTTTTTTTTAATTTTAAAGAAAACTTTGCCTTTGGAATGTGTGGTAAAGCTTGGTTAAGGATCTGTAAGAAATCAAGATCTGAAAAATTTATCTGAGTTAAAAAAAATCAATTTTGTTGCCCAATAGAGTACTTTGCACAACGTCAATCTGACATCCATATAATTTGGATTATTCTATTCGTGATGCCTGGGCCTGGGTATGGTTCAATTACGTATGGACAAAAATATCGACCTCCATCCGATAGTCCAAATTTTCGATGACGCTGAGGCATAATTGAGGTTCTATGCCGTTAATGTGCCGAATTATCTCATCTTTTAGCTCTTGAATTGTTGCTGGCGTATCGACGTACACCTTTTCATTCAAACTACCCCAAAAAAAAAAGGAAGTCCAACGGTGTCAAATTAAATGATCTTGGCGGCCAATTGACATCGCCACCACATGACATAACACGGCCATTGAATTTGTCGCTCAAAAGAGCCATTGTTTCGTTAGCTGTGTGGCAAGTGGCACTGTACTATTGAAACCACGTATCGTCCACATCCATATCTTCCAATTCGGGAAATAAAAAGTTCGTTATCATCACACGATAGCGAACACCATTCACAGTAACTGCCTGACCGGCCTCATTTTGGAAAAAATACGGCCCGATGATGCCGCCAGCCCATAAACCGCACGAAACAGCCACTCTTTGCCAAATGCGGCAATTCTGCTTATTGACGAATCCACTGAGGTGAAAATGTGCCTCATCACTGAAGATGATTTTCTTCGAAAATTGATCATCCACTGTTGCCATTTCTTGCCACCATTCTGACTATTGACGACGCTTGAAATGGTCAAGAGGCTGTTGTTGAGTCAAATGCACCTTGTAAGCGTGTAAATGCAAGTCTTTAGGCATAATGTTCATCAACGACGAGCGTGAGAGGTGCAATTGTTGGGCGAGTTGAGGTGGACGGCTCTTCAGCCACACTATTGCGAACAGCAGCAATATTTTCTGCAATACGAGCTGTACGAGTATGTATTGGTGTTTTCACATCTACAGACCCGGCGCACAATATGCATTTTGATTAGAACACCCATTTGCATAATAAGCCTGAATAACTTAAACGCGTTGCTCGATTGTGTCTTTCCATGGTTCAAATTGAGTTAATCTGAAATTGAGAAATGTCAAATGAAATGCAGAAAAAAAATTGATGTTTAGGTGTGGTTCACATTCAACATTGGCCCTTAAATTTTAACCACCCGTTACAAACTGGACACTCAAAAATTCTAAACGAACATACAAATGTTCCTGAAAACACCGATTACACCCTCACGAGGTCAAATTTTGATAAGAGATTCCAGGTCACAATCCCAGTCAGATCGTAATGGGAAAGTAATGAGCCTGTGCAAAATTGCTTGATCCATTTTTATATCGGTGGCTCCAAACAAATGACGGAGTGGGTGCTGGTGTCTTCTCCGACAAGCTAAATCTCAGCCTATCTTTCCGCCTTCCTGATCATTGCAGCGTTTCCTAGGCGGAACTCATTGCGATCGAAGAAGCCTTATCTTGGCTTTAAGAGAACGTTATATCTGCTAAATACCTGGAATCTGTCTCAACAAATTCAAAGACAACCCTAGATTGCTGCTATTCTCTTCAAAAGATGTCAGAGCAGTTTAACATTCACCTAAGATGGGTGCCGGGGCATAGTGACATTCCAGGAAACTTAAGGGATGATGAACTCGCCAGACAAATACAAATTTTTGGCGCAACAGGCTCGTTGGTACCCAACCATTCTCACAACCATTCATGTGTGCGTGTGTACTTCTTGCACGATGGCGGGACCTCCTGTTTTATGCCGAATCCGAACGGCTAAGTTGAAATAAGCTTCTCTTGACAATTGATACTACTCGGATGATTTGTAAGATCATCACGAACTCGCCGGACTTTGGTTTAAATTACCAGTCGTACCCGACACGTGTGCACTAGGTATTCCTATCGCTACATGCAAAAGCTTACTAGTGCAGCTTGTGTGCGCCACTTGGCGAGGTCTTCCTCTAATGCATCCGACGTCTGGCTTGGAATCGAAGACTCTGCCCTCTTAAACGCCCAAGGCGGAGTTTTTTTTTACATTGGGGTATGTCGCTGTACAGTTCATATAGCCCGTCAACGCAAAGGGGACCAAAGAATTTTTCTCTCAGATCGAGTAAGGATTTCTTTATCCAATTTTGATACGATCAATGCTTCAGCGCCGTAGAGCAGGACTGGGATGATCAGGGTCTTATATAGGATCTCCTTGGTAGTTCGAGTGAGGGCTTTACTACTGAATTGCCTCCGTGGCCCAAAAAAAGGCGGTTAACAAGAGTAATTCTTAGTTTAATTTCTGACGATATGTTGTTTTCAGTGTTACACTGACACATTGCACACTGACAAGTTGCAATATTAGGTCGGTTCCCGTACTTTTTCAGTAAAAATTAGTAAATTCTCAAATTTCTTGGAGTGGGGGTAAATTATCTCAGAAAGAGACAAAATTACCAAAAAGTACGGGAACGCGTTTAAGTAAAAAACAGTATAATTATATATTTTGTATGCCTTTTAAAGAACAAATGACATAAATCACCTGTCGAAACAAGCGAGTTGTCACTTTAAGATACTAACTGACAGTTTACTGATTTTTACCAACAGAAATTTCTGCAGTAAATATTTTTACAGATTTTTATGGAGGGGTAGTTTTTTGCTCTCTCGTGAGCTGTCTCTTTTATTTTATTTTTATTTCATTTGTTGTATGACAGACAAACCGCGTCCCCGTAGTTTTTGGTAAACTTGTCACGCTAAAAAAGAGTTCACCCGTCCTCCAAGAAATTTGAGAATTTACTCGTTTTCTCTGGAAAAGTATGGGAACAGAGGTAGATATTAATGTTTACTTTTACTTTTCTGGTGAAGAATAATTATTAAAAAAAAAAAACAAAAATTAAAAATTTACGACGAATGATTAATGAACGCCCCTAAAACTGTTTTTGTAAATTCTGGAGGTATATGTTTGATTTGTTAATGTGATGCATTAAATGTCACAAAATCGTTTCAAAGGTGTACGACTTTTACTATCTTGGTATAGATACCCAATTTATGTGTAAAATTGTTGAAAGGTAAACACATGTTTACTTGAAACCGTTTTTGTACGAAATTTTGCATCATTTTCTGCAGTAAATATCTTTGTTTATGAAATAATGTAAGAATCAGTAATAATAAGAAATGTTTGACTATTCATTTCCCAAGCCGTTCATTTACGACTATGATACAACTACTAGAGATATGGTTTGCGCCGATGAGACAAAAATGAAAACGCAAAGACAATGTCTATTTAGTTGTATCAAGATTTAGAACGTCGTAAATTTATTTACCACGTTTACATCTATGTCTTTCCGATGTTTTATTAATACCCTTATTGTTTGAATTAAAAATTATTAAACACGAGATTTGAATTAATTCTGATATTGCAAATATAGCGAAACTAAAAACAAAGAAGAAAATTTCGTATTCATATTCTTTGTTTTTATGTACAGATCTACTCCTCAAATTTTGATTTTACTCAGATTTTTCATTTCATCTAAAAAGAAAATTGATTTCTGAGATTTACAGCCCGATTCTCCCCCTTGTAAGGAATCAAAAGTCACAAGCTCTTGTGACTATTCTTTGTGAGGATTATTGTGACTCGATAACATTTGTCGGATTCTCCGATAATCCTCACAAGAAAAGTCACAACGAAACTCACCACAGCGAAGGTGAATATATATAAGCAACGTTTCTGCAAATTGTGGCTTGACTGAGTGGTATTGTATAGTTATTTCGTATACACTTCTTATAACAGCCATGTGCAAGGAAATATAGCTCTGAAGGAAACTATATTCAAAACAAATTTAATAAAACTGCAATAAGAACTTGAGAAGAACAAATGTAATACATACTCGAAGTACAAAAGTCAAGGCTTCATGCTCTGCATGAGATCCCAGCATAATGATTTTAGAAATCGAAAAAACTTTACAAACGTGCTGTTCTGTATAAATATTGGGTCATTGGTACCTCTCAAAGTTCTTAAAAGCCGTCTTCGCTGCAATCATATCAATATTATCAATTTGTTAAAAATGATGTGCTTTTGTAAAATTCTTACTTTTCATTTACTGAGAAACTTCGTCAATAATATGCGCCATATTCATTTCAACTTCTATTTTTTACACTACTCAACAACAATCAAAATATCAAATCTCAAATAATTTGCTAGTTGTGACCTGCTCTGAAGGAGATCACAATTTCGATTGTTTTTGTGACTCTCATAAATCTGTGGGGGAGAATACGAAAAAGTCACAAAATCAATTTCACCTCTTCTTGTGACTTGTGAGGTGTCAGTGATGATGGGGAGAATCGGGCTATTAATTGCTGGTTTACGATCATACTAAAGCCGAAGACAGAATAACGTCAGAAACATTCACTAATGTTTTTTCAGTAAAGCTAATTAAATTAAAGTTTAAGTTAATGCATGATCCAACTGTTTTATCCCCAAATTTTAATTTTAATCTGCTTTTTTGTTATATCTTCAGCGATAATTGATTTCTTAGATTTGAACGTTGGCGCTGGTTCCCGATCAATGTCGATGACAGAAACTCCACAGAAACCTACAACAATGTTTTTGTTTCAGTTAATTCCCATCAAATGCACGTTCCAAATCGAATATTCTTGGCTCTTCGTGTGGACACATGATTTTAAATCTTTTTGTTTTGCTTAATTAATTGTTTTACCCTGTCCTATAGATTTTGACACTACAGACACGATCATCGATCGCCAATCGACAATAATCGCATTTGCATTTGCCCACAGTGAATTGTTTATTTTTTGTCTGTTTTTGTTTTTTTTTGTTAAATCTTATCAGAACAGCAGTTAAGTTTCTTTTTTATTCCCTAAAAAGTACAAATATGGCTATTTAAAATTACATGTAAATCTGGTGGCCACAATTTTGAAATTAATACAACATTCAAAGATTGCTTATCTTAACCATACCCCATAAACACCTGTTTTTAGTTTTTGTTTCACCATCTATTATACCGCCATATTTGATTTAAATCCTAGGTTGAACATTAACGGTGTTATTATTAAAAATTGTCATTCCCAAACAAATTATTTGACAAATTTAAATGTTCCCTTCTGCTTATAAATTGTGCGTATAAAATTCATGTCGATCATTTAATCGATAAATAGCTATCTATTTTCGAATACATCCAAAAATGAAAATTAATAAAATTACACTTTATGGTGTGGTTCGTTGATCTTCTACACTTAGTCAGACACTGACTCGATTTGCATAATCTATTCATCGAATTTATTCTGAATATTAGTCATAAATCTCGGGTTAATCTTACAAAATAAAAATAAAATGCTAACAACAAAAAGTATCTCTTACACCGGTGAGTGATATCCGAGTGAAATTAGAATAAAATTCATCTTTATCTTCCAAGTGGGGGTTATTTATGGCCATGTTTTGGTTGGAAATGATTTTTGAACTTGCATACAATAAAAAAGGGTGTGTGTACACCTTTTTTATATGAAAATCAATTCAATTTTCCATAATCTCTAATGGAATCTTTGGACACAAGAAAAATAGAAATCCCGAAGGTGGGTTAAAGTGATGACGAAGTTTCTGTCTACCAGTGTGATATTAAATGTCATAAGACCTAAGGAATATTAGATTATAATATGGAGAAGAAGTTGACGTTACCTATGAATAAAATCAAACAAATTTATAAATTTAATTTGCATACCGCCACCATCTTAAATTTTTTTATGTTTTTGATTCAATTTGGGTAACAGTGAGGAACTTGTGCATTTAATGGAAATAAATTAATGTAAAGGGTGCTTTAACAAGGTCTCCTTTAAGACCTAGCTAGTTACTATGTAAAAGAACTTATTAAATTTAAAATGTCAGCTGTTTTAGTTGCTAACAGTCTATTGTTCAATGATATTCATATTAGATGTTACTTTTCGTCTTCAGATTCCAAAAATGTACAGATTTACTTAACAGTTTTATATCATCAAATCCGACAGCACTGAATATGATTTTCATATTAAACAAGCTGGCCCGTCAAACGTTGTTTTGCCATTATCAAATGTAATGACCGCCTACAGCGCCACCTGTTGAGAATTTTTCAATTTTTCTTTTTTCCTAAACCTTCGCGAAGCAATTACGAACAACTCCGCAGAAGGAAGTATCCAATTTGGTCCAGTCGTTTTCGAGTTTTAAGCATCCGAACAAACCAAGATCCATTTTTATTTATTTAATATAGATTTCGATTGGGACAAAAAAATAACATTTTTTTCTAGATTTGATCTGGATCACTTTTGGGAAAAAATATTGATTTCTTTTTTATCTAGATCACTTTTCTAAATTTCAATCACAATTTGTTCATACTTGCACCAATACAAACACAATAGACAGCTTCTTACGTCAGGTTGAAATTTTTATTTCAACTCGCTTTTGGTAAATAATTTTATTGAGCTATAACGATGAATTAGTGGATGCAAATTATGTTTATTTATGTGAATATTTAATATGTTTTAAAGACCGTTTTGTAGTTATTTAAGAATAAATCCCAATGTTAAAATCACCAATAAAAAAGGAAAACAAACAAACTGTCAAATGACATGCAAATACAAACAAAAGAAGAATTGATCTCGTTTATGTTCGATTTGGACAGGAAAAATCATAAATCTGAGAACAAAATCTGAAAATTCTAACGGGTGATTTTTTAAGAGGTTTAGAACTTTAAAAAAAAAAAAACACAAAGATTTCGAAAAAATGAATGAAATATTTATTTGAATCGATAGTTTGAACCTTGCAATTTAATGTTTAAAGATAATTTCATGCAAATGTTGACCGCGGCTGCGTCTCAGGTAGCCCATCCGATGAGTCCAATTTTGGCATACTCTTTCACACATATCGGCCGGTATCTCACGAATGAATGCATGGATGTTGGCTTCCAGTGAGTCAATCGAAGCGGGCTTGTCCCTATAGACATTAGCCTTGACATACCCCCACAAAAAATAATCTAATGGTGTCAAATCGCACGATCTAGGCGGCCAATTGACCGGCCCGAAACGTGAAATTAACTGTTCACCAAACTCGCCTCGCAATTGCGCCATTGTTTCGCGTGCTGTGTGGCATGTGGCACCGTCTTGTTGAAACCACATATCATGCAAGTTAAGAACTTCCATTTCGGGCAAAAAAAAGTTTGTTATCATCGCTCGGTAGCGTTCACCATTGACAGTAACGCTGCGATTCGCATCATCTTTGAAGAAATATGGCCCAATAATGCCGCCGGCCCATAAACCGCACCAAACAGTGGCTTTTTCGGGATGCATTGGTAGCTGTTGCAATGCTTCTGGCTGATCTTCACTCCAAATGCGGCAATTTTGCTTATTTACGTACCCATTCAACCAAAAATGAGCCTCATCGCTGAACACAATTTTTCGATAAAAAAGCGGATCATCGGCCAGCTTTCCAAGAGCCCATTCACCAAAAATTCGGCGTTGTGGTAGGTCGGCTGGCTTCAGTTCTTGCACCAGCTGTATCTTAAAAGGCTTTACGCCCAAATCCTTCCGCAAAATTTTCCACGTAGTGCTGTAACAAAGGCCTAACTGCTGGGAACGGCGCCGAATCGACATTTCGCGGTCTTCTGTCACACTAGCTGATACGGCCGCAATATTTTCTTCACTACGCACAGTACGTAAACGTGTTGGTGGTTTAAAGTCCAACAAAGTAAATTTGGTGCGAAATTTGGTCACAATCTTCCGAATAGACTGCTCAGAAGGTCGAGAATGCCGATCATAAAATGGAAGCAGCGCGCGATGAACATTTCGAACCGAGCACGAATTTTGATAGTAAAATTCAATAATTTGCAAGCGTTGTTCATTTGTAAGACGATCCATGGTTAAATTGCAAACTAAACTGAAGCTGTTTGACAGTGACACAAGGTACTAAACACACGTCAGCTGTCAAAACCAGTGTTGCCAAAACCAAACCAGCTAAAAAATCACCCGTTATAAGAAAATTCTAACGGGTGATCCAAGTAGAGATACTTTTTTCAATAGCCTTTTTTGACAGATCACGTGTGAGTCGTGTCATGCTGTCATGTTATTTATGTTTAATATTGTTTGGCATTTCATAATGGAAAGACTTACGCGTGAACAACGTTTACAAAATGTTCAACTTTATTATGAAAATTCACGTTCTGTGAGGAATGTGTTTCGTGCACTTCGCTCAACTTATGGTCAACATAATCGGCCTACTGAGCGTACTATTCGCAACACCATCACCCATTTTGAGACCCAGCATTCATTATTGGATAATATTCGACCGAATAGACCACGTCCAGCACGCTGTGAAGAAAATATAGCGGCCGTAGCTGAGAGTGTACACGAAGACCGTAGAAGGTCGATTCGGCGCCGTTCGCAGCAACTCGGACTGACGTATGGAACGACTTAGAGCATTTTACGTCAAGATCTTAAATTGAAAGCGTACAAAATACAGCTTGTGCAACAACTGAAGCCGCTCGACCTTCCCAAGCGACATCGCTTCGCTCTATGGGCTCTTGAAAAGTTCCAAGAGGATCCGACGTTTTCGAGGCAAATTTTGTTTAGCGATGAGGCGCATTTCTGGCTCAATGGGTATGTAAACAAACAAAATTGCCGCATTTGGGACGAAGAGCAACCTGAAGAGATTGAAGAACTGCCACTTCATCCAGAAAAAACAACGGTTTGGTGTGGTTTGTGGGCCGGTGATATCATCGGTCCATATTTCCTTAAAAATTATGCCGGTGCGAACGTAACCGTCAATGGCGACCGTTATCGTGCCATGATAAACAACTGTTTGATGCCTGAAATTGAAGGTCGTGATCTCGGCGACATTTGGTTTCAGCAAGACGGCGCCACTTCCCACACATCGCATCAATCAATGGACCCATTGAGAGAACATTTCGGTGAGCACATAATTTCACGTTTTGGGCCGGTCGATTGGCCACCAAGATCGTGTGATATCACACCGTTAGACTTTTTCCTGTGGGGATATGTAAAGTCAAAAGCTTATGCCGACAAACCCGCTTCGATTCAGGCCTTGGAGGAAAACATCAAGCGTGTCATTCGCCAGTTACCAGTCGAAATGCTCGAACGAGTGATCGAAAATTGGACTCAACGGATGGACCACCTGCGAAGTAGCAACGGCCAACATTTGATAGACATAATCTTCAAAAAATAAATGCCAAAGAATGTTCTTTCAAATGATAATAAACATTCTCCATTAAATTTGAATTTTCTGTGTTTTTTTCTTTAAAAAGTAGGGAACCTCGAAATGGATCACCCTTTACAATAAAGGGTCCGCCAAATAACTTTTTTTGAAAAAGCTATAAAAAAAAACTACTGAATATTTTCTCAAATTTCTTTTTTTATTTGAAAGTACAATCCTTCCGATTAATAATGGAAAATAATTTCATTCAAATGGCTGCCTCGGCTGGCCATGCAGTAGCCTACACGATCGGTCCAATTTTAAAGCACATTATCGATTGTGTGCAGCTGTATTTCACCAATGGCTTCACGAATATTGTCCTTTAGAGCGTCAATTGTCTCTGGCTTGTCGGCGTAACACTTATCTATTACGGCACCCCACAAATAATAGTCCAACGGTGTCAAATCGCAGCTCCGAGGTGGCCAAACGACATCAGCTCTGCGGCTGATAATGCGATCTTCAAAAACAGGGCGCAAAACATCGAGTGTAGCTTCGGCTGTATGGCACGTAGCGCCGTCCTGTTGAAACCAAATGTTGCCAATATCCTCCTCTTCAATTTTGCGACAATTTTGCTTGTTTACATACCCGCCAAGATCAAAATGGGCTTCATCTGAAAAGATGATTTTTTTGGCAAAATCGGCATCTTCTCTTAGTCGATCGCAGGCCCACTTAGCGAAGCGAAAACGCATTGGATGGTCAGTTGGCTTCAACTCCTGAACCAATTGGACTTTGTATGGCGTCATACCAAGGTCTTTATGCAAAATTCGTCTCAATGATGTCTCCGAAATGTTCAATTGTTGAGAACGACGGTGAATTGATGTTGATGGTGCTTCACGCACACTTTCTGCCACAGCAGCAATATTCTCGGGTGTACGCACTGTTTTTGGCTTTTCACGCTTTGGTTTATCGATGAGGATGCCAGTTTCTTTCACTTTTTTCACAAGATAACGAACATACGGAGCTGACGGTGCTTCTCTTCTTCCAAAATCCGTACGCAATTTTCGCACACATTCTGCAACATTACCATGATTTTCAAAGTAATGTCGCAATATTTCCCAGCGTTGTTCAAGCGTATACACAACCATATTCGTTCAGCGGAAGGATAAAACTAATTATCTGTCAAATCAGACATGAGCTAAGTGTTACCATTCACGAAATAAGCACTAGCTGAAAAAAAAACGTTAGATGGCGGACCCGTTAGCAGAGTGCGAACGTAGCTCCTAGAATAAATATTGAGCATCTCCTTTCGAAAAGTTCGCGAACACGTCCAGTTATAAAAAAAATTGGGCTGAATGGCTTACAGATTTTCGGAGATCTCTCAAGGATGTTAAGAAATTCAGTATATCTAGTACAGGCGGAGATTTGTCTGATTTCACATCTTCAAAAATCTGCGCCGGTACAATCCTATTTCATTTGTTATGCGTTTTTCAAAGCTCTTACTACGCAGTATTTAGGCAGATTTTGGTAGAACCACTGTCGATGCAGAGAATATGGAAGAAACCCTCCTGCAGACTGTTATGCCCGAAACCCATGTGTAGTGGTTCTGGATGCAGTGCAGCAAACAAGACAAATGAACAGAATTTTTGTTTGACATACATGCAGTATAGGGGCTCCTGTCATAACAATCAGCTTACTGTTGTGTTGTTTGCTGACATTTACTTGAATATTTAACACAAGCAATGGCTACGATTTGATGTGTTAACGTCTTGTAGTTCAGTATATGGCAATTCGTAAGTAATTTCGAAGCAAAGTAAGCCCCGTATTATAAACGCTGATAAGCTAATCAATAGGATGGGTTCAGTGCAGAATGCGCCACAAAGTAGAAGTTCCTAGATGCTTCAAGTGTTTCGGATATGGACACCACCAGACAACCTGTTTCAAGCTCTGTTTCAACTGTAGAGAAGAGGGCCACAAAAAGAGCGACTGCAGAAAACCACCAAAGTGCTGTCTATGTGCAGATCTGCAAACTCCAGCATGTGCCTTAGATCATATGCCGGGGTGCTGTGCTCCAGGTATAAGGATACGGCTTGCATGTGGTGCTTCAATGTCCAGGAAAAGCTGCAACAACAGAACCAGAAATCCAGTGTACTGGTAGTCAGACAGCTTAGGCGCATAGTCACCAGGGGAAGGAGAAGACACGCTGAAAATATAGAGGAAGCTCAAGCGGAGTTCAGAACCAAAAGACCCCATCGCAAGAGGGCAATCAATTTGAGCAAAAAACGGAAGTGGGAGGATCTCCGCCAGGAACATAAACAGCGACCCCTGAGGGCTAGGCTACAGGATAGTAATGCGGAAACTGAGGCCTAATCGGCACCGCCTGCCCTAAACGAAGATAAGATGGAGCGCATTGGAAACACTCTTTTTCCAACTCATTCGATCAGGCCTCCTGACAACATACGAGCCCGACTCCAAAAAACGGAAGTGGGAGGATCTCCGCCAGGAACATAAACAGCGACCCCTGAGGGCTAGGCTACAGGATAGTAATGCGGAAACTGAGGCCCAATCAGCACCGCCTGCCCTAAACGAAGATAAGATGGAGCGCATTGGAAACACTCTTTTTCCAACTCATTCGGTCAGGCCTCCTGACAACATACGAGCCCGACTCCAGGTTTTAGTGAAGAAGAGATGGGATTAGCTATGCAGACAGTGCAAAACAGAAGAGCACCAGGCCCAGACGGAATTAATAAAAGTGATTGCCCAAACATGCCCTAACCTGGATTCTTAACATGTACAACAGCTGTCGTGAAGAAGGAGGCTTCCCACAGAACTAAAAAAAATAGAGTGGTACTGATCAGCAAAGGAAAAGAAGACCCAGACTCCCCATCTGGGCAGAAATTAAGACTCATAGATGCAGTACAGAGAGCAGGAGATTGGGTATAGGTTCAGGAAAATGGTCAAGGCCGCCAAAGTTCCCAACAGTGAAGCCACCGCTCTAAGAAGATCGTTTTGCTGGCAACCCTGGACGTAAGAAATGCAGTCAATTCAGCTAGGTGGAGCGATATACTAAATGCGCTAGAAAATAGATTCAACATCCCAGTTTATCTATTACATATGGTGAAGGACTATCTCAGGGATCGAGAGCTGACGGGAACACAGAAGGCCCACGAAGGGGGAAGTAACATCAGGAGCAGCACAGGGATCAATTTTGAGACCAGACCCCCGGAATATCTCCTATGACGATGGAGATGCTCGAAGACACCTTCCTCGTTGGGCGACATCGCAGACGACATCGCGGCAGTGATAACGGCAAGAGACTCTGAAAACGCGCAAAGAAAGTTTAATCAAGTCATGCGACGAAAAACCTTCTGGATGGATGAGCACGGTCTTAGTTTGGCAACAGAAAAAACTGAGATAGTCCTTCTGACGAAGAAGAGAATCCCCATGCAAATCGACTTCCAAATTGGCTCTGAAGACATTAAGAGCAAGGATGCGGTGAGGTATCTGGGATTGAGGCTCGACACAAAACTAAATTTCTGGCAACAGATAACGTTCGCAGCAGAAAAAAGCCGCTAGAGTCACAACATCACTCAGCAGATTGATGGCGAACATAGGCGGTCCAACGCCAAGCAAGCGCAGGCTATTAATGTCGACAACGCATGCCATTCTTCTAGATGGAAGTGAGAAAAGTCCGAATCAGTCGTCCTTATAGTCGCAGGAGTGACTCTCATCGATTTCCTAGCGGCACATAGGAAGTACGTCCACGACAACAAGGCGCAAATTGGATTGGAAGCGGCAATCGACCAAGCAGAGCAGCAAACGGTACGGAAGTAGCAAGAACGCTGGAGCTCGGAAAGCAGAGGAAGGTGTACAGCGAGGCTGATAAGAAATGTGGCTGAGTGGTACGACCGGAAACACGGTGAGGTAAACTACTTCGTCATCCAGTTACTCACGGGACACGGAAATTTCAACGCCTTTCTCCATAAGATTGGCAAAACGGATAGCACAATCTACCAGTACGGCGATTCTCTAACAATGCGCATCACACGTTTTTTGCCTGCAGTAGATGGGAAGCCCATATTTTAGTCCTGGAAAGCAACATTGGTGCCTTCAACCCAGAAAACAAAGTCGACAAATGCTGACGAGCGACTTGAATTGGGGAATAATTTGCCAGTTTGTGGAAGAAAAAAAAGAGAAGAAGAACAATACCGGGAGTCCGAAGGTGAGCCCGAAAGGGTGTATGATTACAACTCCTTTGAAGTAATCAGCCCCTTTCGAGGTATCCGTCGGAGCGGACAATTTTCCGCAACGCGTACTTCGTCGGAGGTTTAAATTCTATTCGAGGTATGTGTCATCGGAAAAAAATTCTACACAAATGCGACGGCTTCACTTCACTACAATTCGTAAAAAAAAATCCGCGAAGAATTCGTGTCGGAGGAAATCGGAAAAAGAGCGGCACTTAGCTGTCAAAAATAGCACGAAAAATGCACCTGAACGCACTTCAACGCAATTCGCCTGGATGCGTTACAAATTGTCGGAAAAATATTCCGAACAGCATTTCGGAAGAATACCTCGAAGCAAAAATCCTCCGAATCGTACAAAATCGGAAAATTTTCCGCTCCGACGGATATCTCGATAGGGCCGAATGCGAAGAGCGGTCCCAGGGAGAGTGTGTCAAAAACCACAGGGTTGGGAGGAGTTTTAGTCCGTATGCCCCGAAAGCATGCGGAGACAGCCGGACACATGGGGATGGTCAACGCAAACAGACCTTATCGTCCGTAAATCAATTCTCCTACCCCCAACAGGAAAAAAATAGGACTCATCGGGGTGTCACAGTCACGTCAAAATGGGTATTAACAGTAAATATGGATAATAGGTACCAAGAATATGCAGTCCACACTTTTTCTACCTCGGCTCTTCCATTAACTCTGACAATGACATCTTGTCAGGAATCAAACGAATAATTACTCTTGCCAACCGCTGTTTCAACGGGCTAAAATTATTAACGGGTAATTGAGTTATAGAGCCCTCACTGGAAAAACTAAGGAGATCCTCTATAAAATCCTTAATATCACAGTCCACAGTCATGCGCTAAAGCATGAATTCTATCAAAAGCGGGTGCAGAACTCCTTGGTTTTTGTTGACCAAATATTCGGTCTCGTTTGCGTTAAGAACTTAATTTAATGAGCTGTACATCGATATAGATTGGACCAATACTTTGGCTCGAAGAGTCTTCGATTACCAGCCAACTAACTTGAAGTGTGCAACGGCAGCAGTTAGCTAAGGACCGGGGTAATCGGAGAGGCATTTTGTTTGAGGACCTAGTTGATCATGAACTGTAACGCCATTTTAGTAATTAAGTAAGAGGACATCAATTAAAAAAAAATTATTTTCAAAAAGATTTTTGATGGCAATTCGTGATGACACCTCGAAAGATTTAAAATTTAAATGGGTGGATGAATCTGTATGAACGGTTTTTTTTATGAGTCTCAAACGAAACCTGTCCACAGGGCCGAAATACCCCATCTAGCGGCGCTTTAGCGAAATTTCAAAATTCAGAATTCGCAAACATTTTATTTTTTTTTGAAAATTTAAACCACAACGGATTTTTTTCAGTTTTCTTTTTTGTTTTGTTCCTAATATTCGCAAAGCTGTGAGCATTCAAACTTAACACGTGTTTCAGCAAGTGCAATAACTATTTTTGAGGTTAGTTCAAGTGCAATTTTGTTGACAGCAAAAAATTAGATATTCAATTTTTTAATAAGATTTGCGATTTTATTTTAATTTAAAGGTATGTATTAAATAAAAAAAAATTGGTTTGTGATCTGTGATTGTATGTTTTAGTGCTTAACAGTGGAAAAAGAAAATGTCCTTTGTGAAAATGTTTTTAGATATGAAATCCAATTTTGTGTGGAATAAAAGTAGGGTGGATTCGACCGGATTCGGTTCACTATTTGCATAGTTTGTTTATATGGGTTGTTATCTATGTCAAGTTAAAAAATAGGCTGCAAGTTTTTGTTGAGTTTTGTTTTTTTTTCGTTTTTTAGATACAATGGCACTTTTTTTTAACATAGCATAGTGAACCAGTGCCAACAAAAAAAAGTTTAATGGTCGAAAATCATGTATTTTGTAATGTCATTGATCGCTCGAAATATAGCGAAGAACAATACCACCAAATTAAAAAACAATTAAGTAATTTTAGAAGCAAACTAGTACAAAAGTGGAAAGAAGGTCACAGAGTTTTGGCAGTGTTCGAAGAGCGAAATAAGATGTGGTTGGATGAAGACATTATCTCAAATCCGGCCGTTGCCCAACGTAAAGAGAAACCTTTTTCAGAGTGCACGAGCAAGACTCAAAAAAAAATTGCATCAATCGCCAATGAAACACCGAACCAAGAGTTAATGGTAGCGGCGAGCGTTAGTCTTTACAAGGCTGGAAAAAGAAGCGCTTCACAGGTGGTTTCAAAGTTATGTTCAGAATCTGCAATAGCTCCAAAAATGCTTAAATCTGTAGACTCTGAAACAAAAACCCATATTCCCTATACACCTGAGGAAGCTTTAGCTCTTTATACTGATGGTGGATACTCAAAAAGGTCATACAAGCTAATGCAATCTGGTGCCAAAGAACGAAACTGCAATATTTATCCAAGCTACGATGTGTTGGTTAAAACTAAAACGGAGTGTTACCCCAGTGACATACACGAAACTGAACGTTCAGCTGAAGTTGGCTTGCAAAGTCTCGTAGACCATACTGTTGCACGTATAGTACAAGGCTTTTCAACAGCTTTTGAGGATGTCTTGACTGTGGGCAATAATAACGATTGCATAAAAGCAATATTTAAATGGGGCTGTGACGGTAGCAGTGGGCACTTTACTTACAGTCAACGTTTCAGTGTTTCTGATACTGGAACAATTGTTGAGCATTTATTTGCTGTATGTATTGTTCCATTACAAATTAAAAACGGACCCGCAATACTATGGCAGAATAACCGGCCTTCTTCAACTCGGTTTTGCAGACCCATTAAAATAATTTTTCAAAAAGAGTCAACGGATTTAGTTAAGGCTGAAATAGAAAATGTAAATAGAGAAATTGCACAAATTCTGCCGACAAAATTAAGTTTTTTTTGAAGTAACTAAAACACGAATTTCATTTGACCATGATCGATGGAAAAGTGTTTAATACCATAGCGGAGTCATCATCACTGGCTTGTGGACTATGTGGGGCGACACCAAAATTGATGAACAATCTAAATTTAGTTAGACTGAGACAGCCACAAAACCACTTGTACGAATATGGATTGTCGACACTTCATGCTTGGATACGGTGCTTTGAGTGTATAATTCATATCGCCTACAGAATACCGATCAAAACTTGGCAAATTCGTGGAGAAAATATAGAAATTGCTCAACAAACCAAAAGAAAAATTCAACTTGAACTAAGAGAACAAATGGGTATATTGGTGGACATTCCAACAACAGGTTCGGGGAATACAAACACTGGGAATACCGCCAGAATGTTTTTCGAGCAGCCAACCTTGGCCTCTATAGTGACTGGCGTACAAGTGGAACTTATAAAAAGGTTTGGTTTAATATTCCGCACAATGGCATGTGGGTATGCAGTTAACGTAGAGGCTTTTCGCATATATGCCTGGGAAACAGCAAAAATATTTGTTTCCGAATACCCTTGGTTTTATATGCCTCCATCTGTACATAAAATATTAATACATGGAGCAGATATTATAGAACAAGTTTCGCTACCAATAGGAATGATGTCAGAAGAGGCACTTGAGGCAAGAAATAAAGATTTGCGTAATTATAGGCTGAACCACACGCGAAAAGACTCGAGATTGCATACAATGGAAGACTAACTGCGCCGCTCTATTGGTTTCGTCGGATCCTTTTATTGCATCAAAATCTAAAAGCACCTCGAAATACTCCAAAAACACATCAAAATAGATGAGGAGGTCAAGCTGCTTCTTTTAAATATAAATGACTTACCTGACAGTTGCGACTCTGAATAGTTTTTTATTTTCTTTTAAACTGTAAAAAAAATATGCAGCAGCAACCTTTTTTTTTTAAAATTGAAAAAAAAAATATGAAAAAAACGTATTCTAACATTTTTATTTTTTTTTATATTTTAAATATGGGTTAAACTATATATAACCAACTAACTGACCGATTATTAAGTTGTTATTATTGCTTTTTATTGATTAAAAAAAAATTAAAATACCAATTTTTAAGATATTTTATCTTAAACCACGGATTTGGTAAATATGACCTTTGACCCTTAACAAAAAAAATCTTGTTGGACACCATTTAAATAGGAACCTCATTAGCTTTAAAATGAGATTTTGTTAAATGTCGTTGCATTAAAATTGACAAAGATATGGCCAATAACGTAAGACTTACTTAAGCGTAAGATTTTGATGATTTTTTCACTTTTCATGACCTGGAACCATTTGGTCCAGCAATCCCAAAGTTTGTATTTGTCTTAACCATGTAGACCACAATAACACCAGAGGCACAATTTTCCAAAAGTCGGTGCAACTACTAGCATACGCTGACGATATTGACATCATTGGTAGGACTCAACGTGATGTCATAGCCACGTTTGCTAGTATAGAGAAGGAAGCGGCGAAAATGGGTTTAGCAGTAAATGAGGGTAAGACTAAGTACATGCTGTCATCACGAAAGGACTCACAACATCGACGAATTGGAGAGAACATCACCATTGACAGATATAACTTTGAGGTAGTACGGGACTTTGTCTACCTCGGCTCCGCTATTAACTCTGACAACAATATCTCGTCAGAAATTAAACGAAGAATTACTCTTGCCAACCGCTGTTTCTTCGGGCTAAGAAGGCAATTTAGTGGTAAAGCCCTCACTCGAACTACTAAGGAGATCCTATATAAGACCCTGATCATCCCAGTCCTGCTCTACGGCGCTGAAGCATGGACAGTATCAAAAGCGGATGAAGAAATCTTTGGTAGATTCGAGAGGAAAATTCTTCGAAAAATCTTCGGTCCCGTTTGCGTTGACGGGCTATGGAGACGAAGATTCAACCAAGAACTATACGAGCTGTACAGCGACATGCCCCTGGTCAAAAAACTCCGCATTGGACGTTTAAGATGGCTAGGACATGTAGAACAAATGGACACCAATACTCCGGCTCGCAGAGTCTTCGATTCCCAGCCAGACGTCGGACGCAGTAGAGGAAGACCTCGCCTTAAGTGGCGCGCACAAGTGGAAACCGACCTCAACCAACTTGGAGTGCGCAACTGGAGGCAGTTAGCTAAGGACCGGGCTAATTGGAGAGGCATGTTGGTTGAGGCCCAGGTTCATTCCGGACTGTAGCGCCACTTAAGTAAGTAAGTAAGTAGTATGTACAACACAATATTTATACCGAATTTCGTCAAGCTTGGAGTGCGTCAGGTCCATAATGTCTATTTTATTGGTTAGGTATATTTGGATCTACCCATATACTTAAAAAAACAAAAAAAAGATAAAATTTTATTATTATTATTTATTAACATGTAATTTTAAATTACAGGGTAATAAAAAGATTATAGAACCTAGCTGCGGAGACTATTGGCTCTTATTTGATAAAATTATAAAGTTAAATTAAGAGTTTCAATAAATTTATTTACATTTTCAATATTTGTAGAGTTTGGATTTTTTAATATTTCATAGATTGATTTGTATTGAAATATGGATTCTATTATTGGTTTTGAAATTTGACAATTTTCTAGGAGATGTGGGATATTTAATGTTGGGTTGCAGGAAGTGCATATCGGCGGGTTGTTTTTGGTGAGCAGATGTTGGTGAGTTATTGATGTATGACCGAGTCTTAGGCGAACGAAGTTTGTGATTTTCTTTTTAGATTGGTTTGTGGGGTATATTGGGTGAATTTTTTTTCGTTTACTTTTTTATAATGGTGGTGATATAGGCTCCATTCAGTTTCTTGCTTGGTTCTAAGGTTTTTACGAATAAATGTTTGAAGATCTTGTTTGGTAAACACATTGAATTGGTAGACTGGTGCGTCTTTTGCAGAATTTGCGGCTTTATCAGCTTCCTCATTTACACAAATATTTACGTGCCCGGGGGTCCACATAAGTTTGATTTTATTTGGCTTCATAGCAATCTTGTTTCTTATTGCAGAAACTAGTTCAGTGTTATTGTTTGGGTTGCTTATTGCTTTTAAAACCGACATGCTATCGGAGCATACAACAAATTTGCCACTGTAGTCCAAAGTTGCCTTAGTCGCTTGGAGGATTGCAAAAGCTTCTGCCGAGAAAATTGATGTTAATTCCGGGAGGGTAACAATGCTTAGAATATAACCATCTTCTAGTGTAACGGCAAACGATGTATTGTTGTGTGATTTGGATCCGTCTGTAAACATGAATTTCCAACCTTTATTTTTAAGTTTTGATGAGATGTCAGAAAATAAAGAGCAATATTGCGCGTTGCTGGTATTTGTTTTTCTGTAGCGAGCCAAAGACAACAAAATCGACTCGGGTTGTATATGCCATGGCGGGTAAGATAAAACATAGTTTTGTGACTTTTTTATAGGAAGTTCCATTTTATGTGCTTTCTCAAGGATTTTGCTTATTGTGGACGGGATGCGTTTTTTACATTTGTGTCCAATGGATTGGTGAATGTCCTTATCAATAACGGAGTTCTTTGAAAAAACCAACTTCGCAATTAACATTGATGTTATTTCTTCGTAACGTTGTTCAACTGATGGAAGGCCTGCTTCTGCAAGTACTTACTTAGGACTAGCATTTTTGTAATATATGAAAGGGTATTAATATGCACATGACTTTTCTTACTTGCTAGATACTTAATGATACTGACTCTCGCAGCTAGCGATTTTTTCAAACTTAAGCAATGTTCCTTCCACTTAAACTTATTATTAAAGATTAATCCTAGAATACTAAGGGTTTTTACATTTTCGATTTGTACACTATTTATAGTAAGAGTAAGTTCAGGGCAATTAATTTTTCTGCAAATATGAAGTATTTTACATTTTTGTAATGATAATTTTGCTCCTGAAGCAGACGACCATTCTAATATATCTTTGACAACGTGATCGAATTGAGTCTTACATTTTTTTAAATCATTTATTTTGCTTAATATATAAATGTCGTCTGCATAGAAGCAGCAATCTAAAAGTTTATAATTGTTCACTATAGTTGAAATTTCGTCGAAAGCAATAATAAATAATACCACCGATAATGGAGATCCTTGGGGGATTCCGTTATACAATGAATATGCATTAGAGAAAGAATCGTTAGCTCTCGTAACGAATTTTCTATTTGTTAAAAAAGATCTAACATAGTTGAAGATTTTTGTTCCAACGTCCCATGTTTTCAGCTTATTTAGCACTATATGCAAACCGATCCGGTCGAAGGCTTTTTCAAAGTCAAGCGAAAGCACTGATACGTGATTTTTTGAGGATATCGCTTTAGAGATATAATGAATGGGTTATCTTTAAATATATATGAATTAAAAAAAAAGAAAAAAAAACTCATTCACAATTTTTTATATTTTTGAAGTTATTTACAAAGCGCCGCTAGATTGGGTATTTCGGCCACTGTGCTGTCGTTCGGTGTGAATGCGCAGTGTGTTTCAAAAACAAGGTTTTCGATGTGAAAACCGTATTAGATTTGTTTCTTTATTTATTAAAGCGTTCCACCTACTAGCTACATGAGAAACTTAAAGAAGAAAAAACATGCTATGAAAGGTAAAGGTAGTAGTCCGACCTAAATAGTTAGAAAAGTTCATGTATGTCCATAGTTTGTAGACTATATATATATCAGCTTATTGCTAGAATGTTAACAAATTAAAGTTTCTGTTCCACAAGGCATCCATTAACTCTCACTAGAACTATTTGATTTAAAAAAAACTTTACTTCATCTAATTACACAATATATCGATCTTTTTTGACAAGGTACCTATCTTAATTTTCCCAATATATATACTCAAAAGAATCCGGGTAATTAAGAGTCATTCTGAATCAGGTTTTCTACCATTTTATTTTGTTATAATAAATCACAAGACTGCCAACCAAACTTAAATAAACAACTCGAGACCTAATAACAAACATTAATCATTTACCTAAATATTTCATTTAGACACAAAAAAGACGAGACAAAGGTAAATTATGAATTTTAAATGATGGATGCCATCATTTTCTCAAAATGATGTCCAAAATTAGAAAAACAAAACGAACCCCAAACAAAAATGTAAATTCGAAAGGAAAACACATGTAGAGTCTCCAAAAATGCTATACATTCGGTGTGAGTTGAACTCAAAAAGTGACAGATAAAGGTGTGGTCTGGGTCTCACAAAAATGAACACCCACACACAGATTGTCTGTCTCTGAGGTGCCAAAAAAATGAATTTTTACCACTCCATTTTTTTTTCTTTTTATGACTCAACAGATTTACATAACCTCACATGGTTATACCAACCACACTACAACAACAGCGCAGTAATCCAAGTGGTCCGGTTATAGCCCGTCTAGAAGACAATAAAAGCCTTCGAAATACCACCCAGCTTAGGGTCACACTTACACTCCTCGGTAACATTCCACAGAAAGGTGCATCACTCTTTTCGAGCATAAAATTATGAACAACTTCCTGCGGTGCGGTCGTTGTGCCGTCATTCCTCGTAACGTATCCACACTCGAAAGATGCATCTCATAAGTTGATGTTTTGTGGACTATTAACCCACAATGATTACGGGCATTTATCATAAAGTAGCTGGGAACATGGCAATTAATTAAGTCTCCAAACGCAACTATAACATCATCGTTGTGGCTACTGGAAGTCGTATACTCGTATTGCGGATATGTGTGGTAACGCGCGTGTGTTGTCTTGTCAGCTATGATCAGATAACACAAAGGGACTGTAAAAGACGAAGAATCCTTTCTGTTTCTTCAACATTTTACCTGACAGAAACCAAGATGAACTCCAAGAAACGAGAAAAACAAAACCCTCGTGGTCCGGTCTGGTCTGGTCCGGTCCGATGCGAACTTCAGCAAAGTTAGATTCGGAAACTGTATCGTTGTATCTATCAATCAAGGGAAATTATGTAGCTATACACTTGGAGGGGTTTTGTTTTTTTGCGATATCTACCTTTGTTTACGTGTATTTAGGGTGGATGGATGAGGCTCAGAAAGGATGTGGATATAGGTAAATGGTCTTAATAGTCGAGCAATTATCTGTTCTCACAGCAAATGGAGCATGGGAGAGTGGAGCAATAAAAAAAAAGGAAGCAGATTGAAACTGGTTTAGGGCGCCCCATCAAAGTGGGGCATTACGCAGAAATATCTGTTTTACTTTTCCCATAAATGAGGCGCAGCGTCTTACTCTATAATCCCAGTAGAAAACAATCAAAGCAAACGAGGTAAATATAGGTATCTTGAAGGCTTTAAAAGGATTTTATTATGTTGTAGAAGTTCATTGTCACCATCGGATTAATGTGGTTTAATTTTGATTTCAACTTTGATCAGAAGTGAAAGCGGAATTCCGGAATTAAGGCTTTCCCAAATCGGAACAAAGTACACGAAAAAATGGCGCGCCATACTTTTTCATTTCTTTTTATCATTTTGGTAGTATGCAGCCATGTTGTTTTTTGTTTAAACGGTTTATTTGTATGTCTCGTTTCGTTTTTTTTTTCATTATACGTTCATCATAGTAAGGAAACATCGTTTTTACATAACAGACGTGGAATATACCACTTTAGCTTTCGTGTCCTTTAAATGTTTTGCAGGTGACAATACTCTGATGGCTAATGTCGAAAATGCGTATTTTTGGAATCGATGAAACTCTTCTTCTCTGGATTAGAAACTACCTCTCGAAACGTTCAATTCAAGTCATTTTGGACGGTTTCAAGTCTGATACTCACCAAATAAATGCTGGTGTTCCCCAGAGCTCCGTTTTGTCTCTGACACTGTTTTTCATTTTTATAAATGTCATCTTGTCTGATACTTGTGCTGTTCTGTCTCTTTATAACAGACAATAAAACGACAGATCTTCAGAAGAATTTAGAGAAATCCTCCCTAGACTTGTTGTATTCCAACAACATACAGACACGCAGTTGAAGCTCATAAGCACACTTACTTAAGTGGCGCTACAGTCCGGGATGAACCTGGGCCTCAACCAACATGCCTTTCCAATTAGCCCGGTCCTTAGCTAACTGCCTCCAGTTGCGCACTCCAAGTTGGTTGAGGTCGGTTTCTACTTGTGCGCGCCACTTAAGGCGAGGTCTTCCTATACTGCGTCCGACGTCTGGCTGGCAATCTAAGACTCTGCGAGCCGGAGTATTGGTGTCCATTCTTTCTACATGTCCTAGCCATCTTAAACGTCCAATGCGGAGTTTTTTGACTAGGGGTATGTCGCTGTACAGCTCGTATAGTTCGTGGTTGAATCTTCGTCTCTATAGCCCGTCAACACAAACGGGACCGAAGATTTCCCGAAGAATTTTTCTCTCGAATCGACCAAGGATTTCTTCATCCGCCTTTGATACGGTCCATGCTTCAGCGCCGTAGAGCAGGACTGGGATGATCAGGGTCTTATATAGGATCTCCTTAGTAGTTCGAGTGAGGGCTTAACTACTAAATTGGCTTCTTAGCCCGAAGAAACAGCGGTTGGCAAGAGTAATTCTTGGTTTAATTTCTGACGAGATGTTGTTGTCAGAGTTAATAGCGGAGCCGAGGTAGACAAAGTCCCGTACTACCTCAAAGTTATATCTGTCAATGGTGACATTCTGTCCAATTCGTCGATGTTGTGTGTCCTTTCGTGTTGAAAGCATATACTTAGTCTTACCTTCATTTACTGCTAAACCCATTTGTGCCGCTTCCTTCTCTATACTAGCAAACGTGGCTATGACAGCACGTTGAGTCCTACCAATTATGTCAATATCGTCGGCGTATGCTAGTAGTTGCACCGATTTTTTGAAAATTGTGCCTCTGGTGTTGGCTCGGGAGTATTGCACAATCCTCTCAAGAATCAAATTGAAAAAGTCACATGACAGCGCATCGCCTTGCCTAAATCCTTTTTTGGTATCGAATGTGTCGGTGAGGTCGTTTCCAACCCTGATGGTGCAGCGAGAATTCTCCATCGTCATCCTACACAAACTGACGAGTTTGGGCGGTATACCAAAACTAGACATGGCTCTGTATAGTTCGTCTCTATAAATGCTGTCGTATGCGGCTTTGAAATCGATAAATAGGTGGTGGGTATCGATTTGGACTTCTTGAGTTTTTTCCAGGATCTGCCGAAGTGTGAAAATTTGATCGGTTGTGGACTTTCCTGGCCTAAAACCACACTGATAAGGGCCAATCAGGTTGTTGGTAAACGGTTTCAGGCGTTCACATATTACGGCAGATAGGATCTTGTAGGCGATGTTGAGAAGACTTATGCCTCTGCAGTTGGCGCAGTTCAGAGGGTCTCCTTTTTTGTGGATCGGGCAAACGATGCTGAGGTTCCATTCTTCAGGCATATTTTCATCCGACCAGATTTGGCTTATGAGTTGGTGGATGTTACTTACCAAGTCATCTCCGCCGGCCTTATAGAGCTCAGCGGGAAGGCCGTCATTTCCGGCAGGCTTATTAAGCTTGAGTTTAGATAAAGCTATCCTCACTTCACTTAGGTCGGGTGGTTGGCAGTTTTCGCTGTCGTTGCCAATATTAAATGGTTCGTTCTGCCTGAAAGCGAAATGTTGTTCGTCATCGCCGTTTAACAGTCTGCAGAAGTGGTTCTTCCATATCCTCAGCATCGACTGTGTCTCAACTACGATATTTCCTTGTTCATCTCGACAGGATTCTGTTCGAGCCTTGTAGCCTTGGCTTTGACGTTTTACACTTTGGTAAAACTTGCGAACATCGTTACTGGAGTGGCACCTCTCGATATCCTCGATCGCGCGCTTGTCTTGCTCTTTTTCTTCTTTCTGAAAAGCCGACGTTCTTCCCTTCTTCTTTGCCTTTAGAGCTCAATGGCAGCTCTCGTCTTCACCTGCAGCTTAGCCTTGTAGGCCTCGTTCTTGGCTGCGAGCATCTTTCGGCATTCCTCATCAAACCAGGGGTTTCTTGCTCGTGGCCGCGAGAAACCTAGCACATCAGTTGCGGCCAGAGATAAGGGAAGTCACATTGTCACATTGGATTTACGTTTTCACGATTTTATAAAATTATTACGGAATGCTGAACGCGGTGCTTATTTCAAAAATTTCTGTTGGATGCGCTCATTGATGGTGACATTGCTAAAGCAACTCAATTCCGTTGTGAATTTCCACCTCTTCCTGGGAAGGTTATTGGTGAGGTCGGTGAGGTGGCGGGGGAAAATCGAAACATTTTGAGCAAAAAATGTGAGGAATAACTTATCTCACCCACACTTGTTTGAAAATGTGATAGTATGTGTAAGATAAGTAAAAATGGGTGAATTTAGCTTGTAGGCAAATCCAGAAGTTTGGTATCTCTTTACTTCCCTTATCTCTGGTTGCGGCTGATCTAATGGCTTGTTGGCATCGTTGCCATTGTTCTTCGACATTAGATGCTGGTGGTGTGTTGTGAGTCGAGGTTAAGGGATACGCCTTGCGCGAAGGTCTTGGCGATTGCAGTCTTTCGACATTCAATTTTTTCACAGTATTTCTGGTTTTTTTGTGGCGTGGTGGATATCCGCAACCTTACCTTGGCTAAACAAGGTAGTGGTCCGAGTCGATGTTAGCCCCTCGGAATGTTCGGAAATCCAATCCATAAGACATAAGCACACGGCCCATATAAAAATGACACGAATATTGCGATACCAAAACCAATTTTTGTTACAGAACAAGCAAACAATGGAAAGAACTTGCAGAAGACATACTTCAAAAGGCATGCAATTTATGGCCACGTTTACATTGCGGACGATAACCAGGACTAGTCCTACATTTGGTGTAAGTCCCATCGGTGTTAACACATCGAACAAGGACTTAATCGTTTAGGTCAGTCCACTTATTTAGGTGACCTGGACTATAATACATTTTGCTGTTTATACTACCATCCGTTAGATGTCACCATACGTTTAACTGACGTGTTATACAAAAAGACAAATTTTTGACGCAACAGACCCGTTAGTACCCAGGTCTAGCTTTCTCACAACCATTCATGTGTACGTGTGTATTTCTTGCACGATGGCGGGACCTACTGTTTTATGCCGACTCCTAACGGCTAAGTTGAGATAAGCTTTTCTTGACAATTGATACTACTAGTATGATTTGTCATATCATCACGAGAGGAGGGCCAGTAAAAAATTATTTAGGTGTTGCTATGGCTGGGAATCAAACCCAGACCTTCTGTTCGGCAATTCATCGCACTAACCATCACGTCACTAAGCCCACAACTGATATGTTATTGTAACTGCTAAAATAGCGAGGATTTTTCTACTTAGTAACGTTTATTGTGAACGTAGCCACTGAAGGCTGATATTGGGAAAACACCACTCACGTCAATACAAAATATATCTAATGAAGTATAGATGTCGTTAGTTCTGCATATATTCCTGTACGGTTTAAACAGAAAAGTCTGAGACTAAAATATTTAGTGCTGGCCCAAATTATAACAATTCCAGAGCTGAGTCAGGGCCCTATTATAGCTATAAAATATCAACACGATATTTGATATTATTTGATAGCCATCAACGAAATTAATTTATTGGTATTATGGTTATCAACTATCAACATTTTTGATGAACTGTGCATTTTATAAGAACATCTACTGTGAATTACAGCTGTTAAAAAAGTTGATATCTATCAAATTTACTATCAGTCACAGATTCTTCGTTGAATAGTATCAATCTGGTATCAATTGTGCAGTGTTTATATTTTTAAAAATAATTTCCGGGTTATTTATCAGCAAAAAAAAAGCTTTAAAGAAAAATATCTTCGGTGGAATTTTTTTTTGAAGACAAAAGTGATGAACAAAACAGGAAAGAGTAAGTCCAGATACACCGAGCATTACGAGATTCTTCCAATCCAATGGATTTGCAAGAAAATGTGTAAGTTATTTTAAAACATTTTATTTCAACTGTTAATGATGTTCGGTTGCAGATTCATTCAAAACTTTCGACTTTCCAAACAAGCCTTCTTAGAAGTATTGACCGATATTGAGGAAAAGCTGAAACCGATCAAAAGCCAGCAATCCACCCCAAATATACTTAAACTTGCTGCAGCTTTAAAATTCTTTGCTCAAGGAAGTTACCAACTGAGCGTTGGAAATGACTTTAACATTGGCATGGCACAACCGACGGTATAAGTCGTTCTGATTGCACTGCTAAGTGTTTTGGAAAGACACATCTGTCCAAAGTGGATTATATTTCAATACAGCCAGGAAGAAGAGCGTAGTGCAGAAATATACTTTTTTCGAAAAAAGTGGAATTCCAAATGTGGTTGGTGCTGTAGATGGAACGCACGTGAAAATAGTCGGACCGAAAAAAGACATTCGGCATGTGTAGAAAGGGTTGTTATAGTATAAATGCCATTCTTGTAAGTTTGGTTTTAGCGTAACAATTCAATTTCAACAATTTTTTTTCAAAGGTTTGCGATCACTTAATGAACATCAGGTTTGTAAATGCAAAACATCCCGGATTGTGTCACAATTAAAATTAAAGTTTGAAAGTGACTATCGTAATGGAAGAAATGATATTCGAATTCTTGGTGATGGAGGATATCCCCTTTCACCGTACCAAATTACACCGTACAGAGACGTTGAAGAAAATACTCTGTAAGCAACATTCAATAAAAAGCATGCACAAGGGCGAAATATTATTGAACGTACTATCGGAGTTTTGAAAAGTAGATTTCGAAGCCCATTGCAAGCAAGAGAACTACAAGGTGGCGCAAAAGTAATCCTCCTATCACAAAATGCTATAAATTTAGCGTTTGGCCCCTAATGTCAGTTCTGTTTTGACATTTGTGTAGTAAACACATGCGAAATACACGTTAATAAATAATGTTACGCTACACTGCTCCAGAACGCGGAATATTGGTGACTATTTATTTGAGCAATAATCGGTCGGTGACTTTGGCACAACGTGAATTTCGTCGCAGATTTCCTAGCCGTCCAACGCCTACTGGTGAAACACTGCGACGTTTAGCCGCTCGCCTCGAAGAGACTGGCACAACACGAGATGCTGCCAGGCGTGGCAGACCCCGGAGTAGCCGTTCTGCAGAGAATATTGCTGCTGTAGCCGAAGATGTCATGGAAGCGCCATCGACATCGATCAGATGACGTGCCACGCAAATGGGTATCAGTCGACGGTCTTTACAGCGAATTTTGGTACAAGATTTGAAGATGTTTCCGTACAAAGTCCAGACGGTGCATCAGCTGTTAGCTGCTGACCGCCAATCGCGTCTAACATACACTCAAGCCATCCTTAATCACCACCAAGAGGAAGATGATTTTTCATCAAAAATAATCATGAGTGATGCCATTTCCATCTTAGCGGGTACGTAAATAAGCAAAATTTACGCTTCTGGGGCACTGAAAATCCGCGTGTAACCCACGAAGAGCCATTACACCCGCTCAAAGTCACTGTATGGTGTGCTGTTTTCGCTGGAGGAGTCATCGGACCTTTTTTCTTCGAAGACGTCGCGGGCCAAACGGTTACTGTGAATGGTGAGCGCTACAAAGCAATGATCAACGAGTTCTTTTTGCCGCAACTTGATGAATTGGGATTGGATAACATGTGGTTCCAACAGGACGGTGCAACGGCACACACTGCACGTGCCACAACCGATATGCTGAAGGATGCATTTCCCGGGCGCCTAATCTCCCGTTTTGGCGATTTGCACCGGCCAGCAAGATCGCCTGATTTGACCGCTCCAGACTTCTTTTTGTGGGGCTTTTTGAAGTCGCGGGTTTATGTCAACAAGCCTCAGACTCTTGCAGCTCTTAAAGACAATATCCGTCAAGAATGTGAGGACCTATCGCCGGAATTTTTCGCCAAAGTGATGGAAAAATGCCATAAAAAGGGCTCAAATGACAATCAACTGTGGCGGCGGCCATTTACATGACATCATATTCTCGACTTGATGTAAAAAAAATTAAAAGACCAAATAAAAATAATCCACAAAAAGAATCAAAGTTTTTCATTTTTTTTTTTTAATTACAGCCAAAAAACATCGGAAGGTTAGTTTTGCGCCACCTTGTACATTACACCTAAAAAAAAGCAACTCAAATAATCAACGTATGTGTAGCTCTTCATAACATTTGTATTAAGTACAGATTGGAAAATCTTGAAATTTGTCCACCAATATCGTTTGTCCTCCTCAGCCATAATCCAAAAACCAAATGAAAATTAGCAACAGCAAACGTCAAAACAGAACCATTTCACAGTTATATTTCGAGCAGTATTCACAATGGTGTAAAAATTAGCAATTGATAGCTATAATACCAAATTGTTGATGAATTGATAGAAGTTATCGATAGCTATAATAAACATCTGTAAACATCATCTCAGGCCGCTTTTTGAGCGTTATAGGTTTTCCTCACTTGAGAAAAGTTTAAAAAAAAATTGTTACCACAATACAAACAAAAATTTAATAAAGGATATACCGTGAGAGACTAATTTTGATGAATATGTAAAATTTATTTCATAGATTCTTTATAAGCTATCTAGACATAAGTCTTTGCTAGATTTTATTTCCGTTCGCGTAATCATGTGTAAGCATAAATCTTTTCCAACAATATCGGAATTTTCTCACAGGAATTGGGTGCGTAAACTGAGATGGTAAACGTTATAAACTTTTGGAATGCTCTTTTGACATATAATCAGTCACTTTCACACATCAAACGTAAACGCTTAACTGAAAAAATTATCGAGAACGGAAAGAGAACAATAGGAACAAAATTCTATCAATAAATAAATGACTTAAATGAGATTGAATTCATTGGGTTACCGCATTATTTAGTGGTGCAGTTTTAGGGTTGTTCATGAAAAGTCGTCGTAAAATTATAATCTTTCTCACGTAGTAAAATTACGACGTTGCATGAATACCCTTACCCCCAAGGCAATCTCGACGCAACGGACGGTATCGACGCAGACGGTTTCGCGTTGAAATGTCAAAAACTCATCGAGCTTATGGGAACATGTATAAGTGGGCAATCTGAACGCCGACGCGACGCAATGGACGTTAGCTACACAGAAAAGTTGATTCAACTTCAACTTTCTTGCGCATCGACGCATTGGAATGTCAGTTTGAAAGCTGTCAGATGGTATGTTTGTGAGAATCTTGAGATTACTTTCATAGGTTATAAATAAACAAAATAAATTAAAAGTACTGAATTAATAATTGTGTTGTGTGACTAACAACTAATTATATTTTCTTCTGTGAGAATTGAAAAACAAACAAAATCTTCGACGGCTAATGGTGAACTGTCAATCAAGTGACATCGCATCGCGTCGCGTCGTGAGCGTCGAGATTGCCACCACCACTCAAATCCTCACCATTTTTGACACTTCAATGCGAAACCGTCTGCGTCGCGTTCGTCGCGTGCGTCGAGATTGCCTCCACCATTAAACTTTAAACTGTGAACCTTTTACAATACAGTTCGCGTACTGAGAAAGTTTTAAAAAGATAAACAAAGCAAATATTCAGTTTCGCCCATTTTGTTGCTATTTTCTTCATTCAGAATTCCTGCTGTTGAAATCTGTCAAATGATTGTTGCCCAGGAGTTTGACAGAAACCAATAAAAGTATTCTTTGATTTTTGTCACAATATACGCGGATATGTGTATGTTTTTTTAGAGCTATCTTAATATTTGATTTCGTAAAAATAGGCAAAAAACTAAATTGGAGGGAACATTTCTTTTTGTCATCTATTACTTCAAATCGTTGACATTTTACATTTTGTATTGCGAAAACGTAAGTGTACATTTCGTTGAAATTAGTGAATTCTCTCTCGATATTGGAGATTTGACAGTTTTTTTATTTTTCTTCTCACAAAAGTACCCAAATTAACCTTATAACTCAGGTTTGCTTGCTCATAATCAATTTAAACCCATTTCTGTACGAACAATTCAAGTATAACATTGAACATGACAGACTGTGTTTTTTTTTTCGTTTCTCTTCCAAATGTCAAAAATAAGATAAAAAGAATAAACTAAGCATTTTCTGGTGTAGATCTCAACATTGAGACAGGGATGACTAAGAGAAAAACACACAAATAAAAACGTTAAAACCGTTAAAAGGTTTGTATTTTTCTTTTCTTTACGCTTCCTGGATATAAACCCACCTTTTGCCATACGTACAAATTAATTTCCTATTGTCATCTGGACTGTCATAATTTTTTTATAAATTTTTCTCAGGTAAGGAGAAGAACCGATAAAAACCACCCTTGGTAGGTACTGCTCTTGAATTGTTATAGATTGTATTTTGGTAGAAACATGTCTTTTGAAAGTTCGTTCCATTCTTTGTTTATTATGTATAAAAACGTGTTTTGATATTTTGTATCTGAAGTATAATTGTAGTAGAATAGAGTGTTAACTGCGGTTTGATAAAACACGCCTGGGTCATGTTTATGAATAGCAGCTGTGTTTATATAACGAACAAAGAATAAATCTGTGGACTATTAAGTCACGACTTTGGTAAATCTTTATGAATATACCTCAATCTGTTTATCTATATCATAACGTTACCATATTTTTTTGTGATATCTATTACATCATTATTTCAAAACGGCGTTATTTCAAAACTAACTACAATGTGAAGTTTCGTAAAAGACCAGAATGTAATTGATTGTATATTGTGGTCACATTTTTTTTTTACTTTTCCTCGTTATTTTTAATTGCTCGATGTATTGGAGAAAACTTTTATAATAAGGATATTCATGAAACGTCATAAGTTTATGATGACAGTTTCATGAACGCTACTTATGGGAGTCTGCGAAAGTACGATATAAAATATGTCGTGCTGGGTGATATCAACTCCAATCTAATAAAGCAAGACCGGCCCTATCGTTATCCGTTCGGAACAATTTCAGACACGACAGTCAGTACCTATCGGAACGTAGTTTGCTACAAAAATAAATAAAGCATACAATTCGTTTGTGTGATTCCGCAAACATTTTTCGCCGGTCAACCTCAGAAGAAATTCAACGCGTAGCTGTCAAAAATTGTAGACTTAACTCATTACCCCACTGCGCCATCATGTGCGATGAATTTCTTTAGAAGATCTGTTCGAAATGTTGATCGGAAAGGATACCTTGGCAGAACGTTTTAGGTAGAACTGTGACCCTACTGTGCATTTCGTTCCGAAAGTCATTTCTGTTCGAAAGTGCTTTTCGTTAAGTTTTTTATTTGGGCTGGCAGGCAACAAAATTTCAAAGTTGTAAATTTTATTCGGCTTCGAAGTTAGATAGTAAGAAATACTTTCACTTTCAGAATTATATACAGAGTAGGGCTAGGGCCCCTGGCCATCTTTACAAAAAACTGACAACTTTGGGAAGCATTCGTTAAGACATCGCCACTTCAGTTGGTTCGATGGTAGTTTTTCCTGTCACCGCAAATAAATGGTCCCTCCTGCCTGAGAGCTAGACATTTCTTGCCATTGCCGTTCAACAGTCTGCAGAAGTGGTTCTTCCATATTCTCAGAGTCAAGTATCGCTGCCCTTGGTTTTTTCCATTATGGTTATCCTTCCGAACAGCATTTTTGGGAAAGATCTTCTCTGTGTCCTTGGTTGCTTTTGTTTTCTGTCTTCATTTTTGGAAACCCGGCGTTTTTTCTGAAGCCTATGGCGTTACCTTGTAGGCCTAATTCGACATACTTCGTCAAACCAGAACTGCTTGATGGTATCAATTGCGGCTGTTCTTATGGCTTATTGGTTAAGTAGCTAATGATCGCCATTATACGTTGGCGGTATGAGATTATTCAAGATATTGTAGGATACGCTTTGTGCATAGATCTGCGCGGTCTAGCTAGCGTTGAGTTAATAAACGTCATACTAACTGCATTATCCGCGTTCATTACTGCAGATTTTCTATCGAACTAACTTATTCCCACTGCAGTACCATCTGTTTATAAACATCAGTATAATGTAGGCGACGGACAGATTGCGCAATCATTTTATATCGGCTGCAGAGCAATCGCGATTTGACAAAATATTTATTGTTTTTTTTTTTATTTTAAAAATATTCAAGTATTTCAATATTTTATTAATTTTTTTGTGCAAAATATTTTACTTATTGTATTCAAATAATGAATGATTCTGAAATATGACAAGTTTGACTGATGATTTTTTGACGTTTTTGAACGGTGGTTGCATGAAAATTGTACAAACTTCAACCTTTATGTTGACTGCGCTATTACTGCGAAGTGAGGGTGTTCAAAATTTTTTGACGATTTTGAACACATCCTATATTCTAAATGTTTTCTAACACATTTCAAGCTTAAATTCATACAGTGGAAATATAAAACCGCGTTTCTGGTGATTGTTTAAGTGCATCAGAGCTGTCAGTGTCAAAAAAGCAAATGTTTCAAAAAGAAATCAGCCGATGGTCCATCTTTAACCTTATTTAGATTCAAACAAGCGGTGTTTTTATCTACGATGGCATTTTATCCATTTCATGGTTCTATTTCACAGATTGTTAGCAACAGTTCAAAAAGTATCTATATTTTCGTAAAATGAAAAGCATAAACAAATTCAGTTCAAAAAAGCAGTTGATTGTGACTTAAAAACTGAACTGTCTGCTAAATTAATTGTCAGTACCAAGATGACATCCCCCTTCACCATTAACACAAACAAAAACCTTCACAAAAGCAATTTAAGACCGCTGCTCAATTTCCACACGATGGATTACAAAAAAAATAATAACGAGAAAGTTTTGGTGCCAACAGCAATAACATGCATGCCATGCAAATATTTCATGATCCCAGCCATATCATAGCGAAACATCACTCAAATTCCATCATAAATTACTATCCTCAACCACACATACAAATACATATACCCTGAGAGTGGATTTCCCTCCTGATCAAGACGATCAAGTTGTATATTTCTTTCTGCAATCAGACAACAATAACGACCAAGGCGACCAAAAGAATTCGTAGCTTTAGGGAGATTTTTAGTTTTCATCATCATCAGCAGCAAAAAGAAGCAGGAGCAGCAGCCATAACATCGCACTATGGTAACATCCCAACATCCGCCAAATGCACATGAGAGATGCATTCGAGAGCACATCCAAACTCCCAGTGCTTATCATCATCTGCCGGACGAATAGTTAAATTGCTGAACCGTATCCATGCGTGGAGAATGCGCGCATGCGCGCAAAGAACGCTTAAAATAATGTTACTCCGGGATGTTGGTGCTTCTGGGTGCTGGTGCTTTTGCTGCTGTCGTTTCAAGCTGTCACAGTTTCCACACATTGTGAGACTATTGTCAGGCGAGAGACTGGAGCAGTGAGCGCACCAGCTAAACCATCCATTTACCTTCCAGGCCCCCATCGAGACGAGTAAGAGAGAGAACGATAACAACGGCCAATGTAGACCTAGAATAATCGGCAGCCGCGTGCAAGCATACGCTCCTCCGTCGAGTATAAACATTGCAACAGGTAAAAACGATCATTAATTATGGGCTTGAAATTTCTATTAGTAGCACGCAGCAGATGCGCGCTCCTATAACCACACATACCACCTCATAGATACAGCGATACGCGCCTATGCTGCCTTACAGCTATGCTGCACATATATCTGGGTGTAGTATGCAGATTGGCGCGTCTCTCAGATCTAGTACGTTTGGTGTGCGTGCGCATGCGCAGCGCAATGAACGTCGATACGATTCATTGAATCAGTTCGGATCTCCTCGGATCACTTGTGTGTCTTGCCCGCCTAGGCCCGACCCAGCCCGGCCTCTTTGCTGTTCGACGTCATGGCGACGGGAAATGATTCCAAACCGAGCGAGAGATTCATTGAATGTCCATGGGATACCGAGGCGACCAGATCAGAGAATGGCTTAAAGTGGCCAGAACAGAAGCACTGAACTTGCTTGGCTGCTCTGAAAAAAAATGTCGAATTCAGCTGCAGGCCAAATCGACGTATGTGTGTGCGATAGGACGTGGACGGCGACTATACGCGTTGCAGTTAACTTTGGGAAATCTCATGCATTCCACCGGATAATTTTATTATTTATTGATTGATATGCATTTTCTTTGACTAATAGTCTTCCATTTAGCCATTTTCAGGACTATGTGCTGCGCTCCATTGGAAGTCGATGCCATATCCTTCTGTAAGTACTGTGTGGTGGCTTCATGATTATTGATTTACGAGTACAAAATGTCGGGCGGTCTGAGAAAATGGTTGCATGATACGTCTTACAAAAAATGGATATCACTCTGGGCTAAGAAAATGTTCCAGCCGAAGATATCATCGGGGGCATGGCCGCGTTAATTGTGCATTGCATTGCAAAATATGATCCGACTTTGTAATTACGTTGATCTGAAGCCAATGATTATGGTAGCGCGATGGGGATTTTTTTTTACATTTTGTTTGTGACTTGTTGCAAATATTTGTGGATGGTTACTGACAATTAAATGTCGATACACAAGTTTGCGCCGTTGTTTTGTCGTGTTTTGAAATTCACACGAAACGTACACAAGATCAGCCAGATACAGATGAACATGATGTCGGAATTTCATGAGTTGTTCGCTTACTTGAAATATCATATCGCAAGGAGGATCAGACTGCATTAAGGATGTCTGGAAATTCGCGAAGATTCTGCATAATTTGCATGCGTCGTCATATTATATATTAGTTCTGTTCCCGTACAAAATCATATTTACTGATTCTTACTGATTTTTACTTATTGCCGTTCCCGTACGCAAAAATAAGTAAAAGAGACAGCTCACGAGAAAGCAAAAAACTACCCCTCCATAAAAATCTGTAAAAAAATTTACTGCAGAAATTTGTGTTGGTAAAAATCAGTTAACTGTCAGTTGGTATCCAAAAGTGACAACTCGCTTGTTTTGACAGGTGATTTATGTCATTTTTTCTTAAAAAGGCATGCAAAATATATAATTTTACTGTTTTTTACTTAAACGCGTTCCCGTTCTTTTTGGTAACTTTGTCTCTTTCTGAGATAATTTACCCCCACTCCAAGAAATTTGAGAATTTACTAATTTTTACTGAAAAAGTACGGGAGCAGACCTATTATGACATATTCAAAAAAACAGCATGTTTGAGGTGACATAAGCAATTTGAAAGCTGTCATTGAGAAAGCACGAAAGTAATGCAACTCACTTACTTATAAAGGGGTATAATTCGGACCCCAAAATACATGATACTTCAGTTGCTTCATCCTGCAATCTTATGCCGGATCAAATAGTGCCTGCAACATCTGTCAGTCCTCTTGAAATTGACGCAAGATGCTTATCGTGGGTATTGGATGTCAGAAATTTTCGAGGAGCCAGTGTCGTCTCGAACTTCGTTTCTGCCAAACTGGGTACATGTGTCTAACCGCAATATTTTAGGGGAACAACAACTACGCTCAGGGCTTTGTCTATGGAGTCAATAAAACATTGGTCGCGATCATGGTATAAAGAAAACATGGTATGATATTGCGCATGTCGTTATCCTTTCTCTCTCTCGCATGATACGTCACTAAGTGACAACGCTGTTGAGATTTTACCTGATGTGCTTTGCAGATGGGTTGTTGATTTTGTGCGCGAATTTAATTGGTTCACTAATAAATATGGTACAATGTGCTATTTTTGGTTGCAAGAGCAATAACAATAAAAAACTAAAAAACTAAAAAAAACTAAAAATTCTTCAAATTTCCAAAAGATAAAATACAGGAAAAAATATGGATTAACAAGTGCTGCCGGAAAGACAAAATAAATACGAAATTTGCTGCCTTTTGTTCCAAACATTTTTCTCCCGAATGTTATATTCGTAATCTCCAGCACGAGCTCCTTAACTATTCTCCAAAAAAAGGAAAAAGCTCAAACCATGTGCTATACCGACAGAAAATCTTCCATTTCCAAAAATGCAACATAAAGGGAATCCAAACAAGTTTTACGAGAATTAATCGGCCCTAGCGAGGTATCCGTCGGAGCGGAAAATTCTCGGATTTTGTACGATTCCAATGATTTTTGCTTCGAGGTATTCTTCCGAAAAGCTGTTCGGAAGATTTCTCCGACATTTCGTAACGCATCCCAGCGAATTGCGTTGAAGTGCGTTCAGGTGCATTTTTTGTTTAATTTTTGACAGCTAAGTGCAATTCTTTTTCCGATTTCCTCCGACGCAAAATGTATGTAATTATACAAAACTATTTATTTAAGCAATTTTCATAATAATCGTTTGAATTTGTGTTTCCAGGGCGAGCTAAAAGGAAAAAACCACCCCTCAACAGTACGAGCTTTTGGTCAACATGATGCAGCAAAAACCCGACATTGCGCAAAATTACACTAAGAGATCCACAGAAGATGTGGCTGAATTTTGGGACGATGTGACGGACCAACTTAACCAACTAGGTCCACGACAAAGAGATGCTGGTGGTTGGAAAAAGGTATCTATATGACCTTATCATTGCCTCAAAATTCAAATTTACATATATGTGTGTACACTTCTTTTAAGGTTTGGAGTGACTACAAGTCATATATAAAAAAAATTGACTGCAAATAAAAAAGAATGTTCGGGCACAGGTGGTGGTCCAAATAGACAAAAATCGTTTACCCCTTTGGAGGATGCTGTGATCGCTTTAGGAAAAATTAGCAGCTCAGTTGATGGCATTGGGGCGATGTCTTTTGGATCAGGTAATGTGCAAGAGGCAGCAAGACAACCCTCCTCACGACCTCCATCACCAAACGCAACAGCAGATTATGACGAATTCGGTGAGGATATATACGAACTGCAAATAAATAAAATGACGCAAATTTATAGTCAATCGATGTTTAAGGGTTTAACTCCACACTAGTTATCAGGTACTTTAAATTAAAAGGTTGCTTTAACATATTTTCAATAATAGACACTTTTTTAACGTGGTGCTAATTAGTGTATGTTAATGGACATTCCGCTGAGGCCTCTAAATCAAACTCACCTAAAAAGTGACAGAACGCTAACTCTTTATTAAATATTTAAAGTGAGGTTTCGGTCGCTTTAACTTTAATGCAGAGTGACAACGCTAAAGTACACTTTTTGACGATTATAATTACCAAAACGCGTTAGTACGCGATTAAATAATTTTAAAGTGTACTTTAAACGACTATAAATTTGCCCCAATATAATTTATTATTTTGCCGGGCAACTAAGAAATTTATGAATGTTTTTCTTTCAATTTGCTGCACTGACAACTGCCCGCTGATATTTTTGTCATCAAGTGACGTAGATGCGCAGAACGAACAAAAAAAATCGACTCCGAATATCATACCATGTATTCTTTATACCATGGGTCGCGATGTCAAAAAGCCATCAGAATTGTTGCAATTTGTACAAGGGATGGGCCAAAGGATGTAAGCAAAAAAGCCGAGGTAGACAAAGTTCCTTACTACTACCGATTTGTCTATTCTAAAAAAATTGAATTATCTGTCATTAACAGCCATAACTCAAAGCTAGATTTTCCATTAAAATGTCTGTGTGAAGTTATATTTTTGCCACAAAGAATGGGATCTCCAGTTTATCGCCGATTCCGAACGTCAAATTCAAGAAGCTTCTCATGTCGGTTTTATGCTCCTGGATGTTCGTCATACTTTCGCCAGAGGTAGGACAGTGAAAAGAACTTTATTTTCGGGGTTTAAACCCACGACCCCTCGCTTGGTAGTCCAGCTCAGCAACCACCAGGCCACTTCACCCACTATGTTGTATGAATGCGTTCAATAATATTTGGCAGCCCTCGTGTAGATACCTACTGCTTAATCCACTTTAACCGTATCGTTACTTTTAAACGCGGCAGTGATATGTATCAATCAATGAAGTCAATATCAAAGGTTAGTAGTTCCTTACATTTATGGAAGATTGTCTTCTTACTCGGGAGTTTCGCACAATTCTCTCAAGAATAATATTGAAAAAATCACATGACAGCTTGTCACCTTGCCTAAATCCTTTTTCGGTATCGAATGTTTCGAATGATAAATTTATATGCTCTACACCAAAAAAAGATTTGCACAAACCAATTTGTTCCTATTATGTCCCCCAACGTACAAATTCCTGACCCTATTTATATAGAAATAGTTCACCTTACCAAAAATAGAAAAACCATTTCCATTTCCCCCTCTTCCGAATCCAATAATCGAAAAACCAACCCAAATTCCTAATTTAGAAACTCTAACCACCTTTCTTCCACCTTTTCTTGTCGTATTGATATCCTGTTTGCCCATCCGAAAGGAATCGTAAATATAGGTTAACATGCCCCTTTCTGTTGAAGCGTACATTATGCAAATCAGTCGCACAATGTGAATTCTGAATTGTTATCGACATTCCTCCCTAACCTTTGACATTTTAGCACTGACGTGTCTGAGCATTGTACCTATAAAATATTTTTTCTGGTCCGCATTTCAAAAAAAAAGACTGACTGCTCCTTTATTTGCCATAAACTCGAGCGCGCGAACTGATATTGAACTTATAAGTGGTTTGGGTTCGAATTGGTTAGAGGTGGCATGCAACTCCTCAATATAATTGCCAATCCATCGTTACCGTAGTCATAGACATTCCTTAGCAGCAAGCAAGACCGTAAGTATGGTAACCTAACCCAATTCTGATGAAAAACCGAAGTTCAAGTGATTGACATGTGGTCGACGGATACCTATCACCGACTTGATGTGAACGGTGGCATTATTGGATTTTGATTGAATCGTGATTCTGGAATTCACCCATTTCTGTTGTTGTTGCAGCTTAAGCGCTACAAAAGCGAAACCTAAACGGGTACTAGATTGTGAATGATCATTGGTTGCACGAAAACTAATCGTATGGACTGGTGTTTGTATGGGGCCTGGTGTGGTGAATGTGTGTATATAACACCTTCTGATGTCTATTTTACACCAGACACCATTCCAAGCCATGGGATGGAGGCTGAAGTGAGGCTGACAATATTTACCTGTTGTTTTTTTTTTATAATTTTTCCACTGAAATGTGGAAAAACCGCAATTGGGGAAATTTGTTTGCACCTTTTTTTTGTGGCTTGCATCGCGTTATTATCGCAGGAAAAAACCGGCTCTCGTGACTGCCCAGCCATCTAGTTGATGATTTGTTCAACACACAACTGAAAGTTGTAATAATTTTTTTTCTATTTTGCGCTTGCAAATCGGTTTAGTTCAGAGAAAAAGAGATTGCTGAATGAAAATGTTTGTTGAAGCGTGGACACTGTGCAATTTGCAATTGATATTTAAATTAAGTTGAAACTTGTTGGTAAACATTAAAACTATGTTACGCAGCCATATTGGATCACACTACTAAAGATAATCAATGCGAATCTATAAGTCAAGCACGAACTGTCATTTGCTGAGTAGATCAATTGCAAATTAAAGAACTTCGCACTACTAGCAATAGTATTTGACATTTTGACATGTATAAACTGTCACTTTCATAAAATCCCAAAAAAATAAAAATGGTTCCAAGACTTTTTTCGATCGCTGCGTCAAAAGTTTGAGCTAAAATTACGCCATGTTTTATTTTTCTTAATATCAGTAGTATCAGTAGTCGGTATCAAAATAAAGGTAATTAGAGATGATAGTCTAAAATAGATGTGCCATTCAACATTTGTCAGATAATTCAATTCAACTCACTAGTTCTTGTCAATTCCTTGGCTTGGTGGTGCCAAATTCATGTGAAAAAATACAAAATATGAATTTTGCGCCATTTAAAAGTACTGTGTTGGCAACGAAAAAAAGATAACAATGTGACAGCTGACAGTTGTGGGCTTGAAAAATGTAGCGCTATAAGAAAGAACAACACATTTTCAGCTAGTGATTAAAAACCATCAACTGAGAAGAGAATAATTTAAAAATTCAGGGAGACTGGATCAATTAGTGATCTGTCACAAGTCATCCAACAGAAAACATCAAACCATTTCGCGAGAGTATTACTGACAGTCCAGGAACATCAATTCTACACCGGGCTTACATCAAAGTTCAATTGTCTCAAGAACTGACATGCAGAGCGAAAAAAGTGTTGAATGGATTTTGGAACAACAGCAACTGCTGATTTTTCGAACAAAATCATATTCAGTGATGAAGCTATCTTCCTCTAGATGGCATCGTTATTCGTCAAAATTGTCGCATTTGGGATTCGGAAAACCAACGAGTAATTGTTGAGAAACAAATGCATCCACAACGCGTGATTGTGTGGTGCGGATTGAGGGCTGGAGGCATTACCGGACCATTCTTCTTCGAAAATGCGGCTGGTCAGGCAGTATCAATTAATGGTGTTCGTTACATGATAACCCATATGGATGTATCCAACATGTGGTTTCAGCAAGACGGTGCAACATGCCATAGTCGTTTTCTAATCGTGTAATCGACCGTTTTTGCGATCAGAATTGGCTATCCGCAGATCTTGTGATTTACCGCCATTGGATTTTTTTTTTTTTGAAGTTAAAGGTGTATGCAAACAAGCACACGACCACCAATGCCTTGGACGAGGAAATTGGGCGGACATTGAAATTGAAATTCAGCCACATTTTTACAAAACGTTCATAGAAAACGTCAATAAAAGATTACTCACTTGCTAGCAAAGACGTGGCGGCCATTTATCCGATGTGATAAACAACACGTTACCCCAATCGAATGCTGTGTAAAGTCTCTCAAAGGAAAGACACCCGGCTATGACCTAATTTTTGGAAAATTGTGCCTCTGGTGTTGGCTCGGGAGTTTTGCACAATCCTCTCAAGAATCAAATTGAAGAAGTCACATGACAGCGCATCGCCTTGCCTAAATCCTATTTTGGTATCGAATGTGTCGGTGAGGTCGTTTCCGACCCTGATGGTGCAGCGAGAATTCGCCATCGTCATCCCACACAATCGATTTGGACTTCTTGGGTTTTTTCCAGGATCTGCCGAAGTGTGAAGATTTGATCGATTGTGGATTTTCCTGGCCTAAAACCACACTGATAAGGGCCGATCAGGTTGTTGGTAAACGGTTTCAGGCGTTCACATATGACGGCAGATAGGATCTTGTAGCCGATGTTGAGCAGACTTATGCCTCTATAGTTGGCGCAGTTCAGAGGGTCTCCATTTTTGTGGATCGGGCAAACGATGCTGAGGTTCCATTCTTCATGCTTTCAACCGACCAGATTTGGCTTATGAGTTGGTAGATGTTGCTTACCAAGTCATCTCCGCCAGCTTTATAAAGCTCAGCGGGAATTCATTTCCGGCGGCCTTATTAAACTTGAGTTTAGATATAGCTATCCTCACTTCACTTAGGTCGGGTGGTTGGCAGTTTTCGCTGTCGTTGCCAATATTGAATGCATCGTTCTGCTGACAGCGGAATGATGTTCGTCATCGCCGTTTAACAGTCTGCAGAAGTGGTTCTTCCATATTCTCATTGTTCTTCGACATTAGGTGCTGGTGGTATGTTGTGAGTAGAGAGGTTAAGGTCTTGGCGGTGTCTGGCGATTGCAGTCTTTCGACATTAAATTTTTTCACAGTATTTCTGTTGTGGCGTGGTGGATATCCGCATCCTTTCTTTGGCTACAACAGGGTAGTGGTAGTAGAGTCGACGTTGGCCCCTCGGAATGTTCCAAAATACTGGATGCGTGCCTCTTGTCTATCGCAATGTGATCAATTTGGTTGACTGTTTGTTGATCTGGAGACCGCCATGTCCCCTTGTGGATATCGAGGTGAGGAAACCGTGTGCTGGTATAGTGGCATTTCGTTCCGTAGCGAAGTCAATCAGCCTAAGTCCGTTACCAGACGTGTTGTCGTGTAGGCTATATTTTCCGACAGTACTGTTAAAGATGTCTTCTCTTCCTACCTTTGCGTTAAAATCTCGCAGCACGATTTTAACATCGTACTTTGGTAGTCGCTCATAGGCTTTGTCGAGGAGCTCGTGGAAGCAATCCTTAGTTACATCATCCTTTTCCTCCGTCGGAGCATGAACGCATATAAGGCTTATGTTGGCGAATTTGGCCTTGATGCGGATTGTTACAATGCGTTCGCTAATGTCTTGAAAACATAAGACTTCTTGCCTAAGTCTGGCACCTATAACAAATCCGCATCCAAATAGTCGCTGTTTCTGCTCACTATAGCACGGTCCATAGTAGATGTCACAGTTTTTCATCTACTTTTTGCCCGGCCCATCCCATCGTATTTCCTGGATGGCAGTAATGTCTGCTTTGTAGCAGTTTAGGGCTTCCGCTAGTTGTTCGCCTGCACCTCTCCTGTTTAATGTTCTCACATTCCAGGTGCAGATACGAACGTCGTTGTCCTTTTTTCGTTTAGCATGGTCGTCAACAATAATATCAGTCCTTTCCGAGGCTATTGGTTGCTTCGTAACAATATTTTTTTCCGTGGATGGGTAGTTAACCCAAAGCACAACCCCCAACCTGGAGGGCCAGACCCTTGTTTTGACCCTAGGACAGCCGGCCGGTAAAAATACCGATGTCAGTAGCCCATTTTTGGGGTATGATCGCTGCCGTTGACCCATTGAGGGCTCCTCCGCCACCAACTCTTACTGAGCCAGGGTATTGGAAATCCCTATAGACCTGGTGTTCAAATATGTCGAAGCAGCTCATATAGGGATTTCACCACTACTCCATACTAAATTAAAATCCTAGTCCACATGTTTACCCACAAACACAACATCACTAATGAACAAAAACGTTTTAAGACTAATAGTGCATTCAGACCGAAGCGAAAACTGAGTTTTCGCAAAAACACCTGAAACCTTAATCGAAAACCGAGTTTTCCCATACATTGTCAGTTCTCAAAACCTAGTAGGTTACGACGTAACCTTCTCATAATCACTTCGCAGGCGTCATCTCGTTGCAGGTTGTTGGAAAGAACACACCTTTTCATACATTCTACACGTGTTCCACACGTCCCACAAAACAGCTGATGAACTCGCTGTCAAAAGAAATGTTTTTTTTTGTTCAGAAATTTACACACCAGATGAAATAAAAACAAAACAAGCGGCGGGCTTGAGAGTCAAAAACTGTTGTAAAAATCTTTAGATTTGTTTCATTTTGAACTTCAAATGCTAATATTAGTTTGATTATATTAGAATTCATTTTATTATTCAATTGCAATATTTTCACATACAAATGTTGCAGCTAGTATCACAATTCACAGCTGATTGAAATGTCAAACGATACCTGGTCAGAGTCGGTGTGAAAGCATCCAGTGGTTTAAAACTTTTTGCCAAAAACTCAGTTTATAATTCGGTGTGTAAGCACTACAAGTTACACATAGTTACCTGTTCAACAAGGAGTCCCCTCCGGTTTGCCACTTTTGCCAGTCTAACACTATTTTATCTATAAAACATTTAACCTTAGACAGCATTTATGTTAAACAAAATTGTAACGAACTATTTAACACAGATCTCAACAGCCTCTTATTAATTCCTTCAGAAAACAATATAAGAAATGTTTGCATACTTTTAAAAAAATTGAATCTAGAAAATAGTATTTTTTTTTTAAATTCTGACCTGCCTAAGCAGTAATATACACATCGACCTAAAAGATCTATTGTGCTTGCCGTCAGATGCTTTTTAGGTTAGTAGCGCTTCTACTTTCCTAATGTAGCTGATAATACTTTCAGCCGAAGATTTCCTCAATTCTTCGGGACTTAAGAATTCCCTGAAGAAAGATTCTCTTCTCATACCGTAACGGGCCGGGCATTCACATATGATATGCTCGGCTGTTTCGTCTTCTTCTAGACATAGTCTGCACTCCGGTGAGTCGACTAGACGCATTTTGTTTAGGTGACATCGCAGACCGTGGTGGCCAGTTAGGTAGCCTACTAAGTTTTTGATATCGTGCCTGCGAAGATTTAGTATCTTGTTGGCATCTGATTTGAAGGGCTGAATAGCTCGTTTGGCCTGTCTTAGGCCTGGGATGTTTCCCCAGTATGAAACACATCTGTTTTTTATGACCAGATTTATGGCTGATTTGGGGATTGCACAGAAGGGTTCAGGTCCAATGAAGGGGGTTTCCGAACCTTTTCTGGCTAGTTCATCAGCTTTTTCGTTACCTTCAACTCCCTTATGTCCGGGGACCCACCATAGTTTGGTTTTGTTCCTGGAACTGAGTGTTTGGAGGGAGTTGAAGCAGTGTAGTACTGATTTGGAGTCAATGAGGTGTGAGCTAAGGGCTTTTATAGCTGCTTGATTGTCCGTGAATATATGGATGTTTGCGCCTTTAATACCTGAGTTGTGTATTAGGTTTGCGCATTCTTTTATGGCAAGGAGCTCAGCTTGGAATACACTAGGGCTTTTTCCCATAATAAAAAAAAAAAATAGTATATGATCACCTTAGCTCTTCCTGGTTTTGAGGCGGTCGGGGAATTTCCAATCGTTTGGACCTCTCCCGGCCGCCCCCATTTATTTATATTCCTTATTTTACTAAGCTTACAGCACTATGCCCTGGTAGCTAAGCTGTTAAATTTAAGCATTATACTGTACATTTATGTAAGGTTTAAAAAAAATTTTACATAGCGCAAAGAATAGTGTGCAGCAGAGATCAAGTAAGGAAGAGATAGAAAGAGAAACTTTCGTACGTCTTCCCTTTTATCACCCGAATTCATATATGTCATGTTGACACATTAATTACCAGAGCTGCAAACAAGTATATATCTGGTTGGGCCGTGGTGGGGAATTTGTCATCAAAATCCTGGAAAATTCCAGAATTAGCTTGTAGGTAAAACGTTAAGTCCTGCAAAGTTTCCTATCTCTTTTTACCTGATCTCTGGTTTTTTATTTGTTGTTGTATACCAGCATTAGAGTCATTTTGAATTTTTTATACCACTTTCAGTAAATAAGACTCCAAAATTGAAATGTAATAAGGCCCTCAAATGTATACATAGTGCAACAACTTTTTTGGTATTGGGTCTTATTTCATTCTTTAGGAGTCCCACTTCATTTTTAAGTTTTCGTCTTTTCCTCATTATAAAATATAAAAGCGCACTTTCGGGACCCTAGTACATTTTGATATTGGACTGACCTTAATTTCTGGGGCCCCATTTTCTAGAGTCTAATAAATTTAATGAAACATATATTAAACGCTTTGAAATGATGTGATGTAACATCTACACAATTCTATAGATTTTTGTTTTGCCTATGCATAAATCTCTTGACAACTCGTCTTAATAGGGAGAGAATTCAAAAACATAAAATGTAACCTCCTTACTGACTAATCATTTATCAACATCAACGACAGCTTAAATTTTCAACGTTGACCTTTTGTAGAACCTACACGAGTGAGACAAGATCCGTAGAAACCAAATTGTATCTCAATCTACCCAAAGCTAAGAAACAAAAAAAAAACGCAATCTTTCTTCCGATAAAACTAATGACATATCTCCACTCGGTTAACAGCGACATGACATACAGACCAAAGCATGTTATCCACATGACCGTCATACAATTAATAAACTCAAAACCACAGGCTTTCAATTAACCTTCAATTACACCAATTGCCAGGGGTACCGCACATATCGGTTGTCGAGGCTAGATACTGCCAGTCATAGTTCGCAATGCTGATGTGTATTCTTTGCCAAGACGACCGACGCGACGATTGTCAGATTAAAAGTGATTGAGATTTTTAAAAGATAGCCCCAAGCATCACCAAAAAAAAAAAGAAGGGCGTGCTCTACAGCCAGACAGAAACATGCAAAAGAATTGGCGAATAAGCTGCTAGCCGTAAGCAGCTCTTTTTCTCTTATTAATGCTTTGTAGGTACGTCAATTTGTTATTACGATTATTAGTTTTATTGTTATGATTTGCAAGTTGCCACACCTGGAATTCGTTGAATGTGTTTTCTCTGCTGTGGCTCCGTTCTTCATGGGCGCGAGAAACATCAAATTGAATTGCAATCTCTAGCCAAGAGTCCATTAAGATGCAAACAACTCTGTAGGTGGGTGAAAATTTAATGACATCATTCGCTTTAAATGCCAACTGGTTGACGAACACGATGATGATGGTCGATGTCGAATACGAGACCAGAGTTTTCTGATGGAAGCTGAGAAGTTCCATTCAGGATATTGGTTGTGCGGTTTATGGTAATAAATTTGATGATGCAACTGATGTGTCATAAGATTCCTTTTACTTTTGCCAAATATGAATTGGTTGGGGTTTTTCCTACTCGCTTTTTAACTGAGAGTTGTCTATCTTGCAGGAAATGCTTTCTGGTTTTGTGATTTATGCGTGTGACACCAGACATAATTTGTTTAATTAAACAAGTCTGTAACTTTATATTCTGACAGTTTTTACTATCTTGTGTTGCATAGGTCTGTTCCCGTACAAAATAATATTTACTGATTCTTACTGATTTTTACATACTGCCGTTCCTGTACGCAAAAATAAGTAAAAGAGCCAGCTCACGAGAGAGCAAAAAACTACCCCTCCATAAAAATCTGTAAAAAAAATTGACTGCAGAAATTTCTGTTGGTAAAAATCAGTAAACTGTCAGTTGGTATCCAAAAGTGACAACTCGCTTGTTTTGACAGGTGATTTATGTCATTTTTTCTTAAAAAGGCATGCAAAATATATAATTTTACTGTTTTTTACTTAAACGTGTTCCCGTACTTTTTGGTAATTTTGTCTCTTTCTGAGATAATTTATCCCCACACCAAGAAATTTGAGAATTTACTAATTTTCACTGAAAAAGTACGGGAACAGACCTATTGTTGCGTTCTGATAGTTTTCATCTTTTTTAGTGTTCTCTCTCGTTCTGTCGTTCTGTTGTTCTGTCTTTGTTTTTTTTTTATAATAAAATAGCATTAGGTCTGTTCCCGTACAAAATAATATTTACTGATTCTTACTGATTTTTACATACTGCCGTTCCTGTACGCAAAAATAAGTAAAAGAGCCAGCTCACGAGAGAGCAAAAAACTACCCCTCCATAAAAATCTGTAAAAAAAATTGACTGCAGAAATTTCTGTTGGTAAAAATCAGTAAACTGTCTGTTGGTATCTAAAAGCTTGTTTTGACAGGTGATTTATGTCATTTGTTCTTTAAAAGGCATACAAAATATATAATTTTACTGTTTTTTACTTAAACGCGTTCCCGTACTTTTTTGTAATTTTGTCTCTTTCTGAGATAATTTACCCCCACTCCAAGAAATTTGAGAATTTACTATTTTTTACTGAAAAAGTACGGGAACAGACCTATTGTACATTTGTATTGCCCTGAAGTGACATTCTTAACATGTTGAAAGAGCTTACCGCATTACATATGTTTTTTAAAAGTCAAACTGCAACAGGGTGCAAAATGTGGAAAACTGACATATTTACAAAAAAAAACAAAAACCATTTGCTGTATTGGTCGCGGTTATTCAGCTTGATGTGTCACAATCAAAAATATCAAAAATATGACAAACCGATTCGTATACTACATTGAGAGAAACAAAAAACGCTTAACACAGTTAATGTGTCACCTCGTATCGTTTCCATTCCATTTTGGTGTGATCACTTAAAACATAATCAATCCATCATAACATGAAGTCAGTTTTCAATCTGACATCCTGTCAATATTTCTTAATGCTGCACCCCTTATTTTGTGTCTTAAGCTTAAGTTAGCGCATGCATTAGACATCATCACATCATACAATGATACAACGTGTGCCTTTGATAAATACCCAGCGGATGTGCAACATTGTCGCAAAAACTCTCAAGATCGGTACTCGTAATAGTAAATTAATACAAGCGACAGAGTGCACTTTGGTTTGAGATGTCTTGTGCAATTGTCGTTTGCATTAATCTCTGTAAGGTGGGGCCTGCCTAATGGTATTTGATATAAAGAGTTCCTGTAAACAAAATTTTCGATTTCTATCTTGCGTAAGTTAAGTTGGTTGGGCGCAAAAAATGATAAAAGTCACTTCAAATCGTTTTGGGGGATTGTTCAGTTATGTTCAAATGGTGGGTTTAATTTGTCATTTATATGTTGTGAAACTTTTTATGGTTTTGCAAGTTTTCTATTGTCAATCTGGCAGTTTTTTGTGTTTGTTGTGCAGAGCGGTTCACAAAAGGATTTAACTATGGTTGATCTGTCATGACGTTTTCTATTTGATTTCTAATACAAAATGCTCGACCACTCTCTTTGAGGTTTGAAATCGTTTTAAAAATCATTTTATTATTCTAATTACATTTGTGATTGACAGCAATCAATTATAGCAATTGACATTGAATCATGACAACAATGTTAAGGTTTCTTTATGTTTACATTACAGAATGGGCAAATTGCATTGATTACAATATAAATTAATACAAACAACATATAACTGCAACACCATTGGTAAAAAAAGATGTTATCGGATTGGCAATTATCGAAATTTTTATCGTTTCCGATAACATGAATTTCAACCTGTTGAATGAAATTCAGAAGCGAAATGCATTTCCTTGAACGTTGGAATGTTATTTTTTTACAGTTCTCAGATGCTTTCGATAGTAACACGCAGAATTCATTCGAACTCTTCCTACTTTTTGTAGGAAAATGTGTTATTTTATTATTTTTTAATTTAAACGGATTTGCAGAAAACAGTCCCTTCCAGAAGTTCTGGATTACTTGGAAGAACTGTGTTGAGATGATGAAAATGGTTTATTAAGCAACCTCCACGCCATGTATATTCAACCACCAGAGAATGACGGTGAGTTGAGTGGAGAAGATGATGCTGATGAAGTGCTATTCCAGACAATGTTTGCCCAAACTGGTGGGTGCCTAGTACCTCGACTGGAGATGGTGTATTAAACCCTTGTGGAAGGTCGTTGGTGGCAGCAAACTAGAGAGGCACTCACTCTCAGGCGGCAGCGGATTAATTTCCTAGATGGAGTCAACGGTGGCGCCTACAGCTCCAGTTTGATCGAATTGGTAGTGAAATCCCTATATGAGCTGCTTCGAAATATTTGACCACCAGGTCTATAGGGATTTCCAATACTGAGCCAGGGTAATGGAGAAGAGTTGGTGGCGGAGGAGCCCTCAATGGGTCAACGGCAGCGCTCATATCCCAAAATGGGCTACTGACATCGGTATTTTTTCCGGCCCGCTGTCCTAGGGTCAAAACAAGGGCCTGGCCCTCCAGGTTGGGGGTTGTGCTTTGGGTTAACTACCCATACACGGAAAAAAAATATTGTTACGAAGCAACCAATAGCCTCGGAAAGGACTTATATCATTGTTGACGACCATGCTAAACGAAAAAAGGACAACGACGTTCGTATCTGCACCTGGAATGTGAGAACATTAAACAGGAGAGGTGCAGGCGAACAACTAGCGGAAGCCCTCAACTGCTACAAAGCAGACATTACTGCCATCCAGGAAATACGATGGGATGGGCCGGGCAAAAAGAGGATGAAAAACTGTGACATCTACTATGGACCGTGTTATAGTGAGCAGAAACAGCGACTATTTGGATGCGGATTTGTTGTAAGTGCCAGACTTAGGCAAGAAGTCTTATGTTACCAAGACATTTGCGAACGCATAGTAACAATCCGCATCAAGGCCAAATTCGTCAACATAAGCCTTATATGCGCTCATGCTCCGACGGAGGAAAAAGATGATATAACTAAGGATTGCTTCTACGAGCTCCTCGACAAAACCTACCGCGACTACCAAAGTACGATGTTAAAATCATGCTGGGAGATTTTAACGCAAAGGTAGGAAGAGAAGACATCTTTAGCAGTACTGTCGGAAAACATAGCCTACACGACAACACGTCTGGTAACGGACTTAGGCTAATTGGCTTCACTACGGAACGAAATGCCACTATAGCAAGCACACGGTTTCCTCACCTCGATATCCATAAGGGAATATGGCGGTCTCCAGAGCAACAAACAGTCAACCAAATTGATCACATTGCGATAGACAAGAGGCACGCATCCAGTATTTTGGATGTCCGAACATTCCGAGGGGCCAACATCGACTCGGACCTCTAGCTTGTTGTAGCCAAAGTAAGGATGCGGATATCCACCACAAAAAAACAGAAATACTGTGAAAAAATTTAATGTCGAAAGACTGCAATCGCCAGAGACCGCCAAGACCGTCCGCAACGCGTATCCCTTAACTTCTCGACTCACAACACACCACCAGCATCTAATGCCGAAGAACAATGGCAACGATGCCAACAAGCCATTATATCAGCCGCAACTGATGTGCTAGGTTTCTCGCGGCCACCAGCAAGAAACCCCTGGTTTGATGAGGAATGCCGACAGATGCTCGCAGCCAAGAACGAGGCAAAGGAAGTCATCTGATGTTGTTTGGTCCTTCATCGGTTGTCTCTCGCGCAGTGTGTGCTGTGTCACATGTCCTCCAATCCTAATTCGTCCAATTGCGGCAGAAAAAAATACCCTATAGGCCACACCGTCCACTGTTGTCGTTTAACCAGCGGCGTTCTCGAAAAAAAAATGGCCCGATGACTCCTCCAGCGTGAACAGCGCACCATGCAATAACTTTTTGCGGGTGTAATGGCTCCTCGTGCATTACTCGTGGGTTTTCGGTGCCCCAGAAGCGATAGTTTTATTTGTTAACCTACCCGCTGAGGTGGAAATGAGCCTCATCGGTCATTATGATTTGGTCGAAAAATCATCCACTTCGTCCTCGAGATTGAGGATGACTTGGGAGTAGGTTACACGCGTTAGCGCCTTAGCGCCTTAGCGGTCAGACAGCAGCTGATGCATGGACCGGACTTTGTACGGGAACATGCGCAAGTCTTTGACCAAAATTCGCCTTAGGGACGACCGGCTGATGGCTTATTGCGAGGTACGGCGTCTGGTCGATGTTTCCGGCGACAGCTCGACATCCTCGGCAACAGCGGCGATATTCTAGGCACAACGGGCGCTCCGGGGCCGGCCACTCTTGGCAACGTCTCGTGTGGTCGCATACTCTTCAAGGTTGGTGGCCAAACGGCGCAGTGTTTGCAAAGTCGGGAAATCGGCGACGGAATTCGCGCTGCGCCAACACTACAGACGAATTGTTACGCAAGAAAATAGACACGGTTATTCCGCGTTTTTGGGGAGTGTATCGCTCCATGGCTTGTTCACTTGTATTCTACATCTGTCTAATCCACAATTGTCAAAAAAGATTTGACATTGGCAGCCATTTGCAAAAATAAGAGCATCTTCCAAAGGTGATTTCTTTTGGTCCACCTTAGTTAGAAAGAAAAAGGCATACAAACATATTATCGTCTCTGAAGGCGTTTCTTCAGCTATGAATTAAGTAGTAAAAATGCTGATGCTATTTCAAGTATAATTATAGAGACATAACTCTCTCAAAAGCTATTACAATATACACTGACAGCGTCTTTTAAAGCGTTGGTATCATTCAGCAGTCATTTACAGTAAATAGAAACCAGAAGTATTGAACGAGAGAACAAATTTACAAGGAACTATTTCAGATTTTCAATCCTTGCCGACGGTCTATAACAATGGAGATGATGATTGAAATTTTAACATTTGATCAGTCGTATAATTTGTTTATTTTTTGATCTAAGGTAGCTCAGGAGTCATCTATCCTCCCATTACCCACCAAAATTACCTGAAAATTCGCGGATAACAAACCTTTGAAGCATCTGACTTGGATCACATTCGACCAGTGATTTTTGCCTAAGCATCTGCTATTTTCTTCAACTTCAAACATTTTTGTATGATATCCTAGCCAAGCATAACATTTTATAGTTTAAAAATTCCCATCTGTCAATTCAAAATCTGACATCTACCAAACATTAAGCTGCCTACATAAAACATAACCTCCATAGCGCGTAGATTGAAAACGTCACCCTCAGACTAAAATACAAAATATAAAACTTTTTCAATTTACAACCTCCAACCACAAACTCGTATTGCAACATAATTATGATTCCCAGATTGAATTGATGAAGCCATTACATACACACACAGCATTGCTATTTACTTACGCTGTCATGCGCTCTTTGAAGTTAGCAACCGTTAGCGCTGATGCTGCACCTAGTTAAACACCTTGGTTGTCGGCATCGGATTTCAGAGACAACAACATTGGCGAACGTCAGCAAATGAGATGAGAACAATTTTTACAGTATTCACCAAATAGATACCTTAATTGCCAGATATCAAGACAAGTCGTAAACATCTCCGATTGCAAACAAATGCGCGGTGAGAAGTAGCTACATCGGATGACAGAAGCAAGGTTCTGAAGTGAGGGTGTCATCGGGAGCAGTGCGTCGGCAAGGAAACTCATATAATATACAGATACCGACATTCTGTCGCACAGCATGTCAAAAATTAATTGTTTTGCGAAATCAACTGAGCTGCTGTCAATTTGTCGTTGTCTGCGCGGCTTCGGTATGCATTAATAGGCGTCATTGAAGCAATTGACAGGGCGAATGGCTTCCAGATTCCCATTTGAAGAATTGAACAACAAATAATGGACACGGACACTAATTATCGCAGATACACATCGGTTGAGGGTCATCGCGTTCGGACACACGAGTCAATTCTAGCGAAATCAACTCATCGATGGTATGCTGGTTGATGTGGTGCCGCTTATATCCTGGTTGGCATCTTGTCATTTTTATCAAAACCTGCGAATGATGGCACGGAATGTCAACTGCAAAATGGGGATAATGGGACGGTGGCGGCGGCGGTTTACCCACGATATGGAACGAATCAAAGGAATGTAAAGTGGTATGAGACAGAGATACGCCGCTATGGTGGCTGCACTGTCATTACAGTATGGCTTGACTTGTAGGCATTTCCTGGGCAAACAAAATTCATGGAAACCAATTGGCAGATAACGTAAACAAAAAGGATGAACATTTTATGTCGTTTGGTGAGTATGACAGAGATTCTTTTTGATCGATTAGTCGATTTAACGAACTCATTGTTGGCGACACGTGTACATGTATAAAGGACGACCGTGTGTAGGTAAGTGATGTCCTCAGCTGCTTCTGATTGATGTTCTGAATGCATAGTTTGAGAAAAGATGAGCATTAATGAGTCGAGATATGTGTTAAGGAACTTCTGAAAAGGTGAAACATAGTTGCGCGTAAAGTTGCATTCATACAAACATAACAAAATTAAATTAGCTGAAGTTGAGTCACTGTCGGTAATGTAGATTTATTAAAATTGTACAGCAAGAACTGTCAATGATAAAAAGTTTTAAGAACCAGGATATGGGAAAACGCATCTGGAGATCAATGGTATCACCCGTTATTAAAATATTCAACGGCAAACCCAGCAAGCGAAACTATAGGGATAAAGTTAAGTGGCAGTGTTGTGATTTATCAATCATTGTCATAATCTTATCTAAATGAAGTAATAGTAGTAATGAATCTGCAAGTGCAACCATTTTCCGGCACGTGGATTTAGATTTGGTGGCCAAATTTGAGACAATTGGTTCGGTGAGAAATCAATCGTGCGTCAAAGAAACACCAGATCGGTCGAAAACTTCGCCGATGTCCGTAAAAGAATACAAGAGAACTCGACGAGGGAGTGGATTGATCGACGTGCACAAGTCCTTGGCCTTTTGAGGACTTCGACTTAAAAAAATTTGCGTTAGGACTTGGGCCTATAACCCTACAAGATCCAACAGACCCAGGGGCTCAAAGTTAATGACCATAGTCAATGCCGTTTGTTCGCTGACTAGGCTTTGTTTTGGAATAGGACCCCAATAGTGGCCGAAAAATCATCTTTAGTGACGAGGTGCATTTTTGGATGATTGGCTAGTTTAACAAGTACAAATGTCATATTTGGAAAGACGCCAACCCACGACACAACGACGACCCACAGTAGCAAGAAGTTACTGATTAGTGAGGATTTTGGGCCGATGGCGTCATTGGTCCGTACCTAGTTCTTCTTGGAAATTGTCATTAGTATTCACCGTTTATCGTCAACGGCGAGTGCTATAGATCAGTGATAACCATTTCATTTTGAACGGTAATGACGTGGACGACATGTGGTTCCAGTAGGACGATACGTGCCACACAGCAAGGTTATCTCTTGAAGGTAAGGTTATCTCTCATGGAGGTGACGTGAATTGGCCACCAAAATCGATTTAGCCCCGTTAGACTTTTCCTTTTCTTGGAGTTTTCTAAAGTCACAGGTTTACGCCAATATCCCACAATCGACCGATGCCCTAAAAATCAACATAAGCCAGGCCATTTCTCATATTCAGCTCTTCTATGCGGCAGAGTCGTAGGAAATTGAACCTCAAGGATCCGTGCCACCGTACGAAGCTGCCAGGCCAGGTCAACTGTCTTCAAATGAATGCCATGTTTTGAATTGATGGCTTTTTACGACCACACTATCCATATTAATGGTAACACAGCCATTTTCATGATCGACTCAGTGTTGTGATCATTCGTTTCATAAACTGCCACACAAATCCTATATTAGCTGCTTCGACATATTTGAACACCAGGTCTATAGGGAATTCCAATACTGAGCCAGGGTATTGGAAAATAGTTGGTGGCGAAGGAGCTCATACCCCAAACTGGGCTACTGACATCGGTATTTTTTCCGGCCCGCTGTCCTGCGGTCAAAACAAGGGCCTGGCCCTCCAGGTTGGGGGTTGTGCTTTGGGTTTACTACCCATCCACGGAAAAAAACTATTGTTCCGAAGCAACCAATAGCCTCGGAAAGGACTGATATTATTGTTGACGACCATGCTAAACGAAAAAAGGACAACGACGTTTGTGTCTGCACCTGGAATGTGAGAACATTAAACAGGAGAGGTGCAGGCGAACAACTAGCGGAAGCCCTAAACTTCTACAAAGCAGACATTACTGCCATCCAGGAAATACGATGGGATGGGCCGGTCAAAAAGATATCCACCACGCCACAAAAAAACAGAAATACTGTGAAAAAATTTAATGTCGAAAGACTGCAATCGCCAGAGACCGCCAAGACCTTCGCGCAACGCGTATCCCTTAACCTCTCGACTCACAACATCTAATGTTGGCAACGATGCCAACAAGCCATTAGATCAGCCGCAACTGATGTGCTAGGTTTCTCGCGGCCACCAGCAAGAAACCCCTGGTTTGATGAGGAATGCCGACAGTAGCTCGCAGCCAAGAAAGAGGCCTACAAGGCTAAGCTGCAGGTGAAGACGAGAGCTGCCATTGAACTCTATAGGCAAAGAAGAAGGGAAGAACATCGGCTTTTCAGCAAGAAGAAAAAAGAGCAAGAAAAGCGCGCGATCGAGGATATAGAGAGGTGCCACTCCAGGAACGATGTTCGCAAGTTTAACCAAAGTGTAAAACGTCAAAACCAAGGCTATGGTCGATGCTGAGGATATGGAAGAACCACTTCTGCAGACTGTTAAACGGCGATGACGAACAACATACCGCTGTCAGGTAGAACGAACCATTTAATATTGGCAACGACAGCAAAAACTGCCAACCACCCGACCTAAGTGAAGTGAGGATAGCTATAGCTAAACTCAAGCTTAATAAGGCCGCCGGAAATGACGGCCTTCCCGCTGAGCTTTATAAAGCTGGCGGAGATGACTTGGTAAGCAACATCCACCAACTCATAAGCCAAATCTGGTCGGTTGAAAGCATGCCTAAAAGGAGACCCTCTGAACTGCGCCAACTACAGAGGCATAAGTCTTCTCAGCATCGCTTACAAGATCCTATATGCCGTAATATGCGAACGCTTGAAACCGTTTACCAACAACCTGATCGGCCCTTATCAGTCTGGTTTTAGGCCAGGAAAGTCCACAGTCGATCAAATTTTCACACTTCGGCAGATCCTGGAAAAAATCCCAAGAAGTCCAAATCGATACCCACCACCTATTTATCGATTTCAAAGCCGCATAATACAGCATTTATAGAAACGAACTATACAGAGCCATGTCTAGTTTTGGTATACCGTCCAAACACGTCCGTTTGTGTAGGATGACGATGGCGAATTCTCGCTGCTCCATCAGGGTTGGAAACGACCTCACCGACACATTCGATACCAAAAAAGGATTTAGGCAAGGCGATGCTCTGTCATGTGACTTTTTCAATTCGATTCTTGAGAGGATTGTGCGTTTGCGTTGAATGGACACCAATACTCCGGCTCGCAGAGTCTTTGATTCCCAGCCAGACGTCGGACGCAGTAGAGGAAGACCTCGCCTTAAGTGGCGCGCACAAGTAGAAACCGACCTCAACCAACTTGGAGTGCGCAACTGGAGGCAGTTACCTAAGGACCGGGCTAATTGGAGAGGCATGTTGGTTGAGGCCCAGGTTCATCCCGGACTGTAGCGCCACTTAAGTAAGTAAGTACTTACAATAAATTGCAGTGGTCTAGTGGCCCCAAACTTGTGTTTAATATCAGCATCTTCTCATTGCACTAAGTAGAATACAAAACAGAGACTCAAGCGATGCGAAATTCCGAATTTTGCTCAAACATGGTAAGATCGTCTTCTGCTTACCTAAATTGAACGCTATTTTAACAATAAATGTAAGCGTGCAGTGGTTAGTGGTTAGAGCGTTGGACTTCTTAGCTCGGGGTCCAGGCTTGGATCCCGAAGTGTCAACACCCAAGTTATTTTTACTGCATCAACTCTTGCGAAAGTTTGGCAAACATCCAGCAGTAATCTATGACTATCATGAGAAGCGCCTCAGATTTGCCGTCAGAATTCAGCGTTTAACAGGCGTTAGTGGCAAAACAAATTAATGTGTACCCAAAAATTAATGAAGATGATATGTTTGAGGACCTTTATTGGCCGTTTATTTGAAATAGCCAGTTGCTACCACACCTTCAACTGTAATACTCGCCGTTCCATGAATGCTTATCAATTTATCCTTAACCCTGTATTTGGTCATACTGTGATAATGGTTATGTAGATTCATCACTAAATCAAAAAACACGACAGGACCCTTCAGAAAATGGCTGCTTCAAAAAAAAAACTTTTTCAATAACTCCTTGACGCTTTCACACCAACCACCGAATGGATTTCGTTTGACGTTTGAGAAATATAATAATTCACTACGTCCACACACCCGTTTAATTTCTAAATCAGACTTGAAGCCCTAATAACAAATTCTCTGTCGATTTATCTTGTTAAAAAAAATTAAACATAAATTTCCGCGAAAAAGTCATTTTTTTTGACAGCTCTACTCTACGCTCAACGGTTTACTCTTTTGTCGAACATCTGGAATGTATCAGAAGAATTGTTCGCTGCAACAAAAAAACAAAAAATTTAAACCTTCGAAGCGGTTCGGAGTAGGTTACTTCGTAACTCATAACCTACAAGTTTTAGAAAACTCTAAATGTATAGGAAAACTTCTGTTTTCGATTAAGGTTTCGTGTGTATTTGCGATATTCAGTATACGATTCGGTGTGAAAAGCTTGCTGAAGGTTTAACGAGAGAATATCTATTGAACGTCAAATGAGACGCAAGATCAGTTATTAATAGTAAAACGCTGTTCGACTAATAAATTTTGTTTATTCATACGGATTATTGAATCTGTTTTTCAAAATGGGTACTTTGACAACTTAGGTTTTGTTATATTCTCTAAAAGAAGATGACAATTCCAAAAAGGTTTCTAAGCTTGCTTTACAGATTACATTCATCTTCGTTATGAATTTGTACTGTACTGAACTCTATACTGTTATCAACTCATATGATGCAGTTTTGCTTGGAGGTGATTTCAATGCACGTCATTCAGAATGGGGTGACACACTTCACAACCAAATTGGTAACCAAATATACAATTGGTTTTATAATGGCCCTTATATGGGTTTAGACCTAATTGCTCCTAACAGTCACACTTTTCCCAGATTATCCTCCGTTCTTGACTTCTTTCTTATATCCGCATCCCTCACCAGCAATAACCTGAGTCATTAGTTTGCTCCACTTTTTCAACGAATTCGGATCATTTTGGTATAAAATTACATCTAAACTTAGTAGATTCTATTCCAATTTTGGTGCCATCGACTACGTATAGATGCTTTAAAAACACGGACTGGTTAGCGTTTAGACTCGCACTTCACCATCGTATTTCCATCCTGAACATCCCGTCTGAAAGAAATATACAGAATGAGGAAATAGAAATCTTGATCGCGAAAGTCAATGATCAAATCAACACCTGCGTTCAATGTCACTCCTCTATCCGCGAAGTGAAAAATGAAAAATTTCACAATATTTCAGATATCACAACAAAATTAATAAAGTTGCGCGGTACCGGGCTTACTCAATTGAAAAGACTGTATCACCGACACCTAAACAGTATTAATCATGAATATCGTACACTTCATGCAAGGATACAGTGTTTGAGTAAAATCATTCAGGATAGGGTGCGGATTGATAATAACTATGCTTTTAAGGAAAGGTTAAATAAAAGACCCTCGCCGCAAGCGTTTAAGGAAATTGATAGCATTACAGGAAGAAATTTCTTCGGAACCAATATTGCGAATGATATTTTGGTCTACAACGGAGAGAATTTAATAGACACTGACAGTAAATTGAGCGCGTTTAAAGATTATTACTCCCATGTGTACTCGGGTGTCCATCTCCAAGAAACACCTCCATGCAGTGTTGCCGGAGAGAAATATTATAAGGGTGTACTGCAGCCTAAACATGGGGAGTATTTTGGAAAAAATAGGAGTACATGCATTTTGTAGTCTTTAAAAATAAGTATGTGCACAAAATGTTTGTATACCCTATCCCATAGGTAGTTGTGACATAAAGTTTATAACATTATGTAACTTAAAGTTTATCAGTTAGCCATTCTTAGCCAATCTAGCCATGTATGTCTGTCTGTCCGTCCGTTCGTTTGTGTGTCACCAATTTTTGGCCCTTACATACACTGAATTTTGTGTATGAAATTTAGTAAATAGACTCTCTTTCCGACGAAGCAGAATAAACGTCTTTTCTGACCAAATCATTAAAAATTTAAAAGAAAAGTGACTGAGCAAGAAATTTAGACTATGTCATTATGTATATCTATATTTCTTCCATTTATAGTTCAACCATCCTTAAAAAAATAACCCCAAAAAGTGGGTGTACCTAAAACTGAATGGAGATGAAATATAGAAAATGTCACATCTGGTTAAGAAATTTTATTTTATTTCATACGGTTCGACAAAAAAAAGAACTTTTTCTATGGATAGTTTTTACAAATACTTTGTTTTACGAAAGTGGCCCAAATATAGTGGGTTAAAATGATGTATAGACGAAATGTTCATAGAATTACTCGAAATATTTTCATCATAATTTGTTTTCGAACTTTTTTAAATTGTACCTAAAACCGTTTTTACTAAAAACGACCGAAAAAGGGGGCCTGGCTAAAAACTTTATATATACGAAGTATAGGTATTGAGATTTTCTAAATATGTTTTAAAACACACTTCTTCAAAGTTCTTTACCGTTTGGCAAAAAAAAAACAACATTTTACTGAAAAGCGGGCGTGATTTTTAAGGCCTAAAAATCGTAGACGTACAGACGGACAGGCAGACATGGCTAATTCGACTCAGCTAGCGATTCTTAGTCGAACCATATACTTTAAGGTATATTGTAAAACGAAAGTGACTGTAAAGACCATTATAGATAGACCCTTTAGTATTTATTTCAAAAACACATTAATTTGTATCTGTAAAAGAAGAGCGTCATGTTTTTGAAACGAGAGGGCAGTTGAACGATGTAAAACATTTGGTTGAGAAATAAAAACTGATCACAAGTGAATGGATTTTTGCTGCAAGTGCTTGGTATTTTAGGTCTTTACAAAATAGGAGTACGAATGCGAAAGGAGGAGTACGGGAGTACGGAGGTGTTGAAAGTAGTACAATACTCCTATGGGAGTACTTTCGGCAACACTGCCTCCATGTCAAACAGAAAAGCTTTATATCAACTCGACAGTAGAATCATTTTGTAATACTGAGTTCAATACAACGATTACTAATATTTCACCTTCAAATACCGCAATAAACCCAAACAACGATCAGGTTTTTGCAACCCCAAATACGGTCAGCACATTGAGAGCAGCAAGAAATCTGCTGGCGTTGATTATGTATCAAATTACATTCTTCGAAAATGCCCTCGAGCCACTGTATGAACAATGACTATTTTCCCTCAATTTGGAAGAAAGGAAAAATACTTCCAATAGCTAAATCAAAGAGGGCAGTAGATGTAAGAGACTTTCGTCCGATATCCATGCTATCCAATATAGGAAAGTTATTTGAGAGACACATAGCAGAGAAGTTAAATAACTTTTGCGAGGAGTCTAACATTATTCCAAATAACCAATTCGGCTTTAAAAGGGGCCACTCTACGGAAAATGCGTCATTGGTATTGCACAACAAAATGGTTCAGAACCTAAGGAACAGAAAATGTACCATTGGTTTTGATATGGACCTGGAAAAAGCCTTTGACTCAGTCTGGCACAAGGGCTTGCTCTATAAGCTAATTAGGCTTAATTCACCAAGGTGCTTAATTTTGATAATCTTAAGCTTCCTAAGAGATAGATTTAGCTCTGTCATCATAGGCTCTGAGTACTCCAATTCTTTCCCAATCCTGTCTGGTGTGGCCCAAGGATCAATTCTAGGACCTCTCTTGTTTAATATCTATATTCATGATTCTCCTTTAAAAAATACAATACAAGATGATCCTAGTGTTATCCTATACGCAGATGACTCTATGATATTAGCAAATAAGATTAAAAAGAATTTACCAACTCTCTTAAACTATTTTAAAACATGGAAATTAAAAATTGACATCAATAAGTGCGGCCTAACATGTTTCAGAAACGCGAGCGGGAAAGGACATTATCTTGCAGTACGGGACAGTAAGTCTTTGAAACTTAAAATAAATAGAAGTGATATTCCCGTCCGAGATGATGTCAAACATCTTGGTATAACCTTCCATAAAAGACTTTGCTTTAATAAACATGCCCGAGTAACGCTGAAAAAAGCAAAAATGGTTACAGCAATGCTTAAGCCAATGTTTAGTTCCAGGCAAGTGTCGTCAAACACTAAGATTTTAATGTATAAGACTTTGGTGAGACCAATATTGACGAATAGATTTTGCACCTGGTTCGCAATCTTACCAACTGTAGCCAAAGAGCTTCAGATTTTTGAAAGGCAAATCTAAAGATTTTGCTGCGGAAAATTTAGGATACCGGATAAAAAATGGTTATCCAACAAAACACTCTATGCCGAAAACAAAATCAAACAAAATCACAAAATCAGCTCTTTGAAGCAACGCTGAAGTTACGGCGCGAGCAACCGTACGTAGAATATTATTTAATACTTTAAATCAGATTAATTTGTTAAAAATTCAATTTTTATATTCCTTTAGCCAGACATTTTTTTAGTCATAGCTACCAGATAACATTATGCTTTACACAAAAATGTATTGATTTAAGAAATAAGCCTCAATAAATAAATTGAAATTGTAATTGTAGTAAAACGCTGTTCGACTAATAAATTTTGTTTATTCATACGGATTATTGAATCTGTTTTTCAAAATGGGTACTTTGACAACTTAGGTTTTGTTATATTCTCTAAAAGAAGATGACAATTCCAAAAAGTTTTCTAAGCTTGCTTTACAGATTACATTCATCTTCGTTATGAATTTGTACTGAACATTCATTTTTACAATCACTATAACGAGTCCCTCATACTTAAGGTCGCTTGGCTACCATATTACTGCTACATTTGTGGCTTTGCACATGTTGGGTTTTCGCCATGAGCCTCGATGACGTAGGTGGCGAAGAATGGGACAAAAATAAAAGATATTCAAGTTGTATCAGGAGCATTGATGACTTAGATACCCAAAACGCGATATCTGTTTAGTTGTGTCATGGTCGCATTGTCTATTGTGGAAATCAAACATCAAAAATGGCAGGATTGACCAACACCAGAGGCAACTGGAGCCCCACGGAGGGTTATAAGCACTTCAAAATTTAATATTGCGAGTATTAGCGGCTGGGTATATTTTCAGATAAACAAAACCCCTAGGTACCCACTTATAGAGCTGCATGTATATATTTCACAAAATATATCATCTAGATATGAAAATGCCAACTAATCCAAGATCGATACCAAATTCGAGAAGACCATCGACGGAAATTCCTCCACAAGCTCTCCATAACCAAACAATTGAATTTTCAATTTGAACACAATCGCATCCAAAGTTAGGTTAATCTCCAAAGTACAGAAAAAATACCTACACACAGCAAACGGATTTTCGTATTTACACAAGCAGACGTATCTTTTTTTTGTATCTCCATCCATAACCAGACGGCTCATTCAGTCGACTATAAGCTTACATAGCCCAACCATAGCAGTGAGTTCAAATTCGGGCCCGCGCACCGCCGCAACTAAACAAGTAAGTCGAGGCCATGTTGTTGGTCGTTTTGGTTTTACTTTTTAAAAACAGTTGGCGCACTCTTTGGCTACATTCCGAGTAACATTACCAATCTTGGTATCAATCCACACAGCGCTGTGGGACAATCAAATTCATAAGGGGCTCCGCTTACAGCAAAACCTACATAGTATGGCCGCTTTTTTGTGTGCCGTTTCAGCATGTACAAGTAGGACCGCAAAAACCCCTCTGAAAATTTATGATTAACTTGAATTCGAATAAGTTTTCGTTTCAATTTGGTTTTTTTTTTATTTTTTTGCAAATTTAATTCAAATGCGCGCTGCGACTGCATTTTCAATGAGACAAATGGTTGAGGTTTTTGGTTCGTTTCGAGGGAAACAATGGCAATAATCAACTAAGTTGTACGCTGTTTTGGGGTTTGTTGTTTCTTGGAGGCGGGTGTGCAACACACATGGGTGTTTATTGAATGTGCAAATATCCTTCCCCATATGTGGTAAAAAAAAATGAAACTTTCACTTGCAGGACAGTTAGCATGCAGTTCTTACGTAAAAGTGTACATACCTGGCACATGGTCGAGTTTGGAATGCATTTACCATGTATTTGGTGGGAACGAGTGTTTGTCATTTAAACGATTTTCCTTGGTTTTACTCGAAATGGGTATTTGAGTCATGGATTTCGATTTTTGTTCGGGGTGGATGCAAGCATTTTGGTATGTTGTCGCATAAATTTTCGATTGTTGAACATGCATGTTTGGTGTTGAGATCTATTGATTGCGCAGCAAGGAAATGACAACCAACCGCACAACCGTTATTATTAACTGTTTTCTACAATCGGAGGGACATATTGCTAATCCATTATATTTTCTATTTTGAGGAACCATAAATTACAACAGCTTACGGGTAGGTATGGCTTTTTCTTACAGCTTGCCATACTTATAGTCGCGCAGCGTTTTTTTTTTTAAGTGATGTGCGCTAGTCAAGTGACATTACCAATATGGTGACAACAATTAAAAAAAACAAATTGCCCAATCTAAAAAAACGCTGCCAAAACTAAAAACTCATAGAGAAATTGCGTCGAGTATGAATCAGCAGGCGTGTTCCACTTACGGATCCCTTCGAGATCCACGAGATTTCCACAATTGAGGCACCTTGACATACTTTTTTGCCAAAGCGAAGATTTTCTGCAATATACTGAGACAAACATTAGTTGGACTAATCTCCTCACCCTCTCTGCTAACAGAGTATAGCTGGTTATTTTGTATGAATCATGAACGGAATTCATAAATATGAGCTACGCAATGCCATGAATTGAAAACGAAATTTTAGATGCACCTATTACACAGGGAGAAATATGTAACGTTCTAAAAAAAAACTTCAAGATGGAAAGGCACCTGGCGCTGGTCGGATACCCTTTGAATTTTTTAAGTATGCGACAGTTAATTTTATCGACAAAATAGCGGTGATTTTCAATGGAATGGAATTTCAACGGGTAACCTACCGCCACAGTTCAACCAAGCCATAAAAAAGGATCCGCCCAATAACTTTTTTTTTTTTGAAAATGCTATAAAAAAACTACTGAATATTTTCTCAAATTTCTTGTTTGAAAGTACAATCCTTCCGGTTAATAATGGAAAATAATTTCATTCAAATAGCTGCCTCGGCTGGCCATGCAGTAGCCTAAACGATCGGTCCAATTTTTAAGCACATTATCGATTGTGTGCAGCTGTATTTCACCAATGGCTTCACGAATATTGTCCTTTAAAGCGTAAATTGTCTCTGGCTTGTCGGCGTAACACTTATCTTTTACGGCACCCCACAAATAATAGTCCAACGGTGTCAAATCGCAGCTCCGAGGTGGCCAAACGACATCAGCTCTGCGGCTGATAATGCGATCTTCAAAAACAGGGCGCAAAACATCGAGTGTAGCTTCGGCTGTGTGGCACGTAGCGCCGTCCTGTTGAAACCAAATGTTGCCAATATCCTCCTCTTCAATTTTTGTGAACAAAAATTCGTTCAACATGGCCCGATAACGATCGCCATTGACTTCAACGGCCACTCCTTGCTAATTTTCGAAGAAAAATGGCCCAATTATGCCTCTGGACAAAAATCCGCACCAAACAGTGACTCGTTTTGGGTGTATCGGCTTTTCAATGTATGCGTGCGGGTTTTCTGTGCCCCAAATGCGACAATTTTGCTTGTTTACATACCCGCCAAGATCAAAATGAGCTTCATCTGAAAAGATGATTTTTTTGGCAAAATCGGCATCTTCTCTAAGTCGATCGCAGGCCCCATTAGCGAAGCGAAAACGCATTGGATGGTCAGTTGGCTTTAACTCCTGAACCAATTGGACTTTGTATGGCGTCATACCAAGGTCTTTATGCAAAATTCGTCTCAATGATGTCTCCGAAATGTTCAATTATTGAGAACGACGGTGAATTGATGTTGATGGCGCTTCACGCACACTTTCTGTCACAGCAGCAATATTCTCTGGTGAACGCACTGTTTTTGGCTTTTTACGCTTTGGTTTATCGATGAGGATGCCAGTTTCTTTCACTTTTTTCACAAGATAACGAACATACGGAGTTGACGGTGCTTCTCTTCTTCCAAAATTCGTACAATTTTCGCACACATTCTACAACATTACCATGATTTTCAAAGTAATGTCGCAATATTTCCCAGCGTTGTTCAAGCGTATACACAACCATATTCGTTCAGCGGAAGGATAAAACTAATTATCTGTCACATAAGCCATGAGCTAAGTGTTACCATTCACGAAATCAGCACTAGTTGAAAAAAAAAAAAAACGTTAGATGGCGGACCCGTTATATCCGATTCACAAAAAAAAGTAATATCGCTGATCCCGCAAATTATCGTGGAATATCATTCCTAAACTCATCTTACAAGGTGTTCACCAAACTTTGAAATGAGCGTATGTCAATTTGGATCGAAAACAACAATTTGATCAAAGAATTCCAAGCTGGTTTTCGGAATGGTTATTCAACCGTAGACAACATTTTCGTACTGCAAAATAAAGCTGGGACATTCATAGAACAAAAAAAGAAATTATTCGCCTTTTTCGTTAATTTTAAGGCAGCCTTCGATAATATCGATCGAAAAGCCTTAATATTCAAACTTTATGACGCTGGAGTGAGCCAAAAGTTCGGGAAGGTTATCGAAAATATATACGAGGAGAACCAATCGAGTGTCTGGAGCGGGACCGAAACATCAGAATGGTTTGAAACAACTATGGGAGTACGACAGGGATGTACACTTAGCCCATATCTGTTTGCTTTGTACATCGATGACCCCACCGACTTTTTTGCTGGAGGAATAGAGTTTGCAGGACATTTAATAAAGGCACTTCTATTTGCAGACGATGTGGTTCTATTTGCATATTCGCCAGAGTCCTTACAATTTATCATTTACCGTCTTGATTTGTACTGCCAATTATGGAACCTTACGGTTAACCTTCCAAAATCAAAAATTATGATTTTTAAGAAGGGAGCTGGTAGAGAGTGCAGAAATGAAAAATGGCATCTCAACGGACAGCCCATTGAAATTGTGAAAACCTATAGATACCTCGTTGTGACAATAGCTAGTAATCTTAGTATGGAACCGCATCGAAAGGAAAGACTAATAAAAGCTAAAAGTGCTATATCGGCGACATGGGAAAAATGTTTTTCAAATCAACTAATTGACCACAGCGTAAAATACAAGGTCTTTCAAGCTGTATCAGAATCTGTTATGATGTACGCAGCGCAGTCTTGGGGATATTGCCAATATGAAACAGTAGAGAAACTCCTTAGATACTACATAAAACGATGCTTTAACTTACCAAGCACAACACCAAACTATATGATCAATATCAAAACAGGACCATCAACGCTTTTCATTAAATCATTAAAATTGCATGTTGATTATGTAATTAAAGTCTTAGAACTGTCGGACGATAGACTTCCAAAAATAATTGCCAAGAAGGTAGTAGAAAGAAATACGCTCTGGTATAAAAAAAACTCGAAGAGCTAGCAACGTACTGCAGATTCGAATGCAATTCAGCTTATGGAAATGAAAGATACCGTAAGGATGTGCTTGGCAATCTTATTGCCAAAGTAGATGAACAATACAGAGCTGATTTCGTTCACCGAGCTACATACAGCGTTTTAAAACACAATCTGTATGAAAAACATATGAGAAGGCTACAATCCGTTGGCGGATCATTGAAACCCTATCCCATCCCATCGTTAAAATTAATATCTCCAAAAAGTGGGCTTTATGGGCCTATAATATAGAAAATAACATTGTCACAACATATTGTTCAAACAGTTTATCAGAATCTTTTGTTGTTTGACAAAAAACATCGTTTTTCTCCTGCATATGCTATGGGGTAGGGTATACAAATGGGTTTTGCAGGAAAACGCCCCCAAAAAGTGGGCGTGGGTTAAAATGGTCTATAGATGAAATGTTCATATTAATACTACCAATGATTGTGCTTCAAACATGACCAGAAAATGATTTTTATAAAAAAAAACGCCCCCAAAAAGTGGGCGTGGCAAAAAACTTTATATTGACGAAATACAGATATTACGATTCTCTAAATATGCTGCGCAGATACTTTTTTAAAATTCCTTACGGTTTGGCCAAAAAACACATTTTACTAAAAAGGGGGCGTGGCAGTGGGCGGATTTCAAAAATGTTTACACCTGTTCTAGTGGCACGGACGAGGATCCTATATACCAAATTTCATTGTCCTAGCTCAAAATTTAAGGCCCAAAAATCGGTGACGAACGGACAGACAGACATGTCTAATTCGACTCAGCTAGCGATTCTGAGTCGATCCATATACTTTGAGGTATATTTAGCTAAATTATTTCTCTATGTTGCAAACTAAGTATCAAAACTAATATACCCCTATGGGATAGGGTATAAAAATTATTTCCACAATGACAACAGCAAATAACTAATTTCAGCTCTTTTTAAGATGAGAGGCGACCTAATACGCCTTAATTATATCCCACATCGTCCAGATCCACCGATTAATTGTAGTACTTGCAACTTATCCGAGAGAGAAGACGTTTTACATTTCATCGGAAGATGCCCCATCCTTAAAGACAAAAAAAAATACAAATTTTTGGCGCAACAGGCTCGTTAGTACCCAGGGCCTAGCTTTCTCACAACCATTCATGTGTGCGTGTGTACTTCTTGCACGATGGCGGGACCTCCTGTTTTATGCCGACTCCGGACGGCTAAGTTGAGATAAGCTATTCTTGACAATTGATACTACTCGGACGATTTGTCAGATCATCACGAGAGGAGGGCCAGTGAAAAATCATTTAGGTGTTGCTACGGCTGGGAATCGAACCCAGTCCTTCTGCGCGGCAGTTCATCGCACTAACCATCGCGCCACTGAGCCCTCAAAGAGCCCTTAAAGAAATAAGAAGATATTTTCTAGGAAACGACGTAAAATCTCAGGAAGAAATTATAACCTACATTCACAGACAGAAAAGTCGCTGTCTGTGAATGTGTTCCACTATATCAAAAAATCTCAGCTGAGGGAGCGATGTAAAGAAACTGTTGTTTGACAGAAATGTTCCTCTCTGATGAGAATGTTGTTCCACTGATACAGTGAAGAAAAATCTGCAAGAGATGCGTAAATGAAGTATTTAAATATTTGTAAATGTCAGTTCCTGGATTCAAAACATTCCATGCTCTCTTTGCGCAATTTCCCTTTGGCACAGCGAATTGAAACGGACTATACATATTGTTGCATACTTCTTTACTAAAAACCATTTCACTAAGCAATATTCATAAGGAAATAAAAAACAACTGTAGGTTAGGTTAGGTAGAAGTGGCTGCACGCGATGAGCGTGCACACTTAGACCAAAAAGGTGGTACCAGGTGGATCCTTCGATTACCCTATATTCGTACGTCTAATTGAACCATTCAGAGCTAACTATGTAGCGTAGGAGGTTACTGACACTGATATTAGCCAGATCACCTAGATATTTTTGCATGTAGGCCTATAGGACAGTGTCCTTTGCTGATGTATGATCTGTTCAGCATTATTAAGCAGATGGAGCGATTCTGGTTAAAGCTAGGCCACAGTTTCTTGGATATTTGACAAATTGTGCCATTTATCCATCTGCGGTTTGCTTTCTTGATCGCATCCAGTTTGATCTGCAATTTACATGTAGCGATGGGCATGCCTATCTATATCTACTGGCGGTAGAATATCAACTAACCAAATTGATCACATTGGGATAGACAAGAGACAAGCATCGAATATTTTGGATGTCCGAACATACCGAGGGGATAACATCGACTCGGACCACTACCTTGTTGCAGCCAAGGTAAGATGCGGATATTTAATATCGAAGCAAATGATCTTCTAGGTTTCTCGCGGCCACCAGCAAGAAACCCCTGGTTTGATGAGGAATGCCGACAGATGCTCGCAGCCAAGAACGAGGCCTACAAGGCTAAGCTGCAGGTGAAGACGAGAGCTGCCATTGAGCTCTATAGGCAACGAAGAAGAGCAAGAAAAGCGCGCGATCGAGGATATAGAGAGGTGCCACTCCAGGAACGATGTTCGCAAGTTTTACCAAAGTGTAAAACGTCAAAGCCAAGGATACACAGCTCGAACAGAATCCTGTCGAGATGAACAAGGAAATATCGTAGTTGAGACGAACCACTTCTGCAGACTATTAAACGGCGATGACGAACAACATTCCGCTGTCAGGCAGAACGAACCATTAAATATTAACAACGACAGCGAAAACTGCCAACCACCCGACCAAAGTGAAGTGAGGAAATGATGGCGGAGATGACTTGGTAAGTAACATCCACCAACTTATGAGCCAAATCTGGTCGGTTAATAGCATGCCTGAAGAATGGAACCTCAGCATCGTTCGCCCGATCCACAAAAAAGGAGACCCTCTGAACTGCGCCAACTACAGAGGCAAAAGTCTCCTCAATATCGCCTACTAAATCCTATCTGCCTTAATATGTGAACGCTTGAAAGCTTTTACCAACAACCTGATCGGCCCTTATCAGTGTGGTTTTAGGCCAGGAAAGTCCACAACCGATCAAATTATCACACTTCGGCAGATCCTGGAAAAATCCCAAGAAGTCCAAATCGATACCCACCACCTATTTATCGATTTCAAAGCCGCATACGACAGCATTTATAGAGACGAACTATACAGAGCCATGTCTAGTTTTGGTATACCGCCCAAGCTCGTCCGTTTGTGTACCATGACGATGGAGAATTCTCGATGCTCCATCTGCGTCGGAAACAACCTCACCGGCACATTCGATTCCAAAAAAGGATTTAGGCAAGGCGATGCGCTGTCATGTGACTTCTTCAATTTGATTCTTGAGAGGATTGTGCAATACTCCCGAGCCAACACCAGAGGCACAATTTTCCAAAAATCGGTGCAACTACAAGCATACGCTGACGATATTGACATCATTGGTAGGACTCAACGTGATGTCATAGCCACGTTTGCTAGTATAGAGAAGGAAGCGGCGAAAATGAGTTTAGCAGTAAATGAGGGTAAGACTAAGTATATGCTGTCATCACGAAAGGACTCACAACATCGACGAATTGGACAGAACGTCACCATTGACAGATATAACTTTGAGGTAGTACGGGACTTTGTCTACCTCGGCTCCGCTATTAGCTCTGACAACAACATCTCGTCAGAAATTAAACGAAGAATTACTCTTGCCAACCGCTGTTTCTTCGGGCTAAGAAGGCAATTTAGTAGTAAAGCCCTCACTCGAACTACTAAGGAGATCCTATATAAGACCCTGATCATCCCAGTACGCTCTACGGCGCTGAAGCATGGACCGTATCAAAAGCGGATGAAGAAATCCTTGGTAGATTCGAGAGGAAAATTCTTCGAAAAATCTTCGGTCCCGTTTGCGTTGACGAGCTATGGAGACGAAGATTCAACCAAGAACTATACGAGCTGTACAGCGACATGCCTCTGGTCAAAAAACTCCGCGTTGGACGTTTAAGATGGCTAGGACATGTAGAACGAATGGACACCAATACTCCGGCTCGCAGAGTCTTCGATTCCCAGCCAGACGTCGGACGCAGTAGAGGAAGACCTCGCCCTAAGTGGCGCGCACAAGTGGAAACCGACCTCAACCAACTTGGAGTGCGCAACTGGAGGCAGTTAGCTAAGGACCGGGCTAATTGGAGAGGCATGTTGGTTGAGGTCCAGGTTCATTCCGGACTGTAGCGCCACTTAAGTAAGTAAGTAAGTAAGCTCTTAAGAATTCTAAATATAAATATATTCAAAACGAACTTAGTGCTAGAGCTGGGGATCAAATTGGTCTTTGGAAAACATTGAAACGTTTCGTGCTAGGCAAAGAAAAAAGTGCAATAAAAGAAATTGTAGTCAACGGTGACTCCATACAAAAAAAAATAAAATAGCTAATTATTTGAATAACTTCTTTATAAATAGTATTAAGGACATAAACAAATCAATACCATCTGTGATATATAATAGTCTAATAGAACCGGTTACGTGCAATTTTAAATTCCGTTTAATTGAGAACAAGGCTGAACTGTGCGATATTTAAAAAAAAAGATGAACAATAAAAAAGATATAAACGGGGTTAATAGTGCAATATTTTTAAATAACTTAGATGTGTTTGGTGATCAGTTATTAAATCTGTTAAATAGATCACTGTCCGAAGGAGAATTCCCTCTCTGTTTAAAACAATCTGTGATAATACCAGTGCAAAAAGTTGCAAATGCCAAAACACCTGATAAGCTACGTCCAATAAACATTCTACCAACTATTGAAAAAGTATTTGAAAAAGTGGTATCTGAACAATTTGTTGATTACCTTGAAACAAATAATATATTGTGTGAACAACAATCTGGCTTTAGATCTGGTAGATCCTGTGAAACTGCGCTCATGTGGATGATACACGAGTGGAAAAATGTAATTGACAAAAGAGAGAAAATTTGTGCAGTGTTTCTCGATTTTCAGAGAGCATTTGAGACAGTTGATCATGACATTCTATCAGACAACTTAAAAAGTTATGGTGTAAAAGACAATGAGCTTAAATGGTTTACGACATATCTTTCAAATAGACAACAATTTACGAAAATTGACAATGAAATATCAAGTGCGAAGTTTGTGGAGATAGGTGTTCCTCAGGGCTCAATCCTTGGAGTTGTGCTGTTCCTGTTATATGTAAATGATATGTCTAGCGTCCTAAAATTTTGTAAGGTAATGCTTTTTGCAGATGATACACTTGTTTATGTCTGTGGTAATAATGTTCATGAAATAAAAAAAAAAAACTTGAAGAAGACCTTCGTAATTTAAATGTATGGTTAAATAGTAAAAAGCTAAAATTAAATGTCAATAAATCTAAATGTATGTTCCTAAATAGTAATGAAGATATCGAAATTAAAATTGACAATGAGAAACTAGAAATAGTTAAACAAATAAAATATTTGGTGAATTAATAGATCATAAGTTAGATTTTAAATGTCATGCCGATTTCATTTGTTCGAAAATAAGTAAAAAGATTAATTTTTTGTTTAGAATAAGAAAAAAACTCAATAGAAAATGTGCAATAACAGTATATAATACAATTATTCTACCACACTTTGATTACTGCGCGTCCATTCTATTTATGTTTAGTGACACTGACAAAAGGAGATTACAAAAATTACAAAATCGTGCAATGAGAGCAATCTAAAAAGTTAATGTTTATACGCCAATAAATAACATGTTAAATTCATTAAATTTTTTAAGTGTGAAACAAAGATTAGTCGTAAGAAATTTGATATTTGTATATAAAATTAAAAACGATATGTTACCAGAATACCTAAAAAGAAACCTGAACTACGTTTCGGACAGACACAGCTACATACTGTGGAACAGAAGAAATTTTGATATACCAAGAGTCAATCTGTTGAGAACTAACAACCAAATATTCTACAAGGGACTTCATATATTTAATCAGCTACCACTATTTATAAGAGAACAAACAAAGGGCTCAGTGGCGCGATGGTTAGTGCGATGAACTGCCGCGCAGAAGGTCTGGGTTCGATTCCCAGCCGTAGCAACACCTGATTTGATGATTTTTCACTGGCCCTCCTCTTGTGATGAACTGACAAATCATCCGAGTAGTATCAATTGTCAAGAATAGCTTATCTCAACTTAGCCGTTCGGAGTCGGCATAAAACAGGAGGTCCCGCCATCGTGCAAGATATACACACGCACACATGAATGGTTGTGAGAAAGCTAGGCCCTGGGTACTAACGAGCCTGTTGCGCCAAAAATTTGTATTTTTTTGTTGTAACAAATATAAAAATATTTAAAAAGGACTTAAACATATATGTAAGACAAAATCACATGTATATAAATTATTATTCTAAGAGATGTTAAAAAGTTTTTCAAAAACTAATAAATATATAAAACAAGCTGGCCCGTCAAACGTTGTTTTGCCAACGTCATTTTGGAATGACCGCCTACAGCGCCACCTGTTGAGAATTTTTCAATTTTTCTTTTTTCCTAAACCTTCGCGGAGCAATTACGAACAAATCCGCAGAAGGAAGTATCCAATTTGGTCCAGTCGTTTTCGAGTTTTAAGCATCCGAACAAACCAAGACCCATTTTTATATATATAGAAGATACAAAAAATATGCAGTACTAAAATAAAAAAAATGAACAAATCACTGCCAACTACAGTGCATTCTCGATTATCGCAACTAATTAAAACGAGGGTGGTTGCAATGACCGAGTTTGTTGCAATAACCGAGTAAATATTTTTTAGGCTCAATTTGAGATGAAAAATCAGAAAACCAACACTTAAAAATATATTTAATGCAACACATTTTTATTCAATGATATAAATACATAATAAGAAACAAAACAAAAGGAAGTTAATTCATTTAGAAGTACACACATACATAATGTTTAGTATAGAAACAGCTATTATTTTATTATTTTCTTTTGAAAAAATTGGACATTTTTGTTTGAATTTTTTGGTTTGTTAGATTTTTTAAAATCGCCATTTCTTGCAATTTTTGAAGACTCAATATTTGTTCAATAGGGGCTGAATTCTGTTCAGCCCATCGAATTGCTGTATTGAAAGCTTGTATTGCAGTTTCAGTCTTTATTTTTGGAGCAGGAATCTCAACCTCGGGTTCACTTTCATTTGATATTACAACTGATTCATTGTCTTCATAGACTTCTTCATTGTTATAAATGGTTTCGCGTACCCAATCATACATGTTTTCATTCGAAATGTATTCGTTGCCGGAAATATCATTGAAGAGAGTTGATATGGATTCTACGACCGCGTGTTCACTGATAATTTGAGCTCTTACTGTGCTCAAAGGTAGCTCATTCTCATCTTCCCAATCACTATGAGAAGTCATCAACACATTCCAGCATTTTTTGATTGAATCTGCCTGCAATCCATCCCATGCGTTAGATAAAAGGCAGATTGCATTTCGGAGATTAAATGCTTTAATTTTTAATTCAAGGTCTGATCCCTCACATCCAACTAAGAACGCCAATAGACTTTTTTTGTAGTGCAATTTTGTCAAATTTATAACGTTCTGGTCCATTGGCTGAAGGATAGCAGTGCAATTTGCCGGAAAACACATGACAACGATCATGCCGTCATCACTTTTTAACTCGCCATCTTTTGGATGACAAGGAGCGTTATCCAAAAGTAATAGCGCTTTTATTGGAAGTCCTTTCGAACTTAAAAAGAGTCGTACCTAAAAGACACAAAAAAAAAACGAATGAAAAAAAGACCTACGTGTGGCCGGTTAAATTTTGTTACCTCAGGCACAAATGTCAAATGGAACCATTGTTCAAAGAATGCTAATGTCATCCAAGCATTTTTATTTGCCTTATATACAACGGGCATGTGGTCAAAATTTTTAAAAGATCGTGGGTTTACAGATTTACCGATGACGAATAGCTTAACTTTGTGTACACCCGATGCGTTGGTGCAGGCGAGAAACGTGATTCTTTCTTTACTTGTCTTTCGGCCAGGAGCTGACGATTCCTTAAAACCTACAAGAGTTTTGTTGGGCATAAGTCGGAAGAATAACCCGGACTCATCGGCGTTATAAATTTGATGGGGAGTCAAATCGAGCTCTCTGACTTTTTCCTTAAATTTAATTAGGAATGGATCTACAAGCTGTGGTTTGTTTGAAAGTTTTTCTCCACAAATTTTCAACAGGCGAATTCCATGTCTTTTCTTAAAATTTGTCACCCAACCATTGCTCGCATTAAAAGATCCTGGCTTCTCTTTAATTTGTTCATGCAATGAGCATGCCTTTGTTTTTAGGACCTCGCTGGAAATTGGCACATTTTGCTTCCTTTGATTTAGGAACCACTTGCACAAAGCCTTTTCCATCTTAGGGTATTCGCCCCCTTTTAATGTAATCCTCTTTCCAGGTCCACATTCAGCATTAGAAACGAATTTTCTTATTACACCCTCTTTTTGTTTTATTCTGCTTACTGTATATTTATGAACATTATACTCACAGCATAATGATTTAATTGAAGCTCCTTTATTAATTTGTTCTAAAATTTCACTTTTGTTTTTAATTGATAGTTTCACAATCTTTTTAGTAACACCCATTTTTCGAAACACACAAGCAACTGATCACTGGACAAAATTCATTAAACTAACCAGAAAATCTTGCATTTAATAGATATGTGTACACATACATCGCTCAAAAGAAGCGGTAAAATAACTGCCGAGACAAAATGTAACGCAAAAGACAAAAACAAACATAACCGAGAACCTGAGTAAATAAAGATATTTACATACATATCTTCATATAAAAACAAAAGTTGCACTTATCGAGTCAATTTTTTTGAAGAGTTGCGATTACTGCGTCAACAGTGATGTAAATTCAGCTGTTGCGAAAATCGAGGAGTTGCGTGAATCGAGAGTTGCGTTAATCGAGAACGTACTGTATTTAAATAGAGCCTATTATGCATCCCAAGTTATGCATAAATGTTTTTTTTTTTGGAAAATGTATCCTCTTCACAATTCAGATTATTTTTATTTAGCAGTTTATTTATGGAAAGTGAAACACACAATAATCCAAATAAGCTATAAAATACCTTAAATTTGCATATTTTTCTTATAACTTACCTCAAATGTCAACAATTCCTTATACTTCATTAAAATCCGTAAACTCTGAATTAGCCAAACAAAAAAATCATTAATTCCCCAAAAGCAAAGTAATAAAACCGATTTTTACTTGAACCGAAATTATTTGTCCACCCACTTAATTGCGACGACCCAACCCTACCTATCCTCTCAAGCCACCTATATTCCAATCAATTCTCGATAAAACAAAAAAAAAAAAAAACACAATTCATGGTGACACCCGGCACTCCAATACAAATTTTGCAATTCAAAGATGTCCTCAATGGCTTTAAGGCGCGGCCTCAATAAAAATGACATTTTGTGATTCTAAAATAGATAATTAAGATGGATTCCCAGAGAAAATAATCTCATAAAATACGCGCTCTAATAGATCTATAAAACTGGGCAAACATTTAATTTTGGATGAATAAAACATCGAAAAAGGTAATTAAATCGAAACTGAAACAATGGTAACGACCTGTCGACTGGATGGTCCAGGCTGAAGTGATGTCAATAAAAGTGAGGTGATGGTTTGTTTTTTTAATAAGCCCACATGGTTATATTACTGTTGGTATTTTGTGACTGGTAAATTACTGAACGGGGGATGAATTTGCGTAACTAATAGACCAAATCAAAGAAGTTGAAAGGTGACTTTTCTCAAAGTAATGAATATGAATGAACTTGTTTGCGGCTTTATTAAGGTACCATTACTTTTTTTTTCTAGACTTTAGATATTATCTGACAGAAGACTGATTTATTCAAAGTTGAATGAACGTCAGTGAGAGATTACTTACTTTCTTAAGTTGTCATGCTTCACCAACGGCATCGTCTATAACTCCGCATCATCTGGCAGTTCTGTCACAATCTTCTTTAATTGCCATGATTTCTCCTCCACTTTTCTGCGCCATACTATCCCCAGTCTTCTATTACTATTTTGGTATGGAGCTGTCATCTTGTCGACGTGGGTGGCCAAGCTTTTGACACTTTCAACGTTGAATTGTAATGCATAATGGATTCTGTCTCATTCTTTCATAGAGATGTTCGTTCGAAATACGGTTTTTGAAGATCTTAAGAATGTTGCATAGAGATATTACGTGTGTTCAAGACAGATACGAATCCTATCGGCATTTTCGATAATGGTGGTACAAAATTCCTCATTTATAAAATAAGGAGATTTACGGAAAGATGCAGAGTCTAATATTGTTGGATTAATCTCCTCGCCCTTCCTGCTAAAAGAGGACTGTTGGCTATTTGTGTTGTGCCATGAAAGAACTCATCATTGTTATAAGCTGCGGAGTAAGGAAATTATTCCTTGACAGAAAAAGTTTTCCCCTGCTGAGAATGTTGTTCCACATAATCAAAAAATCTCAGCTGAGGCCGTGGATGAAAATATCTGAGCGATTTATGTTTCGTTTCTTTGAAAATATCTGAGGGATCAGTAAGTGGAATAGGACTATTGATATACGAAAGTATGTATCTTTCTAATGCAATCAAAAGCTCTATGCGTGCAAGAGATCACGTGTATCGTCGATGGAGGAGATTTCAAATCCCTGAAATCTTTATTGAATTCAAAAGGTTAAGAAACAAAGTAAATTCAATGATTTAAAGGGCTAAGTTACTATATTACACAAACAAATTTAATTCTAACCGTACTTCATCTTTTATGTGGAATCAGATTAAAAAATAGGGTTGTGCAATAAAAACAATATAAAGACTGATAATGATATTGACGTTGAGCTAAACAGAACGTTCACTAGAGTGTCGCTTGTACCTATTGTGTCTCGTCCTTTGTCCACAAATACTTTAATAAACACATCTGACGACGCATTTTTGTTTGATATTGTTGATTCGTTTACTGTTGGAAAGGCAATTTTGTCTATAGTCTGAAAGCATTGGCATGGACTGCATTCACCCTAAGTTCATAAAAATAATCCTACCGTAAGTATGTAACGTTCATTTTCAATTCCATCATAATGTCTTCGTCCTACCCACTACAGTGGAAACACTCAAAAATTATTCCGATCCCCAAAAATAAAAACGAATATCGTCCCATCGCCATCCTTCCTTTTCTATCTAAAGCGTTCGAATCAATTATATGTGATCAAATCAAAGTATATGTTTATTCAAAAAATTTGTTAACGCCTATGCAGTCAGGCTTCCGTTCCGGACACAGCTGCGTTACTGCCATGATAAAAGTGACCGATGATATTCGGGAGGCTATCGACCGAGATGAAGTAACTTTAGTTACTTTAGTTGACTTTTCAAAAGCTTTCGATTCTGTTTGTCCTGATATTCTTTATAGTAAACTTGTGTCTCACTTCAATTTTTCTCACCTTTCCGCAAATTTAATTATGTTATACTTAACGAAAAGAGCCCAATCTGTCTTTCACAATCAGTCCTCATCATCTGCGTTACCTGTTAACTGTGGTGTGCCTCAAGGCTTAATAATTGGTCCTTTGTTATTCTCTTTGTTTATTAATGATCTTCCACTTGTTTTACGTAACTGTCATTCTCATATTTATGCTGACGATGTGCAAATCTACATTCATTTCCCCATTGGTTTGATGGATGATGCAGTGGAAAGAATGAATGAGGACCTCAAATCGTTGACCAACTGGTCCGTTAATAATGGACTTTTATTGAATCCTTCAAAAACTAAATCGATAATTATATATAAACACTTCTTAATGTCCCACATGCCTCCTGTTTTATTAAATGGTGTCGAAGTCGAAATGGTTTCCAAAATTAAAAACCTTGGCATTATCGTTAATATAAACCCTTTCTTGGAGCGACCACATCAACTCAGTGGTATCTAAAATTTATGGTGCTTTACGCGGTCTGTCAATATGCAGAGATAGCTTGCCAACCAATGTAAAACACAAATTGGTAAAGGCTATTGTCATACCTATAATAATGTATGGTTGTGAATTGTTCGGTTGCACTGATGCTAAATCAATGCGTAAATTGAATATTGCCTTTAATTCAATAGCAAGATTCGTACACAATCTGCGTAGATACGATCATGTCTCCAACTACTCTCGACAACTACTAGGATGCAGTCTTGACCAATTTTGAAATTTTAGAGCTTACGCCATGGTTTATAAAATAATAAATAAAAAACAGCCTATTTACTTGTATAATAAAGTAGCCTTTTCAAAGTCCCTTCGTTCACATGCTATCCGACCAAATGTTTACACTTACACGATATCACGTAGGCAATTTTTCATTCATGCCATTCGCCTTTATAATGAACTTCCCCTTAGTATAAGAGCCAATGTCAAGCACAGAAGTTTTTTATCTTTAGTCTTTTCCCACCTTTGCACGATTCATTGATGTTTCCCCGCTTAAGCTTAGTACGCAGCTCGCGCTAAATTTTATCTCCCATACAAAAATCTCTACAGAGATAAAATTTAGCGAGCAAATTTATCAGTGCAGTACGCAGCTCGCGAGATAAATTCTTAACTTCATAAAGATGGGACACACAAAATGTAGGTAGGGTATAACAATATTAAGTGTTATACGAAAAGTGTTATACCCAGGGATGAAAGGTCTCCACTTATTTATCTCGCGAAATTAATGTGCGAGGCATTTAAATCGGCGAAATTTTAATAAAAAATAAAACAAAATGGAAGAAAATGAAGAAGAATATTTGATGGAAGAATTTCTTGAGGAAGACGACATCTTTATTAACAAAGAAAATATTAATATTACTGACATCTGCGAATGCATGACATTTCCCTGACTCATCTATACGGTGTGTACGAATTTAGCGAGCATTTATCTTTGGATTGGAGAAAACAAGTGGAGAGTAGTAAAGATAAAATTTAGCGCGAGCTGCGTACTAAGCTTTAATGTAAAATTTTTAGTCATCATTTTCAATTACTATGTACTTTTATTTTACTTTTATTTGTTCTTCTTTTAAATTCTTCTTTAAAATTGTTCTTTTCTGCTAATTTTATATATTATATCTTAATTGTTAGTTCTATGTTCAAAATATGTTCAAAATAATCTTTGTAAACTATGCACTCAAAAAGAAAGTATTTCTTATTTTACAGAAAATAAATACAAATACAATAAATACAAATACTTCCGTTAATGGTGGCTTTTTTTCAAAGATACTCTACCAATATCAAAGTGCTGATTTGACACTTTGTCGAATAAGTCTTAGCTTTGCCAAATTGGCTGGCGGTGTTCTGTCAGATGTCAACTTCCCCTTCCATCAAGACAATACTTTTAAGAAATGGATAGGGAATTCTCTACTCCGTCAAACTTTTACCAACCAATGCTTTCCTGAGGAAATGAGCTATTTCGAAGGCTGGAAATTTCCTTTTCGGAAGTATTAATCTTAAGCCCCATAAAGACGGCTTATCTTCGAATAATTGCTCTTATTTAGTGAAGGTCGTACATATGTTGTTAACGTAGCCTGACTGCTTAAGTAGATGGTTATGCAAAACGGTAGATAGGTCCTCCCAATAAGCCACCACTTCCAGAATAAATTTAGAAAATGCAGTCAAAGACGGAGTCTACATTCCAAGTTAGGAAAATGAAAGTAAACATATTTTGACCTATACAGGTCATCTATGAATTTTGACATCTACTATGGACCGTGTTATAGTGAGCAGAAACAGCGACTATTTGGATGCGGATTTTTTATAGGTGCCAGACTTAGGCAAGAAGTCTTATGTTTTCAAGACATTAGCGAGGTCAAATTCGCTAACATAAGCCTAATATGCGCTCATGCTCCGTCGGAGGAAAAAGATGATATAACTAAGGGTTGCTTCTACGAGCTCCTCGACAAAACCTAAGAGCGACTACCAAAGTACAATGTTAAAATCGTGCTGGGAGATTTTAACGCAAAGGTAGGAAGAGAAGACATCTTTAGCAGTACTGTCGGAAAATATAGCCTACACGACAACACGTCTGGTAACGGACTTAGGCTAATTGACTTCGCTACGGAACGAAATGCCACTATAGCCAGCACACGGTTTCCTCACCTTGATATCCACAAGGGGACATAGCGGTATCCAGATCAACGAACAGTCAACCAAATTGATCTCATTGCGATATATTAGAGGCACGCATCCAGTATTTTATATGTCCGAACATTCCGAGTGGCTAACATCGACCCGGACCACTACCTTGTTGCAGTCAAGGTAAGGATGCGGAAGAAGAAAAAAAAACAAGAAAAGCGCGCGATCGAGGATATAGAGAGGTGCCACTCCAGGAACGATGTTCGCAAGTTTTACCAAAGTGTAAAGCGTCAAAGCCAAGGATACCAGGCTCGAACAGAATCATGTCGAGATGAACAAGGAAATATCTTAGTTGAGACACAGTCGATGCTGAGGATATGGAAGAACAACTTCTGCAGACTGTTAAACGGCGATGACGAACAACATTCCGCTCTCAGGTAGAACGAACCATTTAATATTGGCAACGACAGCGAAAACTGCCAACCACCCGACCTAAGTGAAGTGAGGATAGCTATATCTAAACTCAAGCTTAATAAGGCCGCCGGAAATGACGGCCTTGCCGCTGAGCTTTATAAACCTGGCGGAGATGACTTGGTAAGAAACATCCACCAACTCATTAGCCAAATCTGGTCGGTTAAAAGCATGCCTGAAGAATGGAACCTCAGCATCGTTTGCCCGATGCACAAAAAAGGGGACCCTTTGAGCTGCACCAACTACAGAGGCATACGACTGCTCAACATCGCCTACAAGATCCTATCTGCCGTAATATGTGAACGCCTGAAATCGTTTACCAACAACCTGATCGGCCCTTACCAGTGTGGTTTTAGGCCAGGAAAGTCCACAATCGATCAAGTTTTCACACTTCGGCAGATCCTGGAAAACCCCAAGAAGTCCAAATCGATACCCACCACCTATTTATCGATTTCAAAGCCGCATACGACAGCATTTATAGAGACGAACTATACAGAGCCATGTCTAGTTTTGGTATACCGTCCAAACTCGTCCGTTTGTGTAGGATGGCGATGGAGAATTCTCGCTGCACCATCAGGGTCGGAAACGACGTCACCGACACATTCGATACCAAAAAAGGATTCAGGCAAGGCGATGCGCTGTCGTGTGACTTTTTCAATTTGATTCTTGAGAGGATTGTGCAAAACTCCCGAGCCAACACCAGAGGCACAATTTTCCAAAAATCGGTGCAACTACTAGCATACGCCGACGATATTGACATCAATGGTAGGACTCAACGTGATGTCATAGCCACCATTGCCATTATGGAGAAGGAAGCGGCAAAAATGGGTTTAGCAGTAAATGAGGGTAAGACTAAGTATATGCTGTCAACACGAAAGACACACACCATCGACGAATTGGACAGAACGTCACCATTGACAGATATAACTTTGAGATAGTACGGGACTTTGCCTACCTCGGCTCCCGTATTAACTCTGACAACAACATCTCGTCAGAAATCAAACGAAGAATTACGCTTGCCAATCGATGTTTCTTCGAGCTAAGAAGGCAATTTAGTAGTAAAGCCCTCACTCGAACTACTAAGGAGATCCTATATAAGACCCTGATCATCCCAGTCCTGCTCTACGGCGCTGAAGCATGGATCGTATCAAAAGCGGATAAAGAAATCCGATTCGAGAGAAAAATTCTTCGGAAAATCTTCGGTCCCGTTTGCGTTGACGGGCTATGGAGACGAAGATTCAACCACGAACTATACGAGCTATACAGCGACATACCCCTAGTCAAAAAACTCCGCATTGGACGTTTAAGATGGCTATGACATGTAGAAAGAATGGACACCAATACTCCGGCTCGCAGAGTCTTCGATTCCCAGCCAGATGTCGGACGCTGTAGAGGAAGACCTCGCCTTAAGTGGCGCGCACAAGTAGAAACCGACCTCAACCAACTTGGAGTGCGCAACTGGAGGCAGTTAGCTAAGGACCGGGCTAATTGGAGAGGCATGTTCGTTGAGGCTCAGGTTCATCCCGGACTGTAGCGCCACTTAAAAAAATATAAAAAAAAATCGTGGAATAAAGGCCGAAATTCTCGAAAAAGTGACGCAAATTGGACCTTCCGAATGGACCATTTGAAACGAAGACGCGGACAATATTTACATGAAGTTGTCTTTAAAACGTAAATGGCAACGGCCTATTTATCGATTACAATAAAAATCTTTAATATTTGATGCAAATTTTATTGTTTTATTAGATTTTTAAAAAACGCTTAAAAAATCACCAGTTATCAGAAAATGAATGCTTCATCCAAGCTACTCTTTGAATATCAGTCTCTGGCTTAATTAATGTTAAGCAAAGTAGGTAAATTAGTACTTCCGTGTATCTTTACTTTCACTTATCAGACTTCAAACTTTGAATGCTTCTAACTTTTAATCACTGTCTAGAAAGTCCTTATGTCATTACAAAAATTGCATTCGAGACTTAATTTAAATGTTCATTTCATTGTCCTTTCATAAAATTCAATTATATACATCAGGTTTACATCGATACAAACAAAAAAACACCCTCACTTACTCAAAATGCAAATTTGCCAATCATCCACAACGAACCAATTTGATGTTCACTCTCGATTCGCCGAATTGATAAAGTCACACAAAATGCAATCAAAAATACGTTAAACAGAGCAAGTTGATGTTTACCTTTGTTGTTGTTGTTCATCACAAAATCATAGAATGCAATCTGTTCACGCCATATTTAAACATTGGGCTCGGGCTTACAGCCTATCGCTGGGTAAGCAATCAATTCCGAAACATCAACATTTGCAAATGCAAATTCGGTATTTCACATTCGCGATGCGAATGTGCACCGCATTCAAATGTGTACCGGTGTATATATGAATGTAACGTGCGATTGGTTCCACGCTCTCGATTGGTAGCATATCTAGATACGAAAAAAAAAGTATCCATCATCTCACAGAAAACTGCAAACACTGTGTGTGCAGAGTGTGTGCGCACCGCTGTGTAATGCTCTGCTCAATAGTCTTTGTTTCGTTATGCATACCAAGGAGGCACACATTTTGCTAGGTTAACACTCTTATGGCCAGTGTACACGCAAGCGACATAAGTTCGAAAAACATGGCGCAAAAGGAAAAAAACTGCAAAAACCAAACAAAAACGTCAAACAACACCACTACGTTACACACTATCGCAACATGTTGTTGGCAACGAGATATGGATACGGTATGTAGAACTACGCGAATGTGTCTAGCGATGTAGAAAGTTAGAGACACCGATACAAAACAACTGAAAAAAAAATATACTAAACCAGTTATTCTTTTTTTTGCAGATTTTTCGTACCATACTCCGGTGTTGTTGTTGTAAGCTTCTAACTCGAGTTTTGTGCAAAAAAAAAGAAACAAATTTATCTGTGTATTTATGAAGTTGGAAAAGGGGGACAAGCGAGAAAAAAAAACTTAATGTCGTTGTAAAATGTTTTAGTTGTGTCAACAAACGATGACAGAGGCAAAATGTCAAACGAATATAGGCAAGAAGTGAAAAAATTTGCTTTTTGTCGAACAGAAATAGCTCGAGTCTAGTCGATTGAAATGTAAACAAATTTGAACAGGGAAAAAGTAAAGCCTTTAAAATCCAAACGAGTGTCAAAGAAGTGCTAAACTTGGAACAGAACAGCGTAACTAGTAAAAACTGTCAGAACAGTAGAGAACACATCCGTGAGATTTTTTCAACGCTAATGTACACACATGTGTCAAATCTTGTGGCATACTTATGGCATTTTCAAGACTTATTTTTCAAGAGATTGCTATTTGCATACCAATTTTTAATATATCCAGGAGAAGGACTATTGTTTGTCCCGATAGAAACTTCATCCTTATTAAAGGTTTTCGACCAAACGGATCGATGTTGGCAGTCTTTGACGACGCGTCGTCTGTCAAATCAGTTGGTTTAATATTCAGTCAATCATGTCAAATCACCATGGATTTTTAAGTTTAATCTTTTATATAAAATACATGAGAAGCTATAATTCGCAAAAACACTATCCATTCCCATCGTTAAAATACCTTAACATAGCCAAAAACTTTGTAGAGGAAATTTTCTTGGATTTCTCACCCCACAGACTCTGCTAAATGAGTACAGCTGGTATGTATTATGTAGGGAATTCATCATTATTATGCGCTGCGAAGTAAGGAAACCGTTTTTTGGACACAATAAATTCCCCTCAGAGAATTTGTTGCTAACTTACTTACTTAAGTGGCGGTACAGTCCGGGATGAACCTGGGCCTCAACCAACATGCCTCTCCAATTAGCCCGGTCCTTAGCTAACTGCCTCCAGTTGCGCACTTCAAGTTGGTTGAGGTCGGTTTCTACTTGTGCGCGCCACTTAAGGCGAGGTCTTCCTCCACTGCGTTCGACGTCTGGCTGGGAATCGAAGACCCTGCGAGCCGGAGTATTGGTGTCCATTCGTTCTATATGTCCTAGCCATCTTAAACGTCCAATGCGGAGTTTTTTGACTAGGGGTATGTCGCTGTACAGCTCGTATAGTTCGTGGTTGAATCTTCGTCCCCATAGCAGGTCAACGCAAACGGGACCGAAGATTTTCCGAAGAATTTTTCTCTCGAATCGACCAAGGATTTCTTCATCCGCTTTTGATACGGTCCATGCTTCAGCGCCGTAGAGCAGGACTGGAATGATCAGGGTCTTATATAGGATCTCCTTAGTTGTTCGAGTGAGGGCTTTACTACTAAATTGCCTTCATAGCCCGAAGAAACAGCGGTTGGCAAGAGTAATTCTTCGTTTAATTTCTGACGAGATGTTGTTGTCAGAGTTAAAAGCGGAGCCGAGGTAGACAAAGTCCTGTACTACCTCAAAGTTATATTTGTCAATGGTGACGTTCTGTCCAATTCGTCGATGTTGTGAGTCCTTTCGTGATAATATACTTATTCTTACCCTCATTTACTGCTAAACCCATCGTTGCCGCTTCCTTCTCTATACTAGCAAACGTGACTATGACATCACGTTGAGTCCTACCAATGATGTCAATATCGTCGCGTATGCTAGTAGTTGCACCGACTTTTGGAAAATTGTGCCTCTGGTGTTGGCTTTGGAGTTTTGCACAATCCTCTCAAGAATCAACCAAACTCGTCCGTTTGTGTAGGATGACGATGGAGAATTCTCGCTGCACCATCAGGGTCGGAAACGACCTCACCGACGCATTCGATACCAAAAACGCTGTCATGTGACTTCTTTAATCTGATTCTTGAGAGGATTGTGCAAAACTCCAAAGCCAACACCAGAGGCACAATTTTCCAAAAGTCGGTGCAACTACTAAAATACGCTGACGATATTGACATCATTGGTAGGACTCAACGTGATGTCATAGCCACGTTTGCTAGTATAGAGAAGGAAGCGGCGAAAATGGGTTTAGCAGTAAATGAGGGTAAGACTAAGTATATGCTGTCATCACGAAAGGACTCACAACATCGACGAATTGGACAGAACGTCACCATTGAGGTAGTACGGGACTTTGTCTACCTCGGCTCCGCTATTAACTCTGACAACAACATCTCGTCAGAAATTAAACGAAGAATTACTCTTGCCAACCGCTGTTTCTTCGGGCTAAGAAGTCAATTTAGTAGTAAAGCCCTCACTCGAACTACTAAGGTAGATTCGAGAGGAAAATTCTTTGAAAAATCTTCGGTCCCGTTTGCGTTGACGGGCTATGGAGACGAAGATTCAACCAAGAACTATACGAGCTGTACAGCGACATGCCCCTGGTCAAAAAACTCCGCATTGGACGTTTAAGATGGCTAGGACATGTAGAACGAATGGACACCAATACTCCAGCTCGCAGAGTCTTCGATTCCCAGGCAGACGTCGGACGCAGTAGAGGAAGACCTTGCCTTAAGTGGCGCGCACAAGTGGAATCCGACCTCAACCAACTTGGAGTGCGCAACTGGAGGCAGTTAGCTAAGGACCGGGCTAATTGGAGAGGCATGTTGGTTGAGGCCCAGGTTCATCCCGGACTGTAGCGCCACTTAAAGAAAAAAAAAAGAAGAGCTCCGTTTTCACGGAAAGTATATTTGAAGGTTAAAATAAACCACCTCCTGACTTGATGCACATTTTGATCCAAATTGGTGAATACTTCTTTAATATTGACTTTTAAGACGGATGATTTTAAAATGTCTCAAAGGGTGGTGTCGGGAGAAATTCAAGTTGCGCTATAACAACAGACCTATAATTGATCAAAGAAGCAGTAACTATAATTCTGCGTATTTCAGGTGTACCTGTAGATAGTAGATATAACTTTTGACATATTTGAAAACTAAAAAAGAAATGTAGCTGTTTAGGCGGGAGAAGGGACCATGGACAGACAACCGGAATCACGCGAACCACTTGTTTGCGTTACCCAATCATCAAGAATCAATCAAACCCTTAAGTTCAAAATTTTTCATGAAAACGAAACCTTTCTCTTCTTAGATAACGTTGAAACATCACAAACGACGACGGAACGTAACGGATTTACTTTTTCTCATAGACGTGGCTAGAGGGATAGCCATAGGAAGTCTCTCGGGACTTGAAGTGTGAAAAGGCCATGCTTTGCCAGTAACAACCGGCACGTTTTGGGATCGAGGCGGATCTATACTTCTGATGAACATTGAAAACAAGTGTTCCTAATCGTTTTTCAGTGCTAAAGAAATAGGTTTTTGATCATTTCTTTTCATCTTTTTCTTGAATCTATCCTTTTCTTTTTAGAGACCTTAAGTCCGTCCGTGCTCAACTTAGAGTAACTTTTTATTTTTATTTGTTCCTGGCACGAATAAAAATGTTTGTTGAGCTGGAATGTTTGGTGAGAGAGCAAGAACTACCCCCGTTCTTTCTCTCCAACATCAAGGATGCCTCCGTGGCCTGTCGTGACTTACAACAGATTAGTATTGATTAATATAAAGATTTCCAGTAGGACGCACAAACCAATCTTGCCACTTATGAACAGAGAGAATATAGATCCGTTAACGGAGAATATTTTATCTAGGCATTTATAATATAAATACATGCAGTCAAATTAACTACGGACTTTTACATGGTGTGGTTTGAAGCTCAAGATGCTACAAAGAAGACGTTACTGCCACCAGGAAATACGATGACATGGAACATTTCCTACGACCATTTTAAAAGTGAACAGAATCAGTGACTATTAAGATAAAGATTTGTAATAGGTGCAAGACCTATTCAAAAAGTCGTATTCTTCGAAGAATGAACGCATTGTGACAGTACTCATCAAGCCCAAATTTGCCAACACAAGGATTATCTGTGCTCTTGTTGTAAAGTGATAAAAGATTACATCAATAAAGACTCCTTCGATAAACGTATGAAAGGCTGCCGTATGACTTACCATCGTACTGGGAGGATTTAAGGCAGAGGTAGAAAGACACAGCCATACCACGTATGGAAACAAACTTAGGCTAATAGACTTCGCTATGGAACTAAATGGCAATATAGCCAGCTCTCGGTTTCCTCTCCTACACATTCATAAGGGAAAACATGGCGGTCTCCGGACAAAAATTAAAATCAATTAATTTGAGCACATTATGATACAGGAAAAGCACGTCTCCAGTATTCTAAATTCCGAGCAACTGACATCGAGTACAATTTCCATGCTAAGGTAAAAATTTCGATATCCAACACGTCACATTAACAGTGAAATATAATGTCGAAAGAATGCAACCGCATGATACCGCCATGACCTCTAAGGAACCATATTAAGAGCACCTTATGTCAAAGACCTATGGTGGCAATGTCAGTCTCCTCCCTACTACCGAAAAACCCCTGGTACATCAAAAAAATACCGACAGATGGTCGCAGCCAAAAATGAGGCCAACAAGACAAGGTTGCAGTTGAAAACGATAGTTGTCGAAGAGCTTTATAGGCAAAGAAGGTGGAAGAAACACCGGATTTTCAGAAAGATGAAGAATGAGCTATGAAAGCGCGCGTTGGAAGATATAGAAAGGTGCCTGCCCAGGGAATGATGTTTGCATGTTTTACCAAAGTGTAGAATTTAGAGTCCAGAGATTCAAGGCACGAACAGAAAGACCAAGGTTTGGCCGATCCATGAAAAGGGAGACCCCTGAACTGCGCCAACTAATTAGGCATAAGTCCCCTCTAGATCAACTTCAAGATCCTATTTGCGTTATATGTGAACGCCTGAAACCATTTACCAACAACCTGATCGGCCGTTATCATTAGCCCAAGAAAGTCCTCAACTTCAGACTTCAACAGATGCTGGAAAAAATACTCAAGAAGTGCAAATCGATAATTTATAGGTATAAACTGTACGGAGAAATGTCAAGTTTTCACGTTGAGTCCGACCAATGATGTCAATATCGTCGGCGTATGCCATTTGTATGAAGATTGTGCCACACATGACAGCGCATCGCCTTGCCTAAATCCGTTTTTGGTATCGAATTGTCGGTGAGGTAGTTTTCGACCCTGATGGAGAAGCGAGAATTCTCCATCGTCATCCTGCACAGACGGACGAGTTTTGGCAGTATACCTAAACTAGACATGGCTCTGTATAGTTCGTCTTTATAAATGCTGTCGTATGCGGCTTTGAAATCGATGAATGAAGCATGCACTCGAACTATTAAGGAAATTCTATAGAAAACCATGATCATCGAAGTCAGTGCTGATGCGTGCAGCCCTGATCTACAAGAAGCTGAAGCAAGAAATCCTTGGTCTTTTTAAGCAAAGAAGTCTTCGAAAAATCTTCGGTCCCGTTTACGTTGCGGCCTGTGTAGATGAATTTGAATTCAAAAATGAATTCAATCAAGCTGTACAGAGACATACCTCCAGTCAAAAAACTCCGCATTTAACGTTTAAGATAGCTAGGATATGTATAGCAGATGAACCCCGATACTCTTGTCTGCAGATGCTTTGATTCCCAGCCAGACTTCGGACGCAGTAGAAGAAGGACCTTAAGTGACGCACACAAATAAAAACCGACCTCAACCAACTTGAAGTGCGCAACTGGAGGGAGTTAGCCGGTCTAATTGGAGAGTCATTTTGGTTGAGGCCCAGGTTCAATTCGGACTGTGGCGCCTCTCAAGTAAGTATGTAATCGCTGATTCGTCGGGCTAAGAACTCCATTTATTTCTAAAGCTCTCACTAGAGCTAAAGCATGGACTGTATCAAAAAAGGATGAATAAGTTTTGGTCGTCTCGAGCGAAAAATTATGCTCCTCCTTTTATGTTGACGGAATACGGGCTATATAGCGACACAGACCTAGTCGAAAAAACCCTGCATTGATTGGTTTAGATGGTTAGGATATGTAGAGCTAATGGACTCTAATACTTCCTACTGCAGAGTTATAGAATCCCAGCAAACGTTAGACGCAGTAGTAGAATCCTTGTCATAAATAGCTCGCACAAGTAGAAACGGACATCAAACCCAAGTAAAATTTCAAAACTCAACGCAACGGACAAAGGCATAAACTTGTCGAATTGTCTATCAAGGAGTTCAACTGCAGAAATGTGAAATTATCCTTCCGAGTTGCTTGATGAAATTCATTAAAGTCATAAGAGGTGAGGATATTTGAATAGGTGACAACAAAACAAGATTATATTTACGCACAAACAAAAGAGTTGATGTACAAACTGTAAAAAAAATGTTTTTTTTTCAAACTTGTGTCACTATTTCAGGGAAGAGATATATTTTTAATGCTGCCACAATGAGGAGAATGAAATTCATTTAAGTCATAAGAATTGAGGACATTTGAATAGGTGACAACAAAACAAGATTATATTTATGCACAAACAAAAGAGTTGATGTACGAACTGGCAAACCAATTTGAACTAAAGTTGAATCGATTTTTTTTCCTCTACTACTAGAAATCAATATTCAAAATTAATTATCTATGCCTAGAAACCTTCTTAGGAATCGTATACTAATCCAAGGAATGTGTGTTGACTCATTTACATGGCGCTACCCGGTCAAATGACATGTCATTCCTGTCATTTCATTCGCTACCTACACTTCATATTCCGTCTGCATCTCATTAGAATATTCAAACGTTGAATATTCTTAAAACAAAAATAAAAATAGAAATGATAATGTTAATGACACACATTCCAAAATGGCCTACTGGATTTTTTAGAAAGTCCACCCATCATAAATCATTTTTTCTCCTCCGGAATGATTTAGCATTAAACTTCTCAAAGTTATGCTGGAATTCCAGAGACAACGAGTGGGAACCCTAAACTGGAACAGCACTCCATAATTTGCAAACAACTAACGTCACACCCTGCCCTAGCGCGATCTGTACCGGATAAAACCTACTCCAAATAGAAATAATTTTCCACAGTCACCAAGTGCACGTACGATCGCAATACTTGTCCACATTTACAAAAAAATAAAAAAATATTAAAATTAAAAAAGAGGAAAAAAATATCTGTATCTTGCCTTGTATTACATCGTTTTCCAGTTCTCGTTGTAATCCGCGAGATCGGCTCTCATAAGTTGCCACTTGCGCCGTGCGTCGTCGTGATTGTCGCTGTGATAGTATGTTGTTGCAACAGTCGATCTGCGACTTTAAAACAAGAAAAACTAATATTCCGCACACAACAATTCATAAAGGAGGTTGTTAAGTTGGTTGCGGTTGGTCGGCCTCAACGTCGGTCGTCATTCGAAGTTACCTCGGTGCAGAGTAATTAAATCCTTGTTACTACTAAGCACACACTTCACAAAAAAAAAAAAAAAAATTGCAACACTCCGCTCTTCCAAGAGTGCAGGCTAACCTAGAAGATATGTCGCGCGATTATTCGGATTCGTTAAGTTTTGCCACAGTCACAAAAGAAGCATAAGTACATGCATTCCTTTATGTTTTTCCTTTTTATTTTATTTCAAATAATAATTGCATTATGGAATGCGGCAACACTATTACAAGAAAGGCACAACAACAACAAGAACGACAAAAAAAACAAGACACACACTATACAATGAACATTGCACACTTTTTCTTTACCAACACATCCAAAGCCAATGTGATCGGCACAATAACCGTAGGTATCCTATCGTTGTATGTGTGTGTGTGGTTAATGTGGCAGCTACAGCGCTGTAAAACCGTTTATCGCTTCTTTTTCGTTCTGCTTCTTTTTAATTTTCGAACACTAACACTACCAGCATATCAAGACACTTTTTACACGATTTTACACTCTTTACATTCTTTGGTATTTGATATCCAACAACTGCGCTGGTATTATTCTTTCACACATACACGCAAGCGCAAAATCACCATTTATTTTCTTTTTCACTTATCATAAACTTTTAATGGCTTCCTGATCATTGAAATATTTTTTTTTGATTTCCTTCCAAATGCCAATTTTTCTTTTCAACACAGCACACTGAGTTGGGGTGAAATTTCCATTTGATTAAAAGTGCAGGCCCTTGAATGCTACCCTATGGCACACTAAATTCGCAAAAATAAAAAGAATTTCCATCGAAAAAAAAAAAAAAGAGTTGAACTCACACTTTTCTCCGAAAGATTGATTTCGAAACCGAAAATTTACAACTATACAGGCAAGCTGGGTGGGTGTTACAAGTAGGAGGGCGATCGTTAGAAATGCGAAATGCACGCGTATATAGACGTTTCCCCGTTGAGAGGTGTGATATTTAATCTTTGCACAGAACCGCTAGGATTTCTCTATACGGATCAATAATAATAAAGAGAACCCGCAACAATGACAACATAGAACAGTGGAAGAAATTTTTGCCTTTTTCCATCCGTCTTCTTCTTCTCAGATGATTGCGCGACGACGACGACGACGATGAAGACGATGGAGTCGATGGCGAAGCAGCGGGCTAGGGAGATATGATGAAATTCCTTAAGATTGTTAATTGTGCACTTGTGTTGGTGGTATTAAAGTGCACACACGGTTTTTTTTTTTATTTCCAACACGCACACTAATGGAAGGGTTATTGGTGGCAGCAATACTTGTCTTTGACTGCGCTACATGCAAGTGGGAGACTGTCGATGGACAAAAAACGAACACAAGAGATACTCAACGGTAGTGAAACTGAAACGTATCTCGCTTCACCGTAACTATCACGGAAATCAAATACCACGACGATCGGACAACACGTACCGTGTGTGTGGAGCACAACAGTACACAGCGACAGGTAAGTTAGAACTGACAGCTAAATTTGATCATGGAGGTGGGTTTACCTGTGGTTCACTTAAGAGTTGAGATTTGAGAATTTGCGTTGGGATTGGGACTGGGAGAAGCACTGCCAGGTTGGAGTGGAATGGTGTGGTGAATTTGTGGTCAATTTGACATCCAGTTGTTATTTTACCGTGGTTCGATTGCGTGAGAATTTTAACCGATTTTGACACAAGTGTGGTGAATATAGAAAACGAAAAACTGTTCAACGCCTGTGGGAAATTAATTAAAAAATGCCATTTATTTCAATTGGCACCGCAAGGTAACATTTTATTTAAGTTTTTAGTGCTGTCAAGTGCTGTCTCCCCATTTGACAGCCAAATTTAAAGCCTAATGGTGGTCAGCATTTTAAATGACATTTGAATTAGAAATTGGAGGGATCGCATCGTTTTATCGATGGTCAACTACAGATTGGATGTGTGTTCAAAACATTTCCCACCGTCGCGTCGCGTCGCGCTGACTTTTCAGTGTCTTTAGTACATAATCACCTTTTTCCAATTTCAATCTTAAATGGACAAACTTCTCATATTGACAGAAAATTGATCAAGTCCATAAATAATGGATGAAAAATGTAGGCTTAAGTTAGCTTAGCTTTTCAAGCATTTAATATTCAATTTCGGGCAGTGAACGGATGGTTAGTTGAATATAAGTGCATTCTTGCAAGTGGTCTTTAGAATTTTTTGACCCATCGTTCAATTATCCATTCTTTCATAGCCAATAAAACACCTGCAGAGATTAGTGGAAGAGGAATGATTTTGGCGCCGAATCCATGTAATTTTCTATTTTCGGAATCAGCGTTAGATTGCCTATTTCTTGTGGCAAAACTATAAATTCGCACATCTCTTAAAAGCTGTTTCCGGAAGGCTGTTTCTGAAGGTTCTTTGAGTTCAACACAATGCTGGCATTCATTATGTTGAACACTGTGGTATACAGGGTAATGAAACTCCTAATGATCTGGGGCGAAGTCAGTCAAACCACCTTAAACTACGTGTCGGACAGAGAATATTGAATATCTCCAAGAATAGGTAGAACTTCTTTTCCATACAACATCGAAAAAAATGTAGCTAGAGTATGACAAACCCAGAACCCTCAAACACCTTCGGAGAGCAAATAGAATCATCTGGCATAAACGACCCATACAAGGCCTCAAACGAAACATCTACCTTCAATTATATGTGAGACGTTAATATTTTTGATACAAAGCAAAGGTTTTCCTGTTAAACGCCGAATGTGAATTTGAGAAGCTTCCCATGCAAATGTTACAAAAGATGGAGCAGTGAAACAACTTAGGTGTTATCACTTTTGGGATTTGAACGCACTTACCACTAGACAATTGCACACACAAATCAGTTTATGAAATATCTTGAAACACTAAAATATCTAAATGACCAGGAGTATGATTTTTGCTGCGCCATATCTCCTGGTGATTTGATGACCTATCTAACCAAAAAGTCTGGAGCTTACTAAATAAATGACGGTGTTTCCGAAGGCTCTCTTTTGTCTCCGACTCTCGTTTTCATTTTATATAATGATTTCCCGTCTCCATATCCTAAAACCAATACATTCCATCGCGGATGACAGTACTCTTAGCTTCTCATATTGGTTTTCAGGCTCCTCTTTGGAAATTGCATCCAAAAGCTTGAGAAAAAACATTGCGAACTATTTAGTTTCGCTCGAACATCGTAGAAATGTCTCATGCCCGTCGGATCCTACCAATAATAGTTTTCACGTTCATGTCCTTCATCTCTGGAGAGAAGTTCCAAACGCTTACGAAAATGGTTTTAGGATACATAAACATTGCGAACTCTCTAGTTTCGCTCAAACATCATAGAAATGTCTCATGCCCGTCAGATCCTACCAATAATAGTTTTCACGTTCATGTCCTTCATCACTGGAGAGAAGTTCCAAACGCTTACGAAAATGGTTTTAGGATACATAAACATTGCGAACTCTCTAGTTTCGCTCAAATATCATAGAAATGTCTCATGCTCGTCGCATCCTACCAATAATAGTTTTCACGTTCATGTCCTTCATCTCTGGAGAGAAGTTCCAAACGCTTACGAAAATGGTTTTAGGATACATAAACATTGCGAACTCTCTAGTTTCGCTCGAACATCATAGAAATGTCTCATGCCCGTCGGATCCTACCAATAATAGTTTTCACGTTCATGTTCTTCATCTCTGGAGAGAAGTTCCAAACGCTTACGAAAATAGTTTTAGGATACATAAACATTGCGAACTCTCTAGTTTCGCTCGAACATCGTAGAAATGTCTCATGCCCGTCGGATCCTACCAATAATAGTTTTCACGTTCATGTCCTTCATCTCTGGAGAGAAGTTCCAAACGCTTACGAAAATGGTTTTAGGATACATAAACATTGCGAACTCTCTAGTTTCGCTCGAACATCATAGAAATGTCTCATGCTCGTCGCATCCTACCAATAATAGTTTTCACGTTCATGTCCTTCATCTCTGGAGAGAATTTCCAAACGCTTACGAAAATGGTTTTAGGATACATAAACATTGCGAACTCTCTAGTTTCGCTCGAACATCATAGAAATGTCTCATGCCCGTCGCATCCTACCAATAATAGTTTTCACGTTCATGTCCTTCATCTCTGGAGAGAAGTTCCAAACGCTTACGAAAATGGTTTTAGGATACATAAACATTGCGAACTCTCTAGTTTCGCCCAACATCATAGAAATGTCTCATGCCCGTCGGATCCTACCAATAATAGTTTTCACCTTCATGTCCTTCATCTCTGGAGAGAAGTTCCAAACGCTTACGAAAATAGTTTTAGGATACATAAACATTGCGAACTCTCTAGTTTCGCTCGAACATCATAGAAATGTCTCATGCCCGTCGCATCCTACCAATAATAGTTTTCACGTTCATGTCCTTCATCACTGGAGAGAAGTTCCAAACGCTTACGAAAATGGTTTTAGGATACATAAACATTGCGAACTCTCTAGTTTCGCTCGAACATCATAGAAATGTCTCATGCTCGTCGCATCCTACCAATAATAGTTTTCACGTTCATGTCCTTCATCTCTGGAGAGAAGTTCCAAACGCTTACGAAAATGGTTTTAGGATACATAAACATTGCGAACTCTCTAGTTTCGCTCGAACATCATAGAAATGTCTCATGCCCGTCGCATCCTACCAATAATAGTTTTCACGTTCATGTCCTTCATCTCTGGAGAGAAGTTCCAAACGCTTACGAAAATGGTTTTAGGATACATAAACATTGCGAACTCTCTAGTTTCGCTCGAACATCATAGAAATGTCTCATGCTCGTCGCATCCTACCAATAATAGTTTTCACGTTCATGTCCTTCATCTCTGGAGAGAAGTTCAAAACGCTTACGAAAATAGTTTTAGGATACATAAACATTGCGAATTCTCTAGTTTCGCTCGAACATCGTAGAAATGTCTCATGCCCGTCGGATCCTACCAATAATAGTTTTCACGTTCATGTCCTTCATCTCTGGAGAGAAGTTCCAAACGCTTACGAAAATGGTTTTAGGATACATAAACATTGCGAACTCTCTAGTTTCGCTCGAACATCATAGAAATGTCTCATGCTCGTCGCATCCTACCAATAATAGTTTTCACGTTCATGTCCTTCATCTCTGGAGAGAAGTTCCAAACGCTTACGAAAATGGTTTTAGGATACATAAACATTGCGAACTCTCTAGTTTCGCTCGAACATCATAGAAATGTCTCATGCCCGTCGCATCCTACCAATAATAGTTTTCACGTTCATGTCCTTCATCTCTGGAGAGAAGTTCCAAACGCTTACGAAAATGGTTTTAGGATACATAAACATTGCGAACTCTCTAGTTTCGCTCGAACATCATAGAAATGTCTCATGCTCGTCGCATCCTACCAATAATAGTTTTCACGTTCATGTCCTTCATCTCTGGAGAGAAGTTCAAAACGCTTACGAAAATAGTTTTAGGATACATAAACATTGCGAATTCTCTAGTTTCGCTCGAACATCGTAGAAATGTCTCATGCCCGTCGGATCCTACCAATAATAGTTTTCACGTTCATGTCCTTCATCTCTGGAGAGAAGTTCAAAACGCTTACGAAAATAGTTTTAGGATACATAAACATTGCGAACTCTCTAGTTTCGCTCGAACATCATAGAAATGTCTCATGCTCGTCGCATCCTACCAATAATAGTTTTCACGTTCATGTCCTTCATCTCTGGAGAGAAGTTCCAAACGCTTACGAAAATGGTTTTAGGATACATAAACATTGCGAACTCTCTAGTTTCGCTCGAACATCATAGAAATGTCTCATGCCCGTCGCATCCTACCAATAATAGTTTTCACGTTCATGTCCTTCATCTCTGGAGAGAAGTTCCAAACGCTTACGAAAATGGTTTTAGGATACATAAACATTGCGAACTCTCTAGTTTCGCTCGAACATCATAGAAATGTCTCATGCTCGTCGCATCCTACCAATAATAGTTTTCACGTTCATGTCCTTCATCTCTGGAGAGAAGTTCAAAACGCTTACGAAAATAGTTTTAGGATACATAAACATTGCGAATTCTCTAGTTTCGCTCGAACATCGTAGAAATGTCTCATGCCCGTCGGATCCTACCAATAATAGTTTTCACGTTCATGTCCTTCATCTCTGGAGAGAAGTTCAAAACGCTTACGAAAATAGTTTTAGGATACATAAACATTGCGAACTCTCTAGTTTCGCTCGAACATCATAGAAATGTCTCATGCTCGTCGCATCCTACCAATAATAGTTTTCACGTTCATGTCCTTCATCTCTGGAGAGAAGTTCAAAACGCTTACGAAAATAGTTTTAGGATACATAAACATTGCGAACTCTCTAGTTTCGCTCGAACATCATAGAAATGTCTCATGCCCGTCGCATCCTACCAATAATAGTTTTCACGTTCATGTCCTTCATCTCTGGAGAGAAGTTCCAAACGCTTACGAAAATGGTTTTAGGATACATAAACATTGCGAACTCTCTAGTTTCGCTCGAACATCATAGAAATGTCTCATGCCCGTCGCATCCTACCAATAATAGTTTTCACGTTCATGTCCTTCATCTCTGGAGAGAAGCTCCAAACGCTTACGAAAATGGTTTTAGGATACATAAACATTGCGAACTCTCTAGTTTCGCTCGAACATCATAGAAATGTCTCATGCTCGTCGCATCCTACCAATAATAGTTTTCACGTTCATGTCCTTCATCTCTGGAGAGAAGTTCAAAACGCTTACGAAAATAGTTTTAGGATACATAAACATTGCGAATTCTCTAGTTTCGCTCGAACATCGTAGAAATGTCTCATGCCCGTCGGATCCTACCAATAATAGTTTTCACGTTCATGTCCTTCATCTCTGGAGAGAAGTTCAAAACGCTTACGAAAATAGTTTTAGGATACATAAACATTGCGAACTCTCTAGTTTCGCTCGAACATCATAGAAATGTCTCATGCTCGTCGCATCCTACCAATAATAGTTTTCACGTTCATGTCCTTCATCTCTGGAGAGAAGTTCCAAACGCTTACGAAAATGGTTTTAGGATACATAAACATTGCGAACTCTCTAGTTTCGCTCGAACATCATAGAAATGTCTCATGCCCGTCGCATCCTACCAATAATAGTTTTCACGTTCATGTCCTTCATCTCTGGAGAGAAGTTCCAAACGCTTACGAAAATGGTTTTAGGATACATAAACATTGCGAACTCTCTAGTTTCGCTCGAACATCATAGAAATGTCTCATGCTCGTCGCATCCTACCAATAATAGTTTTCACGTTCATGTCCTTCATCTCTGGAGAGAAGTTCAAAACGCTTACGAAAATAGTTTTAGGATACATAAACATTGCGAATTCTCTAGTTTCGCTCGAACATCGTAGAAATGTCTCATGCCCGTCGGATCCTACCAATAATAGTTTTCACGTTCATGTCCTTCATCTCTGGAGAGAAGTTCAAAACGCTTACGAAAATAGTTTTAGGATACATAAACATTGCGAACTCTCTAGTTTCGCTCGAACATCATAGAAATGTCTCATGCTCGTCGCATCCTACCAATAATAGTTTTCACGTTCATGTCCTTCATCTCTGGAGAGAAGTTCAAAACGCTTACGAAAATAGTTTTAGGATACATAAACATTGCGAACTCTCTAGTTTCGCTCGAACATCATAGAAATGTCTCATGCCCGTCGCATCCTACCAATAATAGTTTTCACGTTCATGTCCTTCATCTCTGGAGAGAAGTTCCAAACGCTTACGAAAATGGTTTTAGGATACATAAACATTGCGAACTCTCTAGTTTCGCTCGAACATCATAGAAATGTCTCATGCTCGTCGCATCCTACCAATAATAGTTTTCACGTTCATGTCCTTCATCTCTGGAGAGAAGTTCAAAACGCTTACGAAAATAGTTTTAGGATACATAAACATTGCGAACTCTATAGTTTCGCTCGAACATCATAGAAATGTCTCTTGCCCGTCGCATCCTACCAATAATAGTTTTCACGTTCATGTCCTTCATCTCTGGAGAGAAGATCCAAACGCTTATGAAAATACTTTTAGGATACATAAACATTGCGAACTCTCTAGTTTCTCTCGAATACCATAGAAATATCGCATCCCACCAATATTTGTTTTCACGTTCATGCCCTTCGTCTTTGGAGATAGGACCCAAACGCTTCCAAAAAAACTTTTAATATATAAGTTTTTCATTTTTTTTTTTAAATTACAGCCAAAAAACATCGGAAGGTTATATTTGCGCCACCTTGTATTAACACTGCGAACTCTCTGGTTTCGCACGAACATCGTAGAAATGTATTATTCCAGTAGCTTCCCACCTATAAAGGTGTACAATAATAAATAATAGCTATACATTACAAAAAAGAGCTTTATACCTTTCGAAGCACAACTACATGCTAATATATCAAAATGGATGTAATTTCAATTTCATTTAATTTGAAATATAATCTTCAAGGATACTGTTGAAATATTTAAAAGCCTTCTTTACCTTGACACAAAAGAAAACTCTCTGCCACGGGATGTAAAACACAATCCCTTACACAAGGATATGATAGTCAGCCATCCAGTAGCAACAATTAGCCAAATGACTTCAACGGATTAAATATCCTTACACAACAAGCATTCTCCCATTGCATATGGGATCTAGATTACAAGAAAATAATTATCCAGAATGCCTTATTCGTTTATATGCTCAACGAAAAACCTACCCCCCTTAATTGCCTTACATTAATCAAATTCCAAGGTAAAGTCATATCCTTGCAATGTGCACTAGTGAGGTAAATAGTTGTCTTTAACCTCGCAGTCTTATCGGACAAATTTATCATCAGGATGGCAAAAAATACCTTCACACACATTCAAAACATGCTAAATACGTTGAATTACAACTGATTATTGACAATAACATCAAAGCAAAACCAGCATAATGGGCCCATTTGTCTCACGCACTTTCCAGAACACAACCGAAGAACCCAAGGATCAAAACGTTTTGATTCCACATTCGATATCGATTAAACAAGTCGACAAAATCGCCTTGTTTTTGACGCAACATTGTATTATTTTTTTTTGTCAGTCAGTGGCGGTACATGAGGAAAGTTATAGTGGGGCAACTTGTGAGTTTTAAAGAAAAAAAAAAATGTTTATGAAAATTTATTTAGTAATATAATTGAAATTATCGTGTTTACCTGAGTTTTAAGGATCTGAAGCTTATTGAAAAAAAGTGACAGAAAGATGCAGTGGCATTGTGCTTTGGAAACCGATCATATGGGGTTCATGGTTGAAATCTCGAAAATAACAACACATACGATTTTTTCATGGCCCACCTCGAATCATTCTCGCTATTGTTAGACCGAAGGTACGGGTTCGATTTCCAGTCATAGCAACAATGAAGCGCTTAGAAGATGAAAGGTCTAAGGAACATTTTCAAAAATGTTAGTAATCGGTGTCTAAAGTTGCCTTTGGATAAAAACAATAAAAAGTATAAAAGGTATTTTGATGTAAACAAAACTCAAGTGATTTGCTAAATATTTGCAATATTTGCAAGCAAATTTAAGAAAATGTCGCTTAGGCCCTTCATCTTCAAAGCGCATCAATTAAAATATCTTCTTGCGATTATCTTAAAATGCTATCAATTTAGCTAAAAAAATGTTATCGGCTAAGTGACCGCAGCAAGAATTGATGACCATTCGTGCACGGTTTATGGCTTTTACCATCACTCTTGTCAGAACTCCGGTCGATAGATCCTAGCTTTTCTTTGAGGGCCTTAAGAATCTGACTGTTGTTGACATAGAATCGTGACTTCGAAAAACACCACAAAAAAATTTGTAACGCTTAAATCAGACGATTTTGCCGATCAGTGCAAATAACCAGAACGAGATATTCATTGACGCGAAAATCCAGCCCTCAGAATTGCGGTTGTAGTTCGTGCAGTATGCGCCTTCTGTTGGAACCACACATTTTCCAGTCCCGATTTATCCAATTGAGGAAGGATAAAGCATGCTCGACGGCTCTGTAGCGCTCGCTGTGCACAGTAGTCGTTTGGCCCGCTACGTTTTCGAAAAAAATAAGACCCGCAATGACGGCTTTAGCTTATTAACATATACACAGAGATGAAAATGGCTTTCGTCGCTCACGATGATATACCATGGAAATTTATATCCCTGGTGGTCGAGATTTAGAGTGGCTTGAGGGTAAGTTTACGCTCTTGGCGGTAAGCAACTAATAGCAGATGCATTATAAAAAAATCTAAATCCGCGTTTTTAGGAGGATTGCGATTCATGTCTTGCTGATGTGTATTTTGTATTTTCTTACTTCCTAAGTGTCAAAGTAGAATTCATATTTCCGCCATCTGCAAAAACTTTATCATCTTTCGATAGGGTGATGACTTTTGCTTCATCTTGCATAGACCCTGATCATCTCGGTATTTCCTTACGTCTAAAGAATGAAGAAATCCTTGGTATTACATTTGCGTTGACTAGCTAGAAACGAAGATTCTACCACGAACTTTCTGAAATGTAAAACAACGTAGGCTTGATAAAAAAAATATCCGAATTTGACGTTTAAGATGGCTAGAACATGTAGACCGAATGAAACGCATTACTCCGGCATGTAGAGTCGTAGATTCTCATCCAGACGTAAGACACAGTAGAGGAAGACGTCGTCTTAAATGACGCACACAAGTATGCAACTAGATGCAGTTACTACCGTGCTTATTGGATTGTAAAACTACAACTACCTGCTCAACAACCTTTTGTCTTTTGACCAAAGAAAAGGAAGCGAAAAAAAGGAAATGGTCTGGAAAAAAAAGGAAGACATGAAAGGAAAATAACGCGAGACTAGATAGACTATGCTAAACCATCTCTCTAACTAAACCTACTCTAAAATAACCCAAAACGACAAAGGCCTCCCAACCTTTATTCTAGGTGAAATCAGAGACCGTTTGTTATGGAAAAAGTTGGCCTGTCCACCTCTTGTATCGAAATACGGCCGTTGCCATCACCTTGACCGATTTTATGAGTGATAGCACTTTGACCCAGCTTCCAGTTACATCATCGCGTTAAGATTAGTCGTCAAGTCGAGTAGCCGTTTGATAAGGTCGCGTCATATCATGATCAATCTAGAGACGGCCTTCCCAACAAAATCACGCATCAAAAAGCAATAGTCCCTACAAGATATGTAAAAAAGGTTTTTCACACATTTTCGCTATTTTTGTAGGGCAAGACTAGACACAGTCTAATACAGTTTAATACAGCGTCGACACTTTTATTAGCTTCTAAGGCCCAGTTTTTCAGCGCGAGATCATCATAATTTCGAGATAAAACTCGAGTTAACTTGAGAAAGTAGTTTTTCAGTAAATTTATATCCAGAGTTAACTTCGAGTTAACCCAGCAAATTTGGTGAGTTAACTCTGAAATTGAATGATCAAATATTTTTGATCGATGATAAAATACCAAGCAAACAATTATTTTCAATTCCATTTATGTGGGCATTTTATTAAATTTAAAAAAAAAAATCAATACATGATCATTCAGATCCCAGCGACTCGAAATTGTTTTAAATATTGAGTTTTACTGTTTTAAAGCCATTGATTCTATCAAAGACTGCTAACTACATTGTGGCAACATTAGTCAACACCTTCCTTGAATGTCTAAAGCTGAAGTATCTTGCCAAAGCGTGGCGTGAAGTCAACCAAAGCATACCCAAAGCAAGGAAATGCAATCATACGATTGCGAAAGATTATAGACCAATTCGTATATCATCACTCCTATTGAAAACTCTCGAAAGACTACTAGATATTCAAATACGTAGTAACTTGAATCCAGGCTATCTATTCCCAAACATGCCTATATCAAATGCAACTGGATCATAACCATGCCTAAAAAACGTATCATTTCATCCTTGTTGGGCGATTGTACCAAACGAATAACAGCGAAAAGAGGTACTCCACAAGGGGGGCTCTTTCTCTGCTTCTTTGGTTACTGATGGTCAACGAAGCATTGAAGAGACTGGAAATCACTGCAACAAAACAGTGGCTTATGTTGTTCTCATGGCATGTGGGAAATTCCCATCGGGTCTAAGCGCAATCATGCAAACAAGCCTAAACATACTCAGTAGATGGTCAGAACCATGCGGCCTGGGTATTAATCCGAAGAAAACTGAATTAGTACTCTTCACTAACAAAAGATCATTCTCAGAGTTTGTGGCAACAACTTTGGGAGGGTGCACCTTCTCACTGTCCTCAAGTACCAAATACCTTGGGGTGATATTTGATAGCAAGCTAAACTGGAACCTGAATATCAACGAAAGCATTGCGCTTTATATCTGCAATAGAATCTGTGGTGGGAAATGGGGCCAATCCCGAAAGGTCACGAAATGGTTATACACGGCTGTTGTCAGACCAATTCTTACCTATGGTTGCCTAGTCTGGTGGAATTCCATGAAAAAGACGAAGAATTTGACTTAATGCGGTCAAAGTTCAAAGAACAGCATGCGTACTCATAACAGGAGTCATCCCATATCACGATTTCGATTAAATACTCAATAAGAATACCAACCAGAGACGAATGGTCTTGTGGTATCAAACACTGAAATATTAATCTATACTGATGGAATTAAAATGGAAATAGGAGTGGTCTCTGGCGTCTACTGCGGTAAAATCGGGTTAACCACATCCCTTCGACTATCAAACTCATGCAGTGTATTCCAAGCAGAGGTCCTAGCCATAAGCTGCCGAATCGGCTAGAGTATTGGACATATCATAAGAGGTTAGCTCCATTTACGTAGATATTCAAGCAGCCATAAAAGCTCTGACTTCCAACATAATAAAATCACGAGTAGTTGGACATTGCCGCACAGAGCTATAGGCTCTATGTAATCAGAATAAAGTCTAAATTATCTGGGTGCCAGGACATAATAACATTCCAGGAAATAAGAAAGCAGACGAGTTAGCTAGACTAAAACCGTCCAGCTGCATCTCCTTATGCCACAGCAGGGTAAGACCCCTACTTGCTTCTAAAAAAGAGGCAATAACAAGATCCACGTAAAGTGCAACAAAATCTAGGTGGCAAAACATTCACACTTGCAAACACACCAAAGACCTTTGGCCGGAAATAAGCGGTAGCAAATCAAACAAGCTTATAGCTCTTAACAGAACTTCCATTTCCATAGCGGTAAGTGTGATAACAGGTCACAACCTGTTGGGTAAGCATTCCCATAGTAAGCATTCCCATAGAATCGGACTAGCTGACTCACACCAACTATGCAGAAAATGCGGCGACGACAACAAACTCCTTGCTGTTCGAAGCGGATGGAACAACGCAGATCACAACTTAAGTACATATCACGCTCACTATATTTTAAACATTCTTTTCAGGTACATTTCTCTAAACAATAGGTATTGCTATGGGCCCATGTAGGCATATGCTAGTTTGACGACTCACCTGAGTGTCAACAGCACAGTTGATCATTGCTCTGTAACGCTCACCATTCACAGTAACCTTTTGGCCCGCGACATCTTCGAAGAAAAAAGGTCCGATGACTCCTCCAGCGAAAACAGCACACCATACAGTAACTTTGAGCGGGTGTAATGGCTCTTTGTGGGTTACACGCGGATTTTCAGTGCCCCAAAAGCGTACATTTTTCTTATTTTCGTACCCGCTAAGATGGAAATGGGCCTCATCACTCATGATTTTTGATGAAAAATCATCTTCCTCTTGGTAGTGATTAAGGATGGCTTGAGCGTATGTTAGACGCGATTGGCGGTCAGCAGCTAACAGCTGATGCACCGTCTGGACTTTGTACGGAAACATATTCAAATCTAGTACCAAAATTCGCTGTAAAGACCGTCGACTGATACCCATTTGCGTGGCACGTCGTCTGGTCGATGTCGACGGCGCTTCCATGACATCTTCGGCTACAGCAGCAATATTCTCTGCAGAACGGCTACTCCGGGGTCTGCCACGCCTGGCAGCATCTCGTGTTGTGCCAGTCTCTTCAAGGCGAGCGGCTAATCGTCGCAGTGTTTCACTAGTAGGCGTTGGACGGCTAGGAAATCTGCGACGAAATTCACGTTGTGCCAAAGTCACCGACCGATTATTGCTCAAATAAATAGTCACCAATATTCTGCGTTCTGGAGCAGTGTAGCGTGACATTGTTTATTAACGTGTTTTCGCATGTGTTTACTACACAAATGTCAAAACAGAACTGACATTAGGGGCCAATCGCAAAATTTATAGCATTTTCAGATAGGAGGATTACTTTTGCGCCACCTTGTATGTTTAGCCAGAAGCTTTTGTATAGCGGTTAGTACTTTCTATCCTTCAATAATTCTCTTGAAAATGCTGCTGATCAGACAATCAGACAATTAGTGTTGGATGATCTCCTCAGTCGTTGGTTAGGTAAATTTTGTTTTTCCGTGGGCTGTGGCCGATCACGATGAGCACGCGCTCACAGTAGTGTATGATTTCTAGTCACTAAAACCACCACCCTTTTTGTATTTGGATAATGCTAGCAAGTTCCATCTTGGTGACAACTTAATTCGTTCCTCTCCACATTGAATATAAGGCCAACGTGTACATAAATCAGCTGTTTGGTAAAAATATCAAATCCCAAATGCAATATTCTGATTCAGCTTTTAAAAGATATCAAGAGTCTTCACAATTCTACCAAACCCCTTCCATCAAAAAATGTGCGCCCCCCAATAATAAAAACTCTTTTCCACCACCTACGCCACTGCTATACCAACCAAGGAGACAAAAATAAATTCCATTGAATGGTTTAAATTATCCTGTGGAATTTCGGAATTCGGCACTTCATGGTACGAAAGTCATTAAAAAAATATAAAAAGGATTTTTTTTAGTTGTTTCCTTCTGTTTCCTGCTCCCAATCTATAGACCGAGTCTATATAAGCTGCCACAATACCGTGTCGTCATTTAAAGCACTGACAGTCGTCGTCTAAGTCGTAATCTCGGGTAAAGGATTTGTTTTGTTGTTTGTGTTGTTGACTTGCCGAAGACTCTCCTTTGGTGGTGGGTTTTTTGAGGATACTTCCTAGTTTCCATATAGCCATTCAATCGTTATCGTTGTTCGTGTGTTGGTCGTTTTTTTTTGAAAAAAAAAAAATGAGAAGTGGAAGTCTGTTCAATGCTTCATTGAATACACTTAACGTGAGTGAACGATCAAAGAACTTGAGCGGATTTAAACAACAATCGACGTATAGCTGCGACGACGGATATTCAGATCGGGACAGTGTTACGAGTAGTGCACGAGGAAAACGCTCGAGATCAAGGCAAGGATTAGTGATGGTTTACAAATTTATTAAAAGAAATTATTTTTTTAATTGTGAATACGAATGTGGTGTGGAAGTGTGTTTCTAAAAAAAGAAAATTAAATTTATTGATTAACAAATTTTATTGGAAAACCCTAAAAGTCTGCAACGGATTTATTTGATCTTTGAAAATACGTTAGAAGATTTTTTGTGATCTAGTTCAGGGAGTATCAATATTTTGATACATTTGACTATTAAATCCTCATAGGCCAGGTTTTTCAGTGGTGAATTAACTCTGAGTTAACCCAGCGTTAACTTATCCCGGAATAAATTTAATCAAGAGTTCACTCACGAAGCAGTTTTTCAGTGCAGAATTTTATTTTGACTCCATGTGTGGTGATTTAATTTTGTAGCACTCATATGAGTTATCGATTTTGCTGTCAAAAAGCTGTCGAAATATATAGAACCTGCAACCACTAGGTAATCAGCTGGTTGGTTTCCTTTTCCCCAAATGCTTTTGTCGCGATCTTACAAGTTTTTTCTTCATAAAACAGGTAAACATTTTCGAGTTACTGAGATCTAAATCTAAATCTAAAAATTTAATAATACTTCCACACAACTGGAATTGGAAATTTTTGCTTGTTTGGTATTTTATCATCTGTCAAAAACATCTGATAATTTAATCCTAGGGTTAACTCACCAAACTTGCTGGGTAACCTCAAAGTTAACTCTGGATTTAAGTTAACCTGAAAACTACTTTCTGGAGTTAACTCGAGTTTAATCCCGAAACTTGTATGATCTCGCACTCAAATACCGGGCCTTACTGAATTTACTAGTGTACCTGTACATTCAACGGTTTTGTGACATTCATTACGGTCCATGCTTCAGCATCGTGGAGCAGGATTGGGATGATCAGGGCCTTGTATGAGATCTATGTAGTAGTTCGAGTGAGGGCCCGAAGAAACAGTGGTTGGCAAGAGTAATTCTTTGTTTGATTTCTGACGAGATGTTGTTGTCAGAGTTGATTTGATAGCGGAGCCGAGGTAGACAAAATTCCGTACTAAATCAAAGTTGTATCTGTTAATATGGTGGCGTTCTGTCCAATTCGTCGATGTTGTGTGTCCTTTCGTGTTGAGAACATAGTCTTACCATCATTAATGTTGAACCCATTTTTGGCACTTCCTTCTCAATACCAGCAAACGTAGCTATGACACCACATTGAGTCCTACCAATGATGTCAATATCGTCGACGTATCCTAGTAGTTGCACCGATTTTTGGAAAATTGTGCCTCTGGCGTTGACTCGGGAGTTTTGCACAATCCTCTCAAGAATCAAATTGAAGAAGTCAGACGACAGCGCATCGCCTTGCCTAAATCCTTTTTTGGTATCGAATGTGTCGCTGAGGTCTTTTACGATCCTGATGGAGCAGCTTGAGTACGGTAGTTGCACCGATTTTTGGAAAATTGTGCCTCTGGTGTTGACTCGGGAGTTTTGCACAATCCTCTCAAGAATCAAATTGAAGAAGTCAGACGACAGCGCATCGCCTTGCCTTAATCCTTTTTTGGTATCGAATACGTCGGTGAGGTCGTTTACGATCCTGATGGATCAGCTTGAGTACGGTAGTTGCACCGATTTTTGGAAAATTGTGCCTCTGGTGTTGACTCGGGAGTTTTGCACAATCCTCTCAAGAATCAAATGGAAGAAGTCAGACGACAGCGCATCGCCTTGCCTAAATCCTTTTTTGGTATCGAATGTGTCGCTGAGGTCTTCTACGATCCTGATGGAGCAGCTTGAATACTCTATCGTCATCCTACACAGATGGACGGTATACTGAAACTAGACATGACTCTGTATAGCTCGTCTCTATAAATGCTGTCGTATGCGGCTTTGAAATCGATAAATAGGCGGTGGCTATCGATTTTGACTACTTGGGCTTTCTCCAGGATCTGCCGAAGTGTGAATATTTGATCAGTTGTGGACTTTTCTGGCCCAAAAACACACTGATAAGGGCCGATCAGGTTGTTGTTGGTAAACGGTATCAGGCGTTCACATATTACAGCAGATAGGATCTTGTAGGCGATGTTGAAGAGACTTAAGCCTCTGTAGTTGAGGCTGTTCAGAGGGCCTCCTTTTTTGGGGATCGTGCAAACTATGCTGAGGATCCATACTTTCATCCGACCAGATTTAGCTTAGTGGTGTTGGTGGATGCTACTTACCAAGTCATCAAGTCAAGAATGCCGTCATTTTCGGAGGCCTTGTTAAGCTTAAGTTTAGAAATTGATATCCTCACTTCACTTGGGTCGGGTGGTTTTTGCAGTTTGCGCTACCTTCGCCAATATTAAATGCATCGTTCTGCCTGTCAGCGGAATATTGTTCGTCATCGCCGTTTAACAGTCTGCAGAACAGTCAGCATCGACTGTGTCTCAACTACGATATTACCTGGTTCATCTCGACAGAATTCTGTTCGAGCCTTGTATCCTTGGCTTTGACGTTTTACACTTTGGTAAAACTTGCGAACATCGTTCCTGGAGGTGCACGTCTATATATCCTCGATCGCGCGCTTTTCTTGCTCTTTTTTCTTCTTTCTGAAAAGCCGGGGTTCTTCTCTTCTTCTTCGCCTGTAGAGCTCAATGGCAGCTCTATTCTTCACCTGAAGCTTAGCCTTGTAGGCCTTGTTCTTGGCTGCCAGCATTTGTCGGCATTCCTCGTCAAACCAGGGGTTTCTTGCTGGTGGGCGCAAGAATCCTAGCTTATCAGCTGCGGCTGATATAATGGCTGGTTGGCATCGTTGCCATTGTTTTTCGACATTCGATGCTGGTGGTATGGTGTTAATCGAGAGGTTAAGGGATACGCTTTGCGCGAAGGCCTTGGAGGTCTCTTGCGATTGCAGTCTTTCGAGATTTAATTTTTTCACAGTATTTCTGATTTGTTTGGGCGTGGTGGATTACCGCATTCTTACATTGGCTGATACAATGTAGTGGGCCGAGTCGATGTTAACCCCTTCGAATGTTCGGACATCAAAAATACTGGATGCGTGCCTCTTTTCTATCGCAATGTGATAAATGTTGATGACCGTTCGTTGATCTGGAGACCGCCATGTCCCTTTGTAGATATCGAGGTTAGGAAACCGTGTGCTGGCTTTGGTGGCATTAAGTTCCACAGCGAAGTCAATTAGCCCAAGTCCGTTGCCGCAGAAGTGTTGTCGTGTAGGCTGTATTTTGTGAAAAACATTGCTCAAGATGTCTTCTTTTCATACCTCTTCGTTAAAATCTTCCACCACGATTTTAACATTGTATTTCGGTAGTCGCTCATAGGTTTTGTCAAGGGGCTCGTCGGAGCGTGAGCGCATAAAAGGCTTATGTTGGCGAATTTGGCCTTGATGCGGATTGTTACAATGCGTTCGCTAATATCTTGGAAACATACGACTTCTTGCCTAAGTCTGGCGCTTATAACAAATTCGCATCCGTCACAAAAGTCACTTTTTCTGCTCACTATAACACGGTCCATAGTAGATGTCACAGTTTTTCAGCCTCCTTTTGCCCGACCCATCCCATCGTATTTCCTGAATAGCTTAGGCTTCCACTAGTTCTTCGCCTGCACCTCTCCTGTATAATGTTCTCACATTCTATGTGCAGATACGAACGTCGTTGTCCTTTTTTCGTTTAGCATGATCGTCAATAATAAAATCAGTCCTTTCCGAGGCTATTGGTTGCTTCGTAACAACACAACCCCAACCTAGAGGGCCAGTTCCAATTTATTAGTTATCCCTAGGACACGGGCCATCAGTATCCACTACTGCCTTTGGTTCATCCGCCACCATCTCTGTATAAGGTGCCTGACTTACTCTTGAGATTCCTAAATAACCTGTTGTCCGAATATGTCGAAGCAGCTCATCTAGGTTCGCATGAGACGGCAGACCGGGTATTCATTCCGTGCCATTCTGACCAGGGTGATTATAGTGTTGGTTGCTGTTTTACGTCTTGTTATCAACACTCGCACTTGTCGTTTAGCAAGTCAAATCCGGTTGGATGAGACCAGTACCCGATGGTTACCACTTGGAGTTAAAAATAAGCGCAGTTGATGTGTAGTCAGAGTTACCACCACTGGGCATTGCCAAGTTAAAGCCAATCAGAGTCTTCCCTTGTTCTACAACATCCAACCATCCGAAGTGGGCTCCATCCGACATAAAATGCAGTTCAACATGGTTGTGTCTTCGTTTTTCATTTGAAGCAGCTTCTGGCAAAATTCTAAGTGCATCAGGCGGTTCGCGGTGTTTTATTTCCTAGTAATCTGAAATTCTGAACCTTATAGGGAAACAAAATCAAATCTTTATGAATTATTGTCTGCAATGTCGCCTACAAGATCCGCAGTATTATGTGATCGCCAAAAACCGTTTACCAATAGCCTTATCAAAGCTAACACCCATTTGAGCAAACAAATTTCATTCGGAAACGCGTTGAGTATCCTGTGTGACAGCTGCTATAGAAGCAATTGTTTCGGTTATCCGAACTGAAGGAATTCGATGACAAGGCATTTCAGCTACTGCCCCACGCTCGGAAAAATAGTTTACAAATCGCATTATGGTCCATCTGCAAATAGGCGTGCCGCTAAACGTGCCCCGAAACTCTCTTTGGACACAAAGTATGTACGCAAGTGCATTACAGTGGCACACTACCCAAATGCGGGTTTCTGCATCCCAGTTTATTGAAATGTAAATTTTTATGAAATGTAAATATCAATCAGCAAATTAAAACAAAAATGGAGTTGATAACCTATCGAGAAAAATAGTTATTCAGCTTTTTATTTATGGTGGCACAATTATTCATCAGCAACGTTTGTATATTCCTTCTGTACACACAGAAATTTAAAAAAAAAAAGTATAGTCCGGAGGATTTTTTCTAGTTCCTGCAACAATTGTGTACAACAAATCGAAATGTGTTCTGCTTATTTTGGAAAACAAAATAAAAGTTTTAATTAGAACAATAGCCTCCAGAGAAGGTCAATGAATTTTGCTATTCCAACTTTATCTCTTGGTATCATCCACTGCATACGTATCTCCATTACCATCAAAAGACGATGCACGAGTGACACATGCAAAACGATTCGAAATGACATGCCTACAAAAAAAATAATTCAACCCCACATGCAGTTACCAAAAAATGTATTTGGTTAACCAACTGGAACCGTCTGTGTTTACCGTGTCAACGTTACCCCGAACAACCCTATAGATTTTTTTTGTAAGTTTCCTTTGACTGTTGTCCTTGCTGAGTTTGGATTTAGTTTGGTTTAGCCCTTGCATGAGGCACAACAAATAAATTGATTTCTAAAAAAAAAAACGTCGAAAATGTCCTGACAGTGTTTTTGATTTGAAAATTGTCTTCCTCCAACAGAATCGTCCCAATGAAGGCGTCTAAAAACATCTCAAAGAAGACAAAAACAATGGATTACACGAATTACGCGTACAATGAAGCTGTAGGGCGGCTAAAGCTAATGCTTGCTGACTCATATTCCCCGGCAAAGACTACATCGTCATACTTGCGGAATATTCACGATGATTCGGATAATTTCTCAGATAACCTTTCTGTGGGTGTTTTTGCATAAAAGTGACAAATTTTGATTTTTTTTTTACAAATTTGGAATCTTGCAGGTTGTTGAACGGCCGGTTATGTCAGAGATATCAAAGTATCTATCGCCGAGTTACAAGACACCAAGGAGCACATATCGAAAGTACAAGAGTTTCCAACCATCTTCAGCGTCAAAAGAGAATTTGTCAGCTACCAAACATTACAATCCGACACCGATTCAGGACTATGCAGTATCATCGGCACAGCCGGTCTCAGATATAGTTCAGGCTCCGGCGGAGATTTTCAATTTTATCGAAAAACAAGAGGATTACATCGAGCAACTGGAGAAGGAGTCCAAATTTTGTAGGGTAAGTTAATGGAGTTAATTTGTTAAAGTGAGGTTAATTTGTGTCAGTGTTCAAAATTCGAAGATTTTATTTAAATTTAGTTCAGAATTAGTAACGATAAATTTATTTTGGTTGGCAATCAAATTCATATCGACATATGGCCACTGAAAATCAAATGTTTTTATGATAAGTCACTTGGAGCCAGTTTTTTTTTCGGAATATATATTCGAATTAAACTTAAGTCAACTAGAGATGCATGCTTTTTAGGAAATTTTAATTCTGTGTTAACTCTGGGTTAAGTAGATCATAAAATATAATTTAGACAGAAAGAGAAATGTAAAGAAAACAGAAATCCCAACTAACAACTTCGCTTCGGTAAAGCTTTATCGAAGCCATTTCCCAATTAGCAATATTATCTGTATAATCCTTTTATGGAAATACATTTGGCGCACTTTTAGGAAGCTATTTACTTATTTAATACTTTTAATATGCCTTATAGAAAAAACTTTGTTTAATTAATTAATTTAATTTAATTAATAAAAGTAGTAGAAGATATCAGGCAGGCCGTAGATAGGGTTCCCAACTGATTTCTAACTGATTATAGTATTTTCTAAGTATACCTGTAAAAAAATATAGTACAATACCAAAAAATATAGTACTTACTTTATGAAAAAAGTAAGAAAAAGCCAAAGTTATTTTTGCTACATATTATTTTTTATAAAATTTGTATTTTTTTGCACTTCTTGCATCATTTAACAATTTTTTGTTAACAATAAAAGTTTCATAAGCCTTATCACATTCAATTTTTAAGTTAATAGAGACCAGGAGTTCATTTTTGACTAACGAGAGACTCGCTCTGTTTCTTTATTCACGCCATTTTGAGTTCATGATTGAAAAAATCCTTTCCGTGAACGCCGAAGTGGCAGGAATGGAGAATAGGAATGATATTAGTTTAAAAATATTTGGTAGGTTACTTTCGGTATTTTGAAAAATATAGCCATTTTTGATCTGTAGTTCTGTCAGTAAACTCCCTTGAATTCTTAATTTTTGCAAAAATTTCACTGAGAATTGTTATTTCACAGTAAAGTTCGTCCATCTTGATTTTCATTCTTTCTTGTACTTTAAGAACTTCTAATGCCATCTCAAAGTCATCAAAAGAAAGCTCTTGTTTCAAATTGAATCTTTGAATTTTGTATAACCAATTGTCTTCTTTAAAATTAAACCATTTATTAAGGTATTCCAGACATTTATCAGCGAATGCTATAAAATTCTTTTTGATTTTATCTGTTTATTCTGGAGATTTAGCTTCTAAGTATTGCAACAATTTTTTGATTTCAAAACCAAAGAAACAATCTCTCTTACGTTGTGTTATACAAATCTAAGACGGTGATGTTATTACCTTCAAGTTGTTTGACAGCTTTATTAAAGTTATGCAAGAAATGGCTGGCGAAGTTCAAAAAGATTTGAACTTTAACGTTTCCATCAGCTTCATGCATACACAAAATATTTTTGATATGGGTAGGGCATTCTTCCCCTAAACTAGTAAAATAATCAGTCAAAGGCTTCCAATTCAAAAGTATATTGTCCACACAAGGCAGCAATGAGAGCCACCTAGTGCCAACATGTCGTTTTAGCTCATGCCATTCACCTTCAACAGCCGCAACAAATTTTTTCAGTTCTTCTCTTCGAACTGCGGAAGAAGAGAAATGGCTGTAGGTTTTTAAAATTACGTTTTCAACATCAATTTGTAAAAAAATCATTGCATATTTGACTGTGTTATGAACTATGTGGGCATGGCAATTGCCCTTCACTAAGTTAGGAACTAGATGTTGAATTTGTTTATACAGAGAATGGTGAATGCCAAAGTTTGCATTGGTATTGTCGGCGCTCAGACCAGACACTCTTTCAAAGGGAAGATTATGTTGGGACAATGAATTATTAATAGCGTCAAACATCCCATCAGCTGATTCATCGCAATTTTCGTAAAAATCTAACATTTTGTTCTGAATACCATTTTCAATGTCAAAGTATTGAATAACTAATGGAGATAGTTTTATATCTTTCGGTTACTTGCATCAGTTTGCAAGCAAAAATATAAGTCTGGGTTATTTAAGTCATTTATTAAAGTCTTCAGGGCATATGGTCCTAAAACCTCCTCAACTAAAGCTTCCATTTTCGTTCGCCCTAACTTTTGGTTTAAGGCAGTTTTAGAATCGACATATAAAATCTTGTTAAGTTTCACAGTGCAATCCATGCTTTTATACGAAAGGTTGTGCTTGACAGTATGGTAAGTTAGAGCAAGTTCACTTGCTGTTATCTTGTCATCACAGGTGTTCGTGTGGGAAACAGAAGAAGAAGCGTCCGATGAACCAAAAAAGCGATCTGTACTATGTACTATTTGTACTTGACCCATTTTCGGTGTCACTTCCCTTTTCTATTACACAACAATTAAAACTTTAAAGACACTTTTGTGAATGAAATTCCGATCAAAAAAATTAACAAAGTTTAAATATTACACGAACACGTATCAGTTGCAATTTCAAATGATAAAAATATCTCATGGCTGTCAACTTTGACATTGACATCAAGACTTAGGTGAGTTCGATTCATGTATGATGAAGGAAACCTTAAGGTGCAATCAAAATGGAAGATCTGTTTGCTATTGATTCAACGGATTGAAATATAGTATTTTTGCGTACTATATATGTATTTCTTCAACAGTATAAAGAACGCAAAGCCAAAATATAGTACAATACTATATATTATAGTACGGATGGGAAACCCTAGCCGTAGATGAAAATAATCTAAATTTTCTTACCCTGCTTGATTTTTCGAAGGCATTTGATACTGTTAATCACGACATACTTTGCAGCAAACTTGTAGAACAATTCAACTTTTCACTATCAGCCGCGAACCTGGTTTCATCGTATTTAAGTGGTAGATGACAGGCAGTTGTAGGCAAAAACAACATCTCAACCTTTCTTCACTTAAATAAAGGTGTTCCACAGGGTTCCATCCTTGGACCACTTCTTTTTTCACTTTATATCAATGAGCTACCCAAATATATAAAGAACTCGTCCATACACATGTATGCTGCTGATGTTCAACTATACAATAGCTGCGGAGTTGGTCTGGTTGAAAACGGTGCTTACGAAGTAAACGAGGACATCCAATCAATTTATATCTGGGCACAAGCAAACAGTCTTGCTCTTAATCCCACCAAGTCCAAATGTATGGTTATTTCAAGGGTTAAAGTAGACACGTCATTCTTACCTCCAATTGAGCTTAACGGTTCAGTTATCGAGTTTGTTGATACCGCAAGGAACCTTGGGTTCAGATTCACAAATAATCTTACTTGGGACAATCATATACGTATCTTACTTACTTACTTACTTAAGTGGCGCTACAGTCCGGGATGAACCTGCGCCTCAACCAACATGCCTCTCCAATTAGTCCGGTCCTTAGCTAACTGCCTCCAGTTGCCCACTCCAAGTTGGTTGAGGTCGGTTTCTACTTGTGCGCACCACTTAAGGCGAGGTCTTCCTCTACTGCGTCCGACGTCTGACTGGGAATCGAAGACTTTGCGACCCGGAGTATTGGTGTCCATTCTTTCTACATGTCCTAGCCATCTTAAACGTCCAATGCGGAGTTTTTTGACTAGGGGTATGTCGCTGTACAGCTCGTATAGTTCGTGGTTGAATCTTCGTCTCCATAGCCCGTCAACACAAACGGGACCGAAGAATCGACCAAGGATTTCTTCATCCGCTTTTGATACGGTCCATGCTTCAGCGCCGTAGAGCAGGACTGGGATGATCAGGGTCTTATATAGGATCTCCTTAGTAGTTCGAGTGAGGGCTTTACTACTAAATTGCCTTCTTAGCCCGAAGAAACAGCGGTTGGCAAGAGTAATTCTTCGTTTGATTTCTGACGAGATGTTGTTGTCAGAGTTAATAGCGGAGCCGAGGTAGGCAAAGTCCCGTACTACCTCAAAGTTATATCTGTCAATTGTGACTTTCTGTCCAATTCGTCGATGGCGTGTGTCCTTTCGTGTTGACAGCATATACTTAGTCTTACCCTCAATACTGCTAAACCCATCGTTGCCGCTTCCTTCTCTATACTAGCAAACGTGGCTATGACATCACGTTGAGTCCTACCAAGGATGTCAATATCGTTGGCGTATTTTCCAAGAGGAAAATTGTGCCTCTGGTGTTGGCTCGGGAGTTTTGCACAATCCTCTCAAGAATCAAATTGAAGAAGTCACATGACAGCGCATCGCCTTGCCTAAATCCGTTTTTGGTATCGAATATGTCGGTGAGGTCGTTTCCGACCCTGATGGTGCAGCGAGAATTCTCCATCGTCATCCTACACAAACGGACGAGTTTGGGCGGTATACCAAAACTAGACATGGCTCTGTATACTTCGTCTCTATAAATGCTGTCGTATGCGGCTTTGAAATCGATAAATAGGTGGTGGGTATCGATTTGGACTTCTTGGGTTTTTTCCAGGATCTACCGAAGTGTGAAAATTTGATCGATTGTGGACTTTCCTGGCCTAAAACCACACTGATAAGGGCCGATCAGGTTGTTGCTAAACGGTTTCAGGCGTTCACATATTACGGCAGATAAGATCTTGTAAGCGATGTTGAGTAGACTTATGCCTCTGTAGTTGGCGCAGTTCAGAGGGTCTCCTTATTTTTGATCAGGCATGCTGAGGTTCCACTCTGCGGGCATGCTCTTAACCGGCCAGATTTGGGTTATTAGTTGATGGATGGTACTTTCCAAGTCATCTCCACCAGCTTTATAAAGATGAGCGGGAAGGTCGTCATTTCCGGCGGCCTAATTAAGCTTGAATTTAGATATAGCTTTCCTCACTTCACTTAGGTCGGGTGGTTGGCAGTTTTCGCTGACGTTGCTAATATTAAAGGTTCTTTCTGCCTGACAGCGGAATGTTGTTCGTCATCGCCGTTTAACAGTCTGCAGAAGTGGTTCTTCCATATCCTCAGCATCGACTGTGTCTCAACTACAATATTTCCTTGTTCATCTCGACAGGATTCTGTTCGAACCTTGTATCCTTGGCTTTGACGTTTTACACTTTGGTAAAACTTGCGAACATCGTTCCTGGAGTGGCACCTCTCTATATCCTCGATCGCGTGCTTTTCTTGCTCTTTTTTCTTCTTGCTGAAAAGCCGATGTTCTTCCCTTCTTCTTTGCCTATAGAGGTCAATAGAGCTCTCGTCTTCACCTGCAGCTTAGCCTTGTAGGCCTCGTTCTTGGCTGCGAGCATCTGTCGGCATTCCTCATCAAACCAGGGGTTTCTTGCTGGTGGCCACGAGGAACCTAGCATATCAGTTGCGGCTGATCTAATGGCTTGTTGGCATCGTTGCCATTGTTCTTCGACATTAGATGCTGGTGGTGTGTTGTGAGTCGAGATGTTAAGGGATACGCGTTGCGCGAAGGTCTTGGCGGTCTCTGGCGATTGCAGTCTTTCGACATTAAATTTTTACACAGTATTTCTGTTTTTTTTTTTTGTGCCGTGGTGGATATCCGCATCCTTACCTTGGCTACAACAAGGTAGTGGTCCGAGTCGATGTTGGGACATCCAAAATACTGGATGCGTGCCTCTTGTCTATCGCAATGTGATCAATTTGGTTGACTATTCGTTGATCTGGAGACCGCCATGTCCCCTTATGGATATCGAGTAGAGGAAACTGTGTGCTGGCTATAGTGGCATTTCGTGCCGTAGCGAAGTCAATTAGCCTAAGTCCGTTACTAGACGTGTTGTCGTGTAGGCTATATTTTCCGACAGTACTGCTAAAGATGTCTTCTCTTCCTACCTTTGCGTTAAAATCTCCCAGCACGATTTTAACATCGTACTTTGGTAGTCGCTCATAGGTTTTGTCGAAGAGCTCTTAGAAGCAATCCTTGGTTATATCATCTTTTTCCTCCGTCGGAGCATGAGCGCATATAAGGCTTATGTTGGCGAATTTGGCCTTGATGCGGATTGTTACAATGCGTTTGCTAATGTCTTGGAAACATAAGACTTCTTGCCTAAGTCTGGCACTTATATGAAATTCAGATCCGAATAGTCGCTTTTTCTGTTCACTATAACACGGTCCATAGTAGATGTCACAGTTTTTCATCCTCCTTTTGCTCGACCCATCCCATCGTATTTCCTGAATAGCTTAGGCTTCCACTAGTTCTTCGCCTGCACCTCTCCTGTCTAATGTTCTCACATTCCAGGTGCAGATAAGAATGTCGTTGTCCTTTTTTCGTTTAGCATGGTCGTCAACAATAATATCAGTCCTTTCCGAGGCTATTGGTTGCTTGGTAACAATAGTTTTTTTCCGTGGATGGGTAGTAAACCCAAAGCTTGTTTTGACCCTAGGACAGCGTGCCGGACTCTTTTCCAATACCCTGGCACAGTATTGGAAATCCCTATAGACCTGGTGTTCGAATATGTCGAAGCAGCTCATATAGGGATTTCATTACCAGTTCGATCAAAATGGAGCTGTAGGCGCCACCGTTGACTCCATCTAGGGAATTCCTCCACTGCCGCCTGAGAGTGAGTGCCTTAGTGAGAGGACACTCCTCCCTCCTCTCTCGTTTGCTGCCACCAACAACCTTCCACAGGGGTTTAATACCCCATCTCCAGTCGAGGTACTAGGCACCCACCAGTCACCAGCGTGGAGGTGAGAGTAGGAGTTGATAGTGAGAGGCTAGAGTGAGAACGCTTGTGTCCTCATATAATCGCATCACTATCCTTAAGCACCGGCAGGAAGACCAAACTAAAAAAATTAAAATTGAATAGAAGCTCTGGTCCGGACGGTATAAACGGTATTGACTTTACGAAAACCTTTGATAAATGCACCACACCCTACTTTTAGCATAACTAAAATGGTTTAGTTTTTGCCTGATCTCATTTCATAGTTCTGAAAGAGGGACACTACATATTTGAGATAATTTGGAGAAGACTTTCTGCAACCTTGAAAATTTAGTCATACAACTGAGCTCAAACAAAATTTGCACCAAAGTCTGAATTCATCTAACCAAAACGTCTTATTGAAGACCATAAAGGTAGCTTTGAAAATCTGCCAATATTTAACGAGTCGGTTAAATCCAGCTTTAGAACTTGAAGACCCGTGTTCCTTCATGGGCATTCACCTTTTTTATACCAAGCTAGTGTAGATGATTTTGTGAAAGCTTTGTTGAGAAACAAGTCGAGAACACAACTTTTGTCCACGCAATAAGCCTGGTCTAGGACAGCGAAAAAAATTATGTTTTAGGATAGATTCCAGTAATTTCCTCCTCTACGGTGCTGCCGTTTGTAAGATAAGGTATTCGGTAGGTTTCCTGATATAAATTACCCTTTTAGTCTAGCAAAAGTAACTTTATGTAAATTTAGTAAAATCTTGTTTAAAATTTCCATCTTACTTTTAAGAATGAACTGTCAAACCTCCTGGGCAAAGTAAAAGACGTCATAAGTGAAAATGAAGCCCTCACAGACAATGCCAGATCGGAATTGGCCGCCATGAGTCACCCGAAGACAAGTGGATCATCGGAGAGTGAGGACAATCTTCGTTACTGCAAGTCGCCTAAGAAAAGAGAGAAACCTTCTCCCAGATACTCTGGTGGGCCAAATATCGTCTACGAGTCGAAAATTAGCGAACTCGAAGCCGAGTTAACTCAAGCCAACATAGATCTACGTAAAGTTCGCAGCGAAAATGACGATTTAAAGCGAAAGCTTTCACTTGGACTCGGTAGCACCAGCTCAAGCTCTCTAAACTGCGAAACCCATCGGAAACAAATTGAAAACCTTCAAATGGACAAGATTTCTCTAGAAGAGAGCATTCGTCAACTCCAGAAGACCATCGATGATATGAAATCATCCAACGTGTATGGCACATCGAAGCGTTATCTCAATGACTTGGTGCAAATGGAACGTTCCCAGTCCGAGTTGGAGGTGAAGCATCTCCGAGACGAACTCGATCGCCAGCACGAACGTGTTCGCGAGCTGCAACACGAAATGTCGAGACGAATAGCGGATGAGCGCGCCAACGCTGAACGTCGTTACAACAATCAAGTCGATCAGTTAGGTGGTGACTTGACGAATCAGTGGGAGCAGGTGACGAAATTACAACTAGACTTGGAACGGCAGAAGCGTATCGAATCGGATATAAAGCGGGACTTATCGCAACGGAATGCACAGATTGAAGAGTTGAAAATGGAACTCAAATCGAATCGGAGTACTTTCATGTCAGACATAGCTCAGGTGAGTGCCGAGAAGCAGTCACTGGAGCAGGAGATTACTTCGTTGAGACTACAATTGGATCGTTCCGAACGACAGGGGAAGGTGGAAGCGACCAGATTGACGGCAGAGATTAACTCGCTGCGACAGCGTTTGGATCGAACCGATGCGGATTTGTTGCACTCGAAGAGGGAGGTGTTGCGGTTGAATGATGAGATTGCCAATCTGGAGAAAGAGGTGAGTCCTTGTCAATAAAAGTGTTCGTGAATTTTTGTTTGATTATGTCGTTGGTGTAGTTGGCGTATGGCGAGATGAAAAATGAGATTCGACCGACTAAGAAGGACCTGGATAAGCGGATTTCAGAAATTCAGGATAAACATGGTGAGTTAGGGATTTATTTTTTGTGATTGCTTGATATTGGCACTATTGTGAGTTATATCCACGTACTTGGTTGGAATGTATAAATTTAGCTTGTTGTTGGCACTCTGTTTAACATGCGCACAAAGACTCAAAACAATCTAAAATTGTGTTCATTTTTTTGTTAAATATTATGGGTAAGGCAAATCTGTTCCATAAACAAAAAGTATGTCTACTTGCTTTCTAGCTATCGCCTTTTCGAAGTTGTAGATCAAATCAATTAGACTCGCCTAAGTCTCTGCATATAAGTTTGTTTCTGTTTGGAAACCGAAAACCTCGGCATCGATCATCTAAAAGCCTGAATTCCAAATGCTTGTTGATGTCACATAGAAAATGCATATCAGGTTGACCTCTAATACAACAAACAAAATTGTGTCCCTTATTTTTATCCTTTTATCGAATACTCGGTGTGGTCATTGTCGAACTTGATGAAGCTCTGAGTATTCTAAATCTTGCATAGGTCTATGGGACAGTGACCGATTATGGAACTGATATGCAATCATTTCAGCTTAATCTAAATGATAGAGAGCCCGTCTGGCTTAAATAAGCCCAGTATCAGCCTTACTTTTGAAAAGCTTTTCTTGACAATTGATACTACTCGAATAATTTTTAAGATCATCGCCATCTTGCAAGAAGTCTACGTGTACATAGGAATGATTGTGAGAAAAAGCTAGGACCTTAGGTCCTGTTGTCTTTGCATCAGCCTTACAATTCCAATGAATATTTCTGTTGCCCAGCACACAATTAAGGTAAATTTTAAATTCCTCCGCCATCTCGTTAAGAAGTTTTTGCGTTGTATTTTATGTAAAAGTGATAGCTATCAAGGAATTGATTGCAATTTCGAAGCCGCTGAAGATACAGACATTCTTCGTGGGCATCACGTTACACTTCAGCGAAGACTAGGCTCTTTAATTGCCGTGATTTCGTGACGAAAAGCGCTACAATAATGAGAAAGTCGAAAAGATATGCTGCATCTCGAAGAAGATGCTTACAAAGGTTCTTTCATTAAGCCCTTCCTATCTTTAAATTTAAATAAAACAAAGTGTAGCCTAACGAAGGAGTTATATGTGAATGCAACATCTTTCAAATGTCTGACGCGGCTTCTCTGTATTGCACGCATTCGAAATGTCCAATTTTCCATCACTCTCGCGCATAGATCAGGCTAAATTTGGCCAATATTGTATGTTATGTTAGCATTGAGGGCCGTCGTAGATTTTGGCTTATTTGCATAGACCTACGACTTCTGTAAACCCCATAAGAAAAAGTCTAACGTGGTCAAATCGCATGATCCTGATGGCCAGTTCACACCAGCTCCACGTGACATGACCATGCCCTAGAATTGCTCGTGTAGAATTTCCAATGCTGCGTGACCTGTATGGCATGTAGCGCCGTCCTGTTGAAACCACATATCGTTGGTGTCCATATCATCCAATTCAGACCAAGAGAAGTTGGTAATCATCGACCTATAGCGTTCCCCGTTGACAGTGATCGCCTGGCCAACATAGTTCTCAAAGAAATGTGGACCGATAACGCCGCCAAACAGTGACTTTTTCGGGATGCATTGGACACTCTTGGATCTCAACACAATTTTGTTTGTTGACCCATCCATTCATTCAGAAATGGTGTCATCGCTGAAGATGATTTTTCGATGAGAATTAGGGTCAGGTTCAAACTGCTCCAGATCTCATTTAGCAAACACACGTCGTTGTCGTCTATGGTCGGTTACCATCAGCTCCAGGATTTGTTGAATTTTGTACGAGTACAGACTCAAGTCACGACGCCAAATTCGTCAAATTCACCAAGTTGTGGTCTGCGAAATGCCGAGTTCTTGTGATCGATGTGAAATCCTTAGATCCTCAGATTCTCCTGCACACCCTTACTGACAGCGACGATGTTTTCGCCAGATCTTGCGTTTCGTCCACGTACGGGTGTTATTTTTTTCTTTACTTACTTTAGTAGCGCGAACGTCTGGAATGAACTTGAGACTCAACCAACATGCCTTTCCACTTAGCCCGGTCCTTAGCTAACTGCCTCCAGTTCTACATGCCCTAGCCATCTTAAACGTCCAATGCGGAGTTATTTTTTTTTCTAGGGGCATGTCGCTGAATAGCTCGTACAGCTCGTGGTTGAATCATCTGCCCCATAGCCCGTCAACGCAAACGGGACCGAAGGTTTTTCAAAGAATTTTCCTCTCAAATTGACCAAGGATTTCTTCATCCACTTTTGACACGGTCCATGCTGCAGATCAGTAGAGTAGGACTGGGATGATCAGGGTACTATATAGGATCTCCTTAGCAGTTCGAGTGATGGCTTTACTACTGAATTGTCTTCTTATCCCGAAGAAACAACGGTTGCCAAAGTAATTCTTGGTTTAATTTCTGACGAGATGTTGTTGTCAGAATTAAAAGCGGAGCCGAGGTTGACAAAGTTCCTTACTACTTACTTACTTACTTAAGTGGCGCTACAGTCCGGAATGAACCTGGGCCTCAACCAACATGCCTCTCCAATTAGCCCGGTCCTTAGCTAACTGCCTCCAGTTGCGCACTCCAAGTTGGTTGAGGTCGGTTTCCACTTGTGCGAATCGAAGACTCTGCGAGCCGGAGTATTGGTGTCCATTCGTTCTACATGTCCTAGCCATCTTAAACGTCCAATGCGGGTTTTTTTTTACCAGGGGCATGGCGCTGTACAGCTCGTATAGTTCTAGGTTGAATCTTCGTCTCCATAGCCCGTCAACGCAAACGGGACCGAAGATTTTCCGAAGAATTTTTCTCTCGAATCGACCAATGATTTCTTCATCCGCTTTTGATACGGTCCATGCTTCAGCGCCGTAGAGCAGGGCTGGGATGATCAGGGTCTTATATAGGATCTTCTTAGTAGTTCGAGTGAGGGCTTTACTACTAAATTGCCTTCTTAGCCCGAAGAAACAGCGGTTGGCAAGAGTAATTCTTCGTTTAATTTCTGACGAGATGTTGTTGTCAGAGTTAATAGCGGAGCCGAGGTGGACAAAGTCCCGTACTATGTACCTCAAAGTTATATCTGTCAATGGCGACGTTCTGTCCAATTCGTCGATGTTGTGTGTCCTTTCGTGTTGACAGCATATGCTTAGTCTTACCCTCATTTACTGCTAAACCCATCGTTGCCGCTTCCTTCTCTAACTAGCAAACGTGGCTATGACATCACGTTGAGTCCTACCAATGATGTCAATATCGTCAGCGTATGCTAGTATTTGCACCGACTTTTGGAAAATTGTGCCTCTGGTGTTGGCTTTGGAGTTTTGCACAATCCTCTCAAGAATCAGATTGAAGAAGTCACATGACAGCTCATCGCCTTGCCTAAATCCTTTTTTGGTATCGAATGTGTCGGTGAGGTCGTTTCCGACCCTGATGGAGCAGCGAGAATTTTCTATCGTCATCCTACACAAACGGACGAGTTTGGACGGTATACCAAAACTAGACATGGCTCTGTACAGTTCGTCTCTATAAATGCTGTCATATGCGGCTTTGAAATCGATGAATAGGTGGTGGGTATCGATTTGGACTTCTTGAGTTTTTTCCAGGGTCTGCCGAAGTGTGAAAATTTGATCGGTTGTGGACTTTCCTGGCCTAAAACCACACTGATAAGGGCCAATCAGGTTGTTGGTAAACGGTTTCAGGCGTTCACATATTACGGCAGATAGGATCTTGTAGGCGATGTTGAGGAGACTTATGCCTCTGTAGTTGGCGCAGTTCAGAGGGTCTCCTTTTTTGTGGATCGGGCAAACGATGCTGAGGTTCCATTCTTCAGGCATATTTTCATCCGACTAGATTTGGCTTATGAGTTGGTGGATGTTACTTACCAAGTCATCTCCGCCAGCCTTATAAAGCTCAGCGGGAAGGCCGTCATTTCCGGCAGCCTTATTAAGCTTGAGTTTAGATATTGCTATCCTCACTTCACTCAGGTCGGGTGGTTGGCAGTTTTCGCTGTCGTTGCCAATATTGAATGGTTCGTTCTGCCTGACAGCGGAATGTTGTTCGTCATCGCCGTTTAACAGTCTGCAGAAGTGGTTCTTCCATATCCTCAGCATCGACTGTGTCTCAACTACGATATTTCCTTGTTCATCTCGACAGGATTCTGTTCGAGCCTTGTAGCCTTGGCTTTGACGTTTTACACTTTGGTAAAACTTGCGAACATCGTTCCTGGAGTGGCACCTCTCTATCGCGCGCTTTTCTTGCTCTTTTTTCTTCTTTCTGAAAAGCCGATGTTCTTCCCTTCTTCTTGGCCTATAGAGCTCAATGACAGCTCTCGTCTTCACCTGCAGCTTAGCCTTGTAGGCCTCGTTCTTGGCTGCGAGCATCTGTCGGCATTCCTCATCAAACCAGGGGTCTCTTGCTGGTGGCCGCGAGAAACCTAGCACATCAGTTGCGGCTGATCTAATGGCCTGTTGGCATCGTTGCCATTGCTCTTCGACATTCGATGCTGGTGGTATGGTGTTAATCGAGAGGTTAAGGGATACGCGTTGTGCGAAGGTCTTGGCGGTCTCTTGCGATTGCAGTCTTCCGACATTAAATTTTTTCACAGTATTTCTGGATTGTTGTGGCGTGGTGGATATCCGAATCCTTACCTTGGCTACAACAAGTTAGTGGTCTGAGTCGTTAGCCCCTCGGAATGTTCGGAGATCCAAAATACTGGACGCGTGCCTCTTGTCTTTCGCAATGTGATCAATTTGGTTGACTGTTCGTTGATCTGGAGACCGCCATGTCCCCTTATGGATATCGAGGTGAGGAAACCGTGTGCTGGCTATAGTGGCGTTTCGTTCCGTAGCGAAGTCAATTAGCCTAAGTCCGTTACCAGACGTGTTGTCGTGTAGGCTATATTTTCCGACAGTACTGCTAAAGATGTCTTCTCTTCCTACCTTTGCGTTAAAATCTCCCAGCACGATTTTAACATCGTACTTCGGTAGTCGCTCATAGGTTTTGTCGAGGAGCTCGTAGAAGCAATCCTTAGCTATATCATCTTTTTCTTCCGTCGGAGCGTGAGCGCATATAAGGCTTATGTTGGCGAATTTGGCCTTGATGCGGATTGTTACTATGCGTTCGCTAATGTCTTGGAAACATAAGACTTCTTGCCTAAGTCTGGCACTTATAACAAATCCGCATCCAAATAGTCGGTGTTTCTGCTCACTATAACACGGTCCATATTAGATGTCACAGTTTTTCATCCTCTTTTTGCCCGGCCCATCCCATCGTATTTCCTGGATGGCAGTAATGTCTGCTTTGTAGCAGTTTAGGGCTTCCGCTAGTTGTTCGCCTGCACCTCTCCTGTTTAATGTTCTCACATTCCAGGTGCAGATACGAACGTCGTTGTCCTTTTTTCGCAGGGTCGTCAACAATAAAATCAGTCCTTTCCGAGGCTATTGGTTGCTTCGTAACCATGTTTTTTTTCTGTGGGTGGGTAGTTAACCCAAAGCACAACCCCCAACCTGGAGGGCCAGTTCCAATTTATTAGATACCCCTAGGACACGGGGCCATCAGTATCCACTACGGGATTGAGCGCTGCCGTTGGCCTTTCGGTTCATCCGCCACCGTCTCTGTTCAAGGGGCCTGACTAACCCTTGAAATTCCTAGACAACCTGTTGTCCGAAGATGTCAGAGCAGCTCATCTAGGTTCGCCTGGGACAGCAGGCCGGGTATTCATCCGTGCCATTCTCACCAGGGTGTTTATAGTGTTGCTGTTTTTCGTCGTGTTATCAACACTCGCACTTATCGTTTAGCAAGTCAAATCCGGTTGGATGAGAACAGTAATTCAAAAACTATAATTCTTCAAGAACCGAACCACTTATCAACTAAAAATTACCTCAGCTGTATAGTGCAAAAAGAGTAGGAATCTTTGGGAGCACATTTTTGATAGAATCTCCTTAACCCTTTTAGAGGATCATATGGACCATTCTAACCGTTTTTAGGGGGACATTTATGTTATTTCAAGATGACAATACTTTTAGAACTAAACCACTTATCTACAGAAAATTACCTTAGTTGTGTAGTACCAAAATGTAAGCACATATTTGATAGAAACCCCTTAACCGCTTTAAGTGTCATTTTTATATTTTTTCCATCACTTATTTTTTCCTTAGAATGCACCCACACATTTTGTATCTTTGCATCGTATCATGGCTTCTTCCAGCATTTACTTAAACAAAATGTGTTTGTGTACCCTCGGGGTAAGCTATTGATGTTCTGTAAAAATCGCTTAATTGGTCCCGAGTTTTCCAAATACCACAATTTAAATGGACATTTCCAAAATAAATTACATTTAGCAGTCAATAGTTTATCCATGAGCGGTTGACCTTTGTTTAGTTGAAATGCGTGATGGGCGATAGAAAAAAAAATAACTCCTAGTTAATCCAACTACAAACCACTAACATTAATTCCAAAAATGTCTGTGTGTCTGTGTGTATTTATTTTAGCCGACACCGTTGTCGAACTCGAAGAAATGATACAAAGCCAGAAGCAACTCATGGATAAACTGACTACCGAGTGTAAAACTTTGACCAAAAAGCTAGAGGACACCACATTAAAGCATAAGTAAATATTTGTTCCTTCCATTTTGTTTTTTTTTTCTGTTTCCTTAAACCAATGACTATTTTTGAAAAAAAAGAGAGAGTTGAATAACCGCCCTCCTGTGTGTTGTGTGTGTGTTGCCAAAAAAAAAAGCAAAACTTTATTTTTGTATAAAAAAAACAACCGCCGCCTTTTAACAAAAAGCTTATGTCTCCTTCCGATGATGGATTAACACCTTGACTTTTGGTTTTCCTCTCCTCAATTTATCGCAATCTCGCAAAGGACTCTTGAACCCGCCCGCAGTTGTCGCAAGCGAGTACGTTTCTCGGAATCGGGCTGAACAGACCGTGGATTATAACTGCCAAAGTGGCTGCTTGTCATCTCATAAATCACAACCATCTGCATCCTCCTCCTCAATCACAACAACCACAACCACAAGCAAACATAACTCATTCTCATCTACGCCACTCTTAGAAAAGCACATAAATAGAAAACGCATAACGCCCGCATGCAAGGCAACCGTAGAGACAACGACCACAACTCGAGCGGACCTCTACAATGATATTCACTGCATGGAGCCATCTTGTGCGAACTGCATCGAAGGTACGGGCCTGTTGCCATGGGTGCAACAGCGCTTTGTTCTGGACGATAACGCAGACGGCTGCAGTGAGTGTGAATATGCTTCGCGTTTTTTCACATCAGTACCAGAGCACACACCACGGTGTGAGCTATCGAAAACCACCAAAACGACGACGACAGAGGATGGCGCCACGTTGGGCGCCAGTTGCACACAGGAAAAAGTCGTAGAAACTGAAAAGGTATCTGAGGAAAAAGTGACGAAAGCGAAAAGTACCCGTCCACCGGTGAAGGTTGACGTGAGTGTTCGACTTGTGCCGCGTGGTAAACCAAAAATCAAGACGCCCAAGACGGATGAAGGCGAACAGTAGAAAGGCACACGAGTGATTTGATTGGGTGGTTACAAAATTAGAATTTAAATAATTGTAGCTCCTTTCGACAAGGTTTTCGTATTCTTTTATCTATAATTTGTTTCGTTGAATATTTTATTTTTCGTCAAGTTTTAGTTTTTTTTTCGTTAAGTTTTTTTTTTTCAAATCACATTCTTTTTAGCGACGAAAAAGCACATCTACGTCACACTAATGATATGTTAATGGAACGACTTCGACAAATCTGGGCGAGTTACAAGGAATTGAATGTGAATGCCGGTCGTCGACGATCGAGTGACGTTAGCGATGTCGAATCTTGTCGAGAAGAGCAATCCAAACGAACACAACTCGAACAGGTACTGTATGGGATAATCGACTTTACTAATCTCTTTCTTTTTTTCTTCCTCTTTCTTCTTTTTTCTTTTCCTATCTGTCAAACTATTTGTGCTGTCAAATCGTGATAAACAAGGACGGAGATATCCGCTCTACAATCGAATGTAGAGTATCTAACGAGTAGAGTGATAAATAATGATCGTATTGGTAAAATTGACAGCACACCGACAAGTTACAACAATTTACCACCTGCAACTACAGGTAAGGTGAAATTGGAATTGGGACACACATACATGGAATACGATAGAAGTTACACCTGAACACATACACCACACATGATTTGTTTGTTTTTGTTTGTTTAATGGTAGAATTTTCGTACAAGTGGATGTTTTTGCGACTGTCAGGAACATGACAGTAAGGAGACGGGTTTGCATTTCGAACTTGCCAGCTCCATAAGGCGCCAGAGTCAACTAATGGCGTTGCCAATGAGGGGCTGGGCAGCAATGGAATCGCTACAAGTCATGAACCTGCTCAAACAAATAGTCGCAAAGATCATTATTTACCTAATCCACCGTCTTAAATCATTAAGCCTATGACCCATTGAGCTTACAGACTAAGAAGGAACACGATTTATATGCCCTAAACTTTAAGATACCAAAGCATTATTGAAGTCGTTAATCAAAGGTGAATCATGTTACTGACACCTAGGTATGACATTGACAAGAACTTTAAAGTCTCCATACCTGACAAACGAGAAATTTGAATTCTCCATTGCTGACGACAGGGCTAAGAATTTAGACCTAAGCATCCTGAAAATCTTCAGTCAAAGATGACTCATGTTACCAATTACAAGAAACCCAGGTTCAGTTTTGAGAAGACCATTAAAGTCTACATTTCTGACTAACAAGCAATTTGAATTCTCCAGCTGACGACAAGGCTAAGAATTTAGACTTATAAGCATCCTGAAAATATTCAGTCAAAGATGACTTATGTTACCAATTACAAGAAACCCAGGTTCAGTTTTGAGAAGACCATTAAAGTCTACATTTCTGACTAACAAGCAATTTGAATTCTCCATAGCTGACGAAAAGGCTAAGAAATTAGACTTATAAGCATCTTGAAAATCTTCAGTCAAAGATGACTCAGGTTACTGAATACAAGAAACCCAGTTTCGGTTATGACAAAACCTTTAAAGTCTACAAACCTGACAAACAGGAACTTTAAAATCCCCATACTTGGCAGACATGACTGGGATTTTAGGACTAAGAGAAAACAAAGGAAACACTCACCCAACGAATCATACATACAAATTTTAGTCAATAGTTACTCATGTCTTCCCGAATCCCAGGCATACCTTTGACAAGAGTTTTAAAGTCTACATAGACAGGGCTAGAATTCACCAAAAACTGTCATCATCCGTAAACTCACAAATAGTTCGAACACAAAGATGGGAGCAAAGTCTGGAGTCTTATGAGAGACACTAGGTATCAACCAATTCTTTCGATTGATACACTACTGCAGTCCGTCAAGCTGAGACCTTCGATTAGACTGTCCTATCATGAAATTGCCATCAATGAAAGTGATCATTTGGGTGGACAATCAAGCAGCATTTGGTTCAACTCTGCTGGGTTTCCGTAAATGTCAATGTGGAAGGCAACGATAAAGCAGATACGGCTTCGAGTTCAAAACTAGCAACTTCTCAAGCACCGCCAATAGTATATCCAAGTTCTTTTTGAGGTTCTCAAATGGGTACAAATTTTACCCCCACCATGTTAAACTTTGAAAATAATTTCCAATATTATATTCCATGTTGCATCCTATCTATATATCTTCAGGTTTTTAATTGCTCTGATATGCTTTGACGGACTTCCGAAACATAGAAGGTCTGGGTTTGATTCTCACGATGATCTGACAAGAAGTACACTCGCAACATCAATGGTTGTTAGAAAAAAAGCTAGACCCAGGGTCGGTCCTAATGAGCCAAGAATTTGTATTTGAAAGCTTTTGATAACCCACCTACTCTATAGGTTGCTTCATCAGTCCCATTTCCTACCTTCAAGCTTAAGAGACACCTCCTAGTTGGTGCCTAGTAGAATTTTGGGATACTTTACCTGAAAATTCCCCATCGAACCTTATTTTCTGAAATTCCTAACCTACCTACACACTACACTTCTAACAATCTTCCTTCTTCACATCCCCTTTCCACTTAACTAACTATCTACTTTCCTTCTAGCATCACATGAGTACAAACCTTCATATAGCACCGAAAGCCGATCCTCTCTGGACAACGGAATCATATCATCCCCAATCACAAAAAAACCTTCACCCTACAGCTACGAGAGTTCCCTTAATCTCGGCAAAACTGCATCGGAAGACCTCATTAACAACGAGTCGAAGAAATCCTTCATCGAGCCCCGAACAAATTACGAGTCCACCCTCGGTAGCTATGACTACGGCGACGATGAGAACCGAAAGGATAGTCTCGGTGAGGGAGAGAAACATCGCAATGGCGGAGACGACCTATCAACAAACGATTACACCATCAAATCTCCCGCCGATGACCACCAATCCATCGGCAAGCCTCTTGTCACAGACACCAAGTCATACGACAAAAATGACTACCAAATCGGTGAGCAAACTGCTCAACCCTACGCCACCGAGTCATCCAATCCCGCAACCGACTACACAACTGATTACTCCGGTTACGAGGGATACGATCAACAACCCTACACTGGCACCGGCTATGACCCAGCCTACGATACACAGTATGATGGATCTCAGGCGTATGAGGGAACCGCTCTCGATCAATACAACGGAAGCCAACAGCAGTATGATCCCAATCAATATGCCGACTACGGAGCACAAGAGTATGACCAGCCCTATCAGACCCAGTACGAGTCGACACTTCCTGCTGCAGACGTCCAAAAGTCACCCGAAATCGAGCAACAACCAACCGAGCTTCCAAAATCAAGTCCGCCATTGCCGACCAGCAACAGTGCAGGAGTCACCCCGACAAGCGGCGGCCGAACGACAGCGGAGAGCCGCCCTCAACCGCGACCGAGCAATAGCACTGTGGGGCCAGCAGGTGCAGGAACAATTGCAGGGGGTGGCAACCAGCTCTCAACTGCTCTGTCGCAACAGTCTGCCGCGACAGTTAAAGGACTACCGAGTGGACGAAAGGACTAGTAGCCCGGAGGAGATGATCGATCCGCTTGACTTAGAGTTCTGTGTGAGTAGTCCAAGTTTGTTTGAACGATCGTCAGACACAGCTGGATCCGAGTCAACCGAACTGAGTACATCGCCGAGAACTGCAATCCAGAGAATAACGTGAATTTTATTGTTCTCGTTCGACAGAGAGGATATCTATAGCTGTAGGTTAAGGTTTACTGTTAATTTAAAATTTTAAGAAATAAAGCGAACATTAAATATTAAAAAAAAAATGGCGGCTGAGATGGAGGAGATTTGTTAAGTTTTCCTAAAGGAAAATGATAGAGTTTTCCAAAAGTAATGAAATTTTGATGTAGGTGGCGCTGCAGTGCCGGGTGAACAGGAAACTCAGCTAACCTTTCTCTTTAGCTGCAGATCCACTGTAAGACGGCCCTATCGAGGTATCCGTCGGAGTGTAAAATTCTCCGATTTTGTACGATTCGGAGGATTTTTGTTTCGTGGTATTCTTCCAAAAAGCTGTTTGGAATATTTCACCGACATGTAACGCATCCCGGTGAATTGCGTTGAAGTTCATTTTTCGTGCAATTTTTGACAGATAGGTGGCATTCTTTTTCCGATTTCCTCCGACAGAAGTTGTTCGCGGAATTTATTTACAAATTGTGGTGAAGTGATGCCGTCGCGTGTCTACGTGGTATTTTTTTTCGATGACACATGCCTCGAATGGAATTTAAATCTCCGACGAAGTATGCGTTGCGGAAAATTGTCCGCTTCGACGGATACCTCGATAGGGCTGAGAGTCTATTAAGGTCATTCTACTTGTGTGTGTCGTTATTTCTTCTTCCATCTGTCTGGAAATATTCCAGAGAATTGGCGTTAATTAGATCTTCATGTCCCAGCCATCTTAACTGTTCAATGCTTGGTTTTTTTTGAGCTGCATTGACCGCTTTATGGATCGTAACCCTTCGTTGCTCAACTTTCATCGCCAAACTTCGCCAACTCAAACGGGACCAACGATTTTTCGAAGAATTTATCGCTCGAAACAAGCAAAGACTTCTTTATCCGCCTTTGCTACCGACCATGGATAAGTATCGTAAAGTAGTATTTGGATGATAAGGGTCTTATATACGATATCGCTAGTAATTCGGTTAAGAGCTTGTAAACTAAACTCCTTTTAAGTCGGAAGAAACATAGATTCAGCTTGGAAGATGCTGCAGCAATTAAACAGACTGAAGGATTGTCTGACTTCGAATTCAGCCCCAGTGCCAACTTCTTTTTCTGTTTTAAAGCCGTCTATGAATATAGACGGTGCTTAAGGATAGTGATGAGATTATATGAGGACACAAGCGTTCTCACTCTAGCCTCTCACTATCAACTCCTATTCTCACCTCCACGCTGGTGACTGGTGGGTGCCTAGTACCTCGACTGGAGATGGGGTATTAAACCCCTGTGGAAGGTCGTTGGTGGCAGCAAACGAGAGAGGAGGGAGGAGTGTCCTCTCACTAAGGCACTCACTCTTCAGGCGGCAGCGGAGGAATTCCCTAGATGGAGTCAACGGTGGCCCCTACAGCTCCAGTTTGATCGAACTGGTAGTGAAATCCCTATATGAGCTGCTTCGACATATTTGAACACCAGGTCTATAGGGATTTCCAATACTGAGCCAGGGTATTGGAAAAGAGTTGGTGGCAAAGGAGCCCTCAATGGGTCAACGGCAGCGCTCATACCCCAAAAAATGGGCTACTGACATCGGTATTTTTTCCGGCCCGCTGTCCTATGCTCAAAACAAGGGCCTGGCCCTCTAGGTTGGGGGTTGTGCTTTGGCCCATCCACGGAAAAAACTATTGTTACGAAGCAACCAATAGCCTCGGAAAGGACTGATTTTATTGTTGCCGACCATGCTAAACGAAAAAAGACAACGACGTTCGTATCTGTACCTGGAATGTGAGAACATTAAACAAGAGAGGTGCAGGCGAACAACTAGCGGAAGCCCTAAACTGCTAGAAAGCAGACATTACTGCCATCCAGGAAATACGATGGAATGGACCGGGCAAAAAGAGAATGAAAAACTGTGACATCTACTATGGACCGTGTTATAGTGGGCAGAAACAGCGACTATTTGGATGCGGAATTGTTATAGGTGCCAGACTTAGGTAAGAAGTCTTATGTTTTCAAGACATTAGCGAACGCATTGTAACAATCCGCATCAAGGCCAAATTCGCCAATATAAGCCTAATATGCGCTCAAGCTCCGACGGAGGAAAAAGATGATATAACTAAGGATTGCTTCTACGAGCTCCTCGACAAAACCTATGAGCGACTACCAAAGTACGATGTTAAAATCATGCTGGGAGATTTTAACGCAAAGGTAGGAAGAGAAGACATCTTTAGCAGTACTGTCGGAAAATATAGCCTACACGACAACACGTCTAGTAACGGACTTAGGCTAATTGACTTCGCTACGGAACGAAATGCCACTAAAGCCAGCACACGGTTTCCTCACCTCGATATCCATAAGGGGACACGGCGGTCTCCAGATCAACGAATAGTCAACCAAATTGATCACATTGCGATAGACAAGAGGCACGCATCCAGTATTTTGGATGTCCGAACATTCCGAGGGGCTAACATCGACTCGGATCACTACCTTGTTGTAGCCAAGGTAAGGATGCGGATATCCACCACGCCACCATAAACTAGAAATACTGTGAAAAAATTTAATGTCGAAAGACTGCATTCGCCAGAGACCGCCAAGACCTTCGCGCAACGCGTTTCAGTTTACCTCTCGATTCACACCATACCTCCAGCATCTGATGTCGAAGAACAATGGCAAAGATGCCAACAAGCCATCAGCCGCAACTGAATTGCTAGGTTCCTCGCGGCCACCAGCAAGAAACCCCTGGATTGATGAGGAATGCCGATAGATGCTCGCAGCCAAGAACGAGTCCTACAAGGCTAAGTTGCAGGTGAAGACGAGAGCTGCCATTGAGCTCTATAAACAAAGAAGAAGGGAAGAACATCGGCTTTTCAGAAATAAGAAAAAAGAGCAAGAAAAGCGCGTGATCGAGGATATAGAGAGGTGCCACTCCAGGAACGATGTTCGTAAGTTTTACCAAAGTGTAAAACGTCAAAGCCAAGGATACAAGGCTCGAACAGAATCCTGTCGAGATGAACAAGGAAATATCGTAGTTGAGACACAGTCGATGCTGAGGATATGGAAGAACCACTTCTGCAGACTGTTAAACGGCGATGACGAACAACATTCCGCTGTCAGGCAGAAAGAACCTTTAATATTAGCAACGTCAGCGAAAACTGCCAACCACCCGACCTAAGTGAAGTGAGGAAAGCTATATCTAAATTCAAGCTTAATTAGGCCGCCGGAAATGACGACCTTCCCGCTCATCTTTATAAAGCTGGTGGAGATGACTTGGAAAGTACCATCCATCAACTAATAACCCAAATCTGGCCGGTTAAGAGCATGCCCGCAGAGTGGAACCTCAGCATGCCTGATCAAAAATAAGGAGACCCTCTGAACTGCGCCAACTACAGAGGCATAAGTCTACTCAACATCGCTTACAAGATCTTATCTGCCGTAATATGTGAACGCCTGAAACCGTTTAGCAACAACCTGATCGGCCCTTATCAGTGTGGTTTTAGGCCAGGAAAGTCCACAATCGATCAAATTTTCACACTTCGGTAGATCCTGGAAAAAACCCAAGAAGTCCAAATCGATACCCACCACCTATTTATCGATTTCAAAGCCGCATACGACAGCATTTATAGAGACGAAGTATACAGAGCCATGTCTAGTTTTGGTATACCGCCCAAACTCGTCCGTTTGTGTAGGATGACGATGGAGAATTCTCGCCGCACCATCAGGGTCGGAAACGACCTCACCGACACATTCGATACCAAAAAAGAATTTAGGCAAGGCGATGCGCTGTCATGTGATTTCTTTAATTTGATTCTTGAGAGGATTGTGCGAAACTCCCGAGCCAACACCAGAGGCACAATTTTCCAAAAATCGGTGGAACTACTAGCATACGCCGACGATATTGACAGCATTGGTAGGACTCATCGTGATGTCATAGCCACGTTTGCTAATATAGAGAAGGAAGTGGCAAGAATGGGTTTAGCAGTAAATGATGGTAAGACCAAGTATATGCTGTCAACACGAAAGGACACACAACATAGAAGAACGTCACCATTGACAGATATAACTTTGAGGTAGTACCGGACTTTGTCTACCTCGTCTCCGCCTTAAAGTCTGACAACATCTCGTCAGAAATTAAACGAAGAATTACTCTTGCCAACCGCTGTTTCTTCGGGCTAAGAAGGCAATTTAGTCGTAAAGCCCTCACTCGAACTACTAAGGAGATCCTATATAAGACCCTGATCATCCCAGTCCTGCTCTACGGCGCTGAAGCATGGACCGTATCAAAAGCGGATGAAGAAATCCTTGGTCGATTCGAGAGAAAAATTCTTCGGAAAATCTTCGATCCCGTTTGCTTTGACGGGCTATGGAGACGAAGATTCAACCACGAACTATACGAGCTGTACAGCGACATACCCATAGTCAAAAAACTCCGCATTGGACGTTCTAGGACATGTAGAACGAATGGATACCAATACTCCGGCTCGCAGAGTCTTCCATTCCCAGCCAGACGTCGGACGCAGTAGAGGAAGACCTCCCCTTAAGTGGCGCGCACAAGTAGAAACCGACCTCAACCAGCTTGGAGTGTGCAACTGGAGGCAGTTAGCTAAGGACCGGGATAATTGGAGAGGCATGTTGGTTGAGGCCCAGGTTCATTCTGGACTGTAGCGCCACTAAAGTAAGTAGGAACGGAGACAAAACGGAGCCTTGAGGAACACCAGAATTTATTTGATGAGTAGCAGACTTAAGAAACCGTTCAAGATAACTTGAATTGAACGATGCGAGAGATAGTTTCCTATCCATTGAAGAAGAATATCACCGAAACCAAAAGCACTTATTTTCGAAAAAGGGCTTATACCAAGCCCTGTCAAATGCCTTTGAAATAACAAGTACAATGATCTTGTTTTTGCCACCAAGGTGGAATGATTGGTTCCACTTTTCGGTGAGATATGACATCCAATCACTAGTGGACCTGTTACTAAAACGAGTGGTGGGTGCACGACTGGGTCGTACGCAACTTTCTCTTTCACAGCGAGTTAAATAGTACGCATTTTGATTATTTATGCTTAAAATGATATAAATAATGTCAAAATGTGATTATACGAACGTTTACTCCGAAATTTGAAGGAATCGGTTTCTATGTGAATAATAATTATTTTCCGTTATTGGCCAAAACTGAAAATTCCGTTTAGTGATAGTTGGGCTAAAATTAATTATGTGGAATTGTTTAAAACTGTAATAGTAGTATATATATTAAATTTCATTCAATTTGTCATAGTAGTTTGCGAGAAATTAACAATTTTCTTTATATGGCCTATTTGACAAAATCCGTTATATGGATTTTCTCGAAAAAACTGGGTATGCAGTTTTGTTGGATCTAATATGCTTATAGTATATATAAAGTTTAATCAAAATCGTTAGAGCCGTTTTCGAGAAAATTGAGGTTATGTGTAATTTTTATATGGCAGGTACCGTTATTAACATGGCTAAAAGCAAACAAAAAAAAATGGCCTAGAATTATGACCAAAATAAGCTTGGATACGAAGTTTGAAGAAAATCGGTCAAGCCGTTTAGGCTGGGGAGACCATTACGGACAGACGGACCGACGGACCGACGGACGGAATTCCGAAAACCACTTATTTAGGCTCCGCTATCATCGTAATGTTAGAATCAATCAAAATCTCGAGGTCGAAAATTTTCACGAAAACAATATCTTTCTCTTTGTAAGAGAAAGTTAAAAACCGTATTGTCGGTCAGTGAGTAGTTTTCGTCAATCAAGATATTTCATAAGCTGAAAGTAGGGACTATTTGGTCAGTAGTTGTAGAGAGATAAAAGCAGTTTTCCATCAACTCTGAAAAAGAGTCCTGATGAATAGGGCAGATGGAGAAGCTTACACAGTGATTTTGTCAGCGTTGAAGGACACCTCTTCAGAATGATGGGAGAGATAACATCTGAACCAGCCGCTTTGTGAATGTCAAGATCGATTAATACTCTTTCTTGGAATACAATGCACAAGTTTGCTAATCGTAGTTCGTAATCCAATTTGTTCAGTTTTTAACTTTCTCTTACAAAGAGAAAGATATTGTTTTCGTGAAAATTTTCGACCTCGAGATTTTGATTGATTCTAACATTACGATGATAGCGGAGCCTAAAAAAGTGGTTTTTAGAATTCCGTCCGTCGGTCCGTCGGTCTGTCGGTCCGTCGGTCCGTCGGTCCGTCGGTCCGTCGGTCCGTCTGTCCGTGACGGTCTCCCCAGCCTAAACGGCTTGACCGATTTTCTTCAAACTTCGTATCCAAGCTTATTTTGGTCATAATTCTAGGCCATTTTTTTTGTTTGCTTTTAGCCATGTTAAAACTGGTACCTGCCATATAAAAATTACACATAACCTCAATTTTCTCGAAAACGGCTCTAACGATTTTGATTAAACTTTATATATACTATAACGATATTAGTTCCAACAAAACTGCATACCCAGTTTTTTCGAGAAAATCCATATAACGGATTTTGTCATTTAGGCCATATAAAGAAAATTGTTAATATCTCGCAAGCTATTGTGTCAAATTGAATGAAATTTAATACATATACTACTATTACAGCTTGAAGCAATTCCACATAATTAGTTTTAGGCCAACTATTACTAAACGGAATTTTCAGTTATGGCCAAAAACGAAAAATCATTATTTTTCACATTGACATCGATTCCTTCAAATTTTGGAGTAAAAATTCGTATAAATACATTTCGACATTATTTATATCATTTTAGCATCAATAATCAAAATGCTTATGATTAGATCTAACGCCCAACTTGCTGTGAAAGAGAAAGTTGCGTACGACCCAGTCGTGCACCCACCACTCGTTTCCTTTATATTAAGGATTCAATTTAACCAGTATAACCAGTTGCGTTAGCTGAAATCGCGAGGGAGGATCCATCCAAACTTGGTGATAAATCTTGTAATAACGAAGTGATCTAGCTCTGTTTTCTTTGAGCTTACAACCAGTACGCTGAGTTCCTAGCAGCTGAGAATGCTTAGGTTAGATTGGAGAATTTCAACAGTAGATGGCTTATGCCATCAGAACATATTCGTAGGCATAGAATGATAAATTGCCACATGCCATAGAACACACTCATCAGTATAAGACACCATTTTTATTGGAGTTTATTCTAGCTCCTTCAGAACTTCGCTCACATAAAAAAAAACGGAAACAATACTCCACCCTGTGGTGTACCATGTCAGCATGTTCGGGATCCACTAGCTTATAACAGCTTGAATGCCAGTTTCTATTTGGGTTCATTTAATTGCATCCATTTTAACGTTTTCAAGGGTTCCTTCTATAACTAAAAGGTCTTCTGATATTGCGATTTCTCTATCGTTCAAATTACCTCTTGTAGTGTTCAACGATTTACCTTTTCTATAGGTCTGCTAAATTACAGGTAACTATGTGCCAAATATTGAAAGATGTGGTCTGGGGTTTTTGACATTCCATACGTCGTGGTCGTGGCGTGTATTGGCAGGACAATCTAACACTAGTCCTTCTACATAGCAATCACCTCAGTACCCTTTGTTATTACCATTGCTGTGGTAGGTTCTCGGTTATCAAATGGATCATTCAGATCACCTCGTTAAGTATTGCAAAAGAGGAACTTATATAGTGAAGGCCGCAATGGATTTAGAAAGATTTAAAAAAAAAACAGTATCACGTGGGTGGCTTCTAAAAGACAGTCCATATATTGGTGTAAATTTATAATAGAGACTGAATCCCAAAACGTCAAAAAAATGCGCATTGTGAATGCACACAGCATTAATGATTCCAGGATGCCTTTGCACTATTTCACTTATTTTATGCATCACAAACATTCATGATGCTCTTTTTGCGTTTGTTTGCGCATTGCATTGCATCATAGTAATTCGTTTGCGTTTTGGAACGCTTGATTAAGCAGAAGTACTGCGTTTTGGAATTCAGCGTGATTGAATTTTTATGTTAACGCTTGCTGGATAATTAAAAAATCAATCGAAAACTTCATTCATATCAGAATCTCAATCCAAGGGTCAGTTATGGGTCTATCCCTTGCCAGGTGAAAGTATTACAAAGATGACACAAAAAATATCATCATGTACCTATAATTGTGACAAACCTAAAAGTCAAGTTCGATACATATTTTTGGTTCCTTAAAAACACACACACTCATCACCTTTCGAAAACTATTATTTTCGTATTAATAATTTAAAAAAAAAATCAATTGCTGCTTTTGGAGAGATTACTGTCAATTTGCTTTCGTGCTAAAAGTCAATTAAATGTACGTTTCACCTCTTAATGCGGAATCCTTTCGCAAACAGTTCTGACACATAAACTTCAAAATACGAAACAAATTGACCTTGAATTTAAGCACACGCAAAAGGCAGTGCATAGGTCCTTATTTAGAAAAACACGTATAATAGGACACAAAAAGCCAGTTAAACCATATTTACCTTTGAACGAACAATTAGTTATTGCCTCAGCACTTACACACACACACCTACACCTAAAGTAATTGATGGCAGCTGTTAAATTAAAGTCGAACTTCCTTTTGTTTTAGGAAGTACAATGAGTCTTTTATTATTGCATGTTACGCGAGGAAACTTATTAATTGCAAGCATTTAGCAGCCTTAGTTTGGTTAGATTATTTTGGTCTTCCATATTGTTTACGTTTTTCAGCGTTCTTTGCATGCTATCGCACCTTGGGGTGCTGGTGTAGCACATTCTAGATTCAAATTATATACACTTCCAAATTTAGCTGAAAGTTGAATAACAAAAATTAGGTTCAGTACCTAGCCAGATCCACTTTGGATTTCTAATGGCGTTTTCCATTGGGGACAAAATCAATCGATTTTGACAGTTATTGTGTTTCATTGGGCAAAAAAAATTTGTTTTTTTTGATCTTAGATCAATTTCGCAAATCTGTATTTTTCGGCAGATTTACCAATACCAATACAAATGATAGCTGTCAGTTTGACTAGAGTGATTTTCATTTTGATATATTACTTCGGTTGTGATAAACAAGAGTGCTTTGCGTTTGGATTTATTAATGGATATAGATGTACGGCGTTACTAATAATAAAACGCAAATGTCGACATTAGTTGGTTACCTGGTTAGCTTATAATGTACAGCTTTATAGAAGATCTACCAATAATCAAAACGCATAACTAAAAAGTAAAGTCGACTTTTCGACTTCATATACTACACTTTCATTCATGAAAATGTCAAACCAACCTTTCTTTAATTTTTCCGTTGCTATAAGTTCCGTGGGGAGGAGTGTCCTGTCACTAAGGCACTCACTCTTCAGGCGGAAGCGGAGGAATTCCCTAGATGGAGTCAACGGTGGCGCCTACAGCCCCAGTCTGATCGAACTGATAGTGAAATCCCTATATGAGCTGCTTCGACATATTTGAACACCGGGTCTATAGGGATTTCCAATACTGAGCCAGGGTATTGGAAAAGAGTTGGTGGCGGAGGAGCCCTCAATGGGTCAACGGCAGCGCTCATATCCCAAAATGGGCTACTGACATCGGTTTTTTTTTCCGGCCCGCTGTCCTAGGGTCACAACAAGGGCCTGGCCCTCCAGGTTGGGGGTTGTGCTTTGGGTTAACTACCCATCCACGGAAAAAAGATGATGTTACGAAGCAACCAATAGCCTCGGAAAGGACTGATATTATTGTTGCCGACCATGCTAAACGAAAAAAGACAACGACGTTCGTATCTGCACCTGGAATGTTAGAACATTAAACAGGTGAGGTGCAGGCGAACAACTAGCGGAAGCCCTAAACTGCTACAAAGCGGACATAACCGCCATCCAGGAAATACGATGGGATGGGCCGGGCAAAAAGAGGATGAAAAACTATGACATCTACCATGGACCGTGTTATAGTGAGCAGAAACAGCGACTATTTGGATGCGTATTTGTTATAATTGCTAGACTTAGGCAAGAAGTCTTATGTTTTCAAGACATTAGCGAACGCATTTTAACAATCCGCATAAGGCCGAATTCGTGGGCAAAGAAGAAGGGAAGAACATCGGCTTTTCAGAAAGAAGAAAAAAGATCAAGAAAAGCTCGCGATCGAGGATATAGAGAGGTGCCACTCCAGGAACGATGTTCGCAAGTTTTACCAAAGCGTAAAACGTCAAAGCCAAGGATACAAGGCTCGAACAGAATCCTGTCGAGATGAAGAAGGAAATATCGTATTTGAGACACATCCGATGCTGAGGATATGGAAGAACCACTGAGGATATGGAAGAACCACACTGTTAAACGGCGATCACGAACAACATTCCGCTGTCAGGCAGAACGAACCATTTAATATTGGCAACGTCAGCGAAAACTGCCAACCACCCGACCAAAGTAAAGCAAGCATAGCAATTTCTAAACTCAAGCTTGACAAGAAATGACGGCCTTCCCGCTGAGCTTTATAAAGCTGGCGGAGATGTCATGGTAAGTAACATCCACCAACTCATAAGCCAAATCTGGTCGGATGAAAGTATGCCTGAAGAATGGAACCTCAGCATTGTTTGCCCGATCCATAAAAAAGGAGACCCTCTGAACTGCGCCAACTTAAGCATACGTCTCCTCAACATCGCCTACAAGGTCCTATCTGCCGTAATATGTGAACGCCTGAAACCGTTTACCAACAACCTGATCGGCCCTTATCATTGTGGTTTTAGGCCAGGTTCGGCCGCAGCTTTTACGCTACACGCATCGTTCTTTGTACTCCTATAGTTTGGATTTGTCTTTTAAATTTATTCAAGATTCGGAAACGCGCGCGATCGCCAAATGTCCTCGGATAAAAAAATCAAATCGCTACATCCAGTGAATAGAAACAAAAAACATCCAAATTCCAATTATTGGAGCCCTTTACAATGTCTGCCCGACAGTGACAATGAAAATGAAACCATGGACGACAATTTGTTGCCAAAAAAAATAACAAAACTGGTAGTGCCTCCAATTAAATTACTACAAAAACCCAGTGAGTTTGTGCATGATCTTATGAAAAAAATCTGTGTATGTGATTATTCAATCAAAAAAATATCTATTGGTATTAAGATTCTATGTGAAAGTATGGAATCGTATAACTCAGTTTTAGATCAACTTAAATCGCAGAACTGTCAATATTTCACCCACGATCTAAAAAGTGAAAAGGCATTCAAAGTGGTATTATTTGGTTTAGGTGCAATGGACACAACCAAATTAAATAATGAACTGTTGAAACTTGGACTCAAGTGTAATGATGTAAAAATGGTGACAAAGAAACATTACACATTACACTGATAGTTTTTATATTATTTCGTTTGAAAATGGCACAGTCAAAATCAACTATCTAAAGAAAAATATTCGTTCCATTTTTCACACTCAAGTTCGCTGGAGCTTTCAAAGAAAGCAACGAAACAAGTTGACACAATGCAGAAACTGTCAAATGTTTGGTCACGGCGAAAGAAATTGTCACATTAAAACATATTGTTCTATATGTGCCGGTTCTCATAAGACTGTCGATTGCAATAATTCTAATATGCACAAATGTGCTAATTGCAGTGGAAACCATAAGTCCACAGATTACGCATGCGTAAGCAGAAACAAATACTTGGAATTAAGAGATAAAATCGCAACCAAAACTAAACATTCTCCGCCACGGTATAGTAACAACAATAACAAAGCCGTAAGTGTCTCCCCACTGTCAATGAACGACTTTCCTTCTCTACCAACACCAACACGCACCACTGTAAACGCGAAGCGTGTGGAAAGAGAGCCAAATGTCATCAGCGTTTCTCGCCCAACAGCATGGGAGTATACCACATCAGCTGCACGTGCACCCACAATTTCACATATGCTTCCTGTTTCCATTGACAGTACTGCTGACTTGTTTTCTATGGACGAATTGAATTCGCTCGTAATGGAGATGATAACAAAGCTAGTTTCGTGTAAATCTAAGTTAGACCAATTTAATGTTATCGCACAATTAGCGACTAAGTTCTTGTACAATAATGTTAAGTAATGTAAATATTAATAATTTAAATATTATAACATGGAATGCCAGAGGCATTCGAAACAAACATGTTGAATTTGTAAATTTTTTAAAAAATAAGAATGTTGACATTGCATTAGTAACCGAAACATGGTTAGCATCTGAAACTCAAATCTCCACATCGAATTTTAAATGTTATCGAGTGGATAGAAATAATAGAAGAGGTGGAGGTGTAGCGATTATGATTAGAAGATCAATTCAACACACGCTTCTGCCTATTGTTCAAACACATTATGTGGAAAATGTAGGTATTGAGGTAATATTAAAAAACCAGCGAAAAATTAAAATCTATTGTGTGTATTTCCCAGGAAAAATTTTAGAAGGAAATACATCAGTTGAAAAAAAGCAAAGATTAAAAACTGATTTCAGGAAACTCTTTAATGTTAATAGTTCATTTTTAATAGGAGGAGATCTAAATTGTAGACATAAAGATTGGGGTTGCATACGAGCAAATTCCTGGGGAAATGTACTTTCTAGTCTATCTGTCACGTTGCCTATTTCTGTCTTGTTTCCACCAAGTCCTACATTCGTCCCAACTAGTTCTCGTGGAAGTCCGTCTGTTATCGATTTGTTTATAACAAATGTATCTAGTCTTGTGTCGCAGCCAATTTCCTTAACGGAACTCAGCTCAGACCATAATCCAGTTGTTTGTCAACTTCTTTTGTCCGGCGAGGAAAAAGTGCAATATTTCCAAAATATCAAAAATGCGAATTGGAAAAAATTTCGTACTGAAGTCAAAAGAAAACTTGAAAATATTCCTATCGATATCGAATCTATAACAAATAAACAAGATGTCGATAATATTATTCAACAATTTTCGGATTTTGTACTCACTTCAGCAAATGTAAGTATTCCCAAAGTTGTGAAAAATTATTATACTTTTAAATTACCTGCTCATGTCTTGGAGCTTATTAGGGTAAGGAATATGCACAGGAAAAATTGGCAGAGATATCGGCAACCTTTTTTCCAATCTCAAGTTAAACATCTTAACAAATTAATTAGTCAATTTATACAAGAACAACGAAACAAAGTATGGAATAATAAACTAAGTAGTCTAGATAAAGCTTCAAAGCCATTCTGGAATATAGTTAAGATTATAAAAAATAAAAACAAACAATTGCCTTGTCTTAAAAGTGGTTTAAATACCTATTTTACAGACAATGATAAAGCAAGGGTACTTGCTTTAAATTTTGCTAAAAACCATAATATATCTCAGAATTTAGGAGAAGCGAATACAAACGCATTAGTTGAATATGCTTTACGGAATTTTAATGCAGTAGTCCTTGAAACTCCGATAAATGAATTTGTTTCAGAAACAGATACTCATTTTTTCTTAAACAATTTGCAGATTAAAAAAGCAGGGGGACTAGACCAAATAAAAAATATTTATTTAAAAAAACTGCCCAAAGTTGGAGTCAAATTTCTAACATTTATTATAAATGCGTGTTTAAAAATGCAATATTTTCCTAATGCGTGGAAAGAAGCAAAGGTAGTACCAATACCAAAAGCTGGTAAGTCTCTTGATAGACCTGACAGTTATCGGCCAATAAGTTTATTAAGTGGTCTTAGTAAGATTTATGAAAAAGTACTAAAAGAAAAAATATTGAAAATTATCGATGAACACAAAATTTACCCAGACGAACAATTTGGTTTTAGGCGGAATCATAGTACTTCTCATCAGGTACTTAGAATATCGAATAGTATCAAAAGAAATCGAGAAATAGGAAATTCAACAGGTATGATATTGCTTGATATCGAAAAAGCATTTGACTCCGTTTGGCACACTGGTCTTACATATAAAATGTTAAATTTTAATTTTCCACCATTTCTTTGTAAAATTGTTCAAAGTTTTTTGTCAAATCGTTGTTTTAAAGTGTATGTCAATAGTAGCGCGTCCGAAGTAAATTTAATTAGTGCTGGTGTACCTCAAGGCTCTGTCCTTGGACCAGTTTTGTACAATCTGTATACGTCTGATTTTCCAAATTTACCTGAATGCGAAGCAGCAATTTATGCTGATGACACAGCAATATTTTCATCGCATCAATTTGGTCTTAACATTGAGACCAATTTAAAAAATGCAGCTGAAATATTGAACGAATATTACACAAAATGGAAAATAAAATTAAATGTCGGAAAAATCCAAGCTATCTTTTTTACCAGAAAAAGAAAGCCTTGCTTTCTTCCGGCTAACCAGCTAGCAATTAACGGACACCAAATAACATGGGCTTCTTCTGTTAAGTATTTGGGCATACACCTTGACTCAAGATTAACATTTAAAGAGCACAATGCCCAAACACTTAATAAAATAAATATTGCTATAAAGATGCTTTATCCCCTTATAAATCGAAAATCAAAACTGTCAAATGATAATAAAATAATTTTACACAAAGTTATTTTCCAAGCTATTTTTCTGTACGGGTGTCAAGTTTGGGGTAGTTGTGCTGAATGTCACATCAAAAAATTACAAATATCCCAAAATAAAATTTTAAAAATGATGTTGAATCTCCCCTGGCATCACTCAACTTCGGACCTACATATAAGGGCAAATGTTGAATTGATCTCTAATAGAATCCGAAAACTTAATAACACATTTATGATCAGATGTGACTTCCCTGAAAACCCTCTAATAAATCAATTAAATGTTGTGTAACATGCTGTAAATATATGTTTGTTTTCTTTTGCAATAAAAAACAAAAGTAATTGTTAATTTATTTTTTGTATCTAGATGTTAATTTATATTTAATTTATTTTTGTATCTCTATATTCATTTATATTTAATTTATTCTTGTACATCTATGTTAATTTATTTATAATTTATATTTTGTTAATTATGTTCTTAAAATTATTTATTTTTTGTTTCATTTAAATTTGATTTTTATTAATTTATTACTAACTGTTCTGACTTATTTATTTTTATTTGTATATACTTTTGTTAATTTATAACTTATTTGTTTATTTGTTTAATTGTTAATTTATTTATTTAATTCAAAAATAATTTATATTATTTATATTGTATATGCATATTTTTTATCTAGTTTTAAGTAATTATATTCATTTTATTAGTTAAAATTCTATTGTTTATTATGTATTACATATTTTTGTTTATATTTTTTTTTTTTTTTTGTAATTTGAGGTTTTTGCTTTCGTTGTTTTCCTCACAAAAATGTTTATATAATTATTAATAAATTAAATTTATAAATATATATTAATTTTTCAGTAGAAAGATATTTATTCATATCATATCTCTGTAATTGTAAATTGTGCGATAACACATTGTATATCATGAACGAAATAAAATATTCTATAAGTCCACAATCGATCAAATTTTCACACTTCGGCAGATCCTGGAAAAAAACCCAAGAAGTCCAAATCGATACCCACCACCTATTTATCAATTTCAAAGCCGCATACGACAGCATTTATAGAGACGAACTATACAGAGCCATGTCTAGTTTTGGTATACCGCCCAAACTCGTCCATTTGTGTAGGATGACGATAGAGAATTCTCGCTGCTCTATCAGGGTCGGAAACGACCTCACCGACACATTCGATATCAAAAAAGAATTTAGGCAAGGCGATGCACAGTCATGTGGCTCTTTAACATCATTCTTGAGAAGATTGTGCAAAACTCCCGAGCCAACACCAGAGGCACAATTTTCCAAAAATCGGTGCAACTACTAGCATACGCCGACGATATTGACATCATTGGTAGGACTCAACGTGATGTCATAGCCACGTTTGCTAGTATAGAGAAGGAAGCGGCAACGATGGGTTTAGCAGTAAATGAGGGTAAGACAAAGTATATGCTGTCAACACGAAAGGACACACAACATCGACGAATTAGACAGAACGTCACCATTGACAGATATAACTTTGAGGTAGTACGGGACTTTGTCTACCTCGGCTCCGATATTAACTCTGACAACAACATCTCGTCAGAATTAAAACGAAGAATATCTCTTGCCAACCGCTGTTTCTTCGGTCTAAGAAGGCAATTCAGTAGTAAAGCCCTCACTCGAACTACTAAGGAGATCCTATATAGGATCCTGATCATCCCAGTCCTGCTCTACGGCGCTGAAGCATGGAGTGTATCAAAAGCGGATGAAGAAATCCTTGGTCGAATCGAGAGAAAAATTCTTCGGAAAATCTTCGGTCCCGTTTGCGTTGACGGGCTATGGAGACGAAGATTCAACCACGAACTATACGAGCTGTGCAGCGACGTACCCCTGGTCAAAAAACTCCGCATTGGACGTTTAAGATGGCTAGGACATGTAGAACGAATGGACACCAATACTCCGGCTCGCAGAGTCTTCGATTCCCAACCAGACGTCGGACGCAGTAGAGGAAGACCTCACCTTAAGTGACGCGCACAAGTAGAAACCGACCTCGACCAACTTGGAGTGCGCAACTGGAGGCAGTTAGCTAAGGACCGGGCCAATTGCAGAGGCATGTTGGTTGAGGCCCAGGTTCATCCCGGACTGTAGCCACTTAAGTAAGTAAGTAAGAGATTGTTTCCAGGAATTTGATTGCCTCTAGGCTGTCGCTGAAGATGCTAATATGCTTCGTGGATATTGCATTCCTTTTCAGCCAAGATAAGGCTTCTTTGATTGCCATGATTTCAGCCTGGAAAACGCTAACATGATCGGGAAGGCGAAAGGATATGCTTAGGTTAAGCTCCTCGGAAAAAAACACCCACTATAGTTTCTGTTTTATACCCATCCGTGTAGATATGAATTGAGTTATTGGTTTCGATTTTTCGATCGAATCCGACTCCCATTCAAGGCGACTTGAAATTGTTGTCCTGAAGTTGTGCTCAAAACTGAGATGGGTAGTGGTGTGTTCAGAATCATTGTGTGTTCACCCTGATTGGGTGTCCATTGTGACGAATATTACAGCTCCACAAGCTGCGGTCTTTTTGCCGTAGATATCTAGGGGTACTAGATGTAGGATAGCATCTTGGGCTACAGCTTGCATATGCATTAGAGCTCCGCTAATGCATATGCAAGCTGAGTTTTGAACTTTTTCTAGTAGGTTAGGGTTGCAATCACTTTGCATCCTTCTCTTTCTAGATTTACTAGTAGCTCGTTGACCACCAGATTCCAGAGAAGAGGAGACAGAATGCCTCCTTGTGGGTTGCCACAGCTAACAGATCCACGTGCGGATGAGATGCCGAGATGTGTGTTAATAATTCTTCCTGTGAGTAGCTGATTTATTAGCACTCCTACAAACATTCAAATCCGAGAGTGCATTAGTAATTGCCTTGCCTTGGCATGGTTAAAAGCTCCTTCTATGTCAAGAAAGACAACCATAGTATACTCCTTTACTCTTAGTGTGTTTTCAATGATGCTTACAATTGAGTGAAGCGTTGTTTCAACCGACTAACCCTTGCAGTATGTAGATACGGAGGTGTAGATCAATATAACGGGTCCGCAATCTAACGTTTTTTTTTCAACTAGTGCTTATTTCGTGAATTTTAACACTTAGCTCATGTCTGATTTGACGGTTTTATCCTTCCGCTGATCGAATATGTTTGTGTATACGCTTGAACAACGCTGGGAAATATTGCGACATTACTTTAAAAATCATGGCAATGTTGCAGAATGTGTGCGAAAATTGCGTACGGATTTTGGAAGAAGAGAAGCACCGTCAGCTCCGTATGTTCGTTATCTTGTGAACAAAGTGAAAGAAACTGGCATCCTCATCGATAAACCAAAGCGTGAAAAGCCAAAAACAGTGCGTACACCGGAGAATATTGCCATCAACATCAATTCACCGTCGTTCTCAACAATTGAACAATTCGGAGACATCATTGAGACGAATTTTGCATTAAGACCTTGGTATGCTGCCATACAAAGTCCAATTGGTTCAGGAGTTGAAGTCAACTGACCATCCAATGCGTTTTCGCTTCGCTAAGTGGGCCTGCGATCGACTTAGAGAAGATGCCGATTTTGCCAAAAAAAAAAATCATCTTTTCAGATGAAGCTGATTTTGATCTTGGCGGGTATGTAAACAAGCAAAATTGTCGCATTTTGGGCACAGAAAATCCGCACGCATACATTGAAAAGCCGATACACACAAAACGAGTCACAGTTTGGTGCGGATTTTGGTCCAGAGGCATATTTGGGCCATTTTTCTTCGAAAATGAGCAAGGAGTGGCCGTTACAGTCAATGGCTAATGATCGCCATTGACTGTAACGGCCAAGTTGAACGAATTTTTGTTCACAAAAATTGAAGAGGCAGCATTTGGTTTCAACAAGACGGCGCTACGTGCCACACAGCCGAAGCTACGCTCGATGTTTTGCGCCCTGTTTTTGAAGATCGCCGCAGAGCTGATGTCGTTTGGCCACCTCGGAGCTGCGATTTGACACCGTTGGACTATTATTTGTGGGGTGCCGTAAAAGATAAGTGTTACGCCGACAAGCCAGAGACAATTGATGCTTTAAAGGACAATGTTCGTGAAGCCATTGGTGAAATACAGCTGCACACAATCGATAATGTGCTTAAAAATTGGACCGATCATGTAGGCTACTGCATGGCCAGCCGAGGCAGCCATTTGAATAAAATTATTTTCCATTATTAACCGGAAGGATTGTACTTTCAAATAAAAAAAGAAATTTGAGAAAATATTGAGTTGTTTTTTTTTTTATAGTATTTTCTAAAGAAAAAAAGTTATTTGGCGGACCCTTTATCTTTCCAGGGTTTTAAGCAGAAAAGAAGATAAACTGATCGGACAGGGATCCTACGGATTTGTGTGAGAGCTCTTTCCTACTTTGGGGATGAATACAACTTCTACTTATCGCCCATGTCTTGTGCTAACCGTAGACAGCTATCTAGGAATTAACTTCAAACGAGTGGTGGGTGCACGACTGGGTCGTACGCAACTTTCTCTTTCACAGCAAGTTGGGCGTTAGATCATATCATAAGCATTTGATTATTGATGCTAAAATGATATAAATAATGTCGAAATGTATTTCTACGAATGTTTACTCCGAATTTTGAAGGAATCGATGTCAATGTAAATAATAATGATTTTTTGTTATTGGCCAAAACTGAAAATTCCGTTTAGTGATAGTTGGGCTAAAACTAATTATGTGGAATTGCTTCGAGCTGTAATAGTAGTATATATATTAAATTTCATTCAATTTGACATAATAGTTTGCGAGAAATTATCAATTTTCCTTATATGGCCTAAATGACAAAATCCGTTATATGGATTTTGTCGAAAAAACTGGGTATGCAGTTTTGTTGGAACTAATATGGTTATAGTATATATAAAGTTTAATCAAAATCGTTAGAGCCGTTTTCGAGAAAATTAAGGTTATGTGTAATTTTTATAATGCAGGTACCCTTATTAACATGGCTAAAAGCAAACAAAAAAAATGGCCTAGAATTATGACTTAAATAAGCTTGGATACGAAGTTTGAAGAAAATCGGTCTAGCCGTTTAGGCTGGGGACGGACCGACGGACCGACGGACGGAATTCCAAAAACCACTTTTTTAGGCTCCGCTATCATCGCAATGTTAGAATCAATCAAAATCTCGAGGTCGAAAATTTTAACGAAAACAATATCTTTCTCTTTGTAAGAGAAAGTTAAAAATGTTCGGTGAACTTAAAAATTTAAATTATTTCCCCTTGAGGTGATGTAACTTCCCACGTGAAGTTGTTGCCTGTGAAGTTATTTCTCTGCATCTTTGCGTCTATGACTACGTACTGTTGCACTACTATCTGGGTTTTGGGCCCTTTAGATGGGTCCGTAGAGTTAAATTTTAAACGACTTGAAGCTTGAATACTGTCAGTTTTTAAAATGTCATATTTCATAGATCAGGTACGTTACGAAAGTAAAAAATTAACACAATATTGTTCATTTGATCACTAGGCTCCAACAGCAGGACAGAATCCAAAGGCCAACATTATTGATATCATTTTGCAACGGATCAACAGTCTCAAGCCGAGTTCAAATTTTATATTTGAGGTCATGAATTATTCTTGGATTTTTGGGGCAGACCTCATTTCAAAATAAGTCCATCATGAGTATATGAAGTGAGTGTAGTACAATCATCGAATTTTGTTCGAAAGAAAATGATTTGATTGAGATTTTTAAAATCTGACAAAAGAATGTCACTATGACAACAGTGTCAGTGAGTGTTGTTCCAATGTTCCAAAGCGTCCACATGAGCGTCCAGCCGTCATGGAGTAAATCCCGATGCTAGAAATTGCGTGCAGGTAATTTGTAATTTAATAAGCATAATGCCTTCAGAATAATGAAAATGATTCATGAAGTTGACATCATCTACTACTTATTAAATAATTCAAACCCCAAGAAACTCCTAGACCAAACCACAGCACAGTCAAGACGTTATATTTTCGATGTCATACACTGAAAAAACAAATTTGGTCGACCTATTAAAAAACCCAAGCAATTGAAGTAATTAAAAATAATTATACCGCAAATTCAAATTTTTTATGATGAGAAAAAAATTATAAAATTAAAGAACAGTCAAACATATACAACAATACTTTTTATATTTCAATGCCAACACTTACAAAAAAACTATTCAAACGAGAGACATAAGCAGCACATTCCAACATGTGGTAGGAATTGAATATTTGAATATTTTTGACAATCGCCAACTAAATACAAAAAAAAAATAAAATATCTGTCATGGCCAAACCAAACAGTATCTCAAGCCTAGCTTCTCCTTAATTTGTGTGTGCGGAGTTATAATTTATGCCACAAAGAAGAGGACCTCCTGTTTAACCCCGAATCTGAACCTCCAATTTGTGAAGCTTCTCATGGCAATGTTATTGTTGGATGTTTGTCATACTTTCGTAAGAGGTGGAGCAGTGAAAAACTTAGGTGATGTCACTTTCGGGATTTGAATCAAGGACCCCGAGATTAGTTGTCCAATATTCTAAACACCAACCCTCTACAAAAAGTGATTTCAATGTTAAACCCTAGACGCACATTCTTCGGGTAATCGACGAAGAAAGTCATTTACTTTCACCGAGGGGCTAACATCGAAACGGACCACTACCTTGGAGCAGCCAAGTAATGGAAGCGGATATCTACCATGCCAATGAAACCAGAAATACTGTGAAAAAATTTAATGGCGAATGTCTGCAATCGCCAGAGAACACAAATGCCTTCGCGCAAAACGTATCCCTTAACCTCTCGTTCGGGGCTTATGTCTCACTAAAGTGGGACATTAGTCCCAAGTTTTTATCTTTAAAAATGGGACACAAGTCCCGAAATAAATAAACTTGGTCTGGGGACAGTCCACGTTCACGCAACTTCGTTGCTCCGCTCAGAATATGTAAAGTCGTCCGGCAGGCGCCTAAGTCACTAAAGTGGGACATAAGTCCTGAATTTAATTCGTTACTTATTTCCCACTGTAGTCGGACATTAGTCCTGAAAAATCAATTCAGGACTTATGTCCCTGCGCCTCGATTAACACCATACCCGCAGCATCGAATTTCGGAGAACAATGGCAACGATGCCACCAAGCCATTAGATCAGCCACAACTGATGTGCTAGGTTTCTCGTGCCCACCAGCAAGAAACCATTGGTTTGATGAGGAATGCCGACAGATGCTCGTAGCCAAGAACGAGGACTACAAGGCTAAGCTGTAAGTGAAGTCAAGAGCTGCCATTGAGCTCAATAGGCAGAGAAGAAGGGCAGAACACCGACTTTTCAGAAAGGATAAAGAGAGGTCCCACTCCAAGAACGATGTTCGCAAGTTTTACCAAAGTGTAAAACGTCAAAGCCAAGGATACAAGGCTCGAACTCGAAATATCGTAGTTGAGATACAATCGATGCTGAGGATATGGAAGAACCACTTCTGCAGACCGTTAAACGGCGATGACGAACAACATTCCGTTGTCAGGCATAACGAACCATTCAATATCGGCGACGACAGCGAAAACTACCAACCACCCTACCTAAATCAAGCGAACATAGCAATTTCTAAACTCAAGCTTGACAAGAAATGACGGCCTTCCCGCTGAGCTTTATAAAGCTGGTGGAGATGACATGGTAAGTAACATTCACCAACTCATGAGCCAAATCTGGTCGGATGAAAGTATGCCTGGAGAATGGAACCTCAGCATCGTTTGCCCGATCCATAAAAAAGGAGATCCTCAGAGCTGCGCCAACTTAAGAGACATACGTCTCCTCAACATCGCCTACAAGATCCTATCTGCCGTAATATGTGAACGCCTGAAACCGTTTACCAACAACCTGATCGGCCCTTATCAGTGTGGTTTTAGGCCATAAATGTCCACAACCGATCTTATTTTTAAACTTCGGCAGATTCTGGAAAAAAACCGAAAAAGTCCAAATCCACCACCTATTTATCGATTACAAATCCGCATACGACAGCATTTATAGAGACAAGCTACACAGGGCCATGTCTTGTTTTGGTAAACTGCCCAAACTCGTCTGTTTATGTAGGACGACGATGGATAATTCTCGCTGCTCCATCTGGGTCGGAAACGACCTCACCGACACATTCGATATCAAAAAAGAATTTAGGCAAGGCGATGCACTGTCATGTGGCTCTTTAACATCATTCTTGAGAAGATTGTGCAAAACTCCCGAGCCAACACCAGAGGCACAATTTTCCAAAATCTGTGCAACTACTAGCATACGCCGATGATATTGACATCATTGGTAGGACTCAACGTGATGTCATAGCCACGTTTGCTAGTATAGAGAAGGAAGCGGCAAAAATGGGTTTAGAAGTAAATGAGGGTAAGACTAAGTATATGCTGTCAACACGAAAGGACACACACCATCGACGAATTGGACAAAACGTCACCATTGACATATATAACTTTGAGGTAGTACGGGACTTTGTCTACCTCGGCTCCGCTATCAACTCTGACATCAACATCTCGTCAGAAATCAAACGAAGAATTACTCTTGCCAACCGCTGTTTCTTCGGTCTGAGAAGGCAATTTAGTAGTAAAGCCCTCACTCGAACTACTAAGGAGATCCTATATAGGATCCTGATCATCCCAGTCCTGCTCTACGGAGCTGAATCATGGACCGTATCAAGAGTTGATTGAAGAAATCCTTGGTCGATCCGAGAGAAAAATTCTTCGGAAAATCTTCGATCCTGTTTGCGTTGATGGGATATAGAGACGAATATTCAACCAAGAACTCTACGAGCTGAACAGCGACATACCCCTAGTCAAAAAACTCCGCATTGGACGTTTAAGATGGCTAGGACATGTAGAACGAATGGACACCAATATTCCGGCTCGGAGTCTGCTATTCACAGCCCCACGTCATAAGTGGCGCACACAAGTAGAAACCGACCTTCACCAACTTAGAGTGCACAACTGAAAGCAGTTAGCTAAGGACTGGGTTAATTGCAGAGGCTTGTTGGTTGAATCCCAGGTTCATCCCGGATGTAGCCACTTAAGTAAGTAAGCTCAAAACTAACTTCCGAAAAATCGGTGACACACAGACGGGCTGGCTGAGAGACATAGCTAAATCGACTCATCTGAAGATTCTGAGTCTATCCATATAACTTTAGAAATTATTTCTCCATGTTACAAACCTAATGTCAAACAGAATATACCCCTATGGTATAGGCCTATAGGGTATAAACAAACTGTGGGCATAAGAGAAAGTCTGGAATTGTGGAACCACATTAAGTGCTGTAGCAGGGGTTCTAAAAAAAACCTGTTGTCTAAATTAGAATCTACATTTGTCGATTGTTTACCACTTCCCATAGCTATCAGCTTTTTCTAAAGCTGTTTACCCTTCAATGAAGCACATAGAGCACATTTTTTCATGAATATTTTCTAATGTGCTGTCCGATAGAAACGCAAAAATTGAATAAACAAGATTTCGAACCCAAAGTTGATAAACAACAGAGCTTGCGATATGATGACTGATGATTCGCTTAGAAGTCAGTCTTCGGGGGAGGTGGGAGTCTTTTCATGCCATACCATGGGGCATTATACTAAGTCGCAGCCGCTTCCCTGCTTTGCGTGTACGTGATATCTAGCTAGAGATAGTAGCAATGACATTCTTGTTCCTACTGGTCATACGCTTAATGGAATGGGCAGAGTGGGCTGTAGACGGTATGACCCTCCCCGGTCTTTTCTGTTTGATTATATCATTGCTGCAATAAAACCTACAAATTGTTCGAAATTAAGACGAAAACCTCTTTAAGCGATCGGGCGCCTGCTGGAGGAAGCATTGAGGTATAAAGCAATTCTCAGCAACAATAGCTCTCAGTTGGCAGTCTTTGAAGATAGTCACACACAGAGAAATAGAATCTCTTGTCGTGGTTACTAAGTGAGAGTAATTCCAGTTGGATTGGTCGGTTGTGTGGATTACTTCAGTTTTGTCGGTCGGTTGGGTGTTCTAAGTTTTCGTTAAATATTCTCGCGAAAAGTTGCTGTCTGACAGTTTGTACTTAAACGCGAACGGACCTTGACGCATAAAGTGATATTTTTTCTTTGTCAACATATACCCGCAAATTAATTTTTATTTTTCAATATCGTGAGGTAACCTTTGCATTGATAAGAGAACATAAATGTTTTGGTATTTTGATAAGCCTGTTGTTTTAGAAATTGAATGTCAAGTGATCTTAGAGTCGTGACGTATGTGGAGTGTACTTATTTTTGAATATGGGAAACTTGTAAATATCTCACCGAATTGAATGTTGTTTTGATTTATAATTAAAAAAATATCACTATGCAACCTGTCAGCATTGTGTCACATTTTATACAAATCAAACAGGAACCAATTGACATTTATTTAGCACGTCTTGTGATTACTCAAGACCCTAATAAATAAAGAAGCGCTCTTATAGGCAAACTAAATTAACTTTTTTTTCAAATGGACACACTTGATGACAATGAATGTTCGTTTTGTGCAAATTAATTGTTTTTTCGACGTGTTAGTCGTTGGACATATATTTATGTATGTCAGTTTGTTTAAGGCTGGACTATGGTAGATATTTTCGACAAAGTGTTTGAGGACTTTTTTGTAGAAACCCAATGACAATTTTGGATTTTAGAAAATGACGTCAATATTGTTTGTGTATGTAAGCATTTGTATAGAGGAAGATTATGTCCTTGGTGATGGCTCTTGAGTTTTTTGTTTACCATCCTCTTAAGTACAATTTGTAAGAATCTCAGTACGTCGCCATCGCTTTCTTTTAAGCCTTTTTCGGTATCGCCGAAGTTGATGAAATAGTGAATCATTTTCTTTGTAACCTTGCACAGACGGACTAGCTCGGGAGGCATACTTACCTACTTAAGTAGCGCTGAAGTCCGGAATTAACTTGGGTTGGTTGAGACCCAAGTTCATGCCTCTCCAATTAGCCCGGTCCTAAGGTAACTACCTCCAGGAACGTACTTTAAGTTGGTTAAGGTCGGTTTCTTCTTATGCGAGCCATTTATGGCGCGGTCTTTCTCTACTGCGTTCAACGTCTGACTAGAAATTAAGACTCTGCTACTTACTTACTTAAGTGGCGCTACAGTCCGGAATGAACCTGGGCCTCAACCAACATGCCTCTCCAATTAGCCCGGTCCTTAGCTAACTGCCTCCAGTTGCGCACTCCAAGTTGGTTGAGGTCGGTTTCCACTTGTGCGCGCCACTTAAGGCGAGGCCTCCTCTACTGCGTCCGACGTCTGGCTGGGAAACGAAGACTCTGCGAGCCGGAGTATTGGTGTCCATTCTTTCTACATGTCCTTGCCATCTTAAACGTCCAATGCGGAGTATTTTGACCAGGGGCATGTCGCTGTACAGCTCGTATAGTTCGTGGTTGAATCTTCGTCTCCATAGCCCGTCAACGCAAACGGGACCGAAGATTTTTCGAAGAATTTTCCTCTCAAATCTACCAAGGATTTCTTCATCCGCTTTTGATACGGTCCATGCTTCAGCGCCGTAGAGCAGGACTAGGATGATCAGGGCCTTATATAGGATCTCCTTAGTAGTTCGAGTGAGGGCTTTACTACTAAATTTCCTTCTTAGCCCAACGAAACAGCTATTGGCAAGAGTAATTCTTCGTTTGATTTCTGACGAGATGTTGTTGTCAGAGTTAATAGCGGAGCCGAGGTAGACAAAGTCCCGTACTACCTCAAAGTTATATCTGTCAATGGTGACGTTCTGTCCAATTCGTCGATGTTGTGAGTCCTTTCGTGATGACAGCATATACTTAGTCTTACCCTCATTTACTGCTAAACCCATTTTCGCCGCTTCCTTCTATATACTAGCAAACGTGGCTATGACATCATAGTTGCACCGACTTTTGGAAAATTGTGCGTCTGGTGTTGGCTTTGGAGTTTTGCACAATCCTCTCAAGAATAAGATTAAAGAAGTCACATGACAGCGCATCGCCTTGCCTAAATCCTTTTTTGGTATCGAATGTGTCCGTAAGGTCGTTTCCGACCCTGATAGAGCAGCGAGAATTCTCGATCGTCATCGTGCACAAACGGACGAGTTTGGGCGGTATACCAAAACTAGACATGGCGCTGTACAGTTCGTCTCAATAAATGCTGTCATATGCGGCTTTGAAATCGACGAATAGGTGGTGGGTATCGATTTGAACTACTTGGGTATTTTTCAGGATCTGCCAAAGGGTGAAAATTTGATCAGTTTGATCACTTCCTGTCCTGAAACCTAACTGATAAGGGCCGAGTTGGTAAACGGTTTCAGGCGTTCACATATTACGGTAGATAGGTTCTTGTAGACGATGTTAAGGGGGCTTATGCCTCTGTAGTTGGCGATTTTAAGAGGGTCTCCTTTTGTGTCGATCGAGCAATAGATGCTGAGGTTCCATTCTTCAGGCTTTCTTCTACCTTGGTAGAACCACTGCTAAAGTTTTTCTATCAATCCTACTCATCAGTCCTCATTCCGAGTGTATGGAAATAATTTTCCATGTACTCGGAAAGAGGCCTGGAAACAATTTTCAATATACTCGGAATGAGGCCTGATGAGCAGGATTGATAGAAAAACTTGAGCAGTGGTTTTACTAACGTAGAAGAAAACCCCTTTTGTCCAGCCTTTACCAAAAATCTGTGCAACTACTATGCATATACGTCGACGATATTGACATCATTGGTAGAACTCAACGTGATGTCATAGCCATGTCATCTTAAAATTCGAAAACTTCTCAATGAACTGCAGTATGGTTTTCGCAGCATCAAATCCACTGGTGATGTGGTGACATATCATACCGAAAAGTAGAACCAATCAATCCGCCCTGGTGAAGAAAGCAATTTTCTTAAGTCATTTGACTTGCCATTAGACTCTTTTGTCAAAAAATAGAATCGATAAAAAACGTCTTCCTTAGATTAGAAAGAAATTATGTCTTCAAGCCTGCAACTCACCAAATAAATGCCGATTTCTACCGAGGTCCAATTTTGTCTCCGAATTTCTTTTTCATTTTTATAAATAAAACTGCAACTTCTTATCCAATTCATACCTTCGCTGATGACAGTACTCTCAGCTTTTCACATTCGTTTTCAGGTCCACGTCGTTCATCTTTGAATCTGTTCTCTGAACGTCGAAATACAAGGTGGCGCAAAATAACCTTCCGATGTTTTTTGGCTGTAATTTAAAAAAAAAATGAAAAACTTTGATTCTTCTTGTGGATTATTTTTATTTGGTCTTTTATTTTTTTTTTACATCAAGTCGAGAATATGATGTCATGTAAATGGCCGCCGCCACAGTTGATTGTCATTTGAGCCCTTTTTATGGCATTTTCCATCACTTTGGCCAAAACTTCCGGCGATAGGTCCTCACATTCTTGACGGATATTGTCTTTAAGAGCTGCAAGAGTCTGAGGCTTGTTGACATAAACCCGCGACTTCAAAAAGCCCCACAAAAATAAGTCTGGAGCGGTCAAATCAGGCGATCTTGCTGGCCAGTGCAAATCGCCAAAACGGGAGATTAGCATATCGGTTGTGGCACGTGCAGTGTGTGCCGTTGCACCGTCCTGTTAGAACCACATGTTTTCCAATCCCAATTCATTTAGTTGCGGCAAAAAGAACTCGTTGATCATTGCTCTGTAGCGCTCACCATTCACGGTAACCGTTTGGCCCGCGACGTCTTCGAAGAAAAAAGGTCCGATGACTCCTCCAGCGAAAACAGCACACCATACAGTGACTTTGAGCGGGTGTAATGGCTCTTCGTGGGTTACACGCGGATTTTCAGTGCCCCAGAAGCGTAAATTTTGCTTATTTACGTACCCGCTAAGATGGAATGGGCCTCATCACTCATGATTATTTTTGATGAAAAATCATCTTCCTCTTGGTGGTGATTAAGGATGGCTTGAGCGTATGTTAGACGCGATTGGCGGTCAGCAGCTAACAGCTGATGCACCGTCTGGACTTTGTACGGAAACATCTTCAAATCTCGTACCAAAATTCGCTGTAAAGACCGTCGACTGATACCCATTTGCGTGGCACGTCGTCTGGTCGATGTCGACGGCGCTTCCATGACATCTTCGGCTACAGCAGCAATATTCTCTGCAGAACGGCTACTGCGGGGTCTGCCACGCCTGGCAGCATCTCGTGTTGTGCCTGTCTCTTCGAGGCGAGCGGCTAAACGTCGGAGTGTTTCACCAGTAGGCGTGCTAGGAAATCTGCGACGAAATTCACGTTGTGCCAAAATCACCGACCGATTATTGCTCAAATAAATAGTCACCAATATTCCGCGTTCTGGAGCAGTGTAGCGTAACATTGTTTATTAAAGTGTATTTCGCATGTGTTTACTACACAAATGTCAAAACAGAACTGACATTAGGGGCCAATCGCAAAATTTATAGCATTTTCTGATAGGAGGATTACTTTTGCGCCACCTTGTATGTTAAGCTGAATTCTGATCTTGACAGCATCAAATAGGGCAAATCCAACAATGCTGTTGCCATTAAAGCGAAACCAAAATCTTAAGCCAATATAAATCCGAAAAGCTTTCCATCCTCGGTATGTATGCTCCTAACTACACACGTTGGAACGCTTACATATTTGAAGTCGCTAAAAACGCAGCGAAATATCTAGGTTTCCTAAATCGATGTAAAAATTAAATATTTTTATATTTAACTCCTAGGTTCTCCCTTCTTTTGTGTTTGCGAAGTCATAATCTATCAGACGGTAATTGTTGGTCACGATCTTTCGACGATATATATATTAATATGCGCAACGTCACTATTTCGGTGTAAAGCGTTAGAATTCTATCGAATTGACGTATCAAAAAACATGTCTACTCAAGTTAGTTTGTTGATGAATGTCAAAGTTATTCCATGTTTACATACCGACATAAAAGATGGCGCCCCTTGCACTTTTTCACGTTCAGCAAATTTAACCACTCTACTTCAAAATTTATGGCTTAAAAATCGGTGACGAACAGAAGGACGGAAGGATATACAAAATTAACTAAACCAACACCCCCACAACTCCTTGTTTTATATTGGCTACACGTTTTTTTTGTGATTCCAATTAAGTTGTTACCAAACGAACATACCCATACGGGTTAGGGTATAACGAAAACTATCTACATGTAGCTTGAACCAAAAAGGATAACAGAAAGGATATTTTTTTAACGTACACCACCGGAGATTATTTTTAATGGAAAAAATGGATCGGACTTATGAAAAAGTTTTCTAACACAAAATCAGTTAACGAAGATGTTACTGTTACGCTACGCATCCAATGTTGACATTCCCATCAGCAAAAATCTCACGTGTCTGAAACGCATGACTAGCCTACCCCAAAGGCTATTCCGATGTAGGGAAAGCACAATACTCTTGGGATTTAGTGTAAATCCGCAATTTGTTTTGAACAGCTCTAAACAATAATCCGGATTCTGAGATTGAGTTCTACGATTTTATGGGAATTCATATATTGTCCATCTATAAATGCTATAAAGGACAAGCATTATACAAGTTCAATGTCTGGTTTAATGCCATGTCTGCTTGGGTGCACCAAAAACAACATTTTTTTTTTAATTCTGACCTGCCTAAGCAGTAATATACAGATCGACCTAAAAGATCTATTGTGCTTGCCGTCAGTTGTTTTTTTTTAGGTTATTAGCGCTTCTACTTTCTTAATGTAGCTGATAATACTTTCAGCCGAAGATTTCCTCAGTTCTTCGGGACTTAAAAATTCCCTGAAGAAAGATTCTCTTCTCATACCGTAAAGGGCCGGGCATTCACATATGATATGCTCGGCTGTTTCGTCTTCTTCTAGACATAGTCTGCACTCCGGTGAGTCGACTAGACGCATTTTGTTTAGGTGATATCGCAGTTTTTGATATCGTGCCTGCGAAGATTTAGTATCTTATTGGCATCTGATTTGAAAGGCTGAATAGCTCTTTTGGCCTGTCTTAGGCCTGGGGTGTTTCCCCAGTATGAAACACATTTGTTTTGTTCCCAGTTTTTTATGACCAGATTTATGGCTGATTTGGGGATTGCACAGAAGGGTTCAGGTCCAATGAAGAAGTTTCCGAACCTTTTCTGGCTAGTTCATCAGCTTTTTCGTTACCTTCAATTCCCTTATGTCCGGGGACCCACCATAGTCTGGTTTTGTTCCTGGAACTGAGTGTTTGGAGGGAGTTGAAGCAGTGTAGTACTGATTTGGAGTCAATGATGTGTGAGCTAAGGGCTTTTATAGCTGCTTGACTGTCCGTGAATATATGGATGTTTGCGCCTTTAATACCTGAGTTGTGTATTAGGTTTGCGCATTCTTTTATGGCATGGAGCTCAGCTTGGAATACACTGGGGTTTTTTCCCATAGGTATTGCGATGTTTTTAATTGGTCCATGTATGCCAGCTCCTACCCCTGAGTCCATTTTAGATCCATCCGTATACCACTTTAGGCCGTTTAGGCAGTTTGGTGGGTTGTTGCTACACCATGCTTCTCTGGTTGTGATCTTTGTTGAGAATCTTTTGTCGAAGCATAGTGTCTTTGGTAAGCGGTCTGTTACCGCCCAGATCATGTCAAGTTCTGGAAGTTCGGATAGAAGTTCAATTAGTTTTAGATGTTCACTAATGTTTAATTCTTCCGCTTGTGTCAAACTTGCTGAGCTGAGAATTGCCCCTTTTTTTATATAAATGTGGAGGGGAGTTAGTCCTATTAAGGCTTCCATAGCCGCCGTGGGACAGGTACGCATAGCTCCGGTAATGCCCAGACAGGCAAGCCGTTGTACCTTGTTTAATTTATTTATAGTTGTTTTTTGGGTGACTTTGTTCCACCATACTATTGAAGCGGATGTTATAATGGGCCTGACCATGATCGTGTAGATCCAGTGTGTGGTCTTTGGAGAGATTCCCCAGGTTTTGCCATACATGCTTCGGCAAGCCCAGAAAGCTTTGTTTGCTTTTTGAATTTTGTTGTTGATGTGGGAGTTCCAGCTTAGTTTTTTATCGAGGATCACTCCAAGATATTTTACTTCGTTGGAATACTCAATGTATGTACCATTAATTGAAATTTGGGTAAGATTTCCTCCTTTTTGTAAAAGGGACGATTATAGCCTTGCTGGGGTTTATAGAGAGACTTTCTTTATTACACCAGTCTATGACTATCTTAAGGGCGTTTTGCAAACGTGTTGTAACTTCGTTTGGTTCTTTGCCCTTTATTATGATGACTAGGTCATCGGCGTATCCAATTATATTGAAACCTGCATTACTTAGGTCTTGAAGTAGGTTATCGATAACCAGAGACCATAGTAGGGGTGAGAGTACTCCTCCCTGAGGGCAGCCTTTAACGGCTGTTACTGATACTGAGGTCAGTGCTGATGAAGCAGTTTTTTTTTCCAACTTTCAAGCATCGCTTTGATCAATTTGATGGTGGGGTGATCTATTCTTCTATGAGTCAAAGCATTTGACATAGAGTCATATCCAGTGTTGTCAAAAGCGCCCTCTATGTCTAGAAAGGCACATAAAGCTACTTCTTTGTTTTCGTATGCACTTTTTATTTGTGATGTTAAACTTAGAAGTACTCCTTCCGTGGATTTACCTTTTTGGTAGGCGAATTGACTGGGGTGCAGAGGAGTGCTTTCATTTAAGCACTCTCTTATGTGTACGTCTAGTATTCTTTCCATTGTTTTCAGGAAAAACGATGTTAAGCTTATTGGACGGTATGATTTAGGTAGTTCTATTGGTTTGCCTGGTTAGGGGATAAATACCACGTTTACCTCCCTCCAGGTTTGTGGTATGTAGCCCCAATTGAAACTAAACCTAAATAAGGCTACCATAGTGGGTAGGAAAAAGTCCAAGCCCTTTTGTATAAGAGCAGGAAAGATTCCGTCTGTCCCTGGTGCCTTGTATGGTTTAAATGAGTTGATCGCCCATTTGACCTTATCCGGAGTAAAAAGTTTGCCGGATAAACTATTAATCCTTTTCAGGTTTATAGGGGGTGAGTCATCTATCATGTGTTCATGAAACTCAGTTGTGATTGTAGAGCCGGGAAAGTGTACCTGAAGAAGTGTGGTCAACGTTTCTTCCCGGTTGCATGTCAGCTTTGACTAGTAATCCCATGCAGTTTGTTTTATCTTTCGAGAGTGCCCTCTGGAGACGCGCCACCGCCGGAAGCTCTTCGAGTTCCTCACAGTATTTGCGCCAGGACGCTCTTTTTGATTTTCGCAACTCTATGTTGTATTGGGTAAGTAGAGATTTATACTGGTCCCACTTTCCGGTGCGTCTGGCTTTATTGAAAAGTTTTCTTACTCTTTTACGGAAACTTTCTAGGTTATCGTTCCACCATGGTGTGCACCTCTTTGCCACAGTGCGTTTAAACTTACAGCTATTTGTAAAAGATGAGATGATAATGTCATTTAGTTGACATTGTGCGATTCCGCTTCACTTACACATGAAGGTTTTTCTGGAAGTATGTCACATTTAATCGATAGATTTTCTCGATACGTTCTCCAATTTGTGAGTTTGTTGTCGTTTTTAATCGGCGCATCCTCGGTGTTGCATCTTAATTGGAAACTTATGTGCATGTGATCCGATAAAGATGCCTCACCAGAAACGTGCCAATTTTCGACGGTGTTTTGGACAAACGGAGAAGAGATGGTAAGGTCTAAAACTTCTTCTCTTAAAACGTTTCTAAACGTGGGTTTATTACCCATATTTAGTATAACTAAATTGTTGCTATATAGGTATTCTAATAAGGACTCACCTCTTTTGTTTGTATCTCGACTGCCCCATATTGTGTTATGCGCGTTGGCGTCGCAGCCGAAGATAAGATGTAGTTGCTGGGTCTGGCAGTACTGGACAAGTTCCTGTACTGGGCGAGGTGGTATTTCGTCATCTCCAGCAAAGTACGCCGATGCGCATACAATTTTTTGTAGCTCTCGGCCGTTGCGTCTTTCTAAAAGGACAGCCACCAGATCTTTGGTAATGAAACCTGGAATGGGAGAGAATTTTATATCTTTTGCAACTAAAAGAGCTGCCCTTGGTCTAAAATTTCCCCGGGCGAAGATGAGCTCTCTGGTTTTACTTTGTAAACCAAATATCTTACCCTCTGCTGCCCATGGCTCCTGGATTAAACCTAGAGCGATGCTCCTTTCGGCACATCTTTGGTTGTAGGTGTCCGAGGCACCTGTAGCTCGGTGCAGGTTTGCCTGCAGCACATTTAGTAGGGTGGTCATCGCTTCCTACCGTGCTCAGGGTTTCGTACCCTATAAGGCTTGTTATCGCCTCTTCTGCGTATGATACCCTGTTGAGAAAGACCTTCGTGTCTATCTCTCGGACCGTTTTTACGCTGCCCGTGTTTTTGCCGTTCACGCGCCCGTTCCGCAGCTAGCTTTGGTCTAAACTGTTGCTGGCTGATGTTAACGTTGCTCGTACTAGGGGCGTTTGGCGATAAAGTCGTAGGCAGTGAACCAGTCTTCTTTATATCGCTTCCGGCGGCAGTACTAATACTGGCTGCTGGTTGCGACGAGCTGGCGCTTGTTTTTTCTGACGACTTTTTCTTTTTATCAGTGTCATTGACACTATTTTTTCGGGTCTGAATTGCAGACTTGTCGGATCCTTTAAGGATGATCTTGATTTGTCCAAATCTGTATGATACCATCCCCTTTAGCTCCGCAAGCCTACGCATCGCACTCTCGTTAATTGCAAAGACCATGTTCTCGTATTTAGGTCTCTGTTTTGACCGTCTAGTATTGCCAGTATTCTCTCATTTGTGACTCCGGTACTCTGCGGGAAGAAAGCTCTGACAATATGTGGTTTCGGAAAGTCTTTCTCTCCCACAAGCATTTCTTCCAACTTGCATTTCTCCTTTAGTCTGAGGAAGTTTGTTTTCATCCACTCTGAAGTGGTGATGTCCGCACATACTAACAAGAGCCATCCGGATTTGAAAGTTGTCCCGCAGAAAGCTGGCTTTGCATCCCCGTCGCGCAGTTCGATCGTGATGTCCATAATCCTCTCTTGTATCTGAACCATTTGTTCATTCGTGAGAGGATTGCGATCGATATCGACTGGTACGACACCCAATCTGACATAGCTCGCTATATCTCTATAGGTGGTTCTGTCAGAGGTTGTTTTCCCAGTGCGAGCTCGTTTCGCTTCGGACTGAGGTGGTGTGTTGTCCTCAGATCTCATGCGTTTGGCTTCTTTGGCATCATCTTTTGTTTTTGCAAAGATGCGGGCTTGCTCTATGCTGCTACCCTGTTTCAGCGCTCTGTTGAACCTGATGCGCTTGGAATCAGTTTGAGCCGTTTTGCCTGGGGTCCCTGGCGCTTCTGTATATTCCGGATGCAATTCATCCGAGAGTATACTGATGCTGTATACAGTACTTGATTCCGAGGCTGAGTCGCTCAGATGAGACAATTTCTCTTCTAGGCTCATCATCTCGAAATCACTGATTTGTGACCCTTCCCGATTGGCAGGTGTCGTGTCGGTTTCGACAGGGTGTTCTGAAACATCCCTAGTTGTTGATGCATTTGTAGAGGCATCATTCTCTATGTTTTTTACTATTGGTACTTCAATTTTTCCCACGAGTAGGCGGGATTTATTGGTAGCCCGTGGTCTACCCGTCTAACCACAGGAAGGCTATCTTGAGATCGGAGGTAGCCCGGTATCCGAAATTCGCAAACTAGCGGCTTAAAACTCCCTTTTTAGCCATGCATCCTTCGGCGTTTGCTGTTCCACCTTGGATTTGGGTTTAAGGGTTTTCTCCCACCTCAAACTTATGGTTCCCGCTTGTACATTGATCGTGCGTTGCAACGTGTTACAGCGCACGGTCAATATCCAAGTGGGACCCTTGGCTGACCCTAATCAGGCATGCTGATTAGTCATTTTCAGGTGGGCGCCCGCGAGAAGGACTGAAAGATGAGGATTTTGCCCAACCCTCAAATAGACATTGGCCGACTTGCATAATTCAGATCTAGTAAGATATCTTAGATGAAGATCGGTTTCTATTGGACAATCGACCATTTTGACCAATGAGAATAGCGCTCTCGGAACATGCCCATTGTTGGCAAAGGATTTGATAGACTAAACGTCAAAGTGAAATTTGTCAATCTGAAAGGAATATGTTACACTTTTTTTGTTTAAATGGAATAGGTAAAGGGTCTGTTCCCGTACGATCTTATTTCTCCTCATTCTTACTCATTTTTATTGCAGAAATTTATTTGTGTGCCTAAATTGCGTACGGAAACGCTTTTATGTACAAATAAGGCAAAATCTGTAAAAAAAAGTGTATTCGTACGGGAACAGACCGAAAGGGTGGGTTAAAAGTACTTTAAATTGAAGTTCTGCCCTATGAAGACCCACCATCTGTCACAAACTCAACTATCCATACTTGTTCAACTTTTTCCCCAGATACTTTGCACCCAATCACAATCTGCTGCTTAATGATTGATGAGCCTCAGTTGGATGTAAAACAGAAAGGAACGCTTTCAAATGTGTAGGAACCTTCACCTGTGAAAGCTCTACAGCTACATGTTGCACATCTTGTAGTGGATATTCAAGTTTTTTTTTTTCACCCATGATGAAACCCATTCCCAACTCCCCATCTCGCTCTCTATGTATCTGTGTTGATTGCCTGCCAATTTCGCTCCCAGATTTGCGCGCTAAATATCTAAACATCTCCCCATCACAAATATATACACACCAAGCCACCCAAAGAGATGTCTACAGGTGGCACTTGAGGTAGGATATCGCTTTTAGTCTGGGAGGCTTGTGCCATGTGGCCTTCCATGTACCGACACAGGAGAACCAGTTGTGCCAAGAACTCGCTATGTGTGGTAGTGAAGAATCAAATGCTTCTGAAATTTCAGTAGAATAGGACTTGCGAATTCTCAGAGATTTAGTCGTTGTTCTGTCACTTGTTGGGACAGGTGTGCACGCTATACAGACTCGGAAAAAAAAAAAACGCTTGGAAAACAATTGCAAATCAAGGAGCTTTCCCTGTATAAGAACTGTCATTGTCCTGACACAATGTGTCCATTTGTGATTACAAAATAATTCACTCGAAGACGAAAAAGATTCGCGGGGTTCTAAAAAAAAATTGTGTTTCCTTGCAACGAAAAGAACAATAACGGTTTTGTGTGTTTTTATTTTTAACGAATTTTCAAGTGGCCCATTATTGGCAGCATCCTAGCACTTATGCTGGTGTGATTATCCAAGAAAGGAAAGAAAAGTTATAAAACAAAAGAATATACACGCCAAGGAAAGGCAATCAAAAAAAAGTCCTTTTACTGAGTTGAAGACAAAAAAAAAAGGAAAGGAAATCGAATTTACGAGTCTGCGCGCAAATGTCCTCTAGAGAGTATAAAAAACGGAAAAATAAAAAATATTAAAAGAAAAAAAAAGCAAATACTACACACAATCGGTTGTTATTGTGATTAAGTGTGCGGTGTATAGTGTATGTGGTTGTGGTGGAGCTTAAATCGCGCTACTGGAAATCGTCCTGGAGCAATTTTGTTCCTGTGATTCCTTGCGCGGAGTGTAGAAGTTTTGTTATTATTTTTTTGTTTGCAGTTGGCGCCTTAGACAGCACATCCTGTAGTTCCATATGCAAGCGGGGTTTATCTTGGGTAAAGTAAGTCCACTGTGGACACAGGTGCATCTGAGTGAGAGCATGTCATTAAATTTTTCTTAGTTTGTTGTCTCTGTTTTTGTTTTTGAAAGGACTCGTAAAATAATCATTTTAAAGTAATTGTGGTCTTAGGAAGAAGGGAATAAGTTCGAAATAAAGTTTTATGAATTACTATGGAAATGACATCCTTTTTCTCGATTTATCCTTTGATTCATTATTGGTTATGTTTTTACAATTTTTTTTTTTTAAATTCATTTTTATTTTCTTCAACTTAGAACTAACTTACATGCTAGACAAAAATTTAATAAAAACTAGCCTACTTATCTACTAACTTAACTAACTTACTTATCCTCTGCGGATATCCTAAATTAAACAATAACAACTTTAAAAAACTAATGCCTTTCGGCCTAAAATCTAATTTAATTATTTTACCATAAATTTATCTTTTTTCTTGACCAAGAAACATTTTTTTGAAAAACTTGGTTTCCTGTGTTTTTTTTTATTTTTATTCAAACTTACTTACTAATTAAAACTACTTATGAACTAACTAAAAGTACTTAGAACTAATTAAAACTACTTTAAAATAACTTAAAACTAGAACAGCCACAGCAAGCATTTTGTATTTTTTTTTGTGCCACCACGACTGTTTTTATTAACCTAACCTTAAGTGAAACCTTAGATATATGCAAGTCGGCCATACTTCAAAATGAAAGTCAACTATCTTTAACTAAACTTGCAGCCACCACAACAGGTTCTCCTGTTGCCACCTACTCCGACGGTCCCAATCGGACACACTCCTGCTGAGCCGCAGGCGCTCTCCTCCGCCCTGAGCGACTACGTCTCGGTCGTTCAGGAGCCGCCTATCCACAGTTCGTCGGAAGACGTGGTAGATTAGCGGAACCGCCGATCTGTCCTGTATCAGCCCTCGACTATCCAAAAATAGGAAAGCTTCAGGCGGAATAAAGCCGCTTAAACGCGCACTTTCAAAATATTCATCATTGGGGTAGAAGGTCCAAAGATGAGACTATTGCACAAGGTCATCGCTCTTGCCGCGTGAAACCGAATGAGTTTCACCAGAAAATTGTCCTGTTTATGTTGGCCCCATTGTATAGGACCTGGTTGGAATAATATTTTGTGTAGTCAGATACTGGTGTTCTGTGAAGTCCAAGGCAGCTTCTCAAACACTGCCTCTCAAACACCCGTATCTTTTCCATTTGAGATGGGGCAACGTTGAACCACACCGGGCACCCATAGGCAATCATCGGTCTGATAAGAGACATGTAGCAAATCACCTTCACCCTGCTGTCAAGACGGCTGCTATAAAACAATCGTCTTGTCAGGGCAAATGCTCCCCTAGCTCTCGCCAGAGCAGCATCTACATGTCTTCCGAAATATAGATACTGATCCAGCCAGATGCCAAAGTACTTTACTACACTTTTGCTCGCCAGTGGATGTCCGTTTGGTCCAACGATCACCAGCTTGCGCCAGTTCTTTCTCGTATCCCTAGAGGCCTTAGACAACGATGTCCTAAACAGGATAGTTTCCGATTTCTGAAAGTTGATTTTTAACTTCCAGTCATCACAATATCTCTGGATCTTATCGAAGTCCCGCTGCAAAAGAGTTCGGATGACCTCGACAGTAGGTGCTGATCTGTACGCGATAAGATCGTCCGCATACGCAATTGCCTGAGTAAGACTACCTATCATATCGCTGGTGTAAATGCTGAAGAGAATCGGCGAGTTCACCGCTCCCTGTTGCAGACCATTTTTAATGAAAAATTCGGTGGTAGAAGTTACATTGCCACTTTTGACAACAAACGTTCTACCAGTCAACATGTCATGAAGCATATATAATAGTGGTTTACTTATGCCAAGTCTGGTAAGCTTTAGATAGAGGCCCTCTAACCATACGGTGTCGAAAGCCTTCTCCAAATCAACCAGACATGCACCCGTGCACTGTTTTTTCGCTTTGTTCCATTGTATATCAGAGACAAGTTTGGAGGCGGCATGAATACAGTCATGTCCGGCCTTGAAACCAAACTGGTTCTCTGGTATAATATTGTTGTCCTCAGACCACTTGAACAGAGCCCGATTGATAATCTTTTCGAATACCTTGCTGATACTCGGAAGGAGACTTATCGACCGGAAATTTGCCGGATTGGAGTTGTCCTTTCCCTTTTTCGGGAGAGGATGAACCACCGCCGTCTTCCAACGCACTGGATAATATGCATTATTCAGCGCGTTGTTGAACAGCGTGGCATAAATGTCCACAGCTTCAGGGGGTAAGTGTCGCAGTACAATGTTGGATATACCATCGACTCCCGCTGACTTCCTTTTCTTTATGGAATCGAAGATGGTCTGGAGTTCCACCTTCGAAATTAACAGGGGACTAGACCCACTTCGCTCGGCGACTATGGCGTTTGCCAAGTTTTCGTCATCGATGCGTTATGTCATTTCTGAGGTAGAAGTGATGGAGCAGGGCATTGTTTTCCAGGACGCGGTTCGGGCGAATGCTATCATTCACCTTATACACTTCCTGAAAGACAGCCCCTACTGCCTCCACTTTCTCCTGAGGATCTTCAATAACATAGAAATCGTCGTTGAAGACGGCTTCCCCTGGATCGATTCCTGCTGTCAAAAGTATGTTTGTATTGTCAGTTGTTCGTTGGAGCTTAATACATGAAAGGTCGTTATGACCTTTCCTCCTAAAGATCTTATTTATTTGTGGAAACATACTCGGGTCGCTGGATATGTTTTTACAATTATAGACTTAATGAAGGCAGACAGACTTAATGTAACAGACCTATAATTGCCTTTTTATCTCCCCGGGTCTAGATATTTCAATTGAACTGATTATAAACTAAAATAAAAGGTACGGCAGGATGTGGACAAAATAATCCTAATTTTTTAAGAATTTTCCTCTCCAAACGACCAAGGATTTCTTTATCCGCTTTTGATACGGTCCATACTTCAGCGCCGTAGAGCAGGACTGGGATGATCAGGGTCTTATATAGGATCTCCTTAGTAGTTCGAGTGAGGGCTTTCCTACTAAATTGCCTTCTTAGCCCGAAGAAACGGCGGATGGCAAGAGTAATTCTTAATTTCTGACGAGATGTTGTTCTCAGAGTTAATAACGGAACCGAGATAGACAAAGTTCCGCACTACCTCAAAGTTATATCTGTCGATGATGACTTTCTGCACAATTCTGTACAATACTTGGTCTTACCCTCATTTACTGCTAAACCCATTTTTGCCGCCTCCCTCTCTTTACTAGCAAACGTGGCTATGACATCACGTTGAGTCCTATCAATGATGTCAATATCGCCGGCGTATACTAGTAGTTGCACAGATTTTTGGGAGATTGTGCCTTTTGGTGTTGGGTCGGGAGTTTTTTCACAATCCTCTCAAGAATCAATTTAAAGAGAAACATAGCATTGCCTAAATCTGCTAAATTTGCTTTCAAATATGTTGGTGAAGTCGTTTCCGTCACTGATGGAGTAGCGGGAATTCTCCATCGTCATCCTGCACAGATGAACGAGTTTGGCGGTATACCAAAACTAGACATGGCTCTGTATAGTTCGTCTCTATAAATGCTGTCGTATTCGGCTTTGAAATCGATGAATAGGTGGTGGGTATCGATTTGGAGTTCTTGTTTTTTTTCAGGATCCGTCGAGGTGTGAAAATTTGATGGGTTGTTTACTTTCCTGGCCTAAAACCACACTGATAAGGCCGATCAGGTTGTTGGTAAACGGTTTTAGGCGTTCAAATTTTACGGCAGATAGGTTCTTGTAGGCGATGTTGGGGACACCTATGCCTCTGTAGTAGGGGCAATTCGGAGGGTCTCCTTTTTTGTGGATCAGGCAAACGATGCTAAGGTTCTAACTTCAGGCATAATTTCATCCGACAAGATTTGGCTTTGAGTTGGTGAATGTTACTTATCAAATAATATCCGCCAGCTTAATAAAGCTCGCCGGGAAGGCCGTCATTTTCAGCACTCTTGTTAAGCTTAAGTTTAGATGTTGCTATCCTCAGTTCACTTAAGTCGTGTGGTTGGCAGTTTTCGCTGCCGTTGCCAATATTAAATGCTTCGTTCTGCCTGACAGCGGAATGTTCTTCATCGCCGTTTAACAGACTGCAGAAGTGGTTCTTCCATATCCTCAGCATCGACTGTGTCTCAACTACGATATTTCCTTGTTCATATCGACAGGATTCTGTTCGAGCCTTGTATCCTTGGCTTTGACGTTTTACACTTTGGTAAAACTTGCGAACATCGTTCCTGGAGTGGCACCTCTCTATATCCTCGATCGCGCGCTTTTCTTGCTCTTTTTCTTCTTTCTGAAAAGCCGGCTCTCGTCTTCACGTGCAGCATAGCCTTGTAGGCCTCGTTCTTGGCTGCGAGCATCTGTCGGCATTCCTCATCAAACCAGGGGTTTCTTGCTGGTGGCCGAGAGAAACCTAGCACATCAGTTGCGGCTGATCTAATGGCTTGTTGGCATCGTTGCCATTGTTCTTCGACATTAGATACTGGTAGTATGGTGTAAATCGAGAGGTTAAGGGATACTCGTTGTGCGAAAGCCTTGGAGGTCTCATGCGCTTGCAGCCTTTCGACATTGAATTTTTTTCACAGTATTTCTGGTTTGTTGTGGCGTGGTGGATATCCGCATCCTTACCTTGGCTACAACAAGGTAGTGGTCCGAGTCGATGTTGGCCCCTCTGAATGTTCGGACATCCAAAATACTGGATGCGTGCCTCTTGTCTATCGCAATGTGATCAATTTGGTTGACTATTCGTTGATCTGGAGACCGCCATGTCCCCTTATGGATATCGAGGTGAGCTGTGCTGAATATAGTGGCATTTCGTTCCGAAGTCAATAAGCCTAAGTCCGTTACCAGACGTGCTGTCGTGTAGGCTATATTTTCCGACAATACTGCTAAAGATGTCTTCTCTTCCTACCTTTGCGTTAAAACCTCCCAGCACGATTTTAACATCGTACTTCGGTAGTCGCTCATATGTTTTGTCAAGGAGTTCATAGAATCAGTCTTTTGCAATTTCGTCTTTTTCCTCCGTCGCGTCGGTGCGTGAGCGCATATATGGCCTTGATTCGGATTGTCAAAATGCATTCGCTAATGTCCTGGAAACATAAGACTTCTTGCCTAAGTCTGTCACTTATATCAAATTAACTTCCGAATAGTCGCTGTTTCTGCTCATTATAACATGGACCGTAGTGGATGTCACTACGTCCCATGGTATTTCCTGGATGGCAGTAATTTCTGCATTGTAGCGGCTTAGGGCTTCTGCTAGTTATCACTTGCACCTCTCCTGTTTAATATTCTCACATACCAGGGGCATTTACGAACGTAGTCATCCTTTTTTTCGATTTGCATGGTCGTCAACAATAGGATCAGTCCTTTTCGAAGCTCTTGGTTGCTTCGTAACAATGTTTTTTTTTTCCGTGAGTGGGTAGTTATCCCAAGGCACAACCCTCAACCCGGAGGACCAGTTTCAATTTATTCGATACCCCTTAGACACGGGTATCGAATACCACTACGGGATTAAGCGCTGCCCTTGGCCGCCACATATCTGTTCAATGGTCCTGAATTACCCTTGAGATTCCTATATGACCTGTTGTTCGAATATGTCAAATCTGCTCATCTCGGTTATTCAGTTTGTCCATTCTAACTGGGACTGTAGATGCAACCGTTGAATCCATCTTGATAGTTTTTCCGCTATCGCCTGGAAAACGAATATGCGGATAAGAGACCCAAACTACTACGGTCAAGGTAGTAGACACTGAGCGGTCGCCACGTGAAGGCTGAGAATCGGAGTTGGTAGAAATCAGCTAGGTGAAAACTCAAGGTTTCATATATTTTTGCATTGCCTACCATTTGACCACCTTATTTCGGTTAAAGCTGACGGAGAAGTGATTTATTGCGTTTAAAGTCTATCCATCGCCAAACATTTCCTAGTCAGGTGAGTATGGTGGCCAATCGAACAATTTTGGCGCGGTATGGATTGGTGTGTAATTCTGTTGCTAAGTCCAAGACAAAGGTCCAAACAACTCGTTCAACTGAAAAAAAAAACGGACCCCAGTATTCCTTTGAAAGTAATTTCCGTACTTTTAGTGTTCTGAACATTTAGCTCAAGTGCTTCTTATTAACTAATCACATCCCAGACCAATACTCTTAAAGCTTTAGTAACCATTGTTTTATGCATAAATCTTCAATATAGAAGTGAGAGCCATCTGGTCTTTATTCTTTTCTTCTGTGAACACAGCTATTCTCCAGTCATTCTTAATTTGAATCTCTACTATTTAAGTCGAAGCTTTTTTGCACTTTTTACGGGTTGTTTTTGTCAAATGTAACTGCTACAGGTTCATGGAAGTCAACAGAAGTTCCACAGCGGCCAATTATTTTGCGATTTTACGGTTGGAATAGCCATCCGTCTGGTAAACATCTATTTTAGCTTTCTGTAGTTACATTTTTTCCTTTTTTTTCTAGGACCCTAGACACTTTCTAGGCAGTTAACTATAATTTTGCAATCCCGCAGCCGTATGTTTTACGTTACCGATTTTTAGGCCTTAAATTTTGAGCTAGATATTTGGACAAGGGTAAACATATTCAAAATCCGCCCACTATTTAGCCAAGCTCACTTAAATTCGCACAGCGGATCGTAGTCATGTCATATATATTAGTTATGATGCATAGTTTGAAACATAGAGAAATATTTTAGCTAGATATTCCTTAAAGTACACATATATGGCTCGATTCAGAATCGTTAGCTGAGTCGATTAAAACATGTCTAACCGTCTGTCCCTCCGTCCGTACGTCACCAGTTTTTGGGCTTTAAATTTTGAGCTAGAATGATGAAATTTGGTACACATACACTAAGTTGCTCACAGCAGAATAAGTATACGAGCAATTGAAAACCTCCCACCATTAAAACGAAGTTTTTGGCCAAACAATGAGAATATTTGAAAAAGTGTCTAATAGCGCTTTCACACCGGATCATAAACTGAGTTTTCGCAAAAACACCTGAAACATTCATCGAAAACCGAGTTTTCCCATACATTGTCAGTTCTCAAAACCTAGTAGGTTACGACGTAACCTTCTCATAACCACTTCGCAGACGTCATCACGTTGCAGGTTGTTGGAAAGAACACACCTTTTCATACATTCTACACGTGTTCCACATGTCCCACAAAACAGCTGATGAACTCGCTGCCAAAACAAATGTTTTTTTTTTCAGAAATTTACACACCAGATGAAATAAAAACAAGCGGTGGACTTGAGAGTCAAAAACTGTTGTCAAAATCTTTAGATTTGTTTGATTTTGAACTTCAAATGCTAATATTAGTTTGATTATATTAGAATTCATTTTATTATTCAATTACAATATTCTCACACACAAATGTTGCAGCTAGTATCACAATTCACAGCTGATTGAAATGTCAAACGAAACCTGATCAGAGTCGGTGCGAAAGCATCCAGGGGTTTACGTAAACTTTTTGCCAAAAACTCAGTTTATGATTTGGTGTGTAAGCACTATAAGCTTAATATTAAGACATTCTCAATATTTATGTTTCGTCAATATAAAGTTTTTTCTTGCCACCCCCACTGTTAGGATGCATTTTTAGTAAAAAATGGTTTCTGGTTAAATTTTAAAGAAATTCGAAAAACTTTCGTTGCAAAAACTTTGATTATATTAATATGAACATTTCGTCCGCAGATCATTTAAGCCCACGCACACTTATAAGGGGCGTTTTCATAAAAAAACGATTTGTCTACCCTACCCCATAGCTTATGCAATAGAAAAACGTAGTGTACCACGTAGTATAGGATGGCGCAAAAACTCGATGTTGAGATTTTTACACATTCTTATGTTTTGAGGTACCCTGTGTCCAAAAAAGTTGTTTTTGGAGTCTGGGTACTCATTCCGTAACTTTTAAAATGATAATCGTTGACGATAGTGTAGGAGACTTGCTAGGTACATACCTAGAATGAAATTTTTATATTGTGTGTGTGCACATTTATATTAATCTCACGGTAGGTACCCAGAAAATCTCCTTCAATATCGTCAACGATTATCATTTCGAAAGTTACGGAATGAGTACCCTGGAGTCTGTTATTGAGACTGAAGCTCAAACTCAAATTCGGCCGATTTTACTAAAATTTCGGGTCTGTTTGTTGTTGATGTTTGTTCCTACAGAGGAACTGGACTTCTAGCACTTAAATTATCTATACCTTGCATATAACGGTTTTCTTTAAACACGATTATCTCGATAACAGCTCTACAAAATATTTGCTGATAAAAGTGATGATCTGACAAATCGTCCGAGTAGTATCAATTGTCAAGAATAGCTATCTCAACTTAGCCGTTCGGAGTCGGCATAAAACAGGAGGTCCCGCCATCGTGCAAGAAGTACACACGCACACATGAATGGTTGTGAGAAAGCTAGGCCCTGGGTACTAACGAGCCTGTTGCGCCAAAAATTTGTATTTTTGTAAAAGTGATAAGAACGACCGCATCGATTTAAATGAAAATTAGTATGCAAAGTAATATAGTCATTCTGAATTCGACTTGATACTCAGATTTTGCTGCTGCTTTTTCAAAAACATATTGATATTGATTAAGTTTTGGAGCTTAAATAATGTAGACGGGTGTAGACCAGTTTTTTCCATAAGAAATTGTTATAACAGTAATTAATTTTTGTAATGATTTATCAAAAATAGAATTGCTTAGTAGGGTCCTTTGAAACTTATCCGCATACCAAGTTTTTTTTTTATTAAAAGGCAGAATAACAAGGTTTCCAAAAATTGTCTTTTTCTCGAAAAGTCCCGAATGGATTAGGTTTTTGGTATATTTTGAGCTTGTTACAACTAAAATTTAATAGTTTTTTTGCTTAAACAAAACAAAATAAAAAAATAACAATAAAATAAGGGCTGTATTTGGTCAACATTTTTAAAAGATTTCTCAAAAGATTTTTCTCAAAAATTTATTAAATTTCATAGCGAAGCTAGCGTGAGTGAATTTAATAATTTGAAGAACGAATTTATTCTTAAAAATGATCACTATTGAATGGTTTTCTCAGAGCGTACGATTTTTTTTTTATAAAATTATACATCCAGTGTTTCATTAAAAACTATAAAAATGTTAAAACAGCAACCTCCATATCAAATAAAATACTCATCTAAATTCCTGGGGAAGTTTGGCCAAATCGGGTCGGACCTTTTATTTTAACAATAGCGGTTGGTTTGGTTGCTAAATAAAAAATATATATCAGAAGATAATACGCTGTGCGAATCTGTCCGTAAAAATGGAGTGCCATAATCTAAGCCGCAAACGGACATCATTTATCCTTGCCAATATAATAGTAAATTGGATGCGCGTTTGAATTCAATTGGCACATCTGTGGGAATCATTGGAATGCGTTTCAGTTTTAGCAGAACTTTTTCAGCTCGGAATTTTCCATTCAAAATGGTGGCTCCGATAATGTTGTTCATTATTTTTAACCAATCTGCCATAGTCATTGCATATTGTGGATTCAAATTTTGAAGTAAAATAACCGGAGATCCAATGTTCAAATTTCGTAGAAGGTGTGGTGTGGTGTGGTGAGTTTAAAAACTATGCTGGATAATTTATAGCTTCGTTAGCATTGCAAATCTTGCTGCCAAAATGGATCTTTCTGCCTTTCTGGGAATATAGGTATCAACGAATCAACGATTGTGCAGAAATCGGTGGGCAATTTTGTGCAATGCGTATTTTCATGGACAGCAACTTTTCTATCGCCGATATCTAACATTTGTTTCGAGAATATGTTAGCGGATGGCACTTGTAGCATTTTAGCTGGACTTTTTCAACTTTTACAAGGCTAAGCTGCAGGTGAAGACGAGAGCTGCCATTGAGCTCTATAGGCAAAGAAGAAGGGAAGAACATCGGCTTTTCAGAAAGAAGAAAAAAGAGCAAGAAGAGCGCGCAATCGAGGATATAGAGAGGTGCCACTCCAGGAACGATGTTCGCAAGTTTTACCAAAGTGTAAAACGTCAAGCCAAGGCTACAAGGCTCGAACAGAATCCTGTCAAGATGAACAAGGAAATATCGTAGTTGAGACACAGTCGATGCTGTGGATATGGAAGAACCACTTCTGCAGACTGTTAAACGGCGATGATGAACAACATTCCGCTGTCAGGCAGAACAAACCATTTAATATTGGCAATGACAGCGAAAACTGCCAACCACCCGACCCAAGTGAAGTGAGGATAGCTATATCTAAACTCAAGCGTAAGAAGGCCGCCGGAAATGACGGCCTTCCCGCTGAGCTTTATAAAGCTGGCGGAGATGACTTGGTAAGCAACATCCACCAACTCATAAGCCAAATCTGGTCGGTTGAAAGCATGCCTGAAGAATGGAACCACAGCATCGTTTGCCCGATCCACAAAAAAGGAGACCCTCTGAACTGCGCCAACTACAGAGGCATAAGTCTACTCAACATCGCTCACAAGATCCTATCTGCCGTAATATGTGAACGCTTGAAACCGTTTACCAACAACCTGATCGGCCCTTATCAGTGTGGTTTTAGGCCAGGAAAGTCCACAATCGATCAAATTTTCATACTTCGGCAGATCCTGGAAAAAACCCTCGAAGTCCAAATCGATACCCACCACCTATTTATCGATTTCAAAACCGCATACGACAGCATTTATAGAGACGAACTATACAGAGCCATGTCTAGTTTTGGTATACCGTCCAAACTCGTCCGTTTGTGTAGGATGACGATGGAGAATTCTCGCTGCACCATCAGGGTCGGAAACGACCTCACCGACACATTCGATACCATAAAAGGATTTAGGCAAGGCGATGCACTGTCATGTGATTTCTTTAATTTGATTCTTGAGAGGATTTTGCAAAACTCCCGAGCAAACCCCAGAGGCACAATTCCCCAAAAATCGGTGCAACTACTAGCATACGCTGACGATATTGACATCATTCGTAGGACTCAACGTGATGTCATAGCCACGTTTGCTAGTATAGAGAAGGAAGCGGCAAAAATAGGTTTAGCAGTAAATGAGGGTAAGACTAAGTATATGCTGTCAACACGAACGGACACACAACATCGACGAATTGGACAGAACGTCACCATTGACAGATATAACTTTGAGGTAGTACGGGAATTTGTCTACCTCGACTCCGCTATTAACTCTGACAACAACATCTCGTCAGAAATCAAACGAAGAATTACTCTTGCTAATCGCTGTTTCTTAGGGCTAAGAAGGCAATTTAAAAGTAAAGCCCTCACTCGAACTACTAAGGAGATCCTATATAAGACCCTGATCATCCCAGTCCTGCTCTACGGCGCTGAAGCATGGACCGTATCAAAAGCGGATAAAGAAATCCTTGGTCGATTCGAGAGAAAAATTCTTCGAAAAATCTTCTGTCCCGTTTGCGTTGACGGGCTATGGAGACGAAGATTCAACCAAGAACTATACGAGTTGTACAGCGACATACCCCTAGTTAAAAAAAAACTCCGCATTGGACGTTAAAGATGGCTAGGACATGTTGAACGAATGGACACCAATACTCCGGCTCGCAGAGTCTTCGATTCCCAGCTAGACGTCGGACGCAGTGGAGGAAGACGTCGCCTTAAGTGGCGCGCACAAGTATAAACCAACTTGGAGTGCGCAACTGGAGGTAGTTAGCTAAGGACCGGGCTAATTGGAGAGGCATGTTGGTTGAGGCCCAGGTTCATCCCGGACTGTAGCGCCACGTAAACTGAAAACTTTTTCAACATCGTTGAACGTGGTATGGAAATGTCGGAAAGTGTTTGTCTAAAATCACCTTAGTTCTGCTGAATAGTTTGTCGTTGTTTTGATTTGATACTGAGGGTTCTGTTCAACGCCTCAAAAGAATGTTTGTGTGCCATAGTGCATTCTTCGCAGATGATAATTTCGCATTTTTTCAGCACTTGGCCCTCAACAATGTCGCATTCTTATTATTTTCTCTAATTTGAAAAACCAATTAAATTTTTGGAAAATTACGTGAGTTATGGGTAAAAACACAAAATATAAACCCAAAATATACTGAAATTCATGTGTTCTTTTTTTTCTTTTATAATAGATCTCATCAGATAAAAAGAATCTGTAACCATGTTGTATAAAATCGGTCACAGGGTCAGTCAACAGGAATGATTTTAATGGATATAGAGAAAGCTTTTGATTCTGTTTGGCATAATGGATTAGTGCATAAAATGATCCAATTTGGCTTCCCGTTATATTTGTGTAAAATAGTTCAGAGTTTCTTGGCAGGTAGATGTTTCCAAGTTCATGTTAATTGTGGTGTTTCTAATTTATTATGTTTCGACGTTGGTGTCCCCCAAGGTTCAGTTCTGGGTCCATCCTTGTACAACCTGTATACATCAGATTTTCCAACTCTTCCGTATTGTGACTCAGCTATTTTTGCTGATGACACTGCCATTTTTTGTCGCATGAGTTTGCTCTCAATATTGAGAATAATCTTAAAAATGCAATCGAAATTTTGGAAAAGTATTATCACAAATGGAAGATTAAGTTGAACACTGGAAAGTTGCAAGCTATTTTTTTCTCGCGAAAAAGAAAGGCTTGCTATCTTCCCAGTAGTCAGCTTCAATTTAACGGAAACACCATTGCATGGGAACAGTCCGTTAAATATCTAGGAGTTCATCTTGACACGAAACTAACCTTTAGCCCACATATTAATAATACTCTTAAGAAAATGAGTATAGCAATTAAGATGCTTTATTCGTTCATAAACAGAAAATCTTCACTTTCAAATAACAATAAAATAATAATACATTAAGTGATTTTTCAGTCAATTTTATTATATGGTTGTCCAGTATGGGGGAGTGCTGCGAAATGTCATATAAAAAAATTACAAATTTCACAAAATAAAGTGTTAAAAATGATGCTCAATCTTCCTTGGCATCATTCCACTTTTGATCTGCACAAAATAGCGGATGTTGAATTGATTTCTGAAAGGATTCGGAAACTCACGAACAATTTTAATAATAAATGTGATATTGCTGAAAATCCCCTCATAAATCAACTTTATTTATCTGGGTTAACTTAAAATATATTCAAATATATTCAAAAATGTCGAATATTATATTTCGTCTGCGTTTCTTTATAATTTATTATTTTTGTAATCATTTGTTATTATTTGTTTATTTATCATTTGTTTACTAAGGTTTGTAATACTATTTATTCTATGTTAATTTATCTTATTCGTTTTTATGTTAAATTGTTATTTATTAAACAAATATTATTATTATACTCACCCATGTTTTCGTCTACTAACATTCTAACACATATAAACTAATTTTTGTATTATATATTTATTTTTTATCTATTTATTAATTTATTAATTCATTTATTTAATTACTTGTTTCTTTATTTGTTTATTTATTTATTTATTTGGTTATTATTTATTATTTGATTATTATTTATTTATTTTTATTTATTTATTTATATTTATTTATTTATATTTTTTTTGTATCATTGCTAAATTATGTATATTAGATATTCCTTCTTTTTTTTCTTTTTTTTTACTCAAATAAAGGTTTATTCGTATTTTTCCTTAAAATTAAATTTGTAATTGCTTGTAAATCATTTTGAAATGTAAGATAATATCTCAGAAGTAAGATAATACTTGTCAAATCTATGAATTGTAAAACGTGCGGTCACAGGCTTTGTAAAAAAATTATCACGAAATAAAACATATTAATTAAATTATAATAGATTTAAATCTGTTAATATGTAGGGAATTTAAGATAAAGCTAAAAAAAAGATGTATAAAGATAAACTTCCCGCCAATAAAATTTTCTTCTCTCGATCACTTGCTTATGATAAAAAATAAGTGCAAAGGTCCAATACCAATTCTTCAGAAGCTAAAGGAACCAGTGATTCTTTGTTCACAATGATGCAAACTTTATTATGTCGAAACTGTCATTTATGTCAGAGACCTCAACAGGGATTCATGTAAGTCTACCTACGAGAGCGGTTATTAATTTGGTCAATTTTCACAACATCCAGTTGTGGTCCTGGTCAAACTTCGACTGCCCTGGATTCTGCTTGCTATACAGATTATTAAATCATTGGTCAGTCAATCCGCTTTATTTGCCTATGAATGAGATCCAGACAGCAGCAGATGCAGCGACTGACTACCGAGTAATCTCGAAGGACGTGAGCTATGGTGGAAGCAAGTTTCACTTAATTACCGTGATTTCAATGCCCTCTCTCTATCTCACTGTGCCTCGAAGCATATTTTGTCAGTGTTTTTTTCAAGTTTGGGAATTTTTTCCAGCGTTAAGGAGCCGGAACAGAAAATGATTTGTCAAAAATGCCATTGCAATACGAGCCAACCATTATTAAACTGGTTAAAGTCATTGTTTATCACTCGTCAAAATTAATGAAAAAATGTCAGTCTCCAAAAATACTAATATCTCTCACAAACTTTCTTCCAGCTCAACGATAGCCCATTACCTAAAACTACAAGGCCAGTCATCACGTGCGGCACAAGATGAATGACGAGGAAATTAACGAAATCAAGAACACATGGAAAGTACCAATGGAAGATGCTAACGGATCTGGACAGGCGATTCTTATTGAATTTTTCACCCAATTTCCGTCCAATCAGCAGAAGTTCGATGGATTTAAGGAAGTGCCACTGGCAGAACTTAAGGTGAGTTGGCTTAAACAAATCTATTATTGCAGTTTCTTAACGTTTACTTCCTAGAACAACCCCAGATTCAAGGCTCATGCGGGTCGTATCATTAGACTGTTTGATGACTCTATCAATGCGCTTGGCACAGACTATGCTGACTCTGCGATACATGAGTTGTGGAAGAAGACAGCAGTGTCGCACTTTCGAAGGGACATCACGAAGCAATCTTTTAACGTAAGTATGGCAAGAATTCTATCTTCTAAAGTCGACTTATAATCCGAAGCCCGTTTTTCTAACCAACAAATGCATCTTTGTTTTGCAGGAGCTGAAAAGTGTAATTTTAAAAGTCCTGACAGCTGCTTGCAAACTTAACGAACCCCAAGTGTTGGCCTGGACTAAACTCTTGGACCATGCCTATGATATTGTTTTTAACACTATGGACGAGTTGTCCAACTCTAGTCAGTAAGCGGTGTCGAACAAAAACCAAAAAAAAAAAAAAACAATTCCACCAAAAGGATAATGCACCGATTCGCACCAAACCAATGTCATGTCAGATCTGTGTTTGGAACTTTTTTTTTTGTTTTCTTGTGATTTTGTTCTGGGACTACCCATTATGGTGAGAGTTGTAGGAATTAATTCATTTTTGGAATTAACACACAAAATGTGTATCGCAAAATATATACACAACCAGATGTAGAGATACACTCACACACACATGTATGAACAGGAATTACCAAAATATATAAATATAGGGGTTTCAGTGGTGTTCTTTTGCAAACTATCCTCCTCGTTCGTGTCTTGCATTTCGTTTTTACCTCAGAATGCTTTTTAACAAAAAAAAAAAAAAAAGAATATCTCACCTAACATGAAAATAAAAACAAAAACACACACACACATATAAAGAAAAATTTAAAAAAAAAAATTAACAACTATAAAGTTAATCTTAAAGAAAATATTGTTTATGTAAAATGTTTTTTTTTATTAAGAGAAAATATATATATTATTATATATACACGTATGTAGTTGAATGTGTTTTACTTAAACGAAAAAGGACCCGCACAGATACAAGGATTCGTATAAAACGTCTTGAAATTGTGTGGAAGACTTTGGCTGGGTGACACGTGAAGTGTAAAAAATGTCTGAGGATGCTTGGCATCAAGGGTGAATGTCACACTTGAAAGGAAAAGGATGTTACTCGGTGAGGAGATGAAAATAAATTTCAAAGGGATTTAGGAAAAGTTTTTTCATGAACTGAAGATATTTTTTTAAAGTAAGGACAAGGGTATGATGCGTTACTAATTTGCTTTGTTAAGTTTTGGAATAAATGTGAAGTTAAGTATGAATAATGTGGTGCACAAAACATGAGTAGAAGTAACTTCGCGATTTTATAAAAGGCCAATAAAAACACGGCAACGAAACGTGCCTTTAGTCAACCAATATAGACATTAGAAGATTGGTCGAAGTGTTTCTCTAATTATAGAAACTAGGAAATCGTAGTGGCCAAAACTTACCCATAAAGCTGCTACAAAGAAGACATTACTGCCACCCATGGGCCGTATTTTTTAAAACAAATATCGTTGAAATCACTTCGTGCTCGTTTAAATTCGATTAAATAAAACGATCATCGTTCTAGGATTAACAATTCTTACGACTGGTATTTGACAGTCGTATAGCTTTCGTTTATGTTGAGCTTCCATAAATATTCCTTGTTTTGCACACTCGCACTTTGTCGTGAATATCGTTTACTTGCCACTCGTTTCGTTTTATGTAATGGAGCCCCAGGAAAAACGATGGGATGGGCCGGGAAAAAAGAGGATGAAAAACAGTGACATCTACCGGACCGTGTTATAGTCAGCAGAAACAGCTGCAATTCGAATGCGGATTTGTTATAACCTTTCTATTGACACCGTACCACTAGCATCATCAACTAGCATCAACAAAGGCAACGATGCCAAGAAGCCATTAGATCAGCTGCAACGGATGTGCTAGGTTTCTCACGCCCACCAGCAAGAAACCCTTGGTTTGATGAGGAATGCCGACAGATGATCGCAGTCAAGAATGAGGACTATAATGCTAAGCTGCAGGTGAAGATGACAACTTCCATTGAGCTCTATAGACAAAGAAGAAGGGACGAACACCGGCTTTTCAGAAAGAAGAAAAAAAAGCAAGAAAAGCACGCTATCTAGGATAAAGAAAGGTGCCACTCCAGGAACGATGTTCGTATGTTTTACCAAAGTGTAAAACGTCAAAGCCAAGGATACAATGCTCGAACGGAATCCTGTCGAGATGAACTAGGAAATATCGTCGATGCTGAGGATATGGAAGAACCACTTCTGCAGACTGTTAAACGGCGATAGCGAACAAAATTCCGCTGTCATGCAGCAGGACCCATTAAGGGTAGGTGTCCCATGCAAAAATAGGTTGGAGTTTTGCGCTAAATTGTGTAGCGCTCACAATTTTCCGAATATTTAAATGAAATAAACGGTGATCGATTGGAAATATGTTAAGCAAAGTACTTGTTTAGCATTTAAAAAACATTAAAATATCTTTGAGCCTCAAAACCGCCTGACATGTAGAAAAACCATACAAATAAGTTAGATGCTAATTGCGTTCCATTTTTATCTCTTTATATACATATTTTTTATTTTTTTTATATTTTTTTTCTACAGACAATAGATTTGCGCAGATAACACCGGTTGTTTTTTGTTGTGAATTTTAGTATTTATCCCGAAAAAAATGCACAAAACTATGAAAAATAAGGTAAATTTACAAAGTTTAACTAGATATAACTTCTAAAGTATAAAAGGTAACGAAGTCAAATTAGCTTTTTTACAAAGCTAATAGATATGTGCAGATACCGTTTTTTTTTTTTTTTTTTTTGTATTTTGTACAGTAATTTTTTGGTGACAAAATGGAAAAAAGGTGGTTTTTTTTTAAACGTTTTGGGTTTTTTGGCTGGGAAATCGATAGTTATATTTCCTAATTTTTGGAAATAATTTTTTAACCAAGCGACAATATATAGGGCACAACGTACCGGTCTTAAAAACATGTTTTTTTTCTTCTAACATATTTAAATATGCAATTCAATATGACATTATTTGCAATGCCGCTGTGAAAAAAGGACAACCAAAATGATTCCGACATATTTTTTTTATTTTTTTTTGGTATTTGTATTATTTAATTCAAAATACAAAATAGTTTTTTTCCACACGGTTTTTCAAATTTTGATGTTAGAAAAGTGGTCTATTTTACGTTTTTTACATAAAAAAAGATCGAATTCACGCACACAAAGAAGTTTGTTTCAAAATAATGTCACTAGGTGGTGAGTTGGTGACATTCTCTTTTCATTATTCTCTTCTGTAAATACAGGCATTAGGCAGGCGAGATTGTTATTATGTATGTATCTTTTGTTTACCATTTCGGGTAGACTTGATGAAAGTTCGTGTGGACTTCACGTGGACATGGTACAGATCGTTACATTATTGAAATGTTTGCTATCGCTGCTGATGAATTGTTTTGTATGCGTATGTTTGCACGTGACAGAAAGGGTTGAGTGGGAAGTAAGTCAAAGTGTACTTGTGTGTATGGTGTACTTACTTACAAAAACAAGAGACCAGGCAAGCTGCGGAAATTGGCATGAATTAAGAAAGGAAATGGTGACAGCTTCAAATTTCGGAAAAATCTGCAAAGTCAGAACCGTTGCCAGTTACCATAATATTGTGAAAGCTTCTCTTTATGGAACATTTACTTCTTCAAGTGTCGTATGGGGCAAAGAGAATGAGAAAAAGGCTATAGAAAAACTTCAAGAAGAAGCACATATAGAAGTTCAAAAATGCGGCTTTGTAATCGATAGTGAGGTACATTTTCTAGGCGCAACGCCAGATGGTATTGTTGGAGAAACCTCAATATGTGAAGTGAAATGTCCCTCGTCTTCAAAAAATATGAATATAGACGAAGCTGTAAGACTGAAAAAAATTACTTACCTACAAAAACAAGTGGATATATGGCAACTTAAAAAAACCCACGACTACTATTATCAAGTTCAGGGCCAACTACATATTACTGGCCGACAAACGTGCTATTTTGGTGTATGGACTTCCTATGATTTTGTATGGTTTACAATTGAAAAAGACGAAGAATTTTGGGACACAAAAATAAAGGAAAAATTAATTTTGTGTAACCAAAATCATCTGCTTTTGGAGCTGTGTGACCCCAGAATTCCAAGAAAAATGCGCGTATGGAACACATAAATCAACACATAAACATAATATAATGGTACATAATGTGGCTATTTTTACTGTATCTTTAACTGACATATTTATTATTTTTAATGAATTAATAGCAAACAACGACCACGACGAATGACTGAAGTTTCTTGGAACAACAATGGGAATATTTCAGGTTTTTTAGTACAAAAGGTAAAAACATTTTCTGTTCAAGTTTTTTGTTTTATTTATAATCAATAATATTTGTTTCCTTTTTTTCATCTTCGTTTACTACTTACCTTACGAAGAAATAATGCTTTCGAATATTAATATTGACAGCCTCTCCAATTTAGAAGAAGCTGTTAACAAATTCTATCTTCTAATAAAAGATTGCATGGATAGAACTATCCCAGTCAAGCATTCTAAGAATGCTCAAATCCAGCATCCTTGGTACACGAAAGATCTTAAATCTCTTCGGAATATACGTAACCGGGCCTGGAATAATTTTGTTAAAAGTCAGAATCAATACGACTATGATAAATACCTGAATTATTTTAAGGAATTCTCTGGGATGTCAAATAGTTTATATAATGGCTATATAGCCAATATGGAGAACGCTCTTAAAAGTGACCCAAAACGCTTTTGGAGTTTTGTCAATTCGAAGAGAAAAACGGATGGATATCCAGCCAACTTCTCTTACAATAATTCAAAAATATCGAGCTCTATTATTTTATCTAACTTATTCGCAGAGAATTTCAGTAAATTATTTATTGATACCCCTCTTGTCTTAGACGAACAATATTTCAGTTATCTCAATGACTGTTCTCAAGTTAATTTCAGCAACGTCACATTTGACGATGAGACAATAATTAAATATATCGCTTTATTAAAAAATGATTATTCTGCTGGGCCCGATGGAATCCCACCAATAGTCGTAAAGCAATGCAAAGATGCTCTTTTGCCATACCTTAAGTATATGTTTGAAAGCTCCCTTGCCACAGGAGTATTCCCAACTCAATGGAAAAATGCATTTATTACACCTGTTTTTAAAAAAGGTGAACGAGGAGACATTTCTAATTACAGACCTATTTCAAAACTCTCTTGCATTCCTAAGTTATTTGAACATATTATTTGTGATAAATTGGTATTCCTGTGTCGAAACATTATCTGTAAAGAGCAGCATGGCTTTGTAAAAAATAGATCCACTGTCACCAATCTCTTAACTTTTATGCATCATTGTTCCAATATGTTGGGATTCATAAAAAGGTGGTCAAAAGAGTTCAATGATCCTTATGTCACCCTTTCGTTATATAATTGTCTAGTGCGCCCTCACTTGGAGTATGCCTCACAGGTGTGGACACCCTTCTATGTCGTTCACTCAAATAGAATTGAGGCAGTCCAACGCAAATTTATAAGATTTGCTTTGAGAGGACTTCCATGGGATGATGTACACAATTTGCCTCCGTATAGGTGTCGAATTAAACTGCTGCAGTTGTTGCCTTTGTCTCAACGTAGACTTAACAATGACATGGTCTTCTTACACCAAATATTATCAGGACAAATAGATGCTCCTGATCTTTTAAGTGCTATTGGTTTTAATACCCGTGGAGGTTCCTATAACCTTCGTAGACTAAATATTTTACATATACCTAATCATAAATACAACTATGGTATGCATGAGGCTATAAGTCGCATGAGTAGAGTTTACAATAAAAATAGCGATGTAGTTGAACTGCATGTTAGTAAAAGTAGTTTAAAAAACACTTTGCGTAATTGTATTCTAGAGTCGTAATAAGTGTATGTTTATTTTTTTTTCTTGTTTTGTTAATAATAATTTCATCGTTTATTGATTTTGTTAGTGACGTCAAACTAACTTCAGTGTTTTGTTATGTCCCACTAACAAATGCACTAAATGATGAGCCTGTGGATGCATTTTATATGCTGTGGCAAATCTCTGCTCGTAGATGCGCTTGTATTAAGCTCGCTACGACACAGATCTGATAGTGTATTACCTTGACGTGGTGAAGATGCTCAGTATGTTTTTTTAAATCCGTGGAAAGAACCCTTAAGGGTAGGTGTCCCAGACCGACCAACTCAAATTTCATGTAAATGCATTTGAATGTGTTGGTAAGCTCTCTTTAATTTTACTCATGTGCTCTTTGCTTCAACGCAAACGAAAACTGAAGGAAAAGACAAAAAGTAGCAAGCGCAGACTAATATTACATATACCTACCTACCTACATATGCAATATACAGACACCAAGCAAATAACTTGAAAACAAATATGGAAAGAGAAGGAAAAAAATCAAGTTGAGGGTTGGTTTGGTGTACATATTTTGTTTTGTAATTTTCTTTCAGATTTGGTGTGAATGTGAATATGTATTGTGAAAAAATAATAAAATGATAAAATTGTTGCTGGCTGCCGCGCAGCGAGGTGTAAAAGCAGTTTTTGAGGTTTTCATTGTATATCTTATAAAAAAATGTGTAAACCTTACCTAGGTTAACTTTTTTCTTAATTTATGAGATGTAGGAAAACACTTGTTTGGATGAAAATTCGATTACTCAAATAATAGGACGGTAGACAATAGTGCTACTGATTCTCGTCGCAACAATAGTAGGATGAAATTTTTCAAATCAAATAACAAAAAATGATAGATATTTATCTAGGTAATTGTCACCCCATCTTCTATCAATGCTCGTTATGAAGGTACCTAAGCACCTTATATAAAAAAAAGAAGTTTACGAAAGTTAATTTAACCGCTATAATTAATTTTTGTAGGTTCAAGGTGTCAAATTCACCAAACAAATACTATTTGAGTCGAATTTTAAAGTAAAGTTTGAATACTTGGCATCTAAAACTTTATACATACATATAAACAAACGAAACACACATTTTTCTCCTATGTTTACCTACTACTACTTTTTCGCTTCTGTTCTTTCCACGGATTTAAAAAAACATACTGAGCATCTTCACCACGTCAAGGTAATACACTATCAGATCTGTGTCGTAGCGAGCTTAATACAAGCGCATCTACGAGCAGAGATTTGCCACAGCATATAAAATGCATCCACAGGCTCATCATTTAGTGCATTTGTTAGTGGGACATAACAAAACACTGAAGTTAGTTTGACGTCACTAACAAAATCAATAAACGATGAAATTATTATTAACAAAACAAGAAAAAAAAATAAACATACACTTATTACGACTCTAGAATACAATTACGCAAAGTGTTTTTTAAACTACTTTTACTAACATGCAGTTCAACTACATCGCTATTTTTATTGTAAACTCTACTCATGCGACTTATAGCCTCATGCATACCATAGTTGTATTTATGATTAGGTATATGTAAAATATTTAGTCTACGAAGGTTATAGGAACCTCCACGGGTATTAAAACCAATAGCACTTAAAAGATCAGGAGCATCTATTTGTCCTGATAATATTTGGTGTAAGAAGACCATGTCATTGTTAAGTCTACGTTGAGACAAAGGCAACAACTGCAGCAGTTTAATTCGACACCTATACGGAGGCAAATTGTGTACATCATCCCATGGAAGTCCTCTCAAAGCAAATCTTATAAATTTGCGTTGGACTGCCTCAATTCTATTTGAGTGAACGACATAGAAGGGTGTCCACACCTGTGAGGCATACTCCAAGTGAGGGCGCACTAGACAATTATATAACGAAAGGGTGACATAAGGATCATTGAACTCTTTTGACCACCTTTTTATGAATCCCAACATATTGGAACAATGATGCATAAAAGTTAAGAGATTGGTGACAGTGGATCTATTTTTTACAAAGCCATGCTGCTCTTTACAGATAATGTTTCGACACAGGAATACCAATTTATCACAAATAATATGTTCAAATAACTTAGGAATGCAAGAGAGTTTTGAAATAGGTCTGTAATTAGAAATGTCTCCTCGTTCACCTTTTTTAAAAACAGGTGTAATAAATGCATTTTTCCATTGAGTTGGGAATACTCCTGTGGCAAGGGAGCTTTCAAACATATACTTAAGGTATGGCAAAAGAGCATCTTTGCATTGCTTTACGACTATTGGTGGGATTCCATCGGGCCCAGCAGAATAATCATTTTTTAATAAAGCGATATATTTAATTATTGTCTCATCGTCAAATGTGACGTTGCTGAAATTAACTTGAGAACAGTCATTGAGATAACTGAAATATTGTTCGTCTAAGACAAGAGGGGTATCAATAAATAATTTACTGAAATTCTCTGCGAATAAGTTAGATAAAATAATAGAGCTCGATATTTTTGAATTATTGTAAGAGAAGTTGGCTGGATATCCATCCGTTTTTCTCTTCGAATTGACAAAACTCCAAAAGCGTTTTGGGTCACTTTTAAGAGCGTTCTCCATATTGGCTATATAGCCATTATATAAACTATTTGACATCCCAGAGAATTCCTTAAAATAATTCAGGTATTTATCATAGTCGTATTGATTCTGACTTTTAACAAAATTATTCCAGGCCCGGTTACGTATATTCCGAAGAGATTTAAGATCTTTCGTGTACCAAGGATGCTGGATTTGAGCATTCTTAGAATGCTTGACTGGGATAGTTCTATCCATGCAATCTTTTATTAGAAGATAGAATTTGTTAACAGCTTCTTCTAAATTGGAGAGGCTGTCAATATTAATATTCGAAAGCATTATTTCTTCGTAAGGTAAGTAGTAAACGAAGATGAAAAAAAGGAAACAAATATTATTGATTATAAATAAAACAAAAAACTTGAACAGAAAATGTTTTTACCTTTTGTACTAAAAAACCTGAAATATTCCCATTGTTGTTCCAAGAAACTTCAGTCATTCGTCGTGGTCGTTGTTTGCTATTAATTCATTAAAAATAATAAATATGTCAGTTAAAGATACAGTAAAAATAGCCACATTATGTACCATTATATTATGTTTATGTGTTGATTTATGTGTTCCATACGCGCATTTTTCTTGGAATTCTGGGGTCACACAGCTCCAAAAGCAGATGATTTTGGTTACACAAAATTAATTTTTCCTTTATTTTTGTGTCCCAAAATTCTTCGTCTTTTTCAATTGTAAACCATACAAAATCATAGGAAGTCCATACACCAAAATAGCACGTTTGTCGGCCAGTAATATGTAGTTGGCCCTGAACTTGATAATAGTAGTCGTGGGTTTTTTTAAGTTGCCATATATCCACTTGTTTTTGTAGGTAAGTAATTTTTTTCAGTCTTACAGCTTCGTCTATATTCATATTTTTTGAAGACGAGGGACATTTCACTTCACATATTGAGGTTTCTCCAACAATACCATCTGGCGTTGCGCCTAGAAAATGTACCTCACTATCGATTACAAAGCCGCATTTTTGAACTTCTATATGTGCTTCTTCTTGAAGTTTTTCTATAGCCTTTTTCTCATTCTCTTTGCCCCATACGACACTTGAAGAAGTAAATGTTCCATAAAGAGAAGCTTTCACAATATTATGGTAACTGGCAACGGTTCTGACTTTGCAGATTTTTCCGAAATTTGAAGCTGTCACCATTTCCTTTCTTAATTCATGCCAATTTCCGCAGCTTGCCTGGTCTCTTGTTTTTGTAAGTAAGTACACCATACACACAAGTACACTTTGACTTACTTCCCACTCAACCCTTTCTGTCACGTGCAAACATACGCATACAAAACAATTCATCAGCAGCGATAGCAAACATTTCAATAATGTAACGATCTGTACCATGTCCACGTGAAGTCCACACGAACTTTCATCAAGTCTACCCGAAATGGTAAACAAAAGATACATACATAATAACAATCTCGCCTGCCTAATGCCTGTATTTACAGAAGAGAATAATGAAAAGAGAATGTCACCAACTCACCACCTAGTGACATTATTTTGAAACAAACTTCTTTGTGTGCGTGAATTCGATCTTTTTTTATGTAAAAAACGTAAAATAGACCACTTTTCTAACATCAAAATTTGAAAAACCGCGTGGAAAAAAACTATTTTGTATTTTGAATTAAATAATACAAATCCCGAAAAAAAAAATAAAAAAAATATGTCGGAATCATTTTGGTTGTCCTTTTTTCACAGCGGCATTGCAAATAATGTCATATTGAATTGCATATTTAAATATGTTAGAAGAAAAAAAAAACATGTTTTTAAGACCGGTTCGTTGTGCCCTATATATTGTCGCTTGGTTAAAAAATTATTTCCGAAAATTAGGAAATATAACTATCGATTTCCCAGCCAAAAAACCCAAAACGTTTAAAAAAAACCACCTTTTTCCATTTTGTCACTGTTCGGGTTTGAACAGACAAAATACTGTTCACAACTGCAAAAAGTGATTTTCCGTATTAACGTGAAATATTTAATAAAAGGCGACCGTTTCGTGTACGTTATAAAATGATTGTGTTTTATTTGGAATTCATGTACATAGCATATTGACATTTCACATTGACAACAATTCCAAAATAGGGAAATTTCATCTGGGTGGATGTATTCGGTAGTGGATATGTTCAATAGTGGATGTATTCGCTAGTTATCGTGTGCATTCGCTAATGTACACCTTGTTGTGACGTCAGAGGAATCAACATTCTCCCCCACCGATGAGCGAAGTTCATCATCACGTTCATGCCTTTGACTTGTTGTTGGTGTCTGATTTGCTCATGTGGTTTCCATGCAAAGAGAAGAAACATTAATGTATTGTACAAACGACAGTTAAATGCAATCATAAACACAAATACAAAAAACTACTGCTCTACTGCGCTCAGCATTGCAACCTCTTTTACCCACGCAAAGTACCGTTCCTTCCAATGTTTTGATTTTGATGGACAATGATTTCGCATACCTTTCCCATTCAATAACAATGAGATCGGGAAGCAATTTCATGCGACGCGACGGCCGGCGGCTGTGTAGTTGTTGTGTACTTGTAGAGCATGGGTGTGGGTGGTGAAGACGATGTGTAAACAGGTTTGGTGGGTCGTGAAGAATGTCGTGCGTCGTGTCGTACTCGTATCGTAGGTGATCGGTGAAAATATCGGTGGTGTGTGAATTAATTTGTGTTAATTATTAAGTTCGAATTTATTAATTTTCAAATCAATTGTTTTGTTGTTTAGTTTGATTCGAGGTGAGTGTAATTAAATTTCTATAATTTAAATTGTAATATTTAATAGAAGATCCAATTTAGGTTTGTTGTGTGTGAGTGTGTGTGTGAGTGTGTGTGATACATTTTAATGAATGACAGAATAAGCAAACGATCAAATTGTGTGTGGCTTTGTTTTTGTTTTTTTTTTTTTTTTTTCGTTGCGTGTGAAGTCGAGTTTGGGTAAATGGACTGTATTTTGCTGGTGATTGCGGGGAATCGCTTAATTGTATGAAAGTGTGTGGGTGTTTGGGTCGCGGTAGAAAATGGTGTTTTTTTTTGTTGGGTTATTTGTGAGTGAATGTTGAGTATTTTCTGAATGTTCGTTTGATTTGAGTGGGTATGGTTATGAATGTGCATCGCATTTGGTTTGATGACAGTAGTGTGTATAAGTTTTCGTCCGGGGGTTTTAATACTGTTGTGTATTTTATTCTGGGTTTTCGTTGATTGGTAATGGGCACAGTTTAGTAATCGGTCGTCTGTATTCTCCTTGCTGCGTTTTTACTTTTACTACCCGTACGATATTGTCTGCTCCGGGATATGTGTCGATGATGCGGCCTAGGTTCCATTTTGCTGGCGGAAGTCGTTCATCCTTTATTAAGACTAGGTCTCCTGTCTTTAGTTGGGGTTGAGTTTTCAACCATTTCGGCCGTTGTTGTAAACGACTCAAATATTCTGTCTGCCATTGCTTCCAAAACATCTGCAAATGCGCCTGAATCGCCTTCCATCTGTCGGTGTAACCTTGTTTGCGTATGGTTAAGTCTGGTTCTGGAACTGTGAATAGGGTTTCGCCTATCAGGAAGTGTGCTGGTGTTAGAGCACTAAAGTCCTCAGGGTCCTCTGTTAGGGGGCATAAGGGTCTCGAATTAAGACACGCTTCGATTTGTGTTAAAAGCGTGGCGAGTTCCTCATATGTTAATGTCCCATTACCAACGATTCTCTTTAGGTGGAACTTAACACTCTTCACTCCTGCTTCCCACAAACCTCCAAAGTGAGGAGAAGCGGGGGGAATGAAATTCCACTTTGTTCCCTGTGTTGCTAAGACGTTCGCTATTTCATTCCAATCCTGCATCCCAGTCTTCATAAGTCGTCGCAGTTCAGCATCTGCACCGACAAAGTTGGTCCCACAGTCGCTGTATATTTGGGCACAAATTCCACGCCGTGCCGCAAATCTTCGAAACGCTGCCAGGAACGCCGGGGTGGTTAAGTCGCTAACTGCTTCAAGGTGTATTGCTTTAGTGGCTAAGCAAATAAATACGGCCAGGTACCCTTTGTGGCACTTTGCTCCTCGACCTTTCCAAGCGCGTATATTTATAGGCCCAGCATAATCGACGCCCGTGTTGGTAAATGGCCTTGATACCGTAACTCTAGCAGCTGGCAACTCTCCCATTAATTGTTGAGCGGTTTTGTTCCGAAACCTTTAGCAGGTGGTGCAGTTATTCACGTGCTTTTTGACCGTTCTTTTCAATTGGAATATCCAGTACCTCTGTCTTAAGTGTGCCATCATTAATTGTATACCACCGTGTAGTGTTTTAGTGTGTGCTTCCCTGATGATAAGTGTTGAAATTTTGTGTTTTGAGTCCAATACGATAGGATGTTGCTGGTCATAGGGTATGTTGGCGTGCCTGAGTCTTCCGCCTACACGAATGATGCCGTTTCCGTCTACAAATGGATTTAGCGATCCCATACCTCTGGCTTTGGTGATGCCATCCGGAAACATTTCCCTTTGAGCGATTCGCATCAGCGTTTTCGTCCCTTCTTCGAGTTCCGTCGGCGTAAAGGGGTTAGTGATCGGTTTATTTTTGATGATTTGCTGACTGCGAGTATAGCGGCGAAATTTGGGGTGGTGTAGGCGAAAGTTCTCGATAAACCTACGACAGTACGCAACTATCCTGATCAGTTTTTGAATGCTGGAAACCCTACTTATCAAAAGAGTTATTGGGTTCTCCACTGTTTCCAATCGGTGTACTTGGGCCCGTTTTTGGCCTTCCTCAGTTGAAAAGTCCGTTGGCTGACTCGGCACCTCGAAATCCCAGTACGTGTGCAGAAAAAACGGTCCATTCCACCATAACCTTTGGGGTATTAACAGCGAGGGCAGTACTCCTCGGGACGCCAAATCTGCTGGATTCTGTTCCGTTGGGACGTGTCTCCACATGGAGGGCTTTGTCAGCCGTTGAATCTCTCCGACTCGGTTTCCCACGAACGTTTCCCATCGTGATGTTGGCGACTTGATCCAGCAAAGTGTGATTGTGGAATCCGTCCATGCAAATACCTTATTCTCAGTAAGATTAAGGACCTTGGCTACGTGGTTAAGCAGTTTTGCAAGAATCACCGCTCCGCATAACTCCAATCGTGGAATGCTAACTGATTTGACTGGAGCCACTCTAGTCTTTGACAGCAGCAAACTCATGTGGACCTTACCCATTTCATCCAGAACGCGGATGTAAACTGCAGCTCCAAAAGCCTTTTCCGAAGCGTCGCAGAATCCATGCAACTCCACGTTGTTGAATCTTCCTCCAGCATGTACCCATCGAGGTAAACGAATGTGGTTCACGGCTTCGAGGTCCACAAAAAACGTGTTCCACTCCTTTAGGATATCTTCATCCACTGGTTCGTCCCATGTCATCTTCTTCACCCAGAGCGATTGTAGAAAGCATTTTGCCTTTATGATGCATGGAGAGATCCATCCCATTGGATCAAACAGCCTGGCTATGGTAGACAAAATGGATCTCTTCGTTGGTTCAGGATGGTTCGGTGGGATGTAACTGTATAAAAACTGGTCTGTTTTAGGGAGCCAATGAATTCCCAGCGTCTTCAGCTGACTTGAACCTTCCGAAGGCAGAAAGAACTTGACCTCGCGGTCCTGAGGGGGTACACTATGAATCAAGTCATCTGAGTTTGACGCCCACTTCCGCAGATTGAGTCCCGCAACTTCAAGCATGGTGCTTATCTCCTTGATTTTCTTCTCTGCTTCTTGTTTTGTGTCCGCTCCAGAAATTAAGTCATCTACGTACATCTCCTCTCGAACCATCTTTGCAGCTCTCGGGTACTGAGCACACGACTGTTCTGCTAACCAATTGAGAGTTCGAATAGCAAGGAATGGAGCTGATGCTGTCCCAAAGGTAACGGTATTTAGACGATATGTCTTCAGAACCTCGTTTGGATCTTTGCGCCACAGTATGAGTTGGTAGATGGCATCCTTTTTGTCAATCCAGATTTGGCGGTACATTTTCTCTATGTCGGCTGTAAATGTAAACCTGTACAGCCGCCACCTCAAGATGACATCGACGATGTTGTTTTGGAGAGTAGGTCCTACCATGAGAGAATCGTTCAGAGATCTTCCATTCGACGTCTTAAATGACGCGTCGAACACAACTCTCAACTTAGTCGAAGAACTACTCTCCTTTATGACTGCGTGATGAGGCAGGAAGTAATGTGGTTTGTCTTCTAAAAAGTGCTCGTTCTCTAATTCATCCATGTGTCCCAAACGAATGTAGTCTTCCATGACCGTAGAGTAGTCAATTTGCAATTGTTTGTTTTTGAGCAGACGTCCTTCTAATTGCTTATATCTCCGCAGAGCACCCTCTTTAGAACGACCAAGCACCGGACGAACATTTCCTTTGAAGGGAAGGGCGACTTCACATCGTCCATCTGACAAGCGCTTGACGTTTTTTAGGAAGTGCTCCTCACACTCCATGTTTTCTGGTGTTTCTGCATTTTGAAATGGAGTTTCTTCTAAATCCCAGAACTTTTGCACGACAGCATCGAGGGTGCATGTTTGGTGGAAGTTCTTTACACTTTGAGATGAAAAGGGTGCACGTCCAAAAAGAATCCACCCGAATTTGGTCCTTTGTGCCAACGGTAAATTGGCATCGTTGGGTCTGACCAATTCTGGCATGAGTATGTCAGCTAATACGTCGCTACCTAACAACAAATCAACCTTGGCTGGCTTAAAAAATGAGGGGTCGGCTAAGCTCAAGCCTTTGAGGTGACTCCAATCAACAACTGGAAGGCTCCGGGCCGGGATATGCCCAGATAACGACTTATACACAAGAGCCTGTGTGGAGATTTCGAAGGCTGAGTGATGCGAACTGATCGTGATGTCGACGACCTTCTTACATGTGCCGCTACTGACCAAACCTAACCCGGAAACCTCGACATAAGTTGATTTGTGACTCGAATTTAATAGTTGAAAGGCTGACTCGGTTATAAAGGAAGCCTCAGAACCTGAATCTAACAATGCTCGAAGTGAAATGACCTTGCCTGACGATCCGCTCACCTTCACGATAGCTGTGGCCAACATTACTTGGGTAGACGCATGTGGCACAGAGTGGTATGTGTTGATGGAATGGCTACAACTAGGCATTTCTCCGTTCGAGGGTTGACTATTCGGAGCTCGATACGTCATTGATGAAGACTGTTCCAGATTAGACGGCTTGAAGCTGGGAGCATTTGGATTTACAGCTGAGGTAAGAAAATTCATGTGGGACTTTGGTTTTGATGAATTTTGACCATGGGTAACTCTATTACAGGAAGAGGGATTGGACTGATGATCTACCTGAGAAGCGTTATGCGAAGACTGATGCAAGAGTGTATGGTGTGGCTGCTGACAGTACTGACATCTATGTGTACTTGGACAATTTTCGGAAATATGACTATAAGCAAGACAGTTTCTACACAAACCTAGTCTACCTATGCTTTGACAGCGTTCATGGATGCTTAATTTTCGAAACTGACTGCAGTTTCGAATGGAATGTGCGCCTTTATTGCAAAGTTTGCACGTATATTTGGATGAAATAGCCTGAGAGTGAAAGGAATTTCGTTGTACCACCTTCTTTGACGATTCCAATGATGTTTTACCATGCTGGTAATTAATTGCTTCTAACGTACGAAACCTTGATTCAAGAAACTGTTTGAATTCCGCAAATGTGGGCAGTTTCTTTGTGTCTTCCTTAGAACCAAGCTTCTCTTCCCAAAGCTGCTGTGTTTTCGACGGAAGTTTTTGTAGCAGCACGTACACAAGCACCGCATCCCAGTGTTGGACCGGCACCTTCAAACTATCAAGACTGTGAACAATTTCGGTAGATGTATCTAACAACTCCTTTATTGCTTCAGATCGTTCTTGGTTTATGGACGGTTGATTGAATAACAACTTCAATTGGGTATTGACCAGAAACCGTTCATGATCATACCTTTCCTGTAAAATCGTCCAAGCCTTTGTATAGTTCCCGTTAGCAATTGGTAAGTGCGATAAAATTCTTTCGGCTTCGCCCGACACACTAGTTTTAAGGTAATGTAACCTTTGAATTTCAGTCAGAGACGCGTTATGATGGACCAGAGAAATGAATAAATCTCGAAAACCTCGCCAAGTCTCATAACTACCCGCGAAAACTGGCACTGGAATATTTTTCAGACGAATATCTGCGTTGTGATGTGAAATAGTGGTGTTTAACTGGGTTTCGGTGACGTCGGCCTTGATTTCCTTTGTCTGCACTTTATCCATTGCATCAAGCAGATTTGCTCTATACTCAAAGTACAATTCGCGAAATTTTTCGAAAATCTCCTCCACATCAGAACATTTGTCCTCCTCACCATCTGACAAACCACCTAAACACACTTCATACGCACTCTCCGCTGACTCTATGGATTTTTCCAACATTTGCAAACGGCCTGCCAAATAATTTGCCGTCCTAGTAGCCGAACCTCGTTTGCCGAAATTCAAAATGTCTTTCTCAAGTTGAGTAAGTAGCCTACTTAATTTGTTTGGCTTCATATTTTAACTTTAATTTCTAATTCTTTACAGCAAATATATGAATACGAATATATGTACTCACGTGAATATCCTCCTTGATGAAGACGCAAATGCAGCACACACAATTTTCAGCAGCTTTCGGATGAGACGCACACAAAATATACAGCAGCTCCAGTTGAGATGCACTCACAGCACACAATATTCAGCAGCTTGATGTCCAAGTCCAACGTCCAGAGTAGAATGCCTTTAGCTCCTTCCCAGAATGTTCAATTGAATTGTCCAAATGTATTATTCTTGCATTTACTTTGCACAATTTATTGCAACAAATTCGCTTAAGAGTAATTAAATTGAAATTATTTCAACAAACTTGTTTGAGAATTTGCAAAATTAATCGAAATTGATACAATTATGTGTATGTATGTAATTTGTTAACAAAGTACCGATTGCAGTAAGTGAACAAAAAAAGCGTTTAGGGTGCGATTATTAAAAACCGGTTCGAATGACCAAAATGTTCGGGTTTGAACAGACAAAATACTGTTCACAACTGCAAAAAGTGATTTTCCGTATTAACGTGAAATATTTAATAAAAGGCGACCGTTTCGTGTACGTTATAAAATGATTGTGTTTTATTTGGAATTCATGTACATAGCATATTGACATTTCACATTGACAACAATTCCAAAATAGGGAAATTTCATCTGGGTGGATGTATTCGGTAGTGGATATGTTCAATAGTGGATGTATTCGCTAGTTATCGTGTGCATTCGCTAATGTACACCTTGTTGTGACGTCAGAGGAATCAACAGTCACCAAAAAATTACTGTACAAAATTAAAAAAAAAAAAAAACAGTATCTGCACATATCTATTAGCTTTGTAAAAAAGCTAATTGACTTCGTTACCTTTTATACTTTAGAAGTTATATCTAGTTAAATTTACCTTATTTTTCATAAATTTACCTTATTTTTCATAGTTTTGTGCATTTTTTTCGGGATAAATACTAAAATTCACAACAAAAAACGACCGGTGTTATCTGCGCAAATCTATTGTCTGTAGAAAAAAAATATAAAAAAAATAAAAAATATGTATATAAAGAGATAAAAATGGAACGCAATTAGCATCTAACTTATTTGTATGGTTTTTTTACATGTCAGGCGGTTTTGCGCAAAACTCCAACCTATTTTTGCATGGGACACCTACCCTTAAACACTGGCGAAGATAGAGAAAACTACCAACCACCCGTCCTAAGTGAAGTGAGGATAGCAATGTCAAAACTTAAGCTTAATAAGGCTGTTGGAAATGAGACATTTGCTGCCAAACTTTATTAAGCAGGTGGAAATTATTTGACAAATAGCACCCACCAACTCATTAGCCGAATCTGGTCGGATGAAACAATGCCCGAAGAATCTCCTCAGCATCGTTTGCCCGATCCACAAAATGGAGACCCTCTGAACTGCGCCAACTACAGAGGCATTTCTAAGTCTCTCCCAGATCGCCTTGAAGATCTTGTATGCTGTAATATTTGAACGCCTGAAACTGTTTACCAACAACCTGATCGGCCCTTATCAGTGTGGTTTTAGGCCAGGAAAGTCCACAACCGATCAAATTTTCACACTTCGGCAGATCGTGGAAGAAACCCAAGAAGTCCAAATCGATACCCACCACCTATTTAACGATTTCAAAGCCGCATGCAACAGCATTTATAGAGACGAACTATACAGAGCCATGTCTAGTTTTGGTATACCGCCCAAACTCGTCCGTTTGTTTAGGATGACGATGGAGATCATGCTTCATCTGCTGCTCCATCAGAGACGGAAATGACCTCACCGACACATTCGATACCAAAAAAGGATTTAGGCAAGGCGATGCGCTGTCACGTGACTTCTTTAATTTGATTCTTGAGAGGATTGTGCAAAAGTCCCGAGACAAAACCAGAGGCGCAATCTTCCTAAAAATCGGCGCAACTATTAGGATACCCCGACGGTATTGACATCATTGCTCCGACTCAGCTTGATGTCATAGCCACGTTTGCTAGTATAGAGAAGGAAGCGGCAAAAATGCGTTCAACGGTGAATGAGGGTAGGACTATAAGTTTATGTTGTCGACACGAAAGGAGACACAACATCGACGAATTGGACAGAACGTCACCATTGACAGATAGAACTTTTAGGTAGTACGGGACTTTGTCTACCTCGGCTCCGCAATTAACTCTGACAACAACATCTCGTCAGAAATAAAACGAAGAATTACTCTTGCCAACCGCTGTTTCTTCGGTCTAAGAAGGCAATTCAGTAGTAAAGCCCTCACTCGAACTACTAAGGAGATCCTATATAGGATCCTGATCATCCCAGTCCTGCTCTACGGAGCTGAATCATTTACCGTATCAAGAGTTGATTGAAGAAATCCTTGGTCGATTCGAGAGAAAAATTCTTCGAAAAATCTTCGATCCCGTTTTCGTTGACGGGCTGTGGAGACGAAGATTCAACCAAGAACTAACCAAGAACATTCCCATAGTCAAAAAAAAAACTCTGCATTGGACGTTTAAGATAGCTAGGACATGTAGAGCGAATGGACACCAATACTCCGGCTCGCAGAGTCTTCGAATCCCAGCCAGACGTCGGACGCAATAGAGGAAGAGCTCTCCTTACGTGGCGCGTACGAGAAGAAACTTTCCTCAACCAACTTAAGTGCGCATTTGAAGGCAATTAGCCAACGACCGGGATAATTGGAGAGGCATGTTGGTTGAGGCCCAGGTTTAGTCCAGACTGTAGCGCCACTTAGGTAAGTAAGTCAGTATTTCTATCAACACAATGACGAGATAGTAAGAGGGTTAGTAACAGGCTCAGCCATAGGCAATGAAGATTTAATACCTCTCCCAGAGAAGAGACCGGTCCTTATGTCAAAAAGTTGAAGAACACTGCAGCCTGTTTGGATAGTTTTTGAGTTGAGCCTTAAAAGTGTGTATGTACCAAGCAATCAACTAAGTTTCGTAGGACGAAGACACGTCCGATGACTTGAACACTAACTTCATTTCTAGCACTAACACGATTTTAAGTCCCACTGCAGCAATCAAAGCTGCAAAGCTATTGTGGACGTCTAAAACAGTTCTTGAACATTACTACTGTGTTGCTTCCGCGGTCATTGAGCTCTACTTTCAACTTGAATTGTTATTTATTTGACGGTAATTGTCACTTCGGGAGTATTGCACATGACAACATGTTAAAGTTTTATTATTAAACAGTAACGCCCCAAATTTAGAGTAAGGGGGTAAAAACATTCTTCTTTTGGTTATTCATTACAGGGGTGAAGCAATTTGAACATTTGCATTTGCTTAAGAGCGAGATACATATATCTCAATACAATGCTATTCGTTATTGGACATTTTGGCACTTTTTTTGTGATTTTAACTTCCCCGTTGAAGACAACAACTTTCAGGTAGTTAAGGTTCATTAACATTCGAGCAAACATCAACCCCGTCGTGCAGATCTTGGGGCTTGGTAACTGATGATACTTTGGCTTAAAGTCATAGTATGAGTGGAAACTCCTCACTTGGAAATTCGAAGTATTTAGAGTAACTGTTAACAATTTAAAATCATTGACTTGTATGGTCATAATCGACTGTAAGCAAATAAAACAATTTTTATTTACACACCTAAAAATATGCAATATATATGTTAAAGAGGTAAAATGCATTGTGGCCCATATCTGGCACAAACATTTATCTGGTATTTAATACAAGGTGGCGCAAAAATAACCTTCCGATGTTTTTTGGCTGTAATTTTAAAAAAAAAAGAAGAACTTTGATTATTCTTGTGGATTATTTTTATTTGGTCTTCTAATTTTTTTACATCAAGTCGAGAATATGATGTCATGTAAATGGCCGCCGCCACAGTTGATTGTCATTTGAGCCCTTTTTATGGCATTTTCCATCACTTTGGCCAAAACTTCCGGCGATAGGTCCTCACATTCTTGACGGATATTGTCTTTAAGAGCTGCAAGAGTCTGAGGCTTGTTGACATAAACCCGCGACTTCAAAAAGCCCCACAAAAAGAAGTCTGGAGCATTCAAATCAGGCGATCTTGCTGGCCAGTGCAAATCGCCAAAACGGGAGATTAGGCGCCCGGGAAATGCATCCTTCAGCATATCGGTTGTGGCACGTGCAGTGTGTGCCGTTGCACCGTCTTGTTGGAACCACATGTTTTCCAATCCCAATTCATCAAGTTGCGGCAAAAAGAACTCGTTGATCATTGCTCTGTAGCACTCAACATTCACAGTAACCGTTTGGCCCGCGACGTCTTCGAAGAAAAAAGGTCCGACGACTCCTCCAGCGAAAACAGCACACCATACAGTGACTTTGAGCGGGTGTAATGGCTCTTCGTGGGTAACACGCGGATTTTCAGTGCCCCAGAAGCGTACATTTTGCTTATTTACGTACCCGCTAAGATGGAAATGGGCCTCATCATTCATGATTATTTTTGATGAAAAATCATCTTCCTCTTGGTGGTGATTAAGGATGGCTTGAGCATATGTTAGACGCGATTGGCGGTCAGCAGCTAACAGCTGATGTACCGTCTGGACTTTGTACGGAAACATCTTCAAATCTCGTACCAAAATTCGCTGTAAAGACCGTCGACTGATACCCATTTGCGTGGCACGTCGTCTGGTCGATGTCGACGGCGCTTCCATGACATCTTCGGCTACAGCAGCAATATTCTCTGCAGAACGGCTACTCCGGGGTCTGCCACGCCTGGCAGCATCTCGTGTTGTGCCAGTCTCTTCGAGGCGAGCGGCTAAACGTCGGAGTGTTTCACCAGTAGGCGTTGGACGGCTAGGAAATCTGCGACGAAATTCACGTTGTGCCAAAATCACCGACCGATTATTGCTCAAATAAATAGTCACCAATATTCCGCGTTCTGGAGCAGTGTAGCGTAACATTGTTTATTAAAGTGTATTTCGCATGTGTTTCCTACACAAATGTCAAAACAGAACTGACATTAGGGGCCAATCGCAAAATTTATAGCATTTTCTGATAGGAGGATTACTTTTGCGCCACCTTGTCATATACTTACTTCCTTAAGTGGCGCTACGGTCCGGGATGAACCTGGGCCTCAACCAACATGCAACGGTCCATGCTTCAGCGCCGTAGAGCAGGACTGGGATGATCAGGGTCTTATATAGGATCTCCTTAGTAGTTCGAGTGAGGGCTTTACTACAAAATTGCCTACTTAGCCCGAAGAAACAGCGATTAGCAAGAGTAATTCCTCGTTTAATTTCTGACGAGATGTTGTTGTCAGAGTTAATAGCGGAGCCGAGGTAGACAAAGTCCCGTACTACCTCAAAGTTATATCTGTCAATGGTGACGTTCTGTCCAATTCGTCGATGTTGTGTGTCCTTTCGTGTTGACAGCATATACTTTGTTTTATCCTCATTTACTGCTAAACCCATTTCTGCCGCTTCCTCTTCTATACTAGCAAACGTGGCTATGACATCACGTTGAGTCCTACCAATGATGTCAATATCGTCGGCGTATGCTAGTAGTTGCACCGACTTTTGAAAAACTGTGCCTCTGGTGTTGGCTTTGGAGTTTTGCACAATCCTCTCAAGATTCAGATTAAAGAAGCCACATGACAGCGCATCGCCTTGCCTAAATCCTTTTTTGGTATCGAATGTGTCAGTGAGGTCTTTTCCGACCCTGATGGAGCAGCGAGAATTCTTTATCGTCATCCTACACAAACGGACGAGTTTGGGCGGTATACCAAAACTAGACATGGCTCTGTACAGTTCGTCTCTATAAATGCTGTCATATGCGGCTTTGAAATCGATGAATAGGTGGTGGGTATCGATTTGGACTTCTTGAGTTTTTTTCAGGATCTGTCCAAGTGTGAAAATTTGATCGGTTGTGGACTTTCCTGGCCTAAAACCACACTGATAAGGGCCAATCAGGTTGTTGGTAAACGGTTTCAGGCGTTCACATATTACGGCAGATAGGATCTTGTAGGCGATGTTGAGTAGACCTATGCCTCTGTAGTTGGCGCAGTTCAGAGGGTCTCCTTTTTTGTGGATCGGGCAAACGATGCTGAGGTTCCATTCTTCAGGCATATTTTCATCCGACCAGATTTGGCTTATGAGTTGGTGGATATTACTTACCAAGTCATCTCCGCCGGCCTTATAGAGCTCAGCGGGAAGGCCGTCATTTCCGGTAGCCTTATTAAGCTTGAGTTTAGATATTGCTATCCTCACTTCACTCAGGTCGGGTGGTTGGCAATTTTCGCTGTCGTTGCCAATATTGAATGGTTCGTTCTGCCTGACAGCGGAATGTTGTTCGTCATCGCCGTTTAACAGTCTGCAGAAGTGGTTCTTCCATATCCTCAGCATCGACTGTGTCTCAACTACGATATTTCCTTGTTCATCTCGACAGGATTCTGTTCGAGCCTTGTATCCTTGGCTTTGACGTTTTACACTTTGGTAAAACTTGCGAACATCGTTCCTGGAGTGGCACCTCTCTATATCTTCGATCGCGCGCTTTTCTGGCTCTTTTTTCTTCTTGCTGAAAAGCCGATGTTCTTCCCTTCTTCTTTGCCTATAGAGCTCAATGGCAGCTCTCGTGTTCACCTGCAGCTTAGCCTTGTAGGCCTCGTTCTTGGCTGCGAGCATCTGTCGGCATTCCTCATCAAACCAGGGGTTTTGCTGGTGGCCGCCAGAAACCTAGCACATCAGTTGCGGCTGATCTAATGGCTTGTTGGCATCGTTGCCATTGTTCTTCGACATTCGAACCTAATGGAATTGTTAAGGGATACGCGTCGCGCGAAGGCCTTGGCGATCTTTTGCGATTGCAGTCTGTCGACATTAAGTTTTTTCACAGTATTTCTTGTTTGTTGTGGCGTGGTGGATATCCACATTCTTACCTAAGGTGTAACAAGGTAGTGGCCCGAGTCGATGTTAGCCCCTCTGAATGTTCGGACATCCAAAATACTTCATGCGTTCCTCTGGACACCATCATGTCCCGTTGCCAATCATGATGTGGTGTAGGCTGTGTTTTCCTACAATACTGCTAAAGATGTCTTCTATTCATACCTTTGCGTTAAAATCTCCCATCACGATTTTAACATCGTACTTCGGTAGTCGCTCATAGGTTTTGTCAAGGAACTTGCTTCTACGAGCTAAAGCTTATGTTGGCGAATTTGGTCTTGATTGGGAATGTTACAATGGGTTTTTGCTAATTTCTTGGAAAAATTAGACTTCTTGCCTAAGTCTGCAACTTTAAACAAATCCGCATCCGAATAGTCAGTGTTTCTGCTCACTAACATGGTCCATAGTAGATGTCACAGTTTTTCATTCTCTTTTTGCCCGGCCCATCCCATCGTATTTCCTGGATGGCAGTAATGTCTGCTTTGCAACAGTTTAGGACTAGTTCGCTAGTTGTTCGCCTGCACCCCTCAATAATAATATCAGTCCTGCTTCGTAAAAATGTTTTTTTTTTGTCGTGGGTGGGTAGTTATCCCAAGGCACAACCATCAACCTGGTGGGACAGTTCCAATGGATAGCACTTGGAGGTAAAAATAAGCACAGTTGTCAGTTGATGTGTAGTCAGAGTTACAACCACTAGGCTTTGCCAAGTTAAAGCCAATCAGGGTCTACCCTCGTTCTACAACACACCACCAGCTAGCCAAGCTCACATAGAAAAAAAGCCAGATGTTGATAAAGCGGAATCCAGGCTACTCATTCCGTAAATTTCAAAACGATAATCATTGACGATAGTGAATGAGACTTTCTGGGTACTTAGCGTGTTATTTTCATATTGGGTGTGTGAACATGTATACAAATTAAACGATACGTACCCAGAAAGTCTCCTTCACTATCGTCAACGATAATCGTTTGGAAATTTACGGAATGAGTGTCCAGAAGACCTATCCACGATCTTCCTTGGGACGAAGCTCTAAGGAAGCGGAGGCTGTTTTTATCGAATAACAATCTTAAACTGTTTTCGTAAAAAAAGGTGCACCAGCAGTTCAACACAAAAATGCACCTCATAACGAAATACGTGCAAGGCTATAAAGATACCTCGCCAACGTCTCTCATTTCATAACGTTCCAATCCAATCATCATAAAACCTCATAAACTTATATGACACAATGCATCAACAGCCTGCAACCCCGTATTCATTATCCTTAGTCACATTGACACCTACTCGACAGAAGCTCGCTGTCCGTCCGAATACCCATCGCTGCAAGTGCGACATTTTATCTTCCAAATAGAGAGGGTGGTGGCCCAACGAAGGCTCTACCTACCTTCTCCATAATAATTATCTTATCGGTAGTCGTATGGTCGTCAGTAGGCACGTCTTGTCGGTCGGGCGTCGTCAATGAGGCTTCACATTATTTTTGTACGCCTCTTCAACCACACACACACATACAAACTCGCCCATACAGATAGACTTTTCATTTGTTTTCAATTTTTACTTATTGTTGTCCTCAGTCTTCTCTGTGTTCTTTTTTTCGCACTTTTCTGTTCCAGTTGTAGATAGAAAAAGAAAACAAAACCCGAACGCTTTCAATACCCTTACGAAGCTTTGTAGTGTTCAGTTAATGACAGTTGGCTCGACTGTTAGGGTGCCTAGACATACTCAACGGTTATCGCGGTTAGAAAAGCGTTATATTCGAGTATCTTGACGCGCGTAATTTTTTATCGGTTCCGTGCGGTGCTAAATATATTTTTTTTTTTAAGAAAAATCGTCTTTAGGAAATCAGTGAGGTGGTATCACAACGGTTACGTGAGGTCTATTGTATCTTTGGCGCGCCTGAAAAGGTTTTTTATCGGCTTTTTGAAAAAAAAGTATTTTCGCGTGTTTAAGTCTTTTTTTTCTATTTGAAAAATAGAAAAGGTGAAGCTATTGTGTTATCAAAAGTGTCAAAAAGTGAAAAAAGTGTCAATATTGATGTGAAGTGTCGACAACGATTCCAAGGAATCGAAGCAATTTAAGTGCTGTATTCCGTTTGTCAAGTGACCACGTGCGGGAGTGATTATTTTTGAATAAAGTGCAATAAAATCTGGAATACATATTATATGTTCACTTAAGTGGCGTAAATAGCTGTAAAATCTGACAATTGAATATGCTTGGCAAGGTCATACATAGCAGATCGTCAACAAGGAGTCAGTCGTCTTTAAATTGAATTGAAAGGTAAACAATATGCGAATCAGAAATTGATTCAAAGTCACTTTTAATAATAGACCACCGTCCAGCACAAGTAACGTCATCTATTGACTCTTCTATGCAATTAGAGGTCTGTTCTCATCTGTCAAAGTCAACTTGTTTTGGTTTTTTTCAGCGAGTTACGAACAAATTACCTCCCTACATGACTTGGAAGTGAAACTAATAATTAAGAACGATTATCTTGACAGATATTAGTTCAAGTGTTGACGATGATGAGCGTCTAAAGATTGCATGACAAGAAGTTCATAGACGAGATTAATGATTCAAAGTTTCCGGCTGTGTATCTATCGATTTTATTTTTATAAAAGTTAAGTAATGACTAGATATCTTCTTGTAGTGAAGAAACTGTTAGGCTCTCGTTAAATGGTTGGTGATCCAAACGTTCCTAATAAAAGAATAGCCATTTGGAATCTAGTTACTATGTTCAACCGTAGAGGTAGGTATGTGTGAATGTGAATGGTTCGCCAATTGGAATCAGAAATATTCAATTATTGACGCGTGAACAAGCGTTTTTTTTTCTTTTTTTTTTTTTGATATTCAATTCAATCAGGTGAGCCAAACCTATAACGCTGAAACAGAGTCCCAAGATGCTTGGAGATGTTTGTTTACCCTTTTCGTTATTCGGTAGATATTGTTTGTTAGTTCTTTAATACAACAAATAGTTTTGGTATTTTTATTTTGTCATTACTAGTTGAACGTTCGTTGAGTTCATAGCTGCAAATAGTACCTCTCTTCTTTTTCTTATGTTGCGCTACAGTCCGGAATGAACCTGGGGCTCAACCAACATGCCTCTCCAATTTGGCCGGTCCTTTGCTAATTTCCTCCAGTTGCGCAGTCCAAGTTGGTTGAAGTCGGTTTCTACTTGTGCGCGGCGCTTAAAGCGAGGTCTTCCTCTACTGCGTCCGACGTCTGGCTGGGAATCGAAGACTCTGCGAGCCGGAATAATGACTAGGGCTCGTATATTTCTTGGTGGAATCTACGTCACCATAGCCCGTCAACACAAACGGGATCGAAGATTTTTCGAAAAATTTTCCTCCCAAATCGGCTTTCATAAACATGATTCGTAGAGTAGAACTGGGATGATTAGGATCGTATATAACTCCTTAGTAGTTCGCGTGAGGGCTTTACAACTAAATTGCCTTTTTAGCCCGAAGAAACAGCGATTGGCAAGAGTAATTCTTCGTTTGATTTCTGACGAGATGTTGTTGTCAGATTTAATAGCGGAGCCGAGGTAGACAAAGTCCCGTACTACCTCAAAGTTATATCTGTCAATGGTGACGTTCTGTCCAATTCGTCGATGCTGTGAGTCCTTTCGTGATGACAGCATATACTTAGTCTTACCCTCATTTACTGCTAAACCCATTTTCGTGCTTCCTTCTCTATACTAGCAAACGTGGCTATGACATCACGTTGAGTCCTACCAATGATGTCAATATCGTCAGCGTATGCTAGTAGTTGCACCGACTTTTGGAAAATTGTGCCTCTGGTGTTGGCTTTGGAGTTTTGCACAATTCTCTCAAGAATCAGATTAAAGAAGTCACATGACAGCGCATCGCCTTGCCTAAATCCTTTTTTGGTATCGAATGTGTCGTCGAGGTCGTTTCCGACCCTGATGGAGCAGCGAGAATTCTCTATCGTCATCCTACACAAACGGACGAGTTTGGGCGGTATACCAAAACTAGACATGGCTCTGTACAGTTCGTCTCTATAAATGCTGTCATATTCGGCTTTGAAATCGATAAATAGGTGGTGGGTATCGATTTGAACTTCTTGTTTTTTTTCCAGGATCTGCCGAAGTGTGAAAATTTGATCGGTTGTGGACTTTCCTGGCCTAAAACCACACTGAAAAGGGCCGATCAGGTTGTTGGTAAACGGTTTCAGGCGTTCACATATTACGGCTGATAGGATCTTGTAGGCAATGTTGAGGAGACTTAAGCACCTGTAGTTGGCGCAGTTCAGAGGGTCCCCTTTATTTGTGGATTGGGCAAAAGATGTTGAGATTCCATTCTTCAGGCGTTCTTTCATCTGATCAGATTTGGTTTATGAGTTGGTGGATGTTACTTACCAAGTCATCTCCGCCAGCTTTATAAAGATCAGCAGCGTCATTTCCGGCTGCCTTATTAAGCTTGAGTTTAGATATAGCTATCCTCACTTCACTTAGGTCGGGTGGTTGACAGTTCTCGCTGTCGTTGCCAATATTATATGCTTCGTTCTGCCTGACAGCGGAATGTTCTTCATCGCCGTTTAACAGTCTGCAGAAGCGGTTCTTCCATAGCCTCAGCATCGACTGTGTCTCAACTACGATATTTCCTGGTTCATCTCGACAGGATTCTGTTCGAGCCTTGTATCCTTGGCTTTGGCGTTTTACAATTTGGTTAAACTTGCGAACATCGTTCCTGGAGTTGCACCTCTCTATCTCGATCGCGCGCTTTCTTGTTTTATTTCCTTCTTCTAGTAAAGTCGGTGTTATTCCTTCTTCTTTGCCTATAGAGCTCGATGGCAGTTTAGCTTTGTAGACCTCGTTCTTGGCTACGAGCATTTGTCGACATTCCCCATCAAATCAAAGGGTTCTTCCTGGTTGGTGTGCACATCAGTTGCGGCTGATCTAATGGCCTGTTGGCATCTTTGCATTTTTCTTCGACATAAGATGGTGGTGGTATGGTGGCCCCTTCGACATGTTCGGACATCCAAAATTCTGGATGCGTGCCTCTTGTTTATCGCAATGTGATCAATTTGGTTGACCGTTCCATGATCTAGAGACCGCCATGTCCCTTTATGTGCTGGCTATTTCGTTCCGCAGCGAAATCAATTAGCCTAAGACGGTTGCCAGACGTTTTGTCATGTAGGCTGTGTTTTCTGAAAACACTGCTCTCTACCTACCTTTCCTTTAAAATCTCCCAGACGATTTTAACATCGTACTTTGGTTTGATGAGGAATGCTCATAGGTTTTGTCAAGGAGTTAGTAGAAGCATTCGTTCGCAATATCATCATTTTCCTCCATTGGAGCGTAAGCGCATGTTGGCGAATTTGGCCTTGATGCTCATTTTTACAATGCGTTCGCTATTTTCTTGAAAGCAAAAGACTTCTGGCCTAAGTCTGGCACCTATGAAAATTCCGCATCCAAAAAGTCGCTGTTTCTACTCACTATAACACAGTCCATAGTAGATGTCACAGTTTTTCATCCTCTTTTTGGCCGGCACATCCTATCGTATTTCCTGGACGGTATTAATGTCTGCTTTGTAGCATATTAGGACTTCCGCTGGTTGTTCGCCGACACTTCTCCTGTTTAATATTCTCGCATTCCAGGTGCAGATACGAACGTCGTTGTCCTTTTTTCGTTTAGCAGGGTCGTCAACAATAAAATCAGTCCTTTCCGAGGCTATTGGTTGCTTCGTAACCATGTTTTTTTTCTGTGGGTGGGTAGTTAACCCAAAGCACAACCTCCAACCTGGAGGGCCAGTTCCAATTTATTAGATACCCCTAGGACACGGGGCCATCAGTATCCACTACGGGATTGAGGGCTGCCGTTGGCCTTTCGGTTCATCCGCCACCATCTCTGTTCAAGGGGCCTGACTAACCCTTGAAATTCCTAGACAACCTGTTGTCCGAATATGTCAGAGCAGCTCATCTAGGTTCGCCTGGGACAGCAGGCCGGGTATTCATCCGTGCCATTCTCACCAGGGTGTTTATAGTGTTGCTGTTTTTCGTCGTGTTATCAACACTCGCACTTATCGTTTAGCAAGTCAAATCCGGTTGGATGAGACCAGTACCCGATGGTTACCACTTGGAGGTAAAGATAAGCACATTTGATGTGTAGTCAGAGTTGCAACACTGGGCATTGCCAAGTTAACGCCAATCAGAGTCTACCCTCGTTCTACAACACCCAACCATCCTAAATGACCTGTTGTCCGAATATGACGATGCAGCTCATTGTTCATTCTAACTGGGACTGTAGACGCCAACATTGACTCCATTTTGGGAGTTCTTTCGCTGCGGCCTAGAAATAGAATATGTGGACTAGTGTTAATACACGTCTTCCCTCCGCTCTCATCTGCTACCGCAAAGACTTTACACAGGGCTTAAGATCCTATCTACGGTCTACCCATGATGCGGTCGCCACATGAGCTGGACGAAAACTCAAGGTTTCATATATTCGCATTGCTTACCATTTGACCACTCATATAAGTGCTCCGAAATATTCACTAAGATTCGTTTATGGTTCATACGTTTATGGGAACGATGCATACCAGCTTTAAATAAACATTTCGATACAATTACTGGTTAGATACTTGTTATTTGGAGATAAGCACCATCGAATAATATTCAAAATTAAATAAATAAATTTGCAGATAGGTACTGGGATCGATCCGGAGTTATAGGAAGACAACAATTTCAAACTCTTTTGTGAGGTGGGATGGAGCTACTTGTTATTGTTTTCTTTAAAATATGTGAGGTTAAGGTGGTGCATGTTTTTTTATGTTTTTCGACATGCTGTCTATTATATTTGAATTGGATGAGGGGTGTTAATGAGCACTTCGTTGTGAGGCAGCGTAGGATTATTAATTTTATTTTTGCTTTATAGGCCTTTTTTTTGATATCCCGTAGGGGATTCTACCAAAAAAACAAAAACGTGGTTAAACAATACCAACTGAGACCGTATGGGCCGCTGTTTTAATTTGTGTATTTCTTTCCCGTGTGGTTAACAAGTTTAACGGATTCATTGAAAAAGGAAACAAGTCCATGCCTCAAAACAACAGAATCATTGCTTTATGATCCATACTTTAAATTGCAGCGGAAAAGGTATTAAAACCGAGTTATATGTAATCCATTTGTGGATTCTTCCAAAAGAACATCATTGAGATTCGAGACTCGAGAGAAGTTTCATTGGTTTAAGGCTTGGGACCGAGCTTATCACAGACCTTATAGTAGATTCAGCGACCGTTAGTTTTCCTTTCTTTGAGCCAAGATATATTTTTTACCAGATCAGTTCCTTATCTATTTAAAGACACAAGTAAGACCCGGCCTTGAATATTGTTCTCTTGTTTGGAATTCGACACCAAACATTAATGGAACTTGTGAAGACCCGATTCTACAATTTAAGGTGCCAAGACTAAACTTCAGTTCGCCGATTTTACCACGTTATATATAAAAAGGCGGTGGATCGCCGACTTTATTTTATTACCAGGATTGATTTTATGGCACATTTGTGAACACAAAAATGGCGGACAACCAAGATGGCCCCCGAATGGATTTTCTCCCGAATTTGAAAAGAGCGATTTTACTTGGGGCGCGTGTCCCGTCTTCTCTTGGGAAATTTTGGTAGCGAAACAACCAACTTTTTCCTTTAATCTTCTTCTTTCTCCGCTCTTCTGTCCTCCTATTGCGAAGTCCACGAAGTCTTTAAACTATTTTGAGTTCAACACAAATGACTACAACTTTTCCAAGTCAAAGAAAAAAAAGCAAAATTTTCAAAAACAAAAAAAAAAAAACACTTTTATAGCTCAAAAGATAACCTAGAAGTGGTTTTCTTTTGTTCAACTCATTCCATTTTCCAGTATTGATGGCTGCCCACCACTTCCTAAAGATTCTGGTTTAGCTACCATAATTAAAAGAGGGGCCCAATGGATATAAGGGATAGAGCGTGAGACTTGTTGTGGTAAATTTTTCCGCAACAAACCTTAATTGGCAACACGAGTTGATAGTTGCGTCCCGCTCCAAATTTTCAGATTCCCTTTTTTATATTCTTCGTACAATAAAGAAGTGAAGCGTCAGACGTTAAAAAGGGCTTGGTTTACCTTCATAAGGTTTTGAAACAATTCATCTGGAACTGAAGATACCGTTGATCCCATCTTGGAAATTAATTCAATGCCTCTGTAGCTAACAACTGCGGGACACTACAATTCAGGAAGACAAGGGGCAGTAGGTTAGCTTAGGTTAAAATGGCTGCCAGCGAATTCGCCAGCACACTGAAACCAGCTTTTGATCCATAGTGATACTTACTTACTTACTTGAGTGGCGTCCGGAATGAACATGGGCCTCAACCAATATGCCTCTCCAATTAACCCGGTCCTTAGCGAATTGCCTCCAGTTGCGCACTCCAAGTTGGTTGATGGTCGGTTTCTACTTGTGCGCGCCACTTAAGGCGAGGTCTTCCTCTACTGCGTCCGATGTCTGGCTGGGAATCGAAGACTCTGCGAGCCGGAGTATTGGTGTCCATTCGTTCTACATGTCCTAGCCATCTTAAACATCCAATGCGGCGTTTTTTGACCAGGGGTATGTCGCTGTACAGCTCGTATAGTTCGTGGTTGAATCTTCATCTCCATAGTGATACCACGAGGATATTGTCCATTCTCCTTGTTTCCTGTGAGAAAAAAAAGTAATAAACTCCAAGTTACAAAGGAGGTGAAGTATTGCTTCTTCTTCCTTTTTTGTCCATGCAGCTCCTGTAGAGGTCGTTTGAGTGCATACCTAGCCTTGCTGTGTGCCTTCCTATTAAACAGTGTCCAGTTATGGCACCATAGGGTGGCGCTAATGTATTGTCTAGTGAGCGAAATAAGTCCCTTGGATAAATCCAGCTTTGGCGAAATTTGTTTGGTTATATGACACGTCGGTCGTGGCAAGACTCCATCTGAGATTTGATTTGCAGCTAGCATGCTACGCTAGTAAGCTTTTGCGTGTAGCGATAGGAAACCTAGTTCACCGGTATCGGTTACGACAGGTAATTTAGTCCCATGTCTGGCGAGTTCATCAGCCTTTCAGTTCCTTGCAATATCACTATGCCCAGGCACCCAGCAAAGGTGAATGTTAAACTGCTCTGACATCTTTTGAAGAGATGGGCGGCAATATAGGGTTGTCTTTGAATATGCAGAGATTAATCTTAGTGATTTGATGTCCACTTGGCTGTCCAAGAAGATGCTAATATCCTTGGCAGACATTTCATTCACTTTCAGCCAAGTTAAGGCTTCTTTGATAGCCATATGAGTTCCGCCTGGAACACGTTGCAATAATCAGGAAGATGGAAAGATTGGCTGAGATTTAGCCTGTCTGAGAAGACAGCACGCAGTCCGTCACGTCATTTATTTTGGAGCCATCGCGTCGTTATAAAAATGGATCAAGTCACGGGGCCGTGACCAACAAGCCTCTCCAATTAGCACGGTCTTTGCCTAGTTGCCTCCAGCTGCGAACTTTGTATTGGTTGAGTTCTGTTTACTTATACGTACCGATCGAAGAGATGTCTTCCGCCAATGCCTCTGACGTCTGGCTGTGAATGGGCTCTGCGGGCAGGAGTATTAGTGTCATAAGCGGCTCAAATATCCAAACCGCCGGTTTATATTGACTAGATCTATGCAGCTCGTAAAGTTCTTGGTTATTTCTTTGTTACCATAGTTCATCATGGCAAACATGAACGAAGATTTATCGAAGGATGATTTAGCGCCCTAAAGTAGGAGTGGAATGATCCATGTCTTATATTGTATTTCCTAAAAATTCGACTATTGGCTTTATATGCCTATTTAGCTGGTGGTTGACAAGAATAATCCCTCGCTTGGTTTCAGACGAGGTCTCATTGTCCGTAAATAAGCGTGGGCGTGGTATAGATACAAAATACAAATTCTATATAAACTGTTCGTGCACTGGTTAGTGCGTTGTACTATTAAGCGTGGGGTTCATGTATCAAATCCTGGTGACAATGCCTAAGTTTTTTCACAGCTCCACATCTTGCAGATGTCTGACCAAAATCCAAGAGTAACATTGCCATGCAAAGGTTCACAAATTTTTCGTTCGGAATGGAGAAACTATGTTTGATGCCCTCTATGGGAAGTAAGGGCCTGAAATTTCTTTTTTTTTAATCTAGTCATGGTTCTATATAGCTCTTCTTTATAGATGCTGTCGTATGCGGATTTAAAATCGACGATTACCCAACTAACAATTCATCCTCTATAAGGCAAACAAAATTAATTTCCACATGCAATATTTTCTGTAGGACTTATATAGTACTTGTGCGCGGAGGTTGAGCATTTTTTCAGTCGATTGTTTGGGTAGAAGCCTGTTGAAGATATTCTGCAGGAAAATTCACAAGCATAAGCGAAGTGATGATGGTATAACCTCTATAAGGTTATTTTTAAGCTTCCGGAGACGTTTGTACATGTACCATACGTAAAGATTTTTCGGGAGAACCTCGCACGAAGTTAACCCGAAGAATAGCATGTATAGAGCTTTTGAATGAAGTCTTCAAAAAGCTAAGGTTAAAGGATCAGGAAATAGGTGAAAAGCTCGGACAAAGGTAAAAAGATCAGAAAAAAGGTGAAAAGATTGGAATCGGAATGAGTCAACATGATTCAAGTACTTCGTTGTACTATTGCTGGAGGGGAAATAGCTTCGATAGTCCTTTATCGAAGCGAAATTGTTAGTTGGGTAGGTGGTGGGTATCAGTTAATAATTCTTGGGGTTTTAAAGGATCTGAGAAATTTTTAAGATTTTATCAGATGCGGACTTCCCTGGCATTTTTTTTGTTTCTTTTTTAATTCTGACCTTCCTAAGCAGTAATATACACATCGACCTAAACGATCTATTGTGCTTGCCGCAGATGTTTTTTAGGTTAGTAGCGCTTCCACTTTCCTAATGTAGCTGATAATCCTGTCAGCCGAAGATTTCCTCAGTTCTTTAGGACTTAAACATTCCCTGAAGCAAGATTCCCTTCTCATACCGTAAAGGGCCGGGCATTCACATATGATATGCTCGGCTGTTTCGTCTTCTTCTAGACATAGTCTGCACTCCGGTGAGTCGACTAGATGCATTTCATTTAGGTGATATCGCAGACCGTGATGACCAGTTAGGTAGCCTACTAAGTTTTTGATATCGTGCCTGCGAAGATTTAGTATCTTATTGGCATCTGATTTGAAGGGCTGAATAGCTCTTTTGGCCTGTCTTAGGCCTGGGATGTTTCCCCAGTATGAAAAACATTTGTTTTGTTCCCAGTTTTTTATCACCAGATTAATGGCTGATTTGGGGATTGCACAGTAGGGTTCAGGTCCAATGAAGGGGGTTTCCGAACCTTTTCTGGCTAGTTCATCAGCTTTTTCGTTACCTTCAATTCCCTTATGTCCGGGGACCCACCATAGTCTGGTTTTGTTCCTGGAACTGAGTGTTTGGAGGGAGTTGAAGCAGTGTAGTACTGATTTGGAGTCAATGATGTGTGAGCTAAGGGCTTTTATAGCTGCTTGACTGTCCGTGGATATATGGATGTGTGCGCCTTTAATACCTGAGTTGTGTATTAGGTGTGCGCATTCTTTTGTGGCATGGAGCTCAGCTTGGAATACACTAGGGTTTTTTTCCCATAGGTATTGAGATATTTTTATTTGGTCCATGTCTGCCAGCTCCTACCCCTGAGTCCATTTTAGAACCATCCGTATACCACTTTAGGCCGTTTAGGCAGTTTGGTGGTTGTTGCTACACCATGCTACTCTGGTTGTGATCTCCGTTGAGAATAGTTTGTCGAAGCATAGTGTCTTTGGCAAGCGGTCTGTAACCGCACAGATCATGTCAAGTTCTGGAAGTTCGGATAGAAGTTTAATTAGTTTAAGGTGTTCACTAATGTTTAATTCTTCCGCTTGTATCAAACTTGCTGAGCGCGTCTGTATATTCCGGATGTAATTCATCCGAGAGTATACTGATGCTGTATACAGTACTTGATTCCGAGGCTGAGTCGCTCAGATGAGACACTTTCTCTTCTAGGCTCATCATATCGAAATTGCTGATTTGTGACCCTTCCCGATTGGCAGGTGTCGTGTCGGTATCGACAGGGTGTTCTAAAACATCCCTAGTTGTTGATGCATTTGTATAGGCATCATTCTCTATGTTTTTTTCTTTCTTTTTTTCCCACGAGTAGGCGGGATTTATTGGTTGCCCATGGTCTACCCGTCTAACCACAGGAAGGCTATCTTGAGATCGGAGGTAGCCCGGTATCCGAAATTCGCAAACTAGCGGCTTAAAACTCCCTTTTTAGCCATGCATCCTTCGGCGTTTGCTGTTCCACATTGGATTTGGGTTTACTGGTTTTCTCCCACCTCAAACTTATGGTTCCCGCTTGTACATTGATCGTGCGTTGCAACGAGTTACAGCGCAGGGTCAATATCTAAGTGGGACCCTTGGCTGACACTAAACAGGCATGCTGATTAGTCATTTTCAGGTGGGCGCCCGCGAGAAGGACTGAAAGATGAGGATTTTGCCCAACGGGAGCGATAAACTTATTTTAGCTTTCATTAGGCTTGTGTTACTGACGCTTAGATAAAGACGCCAAGCTTGCAAAGGTCTGCTTGGACCTTTAGCTATAGCCTTTAACCTTTTTTTTTCATGAAAAGGATAAAGGTAGATTTACAAAGTGCTGAAGATTTAGGTATATGAAGTTGGAAGCTATTTTTTTAAGCATCGTTTTTTGCCACTGTAGAGTGTGTTTTGTCAAGAAGACTCTACCATCCATAGCATTCCTCCATATTTGAGTGTTTGTAATACTATGGCTGTTTATAACTATTTCGCGACACTTAGAGATAGGTCCCTAATTCTCACCGCAAATTTCTGTAGAAGGCACTGTTTCGCCTTTTTTTTATTCTGTTATCGATGTTATGTTTCCCGTCATAATTTTGCTGATATAAGCTTCCAAAAAGCCTACCTAGGCTAGTTACGTTATTAAAAATGCATTAAGTTCCTTTATGGCGAATGAAGTCATTCACTAACACTTATCAATAACATTACTGCTACATCTATCACAAAATTCTATCATAGGTTGAATTTGTTGAACCTAATCATTGCGATATACATATGTATATTCAAACACACTCACACACACTTGTGTAATTGTGTATTCACTTGTTGTCAGTGTCACCATCAATCACTGTCTCACGAGAAAACCCAGAACTTAATGGAATGGAAAATTTTTATTTTTATTGCACATATGCCCTGTCATAAGGTCATCACAAGGAGGGTTCTTTTTTTTTTAGCCACGCATGTTAATCTAAAAATAATTTGATGGTTATAATATAATTGATTGCTGATATGTATTACTTTGAGGTTAACTCGAAAGGGTGTAAATATATCCAATTTCAAATATTTTAACTTGCCCCTATAGGGCAAGCATTGGTTTTATGAAAAAAATGTATTACGAGATTTAGAAGATTTTTCAAAATTAAATTAAACTTTACATCATTTACAATAAAAGTGAAAAATGTATAGTTGAAATTATTTTTAATTAATTTAAAAATAAAACTTTACTTTTATAAAGAGTGCGCCACACAGTGGTTTGGTTTGCATGGAAGAGCGGAAAAAGTCTGTTATATCTGAATTATATAACGGATTTAATGAAATTTGGCACATATTTCAAAACTAGTATTATACGTACTCGTTAACTTGTTAATGTTTAGAAAAAAAAAGTTATTGACTTTTGGAGGGTTTTAGAGTCGTACTGATACAAAAGTTATTTTCATTTTTTTTTAGTAAAATCTAAATCTAAATTTATTTTGATTAATATATTATAACATTTGTATATTATAAACATAAAAAAAAACAAATATTTACAAAATAATACATATACTTCGCGTCAACTGAATAAGCACACAAATTTTCTAGAGTATTTTCTAGAGTATATATTTTTTCCTAACTTGAGCTTTAAAAATGAAAAATTTAAAAAGTACCGCTATTTTTTTCTCGCTCTCTTGTAAAGCGTTCCATATGGAAAAATGCAGTTTTTTTTGCGTCAACTGAATAGACACACGGTCATTCAGGGTCATTATCTTTATTGTTTATGAGTGTTTTGAGGTGATTGGCATACTAAATCAAAAGTTGAAGTGTCCTTAGTGAATTTTAGTTTTTTTTGTTTTTAATTAAAAACGAGTGGTGGGTGCACGACTGGGTCGTACGCAACTTTCTCTTTCACAGCAAGTTGGGCCTTAGATCAAATGTGATTATACGAACTTCGAAATTTGAAGGAATCGGTGTCTATGTGAAAAATAATTATTTTTCGTTATTGGCCAAAACTGAAAATTCCGTTAAGTGATAGTTGGGCTAAAACTAATTATGGGGAATGGTTTAAAACTATAATAGTAGTATATATATTAAATTTCATTCAATTTGGCATAGTAGTTTGCAAGAAATTAACAATTTTCTTTATATGGCCTGAATGACAAAATCCGTTATATGGATTTTCTCGAAAAAACTGGGTATGCAGTTTTGTTGGAACTAATATGCTTATAGTATATATAAAGTTTAATCAAAATCGTTAGAGCCGTTTTCGAGAAAATTGAGGTTATGTGTAATTTTTATATGGCAGGTACCGTTATTAACATGGCTAAAAGCAAACAAAAAAAATGGCCTAGAATTATGACCAAAACAAGCTTGGATACGAAGTTTAAAGAAAATCGGTCAAGCCGTTTAGGCTGGGGAGACCATTACGGACAGACGGACCGACGGACCGACGGACGGAATTCCAAAAACCACTTTTTTAGGCTCCGCTATCATAGTAATGTTAGAATCAATCAAAATCTCGAGGTCGAAAATTTTCACGAAAACAATATCTTTCTCTTTGTAAGAGAAAGTTAAAAAAAATGGGTAGATCAAAAGTTTTAATTAGTGTCGAGAGAGCCAAAATTGATTTGTTAAAAAGAACAAGGGCTGACCGGGCGTGCTATAGCCACCAAAATTGAACGGAGTTTTAGTGTTGTCTATTCGTAGCTCCGAAATAAACGTTCGTAGGGAAAAAACATGAAAGGAGGTAAAAAAACCGCAACAACAGCAAATGACCGACGTGCAATTTTGAGATGTGCTTCCAATTCGAAAGGACTCTGCGGCAAAAATTAAGCAAAAAGCTGGTGTAACTGCAAGCGTTTCAACAGTCAGCAGAGTAATAAACAGTGCGGATCATTTAAAACGATTGAAACTCCAAAAGAAACCACCACTAAACGAGCAACGTAAAGGTATTCGTTTAGAATTTTCTAGACTCCATATGAGTTGGAAAAATGAGTGGCGCAACGTGGTCTTTTCCGATGAGAAGAAGTTCAATTTTGATGGCCCTGATGGCTTTAATTAATATTATCATGATGTGAGGAAGGAAGAACGATTTTTAGCGCGGCATCATAGTCGAGAAGGTGGAGTTATGGTATGGGGAGCAGTTAGCTACTATGGGACTGTAGACCTTGAGTTTTAAACGTCAAAAATGACTGCAATAACCTATAAAGGAATTTTGGAAAGAAATTTTCCTAAATTTGCGGATATTTTTGGACCCATTAACTGGACTTTCCAACAGGACAACGCCCCCATCCACACGGTGCGCATTGTCAAAAGTTGGATACAGGGCCAAAATGTTGAATTGCTTCAATGGCCGCCGTACTCAACCGACCTGAACCTTATTGAAAATGTATGGGGATGGTTGGTTCGAAAAGTTTATGAGTCTGGCCGTCAGTTTGAAGACAGAGAATCGTTTATTGCAGCCATTAAATTAGCGTGGAGGGAAATTTCGCTGGACTACTTAAAGAGCCTCTATGATTCAATGCCATACCGAATTTATGAAGTGATTATGAACAAAGGTGGCAGTACCCACTACTAGAAATAACCAATAAAAAAGTAAAGGGTCCGCCAAATAACTTTTTTTTTGAAAATGCTACAAAAAAAAACTACTGAATATTTTCTCAAATTTCTTTTTTCATTTGAAAGTACAATCCTTCCGGTTAATAATAGAAAATAATTTCATTCAAATGGCTGCCTCGGCTGGCCATGCAGTAGTCTACACGATCGGTCCAATTTTTAAGCACATTATCGTTTGTGTGCAGCTGTATTTCACCAATGGTTTCTAGAATATTGTCCTTTAAAGCGTCAATTGTCTCTGGCTTGTCGGCGTAACACTTATCTTTTACGGCACCCCACAAATAATAGTCCAACGGTGTCAACTCGCAGCTCCGAGGTGGCCAAACGACATCAGCTCTGCGGCTGATAATGCGATCTTCAAAAACAGGGCGCAAAACATCGAGTGTAGCTTCGGCTGTGTGGCACGTAGCGCCGTCCTGTTGAAACCAAATGTTGCCAATATCCTCCTCTTCAATTTTTGTGAACAAAAATTCGTTGAACATGGCCCGATAACGATCGCCATTGACTGTAACGGAACAAAATCCGCACCAAACAGTGACTCGTTTTGGGTGTATCGGCTTTTCAATGTATGCGTGCGGGTTTTCTGTGCCCCAAATGCGACAATTTTGCTTCTTTACATACCCGCCAAGATCAAAATGAGCTTCACCTGAAAAGATGATTTTTTTTTGGCAAAATTGGCATCTTCTCTAAGTCGATCGCAGGCCCACTTAGCGAAGCGAAAACGCATTGGTTGATCAGTTGGCTTCAATTCCTGAACCAATTGGACTTTCTATGGCGTCATACCAAAGTCTTTATGCAAAATTCGTCTCAATGATATCTCCGAAATGTTCAATTGTTGAGAACGACGGTGAATTGATGTTGATGGCGCTTCACGCACACTTTCTGCCACAGCAGCAATATTCTCGGGTGTACGCATTGTTTTTGGCTTTTCACGCTTTGGTTTATCGATGAGGATGCCAGTTTCTTTCACTTTTTTCACAAGATAACGAACATACGGAGCTGACGGTGCTTCTCTTCTTCCAAAATCCGTACGCAATTTTCGCACACATTCTGCAACATTGCCATGATTTTCAAAGTAATGTCGCAATATTTCCCAGCGTTGTTCAAGCGTATACACAACCACATTCGTTCAGCGGAAGGATAAAACTAATTATCTGTCAAATCAGACATGACCTAAGTGTTACCATTCACGAAATAAGCACAAGTTGAAAAAAAAACAAGTTAGATGGCGGACCCTTAGTAATTTTGTTGTTGACTGTAAATGGAGTTTTAGCCAAACTCAGCGTTCTGGAATGTGAAATTGTATGGCGGGATGTACCTATAACATTTCGGCTGAAATCACGAATTTCGCTGAAATGACGCATCTCGATTCAGTGGAAATGTAGATACTGTAAGAAACGAATAACAATTTGGGAAATTCGGAACAACGTTTTAAAATTAATATGGATGGTATATCTTTCATCAAATCTCGGATTTAATTCGGCTGCAAGTTCTTGAGACGATGTCAGTACTTGGACTAGTTTTCGAATATAACATCAATCACGTGGCCACCTGTACTGCTCAAAGTAAAATGTACCCTTTCCGCTGCGTTTTGCATCACTTATTCGATCATCCCGGTATGGCGATGGTTTTGACATGAATCTTTGCCTTGAAACTTTCAAATAACTCCACAAAAAAAAATTCCGGTGGGATCAAGTCTGTAGATTTCTATGGCCAGTCAATGTCGCCATTTTTTGAGAGCACACGTGATGGGAATTTTCGTATGGTATGGCGCACCGTCTTCTTGCAACCAGTAACGTCCAGTCCTTTTCACGCATTTTGGGCAGACATAATCACCCAGCATCCATCGATCTCTGAAGAGAAATTGCCCAATAATGGTTTGGGCAAAACATAGAGTCAGTCCAAACAGTCATTTTTGCTGCTAATTTGAAAAACACGTAGGAAACGCGGTCTTCTCATGGTGCTTTAATTAGTTTAATAGTACTGAGTTGCCAAAGGAAAAAACATATGAGAAGGCTACAATCCACTGTGCGGATCGTTGAATACCCTATCCCATCCTATCTGTAAAACTAAAATTCCCAAAAAGTGGACATGGCTAAAAATACGATGTGGATAAAATAAAGAAAATGACATGGTGACAACAAATTCTTCAGACCGCTTATAAAAAACTTTTACGGTTCTAACGGGTGATTTTTTAGCTGGTTTGGTTTTGGCAACACTGGTTTTGACAGCTGACGTGTGTTTAGTACCTTGTGTCACTGTCAAACAGCTTCAGTTTGGTTTGCAATTTAACCATGGATCGTCTTCCCAGCAGTTAGGCCTTTGTTACAGCACTACGTGGAAAATTTTGCGGAAGGATTTGGGCGTAAAGCCTTTTAAGATACAGCTGGTGCAAGAACTAAAGCCAGCCGACCTACCACAACGCCGAATTTTTGGTGAATGGGCTCTTGGAAAGCTGGCCGAGGATCCGCTTTTTTATCGAAAAATTGTGTTCAGCGATGAGGCTCATTTTTGGTTGAATGGGTACGTAAATAAGCAAAATTGCCGCATTTGGAGTGAAGATCAGCCAGAAGCATTGCAACAGCTACCAATGCATCCCGAAAAAGCCACTGTTTGGTGCGGTTTATGGGCCGGCGGCATTATTGGGCCATATTTCTTCAAAGATGATGCGAATCGCAGCGTTACTGTCAATGGTGAACGCTACAGAGCGATGATAACAAACTTTTTTTGCCCGAAATGGAAGTTCTTGACTTGCATGATATGTGGTTTCAACAAGACGGTGCCACATGCCACACAGCACGCGAAACAATGGCGCAATTGCGAGGCGAGTTTGGTGAACAGTTAATTTCACGTTTCGGGCCGGTCAATTGGCGCCTAGATCGTGCGATTTGACATCATTAGATTATTTTTTGTGGGGGTATGTCAAGGCTAATGTCTATAGGGACAAGCCCGCTTCGATTGACGCACTGGAAGCCAACATCGTGAGATACCGGCCGATATGTGTGAAAGAGTATGCCAAAATTGGACTCAGCGGATGGGCTACCTGAGACGCAGCCGCGGTCAACATTTGCATGAAATTATCTTTAAACATTTAATTGCAAGGTTCAAACTATCGATTCAAATAAATATTTCATTCATTTTTTCGAAGTTTTTGTGTATTTTTTTTTTAAAAAAAGTTCTAAACCTCTTAAAAACTCACCCGTTACAAAAGATAAGGTTTTCTCCTGCATATGTTATGGGGTAGGGTATAAAAATGGTTTTTATATAAAAACGCCCCCAAAAAGTGGGGGTGGGTTAAAATGGTCTATGAACGAAATGTTCATATTTATATTACTAATGATGCTGCATCAAAATATTAAAAACGCCCCCAAAAAGTGGGCGTGGCAAAAAACTTTATATGAACGAAATACAGATATTCAGATTATCTAAATATGTTGTTCAGAAAGTTTTTCAAAATTCCTTATGGTTTGGCCAAAAATTACGTTTTTCTAAATAGGGGGCGTGGCAGTGGGCGGATTTCAAAAATTTTTACACTTGTTCTGCTGGGAGCAACAAAGAGCACGTGTACCAAATTTCATCCTTCTAGCTAAAAATTTAAGGCCCAAAAACTGGTGACGTACGGACGGACGGACGGACGGACGGACGGACAGACATGGCTAAATCGACTCAGCTATCGATTCTGAGTCGATCCATATACTTTGAGGTATAATAAATTATTTCTCTATGTTACAAACTATGTATCAAAACTAATATACCCCTATGGGATAGGGTATAAAAAGAGATAACGATGTAACAACTGACAGTTCGTTGTTAGTAAATATGGAGTGTTACTAAAATTAAATTTAACATAAACTATGGAATACCCCATTATAAGACAGGCAATTCTTTGCACCCTGTACAGATTCCATAACTGGCGCAGTGGCCTAGTCCAACTATGCGTTGGACTTCTAGGCGCTGGGTCCCTGCTTCAAATCCCTAAAGTGACAACACCTAAGTTTTTTCACTGCCCCACCTCTTGCGAAAGTCTGACAAACATCCAAGAGTAACATTGCCAGATATTTCATTTTTATCATCGATGCAATAATATACAGATTTCGTGATATGAAATTGTTGGGTCCAGTGAGTGCACTGTTATATACTGAGGATCATAACCTAGAATTACGGACTTAATAATGTTTGAAAGTAATTGGCAAGCGTAGGTATACGTCTCAACTTGGATACCTATGCGAACATCATATACCATTAAGGTTTTACAAGTTTACAAAATGAGTGAATATCATTAATCCCTACTAGTGTTCCCATCAGCTGTTCCAAGTACCTTGACTTCATATATGTATATCTGCATGTATTGTTATACTACTTCTTGGAACATCATTTTTGAATACTGCTTCCTACTTCATTGACTCAATGTCACCATGAAAAAGTCAGGCAGCTAAATACTCTCAATCATACCACTTTACTTTTCCATCATGATTTCCCCATAGTTGAAAGGTCCTTGCAGTCTCCCTAATACAAACAACAACAAGCTTGACCAGAACAAATGTTCATTTAGTCTACGATTGAGATGACGTTTATATATTGCAGTGAAATTCTCCCTCCATTTGAGCTTAGTAGTAGACGTTGCTCCGATATATTGGTTCTTACCGGTAATCCCAAGGTATCAGTCACTACCACCCGAGATTTAACCTCACATTACAAAGATGCAAAAGTACGAAAAAAAAGTGTCAACATAAAGATATCACACTATGTATGGGTCATGCAAATACCCACGACCCAGTCATGCATCCACGACTCGTGTTATTCATTCCTTTGTGAAGGTTCTACAAGAAGATTCACCGCCCTATTTCTAAAAATGAATGTAAATCGTTGTGTTGATGCATAAATGTATGCTAATTGAGTCTGTGGATCATGAAATATTTCTTCTGTCAATATTGACATGCGTAAACATTCAAAGCGGCAGTTATCAAACAAAAACATTCCCACACATGTAGTGTGCGACTAACGATTATTTGCATTCATCGCAAAACATTTTACCCACTTATAGGTTCTATTTTTGGCAAACAATAGATTTATTTAAAGCCCTGTTTACACTTGTACTCAATTTGACTTTTGCCCAAAAGACGCACAAAGTATTGCCATCTCATGATTGAATTTTAAACAGAGTTTGGCTATACAGTATTATTCGGCGAAAGTTGTATTTTTCCAATTAAAGACTTAAGAATGAATCAAAATGGATTGGATTAGTGGGTAACTATTAGGAGGAGTACAGAAAAGTGTACTCTGGTACAAGATGGCGCAAAAACTGTCACCTGATGTTTTTTGGATGCCATTTTTTTTTTAATTATTCCGCAGACAAATCGAAACAGTCATTTCGTGATCCATGTGTTGTGCGCCATCTTGGCTGCCATTTTTAAAGTTATAAACTAATGAAATTAAACTTTCTGAATATAAACTAAGATTGTGGGTATCCACCACGCCACAACAACTGCGAAATACTATGAAACAATGGAATGTCGAAAGACTGCAATCGCAAGAGACTGCCAACACCTTGCAGAACGAGTATTCCTCGATTAACACTATACCAAGCCAACCTAGTCTATATATAGGGTGAAGACTCCAGATCAAGAACAGTGAGCCTACCAACGCACTCTTCACCATAAAAACTTTGTTGGCCAGGCGGACATCCACAGTCCGCACAATACAATCTGGCACTGGGTAAACAGTTGTAATTCTGCCAAGCTGGATGGAAGCTTGGCACGACCTTCAGCCGGCTCCACCACAAGAACAATGCTCCCAACCTCCACTGGCTTTGTATCTTTATAACACTTCGAGCGTCGCGTATTCTCTGGAAGGTATTCAGTGTAACATCGTCTTGATATATCATAAGATATTGAACAGGCCTACTATAAAGCTTACTCCACTGGTCACGAACGGATAACACTCCAGGAGCGGTGATATCTCGATTACTTACTTACTTACTTAAGTGGCGCTACAGTCCGGGATGAACCTGGGCCTCAACCAACATGCCTCTCCAATTAGCCCGGTCCTTATCTAACTGCCTCCAGTTGCGCACTCCAAGTTGGTTGAGGTCGGTTTCTACTTGTGCGCGCAACTTAAGGCGAAGTCTTCCTCTACTGTGTCCGACGTCTGGCTGGGAATCGAAGACTCTGCGAGCCGGAGTGTTGGTGTCCATTCTTTCTACATGTCCAAGCCAATGCGGAGTTTTTTGACCAGGGGCATGTCGCTGTACAGCTCGTATAGTTCTTGGTTGAATCTTCGTCTCCATAGCCCGTCAACGCAAACGGGACCGAAGATTTTTCGAAGAATTTTCCTCTCCAATCTACCAAGGATTTCTTCATCCGCTTTTGATACGGTCCATGCTTCAGCGCCGTTGAGCAGGACTGGGATGATCAGGGTCTTATATAGGATCTCCTTAGTAGTACGAGTGAGGGCTTTACTACTAAGTTGCCTTCTTAGCCCGAAGAGTAATTCTTCGCAAGAGTAATTCTTCGTTTGATTTCTGACGAGATGTTGGTGTAAGCGTTAATAGCGGAGCCGAGGTAGACAAAGTCCCGTACTACCTCAAAGTTATATCTGTCAATGGTGACGTTCTGTCCAATTCGTCGATGTTGTGTGTCCTTTCGTGTTGACAGCATATACTTAGTCTTACCCTCATTTACTGCTAAACCCATTTTTGCCGCTTCCTTCTCTATACTAGCAAACGTGGCTATGACATCACGTTGAGTCCTACCAATGATGTCAATATCGTCAGCGTATGCTAGTAGTTGCACCGATTTTTGGAAAATTGTGCCTCTGGTGTTGGCTCGGGAGTTTTGCACAATCCTCTCAAGAATCAAATTGAAGAAGTCACATGACAGCGCATCGCCTTGCCTAAATCCTTTTTTGGTATCGAATGTGTCGGTGAGGTCGTTTCCGACCCTGATGGTGCAGCGAGAATTCTCCATCGTCATCCTACACAAACGGACGAGTTTGGGCTAGACATGGCTCTGTATAGTTCGTCTCTATAAATGCTGTCGTATGCGGCTTTGAAATCGATAAATAGGTGGTGGGTATCGATTTGGACTTCTTGGGGTTTTTCCAGGATCTGCCGAAGTGTGAAAATTTGATCGGTTGTGGACTTACAAAAAAAATACAAATTTTTGGCGCAACAGGCTCGTTAGTACCCAGGGCCTAGCTTTCTCACAACCATTCATGTGTGTGTGTGTACTTCTTGCACGATGGCGGGACCTCCTGTTTTATGCCGACTCCGAACGGCTAAGTTGAGATAAGCTATTCTTGACAATTGATACTATTCGGATGATTTGTCAGATCATCACGAGAGGAGGGCCAGTGAAAAATCATTTAGGTGTTGCTACGGCTGGGAATCGAACCCAGACCTCCTGCGCGGCAGATCATCGCACTAACCATCGCGCCACTGAGCCCCCATCGGTTGTGGACTTTCCTGGCCTAAAACCACACTGATAAGGGCCGATCAGGTTGTTGGTAAACGGTTTCAAGCGTTCACATATTACGGCAGTTAGGATCTTGTAAGCGATGTTGAGTAGATATCTCGATTAGCATTGCCAAAAAGAATCGAATTCAGGGTCAGAGGCCTTGGGTATGTGAGTCAGCGGACGTATATTTATCATCCATTGAGCCTCGACTAGAGCATTGAGAATAACGTCCTCCCGCGGTGGCTTACTCTTAAGAATGATGTCCAAGCTGACGTTGATGGGCTTGATCACAGTTGCTCCCATGCTCCTCCCATCCAAGGCGAATACGCCTATATCTGCTTAACATCCTTCTCTTTTTGGTTCCATCGAAGTTGAGACCATGAATAAATGAATCGGGTAAATACACGGTTGATGAGAAATCGCCTCACTGCCAAAGTGCACTGTTCCAGGCTGAGATGATTGAGCATGTGATGTGTACAGCGCGAAAAGCCAAACAGGTTAAAATCATTCCATAACGCTTGGCAGTGCCTCTTCCGGATTTGGCACACATTGGCCGGGAACAATCGACCCCAACATTGGTAATCAGGAAGCTTTCTCATAAGACTCATGACTGGATTTGCATTAAGACGTCTACACATAAAGCACCTCGATTTGACTCGGGCTACAGCTCCACGAAAGCTTAGTTATCCAGGCTTTCTACCTGATATCTGAAATAGTTGTAGCTGTCCCCACGTTCAAATTGGCTTCATGTGATGTTGCACAAGTAAATCAACTAACGGATGGGATTTGGTAAGAATCGCTGGATAACGAGCTACGTAAAATAGATTCGCTTTCTGTGCTCTCGAATTTAACCACATCATACCCTCTTCATCTAGAAACGGCGGTAAACTCAGGAAATGACTAAAGTTGATTTCAAACATGGTGTACCTGAAGACGAAGAATTTCAGGATGTTGGATTTTTCTAAACATCCAGTTCTCAGCTTGCATAATCTCTGACGGTGTGGCGAAAATTTCCTTTATCAGTTGCCTTTCCTTGTTAAATGTTTTTAAGGCGAAGTATTAGCGCTTGCATTCTTCATTCCGAATACCATCTTGACCGGAACCTTGGTCTTAACTCAACAAAAATCTCATTGGAAATATCCCTCCGATGCAAATTTAATAGAAAAGCAGGATTTTAATCGAAATGGTTTACGAACTTGCTCTGGACTGCTTTAAAAAATTAAGGCCCGTAAACCATCTCTGGGTTTCAAATCTGCTCGACGACTTAGACTATCGAGTTCCATCATCAGCAACATTATCCGCAGATCCAACGAACCAGCATTGATGTGAAGCAGTAGACTTTAATATCGCAAAAACACGTACGGCTACAAAATATGGAAACATGAACGTAGAGGAACCAATCCACGAGAGCACTATCTTAGAATCCGATAGGAAAATCTGCTCAGCAGGTTGAATGATGTTTGATTTTATGACCGTCGCCGGCACACGCGAAACGAGCACAGCCGCTTTCAACTCTAAGCGAGGCACCGACAACTTCTTAACTGGAGCCACCATGGCTTTAGCCATAGCAATCGCCATCTCCACGTTTCCATTATGTTCAAAACGCCAATAAGACACGGCTGCAAAAGACTTCTCCGACTCGTCGACAAAGGTGAGAATTGGTATCTCAAATTGGTCACCCGGTTGGACAACTCCAAGTCCGATTGGTCTAAGTGCCTTCAAGTGCAAATGTGTTTTAATCATTGAACCCAATCAAATGCACAGCAAGGACAATTAATTATTTGGAATGGATTATTCAATTTATTGCAGCACATGTTGTCTCCTACTTGAACATAACTCTGACATTAAAATTTGGTTGGATGTCGTAAAAGGTTAGATAAGCGAGTATCTGGGATATCCGGCAACAAACTGATTGCTTCAATGGCATTTCCCGAGCTCCTCTGTATGCCATGACTAATGTATTCGAATATAAAGATTAGGGCCGCTCCAAATCAGGTGTTTAATAGCATCGAATCGGAACTGTATATCAGTAGCTGATTAATCTGTTTAGCTCTGCCTTTGTGTTGAAATAATCAGTTTTATCATCCGTGACGTAAAATAACGCTGCAACCTTCGCTATGCACCTACGTTTTAGGCGTTGTGTTGGTGTAGGTATATGTTTACAGGCCAATAAATTATCGCTCATAGATAACGACGACATCCTGGTGCTATCATTTTATGGTAGCCATGTAAATATTATTTTAAGCGTTTGCCTTATCGAACATGGGACATTGGTCGTATGGTGGAGTAGATGTGAGAGCTGAGGCTCAGAGTTACCGGAGATGAAATCAATTTTTATTAGGTGTGATTTGAGATTGAGGGTGTTTTGACAACGACAGTGAGTGGGCTTATTTAAGGGGAAATATTTCGGAATGAACCTGGCCTCAACCTACATGCCTCTCCAATAATGCCGGTCCTTACCTAACTGTTTCCAGTTGTGCACTTTTTGTTGGTCGAGGGCGATTTGTAACTGTCCGCGCCATTTAAAGCTAGGTTATCCTTTACTGCGTTCAGAGTCTGGCTAGGAATCAAAGACTCTGCGAGCCGGAGTATTGGTGTCCCTTCAATCTACATGTCCTAGCCGTTTAAGAGTCCAATGGGAAGTTTTTTGACTAGGGGTGTGTCGCTGTACATCTCGTGTAGTTCTTGGTTGAAGCTTCGTCTCTATAGCCAGTCAACGCAAACGGTACCGAAGAATTTTCCTCTCGAATAGAGCAGGACTGGGATGGTAAAGGTTGCACCGATTTTTTGAAAATTGTACCTCTGGCGTTGGCTCGGGAGTTTTGCACAATCCTCTCAAAAGTCAAACTAAAGAAGTCACATGATAGTACATCGGCTGGCCTAAATCCAGGGCAGATATCGAATGTGTCGGTGAGGTCCAACCCTGATGGTGCAGCGAGAATTCTCCATGGTCATCCAACGCAGACGGACGAGTTTGGGTGGTATACCAAAACTAAACATGGCTCCGTATAGATCGTCCCTATGAATGATGTCGCGTGCGGCTTTGAAATCGATGAATATGTGAGGAGTATCGATTTGAACTTATTGGGTCTTTTTCATGATCACCCAAAGTGTGAAGATTGGATCAGTTGTTGAATTTCCAGGCCTAAAACCATACTGATATCAGGTTGTTACGATCGTTCATAGGTTTTGTCTGGGAGCTCGTAGATGCATTCTTTCGCAATAGCATCTTTTTCCTTCGTCGGACCATGGGGGCACATATGTCTATTGATGGCGAATTTTGCTTTGATTTTAATTGGTAAAATCATTTCACACATACCCGGAAGCCGGCTGCATAGTATATCCTGCATGACAGTAATGCCTGCTATGTAGCAGCTTAGGGGTGCCGCATTTGTTTGGCTTACCTTTATTTTTCTTGTACCTGCCGACTCCTCTTCTTCCTCCGCTCTTCTATCTTCCTATTGCGGCTGACTTTCTCCTCCCTTCTTGTTATCACGTCCTCTTCTTGTCCTCCACGAAGTTTTTAACTTATTCTGAGTCCAACTCAGATCACTATTTCTTTTTTCAAGTCCAAAAAATCAAAACCAAAATTTTCAAATAACACGTCTTTCGCTCAAAAAGATAACCAAGAAGTGGTTTTCTTTGTCCCAACCCGATTTCTTTTTCCAGGATTGATTTCGTTCATTCGCTTACACATTCGCTCTTGGAATTCAGCACCAGTACTACTACTACTCTTCGCTTTCCAGCTGGAGAGTGTTTTTCCCGCTTACTAGTGTGCTCCCACCGTTCACACGATTTACTACGCATCGCCGTCGGGTAATTTCCTGACGCGTCACACCACATTCGTTCTATCCAATTAGTTACCTATGTCGAGTCTAACATGCGTTTTCATCGCTACTGCGTCGCGTCGGACTATTGCCGGCGATTGCGAACGCTACTCAACATAACCTTTCGGTTTTATTCGCTCCCGCCAGTATTCCTATGAACACTCGTCAAAGACACTCTGTGTCAATCGTAGACAAGTTTTTGTGTCAATCAAACACGTGCCCCGAAAGCCGATTTTTGTATTGTGGCGAGGGTGTTTTTGTTTGGCCGTCCGCCTAAATACCTCTCTTGCGCCTCCGTTGCTTCATCGGTGGGGGAAAGAGATTATCATCTTTTTGCCATCGATCCTGACTTTTCGTTTTTCGGCTTTGTTGGAGGGGTGTCTTTTGGGTTGTTCGCCCCTCTGCTGCTCCTCCGTTGCTCCAACGTTGGGGGAAAAGGAAACGCCTTCTTTTTTGCCATCGAATATGTTTGTGTGACGTTTACGTCCTTACCGTGGTTACGCAAACGCTTGTGTTGGGGTGTAAGCTCCAGGGATCGTCCTCCCCCACCCGTCATCTTCGTGTTGGGGTCGACGAGGGATCGTCCTCGCTTACCCATCGAACTATGCAGATCGCTCCTGTCAAATGATGGTCGTCGCGAGTCTCCCACGTCCTTTGGGCTTCGACGACGGCGTTTTCCCGTGAACTCCTGTCACACGCTTTTGCTTGGCGTAGCTCTCTCGTGAGTCTCCCCATTCTCCCTGCGGCTGCACCGAACAGAGTTAGGATTTCTTCATCCTTAGTGGACTCGTCTGTCGCACTCGTTAGACCTATTTTTTGGTTGTCTTCTCAGGGTCTGAAGGTAGTGGCACCGCAAGAGCACTTCTTACATTCCAGGTGCTCACGTAAACGTCGCTTTTCTTATTTTATTTAGCATGGTCGTCAACAATAAAATCTATCCTTACCGATGCAATTAGTTACCTCACAACAATTGTCAATGGGTAGTTAGCCCAAATCACAACCCCTAAGACCCATATGTTCACCTGAGGATATTGGGTCAGATATTCCGTGCCAAGCATTCTGAGCAGGCTTTTGTTGCTGTTTATCGTCTTGTAATCAACACTCGCACTTATAAGCTTAGAAACTTAGAAAGTCAAATCCGTTTGGTTGAGAGCAGTCTCCGATGGTTACCACTTGGAGGTAAAATAAGCACAATTGATGTGTTGTCAAAGTTACAACGAATGAAAACATAGCACATGCTCTACTTATGGGGGGAAAACATAATTTTTCGACCCCGACTAGCAGTGATATTTCGGGGACAATTTTTGAAAGGATGCACTCATTTCAGTAGTTCAATTCTACTTATGGATCCCTTCGTAATCTTCAAAAATCCTTAAGTGAAACGGAGATGGTTTTAATTTGCTTAGACCAAAATTGGATTGGATTCATACCCCCACTCTCTTTGCTAAATTCTGTTATTTTGAACGTTTCATGAAAAGAAATTCATCATTACCATGCGATGTAGTATTCTTACGTACACAGATGAAGTACCACTCTCCTGAGAATGTAGTTCCAATTAATCAAAATATTTCAGCTTAGACAGCGGGGTAAAACCTCTGAGGCTTCCTTAGATGGTACTCGCCTTTTGATTGCATCCTCAGTGACGACTCTTATTTTGCCATTACAAAGAACTGGTATTTTGACAGTTCGACCACAATAGTTTCTCAAGTTTTGTTTACTTTTTTCCACTTCTGAAGTGGAACGTCCTGTCAACGACTCACAATTGTTAAAAAAAAAACAACCAATTCCGAAATCGCTAAGGGCTAACCTGTAACAGGAGAATTAAGGCCGCACATTGACATTTCACTATGACTTAACTATGACATTTCACTTCAACAGCTGTGTACATTAAAATTTGTAAGTTCATTAGCAACACAAATGACAGGCAAAACGACTTCTACTCTGACAATCGTTTCCAAAAGAGAAAAATAATTTTGACATTAACTTCCGACTATTATAGTTCAGACTATACTTCGTACAAACAACTTTTCGATGATACAAAAATTATATTACTTACTTACTTAAGTGGCGCTGCAGTCCGGAATGAACCTGGGCCTCAACCAACATGCCTCTCCAATTAGCCCGGTCCTTAGCTAACTGCCTCCAGTTGCGCACTCCAAGTTGGTTGAGGTCGGTTTCCACTTGTGCGCGCCACTTAAGGCGAGGTCTTGCTCTACTGCGTCCGACTTCTGGCTGGGAATCGAAGACTCTGCGAGCCGGAGTATTGGTGTCCATTCGTTCTACATGTCCTAGCCATCTTAAACGTCCAATGCGGAGTTTTTTGACCAGGGGCATGTCGCTGTACAGCTCGTATAGTTCTTGGTCTTCGTCTCCATAGCCCGTCAACGCAAACGGGACCGAAGATTTTTCGAAGAATTTTCCTCTCGAATCTACCAAGGATTTCTTCATCCGCTTTTGATACGGTCCATGCTTCAGCGCCGTAGAGCAGGACTGGGATGATCAGGGTCTTATATTGGATCTCCTTAGTAGTTCGAGTGAGGACTTTACTACTAAATTGCCTTCTTAGCCCGAAGAAACAGCGGTTGGCAAGAGTAATTCTTCGTTTAATTTCTGACGAGATGTTGTTGTCAGAGTTAATAGCGGAGCCGAGGTAGACAAAGTCCCGTACTACCTCAAAGTTATATCTGTCAATGGTGACGTTCTGTCCAATTCGTCGATGTTGTGTATCCTTTCGTGTTGACAGCATATTCTTAGTCTAACCCTCATTTACTGCTAAACCCATTTTTGCCGCTTCTTCCTCTATACTAGCAAACGTGGCTATGACATCACGTTGAGTCCTACCAATGATGTCAATATCGTCAGCGTATGCTAGTAGTTGCACCGATTTTTGGAAAATTGTGCCTCTGGTGTTGGCTTTGGAGTTTTGCACAATCCTCTCAAGAATCAGATTAAAGAAGTCACATGACAGCGCATCGCCTTGCCTAAATCATTTTTTGGTATCGAATGTGTCGGTGAGGTCGTTTTCGACCCTGATGGTGCAGCGAGAATTCTCTATCGTCATCCTTCACAAACGGACGAGTTTGGGCGGTATACCAAAACTAGACATGGCTCTGTACAGTTCGTCTCTATAAATGCTGTCATATGCGGCTTTGAAATCGATGAATAGGTGGTGGGTATCGATTTGGACTTCTTGAGTTTTTTCCAGGATCTGCCGAAGTGTGAAAATTTGATCGGTTGTGGACTTACCTATTACGGCAGATAGGATCTTGTAGGCGATGTTGAGGAGACTTATGCCTCTGTAGTTGGCGCAGTTCAGAGGGTCTCCTTTTTTGTGGATCGGGCAAACGATGCTGAGGTTCCATTCTTCAGGCATGCTTTTAACCGACCAGATTTGGCTTATGAGTTGGTGGATGTTACTTACTAAGTCATCTCCGTCGGCCTTATAAAGCTCAGCGGGAAGGCCGTCATTTCCGGCAACCTTATTAAGATTGAGTTTAGATATTGCTACCCGTACTTCACTCAGGTCGGGTGGTTGGCAGTTTTCGGTGTCGTTGCCCGTATTAAATGGTTCGTTCTGCCTGACAGCGGAATGTTGTTCGTCATCGCCGTTTAACAGTCTGCAGAAGTGGTTCTTCCATATCCTCAGCATCGACTGTGTCTCAACTACGATATTTCCTTGTTCATCTCGACAGGATTCTGTTCGAGCCTTGTATCCTTGGCTTTGACGTTTTACACTTTGGTAAAACTTGCGAACATCGTTCCTGGAGTGGCACCTCTCTATATCCTCGATCGCGCGCTTTTCTTGCTCTTTTTTCTTCTTTCTGAAAAGCCGATGTTCTTCCCTTCTTCTTTGCCTATAGAGCTCAATGGCAGCTATCGTCTTCACCTGCAGCTTAGCCTTGTAGGCCTCGTTCTTGGCTGCGAGCATCTGCCGGCATTCCTCATCAAACCAGGGGTTTCTTGCGTGGTGGCCGCGAGAAACCTAGCACATCAATTGCGGCTGATCTAATGGCCTGTTGGCATCGTTGCCATTGCTCTTTGATGTTCGATGCTGGTGGGATGGTGTTAATCGAGAGTTTAAGAGATACGCGTTGTGCGAAGGTCTTGGCGGTCTCTTGCGATTGCAGTCTTCCGACATTAAATTTTTTCACAGTATTTCTGGATTGTTGTGGCGTGGTGGATATCCGCATTCTTACCTTGGCTGCTACAAGGTAGTGGTCCGAGTCGATGTCCCTCGGAATGTTCGGACATCCAAAATACTGGATGCGTGCCTCTTATCTATCGCAATGTGATCAATTTGGTTGACCGTTCGTTGATCTGGAGACCGCCATGTCCCCTTATGGATATCGAGGTGAGGAAACCGTGTGCTGGCTATAGTGGCATTTCGTTCCGTAGCGAAGTCAATAAGTCTAAGTCCGTTACAAGACGTGTTGTCGTGTAGGCTATGTTTTCCGACAATACTTCTAAAGATGTGTTCTCTTCCTACCTTTGCGTTAAAATCTCCCAGCACGATTTTAACATCGTACTTCGGTAGTCGCTCATAGGTTTTGTCAAGGAGCTCGTAGAAGCAATCCTTAGCTATATCATCTTTTTCTTCCGTCGGAGCGTGAGCGCATATAAGGCTTATGTTGGCGAATTCGGCCTTGATGCGGATTGTTACTATGCGTTCGCTAATGTCTTGGAAACATAAGACTTCTTGCCTAAGTCTGGCACCTATAACAAATCCGCATCCAAATAGTCGCTGTTTCTGCTCACTATAACACGGTCCGTAGTAGATGTCACAGTTTTTCATCTTCTTTTTGCCCGGCCCATCCCATCGTATTTCCTGGATGGCAGTAATGTCTGCTTTGTAGCAGTTTAGGGCTTCCGCTAGTTGTTCGCCTGCACCTCTCCTGTTTAATGTTCTCACATTCCAGGTGCAGATACGAATCGTTGTCCTTTTTTCGTTTAGCAGGGTCGTCAACAATAAAATCAGCCCTCTCCGAGGCTATTGGTTGCTTCGTAACCATATTTTTTTTCTGTGGGTGGGTAGTTAACCCAAAGCACAACCCCCAACCTGGAGGGCCAGTTCCAATTTATTAGATACCCCTAGGACACGGGGCCATCAGTATCCACTACGGGATTGAGCGCTGCCGTTGGCCTTTCGGTTCATCCGCCACCATCTCTGTTCAAGGGGCCTGACTAACCCTTGAAATTCCTAGACAACCTGTTGTCCGAATATGTCAGAGCAGTTCATCTAGGTTCGCCTGGGACAGCAGGCCGGGTATTCATCCGTGCCATTCTCACCAGGGTGTTTATAGTGTTGCTGTTTTTCGTCGTGTTATCATCACTCGCACTTATCGTTTAGCAAGTCAAATCCGGTTGGATGAGACCAGTACCCGATGGTTACCACTTGGAGGTAAAAATAAGCACATTTGATGTGTAGTCAGAGTTGCAACGCTGGGCATTGCCAAGTTAACGCCAATCAGAGTCTACCCTCGTTCTACAACACCCAACCACAAAAATTGTATTATTCAACAATAATAGCTGTTCTCCCATTTTCGCCAAGTTCTGTTCCGTTTTGTTCACTTCTATAGAATATACCCCTGTCATTCTCTCCGATCAAATCCTTTAAACCTTCCATGCTGATCCTATTCATAAAAACATAAGTTTTTGATAAATTACAAGTAAATCGAACAGACTTTCGAACATGAATCGAAAAACATGTCCGCCCTCAACATCAAAAAAAAAAATAATTCCACAAACACAAAGCCGTTATAAGTGTTGCCAAATCCAGTGGCGGTGACATGAAAGACATTCAGCGGTTAATTCTGACACATTATTAATCATAACGGTTCTTTTCGCAACCAAAAATACTTTACATGCAAACAGACGTTAATTACTTAATCTATGGTTAAAAAAAGCCGTTATGATTAAACAAACATCAGATAGAAAGTAAAGAACAGATGTACCTACACACACACACATGTGTTTGTTTTTAGAAACTAAATCTATTTTTCGCACATTGGTGCACAGATTAAATCCAAATTATGTCTGGTTTTCAAAATTTGTTTTTGTTTGATGTCATCAAGTGTATTTTGCTTTTTTTTTATCAAAGTCATCCGTCCTTTGGTGTTATCGCGTCGGACATATTCTTGTTCTGTGTGTGTGTTCAAAGGGTATGAGTTTCGAAGACCTTGCGACCGTTATCGGAATGAGAAAAAATAAAAAAACAGTAAAATTCGATTATTCGCTAATATTTGGTCTAAATTTAGGTGCCGATTTAGCCACCGACTTTACAGCAATCAGCGTCGTCAAATCCTCATAAATCATGTGTTCGAATGAGCGATTTTTTGGTGAAGGTGGGTTGTTTTTTTTTGTGCCGCTTTTCCAAAAGATTTACATTTTAAGACTACATACCTACGTGTTGAGGGTATATTTTTTTTTTCCTAAGCAATCGTCACAAACGTCAATATGACTTCAAGGTTGATGTGTTGTACAAAGTGCGATGAAGTTAGTAAAGTTCCAAAAATAATTACACTTATCGATCACTGGTAGTTTATCCATCATGTTTACGTTTTCTAGCGAATGTCGACATTTATTAATCCAGCGCGTGGTTTGGATTGATTTTTGATTTTTTTTTTTAATTAGAAATATCATGCTGTCAGTTGTCAGTCGTGTTTTGCTGATAGAGTGCGATGTTGCTGTGTTTACTGCTCTGACAGGAGAGTCGGAAAAACGTCAATTTAAATTGCGTGGACTAAAAATTGACAATGTTCAGTGGAATAAGCCGAGAAATTACGGATTTATCGATGAATTGTAAAAAGTCCATCAACAAATTAGTTAGTTTCGATTTATTGTAAATAAAGGGTCCGCCAAATAACTTTGGCTACTGAATATTTTCTCAAATTTCTTTTTTTATTTGAAAGTACAATCCTTCCGGTTAATAATGGAAAATAATTTCATTCAAATGGCTGCCTCGGCTGGCCATGCTGTAGCCTACACGATCGGTCCAATTTTTGAGGACATTATCGATTGTGTGCAGCTGTATTTCACCAATGGCTTCACGAATATTGTCCTTTAAAGCGTCAATTATCTCTGGCTTGTCGGCGTAACACTTATCTTTTGCGGCACCCCACAAATAATATTCCAACGGTGTCAAATCGCAGCTCCGAGGTGGCCAAACGACTCAGCTCTGCGGCTGATAATGCGATCTTCAAAAACAGGGCGCAAAACATCGAGTGTAGCTTTGGCTGTGTGGCACGTAGCGCCGTCCTGTTGAAACCAAATGTTGCCAATATCCTCCTCTTCAATTTTTGTGAACAAAAATTCGTTCAACATGGCCCGATAACGATCGCCATTGACTGTAATGGCCACTCCTTGCTCATTTTCGAAGAAAAATGCCCCAATTACTTACTTACTTACTTAAGTGGCGCTACAGTCCGGAATGAACCTGGGCCTCAACCAACATGCCTCTCCAATTAGCCCGGTCCTTAGCTAACTGCCTCCAGTTGCGCACTCCAAGTTGGTCGAGGTCGGTTTCTACTTGTGCGCGTCACTTAAAGTGAGGTCTTCCTCTACTGCGTCCGACGTCTGGCTGGGAATCGAAGACTCTGCGAGCCGGAGTATTGGTGTCCATTCGTTCTACATGTCCTAGCCATCTTAAACGTCCAATGCGGAGTTTTTTGACCAGGGGCATGTCGCTGTACAGCTCGTATAGTTCTTGGTTGAATCTTCGTCTCCATAGCCCGTCAACGCAAACGGGACCGAAGATTTTTCGAAGAATTTTTCTCTCGAATGGACCAAGGATTTCTTTATCCGCTTTTGATACGGTCCATGCTTCAGCGCCGTAGAGCAGGACTGGGATGATCAGGGTCTTATATAGGATCTCCTTAGTAGTTCGAGTGAGGGCTTTCCTACTAAATTGCCTTCTTAGCCCGAAGAAACAGCGATTGGCAAGAGTAATTCTTCGTTTGATTTCTGACGAGATGTTGTTGTCAGAGTTAATAGCGGAGCCGAGGTAGACAAAGTCCCGTACTACCTCAAAGTTATATCTGTCAATGGTGACGTTCTGTCCAATTCGTCGATGTTGTGTGTCCTTTCGTGATGACAGCATATACTTAGTCTTACCCTCATTTACTGCTAAACCCATTTTCGCCGCTTCCTCCTCTATACTAGCAAACGTGGCTATGACATCACGTTGAGTCCTACCAATGATGTCAATATCGTCAGCGTATGCTAGTAGTTGCACCGATTTTTGGAAAATTGTGCCTCTGGTGTTGGCTCGGGAGTTTGGCACAATCCTCTCAAGAATCAAATTGAAGAAGTCACATGACAGCGCATCGCCTTGCCTAAATCCTTTTTTGGTATCGAATGTGTCGGTGAGGTAGTTTCCGACCCTGATGGTGCAGCGAGAATTTTCCATCGTCATCCTACACAAACGGACGAGTTTGGACGGTATACCAAAACTAGACATAGTTCGTCTCTATAAATGGTGTAGGTGATGGGTATCGATTTGTACTTCTTGGGTTTTTTCCAGGATCTGCCGAAGTGTGAAAATTTGAGCGATTGTGGACTTTCCTGGCCTAAAACCACACTGATAAGGGCCGATCAGGTTGTTGGTAAACGGTTTCAGGCGTTCACACATTACTGCAAATAGGATCTTGTAGGCGATGTTGAGAAGACTTATGCCTCTGTAGTTGGCGCAGTTCAGAGGGTCTCCTTTCAGGCATGGTTTCAACCGACCGGATTTGGCTTATGAGTTGGTAGATGTTGCTTACCAAGTCATCTCCGCCAGCTTTACAAAGCTCAGCGGGAAGGCCGTCATTTCCGACAGCCTTATCACGCTTGAGTTTAGATATAGCTATCCTCACTTCACTTAGGTCGGGTGGTTGGCAGTTTTCACTGTCGTTGCCAATATTAAATGGTTTGTTCTGCCTGACAGCGGAATGTTGTTCGTCATCACCGTTAAACAGTCTGCAGAAGTGGTTCTGTGAGGGCTCAGTGGCGCGATGGTTAGTGCGATGAACTGCCGCGCAGAAGGTCTGGGTTCGATTCCCAGCCGTAGCAACACCTAAATGATTTTTCACTGGCCCTCCTCTCGTGATGATCTGACAAATCGTCCGAGTAGTATCAATTGTCAAGAATAGCTTATCTCAACTTAGCCGTTCGGAGTCGGCATAAAACAGGAGGTCCCGCCATCGTGCAAGAAGTACACACGCACACATGAATGGTTGTGAGAAAGCTAGGCCCTGGGTACTAACGAGCCTGTTGCGCCAAAAATTTGTATTTGTTTTTAGAAGTGGTTCTTCCATATCCTCAGCATCGACTGTGTCTCAACTACGATATTTCCTTGTTCATCTCGGCAGGATTCTGTTAGAGCCTTGTATCTTTGGCTTTGACGTTTTACAATTTGGTAAAACTTGCGAACATCGTTCCTGGAGTGGCACCTCTCTGTATCCTCGATCACGCGCTTTTCTTGCTCTTTTTTCTTCTTTCTGAAAAGCCGATGTTCTTCCCTTCTTCTTTGCCTATAGAGCTCAATGGCAGCTCTCGTCTTCACCTGCAGCTATGCCTTGTAGGCCTCGTTCTTGGCTGCGAGCATCTGTCGCGAGAAACCTAGCATATCAGTTGCGGCTGATCTGACATCGTTGCCATTGTTCTTCGACATTAGATGCTGGTGGTATGCTGTGAGTCGAGAGATTAAGGAATACGCGCGAAGGTCTTGGCGGTCTCTGGCGATTGCAGTCTTTCGACATTAATTTTTTTCACAGTATTTCTGTTATTTTGTGGCGTGGTGGATAACCGCATCCTTACCTTGGACAACAAGGTAGTGGTCCGGGTCGATGTTAGCCCCTCGGAATGTTCGGACATCCAAAATAATGGATGCGTGCCTCTTGTCTATCGCAATGTGATCAATTTAGTTGACTCATAGGTTGACTCATAGGTTTTGTCAAGGAGCTCGTAAATTCAATTCTTCGCAATGACACATTTTTCCTCCGTCGGCTCCGTCGGAGCATGAGCGCATATAAGGCTTATTTTGGCGAATTTGGCCTTACAATGCGTTCGCTAATGTCTTGAAAACATAAGACTTCTTGCCTAAGTCTGGCACCTATAACAAATCCGCATCCAAATAGTCGCTGTTTCTGCTCACTATAACACGGTCCATAGTAGAAGTCACAGTTTTTCATCCTCTTTTTGCCCGGCCCATCCCATCGTATTTCCTGGATGGCAGTAATGTCTGCTTTGTAGCAGTTTAGGGCTTCCGCTAGTTGTTCGCCTGCACCTCTCCTGTTTAATGTTCTCACATTCTAGGTGCAGATACGAACGTCGTTGTCCTTTTTCGTTTAGCATGTTCGTCAACATTAATATCAGTCCTTTCCGAGGCTATTGGTTGCTTCTTAATATAATCTTTTTTCTGTGGATGGGTAGTTAACCCAAAGCACAACCCCTAACCTGGAGGGCCAGGCCCTTGTTTTGACCTAGGACAGCGGGCCGGAAAAAAATACCGATGTCAGTAGCCCATTTTGGGGTATGAGCGCTGCCGTTGACCCTTTTCCAATACCCTGGCTCAGTATTGGAAATCCCTATAGACCTGGTGTTCAAATATGTCGAAGCAGCTCATATAGGGATTTCACTACCAGTTCGATCAAACTGGAGCTGTAGGCGCCACCGTTTACTCCATCTAGGGAACTAATCCGCTGCCGCCTGAGAGTGAGTGCCTTAGTGAGAGGACACTCCTCCCCCCTCTCTCGTTCGCTGCCACCAACGACCTTCCACAGGGGTTTAATACCCCATCTCCAGTCGGGGTACTAGGCATCCACCAGTCACCAGCGTGGAGGTGAGAGTAGGAGTTGATAGTTAGAGGCTAGAGTGAGAACGCTTGTGTCCTCATATAATCGCATCACTATCCTTAAGCACCGGCAGCTTCTCATGTAGGAGAAGTAATCAAGATCAACTTCAAGCCTTTCGTTGTTAAACGATTGGGTGAAGTAGTTTGCAAATAAATTTGCAATGATTTTGGGATACTGGTGATAAAGAGATTCACAGAGTTTGATAAAACGGGCACAGGATGCACAGGAGTAATTTAAAAAATCAAAGTCCGAACGAGATTTAAGATAAACTCGCCAGAGTTTGTTTCTTGTGTTACGAAGTGATCGTAACTCTTTGGTGAACCAAGGTGGTGAATTGGATGAATTCTTCTGTACTATAAGTGGGACTGATTGATTAAAACAGTTAAAAATTTTGGAGTAGAACATCGTTACAGCAGTATCAATATTAATGCTCGGGTTTTCAAAAACATGATTGAAGTTGACGTTGCTGAGTAAGTTGTTTAATTTAACGAAGTCGGTTTTATGGAAGTTAAAACTTAAAGATTTATCAGTGTGCTGAGCATTATTAATATGGCCATAGAAAAATGTGACGGAAAGAGGTGGACAACACAGTTGTCAGTGTCAGATGAGAAGATTAAGTCAAGCTGTCTACCTAAATTGTTGGTAATCCCACTCAATTGACAAAGACCAGAATCGGAAAGACAAGTGAAAAGTATCTCTTTATCTGAGGAGGGATATGAAACGACGAAGTGAGACTCATCGTCTGATAGATTCCATCGAAGATTAGGAAAGTTAAAATCTCATAAAATTAAGACAACATCAGTGGTTTCCACAACATCAAGCAGATAATCAATCGCGTCTATGGCAAGCTGATAGGATTGGGTGGGCTGTGAAGGTCGAATGTAGCAGCAGAAGATGTAGATGCTGCGCCCAAATAAATACAAATACAATTTTTTTGCGCCACAGGCTCATTAGTACCCAGGGGGCCTAGCTTTCTCACAACCATTCATGTGTGCGTGTGTACTTCTTGCACGATGGCGGGACCTCCTGTTTTATGCCGAATCCGAACGGCTAAGTTGAGATAAGCTATTCTTGACAGAAGATACTACTCGGATGATTTGTCAAATCATCACGAGAGGAGGGCCAGTGAGAAATCAGTTTGGTGTTGCTACGGCTGGGAATCGAACCCAGACCTTCAGCGCGGCAGTTCAACGCACTAACCATCGCGCCACTGAGCCCAGATGTACTTATTTTTACTCAAATGAACTCAAAATCAGCGGTGTGTGAGGTTGAGAGGAATCATCTTCTTTCTCACGACCATCGTTCCGAAAAACAACGAAGTCCGTGCGAATAGTTCACAGCATAGAGAAGTATCGGCCTTATAACCGAGATATACCCCCAATGCGTGATACGAGGTTGCATTCTAATGCCTATGGCTTTGTTGCAAGAATAAAGTGCGACTGTTGCTTTCTTTACTGCTTCTTACAACTTCCTGTCCAAAATAAGTCCGAGGAATTAAGCTTTGTCTGAGAACTAGCCGATTCCGTTAAGTGACGGGGGGGTCAATTGTTGAAAGCACCTTCAAACCTTCGATTATGCGTATCAATGTGTGGGCTGTTTCTACAGATTTGCCTTTGCACTTCGCATGTTGGGATGCGGATACCTGATTTACATCAATGTAACTGCGGCGATGAATAACACCCAAATTTTCCAAGGTTTTCAGAAGGAATGATGAAAAGCTCAGGTCGTTCGGATTGACGTGAGAGATTTTGACCGATTTAGGTGACCGTGCTAATAGCATAAGAACTTAGTTTAAGTCCAAGGTTCACCTCAGATTATTACACAGCTTAGGATATTAAGTGATTTATGATTTTCTTAAATTCCTTTTCATATAAAAAAATATCGGTAAATCTAAAAACCCTGTGCTACATTCACGTCATCCGTAGAGCAATTTAATTTTCAAAATAATCGAAAAAATCGACCCCAAATAGTGTATACCAACCCTTATCAGAACATGTGTGTACCTATAGTACATCATTCGCAAGGGCTCATTGTTTTTCGTAGAAGCAAAGCTCTTCACAAACAATATTATCACTGCGACTCATGTTTGGGGATACAGTTTTGTTTGCATACCACTTCACATAGCATAGCGGTGGAAGCATGTTGTATTAACACACACGAAAAACACGGTTGCACACACAGGCTCCGACAAGAAGGCTGCTGCGTGCTCAACTATCTTCAATGTCGAAAACCATAACGCTGAAGGATCGTAACACTCGATAGGAAAAGTGCAACGCAAACAACGCTCAAGTGGGGGCTCTATTCCGATGGCGATGGGGACAGCAAATAAATTGGAAAAATATTTCAATTTCGACGAGTTTGACCACTCGAAGTTCTATAAATCTATTTATAGCACAATGGGGTATGAGTCGACATCAATTGTGTACTAAAATAAGCACGAGACCTAACCTCCAAAGCTTTCCCAATCAATGTGGGTGACTGAGAATACCTAGTAGTGGATACAATTTTCGAGCACACAAATGATGGCCGATACAGAATATAAAAAACAAATTACGATAAGATTAAAAAAAAAAGTTGTATACCGTTTAGAAATTTATCGATAATGTTGATGTGTTGGTTTTCTGCAATAGAAAGAATCCACAAAACAAAGTTTTTTTTGGTTTTTGTGTGTTTTTTTTTTCTGAGCGCCAAATATCTTGATATTGTTATTTTCTTTTTAGGATTGATGTCGAGTCATACCCCATTGTGCTATAAATTGATTATAACACTTCAAATTATAAAAATCAATAGAGAAGGAGTTTTTCTAGCCAAAACTTGAGAACAACCAGTGCTTCTAGTTTTGTGCACGGAAAAGGGAAAACACTTTTGCACAATCTGAAGAGGATGCAAAGATTTTTATGGACACATAAGCGTAGCGAATAGTTTCGCGCGAACATCGTAGACATGTCTCTTGTTATTATTATTAAAATATATATGTTGAATAATTTTTACCTTTTTTAAATCCCTCCGGTTTTACTGCACCTCCTCCTATTCGCCTGTATTTGCAGTATCGACTGCAAAAGCTTCAACATGACTTCTGATATAAAATTGCTTTATCATTAAGGTTGCTGATAAATAATGAAAATGTCCTTGCATTTGTCTAATCCAGGAGTTTTTCTTTGGAATGCCTTGATATATTTCTGATTTATTGGTATATAACAAAGTTTTAACGTAACCCTTACGAAGAAAGCCAAAGAGGGTTAAATCGAACTATTTTGGTGGTCAATTGCCGTTGGATCTATGTGGGATAATACTACCAGCAAACGTCACACAGTGCTGTATTTTGGACTAAAACCGGACAAAAATATTTGGGCACAATTTTCACATCAAATAGGTGCCAAATAACTAAAAAGTTATTTGGAATTATACATATTTTTACAGTAAAGCCCACTTAAGTGGACTACTCGACTCCTCGGATACAAGGCTCAAACAGAATCAAGTCGAGATGAACAAGGAAATATCGTAGTTGAGACACATTCGATGCTGAGGATATTGAAGTCCCACTTCTGCAGACTGTTATACGGTGATGACAAACAACATTCCCCTGTCAGGCAGAATGAACCATTCAACACTGTCGACGACCAACCACCCGACCTAAGTGAAGTGAGGATAGCAATGTCTAAACTCATGTGTAACAAGGCTACCGGAAATGACGGCCTTCCCGCCGAGCTTTATAAAGCCGGCTTAAATGACTTGATAAGTAACATCCGCCCACTCAAAAGCCAAATCTGGTCGGATGAAAGCATGACTGAAGAATGGAACCTCAGCATCGTTTACCCGATCCACAAAAAAGGAGACCCTCTGAACTGCGCCAACTATAGGGACATAATTCTCCTCAAGATCGCCTTTAAGATTCTATCTGCCGCAATATGTGAATGTCTGAAACCGTTTACCAACAACCTGATCGGCCCTAATCAGTGTGGTTTAAGGCCAGGAAAATCCACAACCGATCAAATTTTCACACTTTGGCAGATCCTGGAAAAAACCCAAGAAGTCCAAATCGATACCCACCACCTATTTATCGATTTCAAAGCCGCATACGACAGCATTTATAGAGACGAACTATACAGAGCCATGTCTAGTTTTGGTATACCGCCCAAACTTATCCGTCTGTGTAGGATGACGATGCAGAATTCTCGCTGCACCATCAGGGTCGGAAACGACCTCACCGACACATTCGATACCGAAAAAGGACCTAGGCAAGGCTATGCACTGGCATGTGACGACTTTCATCTGATTATTGAGAGGGTTGGGCAAGACTCCCGAGCCAACACCAGCGGCACAATCTTTCAAAAAATCGGTGCAACTACTAGGATAAGCCGACGGTATTGACATCATTGGTCCGACTCAACGTGATGTCATAGCTGCGTTTGCTATGTAGAGAAGGAAGCGGCAAAAATGGGTTTAGCAGTAAATGAGGGTAAGACTAAGTATATGCTGCCAACTCGAAAGGACACACAACATCGACGAATTGTCACCAATGACAGATATAACTTTGAGATTATACGGGATTTGTCCTCGGCTCCGTTATTAAATCTGACAACAACATCTCGTCGGAAATCAAACGAATAATTATACTCTTGCCAACCACTGTTTCTTTGGGCTATGAAGGCAATTTATTAGTAAAGCCCACACTCGAACTACTAAGGAGATTCTATATAAGACCCTGATCACCCCAGTCCTGCTCTACGGCATGAAGTGGATGAAGAAATCCATGGTTGATTTGATATGAAAATTCTTCGAAAAATCTTCGGTCCCGTTTTCGTTGACGGGCTATGGAGACGAAGATTCAACCAAGAACTACACGAGCTGTACAGCGACATAGAACTGGTCAAAAAACTCAGCATTGGACGTTTAAGATGGCTAGGACATGTAGAACGAATGGATACTCCGGCTAGCAGAGTCTTTGATTCCCAGCCAGACGTCGAACGCAGTAAAGGAAGACCTCGCCATAAATAGCGCGCAGAAATAGAAACCGATCTAAGCCAACAGGTTCATTCCGGACTATGCGCCACTTAAGCAAGTGTCTAAGTTATACCTGTGAATTAAAAATCAGGCCTAAGCTCATCTCTGCTTCTAACCTACGAAGACGCTCCGAATCTCACCAACGATGTGGTCGATTTTGCGTTCAAAATCTACGTAGCCGACTAGGCCTATTAACCTCCTCTTTGGATACGTGAATGTACAACATTTGGGGTCCTGAGTTACTGAATTTTCGTAAGGACCCCATACATCTATTCAAAGTCACTAGAAGGTTCTATCCTGACTAGAACAACAGGTACTTGGAAGCTAACCCGAGAGTGTTTGTTGCCCAGATGCACTCCTGATTCCCGGAGGCGGTCATGGATGCATCCATCGGGTTAGTCGAGCTGGCGTTTGATCCGCAGGAGGTTGTATCTTGCGGCGATGGGATATTGTTGACATAAATCCCCCTAAAGTGGCGGATAGAGGGAACCGCAGTAAAGCGAAGTTTCGCATTCGTTACTTAGCGATCTGCGGCGAATGAGGCCACACCAGTTTACTGTTAAAGCCCATCGTGAATCAATTCAAGCCGACTTCATGTAGGTCCGCGTCATCAGGGCATTGTTAGATGAACAAGTCTTATAGACAGTGTGCTCAAGAAACAATTGCTTCTAGATGGCACAAGAAGTGGGTGTGTTACTTGGTGTTGGTACCAATTACTTACCTTGGTTGGTAGTGACTTTGTAACTTGATTTTCCGGACTGGGTTTGCTAGAACTCATAAGGAATCAGGAGCCCCTAAGACTTTTAGTAGCCTGATTTTGGGGTAGGCCCCCTTGTGGGAGATCATGGTGGTTGTGGTTTATCCCAAATGCTGGGAACGTATGGTATTCTAAAACTGGTGGTGGCTTTAAAATACAAGAGGTGCAGATAGAACTCGGTCCTTGCCAAGGATGAAGTTCGTGCTTAGCATCATGATTTTCCAAATCCACGTATAAAATGTATCCTGTATTGGGGTGTTAACCGACACTTTTCTATGGTTCCGATATGTGGGTAGGCCCACCGCGAAATAAGAGCTGTAATGGCTAGGTGTTTACGTTAAGCATACTTTCCATTATCTGCCATAATTCCCATGACGATATAGTCCCGTTTGATTGGCGGCGTCGAGCATTGCCATCCCTGCCGGAGGGGCGTTGAACGTATCCCACTCGGATGGGGTCTGAGTGGTATCTAGGGTTGCGGAAGAGGTCGCTCCTTCTTCTGTTTCAGTGATAAGGATGACCGATATTATGTATAACGTTGGCCCTTGAACCCAACATTTGACAAGACGTTAGATAGAGTTGGTATGAGCAGTTGTGCTCACCTTAGTAAGCGGGGATAAAATCCACGACGAGAGATTAGTGCTAGATAGGTAGTCAATATACTTCGTCTGGAGTGTTTCATGGCAGTTGACGGGGTGGATGGAGTGGATTCTTCCGGGTCTACCATGGTTGTTGAATGGAATAATGTTCTTTTCATGTGGAAGTCAGGATATAACTAGTCGAGGTGAATGCGTACTCATTAAATTGGTCCAATTTAGAAGTTAATTCTGGTCGTGGCCGTTTTGCGTTGGGAGCTTGAATACTTACTTAAGTTGGGCTACAGTCCGGGATGAACCTGGGCCTCAACCAACATGCCTCTCCAATTAGCCCGGTCCTTAGCTAACTGCCTCCAGTTGCGAACTCCAAGTTGGGCGAGGTCTTCCTCTACTGCGTCCGACGTGTTGCTGGGAATCGAAGACTCTGCGAGCCGGAGTATTGGTGTCCATTCTTTCTACATTTCCTAGCCATCTTAAACGTCCAATGCGGAGTTTTTGACTAGGGTTATGTCGCTGTACAGCTCGTATAGTTCGTGGTTGAATCTTCGCCCGCAAACGGGACCGAAGATTTTCCGAAGAATTTTTCTCTCGAATCGACCAAGGATTTCTTCATCCGCTTTAGATACGGTCCATGCTTCAGCGCCGTAGAGCAGGACTGGAATGATGAGGGTCTTATATAGGATCTCCTTAGTAGTTCGAGTGAGGGCTTTACTACTAAATTGCCTTCTTAGACCGAAGAAACAGCGATTGGCAAGAGTAATTCTTCGTTTGATTTCTGACGAGATGTTGTTGTCAGAGTTAATAGCGGAGCCGAGGTAGACAAAGTCCCGTACTACCTCAAAGTTATATCTGTCAATGGTGACGTTGTGTCCAATTCGTCGATGTTGTGTGTCCTTTCGTATTGACGGCATATACTTAGTCTTACCCTCATTTACTGCTAAACCCATTTTCGCCGCTTCCTTCTCTATACTAGCAAACGTGGCTATGACATCACGTTGAGTCCTACCAATGATGTCAATATCGTCAGCGTATGCTAGTAGTTGCACCGACTTTTGGAAAATTGTGCCTCTGGTGTTGGCTCGGGAGTTTTGCACAATCCTCTCAAGAATCAAATTGAAGAAGTCACATGACAGTGCATCGCCTTGCCTAAATCCTTTTTTGGTATCGAATGTGTCGGTGAGGTCGTTTCCGACCCTGATGGTGCAGCGAGAATTCTCCATCGTCATACTACACAAACGGACGAGTTTGGACGGTATACCAAAACTAGACATGGCTCTGAATAGTTCGTCTCTATAAATAGTGTCGTATGCGGCTTTGAAATCGATAAATAGGTGGTGGGTATCGATTTGGACTTCTTTTTTGTTTTTTTCCAGGATCTGCCGAAGTGTGAAAATTTGATCGATTGTGGACTTTCCTGGCCTAAAACCACACTGATATGGACCGATCAGGTTGTTGGTAAATGGTTTCAGTCGTTCACATATTACGGCAGAAAGGATCTTGTAGGCGATGTTGATCAGATTTATGCCTCTGTAGTTGTGCAGCTCAGAGGGTCTCCTTTTTTGTGGATCGGGCAAACATGCTGAGGTATCCTTGGCTTTGACGTTTTACACTTTGGTAAAACTTGCGAAGATCGTTCCTGGTCTGGCACCTCTCTATATCCTCGATCGCGCGCTTTTCTTGCTCTTTTTTCTACTTTCTGAAAAGCCGATGTTCGTCCCTTCTTCTTTGCCTAAAGAGCTCAGTGGCAGCTCTCGTCTTCACCTGCAGCTTAGCCTTGTAGGCCTCGTTCTTGGCTGCGAGCATCTGTCGGCATTCCTCATCAAACCAGGGGATTCTTGCTGGTGGCCGCGAGAAACCCAGCTCATCAGTTGCGGCTGAACTAATGGCTTGTTGGCATCGTTGCCATTGTTCTTCGACATTAGATGCTGGTGGTGTGTTGTGAGTCGAGAGGTTAAGGGATACGTGTTGCGCGAAGGTCTTGAGCTTGAATACGGTGGTCGGAATCTGATCGTGTGATGGTGGTTATTTTTCTTACTCCTAGAAAGTAAAGTTAGGATTTATCGGAAAAATCGTCAAATTTCGAATCATACAAAGCCTTGGAAGATACACCAACACCAAATGCATCCCTGGCCAAATCGGTTGGTCCGTACTTCTTCCATTACGAAGCACATTTAAAGCGAATGAAACAATTCCGTTATTAAATTCTATATCAGTAATTTTCACTACCGCGAATGTCATAAATACCCATGCAGGCTAACAATAACCAATTGCCGTTAATCACCGCACCTCGTGTTCCTTAGATAAGTTAAACGCCATTTAGATGATCCATATGCGACTAATCGAAACCCGTCATAAATCAAAAAATGATTTTGCACTTGTTCCGTTCAGATTAGAAATTTCTGTTATGCGATATTCTGGCCGATAATAATTTTACATATTTCGAAACCTTAACGATTAAATGCTTGGTAGGTACCCCTAGTCTTCACTGGGGACAGTCGGAATAGTGGTTTTGTTTCTGTTTTTTTTTTTTACTTGAAAACGAACTTTATTGGCATGGCATTCTTGGTATCTGGGCCTTATCTGTGGAACTGATATGGAGGTAGCAAAAGTTAATTTTAGAACAACACAATGGAACAGAAATAGAATTCGAATTTTAGAATTTTTTTTTTGGTCACAAATTTAAAATTGAAAGTTTTATTTAGCTGAAAGTCTAGAAGTCGATGAAAGTAGCTTGGTGATTGCTTTTGAAGTGCAATGGGAATAGATTTTTTTTTTGTTAATTCTGACTTGCCTAAGCAGTAAGGTGCACATCGACCTAAAAGATCTATTGTGCTTGCCGTGAGATGTTTTTTTTGGGTTAGTAGCACTTCTATTATTATTATTATAATTTTATTGAAACATAAGTAAATTACATTGTCAATAATTAAGATAAGTACAGCGCTAGCTTCCAGGGCTTTAGGCTAGTTAAAGTTAAGAAAAAAAAATTAAATAAACTTTTGTAACTTAAGTTTTAAAATAATTTCATATGTGGATCTTATATTAGTGTCAGAGATAAATGTTAGAAGTTCTTGAAGATTTTTACCGGATATGATTTTGCTGATTAAAGTGATGTTTACACATTGTAGCATGTGTGATACAGTAAGTGTTGGTTTTTCATCGCAGAATTCACAAAGTGGGGCAGCTTCCTTGGTTATTAAATGCTTGTGGGTTATGTTGGTGTGTCCCATTCTGAGCCTTATGTAGATTTTCATAATTGAGTTTGGTATATGAGTAGGATAAATGGCCTTTACAGCTGTTGGATGAAGCATTGAATATAAGTGTTGGTATTCGGACCAACCGTTCTTTAACTTAAAATTCATAGACGTTTTGAGGTGTTTTTTTAGGTCTTTTTGGTTGAATTGGTAAAATGAGATGAGAGGTTCTTTAAGTGCCAGTTTAGCTTCTGCATCGGCGTATTCGTTACCAACGATGTCAGCATGCCCCGGTATCCAGGCTAATCTTAGTTTATTTTTATTCGCTATAAGTTTGTCACGGATGTCTGCAACAATATTGGAGTAGTTATTGGTGTTTTTTTATCGCATTGATTGAAGACAGGCTATCAGTAAAAATGATTGTTTTTCTGCCTTTTGCAGCTTGAACTGCTTTTAGAATAGCGAATGCTTCTGCCGTGAAGATAGATGAAGTAAAATGAAGTAGGCCCTTGCTGATAATAACGGGTGATCCAAGTAGAGATACTTTTTTCAATAGCCTTTTTTGACAGATCACGTGTGAGTCGTGTCATGCTGTCATGTTATTTTTGTTTAGTATTGTTTGGCATTTCATAATGGAAAGACTTACGCGTGAACAACGTTTACAAATTGTTCAACTTTATTATGAAAATTCACGTTCTGTGAGGAATGTGTTTCGTGCACTTCGCTCAACTTATGGTCAACATAATCGGCCTACTGAGCGTACTATTCGCAACACCATCACCCATTTTGAGAACCAGCATTCATTATTGGATAATATTCGACCGAATAGACCACGTCCAGCACGCTGTGAAGAAAATATAGCGGCCGTAGCTGAGAGTGTACACGAAGACCGTAGAGAGTCGATTCGGCGCCGTTCGCAGCAACTCGGACTGACGTATGGAACGACTTGGCGCATTTTACGTCAAGATCTTAAATTGAAAGCGTACAAAATACAGCTTGTGCAACAACTGAAGCCGCTCGACCTTCCCAAGCGACATCGCTTCGCGCTATGGGCTCTTGAAAAGTTCCCAGAAGATCCGACGTTTTCGAGGCAAATTTTGTTTAGCGATGAGGCCCATTTCTGGCTCAATGGGTATGTAAACAAACAAAATTGCCGCATTTGGGACGAAGAGCAACCTGAAGAGATTGAAGAACTGCCACTTCATCCAGAAAAAACAACGGTTTGGTGTGGTTTGTGGGCCGGTGGAATCATCGGTCCATATTTGTTTAAAATTTATGCCGGTGCGAACGTAACCGTAAATGGCGACCGTTATCGTGCCATGATAACCGACTATTTGATGCCTGAAATTGAAGCTCGTGATCTCGGCGACACTTGGTTTCAGCAAGACGGCGCCACTTCCCACACATCGCATCAATCAATGGACTTATTGAGAGAACATTTCGGTGAGCACATAATTTCACGTTTTGGGCCGGTCGATTGGCCACCAAGATCGTGTGATATCACACCGTTAGACTTTTTCCTGTGGGGATATGTAAAGTCAAAAGCTTATGCCGACAAACCCGCTTCGATTCAGGCCTTGGAGGAAAACATCACGCGTGTCATTCGCCAGTTACCAGTCGAAATGCTCGAACGAGTGATCGAAAATTGGACTCAACGGATGGACCATCTGCGACGTAGCAACGGCCAACATTTGATAGACATAATCTTCAAAAAATAAATGCCGAAGAATGTTCTTTCATTCTCCATTAAATTTGAATTTTCTGTGTTTTTTTCTTTAAAAAAGTAGGGAACCTCGAAATGGATCAGATTGCCATCCGAGTCTTACATATTTATCCCTTAATTCTTGGAACAATGATTTGTATACTTCGTTGCTTTTCTATATTCTGAAAGGTGAGAAACAACAGAATCGTTGGCTAGATTCCAAGGAGGGAGGTTGACTTTTGATTTGTTTGTTATGGAGATTGGGATGTTCAGTTTAGCGGCGGATTCCAATGATTTTTGTAGCGCTGAGGGGTTAAATGTTTTTTATAGGCGTTATACGAAAAGCTCTCCTAGGCTGGTCCTAGCTGCTGTATGGTATGGTGTTGAAATGAGTTGCATAGATGATTTTGAACATTTGCCGAGAATTGGTAAACCATAGTCAATTTTAGAAAGAACAATAGATCTAACCACATTAACAATAATATTTACATTACAGCTACTTTTTTTTTTTGAGGACAAGAATTTAACTAAGTTAATCCTGTTATTAAGGTTCTTTTTAATGTAAGTACAGTGATCCTTAAAATTATATTTTGAACCAAATATTATGCCTAATATCTTTGAGTGGCTTACGTTATTAATACATAGGTTGTTAAAGTTAACTCCTTCTATAATTTTTTGACATTTGTATTTTTTGCATATATGTAAAAGTTCACATTTAGAAAACGAAATTTTGGAGCCAGATGTGTCACCCCATTTTGTTAAGTTTTTAATTATGTTTGAGAAAATTGTAGCTAGGTGTACTAAGTCTTTACATTTTGAGAACAAAATTAGGAACAAAATTAGGTCATCCGCATAAAGGATGTGGTTTAATTGTGACTACGAACAATTCTACTAACTTCGGTAAAAGCGATTATAAATAAAGTAACCGATATAGGAGATCCTTGAGGGATGCCGTTTTTCATATTGTGAATATTAGAATATATGTTGTTAGTTTTAACCCGAAATTTGCGGTTGGTTAGGAACGCTTTGACGTAGCTCAATATTTTAGGTCCAATTTTCCATTGTATGAGTTGATTTATGATAACATGTGGGCCAATTCTATCGAATGCTTGTTCAAAGTCGATTGTCAAAATCGAAGCATGGTTTTTTTACAGAAAGAGCTGAAGAAATGAATGTATCCAGATGTAGAAGAGAATCCAACGTGCTACGGCCTTTTTTAAAAGCTAGTTGATTTTTGTCTATAAGTTTGTTTTTTTTTCCATCAGCCAGAAAATGCGCTTAGAGACTATTTTTTCCAAGATCTTAGAAGTGCAAGGAAGGAGGGAAATTGGTCGGTACCCTAATTTAGTCGAATGATCTTTTTTGGGTTTTGGTATTGGCACGCAAGTTGCAATTTTCCATGTTTGGGGGATTATTCCTTTGTCAAAGATGTTGTTGTATAGGATAACAACTTAGTTTTAAAGCAAGGTGGACTGTTTCGGAGCATTGAGTAAGATATCCTATCGAAGCCTGGGGTTTGACCCTTAACTGAGCTCATACTACTTTCAAACTCTAAAATACTGATTCAATCAGCTTTGCTGAAGGTGAAACCGTGTAGCGTGGTAAAACTTTGTTAAGCGTTTGGTACTTTTCTTTAATGTACTTTGGATGAAAATTTATATCGTCATGAGATTTTTCCCAACACTCTGCAAAGTATTCATTTATTTCTACTGGGCAAGTTATGTTTGTAGAATCAGCTTTAATAACCTTAATAGTGTGGGGGATGTAATTGCCTGTTAGGGAATTTATATCAGCCCACATTTTTTTGGGGGAGGAGTTTTGGTTTATTTCTGCGGTAAATTTATTGAAAGAAGCAGTTTTTTCCAACTTAGCAGCTTTGCGGAATTGTGCATTTGCCTTACGGTAACTTATGAGGTTATAATCATTTGGTGATTTTTTGAATGTTTTCCACGCATTTTGCTTTATTAGGCGGAGGTTGCTTACATTTTGATTCCACCAGGGAACTGTTTTATTGTGTGCTTTGTTAGTTGTCTGGGGAATAGACAGGTTTGCTGCGGAGCGGATTGATTTGACAACACTAGCAGCGTCTCTGTTAATATTGGAGTAAGTTGGTCTGAATGATATTTGTTTCGGGACTTCGGTTTGGAACAAGTCCCATTTGGCTTTTCTTAGTCTTTTCTGGGGTGGTGGTGGAGGATCAGGGGGATCAGAGAGCGAATATTTATCGAGAATGCCATATCGGTTGCCCGATTGGCGAATAGGCTTCGACGCCATCGCGAGAGATTATTAAAAAAACACCTATTTGTTGTATATTAATTTACTGCTGATACTAAATAAGTGATTCAAGTGATAATTTGGAAAAAAAAAAGGAGAATCGCAACGACTACTCTTTAACTCACTAGCTAGGTCTGAACGGTTCGAAGGTTAGCCGATGACTGAGTAGCACTTCTACTTTCCTAATGTAGCTGATGATACTTTCAGCCGAAGATTTCCTCAGTTCTTCGGGACTTAAAAATTACCTGAAGAAAGATTCCCTTCTCATACCGTAAAGGGCCGGGCATTCACATATGATATGCTCGGCTGTTTCTTCTAGACATAGTCTGCACTCCGGTGAGTCGACTAGACGCATTTTGTTTAGGTGATATCGCAGACCGTGATGACCAGTTAGGTAGCCTACTAAGTTTTTGATATCGTGCCTGCGAAGATTTAGTATCTTGTTGGCATCTGGTTTGAAGGGCTGAATAGCTCTTTTGGCCTTTCTTAGACCTGGGATGTTTCCCCAGTATGAAAAACATTTGTTTTGTTCCCAGTTTTTTATGACCAGATTTATGGGTGATTTGGGGATTGCACAGAAGGGTTCAGGTCCAATGAAGGGGGTTTCCGAACCTTTTCTGTTACCTTTTTTGTTACCTTCAATTCCCTTATGTCCGGGGACCCACCATAGTCTGGTTTTCTTCCTAGAACTGAGTGTTTGGAGGGAGTTGAAGCAGTGTAGTACTGATTTGGAGTCAATAATGTGTGAGCTAAGGGCTTTTATAGCTGCTTGACTGTCCGTGAATATATGGATGTTTGCGCCTTTAATACCTGAGTTGTCTATTAGGTTTGCGCATTTTTTTATGGCATGGAGCTCAGCTTGGAATACACTAGGGTTTTTTTCCCATAGGTATTGAGATGTTTTTATTTGGTCCATGTATGCCAGCTCCTACCCCTGAGTCCATTTGAGAACCACCCGTATACCACTTTAGGCCGTTTAGGCAGCTTGGTGGGTTGTTGCTACACCATGCTTCTCTGGTTGTGATCTCCATTGAGAATCTTTTGTCGAAGCATAGTGTCATTTGTAAGCGGTCTGTAACCGCACAGATCATGTCAAGTTCTGGAAGTAATGGGAATAGATACTGAGTGGGTGCTTAAAAATCAATTTTTAGCCGTTTATAAGTATGTGGCCTTGAAACTCTTGGGGGATAATGTTGTTTTTACTTTCCAAGAATATGAAGCATTATCACTATCAGATCAGTGTTGAGGAGTGCTTAACAAAAAATCATTTAATAGGAACGTCTGCTGTTTAAATCCACAACTTCTTCATTTATAAGAAAAATCTACATGACCCGAAAAATCTACACGACCTATGATTCTGTCGATTCATTGGCTCCGTATCCGTTTAAAGTGTCTTGGAATTCTATGTGTCTATGAATTTTGTCAGCAAACGTGGTGGCTACTATATTGTCTTTCATTTGTATGATATCAAGTGTAAATAAAATGAATAAGAGCGGTCCTAAGAAGTTTCCTTGCGGTACACCTGTCACTATTTGCTTAAACGGTCAATATTGGAGACCATGCGAATATTAGAATTGGCACACACTAAAAGGATTATGAATACCCTTCTAGTGTTTCAGCACATCGCGTACAATAAGGAAATTGAGGAGCAAAAAAAAGAGGAGATACCGATGTGCGTTGGTTTTAAATCTGTGAAAATTATAATGGAAAGGAAAGACGTGAATTTGGTAAAGGATTCAACATTCGTGTTGTACGGTTTAGGACTGAAACTCTATATTTAATAGTACGTCCAAAGATAGTCTTGAGAGTGTATTGATTAATAGCATTCATGGCACGGCGAGTTCGATGTAAGTGGGTCTGGTAACCAGTTAATCTGGAAGGTAGAACTCCAAATCATCTTCGATTCAATAAAGCAAAAGAAGTCAGTGTGAGTCGGTATATCCAACATTGCACTGCGACATTTACCCCCTGAAGCTGTGGACATTAACACCACCACCTCATTCTCTCCCGAAAAAGGAAAGGAAAAAACAACTCCAATCCGGCAAATTCCCGGTCGATAAGTCTCCTACCGAGTATCAGCTAGGTCTTCGAAAAGATTCTTAATCGGACTCTTTTCAAGTGGGCTGAGGGTAATAAGATAATACCAGGGACCCAGTTTGATTTCAAGGCGGGACATGATACTATTCATGCAGCCTCCAAACTGGTCTCTGACATACAATGGAACGAAGCCAAAAAGCATTGCACGGGTATATGTCTCGTTGATTTAGAGAAGACTTTCAACACCCTATGGTTAGTAGCCCTCTATCCAAAGCTGACCAGACTGCTATGCTTCATGACACCTAAGAAAAAATAAAGCCTTTAAAAAAACCTCATTTAAAACGACCCTAACTTAAAGATTTTTATATTATACAAGATGACTCTGATTCCACCTTGTCTATGACCAGAAAACTGCTCCATGAGTTGGTAAGAGAAAGCTCACAAAGGCTCCTTGACGGAAAACTTGAAGATTTAAAAAAAAAAAAAAAACGAATGGGGTCCCACAAAAAAAAGAAGATTAACTTTACAAAATGATCAGGGCTTTCAAACCGACTACAGCGCTACAGTCCAGAATGAACCTGTGCCTCAACCAAAAGACTCTCCAAATAGCTAATTACCTCCAGTTGCGCACTCCAACTTGGTTGAGTTCGGTTTCTACTTGTGAAACCACTTAAGGCGAGGTCTTCCTCTACTGCGTCCGACACCTGGTTGGTAATCGAAGGCTCTGCGAGCCGGAGTATTGGTGTCCATTCTTTCTACATGTCCTAGCCATCTTAAACGTATAATGCTGCGTTTTTTGACCAGGGGTATATCGCTGTACAGCTCGTATAGTTCGTGGTTGAATCTTCGTCTCCATAGCCCGTCCACGCAAATGGGGCCGAAGATTTTTCGAAGAATTTTCCTCTCGAATCGACCAAGGATTTCATCATCCGCTTTAAATACGGTCCATGGTTCAGCGCCGTAGAGCAGGACTGGAATGATAAGGGTCTTATATAGGATCTCCTTAGTAGTTCGAGTGAGGGCTTCACTACTAAATTGCCTTCTTATCCCGAAGAAACAGCGGTTGGCAAGAGTAATTCTTCGTTTGATTTCTGACGAGATGTTGTTGTCAGATTTAATAACGGAGCCAAGGTAGACAAATTCCCGTACTACCTCATACATATATCTGTCAATGGTGATGTTCTGTCCAATTCGTCGATGTTGTGTGTCCTTTCGTGTCGACAGCATATACTTGGTCTTGCCCTCATTTACTGCTTAGTCCATTAGCCGCTACCTTCTCCATATTAGCAAACGTGGTTGTCAATATCGTCGACGTATGCTTGTAGTTGCACCGATTTTTGAAAGATAGTGTCTCTGGTTTTGGCTTGGGAGTTTTGCACAATCCTCTCAAGCATCAAATTAAAGAAGTCACATGACATGACATGACACATGACAAAACCTATGAGCGTTTGGACCTAGTCAAGGCTATGGACTAGGTCCAAACGCTCATAGGTTTTGTCAAGGAGCTCGTAGAAGCAATCCTTCCCGGCCCATCCCATTGTATTTCCTGGATGACAGTAATGTCTGCTTTGTAGCAGTTTAGGACTTCCGCTAGTTGTTCGCCTGTACCTCTCCTGTTTAATGTTCTCACATTCCAGGTCCAGATACGAACGTCGTTGTCCTTTTTTCGTTTAGCAGGGTCGTCAACAATAATATCAGTCCTTTCCGAGGCTATTGGTTGCTTCTAACAATGGTTTTTTTCCATGGGTGGGTACCCCCAACCTGGAGGGCCAGCTCCAATTTATTAGATACCCCTAGGACACGGGACCATCAGTATCCACTACGGGATTTAGCGCTGCCTTTCGGTTCATCCGCCACCATCTCTGTTCAAGGGGGCTGACTTACCCTTGAAATTCCTAGATAACCCGTTGTCCGAATATGTCGAAGCAGCTCATCTAGGCCTGGTATTCCGTACGAGTGGACCAGGCTGTTTATAGTGTTGCTGTTTTACGTCTTGTTTCCAACACTCGCACAAATTGTTTAGAAAGTCAAACCCGGTTGGATGAGACCAGTACCCGATGGTTACCACTTGGAGGTAAAAGTAAGCACATTTAATGTGTAGTCAGAGGTTCAACCACTGGGGATTGGCATGTTAAGGCCAATCAGACTCTACCCTCGTTCTACAACATCCAACCCTCAGCTTGTGCAGACTATCGCAGTTTAAATGCAGTCACGGAACCTGATCGAAATCCCATTCCTCATATTCAAGACTTTAGCCACCATTAGGGTTTACACGTTCCCGGCTCTTTTTGATTCCCGGGAATCGGGAACGATTATTTTTAATTCCCGGGAATTCCCGAGTACCCGGGAATGAGTTATTTAGAAATAAAACTATATATCCTAGCTCAAAATTTAAGGCCCAAAAATCGGTGACGAACAGACAGACGGACGGACAGACAGACATCGCTTAATCGACTCAGCTAGCGATTCTGAGTCGATCCATATACTTTGAGGTATATGTAGCTAAACTATTTCTCTATGTTACAAAATATGTATCAAAACTAATATACCCCTATGGGATAGGGTATAAAAACAAAATAGAACATAAATTTTGAATAAGTTCATAAAAAGGATAATTAAATAAATAGTATGTAAAATAATGTGTTAAATAATATGGAATTCCTTTTTTGGTTTAATGCATCTTGAATCGGAAGATGCTGGAACAAGTCTGACGGCGTTGTTGATAGCTTCATTCAACTGCATTTCGAAAGATGTAGGATTATCAGACGATTCTTGCAACGTGAGAGTATCTTCTTCACTTGATTCAATTTTGTTAGAAAACAAGCGCATTAATATGTTTTCTGCATTTTTAAAAAGGCTTGTTTTCGAAGCATTTGGCATGTCATTTGATGTATAAGCGTCAGTATTATGTTAATATATGCAAAGGCCAAAAAGACTGAAAGAATTTCAGAAAGGAGAGATCCTTTCTGAAATTCTTTCTTCTAGTGCTGAATAAAACTCCTCTGAAAAGGGAGTTTGAAGTCTTCGGATTGCATTCAGTAGAACTGAAATAATAGCATCGCATGTAAGAATTGTTGGGTCTTTTCTGCTCAGTGCTTCCACCGCTAATTTAACAGGATTCAATATTTGTACCAAATTCTGCAACTCTTCTTCATTTTGTTCATTTAAGTTCCAGTTGTAGTTCAAATCGATGAGAGCTTTCTTAATACTATTTTTTACCAACAAGAATCTTTCTAAAATAGTAACTTAACTATTCCAGCGAATTTTTACATCTAACAGCAACTGCATTTCTTGTCCTTTTTCTTGTTTAATGAATTGTTGAAGTAGAGTATTTTTACTGGATTTTTCGAAACATTTTTACGATTTTTCGGACCTCGTTTAGCAAATAGAATAAATCTGGACGAATGGTAAGGTCAATGTCATCGTCAATAATATGAAATGAAAGCTCGAAGTCTTCAGTGTCAAAATCGTTGTCCTCTGCGTCTGATTCATTTTCATTTTGAATTGTATTTTTGCCGGGTTGTTTTTTATAAATCGCATCCGTAACAGCTAAATGCACGGCGTGATTGATGCAAAGCAACGTTTCTGACCGACTTTCTCTCCAAAGTTCTTCATTACAGATGCCCCATCAGATGTTGTAGCGCTACAATGTGGTTTTCGATATTCAAATCGAATTCGTTAAGATGTTTTGCAACTATATCCTTAACTTCAGTTGCACCACATCTACCAGGAATAAACACCAGTCCTAAGGCAAATACCCTTCCATCAGTAGAGTGTAGGTTGATGTTCAGATAACGCCTATTTCTTAAGCTGGTCCATTCATCAAACGTTATACTGAGCCGTTCTTCAATACTTATTAAATTTTGCAGTTGTATTTTTATGTCAGTTTTTATTTTGTCGTACAACTCTATAATGAGTTCCATAACCTTGCCTTCGCTTTTTGGTAAATCTAGTTTTTTTTGCTTAAAAGATTCGCGAATGAATTCACTGCGTGTGATAGCGCGGATTGATATGCCGTCCTGAACAGCCAAACGAGCTATTACTTCGGAAATAACGGGTGATTTTTTAGCTGGTTTGGTTTTGGCAACACTGGTTTTGACAGCTGACGTGTGTTTAGTACCTTGTGTCACTGTCAAACAGCTTCAGTTTGGTTTGCAATTTAACCGTGGATCGTCTTACAAATGAACAACGCTTGCAAATTATTGAATTTTACTATCAAAATTCGTGCTCGGTTCGAAATGTTCATCGCGCGCTGCTTCCATTTTATGATCGGCATTCTCGACCTTATGAGCAGTCTATTCGGAAGATTGTGACCAAATTTCGCACCAAATTTACTTTGTTGGACATTAAACCACCAACACGTTTACGTACTGTGCGTAGTGAAGAAAATATTGCGGCCGTATCAGCTAGTGTGACAGAAGACCGCGAAATGTCGATTCGGCGCCGTTCCCAGCAGTTAGGCCTTTGTTACAGCACTACGTGGAAAATTTTGCGGAAGGATTTGGGCGTAAAGCCTTTTAAGATACAGCTGGTGCAAGAACTAAAGCCAGCCGACCTACCACAACGCCGAATTTTTGGTGAATGGGCTCTTGGAAAGCTGGCCGAGGATCCGCTTTTTTATCGAAAAATTGTGTTCAGCGATGAGGCTCATTTTTGGTTGAATGGGTACGTAAATAAGCAAAATTGCCGCATTTGGAGTGAAGATCAGCCAGAAGCATTGCAACAGCTACCAATGCATCCCGAAAAAGCCACTGTTTGGTGCGGTTTATGGGCCGGCGGCATTATTGGGCCATATTTCTTCAAAGATGATGCGAATCGCAGCGTTACTGTCAATGGTGAACGCTACCGAGCGATGATAACAAACTTTTTTTTGCCCGAAATGGAAGTTCTTGACTTGCATGATATGTGGTTTCAACAAGACGGTGCCACATGCCACACAGCATGCGAAACAATGGCGCAATTGCGAGGCGAGTTTGGTGAACAGTTAATTTCACGTTTCGGGCCGGTCAATTGGCCGCCTAGATCGTGCGATTTGACACCATTAGATTATTTTTTGTGGGGGTATGTCAAGGCTAATGTCTATAGGGACAAGCCCGCTTCGATTGACGCACTGGAAGCCAACATCCATGCATTCATTCGTGAGATACCGGCCGATATGTGTGAAAGAGTATGCCAAAATTGGACTCAGCGGATGGGCTACCTGAGACGCAGCCGCGGTCAACATTTGCATGAAATTATCTTTAAACATTAAATTGCAAGGTTCAAACTATCGATTCAAATAAATATTTCATTCATTTTTTCGAATTTTTTGTGTTTTTTTTAAAAAAAGTTCTAAACCTCTAAAAAAATCACCCGTTATAACGAGTAGGCTGGAAAAAACCACTGACATTTTGCTGCTCAATTTTAGGTCGTTTTGCTTGCCACGCATTTTTGGTAACCGTAGAAACATTGTCAGTGTCTATAATAGAAGCGCTTGGTTGTGGATTATTTTTTTCGCCTTCTAACTGTGATATTCTTAGCTTATGTACTTTTTCTAAGTGTTTCACTAAACCACTTGTCGACGAGCCTTTGCAAGACAACATTTTTGGAAAAAGTGAACACTGAGCCAACTCATTATTTTGTGTATCTTTTTTAAAGTAATTCCAGACTTTGGAAGTGTGCTTATCCATGATGCACTACAAAGTAACAATAACCAAAACATAATGCAACGAATATATGTATATTTTAAAACTTACAAGAATCTCATAAGACTTGCAATTTAAATGTACGAGTATAGCAATAGCAATCAATGAAGTATTAAAAATATACTTACCAAATCTAATGAACGTCAACACAAAAACAAGAACTAAAACTTTTAACAAACTTTGAACACGAACAACATAAACTCACTGGTGACCAGTGATGGTACAAAGAAAAAAATAAATTCCCTACAGCACCAACAAAAAATCCCTACCGACGTAAAATTGTCCCTACATTGTTTTTTATTACTTGTTTATTCTACACGTACACTGTAATCAAGTGTTAGTAATGATTAGTCTAGTAAAAGGAGTATTAGTATATATCATTGTTTTTATTGCATATTTTTATTTATTTTTTAATATTTGAAGGAAATAGGGCTGCAAGTTTTGCGTTCATTAATGTAAAAAAGGCATGAAAGTGAAAAAAAAAATGGGGCGGAAGTTGACACCAAATTGGTTATTTCTATTCGTTTAAACGAATAAAAAAATCTGTTCTTTGAGGAAAAACTTCCAAATAGTTAAGAAAAGTGCCAGCCTCAGAGAGGTTTTGAGTCGACCAAAAGTGGACAAATCTCCTTTTCAATAAACTCTTGAGAAATTGATATAAAATTCAAGGTTTAAATAACATTGCATTATAAAAAACGAGCCTGAAATGTGGCCTTTTTCATACGAATGGAATGTTTCTTGAAATTCAGTTTATTTTTATCAAAGTAATCTTCCTTTCCAATCCTAAAATTATTCCTTTAATTGACATTATTAACATGTTATTGTATAAAACACAACCAAACTCTGTCACTGAAAGAAGAAAGAGAAGCTACAAATGTCTGTAATTTTTTTACTGTCTACTGCATATATGAACATTTTTTTTGGAAACCAAGATCTGTTGCTAACTTGCAGCAGTATCTCTGTTCATAATTGCATTGAATCAATATTTTCTGCATGGCATGTACAACAATGTTGCAATTATAAACTCGCCCATAATCTAAAATACATAGAAAATTATTTTTAATACACTTTAGCCTTTTTTTACCTACCCTATCCCATAGGGGTATATTAGTTTTGATACATAGTTTGTATCATAGAGAAATAATTAGCCAGATATACCTCAAAGGACATGGATCGACTCAGAATCGCTAGCTGAGTCGATTTAGCCATGTCTGTCAGTCCGTTCGTCCGTACGTCACCAGTTTTAGGGCCTTAAATTTGAGCTAGAAGGATGAAATTTGGTACACGTGCTCTATGTTGCTCCCAGCAGAACAAGTGAAAAAAACTCTGTAATCCGCCCACTGCCTCGCTCCCTTTTAAGAAGTTTTTGACCAAACCGTACGAAATTTGGAAAAAGTTTTTGAACAACATATTTAGATCTCAATAACTATATTTCGCCTATATAAAGTTTTTTGCCACGCCCATATTTGGGGGCATTTTTACACTAACCCATAACATATGCTGGAGAAAAACCTTGTCTTTTGTAGAACCATAAATGTGTTCTATAAATTTTCTGAACAATTTGTTGTGACAATGTGATTTTCTATATTTAATCCCCATCGTGTTTTAAGCCATGTCCACTTTTTGGGGACATTAGTTTTACAGATAGGATGGGTAGGGTATTCAACGATCCGCACAGCAGATTGTAGCCCTCTCATATGTTTTAAATTAAAATTCATTTTCATAGGGCTTGTTAAATATAAATCTACATAGATATAATATTTAAGAGAAATATTCGAAAATAGGATTAACATAGACAATTATTTGGATTACTTACACTTCAGCCTTTTTAAAGTTAAGGTGAAGACGCGTTAAGGTGATATCACATTGTAAGAAGGCTGTGATAGCATTTTTCCGAAAAATAGCATATGAAATAAAAAATCCCTACGTTTGCAGCGAAAATTCCTAACAAATAAAAATCTGTCCTTTTTTCCCTACAGTACCATTTTCAAACCGGAAATCCCTACGTGTAGGGAATTTTCCCTACGTGTACTATCACTGCTGGTGACGAAACTTTGTATGGCATTTAAACGCCTTGGCTACTAAGATTTTTGATTTATTTCTTACATTTAACTGTTGGCTATAGCTAGTGCCTACTAAGTTTTGGAGTTCTTCAAAATTAAAATGTTTTCAAATGAGTTTCCACAAAAAAATTTATTAATTTTGAATGTACCCGGGTACCCGGGTATTATGAAAAATTATTCCCGGGAATGAAAACGCTTTCATTCCCGGGAATTTCCGTCCCGGGTACCCGGGACCGAAAACCCTAGCCACCATCCAAGTGGGTGCAAGGTATTTTCTACATTGGTTGTATGCGTGCTTACCACCTAATTTCAGTAGAACCTAAAACGGCCATTTGCCCACCCTTTGGGTTATTTGAATTCTCCCGAGTGACATTTAATGTCAAAAACTTCACGAAAATGGATTCTCTATCTCACTAAAAGCGTTTCCACACAACGATCGGTCAACTTTTTGGGGCATAATAGCGATGCTAATAGCATTCGATCAAAACGAGCTAAACTTGGAACTATACCGATCAGCTGATGGCTTGTGTGCAGTTTGTTTGGGAACATCTTCAATCGTTTGCCAACATGCGTCCAATTGTGTGCCACGTCATCTTGTTAATGGCGACGGATCCTCCACCGATCTAGGGGTATGGGGCCATCAGTCTCCTGCTTTCCAACTCTCTAAGAGTTGTATGGCTAAATGCCGCGCTGGACTACCAGTAGCTACCGGGCGGTCCTCAAAACAGGCACAAATGCACGTTGTATCAATATAACTCACGTATTGTCCTTCAAAAGCTTCGTGACGATTATTTCGCGATATTCAGGGGAATAGGGTACAACTGCTTATTGAAACTATTGCTTTACGAATTTCAAAACGAAGCCGAGATTCTATGTCATCTTTGGTCCTTTCCAATTGGGTTATACAATACTCAGATACATGTATTTGGCATGTTCTCAATCAGTCCGCTTAATTTTATTACGAATGCACATTGCACATCTGCCTGATTCACCCCCAAAACACATGTCAACACCCAGCACAGAATGTTGACTCTACAACTTGCACGTCTTAACTTCCACTTCATCGATTTTCGCTCATGAGGAACTGAGCAACGTTTTCATGATTTATGAGCTTGAAATTGAAATCTCCATCACGTGAGCACACCGCACACCGTCAGGTAATTCGAGGACGAAAATCTCAGTCTGTGCCATGCTTGTGTATGAACATCCCACTCACCCGGAAACCAATGTAGGTGCCGTTGGATATGTGAGTGTGAGACATCGTATGTAACCACTCGCATTTCCTCTGTAAAATTACCTAATTCTAGTAGATCCTGGCGATGGTGAGAGCGATTTTTTTCTTAAGGACGATATAATTCAATCTGACTAAAACAAAATGTTGTTTGTATACGGTTCAAGGGCAAGAAGAAGAAGGATGAATCTGAGGGGTTCTCTAGCTCATATGGAAATTGGTTTTTGCGCCGCATATACCGGAAATGAGTTCTGTTTGCTGTGCGCTACCATCCTCACGTCACGTATCTCATGTGAAATTCATTCGGACGAATAGATAGAACGTTAAAACTTTCTTAATGCGAAAGTTTAGTAAACTTTGTATAATGTATGCAGGTACGTATACACGTACAAGGATAATGATTCTGGCGGCGCCAGTGGCTGAAAGAGTTTCATATTTGTTTTTGCCCAGCTCCCAGCTCCTGTCGGGAAATTTATCTTCACCGACCTTAAGCGAATATGGTGTGCGGTGTAGTTAGCTGACATGTTGACATTTGTGTTTTACTTTGGTGTCATGGATTGTAACATGGAACAGATGAGGAAATTCATTTTGAAGGTTGGCACAAGGGAGACATTATATACCAGATCCTGGCAAAGGCTTTCTGAAAGGGATTTAAGGATTTGAATGTTGTGATGGACTTTGGATTAGTTTCCAAGGGAAATTACTGCAATACGTGGAATAATCAATTTTTGATGAAGATAACGGTGTGTCATTATGAATTTGAATTTTTATGGAATCGTAGGGTAAGTGAAGGTCGTTTCTTCAATCAAATGCAGGAGGATCTGAGGATGTAAAATTAATTCTTTCTCAGACACTTTTAGATCATTTATAAAATATTTCCACTGATCTGCCGATCATAGAATTCAAGATATGATAGCCGTTCTCTTACAAGATCATGATTATGATAATTTTTACCTATGACCAAACATTTTTTCGTCCTCTTTCGAAATGGTCGATACCGTATACTGAAAACCACTAAAAACCTATAAATTGTTCGTCCAATTCAAAAAAGTGGGAAGAAAAAATAAATTTCATACAAAAACCAGTCGTCAGTCGTCTTATTTTGATTTTTAAAAGGCCTAATACACTTTGCCATAAGACCATCTCAAAGCAACTACATAAGATCTGTGTAAGGGGAGCCATCCTTTTATAGTTTGAGAGCTACCTCCTTACTTACTTACGTAAGTGGTGCTACAGTCCGGGGTGAACCTGGGCCTCAACCAACATGCCTCTCCAATTAGCCCGGTCCTTAGCTAACCACCTCCAGTTGCGCACTCCAAGTTGGTTGAGGTCGGTTTCTAGTTGTGCGCGCCACTTAAGGCGAGGTCTTCCTCTACTGCGTCCGACGTCTGGCTGGAAATCGAAGACTCTGCGAGCCGGAGTATCTTTCGACATGTCCTAGCCATCTTAAACGTCCAATGCGGAGTTTTTTGACCAGGGGCATGTCGCTGTACAGCTCGTATAGTTCGTGGTTGAATCTTCGTCTCCATAGCCCGTCAACGCAAACGGGACCGAAGATTTTCCGAAGAATTTTTCTCTCGAATCGACCAAGGATTTCATCATCCGCTTTTGATGCTTCAGCGCCGTAGAGCAGGACTGGGATGATCAGGGTCTTATATAGGATCTCCTTAGTAGTTCGAGTGAGGGCTTTACTACTAAATTGCCTTCTTAGCCCGAAGAAACAGCGATTGGCAAGAGTAATTCTTCGTTTGATTTCTGACGAGATGTTGTTGTCAGAGTTAATAGCGGAGCCGAGGTAGACAAAGTCCCGTACTACCTCAAAGTTATATCTGTCAATGGTGACGTTCTGTCCAATTCGTCGATGTTGTGTGTCCTTTCGTGTTGACAGCATATACTTTGTTTTATCCTCATTTACTGCTAAACCCATTTCTGCCGCTTCCTCTTCTATACTAGCAAACGTGGCTATGACATCACGTTGAGTCCTACCAATGATGTCAATATCGTCGGCGTATGCTAGTAGTTGCACCGACTTTTGGAAAACTGTGCCTCTGGTGTTGGCTTTGGAGTTTTGCACAATCCTCTCAAGATTCAGATTAAAGAAGCCACATGACAGCGCATCGCCTTGCCTAAATCCTTTTTTGGTATCGAATGTGTCAGTGAGGTCGTTTCCGACCCTGATGGAGCAGCGAGAATTCTTTATCGTCATCCTACACAAACGGACGAGTTTGGGCGGTATACCAAAACTAGACATGGCTCTGTACAGTTCGTCTCTATAAATGCTGTCATATGCGGCTTTGAAATCGATGAATAGGTGGTGGGTATCGATTTGGACTTCTTGAGTTTTTTCCAGGATCTGCCGAAGTGTGAAAATTTGATCGGTTGTGGACTTTCCTGGCCTAAAACCACACTGATAAGGGCCAATCAGGTTGTTGGTAAACGGTTTCAGGCGTTCACATATTACGGCAGATAGGATCTTGTAGGCGATGTTGAGTAGACCTATGCCTCTGTAGTTGGCGCAGTTCAGAGGGTCTCCTTTTTTGTGGATCGGGCAAACGATGCTGAGGTTCCATTCTTCAGGCATATTTTCATCCGACCAGATTTGGCTTATGAGTTGGTGGATATTACTTACCAAGTCATCTCCGCCGGCCTTATAGAGCTCAGCGGGAAGGCCGTCATTTCCGGTAGCCTTATTAAGCTTGAGTTTAGATATTGCTATCCTCACTTCACTTGTAGCCTTGTAGGCCTCTTTCTTGACTGCGAGCATCTGTCGGCATTCCTCATCAAACCAGGGGTTTCTTGCTGGTGGCCGCGAGAAACCTAGCACATCAGTTGCGGCTGATCTAATGGCTTGTTGGCATCGTTGCCATTGCTCTTCGACATTCGATGCTGGTGGTATGGTGTTAATCGAGAGGTTAAGGGATACGCGTTGCGCGAAGGTCTTGGCGGTCTCTGGCGATTGCAGTCTTTCGACATTAATTTTTTTCACAATATTTCTGTTATTTTGTGGCGTGGTGGATAACCGCATCCTTACCTTGGCTACAACAAGGTAGTGGTCCGAGTCGATGTTAGCCCCTCGGAATGTTCGGACATCCAAAATACTGGATGCGTGCCTCTTGTCTATCGCAATGTGATCAATTTGGTTGACTGTTCGTTGATCTGGAGACCGCCATGTTCCCTTGTGGATATCGAGGTGAGGAAACCGTGTGCTGGCTTTAGTGGAATTTCCTTCCGTAGCGAAGTCAATCAGCCTAAGTCCGTTACCAGACGTGTTGTCGTGTAGGCTATATTTTCCGACAGTACTGCTAAAGATGTCTTCTCTTCCTACCTTTGCGTTAAAATCTCCCAGCACGATTTTAACATCGTACTTTGGTAGTCGCTCATAGGTTTTGTCGAGGAGCTCGTAGAAGCAATCCTTAGTTATATCATCCTTTTCCTCCGTCGGAGCATGAGCGCATATAAGGCTTATGTTGGCGAATTTGGCCTTGATGCGGATTGTTACAATGCGTTCGCTAATGTCTTGAAAACATAAGATTTCTTGCCTAAGTCTGGCACTTATCACAAATCCGCATCCAAATAGTCGCTGTTTCTGTTGACTATAACACGGTGCATAGTTGCTGTCACAGTTTTTCATCCTCTTTTTGCCCGGCCCATCCCATCGTATTTCCTTGATGGCAGTAATGTCTGCTTTGTAGCAGTTTAGGGCTTCCGCTAGTTGTACGCCTGCACCTCTCCTGTTTAATGTTCTCACATTCCAGGTGCAGATACGAACGTCGTTGTCCCTTTTTTCGATTGAAAGGGAGATGCTAGAGTGAGAACGCTTGTGTCCTCTTATAATCGCATCACTATCCTTAAGCACCGGAGCTACCTCCTGCTTTCTTTTTTTTATGACGCTTACAGTCCGGGGTGGACCACGGCCTCAACCAACAATCCTTTCCAGCCAACTCAGTCCCTATGTAGCTGCCTCCACTTTCGCACACCAAGCTGGTTGAGGTCACTCTCCAATTGTTGGTGCCGCCTGAGGTGGAGTCTTCCACTGCTGTATTGTCCCTCCAGGATGGACTCAAGGACTCGGCGGGTTCGGGCGCATATGTCCATACGCTCCACGTGAACCAGCCATCTCAGCCGCTGAATTCGAAGCTTTAACCAGGTCGACGTCGTTGTAAAAAGTCCGTAAAGGTGGTCGTTAAATCTTTTCCTTCACACTCCATCGTTGTAAACTGGACTGAATATCACGCGAAGAATCTTCCTTTCAAAACAACCGATATAATTTTCATCTGCTTTTGTCAATGTCCCTGATTCTGCGCCATATAGAAGGACTGGGATGATGAGGGTCTTATAAAGAGTCCTTGGTTTTTTGAGATAGGGCTTTACTTCTTAGGTGCCTTCATAGACCAAAGAAACAACGATTGACGTCATTTTGCGTGGTAACCGCGAAGCCTTGGTAGACATAATCCTTAACGACTTCGAAATTATAGCTCTACCCATGGTGACGTTTCGACCGATGTTGAGAATCCCTCCTCGATGAGAGGATATATTTCTTTTTGTCTTCATTTACAGCCACATGCAAACCCACCACTGACTCGCTGTGTTTCTTCCGATAATGTCAATACCATCCGCATATGCAAGACTTTTGAAAAATTGTACCTACTGGTGTTGGCGTTTGAGTTTCGTACTTTGGCTATCACCAAGAATGGTCCGAATCGATGATGGCCACTCGGATCTTTCGGAAATCCAAAATATTGGAGGCATGTCTGGCGTCGATCGCAACGTGAGGTGATGACTGTGTTTTCCGACCGTGGAACCCTCCTTTCCGACTTCGGAAAAGTGCCCAAAACGTATGTTTGCTAAAGGAGATCTTAGAAGCTTTCGTTGGTTCCATCATATTTCTCCTTTGTGGGGGCTTGAGCGCATATCACCGATATATTTTTGAATTTGGCCCTGATGCGAATTGTGACCAGGCGTTCGCTTACATTTCTGAAGCCTATAACTCCTTGCCTAAGTCTTCCTCTGATCACAAATCCACATCAATTTCGGAACTAGTAGTTTGTTCCGTGGTAGAGAAGTTATCCCGACTCACAACCCAAACCTGGAGAGCAGGTCCTTTGTTCTAGCCTTTGGACGAAAGGAGTAGCTCATATAAAGCGTTCACTAAGTAGTTCGGCCCGACTGAAACTGGAGACGCCACCGTTGATTCCATCTAGAGAATTCCTTGGCTGCCGCCTCATCTGTGGGGAGTGCCTTAGTGGGAACACTTTTTCGTTGCTGGGTAATTAGTAGCGACATCACTCCACTTCGTACTGTCGACGATGGTTGACTCTTCTGTGGAAACGAGTTCCGCGATAGCATAGACGCCGTAATGTAGGACTGGTAAGATTAGGGTCCAGTAGAACAAACACGTGGACTTTCAGGTTAAGAGTTTTGATCCCGTTTGTTTTTCTTAACAGAAATAGCATCGTTTTCCTAGTGATCGTCTTCTTCGTATCTCCACTTAGGTATCATTCGTGGGGTTGATGTTGACTCCCAGGTAGATAAACTATTTAACTACCTCAACAGTGTCATTTTGTCTAAGGTTGTGCGTCGACATTACTTTGCTTGTTGATAGCATATACTTTGTCTTGTCCTCGTTAACTACAAGACCAACCCGTTCCGCCACGCTCTTCCTCAATCGGAGACAATATTTCTACAACGGTACGGTGATATGATATACTCTTCGACCAATGATATCGATGTTGTCTGCGTACCCCAGTAGCTGGATGGATTCATTGAAGATAGTCCCTTTCGTATTAACTCCTACCCTGAGAACTATCTGTTCCATCACGAGATTGACGAAATCGCATGATAGCGCATCTCCTTGTCGGAATCGGACGCGTGTCCTCGAATGTTAGTCGACGCAGCTGTATCAATTTTGATAGTATCCCGAATCCCGCCATACTTTTATAAAGCTTTCGCGGCCTTGAAGTCGATGAAAAGGTGATGTGTTTCAACTTGAAATTCGTTGGTCTTTTCCAGGATTTGCCTGAGTGTGAAATACATTTCCCTTCGAGTCAGTGACTAGGTTGCAATTGTTATTTCGTAGAGCCTGCTTTGCTCCACTTTATTTGGCTTTCTTGTAGAATTGACGATTGTTTTTCTTATCACGAGACTCTTCGATTTCCCTCAGCTGGGAGTGCTGAGTACTGCCTTATTTTCCTACGCTGGATTTTCTTCTCTTTCCATCTTCTGATTCGATACTGTTCCCGCGCGGCTTGATATGTGTCTCTTCTGTCATCTCTTTTTGCTATCTACTTGTAAATATCATCATACCAAGGACTTCTTTTCGGGGGTAGCTGGTAGCCTATGGTGGTTTCGGCTACTTCCTTGATGATATTGCGATACTGTATCCACGTGGTGTTGACATTGGTGGTTGATGAGGGCACAGTGGGGATTCTCTCACTCAGTTTTTTTCTAGACTCTGGCAATCTCTGGCTCACTAAGGCGTCCAACGTGAAGTCTCGTTTTTTGCACCATTCGCAGCTCTTTCTGGTTGGACAGTCGGCCTCTGAATTTGGCTGCGACGAGAAAATGGTCAGAGTCGCTGTTTACCCCTCTGAATGTGTGTGCATCCAGGATGTTGGATGCGTGCCTCGCATCTATGAGCACATTTTGTTGGCGGTTCGACCATTTAGAGATCGTCAGGTTTACTTTTGGATTTGAAGTTTCTAGACTCTGGCAATCTCCGGCTCACTAAGGCGCCCAACGTGAAGTCTCGTTTTTTGCACCATTCGCAGCTCTTTCTGGTTGGACAGTCGGCCTCTGAATTTGGCTGCGACGAGAAAATGGTCAGAGTCGCTGTTTACCCCTCTGAATGTGTGTGCATCCAGGATGTTGGATGCGTGCCTCGCATCTATGAGCACATTTTGTTGGCGGTTCGACCATTTAGAGATCGTCAGGTTTACTTTTGGATTTGAAGTCTGGAAGCCTAGTGTTTTCCTTACCGATTTACGCATTGAATTAAGATTTTTCCCGATATTCCCGATAGGCTCCGTCTAGGAGTTCGTAAAATTCCTTTTTGATAAGGTCTTCCGCCTCATCGGTGGAGGCGTCGGTCATATAAGTCAGTCTGATGTTGCAGAAAGTTTCCCTGATGCGAATAACAGCAAGGCCATCACTAACCGGCTAAAAGTCGATTATTCATGACCTTAGTCTGCTCTCCACAACAAATCCGCACCCTAATTGTCCAGCCTTGGGTAGCAGCTGTTATAAATGTCGCATGTTTTTCGTTTGTGTATTCCTGATCCTGTCCTGGATCGCGGTAATGTCTCTCCTGAACAGTTTTTCAGTAGAATCTGCAGTGTACATCGTGCGTACGTCCCAGGTGCATACTCGTAAGTCATTGTCCGTGGAGGTTCTGGCCCCTCGCTACATGTAAATCATCAATCAAACAGGATTTGATCAAGAAAGCAAACCACAGATGGATAAACGGCACAATGTGTCTAATATTCTGGCAACTCTGGCCAAATTACAACCACAAACTTTCTATCTGCTTGATAATGCTAAACAGATCAAAGGTTGAGTGTATTCCTCACCTTATCTGCTCTTGTCCAGTGCTCATCAAGAACAGAAAACTCCACCTCGACTGATACTACTTCTTTGACAATCTAGGTGACCTGGCTCATATTAATGTCAGAAACGTCCCCTGCTTCATAGTTAGCTCGGAATGATTTACTTAGGCAAATGAATTTGAGAAAATGTCGACAGATCCACGTGATAATAATACGGACCTTCCTGGTCTAAGTGTGCAAGTGCAGCCCGTGCAGACACTATAACATAATCTTACCTGACCATGCCCGTTTTCAGACGTAGTGTCGTGAAGGCTGTGTTTTCCGACAATACTGCTGACGATGTTATCTTTTTTTGTGTTATCGACTTTTGTGTTATAGTCTTCCAGCACGATTTTAGCATGGAACTTCGGTAGTCCCTTATAAGTTCTGTCCAAGAGCTCGTGGAAAAAATATTTTCAACTGTAGCAGCGTTCGCATATAAGGCTTATGTTGGCAAATATAGCCTTGATGCGGATTGTTTTAGAAGCCTCAGATTTCATGCTTAAGTCTGTCAAAACCACATCCGAATAGTTGCTGTTTTTGCTCACTATAACACGAATTGTAATAGATGTCACTGTTTCCGCCCTCTTTTTGCCCGGCATATTCCATAGTATTTCCTGGATGACAGTAAGGTCTGCTTTATAGAAGCTTATGACTTCTGCTAGTTCCTCAGTTGTACGCCTTCCGTTTAATATTCGCGAATTCCAGATAAGAACGTCGTTGTCTTTTCCTCGTTCAGCATGGTCGTCAACTATAAAGCCATTCCAAATTCCTGCGTTTTAGTCTATTTGTTGACAAGTCACCCAAATCAGGCTTTTGTATACAAACATAAAGCTTTAAAGCCCCCAAATAGGAGATACTAGGTCAGGTATTTCTAAAATCCAACTTGGCAACAATTTTTTAAAAAATATCTCAAAACCACATGTATTTCTAAGTCAAATTTGAAAAAAAAAAAAATCAATCCAACTGAAAAATTCTCTTTTTTTCTTTCAGATATTAATGGAAGGATCATTTGAAACCCTTCACCGCTACAGTCCATCGCAGCAGTCTACTTCAATCGTGTACGTGGCAAATGTACTACCTCGAGTGCGAGAAACAAAGATCCGACTACTATGCAATTAGACTTTATCGGACGTGATTTGTTGTTCGTCCTGTGCCAGCAGCTTCAGTGGCAAACAACCACTGTAACGGGTAGTGGAAGTACCGCCATATCGAATCGTAATTTCCAATTCGATTGCCAATTACCGAAAGCCAGCATCGAGCTGCATGCATCATGGCGTTTTGTATTTGGTCTAGTGGTACTGCTGCTAATAGCTACACACCTGCCGGTGGCTGAATGCGGATGTCGGGTCCAGGACAGCGAGGCATGTGAAGCCATATGCATTGGAAACAAGACCACCAACAGTACAAATTGTATCATACGAGCATTGGTCCTGTTGCCGTTGAGCAATGTGTACGAAGCTTCGCTGGGGCGGGTGTTGCCTGTGTTACGAGTGGCCGAGGAGAAAATCCGCGAAGCACAACTAATTCCACCGTCGATACGATTCGAATGGATTTCGCAGGACGATAAATGTGATGCCTCGTATGCGCTAATTAACGCAATGGATGGCATTCTGAAGAACTGTTCGCATGTCATCTTTGGACCGGCATGTGATTATCCTTTAGGTAGGGTTTGGGTTAGAGGGGTTGATGTTCGGTTTTAATGATTTTCTCAACTTTCAGCATCTGTTGGCAGGATAACGAAGTACTTCAACGGCGAGGGGACACCACTGATATCTGTGGGTGGGGCAACCTATGACTTTGAGAAAAAGAAGACGTCATGTAATGATGAGTTTTACATGCTCCTGCGGACGGGGATTGTGAGTTTTCAGTCGCTGTCCAAGTTGACTGTAAGGGTCATGCATAAGTATGTGGGACAGGACATTATAGTAGAGGGGATTTCTCTGAATCGATTCTTTTCAATTGCAGATTTAATTGGGACACGGCTGTATTTCTGTATGAACGGAACGGACAGCAGAATGTTGTTGGAATGAACACGTGCTATCTGATGATGCAGAGCCTTGCAAAGCAGTTTCGTCATGAGAATAAGACGTTTTCGCAGTATCTAATGGATTCGTCTAGCATGACGAATTTGACCGCTGATATGGAGAGGGAAATTGGAGTACACCACTCAGGTTAGTGAAGAGAAAATTATTTTATATGACTTTCTGCAACCATTGTAAGAATGGTTGTTGTATTAGGTAGTTTTGTAAGGGTGAGTGCATTCGCTAGGTATTTTATTGATAAGAGGTTTGTGTATCAACTGCAATAACTAAAATTTGTAATAATTGTGAATGGGACTCGATTCTATGTTTTCCGATAAGGGAAGCATGGGTATGATGTACGATTTGAGTTCCTTGGTGATTCGATGATGAAAAATTACGAAAAAAGGTGGTAAGGTAATTAATATGAATGAGTATAGCAGACGCCTTTGCTATACTCATTTAGGATATTTGTCTGATTTTACTTTTTTTCTCTAATATGGGAACCACTGGAGTTAACCAATCTCTTGACGTTAAATTTCCGGTACTCTGCCAACAACATGTTGCATATTTCGAAATTTTAGTAAACCTCTAAGTTTGAAAGGTATTGAGATTAATTTGACTGTAATTTAGAATTTGTTTTTTGTTTTAAGTTTTTAACTTTTTTTTATTAAAGTTTCGCGTTTATTTTCTCAGCCATTTTTAGGAAAATTGGCTTAAGAATTTCGTTGTTTCTATTATCGCTATATTTTTAGACTTGCTTATCCTTCTAGAATCCATATTTTCCGTCTGAGTTCAAAGTAAAGTAGCTTCCTTTTTCTTCTTTTTACAAACTTTTCAACCTGCTACAAGACTAAATGTTGGTTGAGCTGGGGTCAAGAACCGCCTCCGTCTGATGAGTTATACCGTGCGATAGTGAGCGTGATGAGCCTTATCTAGACTCACAAAAATAAATCCATCATCTTCCCTTAATTTGCTTGGCAATTTGAACCGTCCCGAGCTTCCTTTAAAGTGGAGAAAGTTACCTATGTTAATTTTTGCTAGGTCACAGAGGTTTTCAAAGAGGAGGCGATCGATTGAAGTCTTCTTTTTTTCATTAGAATGTTGCATTTTACTTTTGTGAGCTGGGATACCATTAGACAAACCGGGTTTATAACCATGACTCTTTCTTTAGAGGGATTCGATTTATTTAAGAGCTTCTGTCATAAATATTCATGTTTGAAGGATTCTGAATAAACATTCGTCGGGTTTTTAATTTTCTCTTACAAAGAGAAAGATATTGTTTTCGTGAAAAAATTCCAACTCGAGATTTTGATTGATTTCAACATTACGATGATAGCGGAACCCAGGCTAATATTATTATTGCCTTTGTGTTTGTTTGGAGTTCCTTTTTACAAAAACGAAATTCTTACTTCCTGAATACTTTTTAACTGTTAATTGTGGACAAGGACAATGAAAATTATCTTTGTTTTACTGAAAAAGATAGAACTGTATGGCAGAAAGCCCCGCCAAAATTCAGTATTCATAATATACTGATAGGCAGCAGTTTTTTGGTCCAAATCTAGAGACAAAACCTCTTAGCGATGTTGATACTTTTTTATACTTTGATGTGACCATCTATTCAAGCAATACTATGCAGGCACATACTTAAATAAGAAAGCACAGGAAGTTTGCAAAGTTATTAACGTAAAAATTGTAACAAAACAGCGTTGGCATGGGAGTCGGTAGATGAATTCGTAAGTCGAATTTCATTCAGGTTGCAAAAAAAAAATGCCTATCCTCTTTTCCGCGCAACCATGTCTGTAAAATGGTTTAAGGCCATATCAAGATCCGTTTTGTCCGTTTTGTTTACAATGTCACACGCTTTGTAAGAATGACAATCGACGAAGCAGCTCCCAGGAGTGTGATATTCAAAATGATTGTTGCAAATTTGGAAAAAACATATGAGAAGGCTACAATCCGCTGTGCGGATCGTTGAATACCCTATCCCATCCTATCCATAAAACTAAAATCCCCAAAAAAGGGGACATGGCTAAAAACACGATGTGGATAAATAGAAAAAATGATATAGTGACAACAAATTCTTCAGACTGCTTACAAAACACTTTAACGGTTCTACAAAAGACAAGGTTTTCTCTTGCATATGTTATGGGGTAGTGTATAAAAATGGTTTTTATATAAAAACGCCCCCAAAAAGTGGGCGTGGGTTAAAATGGTATATAGAAGAAATGTTCATTTTAATAATGTTAATGATTCTGCATCAAAATTTTTTTCGAAAAATTTAAAATTTGACCGAAAACAGTTTTTTATTGAAAACGCCCCCAAAAAGTGGGCGTGGCAAAAAACTTTATATGGACGAAATATAGATATTAATATTGTCTATGGACGAAATATAGATATTAATATTGTCTAAATATGTTAATCAGAAACTTTTTTAAAATTCCTTACGGTTTGGTCAAAAACTGAGTTTTTCTTAAAAGGGGGCGTGGCAGTGGGCGGATTTCAAAAATTTTTACACTTGTTCTGTAGGCAGAGACGAGGATCCTATATACCAAATTTCATTATCCTAGCTCAAAATTTAAGGCCTAAAAATCGGTGACGTACAGACGGACGGACGGACGGACGGACGGACAGACAGACATGGCTTAATCGACTCAGCTAGCGATTCTGAGTCGATCCATATACTTTGAGGTATATGTAGCAAAATTATTTCTCTATGTTACAAACTAAGTATCAAAACTAATATACCCCTATGGGATAGGGTATAAAAACTTCAACCCATTTAGATGGATTTTACAGTAGATGAACATATTATAAAGTTCCCCCAGTATATTCAATTAAAGCCGGCGAAATATGAAATTTAATTGTGTTGGGTATATGACTCCGAAACTGGTTATCCCCTCAAAGGCCAAATATTTTTTGGGGAAGTAAATTAATCCAGAGACGTTAACCAAGGAGAGTGAGTTGTCATTGATCTCGTTGACCCATACAAAAATCCTGGCAGGAACATTACGATGGACAACTTTTCATAACCCTTTTACTGGGGCAATAATTACAAGAAAATCTTGTCAATGATAGGAACCCTAAAAAACAAGCGCTGCGTTCATTAGGAGTTCAAAGCTTCAAAAGACGCGCAGTGTCAACCATTCGGTTACAATGACAAAGAAGATGAGGGTTGTGCTCTAATCGACTCTTCATAATGACAGCAAATGTTCGGGGGACAAGAACAAACCGGAAAATTTAAATAATTATAACAAAACAAAGGTAGGTGTGGATGTGATGGACTAAATGCTTTGTCCAACCAAGAAGGAAACAAGTCGCTGGCCTATGACCTTATTTTACCAAATCTTCTACATAGCTGGATTAGGAGCATACATAACCTTCCGGTCCAACAATAAGGGTGATTTTGTAAGCGTAGTTTTTTTTTTTAAAACCGAATAAACTCAAATATCAAAATTTTTGTTGTATTCGATAAATAGGCCTTTGCCATTTACGTTTTAAAGAAATTTTCATGTAAATGATGTCTTTTTGCGTGAATTTTTCGAGCATTTTGGTCTTTTTTCAACGAACTACGCGTGTTATGTTATCCTGTAAGGCTTCAATCGTGTTCGGCTTATCCACTAACGCCTTTAAATAATCCCACAAGAAATAATCAAGAGGCTTTAAATCGCATGATCTTGGCGGCCAACTCACAGGGCCATTTTGAGAGATAAGCTGCTCAACAAATTTATCCTTCAACATTCCATTGTTTCACGAGCTGTGTGGCATGTCGCACAGTCGTAATGAAACCACATGTCAACCAAGTTCAACTCAGCCAAGTGGGATAAGAAAACGTCGCGTATCATGGCTCGATATCATTCGCCGTTGACGGTAACGTTTCTTCCACGGTCGTCTTTGAAGAAAAATGGATCGATGATGCCACCGGCTCATAAACCACACCAAACTGTTGTTTTTTCGGGATGTATGTGGCTGTTCATCACTCCAGATGCGACAGATTTGCTTATTTACGTATCCGTTGAGACATAAATGAGCCTCATCCCTGAACACAATATCACAATGGGCTGGCTATTTCGATTGAGCATTTCCTGTTAAAATAGCGGTAAAAAAGAGTTAGGCAAGAGATATTTCTACGATGTTCAAGCGAGACTATAGGGTTCGCTACTGTTGGATCTCCTATCAGTTTTATCGCACGCTTTTGTATCCTATCCAGTAGGTGCAATGATGTTTTTGCTGCACCTGACTAGATGTGGGAGTTGAACTCAAGTTTTGATTTGACAGAAGGCAGCATTGTGGTATGGAATCATTAAATTCCACTCTATTGGAGTTCCCCCTTTAATTATGCTATCAAGATCGGAATTTAATGAGCTTAACATATTTAGCCGTTTCTGTTCCACGTCCGAAGATGAAGGGCGTGGATTAGAGAACGAATATGAAAAGCTGAGAGTGCTCTCATCGGCAGAGGAATGGATTGGATTAAAAGTTGCAGACAATAGGTCATTAATAAAAATGAGAAAGAGTGTCGAGTGTATTTCGTGAGTAGCAGACTTGAAACCTTCCAAAACAACTTGAATTGAACCTTTCGAGATATAGTTTCTAATCCATAGAAGAAGAGTTTCATAGATTCCAAAAGCACGCATTTTCAACAAAAGGGCTTGATGCCAAACCCTGTCAAATGCCTTTGAAATATCAAATGCAACGACCTTTTTTTTGCCACCGAGGTGAAAAGATTGGTTCCACTTTTCCGTGAGATATGTCATCAAATCACCAGTGGACCTGTTGCAACGAAAGCCGTATTGTCGGTCATTTAGGAGTTTTCGTGAATCAAGATATTTCATAAGCTGACGGTTTATCAGAGTTTCCATGACCTTAGAAAGAAAGGACGTAAGTGCAATTGGTCGGCAGTTGGAGAGAGAAGAAGATTCGCCTTTTTTAGAGACGGGCTGGACAAATGCTGTTTTCCATCTACTCGGGAAGAGTCCTGATGAATAGGACAGATAGAAAAGCTTACGCAGTGGTTTTGCCAGCGTGGAAGAACACCTCTTCGGTATTATTGGGGAGATGACATCTGGACCAGACGATTTGTGAATCTTAAGATCTAATAATACTCTTGCGACTGTACGAGTACGGAATTGGATTGGTTCCATAGAATGTACAGTTCTCAAGTACAGGAGGAGACTGGACACAATCTGGTAACGTGGAACTGGCTGCAAAATGGGCAGCAAGCAGATTGGCTTTGTATAAAGAGGTGACAGCTGGAATTTCATTATAAAGGAGCGTGGGAATGGAAAATTAGGTCGAATTCTTAATGTTTTTGACAAACGACCAAAAGTTTTTACTACCTTTGGGACATAGAAGAACGCCTCAGCGTGGGAGAATTTGACACGCTTGATGCGAGCAGTACAGTCGTTTCTGGCTCGTTTGAACTTTAGTCGGTTCTCTTCAGTAGGATTGGTCTTAGATAACCGAAAACATAGATCTTTCAACCTAACAGCCTCTTTGAAGCTCGAGTTGTACCACCCGTTTGCATTAGGTTTGATACTCGGTGAGGGATAAAGGATTTCATATCCAGGAGAATGGTTTTCGTTATCGCATCGGTAGTAGCATCCACATCACTATCGAGTAAGCATAATGACCAGTTAAAATTCTTTAAAAACGAGTGGTGGGTGCACGACTGGGTCGTACGCAACTTTCTCTTTCACAGCAAGTTGGGCGTTAGATCTAATCATAAGCATTTTGATTATTGATGCTAAAATGATATTAATAATGTCGAAATGTATTTATACCAATTTTTACTCCAAAATTTGAAGGAATCGATGTCAATGTGAAAAATAATGATTTTCCGTTTTTGGCCAAAACTGAAAATTCCGTTTGGTAATAGTTGGGCTAAAACTAATTATTTGGAATTGCTTCAAGCTGTAATAGTAGTATATGTATTAAATTTCATTCAATTTGACACAATAGTTTGCGAGATATTAACAATTTTCTTTATATGGCCTAAATGACAAAATCCGTTATATGGATTTTCTCGAAAAAACTGGGTATGCAGTTTTGTTGGAACTAATATGGTTATAGTATATATAAAGTTTAATCAAAATCGTTAGAGCCGTTTTTGAGAAAATTGAGGTTATGTGTAATTTTTATATGGCAGGTACCAGTTTTAACATGGCTAACAGCAAACAAAAAAAATGGCCTAGAATTATGACCAAAACAAGCTTGGATACGAAGTTTGAAGAAAATCGGTCAAGCCGTTTAGGCTGGGGAGACCGTCACGGACAGACGGACCGACGGACCGACGGACGGAATTCCAAAAACCACTTTTTTAGGCTCCGCTATCATCGTAATGTTAGAATCAATCAAAATCTCGAGGTCGAAAATTTTCACGAAAACAATATCTTTCTCTTTGTAAGAGAAAGTTAAAAAACGTTAAGAGCTTCCCAGTTGGCTTTCTCGTATTGCCATACGGTTCCTTTCGGAATTTGTTCTTTAACTACGTGGTTAGAGTACGAGAAAGTAGCCGATACGATACAGTGGTCTGATGAGCCTAGAGGCGATAGCACATTGACAGTGTCTTTATTAGGATGTGAGGTCAGAAACAAGTCCAGAGTGCTAGTGGCTTGACTGTGAATGTCAGCTGGGTTAAGTTGTTTACCTCAGCAAATATCTCAACATACCTTCCTTCGGGTGGTGACTGTCCAGAATGTCGAAGCCACGACGAATTGTTTACATTGAAATCGACCGCAATGACGATTTCAGTGTGAGGATACAGGGATACAATTCTTGAGATGGAGTCAAACAGCTCATCAAACTCATTATAAGTCGAGTTGCTGTCCATATTTGGGCTTCTATAAACAAAACAGTCGTGGATTATTTACCTACGGACATGGAATTACAGCCATATAAAATTAAATTCCGGTTTGGAACATTGGTATTGTTGTTGAATTTGGTAGGCTACATAACTACGAATGTAAACGGCGTTACCGCGGTGAGAGAAGAATAATGGCACTTAGTTATATCCAGTAAGACTTAGTTCTGAAATTTCAGAATTAGCGCCCGCCTGTGTTTCACAAAGTGTCAAAAGAGATTTGTTCTTAACCCACGAATATTACTTATATCTACTCTAAAATTCCTATCCACTACGCCAACTAAGACGGCTTTAATTCTTGCACAAGTTGAATTTTATAGGCTTTCAAACCCAAATCGACATTTAAAACTTTCCATGTTGTTGAGTAACTCATGCCCATTTGCTGAGAACGGCGACGAATTGACATTTCACGATCTTCATTAACATTGGACGCTACGACTGCAATATTCTCTTCGGTACGCATTGTACGCATGCGAGTCGATGGTTTAATGACCAACAAAGTAAATTTTGTGCGAAATTTGGTGATAACCGCACGAATGGTTGATTCACCAGGTCGATAATGACGACCATAATATGGTCGTAACAAACAGTGCACATTTTTCACAGATCACGAATTTTGATAAAAAAAAAAAAATTTTGGCGCAACAGGCTCGTTAGTACCCAGGGAGTAATTTTCTCACAACCATTCATGTGTGCGTGTGTACTTCTTGCACGATGGCGGGACCTCCTGTTTTATGCCGACTCCGAACGGCTAAGTTTTGATAATAAATTTCAATAATTTGCAATCGTTGCTCGTTTGAAAGTCTTTCCATGGTTAAATGGCAGAGTATACTGAAAACTTTTCACTTTGAGAGATGACGTTTGGACGCCATTACTAACCAGTGCTGCCAACCTGAAAAAATTTAACTCTTAAATCACTCTCCTGGAAGAGCTAGGAGAGCATTTTTGCACACCTGCAATACCTAGAAGAGCCCGTAATGTTGCAAACTTATACGAAAAAGCGCAGTGGAATGCATTTTGGGAATAATCTGGTCCAACGGATATGCCATGTATTACGTAAAAATATGTCTGTATGTACATACGCATATATACACATGCTTTGCTACCCCTATTCCAAGAAAAAAAAAAAGTTTTAGCATAAATTTAGAGATCTTTCATACAAAAGTTAAAATATTAACCAGGATTAATAAAGTACGTTTGCAACAATTTGACGAAAAATCAGTCGAAAAACCGTCAATTTTTATTTTTTGTTTGAATTTTTCAAAATATTTCAAATATTTAGGCACTGGCCTTAGATAAAAGTACCTATATTTGGGTAAAAAGTATCCAAGATGTGATAAAATCAAAATGCTCATGTTAACCCTGTTAATAAAGAACGTGTGAGGGCTAGTCAACATGACATTTACAGCTAAAACATGAAGAACATTGTCATTGTCTATTCTTTAAAAGCGTTGCGTTTCTTTTGCTCCCATTTGTAGTGAAAGGTATTGTAGTGCGAACTATTTAAACGATTAGATCGCTTCCCTTAATTTCTTTTGGTTTGCAAAACGTAGGCTTTTTGTATCATCGTTTATAATTAAAGCACCTTTACCTACCATTTTCACCTATTTGCAAGAATTGCATTGAACAACAAACCTATACATTATACACTTTTACTCATGTATTTTGTAACACAAGACAACATTTATGTAAAGGTCCTTAGAAAGCTTTAGAAAATGATGATAAAATGGTACAGCAAGGAGTGAAAACTTTCTCAATTATTATACCTAGAACAACATTTGTAATTAAGTTACTCGCTTCAAATAATAACATGAAATCTACTCGTATATTTCAATGAGAAACTATTCAAGAGACCATCAGCTTCTTCGTAATGCCAATTGTATGGATTTACATTGAACCGATTAGATAAAAGATACACCTCATACCAAGTTAAATATAATTTTAATTTATTTCCATCAATGAATGGATATTTAAATCATTGAAAGGACTGCATATATATTTCCGCTTATCATTATGTAAATGAGAAGTCACCATGATTTCAAAAGGGTTCATAAGTTTCTAAAACAACACTTTAACGGTTTACCTTTTCAAATTTAATTCTCCGATTTTGTACGATTTGGAGGATTTTTGCTTCTAGGTATACTACCAAAAATCCTTTCGGAATATATCTCCTACATTTTGTAACGTATCCCAGCGAATTGCGATGAAGTGCGTTCAGGTGCATTTTTCGTGCAATTTTGACAGCTAAGTGCCATTCTTTTCCGATTTTCTCCGACACAAATTCTTCACGGAATTTATTTACGAATTGTAGTGAAATGAAAACCGTCGCCTCTGTGTAGTATTTTTTTTCGATGACATTTATACCTCGAATGGAATTTGAACCTCCGACGAAGTATGCGTTGCGGAAAATTGTCCGCTCCGACGGATACCTCGATAGGGCTGATCATTCCACTTCCTGCACAACGCAGATACGAGTACCAAGTACAAGTATCTACTGCGTTCCAATAATAGAAAAATTCAAATAGATATTGATTTCGGTGGATATTACCCCCAAAATATGCATTAGTAAGGATACTACATTGATTGAGGTGGAAAATTAGAAAATTACCAAATTATAGTCCTCTGCCGCCCCCCACTGATTTCTAATTTCCTATTTCATTAATATAAAGGAGCCAGATCACGGACGTTATGGTCGTTTGTATCCTTTTTTGCTTGTCTACATATTTAGCCCGTTTGAAGTTCATTATTTTACTAATCGTACGTCGAAGGTTAATTGGAACATTCTAATTCTGATTCCAAGTTCAATAGGTCTGGTATTTTATTCCGCCCGCTCGTTAACGTTACTTGTTCGACTGATGTTGATTGGTTTTGGCATTACCGTCATTACGGCTGATAAATGATTGAAAAGCAAATACAGTTGAGAGAACGGTCAGGTCTTAGGATTACCGACATCATCTATTTACGTGTGTCGTTGTCCTTTGTTAATGTTATTGAGCGCCTTTTATAGTTCCGCTGTTGAAAGTTTAGTTTTTATGTCAATGGGTTAGGGCATCCGAAAGGGATTTTACTTCCTTCTTTATGTGAATAGCTGGTTTTTACAATTTTTTTCCTATCCTTTCACTTTGATGTGGTCACGTAGAAATTGTGGAGTTTTGAAACTACTTATAGAGTTTGCGATTGTATCTTTTCTAACATTCTTTCTCAGCGTTAGATACTTTTTTTTCGTTTTTCTTTTAAACAACTTTGACATTGAATGTGGGAAACCTTTGATTTTATAACACGGATTAAAATGGACCATTGGCTGCCAGGTACTTACTGTGTGGTCCAATGATCCATTTTAATCCGTGTTATAAAATCAAAGCTTTTCCACATTCAATGTCAAATGGATACTTCCCTTCGATATATACACAACAGGTTGCAGTTTTTGGACTTTTATTTCCTTTCTAGCTATCGCTTTCGGACCTAACCTTTTACTGTAGCCCTTGTTTAACAAATGCACTTACTGTAAATAAAATACTTGGCCCAAAATATAGATTCGATATTCTTTTGTGGGTTAGGGGGCTTCATGTTTGGCACAACAAGTGCGGGACCTACAATTTAACCCCGATTCTGAATGATAAATTTCTCATGACAGTTTTACACTCTTGAATAATTATCAGGCTTACGCTAGAGGACGGGGTCGAACAATCATTTAAGGTGCTATTCCGCCAGTCTTTAAGGAATGGGTAAACCCTGACTGTCTGAAGTCAATGTATTAATTCTTAGATACGATTTGGTTTTTTGTTTTGTACGATAAATTCTCATAATTTCGTGACAGAATTAATAATTTTGCTGGTTTATAGTTTCATCTGAAACTTATCAGCAAACCTGTCAAAATTTCGATAATTTTAATTTTTCTGAATGAATTCTACTAATCACTTATTGGGAGTTCCCTTTTTAGCGATTGATTTATAAAAGGGTTACCAACTTTTTTTTTATTACAGAAAAGGTATTCGGAAGAGTGGATTGGATAGGTTAAATATTTTTTCAGGGGCTGTTATTGTTTAAGTGAGTCGCTGAATAGCTGGATCCTCAGTAATACCCTATATGGTGATGCTTATGGTGTACGTAGGTTAGGTTAGGTTAGGTTATGGTAGCTGTACGCGATACGCGTGCACAGATAGACCAGAAAATGTCCGTTGTGGTACCACGTTGATCTTTTTCCTCAATATACGTCTGTCTAAGTCAATCATTTCGAAGTAACTATAAAGCGGAGAAGGTGTCTGACAATGATAAAATCCAGGTCATCTAGGTTGTGAAACAAGTAGACAACTATGGTCCATACCAAATCAGTTGGCTATTCTACTACGCAGCTATCTTAAAATTTATTTTTCAATATCTTAAATTTCTCTTAAATCCTCTCTCTGCGCATTTGACCGTTGGAAAACTAGTGCAAATCAAACCAGTTGAGCATACTACTGCGCAGGTCTCTTTAAATTTATTGTAAAATATCTTAAATTTCTCTTAAATCCTCTCTCTGCGCAATCGACCGTTGGCCAACTGATATGGCCATTGTTGTAGAGTGCTAGACAAGAGCAGAAAAGTTTAGAAATACACTCATCCTGCTCGTCCAGGCTGCTTCTGCGGAAGTCATTGCTAAAGTGGAGTAGTCTTTTTACATGAGGGCCTCAGAGGCAGTATCCTGTAAGGGACACCAATGATGGTACTGACGTTTTATCCGTTGAGCATTATCAAGTAGAAGGAGCATTTCTGGTTATAATTTAGCCAGAGTTTTCTGGATATTTGAGACGTTGTGCCGTTTACCCATCTGTGGATTGCTTTCTTGATCGCATTCAGTTTTATTGATGATTTACATGTAGCTAACGTGGGTCTAACATTTCTACTTACTTACTTACTTAAGTGTCACTACAGTCCGGAATGAATCTGGACCTCAACCAATATGCCAATTAGCCCAGTCCTGCCTACAGTTGCGCACTACAAGTTTGTTGAGGTCAGTTTTTATATTTGTGCACTCTATTCAAAGCGAGGTATTCCTCTACTGGGTCCGACGTCTAGCTGGGAATGGAAGACTCAACGAGTCGGAGTATTGGTGTCCATTCGCTCTACATGTCCATTAACGCAGATAGAACCGAAATTATTCGACGAATTTTTCGCTCAATACGCCCAACTTACACTTCATCGGCTTTTGATGTACGGCCCATGCGTCAGCGTCGAAAATTAGGACTGGGATAGGATCTCCTTAGTAGTTTGAGTGAGGGATTTTCTACTGAATTGCCTTCTATGCCCAAAGAAACAGCGGTTGGCAAGAGTAATTCTTCATTTGATTTCTGATGAGATGTTGTTGTCAGAGTTAATAGCGGAGCAGAGGTAGACAAAGCCCCGTGCTACCTCAATGTTATATCTGTCAAAGATGGCGCTGCTTGTGTCGGCTCAGGAATTTTGCAGAATCCTCTGAAGAATGAGATGAAAGAAATCTCATGACAGTGCATCGCCCTTGCCTTAATCCTGGATGAAGTAACGAGAATTCATGGTCATCTTGCACAGACGGAGTTTGAGAGGTATACCAAAACTAGACATGGCTCTGGCTTTGAAATTGATGAATATGGTGTAGGTATCGATATTGACTTCATGGCTTTTTTCCAGGACTGCTGAGGTGTGATGATTTTATCAGTTGTGGACAATTCTGGACTAAAAACCACACTGATAAGGGCCGATCAGGTTAATGGTAAACGGTTTCAGGCGTTCAATATTACGGCAGATATGATATTGTAGGCGATATTGAGGAGACATATACGTCTGTAGTTGACGCAGTTCAGAGGATTTCCTTTCTTTGTGGATCGCGCAAACGATGCGATGCTTAGGTTTCATTCTTCAGGCATACTTTCATCTGACAAAATGTTGCTTAGATATTCTAGATATTCTTTTTCACCTACTACACCTAGATATTTTCGGCAAGAAAATGCCAGCTAACTCAGCCATACGTCTTAAAGGCATCCAACTGTGGTCAAATATTCAATCTGGCCACTCAAAAACTCTAAAATTCTGAAAACCTGATTGCACCTTTACCAGATTAAACTTTGATAAGAGTTTCTGGGTCACAATCCCAGACAGAACGTCAGGGGAGAGCAACGAACCTGTGCTAAACGACTCGATCCACTTTTATACCGATGGCTCCAAAACAAAGTGGGTGCTGGTGTCTTCTCCGGCTAAATCTCAGCCTATCATTCCGTCGGCGGAACTCATGGCGATCAGCCTTATCCTGGCTGAAAAAAATGTAATATCTGCCAAGGATATTAGCATTTTCTCAGATAGCCCAGCGGCCATCAAATCCCTGGAATCAGTCTCAACAAATTCAAAGACAACCCTAGATTGCCGATCATCTCTTCAGGAGATGTCAACGCATTTTAACATTCACCTATGCTGTGCGTAGTGACATTTGACATGTGTCCCTGACACGGGTGCACTAGGATTCCTATTGCTACATGCAAAAGCTTACTAGCGCAACATGCTAATAGCAAACTAAACCTCAGATGGAGTCTTGGCACGACGCACGTGTCAAATAACCAAGCAAATTTGGCCAAAGCTAGATTTGAGAAGATCAAAGGGACTGAATTCGTCGATAGACAGTATATTTGCGCCACCATAGGTCTCATCACGAGACACTGCTTAATAGGTAGACACGCAGAAAGGCTAGGTTTCTTCGTAGGAGCTGCATGGACAAAGAGGAAGAACTCCCTCTCCTTTGTAACTGTCCGGCCCTATCAAATAAAAGGAAGCTACATCTTGGAGCTTACTATTTTCAAAATCTCACTGATTTGGCAAAAACGGAAGTGAAAAGCCTCCTCCGCTTCATTAAAATCTCAGAATGGTTTTCCCACGGGTAGTAAGGAGAATGGACAAGATCCACGTGGTATCACAATGAACCAAAATGGTCTAAGTGTGCTGGCGAACTCTAGCAGCCACTCTAACCTAAAGTAACCTAGCACCAGTTTCGGATTTAAAGACAAATGAGCCGATTACGCATTAGGCAGGTAAACCGCACCAAATAGTGATTTTTTCGGGATGTAATGGAGTCTCAAACTCTCAAGAGTCTAATGAAGATTGTGCTTGTTTACATACCCGTCAAGCCAGAAATTAGCCTCATCGCTGAAGATGATTCGACGGTAAAAATCTGGTTAACTTCCAGATGATTCTCAGCCCATTCACCGAACGAACGACACAATTGATGGTCCACTGGGTTTAATTCTTGCACCAGTTTGATCTCCTATGGATATACGCCATGATATCTCCTAAAAATTTTGCAAGTAGTGGACGGGCAGAGACCGATTTGCTAAGAACGGCGTCGGATCGATAAATTCGGATACTTTGTCACACTCACGTCTACAGCGGCAATTGCTTCTTCTGTACGCACGGTACGGGCTGGATTTGGATGAATGTCCATAGTATTGCGTATTAGCTACTCATTGACGGACGATTAAGCTCACCGTAAACTTGATGAAGTGCTCTGTAAGTTTGGCACGAATTTTAAAAATAAATTTCCACGATTTGTAAACATTGTGCTGGTGTAAGTCTTTCCATAGTGATTTGCCAAAGTATACTGAAAAGAAGTCAAACCCACTTTATTATAGTATGATAGCTAGTTTGACAGTTATCCCTATCTATCAATAAGGCTGAATCTGTTTTAAGGCCTACTCAAACCAACGCGAAACTTAGGTGCGGGAGCGGGAGCGAAATTCCCGCGGAAAATAAGTACATGGCGGGATATGGCATCATGCAAATAGCTGCGTACTCAGAGAAGCGATAGCGGGGTTGTAGCGTTATTTCACTGGTTCGCTGCATATACTATATTTTCGCAGTCCCGCGTGTATTATCGTACTTTGAAGATGGTATATCCAATTTTGCGTACCCTCCCGCTTCGCGTTTGGTGTGAATGGGTAGTAGTTCCCGCTCCCGCATCTTTCCCATGCGATATTCGCTATCGCTACCGCTCTCGCGTTTCCCGTTGGTTTGAGCAGGCCTTAAAGCTTCTGGCAGAATCCTTATAACAGCTGCGACTACTACGGTTTTTATGAGGTCTGGGTCTGGTGAATTCCATTAATGGCAACACCAATATGTTTTCTTTTATATCTTTCCGTACGAAAAATACTTAGACAGGCCTATCGCGAATAAATTTTCCCGTGAATATTTCCCTTGTCAGCTATGTAAATCAGATTGCTGAATGGGCACAGTTTTTCGGGAAAACAGGCCATAGGCCTGTCTAACTATTTTTCGTACGGAAAAGATATAAAAGAAAACATATTGGTGTTGCCACTATTTGGATTCACGATGGGATGGGCCGGGCAAAAAGAGTAGTAAAGCCCTCACTCGAACTACTAAGGAGATTCTATATCATATCCTTGATCATCCCAGTCCTGATCTACGGCGCTGAAGCATGGACCGTTTCAAAAGCGGATGAAGAAATCCTTGGTCGATTCGAGAGAAAAATTCTTCGAAAAATCTTCGGTCCCGTTTGCGTTGACGGGCTATGGAGACGAAGATTCAACCACGAACTATACGAGTTGTACAGCGACATACCCCTAGTCGTCCAAACTCCGCATTGGACGTTTAAGATGGCTAGGACATGTACAAAGAATGGACACCAATACTCCGGCTCGCAGAGTCTTCGATTCCCAGCCAGACGTCGGACGCAGTAGAGGAAGACCTCGTCTTAAGTGGTGCGCACAAGTAGAAACCGACCTCAACCAACTTGGAGTTGTACTTTGTGCCTTAAGTGGTGCGCACAAGTAGAAACCGACCTCAACCAACTTGGAGTGCGCAACTGGAGGCAGTTAGCTAAATACCGGGCTAATTGGAGAGGCATGTTGGTTGAGGCCCAGGTTCATCCCGGACTGTAGCGCCACTTAAGTAAGTAAGTAAGTATAGGCCTGAGTGTAATCGCATCAAATGCACATTTTCGTTATTTTTGAGCTTCGTTCGGTAAGGCTTCGATTAGACTTGCAAATAGATTCCCCCGCAATTCTTAGAAGTGTGCCAACATTTTGTCCATAAAACTTTATGCAGTTAATATTGCTGTAGGGGAAATAGTTTCGATAGAGCTTTATCGAAGTAAAATTGTCAATTAGAAAGATGTTAATGTAGATTATATTTAAAAAAAATCGGTTAGCTAAAAATACATTAAAAACAATGTTATGCACATTCATATTGACATCATCACATCTTCTAGGAATTGCCAACAAAAAAAATACAATGGCTCTAAGAATTTGTCGGTTAATGTCGTTGTTGATTTTTAATTTAAATCAGCTGTCCTTCAACATTCATCTTGGTGGTCCATTTGGTTAATCTTTTACTTATAATTGAATTTGGAATTATTAAAAGAAATGTTCACAACCATTAAACTGAAACTCACCCTTCTGTAATAAATCACCGCCAACGATATTTCTAACCGCCCTAAAGTGACACATTTCAGTAAATGTTACCAAAGCATTTAATCGGCTTTTACCCACTTTTGCACCCAATTGCTTTACGTTTTTATATGGAACGCTTCAAGGAAAAAAACACCTCGAAATCTTCTTTTTACTTCCTATACCTTTATTGTCTACCCATCTTGGCCAATATTCTCCTCATTATCGTTGCCATTATTCTATTGCCCTCCATTATGATGAAAATCTTGTCTTTTTTTTTTCATCCGCCCAGTTGTCTACATTCTTCGTTCAGCCTGAGTGAATTTTCAATTTTCTACTCCGCCCGCTCTTTTTATTTTCTTCGCCAACAATATGCCTTTGTCTTGTCAAAGTGCAATCGTTATGTAAACTTCATTAACTGGCTCCCAAGCAGATACCCCTCTCCAATTCTATCGTTTCAAGAAGACCGTCAAAGGCGTAAGCTAAGTTCAAAGTAACTAACATTTCATTGTTAAAGCCATTCACTTTGCACTGGGATCTTTATAAATAGATTTTATTTTTAAGGGCACTGTCCGCATACTAAGAGCGAACTACCTGTCAACAGCAATGTAACCTCAATTTCTTGACACATTCATCGTCCAACATTTACCTTATCAAAAGGCAAGTCCGAACTCTTCCTCATAATATTTATGTGGGATTACACCATCAGCTGTTTTCAATGGCAAACTTATCCACACACAACGATACCTTTTCAACGTGTGATATGCGCTCTTATCATGTCAATCCAAATTTCATTCAATGAACTTGACTTCGATAGGTTCCACATTAATAAGCTTACGTTCCACACAACACATATACACTGCCCACATCCAAACTAATGCTTTTGCCCTTTGCAGACACATTCCACTCGTGCAATCCCGATATACTCCTCGTGAACTGTGCAAAAACTTGTGAATAAAATGTATCTACCCCCCGCAAGAAAAAGCATGTTGCCGCTTTATTTTTTTTTCAGACCCAAACAATGATTCCGGTGTCCTAGACATAACAGTTTTCAATTACACCCATAGCCGAACGGTAGTGCACGGTATTTCCCTTAAATTGAAGAAAAATTACGAAATTCACGACTACGAATGCAGTTGGTGTGCTCTCGTATCTTTTTATATTCGAAAAGTATCTAGACGGTTTTTCGCCATAGCCCAAAGTGGCTGATTGTTTATTTTCGAATCATGCACTAACGCTTTAATAATTTGATAATAATTCTCCCTCTAGTGTAAACAAATCGCGTGTGTAGATAGTAGATACTCCAGTCCGCTTGGTGTTGGTGCAAGAGTGTTTTTTCTTTACAAAGCAAAGTACCCAGCCCAGCGTTGTTGTTGATGTTTCGAAATTCAAAAAATTTTCCTTAAAATATCTGCCGAGTAAACAAGTGAAATGAACATTTGGATGAGAACATTTAAAAACGAAAAACCTTGAGGTTTTTTTTTTTCATCATCATCGATTTCGGATCGTCTTGGTTCGAATTCAGTCTCACGACCTATTGCATCTATCATTTTTGGCAATCGAAATAAAAACGAAATAAAGTTGCCAAAGGAATTAGCAATAGTAAGCAATATTGTGTGTAGGCACGCGTGAATTAGAAAACAATCTGTTTACACACTTGCAGCAACAACAACAACGGAAGAATGAGGCGATAAGAGAATGTGCAGTGTACACGGATAAACAAATTACGTTTGCAATAATTAAATAATAATATTTTGCCCTACGTTTTGGTTCATTTGCAATAAGTAAACACAACGGTGAATGAGGTTTGTACTACCACACAGATACTTATATCATATACCCACACAATTGTATCTATTTGAAGTGGAAACCACACTATTACCAGCGGAAACTAGGTAAACAAGGTCCAGTGACCGGCCGGTGAAGTGGCGTCTTTGTTTTTAGATAATCTTGGAGAAATTTATAGGAACTCTATGGGTCACCTTTTGCCTTTAAGACGGTGTGATAGTGACGAGTTGTTTATGTGTTCTTGTTCCGTTTTTAGATGCCCAACGAGGGTGTAGGTTGTTAAATTTAAGATATGAAGCAGTTTTGTTTTGGTTAAGGCTTTAACGACCGTCTAACAAGATTATAAAAATTAATTTTGAATCCCGCATTCAGCATTGTTGCCAGATCGAAATGGCACATGAGGTTGTTGGTATTGTTGTATAACATTGAGATTGACACAGATAATTGCATATTAGATGCAGACATACAAGTGCTTGGACAGTTTGTGTAGACATACAAAATTATTTTTATCTCTTATACAGGGTGTTGCTCGCGGTTTAAAAAATTATTTTTGAAACTAAGAAGAAAATGTTTGAACGTGAGTCTAATTTTTTTTAATCAATACCAGCCTAGTATTGCATACTTTAGTGAAGTGCTCTTCCATCCATGAAATAAATGAGAACGTCAATGGTTTCAGTATTCATGAGCATGTAACGTGGAGCAGACCGAATGGAAAGGCCGGGAAAGCTGATTAAGGATGATGGAGTGCCATAAAGCTGAAAAGCGGTTGTACTACCAAATTAGCCTGTTTTACCAAGCGTTCCCAGATACAACAGTTTTCCCGGCACTTATTTCGAGTGAAATCTCGCTTTTTTGTTCTTCAATCGTTCAAAGGGGGTCATTCCGGAATTCCTAAATGCCATTGTCATGACTTTGACTAAGCCCTCTAATGCGAAAACTGAGCGAAGGGCGTTGATAGTTGCCGCTGACGTCGTTGACGTCATTTTGATTAAGAAGGGACATTTGTAAAACGAATCGACGATAATTACTTACTAACTTAAGTATCGCTACAGTCCTCAACCAACATGCCTCTCCAATTAGCCCGGTCCTTAGCTAACTACCTGCAGTTGCGTACCCCAAGTTAGTTGAGGTCGGTTTCTACTTGTGCGCGCCACTTAAGGCGAGGTCTTCCTCTACTGCGTCCGACGTCTGGCTGGGAATCGAAGACTCTGCGAGCCGGAGTATTGGTGTCCATTCTTTCGACAAGCCCTAGCCATCTTAAACGTCCAATGCGGAGTTTTTTGACTAGGGGTATGTCGCTGTACAGCTCGTATAGTTCGTGGTTGAATTTCGTCTCCATAGCCCGTCAACGCAAACGGGACCGAAGATTTTTCGAAGAATTTTTCTCTCGAATCGACCAAGGATTTCTTCTTCCGCTTTTGATACGGTCCATGCTTCAGCGCTGTGGCAGGACTGGGTTTTATATAGGATCTCCTTAGTTGTTCGAGTGACTAAGTACTAAATTGCCTTCTTAGCCCGAAGAAACAGCGATTGGCAAGAGTAATTCTTCGTTTGATTTCTGACGAGATGTTGTTGTCAGAGTTAATAGCGGAGCCGAGGTAGACAAAGTCCCGTACTACCTCAAAGTAATATCTGTCAATGGTGACGTTCTGTCCAATTCGTCGATATTGTGTGTCCTTACGTGTTGACAGCATATACTTGGTCTTACCCTGATTTACTGCGTAACCCTTTTATTCCGTTTCCTTCTCTATAATAGCAAACGTGGCTATGACATCACGTTGAGTCCGACCAAGGATATCAATATCGTCGGCGTATGCTAGTAGTTGCATCGATTTTTGGAAAATTGTGCCTCTGATGTTGGTTCGGGAGTTTTGCACAATCCTCTCAAGAATCGAATTAAAGAAGTCACGTGACAGCGCATCGCCTTGCCTAAATCCTTTTTTGGTATCGAATGTATCGGTGAGCTCGTTTCTGACCCTGATGGAGCAGCGAGAATTCTCCATCGTCATTCTGCACAGACGGTCGGTTTAGTTCCTCCCTATAAATGCCGTCGTATGCGGCTTTGCAATCGATGAATAGGGGGTGAGTATCGATTTGAACTTCTTGAGTTTTTTCCAGGATCTGCCGAAGTGTGAAAATTTGATCGATTGTGGACTTTCCTGGCCTAAAACCACACTGATAAGGGCCGATCAGGTTGTTGGTAAACGGTTTCAGGCGTTCACATATTACGGCAGATAGGATCTTGTAGGCGATGTTGAGTAGACTTATGCCTATGTAGTTGGCGCAGTTCAGAGGGTCCCCTTTTTTGTGGATCGGGCAAACGATGCTGAGGTTCCATTCTTCAGGCATGCTTTCAACCGACCAGATTTGGCTTATGAGTTGGTGTCATCTCCGCCAGCTTTATAAAGCTCAGCGGGAAGGCCGTCGTTTCCAGCGGCTTTATTAAGCTTGAGTTTAGATATTGCTATCCTCACTTCACTTAAGTCGGGTGGTTGGCAGTTTTCGCTGTCGTTGCTAATATTAAATGGTTTGTTCTGCCTGACAGCGGAATGTTGTTCGTCATCGCCGTTTAACAGTCTGCAGAAGTGGTTCTTCCATATCGTCAGCATCGACTGTGTCTCAACTACGATATTTCCTTGTTCATTTCGACAGGATTCTGTTCGAGACTTGTATTCTTGGCTTTGACGTTTTACACTTTGGCCAAATTTGCGAACATCGTTCCTGGAGTGGCATCTCTCTGTTTTTCTTGCTCTTTTTTCTTCTTTCCGAAAAGCCGATGTTCTTCCCTTCTTCTCTGCCTATAGAGCTCACTGGAAGCTCACGTCTTCACCTGAAGCTTAGCCTTGTAGGCCTCGTTCTTGACTGCGAGCATCTGTCGGCATTCCTCATCAAACCAGGGGTTTCTTGCTGGTGGCCGCGAGAAACCTAGCACATCAGTTGCGGCTGATCAAATGGCTTGTTGGCATCGTTGCCATTGTTCTTTGACATTAGATGCTGGTGGTATAGTGTGAATCGAGTGGTTAAGGGATAGGCGTTGTGCGAGGGCCTTGGCGGTCTCTGGCGATTGCAGTCATTCGACATTAAATTTTTTTCACAGTATTTCTGGTTTGTTATGGCGTGGTGGATATCCTCATTCTTACCTTGGTTGGAACAAGGTAGTGGTCCGAATCGATGTTAGCCCCTCGGAATGTTAGGACGTTCAAAATACTGGATGCGTGCCTCTTGTTTATCGCAATGTGATCAATTTGGTTGACTGTTCCTTTATCTGGAGACCGCCATGTCCCCTTATGGATATCGAGGTGAGGAAACCGTGTGCTGGCTATAGTGGCATTTCGTTCCGTAGCGAAGTCAATTAGCCTAAGTTTTCCGACAGTACTACTAAATATGTCTTCTCTTCCTACCTTTGCGTTAAAATCTCCCAGCACGATTTTAACATCGTACTTTGGTAGTCGCTCATAGGTTTTGTCAAGGAGCTCGTAGATACAATTCTTCGCAATGACACATTTTTCCTCCGTCGGAGCGTGAGCGCTTATAAGGCTTATGTTGGCGAATTTTGCCTTGATGTGGATTATTACAATGCTTTCGGTAATGTTTTCGAAACATAAGACTTCTTCCCTATGTCTGGCACTTATAACAAATCCGCATCCGAATAGTCGCTGTTTCTGTTGATTATAACACGATGCATAGTAGATGTCACAGTTTTTCATTCGCGTTTAGCCCGGCTCATCCAATCGTATTTCCTGGATGGCAGTAATGTCTGCTTTGTAGCAGTTTAGGGCTTCCGCAAGTTGTTCATCGGTACCTCTCCTGTTTAATGTTCTCACATTTCAGGTGCAGATACGAACGTCGTTGTCCTTTTTTCGTTAACAAGGGTCGTCAACATTAAAATCCATTTCCGATGCTATTGGATGCTTCGTAGTAATATTTTTTTTTCCATGGGTTGGTTGCTAACCCAAAGCACAACCGCAACCAAGAGGGCCAGTTCCAATTTATTAGATACCCCTAGGATACGGGACCATCATTGCCCACTACGGGATTGAACGCTGCCGTTGACCTTTCGGTTCGTCCGCCACCATCTCTGATCAACGGGCCCGACTTAGCCTTGAAATTCCTAGATAACCTGTTGTCCGAATATGTCGAATCAGTTCATCTAGGTTAGCTTGGGACGGCAGGGCGGATATTTATTTTGTACCATTCTGACCAGGGTGATTATAGTGTTGTTGTGTTACGTCTTGTTATCAACACTCGCACTTATCGTTTAGCAAGTTAAACCCGGTTGGATGAGACCTGTATCCGATGGTTACCACTTGGAGGTATAAAATAAGCACCTTTGATGTGTATAGTCAGAGTTGCAAGCACTGGGTATTGCCAAGTTAAAGCCAATCAGAGTCTACCCTCGTTCTACAACACCCAACCATCATAGGAGAGTATCCACCCAACTTTTATTTTTATTTCTTCAAATTATGGTCTTTTGGATTTTGTCTGGCATTGAAGACACAACCTTCTACTGAACAAACCAATGCGTGACCAGAAAAACGTGAAACGAATTCCAGACTCAGAAGGTCGTTTATCTTGGCCGAAAGAAAAAAAATACGAATCTTGTGAGATGTAAATTTTAAAAAACACCCAATGACCCAAATGCATGGATGTGTGTGACTTGACATCTGTCAGAAAGATCACCCATGATGAATTCAGAAAATCTCTTAAATAAAACCCAAAATCCGCACAATCTTTATCTGCCACATCCCTATCCAACTCGTACACATACTTGAGTACGTGTCTTATATTTCCAACAAAAAAAGGTCTAGTATTAGTCAATTTGCGAAGCAATCATTTCCCAAATTTAATCGCACACAATAATTTAGAACCGCATGGTTTCCTTGGAAATTGAACCCTTAACCCTATTAGTTATATCATCCACATTTAGATGGATGAGGTTGCTGAAGACCCAGGCATCTCGTCAGCACCTTTAACCTCCATCACATGTGAAATTAAAAATGTTTCCGTATCGGAACCCTTCATCGGAAAACGTTTCCTGAAAAGGAACACAAAATCAATTTGAAAACAAAAGTTCTTCTTGGGGTGTAAGGACGGGCGAAATATCCTTTCACATCAAAAAAATGAGGAAAGCCTAGTATTTTCAAATGATGATGGATGCTTTTAACTATTCAGCGTAATTGAGGTTATGCCTGGTTTTTCACGTAAAGCAATATAACGCGTTCTCCTTCATTTTGTCTAACTTACCGTTTGATATTTTTAACTTTTACTTCGATAGTCGTCCGGTTTTAATTTGAACCGCAGCCTCGAGCCTTTGTGTGCAGCCAAGAGTAAGGAGCAATCTTATTGTGAATCATCATCTGTTTCAGATAAATGTATTCTGGAAGGAGATTGAATTCTTCTTTGTCTTGGCACAGCCGGATATTAATGGTCGAAGTAGTGGTGGTACTCTTGAAAAGGCAATCCCGCCAGCTTGTCAGGGAGAGCTGGGTAGGTAAGTGCAATAATATTCCTTGACGAGGTATTAAGTTGAAGGTTGTGGTTCCACCTTGAGCATTGGGAATCTAGTCAGGCTTTTAATTACTTTTAAGGAAATATTTCCGGGTACGGTTGTTAGCAGTGTAAATTCTCCTGAAGAATGTTTTATAGATGTCATTACTTAAATCGACTGAAAATAGAACTGTTGGGGTTTGAAATTCAACATTCCATAAGCTAAGACTCCACACAAATACCGAAATCGTTTTGACGTCTATGAATTCACTCTTTGGGTAATCGGCTTTTTTTCGAAGATAATTTGATTTTTTTTGGGGGGACAAGGGTGAATACACACACACGATATATGTTACAAATTTTTATTTTTTCAATTACATGTAGAAGTCCGTAGAATAAATGTCCCCACACTCAGGTAATTCATTACCTTTGGAGAAATACAATTCGATTGATCTTGGTCCCGTTGGTAATTTCTTAAAATTTTTATTTTTTTTTAAGATTAAACAAATCAAATACAGGACAAAACCATCATGATTTGGAGGACGATTCCCAGTGCCTTAGGCAAAACATGTTTTGTAATTAGATTCGCCATTTGTTGGGAGGAAACATTTTTTTCTTTGCGTCCATGTTGTGGTTTTTGTGGGAGAGCTTTGCTGTTTTCCAATTATTTGTCGTTTTTTTATTCATTTGATCTTTTGATTATATAAGCTTTAACCCGGGCTACTTACTTATTGGGCTCCCGATCCGTGAAGAGTCTCTGCCTGAGACACTGCAGCCTTCCATGCTCTACGATCCCTTTTTCGCTGCTTCAAGTTGTCTAGACCAAGCGCTCTGGCATCCTTGATAGCTTGGTCTTTGAAACATGGATTCGGTCTTCCTTGCCTTCTCGAACCTGGGGGCTGGAATTCGAAGATCCTCTAAGCTGGCGCATTATTGTCCATTCGCTCGATGTGGCCGATCCAATGTAGTCGACGCGTTTTTGGCTTTTTGGACTACATCCACATCTTGGTATAGCTCATAGAGTTCGCGGTTGTTTCTTCTCCTCCACTCGCCCTCCTCATGCACAGGACCAAAAATCACCCGAAGCATTTTTCTTTCGAAGGAGCCCAGTATCAGCACTCCCTCCTTGCTTATCGTCCAGCACTCGGCACCATAAAGCAGATCTGGGAAGATAATGGTTTAGCAGAGCACACATTTCGTCCTTCGAGTTAGGAGTTTTGAACCCAGTTGTCTCGCCATACCGAAGTAGCAACGGTTTCCTAGGATAATTCTTCGATGGATCTCCACCAGGGTGTCATTCGTGGAGTCTTTGTTTACTCCGAGGTAGATGAACTTCCTAACTACCTCGAAAATGCTGATATCAATAGTGACATTTTATCCTAGGCGGTGGACAGATAATGTAAGCATGCTTTACGTGAGCACCTAGCCTTTACGGCTCTTATCACACGGTGGGCCTACCCACATACCGCAACTATTTTTAAGTGTGGTTAGCACCCCAATGCAGGCCGCACTGCATCGGTAACATTTCGAAAATCATGTGTTAGGCACGAACTTCAACCTTGCTAAGGCCCGAGGCTATCTGCACCTCTTGCATTCTAAAGCCACCTCTTTAGAATGCCGTACGCTTCAACGCCCCCCTGGGGCTAGGCGGTGCACAGATGCTTTTATGTATGTTGATAGCATGTTACTTGGTCTTGTCCTCATTTACTTCAAGGCCAACGGATTTTGCCTGTTCTTCAATCGCCGTGAACAATTTTATCACGGCACGTTGGGAGCGATCGATGATGTCAATATCGTCCGCATAGCCCAGCAGCTGGACGGACCTGTTGAAAATAGGTTCGTCGGTGTTGACACCTGCCCTGCGCGCTATCTGCTCCAGTACGAGATTGAAGAAGTCCCATGATAGCGCGTCTATTTTGCCGGTGCATGTTTGGAACAAATCGGAGGAGCTACTTTGAAACTGCACGTTACAGCGCGTGTTTTCAAGCGTCACGCGACACAGCTGAATCAGTTTTGCCTGGATGCCGAATTCGGCCATCGCCATATAGAGCTCCTGACGGTCCATACGCGGCTTTGAAGTCGATGAATAGGTGGTGAGTTTCGACTTGAAATTCGTTGGTCCTTTCCAGGATTTGCCTGCCGGGCCGGAAGCCCCACTGGTACGTGGCGATTAGTGTGTTACAGAACGGTGTTAGACGTTCACACAGTACGTTGGATAGGATCTTGTGTGCGACATTAAGCAGGGATATGCCTCGATAGTTCTTGCAAGAAATAGGATCGCCTTTTTTGTAGATGGGGCATATAGAGCTGATAGTCCAGTCATCGGGCATGTTTTCTACCACCAATACTTGGTTGATGATTCGGTGCATACTCCCTACCAAAACATCACCACCGTATTTAAAAAGCTCCGCTGGTCAGCCATCAGAATCTGCCGCCTTGTTGTGCTTTAGCTTTTTTAAAGCTAGGCCAACTTCTTCTATACTAGGTGGTGGAACTAGTTCTTCATTGAATGGACGTGGGTTCTGTTCTTGCCCTATTACTTTCTCTACATGATGCCCATTTAGCAGCTGTTGGAAACATATCTACTATTCCCTGCGCTTCGGTGACTAGGTTTCCTTCGCTGTCTCGAAGAGCCTGCGTTTCGGTTTTGTAACCAGCAGCCAGTTGCTTGGCATTTTTATAAAACCTCCGGATGTTGTTACGATCGCGGGACTGTTCGAGCTGTTTGAGCTGGGAAGCTGCGTAAGCCCTCTTTTTTCTACGCAGGGTATTCTTTTCCTCCCTTCTCCTGGCTCGAAACTCTTCTCTGGCTGCCCTTGTTTTGCGCTTCAGCGCTTTCTTGTGTGCATCTTCTGTCACATTTTTCTTGTACACGCATTCATCATCATACCACGGGCTCTTTCTCGGGGGTGGCTGGTACCCTACAGTGGTTTCGGCTATACCTCCTTGATAATGTAGCGATACTGGCACCAATGATTGTTGGCGTCTGTGGTAGGTGAGTGCACAGAGGGGAGTTTCGTACTCAGGCGCTCACGGTAGGCTCTGGCTACTCCAGGTGTGCTAAGGCGTCCAACGTCGAATTTCTTCTTCTGGGCAGTTCGCAGCTTCTTCTCGTTGGACAGTCGAGCTCGGAATTTAGCCGCGACAAGAAAATGGTCAGAGTCGACGTTTGCCCCTTGAAATGTATGCACGTCGAGGATGTTGGATGCGTGCCTCGCATCGATTACCACATGGTCGATTTGATTGGCAGTTCGACCGTCTGGAGAGCGCCAGGTTGCTGTGTGGATCCTTAGCCTTGGGAACCATGTGCTACTTAACACCGTATTACGAGCTGCTGCAAAATCGATTAGTCGGTATCCGTTGCCTGTTGTCGTTTCGTGGATTTTATGTTTACCAACTAAACCTGAAAACTATGGGCACTTTATGGTAAGTCTAAAACCGACAAATCTTATAGAGGGATGGTAGATCCAGAATGAATTTTACAGATACAATCACTGGCTTCAATATGCTTAGTTAGCACACCAGGAAACTGAACTCCAACGACTGTGGCAGTGAACAGGTGTATGATTCATTATCGCTACTTAAGTTTTGTAAGATATAGAACTGAGGAATACGTTTTCCAGGATTTAAAATAACTTTCCGGCAGGTTCGTAAATTCAATGTATAGCTTCATTAAAGCATCTTATAAAAAATCGATAAGAATGGATCTAATAGATAGACATGAGACTAGAAAAGGCTAGGCCTCTTGAGATATGTTAGGATATCTCAAAACTATTATTCGTTGCCACAAAAACAACAAAAACCAATTCCTAGTAAGCGTATAACCTATATATCCTGGATAGATTGAGACAAATGCCAATCATCTTCAGGTGTAAACCAGAAAACATGTTAAGCTGATTGTATTCCGGTGTAATATAAATCCAAGAGTGATCGGGAGCAACAAAAACAACCTTACACCTGCTAGACAGAATTCAAAGACAGCCGAATAAAGGTGTAACGAACTCTATAGTTTCGAGCGAACATCGTTTTTTTCCTGACTTGCTATATTTAATTGCTACTTTAAGTTTTAAACCACAAGGCTTAAATTAAATTGCCAGTGGCATTACGATAAGCTCCCCTTAACGTTTGATACAAGCATCCATGAAAAATATTCGAAAACATTATGGTCGCTTGCGCAACGGTTAAAATGTTGTCTTTTTGGATTTCGGCGTCAAAAATGTGAACCACTATGACGCCATGTTTTATAGGGAAGTACCATTATGCGGAGTTCAGAAGAAATTAGATGGTAGAATGAAATGGTTCTTTAGGAATCATGTTTCGCTAACAAATGCCTTTTAGGTCTTGTAGGGTCATCTTTGTAACACATCCGTTGCTTTTGAATAATTTTAAATCTTACGTTTCGATTACAGACTCATCATAGATCATTCAGGCTAAGCTTTTGAGTCATAAACTGGGACATTCGTCACAAATGCCAGTCCCTTGACAGTCATTCACGAGAAATGTTGACTCCCAAATCTTCCAACGTCTGTGGTTTATCGGCATAGACTAGTTACTTTACATACACCCAAAGAAATTAAGTGTGAGATCACAGGATTGTGGAGGCCAATAATTTCGCGTAATGGACCTGTGCCATTGGACCAACCATCTTCTTGAAACCAAAACTTCACGTCACATCAATGTCATGCAAGAGGAGCGAAGAAGTCAGAAATCATGTTTTTAAAGCGCTTTAATTGACGGTAATATTCTATCCGGCATCGTCCTTAATATGAGTCGATATTTCCACCAGCCCATAAAGTACACCAAACAGTGAGTTTTAATGGTTGTAAGTGCGTCTCGACAAAGGCTTCAGGGGCCATATTTTATAAAACGAATATCGTTGAAATCACTTCATTTTCGTTGAAATTCGATTATAGAAAACAAGTATCGTTCTAGGTTTTAGGATACTCGTAATTTCATAAAATCCAAATCACACCGTCGTCCGAAAAAAAAATCAGGCAGCATCGGTTGCGGTTAGTACTTGGATGGAGGACCGGTTAAGAACAGCGTAGTATTGTTGGCGTCGTGATTTTTTTTCGTTTCATAAAATCAAAACGTCTGTACGTTTGCACGTTTGTACTTCTCTTTCAAAATTGTGGCTTCGATGACGTTATTCATTAATTTCTTCACCGAAAGCCGGGTGCCATTACAAACACGTGTCTGGTTGATGATTACTGATGCGACTTCTACTTGCAGATGATGAGGTGGTATCCCGGATAATTCCAAAGAATTTAAAAATTCCGTTAGATATTTGACAATGTCATCTTGGTTAGTTAGTAAATCAACCTATTTTTATGTCATCAATCTTATTTCGTTGACATCAACGTTTTTTTGAAGCCAACATAACACGTACGCTCAACCAAACATGATTTCGAGTAGTGATGAGTCAACTCGAGTTACACATAAATCGAATTAACTTGAGTTGGATTATACTCTAACTCGAGTTGTATTATAATTTAAAGCTAAGGTTCATTATCTGTAACAAAAGGTATGTGGGTTCGAATTCCAGAACTTTGTGTCAGTACATCAAATTTACCACGGCGCCACTGAACCAACGATGCATGTTGGAAAATATGCAAATGGTATTGAAAGACGTAAGGCTTAAGTTGAGGAGGGTGTGCAAAAGCTTTCCCTTCTCATTAGGAACGTACGAGCAAACAACAAGCAACTCCCGAACTAAGGTTTACTCTGCATGTTCATATTTAAAAAAAAGGCTGACAAATCGGGTTACCTCTTTTAACGAGATCCCGGAAAGCTCATCGGAAAGGAACTGAAAGTGTGTTCTTTAGACCTCAGTCGGTCATTTGGATGGTTGGTTTGGAAGGTTTATTAGATACACGTAATCGTGTCTTAATTATAAATTATAAGGATCAGATGATTAGTTATTCACTAATTCATATAGTTATTCACAAGATCAATGAAAGATAAGGTTTGGTAGTAGAAAAGACTTGTCAACAGCTTCTTTGTAGTTTTGAAAGTCAATAGATCGAGTCCCTCGAATTAAACTCTTAAAAATATTACGGGATGAAAGCACTTACATACTAGATTTTGGACCATTTTTTGAGGGACGTTAATCTGTCAAAGAAGGTCTGCGATAACAGCGAGTAGTCTATTCCATTCATGATGAACTTTTGATTTCGTCAGGAGAGTATTACTTCACCCGTTCTTGGGATTCCTATGTGGACTGACTGATACAACAAAACCGAGAAAGATATGAATCCTTAGTTATCGGTCTTCAACTCAGGTATTTGGACAATTTTCACCTAGGGTCATAATATTTCCGAAATTATGGGGTAAGAAGGATCATAAGAAAAAATGTACGTTGGCTCAACTTAAAGGTTCGTATGAGGTGTGGTATGGTGCTGGAATAACTCGTACACCAGCTATTTCTTCGAATAGACCAATTCATGGTTTAATAAGTCGTGGTACACGTGACAAAAGATGTAGAAATCCATCTTATATAGTCAAACATTAAAAGGCTGCATAAAAGTCGACACCTGTAACTTGGTGTAGTCGCAGATAATGCTGCACCGATGGGAATGAATCGAAGTGTAAAAAAGTCACAACCTACCTAAAAAAAATGCAAAGTAAAGGGGGAAGAGACCCGTTGGAACCTCCAATTTGATGCCAAATCCGAATGGTTGATTTGAAATAAGCTTTACAATAAAAGTGATACTACTCGCATGAATTATTATACCATTGTGAGGGCCCTTAAAAATAGAATAGGGGGTCCTGCGATTCGGAATCGAAAATGTACCTTCTTCGTCACTGTGCCCTCCACCCTAGTCAATCCCATCAAATGGGCACCATTCAACAGAAAGTATAAATATAACGTCACATGACGTATGGCGTATACTTGTCATTTGTGTTAAGGACTCTATCAACATTAAATCTGCTAGATGTAATCCAAATTATTTCTATGCTTACGTAAGAAGGTCATAAAGTGGAGGTAGACAGACCCTTGATTTTATATAAGTCCCCTCCTAAATATAAATATGTACAAGTGACATTGGAGATTCGGTTGCTACCACTTCATTTACTGACAAAAAAAGTCAATAAGAGGAACGTAACTCTCCATACTCCAATGATAGAGGATACGACATTTAATGGTCAATTCCATTACATATCCTCTTGTTTCATGTGCCATTAGCAAACGATAGTGCATTCAAGAAAAAGGATATCCATCCATTATGTGAACACGAATTCATCCCAACGGTATACCATATCACTTTTTTTCAATTTGGAAAGGATCTAATTGACCGCATTACCTTTTGATATGTGGTGTCAGAGGATATTAATCAACATTCACCATGACAATTCGCACTATCCCTCAGTATCTCATTATAGCCATGATGGCATATATATTGAATCAGGAATACATTGGCTACTGGTATATGGCAAGTTGCCTCATTCAAATCCCCATTCAGTCTGACCAAAAACCAATTACATTCATCGGGCAGTTAGCTTATTGCAGCTGCGAATAGATTTCCCACAATGACTCGAAAATGTACCCCCATGGATTTTGTAATTTGCACATAGTCGAGTAATTTTCTATGGAAATAATCCCCAAAACAGGGTTACCGTCTATGCATCAAATCGGAGATTTCGTTTCTGGAGTCTGATGTATTTGGGGATTTTTGAATGTTCGGAGTTTTGTAAGATTGAAAGGACTTCTCAAAATAAAACACCACGTCGAACTAGAGCACACTCAATGGAAAGTACCGACTCTATTAAATTAATTTTATGTATGCAGAAAAAGATTGTATCAAGGGTAACCCTGGTAGTATATTTCACAACAACGATGCAGAGTCCAACAGAATCCCATAAAACCAGACAAAGGAATTGAATTGGCAACCGCCACAGAAATGGGGTTTTCGTCAGTCTCCTAATGGTTCATTTTCTCTAGTCTCGAACAATAGTTCCAACATTTAATTTTTACAGGAATACCAACACACAGCCACCAACGGTTGAAGGACGATTTTTAATAAATTTTCAAATCCAAATGCATGCATGCAGAACTTTTGTGAATGCATAGACTGAGACTCATGTGAGGCATACTGACGTTTGAATACCAAAACAATCTCCATTGTCAAAATGTCACATTGTCAAGGACACGAATCACATAGCTCAACAGCCTGCATACCGTATGTCGACAGATTTTGAAAAGAAAAAAAATTCAAAAAGCATTTTATGTCTCGTTGAATTGAATCGGCAATGGTATTGCAAAGTGTCCTAAGAAAGCAATCTTCAATTTGGGTAAAACGTGCCTATGAGTTTCCTGCTTCATAATTGAGTTGCAGATTATATTGTAATAAAGTAAATGTCCTTGGAGGCCGACATCAGGACAGGGAGTCATTTCAAAGAACATTTTGCACACGAGGCATGTACAAAAAACACCATTTCGGTGCCAAGTGTTAGATGATGAGAGTCTGTCAAAGAATGAGGATTCTAGGGGATAAAGGCTTGTATAGGACTATTATCATTTATTGTGGCACATTTCTTAAATGACAACAAAATTTGTTACATCTAGATACTGCTGTGTTATATCCAGCTTGGAGGCAAATCTGAACGGTTTATGGCTTTATTTGTGGAAAAAGTCCATCTTGTTGGAAGAATACTTTTGCAGGATGTATCTACAATCGGATTATGCCACCGGAAGCTATTTAAGTTTATGGATGGAATAATAAGGATTTAGGATTAATTTCGAAAAAAAAGAACTCGCCTTCAGCGAAGATATTTATGATTCTGAATACAAATGGTGGTTAAAGCTAAATAACTTCTTACGGCACACTTTTTAAAATTCGGGGAAATTAAATAAATTTGAGAAAACTCTGGTCATGCTAATTGTGAATAAATTTGGTATAAAAGGTGGAAAAGGACGTCAGATGGTGTTTTTTGAGTAATGCCAAGCAAATTGTTGATATAGTTTATATACCAACATGAAGATGGCGTTATTCGACAAAGGGATGACCACTATTCCACTGCTTATTGCAATCTAATGTATCAGGAACTGAATTGTAAATAAATTTCCCGAATACTGTAGAGTAGGTTCCTTACTGATTTTTGTTGCTATATCGGAATTTGTTCCGACAATTGGAGTAATATCTTTACTTTCTGATAAAACTGCATCTAGTTTTTTATACTCAATTTCTACAATGTTCGCTCGAAACAAGAGTTTCACTACAATTATGCCTCGTGAAATATTTTTTCGATCGGTTTTTAAATGTTCTCTATTTGGAAGATGGTTGTATAAGAGCTTTATATAAAGGTTTTTTTTTTGAAAATGCTATAAAAAAAAACTACTGAATATTTTCTCAAATTTATTTTTTTATTTGAAAGTACAATCCTTCCGGTTAATAATGGAAAATAATTTCATTCAAATGGCTGTCTCGGCTGGCCATTCAGTAGCCTACACGATCGGTCCAATTTTTAAGCACATTATCGATTGTGGGCAGCTGTATTTCACCAATGGCTTCACCAACGGTGTCAAATCGCAGCTCCAAACCAAACGGTAGCCAAACGACATCAGCTCTGCGGCTGATAATGCGATCTTCAAAAACAGGGCGCAAAACATCGAGTGTAGCTTTGGCTGTGTGGCACGTAGCACCGTTCTGTTGAAACCAAATGTTGCCAATATCCTCCTCTTCAATTTTTGTGAACAAAAATTCGTTCAACATGGCCCGATAACGATCGCCATTGACTGTAACGGCCACTCCTTGCTCATTTTCGAAGAAAAATGGAACAATTATGCCTCTGGACCAAAATCCGCACCAAACAGTGACTCGTTTTGGGTGTATCGGCTTTTCAATGTATGCGTGCGGGTTTTCTGTGCCCCAAATGCGACAATTTTGCTCGTTTACATACCCGCCAAGATCAAAATTAGCTTCATCTGAAAAAATGATTTTTTTGGCAAAATCGTCATCTTCTCTAAGTCGATCGCAGGCCCACTTAGCGAAAACGCATTGGATGATCAGTTGGCTTCAACTCCTGAACCAATTGGACTTTGTATGGCGTCATACCAATGTCTTTATGCAAAATTCGCCTCAATGATGTCTCCGAAATGTTCAATTGTTGAGAACGACGGTGAATTGATGTTGATGGCGCTTCACGCACACTCTCTGCCACAGCAGCAATATTCTCGGATGTACGCACTGTTTTTGGCTTTTCACGCTTTGGTTTATCGATGAGGATGCAAGTTTCTTTCACTTGTTTAACGAGATAATGAACATACGGAGCTGACGGTGCTTCTCTTCTTCTAAAATCCGTACGCAATTTTCGCACACATTCTGCAACATTACGATGATTTTCAAAGTAATGTCGCAATATTTCCCAGCGTTGTTCAAGCGTATACACAACCATTTTCGTTCAGCGGAAGGATAAAACTAATTATCTGTCAAATCAGACATGAGCTAAGTGTTACCATTCACGAAATAAGCTCTAGTTGAAAAAAAAACGTTAGATCGCGGACCCGTTATGAAAATGAATTCCTGTTTCCCTTGCTCACGCCATAACTTGAGAACGACTTTACTGATTTCATTAATTTTTTTAGGTACGACTAATTGTAGAAGGTTCTTACGGAAAGAAAGAAAAACCCACTGAACAAACTGAAAACGTTCCGATAGAATCGACTGTTTTGAAAAGCAAAAAAAAAAAAAAAAAATCAGGCCTTGTATTGAAAGATTAATTAAATATCGATTTTTGAAAAGTTTTGATAGACGTTCGCGTGGTACGCCTGGCCAATTTTCAGTTGAATTTCGTTTTTATTAGAATGCCAGCAATTAAACTTACCAATTTAGGTCGCAGAAGTCGCAATGCAGCAAGTCAAAGATATGTACGATCGCCCATAAAATGGTGAACAATGGAACTGGAAAAACATTTTTAATATCATTGATATTCGATCATTTGATGGAATTGCACTTGCTTCATCAGATATTGGAGCTACGTTTTTAGAAGACTTTGGCCATCGCAGAAGACCTGAAAAGGTTGCTAGTTGGACTTTTATTCAGTACTAAAATTTCCGTTTGACATGCAAACTAATGAAAGTCCAACTTGCAACCTTTCCAGGAAATCTGCGATAGTCAAAGTGCTGGAGCAAACCAAATTGGTCGTTTGGGATGAATACACGATGGCACGATGAAAGATTTAAAAAAAAAACAGTTCAAACCGATTGGTAGGTGTTTTTCGAAAAACATTGCCAGTGATTCCACGATCAACGCCGACGATATTTTAAATCTTCCACTCTATGAAAATACGTCAAAACACTTAACTCAAATATGAACATGCGAATCGAACTGCAGAAGTTTTTTTTCCAAACAATTTCTCGACACTGGTAATGACAAAATTCCCGTTGACACATCGTCTGGATACATTACATTCCTTCCTAATTTTTATTAATTTAAAACCGAACTCATCGAGATGGTGTTCCCAAACATTGACCAAAATTAGTGATGTGCCAAACCGAATAGTACTCAACTCGAGTTAAACCGATTTAGAATCTAAGCAACACAAGTTGTTACCAGAGTTTGATAGCTCGGGTTAAAAACATATGAGAAGGCTACAATTCGCTGCGCGAATCGTTTAATACCCTATCACATCCCGTCCTTAAAATTTCTATCCCCAAAATGTGGGCTTTATGGTGATGAAATATAGAAAAACGTTGTCACAGACAGTTTATCAAAATATATTATGGTTCGACAAAAAACAACGTTTTTCTATTGAATATGCCTTGGGAAAATGCCCCTAAAAAGTGGGCCTGAGTTAACGACGAAATATTCATATTCATTTGGTTAATGTTTTTGCATCAACATTTTTTCGAATATTTTAGAATTTTACCGAAAAAGTGTTTTACTAAAAATTTTGACACTTTTTCAAAATTCTTAACCGTTTAACCAAATATAAGGTTTTCTCAGGTTGATTCTAACCCGATGACGATGCAAAACGCGACCTTCTAGGTACCTGTATGACACCGAAACTTGCCCTATTTGACTACCTGCCGCTGTGTGCTTACCAAAAACTGAAACCAAATCGTGTGTTCAACTCGGGTTAGTAATTTTATTATTCGGTTCGTTTAATCGGTTTTGCCAACTCGGGATTATACGAGCAGTTTCATTTGCTTTAAAAATTTTAACACCACATAACCGTTTGGCTTTGGCATAAAACTATAGTCTCCTGTAGCATGCAAAAAGTACACATGGATACATAAATGGTTGCGAGAAAAAAGTGAGGCCCTGGAGACTCACCATTTATAAATGATTGCATCACGAAAGTGGCTCCATATTCAGTGAATCTACTTACTAGAATACTCAAAACTAAAGGTTCATCACCTGTAATAGTTGTGATATATCTACAACGCAATGCCTTCTTATGTACCTTTGTCTTAGAGCGATTCTACAAGTCGGTTCTGCCATTGTCAAAGCCGCACATCTTTTTCGGTAGTCAAAGATATCCGCACCCCTCCAAGAAGATGTCGTCCATTTTTGGATTTAGAATCATCATAGCGGTTAAAATTCCATCCTTCATGTCGGCAGATGGTATCCGTGATGTGAAATACCTAAGGTTTCAAAACGAATATATCATTTTGGCTTTATTGCGCTGTTACCAAAAAATTAACGGATATAACGCCAAATGATTCTTAAGGATATCATTGATTAGTACAGTCAGATATAAAAAAGGAAATAACCCCTGCAAGGCTGTGAAAGCAACCCAACCTGGCACGCAACCCAAATCCAACATTGAGCCCAAGATGAGGGGTTGCATGGGGCTGCATATTTACTCATACTCAAACTTGGCATACACTCAAACTTGCACTCGTTTGTATGCAATCTAAAAATTTGGCTTTATTTCGCTTTTAAAAACTGGCTTTATTTCATTGACCTTATTTCACGTCACCATGGTATCCCGGAATGCATTGGTCCAAGTTTGAAGTTTAAAATATATGGCATTAACTGTCTATACATATCGTCAGACCTGGCTTCTCACCTCGTTTCTGTGTGCGAAGTAATTATTTTTGCCACAAATGGAAGGATCTGTCCTCCTATTTAAATCTGATTCCGAATGGTGAGTTTTCATGACAGTTTTACTCTAGGATGTTTGTTGGACTTTCGCAAGAGGTAGAGCAGTGAACAAACTTAGGTGCTGTCACTTTCAGGATTTGAACCAGGGTACCCAAGCTTAGTAGTTTAACGAACTAACCATACTAGACCACTTTATTAAGAGTCCTTTTTTCTCTCCTAACTCCTATCATGCTGTTCATTGGCTTTTGTTACACCAAGTCAGCAAGTTTTGGATCTACTGTTGTCCGTAAATTGGTTTGATGAGCTATTCCCGTAACTGAAGCTATACTTTAAGTGCTTTTATCTTATCCATGAATGCTTCTTTATTTTTTTCCAGAATGCGGCAACATAACCTCCTTTTTTGAAATGCACACCGTTAGGTCTGCAGTGGTAATGGCAGGGTTAGGTGCTAAAACTCGACAGAAATTGCTTTAATATTTTGTTCTCTAACCCCTGCAGTCGCCATCATGGTTTGCAATAGGTGAGGTCTTTTTCTACTGCGTCCGACGTCTGACTGGGAAGGGAAGCCTCTACTTTCTGGAGTGTTCTTGTCAATTTGCAATTCGTAGTACACGCACTAGCCTTCTTAAACGTCTAATGCGAATTTTTTGACCAGGTCTATGTTGCTGAGCAGCTCGAAAAGTTCTTGGTTGAATAGTCGTCTTCATAGCTCATCAACGCAAACGCGATTTAAGATTTTCCGAAGAATTTTTCGCTCTAAATGATAAAGGGTTTGATTTTGCTTCGTCTGTATAAATGCTGTCGTTTGAAGTTTTTTTAGGATCTACCGAAGCTGAAGATTTGATCAGGTTATTGGTGAGTAGTTTCTTGCTTTCACATATTAGCGGATACGATCTTGTTGATGACCTGCCCAATGGCGCGAAGGTTAGTGCGACAAACTGCCGCGCAAATGGTCTTGTTGCGGGACCCAGTCGTAGTCATACCTAAATGTTTTTCACTGCCGTCCCCTCTCGCTATGATCTGACAAATCATCCGAGTAGTATCAATTGTCACGAAAGGCTTATCTCAACTCGGCAGTTCGGATTCGGTATAAAACAGGAGGTTCCACCTCATGAAAGAAGTAGACTCGAGGATATGAATGAATATGAAAATATGAACGGTTGTGAGAAAGAGCTAGTTCCTGGCCCTTGTAGGTGATGAAAATATTCCGTCTGTAGTTGACGCAGAAGGTCTCCCTTGTTGTGACGTTATTTCATGATGGCTGTGATTTCCGATAATACTGCTAAAGATCTTCTCTTTTCCTACCTTTGAAATCTTCCAACATGATTTTAACAACGTACCTCGGTAACAAGGGCTACTACGTTCAGAAAAACCACCAACATGACAAGTAGAGTCCCTTGTCCCATCTGATCAGAACATTAAGACAATGAGAGCTTCAATCTTACAACCCCAATGGTATTGTGCGCTCAATGACGAGTCTACCCTTGGACTTTCCAATCGTTCAGAGAGGAGAATTGTACACGACGACCTTCATTACCATCCTTCCAAGATAGTAACTGTTAATGAGCACTCCGAACGCGACCAATTGGCGTTGGAACATATGTAAGGCATTTCTCAGAAACGTTGCAGGACCCAATTTAACTTGAGTAGATTTGCCCATAAACATCACATGTTCTACTGGGCTGACACCAATCCCCGAGAATTACATTATGGTATCCAATCTCAGGCATTGTTGGTCCCTGTTTATACCCTATCCCGTCTGCCATGCCCATTTTCAGAAAAAACGTAGTTTTTCGACAAACCGTAGGAACTTTTTGAAAGCGCCTCTACAAAATATTAAGACGGTTTAATTTTCTGTATTTCATCCATATAAAGTTTTTGCCACGCCCACTTATTTTGATGAGGGAATGGGATAGGGTTAATCGATTCATATACCGGACTGCAGCCTTCTCGTAGTTTCTGATGGAAATGAGGTCGCAGTATCATTAAATTGAGAGCTGTATCTGAAAATGCTCAATTCCACGACTTGTTGAATTGGATTTGGGGAAGGACTCTTGCTTTCCACGGCTCGAACCTCAAAGGCATCAATGGCAGTTTTGAAGGAATACTCCGCGGACCACTTTGGAGTTGTCAGTTTGCGTTTTTAAAAACGGAACATCTGTTTTGCATATTTATGGCAAAAATATAACATCGCACACACAATTGAAGGGATTTGCTAGGTTTTTGGCGGATGCGCCGTTAATGCCAGATATGTTGGTAAGCTACAGGGTGTGTACTTTCATTTCTAGAAAGAATGATGAACAGTGCTAGCAAACATCTGCAAAGTATTGGGGTAACTGCTCAAGCATTAAAAATTTGCCTCACCTGAAAGATGAGCATTCAAAATCAAACCTGAAAGAGACGCCTACATAAAGTTGGCACCTTAGGTCTAAAAATGTTTCAAAACCTAATTTCTTTTGAATCTAATACTATAGACATGCCGAAATACAAAACTTTGCCACCGTAGGTATAGTGCATTTTGAATTAAATTATCCTCTAGACGAAATGGGTGCCTGCCTATGTCCCTAGATCAGCAAACATTTTCCACCCAACTACATTTCTAATTGAGTTGCTTGAGTTTCGGTCATGAAACAAAGTCAAAGAGTGACTTGTAAATAGAAAGCATTTTACAAAAGTTTATGGAAAAAACTCACGCACCCTTGGGATCTTGATTTTTGGAAAAAAAAATCAACCCTTTCTCATCATGTGGCAACCACAAGGATACATTTAAAATGCCTGTCGAAAAAGTTTAAGGATAACTTGTTCGTCTATTACTCCAAAAGGGAGCACATTTTTCAAGTCAAGGAATGTACGAGAATGTATTGAATGAGTGGTAGGGACACCCAACGTACGCATGTGTTTCCATTGTAAATAATGGCAGATGTCCTTCTTTTAGTCTTATGAACTCGAGTGCCTTTTAAGATGTTAGGATAGCATTTTCTATGGGCATTAGGACGTTAATAATCGTTTATAGGCAATTAGGTGAAGATACAAAGAATTACGACCACATATGCACATATTTATGTGAACGAAAATGGTATCTAAACTGTGTACATAAACTGAGACTTGGTGGTGAAGAACATATGGTTCTGACATGGATGTGAACCAATTGTGTGCAGATGGTTCAGAGAATCCATTTGAAAAGTAAAATTTGGGAAACATTTTCTTTGATAAATTCAAACAAATTTAATTTAATTTATTGTGTAAGAATGTCTTTGTAGTAATTAAATACCAAAGTTTACATTAAGGCGTTATTTAATTAATTATGGCTTAAGGTGTAAATCTGAGTTTCATTAGGACTACACTCTATGAAATGTTTCAACTAAATGATTCCCAGTTGATCTTAACGAATTAGAACACTCCAATGACAGACTTCTGAAATGAATCCAAGCTGGAACCCCACCTAACTAGAAAACGGTCCTCTTCCACCAACAGCCTCACGGTATTTTTCAAAAGGCTAAGTTTGCCATTTGACTTATTGCCCTCTCAAAAAAGGATCATAAAATTAATTAAATGGCATTAACGGACCATATAGGACCTAAAAGATTCTCCTTGATTTGTGTATGCGAAGTTATTATTGTTTCCACAATGAAAAAGGACCTCCTTCTTCGAATCGCAAATTTTTAGAAGCCTATCATGACCCATCATAGGTTAGGTTAATGGGTTGATAAGGTAGGTAGTGTGCGTCTGCCCTCATCACACTCAGGTCAATATAGACCCATTGTGATGCCAGTTGGAGTCGCTTACTATCCATTACATTAACTTTCTTGATGAAAAAGGGACAATATACATGAGTTTGCTGCTTTTTTTGAAGACGAGAGTGGCTCCGGTCAAACTGGTCAAACAATCCACGTTAAGAGTTATTTCTGCGGAGCGGTAATTTTAGCAAAATTGTTTAACCACGTTACCAGGAAGAAAAAAGTGCACGCATATGAACAGCTTCCACCATCACCCTGTGTTGGAATAAGTCACCAACATCACGTTCCATCGGGAACCGAGTTATTGGCAACACTATCCCTTACCACTTCATCTAGTTCATTGGAACGTCTTAGGCGTTGACCTCGACGATCTCCCACTGTCCATACACCAAACGAGGGATAGTGCAGTCAGATGGTGATTGTTGGACACGCACACGATATTTTCGACAATATCCACGTTGACACAACTGAACAAAGTTGTTTCGGTATGAAGCGATTGACAGTTAAAATTGTACTTCACTGACGTTTCAAAAACTACTAAGTCAATCGGTTGATAAATGTCAGAGTTATTCAATACATACCGAAATAAAAGATGGCGCAATTCAGTCTTTTCGCATGCCAATCTATAACGTAGATTTCTACTTTTTCCACAATGAATGGTGCGAATGGTACCAAATATTCCTCAAGGATGTTGTTGATGTAATAGCTAGAGCTAACCATTCCTTCGCATTGCACAGCTCGGTTCCGTACAGGCAAATTTCTGCTCACACCATAACCGAACTTCCTCTCAAATTTTCCCGCTAGGCTACATTTGCGAAGAGTCGCAACACTTTGGTAAAGCGAATCTATAAAGCTCCAGGGGCACCCTTGAATTGTTGTCGATTGGAACCTTGTGAAAATGCAGTTATTTGGTGACGATTCCGAACTCTTTACTTAAGTGGAACTACGGTCCGGAATAAACCTGGTCCTCAACCAATATACCTCTTCAATTAGCCCGGTCCTTAATTAACTGCCGCCTGTTGCGCACTCCAAGTTGGTTGAGGTCGGTTTTTACTTGTGCTGGCCACTTAAGCCGAGGTCGTCCTCTACTGCGTCAGACGTTTGGCTGGGAATTGAAGACTCTTCGAGCCGGAGTATTGGTGCCCATTCGTTCTGCATGCCCTAGCCATCTCAAACGTCCAATGCGGAGTTTTTTGACCGGGAGCATGTCTCTGTACAGCTCGTATAGTTCGTGGTTAAATCTTAGTCTCCATAGCCCGTCCACGCAAACGGGACCGAAGATTTTTCTAAGAATTTTTCTCTTGAATCGACCAAGGATTTCTTCATCCGCTTTTGATACGGTCCATGCTTCAGCACCGTAGAGCAGGACTGGGATGATCTGGGTCTTATATAGGATCTCCTTAGTAGTTCAAGTGAGGGCTTTACCACTGTATTGTCTACTTATATTGAATAAACAGAGGTTGGCAATAGCAATTTTCTTTGTTAAATTTCTGACGAGATGTTGTTGCCAGAGTCAATTGCGGAGCATAGGTAGTCAAAGTCATCAAAGTTATATCTGCCTGTCCACTTCGCTGATGTTGCGTGTCCTTTCGTGTTAATTTAGCATGTTACCATCATTTACTGCTAAAAATATTTTGCCGCCTCCTTCTCTCGTATCATCGGCGTATACTAGTAGTTCCACAGATTTTTAAAAGGTTGTGCCTCTGGTGTTGACTCAGGAGTTTTGCAGATTCCTCTCAAGAATCAAATTGAAGAAGTCACATGACAGCGCATCGCCTTGCCTAAATCCTTTTTTTGGTAACGAATGTGTCGGTGAGGTTGTTTCTGACCCTTATGGAGCACCGAGAATTCTCCATCGTGATCATACACAGACGGACGAGTTTGGGCGATTTACCAAAACTAGACATGGCTCTGTATAGTTCGTCTCTATAACTGCTATCTTATGCGGCTTTGAAATCGATGAATAGGTGGTGGGTATCGATTTGGACTTCTTGAGTTTTTTCCAGGATCTGCCGAAGTGTGGAAATTTGATCGGTTGTGGACTTTCATGGCCTAAAGCCAGACTGATAAGGGCCGATCAGGTTGTTGGTAAACGGTTTCAGGCGTTCACATATTATGGCAGATAGGATCTCGTAGGCGATGTTCAGGAGACTTATGCCCTTGTAGTTGGCGCAGTTCATAGTGTCTTTTTTAACTTTCTCTTACAAAGAGAAAGATATTGTTTTCGTGAAAATTTTCGACCTAGAGATTTTGATTGATTCTAACATTACGATGATAGTGGAGCCTAAAAAAGTTTTTGTTATTCCTTCCGTCGGTCCGTCGGTCCGTCTGTCCGTAATGGTCTCCCCAGCCTAAACGGCTTGGCCGATTTTCTTCAAACTTCGTATCCAAGCTTGTTTTGATCATAATTCTAGGCCATTTTTTTTGTTTGCTTTTAGCCATGTGAATAACGGTACCTGCCATATAAAAATTACACATAACCTCAATTTTCTCGAAAACGGCTCTAACGATTTTGATTAAACTTTATATATACTACAGTAGACGCTCGGAAATTAGAACCACTTTGTTTTTGGGGTAGTTCTAATTTCCGAAATGTTCTAATTTCTGGACGGTTTTTTTTAACGTAAATAATAAAAATAAGAGTTAAGCCACTTCCAAAAACTATATAAAAACATTTTTTTTTTATTTATTTTCTTATTTTATTTAAAAACATTGAATTGTTATGTTTTTAAATAAAATAAGAAAATAAATCATTTTATATAGTTTTTGGAAGTGGCTTAACATAACAATTATTAAAAAAAAAACTTAAAATTTCAGAAATTAATTAAAAATTCTGGATAAGGGCTCTGTTCAAAATTAATTTTTGTTTAACATATAATCAGTAATATTTGTTTGTTTTTTTGGTTTCCTTAAATCTGATATAACAATATCGTTACGGAGGTCCAAAAGATTGGCCATGTGCTTACTGGAAGACAATTCACTCTTGTTGCACCAATTTATTAAATTGTTAACGCTTTCAATAGCTATAGCATTTGAAATAACTGATGTGTCATCAACAACGTCGTCTTCACTGCTATCAGAAAACTGATCACCGCTACTTAGGTCATAACCAGTTCCGTCTTCAAACACATCTTCATTCCATTTCTCGATGTCATCAATACACATGAAACTGTTTAGATCAATTTCTGCTAAAAGAGTTTGATTTATTTGGAGAGCTTCATTGCAGTCCTCATTTTTTTAAGCAACTGTGCTAGTGGCACATCATCATCGTTGTCGTATTGGTCAGAGTCCCAATTTAACAACTTTGACCAAGAATTTCTCATCACTGTTTGCGTCATCTCATCCCAAGCTTGTTTCAGAAATATTTTTGCCTTTCGGGTGGAATGGGATTTCAACAGACTATTCAGTGCACCACCTTCAGCTATTATTTCAGCAAGTAACTTACTTTTGTAAGCAAGCTTTGTTAACTTTATGGGATTTTGATCAATTGGTTGCACAGCTGCTGTCACATTTGGCGGCAAGAAATATGCAACTATGTTGCCATCTTTGCTTTGAAGATTCTCAATTGGTGCATGAGCGGAACAGTTATCAATAAGCAAAAGAGCCTTCGGAGGCAAGTTATTTTTTTGAGAAAACTGGATGACCTGTAAACAAAAATATATTTTAAAATTAAAGAAATTAAAAGCAAAATTATTTCTTCTTACTTCATTAATAAATATCTTGTGAAACCAATCATGAAAGATCCGAGACGTCATCCAAGCATTTTTGGAAAAGTCGTAATGAAGTGGATTTTTAAAACCTTTGAAGCACCTGGGATTTTTGGCTTTTCCAATAACTAAGGGCACTAATTTGTGAGAGCCATCAGCTTTGGAAATGGAGTGATCGAGGCAATATCTAGAAAGAATCTCGCCACCAATTTTTAAAAAACGAATGCCGTGTCGCTTTTTAAATTTAGTAAACCATCCATCGCTTGCTCGGAATGCATTTTCATTTTTATCGGGGTATTCTTCACCAAAAATTTGTTTAGCTTTTGCCTTTAATATTGTTCCTGTCAATGTACACTGTTTTAAAAACCACTCATAAAGACGACTTTCCATTTTCGGATATTCGGCACTATGCATAGTTTTATTTGATGCTTCCTGATAAGTGTTGGAAACAGCATTTAATATAGATGATCTATTTGACTTGATATAGCTGATGGCAGATTTGCTCAAATTGAAATCTAGCGCTAGACGATTCCCTTGAACTCCTTTGTCCAGCTTTTCCAATATCTTTACTTTGGTTTCCAAAGATAAAGTGTTTTTTTTAAGTTTATTTGACATTTTTAGTAAGTTATTTTTAGTTTTCGGTAGAGTCTACCAAAATATGTCCACGCGTATCAAATTTCACATACGAATGACAAAAACAATAAAAACATGGCAAAACAAAAACTAAAAAGGAATTAAATATATAACTTGGGGATTCCCCCTTTCTATTTTACCTTTGTTCAGTGAAATAAAAACCAAGAATGGGAATTCCCTTGTGTTAAAAATTAAAAAAAAAAAACGCTCAGAAATTAGAACTTCAAGTCCAATGCATTAAAAACTCTGGTTCTAATTTCTGGATGTTCTAATTTCTGAGAGTTCTAATTTGTGAGCGTCTACATATAACCATAGTAGTTCCAACAAAACTGCATACCCAGTTTTTTCGAGAAAATCCATATAACGGATTTTGTCATTTAGGCCATATAAAGAAAATTGTTAATTTCTCGCAAACTAATATGTCAAATTGAATGAAATTTAATATATATACTACTATTACAACTTGAAGCAATTCCACATAATTAGTTTTAGCCCAACTATCACTAAACGGAATTTTCAGTTTTGGCCAATAACGGAAAATCATTATTATTCACATTGACATCGATTCCTTCAAAATTTTGAGTAAACGTTCGTATAATCACATTTTGACATTATTTATATCATTTTAAGCATAAATAATCAAAATGCGTACTATTTGATCTAACGCCTAACTCGCTGTGAAAGAGAAAGCTGCGTACGACCCATTCCTGCACCCACCACTCGTTGTTTGTGGATCGGGCTGCGGTTCCATTCTTCAGGCATAATTTTATCCGACCTAATTTAGCTTAGGAGTTGCTGAATGTTACTTACCAAGTCACCTCCGCCGGCTTTATAAAGCGTGGCGTCATTTCCGTCAGACTTGTTAAGCTTGAGTTTAGATATTGATATTCCGCTCTTCACTTAGGTCGTCACCAATATTGAATGGTCAGCTCTGCCTGACAGCGGAATGTAGTTCGTCATTGCCGTTTAGCAGTCTGCAGAAGTGGTTCTTCCATATCCTCAGCATCTACAGTGTCTTAACTTTGATATTTCCTTGTTCATCTCAACAGGATTATGTTCGAGTCTTGTATCCTTGGCTTTGACGTTTTACACTTTGGCAAAACTTGCGAACATCATTTCTGGAGTGGCACCTCTCTACATCCTCTATCACGCGATTTTCTTACTCTTTTTTCTTCTTTGCCTTTAGAGCTCATAGCAGCTCTTGTCTTCACCTAAAGCTTAGCCTTGTAGGCCTCGTTCTTAGCTGCGAGCATCTGTCGGCATTCCTCATCAATTCAGGGGTTTCTTGCTGGTGGCAGCGAGAAACCTAGCACATCAGTTGCGGGTGCTCCAATGGCTTGTTGGCATCGTTGCCATTGTTCTTCGACATTTGATGCTGGTAGTATGGTGTTAATCGAGAGGTTAAGGGATACGCGTTGTGTGATTGACTGCTTTAAAAAAAGCCGCCTTTGTGGTCATCTCTATACGAACGTTCGTTCGTCCGATCCACAAAAAAAGAGGACCCTCTGAGCTGCGCCTGTCATGTGAAAGCAAAACCAAAAGCCAAACTAAAACTGAACTCCGCATATCAGTGTGGACTTAAACTAGTAAGGTTCACAACTTATCAAGGTTTAACACTTTAGAAACAAATCCCACCAAATACCCACCTCCTTTTCTTCGACAGCGTTTATAGAAACGAGCTTTGCAGAGCTATATAAAGTTTAAGTGTGGCATACAAATTCACCCGGTCGGCAAAGTCAACGATTTACAGCTAGGCTTATGTCGCAGTAGTGAAAGATCGCGCCTTAAGTGGACCAAACAGTAGAAGACGACATTAACCGACAACTTTTAGTATATAACTCGAGGGAGTTATCTTAGAATAGTCCCAATTGGATAGCCATGCTATTTAAGGTCCTGGCTTACCCTGGGCTATATTGCCATTTTATGTAAGCGCAGCGACGTTGACCAGGTAAAAACATCCATTGGACGTTTGATATGGCTAGCAAGCGGTAAAAGATGACATCGCCAAGTAGAAACGTCCTCAACCAACAAGAGAAGCCCAACTGAAGGCAGCAAGGTAATGACCGTATTAATTGGAGATTAAGGCCCAAGTCCACCTAGGGGTTTAGTGTTGTCAGAGATGGTTTGTGAAGAAGGTCTGGGTTCGATTCCCAGCCGTAGTAATACCTAAACGATGTTCCGCTAGCCCTCCTCCCGTGAAGATCTGGCAAATCACCCGAATATGTCAATTGCCAAGAAAAGATTCTCTCAGCTTAGCCGTTCGGAGTCGGCATAAATCAGTAGGTGGCGCCATCTTGCAAGATGTACATATGCACACATGAATGGTTTTGAAAATGCTAGGCCCTGGGTACTAACGATCCTGTTGCGACAAAAAAATTGAATTTTGGTCATGCGAAGTTTTTTTTTTTTTTTTTGTGGGGTTCGCTGGAAGGAAAAATCATCGAAAGACATTGCAGAGGTTTTATCGCGAGGGAACCTTCTGCAATAGTGAGGGACTTTAACCCGATCTAAAAAACCTCCCGAAGACTGACTTTGTATGTCTTCAAGGAATCGCACCTAGTCGTTAGACTAATCAGCAATTTATTTTTCACGTGTATTATATTTTATAAAAATATAAAATTTAAAGAAATTGGTCGGATTTCTATGAGTTTTGTTTGAAATTGTACCTACGTTTCAGTATTTCTTGTTTTTTTTTTCTTTTTTTTTTAAATTATATATATCTTTAGCTACATAGATCAAGGGGTTTAACCCGTCTTAATCTCCTGACTATATTGTCGGTTCTTAAAAGCTGTGCTATTTCTAAATTAACATGGCTGAGAACCCTATCTCTGTGTCTTAGAGCTACTTTTTTAGCTTCATCTTCAACCATTTCCATATATAGATCTCTATGTAGATCGGTGTTACGTATGTACCACGGTCCGTTAACTATGCTCCGTAGTACTAGGTTTGTATTCTTAGTAAGTTTGTCTTGCATGTGCATGCCCACAGCTGGAGCCCATAGGTCCATACTGGTTTAAGAATTTGCTTATATAGCAATAATTTATTGTAGTTGGATAAGGGTGAGTATCTCCCAATAAGACAATACATTTTACTGTAGCGGATGTTTAACTCATCTCTTTTTTTTTACATGTGCTTTCCATCGCAGTTTGGCGTCTAGAGTCATCCCTAAATATTTAGCTGTATTTGAATATTCCACTACATTACTATTTATGTATACTGGAATGTGTGGTACATTTTTTAACGTAAAATTTATATGAACTGACTTCAGGTCATTTAATCTGATCTGCCAATTTTTAGTCCATTCTGAGATATTGTTTACTGCCTTTTGAAGCTTTTTTGTAGCTATTTCGACAGTTTCTCCTACACAAAGTATAGCAGTATCATCTGCAAAGGTAGCTAGAGTGATTTCGTCAATTTCTGGTAGATCACTAGTGAATAGGAGATATAGTACTGGACCTAAAACACTGCCTTGAGGTACACCAGCCTTAATTTCTCTTAATGTTGAGTACGTTGTTTCTTGTTTAATTCTGAAAAATCGCTGTAGAATATACGACTCCAGTATTTTTGAATACTGCTTCGGCAGTTGCTTTTGTAATTTATGGATCAATCCTTTGTGCCATACTTTGTCGAAAGCTTGTGATATATCAAGAAATACTGTAGAGCATACTTTTTTCTCTTCAAAAGCATTTTCAATTTTATCAGTGATTCTATGCACTTGGTCAATTGTTGAGTGTTTATTCCTGAACCCAAATTGATGGCTCGGTACTAGCGATTTGTCTACAATAATATTTTGCAGGCGTTTTACCAGCATCTTTTCGAATAGCTTGGACAACATTGGTAGTATCGATATTGGCCTATATGAGGTTACTTCGCTAGGTGGTTTACCTGGTTTTGGAATCATTATAACCTCCGCGACCTTCCATATGCTTGGTACATATCTTAATCTAAATACAGCGTTTATGATCTGCGCTAGATGTTTCAGTATTTTTTTTGAGAATTGTTTTAAAATTTCCCCCGTTATTAAATCAAACCCTGGGGCCTTTTTTATGTTTATATGTACCTTCTTTTAGTTCTTTGGCAAGTTTTTTAGACGTAACCGGTCGAATTGGTACATCTTCCTGGCACGTTTCTTCCATTCCTTGATAGTCTTTATATTCGTATGGTTGGAAGACGCCTTCAAGATGCTCAGCAAAAGTATTTGCTTTTTCTTGACTGCTTTTTGCCCAGTTTCCTTATCTGGTTTTCACTGGTGGGATGTGAGCTGTTGGCCTGTTCATTTTCTTTGTTGCCTTCCAGAGCGAGTAGTCAGTACTAGCATCATTTGTTAGGCCTGTAAGGTATTTTTTTAGTGACTCATTTCTGAATTCAATTATTGATTTTCTGAGTTTACTATTTAGCCTGTTTAGTTTGTTTTTATCAATTGGCGCCCTTGTTTGTTGCCAACGTTTTCTAGCTTTTCTCTTTTCTGCAATAATTTCACATATTACAGGAGGGTATGAATTTTGTTTTATTTCGTTTTTTATTTTTGGAGTTGCAGCCCATGCAGCTTTTTGTATATTGAGTGTAAATAATTGCACTGCTTCCTCTATTTGCTCTTCTGTTTCAATAGCTATCATTTGGGTATTTTCTTCCAACTTCTCTCTGAAGTAGCTCCAGTCAGTTAGCTTATTAACTAGTGTTGGACTTTGTTCTTTCATTATTATTTTATCGCCAAGTGTGAAAAGTATTGAAGAGTGATCTGACTGAAGGTCTGGCCCTTCTTCCACATTTATATTATTTGAGGAGATATTTTTTGTTATAAAGAAGTCGACAAGATCTGGGTTTTTATTCCTATCAGTTGGCCAGTAGGTAGGTTTTCCCGCCGAATGATATTTACTGCCACATTCTTTAATTGATTCAAGTAAAGCTCTTCCTCTAGTATTCGTTAGTCTAGATCCCCAATACTTATTTTTGGCATTAAAATCTCCTCCCGCAATGAATCTATTGTGAAATATATCTAGAAGACTTTTAAAGTCATTTTTTTGTATTCTATAGCTAGGGGAACAGTATACTGATGCAACTGATATCTGCCCACTGTTCGTTTTTATTCTTATGGAGATCCCTTGAATCGCACATGACTGGAATTTGGTTTCTATATGGTGTTCAATCTCGTTTTTTATTAAGACTGCAGCCCCTCCTTTTGCACAATTGTGAGGATGTGGGGTGTGATATAGTTTATATCCTTGCAGTTTAAAGTCTGTACGTAATTTTAAATGAGTCTCTGAGATGAGGCATATATCGATTTGGTTAATATCGAGTATTATTTGAATCTCTTCCTTGCGATTCTCGATACCATTAGCATTCCATTCAAGGATTTTTATTTTATCCATCATGTTTGTCTTTTTGGTACAGCTCTTTTGTTGCTGCTCTGTCTCTCAAGAATAGATATTCTTTCTAATATTGTTTTATTACATTTCTCCATTGAATCCATTCTATTAAGTGATTGCTACTTTAGAGTGGAAGAACTGTTACAAAACTATCGACCCAGGCCTAAAGCCTAAATCCGTGTTTGGTCGATTAGCTTCAGGGTAAAATTGTACTCTACTCTTATTCAGACCGCTGCAGTGCATACTCTTGTGCTGAATTTAGTCAAACGTTAAATTACAGTTCCTCAAAATGGCCGCGGAGGATTTCATTAGAATTCAGTGAAAAGGAGTTAAGTGCTATTGAATGTTGTAGCTGGTAAAAGGATGGTTGATGTATTCCATTTACAATTTAATTCTGAAAACTATATTGCTGAATTTACGCAATTTAGACCTTTCTGTCAGAAATAAAGGAACATAGGTGCATATGTACAATTACAGAATAGCGATGCATGTACTTGAAATTTCTTAAACCGCCGCAAGTAAATTTCTACACATCTGTTTCGAGGATTACACTCGAATTAATGTTTCTCATTGTTAATATGGCATCCTCAATTGAACGCATTTAGGGGTACAACAAAGGCCTGGTTGGCATTACTCCCTTCCACATATCACGGTATCCATCAATTATCCTACCCATGCGCATCCTATCCTTCACTAAAAAATACTGCGAACATGACATGAGCAGCTTTCCAAATGTATTTACATACCAAACATACCGCATCAACCCTGAAGATACAGGCTTTTTCTATACCCAGCACAAGATAGATATCCACACGTCGTATAAGGATAATGGTCCTGTTAAATATAATCCAAACGATGGTTATAAACCCTAAAGTATTCACATAAATAATTCCGCGCATAACATACCATCCACCAAAGTTTTGGATATCCTTAACTGGCATACAGCAGGATAACAATTTTCCTTATGCCTTATCCTCCCTTATTTAATCAATTACGTGTGTGCATACAAATTCGTCGACTAGCTACACCTGAAATGTATAGCCCGGAAAGATATTTAATAAAACACCTGAGAAGTTAACTTACTTCCACTCGTATCTTTTGTACGTTCGGTGAATATAATCACGAAGCAATCCAACCTAAACGTTGGCAAATTTAATACATCCAACAGGAAGTGAAATAATTTAAATTTCAATCTATCCAAAGTCCTTATTGTCACAAATTAAATTCATTTGCAACTAAGTAGTGGTAGTGCAATCTTTATACAAATGAACGCCTTTGTAGTGAAATGAGAAAAGGACGAAACACGATATTAAAAGTTAAACCGATTAAATGGTAAATTGACGCCTCATCTGAGATTGCTTCAATACAGCCTCAAACCTCTCCAAATGATACTTACGAAATCCATGTTTACAATCAAGGAGGCTGCTATATTATTCGACTTAAGAGTTCAAGTTCCTCAGGGTGTTTGTCTACTTGTTGACATTTGAATAGAAAATTTAAATCGTCTTGGCACCAGCTCTTGTTAATACTTGAGTTGTTTGGAACTTTTGACACGTTCTACAATATAATTGATCCGTCTTTTCTTCGGTGAGGTATTGTAAGTACATAATTAAGCTCTTGGGCTTATTTTAAAGCCTTTAAAGATTGTTATTTCGACAGTCTGTTCCATAAATTAGTTTTTTGAATGAGGTCTTTGTTATTAGGAGTGGGGAATTTAAGGAATTGAAAGAATTAGTTGTTATTAGGTGCTGAAATCAAGGAATCGACACGACTTATAGTCACTTTCTCTAATATTTAGAAAATCCCTTATAGATGTTCAAATAAAGCCTTTTTGACCTCAGTTTAAATTGCATAACTGTTCCCACAAAGGGATTTGACAACACATAAACCTCTTAAGGGCGGAAAAGATAAGGAAACAAGCGAAAAAAGACACATTCACTTTGGCAACTGCCATAGTGAAGAATCCCTAAATAAAAAACCCGACTTACTTGGTATGAATCAGTAGGCGTCCAAACGGATACCACTCGACGGAAGATCGCATAACTTTCTCATAGTTTATGAAATGTACAAACAAATGAGAAGTCTGCGAACCGCTTTGCGAATCGTTGAATTCCATACCACGTGGGCGTGGCTAAAAAATTTAATGGGGATGAAATATAGAATATGACATTGTCAACACATCTTGGTTGGACAGTTTATCGAAATCTTTTATGGTTCGGAAAAGTGACTTTTTTCTATGAATAATATGACCCCCAAAAAGTCGGTGTGGGTAAAATGATCTACAGACGAAATATTCAATGCTCATAAGATTATTTTCGAAATACTTTCATTGAATTTTTTTTCGAATTTTCTTAAATTTGTACCGAAAAACGTTTTTTTTTAATAAACCTCCCCCAAAACTATTTTTACTTACTTACTTACTTAAGTGGCGCTACAGTCCGGGATGAACCTGGACCTCAACCAACATGCCAACAACATGCTCGGTCCTTAGCTAACTGCCTCCAGTTGCGCACTCCAAGTTGGTTGAGGTCGGTTTCTACTTGTGCGAGCCACTTAAGGTCTTCCTCTACTGCGTCCGACGTCTGGCTGGGAATCGAAGACACTGCGAGCCGGAGTATTGGTGTCCATTCTTTCTACATGTCCTAGCCATCTTAAACGTCCAATACGGAGTTTTTTGACTAGGGGTATGTCGCTGTACAGCTGGTATAGTTCGTGGTTGAATATTCGTCTCCATAGCCCGTTAACGCAAACGGGACCGAAGATTTTCCGAAGAATTTTTTCTCGAATCGACCAAGGATTTCTTCATCCGCTCTTGATACGGTCCATGCTTCAGCGCCATAGAGCAGGACTGGGATGATCAGGGTCTTATATAGGATCTTCTTAGTAGTTCGAGTGAGGGCCTTACTACTAAATTGCTTTCTTAGCCCGAAGAAACAGCGATTGACAAGAGTAATTCTTCGTTTGATTTCTGACGAGATGTTGTTGTCAGAGTTAATAATGGAGCCGAGGTAGACAAAGTCCCGTAGTACCTCAATGTTATATCTGTCAATTCGTCGATGTTGTGTGGCCTTTCGTGTATATATACTTAGTCTTACCCTCATTTACTGCTAAACACGTGGCTATGACATCACGTTGAGTCATACCAATGATGTCAATATCGTCGGCGTATGCTAGTAGTTGCACTGATTTTTGGAAAATTGTGGCTCTGGTGTTGGCTCGAGAGTTTTGCACAATCCTCTCAAGAATCAAATTGAAAAAGTCACATGACAGCGCATCGCCTTGCCTAAAATCCTTTTTTGGTATCGAATGCATCGTTGAGGTCCTTTCCGACCCTGATGGTGCAGCGAGAATTCTCCATCGTCATCCTACACAAACGGACGAGTTTGGACGGTATACCAAAACTAGACATGGCTCTGTATAGTTCGTCTCTATAAATATTGTCGTATGCGGCTTTGAAATCGATAAAAAGGTGGTGGGTATCGAATTGGACTTCTTATGTTTTTTCCAGAATCTGCCGAAGTGTGAAGATTTGATCGATTATGGACTTTCCTGGCCTAAAACCACACTGATAAGGGCCGATCAGGTTGTTGGTAAACGGTTTCAGGCGTTCACATATTACGGCAGATAGGATCTTGTAGGCGATGTTGAGTAGACTATGCCTCTGTAGTTGGCGCAGTTCAGAGGGTCTCCTTTTTTGTGGATCGGGCAAACGATGCTGAGGTTCCATTCTTCAGACATGCTTTCAACCGACCAGATTTGGCTTTTGAGTTGGTGGATGTTGCTTACCAAGTCATATCCGCCAGCTTTATAAAGCTCAGCCGGAAGGCCGTCATTTCCGGCGGCCTTGTTAAGCTTGAATTTAGATATAGCTATCCTCACTTCACTTAGGTCGGGTGGTTGGCAGTTCTCTCTCTGCCATGTAGTCCGTTATAATGAAGTACTCTTCGAATAGTACTTGCACATTGCACTAATGGGAACACCTGACTCTCTTTCAATGTCCTCTGATATTTTAACAGCACTAGTAACGGGTAATTTTTTAAGAGGTTTAGAACTTTTTTTAAAAAAAAAACACAAAAAATTCGAAAAAATGAATGAAATATTTATTTGAATCGATAGTTTGAACCTTGCAATTTAATGTTTAAAGATAATTTCATGCAAATGTTGACCGCGGCTGCGTCTCAGGTAGCCCATCCGCTGAGTCCAATTTTGGCATACTCTTTCACACATATCGGCCGGTATCTCACGAATGAATGCATGGATGTTGGCTTCCAGTGCGTCAATCGAAGCGGGCTTGTCCCTATAGACATTAGCCTTGACATACCCCCACAAAAAATAATCTTATGGTGTCAAATCGCACGATCTAGGCGGCCAATTGACCGGCCCGAAACGTGAAATTAACTGTTCACCAAACTCGCCTCGCAATTGCGCCATTGTTTCGCGTGCTGTGTGGCATGTGGCACCGTCTTGTTGAAACCACATATCATGCAAGTCAAGAACTTCCATTTCGGGCAAAAAAAAGTTTGTTATCATCGCTCGGTAGCGTTCACCATTGACAGTAACGCTGCGATTCGCATCATCTTTGAAGAAATATGGCCCAATAATGCCGCCGGCCCATAAACCGCACCAAACAGTGGCTTTTTCGGGATGCATTGGTAGCTGTTGCAATGCTTCTGGCTGATCTTCACTCCAAATGCGGCAATTTTGCTTATTTACGTACCCATTCAACCAAAAATGAGCCTCATCGCTGAACACAATTTTTCGATAAAAAAGCGGATCCTCGGCCAGCTTTCCAAGAGCCCATTCACCAAAAATTCGGCGTTGTGGTAGGTCGGCTGGCTTTAGTTCTTGCACCAGCTGTATCTTAAAAGGCTTTACGCCCAAATCCTTCCGCAAAATTTTCCACGTAGTGCTGTAACAAAGGCCTAACTGCTGGGAACGGCGCCGAATCGACATTTCGCGGTCTTCTGTCACACTAGCTGATACGGCCGCAATATTTTCTTCACTACGCACAGTACGTAAACGTGTTGGTGGTTTAATGTCCAACAAAGTAAATTTTGAGCGAAATTTGGTCACAATCTTCCGAATAGACTGCTCAGAAGGTCGTGAATGCCGATCATAAAATGGAAGCAGCGCGCGATGAACATTTCGAACCGAGCACGAATTTTGATAGTAAAATTCAATAATTTGCAAGCGTTGTTCATTTGTAAGACGATCTATGGTTAAATTGCAAACCAAACTGAAGCTGTTTGACAGTGACACAAGGTACTAAACACACGTCAGCTGTCAAAACCAGTGTTGCCAAAACCAAACCAGCTAAAAAATCACCCGTTAGATGGATTTTCCTACACTTCTCGCACAAGGGATCTTACTTCAGATTTGGTAAGTCGCTTTGGCCTGCCAGTGCGTGGACGATCTTCAACTTGTTTAAAATTTGTGTATTTGTCAATAATTTTTTAACACCTTGATGGGTTCTGCCAATTATTTTTGCAATTTCTCTTAAAGATTCTCGTCTTCTTTAAATTTTCAGACGAGTTTTCTTGTTTCTATAGCCGTTTGCTTACCCATTTTTATAACGCACTTTATTTTAATCTTAACGATACTACTTTTACAAACAAAGAATGAGATCAAAAGACGGCCTTTACCATTAGAATCAACAAAATAAATAAACCAAAGCGGTAAAATACAAGTAACGGTAATATCCGCATTCCGCAAATGACAAATCACAGGGTGTAAACTTTCTTTTGACGCCTAAAATACTGATACTTCATGTATTTTTTGTTTATAAAATGCTTGTTATTGATTTTTTTTTGTTAACTTTTATATGTCGTTCGATTGAGAATTAAAATTTAAACGAATATGTTAAACTAGATGTAAGTGAAACCATTAATAAAAAATTTAATTGTAATCGAAACATGAAACAAGAAGGTGTAAACTTTTTTTTGACGCTCACAGTATCTATCAAAATGATTACTGTATGTCAGAAACTTAATGCCAAAACTAATATACCCCTATGGGATATGGTATAAAAATGTCCAATACAAGAAAAATTCACTATTCAATTTTCATATTCACTACCTAAATATCACGTTTCCAAATTACGATGATACCATCTATACCCACACAAAGGACATCATTCCATATTATTATGTTTCAACTGAATTCAATGAAGCAAAATAACCACACAACATGCAAGCTCCAAACAGGATGTAATGGTATACAAACAAATACCATGATACTTCATTTCGTTAGAAAATCAATTTACCTATAAATACCTACAATTGCATATGGAAGACGGAACCCACGTTCGTTTTATTTTAGATGCCTTTGTTGGGTCTACCCACTGACCACAACTGCATGTGGAAGACCATCCGATTCACTAACGGAACTATATGATTTTAAAGAGTATCGACGAGAATTATGTTTATTTAGATGACGCCATCTTTTATTCAGATTTACTTAGATATCGGACTAATGTGCGCGACATTGTCCTTAAAAAAATAAAACAATTTCACCTCCTCATGAAAGTTGAAACACGTGCTTCCCTTTGTTCTTTCCTTCGTGTTTTTTTTCGTTGTCTCTCATAAATATTAGAAAAAAAAATTAAAGGAAATATTGAGCAGAAGATGCTCGCGCAATCCTGCCAACGGGAAATTGGAGATAATTTTTTATAACGGAACGGAAAAAGGAAGTACTCTATGGTCCTGTGACGGAAGTAAGCAATTGTTTGCTGGCAACGAGTACAATTTTCTTTTTTTCCCTAAATATCGATTGGTTCTGGTCTGGTTTGATAATGACAAATGAGTGGTAGTGTCGGAGCCAAAAACTGTCACTGGCATCCCTATTAATACATGATTTGGAATTTTTATAAATTACCTGCTGCTGTCGATATTTTTAATGTGATATACAAAATACAACGCCCGTAAACATGTTGCTATTACTGTCACAGCCGATGTGTATGTGTGGTATCAATATTAATATTAGTTCAGAGATGTCAGAGTAGTTACCTGAGGTAATCTACGGGAGGTAAGTGCTAAAGGGAATTTTCGTCGTTCGTATGCATCGGCTACGCTGTGGCTTGATGCTGGCATGGCAATGTATCAATATCAGTGCCCCACATAGTAAATTTTCGTTGTATGAGATGCGCACTCTATGTAAATTGGATTCTTGAGAGACTTCTTCCAGCCGCCAAAAACGCTCAAGATCAAACTCAAGTGTTGTATCTAATTGAGTGCAATAAGAATCAACGCTATGAGCTGTCAATGAATTAGAGGTGGCTATATTGCCAGAAACCACCCAACCAACAATTGTTGGAACAAGGTCTGGCTGACCTTGTTGACCATGTACTGGTGATCCATTGAGTACGCTGAATACTTTATCAGCGCCGATTAAAATGTCAATATGACTTGGAAAATTGAATTTTGGATCTGCTAATGTGTACGACGAAAAAACTTTCATGTCGGATATTGTAGACACAAAAGCAGGTATTCGCGATGTAATTTTTGAAATAACGTAGCAATGAATCTCAACAGATAGATTGTAGAAAAAAGTTGAATTCTAACAACTCCGTTTGTTACTCCTGCTGCTATTGAGCCAACACCTGAAACTGGAATACGCGCAGACGTCCTAGACAGGCCCAAACGTTGAACTGTTTGCTCTGTAACGAATGAGACTTGAGACCTTGAATCCAAAAGCAACCGAATGTTCTGAAGAACTCCTCCTTGCTTGTCATGAGCACGAGCTATAGCAGTAGGCAATACCGTTTGAGTAGAACGAATGGATTTCAACGAATTGTCTCCAGTATGAGAGCAAAGCAAGGTTGATGAATTTGTTGTTTGTGGTGGGTTCGAAGTTGAATGTAAGTCTGAGGCAGTTGAAATGACGAATGTGTTTGTTGATGACGACGAAGGTGATGTGGAATTAGATGGCAAATTAGACGAGGATGACGAAGCAGTGGATGTAGAGGTTGACGACGAGGAAGATGGATGGACAAGAGTATGATGACGCGAACTGCATAACATGATTCGAGACAAACGCAACGGCTCTGTAAAAAGTCTAACATTTCCTTAAATGTTGGATCATCTCTTGACCCAATTAATTCAGCCCAAGCCTGCTTGGTTTCAGGATCTAAATTTTGGAGTAAAATTTAGATGAGCCACGAATCCCGATCGTTTGACTCCAGTGAATTTAGCCCACGAAATCAGTAAATTTACGTAAAACTATCACGTTTGAAGAATTCACTGTGGGCAACGATAAGAACGATTGGATGAATGATTGAACAATAATAGTGGTTCTATCATATCGGCTTTCCAATCGATCCCAGGCTTCTAGATAATTCGATCCGGTTTTCGCGATATGTTTCAAAAGATTGCTTGCTTCTCCACTTAAGAAAGTTTTTAGGTACTGAAGTTTTTGTGTAGAAGCTAGAGATGCATTGCAATCTTTTGAACCCTGAAAGGAGTCCCTGAATGCAGGCCAGTCCTTATAATCGCCTGAGAATGATGGAATCGATAAATGAGGCAGCTTAACTGAAATCGGAACACTTGAAGAATTTAATTTATTCAAGAACGATGCTTGCTGAGTAGCTAATTGTTCAATAGCTGAATTGTTGGATTGAATTGAATTAATGCTCATTTTGTTTACTTGCAAAAAGTTCAATAATGTTGCATGTGCAACAAAATACTTTGTTTCGTACTCCTCATTTTCCGCTTCTGGATCTATGTAATTTGGATCTATCGAAAATTCCTTAAACTCAATCCACATTTTATTTAAGCTGACCATTCTAATCTCTAGCATTGAAACTGGTGTATTTGTATCTACCGTTTCTACGAAAGGCGCAGCACGAGATATTGCGGCTTTTGCACGACCGCGTTTCACCTTGATGAAATTCATTTTTGGTTGACACACACAAAACGAAAGTAGATGGAAAATTTAAATCTCACTAAATGCGCTCAGACTAGAGATCTATATTTCTTTTAATATTATACACGAGTTGAATTGTATAATTGTTTCTTTTTCAACAAGCACGTTTATGAACAAATTCAAAGAATTTATTGTCTTTCACTTTTCACGAAAATGGTCTATTTTTTCCGATTAAATTCGGCTTCGAAGGACCATAATGTTTATGAATTATAAACCGAAAAATTCTTTTTGAAACGACAACGAAATGATTGAATTTCAATTGCTAAATTAATAAGAGAACTCTTCGATTTAAACCAAAAGTATACAATATGTTTATTACAGACTAGGTTACCAAAAAATGATGTTAACTGCTTGCTGGCAGGTAACTTTCCTTTGAGAGTTCCTGCTTTTTCCGCAATTTATAGCGCGGTTTGTTATTATTGGGCCAAATCTAAGGGTTTAGTTCTTTGAAGACGCCGCAATATATTTGTTTCGTCCAGAATTTGGAGGACTGTTGTGTTAACGTTTTCTAATAACCGTTTTTTATGTTTTCGTGCAAAATTTTTTGTTTCATATTTAACCGCGGGAATGCCCAGATCTCTGCGTAGATCTTCATTCCTTACGTACCACGGCGCATTGACGAATGATCTTAACATTTTGTTTTCAAAAGTTTGTAAAATGTTTAGATTCGTTTCACTGGTACAACCCCATAGTTGTATAATATATGTCCAAACCGGTTTTAGCACTTGCTTGTATAATAGCAGCTTGTAATCAAGGTTAAGCTTCGAATATTTTCCGAGCAACCAGTACAGTTCTCTGTATTTATTCTAAAGTTCTTCGCATTTCTTTTTTACATGCGACTTCCATTTTAATTTTGCATGAAGCATTCGCTTCATTTGCAAACGGGACTCGAACCGTATTTAGAAATACAGGCAAATTGTTTGCCCGTTTATACGAAAAATCTACATGGATCGATTTGCTCTCATTAAGTGCAATCCGCCAGGATTTAGTCCATTCATTAACCTCGTTAAGAGCGTTTTGTAATTTGATATTTGTTTCCTCTATTGTTGTGCCAACTGCCAGCATAGCAGTATCGTCAGCAAACGTTGCAACTATTGTATCGTTTGTTTGTGGGATATCACGAGTAAATAGGAGGTAGAGGATTGGTCCAAGGACGCTTCCTTGCGGTACACCTACCATTATTTTTTTGAACTTGGAATATTCGCTTCCAAGTTTCACACGGAAGAGTATATGCTCAAGATACGACACGAGGATTTTATATAATTGTTCTGGCAGAACTTGACTTAATTTATAAGTAAGGCCTTTGTGCCACACCTTGTCAAAAGCTTGCGACACGTCAAGAAATACGGCTGAACAAATTTTCTTTTCTTCGAAAGCTTTCTCAATTCACCGTTGAATGTTTACATCTAAACCCAAATTGATGGTCAGGTAAAAGACGTTTCTGTTCAATTATGGGGTGTAAGCGACCGAGTAATATCCGTTCAAAAACTTTTGAAATTATTGGAAGAAGTGAAATAGGCCTGTAAGATTTTATTTCATTCGGTGATTTTCCTGGTTGTAGAACCATAATCACTTCCGCGACTTTCCACTGTCTTGGTATGTATTCTAATCTGATTGCTGCATTTATAATAAAAAGAAGCTTAGTTAATGCTTTCCGAGGCAACATTTTAAGAAGTTCTCCTGTAATCAGGTCATAACCCGGAGCTTTCTTAGGCTTTAGTTTCTGTATTTCCTGTTTAAGCTCGGCAATATTTGCATATCTTACTATATTATTATCGGTTGTGCTCTCGAACATATTAATGTTTTCATTTTGCGCTGGACCATCAAATGGCTTAAATGTTTCCTCAAGATGTGAGGCAAAAACGTCAGCTTTTCCTTATCGCTTTTTGCCCAAACGTCTTGAGTTACCCTAATTGGCGGCACAGCGATTTTTGGCCGTTTTATGACTCTGTCTGTCCGTCCGTACGTCACCAGTTTATGGGCCTTAAATTTTGAACTAGAATTATGAAATTTGGTACACGTGCTCTTTGTTGCTATCCGCAGAACACGTCTAAACATTTTTGAAATCCGCCAACTGCCACGCTCCCTTTTTAGAAAAACATAGTTTTTGGCCAAACCATAAGGTATTTGTAAAAAGTATCTGAGCAACATATTTAGAGAATCAGAATATCTATATTTCGTCTTTATAAAAATTTTTGCCACGCCCAATTTTTGAGGGGCGTTTTCAGCGAAAAAAAAAAACCTTTTTAGGTACAATTTTAAAATATTTAAAAAAAACTTTTGATGCAGAACCATTGGTTACGATAAAAAAAAATATTTCGTTTTTAGACCATTTTAACCTCGCCCACTTTTAAGGGGCGTTTTCTTACAAAAACTATTTCTATACCCTACCCCATAGCATATGCAGGAGAAACACGTTGTTTTTTGATAAAGATTTTGATAAACTGTCTAAACAATATGTTGCGTCTGACCAATATGTTGTCATTTTCTATATTTCATCTTCATAAAACCTTCATTTTGGGGATATTAATTTTAAGGATGTGATGGGATAGGGTATTAAACGATCCACATAGCGGAATGTAGCCTTCTCATATGTTTTCTCCTCAAAAGCATTTCCGATTTTATCAGTGATTCTATGCACTTGGTCAATTGTTGAGTGTGAAGCCAAATTGATGGTTCGGTACTAGCGATATTTCTACAATATTTTCAGGCGTTTTATAAGCATTTTTTCGAATAGCCTGGACAACATTGGTAGTATCGATATTGGCCTATATGAGGTTACTTCGCTAGGTGGTTTACCTGGTTTTGGAATCATTATAACCTCCGCGACCTTCCATATGCTTGGCACATATCTTAATCTAAATACAGCGTTTATGATCTACGCTAGATGCTTCAGTATTTTTTTTTGATAATTGTTTTAAAATCTCCCCCGTTATTAAATCAAACCCTGGGCGGTTTTTTTTATATTTAAACCTTCTTTAATATCTTTGGCAAGTTCTTTAGACGTAACCAGTCGAATTGGTACATTTTCCTGCCACGTTTCTTCCATTTCTTGATAATCTTTATCTCATACGGTTGGAAGACGCTTCCAAGATAGCAAAAATATTTTGGATTTTTCTTGACAGCTTTTTGCCCAGTTTCCTTCTCTGGTTTTCACTGGTGGGATATGGGCTGTTGGCCTAATCAACTTCTTCCAACACATCTCTGAAGTAGCTTAGCTTAAAAACTAGTTTTGAACTTTGTTTCTTCATTATTACTGTGAGAAGTATTGAAATATTGAAGTGTGAAACGTACAACAAAACAAAAAAAAAAAAACAAGTTTGAAACTGTCCTATATGTAGTGAATAATGTTAACAAACACACCAGAGAAATACATTTGTCTCAGTTGTTGTTATGTTTTGTAATTGTTTTATTGTTTTTTTATTAACAGTGTGACAATTATAATATCATTTAGATTTGCTTGGATTCTTTACGTTTGAACCACCAACTAATGGCGTTTTCCATTGGTAAATCTGGATGTTGATCTGAAATTTGATCTTGCCAATGGAACACGATTTCAGATTGATTTTATTTTTGTCTCTGTATTATTAAATTTTCTTGTCTGTGAATTTAGTGTTTGTTTTTGATTTAATTTATATTTCACATTGAACTTAACATTTTTATTGATTAATAATAGTTTTTCGCAACCGAAATAATAATAAATAAAAACAAAAATCACTCACAGCTATCATTTGTACAAGTGTTAGTGCAAGGAAGGGTAAATCTGCCGAAAAATCCATATTTGCAAAATTGTTCTGAGATAAAAAAAAATCAATTTTTTGGAACCCAACAACTGTCAAAACCGGCCTTTTGACAGATCTAGATAAAAAAATATTGATTTTGTTTAACAATGGAAAACGCCATAAAGGTAGCCCTAAACGACGAACATGCTCGCCAAATCTGCTCGTGATCGCTATTTTTTTCTCGTGTAGGGGCTGGTTCGTAAACCGCTCGCTGTTGGCGAAAAATGTCGATTTTTTGTGTTCGTTGGCTTCGATGTTCGCCGTGTAGGGTCATGTTCGCGAGCAAGCCTCATTTTTGCTGTGACCGCCGCCGAGTTCATATATTTTCTATTAATAAATCACAAAAAGCCAGACGATCCTTGCTGAGAACGCTCCTTTCACAAGCTTGGTTTCATTTTGTAAACCGTCCCTTTCACAGAGTCCAAAAATATCACTCTCTCTAAAGTGCCGCCAACAAATTGAAAAACATTTGGGAATTTGTTAACCCAGTGGTTCCCAATATGTTTCAGTCCGCGGCGCACCTAAAAGTTTAGTAGTTTGTCACGACGCCCTACCCTATAGCTATTTGAAAAAGGAACAGTCGAATGAAATAATAGATAGATAGGAAAAAATTAAATACAATATGAATTTTAAGAAACACAAAAATAAAGCTACTCAGTCAAATCAATGTAACGGGTGAGTCTAGTTTTTCAAAGCGGGGAATAAGGTTTGACACTGCTACTCCCAATTCTTGCAGCACATTGATCCTCGAGCGATATTTTCTTTTGATTACAGCTACAGCTGAAAATCTAGCTTCACACAAATAGATGTTGCAAACGGAATGAAAATTCTTAAAGCATTGGAAGTTTAATTTGGGCATTCATTGAATCGGTAACCAAAACTCCATTAAACCGGAACCTATGAATATAGTTTTAAGACTGCTGTCGCAAGAGCGTTCAGTGAGACTCTCTTCTTCATGTGATGTGAATTCTGGTGGAGTTTGTGCATGAAATGGATCTTGGCAAACTTTTCGACATCATCATCTGTAAAGTTATTGCAAAATCAATCGATGAGTTTCGAAAGGTGTTCCGTAAAAAGGGCCATCAGGTCTTGTGAGACACCCAGTTCATTAGATGCCGCATATTTATACAATTGCGGGAAGCAATCTTGGGCGCCACTTTCATTCATCTTTTTTATTTAATAATTTTTACTTTAGGGGCAACATCTTTGGAACCCACATTAACTCTTTTCAAACACTGAAACGTATACTAATACCGCAATTTTTTTCGTGAAATAATACTTTGTATATATTGTTTGTAAAAGTGTTAATTGAATTCAACTTTATTCCATTCAATTCATATTATCACTTAATAAGATTTACGCAATTTAATTATTCAATTGATCATTTCCAATAGAAATATTCGTTAGCTGTCAAAATGTATAGCACTCGATCGATGCGGAAATTTGCCACCAGGTGTTTGCCATCACTCGTCAATAGGTCTGTTCCCTTACAAAATAATATTTACTGATTCTTACTTATTTTTACTGATTTTTTACTTAAAACCGTTCCCGTACGCAAGTTTTGCATGCAAATATTTTTCCGCAGTAAAAATCAGTAAGAATCAGTAAATATTATGTACGGGAACAGACCTAATATGTTCTTCTGCATCAACTTAGATATTTTTTTAACGTCATTTTTGTATTCCAATTTCCAACTAGTCCAGTTTATTAAGGAACATAAAACGTAACGTTAAGAATAGGGATACAAATGACAGCTACACTATCGATTAGATAGTTACAATAGTCATTCCCTACTCCGGTTTATCATGGATATATTAGGAAAGCAAAATGTTATAAATACCCCACAAAATAAAATATTTTACGTAACGTAAATGCTAAATATGTATATATATATATATGTTTTACTCTGTGAAAATTCAAAAATTTTCAACCAATCAATTTATTTTGAGAAAAATGAAACGTAACGTAGGCATAACCAATATTCAAGATTTTTTTACGGTAATCGTTCAATTTTATTGAAATATGTGTAGGTTTCGTACTGCATGGGTATTTCTTGTCTTGGGATATTAAAAAGTTGGGTGTGCTTGAGTTTTTTAAACGTCGACATAGGTACTCAACCCAATTTAACACATTCCATGGCATTTCATTCCCAAAATTATTATCCCAATAAAACTCAACCCACGTATGCTTATAGATTTAGGCGAATGGTTGCGAAGTAGCTCTCATCCAATGGAACGAAAAAGGAAAATTATTTTAAAATTCAAAGCTCGTAAGTCCTTTTTGAGGAGAGAGTTGTACTTCGATAACACCGCTGGGATGAGTTGCCACGCACGCGAATTTTTAAAGCGCTTCAAGTGAATACAAACCATTTGAATTCCAAGGGTTGTTTGTGGCTGAAAAACTTGGGATCTAAATTAAGAAACAAAAAATAAAAAAACGATAGAAAAAATCAGTAGAGGAAGAGTATCGCGAGGCACAAGAAAGTCGGCGTATTTCTGAGAACAATTGCGTGACCTCAATTTGCACGGCGAAGGAATAAAAATGTAACCCATAATCATATTCAATTTCTATGCATAGCCATCATTATGCTTAGGAAATATCAACCTTATGACCTTTAAAAACATCTTAGTGGTCGTTTAAAAAAATGTTTGAAAAAGATGGAAGCGAAGTTAATGTTCCAAATGGTGCCTGGCACCCGTTTTATTGAAATCAATTGAAATAATAATTGAAATTTAAATTCGATTAAGCAAAATCCATGAACACAAACCCCTGAAGCTAAGGTAGAATCAGACGCATATGAGTTATGAGGTGCCGTAGCAAATTAGAGAAACCACTTACAAAAGCGGTTTAAGAATTAAACGATCGCCGGTGCTACTCTTACACGAAGGAGTGCAAGTAGGCATCAAAGTAGAAGATGAAAGGCTGCCTTGAAGGAAGCACAGAAAATATACATTTTTAGAGCAACAGCCAGGGCATAGTTTTTTTTTCACACAACCATTCATGTGTGAGCGTGTACTTCTCTCGTACGATGGCTGGACCTCCTGTTTTATGCCGAATCCGATAAGTTGAGTTGAGGTAAGCTGTTTTTGACAGTTGATACTACTTGGATGATTTGTCAGATCATCATGAGATGGAGAGGAGGTCCAGTGAAAAAACGGCAGCGTCTGAGAATCGAACTCAGGCATTCAACGCGGCAGTTCATCGCACTAGCCATCGCGCCATTGAGCCGTTGAAAGCACGTTAATGGTAAAAATGTCAAAAAATATAGGTAGCAATTTTTGAAATCTGAGAGTCCTTCAAAAATGTATTCCAAACATTGTTGTTAGAAGCACGTTAATGGTAAAATTGTCAAAAAGTATAGTTAGCCATTTTTGAAATCTGAGAAGTCTTCAAAAATGTATTCCAAAACCAATTTTTAATGTGCTGTAGGTCTTTTAAATTTCAAATATACTGAGTACGAATGAACTTCTGAATGACTTCTCATCTTCTGTATCATCGTTCCTTAACAAAGTCATTAAACAGATGAATCTGTTCATACACAGTATGTTCAGCAAATCAGGAAGACTTACGTTGAACCCAAAGAAAACTGGTGGTCGCGGGGTAGTGGTAATGTGTTCGCCTGCTGAGTGGAAGGTTGCGCGTTCAACCCCAGCCAAATTCCATGAAACTTTTATTCAAAGAAATAAAAAAATGTGGGTAGTTACTCCTAAAAGTATATACCACCTTGAAAGGTCTGAGAATTTAACGAAAACAAAAAACAGTGACTTCCCGAAGTTAGTTCGGACACCACCCATGGTTACTCCAGACTTACTGTCTTCACTAAATCCAAAATCTTTCCTATCACTCTCTTACTTACTTACTTACTTAAGTGGCGCTACAGTCCGGGATGAACCTGGGCCTTAACCAACATGCCTCTACAATTAGCCCGGTCCTTAGCTAACTTCCTCCAGTTGCGCACTCCAAGTTGGTTGAGGTCGTTTTCCACTTGTGCGCGCCACTTAAGGCGAGGTCTTCCTCTACTGCGTCCGACGTCTGGCTGGGAATCGAAGACTCTGCGAGCCGGAGTATTGGTGTCCATTCGTTCTACATGTCCTAGCCATCTTAAACGTCCAATGCGGAGTTTTTTGACCAGGGGCATGTCGCTGTACAGCTCGTATAGTTCTTGGTTGAATCATCGTCTCCATAGCCCGTCAACGCAAACGGGACCGAAGAATTTTCCTCTCGAATCTACCAAGGATTTCTTCATCCGCTTTTGATACGGTCCATGCTTCAGCGCCGTAGAGCAGGACTGGGATGATCAGGGTCTTATATAGGATCTCCTTAGTAGTTCGAGTGAGGGCTTTACCACTAAATTGCCTTCTTAGCCCGAAGAAACAGCGGTTGCCAAGAGTAATTCTTCGTTTAATTTCTGACGAGATGTTGTTGTCAGAGCTAATAGCGGAGCCGAGGTAGACAAAGTCCCGTACTACTCAAAGTTATATCTGTCAATGGTGACGTTCTGTCCAATTCGTCGATGTTGTGAGTCCTTTCGTGATGACAGCATATACTTAGTCTTACCCTCATTTACTGGTAAACCCATTTTCGCCGCTTCCTTCTCTATACTAGCTAACGTAGTTATGACATCACGTTGAGTCCTACCAAAGATGTCTATATCGTCAGCGTATGCTAGTAGTTGCACCGACTTTTGGAAAATTGTGCCTCTGGTGTTGGCTTTGGATTTTTGCACAATCCTCTCAAGAATCATATTAAAGAAGTCACATGACAGCGCATCGCCTTGCCTAAATCCTTTTTTGGTATCGAATGTGTCGGTGAGGTCGTTTCCGACAGTAATGGAGCAGCGAGAATTCTCCATCGTCATCCTACACAAACGGACGAGTTTGGGCGGTATACCAAAACTAGACATGGCTCTGTACAGTTCGTCTCTATAAATGCTGTCATATGCGGCTTTGAAATCGATGAATAGGTGGTGGGTATCGATTTGGACTTCTTGAGTTTTTTCCAGGATCTGCCGAAGTGTGAAAATTTGGTCGGTTGTGGACTTTCCTGGCCTAAAACCACACTGATAAGGGCCAATCAGGTTGTTGGTAAACGGTTTCAGGCGTTCACATATTACGGCAGATTGGATCTTGTAGGCGATGTTGAGGAGACTTATGCCTCTGTAGTTGGCGCAGTTCAGAGGGTCTCCTTTTTTGTGGATCGGGCAAACGATGCTGAGGTTCCATTCTTCAGGCATATTTTCATCCGACCAGATTGGGCTATGAGTTGGTGGATGTTGCTTACCAAGTCATCTCCGCCGGCCTTATAAAGCTCAGCGGGAAGGCCGTCATTTTCGGCGGCCTTATTAAGCTTGAGTTTAGATATAGCTATCCTCACTTCACATAGGTCGGGTGGTTGGCAGTTTTCGCTGTCGTTGCCAATATTAAATGGTTCGTTCTGCCTGACAGCGGAATGTTGTTCGTCATCGCCGTTTAACAGTCTGCAGAAGTGGTTCTTCCATATCCTCAGCATCGACTGTGTCTCAACTACGATATTTCCTTGTTCATCTCGACACGATTCTGTTCGAGCCTTGTATCCTTGGCTTTGACGTTTTACACTTTGGTAAAACTTGCGAACATCGTTCCTGGAGTGGCACCTCTCTATATCCTCGATCGCGCGCTTTTCTTGCTTTTTTTCTTCTTTCTGAAAAGCCTTCTTCTTTGCCTATAGAGCTCAATGGCAGCTCTCGTCTTCACCTGCAGCTTAGCCTTGTAGGCCTCGTTCTTGGCTGCGAGCATCTGTCGGCATTCCTCATCAAACCAGGGGTTTCTTGCTGGTGGGCGCGAGAAACCTAGCACATCAGTTGCGGCTGATCTAATGGCCTGTTGGCATCGTTGCCATGGCTCTTCGACATTCGATACTGGTGGTATGGTGTTAATCGAGAGGTTAAGGGATACGCGTTGTGCGAAGGTCTTGGCGGTCTCTTGAGATTGCAGTCTTCCGACATTAAATTTTTTCACAGTATTTCTGGATTGTTGTGGCGTGGTGGATATCCGCATTCTTACTTTGGCTGCTACAAGGTAGTGATCCGAGTCGATGTTAGCTCCTCGGAATGTTCGGACATCCAAAATACTGGATGCGTGCCTCTTATCTATCGCAATGTGATCAATTTGGATATCGAGGTGAGGAAACCGTGTGCTAGCTATAGTGGCATTTCGTTCCGTAGCGAAATCAATTAGCCTAAGTCCGTTACCAGACGTGTTGTCGTGTAGGCTATGTTTTCCGACAATACTTCTAAAGATGTCTTCTCTTCCTACCTTTGCGTTAAAATCTCTCAGCACGATTTTAACATCGTACTTCGGTAGTCGCTCATATGTTTTGTCGAGGAGCTCGTAGAAGCAGTCCTTAGCTATATCATCTTTTTCTTCCGTCGGAGCGTGAGCGCATATAAGGCTTATGTTGGCGAATTTGGCCTTGATGCGGATTGTTACTATGCGTTCGCTAATGTCTTGGAAACATAAGACTTCTTGCCTAAGTCTGGCACTTATAACAAATCCGCATCCGAATAGTCGCTGTTTCTGCTCACTATAACACGGTCCGTAGTATATGTCACAGTTTTTCATCCTCTTTTTGCCCGGGCCATCCCATCGTATTTCCTGGATGGCAGTAATGTCTGCTTTGTAGCAGTTTAGGGCTTCCGCTAGTTGTTCGCGTGCACCTCTCATGTTTAATGTTCTCACATTCCATGTGCAGATACGAACGTCGTTATCCTTTTTTCGTTTAGCAGGGTCGTCAACAATAAAATCCGTCCTTTCCGAGGCTATTGGTTGCTTCGTAACAATATTTTTTTCTGTGGGTGGGTAGTTAACCCAAAGCACAACCCCCAACCTGGAGGGCCAGTTCCAATTTATTAGATACCCCTAGGACACGGGGCCATCAGTATCCACTACGGGATTGAGCGCTGCCGTTGGCCTTTCGGTTCATCCGCCACCATCTCTGTTCAAGGGGCCTGACTAACCCTTGAAATTCCTAGACAACCTGTTGGCCGAATATGTCAGAGCAGCTCAACACTCGCACTTATCGTTTAGCAAGTCAAATCCGGTTGGATGAGGCCAGTACCCGATGGTTACCACTTGGAGGTAAAAATAAGCACATTTGATGTGTAGTCAGAGTTACAACACTGGGCATTGCCAAGTTAACACCAATCAGAGTCTACCCTCGTTCTACAACACCCAACCATTACGCCGACAAGCCAGAGACAATTGACGCTTTAAAGGACAATATTCGTGAAGCCATCGGTGAAATACAGCTGCACACAATCGATAATGTGCTTACAAATTGGACCAATCGTGTAGGCTACTGCATGGCCAGCTGAGGCAGCCATTTGAATGAAATTATTTTCCATTGTTAACCGGAAGGATTGTTATTTCAAATAAAAACAGAAATTTGAGGAAATATTCAGCAGTTTTTTTTTATTTGGCGGACCCTTTATATTTGCAATCCCAATCGAAAATTAGGAATTTCGTAGCGTATCCCTTCCGTTTTCCGATAGACAAAAACCAAACAAAAAGGAATCATAAAGGTTATTTACAAACCACTTCTACGTCAAATTGGATGAAACTAATTCTGTAGGGAAAGCAATTTTCTTATTTTTTGGTGACCAAGGAAAACCGCAAAATAAGATTGAAAACTTCCGTTCAGCGGAAAATTAATGAGCAACCTATACCCATGGGATTACACTTCATTGGATTTGCCTTGCCTCTGGAGGATTGTGCAGGAAAGATGGAAGCCAACATAATAATATATTTCGGATATCAGATTCAATGGAAATGTATCCATTCCGTCAGAACACAGCAATTTGATAGTAGTTGAATGATTTATTACCTTTTGCTTGTTTGTGGTAATTTGGGATAAGCTCTTGGAAGTCTTGGGGTACAATGAAGTGCGGTCGGTAACTGTCACTTTATTAGTATTTACTATGAAGTACATTTATATTTTTAGATACAGTAGTGATTTTTCAACCATGGTTTTAAGCACACATATATGCTCCTTATGAGGGGTGATAATGTATACAAATTAACTCTTGACAGCCTTACTTGAGAGGCTGGTATAATTTTTGATAATAAAAACACATGGGCCAAATATAAGTTTCTTTTTCCACGTATTATGACTTTCTTAGTAAGAGCAAACAGTGCAAGTAGCTGCCTTGGCTGGCTTCGCAGTAGCTCATTCTGTCACTTCGATTTTCCAAGACCTTGTTAATATGTTCGGGATGTAGCTTGGATGATATTGGCCTTAAGTGTTTGAACTGTTTCCGGATTGTTGGCATAACTTCGGTTCCCCACAAAAAAAGTCCAAAAAGGTCAAATCGCAGCTCCGAGGCTGCACATTGACATCAACCAGACGGCTTATTAAACGATTTGGGAATTTCGTGCGTAAACGATTGATTGTGGCATGGGCTTCACGGTTCCCCACAAAAAAAGTCCAAAAAGGTCAAATCGCAGCTCCGAGGCGGCCAATTGACATCACCCAGACGGCTGATAAAACGATTTAGGAATTTGATGCGTCAAAGATCGATTGTGGCATAAGCTGTGTGGCATAGCACGTCATCCTGCATGAACCAGAGGTCGTCCAAATGCATGTCTTTAATTTCAGAAAAAAACGTCGGTTAATATGGCTCTGTAACGCACATCGTTGAAAAATAGGTTGTTCCCAGCCTCATTTTCCAAGAAAAATGGTCCATTGATGCCACCACTCCACAATCCAAACTGTCACTCTCTGTGGATGCATTGGCTTCTCGAAAATAACGTGCGGGTTTTTCGAGCCCGAGCCGAGATGTAAAAGTGCCTCTCGTCAAAAAAGATGATTTTTCTGCCAAAATCTTTGTCCAATTAAAGCTTCTCTAAGGCTCAAACTGCAAAGCAATAACGAAGCGGATGTTCATGCGCGTTCAATAACTGAGACATATGGACCTTGTAAGCGAATAATCCGAAATCTTTGTGCAGAATTCTCCTCCGGCTTTAGTGCGTGAGTTGTTGAGATCAATGGAGAGTTGATTTTCGTGAATTGAGTCTCACACTCTCGGCTACAGCAGCCACATTCTCGTCTGTGCACCGTACGACGACAGGGACCATGAGTATTGTCCACTAGCATACCAGTCTTACGAACTTTTTGCACAAACTTGTGAACAGTAGGCGGGGTGGGTGCTTCATTTCGGCCACCACTTCTTTTTCAAAAAAACGCACTGTTTGGACCACACAGCACTCACTTTGGAAATAAATTTTAAATATTATTTCCCAACGTTGTTCAAGCGTAAAGTGACTCATTTCGTCCCGCGGAGGTATGATACTGACTTTCTGTGAAGATATCGAGCGGGAAACAGCTGTCAGTGTCAAATTTACAATGACTTTAAAAAAACACTAGATGGCCCACCCTGTACTGCTTTTTGTTAGTACTTTTCATGAACAATGAAATCTTTGACTGTCACAGTGCACAAAAAGCACACAATGGCAGCGGTGTCATTTTAAACAAAAACACAATCGAGGTGTGGTAGAATTCGTTTACATTATGATTACGAAAATGTCACTATTTTAGACGTAAAATACACTTAAGAGCTATAGATCATCGTGAAATCATTTCAGATCCTTAAATTTCAAAACAGAATCTCACTTCAAATTGAAGAAATTTGGTTTGAGAGGTACTGCAAATTTTTGCCCAAAGAGTATAAAGAGTATAACTAGCTGTAATATTTTAGTAGGAAGAGTCAGGCAATGAATCCAACAAACTTAATAGCATTAACACACTGGTGGTATAAATATATTGGCATTGATCCCATTTTATTGGCAATACCTTGGGTGGTGACACATGCTTCATGTGGTATGAGTTTATAAATGTCATTTGAAAAAATATGGTTCCTAAACGTACCACTTAGGAATAATGGCACTGCTATCGGTAGAATTCTATGTATATATACCGAGGTAAAAATGGTAGTATAAAGCCATGCAAATACCATACTACTCGCGTGTCATTAACGTGATATTTCCTGACACATAGGTGGTATCTCCGTATACCAAAGTTTTAATACCACCAGTGTTTCAAAGGTTTTTATAAGCCTCAGCATATTATAAAACAATCTCCGCTTTTTTTAAGTGAGAAATTATGTTCAACTGACAGATTTTTCTGACATTTCAGAGGAATCTGGAAATGAAACAGGATTAATAGTTCTGCCGTTAAATTCCAGGGATGACCAAACTTTTTTTTCCTAGGTATGTTTAAAAAAACCTAAGTTTTGGTTTTAAGATTTAGACAATCCATTCAAAAGTCAACGATTCGACTTGATGATATTTAAAAACTTTAATAGAAAAAAATTGCCTTAAATCTCACTGTTTAACTGTAAGAGTTTCTGGCGATATATATGTATTTGCGATAGTATTGCTAGGAAAATTATATTAGGTGCCTTGCGAGCTACAGAATATTGTTTTAAAAAAAATTAGGGAATTCCTTTGGAAGACTATCCCAGTGCGTAAAATTTTTGGAGAAAAAACGGAACTTCACCTTTCATTTGATTAAAAAAGGGTGATCAATCAAGAGCTTTTTTTAAATCCGAAATAACACAAAAAATTCAAATAAATCGTCAATTATTTATTATTTATATAAAGAACAATTCTTCACATTTACTTTTTTTTAATGAAAATCCCTTTTAAATATTGACCGACACTTGTCGTAGCTCGTCCATGCGGAAGTTCCAGTTTTCGATGACGCGGTCGAGCATATTCGTCGGTATCTCGCGAATAACTTGGATAATGTTAGCCTCCAATGCTTCAATAATAGCTGGCTTATCCACAAACATCTTAGACTTTACTTACCCCTAAAGGAAATAGTCTAACTAACGCTGTGATATTGCATGATGTTGCTGTCCAATTCACTGGTCCGAAGCGTGAAATTAATTGTTCACCGGAGCGGCCTCTCAATATGTCCATTGTTTCACTGGCTGCGTAGCAAGTAACGCAGTCTTGTTGAAACTAAATAATGTTGAATTTTTGGGCTTTAATTTCAAGCAAACAATAATCTGTTATCATGGCGCGATAATGAGTCCCATTTTCAGTAAAGTTGGCCACAAGTTTACCACACCACACGGTTTTTTTTGAGTTGACGTATCCATACAGCCAGAAATGTTCCTCATCGCTGAACAAAATGTTGAAAACAGCGAATCTTCAGCAAGTCTCTCGAGAGCCCATTCACTGAAACGATGACGTAACGGAAGGTCATTCGGCTTTAGCTCTTTTGTCAGCTGAATTTTGAAAGATCTTTTGATCATATGACAGACCAAGTTGTTGAGAACGGCGCCGAATCGATTCATCGCTATTTTCGCCTACACTGACAGCTACAGCCGCTATATTTTCAACCGTACGCAAGGTCTATTCGGTCGAGTGGCATAAAATAGTGAATATTGGCTCTCCAATTTCTTGATTGTATGGCGAATATAGCTTCAGTAGGTCGATTATGGACACCATAAGTTTGCCGAAGCCCACGAAAAACATTCTTCACAAAACGTTAATATTCGTAACATCGTGTCATCATTTCGTGGTTTCAAGTTGGTATCGCTGGCTTTTGATACCTGTCGAACTCATCATCATTTGAAGTAACATACTATTTGTTAAATGTTTGCCATTTACGGTAACGCAATGCACTTTTTGCGACGTCAATTTTTTACATGAAAAAAGTAAAAACGATTGTAAAAAACCAATCCCTTGATCGCTAATATTATAGTAATAGTAATAGTAATTCTTCAACCACGAAATTTTAAAACGATTATCGTTAAAACAAGGGTAACGATGACACGACACCCGTTCTGTTTAGCTTAACCCGATGTCGTTATCTTTTGAAACAGTTTGAAACGGATTATTAGCCCACCAAGATGTTGCTGATAATAGCAACGAGTGCTGGACCCTTGGGTTTGTTCTTCAAACAATCGCCGTATATTATGCCTGCTTCCTTGGACATGCCGTGCATTTTAAGGAGATAGAAATTTTGCACACTATAGATATCGATTTCCTCGCTAATTTCCTCCTCAGATACACCATCTTCCTCGAAAGTCTCTTGGTACATTTTCTTAGCCCCTCCAAGTTTCTCCTCAGAGCAAATACCCTATTGAATTTATTCGTGTATATAATGATCACAGTGACTCCCCGAAGATAGTTAAGACACCACCAATGAAGTAAGTCTCCACTGCATCTAAGATCTTTCCTTTCACTCTCTTTCTTCCCCTTCTCAAACCCCACCCTGTAATAAAACAGTGAGTGAGCGCAAATTATAAAAAAAAATCGTACAAGTCCACAAAAATCAAAGTGCGTCCAGCAATTCATTGTATTGTGCGTAGGTCTCTAAACCAAGAGGTTTAAAACATGTAACATGAACTATCAAACGGTTGAAAAATAGCAATCATAGTTTTTGACATCATTTGATAAAGGAGATATAACTCCTTTATGAAGCAGCACTCAATCATTTTGATGAAAATCTTTGCAATAACTTGCAAAAGCAAAATCAACGTCGAAATTTCGTCATCCATTCTGCGCATTTTTAAAAACGATTATCGTCGAGACGATTGAATTAAAGAGGATCGTTAGTTGGATGATCTACGACTATATACGATAGTTCTGTAAGTTACATAAAGCTCTTGACAATTGCAATAAAATAAGCAAAACGACGTCATCCGATCGTTTTCGCCTTAGACGAACCTCGAACCCTTGATTTTACGTGAAACTTTAATTGGATCGTCAAAATGATGTCGTCAAGATAGTTGCAATCAAATTACTCTACTCAACGTCACCTAAAGCAACAAATCATTAAAACCACATCGTCCCATAGTTATAGATAGATAGCGCTACACTTGCATCGTCTAGTTGAAACGACATCGTCCCATCGTTTCTTTTCAGAATTAGAGCAAGGATAATGAAATTTATAATGAAACATATGAGAAGGCTACAATCCGCTGTGCGGATCGTTGAATACCCTATCCCATCCTATCCATAAAACTAAAATCCCCAAAAAAGGGGGCATGGCTAAAAACACGATGTGGATAAATAGAAAAAATGATATAGTGACAACAAATTCTTCAGACTGCTTACAAAACACTTTAACGGTTCTACAAAAGACAAGGTTTTCTCTTGCATATGTTATGGGGTAGTGTATAAAAATGGTTTTTATATAAAAACGCCCCCAAAAAGTGGGCGTGGGTTAAAATGGTATATATACGAAATGTTCATATTAATAATGTTAATGATTCTGCATCAAAATTTTTTTCGAAAAATTTAAAATTTGACCGAAAACAGTTTTTTATTAAAAACGCCCCCAAAAATTGGGCGTGGCAAAAAACTTTATATGGACGAAATATAGATATTAATATTGTCTAAATATGATGTTCAGAAACTTTTTTAAAATTCCTTACGGTTTGGTCAAAAACTGAGTTTTTCTTAAAAGGGGGCGTGGCAGTGGGCGGATTTCAAAAATTTTTACACTTGTTCTGTAGGCAGAGACGAGGATCCTATATACCAAATTTCATTATCCTAGCTCAAAATTTAAGGCCTAAAAATCGGTGACGTACAGACGGACGGACGGACGGACGGACGGACGGACAGACAGACATGGCTTAATCGACTCAGCTAGCGATTCTGAGTCGATCCATATACTTTGAGGTATATGTAGCAAAATTATTTCTCTATGTTACAAACTAAGTATCAAAACTAATATACCCCTATGGGATAGGGTATAAAAATTATTAAATCAAAGCCCAAATTTAAATTTTTTTTAACCTAAAACCACTCATTAGCCCCTCCCAGCTCATCCTACTGTCGATGTACATATTCGCTTAAAATTCTTTCAACCATCAGTCACGGAATGTCGTTCGTTTCGTTTCTGTATGAAATTATAACAAATTCCCATTATTGATCCAAAATTATATATCAAGGAATAAATCTCCACAAATGCGTCTGGAATCCTTGAAATCACATTTCATCTGTCACAGGGATGGTTAAACCAAAAAGAAACGAAGAAAACCAAAGCTATTTGTGCGGTCGGATTTCCGGACTCGTTCGACTGCTAAAGAGGACATGAGAGACATGGTAATAAGATAACTGATGTCATGGCTATCCAAAAGACTCATGCCAGCGTTCCTTTAGGATATCGTTGCCTGAGCAACATAGCTTAGAGTCATAGCGGTGACATTTAAGACAAAGTGTATCTCATTACACTCCCGTCTACTTTTTCATTCAAAGTGTAGAATTACCTACCGCGTGTTGTTCCAACTGGGACGGTCACTAATGTCCTTTTATCATTGGCCATTTGTTTCTCTTAAACAGGGAAAAAGGTCGATGGTAATGTGGGAAACATATTTTTGTCATTAGGCCGGTTCTGACAAATTGATTACCTTATTAACATTCCCCCCATCCCCCATGATATCCAAAAATAATGAGAGCTCATTACGTAAATAATTTTTTTGTGCTCAAGTCCACCGTAAACACATTTGTTTGTTAATATATTTCTACCACACACAAGTGCGTCCTTTTTGTTAAATTACTTCATAAATTGAAATTGTATGACAATGGGAATGTGGGGTATCCACTCAGGCATAGTGGCGACCTGAAAGAATACAGAAACCAGAAACGTCACCACATTGTTTAAAGTGTCGAATATCTTTTTGTTGCCAACGCAGATCTATACAAAAGGACATTCAATGGGAATAATAAAATTATAGCCAGCCTCCCCAAAGCTGGTGTCCTTTAGCGACAAGGTATGGTGAGGCCGCCAAATCAACCCTTGCAGCTGGCATTCTGCGTACATAGCTGCATGTATTAAGCCAACAGAAGTCATTAATATCTTCGAAAAGGCAATTTTTAGGACTGAAGTTGGCGGCTGCTAGTCACTTACGGTATTGCCTGGCTGCCATTTATAAAATTCAGGAATGAAAATGATTGCTTCCTAATAGTCTGCAAGCCGTATTGGTGACGCCTTTTAAAACGTCGACGAAGAACCTGAAATTCCCAAAAAGCGAAAGGCACTGACTGCAGAACTCAAGAAGCAATCGCTGAAGGATTACAGGCCTATCTTCAATTCTCTTCTCTTAAAATTCTCTTGCTGTGTTAAGAACGTACAAAGGTATAACAGCTTATGAAAGGTATTCCTTTGAACAGTTTAAACGCCTTTAAGTTTAAAAAAAGTCAAATAGTATGAAGGCAGAAGAGGCTGAGCTAGAGATAGCTTTGACATTTCTAAGAAGAACCCTTGATTTACAGAAACAGTGCCGACTCCAGAGTTTGAGAAGTCAAAAATTCGAAACGAACACCGCTTGGGCACAGGTAGGGAATGAATATATCGTTTGACACTTATCATTTGAAGTCTCAGCTAGAACTAGTATTGTAATTCAGGATTTTAGGTGCCTTAGATGAATGCTGATGACGAAAATTCAAAATCCTCAACTCATGAACCTAAACATGCCACACAATCGGGGTGACCAAAATGATGAGGTTTCAAAATAATCCTGAAATGACCTGTGGTCAAACAAACCGAGAAATAAAGAAGAACGGGCACGTGATATAGAAGTGCCTTCACAAGCACCTAACAAAGATGTCTCCAAGGCTGAAGTTACGAATACCACTCAACCGAAAACACGACGAAAGACGAAAAACCGATGAAGACGCGACTAATGCCTTCGAGATTGAGTCTCAGCAAAAGCAAGTGAAAACGAAAGGAGGCCTTCAAAATTCAGCCAATGGCGTCTATAATAATACAGTTCAACAGGATCCTAAATTTCCTGCAAAATAAAAGACGCCATCTTTCGTGGAAATTAAAGCATAGATGGATCATTAGTAGCAGAAGCAGCAAATCCATCCATAACCACTATCACTGTAGCCCCACCGCATAAGCAGAAGGTGGAAGTCTTCATCATGGACTGCCGAGGAAGAAACTTATCTGGTGACTTTCAACCCATTTATCGATTTCAAAGCAGAAGCGGACGAAATATTCTCGAGGCCAAGTTCATCAAACAATCTCATTCGTGACCGAAGAGTTCAGAAAACTGTGGTTCTGTTGGAACATGAAGATGAGTCACGTATGTCAAGCGCATTTTGAGAAGGATTCAGTACAAGAAGCCAAATGAAATAATATCATGCACACCTGCGCCATCAAAAACACGTGGCCATCGAACGGCAATAAAAGTGGGTTCAGCAGAGTGGTTGAAGTTTTCATCAAGAGGAGGATGTTGATGCTGGTACATCTGAAACTTTGCATGCAAGTGATCCACAAGTAGGCCCTGTGATTGAAAACCTAAGAAAAGCTGAAGTAGAAACCAAAGTTAAGTCGATGCCGTGTAGATGGCACCAATGAAGACGCGCGGTCGCAAGGATGCTATTCGAGTGAAATCAAACAAGACGCAGCAGAGCCAGCTCCAGCTGTGCGTCGCGAAAGTGGTTGAAGTTTTCATCAAGAGGAAGTTGTTGAAGCTGGTACACCTGGAACTTTGCATGCAAGTGATCCACAAGTAGGCCCTGTGATTGAAAACCTAAGAAAAGCTGAAGTAGAAGCCAATGTTAAGTCGATGCCATCTACACCACCACCAATGAAGACGCGCGGTCGCAAGGATGCAATTCGAGTGAAATCAAACAAGACGCAGCAGAGCAGCAGAGCCAGCTCCAGCTGTGCGTCGGGAAAGTGGTTGAAGTTTTCATCAAGAGGAGGATGTTGAAGCTGGTACACCTGGAACTTTGCATGCAAGTGATCCACAAGTAGGCCCTGTGATTGAAAACCTAAGAAAAGCTGAAGTAGAAGCCAATGTTAAGTCGATGCCATCTACACCACCACCAATGAAGACGCGCGGTCGCAAGGATGCAATTCGAGTGAAATCAAACAAGACGCAGCAGAGCAGCAGAGCCAGCTCCAGCTGTGCGTCGGGAAAGTGGTTGAAGTTTTCATCAAGAGGAGGATGTTGAAGCTGGTACACCTGGAACTTTGCATGCAAGTGATCCACAAGTAGGCCCTGTGATTGAAAACCTAAGAAAAGCTGAAGTAGAAACCAAAGTTAAGTCGATGCCATCTATACCACCACCAATGAATGGTCGCAAGGATGCTATTAGAGTGGAATCAAAAAAGACGCAGGATAAATTGATGACAATTCGAACTAAAGATCAAAGAGACATTGTTGTTGTTAATGAAGCGGCAAAAGATGGTCCAGTTGGAGCTTGCAAATGTGGTCAAAGAAATGCCGGGATATTCCAAAACACCTGCAGATGAAACCAATCAAAATGAAAAGGTTTTTATGGAAATTGAAGACTTAGCTAGCGGGCTCAGTTGGTTAGTAGGATGAACTGCCGCGCAGAAGGTCTGGGTTCATTTTCCATCCGTAGAAACACCTAAATGATTTTTCACTGGCCCTCCTCTGAAGCATCGTCTACTAAATTGTCAAGAAAACCTTATCTCAACCTAGCCGTTCGGATTCGGTATAAAACAGGAGGTTCCGCCATCGTGCAAGAAGTACACATGCGCACATGGATGGTTATGAGAAAAAGCTAGGCCCTGGATACTAACGAGCGTGTTGCGCCAAAAATTTGTATTTAAAGACTTTGCTGTGGTACAAGGAGAGTTGGTTCATGTGACAGAAAAAGTGTCTGGGGATATGAAAAACGATGTTGACATTCCCCCCGTGGCTATTGAGGACCTTTCTGAGGGCACTTACTGCTAAAGCCGGTGTTGCTACAAAAACAGTGGCCAACAAATCCGATCCAAAGCTCTGAGCAGGTAGAAGGAAGTTATCAGAGAAAGGTGTAGGAGATCATTCTACACCGGATGTTGCTAATCCGAATATAGAGGAAATTGCCGAAGGGCCATTGGAGACTAATTCACTTTCTGCTTGCAGAGGATGTCGGAAAAAAGCTGTTGCACATGCTTAGAATTCCAAAAATAAATCAACAATCTATGTTTTTGTTTTTTTTAAATGGTTTGTAGATAGTTAGAGATTGGGAGTAGGTGGGAAAAGAGTGAGGTGACGATGCGCGTTAATTTTGAATCTTTGTAGATTGTAGTCATCTGGAAAAATTGAAGAAGGCAAGCTATTCCATAATCGTGAAGTGTGGTTAAGAAATGATCTTCTAAATTTTACTGTGCGCCCGAAAACAGACTCTATGCAATATGGGTGTGCGGAAGAAGCCGCACGAGTATTTCTATTAAACAGACGGGCAGGCGGGATACAACTATATATTTCGTCGGAACATTTATGGTGAAAGTAACGGTAAAGAAGGCAAGGAATGAATTTCGCTACAAACTGATTGGTTGTCAATAAGTTTGATAGCATGACGTTGGACTCGGTGAAGTAGGCTCAAGCAAGTTGCAGGAGCACCCGCCCAGATGTGCGAGTTATATTCGAGTTTTGGACGAATGTAGGCTTTATAGATATTAGCTTAATCCGATGGAGTAAAGAACCGTTTGCATCGTTTGAGAAATCCTAGGCATCTAGCACCACCTTTTGCAGCATCTATAACTTGCTGGTTCCAACGAAGGTCTGGGCTAATGTACATGCCAAGCATAGACAAGCCATTGGATTCCTCAACTTCAACTCCATCCATTTTAAGTTTAGCTACATTTGTATCCTGTTTCAGAGATAGGAGACAGCACTGAGCTTTTGACGCATTAAACTCAACCCGGTTGTTGGTACCCCAATTGATCGCTGGCGTTGTGTCTCGACGACGTGGGGTTCTTGCCGCGAAGTCGTTAGAGAGTAAACGAAGTCAAGAGTACTGTCATCCGCGAACGAATGGATAGGATTACAAGTCAGAGAGAGAGAAGGTCGTTAATAAAAATTAAAAATAGATTTGGTGAGAGGACTGAGCCTTGGGGTACTCCAGCGTTTGTTGAAAAGGGGGTGGAAGTTGACCCATCTAATACAACTTGTATTGATCGGTTACTTAAAAAACTCGTAATCCAAATTATAAAAGTGTTACCGACACCGAAAGACCTAAGCTTATTAACAAGAGCGCTATCCCACACTCTATCAAAGGCTTTTGAGATATCCAGAGCAACAATTCTACACTCACCGAATTGGTGAATGCAACGATTCCATTTTTCACTTAGATAGACCATAAGATCACCTGTGGAACGTTGTTGACGAAAACCATACTGACGGTCACTAATGAGATGGTTTTTTTCTAGATAGCTCATGAGGTGGTAATTGACTGTACTCTCCATGACCTTAGAGAGTACTGACGTTAGAGCTATGGGTCGGTAGTTTGAAGGGAAGGTTTTATCGCCCTTTTTTGGAATTGGCTGAACATGCGCAAGTTTCCACCTCGGAACACCTGGAAATATTCCTGCAGAGTACGAGAAGTGGAAGAGTTTGCGTAGAGGTTTGGCCAGAGTGGAAGAACACCTCTTCAGCACAAGGGGAGGAATTCCATCAGGACCTGAAGCTTTATTTTGTTTGAGATCTTTTAGAACTCTAGCAACTGAACGGGTTCGGAAAAATATTTGCCCTAAAGAATAATGAACCGGATTCAGTGATGGTGGTGAAGAAGAGCTGTCTGGTAAGTTGGAATTAGCTGCGAATAGTGAAGCTAGCAGATTTTCTTTTTCTTGGGAGTCCGTGATATATCTATCGTTGTAGACAAGCGATGGGATTGTTGATGAGTTACAACCTTTTATTCGTTTGACGAAAGACCAACTTGCTGCCTTAAGGACATTGCAGTATTTTTTGCCCCACTTTTTGGTCACGTAAGAATTTAGCACGTCTTAATATAATCTTACAGTTGTTTCTAGCCTGCCTGTAAAGACTTCGATTTTCCTCAGAAGGTGTTTGACGCCATAGGGCAAAAGTCTCTTCTTTCGTCCGGATAGCAGTCACACAAGACGGATTAAACCAATTTTCTTCTTTTGGTTTGACGCTAATGCATTTGTTTGGAATAAAGTTTTTCATCCCAAGCAAGATTAGGTCTGTTATCATGTCTGCAGCGGCGTTAACGTCTCTATTGAGGAAACATATAGAGACCAGTTAAAAACCCCAAAAAACGAATTAAGTCCGCTCCAATTAGCACTCTCGTATTGCCATATTGTTCTTCTAGGGTATTTCATTTTAACTGGTTGTTTTGAGTACGAAAATTTAGCTAACACCAGACAACGATCCGATGCTCCTAATGGAGATAAAACCGCGACTGAATACTTATCCGGATGTGAAGTAAGGAATAGGTCTAGAGTGTGTTGAATGCTCACTATTTGATCAAAGTACCGATGTTAAAGGCGATTCAAGTGAAGATTTGATCAGTTGTAGACTTTCCGAGCCTAAACCCACAATGATAAGGGCCGATCAGGTTGTTGGTAAACGGTTTCGGGCGTTCACATATTACGGCAGAGATGATCTTGTAGACTCTGTAGTTAGCTCGGTTCATTTTTGTGGATCGGGCAAACGATGCTGATTTTCCCTTCTTCAGGCATACTTTCATCCGACCAGATTTGGCTTATGAGTTGGTGGATGTTACTTACCATCATTTCCGGCGGCCTTGTTAGGCTTGAGTTTAGATATTGCTATCCTCACTTGACTTAGGTCGGGTGGTTGGTAGTTTTCGCTGTCGTCGGCAATGTTGATTGGTTCTTTCTGCCGACAGCGGAATGTTGTTCCTCATCATATCGAATCGCAATAAGCCGGTGCAGATGGTGACGAATCCAAGTTTGAAGACCAGGAAAGTTTTGTTGTGTGTTTGGTAGAATTTGGAGGATTGAGCTACTCCTCTATGGTAAAATTCTTAGTTCGGACCTGTACTATCAAAGGAACCAATCGCCCAGAATCGGACAATTGGAGAGGAATTTTGTTCCATCAGGATAGCTCCAGGCCACATACAACGATAGTGACTCTGCAGAACCTTTGAAAGCTAGGTGGTGAGGTTCATATATTCATCCACATAATAGTCCAGATCTGGTACCTAGTGGTTACCATCTGCTCATCTCCATGGCGAACGAATTTTCTGATGAAAAATTCGCCCCAAGAGAGGCTTGTGAAAAACGTCTTTGCCTATAGGGATGAGGGCTTCATGTAATGAAATCACCTTCAAATTAGCAACAAGTTGACGCATTTTTGACCTCAATCCGATCATTCTAACTAAAGCCTTCAATTTCATGCAAATGCTATTGATTTCTCTTATTAATCTAGGAAATGATGTCCGCTGCATTTCATCTCAAGGGCAATGTAATCCCGCGTTATGATCAATCACTATAAGGGTAAACCCTTTACTGCAAGGTAGTTATACAAAAACCCATGCCCACTGTTTGAAGACCTTCAAAAAACTTGATCAGATAGGGTATACGAAGATTTCCACAGCAAATTGTAGTCTTCCTATGTTTTTGTTAGCTAAAAATGTTTTGATTTTAATTTTCCAAATGTTGTATGTCGTACACTTGTTTTTTATACCCTATCCCATAGGGGTATATTAGTTTTGATACATAGTTTGTAACATAGAGAAATAATTTAGCTACATATACCTCAAAGTATATGGATCGACTCAGAATCGATAGCTGAGTCGATTAAGCCATGTCTGTCCGTCCGTCCGTACGTCACCAGTTTTTGGGCCTTAAATTTTGAGCTAGAAGGATGAAATTTGGTACACGTGCTCTTTGTTGCTTCCAGCAGAACAAGTGTAAAAATTTTTGAAATCCGCCCACTGCCACGCCCCCTTTTTAAAAAAACGTATTTTTTGGCCAAACCATAAGGAATTTTGAAAATGTTTCTGAACAACATATTTAGACAATCTGAATATCTGTATTTCGTATTTTTAACTACTACTTCCCTAGTTGCTGGAAAATATCAAAGGTGTTTCCAATAATTAAGAAAAAGAAGGATCCTTCTGATCCTTCTAACTTTAGGCCTATAAGTCTCCTGCCTAATATCGGGAAGATTTTTGAGGTAGTTATTAATAAATCTATTTTGTTCGTTTGTAATGAAAAAGAGATTATACCGCGGAATCAATTTGGGTTCAAAAGAAATCACTCGGCAGTGCATGCTATTACAAAATTGATTTCGGATGTTAATTGGAATCTCAACGCCAAAAGATGTACAGCTGCCTGCCTAGTGGATATCGAAAAAGCCTTTGACACGGTTTGGATTGACGGGTTAATTTACAAAATTATTCGATATGAATTTCCATCTCATCTTACAAAGATGATAGCATCCATGCTATACGGAAAGAAATTTGTTGTAACAGATAGAGAATACTCGACAGCTGAAGTTTTTAATGTCCATAATGGTCTACTTCAAGACACAGTAACTGCTCCACAGCTCTTCAATATCTACATTTCCGATATACTTAGGGAACTCGATAATTCATTGGCATTTGCCGACGACGCTACACTGTATGCAAGCGGCTCAAAAATTGAAGACATTCAAATCCAACTTCAAAGCAAGTTTGATAGGTTTCAAGCTTTCTGCTCCGAATGGAAGCTTAAACTAAAATATACGAAATGTGAAACCATACTGTTCCGCACCCCGATAAGACGCGGTAATTCAGATTTGAGACGCAACTGGAGAAATCTCAAAATAACGAGTTCAAATGGTCTTCGGATCGAGTCGAGGATCGTGGTAAAATATTTAGGTGTTCATTTGGACAAGTTTCTGTATTACAATGAGCACATAAATATTCAATTAGACAAGGCAAGAGCGGCATTCATGTCGCTAAAAAGCCTGTTTTATTCCAACTATCTTAGATCCGATGTGAAGATCATTTGTTACCAAGCATTCGTTCGTCCAATTCTGACTTATGCGAGTCCAGTGTGGTGGAACATTAACCCATCGTATATGGAAAAACTTCGAGTGTTCGAGCGCAAATGTCTTAGAGCCTGCACACAGATGTATAGGAGTGCACATTCCGATTATAGGCATTACGTCTCAAACAAAAGACTTCTGGATGCTTCCGGTGTGTCCAGAATTGACAATGTCATTTCAGATCTTGTAAGGAATCACTTTGTTCGTTCGGCAAGTGTTAGCGAAAACGAATTAATCTCTGGATTATTCCATCCGAATCCTAGGTATTTCAGAAATGCCTTGGAAAGTGGATACATTCCGCCAGAAACATTTCTGTTTCTGGATGCATATGGCTACCTATCGGATTCAACGAACGTTCCAATAATATACCATGCTGCAAGGAGAGCAACAGATAAAAGGATCCTTTATGAGCCTTTTGAGTCGGGGGACGGGAATACTGATCAAATTAGATACTGCATTAGCATAACTGAATGCGACAAAAGTAACACTAACAGGTTAAATAGACACCGATACTGGTGGCTAGACTGGGCTGAAGCCGATACTTAGGTTAAGTAAAACTAGACCCTGATATGTGATCTCTGATCTAACGATAACTTGTTAGTCGATGGAATAGAGATCACATAACAGGGCCTAGATAGGTTTAGATAGGTTTAGATAGGTTAAGTTAGTCATGTAGGTTTTAGTTTTATATATAAAAAAAAATTGCGACTGTCTTCTAATAGGTTTTGATTCACATTTTCCTATTTTCAAAAAAAAAAATAGTACATAACAATAATACAAAAATTCACAAAAAATATAAAAATTGAATTAAACGAACAAATTATATATCATGTAATGCGAACCATACTTTGGCAAAAGTTAAAAATGTCTAGTCTTTAAGTTTATTTAGGCTATTAATTAATATTAAAGAAATTGTGAATAAATAAACGTTAAAAAAAATAAAGTTTTTTGCGTTTTTAATAAAAAACGTTTTTCGGTCAAATTTTCAAATTTTCGAAAAAAACTTTTGATGCAGAATCATTATTAATATAAATATAAACATTTCGTCCATAGACCATTTTAGCCCATGCCCACTTTTTGGGGGAGTTTTCTTACAAAAACCGTTTGTATACCTTACCCCATAGGATATACAAATACAAAAATACAAATACAAATTTTTGGCGCAACAGGCTCGTTAGTACCCAGGGCCTAGCTTTCTCACAACCATTCATGTGTGCGTGTGTACTTCTTGCACGATGGCGGGACCTCCTGTTTTATGCCGACTCCGAACGGCTAAGTTGAGATAAGCTATTCTTGACAATTGATACTACTCGGATGATTTGTCAGATCATCCCGAGAGGAGTGAAAAATGATTTAGGTGTTGCTACGGCTGGGAATCGAACCCAGACCTCCTGCGCGGCAGTTCATCGCACTAACCATCGCGCCACTGAGCCCCTCACCCCATAGGATATGCAGGAGAAAAACAATGTTTTTTGTCAAACAACAAAAGATGCTGATAAACATTTTGAACAATATGTTGTGACAATGTCATTTTCTATATTAAAGGCTAATAAAGCCCACTTTTTGGAGATATTAATTTTAAGGATGGGATGGGATAGGGTATTCAACGATCCGCACAGCGGATTGTAGCCATCTCATATATTTTTTTAAGCATTCAAAGAAATCCCAAATAGGCTTTTAAAGCGATTTTCTCAATATGAATCACTTGTTTAGTATACGTAGCAGCTTTTTGTAAACAGTCCTACGTAAACTCAAGTTTTTACGTTCTTTTTATTAAGTTCCAGTCTACTACTTAGGAAATAATGAAGAAATCTATATTTAACAATGTCAACAGCAAAAACACGATTTCTGTGAAGAGAAATTCACAAACAAACAGAAGTGCGACGAGCAAACTTATTTTCTTCGGAATGCCATCTCTAATGGATTTAATTTTAAATGACTTGAGATACTTTTAAGGACTTTTCATACAATTTAGCAATAGCGTCCTCCTCTTGGCTCTCACGGTACATAGGTTTTTCTTTCTCAATTAATAAATTAATACTGTCAGATACAGCGGCGTTGATTAAATTGAGTTTGGAAATTACTATCACCACCATTAACTGGTTTGATGGAGATACGAATTCAATTCGTCTAAGGTGAAGCGTCAATTTTGGTTCACTACGGGATTTTGGTGAGTGATCATCGTCATATAGTCATATTTACAGGGTGCTGCGTATTAGTTTTTAGTTCATGGACCACTCCATTAATCATCAGTCGTTAGAATGTCATGATCTTTATTCATAACCTAAAGCGGTCCTTACACGGTAAATCGATTGATATCAACCACTAACATGTGTTTGTGAAAATGGTAATTTATGAGTCACACACATTTGGTGAAGTATGATTGACGAAAATCAAGGCAAGTTTGATTTCGAATGATGAACGTCATGCTGATTGATGTGTGATTGACATAATTACTTCATTGTGTTTTGTGTTGCTGAGGAGAAAACATGATCCCTACACCACGAAAACTCACAAATACTAAACATTTTACGTCAATCGATTGAACTGTGTAAGGGGTAGCGTCAATCCACACATACACAATGCATGATGTCAATTGATTGGCCATCTAAGGGCCGCTTTAAGAGATTTGGTCTAGAGTTGTTCGTGTCGTTGTTAGTTTAATTGTATATTTGGATGCTCCAGTCGATTGTTGCGAGTCAAATGTAGGTACCATGCCAACCATTTCACTTTATTGGTTCCTTACGCCTTTGAAATCGCATTGATTTAGTATTCCTATTTGACAGAAGTATGTCCCTTTTATTGTTTTGATTTATCTTGCTTTTACGAGCCCTTGATCCAAGTACACAAAATCAATAAATTTTATTGCACACTTGCGGTATTGTTTTAGGAAGTATGATGTATCTTAGCTCACCTGGTTGTAAACCCCTTCAGCCATAAAATAATTTTATTTTACGCAGACCAAACTAAATTGGCCCGGCCCTCATGGTTGGGGATATAGCTTTGGAATAACTACGCCTCACGGTTCGGAGCAACCAAGAGCCTCGGAAACAACTAACTTTAAGGTGAACGACTATACTAAATGAAAAAAGGACAACGAAGTTCGTATCTGAGCCTGGAATGTGCTGATATTAAGAAAAGAAGAGGTTCAACCAAATAACTAGCGAACGCCTAAGTATTGTAAAGGGTGGTCCAAGGAAACGCACGATGTTAATGTAAATAAAGCAAAAACATGGTGCCGTCTTGGGACGGCCGAAAGAAGCGAAGCTTTTACATATTGGCCCGTGTGACGTTAACGGTACGGCGACGGTCACGATTTAACTTTTTCTCGATTCACTCCCCATCTTCCAATTGCGCCATGGAGGGATCTATGACAATTTTTGCGAAACAAAATATCGGCCAAATGCTCGCCACGGCTTCGGTGGCATATCTCTATCCGATGGTCCATATTTTTAATGACTCTGAGTCATAATTGAGGTTCAATGTAGTTAATGTGGCGAATTATGTCATAATTTAGCTCTTGAATTGTTTTTGGCTTATCGACGTACACATTTTCTTTCAAATAACCCCAAAGAAAGAAGTCCAACGGTGTCAAATGACATGATCGTGGCGGCCAGTTAACACCGCCACGACGTGAGATAATACGGCCATTGAATTTCTTAGTCAAAAGAGCCATTGTTTCGTTGGCTGTGTGGCAAGTGGCACCATCCTGTTGGAAGCACATATCATCCAGGTTCATATCCCCAATTTCTGTTCACAAGAAGTCCGTTATCATCTCTTGATAGCGAACACCATTTACGGTAACTGCTTGGCCGATCTTATTTTCGAAGAAGTACGGCCCGATGATGCCTCCAGCCCATCGGCTTTTCAACAATCACTCGTGGATTCTTATTTGCCCAAATGCGGCGGTTCTGCTTGTTAACGAACCCACCGAGGTGAAAGTGTGCCTCGTCGCTGAAGATGATTTTCTTTAAGTAAAGTCACCATTCACTCCAATCTACCATCAGGCGTGTTGACGACGCTTGAAATGGTCAGTAGCGTTTAGCTCTTGAGTCAATTGAACCTTATTAGCATGTAAATTCAAATCTTTATTTAAAATTCGCATCAGTGATGTTCGTGAGATGTTCAATTGTTGGGCACGACGCGAGTCGATTTTGACGGCTCTTCTGCCACACTATCGCGAACAACAGCAATGTTTTCCTGAGAACGAACTGAGCGAGCATGCACAGATGTTTTCATATTTCCTACAGACCCGGTTTGATGAAATTTGCTCCCAATTCTCCCGATTGTGGACACATTTGCTCAATTATGCTGTCACGAAATGCATTTTCATTTGAACGCACATTTTCGTAAAAGGCTTCAACAATCTTAACGCGCTGCTCAATTGTGTACCTCTCCATGGTTGAATTTGTCAAAAACTGAAACAAAAAAATGTCAAATTAATTTGGGCCAAAAACTGTGACTCACAATTAACATCGTGCATCATGGTTGGGCCACACTTTATATGGGTCATGTTCCGATGGCGGAAAACAATGAAATTGAGAAGGATTGTTGCTACAAGCTCCAAAGCTTATGAGTGATTAACACCGTACCATAACCACAATACCATCACCACCACCGGAAGCCGTGTCTCGCAATTAGCCATCAGCCGGTCGTTCCTAAGGCGAAATTTGGTCAAAGACTTGCGCATGTTCCCGTACAAAGTCCAGTCCATGCATCAGCTGCTGCCTGTCGACCGCCACACGCGTGTAACCTACTCCCAAGCCATCCAAAATCTTGAGGATGAAGTGGACGATTTTTAGAAAAAAATCATAATGAGCGATGAGGCTCATTTCCACCTCAGCAAGTACTATCGCTTCTGGGGCACCGAAAATTCACGAGTCATGCACGAGGAGCACCCGCTCAAAGTTAATGCATGATGCGCTGTGTACGCTGGAGGAGTCATCGGGTCATTTTTTCGAGTACGCCGCTGGTCAAACGACAACACTGGACGGTGCGCGCTATAGGGCCATGTTAACCGAGTTTTTTCTTTCGCAATTGGACGAATTAGGACTGGAGGACATGTGGTTCCAACAGGAAGGAGCAACGCCACACACTGCTCGAGCCACAACCGAAAAATTTAGAGCCAAACAACATCGGATGACTCCTTTGAATATCTTGTTCAGACACTTTTTTCAAAATTTCTTACATTTTGACCCAACATTTTCTTTCGATCGATGGGCGTTGCAGTAGGTGGATTTTAAAAATGTTTACACAGCAACAAATACTTCGTGTACCAAGTTCATCATTCTAACTCCAAATAGCGATGATTTTGACACGAATGTTTGCCTGGAATCGTCAATGTTCTGAGGTCTTCTGGCGTTTGCTTTGCTTTTCAAATAACCCCACAAAAAGAAGTCTGGAAGGGTCAAATCTGGAGATCTGAGTGAAGAATCTATGTCGCCATTTTTTTTTAAATTTTACATCGCAGAATTTTCGTCTTGTTGTGACAAGTAACAGTAACTTGTTGTACCAAGTAACAGTAACCCAAACTTTCTGATCATGAAATGGATTATGGATCTTGGGTGAACTCTCCGTTCCTCGAATGCGGCAGTTTAGCTTGCGGTAACAGAGAGTGTGGAATAAGGTTCAGTATTCAGTGTCAACTGAACTGTTTGGCCGTATTCCAGATGACCTAGACGGTCTGTCGGCAATATTCTTTGAGTCAATTACACTTTATTCGGAAAATAATGAAAATAAACCTTCAAAATGCGCCGCGAGGGAGTTCAACTGATGCCCAATCCTGATGTAGTGGGTGCTGCTAACACTCTCTCTTACCGCTTAAACTAGTTCGTTGAAACGTCATCAAAAGCATTTCGGAAATTACCAACTGTCCTGTGCTCAACGAATTTTGACACAAGACGATCAGACGCTGCTTGTTGGACACGACATTTTTGCCGATATGCTTCACACTATTTAGGTGTGCATCGTTAGTTAAAAGTTTATCGGTTGATAAATGTCAAAGTCATTCAATGTTTACATACCGCCAAAAAAAAAATGGCGCACCCTGTATATATGGATATCCTCACTTAATTTAATTTGGGATCATCCACCGTTCAGCTTGATAGCGGGAGATCGCACATCACTGAATCAACTACGATTTTCCCTTATTCATCTTGACTGGATTCTGTTTGGGTCTTATATCCCTAGGTTTGACGTTTTATACTTTTTGAGGTATAGCCTTTGCCTGAATTGTTGCCTGGTAGGTCTCGTTTTTGGCTGCGAGCAGTTATCTGCATTCCTCGTTCGCTGGTGGGCGGGATAAACATGGCACAACAGTTGCGTCCGATTTTGTTCTACGATATTAGATGCTTGTATTCTATATTAGATGCTTCTGCAAAAGTCTTGTCAGGCTCTTTTGTTTGCAGTCTTTCGAAAATATTTCTCACCTGAATGTTTTATATAAAATGACCCTAGTCGATGTTAGCCTCTCGAAATGTTTGGACTAGAAGCGTATCTATCGCAGTGTGGTCTATTTGATTGACCGTTTGTAGGTCTAAAGATTACCATGCTCCCTTATGGATATCAAGGTTATACCGTGAGTTGGCTATAGTGGAATTTCAGCAATGTTAATTAGTTCTATTTTTTTGCCATACGTGATGTTGTATAAGCCGTGGATTCCTATAATTCTGCTTAAGATGTTCCTGCTCCCTTGGTGCATCCAACGCTATTTTAAAATCGTACCTTCTGAGTCGTCTCTAAGTTTTGTTGAGGAGCTCATAGAAATAGTTTTAGTGACGTCTTCCTTCGAAGAGTGGCCGCATTGGCCTTGCTGCTGATTAGTACCTGATGTCTTAGAAGCACAAGACTTCCGCCTAAGTCTTTCGCTTATTACAAAGCGGTATCTAGTCAATGTCACAATTTGGCATCCTTCATTTCCTGGGTGGCAGTAATGTCTACGTTATAGCAGCTTAGGGCTTACGCTACTTTTTCGGATGTGACTTATCTGTTAAAGGAATTTAACATTCCAGGTGTTGATACAAACCCCATTATTCTTTATTTATTTACTGTATTAATATCCAACTAAAATTTGTAACGAATCTTTGCTGCACTACGTGCACAAGTTGAAGCATGTCATCCATCTATCATCCTGGGTTCATATAATTTTATATGATGATGACAAAAGGACGAATTATTTCAAAAAAAAAAATATATAAAAAACAAACCTTCCGCTTCCCGGGCTACCCCTGTGACTCCAGGCAACAGGACTCCTGAAGCCAGTCCAGGCCGCCGAATCGGAAGGGTGTCCAGGCTTCCACAGCTGAGGCATGCTAGTATATGCTCGTCCTAGCTAGTCGGATGGGGTGGTTCTTGTTGCTTCTGCACTGAACGGTGTTACGCATTTCATGCCACAGATATGGTGTAAGGTTCTGGATAATATTAAAAAAGAGAGGCGCGAAAATTTCTATCCGCATACACGTTTTGCGATAATTTCACTCAATCATAAGAAAACAGAGCACCGGATGTTATTTTGCTCTGAGCGTGCCCACCCCCATCGCTAAGTTTTTGATGACCCGAAACTACGCGACTACCTTGGCTATTTCTCCGCTCGTTATTTGAAATAGCCCCTAACCATCTTATATATCCCGTCTTAATCCTCCACGGTTATCATCGTTACCCTCCTTCACTGGTCACATCCACCTTTTGTTCTACATACTTAACAGGATCTCATACTCCAACAACGAAATGTCTTCCCTTTGAAGCCGAAAATGTTTGTTTTCATATCCACAAATAGAGATAATACCACGAAAATATAAAGTTAAGGTTTACAATAAATTCAACTTAATTTTTATTTAAGCAAATAAGAAAAGATTAATACGTTTAAAACATGATCAAACGCAAATGATATATCCAATGTATATTTAAGATCGATGAATGCAATGCTATTCCATCACTTCGCTTTATAAAGAATATTCAATTTTTTTTTTTTTTTTCTTATAAATGAAATTGTTTTTTTTTTACGTGTACATATTATTCATAACTTGATATTTTATTAGCTTCTATGTTTAATGTATTTTTAATTTGTATAAAAGCTTTCGATAAAAGACATGGTAAACTGTCATACAACATTAAATCCTTTTAATGAATATCAAGGTAGCGTTCCACACTATTTCCTTTCTAATAAATTTCCTTCATCGAACTTAAGGTTCTTTGTCGGTTAATAGAACAGATAAACAATTTTAGTTCTATTTAACTGTTGCCGATCTTATGCATATAATTTCAATAAACAAAATCAAAAAAAATCTTAATACTAAATAGTACAGCTCGCACGTAAAATACAAATATTGAAAAAAAGGAAAAAAAATCGACTTACCGGTCGTATACCTTAATAACTTGGTATAATTATGATACCTGGATTTGTGTAACCTTCGCGATGTCCAGGGGTGAGGGTAACATGTGCACAGGTTCACAGATTGCAAAACAAAAGAAGAAATTTGTATTTTCTGCTGCGGTACCTTATTTGCAACAAATAAATCTACACACACTACTAATACTTAGCCGATACACTAGTCCTACTTCATGGTTCTAAGTCTACGAAAGATGCGTTGTCCCACGATGCCGTCGGATCTCATAAAGTGTTTTATTTGCTGGGTGGGGGATCTTCACTTCACTACTTGATTTCCAGCCTTCCGCTGAGCTCTAAGATAATTCTGCTCTCACGCTTTCAGCCTTCGGTGTTCGATATTACACTGCCACAGTGGAGCTTGGATTTGGGGAGTTTCACTATGACGTCGAATTCTGATTTGGTTTTAAAGATGTTTTCTCCTCAGTCGGCTTGTCGGTGGAGCTATTTTTTTTCTTTCATCCGATCTTAGTGGAACCTGGATGATGGTGTTTTCTTTCTCTTTGGTGTAACGAGTGCATGCGTAAGCTACGGGAAAATGTTCAACCGTGCATGAATGGTGTTGGGTGGGTGGTTTAATTTTTATTTATTTCTTTCGGTGAAGCCAACAGGCGTCTATGTTAAGGTCTTATACAAGTTATGAATGTCTATCGTTTTATTAAGCTTAGGTTTTGCACTTCTTTTAAAGAATAATACGCCGCACGTTTTTTTTGTATAGTTTTACACAATTTTCGGTCTTCATTTCTTTTCTAATAGTTTTTTTTTTATTTACTACCCTTTTTACATAGTCTCATTAATTTCCGAATTAAATTGTTTGGGGCTTAGACTACCCAAGGTACGCACAAAAACCCGAACGACCACTCTCGATCTTACTCGCACCAAATCACCAAAAAAAACTGTCTGACCAAGAAGAGACGCTATCACCCCGTTTTTGCCTTTTATACCGGCTGGGATGTACGGTGTAAAATCGAACGACCGAGGACCGTTTTTGCGTGTACATAAGAACCTAACCGCTCACAGTTGGTCCATTTCCAATTCTCATTTTGTGTAATGCATAAAAAAAATATATGGTAGGTATATGAAAAAGCGGGGCAATAGAAACCTGCCATTCCCTCCTGACCTATTCAAACCTCAGGCCTATTCAAACCTCTAAGTGCACCGAGCTTTGGTGAGAATATGGTTTTGATATTTACACTTATCGAATACACAAACCTTATAAACGATATTTAAAAAGTTATGCTTCGATAAGCGCTTCTCAAACTATAAAAGAACAATGACTCAACAAAAATTGAGTTATTTAATAAAGTGTATGTGTATTACTACTCGATGTTTCCTACAAATTTTTTCTTCTAAAAAGTTCAAATTTTCAATATTTGTGTGCAGACGTTCAGCCTATTTAACAACTCTTGGAGGTCAATCCACAGACTTTATAGAAGCCTGTGTATATCATCTTTAAGGCTTCTACAAAGTTTCTGGGCAAATGTGTACATGTGACAGTTGTAAAGATAATTTGGTATAGCTTCCGCCGAAGTAATATAGAAGCATGACCTGTTTAGAGCTCTTGACTGAAGGCTTATAGCAGCTGTGACTACTTAGTTTTCTATGCAGAAGGTCTGGTTTCGATGCGAAAAATATTCAATTATTTACTTCTCCGTATAATCGCATCAAATGCTCTTATTTTTTTATGTCCATTTTTCCAATTTAGCTTTAAAAAAATGTATTTGTACTGCGCACATGTTAGAATCTGATAGCACGTTGCCTCGTTTTCCAATTAATGCTTTTGAAAAACATGATTCAACTTCTTTGTGACTGATTCTACTCTTCAGTAAGAACCCAATTTATTTGATTAAATACCTATAATATAGCAACACGGCCCGACTTCGCACGGGTACAATTAGATTTGTACAACGATATTTCTGCCACTTCCAGGTCTATAATGCTCAGCTCCTGTAAGTGATAGAGCAATTTTGAATACCCTATATCCTGTCTAATGAAATGCAGATCATAACAGTGAAGACCAGATCTAAATCAGTTCAGCAGTTCTCGAGATTAGCGCATTCATACACGTTTTGGGAACTTTATTTAATACCATGTGTAGCACCATAAATAGCAACTTTTCACGATAAAATTGTTGAAAACAATCATTGATATATATAAGTAAATAAAAAAATGATGGGTAAATAAAGAACATAATATTGTTTTTATTTTTGATACGAGTTTGAGTTTCGGTAAGGCTTGGCTAAGGAAGTCTTAAAGAGTTCCTGTAGAGTGCTGCAAATGAGTTTCCATAAAGCTACTGTTAATAATGCTACTACTGGTAATAAATAGTGTCGATAGTGCTTTATCGAAGCGAAATTATTGTTGGCTATAAAGTATTAATGGTAAACTGCAGCGCAGAAGTTTCGGATTCGCTTTCCAGTAATATCAACACCAAATTGTTTTTCATAGGATCCCATCTTACAATGGGAGCTCAGCCGTTCGAATTTGGTAATAAACTGAGGTCCAGCTATCAAGCAAGAAATACACTCGGCTGCGCCAATAAAATCAGTCCCTTCTGAGGCTGTAGTTGCTTTATAACAATTTTGTTTCCAAAAGATTGAGTAGGTACTAATCCCAATGCGCAATCATTAACCTGGAGGTCCAGGGTCCAGAGTTTTTTGACCTGAAAATGAAATATGTGACATTAACGGTCCATACAGAGCCTCAACCTAGCTTCTCCATTAATTAATGCGTGTGATGTTATTTTTGCCAAAACCTAACCTGACGCCATCATTCTGAATATTTCGCTCCAATGCCAAGGATTTCGCCATAGTGTTGCTATGTATTTTTCAATGTTCAAGACTCACAGTTATACGTTTGGCATAAGTCAAAACCAGTTGAATGAGATGAAATTGATGTGCAGTGTCGACAGCACTCTGCAGAACGCGGATTCACATCCACCCTCATTCCACTATAACCAACCATTCATAAATAATGTTGCTACTGTCAAATTTGTCAAACATGACATAAAAGAAAAAGTGTGACAGCCGACAAATCCCTTTGATGTATAAATTCAAGTGTCCTGTCATCGCAGGTAATAAAACATTTGTCCCGTGTTCATACTCACAATAACGTGCTGATAAAGCTATCTACATGACATTTTTTCAATTTGGCCAACACTTGTCATATCTATGAGTGCGCTTGACTTTGAACACTGTTCGCGTTCAATGCTACTGGTTGTACCCTGGGAATACCCAAAATCGAATATTCGTCATGCGGTTTTCATAAACAGTTTCCATATGCGAAACTGATTATTCTCTATAAATTATCATTTGATATCTTTATATCTTTCTGGCCACAAATAGCAGGGGGTATGTCCAGATGCACGGCAACAACCCCAACCCCCACAAGTCATTGCAATATTATCGCCGTTACTAAATTTATTGCGATCAATTCAAAGCATATCCATACCAGATTCTGTTGTGGAATAGCTATAATAAGCGTATCACTCGTTAACCCCGTTAATACAAGGGTTATCTTATCGGAAAGTAAACTAATTAGGGGGCCGACCGTTATTGCAATAAATATCCACGCTATAGCGCATAAATAAAAAATTATTCGTTATTTACAACAAGCTGTTGCACTTGTAACTGAATGGAGACCTATCATCAGGTATCATTTTGTTTTCATGCATTTAGATACAATTTTGCCCACTGGTCTGATAAAGGGATGGGAACAAATAAAGGGGGGTGTAATTCCCGCGGCTGGACTTAATAAGGGAAGTGCCTAGAAGGCCTCCGAGATGTCATTATGATCATAGAACTTGATTTGTATCATGATTTGGTGTGACTCTTTGAGCTGGTTTTATTCATTAGAGCAGGCTCACCAAAAACCGGCATATAGCGAGTAATCTCCAAATAATCTCTCCAATTACCATTTCTGGACATTAGGGCACTAGCTACTCATAGCAATTGGGACTTTGTGGTGGTAAATTGGTTATCCTCCAAAAACATTTCCATCGAGGCCCGATTTTTCTCTCAACGCCCCTGTCTACGTACACACACAGACGGAATATTAAATTAACTCCATATTGGTGTAGGTAAATTAAACTGCACCATCAGCTACAACAGATACATTTTCAGTCGCATATCTATGAGTTCTCGAATAAAATATTCATTGCTTCGTCCTGTTAATTGATGCATTTAATTGAAATAAATTTTCAAGTTACTCCAAAGATTTACTTTTTTTTAGCTGGCTATCCACACAGCCTGCTATATATTATCCTTGCCAACTTTTCGACAGAGAGAACTCTAGTAGGCAAAGTTTTATTTCACCCAAATAAATTATCTCAGAAGGACGAACTTGAACATCCCTTCTTGAGCCTGGAGAACGGGTATAACAACATTTTTCTGGTCTCAGTTAAAATCTTCGGAGAATTCATTTATTGGGTTAAAATTGGGTTACTAAGTTAAAATGCTATAAGCTGAGGGTAGAGGGCTCCACATCACAGCAGCTAGGTTCAGGTGCAGTGATGTGGAATAACTGAAAGAATTGGAAAGTATCTGCTTGCTTCTTACCCTTAAAAGCGTCGATTTAAAGAAAAAAGCTTACTTTCGACAGATTGTGAATAACTAGCCTTTGGATTCTTTTATTACAAGGTTGACAATTTGGATAAGTCCTTCAAAGTACGAAAATTACCAAGTCGGCCTTAGTTTTATTGTAACGTCATGGAGATATCCATTTTTTTCTGAAATAACTCAACTACCGAGGCGTTAACGAAGATGATTGACAGTTTGATTGTCAAATATGCGTTTTCCATTTCCATTCCATTTACCATTTCAAGACTGGGTGACAATTTGAAATTGATTTTCAAATCAATTCAGGGTGACACATATGTTGACGAAGGTCTTTTTAAAATTCGTCGCATGCAGTTATTGAAAAGAGATTTGACCCGTAATACGTTCTGACATTGACGACTATAGCAGCAGCATTAACGGGATGTCAAGTCATGTTGTGTTTTGCTATTAAATGAAAAACTTGAGCAGCGAAGTAGGACTTGGCCAGACTGATAGCACGATTTTTAGGGATCGAAATCCCAGGAGCATTCTGACTCGAATAATGGTCCACTGTAACGCAGAAACCGTCCTTTTTGTGGTCAGTCTTTGTGAATATGCCTTTGCCAATCGGTGTTACGTAATTAAGCTCGTAATCTATCTAGTAAGCTTCTTTCTCTATAAAGCCCAAGTGCGACCAGGTCTTGAATTCTGTTCTGATATTTGGAGTTGGTCCCAGAAACATACTCTGAAATGTTTGTACTCTCTCTTATAGACGTCTGCTTCATCTCGCCTTATAATATTTGTCCTACTTTCCGCTTCAAAATGATGGACTGCATCCAAAGCTTATAAAGAGAGGCTTGAAAGTCGCGATATAAAAATTTATCTGACAATCGTTGGTCTCGTTTGCGTTGACGGTCTCTGAGGACGTCGATTCAACTACGAACTTGACGAGCTCTATAGAGAAAAGTCCATTACAGATATCTGGTAAATAAAAAGCGGATGGACACCAGTGCTGTTCAATCACGGCTTCAAATTTAGAGCACAACTATGGAATCCCCAGGCGTTTGGGCGGTGAATTTTGAAAAGTAATTGGAGATATACAAAGAAATTAGGAGCGGTCCTAAGTGTATAACTTAAACTGATGACTGCTACCCGAAGTTCAGACCAACTCCTTCGTGCGGCGTAAGCGCTAGTTTTTAAATCAAGTATTGTGTTGGGGGTAGATGCTGAAGGACAGTAGACAGTCTGGAATTTGGTACAGCTAGCTGCCATTACGGTAGAGAACGGACTTCAATACTCGCTGTAGAAGAAGATCTTGATTTTCTCGTTTTTTTTTCTGTTTTCAGTCTTTTAGTCCATAAAAGGTCTAAATATCGTAACTTAACAAACGTAGGTGGTGCAAGAACTTCCCCATCAGCCGAGCTGATTCGAGTAAAGGCGAACGTACCGTGCCTACATCACCTCCATCGAAGATTACCTTGGTCATACTTATGGTCAAAACTGCTCAATAGGTAGTGGATGTCGGTGTGGGTTTTTTTTAAACCTTTTAACATTATATCTGGTGCCCCATAATTTACGCAAAATTTAGATTCAGCACCATTTAATAGTACTGAGTTGCCAAAGGAAAAAAAAAGATAACAATGTGACAGCTGACAGTTCGGGGTTAGTAAAAATGGACCGCTATACGAAAGAACAACGCATTTTCATTGTTGAGCAATATTTTAAAAATAATAAAAGTTTGTCAGCTACAGTCCACAATTTTCGTACAAAATACGGCCGTCCTAGTGATTTAAAACCATCAAAGGTGAAGAGGAATTGAAATTTTCGGGGAGCCTCTTGGTGTCCTGTCACAAGTTGGTCAACAGAAAACATCGAAGTATTTCAAAGTATTCCTGACAGTCCAGGAACATCAGACCATTCTTCTTCTTCGTCTAGTCAGGCAGTAACTATAGTTCGTGACATGATAAGCCAGTTTTTAGTGCCTCAATCACAAGATATGGATGAGTCCAACATGTGGCTTTAACAAGATGGTGGCACATGCCATACAGCCAGAAAAATAATTCAATACTGGGGTTGAATTACGGCATCAGTTATCGAGTGAATGAAATTCATACGTTATCGAATGATCGAGTAACCACTTTGGGATGATCACATACGATTGGTCACGTATCGAATGCACATTTAAAATTGTACCAATCGTACTAGCACAATTCTGCTACATTCATATTTGATGGCTGTCAAATGTGTTGTTTTTCGGTTTTCTGTTTTTCTGTATTTTTCATCTTCCGAATCAGAAGACGGACATGAAGATAGACATTGTGAGTCCATTGAACGAAAACGTTTAAGAGATAAAAGCAATCCTTTGTGTTTACAAAACTCCGCGTACGTATAATGAATTTTTAATTTTCTTGAAATGTATTTCATAATTTCAACTTTCAATTACAGTTTTATAAAAATGTTCAGAAACTTAATTTTAGAGGAAGCACCGCAACCGCCGTCCCAGCTACACTACAATTAGCTGCAACTTTGTCCTTACTAGGAAGTGGAGGATATCAACATTTCGTGGGTACAGTTTAACTTATGAACATACATTTCAATTTTAATACAGTTGAACAAATATTTTTTAAAGGTAACGATTATCTAATCGGAATGTCACAAAGCGAGTTTTCACAGCGAGTCCCTCCACTGCAACTTCCAGTCCACATGCAGACGAAATGTCGACGTCCAGCTGGCTTAAATGCTTCTCTTCATAGGGCCCACCCCCAGTTTTCATCTTCGATGCCTTGTTGAAAGACATTTTATTCTTAATCTGATATTTCTGATCAGAGAATGTCTGCGGAAACAAATGAAGGTGAACATTAACACATTTTACGAAAACTATCTCACCTTTCTCCAAGACTTGGAATCCTTAACCGGTGGCCCTTAGAGTTTAATTTTTGCGCTAACTCATTCCATAACTTAGTCGAAGTGGCTTTCCCCTGTGCGCACGTTAAAACATTTTTCGCAAGGTCTGGGTGGCGGCTCATAAAATGTGCTAAAATTTCTTTTTGCGTTGGATTAATTTTATTTAAGCTCGACCTACAATAAAATAAAAATAAAAAGTTAAAAAAGTATGTGAAAATAAAAAAATGAAAATATCTTACATTTTTCCTTCCGAAAATGCATCCACTCGACACCAAAAACTATACCGTATGAAAATAACCTCTATCACTGATGTCAAAATACCAACATTCGATACTCGATACTCGAATCTCGAATGCGGTCATACCAAATCATCATTTTTAAGTGATGTATGACTCGATAACTGATGTCGTAATTCGACCCCTGGTTGAGTTATTTCCTAATCGTGTAATTGGCCGTTTTTTCAATCAGAATTGGCCATCCAGGACTAAATGGTCATAGAAAATTTCAAAAAAAGAGAGTACTTGCCAGCAAAGCGCCACGGCCATTTATCGGATGTGCTATTTCATACATAACGCCATTCGGTATACTCTATCAATTAATAAAAAATTTAAGCTTCCTAATTATAAATTAAAAATTACATTTTGCGTGAATTATGGGACACCCCATTATATTCAGATAGTCAAATCTTTGTAACCTGTAAAGATTCCTGAGGAGTGCATTGGCCTTGGAGTGGACCGCAGTGGCCTTGAGGTGGACTACTAAGCGCGGGGTCTCCAGTTCAAATCCCGAAAATGGGAACACCTAAAACATTTCACTGCTCCACCTCTTGCGAAAGTCTGCCAAATACTAAGAGTAAAACCTTCATTAGAAGCTTCTCAAACTTGCATTCCGGATTAGGTTTTAAACAGGAGGTTACCTTCTTTGTTGCAACAACAATAACTTTGCATATACGGCTGAAAAAAAGAAGCTAGACTTGACCGTTAATGCCATATTTTTAATTTTTACAGATTCCTGAGATAAGATTTGTACTAAATAGGTTGGAACAGTTCTTACGAATGCTGTGCTCCACTTCTTCTCAACACCATTTGGGTCATTTTGTTATAGGTGGAAATCTTAAAATCTTCCGTCCAATCTTGAAATTTATTGATTGCATTCTGCAGTTTTTCGATTGCTTTCAGAATGTGTTTTTCAGGCACCAATATTGCTGTATCTTCTGCAAAGGTAGCCATGAAAGCATTGTTTCTTCTTCTTCTTCATAAGTGGCGCTACAGTCCGGGATGAACCTGGGCCTCAACCAACATGCCTCTCCAATTAGCCCGGTCCTGAGCTAATGGCCTCCAGTTGCGCACTCCAAGTTGGTTGAGGTCGGTTTCTACTTGTGCGCGCCACTTAAGGCGAGGTCTTCCTCTACTGCGCCCGACGTCTGGCTGGGAATCGAAGACTCTGCGAGCCGGAGTATTGGTGTCCATTCTTTCTACATGTCCTAGCCATCTTAAACGTCCAATGTAGAGTTTTTTGACTAGGGGTATGCTGCTGTACAGCTCGTATAGTTCGTGGTTGAATCTTCGTCTCCATAGCCCGTCAACGCAAACGGGACCAAAGATTTTCCGAAGAATTTTTCTCTCGAATCGACCAAGGATTTCTTCATCCGCTTTTGATACGGTCCATGCTTCAGCGCCGTAGAGCAGGACTGGGATGATCAGGGTCTTATATAGGATCTCCTTAGTAGTTCGAGTGAGGGCTTTACTACTAAATTGCCTTCTTAGCCCGAAGAAAAAGCGATTGGCAAAAATAATTCTTCGTTTGATTTCTGACGAGATGTTGTTGTCAGAGTTAATAGCGGAGCCGAGGTAGACAAAGTCCAGTACTACCTCAATGTTATATCTGTCAATGGTGACGTTCTGCCCAATTCGTCGATGTTGTGTATCCTTTCGTGTTGACAGCATATACTTAGTCTTACCCTCATTTACTGCCAAACACATTTTTGCCGATTCCTTCTCTATACTAGCAAACGTGGCTATGACATCACGTTGAGTCCTAGCAATGATGCCAATATCGTCGGCGTATGCTAGTAGTTGCACCGATTTTTGGAGAATTGTGCCTCTGGTGTTGGCTCGGGAGTTTTGCACAATCTTCTCAAGAATCAAATTGAAAAAGTCACATGACAGCGCATCGCCTTGCCTAAATCATTTTTTTGGTATCGAATGTGTCGGTGAGGTCGTTTCCGACCCTGATGGTGCAGCGAGAATTCTCCATCGTCATCCTACACAAACGGACGAGTTTGGGCGGTATACCAAAACTAGACATGGCTCTGTATAGTTCGTCTCTATAAATGCTGTCGTATGCGGCTTTGAAATCGATAAATGGGTGGTTGGGTATCGATTTGGAATTCTTGGGTTTTTTCCAGGATCTGCCGAAGTGTGTAAATTTGATCGATTGTGGACTTTCCTGGCCTAAAACCACACTGATAAGGGCCGATCAGGTTGTTGGTAAACGGTTTCAAGCGTTCACATATTACGGTAGATAGGATCTTGTAAGCGATGTTGAGTAGACTTATGCCTCTGTAGTTGGCGCAGTTCAGAGGGTCTCCTTTTTTGTGGGTCGGGGAAACGATGCTGAGGTTCCATTCTTCAGGCATGCTATCAACCGACCAGATTTGGCTTATGAGTTGGTGGATGTTGCTTACCAAGTCATCTCCGCCAGCTTTATAAAGCTCAACGGGAAGGCCGTCATTTCCGGCGGCCTTATTAAGCTTGAGTTTAGATATAGCTATCCTCACTTCACTTAGGTCGGGTGGTTGGCAGTTTTCGCTGTCGTTTCCAATATTAAATGGTTCGTTCTGTCTGACAGCGAAATGTTGTTCGTCATCGCCGTTTAACAGTCTGCAGAAGTGGTTCTTCCATATCGTCAGAATCGTGTGTCTCTACGATATTTCCTTGTTCATCTCGACAGGATTCTATTCGAGCCCTGTATCCTTGGCTTTGACGTTTTACACTTTGGTAAAACTTGCGAACATCGTTCCTGGAGTGGCACCTCTCTATATCCTCGATCGCGCGCTTTTCTTGCTCTTTTTTCTTCTTTCTGAAAAGCCGATGTTCTTCCCTTCTTCTTTGCTTATAGAGCTCAATGGCAGCTCTCGTCTTCACCTGCAGCTTAGCCTGGTAGGCCTCGTTCTACTACAACTGCACTGGCGGAGAGTAGATACCATACATTATTTTCGTATTCCATTTTATTACTCGCTTCTCTCACTTAGAAGATCTCGAGTGGTTTTCTTCATGCCCTTTCAGTTTCTTGTATCTTGTATGTTTCATTCGTCATTCATTTCTTATGTCTCATATTCATATCTCGAATGATTTGAATCGAATAAATGGATAGCTCAATGAGTGATAGCTTTTCGAGAACTCGATTTTGGTAATTGTATATTAGCTAATAAGCCCTATCGAGGTATCCGTCGGACACATACCTCGAATGGAATTTGAACCTCCGACGAAGTATGCGTTGAGGAAAATTGTCCGCTCCGACGGATAATTCGATTGGGATGAATATCTCGATTTTCGTGTACCTCTACTGTTGGAGGGGGTTGAATTTGAATCGAGAACTGTACGAGTATATTGGGGTGGAGGACTACGGGTCTTGTGTTAACTTTTTAATTTAACATGTGCATCGTAATGCAATTACTGCGTGTGTTGAAGTCTCGCAGTCTAGAATTGTTCGGTTATCGGTTTTTTGCAACGTTTCTGGCGATTTTAGTAATTGCAATTTTTCCCTATTAGTATTAAGAGTTTTTGATACATCGAATAATCATTCGATTATACAGATCACTCGAGTACTAATGTCTCGATTCTTTTAATAATTCGACTAAGCCCATTACTACTTCTATTTATAGAGATGCATCAAGTAATGTAACTTCTTAACATCTTCCAATTCCCTCTGTAAACTGTAATAAGTTTCATAAATGCGAATGCTGAGATATTCCAATGTATCCATCCTATATTTCAACCTAAACAACTACGATAGATAAATATTTCCACACACAAATCCTAAATCCATGCCAACCAGCATTTAAGTTGTTTACATCCGAGGTCAGGTTTGCAAACAAGCAGAACAATTTTATTGCTCCTTGTCTACCGTTTTGTGCTAGCGACGAAGGATGAGACGCTTCCCACACAAATATAAAGCAAAAGAAACACATCTATAGCTGATGTCCTTGAGAGTTTTTCACATCATTGTCTCCCTTCCATTCTCCTGGTGATCCTTGATTTGTCTACTTCGATAATCATTATTAAATTTACATATCGAAACCCACTCCTGTGACTAAATCAAATCTGCCAAACAAGCAAATCAATGGACTCCCAGTGGACCATGATCCTGAATAGACTTCGTATTGACCCAAGTCGAAGGATGTATGTAATCAAATGAAAAAAAAGGAATCATGCTTTATCAATAAATCAGAGCAATAAATCCCACCGCCTTTTTTTCGAAAAGTATTTGTGTGGTCCTTTTGTCGGAAAGTCGTCGATAGACTTGGAGGCTTTCAACTAACCTGTAAATCAATTCATGGTTAGATGTATTTGTGAACATGACTAAGCTGGAAGTGTGAGTGAATTTCTTAGGAATTACGTCTCTTCGTGTTGGGAATAAGAAGAAATCACTGAAAAGTTCTAATCACGCTGCATGTGTCCTGATTGTGTTAAATTTAATTGAATTTTACTTTTTTTTCTGATCAAATGTGAGTGTGCTCTGGAAATTGGGAAAGTTTGATATTATTTGAGTTTTTTTCTTTAATTTAGACGCATAAGGGTGGGCTGTCAGGTCTGAAGGAAAATCTATAATTCGGGACTAAATTTCAACTTTTCTTTGTTATCGATAAGAAGGACTTAAACGATTCCTTTGTAATGCATTGGTCCGCTTGTTCGACTTCTAATAGTATCGGCAAGATTTCAGATATTAAATTGTTTTTTTCTTTTAGAGGAACGTCATTCAAATGGCGCATTATTATATTTTTGTGGTCCCGGAGTTCTTAGGTTGAGCTTTCTTCATAACCTTCTTGGAAAGTGGTCTTTTGATGTTGGTAAGATCTATAAAAATAACTCCCTCCATTTTTATATCCCAGCCCATAGGGGTACCTACTTAAGTGGTGCTACAGTCCGGAATTAAAATGGACATCAACCAACAACGTCTCCATTTAACCCGGTCCTTAGTTAACTGCCTCCAATTGAGTACTTCGTCTTGGTTGAGGTCGATTCTACTTGTTCGCGACACTTAAGGCGTGGTTTTCCTCTACTGCGTCCGACGTCTGGGTGTGAATCGAAGACTCTGCGAGCCGGAGTTTTGGTGTCCATTCTTTCTACATGTCCTAGCCATCTTAAACGTCCAATGCGGAGTTTTTTGACTAGGGGTATGTCGCTGTACAGCTCGTATAGTTCGTGGTTGAATCTTCGTCTCCATAGCCCGTCAACGCAAACGGGACCGAAGATTTTTCGAAGAATTTTTCTCTCGAATCGACCAAGGATTTCTTCATACGCTTTTGATACGGTCCATGCTTCAGCGCCGTAGAGCAGGACTTGGATGATCAGGGTCTTATATAGGATCTCCTTGATAGTTCGAGTGAGGGCTTTACTACTAATTGCCTTCTTAGCCCGAAGAAACAGCGGGTGGCAAGAGTAATTCTTCGTTTGTTTTCTGACGAGATGTTGTTGTCAGAGTTAATAGCGGAGCCGAGGTAGACCAAGTTCCGGACTACCTCAAAGTTTTATCTGTCAATGGTGACGTTCTGTCCAATTCGTCGATGTTATGTGTCCTTTCGTGCCGCTTCCTTCTCTATACTAGCAAACGTGGCTATGACATCACGTTGAGTGCTACCAATGATGTCAATATCGTTGGCGTATGATACTAGTTGCACCGATTTTTGGAAAAGTGTGCCTCTGATGTTGGCTCGGAAGTTTTGCACAATCCTCTCAAGAATCAAATTGTAGAAGTCACATGACAGCGCATCGCCTTGCCTAAATCCTTTTTTGATATCAAAAGTATCGGTATGGTCGTTTTCGACCCTGATGGAGCAGCGAGAATTCTCCATCGTCATCCTACACAAACGGACGAGTTTGGGCGGTATACCAAAACTAGACATGGCTCTGTATAGTTCGTCTCTTTAAATGCTGTCGTATGCGGCTTTGAAATCGATAAATAGGTGGTGGGTATCGATTTGGACTTCTTGGGTTTTTTCCAGGATCTGCCGAAGTGTGAAAATTTGATCGGTTGTGGACTTTCCTGGCCTAAAACCACACTGATAAGGGCCGATCAGCTTATTCGTAAACGGTTTCAGGCGTTCACATATTACGGCAGATAGGATCTTGTAGGCGATTTGAGGAGACTTATGCTTCTGTAGCGAAGTCAATTAGCCTAAATCCGTTGCCAGGCGTGTTGTCATGTAGGCTATGTTTTCCGACAATACTTCTTAAGATGTCTTCTCTTCCTTCTTTTGCGTTAAAATCTTCCAGCACAATTTTAACATCGTACTTAGGTAGTCGCTCATAGGTTTTGTTAATGAGCTCGTAGAAGCAATCTTAAGCTGTGTCATATTTTTACTCCGCCGGGGCCTAAACGCCTATAAGGCTAATGTTGGCGAATTTGGCCTTTATGCCGATTGTTACAATGCGTTCGCCAATGCCATGAACACATAGGTCTTCTTGCCTAAGTCAAAACCACATAGTCGTTTCTGCTTACTGCAACACGAACCGTACTTGTCACTGTTTTTCATCCTTCTTTTGCCCGGCACATCCCATCATATATCCCGGATTTCAGAAATATCTGCTTTGTTGTAGCTTGGGGTTTCCCATAGTTGATTGCCAGCAGCGCTTCTGTATAATTTTCTCACATTCCTGGCGCAGATATGAACAACGTTATCCTTTTTTTGTTTAGCATGGTCGTCAACAATCAAATCAGTCCTTTCCGAGGATCTTAGTTGTTTCATGTTGTTCATAGTAATGATTTTTTTTACATAAGTTGGTAGGTAACCCAAAGCACAATGCGTAACCTAGAAGGCCAACTCCAATTAATTAGATACCCCTAGGATACGGAGCCATCAGTATCCACTACGGGATTGATTGCTATCGTTGACCTCTCAGCTATTCCGCCTCTGTTTCTGTTCAAGGGGCCTGATTTACCCTTGAGATTCCTAGATGACCTGTTGTCCGAATGTGTCGGAACAGCTCAAATATATTGTTTCCTTTGTCCATCCTAACTGGGACTGTAGACGCCACCGTTGACTTCATCTTGCGAATTTTTCCGCTGCCAACTGGGGTAGTTTTTTTGATAGGGTACCTTACCCCTAGGCCTCGCTAGTTATGGTCCGCGAGTGATACTTTATTTCCCACCTATCTGCAGAGGATTCTTCTATCCGCCACCCGACGATGCGTCCAATGGGAGATTACCAACTCCACACTCCAAATGAACCCCGAATGATTCAGAATGGCGTTGATTATTGTCGGTTTCTATTGGGACAGTTTTTTTTGGACGGCTTCATCCGATGGCTAATTCCAGACAATTTTTGTTTAGATAGTTTTTTTCAGCCATTTCCCGGTCGTCATTCTAGAGAAAAATTATTTTGCAACACTACTGCCATCGGTAAAGAATTTCATTAACAATAATCCGAATTTTCTGAGCATTCCTTCATCTTTCTAACGCCATTTTGTATCATTTGTTAAGCTTTTTGTTGACAAACATTGCAAACATTAAACATCCCAAGATGACAATTCCATCCAATAAACATTCTTTTCGACCAACTTGGTACAATACATTTTTTTAACTTAATTTATATTTCATTCTCGCTTGTATGTCAAGGTTTTCTTACATAGGAGGATAAAGTGATGTTACGGTCAGTCATTACATGTGGCATTGCCAAGGATGCTTTCGAATTCAAACTATTAACTGTCATAGCCCTTTGATTGACATAGCAAATAAGCGTTTAATCAAGAAATTTTGTATCAATATGGCAGATGTCTCTTATTAGACGAAGTTGTAATAAAAGTCTATTATACTTTTATAGAACTTCTGGTGAATTAAGCTCCAAGATACCAAAGTCAAGCAGTAGCGTACAACCTCATATCAGAATTATCTGTCAAATTGACTTCGCAGAAAGCAATTAACTTTTTTTCATTGATGTCAAACCCAAAAGTTTATCTTGTGTCTGGATTTATCTCCCTATTTATGTTCTTGGCTCCACTTTTTTGCAACTATTTCCACCCACAGGTTTGTAAAAAAAAATAAATACTTTTTTGGCGCAACAGGCTCGTTAGTACCCAGGGCCTAGCTTTCTCACAACCATCCATGTGTTTTATGCCGACTCCTAACGGCTAAGTTGAGATAAGCTATTCTTGATAATTGATACTACTCGGATGATTTGTCAGATCATCACGAGAGAAGGGCCAGTGAAAAATCATTTAGGTGTTGCTACAGCTGGGAATCGAACCCAGACCTTCTTCGCGGCAGTTCATCGCACTAACCATCGCGCCACTGAACCCCACAGGTTTGTAGGTTGCGTTTTTTTATTAATGGCTTTGATTTACTTTTACAAATCAATTAACGCTTCTCAAACATAAATCGCTTCCAATTCTTTCCTTGATGCTACTTTTATCACACAATCTCTCCAGTCAATGAAAAAAACATCTGAGAAGGCTACAATCCGCTGTGCGGATCGTTGAATACCCTATCCCATCCTATCTGTAAAACTAAAATCCCCAAAAAGTGGACATGGCTAAGAACACGATTTGGATAAAATAAAGAAAATGACATGGTGATAACAAATTCTTCAGACTGCTTATAAATAACTTTTACGGTTCTACAAAAGACAAGGTTTTCTCCTATATACCTATGTATATATAAAACGCCCCCAAAAAGTGGGCGTGGGTTAAAATGGTCTATATACGAAATGTTCATATTTATATTACTAATGATTCTGCATCAAAAGTTTTTTCGAAAATTTTACAATTTGACCGAAAAACGTTTTTTATTAAATACGCCCCCAAAAGTGGGCGTGGCAAAAAAACTTTACATGAACGAAATACAGACATTCAGATTGTCTAAATATGTTGCTCAGAAAGTACTGTACTAAAGTTTTTCAAAATTCCTTATGGTTTGGCCAAAAAATACGTTTTTCTAAAAAGGGGGCGTGGCAGTGGGCGGATTTCAAAAATTTGTACATTTGTTCTGCTGGGAGCACCAAAGAGCACGTGTACCAAATTTCATCCTTCTAGCTCAAAATTTAAATAAATCGAATACAACGTCAATTTCTAATTCAAACGCACAATGCGGAGCTACAAAGATTAAAATCCCTTCTGAGGAATGTGAAGTCTCTGTTAAGCCAGCAGTTTAAGAATAGTGTCAACGATTACTGGAAAAAACGTACTGAAAGCATATTAAAATCAGACGGCAGGAACATGTTTCCAAAAATAAATAAAATGTTTAAACCACGTAAGGTTGTCAAAATTCCTAAACTGAAGGTACCACTGTCTTCTCAGATGATTCTATCCCAGTTAGGGATTAATGTATCAGGTTATTCCATCATCAATAACCACTATATTATAGATAGTGGAGCAGACAAGCTCAAAGTAATTGGGTCTCATTTTGAGGCGGTTCACGCCAGAGAACTTCCCAGCTCCAAATCGGTCGAAGTAAGTGATGAATTATGGAGATTTCACAATAGCGAGATCCCTACTTTATTGACCTTTTCTGAGTGGTTAAAACCTGACAAACTGACAGATGAACAGACTTACAATTACTTCACGACCCTCGACGACTTGACTGACATATTTAGGAAACTAAACACTAAAAGGTCAAGTGGTTTGGATAACATCCCAAACATCGTGCTTAAGCATATACCAATTGATATCATACGGCAATACTGCGTTATCTTTAACAATCTGCTTAATAACTACTACTTCCCTAGTTGCTGGAAAATATCAAAGGTGTTTCCAATAATCAAGAAAAAGAAGGATCCTTCTGATCCTTCTAGCTTTAGGCCTATAAGTCTCCTGCCTAATATCGGGAAGATTTTTGAGGTAGTTATTAATAAATCTATTTTGTTCGTTTGTAATCAAAAGGAGATTATACCGCGGAATCTGCCTGCCTAGTGGTTTGGATTGACGGGTTAATTTACAAACTTATTCGATATCCATGCTATACGGAAAGAAATTTGTTGTAACAGATAGAAAATACTCGACAGCTGAAGTTTTTATTGTCCATAATGGTCTACTTCAAGGCACATTAACTGCTCCACAGCTCTTCAATATCTACATTTCCGATATACTTAGGGAACTCGATAATTCATTGGCATTTGCCGACGACGCTACACTGTATGCAAGCGGCTCAAAAATTGAAGACATTCAAATCCAACTTCAAAGCAAGTTTGATAGGTTTCAAGCTTTCTGCTCCGAATGGAAGCTTAAAATAAACTATACGAAATGTGAAACCATACTGTTCCGCACCCCAATAAGACGCGGTAATTCAGATTTGAGACGCAACTGGAGAAATCTCAAAATAACGAGTTCAAATGGTCTTCGGATCGAGTCGAGGACCGTGGTAAAATATTTAGGTGTTCATTTGGACAAGTTTCTGTATTACAATGAGCACATAAATATTCAAAGGCAAGAGCGGCATTCATGTCGCTTAAAAGCCTGTTTTATTCCAACTATCTTAGATCCGATGTGAAGATCATTTGTTACCAAGCATTCATTCGTCCAATTCTGACTTATGCGAGTCCAGTGTGGTGGAACATTAACCCATCGTATATGGAAAAACTTCGAGTGTTCGAGCGCAAATGTCTTAGAGCCTGCACACAGATGTATAGGAGTGCACATTCCGATTATAGGCATTATGTCTCAAACAAAAGACTTCTGGATGCTTCCGGTGTGTCCAGAATTGACAATGTCATTTCAGATCTTGTAAGGAATCACTTTGTTCGTTCGGCAAGTGTTAGCGAAAACGAATTAATCTCTGGATTATTCCATCCGAATCCTGGGTATTTCAGAAATGCCTTGGAAAGAGGATACATTCCGCCAGAAACATTTCTGTTTCTGGATGCATATGGCTACCTATCGGATTCAACGAACGTTCCAATAATATACCATGCTGCAAGGAGAGCAACAGATAAAAGGATCCTTTATGAGCCTTTTGAGTCGGGGGACGGGAATACTGATCAAATTTGATACTGCATTAGCATACGTGAAAGCGACAAAAGTAACACTAACAGGTTAAATAGAGACCGATACTGGTGGCTAGACCGGGCTAAAGCCGATACTTAGGTTAAGTAAAACTAGGCCCTGACATGTGATCTCTGATCTAACGATGACTTGTTAGTCGATGGAAGAGAGATCACATGACAGGGCCTAGATGGGTTTAGATAGGTTAAGTTAGTCTTGTAGGTTTTAGTTTTATATAAAAAGTTATATAAAAGTTGCGACTGTCTTCTAATAGGTTTTGATTCACATTTTTCTATTTCCAAAAAAAAAAGATATATATATATAGTACATAACAATAATACAAAAATTCACAAAAAATATAAAAATTGAATTAAACAAACAAATTATATATCATGTAATGCGAACCATAATGGTCTTTTACTTTGGCAAAATTTAAAAATGTCTAGTCTTTAAGTTTATTTAGGCTATTAATTAATATTAAAGAAATTGTGAATAAATAAACGTTTCAAAAAAAAATACTTTGAGGTATATGTAGCTAAATTATTTCAATATGTTACAAACTATGTATCAAAACTAATATACCCCTATGGGATAGGGTATAAAAAGTTGGCAGCTTTATAATTTTGACATTATGCGGTCTCATGGAGACGCAGAGTAGAAAAGGAAAAAAAGAACGGCTGTCCAATAGTACAATGTACAAACAGTTTACAGTTGATAACAGTATCAATAAGAAAATAAGTCGTTTTCTAAAAATAACATACAACAACAAATAATTCCATCCTGCGTACAAAGCAACTGTCTACATACCTTTACACAAATAGTGGCACAAATGTCACAAGTGACACAAATGTGTATCTGTCACTAAAAAAAGTAAACCCCCAACTGTAAATATACAAAAGTGCTAAACTACATAACCACAGGCCAATGACCAAAGGCAAATCATTCACCTCCTTTTCAAGGGAAATACCTAATTCTATGTCTCCAATCGTAATTGATCAATTTATTTGAAATCGAACTGTCAGTGGCCATTTTAATGTCAACTCACCGCTATTTCCAAAACAGTTTAGCAATTCGAATTCCCCATTTGCGTTTCCGATGAATAATTAAAACTCGTCAAATGCCCGGACGGTATGGCCAATAATTGCAGATCAATAAGTAAAACCAAGCCTACACGAAAAGTGGTCACCAGGGATGTGTTCAAATGACATTTAAAATGTTTGTGTTCCATTTTGGTGGTGGCGCGGCCGGTGTGGCGTTTAGGTGGGAATTTTCAATGTGTCAACATGAAAATTGGTTTTAGATTGAAAAACACGTTAGTGAATATTTTGTGTTTTGTTCCGTGCAACTGTGGAATAAAGATACGCAAGAGAGAAGCCGGTTGGGATTTATTATTTACACTCACCGCAGAATTGTGGTGTTTTGTGGAATTATATATAATAGACGTGAATAATAAATTGATCACAAGTCAGCGACCGTTAGAGGGAATAAGTGTCATCGACTTGGGCATAACAAGTCGATTTGTTGTGTTTGTGGTGGCATAGGTTAAACATTTAGTGTGTTGAGGTGTCATTATCGTTAAACGAGGTTGAATTATTGAAATCGGTCGATTGTAAGAAAATTTCTAATTGACAAATTAGGATAACAGCTTTGGGAAAATGCAGTCATGAAAAACAAGGAAGAATTATGCATTGGTTCATACTGATTGATAAAATGTTATCCAACCAGGGAAATGGCTTCAATTTGTTCTCTTCGGTTTTCCAGTTTTTTTGGTATTTTCTTGATGTAGTACATAAAATTAGTTTTACCGACTCTAGCCCTATACAGATACACATTAATGCAAGTCCACTGTCAATAATTTTGACTGAATTCATTTAATACTAAGGCCGTATACCTATTCATTAAAAATGATAGTCAGTGAATAAGTTTTGACATTAGTGTGGTGAATATAGACTTCAACATTTTAAAAATGCTTTTCATCTCTCTCCATCCTCAGTAAGTATACCAAATGTCAAAAAGTAGCAACTGGACTTTTTGGATTATACCTCATTGCCAGTGCTCACATATGGCACATCAGTTGGCACATGCATATTATATCAAAAAATTGAATGACAATTATTGTAAAATAAACTAAAATTGAGTAACTTAAATTGAGTTTTTGAAAAAGGATGATTCAGAAATGTTATGATTCCTTTTGTTTGTACGAGAAATTTGTTTAACTTGATGGATATATGATAGGATGGATATTTTCAATCATGAACATTTGACAGCTCAGAAAACACACAAGTAATATGAACAATTTGAATGGCTAAGCAATCAAATATTAATTGGAAAAATATGTTTTATTCATTTTAAGTCGTCCTTTACTTAAATATATTCAATATAAAATATGGCAATTAAAAAAAAAATATTTACTTGACAAAAGCGTGCGAATTATCTGTGACTTTCCTGCTCTTATACAAAAGGGCTTGTGACTTTTTCCTACCCACTATGGTAGCCTTATTTAGTTTAGTTTCAATTGGGGCTACATACCACAAACCTGGAGGGAGGTAAACGTGGTATTTATCCCCAAACCAGGCAAACCAATAGAACTACCTAAATCATACCGTCCAATAAGCTTAACATCGTTTTTCCTGAAAACAATGGAAAGAATACTTGACGTACACATTAGAGAGTGCTTAAATGAAAGCACTCCTCTGCACCCATGTCAATTCGCATACCAAAAAGGTAAATCCACGGAAGGAGCACTTCTAAGTTTAACATCACAAATAAAAAGTGCATACGAAACCAAAGAAGTTGCTTTATGTACCTTATTAGACATAGAGGGCGCTTTTGACAACACTGGATATGACTCCATATCAAATGCTTTGACTCATAGGAGAATAGATCATCCCACCATCAAATGGATCAAAACGATGCTTGAAAGTCGGAAAATAACTGCTTCATCAGCACTGACCTTAGTATCAGTAACAGCCGTTAAAGGCTGCCCTCAGGGAGGAGTACTCTCACCCCTAATGCAGGTTTCAATATAATTGGATACGCCGATGACCTAGTCATCATAATAAAGGGCAAAGAACCAAACGAAGTTACAACACGTTTGCAAAACGCCCTTAAGATAGTCATAGACTGGTGTAATAAAGAAAGTCTCTCTATAAACCCCAGCAAGGCTATCATCGTCCCTTTTACAAAAAGGAGGAAATTAAATCTTACCCAAATTTCAATTAATGGTACATACATTGAGTATTCCAACGAAGTGAAATATATTGGAGTGATCCTCGATAAAAAACTAAGCTGGAACTCCCACATTAACAACAAAATTCAAAAAGCAACCAAAGCTTTCTGGGCTTGCCGAAGCATGTATGGTAAAACCTGGGGAATCTCTCCAAAGACCACACACTGGATCTACACGATCATGGTCAGGCCCATTATAACAGTATAAATAAATTAAACAAGGTACAACGGCTTGCTGTCTGGGCATTACCGGAGCTATGCGTACCTGTCCCACGGCGGCTATGGAAGCCTTAATAGGACTAACACCTCTGCACATTTATATAAAAAAAGTGGGAATTCGCAGCTCAGCAAGTTTGACACAAGCGGAAGAATTAAACATTAGTGAACATCTAAAACTAATTGAACTTCTATCCGAACTTCCAGAACTTGACATGATCTGTGCGGTTACAGACCGCTTACCAAAGACACTATGCTTCGACAAAAGATTCTCAACGGAGATCACAACCAGAGAAGCATGGTGTAGCAACAACCCTCCAAACTGCCTAAACGGCCTAAAGTGGTATACGGATGGTTCTAAAATGGACTCAGGGGTAGGAGCTGGCATACATGGACCAAATAAAAACATATCAATACCTATGGGAAAAAACCCTAGTGTATTCCAAGCTGAGCTCCATGCCATAAAAGAATGCGCAAACCTAATACACAACTCAGGTATTAAAGGCGCAAACATCCATATATTCACGGACAGTCAAGCAGCTATAAAAGCCCTTAGCTCACACATCATTGACTCCAAATCAGTACTACACTGCTTCAACTCCCTCCAAACACTCAGTTCCAGGAACAAAACCAAACTATGGTGGGTCCCCGAACATAAGGGAGTTGAAGGTAACGAAAAAGCTGATGAACTAGCCAGAAAAGGTTCGGAAACCCCCTTCATTGGACCTGAACCCTTCTGTGCAATCCCCAAATCAGCCATAAATCTAGTCATAAAAAACTGGGAACAAAACAGATGTGTTTCATACTGGGGAAACATCCCAGGCCTAAGACAGCCAAAAGACCTATTCAGCCCTTCAAATCAGATGCCAACAAGATACTAAATCTTCGCAGGCACGATATCAAAAACTTAGTAGGCTACCTAACTGGTCATCACGGTCTGCGATATCACCTATACAAAATGCGTCTAGTCGACTCACCGGAGTGCAGACTATGTCTAGAAGAAGAGGAAACAGCCGAGCATATCATATGTGAATGCCCGGCCCTTTACGGTATGAGAAGGGAATCTTTCTTCAGGGAATTTTTAAGTCCCGAAGAACTGAGGAAATCTTCTGAGGAAATCTACATTAGGAAAGTAGAAGCGCTACTTACCTAAAAAGCATCTGACGGCAAGCACAATAGATCTTTTAGGTCGATGTGTATATTACTGCTTTAAAAAAAAATATCTGTGAGTTTATTTGATAAAAAAGAGAGAGAGAGAGAGAGCTACAACAACAAGCGACAATATTGACCATTGAATAGTCATACCATAGCCATACCTACAAATTGTGTTATGGCAGTTACTGTCATACAATATTCGCAGACCGTATCATGTGAACATGCTTTTGACTTCTAAAAATTAAAGCAGAAGTGAAATTGGGAAAATGCTCTTGCCACTTCATTTTTGTAAGCTCTTTACCCCCTCCGTCGCAGTTTCCACTCCAATTTCCGTCTTTTTGTCGTAGACGTACTTTCTTTGAGCCGCTAGGAGGGTCACGCCAGCGAAAACAAGGAAGCTGCCATCGACTTTCTATACATTTCCTCCCGAAGTGCGACTTGAATGTAGAGATGACTTGGATTCTTTGTTGGCCCTCTGTAGTCTCATAGATCAGTTCCCGGATCTTAAGGTAGTCCTTCACCATCCGCATGAGTTAGATTGGGATGTTGAATGTGTCCTCATGTCACTCCAACTGACTGAGTTGAAGGCGTTTCTGACGTCCAGAGTTGCCAACAATACGATCTTCCGAGTTGTTTCCCCGTTGGGCTATTTGGGTAGCCTATCGCTTCGGTCGTAGAGCTAGCTTTTCTTAAGCCGTATTGTCTTTCTGAGAGGTCTCATCCTTTCTGTACTTCAACGATGATTTTAAACAGTTTTCCAGTAATATCCAGCATTCACAGAGGTCTGTACGCTGATGCAGAATCTGGGTCTCCTTTGCCTTTACTGATTAGCACTTGACGTTGTGTCTTCGAGGTTCTGAGAAAGACTCCTTCTTCCAGCAGCTGTCGTACATATTCAGAAATAGTTGGGGGTATGAGTGGGCGATCACCTTTAGGAATCCCATCGAGTTCAGGTGCTCTTCTGTTTTTATTTTTGAGTTATCCAACTCTAATTCACGGAAGGGTGGTATTTCCTCTCGTAGGACCAAAGGGTGTGCTGGGAATAGCTTGTCCACAATGCCCTTCATCGTTTCGTCTTTTCGAGTAGGAGGTTCAAGCTGCCGCATTACTTCTATAGCATAGTTCCCAGGGCCGAATTTGCTCGAATAGATGGCTGTCTGGAGCTCGGGTCTTTTGGTTCCGAACTCCTACAAAGAATCAATAGTTCTTCTCCTTCCCCTGGTGACATTGCTTCTAAGATTTAAGTATTTCCTGCAATACACTCTGTCCTTGTTTCGGTTGGCACCAGTCTTTCGTGGCATCGTCGAGGCACATGCTAGCCATATTAGTTGCATCGTTGCTGCATCTTTGTTTTCGCAGATCCCTGCACTTGGAGTTCACGCTTTCCATTCAAAGGGGTGAGAAGCTCTTCATTGAGCCTATTCACGTTCCACCTCGGGGTTGATTCCGATTAGTGGTTACTTTCTGGATTAATGACGATGTATTGATGATTTACAGTTTTGAGTTCTTTCAGATATGGATTCCGTGGCGAATTTTACGTCCGGGGGGTGCCTTCGCGGCCAAGTCTCCTGATTGGCGTGTTTCCTACGATTGATTCGTTAAGACAGCATCGAACAACCATTTCAAGTATTTGCCTTCCTCTTGTGTCGTAGTTAGTGTTCCCACTGCTGGGTAATGGCGTTAAATTCCGGAGACCAGGATTTCACCTTCATCGTCACTCATAAGGTCCTCAAGTTCCTTAAATTTGTGACGGAACTCGTCGATCCTATCCTTTGGAGTGGGGTAGGTGCTGATTACTGTGAGGACATAGCATTTCATCCATAGAAAGCCTCTTCGTGGACCTTGGTTTTTTATGGGAAATTTGACTGCTAGTGGTATCCATATAGCAGGGGTTGCTAAGGAGTCCGTGATACAGTTTGGACACCACAGATAATGACAATATTAGGTTGTAACTCTCTTTTAATTTTAGGTGGGTAGATCGTCAGTAGTTTGACTTCTGTGGAGATCACCACCTTTTAATATTGGTGGGGTTTTCCGATCCGAACATGGAAAACTTTTTGGAGGGTTTCGTAGGCCGCTACTCTTATGAAAATTTTCTTCAAAGTTGCCCTTTCCTGTGCACGCCATTGCAAGCTGCCTGCAGGTGTCCCTAGCCGAAGCATTTAAAGCACCTTTTGACATCCACATTATGTCGGATAAAGATGAGGACGAAGGTGTATTTTATAGCATAAGTCTGTTAAGCAGGGGCAATAAGAACGAACATAATTCTGTCGTCATTTCAATACCAACAGGTAGATTAAATGTGGGACATCTTAGGTGCGCGATTTCATCTTTAATATTAAATCGATTGTTTAGTCAATATAAATCAAATAAATCTTAGAACTATTTTATACTTTCATAAATCATGAAAATTAGTCTGGTGGAGCAACATTCCATATACAAAAAGATACATAAAAGCATGTGAAAACCTTTCCAAAACCTAAACATAAATAACCCCTCAATCAACGTAAAATACTACTCCTCCACCATCTCATGCCTCACACATCCCCTGCTCTATTCATCAACAAATGTAAAACCAATATGCTCGTTGAAAATAGTTTGCAACTTTGTGTCCTGACATGCTATTGCTCTCACAAATTTCTTTTGAATAATCCTGACCGGGTACTCGGTATCCGAAATCAGCAACAACAACTTCACGAATGCGCTCCCCCCCGCCTCCACCATGAATACATCAGCACTGCTATTCAATTTGCCAAATGAAATCCGCAAAGGTATGCTTTGGTTGCAGGTTAGTTTTGGAAATCCATAATCAGGATCTAGAAGCTCATCGTCCCACTTTTGCCTCGGAATACAAATTCTGTCTCTACGAATATTCCTAATCTCAAAATCAACGACCAAGTAAAGCTATATTTGGCTTGGAATTGATTAGGACGAGTACTCACTCCTATCTGCAGGATCTGGTGCATGACCAGTTGCATGAAAGCAGAACCATAATAAAATTTGTATACGACTTAATGTGTCAGGACCTGCATTCGGACGATGTCGTGCTAGATTTGTGATTTTATCGGATGGACGTTGAGGTTGATGACATCCATTAGGGTAGCTCACTGCTCACGTACTATTGACTTTAAGGGGGTTTCGGTAATAATCACCCTTAAGACTATCATCAACAAGGAAAATATATTCTCTCGCCAAAAGTTGTTAATCCTATTATTTGTGTTTGGCAAAGTTTATCCTTTACCTAGCAGTGACACGTTAATCGTACGTTCGAAACAAAAAACTTTTCCCAACCATCGAAAAGTATGTGTCCTGGTAATCATCGGAGTGTAACACTATGAAGAGGATTAAAACAGGTGACTTCCTTTCGGCGGGCATAATTTGTATTCGTACGAAATTCGAAGGAAACAACTTTATGGACTTTGAAACCCTTAGAGGGAAACTGATTTGTATTGGATACGTCCCTGTATGGTTTTTGGAAGTCAATTCATAGGTGGAGCTGTTTTGAATCCTTGTTTCATGTTATTTAAATTTGTTTTTGATTTTAGGGCAACTTTGTTAATTCGGAATACATTAGGGTTATGTGACAGAAATCCCTAAAATCTAGGGTTTACTGTGAATAGCATTATGTTTCGTTATAAGGTGTCTATAATCAGATAGTCAGCAAAATAAGGACATAATAAGGTTTTCACCCCGAACCGAACACTTAGTTTCCGAAAACTAAATTTAAAAAGGGCGGGGACAGCCTTTCTTTATGTTTTTTCTTCCTTTTCAACCACACCAAGGATAAATAAAATCCCTTATAACCCAATAAATTATTGTTGCTCAAACAAGGACAGATATGAACAAAATGACATCACAAAGAATGCAGATGATTTATTGAAACAGTTTGGTTACGGAGAAGAGTCGGTGACGTTAAACTTTCTGCTAACAGAAAGTTGGTACCAAAACTTCACCATGAGAAACATGTCGAAAGATCACTCACTCGTAGAATTCAAATTTCTCGCTACTGGACTACAAGAGCTTGAAATACTCAGTATGCGCAACTTTACTGTGACCGACTTGTCAAAACAAAACTTCACCCAAACGTCAAATTGTAACTTCTCGTCGTTGGAGGACGAGAGCGTGATAAACTCAGCGTGCCTTACTAAACCCTGACCAAAACCAAGGATCACTCACAAGTCACAAGTAGATTTGTAATTTCTTATCGTTGGAGTAGGAGATCCTGGTCCTGGTGTGGTGGATTCCACTTTAAAGCGTGCTTCGCTAAAGGTAGAGCAATGGATGCAACGTGTTTTTTTTTTTAAAACATAATGAAACCATTTTAACACCACAAAAACTAAAACTCTCTAAAGCTCAAGTACCACCAGATCTTGAATAGTGTTCTCATGTTTGGAGTCCGGCGGCAAACATACACAGAACTTAGTGGACTCTATTCAAAGACAAGTCTTCGCTGAGCCAAGGGTTGGAGATTCGAAAAAAAGGCAAAATCGTTTATAAGCGGATTATTGACGATTCTTCCCTTCCTTCAAATCTTCAACCTTTAGCGATGAAGACGACTATGGGCACTTAGATAGCTGTTGGATACTCTGGCAGCTACCGATATAGTTCGTGTCAAGGTTTTTAAAAAAATTATGTTTCCGATGATGTTCACCCCTTACACTTTTGTTGATCACTTAGACAGCTCTTGGTCACTCTGACAGCTGGTGTTTGACACTTATTCCCCTATTCTGTTCGTCACTAAGGCACTTTTAACCCACTCTGGACACTCATGGACACTCGGACAGCTGCCGTTTGACACCTAGATAGTTCGTGGAAAACTTTCTTTATCGTCTCGGATAAATCGTCACAAAGACATCTTTTAGCCACTCTGACAGCTGCCGTTTGACACTTGGATAGTTCGTTGTAAACGGTCTTGATCGTCTCGGATAAATCATATTATGTCTCTCATGTTGCAGATATGCTTTGATGATGTCCCTTGTGTTGTGGCGAGGGTGTTTACATCTAGCCGTCTGGCTTAACACCTCGGTTGTTCACCCGTTGCTCCATCGTTGGGGGAAAGGGATTTTCTTCACTTGGCCATCAAATTTGTCAGTTAAAGATGTGTCCATGATGGAAGGGTGTATTTTGAGCCTTCCGCCCACGCCACCCGCTGCTGCTCATTCGGTGCTCACTACTTGGGTGGAAAAGAAAACGTCTACTTTTTCCCATCGAGTATGTTCTTTGCGTTTGCGGCTTTAATGCCATGAAGCAAACCCCTTGTTGGAGTATAGGATCCAAGGGACGTTCTCCTCTATTTATCATCACCGTGTTGGGGTTAACGAGGGATCGTCCACCCTCATTTATCGATCCATTCTATGAGTCTTCCACAGTCCGTCGGGCTTTGAAGACAGTGTATGGACTACCCTGTCCACATTTCGTTTGATATATATTTTGCTCCATCGTGAGCCTCCCTAATCGCCTTGTTTACTTCCTAAACGGGCTATCAACTTATTGAGGGTATCTGTCTGAGACAATTTAAGCTCATTGATCCTCGTCGATCTTTTGCAAATTGCTTCCAGTTAATCGGAAGCATCTACTTCATCCGGCACCATCGAACCAATGTTATCGACGTTTCCTTTTTTTACTTTTGAACTATGCTAACGATGTTTTCCTTACCGACATTGGTGTTCGGTGTCCGACAGTGTCCGAAACATTCCTTCTTCATATGATTTTCAGTCGCATCAATAGTGGGGTGAGCACATATAAGGCTGATGTTACAAAACGTTGCTCTGATGTGGATAACAGCCAGGCGATCACCTGCCGGCTTAAAGTCGATTACTCTTGAAATCAAATTGCGAAAAGTGTCCCTTAAATTCCTCGTTCAGTTTCATCAGTAAGGGCGCGAATATAATGCTGATGTTACACAACGTGGCTCCGATAACTTCCAGTTTTAAAGTCGATTACTCTTAATCTAGGTCGGCTCCCCATAATGAATCCGCATTGTAAGGTATGCGGCTTTTGGTGACAGCTGTAATGTATGTCGCATGTTTTTCATTTTTGCATTCCTGATACAGTCCAACGTTATTCATGAATCGGGGTTATGTCTGTCCTGCACCTCACTATAGAGCGCGCTATAGGGCCATGTTAACCGAGTTCTTTCTGCCGCAATTGGACGAATTAGGACTGGAGGACATGTGGTTCCAACAGGACGGAGCAACGGCACACACTGCGCGAGCCATTTAGAAAAAAAAATGAGAGCCAAACAACATCGGATGACTTCTTTTGACCCACCTTGTAGAATCGAACTCGGCCCTTCGCAGACCATAATTTGTCGAATTTCGCGTCCTGACTTGAACCTGTTCCCCTAAAAAAATTCAGCTGAGCATAGACAACGACGTGTGTTCGTCGAATGGGCTCTGGAGCATTTGGAAACTGACCCAAATTTTCATCGAAAAATCATCTTCAGCGATGACATTTCTCGATGAATGGGTTGGGTACGTCAACAAACAAAATTGTCGAGTTTCAGACCAATCCACATGAGATGCAAAAGCGTCCAATGCATCCTGAAAAAGTTACTGTTTGGTGTGGATTTTAGGCTGTCGGCTTCATCGGTCCATATTTCATTGAAAACGACGTTGGCTAGTTCATCACCGTCAACGGCGAGCGCCAAGAACGATGTTTACCAACTTCTTTTGGCCTGATTTGAGTGATATGAACACCAACGACATGTTTCATGTTTTAATAGGACGGCGCTATATACCAAGCATCTCACGCGACGAAAATCTGTACGAGCGATTCGAAGGCATTGTCATCTCACGTGGAGGTGATGTAAACATGCCACCGAGATCGTGCGATTTAACCTCGTTAGGCTTAGTCGCAGGTCTATGCGAATAAGCCACAAACCACAGCGGCCCTTCAAAGCCATTGTCATCTCACGTGAAGGTGATGTGAACTTGCCGCCGAAATCGTGCATTTTGACCTTGTTAAAACATAGTCAGAGGTCTATGCGAATAAGCCAAAAACCACAGCGGCCCTTAAAGCCGACATAACCGACATAGCCATCGGTCAAATTCAGCCTGATTTATGCTCCAGAGTCATAAAAAATTGGACATTTCGGATGCGAGCCACCCAGATGTTATCTTCCATTAATAATGGCATTGATAGGCCTTTCAAACGAATGAAAAATGTCGATGATATCTCACGTACACTTTGTTTTATTTAAATTTAAAAATAGGAAGCGCTTAATGAAAGACAATTTAGAAACCGAAGATATTAGGCATACTAATTTTACCTCTTTAATGTTAAGCCCATCAAATACTCAAGGAGTCTCAAAAAATGTTTCTTCAAACAAACGATCCCATAAATATTCCATAGCCCTCATTGTATCGTCCAACTTTAAATCACATCTCCAAAACGACCACATTTTCAATCTCATACATCTATTCAACTAGACCTTCCATAACATAAGCTTAAGGCGATTATCCTTATCCCCAGCCTCATGTTGGTATACAAAACAATAAAAAGCTATTATATGACACATCGTACTTACATACACAAAACAATCTGTCAAGGATATTCTTGAACACATTTTACAACCGAAAGCATATCTTTCGAAAGATAATAAGACGTTATGCTCCATAAATAATTTTGTTTGTAGACCCTTGATGACATACATACATTGTAAGTAGTTTGTCTTCGCAAAAAGTACCAGCCAGACATTCCAAAGTTCCCATAAAATCCTCGTTCTATGGTGTGACGTTTTCTTTTATTTATTACATGCCGGAAAGTCCTTGACATTCCCAGAACTTAAAAAAGGGCATTCCTTCCATAAAATAATGCCAGAGGTTTATAAATTTCTTCAAGCACTTAAGGGAACATTAAGGATAAAGATTCATCTACAAGTTTGCCGAAGATAAATCGGTTTTTGATTTCAATTTAAAGATGTGACGAGACGAGTCCGGGCTCAGTCCTGTGTAAAATAAACAGTCTCCGACTTGTAACGTTAATAGGGCGCTCATTGATTTAAATCGATGATGTGGATACACATTGACTTTGGAAACGATGTTGACATGCATATATCGACAAGCAGAGGCGTTTGTGTAGTGACTGCATTCATTTTTGATATTTTGACTGGATGGCTATGTTAAGAGTAGAGAACATGTCGAAATCACTTCAATCTGACTTCAGTAAAAGTTTACCAATGAAACCGCAATATATCTTCAGATACTTCAGGAATACACCATACCAACTCCACCAGCCCAGTGGTCTGTACCACCTACTTTGTTGGGTGGTAGCTGTTCTGTTGAAAACCACACAAGAGATGATATCAAGTTCAGGAAAATGGAAAACAATGAGAATAACAATTAAATTTAATTGCCTCAAAGGATACTAGGATGCCACTCAGGATCATGCAAATTATAAGCATTCCAGTGTGCAAACAGTCCAATTACGATACGCATTCGCATCCTTTTTTGCATGTGAAATATTGCCACAAGGTTAACTCGCATCAATTGGATTTAAAGGATTTTAATTATCCTGTCATGTGGGTACTGTATCTGTGGAGAAAATCAATTTAAACTTGGATTCCCTCCAGGTTGCTGATGGGTTTATGTTGATTTGATGAAGTTTTGTTTTTTTTACACCATGTCGCCAGTTCCTTGTTGCTCCTTGAAGCTGTTTTTTTTTTGTATTAAAAGTTTTCTTCCATCTTTATTTGTTGATGAATGTAGGATGGTGAGAGATACATACTGGAGGGTGTGTAGATACATATCAAAAGATTGCATCATCTGTATGCCAAGGGCATGCATTAACTTTGTCACGATTATCCTTTTACGCGTGGAATATGTTTTATTTTTATGAATATGCATGTTGCCATTAGTTAAGTGGACGTTAAGTCCAAGGACGAAATTGCCCTCCTACACCGCTCCAATGAAGTGAAAAGGTAAATGACAGGAAGAGGCGTATTTCCCCAGATATAGCCAAAAGTTTGTATTATGTCATTTCGTATGTCAAGCTGAAATTGACAGGTGCCTTGACTTGCAGAAATCTATAAAAGTACAAAAGTTGGACGATAAAAGCGGCTGCTTGATGTGGTAATTTCGTCTACACAAGATGGGCCACTTTAAGTACGGTCCTTTATAAATACCTCGAGGAAAAAGTTTTCTTTTTTATTTCGTGGTTAGGCTGTCAAAGGTTATCTAGCACATTTGCACCAGATTTGGTCCGTTGTGATACCACGTGGCATTTATTTAAAACTCTTCTGGGTTGCGAATAAAATTGAGGACGCTTGTCCCTTCCCTGATTGACAAATTTCAAAGGTAAAGCATTCCATTGTTTAAAAGATGGGCGACTTTAATTATGGTTCTTAAAACGCCTTCGAGGAAAAGCATTTTTTCACTTTTTGTACCTAAGGTTAGGTTATAGCGCCATTACTCCGTATATTTAGTAATGCCACGTAGATCTTTGGGACTGTCATCATTTACTCATGTAAAACCATCCTGAGCTTCAAATAAATCGGAGGAGGCTTTTCCATGTTGGAAAAATCTCAGAGACATTCAATTTTAAAGCATTCATTTGTTTCAAGGACGAGTGGCTTTAATTTTGGTCTTTTAAAATGCCTCGAGGAGAAAGCATTGTTGTCACTTGAGGTAAGGTAAGGTAATGTTCATATTCCTCAGCACATTTCACCACGTGGATCTTGGGAACCTTCCCATCCCCATCTGTTCATGTAACACCATTCTGAGCTGCTAATAATGTGGGAGAGACTTTTCCATTCCAATTTCTAAAATGTCCAAGGTTAAGCATTCCTTGTTTGAAAGATGGGGAGCCTAAATTATGGTTTTTGTCACTTGTGGATGCCACGTGCATCTTTCGGACCATCTCATGTTAAACCATCCTGTGATCCAAATAAAACGGAGGAGGCTTGTGGAAAAAATCTCAGAGATTTTCAAAGGTGAAGCAACTTTTGTTTGAGAGGACTGATTGCCACTTAAAAAGATGTTGTGGGCTATAATTATAGGCTTAGGTTAGGTTAGGTTTACGGGTTGGGGGAGTAGAGGATTCTCTATTCACTATTCACATACACTTAGGTCCATGTGGACCCATTGTGATACCCTTGGTGGGATTACGTCCTTCCTTATCGTTACTATGGGTTATTCCACTCTATCCAGCCATCCTGATGTTCGTAGGAACCTGCAAAGATAGGGTAATGGAATATCGGATAGCTCTTGGATGTCTTGGAAGTAGTAGCTAGTTATAGGCTTAAGGTGAAGGCATTTATGTCTTTCATGGTTCATGGTTCCCATATTTGGTTCATTGTCATACCAAATGGATCTTGACGAATTTCCTGTTTTAAAACCACTCTGAGCTTCAAAAAATAATGGTTGAAGGTTTCTACTTCCATGTTGGACAATTCTCAGAGATTTTGAAGTATGCTTTCGTTTGAAAGGCAGGTAGAAATAAGAAAAAGAGTTGTTTTTTGTCGAAACAGCTTTTACAGTAGCAAGTAGGGCAAGTCATGTTGCGAAATTTTTTATTATATAGTGTCCCGTGGAAAGATATAAATCGAGGCTACGGTCTATCAAGCGAGACCAATTTTTTAAGCCGTTTCAGATTCAGTTATTAGAAAGCCTGTTTAGCTGGTATCGCTGTGTCAACTGAGGTTTATGATACCGATTGCATACTTACTTACTTAAGTGGCGCCACAAACCCCAATGAACCTGCGCCTTAAAAAAAACATGCCTCACCAATTAACCCGGTCGTTAGCCTCCAGTTGCGCACTTCACATTGGTGGAGGTCGGTTTCTAACTTTGCGCCCAACTTAAGGCGTGGTTTTCTTCTTCTGGGTCCGAAATTGGGCTGTTAATCGAAGATTCTGTGATCCGGAGTATTGGTGTCCATTCGCTCTTCATGTCCTATCCATCTAAGGCGTTGTAGAGCTCGTATAGTTCTTGATTGAATCTTGGTCTCCATCGCCCTCAACCCCAACGGGACTGAAGATTTTTTGAAGAATTTGTCGCTCAAAATACGCAGAATTTCTACATCCATTCTTCAGTGCCGTAGAGCATGACTGGGATGATCTGGATCTTATGCAGGATCTCCTTAGTAGGCTTTACTACTAAATTGTTAGCCCGAAGAAACAGCGTTTTGCAAGAGTAATTCTTCGTTTAATTTCTGTCGGGAAGTTGCTGTCAGAGTTAAAAGCAGATCCGAAGTAGACTAAGTCCCTTAGAATCTTAAAGTTGAAGCTGTTAATAGCAAAGTTCTGTAAAATTCTTCGGTCTCGTTGAGAGCATATCATAGTCTTACCATCATTGACTCCTAAACCCACTTTTGTCACTTCTTTCTCTATAATGGCAAACTTGGCTGTGACATTACCTTGAGTCGGACCAATGATGTCGATTTCGTCGGCGTATGCTAGTAGTTGCACCGATTTTTGGAAGATGGTTCCTCTGGTTTTGGGTCAGGAGTTTTGCACAATCCTCGCAAGAATGATGTTAAAGAAGTCTCAGGACTATGCGTCGTCTTGCCTAAATCCTTTTCGGTATCGAATGGTTCAGTGAGGTCATTTCCGACCCTGATACAGCGCAAGAATTCTCCATCGTCATCCTACACAAACGGACGAGTATGAGCGGTATACCAAAGCTAGACATGGCTCTGTATAGTGGTGGGTATCGATTTGGACTTCTTGGGTTTTTTTCCAGGATCTGCCAAAGTTGGAAAATTTGATCGGGTGTGTACTTTCCTGGCCTAAAACCACACTGATAAGTGCCGACCAGGTTGTTGGTAAACGGTTTCAGGCGTTCACATATTACGGCAGGTAGGATCTTGTAGGCGATGTTGAGGAGACTTATGCCTCTGGAGTTGGCGCAGTTCAGAGAATCTCCTTTTATGAAGATAGGGCAAACGATGATGAGGTTCCATTATTCAGGAATACTTTCATCCAACCAGATTTGGCTTTAGAGTTGGTGTATGTTACTTACCAAGTCATCTCCGCCGCCTTTATAAAGCTCGGTGGGAAGGCCGTCATTTCCGGCAGCCTTGTTTAGCTTGAGTTTAGATATTGCTATCCTCACTTCACTTAGGTAGGGTGGTTAGAGATCAATTTGGTTGGAAGTTCGTTAATCTGAAGAACGAAGACTGCTGGAAGAGGACTTCTCTTCCTACCTTCGCGTTAAAATCTCCCAGCACGATTTTAGCAACGAAGTTCGGTAGTCGCTCATAGGTTTTATCAAGGAGCTCGTAGAACCAATCTTTCTTTATATCATAATTTTCCTCCGTCGTTCCATGAGCTCATATAAGGCTTATGCTGTCGAATTTAACGTCAATGCGGATTGGCCGGTTCCAATTTATTAGATACCCCTAGGACACTGGGCCATCAGTATCCACTGGGGGATTGAGCGCTGCCGTTGGCCTTTCGGTTTATCCGCCACCATCTCTGTTCAAGGCGCCTGCCTGACTTATTCTTGAGATTCCTATATAACCTGTTGTCCGAATATGTCGAAGCAGCTCATCAAGGCTCGCCTGGGACCGCAGGCCGGGTATTCCGTGCCATTCTGACCAGGTTGCTGTTTTACGTCTTGTTGCCAACACTCGCACTTATCGTTTAGCTTGGAGGTAAAAATAAGCACATTTGGTGTGTAGTCAGAGTTACAACAACTGGGCATTGCCAAGTTAAAGCCAATCAGAGTCTAAAGCCTCGTTCTACAACATCCAACCATACATTTAAAATTTTCTAATTTATTAAGTTTTATTTATTTTTTTTTTAATTTTAAAATTGATGAATTTAAATGGCTGCCACGCCGAATGACGTTTGTGCGCCATCTTATCAGAAAATCGTTCAACATAGATGTGATAGTTTTGTGAACGGTATGCAATAGCCACACAAGAGGACAGCTCTGAAAACCGGGGGCAAACGAAATGTCGAGTTTCTTGAAATAACTTGAGCTTGAGCAATTGCGCCTCATGACGGGGTTAAGTAACTCCGTGATAAAATTTTTTGCATATCCTCAACGCATGAATGGAGATGACCATGACTTCTTGAATTTTGAAGAAAACAAATTTTTCCATGATTTAGCTGTTTTTTTAGTCGTCGATTTTTTGGAATAAATTTCTTGCAAATCAATCGCGAAGCTGTCAATTGGAAAATGAAGGCTGTACACCTGAAATAGTTTAAAAGGCGCTATTTGTTCTTAAAATGGACAGAGCCTTCAGAGGACGTTAGTTTTCTGGTCTATTTTGTGTCCAGTATTTTACTTCCAAACCTGTTAGCATTTAGAGGGAAAGACGGTTTGGGGTATCAATAGGTTATATCAGACCATATGACAACACTCATAGTTCTATCTGACAACAATCGATGACTATTGTGGCTGCCGGCGTTCGCCAGCACACTTAGACCACTTTGGTCCGTTGTGATACCATGTGGATCTTGTCCAATCTCCTTACTATCCGTGGGAAAACCATTTTGAGCTTTTGATGAAGCGGAGGTGGCTTTTCACTTCCGTTTTTGCCAAATTACTGAGACTTTGAAAATAGTAAGCTCCGATATGTAGCTTCCTTTTGTTTGATAGGGCCGGACAGTAACAAAGGAGATGGAGTATTGTTTCCTCCTCCTTCTCGTCCATGAGATCCTACAGAAATCGTTTGAGAACAGGCCTAGCCTTTCTGCGTGCCTACCTATTAAGCCGTGTCCCGTGATGACACCTATGGTATCGCAAATATGCGAAATCAGTCCCTTTGATCTTCTCAAATCTAGCCTTGGCGAAATTTGTTTGGTTGTTTGACACGTCGTGCCAAGACTCCATCTGAGGTTTGATTTGCTGTCAGCATGTTGCGATAATAAGCTTTTGCATGTAGCGATAGGAATACCTAGTGCACCCGTGTCGGGTACAACTGGTAATTTGGTTCCATTTCTGGCGAGTTCATCAGCCTTACAGTTCCCTGAAATGTCACTATGCCCAGGCACACAGCATAGGTGAATGTTAAAATGCTTTGACATCTCCTGCAGAGATGATGGCAATCTAGGGTTGTCTTTGAATTTGTTGAGACTGATTCCAGGGATTTGATTGCCGCTTGGCTGTCCGAGAAAATGCTAATATCCTTGGCAGATATTACAATCTCTTTCAACCAGGATAAGGCTTCTTTGATCGCCATGAGTTCCGCTTGGAACACGCTGCAATGATCAGGAAGACGGAAAGATAGGCTGAGATTTAGCCTGTCGGAGAAGACACCAGCACCCACTCCGTCATTTGTTTTGGAACCATCGGTGTAGAAGTGGATCGAGTCATTTAGCACAGGTACTTTGCTCTCCCATCACGTTCTGTTTGGGATTGTGAACCGGAAACTCTTATCAAAGTTTAATCTGGTGAGGGTGTAATCGGTGTTTTCAGGAACATTTGTATATTTAGAATTTTTGAGTGGCCATATTTAATATTTGACCACTGTTGGATGGCTTTAAGACGTATGGATGAGTTAGCTGCAATTTGTTTGCCGAAAATATCTAGGGGTATTAGGTGAAAAAGAATGTCTAATGCCGCTGAGGGTGTCGTACGGAGTGCTCCACCAATGCACAGACACGCAGTTCTCTACACTTTGAATAGTTTTTTGCTGTTTAAAGCTATTTCTAGTGCTGTCCACCATACTACTACTCCATAAAGAAGTATCGGTCTTATAATCGATATATAGAGCCAATGCGTGATACGAGGTTTCATTCCCCATTTCAAGCCTATGGCTTTCTTGCAGGAATAAAGTTCTATCGTCGCTGTCTTTACTATTTCTGTTATGTTAAGCTTCCAGTTAAGCTTCCTGTCCATAATAAGTCCCAGATATTTTGCTTTGTCTGAGAAGACTAGTTCGGTTCCGTTTAGTGACGTGGGATCAATATGAGGAATTTTATATTTCCTAGTGAATAGGAGCAGTTCAGTCTTATGTGGGTTAACACCCAGTCCACAACTGACCGCCCATTTGGAATGTTTATGTAGTGCGTTTTGGAGAAGCTCCTTGAGTATATTCAGGTGTTTCCCTGACACAGCGATAGCGACGTCAGCCGCGTAGGCAATCACGTGGCATCCCTCTGCTTCCAGGATAAGTAAAAGCCCGTTTACCACTAGGTTCCAGAGAAGAGGGGACAGGACCCCACCTTGTGGGGTCCCTCTACTGACATGTCTTCTGGTCGAAGCACCACCCAGTGTTGTGTTGATATTCCGGCTATTTAATAGCAAATTAATCAGCATTCCAAGTGAGTGATCGACTTTCAGACATGTTAGCGCCTTAATGATCGCTCCCGAATTAACGTTGTTAAAAGCGTCTTCGATGTCCAGGAATGCAACCATAGTATTCTCCTTGCAGCATAACGACTTTTCAATAATACGCACTAATGTGTGCAGGGCTGTTTCTACAGATTTTCCCTTACAGTACGCATGTTGGGATGCAGATAGCTGATTCACATCAATGCTACTGCGAAGATGAATATCAACCAGTCTTTCCAGGGTTTTCAGAAGGAATCATGATAAGCTTATAGGTCTTAGGTCTTTTGGATTGACATGATAACTTTTACCAGATTTGGGTATGAATACAACTTTGACTTCTCTCCAAACCTTGGGAATATAAATCAGCTCGATGCAGCCCCTAAGGATGGCTTCCACCCAGGGTAGGATGAGATCCATAGTACGCTGCAGCTCGGCTGGTATAATGACGTCGGGCCCCGTGGATTTAAAGGGTTTGAAGCTATGTATTGCCCAAAGTATTTTATCTTTTGTGATAAGATATACTGCCGGTCAATAGATTGGTTCTATTGATGTCGTCTTGAAAAGCTTCCTGTGAGCTACCTGGGAAATGGGTGTTCATTAGTAGCTCTATGGATTCTTTGCTTGAGGTCGTCCAGGTGCCATCTGTTTTTTTGAGATAGCTTGGAGCAGTTGGACTAGTGGATAGGATTTTTCGTAGTCTGGACGCTTCGGAAGTTTCCTCTATTTTTTCACAGAAGAGTCTAAAGGATTTGCGCTTGGACTTCCTCAGTTCCTTTTTGTATTTTGACAAGGTCTCTTTGTAGGAGATCCAGTCAGGGGATTCGTTCAAACTATTAGCTTTATTGAATAGTTTTCTACATTTCTGCCTAAGCATACCTAGATTCTCAGACAACCATGGAGGTTTTTGTTTCCCTCTAGGTGTCCTTAGTGGACCTCTTGATGCTCTTTGAAGAACGAAATTCCCCCTTTGCTTGGTAAGGAACTACTCCTGATGATGTTTGACACAGCAGATAGGGTTATTATGGCAATACTCCCCTGCTGTTATATCAAAAATTGTCAAAATGTGGGTTGCGTTTAGCATTTTTGCCATATGATCGAATCGTAATTTAGGGAATCAAGGGACTCTTTATTGAAAATTAAGACCCCATTTACACCATTTTAAAGCATCGTGCTCCTATTTTCAGGATTAATTTGCGTCCTCATCAGATTGAATTAAATTGCTTTTTTTTCATAAAGCCCTCTAGCAAGGAATTTTCCAATGTTTTTATCTTTTCCATACAGTCAAACATTTTGTGGGTGTGCATCCTGTTTAAGGCTAGTGGGTGATGTTCTAATTTAATTATTGCCAAACGAGTGTGCAATTATTTAATGTGCGGCCTTATAATACCTTTCAAGCTGTTTAACGAACCTTTTATGATTTAATCTTAAAGGAAGAAATACGTTAAGAGTTGGGGGTAGGTACTGCGTCTAGAACGTTTATTTTCCAATTAGAATCCAACTACTAACAAAGTGCCCACTTTAGTTTTGTTGCTCCAGTCTTTTTCCAACGTATTGACGTCAGTGGATATAAGCTTTGAACTTGTGCAGAGCATCCATGTCGGCACTTTTTCAAAAAGAATTTGAATACAAAATTTGTGTTTTCATTCAATTAGTCGGTAGACGAAAAAAAAAATAAATTTACCAAATACATAAAAAGTATGACGCACGGTTTTCATTGCTCTGAGGTCATTGTTTTGCTCTTTGCATAGATGGAGGCAGGGATGTGCAATTAGTTTGGTATAACGAAGTTGGGTTTGTACTTTTAGTTGTTATTACGTTACGAAAATAAACCTTCCCACCTCAAGAAGAAATCTTTATCTACAACTTCTCATCTTAGCGATGCTATGAACACCGTCATATGAGGCCGAAGTTTGTATAGTGCAAGTCGACTACGACGTGGATTGAAATGAACACATACGCGTAGCAAGCCAAACTTTTCGTATGGTGGACAAAATGAAACTAAACCCTGTACTAATTGCAGGGACTTTTGTCTAGTGGAACACTTAGCAAGCACAAGCACCGGTAATAAATAACGCAACGTCTAAGTCAGTCAAATCAAGACGAGGGTTAAGGCCAATAAGCATGAAAGTAGCGAGTCACGCACCGCGCAAACGATGAAAATGAAATCCAAAACCCATATTTATACGATGACAACTACAACAAACTTATAACTCCAACATTCGGCCCAGCCAAACAATTTCTACGGAGGATCAGACATACTTACTTACTTAAGTGGCGCTACAGTCCGGAATGAACCTGGGCCTCAACCAACATGCCTCTCCAATTAGCCCGGTCCTTAGCTAACTGCCTCCAGTTGCGCACTCGAAGTTGGTTGAGGTCGGTTTCCACTTGTGCGCGCCACTTAAGGCGAGGTCTTCCTCTACTGCGTCCGACGTCTAGCTGGGAATCGAAGACTCTGCTAGCCGGAGTATTGGTGTCCATTCGTTCTACATGTCCTAGCCATCTTAAACGTCCAATGCGGAGTTTTTTGACCTGCATGTCGCTGTACAGCTCGTATAGTTCTTGGTTGAATCTTCGTCTCCATAGCCCGTCAACGCAAATGGGACCGAAGATTTTTCGAAGAGTTTTCCTCTCGAATCTACCAAGGATTTCTTCTTCCGCTTTTGATACGGTCCATGCTTCAGCGCCGTAGAGCAGGACTGGGATGATCAGGGTCTTATATAGGGTCTCCTTAGTAGTTCGAGTGAGGGCTTTACTACTAAATTGCCTTCTTAGCCCGAAGAAACAGCGGTTGGCAAGAGTAATTCTTCGTTTAATTTCTGACGAGATGTTGTTGTCAGAGCTAATAGCGGAGCCGAGGTAGACAAAGTCCCGTACTACCTCAAAGTTATATCTGTCAATGGTGACTTCTGTCCAATTCGTCGATATTGTGTGTCCTTACGTGTTGACAGCATGTACTTGGTCTTACCCTGATTTACTGCAAAACTCTTTTATTCCGCTTCCTTGTCTATACTAGCAAACGTGGCTATGACATCACGTTGAGTCCGACCAAGAATATCAATAACGTCGGCATATGCTAGTAGTTGCACCGATTTTTGATAAACTGTGCCTCCGGTGTTGGATCGGGAGTTTAGCAAAATCCTCTCAAGAATCGAATTAAAGAAGTCACGTGACAACGCATCGCCTTGCCTAAATAATTTTTTGGTATCAATTGTGTCGGTGCGGTCGTTTCCGACCCTGAAGGAGCATCGAGAATTCTACATCGTCATTCTGCACAGACGGTCGAGTTTGGGCGGTATACCAAAACTAGACATGGCTCTGTATAGTTCTTCTCTACAAATGCTGTCGAAACGGCTTTGAAATCGATAAATAGGTGGTGGGTATCGATTTGGGCTTCTTGGACTTGATCATTTGAGGACTTTCCTGGCCTAAAACCACACTGATAAGGGCCAATCAGGTTGTTGGTAAACGGTTTCAGGCGTTCACATATTACGGCAGATAGGATCTTGTAGGCGATGTTGAGGAGACTTATGCGTCTGTAGTTGGCGCAGTTCAGACGGTCTCCTTTTTTGTGGATCGGGCAAACGATGCTGAAGTTCCATTCTTCAGGCATATTTTCATCCGACCAGATTTGGCTTATGAGTTGGTGGATGTTACTTACCAAGTCATATCCGCCGGCCTTATAGAGCTCAGCGGGAAGGCCGTCATTTCCGGCAGCCTTATTAAGCTTGAGTTTAGATATTGCTATCCTCACTTCACTCAGGTCGGGTGGTTGGCAGTTTTCGCTGTCGTTGCCAATATTAAATGGTTCGTTCTGCCTGACAGCGGAATGTTGTTTGTCATCGCCGTTTAACAGTCTGCAGAAGTGGTTCTTCCATATCCTCAGCATCGACTGTGTCTCAACTATACGATATTTCCTTGTTCATCTCGACAGGATTCTGTTCGAGCCTTGAATCCTTGGATTTGACGTTTTACACTTTGGTAAAACTTGCGAACATCGTTCCTTGAGTGGCACCTCTCTATATCCTCGATCGCGCGCTTTTCTTGCTATTTTTTCTTCTTTCTGAAAAGCCGATGTTCTTCCCTTCTTCTTTGCCTATAGAGCTCAATGGCAGCTCTCGTCTTCACCTGCAGCTTTGCCTTGTAGGCCTCGTTCTTGGCTGCGAGCATCTGTCGGCATTCCTCATCAAACCAGGGGTTTCTTGCTGGTGGCCGCGAGAAACCTAGCACATCAGTTGCGGCTGATCTAATGGCCTGTTGGCATCGTTGCCATTGCTCTTCGACATTCGATGCTGGTGGTATGGTGTTAATCGAGAGGTTAAGGGATACGCGTTGTGCGAAGGTCTTGGCGGTCTCTTGCGGTTGCAGTCTTCCGACATTAAATTTTTTCACAGTATTTCTGGATTGTTGTGGCGTGGTGGATATCCGCATTCTTACCTTGGCTGTTACAAGGTAGTGATCCGAGTCGATGTTAGCTCCTCGGAATGTTCGGACATCCAAAATACTGGATGCGTGCCTCTTATCTATCGCAATGTGATCAATTTGGTTGACCGTTCGTTGATCTGGAGACCGCCATGTCCCCTTATGGATATCGAGGTGATGAAACCGTGTGCTGGCTATAGTGGCATTTCGTTCCGTAGCGAAATCAATTAGCCTAAGTCCGTTAGCAGACGTGTTGTCGTGTAGGCTATGTTTTCCGACAATACTTCTAAAGATGTCTTCTCTTCCTACCTTTGCGTTAAAATCTCCCAGCACGATTTTAACATCGTACGTCGGTAGTCGCTCATGGGTTTTGTCGAGGAGCTCGTAGAAGCAATCCTTAGCTATATCATCTTTTTCTTCCGTCGGAGCGTGAGCGCATATAAGGCTTATGTTGGCGAATTTGGCCTTGATGCGGATTGTTACTATGCGTTCGCTAATGTCTTGGAAACATAAGACTTCTTGCCTAAGTCTGGCACTTATAACAAATCCGCATCCGAATAGTCGCTGTTTCTGCTCACTATAACACGGTCCGTAGTATATGTCACAGTTTTTCATCCTCTTTTTGCCCGGCCCATCCCATCGTATTTCCTGGATGGCAGTAATGTCTGCTTTGTAGCAGTTTAGAGCTTCCGCTAGTTGTTCGCCTGCACCTCTCCTGTTTAATGTTCTCACATTCCAGGTGCAGATACGAACGTCGTTGTCCTTTTTTCGTTTAGCAGGGTCGTCAACAATAAAATCCGTCCTTTCTGAGGCTATTGGTTGCTTCGTAACCATGTTTTTTGTCTGTGGGTGGGTAGTTAACCCAAAGCACAACCCCCAACCTGGAGGGCCAGTTCCAATTTATTAAATACCCCTAGGACACGGGGCCATCAGTATCCACTACGGGATTGAGCGCTGCCGTTGGCCTTTCGGTTCATCCGCCACCATCTCTGTTCAAGGGGCCTGACTAACCCTTGAAATTCCTAGACAACCTGTTGTCCGAATATGTCAGAGCAGCTCATCTAGGTTCGCCTGGGACAGCAGGCCGGGTATTCTTCCGTGCCATCATCACCAGGGTGTTTATAGTGTTGCTGTTTTTCGTCGTGTTATCAACACTCGCACTTATCGTTTAGCAAGTCAAATCCGGTTGGATGAGACCAGTACCCGATGGTTACCACTTGGAGGTAAAGATAAGCACATTTGATGTGTAGTCCAGGATCTACCGAGTGCATATTTGATCAGTTGTAGACTTTCCTGGCCTAAAACCACACTGATAAGGGTCGATAAGGTTGCTGGTAAACGGTTGCATGCGTTTACATATTACGCTAGATATGATCTTGTAGGCGATTTTAAGCAGCCTTATGCCTCTGTAGCGCAGTTCAGAGGGTCTCCTTTTTTGTGGATCGGGCAAATGATGCTGAGGTTCCATTCTTCAGGCATACTTTCATCCGACCAGATTTGGCTTATGAGTTGGTAGATGTTACTTACTACGTCATCCCCGCCGGCTTTATAAAGCTCTGCGGGAAGGCCGTCATATCCGTCAGCCTTATTAAGCTATTGCTATCCTCACTTCACTTAGGTCGGGTGGTTGGTAGTTTTCGCTGTCGTCGCCAATATTGAATGGTTCGCTCTGCCTGGCAGTGGAATATTGTTCGTCATCGCCTGCAGAATCAGTTCTTCCATAGTTCTTCTCCGTCCTTGTTAATCTCGACAGGATTCTGTTCGAGCCTTGTATCCTCGGCTTTGACGTTTTAAACTTGCGGTGTTGGTGGCAGGGTGTTAATCGAGAGGCTTAAGTCTCTTGCGATTGCAGATTTGCAGTCTTTCAAAATTAAGTCAATTCACAGTATTTCTGGTTTGTTGAAGAGTGGTGAATATCCGCATTCTTAGAAGCTAGTGGTCCGAGTCGATGTTAGCCCCTCGGAATGTTCGGACATCCAAAATACTGGATACGTGCCTTTTGTCTATAGCAATGTGATCAATTTGGTTGACCGTTCGTTGATCTGAAGACCGCCATGTCCTCTTATGGATATCTTGGTGAGGAAACCGTGTGCTGGATATAGTGGCATTTCGTTTCGTAGAGAAGTCAGTTAGCCTAAGTCCGTTCCAGACGTGTTGTTTCCCTTCAATATTGCTAAATATGTCTCCTCTTCCTACCTTTGCGTTAAAATCACGATTTCAACATCGTACTTCGGTAGTCGCTCATTCATTCGCAATACCATCCTTTCCTCCGTCTGGGTGTGACCTTGATGCGAATTGTTACAATGCGTTCGCTAATGTTTTGAAAACATAAGACTTCTGGCCTATGTATGGCGCTTATAACAAATCCACATCCGAATAGTCGCTGTATCTGCTTAATATAACAAGGTCCGTTGTGGATGTTTCCACAGTTTCTCATCCTCTTTGTGCCCGGTCCATCTCATCGAATTTGCTGGATGGCAGTAATGTCTCTTTGTAGCAGTTTAGGGCTCCCACTATAGTTGTTCGCCTGTACCTCTCCTGTTCAATGTTTTCACATTCCAGGTGCAGATACGAATTTTGCTGTCTTTTTTCGGTTAGCAGGGTCGTCAACAATAAAATCATTCTTTTCCGTTGCTTCCTAGCATGCCTTTGCATTAAGCTCGGTTCCTCACTAGTGCCTTCAGTAGGACCGAAATCCACTTCAAGATGGTTTATAGTTTTACTAAGTTTCAAGATCTAAGCATGGCTATAATCAATATGTTAGCAGGTCTATTATGCAAGTTACATTGAACACTTTTAGTATGCTGTCTGTTTGTATGTCATTGTAAGTCCTTCTATATCAAGAACTTTTCCTAAAAGGTTGTCTTTGTACTGAAGAGATTTTTCGATTATTCCTATATCACCTCATAAAGGGCGGTTTTCTCCAATCTTTCTTCAAGGTAAGAGTTCTGTGGTATGGTAAATAGCGGTAGTATGCAGCGCACATGGATGTCAATAATCTGCCTCAGTATTTTAAATTCAAAGAAGTAAAGCCTTTGGTCCTGAATATTAAGCCGTTTCTTGTCAAGGTCCACATCTGCCTGTCTTTGGCATTAAGAATTCCTTCAGGACCGTGGATCATACTTATGAACGTACCTTTCAATTAAACGCAGACATAAAATTTGACATTAAATTTGAGAATCTTATGAAAGTCAACAGTTGACAAATGGGTTTAGGCGGTAATAACAAAAAAAAGGTGTGTTAATGGACCCAGGAACCACTCACTCAATAGTCAGGTACTATACCCACTAAAAGCATCCATAAACTATATCCTTCTTAACATCTCACTCTTCACCATAGCTTTTCATAATAAAAAACCACTCCGATCCACCCTTACCAACATAAAGTCCTAGAACCACCACATCATTATTCCCTGAAATAGGTTGTGGCGGGTAACGTTAAGAAAACCGAAACTACTTGAGAAATAATACATGACAGTCAAATACATGTTTTGGCGTTTTCAGAAACAACTTTATCCTGGAAAATGAGTTAACTCCCAGAACCAGATTCGGTTAACGTGTAGTTGAAAACGTCTTCCTCGAGTGCGACAGTTTTATATTCAAATTGACTTCTGCTTGGTTTTATTGATTCGAACGCTTTCGACATTTTTATTTGCACCATTGAGACGATTCCATTCTTGGTTGTGAACCTTGAAGGCGCCCAACTCAAGTTTCTTTGCAATTCTGTTCTTGATATTTGAAGTCCTTTTGCATTCCTTTATTTTGGCAAACACCTCAATTTGCATTAAATTGAATCTTTTTACACGTGTAAGACCGTAGGTACATGCACTCGAACTCGTGTGTCTTGTTAACACACGAGTTCAAGTCCATGTATCTAGGGTTCTGTATAACAAGATGAATTATATTCGAAAAGTTTTTGAGAGGACTTTTTCAGGAAGTTATTTTCAGATGATTTATTTTTATTTTTTTACCTTGCGACTTTTGCAGAAGATAATTCGACATTTTCTCACATGTAGGTGGTAGATGTGGGAAAACTCTGGTGTAGATTAAAGTGTGGTTAAGGTAGTTGGAGAGAAAGGATATTTAGGAAGATCAAACAATAAATGTAAAAATAATAATAAAACGTATGAGAAGGCTACATTTTGCTGTGTATTTGGTGTAAAACCCTATCCAATCCCATTCTTCATTTTTTTAGAATTTACGCTCATTCAAGGTGGGTGTTAAGGATATTAGGGATAAGACGAAAGAGGGTACCAATGCACATTGATTTTAAATGCCAGTAAGCTATAATTGGAAAGAAAACCAGAGCTTGGAAGAGCATCTCACATTCGTATTGTTCGGATTATGTACGAATCTCTTTATTTCAGCGTACGTCCAAAGATATGCTTGGGGGTTAACTGATTTGCATTCATAGGGGGTGAATTGTTGAATGGGAGGAATACAACAGCCTATTTCATTTGAGCAAAGTACCGATAAAACAAGGTAAGGCAGGTGATATTTCGACTATGTTCGAGCGAAACTTAAGAGTTCGCTATTCCAACGTCTCCTATAAAGTTTTTCGCACGCGCTTGAATCCTATCTAGGAGGTGCAATGTTGTTTTAGGTGCACCCGACCAGACAATAAAACAAGGTAAGGCAGGTGATATTTCGACTATGTTCGAGCAAAACTAAAGAGTTCGCTATTCCTATGACTCCTTTAAAGTTTTTCGCACGAGATATTTCAACGATGTTTGAGCGAAACTAAAGAGTTCGCTATTCCTTTGTCTCCTATAAAGTTTTTTGTACGCGTTTGAATTCTATCGAGGAGGTGAAATGTTGTTTTAGGTGCACCGAACCATACGTGGTCATTGAACTCAAGTTTAGGGCGTTTAAATTCTTTATATATCGTGGCCAGATCATAAGGGGTGAAATATCTCTTTCGTCGATTTAGGAAACTTAGACATTTCACTGCGTTTTTAGCGACTTCAAATATGTGCTCTTTCAGACTTTAAAGACAGAAGACAGCATTGCGTTGTGGATTTACCCCATTTGATAAGCTATGGGATAGGCTTAAGGTTAGGTTAGGTTGATGAGGTAGGCGGGGCGCGTCTTCCCTCATCACACTCAGGTCAATATAGACCCACTGCGATGCCCATATTGGGTCCAAGTGTGTGGTTCCTTCATTTATCCCATTACTGCCTATTGCTGTTAGTCCCTTTCCAGACATCCAGATGTTGTTGCAAATCTGAAAGAATTAGAGAGAGGGATTTCGGATAGATCCGTGAGGTCGTGGAAAAAGTATTTTCATAAGGTTCTCATCCCTAATAGGCACAGAAAGTGAAGGATATCCTCATGTATTTCTTCATCACCGCAGCCTCTAAAACGGTCATCATCTACAGATGCAACTTCAGCTTGTGGCTTTTAAGTAAATTGTGTCCAGTTAGAATCCCTACTAGTGTCGAAACAGACTTCCTGTTTCTTTGAAGTAGTTTGTGGGTTCTGGTTTTATTATAGTCAGCCTACATTCTTTTGGGATGTTTCACAGGTGGGGAGGGAGTTCCAACTGTTTATGGCGATATTCAGTGTTTTCTGTCCCACTCGTGATTTGAGATGATATAGTGGTGGTTTAACAGACTGGTCTACCTGATCAATGCTAGAGGCAGATCCTTTTCTCGCCAGTTCATCACCCAGCAGAGCTTAACATTATAGTGGAAGCCAAAGACCTTTAGTTTTTTTACGAAAACGCTTCACAAGCTTAGATTTGATTTCGACACCAGAGATTCCATTTATTGCAGCCTAGATATCAATGAAGATGGTGATATCATCTGGTGGTATCGCCAGCATTGAGGTCGCTTTGGTTGCCTCTGCTACTGCCAATAATTTGGCCTGGAAGGCACTGTTGTGCTCAAGCAGACGAAAAGTATTTTTTATTGTTTCTGAAAACACTCCAGCTCCAACGCCTACGTCCATTTTTGAACCATCAGTGTAGATGGATATAGTTCCGGTATCCAGTTCGCGTCTCTCCCACTCTTTGGTCTTTGAAAGTTAGGGTGGGGCATCACATCATGTAGACAGCTAAGCCCAGATATCTGTTTAGAATTTGAGCGTGTTCTTCTAAGATAAATGGCAGTGGGCGGTTTTTAAATTTGTTTACACTGGTTGTGCTTCGTCGGACTGAGAGCCTATATGCCAAGTTTCATCACCAAAAACCAGTAGCACACAGACGGACGGACGGATATCAGTCAACTCAGCTAGCGATTCTGTGTCGATCCATATACTTTGATGTATAACTATCGAAATTATGTCTCTATATTACAAACTTAATGTCAAAACTAATAACGGGTGATTTTTTAGGCGCAGTTTTTTTTTAAATCGAATAAAACACTCAAATTTGCATCAAATATTCAATCAGTATGGTCCATTCGAATGGTCCAATTTCGCGTCACTTTTTCTGGCATTTCGGCCTGTATTCAACGAATTACGCGTGTTATGTTATCCTATAAGGCTTCAATCGTGTTTGGCTTATCCACATAGACTTACGACTTTACATAACCCCACAAGAAATAATCAAGAGGCGTTATATCGCATGATCTTGGCGGCCAACTCTCAAGGCCATTTGGAGAGATAAGCTGCTCAACAAATTCATTCCTCAACATTTCCATTGTTTCACGAGCTGTGTGGCATGTGGCATTGTGGCACCGTCATGATGAAACCACATGCCAACCAAGTTCAACTCAGCCAACTGAGGCAAAAAAAGTCACTTATCATGGCTCGATATCGTTCGCCGTTGACGATAACGTCCACGGTCCTCTTCGAAGAAAAATGGACCGATGATGCCACCAGCCCATAAACCACACCAAACTGTCGTTATTTCGGGATGCATCGGTAATTCTTGTATGGCATGTGGCTGTTCATCATTCCAGATGCGACAGTTTTGCTTATTTACGTATCCGTTGAGCTAGAAATGAGCCTCATCGCTCAACACAATTTTTCGATTTTCGTGGAGCTGTTCTAAGGCCCATTCACCAAAAATAGACGTTGTGGTATGTCATTCGGCTTCAATTCTTGCACAAGTTGAATTTTATAGGCTTTTAAACCCAAATCGAAACGTAAAATTTTTCATGTGGTTGAGTAACACATGCCCAATTGCTGAGAACGGCGAGGAATTGACATTTCACGATCTTCATTAACATTGGACGCTACGACTGCAATATTCTCTTCGGTACACATGCGAGTCGATGGTTTAATGTCCAATAAAGTAAATTTTGTGCGACCATAATATGGTCATAACAAACGGTGCCCATTTTTCACTGAGCACGAATTTTGATAATAAGTTTCAATAATTTGCAACCGTTGCTCGTTTGTAAGTCTTTCCATGGTTAAATGGCGGGATATACCGAAAACTTTTCACTTTAACAGATGACGTTTGGACGCCATTACTAACCAGTGCTGCCAACCTGAAATACTTAACTCTTAAAAATTCACCCGTTATTACCTTATGGGATGGGATATAATAAAATGAAGGGTGTCCCATTTATCACGCAAATTGTAATTTTAATAGAAAATTCAGATTTTTAATTAGAAAATTTGAATTTTGTAGATATTGATTCAAATAGTATGCAGATTGGGGTTATATATGGAATAGCAAATCGGATAAATGGCCGCCACGGCTTTGTACTATTTTATTGAAATTTTCTACGACCATTTGGTATAAAAGTGGCTTAATTTCATCAATACACTGCTCAATTTCCTCTTTCAAGAAGTTCGTGGTCGTGGGCTTTATGGCATAGACCTTTAACTTAAAAAAATACCCCAAAGAAGAGAGACCAACGGCGTTAAATCGCAAGATCTGTCTTGCCAATTCTGATCGCAAAAACGGCCGATTACACGATTAGGAAATGGCTCATGCAGTAATTGAATTGTTTCTCTGGCTGTATGGCATGTGGGAATGTCTGGTTGAAACTACATGTTGGTCACATCCATATCTTGCCATTTATACACTAAAACTAGGATAACGAATACCATTAATTGTTACTGCCTAACCAGCCTCATTTTCGAAGAAGAATGATCCAAAAATTCCTCCGGCCCAAAATACGCACCAAACAGTCACGTATTTTGGATGCATTTGTTTCTCAACAATTACTCGTGGGTTTTCTGAACCCTACGCTATTAACTCTGACAACAACATCTCGTCAGAAATCAAACGAAGAATTACTCTTGCCAATCGCTGTTTCTTCGGGCAAAGAAGGCAATTTAGTAGTAAAGCCCTCACTCGAACTACTAAGGAGATCCTATATAAGACCCTGATCATCCCAGTCCTGCTTTACGGCGCTGAAGCATGGACCGTATCAAAAGCGGATGAAGAAATCCTTGGTCGATTCGAGAGAATAATTCTTCGGAAAATCTTCGGTCCCGTTTGCGTTGACGGGCTATGGAGACGAAGATTCAACCACGATCTATACGAACTGTGCAGCGACATACCCCTAGTCAAAAAACTCCGCATTGGACGTTTAAGATGGCTAGGACATGTAGAAAGAATGTACACCAACACTCCGGCTCGCAGAGTCTTCGATTCACAGCCAGACGTCGGACGCAGTAGAGGAAGACCACGCCTTAAGTGGCGCGCACAAGTAGAAACCGACCTCAACCAACTTGGAGTGCGCCACTGGAGGCAGTTAACTAAGGACCGGGCTAATTTGAGAGGCATGTTGGTTGAGGCCCAGGTTCATCCCGGACTGTAGCGCCACTGAAGAAAGTAAGTAAGTAAATGCTACAATTTTGACGGTTAACGAAGCCATCACTTGTTGTTCCAAAATCCATTCAACCAACTCTCGTAGCACTGCATGTTCAGTAGTCTTCGGTTCTTGAGTCAATTGAACTTTGTAAGCATGAAGTTTTAAGTCTTTCGTGAGAATTCGCTGTAGAGAGCTTCTCCAAATGCCCAATCCTCGCCAGCAATACTCTCGCGAATTTCGATTTTTTCTACTGAACAAGTTTTGACAGGACACCCAGAGTTTCTAAGATAAATAATTGCCCCTGAATTTTTTTTTTGTTTTTTTTATTCTCTTCGCAGTTCATGATTTTAAATCACTATGACGGCCATATTTTGTACGAAAATAGCGGACTGTAGGTGATAAATCTTCAGTTTTTTGAAAATATTGCTCAACAATAAAAATGCGCTGTTCTTTCTTATATAGCGCTCCATTTTTACTAACCAATAACCATGAACTGTCAGCTGTCACATTGTTATATTTTTTTCAGTGGGCAACACAGTACCTAGTATTAAATGGCGCAAAATTTAAGTTTTGCGTGAAATATGGGACACCCTTCATAAACAGTTCATTCAAGTCCAATCCGACCTTCTTTCTCAAGGTCAAAACTTTAAGTCTTATTTTTATTTAAAGGTTCTAGTTTTCTCTTCAAACATATCGTCTATTGCTCTAAAATAGAAGAATGGGGTAGATAAATCCGAAAACTTTTCTTTTTTTCTACTTCGTATTCCCGTCAGCATATCGTCCGTCTAAAAAGAAACCGAACCCACATCCAAGTTTATTTATTTCAATGTCAAGTTATTTTTTTAAATCCAATATCTTCCACAAATCGCAACCGATTAAATTGATTTATTAACTGTCAAAACGTGCGAACAACTGCTGCGTCCATGTCGATAGATATCATAGATTCGTCTACAACAACAACAAAAAAAGTCGATTATACGAATAGATTGGCAATTTTACAACCACCAGCCAGACCATAGAATAAATATTTCAACCGACAACTCCCAAGTCGACTGACAACAGGGAGCATTAACATCCCGCTACAAGGGTGGAAATAAACCGTCGCAATGGCCTTGACATTGCCTAGACTCCACCAATTATATGTATCTGCGATGAGCATGCCATACTATACATACATGAGGGTTATGTGGGTACTTTCAAGTTCAAGTGATTTCCTTGAATTCTCCGATAGCCAGCGAAGGGTAAAACACATATTTCCCAACCAACATCATCGGTTAATTTGCCAACTTCAAGGGATGTCTGCAGTTATTTTTATAACTTGGTAACAGGGTTCTGTTAGCTTGGACGTTTTCGTGCATCCTTAATTTCAATGAATTTAAGGATTTTTTTGTTTTATTGTTTGTCCATCTGGGGAAGGACTTTCAAAAATAAACAGTATGCTCAGCCCATCGTATTAGTTTTCAGGCTTCGTGAAGGATGTACTCGCAGATGTGGATAGTGATAGTTGAGATTTGTTTGGACGCAATTTTGCTCCTGATGTGGAAGTTTGCAACTTGAAATTATTCACGTGATATATTAGAGTCGGTGTGGTGCGTGCATGTGGTCGTAAGGTGTAGGAAGTTTTGCGAGGATGTGTCTAACACCACAATGGACGGAACTTTTTCTGCTAAAGTTGTGATAACAAACTTCAGAGAGCAAAAATAATTCCCGCATAACGTTTTTGTGTAATTTTACGAGCAATTTATAAAGCCTGTTAGGGGAAATGGTCTGTCTGTCCAGAAAAATCGATCAACATCGAGGTAGTTGGGTGCTTAGAAAAGAGTGAAATTGGATGTGAGTTCCGTAAGAAGCGCTCAACTGGAGATTTCTGAGGTATGTAACCCATTTATGGACGTGGACATATGTGGTAGAGACTCGAGTGGTATTGGATATTTATGAGGCATTCCGTATACGGTTACCCGTGATATAACTAAGGATTGCTTCTACGAGTTCCTCGACAAAACCTATGAGCGCCTACCAAAGTACTAACGCAAAGGTAGGAAGAGAAGACATCTTTGGCAGTACTGTCGGAAAATATAGCCTACACGACAACACGTCTGGTAACGGACTTAGGCTAATTGACTTCGCTACGGAACGAAATGCCACTATAGCCAGCAGACGGTTTCCTCGCCTCGATATCCATAAGGGAACATGGCGGTCTCCAGATCAACGAACAGTCAACCAAATTTATCACATTGCGATAGACAAGAGGCACGCATCCAGTATTTTGGACGTCCGAACATTCCGAGGGGCTAACATCGACTCGGACCACTACCTTGTTGTAGCCAAGGTAAGGATGCGGATAACACGCCACAAAAAAAAACAGAAATACTGTGAAAAAATTTAATGTCGAAAGACTGCAATCGCCAGAGACCGCCAAGACCTTCGCGCAACGCGTATCCCTTAACCTCTCGACTCACAACATACCACCAGCATCTAATGTCGAAGAACAATGGCAACGATGCCAACAAGCCATTAGATCAGCCGCAACTGATGTTCTAGGTTTCTCGCGGCCACCAGCAAGAAACCCCTGGTTTGATGAGGAATGCCGACAGATGCTCGCAGCCAAGAACGAGGCCTACACCCTACAAGGCTAAGCTGCAGGTGAAGACGAGAGCTGCCATTGAGCTCTATAGGCAAAGAAGAAGGGAAGAATATCGGATTTTCAGAAAGAAGAAAAAAGAGCAAGAAAAGCGAGCGATCGAGGATATAGAGAGGTGCCACTCCAGGAACGATGTTCGCAAGTTTTACCAAAGTGTAAAACGTCAAAGCCAAGGCTACCAGGTTCGAACAGAATCCTGTCGAGATGAAAAAGGAAATATCGTAGTTGAGACACAGTCGATGCTGAGGATATGGAAGAACCACTTCTGCAGACTGTTAAACGGCGATGACGAACAACATTCCGCTGTCAGGCAGAACGAACCATTCAATATTGGCAACGACAGCGAAAACTGACAACCACCCGACCTACGTGAAGTGAGGATAGCTATATCTAAACTCAAGCTTAATAAGGCCGCAGGAAATGACGGCATTCCCGCTGAGCTTTATAAAGCTGGCGGAGATGACTTGGTAAGCAACATCCACCAACTCATAAGCCAAATCTGGTCGGTTGAAAGCATGCCTGAAAAATGGAACCTCAGCATCGGTTGCCCGATCCACAAAAAAGGAGACCCTCTGAACTGCGGCAACTACAGCGGCATAAGTCTGCTCAACATAGCCTACAAGATCCTATCTGCCGAAATATGTGAACGCCTGAAACCGTTTACCAACAACCTGATTGGCCCTTATCAGGGCGGTTTTAGGCCAGGAAAGTCCACAACCGATCAAATTTTCACACTTCGGCAGATCCTGGAAAAAACTCAAGAATTCCAAATCGATACCCACCACCTATTCATCGATTTGAAAGCCGCATATGACAGCATTTATAGAGACGAACTATACAGAGCCATTTCCATACCTATGGTATATCGCCCAAACTCGTCCGTTTGTGTAGGATGACGATGGAGAATTCTCGCTGCACCATCAGGGTCGGAAACGACCTCACCGACACATTCGATACCAAAAAAGGATTTAGGCAAGGCGATGCGCTGTCATGTGCAATTTGATTCTTGAGAGGATCCCGAGCCAACACCAGAGGCACAGTTCTCCAAAAATCGGTGCAACTACTAGCATACGCTGACGATATTGACATCATTGGTAGGACTCAACGTGATGTCATAGCCACGTTTGCTAGTATAGAGAAGGAAGCAGCAAAAAAGGGTTAAGCAGTAAATGAGGGTAATACTAAGTATATGCTGTCAACACGAAAGGACACACAACATCGACGAATTGGACAGAACGTCACCATTGACAGATATAACTTTTAGGTAGTACTGGACTTTGTCTACCTCGGCGCCGCTATTAACTGTGAATGTCAGATGAAGTAAAACTTGAATTATCTACTTTCTCAAGTACAGGGTAGACTGGGCATAATCTGGCAACGTGGAACTAGCTTCAATATGCACAGGAAGCAGATTGGTTATTTTATAGTTATTTTTCCATTGGTGGGAATATTGCTTTACTCAATAATATCTACTTTCATACAACTTATACAATCGCGTACTTTGTTTCATCTCCTTTTTCAAATTATCATTTTTTTTTTAAAACTATCTACTGAGTCCCGGATTCAGTTTTAATTTTCTTCCAGGCAATTTTCTATTTTACATATCCGATCCATTCACAATAGTTTATTATGTTCACAATCACTAATTATGCTTAGCTAAATCACGCTTTGTAAATGACTGTGAAATCAGGAAAACTTAACTTAACTAAGCTATGACTTAAGCTCCCACTGTGAAGCCGGGCATAAATGATTGATTAACACATTGACAGAACATTGACATTTGAAGAACATTAACTTGATTCATGTTATGTTATATCAATTTTGTGATCAATTATAATATCGTTTGTATTTGCGGTAATTACGTGGAAAATTTTAAAAGTCAACAAACAATATAATTACACGATTTACTTAACGATGTGACATCATCCTAAGAGTAATTTGACAGCACCTACACTACATTATCGGCAATTATAGTGAATGGGTATTTAAAGCAGTTTCCATTGAAAAATGGATTTGTTATAGAACAGAACAGTACTTTAAGTTATTATCTAATGTATTTTGCATCTTCTAAAATTAATGAATAAGTAGGCGTGTTCTACTTACAGATCCCTCCGATATTTTCGGACACGATTCCTTACTTGGAAATTCAAAGATTTTCTGCAATATGCTGAGACTAAATTTCGAGGAGCGCCCTCTTGAACTACCGTAGATTGTGTATTGGTGAAAATACGTCTTCTGGAAGTTCGTTCCATTGTTTGCTGTTTTCTATTTGTTGTTCGTGTGGTTGTTAGCTGGACAGTTCCAGAAGTTCTGGAAGTTCGTTCCATTGTTTGCTGTTTTCTATTTGTTGTTCGTGTGGTTGTTAGCTGGACAATGAGCCTGTGAGCTAAAACTGCGTTTTTTGTAGGTCGTTGAAGTGCTTCGAGTCTAGGGATGATTTCTTAAGCTTCTCCAAATAACGGGTCCGCCATCTAACGTTTTTTTTTCAACTAGTGCTTATTTCGTGAATGGTAACACTAAGCTCATGTCTGATCCGACAGATAATTAGTTTTATCCTTCCGCTGAACGAATATGTTTGTGCATACGCTTGAACAACGCTGGGAAATATTGCGACATTACTTTGAAAATCATGGTAATGTTGCAGAATGTGTGCGAAAATTGCGTACGGATTTTGGAAGAAGAGAAGCACCGTCAGCTCCGTATGTTCGGTATCTTGTGAAAAAAGTGAAAGAAACTGGCATCCTCATCGAAACCAAAGCGTGAAAAGCCAAAAACAGTGCGTACACCCGAAAATATTGCTGCTGTGGCAGAAAGTGTGCGTGAAGCGCCATCAACATCAATTCACCGTCGTTCTCAACAATTGAACATTTCGGAGACATCATTGAGACGAATTTTGCATAAAGACCTTGGTATGACGCCATACAAAGTCCAATTAGTTCAGGAGTTGAAGCCAACTGACCATCCAATGCGTTTTCGCTTCGCTAAGTGGGTCTGCGATCGACTTAGAGAAGATGCCGATTTTGCCAAAAAAATCATCTTTTCAGATGAAGCTCATTTTGATCTTGGCGGGTATGTCAACAAGCAAAATTGTCGCATTTGGGGCACAGAAAACCTGCACGCATACATTGAAAAGCCGATACACCCAAAACGAGTCACTGTTTGGTGCGGATTTTGGTCCAAAGGCATAATTGAGCATAATTGGCGATCTTTATCGAGCCATGTTGAACGAATTTTTGTTCACAAAAATTGAAGAGGAGGATATTGGCAACATTTGGTTTCAACAGGACGGCGCTATGTGCTACACAGCCGAAGCTACACTCGATGTTTTGCGCCCTGTTTTTGAAGATCGCATTATCAGCCGCAGAGCTGATGTCGTTTGACCACCTCGGAGCTGCGATTTGACACCGTTGGAATATTATTTGTGGGGTGCCGCAAAAGATAAGTGTTACGCCGACAAGGCAGAGACAATTGACGCTTTAAAGGACAATATTCGTGAAGCCATTGGTGAAATACAGCTGCACACAATCGATAATGTGCTTAAAAATTGGACCGATCGTGTAGGCTAACGCATGGCCAGCCAAGGCAGCCATTTATATGAAATTATTTTCCATTATTAACCGGAAGGATTGTACTTTCAAATAAAAAAAGAAATTTGAGAAAATATTCAGTTGTTTTTTTTTATAGCATTTTAAAAAAAAAAAAAAGTAATTTGGCGGACGCTTTATATGCCCTCATAATATCTGTAATAGAGAAAATTATCCTCTTTGAGTTTTCGCTGTGGCAAGGGTTGCAGATATGAAGTAAAGGAAGAATCGTCTATAGGGCGGAATGCCTATAGAGAAAGAGTCCAGTAAGTGCAATCAATGTTTTAGGGCCGAACTCCAAACATGAGAACAGTATTCAAGACCTGGTCGTTTTAGGGCCGAATTCCAAACATTAGAGCCTTAGAAAGACCTAGTCGTACCTGGGCTTTATACAAAATAAAAAGCTGGGCTGGTGTAGATTATCTCTTAGCTCTGAAAAGATAACTTAGTTTGGATGCTGATTTGGCAATAGAGGTCATATGTTGTTGCCATGATACACATAACTCAATTGGGATGCCTATCAGATGGATGGATTCTTCTGATTTGAGGGCTGTGTTCTCAATTTTGATTTGCGGAGGAACTGTTGACTTGATCATTAAAAGTCAATTCTCTAGACTGCATTTTGTTTGAGTTGAATTGAACTAGGTTTTCCTTTGCATAACATTTTGTAGGTCTCCGTTTATGGAACAGATTTGTTGGCATATCTGCCGGTGTACACCAAAAGCGGTAATAGGGGTGTCATCTGTCATTTAGTTAGTCGCTATCACCTGCAATAGTAAAAAAGCGATTATAAGCTGTTCTCAAAAGATCATTAATGTGCAGCAGAAATATATTGGGTAGATAATAGAATTCATCTTTGTGGTACCCCAGCGATTTAACATGATCTATCTGAAGAAACTCCATTCACTACCACTTGCATAGTTCTGTCTTAAAGAATGTTTTCTATCCAATTGCATTTGGGACTTATCTCTTAGGTCTTCTTAGAAATACTGGGTTTTCTTTGAGTTGTTTTTCTGTTCATAAATATGCAGCAGAATTAGAATGGCTAGAGAATTGAAAATTGAGGCACTCAAGCGTTTATAGCTAATCAGTCTGGAGAAACGCCATCCACCACACTATTTGCAAAGATCTGTCATTACTTATTTAAGCTTAATGCCTCCATCTTAGCGGCAATAAACCATCAAACCTAACTAAATCCATGATTTCACCGTCTGTGTAGCAAGTAGCGTTGTCTTGTTATAAATTTTGACGAGATCATGTGCTTTAATTTCAGACACGTTCTCTTACAGCGATAAATGGCGCCACAGTAACTTTCTGGCTGGCCTTTTGAAGAAATATAGACCATTGCTTCAACTGTCGTTCTTTTTTCTCAAGGCAATGACAGTTCATGAACCTCTTTTAGTTGCTTTTCAGTATCCTTTAAGCGGACAAATTGAACTCATCACTGAGAAATCAAAAACAGTGGATCTTCTTCAAGCTTTTCAAGACTCAAAACACTGAAACAATGCCTATTCGTAAACTAGACCGGCTTCAATTCTTGCACGAGTTTATACGACAAACCAAGTTGTTGAGAATGGTGACAATAAATTCATCACAGGTTTCGCTTCATGTATTAGTATACGCTCTCTGTCTCTCACTACGTGCGGGACGGGCTCAGTGGCACGATGGTTAAGTCGATGAACTGCCGTCCAAAAGGTATGTGTTCGACCCACAGACCCACCTGACAAATCATTCGAGCAGTATTAATTGTCAAGAAAAACTTATCGCAACTCAGCCGTTCGGATTCGGCTTAAAACAGGAGTTTCCGCCACCGTGCAAGAAGTACACATGTTCGGCACACATGAATGGTTGGGAGAAAAAGTTAGGTCCTGGGTACTAATACTAACGAGCCTGTTGCGCAGTACGTACTGAAACTCAACCAACTTTAAATATGCAACTTAGCTAGGGACCGAGCTATTTGGAGAGGCATGTTGGTTGAGAAGCTCCACTTAAGACAAAGAAGTATTTACATGCCGGATGTGGTCAATTTGGTCATCTATTATAATTTATTGAATATAATACAAGTTGGGTTTTAAATTGTTTGAACGTTAGGCCCATTAGCCTTAAATATTATATAAAACACATTCCTCTGAGATTTTCACAATACAGCTGAAATATTTAACGCTGTGCCGGGCAGTATTGAGCAACACTCTGTAGAATATGTTGAAGAAGTCACATGCTAGTGGGTCACCTTGCCTGAACCCTTTTTGGTATCGAATATTTCGGTGAGATCGTCGTCCTACACAGATGGATTAGTTTGGACGGAATACAAAACTAAAAAAAAATCTTCAGGATCTGCCGAAGTATGAAGATTTGATCAGTTGTGGACTTTCCTGGCCTAAAATTACACTGATAAGGGCCGATCAGGTTGTTGGTAAACGTTTTCAGGCATTCCCATATCACGGCAGATAGGATCTTGTAGGTGATGTTGTGGAGACCTAATCCTCTGTCTGCGGCAACAGTACAGAGGGTCTCCTTTTTAGGGGATCGGAAAAACGATGCTGAGGTTCCATTCTTCAGGCATACTTTCATCTGACTAGATTTGGCTTATGAGTTGGTGGATGTTACTTATCAAGTCATCTCCGCCGGCTTTATAAAGCTCAGCGCGAAGGCCGTCATTTCTGGCAGCCTTATTAAGCTTGAGCTTATATATTGCTCTCGTGATGATCAGACAAATCATCCGAGTAGTATCAATTGTCAAGAATAGCTTTTCACAACTTAGCCGTTCGGAGTCGGCATAAAACAGAGGAGGTCTCGCCATCGTTCAAGAAGTATGTACATACGCACACATGAATGGTTGTGAGAAAGCTAGGCCTCAGGTACTAACTTGCCTGTTGCGCCAAAAATTTGTATTTTGTTAGATATTGCTATCCTCACTTCACTTAGGTCGGGTGGTTGGCAGTTTTCGCTGTCGTTGCCAATATTCAACGGTTCGTTCTGTTTGACAGCGGAATACTGTTCGTCATCGCCGTCTAACAGTCTGCAGAAGTGGTTCTTCCATGTCCTCAGCATCGACTGGGTCTCAACTACTATATTTCCTGGTTCATCTAGACAGGATTCTGTTTGAGCCTTGTACCCTTCACTTTGACGTTTTACACTTTGGTAAAATTTGCGAAGATCGTTCCTGGAGTGGCACCCCTCTATATCCTCGATCGCGCGCTTTTCTTGTTCTTTATTCTTCTTTCTGAAAAGCCGAAGTTTCTTTTATAACACGGTCCGTAGTAGATGTCACAGTTTTTCATCCTCCTTTTGCCCGGATCATCTCATTGTATTTCCTGAATGGCAGTAATGACTGCTTTGTAGCAGTTTAGGGCTTCCGCTAGTTTGTCGCCTGCACGTCTCCTGTTTAATGTTCTCACATTCCAGGGGTAGATATGAACGTCGTTGTCCTTTTTTCGTTTACCAGGGTCGTCAACAATAAGATCAGTATTTTCCGAGGCTATTGGTTGTTTCGTAACAATAGGTTTTTACTATGGATGGGGAGTTAACCCAAAAAATAACCTCCAACCTGGAGGATCAGTTCCAATTTATTTGATACCCCTAGGACACGAGGCCACCATTATCCACTACGAGATTGAACGCTGCCGTTGGCCTTTCGGTTTATCCGCCACCATCTCTGTTTAAGGGCCCTGACTTGAGATTCCAAAATAACCTGTTGTCCGAATATGTCAAAGCAGCTCATATATGTTCGCCTGGTACTGCAGGCCGGGTATTCCATGCAATTATGACCAGGTTGCTGTTTTCGGTCTTGTTATCGACACTGTTCGACACTTATCGTTTTACAAGTCCAATCCGGTTGGATGAGACCAGTACCCGATGGTTACCATCTAGAGGTGGAAATAAGCACATTTGAAGTGTAGTCAGAGTTAACACCACTGGGTATTGCCCTCGTTCTACAATTCCCAACCAACCGTTTTTATTTGGTTCATCAGCTTCAATTTTTTTTAAAGATTTTGAAACCTAAGCAGCTATTATGCATACTTGGGTGAAATGATGAAACTTTTCAGTGTGTGACACCCACATCGCGACAACAGCTTTTTTGTGGTATCGTTTGAACACTCTCCTAAAGACACGTATTCCCCAATCTAAAAAAATGTCTACAATTATCAGGTATTTTACAAAGCAGATGTGTCCATATTTAACCACCTATCCAATGGAATATATAACTAATCCACAAAAATTCAAAGCCAACATCCTTTTTGTTCACTTTTTTAATTATGCACAAGGTTTAAATCCTTTGCGTGTTATTTCCACCGACCGAGATGAAAAATCTCAAACGATTCCGCTAAATTCAAAACAACGAATACTTTGGAAGGAATCTTATTTCAGGTAGGTACTAGCCTTGTAAAAACAACATCCCCGATAACGCCTCTGAATAGAACCAAAAAATCCAAAAAAAGATCCTTCATATTAATTCCATTTTAATTGCTTTTCTAAAGCTTCACTCCTCTATGGCAGTGCTTTGCTATTGTTCCGACTAAATATACACACCAGACAAGGATGTCTAGCAAAAAGGGATTTCCCCACTGCAACTTACCTTTGTAGCAATTTTTGCGTTAATATATCTTTTCCCGAGCAGATTAAAAACTTCAACCACTATTTCGTTGTGTTTTCCTTTAATTATCCTTTTGCTAAACATTAACTGTAACTAAACACTTTGAATTCGTCCTTAACCCTGCACAACTAATCACCGACAAGATAATTTATCAGCCCTGACAGGAAGCATGTAATAGATTAGCCAACACTGAACAGGATGAACAGAGTGATTCCTTGGGCTGCTGGGCGGATTTTCAAACTGCACGCTGCAACAGTTCATAAATTCTTCTGCCATGAACAGTTAACGACAACGGGGTTTTTGTTGTTTTTGTGAGTATGAGAACGAGTACTAATACATGCTATCTGATGATGGCGCTTGTATTATACGACAGCAGATGGATAGATATGATCCTGTCAACTAACGACAACTCTTAGGGGGTCCTTGATGTATGTAAGAGAAATTGAAATTCCTTTTAAAGCATCTCACACACTAAAACACAGATTGCTACAGATTGCTACAGTCGAGTCGATGCGTTTCAATGTGAATTGCTATCTACTTTGACGTTTTCGAGGATGTAAGCTTTGCAAACTTGTATGAGATTTTTGTGAGATTTAAGGGAAGGATGCTTTGAGAGCTATTTGCAGTTGTCAATTGATGTAAATGCTTGAAAAAAGCAAAAGGGATATTTTTCACGCATTCAATTCGATCAACTTGTTTGGGTATCCTTTAGAGGATCAATTTCAAATTTTCATCGACTTTGCGTAGGACCTAGCAAAGCTAAGTGCTGTCGAATAATGTAAATACGAATTGTTTCGAGTTATTTTCTTGCGAAATTATGAAACAAAAATTACAGCCATACAAACATCTCCACCTTGAATGAAACATACTGGTAAGGAGTGATCGTTTCTGCGATTAAATAGTCGCAGAGAGTATATAATTACAAAAATAATTATAGATATAGATTCCGTCCAATTGAGGATGGGCTGCTCATATACAAATCTATTTTTACGAGACCAGGTCACGACTCGAATTTCGTGGCTAAAAAGTCGCAGCGCACAAGATATCTGACGAATGCGACAGCGACTTTTGTTGTCCGTGTGTCTTTTGACGTTTTGTATTTTTTGTGACTTTTATGGACTCTTTTAAACTTATAAGGATATTCGGATAATATGCGGATTTTAAACTAAACAATAAAATGGAAAGAATATTCGAAATGATTTGACTCTTTCACACCGAACGCCGACAATGTTTCGTTTGACGTTTTAAAAAATAAATAATGTAGGTACCCGTTTATGCAGCCATTTGACTTGAAGGCATAACCAGAATTGTATGTGGCATACTTAAAAGTCGTTTAAAAAAATTATATTTTCTAAAAAATCTTTTCGCAAAAATGAAAAAAAAAACTGAATCTGAAATTGAAACTGACATACTGCGTGGGTTAAAATGATCTTTAGACGAAATGTTCATAGGTACTAGGTAGGTAGGTAGTAGTGGCGGTGCAACATGAACCCAAGTAGCACTTATCTGCCTTTTTGGTACCACGACTCGTGTGACCTTTATTATAATGATAGTCGTGGATGTGATACAGGCAGTCTCTAGATCCAGCCTGAGGTTTAGAAAACGAATAAGATCTTGTATCCTTTTACCCGAGATGACACTAAGGTTGTCGAAGAATGGTTGGTCTAATGCACGCAATCTGGTTCTAGCGCTATTAGCGGACGTTTGCAGATGAAATGGAGAGAGTTTCTCTCTCATTTGTGTTCCCACAACTGCGGTATTGGGGGTTATATGGGATCCTTAGTTTGGCCGCATGGTCTCCAATTGGACAGTGTTCCGTGACTATCGCCGTAAAGGCCTTCCCAGAATGCATATCTGTAGCTGACAGACAAAATAGAGAAACATTTCTTTCATGAAGTTGCCCTCTATTTAACTTCAAGCTACAGATTCACGAAGATACACAATATGTAAGCGCTTAGGGGTTGCCTTGTTTTTGTACTTTTCACTCAGCTACAGATACGCATTCTGGTCGGCCCTTAATTCTTGCGATGTCTGGGCGGGTTCTATTTAGTAGGTCGTTTGTTCTGTTCTTGTCGATGGAAGGCCAAATCTTCCTCAATATGACGCTATTTGTTAACCTTCTCCTTTTGGAGTCGGCTTTTTTTAAGGAAGTAAGTTTGGATATGTCCCTTAACTACACCTATTGGAATATGGACCTTTGCCGCAGGCGAGCCGTGTAGAGCTGAGCCATGCCTGGACAGCTCGATTCTTTCAAAGTCACTGTGCCCTGGGACCCGGAGAAGTCTGGCCGTGAAGCGTTCGCCCAGGTGGGCAAGCTCGTTTCGGTATTCCTGTACCACCTTCGAGGATATGGTAGCTAAGTTGATGGCCTTAATGACCGAGAAATGTTCATAGTATAATTTTCGAAATATTTTCATCAAAGTTTTTTTCGAGTTTTCATAAAATTGTAACGAAAAGTTGTTTTAAGAAAACTCTCACAAAAAGTGGGTGTGACAAACAGTTTATATGGGTTAAATATAAATATTGATATTGTCTAAATAGGTGCAGTCCAATAATTCCCAAATTGCCAAAATAAAGGACATATCCCCCACGGGGCTTATTTCCTTCTCGAAATGGAAATAAGCTCCTCCACAAAACAAAAAGTGGTGACTGTTATTGGCATTTGAAATTGGAATTCTATTCAAGACACTTTTTTAAAATTCTTGACCTATTGGCCAAAAATAACGTTTTATTAAAAAGGGGGCGTGGCGGTGGGCAATTTTAAAAATATTGACACTTCTCCTGCTTCGTCGGACGGAGAGTCTATTTAACAAATTTCATCTGTTTAGATCAAAATTTAAGGCCCAACAATCTGTGCCATACAGGCGGACAAGACGGACGGAAGGACAGATAGGCCAGAGCTAATTTTATGGACAAAGATAGACAACTTGCTCTGAAGTAATCTATTTGTTATTTAAAAAGCCGAACCCGCAGGTGTTGCCCTGCGTCATTTCATATCAGTGGTCAATTGTCAATTGCAATTGATGCTTTGTGTTGAAATATTTGCTGGATGGATGGCGGTCGTGTCAATTTTGAATTGCATTTCCCCTCATTGAAGCACTCTGTGATAACGATATTTTTCATATTGTTGTAAGGTGCGAAAACGATCAAAGCGGATGGTTTTCCGACACGGGAACATGCGACATATAGTTGACCAAGTAAAAAACAATAATTTTCCAGATTCAGGCCACAAACACTCAATGATTGGCCTTGTAATTTGTTGATTGTCATGGCGAATGCTAGACGAATTGGCAATGGCATATCGGTTGGGATCATTGGAATTCTTCACCTCTAATTTTCCTTTTAGTACTCTCGCGTAAATCACATTCCTCATGAGTTTTATAACCGCTAAACGCGTTCTGTTTCATAATTTTGGTTGATTGAGATTGCGAAGCATGCCTTGACCACTGAACCAACCTTCAATTGTAAATTGTACGGTGGCAAGCCAGGCACATCCAATGAATTCAAAAACTCAGTTGGATAGTTGTTTGCTTCGTCTTCGTTTGTTTCACAGTCGATAGATTTGAAGGAATGCAGGGACCCAACGATTTGATATTGAATTGTGCAATTTAAGTGATCCACATCCTTTATCTTTGCCGCTAAAATTGCTCTTTCACTTAACCAATCGTAGTTTGTTTTTAGCAAATATGTTCGGAAACACTTTGTTGAAGAGCTCCTCTCTCGTTGAGACGAAATTGCAAACATTCGGCGGGAACGAAATCAATCCATTCGAACACAACCATTACCGACAGTAATGGATCGGTTGGCAATGCAACTCGCATGTTTGTCGTCAGCTGAAGTTTCTTCACATAACGCCACAATATCGATGATTAGAGGCAGTTACTGATCTTATCGGCAACGGTCTATCGTGGTATTACTGGTAGTGTTTGACGGAAATCGCTTGAGAGTAAAATCAATGCACCCCAAAAAGTCTTGCGTCATTACGCAGATCTTTCATAGTGCGATCCAGAGCTCCTAAAGCACGTTTATGTGATATTGTTCATTGATCCCAGATAATGATTTTGCTTGCTGCCAAAACTTTGGCCATTGCCGAATGTTTCGCTATTTATCATGATGGTTCTTCAACCTCTTGAAATTTTCGCTGGTAATAATAAAAATCGTTCGAAAACAATATATTAAATCAAATTGAATTCCAATAACTGCCGAAAGCCGTGTAAAATTTGATAAAACTTGAAAAATGCTGATAAATCGCAACGCACCTCTGATCAATCAGAATAAAATTAAATCAAATTGCTACAAAAACAATTGTCACACGACTTCTTGAGTTATAAGCGTAGTAACTAACATCACTTTCACACTATGTATCAAAACTAATATACGCCTATGGGATAGGGTAGCGACTCCCAGCTAAGATAGTTTGAATACCACTATACAGCTAACATCTTTCCCGCATCACTCTCTATCTTCCTCTTCCCTACAAACGTCTGGGCTATTTTTAAAATGTATAAATCCCTAAAGAGGGGTTTAAAACCCTTCATGAATTATTTAACCCGAATACACTTACTACCTCAAAGCTGCCTGTTCGATTCGTCTGGTTAGTCAAAATTGTGTGTCCCTTCTTGTTGACACCACAATTTTATGTTTTTCTCTAACTCGACACCCACGGTAATGACATCTCAAGGATTGTGGCCAATGATATACAGAGCTTGGCGTTAGCTCATTATCGCCTGTAGATCCTATAGGAAGTAGATTTCTTGCTTTTTTCTAAAAAAAAAATCAGAGTGGTGTGATAACTGAGCCCTGAGGCACTCCAGTGTTAATAGAAAATGTTTCTAAAGATACGTCATCATAAACAACTATTTAAAGATCCATCCTCAAGAAAACGTTCCATCCAACCGCCCAAACTGGGCCTCAACCAACATGCCTCTCCAATTAGCCCGGTCCTTAGCTAACTGCCTCCAGTTGCGCACTCCAACCTGGTTGAGGTCGGTTTCTACTTGTGCGCGCCACTTAAGGCGAGGTCTTCCTCTACTGCGTCCGACGTCTGGCTGGGAATCGAAGACTCAGCGAGCCGGAGTATTGGTGTCCATTCTTTCTTCATGTCCTAGCCATCTTAAACGCAAACGGGACCGAAGATTTTCTGAAAAATTTTTCTCTCGAATCGACAAAGGATTTCTTCATCCGCTTCTGATACGGTCCATGCTTCAGCGCCGTAGAGCAGGACTGGGATGATCAGGGTCTTATATAGGATCTCCTAAGTAGTTCGAGTGAGGGCTTTACTACTAAATTGCCTTCTTAGCCGAAGAAACAGCGATTGGCAAGAGTAATTCTTCGTTTGATTTCTGACGAGATGTTGTTGTCAGAGTTAATAGCGGAGCCGAGGTAGACTAAGTCCAGTACTACCTCAAAGTTATATCTGTCAATGGTGACGTTCTGTCCAATTCGTCGATGTTGTGTGTCCTTTCGGGTTGACAGCATATACTTAGTCTTACCCTCATTTACTGCTAAACCCTTTTTTGCCGCTTCCTTCTGTATACTAGCAAACGTGGCTATGACATCACGTTGAGTCCTACCAATGATTTCAATATCGTCAGCGTATGCTAGTAGTTGCACCGATTTTTGGAGAATTGTGCCTCTGGTGTTGGCTCGGGAGTTTTGCACAACCCTCTCAAGAATCAAATTGCACATGACAGCGCATCGCCTTGCCTAAATCCTTTTTTGGTATCGAATGTGTCGGTGAGGTCGTTTCCGACCCTGTTGGTGCAGCGAGAATTCTCCATCGTCATCCTACACAAATGGACGAGTTTGGGCGGTATATCAAAACTAGATATGGCTCTGTATAGTTCGTCTCTATAAATGCTGTCGTATGCGGCTTTGAAATCGATAAATAGGTGGTGGGTATCGATTTGGACTTCTTGGTTTTTTTCCAGGATCTGCCGAAGTGTGGAAATTTGATCGATTGTGGACTTTCCTGGCCTAAACCCACACTGATAAGGGCCGATCAGGTTGTTGGTATACGGTTTCAAGCGTTCGCATATTACGGCAGATAGGATCTTGTAAGCGATGTTGAGTAGACTTATGCCTCTGTAGTTGGCGTAGTTCAGAGGGTCTCCTTTTTTGTGGATCGGGCAAACGATGCTGAGGTTCCATTCTTCAGGCATGCTTTCAACCGACCAGATTTGGGTTATGAGTTGGTGGATGTTGCTTACCAAGTAATCTCCGCCAGCTTTATAAAGCTCAGCGGGAATGCCGTCATTTCTGGCCGCCTTATTAAGCTTGAGTTTAGATAGAGCTATCATCACTTCACTTAGGTCGGGTGGTTGGCAATTTTCGCTGTCGTTGCCAATATTAAATGGTTCGATCTCCCTGACAGCGGAATGTTGTTCGCCATCGCCGTTTAATAGTCTGCAGAAGTGGTTCTTCCATATCCTCAGCATCGACTGTGTCTCAACTATACGATATTTTCTTGTTCATCTCGACAGGATTCTGTTCGAACCTTGTAGCCTTGGCTTTGACACTTTGGAAAAACTTGCGAACATCGTTCCTGGAGTGGCACCTCTCTATATCGTCGATTGTGCGCTTTTCTTGCTCTTTATTCTTCTTTCTGAAAAGCCGATGTTCTTCCCTTCTTCTTTGCATATAGAGCTCAATGGCAGCTCTCGTCTTCACCTGCAGCTTAGCCTTGTAGGCCTCGTTCTTGGCTGCGAGCATCTGTCGGCATTCATCATCAAACCAGGGGTTTCTTGCTGGTGGCCGCGAGAAACCTAGCACATCAGTTGCGGCTGATCTAATGGCTTGTTGGCATCGTTGCCATTGTTCTTCGACATTAGATGCTGGTGGTATGTTGTGAGTCGAGAGGTTAACGGATACGCGTTGCGCGAAGGTCTTGTCTTTTACGCTAGAAAAACCCCTGCGTAGGTCATCAGGACTATTTTCGAATACATGGAAAACTGCATTTGTTAAGCCTGTACCAAAAAAGGTGAATCTCTCCTCCCTCCTACTACAGATCAATTGTACTTACGTGTCTTTTTGTCAAGTCCATGGGAACGCTGATAAATCTTCAGATTGTGAAACATCTCGAAAGATGAAAACTTCTCAATGACCGTCAGTACGGTATTCCCAGCAACAACGGTCCACCGGTGATTTTATGACATACCTTATCGAAAAGTGGAACCAATCAATCCACAATGATGGATAAAACAAGATTTGCATATTTAAAAGGCATTTGACAGGGTTTGGCATCGAATCCTTTTTTCGAAAATGCGAATCGATGGAAAACTATGGACTAGAAATTATCTTTCGAAACGTTCAATCAAGTGGTTTTGAACGGTCTGAAACTCACCAAATAAATGCAGGTGTCCCCAAGGCTCTGTCTTATCTCCTCATTTTTATAAATGATCTCCTATCTGATATTGAATTCCAACCTTGACAGCAATATCTACACAAAAACGTCGTTTTTTGTCGAACCATAAAAGATTTAGACAAACCATCTGAACAGGATTCATTCAGTTTTTAGAAACGTCCACTTTTTGGGGACATTTATTATTAATTGGATTGGATCTGATAGGGTATTCAACTATTTGCGCAGCGGATTGTAGCCTTCTTATATGTTTTTTAGTGGATGCTTAAGTTTTTCTGCTTAAATTTTTTTTACCAAATATTGCCTCGGATAGGTTAGGCTTGGATACTTAAAAATTTGATTCCCTTGTGAAAATCATTCAAATATGCTTACGATAATGCTTGCGATTTTCAAAATGCTTACGATTTTCAAAAAGCCCAAGTGACAAATTTTTCGTGTTCCGAAGGGTTTTTTTTTCAATTTGCAATACAAATACAAATCTATTGTCAAAACAGAACCACCCACTCACAATATGTGTAATAAGGACTAAAACAATACAAACAAGGGTTTGTTTGATAGCTGCGTATTTACCTTTGGATTATGCTTTTTGCTACTTTTTCATCCTTGATGCGTGACTTACAAGGATTTTTTTTCTTTACTGAACAAAATCGACTGAAAATCCAAATACAAATATTCAACCCTTGACACGTTCCTGGAAATAAGCTGAGTAATGTCGCACTTCCTAGAAAATCCTTTTGTTATTGAAAGGATTTGGTGTATTTATAACGTTCGGCAATATATTTGAAGGATAAGCCACTTCCACATCTAAAAACATTCCTAGATGCCGGTAAGGGAACAACATTCTTCAAATACTGCCAGTAGCGGTAACTGAATAATGAAAAACAAATATTTCAGCAATTCCGAATTTTGATGAACATCTTAACATCTCAGTTTCGAAGTAATGATTCTTGACTTCATAAGACCTCTGTTGTAGCCAACTTGCTTTATGGTTTTGATATTCGAGTGCATCGTGTATTAATTACTTATGACATGAACAACGCATCTTCAGCTAACTTATTGCTATTGGAATAGCAAAGAGTCGAGAATCTTAAATGTCTAGAAGGATAACAGTTATGACGTTAAACCAAAACAATGCTGAGGAAGAGATAATGCTGTTCAATTCTTAAATAGTGATCACATCAAATGGTAGGCAACGCAATTATATGTAACTTTGAGTTTTCACCTAGCTGATGATCAGGAATGGATGACAGGATGACGGGCTCAGGGCGCGATGGTTACTGCGATGAACTGCCACGCAGAAGGTCTGGGTTCGATACCCAGCCGTAGCAACACGTAGCAAATGATTTTTCACAAAGCAATCTGTTAATGTCCAGATGGTAGAATCGTCAAAAAATCGACAATGTGCTCATAGATTCGTTCAGATGGGCAAAAGTCGACACTGACCATTTTCTTGCCGCAGCCAAATTAAGAGCACGTCTGTCCAACGCTGTGACTGAATAATTGGTTAGCTGCAACGTGTTCAGGATCGAAAGGGATGGAAGGCTGACAGACCATCAACTGGTTGGGAGCCCGTTAAGTAATGTAAGTAGATAGTCATCTCCACTTTGTCTGGAGAACAAGCATAGAAGTCCTCAACTCAAGACGACAATAAGTTCTGATTTTTTTTAAAACTCTATTGCACACAAGAAAGCGTTGCAGCGCAAAACAAGGGCAGCGAGAGAAGAGTATTGAGGAGATGGGAGGAAAAGAAAAACCTGCGTAGAAAAAAGAGGACCTACGCAGCGTCCCAGCTTAAAGAGATCGAAGAGTCGCGCGATCGTAACAACATCCAGAGGTTTTATAAAAAAGACCAAGCAACTGGCTGCTGGCTACGAAACCGGAACGCAGGCTCTTCGAGACAGCGAAGGAAACCAAGTCACCGAAGCGCAGGGAATAGTAGATGTGTTTAAGCAGCATTTCCAACAGCTGCTAAATGGGAATCATGTAGAGAAAGTGATAGGGCAAGAAGAGAACCCACGTGCAGTTGGCCTAGCTATAAAAAAGCTAAACAACAACAAGGCTGCATGTTCTGATAGCTTACCAGCGGAGCTTTTTAAATACGGTGGTGATGTTTTGGTAGGGAGCATGCACCGAATCATCAACCAAGTATGAGTGAAGGAAAACATGCCCGATGACTGCTCCAGCTCCATATGCCCCATCTACAAAAAGAAGATCCTATGTCTTGCAAGAACTATCGAGGCATAACCCTGCAAAATCGCATACAAGATCCTTTCCAACGTACTGTGTGAACGTCTGAAACCGTTCTGCAACACACTAATCGGCACATACCAGTGTGGCTTCCGGCCCGGCAGATCGGGTATAGACCAAATTTTCACGCTGAGACAAATCCTAGAAAGGACCAACGAATTTCAAGTCGAAACTCACCACCTATTCATCGACTTCAAAGCTGCGTATGATAGCATACATCGTCAGGAGCTCTATATGATGATGGCCGAATTCGGAATTCCGTCAAAACTGATTCAACTGTGACGCGTGACGCTGGAAAACACGCGCTGCAACGTGCAGGAACTAGCTCCTCCGAACTGTTCCAAACATGCACCGGATTTCGGCAAGAAGACGCGCTATCAAGTGACTTCTTCAATCTTGTACTGTAGCAGATAGTGCGCAGGGCAGTTGTCAACATGGAAGGCACTATCTTCAACAGGTCCGTCCAGCTGCTGGGCTATGCCGACGATACTGATATCATCGGTCGCTCCCAGCGTGCCGTGATAAAAGCGTTCACAGCGATTGAAGAACAGGCTAAATCCGTTGGCCTTGAAGTAAATGAGGACAAGACCAAGTACATGCTATCAATAAACAAACAAGCATCTGTCCACCGCTTAGGACAAAACGTCACTATTGATAGCAGCAATTTCGAGGTAGTTTAGGAGTTCACCTACCTCGGAGTAAACATAGAGTCCACGAATGAGACTTTAGTGGAGATCCATCGCAGAATTATCCTAGGAAACCGTTGCTATACTTCGGTTTGGCGAAACAACTGAGTTAAAAACTCCTAACTCGAAGAACGAAATGTGTGCTCTGCTAAACCTTTATCTTCCCAGTTCTGCTTTATGGTGCCGAGTGCTGGACGATATGAAAGAAGGGAGAGCTGATACTGGGCTCCTTCGAAAGAAAAAAGCTTCGGGTGATTTTTGGTCCTGTGCACGAGGAGGGCGAATGGAGGAGAAGATACAACCGCGAACTCTATGAGCTGTATCAAGATGTGGACTACAAAAGACCAAAACACGTCGACTACATTGGCTCGGCCACATCGAGCAAATGGACAATAATGCTCCAGCTAAGTGGATCTTCGAATCCCAGCCCCCAGGTTCGAGAAGCTAGGAAGACCGAACCGCCGTTTCAAAGACCAAGCCATCGCAGATGACAGAGTGCTTGGTCTAGACAACTGGAAGCAACGAGCCCGGGGTGGAAGGCAGCAGTGTCTCAGGCAGAGACTCTTCACGGGATCCCGAAAGCCCGATCGGAATTTAGAGATTGTAGGGTTTGTATTGTTACTAAATTGCTGATTATTTCGAAAAGAGGCTAGTTCATCTGATTGCCCAATTCATGATCCTGGCCATTGTCAAACTTAGAGCTTACAGAAGATAAAATAAAGACTCCCAAAAATCGGTGACAGGTATCAACGACGGATGGCTACCTACGCATTGAAATCAATGCTGATGGTCGATGACTATTATTCTGGTTTCTGAGTAAGGAGAACGAACCCTAAAAATAACAACTTCTGCTCCCCTTCTGCTGGCGTTTTTGCTGATATATTTAAAAATGGTACGCATTGATCCGAACAGTTAAGGGCAGAAGTTATGCATTACCTATCAGGCCTGGCGCTTTTGGAACCCTGGGTGGAATAATTCAGATATTAACTTGAAAAAAAAAAGAAATATCTGACATTTACGGCACATGCAGGGCCTTTAATCTAGCTTCAGCATATTTATTTGGGTATGCGAAGTTTTAATTTTGGCACAAAGAATGGGGCCTCCTTCTTAACAACGCCGATTCCGAACGTCTTATTTGTGGCGGAGATATGGCGGAGATATGGTCTCTGTACAACTAGTAAATTTCAATGGGAAATAATTGTATACTCTTCTGAATACGGTTCCCCAAGCTGAGTTTTGTATTCTATAGGGTTTCGTTGGGCCATTTTTATTTTTTGTAATGCTCTTCCGAGGTGACATAGTGCGTCAACGCGAAAGGGACTGAAGATTTGGGGAAGGATTTTTTTCACCCCCTTTTGATATGATTTGATGAAATATCTGGCATTAACAGCCCATACATGACCTCAAACCTATCCAAGTTTAATTTTTGGCACAATAAATGGGACCTCCTGTTTAACGCCGACCCCGAACGTCAAATTTGAGAAGCTTCTCATGCAATTGTTATCCTCTTGGATGTTTGTCAGATTTTCTCAAGAGTAGCTGTATAGTGAATAAACTGACGTATTGTATCTTTTGAAATTTGTGGCCCAACCACTTGGCCAATGCATCCACCCGTGTATTTTTGGACTCCGATAAATTAATTCTTAAATAGTTTTTAGCAATTCTAGTAAGGGCATTGTTAGTTTAAAAGTATCAGTGGTCTCTCTAGCTTTGGTTTGAAAAGGATGGCAAGCCTAAACAATATGGTGACCAAAATGTCTTTATGGATTAAATGAATGTTCGTTTCAATTGAAGAGTTTCCTTTAAAAATTTCCTTGGCTTACACAATCGGGTTCCAACGTTTTGACCAGCCTTACATGTTTGCAAATGAAAAAGAGGTAGGGTTCTTTAACCCTAGATTCATAAACTATATTCATTGTTACATCATTCATAAACATAGGTCTGTGAGACCCCTTACCTTCAAAGTTATCTTATTTACTCTCTATAAAGATTTTTGCGAAAAAAAACACATAGGTTACTTTAAGAAACATTTCTTATAAATAAATAAAAGAAAAAACTATAAAATTTGTTCAACACCAGTTCCCGCGGTGCTCCCCGCACATGGGACGTTTACAGGAGGTGCAGCAAAATCTGGTCTTACGTTTTTTTTTTGTAATCGCAGAAAACACAATTTCTTCTGGGTTGATTTTCGGAGTTGACTGAAACACATGGCAAAGTATCACCTAAAATGGCATCAATATTCCTTTTTAGGCATCGCCTCAAAGTTGGTACTTCACGACGATGACGCAACCAGGGCTCTATCAATTTCTGTGTTATTTCCTTTACAAATGCTCGCCTTGTCAAGGGTTTTTGTTTATTACGGCTGCTATTATGTACGTGGATGACAAAAGAGTTTACTATAGACATATTTAGTATTCCAAAAAAAGTAGCATAGTGGCCATCTTTGTGTCTTCCTACTGCAAGACATATTATGACACATTTGGTCAAATGTATCTACTGCGCCCTTGGTTGAATTATAAAATTCTATGATATCTGGCTTACCAGACGGTGCCAAAATTCCATTTCCGTGAGTTGTGGAAAGCAGAAGAACGTTTTTATTTTTTTTTGGCCTGAAAGATACTAATGTAGATTTGCCATCGAAACAAAACATTGAAGATCCTGTCGGTCTTGGTTGCAAAAGTTGTGGAGGGATCTCTCGCTTGTTAGATCGAATTGTACCAACAATTGTTAATTTGTATGGCTCCTGCAATAGATCTTTTGCTAATGGTACTGACGTGAACCAGTTATCCATGGTCACATTACGATTACTACCTCGCAGAGTTTCCGTAAGTTTCTTGACGAAAAAATATGCCAATGGTTCTCCGTTCGAATTTGTGCCCTTTCCCATATATGGTATCGCATCTATCATATAGTTTGTCTTCGAATCACAAATGATTACTGTTTTTATTCCATATTTGTCGGGTTTTGATGGTATATACATTCGAAATAGACAACGTCCACGAAATCCCAGTAGCTGTTCATCCACAGTCACAATTGAACCGGGCTTGTAACTGTCTCGACATACAGCAATAAACTTTTCCCATATTTCACTTACTGGCGCAAACTTATCAACAGCTTTTCGATCTTCTCGGGTCGTTTTATCATCGAATCTTAAACAGTTCAGTAAAAAATCGAACCTATCTTTGGACATAACTGAATTATATTTAGTTCCACTTTCGGTTGGATCAAACAGCTCTGCGCTTGTGAGATGGTTATCTTTTTTTCTTGCAGTTAATAAAAGCAATCCTATCAAGGCATTTATTTCTTCAGTACAAGTATCACTAACTGTAGCTGTTTTATCCGTGTAATTTGCTCTTTTAGTAGAGATCTCTGTATTGGTTTGCAATACAATGATATTCACTATCGAATCAGAAGCAAACAATTTGAATTGGTCTCGTGGATTTATTGCATTTTTAGCTTCATTTTTCGGTCCTTGAATAATGTGAATTATGTTTCTTGCTTGAGTTCGGGAAGTGATACCTTGGGATGGGTTTGCTGACCACTTGTGACCGTTCTTGCCTCTCAGATTCTTAATTGATGGGATAATTATTTGAGCTGCTGGTTGTCCTGAACTCACCTGTTCCAAAAGAGGCTGCTCACTAGCTGATGAATCGGACGAATTAATACAACGGCGACGGCGACGGCGACGGCGACAAGGATTTGACGATTGAAGAGGTTCGTCATCAGAATTACTTGAATCATCTGTAGGTCGTTCACTTTCAGTCTCTAACATATCTTCAACTTCACTGCCAAAATCATTCGGAGGAAGAGCGTCTTCATCGTCTCTGGTTAATAGTGAATATATTTCTTCTGTGCTTAGAGTAGCCATGCTGAAGAACAAATCGAATGAAATAATATTTCAGCGACACCAAATAAAATTTATTGCAAATTTATAATTAGCAAAGCGATTTACCAACCAAAATTAAAATAACGAATATGTATACTAGATAGTAATTATCAAAACTAATAACTATGTGCGCAATTTATAATAGAACATATATGGATTAGTATATATAGTCCTTTCTATGAAATTCCCGCACATTCAGTTCAGTTTATAAGGTAAATATAAAACACGCAACTATAAAAAATTGTAACACTATTCATAAACATACGTACCTCAGACCCCTTGCATGTAAAATATCGAAAAATAAACAAAACTAAACGTCTAGTCTATGCACCAACGAAACTTGCGCGACGCTAAGCTCTCTTTGTTTTAGGAAGGTACTGACTACTGAGATGCACGTGTTTATATCTCTTTCACACCGCATGCTATGATTGATTAATCAACTGAGAGGGTCTGTGAGACCCATGTTTACCTAATCAAGCTGACCAATTTAATAGTAGAGCTAGTGAGATATACTGAAGACCTAAATCGGATTGCTCCCTCCACCCTTTATTTCAATTTCACCCCTTAGTGCAAATCATTTACGTGAAAATACCATAAGCACTCACTTCAAAATAGTTTTATCGTAGCTATAAACCCATTAAGTCGTAAAAGTAAAATAAACTGAAATCCAAATATGCAATTAGTACCAGTTTTTGAAAAGCTCGCATTAATCTCATTGAAATGCCTTAATCTAAACGAAATGCCAAATAAATCTTAACACCCCCAAAAAGATACTCGTACTTCCTATAGATGCACTATCTCATAGTCAACCCACCGAACGACCCCCAACTGGTTATTCTGATGAACATCTTTCTGGTAACAGTTTCGTGTCAAAACAAGAAAAATCCTCTAAATTTAGGAATTACCCACGTGAAGAAAAAATCACCCCACCAGACAGAGCTTATTTGTCTAAGTATCGCGCGATTTATTTGTGTATCCGCACTCCACCATCGGTGTTTCAATAAAAGATTTTGTGCAGCGTAATTTATTTGACTTATTAATGGACGATTACAATTACAATTACAATTACAAGCGGTGCGAATGATATCTTAAGCGGTCCCACAAGGATACCCTCCACACAAAAGTGATTTAGTGAGTCATTTGCACTTTTTCGAGCGTTTCCTCATATAGGTTTGGCGGGCAAACACCAGGCAGACTGATGACTTCGTCAGCCCATTTTGGCCCATTTCATGCTAATTAATAAAAAGACGTGCTCGGGTGTGCTCTCTGTTGGCCAAGAGAGTGCAAACATAATTTATGATGCCCTGCCCGAGTGCCTGCCTGACACTTTCTGACGGCAGCTGAGCTGACTCATAGAGCTGCCATATGGCTTTGACATACGTAAACGAGGCAACCCCCTCATAAGTGAGATTAACCAACCGAGGGGGATACACCATTCCGTGGGTGCAGCTGTAAATGGCGGTTCTGCGATTCATCTGCGGCAAATATTCTCGCTGAAAAGTGCGCGCCTAAAAATAAATTTCCTCGACGAGCACAAGAACGCTCGAGTAGGTGTGAGGAGCAGCGAGGAGGATGTGTAATGTTTGGTGTTCTCGATGAATGCGATAATTGCCAGAGTGGATAGATAAACAGAACGGTCGTTAAATCAATTCGTGGCATTCATTCCTAATGAATAAATAACCGCTAAATAGCTTAATTGTCAACAGCATTGTCTCTAGACGTTGGCAAATTGTGTTTGGACTGCGAAATGCATTCTAATTCGAAATGCCATATCCTTGATTGGAATGCTGATTGTGGGTGGTGATGATGAGATACATGATCAATATGGATTTTAGATACGAATTGATTGGGTTCCTAGATTGTATACATAGCTCGACTGTCATTAAATGACTGTGATACATACTGACGTGCTTCTTGATTTACCACCTGTTGTCCTTTAGAGCATTTTAGTTGATGGAGAATATTTCCATGTCTAAAAAATAGTAGAACTCCATCTCAGTATGCGGATTAAAGCTTCCACTACACAAAACCAATTGTGGATTTACCTTAAATCCCTAGAGTCTTGTGATTCGCCTACATCGGAATACCATCCATCAAACGAACTCATGCGTTTCAGACACGTGAGGGTTTTGCTGATGGCAATGTCAACTCTGGCTGAGTCGGTAATCGTTTTAATCCATCGATTGCAGCATCGCAGTAACATGTTCGTTAACCAATTTTCTGTTAGAACACTTTTTCATCAGTCAGATCCCTTTGTTCCATTAAAAATAATCTCTCGGGTGGTATACGTTGAATAATATCCTTTCTGAACCCTTTTCGGTTCAAGCTACATGTACATAGTTTTCGTTATACCCTATCCCGTATGGGTATGTTCCTTTGGTTACAACGTAATTGGTATCACAAAAAAACGTGTAGCCAATAAATATAACAAGGGTTACGTCGAAGGCTGGTAGCTAATTGGGTAGCTAATTTTGTATATCTGTTCGTCACCGATTTGTGAGCCATAAATGTTGGTTAAATTTGCTGAACATGAAATAGTACAAGGTGCGTCATATTTTATGTCGGCATGTAGACATTGAATAACTTTGCCATTTATTAACCGATTTTGTTGGTTTGACATGTTTTTGGAATCGTCAATTTGGTACAATTTGAATCATGAATCGCTTTATATCGTATCAACGAGCCGAAATAGTGACGCTGCACATTGAAAATATATCGTCGAAAATATCGTGGCCAACAAGTACCGTCTATAACTACGCACAGATAATGTTAAGAACTACAGATAAAGCCAAGAGCTAAAAAGGGACACTAGGTTGGGACCAATATAAGTAGTTTCTCAAAACATATAAAAGCGTTTTGAGGAAGGGAAAAAGAGCATCCTGGCGTACCTTCTGTGGTAATATAGAAGAAACTCTAGACTCCGTAAAATCCACTCCATAAATCCACTTATATATAGTTAGCTGCTTAAAACAGATGGTCAATGGACAACCTCCAGCACAGAAACCATTGACCTTCTTTTGGACACCCACTTTCTTGGCAGCTCCTCTAACCCCGTGGGTACTAAACCAGAGTGGATCGGAACATTCCATTGACCAATATTATCATCACCGAAGAAAAACTTTTTTGGGCTATCAATAGCATTAAACCATTTAAATCCGCATGACCAGATGGTATCATACCTGCGGAACTCCAACACAGCCTTGATATCGTGCTACCATTTCTACTAACCATCATGACCAGTTGTCTACGGTTAGTACACATCTCCAAGTCATGGACTGAAGTAGAAGTTGTATTCATCCCCAAAGCAAAAAAGAGTTCTCACATAGATCCGAAGGATCTCCGTCCGATCAGTCTATCTTCTTTTCTTCTTAAAGCCTTAGAAAGATTAATTGATCTTCACCTCCGAACTAGTATAGACCGTACTTTCCAACTCGTAATGCATATTGCAATGGATAGTCGGTTCAGACATTACTTCATTTCAACAGTACTTCACCACAACCCACTAAGAGTAAAGGAGTATAAAGGAGTTCCCATTCTTGATATAGAAGAAGCTTTTAACAACGTCAAAGCAGAAGCAATTACTAATGCACTTTCGGATTTAAATGTTGATGACTCGTTGGGAGCTACTCATAGTCAGAATTATTAACAAAAATCTTCACGTTTCATCCGCACGTAGATCTGTTAGCTGTTAGCTTTCTCCTCTTTTATGGAATCTAGTGATCAACGAGCTACGAGTAAATCTAGAAAGAGGAGGATGCAAAGCGATTGCCTACGATGATGACGTGGCAATAGCTGTATCAGGGAAATACATTAATACCCTCAGAGAACTATTACAAAATGGCCTCTCCGTACTCTCTAATTTTGCCGCCAGGAGTGGACTCGGGGCGAACCCTCAAAAAACCGAATTGGTCCATTTTAGCATGAAATACAAAGTCCCGCACATTAACCCTCCCAAATTTAATAGCGTCCATCTCAATGTCGCAGAATAAGCCAAATATCTGGGTCTGGTTTTGGATAAGAAACGCGCTAAGAAAGCCGCCGTATCTTGTAAAAAAGTGAATCGGAAAGAAATGGGGTATGTAACCACATATCTCTTTCTGGATTTACGTGTCCATCATTAGACCCATACTCCTGTATGGCGTCTTAATCTGGTGGACGGCTTTAGAAACAGCCTCCAACCGCAACCTACTAGGTAAAGTTAAAAAAATCAGCTTGCATATGTATTAGCGGAGCTCTTAGAACACCCATCGATGCTATCCTACATCTAGTGCCCCTAGATATTTACGGCAAACAGACCACAGCTTGTGCAGATGTGAGACTGAGAGCCTTGTAACAATGGACACCCACACAGGGTGAACACACAAAGATTCTGAATCACCTTAACATCACAGAAATCACCGACCACATCACTCCCCCACTCAGTTTGAGCAGAACTTCAGAAAGACCATTCCCAGTCGCCTTGAATGGGAGTCGGATTTGATCGGAACCAATAACTCGATTCACATCTACACTGGGGGGTCTAAAACAGAATCTGGAGTGGGTGGAGGTGTTTTCTCCGGGATGCTTAACCTAAACATATCCTTTCTCCTTACCCATCATTTTAGCGTTTTTAGGGCGGAAATCATGACAATGTAATCTAACATCAACACCATAATCGGTGTCCTTACAGGACACTGTCCTATAGACCTACACACAAAAAGACTATGCGTGACTTCTGTAGAAGTTGCTTGGACGAAGAAGAGGAGAAAAGTATTCCTCACCATCTCTGCTCTTCTCCAGCTCACTCACAAAAGAAAACTCCACCTGCGAAGCTTCTTCTTTGATAATCTAGATGAGCTAGCTAATATCAATGTCAGAAACCTCCTACGCTATATAGTCTAACCTATGCCTAACGTTAACAACAAGCTTATACGGCTCTTATTTCACGAAGAAGAGTTTTTTTTTATCGAAAGTGGTAAAAGTTCTGGGCTGTGAAGTTTCCTAAAATATATTTTTGGAGTTTCCTTCAAACCGTCTAGAGGCGGGCTCAAGCACACACATTTTTCTTGTCACTTCCACATGATCAATTCAGTGCTTTTGTTAGGTAGCAATGTCAAGAAAATGAAATAAATTTATCAAAAATGACAGATGATGAATTGGCTGAATTGATGAATGCAAATTCAGGTTCCGAAGACACTAATGAATGCAAATTCAGGTTCCGAAGACACTAATGGTGAAGATGATTTCGACGATGACGACAATGTTGACGATCCAGATTTTGTTACCTCTGAAGGTGTTAAGTCAAATCCTATTTAATACAAGCATTTTTTTCCCGTGGGCTGGTGGAAATCTTCATAGACACGATAAGCACGTGCCCAAAGTAAGAAAATGAAATAAATTTATCAAAAATGACAGATGATGAATTGGCTGAATTGATGAATGCAAATTCAGGTTCCGAAGACACTAATGGTGAAGATGATTTCGACGATGACGACAATGTTGACGATCCAGATTTTGTTACCTCTGAAGGTGTTAAGTCAAATCCTATTTAATACAAGCATTTTTTTCCCGTGGGCTGGTGAAAATCTTCATAGACACGATAAGCACGTGCCCAAAGTAGTGTGAGATTTTTACTCACTAAAACCACCACCCATTTTGTATTTCTATTGCAACTTAAGTATTCGACTTATCCAGCAATTTTTTTATCACGAGTATATAATATGTTTGGCAGGTAACTTTCCTTTGAGAGTTCCTGCTTTTCCGCAATTTATAGCGCGGTTTGTTATTATCGGGCCAAATCTAAGGGTTTAGTTCTTTGAAGACGCCGCAATATATTTGTTTCGTCAAGAATTTGGAGGACTGTTGTGTTAACGTGTCCTAATAAACGTTTTTTATGTTTTCGTGCAAATTTTTTTGTTTCATCTTTAACCGCGGGAATACCCAGATCTCTGCGTAGATCTTCATTCCTTACGTACCACGGCGCATTGACGAATGATCTTAACATTTTGTTTTCAAAAGTTTGTAAAATGTTTAGATTCGTTTCACTGGTACAACCCCATAGTTGTATACCATATGTCCAAACCGGTTTTAGCACTTGCTTGTATAATAGCAGCTTGTTATCAAGGTTAAGCTTCGAATATTTTCCGAGCAACCAGTACAGTTCTCTGTATTTATTCTTAAGTTCTTCGCATTTATTTTTTACATGCGACTTCCATTTTAATTTTGCATCGAGTGTCATACCGAGATATTTCGCTTCATTTGCAAACGGGACTAGGACCGTATTTAGAAATACAGGCAAATTGTTTGTCCGTTTATACGAAAAATCTACATGGATCGATTTGCTCTCATTAAGTGCAATCCGCCAGGATTTAGTCCATTCATTAACCTCGTTAAGAGCGTTTTGTAATTTGATATTTGTTTCCTCTATTGTTGTGCCAACTGTAGTATAGCAGTATCGTCAGCAAACGTTGCAACTATTGTATCGTTTGTTTGTGGGATATCACGAGTGAATAGGAGGTACAGGATTGGTCCAAGGACGCTTCCTTGCGGTACACCTGCCATTATTTCTTTGAACTCGGAATATTCGCTTCCAAGTTTCACACGGAAGAGTCTATGCTCAAGATACGACACGAGGATTTTATATAATTGTTCTGGCAGAACTTGACTTAGTTTATAAGTAAGGCCTTTGTGCCACACCTAGTCAAAAGCTTGCGACACGTCAAGAAATACGGCTGAACAAAATTTCTTTTCTTTGAAAGCTTTCTTAATTACATCTGTAATTCGATGTACGATGTACAAGCATGAACATCAGCGCTTTCGACCTTAGTCATCGAGTACCAAGTTCAGCTTAAGCATCAAATGCCAGAGCTAAGGCTACATCAAGTTCGGCTAGCATATTTGAGAGGAAGCGTTACGCTTGGTTAAAAATCACTTTCACGCGTTACGTTTTCCCAATGTTTTTCCCGAATTTTCAAAGACTTAGTGCACAAAAATGAATTTCCTACTCATATTTTTCGGAGTATTAAAATTCCAGAAGCGGCCAACCTGGTTCTGTTAACAAAAAAAACTGTTGACTTAGGTGCCTGCCTGACGACTGAACATACCCTGAGCGAAGCAACGAAGTTGCGTGAGCGTCGACACTCGACTGTCCCCAGAAAGAGAGTTAAAGTCCACCCAGAGACCAGAGTACTGTCAATAAAAAAAAAACTGTTGGCTTAGGCGCCTGCTTGACGACTGAACATACCCTGAGCGAACCAACGAAAATGCGTGAGCGTGGACTTGACTGTCCCCAGAAAGAGAGTTAAAATCCTTTGATCCCGCGAAGCGTGCCACCCAGAACACCGTTAACAAAAAAAGAAAATCTTTCTAACCGTGGTGGAAAACTAATTAGAAACAATGAAAATAATGAACATAGTTTTTTTTCTAATCTTTGTTTACACACTTTACACCCAAGATATCAGCACCGGTAAACTACCGTTTTCTTGCAGCCATCGTTGCGCTTTTTTTTTTGTCTTATATCGGTCACTGAAATGTGTTCACAACAGAATAGCTCACAAAACAAACTGGTGTCGTTGAAAGCTAAGCTAAAATTATCTGGAAAATTAATTAGAAACAGTGGGAAAATATTAAAGAAGTGGTATTATTGAACGGTGAATATTGAACTTTGCATATTTTTTTCTGTTAGAATATCATAGCTTAATTATCTAGTTTAACAAAATGGGGAAAAAAAAGAGTTGCACACCAGCTAATCATTCACAAGTATTGCCAGGAAAAGGCTTCTATGGATACTATCGCCAAGAATCTGCTGTGCTCCAAAAAGATGGTGTATGGTGCAATTAAAGTGTATACGGACACAGGCAGTACAGAGAATCCGAAAAGAAAGCAACGGCAGAGAAAAACAACTACCAAAGAGGACAGGCTTATTTGTCGACTGAGTAAGGCGAATCCTTTTTTCACCAGCAAGGATATTCACTCAGCTGTGTCGTCTCAATTAAGCTCAACAATTACACATAGGACCATCAGGAATAGATTGCTAGAAGTAGGTCTGCGAGGGTGCATTGCATGCAAAAAGCCTCATGTATCACAAAAAAATATAAAACGTCGGTTGGAATTTGCCAGGGAGCATGCACAAAAACCCTTGGCTTTTTGGAAAAAAATTTTCTGGAGCGATGAATCAAAATTCAACATGTTTGGATCGGATGGCAAAAAATATGTAAGGCGACCAGTTAACAACGAACTCGATCCTAAGTACACCATCAAAACGATCAAGCATGGTGGTGGAAACGTCATGGTTTGGGGAGCCTTTTCCTGGTACGGTGTTGGTCCTATTGTGCGCATCGATGGCCGAATGGATCAGCATATGTACAGAGATATATTGAAAAATTATATGGAGCCATACGCTTTTAACCATATGCCAGTTTCATTTATTTTTCAACACGACAACGATCCCAAACACACTTCACGCCTAGTCAAGTGCTGGTTTGAGGAGGAAAAAATAAGCGTTTTGAGCTGGCCAGCGCAAAGTCCTGACCTAAATCCCATTGAGAACTTGTGGGCTGATGTTGAGAGAAGTTTGGGCTCAAGACCCTCAAAAAATTCAACAGAATTGTTCAAGAGCATCGAACATGTTTGGAAGAATATCCCTCTTAAGCGATGTCAAGATTTGGTAGCTAGTCTACCAAGACGCTGTCTAGCTGTTATTGCTAATAAGGGATACCCGACAAAATATTAGTTTTAACTTTAAAAAAAAAATATTTGAAGTGTAAAATTTAATTTCTTTTCTTTTATTTTGAATTGTTTTTGGCTTTTGATTTTATGTTTCTAATTATAATTCCACATAAAACTAGACTAAACTTTTTTTTTGTGAATTACTTTTCGTGTTACAGCATAATTTTTACTTTTTTTTCTTTAATGTGAATAGATATATATTACTGTGCTATTCGGTAATAAAGTTTCTATTATTATTTTGTTTCTTTTGATTTATGTGACCAACTTCAGGAAAAGCAAATTTGTGTTTCTAATTAGTTTTCCACCACTATACATCTCTTTATGGTCGTCCTGAAAAGGACAGATTGAAGCGAAATTGCGTGTCTACTTCGTTAAATTGGCTTTTATATAAAATATCTGCGAACCAAAAATATTAACGGATTTATAGACAAATTATTACGATTATCTATTGTTGTAATTAATATTGTAAATTGAGTGTTCCATTCAGTTCTGATGGTATCATTGAACATCTCTATAAACATGTTTATTGTATAACTAATTTAACTGTCATTATTACTTACTGTCATAATAAACCTCTCTCTATACTTAACCATCAAACGAAGCAGATGTCTTTTTTATTTATTAGGTAAATAATCCCGATAATACTGATTAATCGCACATTTATAACTTCAGGTTATGGGCCCAGAGTAACGATTAAATAATTGTTAAGACGTCTTCAGCAATATTTTGTGCGATTTGGGTTTTTTGGTTGCAAATTTTTCCGGGTAGACGTGGTGTCTTAGAAGTTAAAATTGCAATGGGTAAACCAAAGAAGTTAGAAGGGCGAAAGAACTTTGATGAGTGGAAGGTGGAGGCAAAAGCTTATCTTGCCACAAAGGGTCACTGGAAATGTTTCGATGGAACAGATACAGATCCAGATAAGAACTTTTTGGCGATTCAGATGTTGAACTTGCTGCTGTCGTCGGCTCTTTATACGTACACGGAAAAGTGTACAACAGCAAAGCAAGCATGGGACTCTATTTGTCTTGCATTCGAGGATACAGGAATTGGTCGTAGGGTCGATTTACTCAAGCAGTTGGTCGGGCTGCAGCAACTTGACTGCCCATCTATGGAAGATTATGTCCACAAAATGGTGCTAATGGCAACAAAGGTAAAAAAGGCTGGTTTGGAAATTGGTGATGAAGTGGTGGCTGCGCTTATGCTGGCCGGTTTGCCAGACGAATTTCGTCCCATGGTTATGGCAATTGAAAATTCAACACCGAAGCTGTCAACTGACTTCGTCCAAAACCGCCTTCTTCAAGAAGTTACGTACAACAATACGGAAAATGCAGAGACTGCATTATACGCCAAGAAACGCTACAACAATAAAAAAACAAAAAAAAATTTGTCTCACAAATCTGTGACATGCTACGTGTGCGACAAAGAAGGTCATTTCGCGAACAAGTGCCCAAATAAAAAAAACAAAAGCGAGCGGTTACTTATATGTTCGTTCATGGCTCAATCGAGTCCATCACAAGATTGGTACATTGATTCTGGCGCATCCGCGCACATGACAATGAGTGACGTCAATTTAGTAGATGTGCGTGAACCCGTCAAAAATAAAATCATCGTTGGTAATAACTCCCATCTTGCCGTGGAGCGAGCTGGTGACATAAAAATGTCAATTGGAACAAGTTCACTTCAAAACCACAAGGTCACAGTGAAAGATGTATTGCACATTCCCAATATCTGTGCAAATCTCATGTCTGTGAGTCAGATGGCTAAACATGGCAACACTATGATCTTCGATAAAGAAAGTTGCCGAATATATGATTCAACAAAATCATTAATTGCTACTGCACCTCTTGTTAATGATCTATATAAATTGAATTGTTCAACAAATCGATCAGCAGCTGCGATGATAGCAATCGACAAAAACATATGGCATCGTCGATTGGGCCATACTTGTGATGCAAACCTAATGAAGATTAGGGCGGCAGTGACTGGGGTAGATTTTGCGGAGGGCAATGACGGCAATAAGTGCGAAGTTTGTGTTAAAGGCAAGCAGACACGTGCATCTTTTGAGGCAAGTGACAACCGAGCAACAAGTGTATTAGAAGTAGTGCACAGCGATGTCGCATTTATGCCCACGCGCTCCTTTGGAGGGTCAAAATACTTCGTCACATTTATTGATGACTATAGCCGCAAGGTGTTCCTGTACCCGATGAAGAATAAAAACGAGGTTTTTTGCATTTTTAAGAACTTCTTGAGTTTTGCACAAAACCAACATGGGTGCAAAATAAAGACCCTTCGTACTGACAATGGCACCGAATATTGTAATAAACAATTTGACGCGTTTACGGCAAAGCATGGCATCCTACATCAGCGAACAGTACCACATACTCCGGAGCAGAACGGTGTGGCTGAACGAATGAACCGAACGATACTGGAGAAAGTTCGGTGTATGCTTTTTGATAGCAACTTAAGTGATAGTTTTTGGGGCGAAGCGGCGGCAACAGCAGCTTATTTGATCAACCGTATTCCATGTCGTGGTATGATACACGAAACACCAGAGGAGAGGTGGACCAAGCGGAAGCCAGACTTGTCAATGCTGAGGGTATTTGGGTGTAAGGCTATGGCTCATATACCAAAAGTCCAGCGCAACAAGTTGGCACCGAAGGCAGTTGAGTGTGTTTTCGTTGGATACAGCGAACAAAGCACAGCTTATCGGCTGTATGACAAAAAGGCGAGAAGAGTAATCGTGAGCAGAGATGTTACTTTCATCGAATCGAGTGGAAAACAGGTAACTCAATCAAAACTCAATTCTAAAGGTTCTGTTTCTCTCCCAAAGGCACTCACCGAAGATGAAACTCGTGAAAGCGATGTATATGAAAGCGATTCAAGTGGTGAGAGTGAATCGGATGGCGAATTGAGTGAGGCAAGAGATGACGATCCGAATAAGGCTAGTGATGACGACATGAGTGAGGCTAATCAAAACTCTTCAAATGTTTGCACGAACTATGCAGCGGCTGAGGACTCAGTCATTATCATTGACCAGCAAGACGCCACAATTGTAGAAATCAGCGATACCATGGAGGCAACAGATTTCACAAATAACGAATTCAGTGAGGCGAATGAGAGTGAGAATTCGTCATACACTTCTGTCACCGAGACTGATTTCGACGTCGCTGCCAGCGAAGTATATGTGGTTCCATGCCCTGTAACAACCGATGAGATCGAAAGTCCAAAACAAACTGCTCGTGATGCTCTGAGTTTATATGCTATGCTTGCAGCAGCTACGGAAGACGTGTGTGAACCAAAATCTTATCTAGAGGCTAGACAATGCAACGAGAAAGAGGAATGGAAGGTTGCGATGAAGGGTGAATATGAGTCGTTGATGGCCAATAACACTTGGGAGCTGTGTGAGCTGCCTGCTGGACGAAAAGCAATTGATAGTAAGTGGGTCTTTAAAGTCAAGCGCGATGCAGCTGGATCTGTCGAGCGCTACAAGGCTCGGCTTGTAATCAAAGGCTATAGCCAAGTTAAAGGCATAGATTACGATGAAACGTATTCGCCTGTTGCTCGTTACTGCTCAATTCGATTTTTGCTAGCCATGGCCGCTAAGTACAAAATGATTATTCACCAGATGGACGCGGTGACTGCTTTCCTTCAAGGCGACTTACAAGAGGAGATTTATATGCGTCAGCCGGAAGGGTTTAGCGATAAAACTGCGAAGGTTTGTCGTCTGAAGCGAGCGTTGTATGGATTGAAGCAGTCGAGTCGTGTGTGGAACGACAAATTAAATGAAGTGCTCGTTCGTGTACTAAAATTCAAGCGATCATCAATAGACCAGTGTATCTATTATAAACATTCAAACCAAAATACCATAATACTGGCTGTATGGGTTGATGATATCATGATATTCTCGAGCAATCCAACGATGTGCACTAAGTTGAAAAATGAATTGTCAACCCATTTTAAAATGAAAGACCTAGGTCAGGCGAAATCGTTGCTTGGGATGAATATCACTCGATACCCGGATGGCTCTCTTTCGATTGATCAGCGTCACTACATATCAACTTTCCTAAGGCGCTTTAACATGGAGGAATGTAATCCAGTCAACACACCATTGGATCCAAACCAAAAATTGTCTGAAGAGATGTGTCCGAAAACACATGCTGAAAAACGAGAAATGGCAAACGTCCCTTATCAAGAGGCAATAGGGTGTATTTTGTATGCTGCACAGATTAGTCGGCCAGATGTTTGCTTCGCTGCTAGTGTACTCAGCAGGTACAATAATAATTATGGTAGTGCACATTGGGCAGCGGTGAAGAGGGTGCTACGATATTTAAAGGGTACAATCGACTACAAATTGTTGTTTGATTCAAAGCAACATGATGAAGTGGTTGGCTACTGCGACGCCGATTGGGCTAGTGACTTGGACAAAAGACGTTCAACAACTGGCTATGTATTTACATCACAAGGCGCTGCAATTTCTTGGACTTGTCGTCGTCAACCAACAATAGCTTTGTCTTCCACCGAGGCAGAGTTTATGTCGATGGTCGCAGCTATTCAAGAGGCACTTTGGTTAAAGCGTTTCGAAACCGAAATATTTTTATAGGCATCGAAAACGATTCTTTTGTATTGCGATAATCAAGGCGCAATCAGCTTAGCAAAAAACAGAAACTACCATGCGCGCACTAAACATATTGATGTGCGCAAATATTTCATTCAAGAACACTTGCATCAAGGCATCGAAGGTGAAATTAAATTGAATCTACAGTACAAGTCGACAAATGAAATGGTTGCGGACATATTGACCAAGGCAGTTAATAGTGTAAAACTGAACAAATTTATTACAGATTTTGGACTTACTAAATAGATTATAAACAATCATTTTGGATATTTACTTTTAATAATTTCTTTAATTTTTCTATATATGAATTGAATTTTAAATTAACATTTTTTTTTTTTTGTAATGAAACACTAGTGAGGCTGTTGTAATTAATATTGTAAATTGAGTGTTCCATTCAGTTCTGATGGTATCATTGAACATCTCTATAAACATGTTTATTGTATAACTAATTTAACTGTCATTATTACTTACCGTCATAATAAACCTCTCTCTATACTTAACCATCAAACGAAGCAGATGTCTTTTTTATTTATTAGGTAAATAATCCCGATAATACTGATTAATCGCACATTTATAACTTCATCTATTGCATATGTAAGTAATTGAAATTAAAGATAACATTCACCTCTTCAAAATAGAATTTAATTACTTAAAACAATTGTTATTATTAATTTTATTAACAAAAAAATAGTTTGCAAGTATTTGTTTTGTTGTAAAACTTAAAAATAGTAAAAAAGTTCCTCCTCTCTGATTCTCATCAATTGGCATACAATTCCATTTGGTTAATAAAACAGCCGTGCTGCCGTCTCTGGTGTTTAATACTAAATGTGCTCTCCGTGATTCTAATCAATTAGAGCAACAAATCCATAGTATTGAAATGGTAACGGTAAGAAATTTCGGGGAAACGTGTTTCGAGATTTCGTTTTTCGATAAAACGTTATTCGGTATTATGTGATTCGGGCCAACGTTACTCGGGAAAACGTTGTTCGGGAATCTGTTTTTCGGTAAAACGTACCCAACCCTATTTGAGACCAATGATGTCCGTTCACCTTACAGAAAACGTAAACGCGATTCGATCGTTTGAGCACGGGTCAATTTATTGCTGCTCTCAATCAAATAGTTATAAAGTAATGCTCAGGAATTCAAATCCATGTGGTAGAGAAAGAAGAATATGCAACTGCATGCAAACGAATTCGTTTTTCGTGGAATAAAAAACTTGCCAGATAAATAAAGGGTCTGCCAAATAACTTTTTTTTTGAAAATGCTATAAAAAAAACTACAGAATATTTTCTCAAATTTCTGTTTTTATTTGAAAGTACAATCCTTCCGGTTAATAATGCAAAATAATTTCATTCAAATGGCTGCCACGGATGGCCATGCAGTAGCCTACACGATCGGTCCAATTTTTAAGCACACTATCGACTGTGTGCAGCTGTATTTCACGAATATTGTCCTTTAAAGCGTCAATTGTCTCTGGCTTGTCGGTGTAACACTTATCTTTTACAGAACCCCACAAATAATAGTCCAACAGTGTCAAATCGCAGCTCCGATCTTCAAAAACAGGGCGCAAAACATCGAGTGTAGCTTCGGCTGTGTGGCACATAGCGCCGTCCTGTTGAAACCAAATGTTGCGAATATCCTCCTCTTCAATTTTTGTGAACAAAAATTCGTTCAACATGACTGTAACGGCCACTCCTTGCTCATTTTCGAAGAAAAATGGCCCAATTATGCCTCTGGACCAAAATCCGCACCAAACAGTGACTCGTTTTGGGTGTATCGGCTTTTCAATGTATGCGTGCGGGTTTTCTGTGCCCCAAATGCGTCAATTTTGCTTGTTTACATACCCGCCAAGATCAAAATGAGCTTCATCTGAAAATATGATTTTTTTGGCAAAATCGGCATCTTCTCTAAGTTGATCGCGGGCCCACTTAGCGAAGCGAAAACGCATTGGATGGTCAGTTGGCTTCAACTCCTGAACCAATTGGACTTTGTATGGCGTCATACCAAGGTCTTTATGCAAAATTCGTCTCAATGATGTCTCCGAAATGTTCAATTGTTGAGAACGTGGGAATTGATGTTGATGGCGCTTCACGCACACTTTCTGCCACAGCAGCAATATTCTCGGGTGTACGCACTGTTTTTGGCTTTTCACGCTTTGGTTTATCGATGAGGATGCCAGTTTCTTTCACTTTTTTCACAAGATAACGAACATACGGAGCTGACGGTGCTTCTCTTCTTCCAAAATCCGTACGCAATTTTCGCACACCTTCTGCAACATTACCATGATTTTCAAAGTAATGTCACAATATTTCCCAGCGTTGTTCAAGCGTATACACAACCATATTCGTTCAGCGGAAGGATAAAACTAATTATCTGTCAAATCAAACCATTCACGAAATAAGCACTTTTTGAAAAAAAACGTTAGATGGCGGACCCGTTAGAAGCTTTGGCAACGCCATTTGATTTCTTCTATTACTTTATGATTGATGAATTCATGCAGTATCTGGTAGATGAAATGAATTTGTATGCGTGCCAACTGCCAGCAGAAAATCGAAACTTGATTTGTTACCGATAAACAAGAAGTTCGGTGATTCATCGGAATCATGTTCTTGATATCTGTATATCCCTATCCAATTGTGCGTTATAATTGGGGAAGACATTCGCTAGAAGCAATCCGGACCACAATGCCAAGAATGGGATTCGAAGAAATACGCCAGTTCTTGCATTTCAATAACAATTGACTACCATCCCGAATGGCCAGCCTGGATAAGACAAGCTGCATCGAGTTTGACCACTAATAACCCATTTCAATGAACGCTTTGTGTCTATTACGATGCTCCGTCGTCTTTGTGTAGACAAACAGATGTGTTCTACGAAAATGGGCTGCAACCCTACTTGGCAACATATGCCAGCTAAACCACATAAATGTGAAACAAAGCTGTTTGTTCTATATGGGTTTCTTATATTCGTTTGAAATTTATTTTGGCTCAAGAGACAATGTGGTACCAGAAAATGAACAAGAACTTGGAGCTTCATCAAATGTCGTTGTTCGTTTGTCTTGCAAAGTACCAGACACCATACTGCTTATTTTGATAATTTGTACTTACTTTGAAGCCGTGATTTATATAGTTTTTGAACCATGCGCTCAAATCGAATTCCAAACATCAAACTGTCGAGCAATGCTGAACTGACGAAACGATAAATTGAATGGGGATACTCCAAGGAATGTGTGGCCAACGCTTACGGAATAGAAATAAGCAGTAATTTGTGGCTGGACAACCAAAGTGTTCGACTGCTTTTCATTAATGTTGGTGTCACACAATTCCTTTTTCACCAACCTCCAAATCCTTGCGATGGGATAAAAAAAATCAGCAACAAACAGAAGTTGACTGTCCATTTATTATAAACATATATAATCGACATATGGGCAGTGTCGATCTCATGGGCGGTCTTCTTGGTCGCTATCATATTCATATGAAAACCCGAAAATGGACGAACCGCATATTTTTCTACCTGTTGGATGTTGCGTGGTAAACGCATACATCCTCTACCACAGGTTGCACAAGGGAGTCAAAACGGAATTACACAATTTTCGATCTGAAGTGGCAGAATCATTGTCCATGATTTCGAGCGAAACCAAAAATAGGGGTCTTTCAACGTCATCGACAGTAGCAACATCCCTAAGCCTACGCCGCCTTATTTTCCAGAAGTTCGATATGCTAACGTGGGCCGTTGGTACGTTATCCCATTTCCTACGTAAAGTGCCATGGCCGAGAAGTTAAGACACTCCTACCAATCAGATGCAGATAACTCCTGCTGCATTTTCAACTTGTAGGCTATCCCACGACGGATAACCTCAATCCAAGAGAAAGAGCACCCGCTTATACATGTAGCGCCTCAGTAGATACAGTTCGACAAGCTGGAAGGGAATTATGGAGCATTATTCTCTGGCCATAGAGAATTTTGCTTCTTCCGCATCATACCATATTGGTGTCCCAAAAGTTGTGCAGGCAACAAATAGTCCACCATATACAGTGGGTACGGTTCGTCTAGTCAGACCCCAGTCATTCCTTAGTAGACGTTTTACCGTAAGAACCAAGGACGTTATTTTGGCAACTTCGCACAAATGGAGGGAGAAGCTAGATTGTGACCTTTATGGGCCGTTAATGTCAGATATTTCATTTCATGTTTGAAGGATGACATGAGATCGCCATAGATGGACAGTTGTAGTATAGGTTTGCCTGCTAAATTTCGACATACGAAAAAAGTAAGTTGTTTGCGGTATACGTTGGCCCAGATTGTCCTCTAAATTTCATCCTTACAAATATGTATGTCCGTTCACTTTTTGGAAACAGTCATATTATCGATGGAAAGGGATAGTGTAAGTTACAGGGTGTAGGAAAGATGAATTTTAAAAGCCCTCGCATGTATTTTTTTTTGAAAAAACGAAACAATTGTCCCCTACATTTCATCTTTACAAAATGTATGTCCGTCCACTTTTTGGAAACGTTCATATTATCAGTGGAAATAAAAAGTGTAAGGAGCGGGATATAGGATACATAAATTATAGCCCTCGCAGGAATTTTTGATAAAAAATGAAACAGTGCAGAGTTTTTTTTTGAAACTGTGACCATACACACAACGTCTAGATGTGTCTAATGGCCATAGCAACAAAGCATCTACATATTCAACCAATACCGGACAAAAGATCCGTAGAATGTATCTATATTTTTAACAATGGAATCCATTTTGCATATATTTCGTTCATCAAAACTGTGTATAGTTTTGTGGTCCTTTGCGACTCCACTAGGTAACCAAACCATACTAGCCAACCTTAGCCCAAGGCTATCAGCACAATTGTTGCACACAAAAGATTTATGCAAACGATTACAGCTTAGTTGCTCGTAATTTATTGTTGTACACAATGGCGTATCATGTGGCATATGATATGTAGGCGTTGTCCTGGCATGTAAATTTCCGATTTGATAAGGAATAGCAAGAAAGTCTGACGACAAAGAGATATCACTTCAGACATCGCCTGAGCCCATACATATTCATCGGGAGGGCGTCATGAATTGTAAAATGACTTTGGGCATCTTTTAGCGCACCGACACACATATATCTGGGACTTTTGGCATGCACAGCAAGATTCCTGTCGCATCATTCATATATTTGACAGCCGCAGACGAGAAAGCCATTCGTCACCTGAATATTGAGGTAATTTCAGCAAACATCATGAATCACGTCATGCATATGATGATGAATGGTGTCTTGGGTGAGGTTTTTTTTATGGATTCGGAGAACTGTGCTAGGGGTTGACTCTTCATTGTATCGGAGCGATCTATTTAATTGGACGCAGTCAATAGATGTAGCAGTGTGATGTGATGTGATGACGTTGACAAATTGTCTTGGGGGCCAACAGTGTCTACAAAATTTGCATTTTAGATGTAAACACGTATATGACAAATTATTAGCACGTCACCTAGGTCAAATGGTATTAAGGGATGTGACATATCAGTCCTAGTGTTATTTTTCATCATTATTATTCAATTTTGGGTTGATGACCTACACCTTATTTTTGAGTAAGATCTAGGTAATGCTTGCTTCCTCCGACTATTATCATCCATGTGACTACCGCTGGATACTTAGTATCTTGACTGAAAATTGGGTTTTGACCATTTTTAATATCTTGGTGACAGCAGATGAGGGGTGAAAATTAGTCCTTTGACTATGGCACCTTCATCTATTTACAGTCGGCAGCATCTTTCCCAAGATGAAATCAACTCTGACATAAGCTAGACTATGTGAAAATGCAAAATAAGTTGATTCGAAAAACAGGTCATATTGGAATTTAAAGGGCTAAGAATAGACATTGGTGACGAATAAGTGCTCAAGTATCTAATAAATTAGAACTTTGAACGTTGTATTTTTTGGTTAACACATAATAACGTAAAAGTTTGTTACAAAGCAACCAAGAGCCTCGGAAAAGACCAATTTTACTGTTGACGTTCACCGGAAAAAAACGATGGCGTTCGTAGCTCTTAGAACTCTAGAACGCTTATCAGAAAAGATGCAGCGGAACAACTAGCGGAAGCCTTATGATGCTACAAAGTAGACATTACTGCCATCCAAGATATACTATGGTACAAGCCGTGTATAAGGAGGATGAAAAAATGTAACATCTACGATGGTCCGTGTTATAATGAGCCGAAACAGCGACTATTCGGATGTGGATTTGTAATAAGCGATAGACCTAGCGAGGAAATCATATGCTTCTAAAGGCGGCTACCCACACTCAGGCAAAACTGTCCGGTTTGCCTGTTCAGGCCGCCTGTGCAGTTATACCTGAACGTGTGTTTGATAAAGTTGTCAGCTTTTTTGGCCTAAGCAGGCGCTCGAATAAAAATCGAAAATTTAATAGTTTTGCCTATTCAGGCCTGTGATAAAGAGAACCAGAGCGTGTGTAGCATCAGACCGTCGGTTCATAGTGAAATTTACATGAGCGCAGGAGCTTTTAGTTTAAAATGTTGTCTATAGATGCCATGTTTACCGAACGACAAAAACACAAAAACTGATGTGCTTCACATCAATACCGGAGCGTGAGAATACGCTATGGCGGTCCGGTAAAACTGCACAGGCTGGCTGAACAAACATACCGGACAGTTTTGCCTGCGTGTGTGTAGCCGCCTTAACGATTCGCAAATAACTGATGAAATCTTCATACTTCGGCAGATCCTGAAAAAGGTCCAAACGTCCAAATCCATAAATAGAACTCATTCATCGATTTTAAAGCCGCATACGAAAGCTTTTTAAGAGACGAACTATACCGAGTTTTGTAAAGTGGAAAAATCATGACCTATGGACACAATTTTCTATAAATGTAGTTGCAAAGGGAAAAAACCCTAGTGTATTCCAGGCTGAGCTCCATGGCATAAAAGAATGCGCAAACCTAATACACAACTCAGGTATTAAAGGCGCAAACATCCATATATTCACGGACAGTCAAGCAGCTATAAAAGCCCTTAGCTCACACATTTTTGACTCCAAATCAGTACTACACTGCTTCAACCCCTCCAAACACTCAGTTCCAGGAACAAAACCAGACTATGGTGGGTCCCCGGACATAAGGGGATTGAAGGTAACGAAAAAGCTGATGAACTAGCCAGAAAAGGTTCGGAAACCCTCTTCATTGGACCAGAACCCGTCTGTGCAATCCCAAAATCAGCCATAAATCTGGTCATAAAAAACTGGGAACAAAGCAAATGTTTTTCATACTGGGGAAACATCCCAGGCCTAAGACAGGCCAAAAGAGCTATTCAGCCCTTCAAAGCAGATGCCAATAAGATACTAAATCTTCGCAGGCACGATATCAAAAACTTAGTAGGCTACCTAACTGGTCATCACGGTCTGCGATATCACCTAAATAAAATGCATCTAGTCGACTCACCGAAGTGCAGACTATGTCTAGATGAAGACGAAATAGCCGAGCATATCATAAGTGAATGCCCGGCCCTTTACGGTATGAGAAGGGAATCTGCTTCAGGGAATTTTTAAGTCCCGAAGAACTGAGAAAATCTTCAGCTGAAAGTATTATCAGCTACATTAGGAAAGTAGAAGCGCTACTAACCTAGAAAACATCTGACGGCAAGCACAATAGATCTTTTAAGTCGATGTGTATCTTACTGCTTAGGCAAGTCAGAATTTAAAAAAAAAACAGATTTATGGAAAATTGTGTCCATGGGTCCTGATTTTTTCCACTTTAAACCTCGCTTTGACTAATGTCTTCGAAGCATAATACTTCTTGGTTAAGTCTGTCGCTTGTAATCCGCAATTTTTCATCCGCTTTTTCTGCTCCCTGTAACAAGAAACGTAGAATTCACAGTTTTTTATGCACCTTTTGATCGGCCCATCCAATTGTATTTTCTGGATACCAGTAATGTCCGCTTTCTAGTAGCTTAGAGCTTCCGCACGTTATTCGGCTTCACCTCTTCTGTTTAATGTTACCAGGTGAAAATACGAGCGTAAATATCATTTTTCATATATCATCGTCGTCAACAGTGTAATCAGACTTTTCCAAGGTTTTTGGTAACAAAATATTAATTAATTAAGTGTTTTACCTAAAGCACAACCGTCAGCTAGGGTTGAGTATTGCGGCTGAATTGTTGAATGGGAGGAATGCAGCTGGCTATTTCATTTGAACATTGGTTGTTAAAATAGCGATAAAACAAGGTAAGGCAGGAGATGTTTCGGCGGTGTTCGAGCGAAACTAAGCAGTTCGCTATTCTTATGTCTCCTATAAGTTTTTTCGCACGTGTTTGAATCCTATCTAGTAGGTGCATTGTTGATTTTGGTGCACCTGACCAGACGTGGGCGTTGAATTCAAGTTTTGGGCGTATAAACGCTTTATATATTGTAGCCAGATCAGAGGGGGTGAAATATTTCTTACATCGATTTCGGAAACCTAGACATTTCGCTGCGTTTTTAGCGACTTCGAATATGTGGTCGTTCCAACGTGAGTCGTTACTAACACACATACCTAGCATGGAAAGCTTTTCGGTTTCTTCGACGTAAGTGCTGGATAATGGCTCTAGATTTTGGTTACGCTTTAATGACAGAAGACAGCATTGTATTTTGGAAGCATTGAATTCCACTCTATTGGATTTACCCCATTTGATAATGCTGTCAAGGTTGGAATTCAATGAGCTTAACATATTTTGGCGTTTAGAGTCCACGTTCGATGGTGAGGGACGAGGACCTGTAAAAGAATATGAGAAGCTGAGGGTACTGTCATCAGCGATGGAATGAATTGGATTAGAAGTTGCAGACAGGAGATCATTTATAAAAATGAGAAAGAGAGTCGCAGACAAAACTGAGCCTTGAGGGACACCAGCATTTATTTTGTGAGTTACAGACTTGAAACCATCCAAAACAACTTGAATTGAACGTTTCGAAAGATAATGTCTAATCCATAGAAGAAGTTTTTCGTCGATTCCAAATGCACGCATTTTCGACAAAAGGGCTTGATGCCAAACCCTGTCAAATGCCTTTGAAATATCAAGCGCAACAATCTTGCTTTCCACCATGGTGGATTGATTGGTTCCACTTTTCGGTGAGATATGTCATCAAATCACCAGTAGACCTGTTGCCGCGAAAACCATATTGCCGGTCATTGAGAAGTTTTCGTGTTTCGAGATATTTCATAAGCTGACGATCTATCAGCGGTTCAATGACCTTCGAAAGAAGGGACGTGAGTGCAATTGGTTGGAATGAGAAGAAAATTCACTTTTTTTGGTACAGGCTGGACAAATGCTGTTTTCCATCTACTCGGAAAGAGTCCTGATGGGTAGGATAGATAGAAAAGCTTACGCAGTGGTTTTGCTAGCGTAGAAGAACACCTCTTCAGAATGATGGGGGATATACCATCTGGACCAGCGGATTTGTGTATGTCAAGATCAAATAAAACTCTTGCAACTGTATGAGTACGAAAGTGAATTCGTCCCATAGAATGATCTACGTTCTCAAGTACAGGAGGAGACTGAACACAATCTGGCAATGTAGAATTGGCTGCGAAATGCGCAGCAAGCAGATTGGCTTTGTCTAAAGAGCTGACAGCTGGAATGTCATTGTGAATGAGCATCGGAATTGATGATGAGGCCGATTTTTTATATATTTTTAACAAATGACCAAAAGTTTTTACTACCTCTGGGACATTGTAGAATTTTTTGCCTCAATTTTTGGTCATAGAGGAATTTGACACGCTTTAAATGGGCATTACAGTCACTTCTGGCTTGTTTGAACTTAGCTCGGTTTTCCTCTGTTGGGTTGGTCTTGTACAACCGAAAGTTTGTTGTACCTGATAGCTTCTTTGCAGCTCAAGTCATACCACCCTTTTGCCTTTGGTCTGATACTCTTAATTCTGTTGGGAATAAAAGATCTCATACCAAAGAGAATGATATTTGATATCATATCAGCAGCAGCATCCACGTCACTATCGAGGAAACATAGTGACCAGTTAAAAGACTCCTAGGAGATGAGGACATCAGAATCAATTACGGATTGAGAGCTGCTGGTGGCCTTTCGGCTGATCCGCCATCATCTTTGTTCAAATGGGAATATGTCAGACCAACTCATGTAGGTTTTTTTGCTTCCAAGATAACACCGTTGATTCTTCCGCTGCGGGCTACGGATGATTTTTGATGGAGGCCCTTATCCCTTGCTAGTTTTGGTCCGTGAGTGGTATTTCATTTCCAACCTGCCCTGCAGAGAGTTCCTTTCAGACACGTCAGATGGGAACTCGCAACTCATTTAGCATGGTCATCGAAAATGAATTCACTTCCTTCCGAGGCTCATGATTGCCTCGTATCTATGTCATTCTCTGCGTGTGAATAGTTGACCTAAATCAGAAATCGAAGACAGAAGGTAGGATATACCGTGCCTGTCATTCTGACAAGGCATCAATTTTAGTGTTCCTATTTCTTATTCTTTGTCGAATATTCATGCTTATAAGTTTTGCAACTCATATCCGGTTGAATAAGACTACCAACTGGGAGGCAGCTCAATAAAAGTCAAAGTTAGGGTGATGCAAAGTATATACACCACAACTATCTTTCAAGGTCAACATATAAAAGGATTCAAAGGAAACTAACCGATACCACTACACCTAACTCCAATTACCAAAATCGAAATCAAAACCTCGCTGTTCGTGACAACCCCTATTTTTATGGTAATCCATTCAATTGGCCATTGTGCCAACATAATTATCCAGAACATTTATGCGGCTGGTTAGCATGCTATGTGTTCGAGTCTTGGTTCACTGAATAAACCCATAATTGGATTACTCGATGACAACATCCATGTGGATTTTTTTCTGACCGTCCCGCATCCATACCAGCTCCCACCAGTAATGTGAAAAATTTATTTTTAGCTAATTACACATTCCATTCACTAATGGAAATATGGTAGCGGATGAGCCGTATCTACACCATCGTGTATCTATAGGTAGATAATGACACATCTGCGTTTCGGTGTATTGACCAACAAGTGGGAGCTTAAATATCTCCTCATATCCATCACCGCCAAAGTAAAATCAAACAGAAGCCCCCAGCATTAGCAACAGGTGCTCAAATCGGATATTTGCATTTGCCAAAGTAAAACCAGGTACAGGTACAGATGCAGTGTACTTTGGAACCCACCCAGAAATAATCTCGTTTTCGAAAATGAAACAAAACTAAGCAAACACCCGCAGATATTTTGTTTTGGATTGAAATTCTGAAAAAAAAAACCAAAAGCTTAACAAAATGTATCTAGCGATGTGAAATTCACTTGAACAAATATTTCTTTTATCGCTGCAAGGCAATCTAGATTGAGATACATTCCCAAGTGTAGCGCACAGCACCTCATTGAGCAGACGTGACGGGCACGGATGGCTTTGTAATTAATGTGCCGTCACGGGGAAAAGTGTATCTCGACGAATAATGAGATTCATAAGGAAAATCGTGTAGAGAGATACATCATGCACTCTCATGCACACACTTCCGAGGACGACATAATATTCGAATCGGTTAGAGGCGAAGATTCCTTGTGGCACGACACGACAGACGGATGATGGTTGGGCTTTGTGAATCATTTGTCAAAGTTGCCAGAGATGCCAGAGATACCAAAGATTGCAACAGATAGGTGAGATCGGAAAACAATTGGGTGGATACGAATGGTTATGAATAGTTGCCGGGGGGGAAGCAATCATGGATGAGATATTAATGAAATCGCACAAAGAGAATATTAATGGTGTGGATTATTGAATTGCAGCTTCGAGTATACCTGTGTGTGTGGGATATTTAAGGCATTAGGCTATGAGCACTCATATTCACTTTTAATTAAGGAAGATGTATCACCAAACGGTGTAGATGCATTTTGATGGTTCGATGAATATTCCGCTCGACATGTGCATGTGCAATTGTGCATATAAATGAGGTGTCGAGAGATATGAACGTGTTTTCTAATAGCCACTCGTAGGAGACTCTATGATTGGATCAACATTGAATATGACATAAGAAGATGAGTAGTGCTGATCGTTAAAGGCGGCTCACATCATAAAGTTCGATTAGATCTTAATGGTTTTAATTTAATTGGCATATGGGAAAAATTGCACTACTGTGTTGGAAGCTGGGCAATACAGTTTAGTGATGACATAAGCACAAAACTTATAAGCTCAGCGGAAATTAAGCCTCTGTGATCTGTCTCAATTACCTACATGAAAAACAGACCTTGAATTTAATCTCTTAATGCAAGGGAAAAGCAGGGAAATTGTGAGGCTTATTAGATAGCCAGGCTAGGTTTCACCAGTTACATTCTTCAAGGTTATGCATATCCCACCCTACATGTAAATTATAACTTAAGCTGACTCAATTGGGAAAGCAATCTGTAGATGGAAAGACGGTACAGTGTGTCCAATATGGAGGTAATTCTGGCCTGCCTTTGACCAGAAAATCTGGTCACAATTGCCGAAATAATTGTGACCAGATTTTCTGGTTAAAGTCAAAGATTTTCTGGTTAAAGGGTCTTCCAATAGGGACTTCCGAACTTTGACAGTTGATAGCGGCCATATTGCTGAAGCTATATCTGTCTAATTAGCTGTCATTTATTCAGTCTGTTTTGCCAAATCAACGTGAATGGACATAGCGTTCAACAACACGTGCAATTGCTAAAATTGTTTTATCGAAATGGGTGTTCAGTTCGGGCTACGTTCCGCACAATTCGCCCATTTTACGGTCGTCATAGATAACCGTCCCATCGAGAGAACTTTTCGCAGTGTGGTTGATAAATATGGGTCCACTGGTTCAGTAAACGATAAACCTACACCCATACGTCGACGAAACGGAAGATCTGCTGAAAACATCGCCGTCAAAATGTGTAGTAGCATACGAGGCAGTCGATTTCGCGTCGCTCTTAAGAACGCGGCCTTTCGCGGACCACAACTTGGTGAATTACAAACCCAGGGCCTAGCTTTTTCCTCACAACCATTCATGTGTACTTCTTGCTCAGTGGCGGGACCTCCCGTTTTATGCAGACTCCGAAAGGCTGTTGAGATAAGCTTTTCTTGACAATTTATACTTCTCGGATGATTTATCAGATCTACAGTGAAAAATCATTCAGGGGTTGCTACGGCTGGGAATCCAACCCAGACCTTCTGTGCGGCAGTTAACAGCACTAAGAATCGCGCCGTCTAAAGCCTGAGTTCGTCTTAATTTTAAGATAGCAAAGACCCTTATTTGACACGCTGTGTTGTTGAGGATCATTTCTCGATTTTATAGGTACCTTCCTAGGGTCTAAGCGCAGGTATTGAATTAAGAAGAGGAAGACAGGCAGATAAGGACGATGTTGGATGTAGTGGAAACATACTCTCGCCTAGTGGTGACCGAATTTTAACTTCGTATATTCGCATTTTTCTGTGTTCCATTTTAGTTCTCAGAATCGGGACATCCTCTTGTTAGAACAACAAGTTACTGATGTCAAAACCAACGAATTCTGGCTAAAAACGAACTCCATTGACCGTGACACTGAGATCATTTTGATCGATGAAATAATGCGATCCAAACACAACTCCGCTGGCATAAAATTCACACCATACGGCCACTTTTTGTGGATGCCATGGAGTCTTTTCATACCATGAGGATATGTTGCAGTCCACTAATGCATAGTTAGCTTACTGAAAAAGTCGTTAAGCCAAAAATAAGCTTCATCGCTGAAGATGATTTTTTGATAAAATTCAGGATTTTTTCAAACTTTGGCGGAGCATAATGGGAGAAGTTAAGGTGCTGCAAATGATCAAAAGGCCTAAGTTCTTGAGTTAATTTGATCTTAAAATTATTTTTTTTAGTTGCGCCTAGGAGATGGAAAAGCTCCCTCATATGTCTGTATCACGTGATATTGACATGCACTATTCATGTACCTGATATCAAGGTAGAAGCGTCAGCCGATCTATCCCTACGTACTAATATTCAACCTTACCCACAGACTTCGATCATTTCCCCTCAGGACTGTCCGTTAGGTAATACTTCGAGAGGTTAGTGCTGCTTCTGCTACTCTCCTTAGCTTTTCTATCCTCCGCAAATCATTTTGTAAAGTCGTAACAAAGTTTGCCATTCAGTTCACCTCCGACCGCAGCACATGGTTCAGATGTAGCGGCGGAGATTGGGCAGAGAAATTCTCCACTCCGTCAAGCGTGTGCAATAAAAACTGCGTGATCTACCTCTTCGTCTTCATCTGGACAGAATTGTTAGGTATCGTGTCCGAATCGGTGAAGGTTCTTGCGATAACCACCGTGACCAGACAGGAACTGCGTGATATGATAGTTGCAGTCTCCATGTTCTCGACTTATCTATTCTTGGATTGCCTTTATCAGTTTGACTGTTCATCGGCCTTTGGTTGTATTTACCCAACGAGCTTGCCACCTAGCTGCTGACACTGCCTTCTCTTCCAGTTTGATTCTCTTGATGCACTGGCGTAGTTTTGGCTCAGAATTCTTCTGTTGTATATTTTGCCAGGATGTCGATAGGGACCATGCCTGCTATAACAAAGGCGGCTTTGTCTGAGATGGTTCGAAAACCGCTGATTGTCCGTAGCGCATTTTTGGGGATAACCTTCTTTTGGTCTCTTTGGTCCTTAGTACATGCATTGGGGCGGCATATAAAAGAACTGACGTGATGACTATGGCATCCAGGTCTACCGATATATAGCAATATGCGAGAGAGAGAGATCCATATATTCTCGATGCCTATTGAGATAAATAATCTACATGCTTTTAGAGATGTAGTTTGTTGTCCAGCATTACTCCAAGCTATTTACCTGCTTCTTTTGACCTTTTGTTGAGGTTACCAAACTGGAAAGTGTCCAATCTAGCTAGTTCTAGTTCTAGTTCTATGGATGCTAGCCAATCTTTTATGCCGGCAATTGCTTCGTTTGTAGCTGAATCTACTGCACCAATCTGTTTGGGTAATGTCACGACGGCAAAATCATCGGCGAATCCAACGATCGTTTCTCCCCTAGATAAGGTTAATCGTAGAACTGCGTCGCACATAATAGCGCGGTCCTAAGACTAATCCCTGTGGGACTCCTGCCGCGACGTTGTAATATTTTAACCCTTCATCATTATAGTACCTTAGCCGAATGTTGTTGAAATAATTCGTCACTAACCGCAGCCGGTGTAGTATGGCATGTCCAGCCTGGTAAGTGATCTTCTAATGACAACCAGTACGCAGAGTTAAAGGCGTTATTAATGTCCAATATTACTACTGCACAGTACACCTTTGTGCCGTGTAGCCATCATTCTCCTACGGCCTTTTTTGCGACTATCGCTCTTATGACATCAACAGTAGATCGCGCTTTTCTTAAGCCAAATTGGTGGTCTGAAAGGGCTCCTTTCTCTTCTACTACTGCTAGTAATCTATTAGAGATTTTTTGGAGTATCTTCCCCAAGTACACATATTGGCTTCTTCCCTTTTGGCAGCAGGACCAAATGCTGTTTTCCATTTTCAGGAACGGTTCCTTCTTCGAGGCACTTCTGCATTGTTGCCATGAAGTGGTCTGGTATATTTTTTACAGCCGCCTATACAGCCTTATTCGGGATGCGCCTTGTTGTTGCCTACCTTACTGCATGCCTTCAGTAGCTCCACCATAGTATTTAAAAAGGTGTTGGCTAGGATCATTTGCAAAATCTGTCACAATCAGGGCGGAGAGATTAACCATTCCTATGAATGGCATCTTGGTAGAGGCACAGGTTGATCCCCACTGCAGCACCACTTATGTAAGTTAGTGAATGGCGTGGAAACAACTTTTTGACTCGTCTTTATCCGCAATAGCCCCTACAGCCTGTCTGGTAGGACAATTAATACGATCGATGAGTAAGCGCAAGGGGTATGCTGCGACCACCGTATTTCGGTAGCCATTTTTAAAAATTCCCCATTCGATTGTCAACTTTCGTTGTAAAATGTTTACCTACTTTTTCAACTTAAATGAGACAAGACAGCCTTCAATCTACTTCGATTCCGACCACTTTGCTTACAGTTACTCTGTCGAAGCATTCTGGCATCCGCGATCGCTTGATCCTTAAACCGGAGGTTCGGTCTACCATGTCGACTCGAACCTGAAGGCTGGGACTCGAAGTTTATCTTAGCTGGAGCATTATTGTTCATTTGCTTTTTGACTTTATTCACATCTTGGTGCAGCTCATAAAGGTCACGGTTGTATCTTCCTCCATTCGCAATTCTCGCATACAGGACCAACAATTCGACGATGAATTTTTCTTTCAAATTTGCCTAATATTTGCTCCAATTTCCTCCATACTGTCCAGCCCTCGGCACTGTAAAGTAGTGATCGAAGGATTAGGGTCCGGTAGAGCTTTCGAGCTTAAGAGTCTTGATCGATCCCATTTGTTTGGCTAATCAGGAATCGCATCGGTTTCCTAGGAGCAGTTTTCATTGTAACTCGCCACTATGGTGTCATTCGTAAGTGCTGATGCTGACTCCAAGGTAGATGAACTGTATAACTACGTCAACATTATTGTTATCAGCAGTGACATTTTGCCTAAGGTTGTGCGTCGACAGTACTTTGTTTGTTGATAGCATATTCTTTTTTAACTATAAGACCAACGCGTTTCGCCACTTCCTCAGTTGCCGTAAATGCTTTTACAACGTGTTAGGCTGAATAGCTATATCAGTTTTGATGTTATCCGAATTTCGCATCGCTTTTTAAGGCTCTGAGCGATGAATGCTAATTTACGCGGCCTTAAAATCGATAAAGAGATTATTTGTCTCGACTTGAAATTCGTTTGTCTTTTCCAGGATTTGCTGGATTGTGGATATTTGGTCTGTAATATGAAATCGTAAAATTTGCTAACACGCTACTTATCGCTGAGACAGAGCGTAAATAAAACAACTTTGAACGCATCCAGCAGCCATCGAAAAACAATATGGCTTCCCGTTTTTCCCGGGAGAATGGTGGCGTCGGTCGTATGTTTGGTAACGTTGAACGTAAATATCGCCGACATTTTTGATGAAAGAGAAATTGTGAAATGAACTTTGATAAAATAAAGACTAGTTTACAGGTCTATATGCTGATAATTGTGTTGTAGAAAGGCTTAAGGCGGTACCTTTGATAGGATCTTATATCTAACGGTTGATTTTTTAAGAGGTTTAGAACTTTTTTTAAAAAAAAAAACACAAAAAATTCGAAAAAATGAATGAAATATTTATTTGAATCGATAGTTTGAACCTTGCAATTTAATGTTTAAAGATAATTTCATGCAAATGTTGACCGCGGCTGCGTCTCAGGTAGCCCATCCGCTGAGTCCAATTTTGGCATACTCTTTCACACATATCGGCCGGTATCTCACGAATGAATGCATGGATGTTGGCTTCCAGTGCGTCAATCGAAGCGGGCTTGTCCCTATAGACATTAGCCTTGACATATCCCCACAAAAAATAATCTAATGGTGTCAAATCGTACGATCTAGGCGGCCAATTGACCGGCCCGAAACGTGAAATTAACTGTTCACCAAACTCGCCTCGCAATTGCGCCATTGTTTCGCGTGCTGTGTGGCATGTGGCACCGTCTTGTTGAAACCACATATCATGCAAGTCAAGAACTTCCATTTCGGGCAAAAAAAAAGTTTGTTATCATCGCTCGGTAGCGTTCACCATTGACAGTAACGCTGCGATTCGCATCATCTTTGAAGAAATATGGCCCAATAATGCCGCCGGCCCATAAACCGCACCAAACAGTGGCTTTTTCGGGATGCATTGGTAGCTGTTGCAATGCTTCTGGCTGATCTTCACTCCAAATGCGGCAATTTTGCCTATTTACGTACCCATTCAACCAAAAATGAGCCTCATCGCTGAACACAATTTTTCGATAAAAAAGCGGATCCTCGGCCAGCTTTCCAAGAGCCCATTCACCAAAAATTCGGCGTTGTGGTAGGTCGGCTGGCTTTAGTTCTTGCACCAGCTGTATCTTAAAAGGCTTTACGCCCAAATCCTCCAAAATTTTCCACGTAGTGCTGTAACAAAGGCCTAACTGCTGGGAACGGCGCCGAATCGACATTTCGCGGTCTTCTGTCACACTAGCTGATACGGCCGCAATATTTTCTTCACTACGCACAGTACGTAAACGTGTTGGTGGTTTAATGTCCAACAAAGTAAATTTGGTGCGAAATTTGGTCACAATCTTCCGAATAGACTGCTCAGAAGGTCGAGAATACCGATCATAAAATGGAAGCAGCGCGCGATGAACATTTCGAACCGAGCACGAATTTTGATAGTAAAATTCAATAATTTGCAAGCGTTGTTCATTTGTAAGACGATCCATGGTTAAATTGCAAACCAAACTGAAGCTGTTTGACAGTGACACAAGGTACTAAACACACGTCAGCTGTCAAAACCCGTGTTGCCAAAACCAAACCAGCTAAAAAATCACCCGTTATATGCAACATTTAGAAGAAATATGGCTCCGTAGTTGTTGCAAGACATGGTATCGTCGTTATTAAAGTTCGACATATGGAGTTGATATTCCAACCATCGGGCATGCCCTTATGGCCTTACCCATCCAAGGTACAATATGAATCTTAAATAATATTTTGACATTGACAAATCAAAAGGTTGGTTAAATCCCTTCCCTATATACAAAACCCCAAAATATACAAAGGGTGGATCAAAAGTAATATCAATTCATAGTGTAAAATGGCTGCCATTTTGTTATAATTAAAACAACAAATTGGTTCTGTTTACATGGAAAGCTTTTTTGAAGGATTACAATTGTCGACATAGGTATAGTTGAAAAAATGATTTTCGTCAAATGACCGCCTCCTGAGTTCATGCAAGTATGTGTTGGATTGGAATGAAGTATAACTCCTCTAGTGTTGCTTGAGTTTTTAAAGGCTTTCGACACTGTCAACCATTTGAAATTATGTGAAAAGCTTATGCAGCTATATAACTTTTCGTCATACGCTGCTAAATTACTATTTTCCCTTCTTAACTAAAAGAAAACAGTCTGTTCGGTGACAAGTTATCTAATTTTCTACCTAATTCTACCGGCGGCCTCCAAGGTTTCATACTTCGCCCTCTATTGTTTTCAATGTACGTTAGTGAGCTTCCATCTAAAATCAAGAATTGTTCTTTGCATATGTACGCTGATGACATCCACCTGTTATTCAGCTGTCCTCTTGGGCTTCTTGATCATGGTGCCTTATGTGTCAACGAAGATTTAGAGAAAATAGTACATTGGTCCAATATAAATGGCCTTATTTTAAACCTAAGGAAGTCGAAATGTATGGTCATTTCAAGAAATAATTTCGATCTCTCTTACTTTCCTTCGATCGTGTTGAGCAATGCTCCCATTGAATATGTTGAAACAGCAAAAAATCTTGGGGTGACTTTCAATCGTTATCTGACTTTGGATAACAATATTAACGCACTCCTTGGTAAAGTATTCACACCATACTTGTACCGTACCTTGTGGGTAACTCATTCGATAACACCTGTAACGTTACGTTTATTACTTGCAAGGTGTATACCCATATTACGGTTGTGAAATTTTTTGTATCTGCAACTTGTAAGCAAAAGAAAGTTAAATGTTGCCTTTTACAGCACTGTACGCTACGTGTTTGGACTTCTCTGTTCGTTTGCTCGGTATGCGTTTCGGTAATTATCTCCAGTTTCGCTGTTTAATCCTTCTTTCTGACATATTGCTAAATTACCTACCACTATACGGTTTTGATAGGATTAGATCAGCAGCCTCGATAAGATCTCGTCAATTAATTCATCCTCGATGTTATTTTTTAACTTCTGATCGCCAATTGTTTGTCAACGCTGTTCGTTTGTGGAATTCTTTGCCACGAAATATTACAGAAATACAGAGCACAACAAGCATTAAAAAAGTATTTAAACTCCATTTTTTCTGTATCAATAAGTTAAGTTATCTTTCTGTTTTTGAAGATCTATGATTTATATCATTGTAAATATCTCCTTACTTGAAAGATTCAATTTTGCTATTTTTTTATTTTTCTCTTTTTGTAAAATTTAGCTTAAGACTAAGTTATAAGATATTGTAACTTACAGTTTCAAAGCACTCACAAATAAAAATAAATAAAAAAATATGTACTAGATTTATGGTTTTTAAATTGTTGCTCGTCAAACATCTCCAAATTGGAGATTCTTTTTCCAATGTTGGCTTTCTAGACTTACAAGGTCAATTAAGCAGTTACCTACTATAATTCCGCATTCATCAGTTGAATATCGCTTTATAACTTTTTGTTAATTTAATTCCCTACCAATCTACAACATAAATGTCAAAGCAAAATTGCATTTGACGCCATTTGCAAAAATGATGGCAGATTACAATTTTATAGGTGCGGTTTTCTATTAATGGCAGTATTCAGTGAAAAACTTTAGTTTGAAGATATACTACTGGTGGCATTTTATAAACGGTGCTTAAGGATAGTGATGCGACTATATGATGACACAAGCGTTCTCACTATCAACTCTCTCACTATCAACTCCTACTCTCACCTCCACGCTGGTGACTGGTGGGTGCCTAGTACCTCTACTGGAGATGGGGTATTAAATCCCTGTGGAAGGTCGTTGGTGGCAGCAAACGAGAGAGGGGGGAGGAGTGTCCTCTCACTAAGGCACTCACTCTCAGGCGGCAGCGGAGGAATTCCCTAGATGGAGTCAACGGTGGCGCCTACAGCTCCAGTTTGATCGAACTGGTAGTGAAATCCCTATATGAGCTGCTTCGACATATTTGAACACCAGGTCTATAGGTGTTCGACATATATACCAGCAAGAAACCCCTGGTTTGATGAGGAATGCCGACAGCTACTCGCAGCCAAGAACGAGGCCTACAAGGCTGAGCTGCAGGTGAAGACGAGAGCTGCCATTGAGCTCTATAGGCAAAGAAGAAGCGAAGAACATCGGCTTTTCAGAAAGAAGAAAAAAGAGCAAGAAAAGCGCGCGATCGAGGATAAAGAGAGGTGCCACTCCAGGAACGATGTTCGCAAGTTTTACCAAAGTTTAATATGTCAAAGCCAGGGATACAAGGCTCGAACAGAATCCTGTCGAGATGAACAAGGAAATATCGTAGTTGAGACACAGTCGATGCTGAGGTTATGAAAGAACCACTTCTGCAGACTGTTAAACGGCGATGACGAACAACATTCCGCTGTCAGGCAGAACGAACCATTTAATATTGGCAACGACAGCGAAAGCTGCCAACCACCCGACTCAAGCTTAATAAGGCAGCCGGAAATGACGGCCTTCCCGCTGAGCTTTATAAAGCTGGCGGAGATGACTTGGTAAGCAACATCCACCAACTCATTAGCCAAATCTGGTCGGTTGAAAGCATGCCTGAAGAATGGAACCTCAGCATCGTTTGCCCGATCAACAAAAAAGGAGAACCTCTGAACTGCGCCAACTACAGAGGCATAAGTCTACTCAACATCGCCTACAAGATCCTATCTGCCGTAATATGTGAACGCCTGAAACCGTTTACCAACAACCTGATCGGCCCTTATCAGTGTGGTTTTAGGCCAGGAAAGTCCACAATCGATCAAATTTTCACACTTCGGCAGATCCTGGAAAAAAACCCAAGAAGTCCAAATCGATACCCACCACCTATTTATCGATTTCAAAGCCGCATACGACAGCATTTATAGAGACGAACTATACAGAGCCATGTCTAGTTTTGGTATACCGCCCAAACTCGTCCGTTTGTGTAGGATGACGATGGAGAATTCTCGCTGCACCATCCGGGTCGGAAACGACCTCACCGACACATTCGATACCAAAAAAGGATTTAGGCAAGGCGATGCGCTGTCATGTGACTTTTTCAATTTGATTCTTGAGAGGATTGTGCAAAACTCCCGAGCCAACACCAGAGGCACAATTCTCCAAAAATCAGTGCAACTACTAGCATACGCCGACGATATTGACATCATTGGTCGGACTCAACGTGATGTCATAGCCACGTTTGCTAGTATAGAGAAGGAAGCGGCAAAAATGGGTTTAGCAGTAAATGAGGGTAAGACTAAGTATATGCTGTCCACACGAAAGGACACACAACATCGACGAATTGGACAGAAATTCACCATTGACAGATATAACTTTGAGGTAGTGCGGGACTCGGCTCCGCTATTAACTCTGACAACAACATCTCGTCAGAAATCAAACGAAGAATGACTCTTGCCAATCGCTGTTTCTTCGGGCTAAGAAGGCAATTTAGCAGTAAAGCCCTCACTCGAACTACTAAGGAGATCCTATATAAGACACTGATCATCCCAGTGCTGCTCTACGGCGCTGAGGCATGGACCGTATCAAAAGCGGATGAAGAAATCCTTGGTCGATTCGAGAGAAAAATTCTTCGGAAAATCTTCGGCCCCGTTTGGGTTGACGGGCTATGAGGACGAATATTCAACCACGAACTATACGAGCTGTACAGCGACATAACCCTAGTCAAAAAACTCCGCATTGGACGTTTAAGATGGCTAGGACATGTAGAAAGAATGGACACCACGAATGGCACAACCGCACAAGTAGAAACCGATCTCAACCAACTTGTAGTGCGCAACTGGAGGCAGTTAGCTAAGGACCGGGCTAATTGGAGAGGCATGTTGGTTGAGGCCCAGGTTCATCCCGGAATGTAGCGCCACTTAATTAAGTGATTAAAAATTAAACTGTTATGTTTTCATTCAGAGATATTATAGACAAAATCTGGTTTATTCTAACCCAAATGCGATGCTTTTTCGTTGTTATTCAAAGTCTCCGACAAGTCATGCTTTTATTCGGAAACTCAAATTGTTCGGAAACTCAAAAATAAATTCATTTCATTTTTATTTACAATTCGCATAGGGCTTATTGATATACGAGTCAGTAAATGAATGAGTAGGCAGTTTGATTTAATCCAAATATACTTAAGTAGATTACCTACAATAAAAAATAAAAACAACTTTGAGAGTTTGGTTTTCCATGAAATATTTACACAGAGCCATCTAGTATTAAATATTTCAAATAAACGACAAGAAATTTGAACTTAACAACTCATGTTTATTTCTTTATTTGCAGAATTTATTGAATGCCATATGTTAGCTTTTATATCAATATTTTGTTACACAACAATACATTAAACCAATTTATTGACCCAATTTCGCATCAAAACAACTTCATTGCTTATACTCCCTGTATCCATAAATAATTTATGTACAGATATGCTTCAATGACAAATCACTTAAAACAAGCACACACCCTAACGTGTTATATTAGTGCAGTGAAAAAAAACGTCACCCAAACAAAAGGTGAATGAATGCTTTCACTTTTGAGAGGACATCAAACTCCAGTAAACCTTTACGTTACGTATACCTCATCGTGTGCTGTCATGTGAATCGGAAATGATGATTGACGACTGGCAGTAAAACCATTGATGGTGTTTCATTTTTATTTATTTTGTTGTTGTATTGTTTGTTTGATATATTTAGGTGAGCCTTTATCCTTCTCCTTTACAATGTGTGCATAGTAAATGATGCGAATAATTTCTTTAAAGGCTGTTGCCGTCGTCACTCGAGAAGAGAACAAAACGGCCAGCTGATGACAGATTTATTGCAATTTGGCAAACAGTGCCTGATGGCAATTTAGGAAAGTGCGTTGGAGGTATTTTTTGGGGTAGTCATGGTGACAATCTAGATAAAATCTTTTCATTTTGAGAGTGGATCGTATATGTTCAAGTTCATGATAAATAAATCTAATTGCACAAGCTTTGAAATATAGCAATAGGAGATGTGATAACAAAATCCAGTTATAACAAGCAAAAGTTTTCGTCAAACCGCAAATCTCATGAGTCATGACACCCAACAGATTCTTAGAAAGTACGAATAGGACTTTTAACTTTACGCTTCTTGTTGCATGTGTAGAAACCACTTTATTCCATGTGGAATTTTGTCTTGAAGTTTACAAGGATTTGTCAGGATTTCAGTACATGCGATACATGCATTTTCGCACTTTTAAACTTAGTTCATTAATTTAGGGTTAGTTAGATGTTGTAAAACTATGGCTGACACTGAGCGGCTTTATCTTGGCACTGACAGGTGGTGTAACTTTGAATAGACATATACATCAATTGTGCTTATTTTACCTCCTAGTGAGACCATCTGATATTGGTCTCATAAAAGCGAATTTGGTTTAAAAAAATGGCTGCATATAAATAGCGCCTTGTCAAAATGACTCATGCGAAAAATACACCTTTAAGGCAAGAGGCTGCCAAGACCTTCGCACAACGCGTATCCCTTAACCTCTCGATTAACACCATACCACCAGCATCGAATGTCGAAGAGCAATGGCAACGATGCCAACAGGCCATTAGATCAGCCGCAACTGATGTGCTAGGTTTCTTGCGCCCACCAGCAAGAAACCCCTAGTTTGATGAGGAATGCCGACAGATGCTCGCAGCCAAGAACGAGGCCTACAAGTTTAAGCTGCAGGTGAAGACGAGAGCTGCCATTGAGCTCTATAGGCAAAGAAGAAGGGAAGAACATCGGCTTTTCAGAAAGAAGAAAAAAGAGCAAGAAAAGCGCGCGATCGAGGATATAGAGAGGTGCCGCTCCAGGAACGATGTTCGCAAGTTTTACCAAAGTGTAAAACGTCAAAGCCAAGGATACAGGGCTCGAACAGAATCCTGTCGAGATGAACAAGGAAATATCGTAGTTGAGACACAGTCGATGCTGAGGATATGGAAGAACCACTTCTGCAGACTGTTAAACGGCGATGACGAACAACATTCCGCTGTCAGGCAGAACGATCCATTCAATATTGGCAACGACAGCGAAAACTGCCAACCACCCGACCTAAGTGAAGTGAGGATAGCTATATCTAAACTCAAGCGTAATAAGGCCGCCGGAAATGACGGCCTTCCCGCTGAGCTTTAAAAAGCTGGGGAGATGACTTGGTAAGCAACATCCACCAACTCATAAGCCAAATCTGGTCGGTTGAAAGCATGCCTGAAGAATGGAACCTCAGACCCTCTGCACTGCGCCAACTACAGAGGCATAAGTCTACTTAACATCGCTTACAATATCCTATCCGCCATAACATGTGAACGCTTGAAACCGTTTACCAACAACCTGATCGGCCCTTATCAGCCCTTATCAGTGTGGTTTTAGGCCAGGAAAGTCCACAATCGATCAAATTTTCACACTTCGGCAGATCCTGAAAAAAAACCCAAGAAGTCCAAATCGATACCCACCACCTATTTATCGATTTCAAAGCCGCATACGACAGCATTTATAGAGACGAACTATACAGAGCCATTTCTATACCTATGGTATACCGCCCAAACTCGTCCGTTTGTGTAGGATGACGATGGAGAATTCTCGATGCACCATCAGGATCGGAAACGACCTCACCGACACATTCGATGCCAAAAAGGATTTAGGCAAGGCGATGCGCTGTCATGTGACTTTTTCAATTTGATTCTTGAGAGGATTATGCAAAACTCCCGAGCCAATACCAGAGGCACAATTTTCCAAAAATCGGTGCAACTACTAGCATACGCCGACGATATTGACATCATTGGTAGGACTCAACGTGATGTCATAGCCACGTTTGCTAGTATAGAGAAGGAAGCGGCAAAAATGGGTTTAGCAGTAAATGAGGTTAAGACTAAGTATTTGCTGTCAACACGAAAGAATACACAACATCGACGAATTGGACAGAACGTCACCATTGACAGATATAACTTTGAGGTAGTACGGGACTTTGTCTACCTCGGCTCCGCTATTAACTCTGACAACAACATCTCGTCAGAAATCAAACGAAGAATTACTCTTGCCAATCGCTGTTTCTTCGGGCTAAGAAGGCAATTTAGTAGTAAAGCCCTCACTCGAACTACTAAGGAGATCCTATATAAGACCTGATCATCCCAGTCCTGCTCTACGGCGCTGAAGCATGGACCGTATCAAAAGCGGATGAAGAAATTCTTGGTCGATTCGAGCGAAAAATTCTTCGGAAAATCTTCGGTCCCGTTTGCGTTGACGGGCTATGGAGACGAAGATTCAACCACGAACTATACAGTGACATACTTCTAGTCAAAAAACTCCGCATTGGACGTTTATGATGGCTAGGATATGTAGAAAGAATGGACACCAATACTCCGGCTCGCAGAGTCTTCAATTCCCAGCCAGACGTCGGACGCAGTAGAGGAAGACCTCGTGGAAGAAGTGGCGCGCACAAGTAGAAACCGACCTCAACCAACTTGGAGTGCGTAACTGGAGGAAGTTAGCTAAGGACCGGGCTGATTGAGGCCCAGGGTCATCCCGGACTGTAGCGCCACTTAAGTAAGTAAGTCCATTATATATCAGAGAGGAGTTTGGAGGCGGCATGAATACAGTCATGTCTCGCCTTGAAACCAAACGTATTCTCTGGTATAATATTATTGTCCTTAGACCACTTGAACAGAACCCGATAGAGAATCTTTTCAAATACCTTGCTGATACTCGGAAGTAGACTTATCGACCGGAAATTTGCCGGATTGGAGTTGTCCTTTCCCTTTTTCCGGAAAGAATGAACCACCGCCGTCTTCCAATGCACTGGATAATAAATGCGAGAGAAATTTTATTCGATTGCAAAGTACAGAAGAATAATAAAAAAAAATATATTCACTGAGACGACCACCCATTAAATTTGAAACAAAAGTCAGTGCAATGACAGAAGGAGAAATTCAATTTTCTTGGTATGGGTAATTTAATAAAACGATGCCATATTATATCGTTTATCGTTGTTCTTCTTGATTGGTATTTAAAACCCAACACTGCATTGAATAAATCACAATTCACAACCCCTAATGGCGAGAGTTTTAGAATCAATAATACGCGCCATTTTATGTCTAGCCATCGATCGTCGTAAATATGTAGCTGCACAATGTTATAAAGTGAAGTATTAAGCCATCAATCGGACACGTTAAGTATCGTCTCCTCGTGTATGTGTTGAGTCCTTTATTTTTTATTACATGCAATGATAGTAAAACATTGATTGGCCTTAATGTTGTTTGTGATAAACACGTTCAGGGAGAGAAATTTCTCCTCACGAATGAGCTTGGTAGTTGGCGCTAACGATGAAAGACTCCCATCACATACTTTGAAATGGATACACTGGGGATAGGGAGTGTTCATAAATGTGATAATGTTGCTGCTTATATCCCGCAGCTATGGGAATTTGTAAAAATGAATACATTTTCGCCATTCTTTCGAAAAGACGTAGAAGATTGCAAGTGGCAAGGTGAATATATCGAAGGGGAGGGAAGCCTTGATGAATTCTGTAAGCAATTTGCATATTAAATTCGATTCGTCGATATTGTAAGGAATGATTGTCATTACCTTTCTGCAGAAAGGATATTGATTTATGACTCATGATTTATTTTATTTTGTGTGATTTAGCCACAAGGAAGATATAACAGATACAAGGTGTGGAGGTATGATTATAATGAACGGTAAATGGAAATTTCGATCAATTTTTGAAATGTTTCTGGTGATCCGGATGATTGTGCACATTTATGTATAGGATTCCTTTTGGACACATAATGTGATTAAGAGAAAGAAGGTGGGATTTGTCTTCTTCGGCGGATATTGATTAACTAGGTGTCGGTTTATTAAGTTGGACTGATAAAACTTTGTTCGTTGTATAAAAAATGCTTATTACACCTAAGTTAAGCTTAGTTAATTTGTGTTTCACCTATACAGTTTCGCTAATCGCCAGCTTTTCTAATCCTCAATAACTATTCATTCCTTGATTGCCGGTAATGTAGTGTACTCGAAGTATTACCAAGTTAATCCCTTATTATTCAATTTTCAAAAAGGTATTCTTACAATGAAAAACGGGTTGAAAGCAAAGGGATCCCGGTTGCAATCTCCAAAGCTACAACACCTAAAAGTGTGCTAACCCAGTTCATGCCAAAGTTTGACAAACCTACAGGGATATATTAAATTCTCATGAGAAGCAGAAGCCTTAAGCATAGCTTCTCCATTCATTGTGAGTGCGAAGTTTTATTTTTATCAAAACAGCAGACTCTGAACTGTTATTTCGTAAGGAATCGGCTTTAATTTGTAGGTCCCATTCGTTGTGCAAAAATGATTGCATTGGAATTTGTATTCTACAAGCGAAGACGGGTGAAAGTTTTTTTTTAATTGATACGCGTTTAAGGTATAGAATACCCTTAAAGTGTTTGAGCACTTACATACTTAAGTGGCGCTACAGTCCGGAATGAACCCGAGCCTCAACCAACATGCCTCCAAAATTAGTCCGGTCCTTAACTAACTGATTTCAAGTTGTTTGAAATCGGTTCCAACCTGTGCGCTCCACTTAATGCGAGGTTTTCCTCTACTGCATCCGATCCGACATCTGACTGGGAATCGAAGACTCTGCGAGACGGAGTATTGGTGTCCATTCGTCCTACATGTCCCAGCCATCTTAAACGTCTAATGCGCTGGACAGGTCGTATTGTTCTTGGTTGAATCTTCGTCTCCATAGCCCGTCAACGCAAACGGGACCGAAGAATTTTTCTCTCGAATCGACCAAGGATTTCTTCATCCGCTTTTGATACGGTCCATGCTTCAGCGCCGTAGAGCAGGACTGGGATGATCAAGGTCTTATATAGGATCTCCTTAGTAGTTCGAGTGAGGGCTATACTACTAAATTGCCTTCTTAGCCCGAAGAAACAGCAGTTGCCAAGAGTAATTCGTCGTTTAATTCCTGACGAGATGTTGTTGACAGAGTTAATAGACAAAGCCCCGAACTACCTCAAAGTTATATCTGTCAATGGTGACGTTCTGTCCAATTCGTCGATGTTGTGTGTCCTTTCGTGTTGACAGCATCAACATAGTCTTACCCTCATTTACTGCTAAACCCATTTTTGCCGCTTCCTTCTCTATACTAGCAAACGTGGCTATGACATCACGTTGAGTCCTACCAATGATGTCAATATCGTCGGCGTATGCTTGTAGTTGCACCGATTTTTGGAAAATTGTGCCTCTGGTATTGGCTCGGGAGTTTTGCATAATGCTCTCAAGAATCAAATTGAAGAAGTCACATCACACCGCATCGCCTTGCCTAAATCCTTTTTTGGTATCGAATGTGTCGGTGAGGTCGATTCCGATCCTGATGGTGCAGCGAGAATTCTCCATCGTCATCCTACACAAACGGACGAGTTTGGGCGGTATACCAAAACTAGACATGGCTCTGTATAGTTCGTCTCTATAAATGCTGTCGTATGCGGCTTTGAAATCGATAAATAGCTGGGTATCGATTTGGACTTCTTGGGTTTATTCCAGGATCTGCCGAAGTGTGAAAATTTGATCGATTGTGGACTTTCCTGGCCTAAAACCACACTGATAAGGGCCGATCAGGTTGTTGGTAAACGGTTTCAAGCGTTCACATATTACGGCAGATAGGATCTTGTAAGCGATATTGAGTAGACTTATGCCTCTGTAGTTGGCGCAGTTCAGAGGGTCTCCTTTTTTGTAGATCGGGCAAACGATGCTGAGGTTCCATTCTTCAGGCATGCTTTCAACCAACCAGATTTGGCTTATGAGTTGTTGTATGTTGCTTACCAAGTCATCTCCGCCAGCTTTATAAAGGTCAGCGGGAAGGCTGTCATTTCCGGCAGCCTTATTAAGCTTGAGTTTAGATATAGCTATCCTCACTTCACTTAGGTCGGGTGGTTGGCAGTTTTCTCTGTCGTTGCCAATATTAAATGGTTCGTTCTGCCTGACAGCGGAATATACAAATGTTCCTGAAAATACAGATTACACCCTCAACAGATTAAACTTTGATAAGAGTTTCCGGGTCACAATCCCAAGCAGAACGTCATGGGAGAGCAACGAACCTGTGCTAAACGACTCGATCCACTTTTATACCGATGGTTCCAAGACAGATGACGGAGTGGGTGCTGGTGTCTTCTCCGACAGGCTAAATCTCAGCCTATCTTTCCGTCTTCCTGATCATTGCAGCGTGTTCCAGGCGGAACTCATGACGATCAAAGAAGCCTTGAAAGAGAATGTAATATCTGCCAAGGATATTAGCATTTTCTCGGATAGCCAAGCGGCAATCAAATCCCTGCAATCAGTCTCAGCAAATTCAAAGACAACCCTAGATTGCCGATCATCTCTGCAGGAGATGTCAAAGCATTTTAACATTCACCTATGCTGGGTACCTGGGCATAGTGACATTCCTGGGAACTGTAAGGCTGATGAACTCGCCAGAAACGGAACCAAATTACCAATTGTGCCCGACATGGCGGTACTAGGTATACCTATCGCTACATGCAAAAGCTTATTAGCGCAACATGCTAACAGCAAATCAAACCTGAGATGGATTCTTGGCACGACGTGTCAAACAACCAAACAAATTTGGCCGAAGCTAGATTTGAGAAGATCAAAGGAACGGATTTCGCTCGTCAGACCGCATATTTGCGATACCATAGGTGTAATCACGGGACACTGCTTAATAGGTAGGCACGCAGAAAGGCTATGCCTTTTCTCAAACGACTTCTGTAAGAGCTGCATGGACTTACTATTTTCAAAATCTCAGTGATTTGGCAAAAACAAAGCCTCCTCCGCTTCATCAAAAGCTCAAAATGGTTTTCCCATAGATAGTAAGGAGATTGGACAAGATCCACGTGGTATCACAACGGACCAAAGTGGTCTAAGTGTGCTGGCGAACGCCGGCAGCCACTCTAACCTAACCTAACCCATAGTAATGTCTCCTTTGTAGCAGTTAACGGCTTCCGCTACTTGTTCGCCTGCACTTCTCCTGTTTAATGTTCTCACATTCTAGGTGCAGATACTGACGTCGTTGTTCTTTTTTCGTTTAGCAGGGTCGTCAACAATGAAATCAGTCCTTTCCGATGCTATTGGTTGCTTCGTAACCAAAGCACAACTCCAAACTGGAGGGCAGCTTCAATTTATTAGATACACCTTGGACACGGGGCCATCCGTATACAATACAGGATTGAGCGCTGCCGCTGGCCTTTCGGATTATCCGCCACCATCTCCGTTCAAGGGCCCTGACTTCGCTTGAGATTCCTAGATAAACTTTTGTCCGATTATCTAGGTTCGGCTGAGCAATAGGCCGAATTAACTCTGAGTTAACCCAGAGTCAACTAACCTAGGAATAAATTTAATCCAGAGTTGACTCATGAAGCAGTTTTTCAGTGCTGGATTAAATGTTGACATCAATGACAAAAATAATTGGAAGTAGTGAGGTAGGAGTAACAACGATTCTTACTCTGACAAATTATCAATTGAATGATTGAAATTACAACAAAAACTTGTGTACAACAACACTATTTGGTTGGAATTATAGCTATTTCGGACATTACCAAGAGTATAGCATCACTATCTGATGAGGACATCAGATAGTGATAGCAAATATTTGAAATAATTGTTCGCTTAATATTTTATCAGCTGTCAAAAACATCTGATCATTAAATCCCAGGGTTAACTCACCAAACTTGCTGGGTTAACTCGAATTCTGGATTTAAATTGACAGAAAACTACTTTCTCGAGTTAACTCGAGTTTAATCCCGAAACTAGGATGATCTCGCACTAAAAAAACTATGGAGCAGGAAAGTTTTTCGGTTTCAAAGATGTCAATCACGGATAAGTGTCAATCACGGAAAATTTAGTTTCGCTTGGTTCACTATAACTAAATCGACCCACCATCGTTTGATTTGATTTATTCTGTTAATCCTTCCACATCAAATCGAATTTATCTAGCAGAGCTTGTCGAAAATGAAAATAATTCCTTGACATGCTTAATATTCCCTTCGCAGAGGCAATGATAAATAAATTTAATGCCAAAAACATGAGCCCCTAATCACTTCAAAGTGAATAGCACTTTACAAGAATTTTGAGAACCAAAAAACAAGGATTTTCCTAAAAAAAAATATTCGATCCATTTCCACTCACGAGCCGTTAATAGGAACGTGAATAGCACCATCTTCACGGCATGCTAATGTGAAACACGCAATTCCTGTGCGATTTCATCAGCGTCCACCAGAATTGGCCCACCTGCTATTTGCATAAATAAATGCTTATTTATGCTAATGAATTAGATGCTACTTGAAGGTGAAAAGGTCGGTACTATTGAAATCCGTTTAATTAACGCATCCTCAGGGCACGATAATCAGATGTAAATTTTATTTCAAACAAGTAATTGCCTTCAAGAGCGGCGGATTGTGCGTCGGGTGCGCTGAATTGAAATGTGGTTTATGTCCCCGTCTCGGTGAATTGAAATCATGTTCGGGATTATTGTTCTATCTGGTATCTTTTGTTTTGAGTTTGAATTAATTTCGTTAATTCTACGATTTCGCGAACCAGTGAGGAGGCAGTAAAGCGGTAGGGTTGTGAACCCCCATGTACTAAAAAGAGTTTACGAAATGAAATTTGCATGACTTCTCCAGATGTAGGGAAGATGATTTGCAATTCTTATTTTTTATGGTCTAGGGCAGCGTTTCCCAAAGTGTGATATCCTGGTGCTCCGCGGCAAAATAAAAAAAACGAAATAGCAAAATTCCATTACACTAGTGACTATTTCATTTTGTGCTTCTGAACTTGTCATTTTAATCGCAGCAATCTAATTTTAAATGCTCATTTAAAAGAAATCAATACATACAAACAAACTAAAAAATAATTCGTGTAAAAGGATGTGGGAATCCCCGACAAATGAAAATTATTAAAGAGACGTACCAGAGACGACCATATACGCTAACTGAAATTTGTACTGGGACGACGTTTCTCTGGTTTTAAACGCGCCCAATAGACGGTTTTTGTTGGGTCGGTATCTATTTATACAGGTTAAAACGAATCGTAGTGCGGTGTATTTAATCTATATTTTGCTTTTAGTGCGTGAATTTTACTTTTTATTTGTTTTTTTGAACATTGGTGTAACTCTGTGGATCTATCGACGTGAAAAGATCAAAAGATCGTGAGAGATCAAAAGTAATAGGTACTATGGATCGCTGGCTAAAGTCTGGGTCGTTAAAAATAACCGCTGAAAGCTCCTTAACAGCACCCCCAGTAGTTACTAAAGAGTCAGCAACTGGCAGATACATAATACAAAACCATATTTGTTTATTTCATAATGGGAAGTTTCCTATCGCTAGAACCGCATTTGTATTAGATGCGTTTTGTTGGATTTATAATTTTTTTTTTTTCTGTTGTTATCCTCAATTCAGATTTGTGAATTTGCTCGTTTTCCATTTATTGTTCTATTCTAGAGCCAAGGAAAATGACGCAATAGAGACAGCGGCGTCAGAACTTTCTGAAGAATTTGAGGCAGACAATGTGGCTAGTACTAACGGGTGATTTTTTAAGAGGTTTAGAACTTTTTTAAAAAAAAAAACACAAAAAATTCGAAAAAATGAATGAAATATTTATTTGAATCGATAGTTTGAACCTTGCAATTTAATGTTTAAAGATAACTTCATGCAAATGTTGACCGCGGCTGCGTCTCAGGTAGCCCATCCGCTGAGTCCAATTTTGGCATACTCTTTCACACATATCGGCCGGTATCTCACGAATGAATGCATGGATGTTGGCTTCCAGTGCGTCAATCGAAGCGGGCTTGTCCCTATAGACATTAGCCTTGACATACCCCCACAAAAAATAATCTAATGGTGTCAAATCGCACGATCTAGGCGGCCAATTGACCGGCCCGAAACGTGAAATTAACTGTTCACCAAACTCGCCTCGCAATTGCGCCATTGTTTCGCGTGCTGTGTGGCATGTGGCACCGTCTTGTTAAAACCACATATCATGCAAGTCAAGAACTTCTATTTCGGGCAAAAAAAAGTTTGTTATCATCGCTCGGTAGCGTTCACCATTGACAGTAACGCTGCGATTCGCATCATCTTTGAAGAAATATGGCCCAATAATGCCGCCGGCCCATAAACCGCACCAAACAGTGGCTTTTTCGGGATGCATTGGTAGCTGTTGCAATGCGTCTGGCTGATCTTCACTCCAAATGCGGCAATTTTGCTTATTTACGTACCCATTCAACCAAAAATGAGCCTCATCGCTGAACACAATTTTTCGATAAAAAAGCGGATCCTCGGCCAGCTTTCCAAGAGCCCATTCACCAAAAATTCGGCGTTGTGGTAGGTCGGCTGGCTTTAGTTCTTGCACCAGCTGTATCTTAAAAGGCTTTACGCCCAAATCCTTCCGCAAAATTTTCCACGTAGTGCTGTAACAAAGGCCTAACTGCTGGGAACGGCGCCGAATCGACATTTCGCGGTCTTCTGTCACACTAGCTGATACGGCTGCAATATTTTCTTCACTACGCACAGTACGTAAACGTGTTGGTGGTTTAATGTCCAACAAAGTAAATTTGGTGCGAAATATGGTCACAATCTTCCGAATAGACTGCTCAGAAGGTCGAGAATGCCGATCATAAAATGGAAGCAGCGCGCGATGAACATTTCGAACCGAGCACGAATTTTGATAGTAAAATTCAATAATTTGCAAGCGTTGTTCATTTGTAAGGCGATCCATGGTTAAATTGCAAACCAAACTGAAACTGTTTGACAGTGACACAAGGTACTAAACATACGTCAGCTGTCAAAACCAGTGTTGCCAAAACCAAACCAGCTAAAAAATCACCCGTTACAAGCACTATGCAAAACCAAACAGACACATTATTCTCACTAGATATTGAATTCCTTATGTTCTTTAATTAACATTGTTCTTGTTTTTTTCGTTGATGTTACTTGTTTTACTTGAATTTAATAAAATATAAAAAAAAATTTGAGTATTGCATTTTTTACACATACATAACTGCGAAAATAGCGTAAGTGTAACGAAGTGCTCCGCGAGGAATGTTTGACCTTAAAAGTGCTCCTCGACCAAAAAAGATTGGGAATCGCTGGTCTAAGGGATATACTACCAACCTCAAACTAAAGTACGAAACGAAGGATGTATTCATAAACAAACAAACGTTGGTCATTGCAAGTTGTATAAGATACAATGATACAGATACAATGACTACAGATTATGTGATTGTAGCACGTTTATGTTTTCAGATAAAATGGCGGTCATTACTTTGTAATAAAACGCCATTTTTATCAAAAGCGTAATTAGTCATCGTTTGAAGGATGTGACATCAAATTTTGTATGGAGGTATACCAACTAAATTGTCCTTTCTGTTTTGTTGTCCCAATGATAATTAAGTGAGTCTTTTCGAGCTCATTACGGCGATATTTTATTATTGTTGTAATCATTTTAAAACCCATAAAAGTGATTTTAACCAGAAAGTACTCCTTGAGTAATGTGGCCAGACAATAGGTCCATAAGTCAAGAGACGTGGAAAAAAGTCACCGCACTGTCGTTAAAAAAGTATGGATTGCAACGTCTTCGGTTGTGACAACTAAAATATTAATCCCATCGATTGTGCCAGAGGGCTGAAGTCCATTTTTTGGGCGAAAGCTTATAAACGTCTTAGCTTGAACACTTTGAATTCATAATAAACTAAGTCCGAAATTTAAAATAGAGTTAGTAGATTATAAGTTCCGAGTGAATGGTGTCCCTTTTTCGTTTTTACAAACCCTATACCATTGTGCGATGAACTCCTGCGCAGAAGGTCTGGGTTCGATTCCCAAAAACACCTAAAAATGTCTTTTGAATTGCCCTCCTCTCGCGATAATCTGGGCCCTCATCCGTAAAGTGATTATCGTTTGCCGATAACATTTCGATGGTACATCTTGCATCACGTAAGATCAATACTCGTTTTTTCTGTCGGCGATATCACTTTATTTGCTTCACTTAACACGTCAAATCACAGACGATTATTGAGCGATTCCTCAGGACATCTCGACTATACCGTCTGAGTGATAATCGTTTTAAAGTTACGGAATTCTACTCTCTTCTTAAGTGGCACTACAGTCCGGGATGAACCTGGGCCTCAACCAACATGCGTCTCCATTTAGCCCGGTCCTTAGCTAACTGCCTCCAGTTGCGCACTCCAAGTTGGTTGAGGTCGGTTTCCACTTGTGCGCGCCACTTAAGGCGAGGTCTTCCTCTACTGCGTCCGACGTCTGGCTGGGAATCTTTCTACATGTCCTAGCCATCTTAAACGTCCAATGCGGAGTTTTTTGACTAGGGGTATGTCGCTGTACATCTCGTATAGTTCGTGGTTGAATCTTCGTCTCCATAGCTCGTCAACGCAAACGGGACCGAAGATTTTCCGAAGAATTTTTCTCTCGAATCGACCAAGGATTTCTTCATCCGATTCTGATACCGTCCATGCTTCAGCGCCGTAGAGCAGGAATGGGATGATCAGGGTCTTATATAGGATCTCCTTAGTAGTTCGAGTTGCCTTCTTAGCCCGAAGAAACAGCGATTGGCAAGAGTAATTTTTCGTTTGATTTCTGACGAGATGTTGTTGTTAGAGTTAATAGCGGAGCCGAGGTAGACAAAGTCCCGTACTACCTCAAAGTTATATCTGTCAATGGTGACGTTCTGTCCAATTCGTCAATGTTGTGTGTCCTTTCGTGTTGACAGCATATACTTAGTCTTACCCTCATTTACTGCTAAACCCATTTTTGCCGCATCCTTCTCTTTACTAGCAAACGTGGCTATGACATCACGTTGAGTCCGACCAATGATGTCAATATCGTCGGCGTATGCTAGTAGTTGCACCGATTTTTGGAGAATTGTGCCTCTGGTGTTGGCTCGGGAGTTTTGCACAATCCTCTCAAGAATCAAATTGAAAAAGTCACATGACAGCGCATCGCCTTGCCTAAATCCTTTTTTGGTATCGAATGTGTCGCTGAGGTCGTTTCCGACCCTGATGGTGCAGCGAGAATTCTCCATCGTCATCCTACACAAACGGACAAGTTTGGGCGGTATACCAAAACTAGACATGGCTCTGTATAGTTCGTCTCCATAAATGCTGTCGTATGCGGCTTTGAAATCGATAAATAGGTGGTGGGTATCGATTTTGACTGCTTGGGTTTTTTCCAGGATCTGCCGAAGTGTGAAAATTTGATCGATTGTGGACTTTCCTGGCCTAAAACCACACTGATAAGGGCTGATAAGGGCCGATCAGGTTGTTGGTAAACGGTTTCAGGCGTTCACATATTACTGCAGATAGGATCTTGTAGGCGATGTTGAGTACACTTATGCCTCTGTAGTTGGCGCAGTTCAGAGGGTCTCCTTTTTTGTGAATCGGGCAAACGATGCTGAGGTTCCATTCTTCAGGCATGCTTTCATCCGACCAGATTTGGCTTATGAGTTGGTGGATGTTGCTTACCAAGTCATCTCCGCCAGCTTTATAAAGGAAGGCCGTCATTTCCGGCAGCCTTAATAAGCTTGAGTTTAGATTTAGCTATCCTCACTTCACTTAGGTCGGGTGGTTGGCAGTTTTCGCTGTCGTTGCCAATATTAAATGGTTCGTTCTGCCTGACAGCGGAATGTTGTTCGTCATCGCCGTTTAAAAGTCTGCCGAAGTGGTTCTTCCATATCCTCAGCATCGACTGTGTCTCAACTACGATATTTCCTTGTTCATCTCGACAGGATTCTTTTCGAGCCTTGTATCCTTGGCTTTGGCGTTTTACACTTTGGTAAAACTTGCGAACATCGTTCCTGGAGTGGCACCTCTCTATATCCTCGATCGCGCGCTTTTCTTGCTCTTTTTCTTCTTTCTGAAAAGCCGATGTTCTTCCCTTCTTCTTTGCCTATAGAGCTCAATGGCAGCTCTCGTCTTCACCTGCAGCTTAGCCTTGTAGGCCTCGTTCTGGGCTGCGAGCATCTGTCGGCATTCCTCATCAAACCAGGGGGGTTTCTTGCTAGTGGCTGCGAGAAACCTAGCACATCAGTTGCGGCTGATCTAATGGCTTGTTGGAATCGTTGCCATTGTTCTTCGATATTGGATGCTGGTGGTGTTTTGTGAGTCGAGAGGTTAAGGGAAACACGTTGCGCGAAGGTCTTGGCGGTCTCTGGAGATTGGAGTCTTTCTACATTAAATTTTTTCACAGTATTTCTGTTTTTTGTGGTGTGGTGGATATCCGCATCCTTACCTTGGCTACAACAAGGTAGTGGTCCTAATCGATGTTAGCCCCTCGGAATGTTCGGACATCCAAAATACTGGATGCGTGCCTCTTGTCTATCGCAATGTGATCAATTTGGTTGACTGTTCGTTGATCTGGAGACCGCCATGTCCCCTTGTGGATATCGAGGTGAGGAAACCGTGTGCTGGCTATAGTGGCATTTCGTTCCGTAGCGAAGTCAATTAGCCTAAGTCCGTTACCAGACGTGTTGTCGTGTAGGCTATATTTTCCGACAGTACTGCTAAAGATGTCTTCTCTTCCTACCTTTGCTTTAAAATCTCCCAGCACGATTTTAACATCGTACTTTGGTAGTCGCTCATAGGTTTTGTCGAGGAGCTCGTAGAAGCAATCCTTGGTTATATCATCTTTTTCCTCCGTCGGACCATGAGCGCATATAAGGCTTATGTTGGCGAATTTGGCCTTGATGGGGATTGGTACAATGCGTTCGCTAATGTCTTGAAAACATAAGACTTCTTGCCTAAGTCTGGCACTTATAACAAATCCGCATCCAAATAGTCGCTGTTTCTGCTCACTATAACACGGTCCATAGTAGATGTCACAGTTTTTCATCCTCTTTCGGCCCATCCCATCGTATTTCCTGGATGGCAATAATGTCTGCTTTGTAGCAGTTTAGGGCTTTCGCTAGTTGTTCGCCTGCACCTCTCCTGTTTAATGTTCTTACATTCCAGGTGCAGATACGAACGTCGTTGTCCTTTTTCGTTTAGCATGGTCGTTAACAATAATATCAGTCCTTTCCGAGGCTATTGGTTGCTTCGTAACAATATTTTTTTTCCGTGGATGGGTATTTAACCCAAAGCACAACCCCCAACCTGCAAGGCCAGGTCCTTGTTTTGACCCTAGAACAGCGGCCCGGAAAAAATACCGATGTCAGCCCATTTTGGGATATGAGCGCTGCCGTTGACCCATTGAGGGCTCCTCCGCCACCAACTCTTTTCCAATTCCCTGGCTCAGTATTGGTAATCGCTATAGACCTGGTCTTCAAATATGTCAAAGCAGCTCATATAGGGTTACGGAATTACCCACCTGAAAAACCATCTGAGCCGTCCCGAATAGGATCAACTACTGGGCTAACTGCACTTACGTAGAATTTTAGTTGATGAAACTTAAAACTGTCAATTCTAAAATATTAGACATAATTGTTGTTTGGTTTAGTCTAAGTGAACGTGGCATTGGATGGATTTACTCAAGTATTTCAGTTATTTTGTTAATTTATGTACGATCTACACTCAAACCCCACCTTTGACACACAGGTGGTATAAATATTGTTTATTTGAAGGGTGAAACAGATGTTTAAGTTTGTAAGGTGAACGGACACATCCTGTGCTTCAATTTATTTGATCACTGAATGCACTTTGCTGAGACAACTGTCAAACTGTCAACTTTATTTTTATTGCTTTGAAAGTAGTTCTCTTTTCCATCTATCGTGTCACACAAAGTAGTTGAATTCTTAATTTCACAAATTCCAACATTAGATGGGTCGTTACGAAATGGGCTGGCGTTTAAAGCTGTTTTTGAAGCGCTAGTTCATGATACGAAGTTGGCAGAGGCCTACAAATTTGGTAAACTTAGGCAGGGTGTTGATCCCGTTAATGTGCCGCTGATTGGTGGTATGTATTCCGGTGGTTACGAGGTGGTTTTGGGCCGCGTTGAAAGTCGCTATGATAACAGGCAGTTTTTGGCTGAAATTCACGTGTCCCGATTCATAAACCTTAAACCAGCAGCAGATGAGACGGCGAAGTCATTGTTAGCCATCGTGGACAAGGTGCAGGAATCTCATCGTGCAGGTAATGAAGCTTCGCGTTGACAAATAGGATGCATTGGCAGTTGCTCTTGTTGCTCTTTCATCAATTTCCACTCAACAACGGGCTTGGTGAATTGCATCATCGTCGGATGAGATTCTTATTCTGGTAGATCTTCTAAATTTTTTGGAGTAACGAGTACAGAGTCACACCACTGAATCCCTTAAACGTTTAGAAAAATAACAAAATACACATTTTTGGCGCAACATGCTCTTTACACAGGGCCGAGCTTTCTCACAACCATTAATGTGTACGTATGTATTGCACTATGGCGGGACCTCCTGCTTTAAGCCGAATCAGAACGGCTAAGTTTAGATAAGCTTTTCATGACAATTGATACTATTCGGATGATTTGTCAGATCATCACAAGAGGAGGGCCAGTGAAAAATCAATTAGGTATTGCTACGGCTGGGAATCGAACTTAGACATTCTACGCGGCAGTTCATCGCACTAACCATCGCGCCACTGATTCCGTCTCCTTAAACGGTCAGGTTTGGGCCTTAAGTGTCTAAAACAAGGACAAAATTGAAGGCAATGTTTTTCTGGTGGTTGTCGGAAGTGCGGACGCAAGTTCCATATCATATTTTGTCGGGAGTAGCAAACACGAACAACGGCTTTAGCAGCAAACTTAAAATTAACGGATGTGTCAAAACCCAGCGTTCAACCTGTCCCTAGCTTTAGCCACCCCATGGAAGAACGTCTATTGTGACTAACGGAACGACCATCAGCTGTCTGATGTCTGACGCGCTGGTAATTCCAACAATTACATCAACTACTCAAGAAATGCATGTTGATGTTTATCAATGGCCACACTTATATGGTCTACAGTTGGCAAATCGCCGACTAGCATTGACAAATATTATGGTATACGGATATTCCACCAATGTGTCAGGAAATACTACGGTAATGCCACGCGAGCAACATGGTATTTGCGTGGTATTGATACTAGGGTTTTTACCGCGGTATATATAGAATTCTACCGATCGTAGCGCTAGTCTTCAAAAGTGATTCGATTGTGAAATATATTTTTCAATTGTCATGTGAACTCATAATACATGAAGCGTGTGCACTGTCAATACCATGGTACATGATTATTTTAGTTCGGCGTCACTTTCACAATTCAAACGTCAAACTTCAGATATTTTTGTCTTCTAATGATCTTTGTGAAGGGTTACTGTAGTCACTTTTAAATTGGGAAAACCGTCTCCTGATTTTGGTGATTTATCTGAAACCAAAAAAAAAAAATTAAATGACAGCAAATTCTCTACAAATTCAAATATAAAATTTTAAGAGTCACCTAATTGCATTGGGTCTGAATCACAGCATCTTTATAAGCAATCTCGTAATGACATAGCATTTTTCACCTAACACAAAACTCGTTAAGACACAAACGAGTAATTAATCATTTTAATGCACTCTGCATAAAAACACGCCCGATCATTGCTCGCAGTAATGACATGCAGATGTCAAAAAGCTGCCATTAAAATCATTCACCTGCCTCATTTTGGTCGTCCATCGTTATTTTTGTGATTAAAAAGTGTACTGGCATTTAATCAACTAATTGACGAATGATGTTTTTTTTTTGTATCGGTATCGGTATGCTTTAATTGTTTGCCTTTTTTAACGCTCTAAAATTAGCTTTACTTGAGGAGCAATGAACTAATAAATCGACACAAAAGTACGTACGTAATGTTTTCTAATCATATGAGATTTGTGATGTCATCGTTGGATATAAATAAACTAATCCGTGCAAAAGTATTTAAATGTGATATTCACAGATATATAACAAAATGTCAGTGCAAATTCTATATAAAAATAAGAGAAACTAAACAAAAAAAACAGAAACGGAAAAAAAAATATGTTGCGTTACGTCACGTAGTGGAATTTACATTTTAATGTGTTTAGGTTTTCTTCGAAACAGATGGCGGTCCTATATAGCTTCGCAATAAAAGGGTTTATTTATTTTTTTTTTATTTGTGGATGCCTACAAAATAATAAAATAAAATTGGTTAGAGAATAACGTAGGGAACATTGAAAATGTCTGTGAAGATTCATATTTCAAGCGATAAAAAATATACTGACACATGTTGCATTAACGATATTGGCAAGCTAAAAAGGTATTCGTGAACCTTTTTATTAATTTTTTTGTTTAAGTCTTAAATTTTTTTTAAATTTTCAAAATAGTTAAAAATTAATTAAACTTTGAGTATGATTACAAAAATATTAGATTTTGTTTGTTTATGTAGATAAATAGGATTATTTGTAAGGCTAATAGTGGGTTCACACCGAATCATAAACTGAGTTTTTGGAAAAAAGTTTACATAAACCACTGGATGCTTTCACACCGAACTCTGACCAGGTTTCGTTTGACATTTCAATCAGCTGTGAATTGTGATTTTTGATACTAGCTGCAACATTTGTGTATGAAAATATTGTAATTGAATAATAAAATGTATTCTAATATAATCAAACTAATATTAGCATTTGAAGTTCAAAATGAAAAAAATCTAAAGATTTTGACAACAGTTTTTGACGCAAACAAATGCTTCTTCATTTTCTTTTTTTTTCTTTTCAATATCCATTTTAATTATATAAAATTAAAATGTGGAACACGTGTAGAATGTATGAAAAGGTGTCTTCTTTCCAACAACCTTTAACAAAGATGACGTCTGCGAAGTGATTATGAGAAGGTTACGTCGTTTTCTCGGTTAAGTGTGAAAAGCGAATTGCCACAGTTCAGTTAAACAAATGTACAAGTCACCCTTCGTATCAATACTATTCCCAGCTACAGTCAAATCGGGTATAAATGTGTTCCTTGACTAATATCACAGCTAATATAGTTTTAACTAAAACAGTTAACTATTATCTGTGCTATGTCGAGAAGTATTTCCGCCTCTTAGCTGCCTTTCAGGACTGTCGCGTGGGCTGCAGTGATTATCCTTACTTTGTAGAAGTCTTCTTCTTCTTAAGTGGCGCTACAGTCCGGGATGAACCTGGGCCTCAACCAACATGCCTCTCCAATTAGCCCGGTCCTTAGCTAACTGCCTCCAGTTGCGCACTCCAAGTTGGTTGAGGTCGGTTTCTACTTGTGCGCGCCACTTAAGGCGAGGTCTTCCTCTACTGCGTCTGACGTCTGGCTGGGAATCGAAGACTCTGCGAGCCGGAGTCTTGGTGTCCATTCGTTCTACATGTCCTAGCCATCTTAAACGTCCAATGCAGAGTTTTTTGACCAGGGGTATGTCGCTGTACAGCTCGTATAGTTCGTGGTTGAATCTTCGTGTCCATAGCCCGTCAACGCAAACGGGACCGAAGATTTTCCGAAGAATTTTTTTCTCGAATCGACCAAGGATTTCTTCATCCGCTTTTGATACGGTCCATGCTTCAGCGCCGTAGAGCAGCACTGGGATAATCAGGGTCTTATATAGGATCTCCTTAGTAGTTCGAGTGAGGGCTTTACTACTAAATTGCCTTCTTAGCCCGAAGAAACAGCGATTGGCAAGAGTTATTCTTCGTTTGATTTCTGACGAGATGTTGTTGTCAGAGTTAATAGCGGAGCCGAGGTAGACAAAGTCCCGTACTACCTCAAAGTTATATCTGTCAATGGTGACGTTCTGTCCAATTCGTCGATGTTGTGTGTCCCTTCTTGTTGACAGCATATACTTAGTCTTACCTTCATTTACTGCTAAACCCATTTTTGCCGCTTCCTTCTCTATACTAGCAAACGTGGCTATGACATCATGTTGAGTCCTACCAATGATGTCAATATCGTCGGCGTATGCTAGTAGTTGCACCGATTTTTTGGAAAATTGTGCCTCTGGTGTTGGCTCGGGAGTTTTGCACAATCCTATCAAGAATAAAATTGAAGAAGTCACATGACAGCGCATCGCCTTGCCTAAATCCTTTTTTGGTATCGAATGTGTCGGTGAGGTCGTTTCCGAACCTGATGGTGCAGCGAGAATTCTCCGTCGTCATCCTACACAAACGGACGAGTTTGGGCGGTATACCAAAACTAGACATGGCTCTGTATAGTTCGTCTCTATAAATGCTGTCGTATGCGGCTTTGAAATTGATAAATAGGTGGTGGGTATCGATTTGGACTTCTTGGGTTTTTTCCAGGATCTGCCGAAGTGTGAAAATTTGATCGATTGTGGACTTTCCTGGCCTAAAACAACCCTGATAAGGGCCAATCAGGTTGTTGGTAAACGGTTTCAGGCGTTCACATATTACAGCAGATAGGATCTTGTAGGTGATGTTGAGGAGACTTATGCCTCTGTAGTTGGCGCAGTTCAGAGGGTCTCCTTTTTTGTGGATCGGGCAAACGATGCTGAGGTTCCATTCTTCAGGCATATTTTCATCCGACCAGATTTGGCTTATGAGTTGGTGGATGTTACTTACCAATTCATCTCCGCCGGCCTTATAAAGCTCAGCGGGAAGGCCGTCATTTCCGGCAGCCTTATTAAGCTTGAGTTTAGATATTGCTATCCTCACTTCACTCAGGTCGGGTGGTTGGCAGTTTCGCTGTCGTTGCCAATATTGAATGGTTCGTTCTGCCTGACAGCGGAATGTTTGTCTGCAGAAGTGGTTCTTCCATATCCTCAGCATCGACTGTGTCTCATCTACAATATTTCCTTGTTCATCTCGACAGGCTTCTGTTCGAGCCTTGTACCCTTGGCTTTGACGTTTTACACTTTGGTAAAACTTGCAAACATCGTTCCTGGAGTGGCACCTCTCTATATCCTCGATCGCGCGCTTTTCTTGCTCTTTTTTCTTCTTGCTGAAAAGCCGATGTTCTTCCCTTCTTCTTTGCCTATAAAGCTCAATGGCAGCTCTCGTCTTCACCTGCAGCTTAGCCTTGTAGGCCTCGTTCTTGGCTGCGAGCATCTGTCGGCATTCCTCATCAAACCAGGGGTTTCTTGCTGGTGGCCGCGAGAAACCTAGCACATCAGTTGCGGCTGATCTAATGGCTTGTTGGCATCGTTGCCATTGTTCTTCGACATTAGATGCTGGTGGATTGTTGTGAGTCGAGAGGTTAAGGGATACGCGTTGCGCGAAGGTCTTGGCGGTCTCTGGCGATTGCAGTCTTTCGACATTAACTTTACTTACTTTGTACTTACTTACTTTGTAGAAGATAAATTCTAAATATATGAAACATTATCAACAAAATAAACAAAAGCATCAAATTATTTTACTAGTTGTCAAAACCTTACATAAACGCCAAAAAAAAACGGTAAACGCACTGCGACAATTTATTTCCATAGTTTTATTGTTTCGATAAGAGAAGATTGTTTATCTAATAGATACGCCACCTACACCTCCCACTAACACACCAATAAAATCATCGAGGCAAAGATTTCTCTCCATTTTGTTTGTTTTCTCACCACATTACCATATACCGCTGCATATTGCTCCAACCAAGGCATCAGTAAATTTGTCATTAGATTTCAATTCATTCGATTTATTCCCTAAACCTCCCAATAAAAGAGCGTGGATTATTAAATTCCACTTCGTTTTATACTGATCTTGTTTCTTTTTAATTCCTCTCATTACTTAAGAGAGAACACAAAGACAGAACAAACAAAATAAAAACTCACCTCGCTTGATCATTTCTGGAAACGAAACTTGTTCTCAGTTCAGTTTGAGTAGTTTTAGCGATCGTTTGTGTATGTGCGCCGCGCTTAATTGCTTTACCGGATTGTATTTGAAAAAAAAAATATTTTTTATCGAAAACATATATTTATGCAAATATTTGAAATAAATATTTCGTTTCAATATAAAATCGATTTATTCATCAGAGTGGTAAAGAGGTCTTCTTTTAGTTTATTTTCGAATTCGAAATTTAATTAAATAGTTAAATCGGCCAATGTTGAAATAGTGATCTTGCCGTTGCTGTTAAAAATAAATATAATTCAAAATCACGCACCAAGAAGATCAAGAAAAATACAAAATTACTGGGTGCTCAGTGCGAATGAAATTCTTGCACAAATGCAACAGCAGCGCGACAGTGATAAATTGTGTCAAGTGCCTTAATTCAGATTTTTTTTTCTGCCTTTTTTGTTTATATTGCTACCTCATGGGTTAAGTGCAATAAATTGAGAGCCAATATCAATGTCAGTGTCAACAAGACGTCGAGAAAAGTTTTTGGAGTGTTTATGTTGATTTTTGTTTGTTCGAGATTTTTTTTTGCGAAAGGTTTGTGTGGTTTAATAGCGTGGTGTGTTTTTTTAAGTGTGCCGCGGGTTAATCGGATTATTCGATAACGTGGATTAGGGTCTATTTGCATTTTTTTTTTATAAACTTTTTCTTCTTTTTTTGTATGTCAGTTTTGACAGATTACACTTTTTTTGTAGTATCAAAACTTAACTTCTTCATTAAGTCATACAAATCAATTGCTTACATGACGTACACGCGGTATGGATAATTACAAATTGTCAATAAGTGTTCAAAGATAACTGACAGATGCTTATCAAAGGCAAATATTTGCGAAACGCTTTTCATCTACAATTTGTTACACGAATAGGTACACATTTCACTTATCAGTTCTACAAAGACATGGCGCATGGGCATGACAACAATGACAGTCGTATTTGGGAAGTATAACACTTTATTTCCTGATTGTCTTCCTGATTGTCATTGGATGTAAATAAACATTATAATCAAAAAAAAAAAGAACTTCTTCTATAAAAATAAAATACACGAGTTTTGTTTGACATTTTTCTACTCAAAATATGTGATCTTGTGTCAATATGGTGACATTTGTTTTAATATTTTACACTAAACCAGAAGCCACTGTTACTGGCCATTTTTGCCAGACTTTATGGAATATGTAACGGTGACTGATTGACTTCTATGTAAACAACTGACATTTAAATATTAACATTAGGTCTGTTCCCATACTTTTTCAGTAAAAATTAGTAAGTTCTCAAATTTCTTGGAGTGGGGGTAAATTATCTCAGAAAGAGATAAAATTACCAAAAAGTACGGGAACGCGTTTAAGTAAAAAACAGTAAAATTATATATTTCGTATGCATTTTAAAGAACAAATGACATAAATCACCTGTCAAAACAAGCGAATTGTCACTTTTAGATACCTACCAACTGACAGTTTACTGATTTTTAAAAACAGAAATTTCTGCAGTAAATTTTTTTACAGATTTTTATGGAGGGGTAGTTTTTTGCTCTCTCGGGAGCTGTATCTTTACTTATTTTTATGTACGGGAACGGCAATAAGTAAAAATCAGTAAAAATCAGTAAGAATCAGTAAGAATCAGTAAATATTATTTTGTACGGGAACAGATTTCTTACAGATTTTTATGGAGGGGTAGTTCTTTGCTCTCTCGTGAGCACATGGATCTGAAAAGCTTTATCATGTTATGTTGCCTGATTTTGACAGATAGGTATTTGCTGTGTTTTTCCTATGTATGCTTAGAATATTGATTTAATTTACAAAAATGTGTTAAAGCGAATAAAGTAAAAATTTATAATTTTCTAAGTGTATTATTCGAATGTTAGGCATTTTTCATTTGACATTGATTACATATTGGGGATTGGGAAAGTTTGTCTGCGCGACGCACTTGCGTAACTCGGGGTTTATATTAAGGAATATTACTATCAGCATTTATTATGTTTTTTGTGTATCTTTACATGACATGTATTCAATGTGAGTGGAAAATGTTAATCTAGTATCAAATATAACTCCTAGATCTTTTACTTCACATTGTCTACTCAAGTCGTTTTCACGAATTAAGTACCTAGCTGTGAAGATAGGTGTCGACATATGCGAAGCCGTGAAAATACGGCATTTTTTATATTCAATTCGAGGTAATTTTCCTCACACCATTTTAATACATTGAAGTCATCAGCAAACATAAGACATTTAATATAACGAAGTAAAGATGGAATTTCATTAATAAACAAGATAAAAAACAGTGGGCCCAAGTGGCTACCTTGAGGAACTCCTGAAGTCGCAGAGATGGTTCTGGACATGACATTTGATATTTAAACAATCTGCTTTCTATTCCTCAAATAACTTGAGATCCATTTTAAAAGTTGGGAATGAATTCCAAAAGAATTTATTTTTTGAATTAAAATTTGTTGGCAAACAGTATCAAATGCTTTAGTAAAATCAGTATAGATTGTATCTACTTGTAAACCAGCTTCGAAAGAATTAAAAATGTATTTGGTAAACAAAACAAGATTCGTTGTTGTAGATTTACCACGCATGAACCCATGTTGAAATGGGGAGATATGTTCATTTAAATGAAAATATAATTTTTCTTTAACTAAGAATTCAAACAGTTTTGGTATAGCAGATATTTTGGATATACCACGATAATTTTCTACCTTTTGTTTATGTCCGGATTTATGAATCGGAGTTAGGAATGATAATTTCCATTCATCCAAGAAGGCACCTGTTGATAGGGAAGAGTTAAATAAAAGCTGAAGTGGTAAAGCCAATGATTGTTTACAATTTTTCAAAACATATGAGGGGATTTCATCAGGACCTGAATTCATACTATGTTTTAAAGATGTTAGACCCTCTAGAACATCATTTAAAGAGAGATACAAAGAGCCGATATTTTGAGTAGTAGTTACAGAATCGCTTTGAGAAGTAATAACAACACTTGAATGATTTCTGTACGCATGTCCCTGTTAAATTAGTAGAGGTTTGATTATTATATTGCATGCTGTTAAATATACTTAATGACTTTTTCTTTCCATATATGAATGACCAAAAAGCTTTAGGATAAGTTGATATTTGCGACTCAATATTCATTATTTACTGTTTGTATAGGAATTTGTTTAAGAATTCAAATTCTCTTCTTAGTTGGATGTAACGATTTTTATCCATATCATTATTAGATTTTTTAAACATTTTAAAAACCTTGCGTTTTGTGTTCTTTAAATTTATAAGTCGTTTGTTATACCACGGTAGTTTAACAGAAGACAATATACAATATAAATGGAACAAATTGTGAAAATCCATTTTGAAAATGTTGTAAAAGTGTTGTATACGCTTCGTAAACATTAGCACCAGAAAGTATATTTTCCCAATCAAAAGACAGAAAATAATTATTAAGTGCTGCGTAGTTTGTTTGTTAAAAGTTTTCTTAAAATTTGGTTTTACTACATTATTTACAGAACTCATATAAAATTTAGGTTTAATACATATTGCATTGTGATGTATCGATTTTCTTAATAGAGGACATAGTACTTCGGTAACTTCATGCATTAAATTATTGCTTATAAAAGTGAGATCCAGAGATCTATGCAAAGAGTTGACAATATTGTTTATTTGAATTAAATTTAATGATAACAACGAATCTATAAAAATAATATCACATTCTCTTTTGATATGGAATCAAACATTTGTCATCTTCCGAATAAGACCAATTTACATCACTCATATTAAAATCTCCTAAAATGCATGGGTACTGATTATCAGAAAGATTATTTAATATAAATTCAATATTTTTTACATGCATGTCATATACTAACCTAGCACTAGTTGGAGGAATATAAGTTACACATACTTTAACAAACCTAACACCATGATTACAATTCTGCTAGTAAAATCCATTAATAAGGATATGATATATAATGGCGTTTTCCATTGGTAAATCTGGATTTTTATCTGAAATTTGATTTTTTTTTTGTCCGAATGGAACACGATCTCAGATTGATTTGTTTTATCTTTAAATTGTTGTAATTTCATGTCTGTGAAGTTAGTATCGGTGTGTGTGTCAAGTTTCAAATCACACAGATTGTTTGTTTTTGATTTAAGTTATATTTTACAAAGAACTGCAACCGTTTTACCTCCGTATTAATAATTAATGGTTAACTTAACAGTTTTCCGCATAAGAAATACTCGCGCAAATGTCAAAAGTTAGTCACTGATTAACTAATCAGTGTTTATTAAAATGGGGGTAATGATTAATATTAGTTTTTCACATCAGAAATAATAATAAATCCAAACGGAAAACACTCTAGTCAAACAGACAGCTATCATTTGTATTAGGGGTAGTGCAAAGAGGGGTAAATCTGCCGAAAAATCCGGATCTGCAAAATTGATCTGAGATAAAAAAAAATCAATTTTTTTGCCCAATGGAACACAAAAACTGTCAAAATAGGTCTTTTGACAGATCTAGATAAAAAGAAGAGTAATTATTTTAACAATGGAAAACGCCATAAGTGATGAAGTGTAACGGTGGATAGTGTTTTGAACAGAATTTAAAGCGTGTAAAACCATCTATGCTCTATTCTATGGCTTCAATTTCGAATTGATAACTCAATTAGTGTGATGGTACCATTTGGCACTGCGATCAGCTGTTAGATGTCTTACTTTTGCGGTCAAAATTAGTAAACTCTAATGGCGTTTTCCATTGGGAAAAAAATCATTTTTTTTTGAAGACCGATTTCGACAGTTGTTCTGTTCCAATGGGCGAAAAAATTGATTTTTTTTTTGATCAGAGATCAATTTTGCAAATCTGAATTGTTCGGCAGATTTACCAATACCAATACAAATGATTGCTGTCAGTTTGACAAGAGTGATTTTCATTTTGATTTTTTACTTCGGTTGTGAAAAACAAGAGTGCTTTGGGTTTAGATATTGATAATGGATATAGACACAGAAAAGAAAGTTATACGTGAACTATTAAATTGATTGAATGAATTAAATGAAGATAATTTCTGTATTTTCAAATGTTTGTTATGTTTTTAATGTTGGCAGCTACACCGACGCTAACTTCACAGACACCAAATGACACCAATACAATGACAAAAAAAAATAAATCTGAATCGTGTTCCATTGACACTCAAAAGATCAAATTTCAGATCAAAATCAAGATTTCCCAATGGAAAACGCCATAAAATTCAGACTACGGAAACGCTTTTCGTTCCATAAATACATTTCAAAATAAATGAATTTTCACTTTCTGATACGAACTGACAGTTTATTAATTCTAAAAGGTGTTTTTTTTTTGTAGAGGAATAGAACTTCGAATTGAAATAAAACACAAGAAAATCGTTTTAATGTTCATTAATTTGGTTTTATTGGAAGAATAATTTTATGCCATTAATGTTTAAATATGATTACTGGCATGTGGCCGCCGCGGCTGGTTTGAATAAAGCCAAGTCTTGAGGTCCAATTTTCAACCACTTTTTCGAGAATTTGGGACCGTATTTCTGCAATAACGCAACGAATGTTGGCTTCCAAGTCCCCTAACGTTTCTGGTTTGTTGGCGTAGATGAGCGACTTGACATATCCCCAAAGAAAATAATCCAATGGTGTCAAATCACACGATCTTGGTGGTCAATTCCGCGAAGTTATGCGCTCATCGAATATTTCCATCAATAAATCGATTGTGACGTGCGCTATGTGGCATGTAACGCCTTCTTATTGGAACCACATCTCATCCACATTATTGCCATCCACTTCGGCAACAAAATAGTCGGTTATCATGGCTCTATACCGGTCTCCATTAACGGTAACTGACTCTCCAGCATCATTTCGGAAGAAGTATGGCCCATAGACTCCACCAGCCCATAGAGCACACCAAACAGTCAGTTTTTGTGGATGTTATGTCGTCTCAAGGGTCTCATGTGGATTTTCTTCACTCTAAATGCGGCAATTTAGCTTGTTAACGTAGCCATTCAACCAAAAATGAGCCTCATCACTGAACAAAATTTTGAAATCGAGATCAATCCCATTTTCGGCCCATACACCAAAATAACGACGCATTGCATGGTCTCACGGCTTTAATTCTTGCACAAGCTGGATCTTGTAAGGTTTAAGTCAAGATCTTTGCGCAAAATCTTCCATAAAATTGATGGACAAAGCTCCATTTGCCGTGCACGGTGGCGAATCGATTCATTCGGATCCTCTTCAACACTTTGCTCTACAGCGGTAATTGTTTATTCGGTGCGTGTTCGACGTCTCTGCGGATGCGTGTTATCACAAAGAGTAAACGTAGTGCAAAAACGATCCATGGCTAACCGAATTAATTGCTCTGATGGACGATTATGTTGACCAGAAAATGGACAGAGCTTGCGAACTGAACCATAATTTTCGAAATAAATTTGCACGATTCGCAAGCGTTGTTCATTTGTCAACCTGTTTATGATGAAATGGCAAACCAAACTGAATATAAATGACATTAGAGTTGCCCGCTTTGACCACAAAATGTCAGTTTATCTCTTTTGAAAGCCATAACCAACCACTAAAAAAACACCCGTTACAACAAAGTGAGGGTAAATTTTACATAAAAACTAGAAATACTACGTAAACGTTTCGTGTGTCTTTTCAATATTAACTGTCAGATGTCAAAACGTGGGCAGTAGTAAATTACATGCTCTGCGTATCTTTTTCGATGGAAAATTGTGGATTATTAAGGTATCATGGTTTGTAAGAAACATGGTTTTTAAGAAACATATTCCTGTGGTAGCATTGTTCAAGGAGATCACTCTTTCCTCTCTCTGAATTACATCTGAATTACAATTTCATATAAGTTGGTTGGATACGTGTATATCCTAGTGTAAACCCTTTTCATTTCGTCGGCAGGGATGTCAATGAGCATTATACCGGCTAGGACCAGTGTCGCTTCCTCTGAAACGTTTCTAAAATTTGATTATTTTCTCCTGCATTCGACTGGTACTGCGTACAACAAGACTGAGCTTATTAATCTAAATAAAAGTAATCTACGACTGCCACGGGCCTACCTATGTATGAAAAAATTCTTGCTAGCGATGATTGGAGGATTGCGGCTTTCTTTCCAACTAGGTGCATCTTGAAGATAAATCTGTTGTCGATCATTACACCTAGGTAGTGTATTGCCCGTCTCGATAGATTTTTTTGATCTCGTTAGCGATGTCATCCCCAAATCAACAACTTCACTTGGCATTGGAAGCCTCAAAGCACCATCGTACATATAATTCCAAGGCCGAGGACAGAACCTTGTGGTACGCCTGCTGGCACGTTATATCTAGTACTCCGTGCCTTTGTCGCTGTCGTACCTAAGTCTTCTGTTTTTGAAGATTATAACTCCATAAGTAAAAAGCTTTTGTAAAATTCCTTCAAAAAATAGTATCGTTTCGCTTATTTTGAATCTTAACATTCATTTATACTTAGGGTACTGTAAATAGGTTATAAGTGAATGATTTGGTGTACACATGTGAAATAAGTCAAAACGATAGATAACTTAGACCTGCCCGGTATTATAGCAATTAGGCTATGTACAACTTATTCTGAAACGAAATCATTTATCGAAATTTCTTCAATTTTTTTTATAAATTTAATAACTGACTCAATAGATCTATCAATACTTCATATGATATACAAGTAAGAGCTATCTTAATAATCTGAACCCCCTGTTGATATTCACATTTAACTTGTGGCCTTGTATTTTTTTACTATATATCACCAAACGCCTACCTTATACCTACTCCGACCGACCTTGAGGTTCAATTAGGCTCTGTTAGTTCCCCATAAAACAAAAACAAAACTGAATCAATCTAATCAATGATAACTCTTATTTATGTGAACGCATTTAATATTCCAAAGTGCGGGCATAATGATAACCACAATTTGGGTGAGCTGTTTCAGTGAATGAAATATATTGCAAGTAGGTACATAGTCCCAATCAACCAACCTATTTTTTTATGACTTTTGTTATTCAACATGTTATCTGCTAAAGATGTATGTATACCTAGTATGATAGTTTTGAACACACTCTTCGATAGCAATTGATTTCTCAATTATACAAGGTGGCGCAAAAGTTGTCACCCGTCGCAAAAGCTGTCACCCGATGTTTTTTGGTTGCAAATATTTAAATTCTTCAGCAAAAAAAGTAGAACAAATTATTCCATGATTCATGTCATATGCGCCACCTATAATAATTGTTTCAATTTTTTTGCAAAACACTTTAAAAAATGGCGGCCAAAAAACATCGGGTGACAACTTTTGCGACGGGGAACAACTTTTGCGCCACCGTATGTTGCTAAATGGAAGCAAATTAACGAAGTTTTGAAAATCGGTTTTCGAAAAAGTTTCTGAAAGACATGTTCAGAAAAAGTAAGTATTTATATTTCATCCATAAATAGTTTCGAGACACGCCTCAGTTTTCTTAAAAAAAAAAAAGTTTTGGTTTAGTTTCTAAGAAATTTGAAAAAAAATTTGACCAATTTTTGGTAAATCATTTTTTTTTGTGAGAAGTTCAAGAAAATTCGTTAAAATATGAATAATCCATATACAGTTTCATATACCCCTTAGTTTTCTTTGAAAAATAATTTTTTGCTTAAGTTCTAGGAAATTCGAAAAAAAAAAATCTGAAAAATAATTTTTGAGCCATGACCATGCATTTGTGGTGAAGCATTTTTTGTGATTTTTTCGTTAAAATATTTGAATATCATATTCACTGGTGCTGTCCTCGAAATGTTGTTTTTAGAAAAATTTTAACCGCTCACACGTTTTGAGAACATTCATATTAAAGTTGGCATAGAATAAATTCATAAATCCTTTTTTTTTCGTGGTGGTTCGCTGGAAGGAAAAATCATCGAAAGACATTGCAGAGGTTTTATTGCGAGGGAACCTTCTGCAATAGTGAGGGACTTTAACCCGATCTAAAAAAACTCCCGAAGACTGACTTTTGTATGTCTTCAAGGAATCGCATCTAGTCGTTAGACTAATCAGCAATTTATTTTTCACATGTATTATATTTTATAAAAATATAAAATTTAAAAGAAATTCCGACGTTGGTATATATATATATCTTTAGCCACATAGATCAAGGGGGGGGCTCAGTGGCGCGATGGTTAGTGCGATGAACTGCCGCGTAGGAGGTCTGGGTTCGATTCCCAGCCGTAGCAACACCTAAATGATTTTTCACTGGCCCTCCTCTCGTGATGATCTGACAAATCATCCGAGTAGTATCAATTGTCAAGAATAGCTTATCTCAACTTAGCCGTTCGGAGTCGGCATAAAACAGGAGGTCCCGCCATCGTGCAAGAAGTACACACGCACACATGAATGGTTGTGAGAAAGCTAGGCCCTGGGTACTAACGAGCCTGTTGCGCCAAAAATTTGTATTTGTTTTTATTTTGTACATAGATCAAGGGGTTTAACCCGTCTTAATCTCCTGACTATATTGTCGGTTCTTAAAAGCTGTGCTATTTCTAAATTAACGTGGCTGAGAAGCCTATGTGTCTTAGAGCTACTTTTTTAGCTTCATCTTCAACCATTTTAATATATAGATCTCTATGTAGATCGGTGTTACGTATGTACCACGGTGCGTTAACTATGCTCCGTAGTACTTTGTTTTGGAAGGTTTGTATTATTAGTAAGTTTGTCTTGCATGTGCATGCCCACAGCTGGAGCCCATAGGTCCATACTGGTTTAAGAATTTGCTTATATAGCAATAATTTATTGAAGTTGGATAAGGGTGAGTATCTCCCAATAAGCCAATACATTTTACTATAGCGGATGTTTAACTCATCTCTTTTTTTCTTTACATGTGCTTTCCAGCGCAGTTTGGGGTCTAGAGTCATTCCTAAATATTAAACTGTATTTGAATATTCCACTACATTACTATTTATGTATACTGGAATGTGTGGTACATTTTTTAACGTAAAATTTATATGAACTGACTTCAGGTCATTCAATCTGATCTGCCAATTTTTAGTCCATTCTAAGATATTGTTTACTGCCTTTTGAAGCTTTTTTGTAGCTATTTCGACAGTTTCTCCTACAGAAAGTATAGCAGTATCATCTGCAAAGGCAGCTAGAGTGATTTCGTCACTTTCTGGTAGATCACTAGTGAATAGGAGATATAGTACTGGACCTTAAACACTGCCTTGAGGTACACCAGCCTTAATTTCTCTTAATGTTGAGTACGTTGTTTCTTGTTTAATTCTGAAAAATCGCTGTAGAATATACGACTCCAGTAGTTGCAGTTGCTTTTGTAATTTATGGATCAATCCTTTGTGCCATACCTTGTCGAAAGCTTGTGATATATCAAGAAATACTGTAGAGCATCCTTTTTTTTCTTCAAAAGCATTTTCAATTTTATCAGTGATTCTATGCACTTGGTCAATTGTTGAGTGTTTATTCCTGAACCCAAATTGATGGCTCGGTACTAGCGATTTGTCTACAATAATATTTTGCAGGCGTTTTACCAGCATCTTTTCCAATAGCTTGGACAACATTGGTAGTATCGATATTGGCCTATATGAGGTTACTTCGCTAGGTGGTTTACCTGGTTTTGGAATCATTTTAACCTCCGCAACCTTCCATATGTTTGGCACATATCTTAATCTAAATACAGCGTTTATGATCTGCGCTAGATGTTTCAGTATTTTTTTTTTTGAGAATTGTTTTAAAATTTCCCCCGTTATAAAATCAAATCCTGGGGCCTTTTTTATGTTTATACCTTCTTTGATTTCTTTGGCAAGTTCTTTAGACGTAACCGGTCGAATTGGTACATCTTCCTGGCACGTTTCTTCCATTCCTTGATAGTCTTTATCTTCATATGGTTGGAAGACGCCTTCAAGATGCTCAGCAAAAGTATTTGCTTTTTCTTGACTGCTTTTTGCCCAGTTTCCTTCTCTGGTTTTCACTGGTGGGATGTGAGCTGTTGGCCTGTTCATTTTCTTTGTTGCCTTCCAGAGCGAGTAGTCAGTACTAGCATCATTTGTTAGGCCTGTAAGGTATTTTTTTAGTGACTCATTTCTGAATTCAATTATTGATTTTCTGAGTTTACTATTTAGCCTGTTTAGTTTGTTTTTGTCAATTGGCGCCCTTGTTTGTTGCCAACGTTTTCTAGCTTTTCTAAATTCATTCATAAATCCTTAAGATTTAGTTTGTTTTTTCTTGATTTGCACTTAAATGCGCATCTATTGTTGATTGATAAAAATGACATAAGGAATAGTAAAATATATGATTCTAGTAATTGCTACGTCAAATATGGTTAGGTTTTGTCCTTGTCATCCAAGCGATCATGTCATCCATACCGAAACAAAATTACCTGCGGATGACCACTTGCATGAGTTTCAGAATGATGTTGGTGTAGATAAGGGTCCGTTTACATAAAATAAGATTTTATGAGCTACATAAATCTACGATAAAAAACATATGAGAAGGCTACAATCCACTGTGCGGATCGTTGAATACCCTATCCCACTTTTACGGTTCTACAAAAGACAAGGTTTTCTCCTGCATATGTTATGGGGTAGTGTATAAAAATGGTTTTTATATAAAAACGCCCCCAAAAAGTGGGGTTAGGTTAAAATGATCTATAAACGAAATGTTCATATTTATATTACTAATGATTCTGCATCAAAAGTTTTTTAGAAAATTTTAAAATTTGACCGAAAAACGTTTTTTATTAAAAACGCCCCCAAAAAGTGGGCGTGGCAAAAAACTTTATATGAACGAAATACAGATATTCAGATTGTCTAAATATGTTGTTCAGAAAGTTTTTCAAAATTCCTTATGGTTTGGCCAAAAAATACGTTTTTCTAAAAAGGGGGCGTGGCAGTGGATTTCAAAAATTTTTACACTTGTTGTGCTGGGAGCAACAAAGAGCACGTGTACCGAATTTCATCCTTCTAGCTCAAAATTTAAGGCCCAAAAACTGGTGACGTACGGACGGACGGACGGACAGACATGGCTAAATCGACTCAGCTATCGATTCTGAGTCGATCCATATACTTTGAGGTATATGTAGCTAAATTATTTCTCTATGTTACAAACTATGTATCAAAACTAATATACCCCTATGGGATAGGGTATAATTAGAAAATAATTTTAGAAAGTCCATTGTTGGGAAGTTGACTTACATACTATCTGGATTCTCACATTCGTTATGGCTGAAACACAATCACGCTTTGGAGCTTCGCTTTACCAACGTTACGCCCAACTGCTTTGCGCACGCTTTGACATATTTATTTTCTCAGCAGTTTCAACTTCTGCTACAAAAATGGGGGAAATGATTAAAATCTTTGCTAAACATATCGTATTCCACAACCTTCTCAGAATATAATACAGAAAACAACAACAAATATTTTGACAATTCACACCAATTTCCAACCTTTGCTTTGCCCATGGCGCTTTACAGCAACGTTACGTTAAGATTTTACGTTTTTCATTTTGAGGTGGAAACTCAACGCCAGGCAAAGCTAAATTGGGATAGGTAACATTGATTTCATTTGGTTGAACTAGGTGCGTCAGCCAACGCAACGCACCAAAGTGTGATTGTGTTTCAGCCATTACTTTCGTTAAATCCAAAAGCATTACGTGCATTTTGAGATTTTGTTTCACTCTTTCTGTTCCTTAATCACCTACGTAGTCAAAAACCCATTCTTCATCCACTCCAAATCAAAAATTGAGTTTTCGAAAACCACTTGACGCTTTCACACCGAGAACCGGACAGATTCCGTTGAAGTTTGAAAATATAATCCACTTCGTCAAAACAAAGGTATGCACCAAAATAAATTCTTAAATCGGGCTTAAAGGAATATTCACCAATTGTATTTTGAACAGTTGTAGATCAATGCAACAAATATTAGTTTTCATATTAATTTTATCGCAATTATTAAAAAAAAAAATTAACTGAAATGCTCCCTAGAAAAATGTTCCTTTTATCAGGTTTTGTGTAGGAAGTGTGAAACACGCGTGGTGTGTTCGCACCAACAACTACAAAACGGTTTTCGAAAACGGAAATTGTATGGAGATTTTTTTGTTTGAAATTAGAAATTTCCCCGTGACTTAATGACAGGTAAATCCGCACACACATTCTTTTTTTCTTGTGTACATATACAAAACTCGCACTCACGATCGAGATTTTCGATGACGGTTTGGGTTTTTTTTTAGCGATTCGATGTGAAAGCCGTATTAAGCTATAAAAATTTAAAAAAAAACCATTGAGTTTATTTTAGAAATGGATTACTTTGCGCACAATGCGTTCCTCTGCTGCATTTCCATTTAAAGTTTAACAAGTTTAAAAAAAAAACTAAACTCACAGCGTATATTCATAGACTTCCTTGATAGACTTAATCTGAGAACAATGAACAATGTCTAAACGAAATAACTGGAGTCTAACAGAAAACATGGCAGAAATTATGTTTATGTTGTGTTAAGCTCTAGAAACGTCAGAAATAAGAAAATCCAAAAATCATAATTTAAGAATTGAGATGCGTGAAATATTTTAAAATCATTTACATCTCTTGAAAGTAAGCCTTTATACCATCATCACTTAAAGAAATTAATTTAATTGTTGTCATCTAAGCTGTCATCATATGAAGTATTGTTGTAGTAGAACAAAATATAAACCGCAGTTTTACAAAACATAGGTAGAAAAATATTTGTGAAGAGCTTGCTTATGGCGATTCCCATTGGTTAATCTGGATTTTGATCTGAAATTTGATCTTTTTTTATGCCAATGGAACACGATTAATTTCGTAATTCGTGACTGTGATGTTAGTATTGTAATATTCTCCAATATATATTCAAACAAGTCTCTATTTCCTTTAATTTATAGAATTTATTAATAGCATCTGTGCTTAGCCATGGTTGAAGTTCAACTGCTTTTTAACCGCCACTGAACTGTCAACAGCCAGTGATGTATATAACATTAAGGTTTATATGCAATGGTAGTTCTTATTACAAGTATCGGTGTAGCTGTCAAGTTTCAATTTAAAAAAACACCATTACAATCTAAAGTCCGAAATGAACCTTGGCCTCAACCAAAATGGCTTTTTAATTAGCCCCGTGGCGTATTTCAAAATGGTTGAAGTCGGTTTCTACTTTGTGCGCCACCTAAGGCGAGGTGTACCTCTACTATGACTAACGTTTGGCTGGGAATCGAACTCTGAAAGCCGGAGTATTGGTGTCCATTCCCTCTTTTAAAGCCTCTTATGGTTCATTCTGCCTGACAGTGGGATATTATTCGTCATCACCTTTTGACAGTTCGCAGAAGTGGTTCTTCCATATTTTTAGCACCGACTGTGACTCAATAACATTTTTCCTTCTTTATCTTGATAGGATTCTAATCGCGTCTTGTATTACTGGCTTTGACGTTTTACACTTTGGTAAGACTTACGAACAATGCATGGGACTAGTCGTTAGTGCATTGGATCCCGAAAGTGACAACATCTAAGTTTTTTCATACCTCTACCTTATGTCTGACAAACATCCAAAATGTCACGAAAAGCTTTACAAACTTGCTGTTATTTGTGGCAAAAATTATAACACACAAATGAAGGGAGACGCTAGGTTTGTGTTCCTGTATGGGCCGTTAATGCAAGATATTTCAAACTTACAAACATCTCTCCTGGCACCTCTCTATGTTTTGGATCACCAAAAAACAACTATAAATAAATTAAACAAGGTACAACGGCTTGCCTGTCTGGGCATTCCCGGAGCTATGCGTACCTGTCCCACGGCGGCTATGGAAGTCTTAATAGGACTAACACCCCTCCACATTTATATAAAAAAAGTGGCAATTCGCAGCTCAGCAAGTTTGACACAAGCGGAAGAATTAAACATTAGTGAACATCTAAAACTAATTGAACTTCTATCCGAACTTCCAGAACTTGACATGATCTGTGCGGTTAGAGACCGCTTACCAAAGACACTATGCTTCGACAAAAGATTCTCAACGGAGATCACAACCAGAGAAGCATGGTGTAGCAACAACCCACCAAAACTGCCTAAACGGCCTAAAGTGGTATACGGATGGTTCTAAAATGGACTCAGGGGTAGGAGCTGGCATATATGGACCAAATAAAAACATCTCAATACCTATGGGAAAAAGCCCTAGTGTATTCCAAGCTGAGCTCCATGCCATAAAAGAATGCGCAAACCTAATACACAACTCAGGTATTAAAGGCGCAAACATCCATATATTCACGGACAGTCAAGCAGCTATAAAAGCCCTTAGCTCACACATCATTGACTCCAAATCAGTACTACACTGCTTCAACTCCCTCCAAACACTCAGTTCCAGGAACAAAACCAAACTATGGTGGGTCCCCGGACATAAGGGAGTTGAAGGTAACGAAAAAGCTGATGAACTAGCCAGAAAAGGTTCGGAAACCCCCTTCATTGGACCTGAACCCTTCTGTGCAATCCCCAAATCAGCCATAAATCTAGTTATAAAAAACTGGGAACAAAACAGATGTGTTTCATACTGGGGAAACATCCCAGGCCTAAGACAGGCCAAAAGAGCTATTCAGCCCTTCAAATCAGATGCCAATAAGATACTAAATCTTCGCAGGCACGATATCAAAAACTTAGTAGGCTACCTAACTGGTCATCACGGTCAGCGATATCAACTAAACAAAATGCGTCTAGTCGACTCATCGGAGTGCAGACTATGTCTAGAAGAAGACGAAACAGCCGAGCATATCATATGTGAATGCCCGGCCCTTTACGGTATGAGAAGGAAATCTTTCTTCAGGGAATTTTTAAGTCCCGAAGAACTGAGGAAATCTTCGGCTGAAAGTATTATCAGCTACATTAGGAAAGTAGAAGCGCTACTAACCTTAAAAGCATCTGACGGCAAGCACAATAGATCTTTTAGGTCGATGTGTATATTACTGCTTAGGCAGGTCAGAATTAAAAAAAAAAAAAAAGTTTTGGATGACGCGCTTTTTCTTATTTTTGATGAGTCAGACTTTTTTCCTGCTTCTTGGTCTATAGAGCTCCTTGCCTTGTATGCCTAATTTTTGACTGCGAGCATCTGTCGGCATTATTCATCAAACCAGGAGTTTTGGTAGTTTCTATAATTTCCGCCCTCCATCTTTTTGAATTGAAGTTTTCGAGATGCCGCCTAAGAAAGATTCAAAGTCCTCGGCTAAACAGCCACAAAAGACGCAAAAGAAGAAGGAAGGAGGTGGCGGTGGCAAGGCCAAGAAGAAGAAGTGGTCCAAGGGCAAAGTTAGGGACAAGTTGAACAACCAGATTCTGTTCGATAAGGCCACCTATGAGAAATTGTACAAGGAAGTGCCACAATACAAACTGATCACCCCATCAGTTGTTTCTGAACGTTTGAAGATCCGCGGTTCATTGGCAAAGAGGGCTTTGGTCGAACTAAGGGATAAGGGTCTGATTAAACAAGTTGTTCAACACCACTCGCAAGTAATCTACACTAGGGCCACTAAGGGTGATGATGCGTAAACTAAATTCGACCCGAAAAGACTTGTTATAAAGTTACATTTATACCTTTTAGGGAGAATAAAACTCTTGCTGGTGGACTCGAGACACCTTGCACAACTGTTGTGGCTGATTAAATCGCTTGTTGACATCGACGCCATTGTTATTCGACATTAGATGCTGGTGGTATGTTGGCAATCGAGAGTTCAACGAAGGACTTGAATGCCCCTTAATCTCCCATTGAATTTCCTGGATCGCAGTAATGTCTGCTTCAGACTTCCACAAGTATCTCCCACTCTTTTCATTCGTTTGGTTCATTTCAATCACTAAATTAGCGCCTTTGTTTTAAAATTCATTCAATTAGTGCTGATAGTTGCATTGTAATCACCTTAAACTGAAGTATAGGTAATTGATTACGTCAATCACACTTGTTCAATCTGACAGCCGTCAATTCAAAATAATTAACCTTAATCAGGTGTGCGAAATAAAATCACAACGCGTTGGTGTCATTTTGTGGAAATATCTATGTTGACATTTAATAAGATAAACGTCATACAATTATATATAAAAAAACATAAATCCATCACATGTATTATTTATAAACGACCCTTATAAATAAGCCCCTATCAACGTTCAAAAATGCGAACTATTTTCTATTTTTAACCACGCAATGGTCTATGACAAACATCACCATATTACTCTGACAGACAGATCAAACAATTCCAACAAAATCAAATCACACAGCGTGGGTGTGAAAATTCGCATGAACATCAGCCTTTTCGCACATCCCGCCGCAGCCGCCGGGGTATTTCGAAAACGAATTCGACAAAAAAAAACATGCAAAACATAAAAACGCGCCGCATAATTTATTTGCACGAATATAAAGAAATTAGTTTATTCGTATGCCGGTATCGATGCCGAGCTAATGCAAATGGCGTCTCTGTATATTTACATTTGCTAATAGTTATACGCATATAAATGGCAGGAAGACGAGGAGATATAAACAATATGTTTCGCTAGTCTGGGACGTAGCTCTCTATAAACGCTTCGGTTCAAGGCGCAAAACTTTTTTATTTCATTTTTATTTCGATTTTCGTCTAGCCTTGAGGATCAAACAATGAAAACTATATTTAAATTGATTCACTATTTCGTTCATTCGGTTTCTAGAAACACGATAATCAGCTGGTGTTTTGATTTATATATTTTATTCGTTACATTGATCACCTCTTAGTGACTGATTGTGTCATTCGTAATTTAAATCCAACTTAATGACGTTTGTTTTTCGTATAAATAACGGTATTTAACGAGGCGTTTGAAACTTATTTTGACACTTTGACATAACATCTGCCGGTGGATTTCAGTGGGTATCTCAAGTAAACAAGATGCTTATAGCACGTATGACAGGCAGATGTTTTTGGTTAATCTTTAAAAGATTTTTCTGTGCATTTTTCTGATTTATGAAAAATTCGCTATTCACTGATTAATTGGGTATAATTTTTTTTTCTTTTTTCACAGTGAAAACGAAGTTGAAATATTTATTTTATTTCTTGGCAAATTGATCAGGCGTCTTTGAGTAGATTAGGGAATACGCTTGTAGAGAATTTATCTGTGTGATCTTTGGGAATTGTTAAGACGATTTGCGTAGGCGTCTATAGGTATTTATCTAGCAATGCTTTCTGATGGAATCATTCAATGCACTTGGGTATTTTGTTTAGCTTTTAAAAATACGTTCAGCAATCGAAATTTTGGTTGTTTTAATGAACTTCAGATGAATGGCAAAAAGGAATCTAAACAAACCAAGAGAATGATGTATTGTTAGTCGGAAATTGCTTTCTTTTTTGCCGTTTTAGCCTTGAACTTTGGAGGGATTTTCTGATCATTGAGTGTTTGTTGATAGTTATTACGTCAATAAATCTTTATAAGACAAAACATCTTAAATATCTAAAAAAAAAAACTGAAAACGAAGGTATTGTGGTATAACACGAACCAACTAACTAGGCTAGACTACTAAGTCTTTTCAATTCGTTTTGTTAAAAGACAGTGGACAGCTCAGGGATGCCAATTTTACCATGAGGTACTGTCATCGATATTTTACTATTGACAAACAAAAAACAATTCTTTCTCTGTTTGCAGAGATATGTATTAGCATTATGTACAGGGTGCGGCATCTTCTATGTCTCGGTGTATTAACATTGAATAACTTTGAAATTTATCAAGCGATTGGCCGATTGCCTTGGGTGTTTTTGAAACGTCAGTAATATTTTAATCGCTTCACACCAAATTAACAGAACGAAATACTGATGCTCTTCAATAAAAAACGAGTGGTGGGTGCACGACTGATTGGTACGCAACTTTCTCTTTCACAGCAAGTTGGGCGTTAGATCATATCATAAGCATTTGATTATTGATGCTAAAATGATATAAATAATGTCGAAATGTATTTCTACGAATGTTTACTCCGAATTTTGAAGGAATCGATGTCAATGTGAATAATAATGATTTTCCGTTAGTGGCCAAAACTAAAAATTCAGTTTAGTGATAGTTGGGCTTAAACTAATTATGTGGAATTGCTTCAAACTGTAATTTTAGTATATATATTAAATTTCATTCAATTTGACATAATAGTTTGCGAGAAATTAACAATTTTCTTTATATGGCCTAAATGACAAAATCCGTTATATGGATTTTCTCGAAAAAACTGGGTATGCAGTTTTGTTGGAACTACTATGGTTATAGTATATATAAAGTTTAATCAAAATCGTTAGAGCCGTTTTCGAGAAAATTGAGGTTATGTGTAATTTTTATATAGCAGGTACCGTTATTAACATGGCTAAAAGCAAACAAAAAAAATATCCTAGAATTATGACTAAAACAAGCTTGGATACGAAGTTTGAAGAAAATCAGCCAAGCCGTTTAGGCTGGGGAGACCATTACGGACAGACGGACCGACGGACGGAATTCCAAAAACCACTTTTTTAGGCTCCGCTACCATCGTAATGTTAGAATCAATCAAAATCTCGAGGTCGAAAATTTTCACGAAAACAATATCTTTCTCTTTGTAAGAGAAAGTTAAAAAAAATCGTTCAGATGTGTTAACTCAACGTGAAGATCGGCAAAAGTATCGTGGTCAACTTTAGCCGTTTGACAACACTTTTTGTCGTTTGGGGTCAAATTTTGCTGAGTACGGGACATTGGAAGTACGTTGACATGACCAAGATGTTCAAATTAATGCATTATACAATAAAACAGATATCGTCCTTCGCGTTTTTTATTTTTGTCTAAAGGCTGAAGCTAATTTCAAAATTCTACGTTAAGTTTTCTTCAGTACTGTCAATTACTCAAGTTGCCCATAATAGACGTTTGTGAATGTAAGCGATTGTCAGAGTGAAAGTCGTTTTGCACTTACTTTACAAACACAGCTGTTGAAGTGAAATGTCAAATTTGTGTATGAAAGAACAAAAGAAAGACAAAGAGCGAATGAATTCGCTTTATCGCAAGTGAGCAAAAGTGAACGAAAACTGAACGAATCGAAGCGAGAAGCTATAAAATTGTTCAGGACAACGTCAGTGTCAATGACAAACTGACAGCATCTGTGGGAAACAAACACATTTGACATTTGTATGATGGCAAATTCATTGGCAAGGGACAGGGGTTGTTTTTTGAACATTTTTAAAATTGCTTGAAAATTGTGTAAAAGTGCTAAATGAGAACAGAACAATTTATAAACAAAATAAAAATATTCAGAGTTGTTGTTGTTTGTGAAAACAAGAAAATAATAATCTTTACTTTGTCCGCAACCATCTTCTATAATAGTTCAGCCTTTATTCTGTAGCCATATCTGTAGTAGTTCTGACAGCTCATTGGATATTGCGGGAATATGGGAAAAGCTAAATCTGTTGTAGCAACAGTGCTGCCAGAAATCATGATTTAGCATCATCATGCTTTTTGGACTCAAATCATGTTTTTTTTATGTTTTCGAGTCAAAAATCATGTTTTTTAATTAAAGATATATAATCGCATTGTATCAGCGATATATTGGGCTACAACTGAAAAGCAGAGAGGATGAACAGTAATACTTTATTTGTATGCTTACTAATTGTTTCTGTAATTCCATTTCAATCATTCCTTCAATCTCTTTTTTATTTTTACCATTATCCAACTACGAAATGAATCATGTTTTTTAAACTCAAATCATGTCTTAAAATCATGTTTTTTTTTTGAATTTTTGAGTGGCAGCACTGAGTAGCAATGAATTGCTTGATACGGCAAGATGGGAGTGTTGACGAGAATCCACATATGTCATGCCTTCAACGCGTTCAACATGAACAAATGCCGCATTTAAATAACAGAGAATCCACCGAGATCCATGAAACACCATTTTTGAACAAGAAGTGACTGTTTGGGCCGGCGTTTGCACTTTGCACCAAAACAATTTTTTCATCAAAAAAGACGATACAGTTGATGGGAATGGCTAATTATGTCTGCTTCAAAATATCTGGAAAAGGTGTGGCTGATTAATGGTTTCAAAAGGACGATGCGCCACACTATCATATAAATATTGCAGTTTTTGCAACGAAACGTGTCCTGGACGTGGGTTGTCAAAAAAGGCGACATTAAGTGGCGCGCACAAGTAGAAACCGACCTCAACCACATTGGAGTGCGCAACTGGAGGCAGTTAGCTAAGGACCGGGCTAATTGGAGAGGAAAGTTGGTTGAGGCCCAGGGTCATCCCGGACTGTAGCGCCACTTAAGTAAGTAAGTACATGATTCATCAATATTTTAAGCTGCAAAGTAAGGAAACTGTTAATATGACAAAGTTCTCCGATGCTGAGAGTTCCACTAAATAAAAAAACCTCAGTTAAGTGTGTGGAGGAAAATCTCCTACTGATCCGTAATTGAAAAACGCTTAAGGCTTAAGGCGGTGAAACGACAAACATTACTTCACAAAAATAAATCATGATCAGTGAAAAATAAAGTTTTTGGATAATCATGTTCTAATAATCTTTCTTTTGACACCAACTCGCCAATTGTTGAATTGATAAAAAAAAAGCCGCAAAAAGTAAAAGAAATTTCAAATAATGCTTTTCAATGATATATAAATATATATATGATATATATATATATATATAAATGATATAATAATGATATAACCGCAGCCTAATAATTGCGTCTCTTCCCATCAATTTCGTCCAGCCTAACATTAAACCATCGGCCGTTCAGGGTGCACGGTGGACACATCCAGCACATCATTTGTTAGTTGTCGTTTACAATTGTGCATTAGTCTTTTATTGAATTAAAATGCAATGGGTTTTCAAATCATTTTTTTTCAAATTTAGCTCTATTCGGATCAATCGAAACCAAACATTAAAAACATAAAAACATGTAGTAGAGAAAAAACATAAACGCCACGCTGTTTTTGGTCCAAAGAGCCAATTATTCATCAACTGTCATTTTAGCGGTTTTTTATTGATGATAATTCATTTTCCTCCTAATTTCTGAGAAATTATTTTGACATACGTGTTTGTACTGTAATTAACGTTGATACGCATCGAATTTCTGATCGAATTTCATGGCACGTGTCATCATATGAGCTAAAATGTATACCTAATCAAAGCACGATCAAAAATGCTCGTGATTTATTGTATATGATAATGTTTTATGCAAACAATACTTGCATGTGAATACATAATTCGTTTTACTTAAATTGTATTGCTGTTACCGGGATGTACAAGTAACGGGTGCAACCAAAGTCTACTGACGTGAGATGGTTTATTTTTAGAAAATTAGAATAGTTGCCAATTTTGATATTTTAATAAAAAAATCTTGATTCGAATAATGTTTTCAAGTGTTTTGAGAATTTAATTTGTTTATATAAAATGTGAGTTTTTGATGCCATAAGAAGTGGATATAACTCTTATTAAATCCGTCTTGTATTCGTTAAAAAAAAACAGAAGAAGCAAAAGTTGTCACCCGTCGCAAAAGTTGTCACCCGATGTTTTTTGGTTGCAAATATTTAAATTCTTCAGCAAAAAAAGTAGAACAAATTATTCCATGATTCATGTCTTATGCGCCACCTATAATAATTGTTTCGATTTTTTTGCAAAACACTTTAAAAAATGGCGGCCAAAAAACATCGGGTGACAACTTTTGCGCCACCTTGTATATGGATATGTAAATATTGAATAACTTGTATAATTGAATAACTCATTTCAATATATGGGATATTTATACCCTATCCCATAGGGGTATATAAGTTTTGATACTTAGTTTGTAACATAGAGAAATAATTTAGCTACATATACCTCAAAGTATATGAATTGACTCAGAATCGCTAGTCGAATTAGCCATGTCTGTCTGTCCGTCCGTCCGTCCGCCCGTCTGTCTGTTCGTCACCGATTTTTGGGCCTTAAATTTTGAGCTAGGATAATGAAATTTGGTATATAGTATCCTCGTCCGTGCCACCAGAACAAGTGTAAAAATTTTTGAAATCCGCCCTCTGCCACGCCCCCTTTTTAGGAAAAAAACATTTTTTGGCCAAACCGTAAGGAATTTAAAAAAGCATATTTAGAGAATCGTATTATCTATATTTCGTCAGTATAAAGTTTTTTGCCACGCCCACTTTATGGGGGCGTTTTTTTTTTTATAAAAAAAACCTTTTCTGGTCAAATTATAAAATTTTCAAAAAAAATTTTGATGCACAATCATTGGTAGTATTAATATGAACATTTCGTCTATAGACCATTTTAACCCACGCCCACTTTTTGGGGGCGTTTTCTTACCAAAAAAAAACATTTGTATGCCCTACCCCAAGGCATATGCAATAGAAAAACGTTGTTTTTCGTCGAACCATAAAAGAATTTGATGAACCTTCTGAACAATATGTTGTGACAACGCCATTTTCAATACTTTATGACCATAAAGACCACATTTTGGGGATATTCATTTTAAGGATGGGATGGGATAGGGTATTAAACGATCCGCACAGCGGATTGTAGCCTTCTCATATGTTGTTATTAAATTTTGGTCTTTTATTATTTATTGGGACTAGTTTTTGGATACAACATCATTTAAGTGGTCCCCTCTATAGATAAAAGCAAAATGTGCCATTTTTGCTGCGTTTTGGTTTTCCATCAATTTTTCAAGCATCTCGGGCGGTATAGCGATGATTTCAGCACGAATGGTTACTTTAAGTTAGTCAATGGTCTGAGGCTAACTGGCGTATACTTTGCCTTTCATATAACTCTGAAGATATGGGTCAATCCAGTTAAGGCGAGGTCTTCCTATACTGCGTCCGACGTCTGGCTGGGAATCGAAGACTCTTCGAGCCGGAGTATTGGTGTCCATTCTTTCTACATGTCCTAGCCACCTTAAACGTCCAATGCGGAGTTTTTTGACTAGGGGTATGTTGCTGTACAGCTCGTATAGTTCGTGGTTGAATCTTCGTCTCCATAGCCCTTCAACGCAAACGGGACCGAAGATTTTCCGAAGAATTTTTCTCTCGAATCGACCAAGGATTTCTTCATGCGCTTTTGATACGGTCCATGCTTGAGCGCCGTAGAGCAGGACTGGGATGATCAGGGTCCTATATAGGATCTCCTTAGTAGTTCGAGTGAGGGCTTTACTACTAAATTGCCTTCTTAGCCCGAAGAAACAGCGATTGGCAAGAGTAATTCTTCGTTTGATTTCTGACGAGATGTTGTTGTCAGAGTAAATAGCGGAGCCGAGGTAGACAAAGTCCTGTACTACCTCAAAGTTATATCTGTCAATGGTGACGTTCTGTCCAATTCGTCGATGTTGTGTGTCCTTTCGTGTTGACAGCATATACTTAGACTTACACTCATTTACTGCTAAACCCATTTTTGCCGCTTCCTTCTCTATACTAGCAAAGGTGGCTATGACATCACGTTGAGTCCTACCAATGATGTCAATATCGTCAGCGTATGCTAGTAGTTGCACCGATTTTTGGAGCATTGTGCCTCTTGTGTTGGCTCGGGAGTTTTGCACAATCCTCTCAAGAATCAAATTGAAAAAGTCACATGACAGCGCATCGCCTTGCCTTAATCCTTTTTTGGTATCGAATGTGTCGGTGAGGTCGTTTCCGACCCTGATGGTGCAGCGAGAATTCTCCATCGTCATCGTACACAAACGGGCGAGTTTGGGCGGTATACCAAAACTAGACATGGCTCTGTATAGTTCGTCTCTATAAATGCTGTCGTATGCGGCTTTGAAATCGATAAATATGTGGTGGGTATCGATTTGGACTTCTTGGGTTTTTTCCAGGATCTGCCGAAGTATGAAAATTTGATCGATTGTAGACTTTCCTGGCCTAAAACAACACTGATAAGGGACGATCAGGTTGTTGGTAAACGGTTTCAAGCGTTCACATATTACGGCAGATAGGATCTTGTAGGCGATGTTGAGCAGACTTATGCCTCTGTAGTTGGCGCAGTTCAGAGGGTCTCCTTTTTTGTGGATCGGGCAAATAATGCTGAGGTTCCATTCTTCAGACATGCTTTCAACCGACCAGATTTGGCTTATGAGTTGGTGGATGTTGCTTACCAAGTCATCTCCGCCAGCTTTATAAAGCTCAGCGGGAAGGCCGTCATTTCCGGCGGCCTTATTAAGCTTGAGTTTAGACTTGAGTCGATGTTAGCCCCTCGGAATGTTCGGACATCCGAAATACTGGATGCGTGCCTCTTGTCTATCGCAATGTGATCAATTTGGTTGACTGTTAGTTGATCTGGAGACCGCCATGTCCCCTTGTGGATATCGAGGTGAGGAAACCGTGTGCTGGCTATAGTGGCATTTCGTTCCGTGGCGAAGTCAACTAGCCTAAGTCCGTTACCAGACGTGTTGTCGTGTGGGCTATATTTTCCGACAGTACTGCTAAAGATGTCTTCTCTTCCTACGTTTGCGTTAAAATCTCCCAGCACGATTTTAACATCGTACTTTGGTAGTCGCTCATAGGTTTTGTCGAGGAGCTCGTAGAAGCAATCCTTAGTTATATCATCCTTTTCCTCCGTCGGAGCATGAGCGCATATAAGGCTTTTGTTGGCGAATTTGGCCTTGATGCGGATTGTTACAATGCGTTCGCTAATGTCTTGAAAACATAAGACTTCTTGCCTAAGTCTGGCACCTATAACAAATCCGCATCCAAATAGTCGCTGTTTCTGCTCACTGATGAATCATGTGCATACAATATAATTAGCAGTTCTTAAGCAGAAAGGGTGAGCAGATGAGTTCAACAAATTTTAGTCTCACCATATTGCAGAAAATCTGCGCCTTTTCAAGTGATGAACCGTGTTTCACTTTCGGATTTCCCTCATCAAGACCAATTGTATATAGCTTGGCTGAAACTGTCAACAAGTCTATGAAATTCTTTCTTATATGATATTTTTATTCCGTATAATCAAGTATGTAACGGTAGAAATAAAAATTGTATATTTATTAAAATGTCTCCCTTTAACAAACCCGTGACTTGCAGTATATCAACTGCTTATAAAAACATGTTTCAGATAAGAAAAGAAAACAAAAATTTTTGACAGATAACTGAGAATACTGTTCGACTTCATGGGCTTTTCTATTAGCTATTAATTTGGAAAAGTTCGGTGAAGTTATTTTGGCGTTCAGCCAAAACAAAATCATCCTTTAAGAACTGACACATTGAATGCTTTGACAGTTTGGCAAAACTCTTTCGATATCATTGTTGTACAAATGAAAAACTCTATTAATAATCAAATTTCTACTCAGACCACGGTGAAGAACCATTTAGAGCTTTAGAGAAATTGGCCGATTGAAATATAATCACTAAAATTCAAACCACATTTTGTTGGTTTGGTTTTCTAAAATTATAAATTAAACCAAAACCAGATGAGATATCCTAAAAGTGTTGATGCTATCATTGCTCAAGCATCTGAAAATACTCTTCTATATCTGCTATCTGTGTACTTTGTCTTTCTCTTCTATATCTGCTATCTGTGTACTTTGTGAGAGACCATACTTTGCATATTTACTATCTAAAAAACAGTTAACGTTACGAAGACTCGAAAGAAAATTTGTTGACATAATTACTAAGCAATGCACATTTGTTTAGTGGATCATAAGTTAATTTTTTTTTATCGTTGTTATGTTTATTTAAAACTGGCTTAGGCTAGAAAAAAATAGTTTTTGCTTAGTTAGTTGTTTTTGTGGTTTTATTAAATAAACGTCAACTATTGACACATAGCAGCAATCAATTAGCATACAGTTTGTAGTGCAAACATACTTAGTTTGTAGATGTGCTAAAATTATCTGCAACCTGAAATTTGAACAAATGAATTCACATTTAGATTGTATAAACAGTCGAATAGATAAACTGTTTAAAAAAAAAACTTTTTTTATTAAATCATCTACATATCTGACGTACAAATTATGTCTCGTGCTTTTTTGTTTTTTTTTTATTTGTTTATTCAGCGCCATTGATTTTTAAACAAATAAAAAACAGACGCGCCGGTCTACGTGGATTATACTAAGCAGATGGAATTTCGTTTAATGGAAATGGGGGCGAAATTAAATGATTCCGTAAAGTATTTTAAGAGGCACGTTTTATCGTTAAAACAAAAATATCGACAGCTTGTCAATTTTATTTGCTGAACATGATCATTGAAAAGTGAGTGGTTGCCATCTTGGTGATCATAATTTAGCGCGTTGCTTTTCTACTTGAAAAGTATTTTAAGGTATTGGAAATGGTGGGTAAATATAAAAAATTATTGGCGCAATAGGATGTACTTCTTGCAAGATGGCGGGACCACGTGTTTTGATTGTATGTATGATTTCTCGGGTCATCGCGAGAGGAAGTCCTATTTGCCAATAAAAATTCCATTATCATCTAAAGTGAATTACTGTTGCCAGTTTGGATAAACACACTTCTTTAATACAAGTAAATGTCAGCTCAATTTCAAATATGCCAATGATCTGCGCTCTAGCATCGAAAAAACGTCAGGATGGATTAAAACGAAAATATTCTTCTTGAACAAAACGAAATTTCATATCAGGGACAAAAACCGAATTTTAAACCGTGCAAATTCTTTGAAAATTTATTAATACAATTCAGAGGTTTTTAGACATCCTTGACTGGTTTAGTATAAAAGTTCGCAGACTCTAAAGGCTCCAGTATTAAGATGAAATATTTGGATGTTACCACACGACCTACGGCAACTTTAATCTCCTAAAGCGAAAGAAATGGAAACAGAGTTAAGAAGACGATGGCCGCCACTACCTTTCCTCCTCCGTTGTAGATGATTAATTTTTTTTATTTCGATATTAAGTACAACTACAAATCCGGTTCTCCAGTCTAGAAGATACTCCACACAGGCGAGAGAGAGACTAACGACACAAAACCACTTTTATGAACCTGGCTCAGGAAGCATTTAATTCTTAGAAATAATACGTAGATAACTGTTAAAGTGTAAGTGATGTGTATAAGGATTGTGCATGCATTTCGATAGCAGTCTATTTGTTTATCTGTTTTTGTATTAAATTTTGTTTTCGAATTCGAAAATCTAACAACGAGACATTCACTGAGGTCAACATATTTATGATGACCAAAGATTTTCAGTATAAATGTGAAGAAAATAACTAAATTCTTGAAAAAATAAAGTAAATAGATTCTGTAAAAATAACGGAGGTATCTGTATTAAGAAATGAAGCCCCAGGGGAACCATCCGATCGGGCAATATGTCTACTGTATTCTTTCTAACTTGTAACGTTTTGGATCGGTACAAAAAAAGGTATCGGAAGCATCTGAGAACTGTCAAATGTATATTCTGATAATTCTCAAAAGATAATTTCACTTCTGGATTTCATTTTGAAAGCTGAAAACAGCTTCCGATAAAACATTGTTTTATCAATCGAAAATGCCATTAAAATAACTTTACAAAATCGATACATTTTGACAATTTGTTGACAAAAAAAAATCTAGATCATGATGTATTAACATTGCTACCAAATTTGTTCATCATTCATGCATTCAACATGAATCCTACTTTGGTTAGTGTTAAAACCAGAGATCAAGAAGGAAGAGATAGGAAACTTTCGTACGTCTTGCACTTTATCACGCGATTACGTACGTGTCGTTTTGACACATAGATTACCAGGGCTGCATACAAGTGTGTATCTGGTTGGGCCGTGGTGTGGAATTTATCTGTCAAAATCCCTGAGTCCCAGAACGTAACTTTATACAATCGAGTTTTATCGTAACAATCGACGGTTGGCAGTACACATTTTGATTCAATCGACTATCCTCGATTGTACCGTCAGATTTGGCTTGGAAAATGATTTACGAATTTAAAATTCAAAAATACCCATTTGACACATTATAGTTCACAATGACATTTTTTCAGTACAAATCACAATCAAACTTGTTTCAATGTACGTGCTGACAAGAAACATTTGTTTCGAGTTGCAGTTCGATCAACTATCTTCGATTGTATCATGTTTCGTGCTGGCACCCCTGAAAAACTCCAGGATTAGCTTGTAGGCAAAACGTAAAGTCCTGGAAAGTTTCCTATCTCTGCTTTACCTGATCTTTGGTTAAAACTATGAGAAGCATCTGAAAATGTTTATCAACAATGCATTCAACATTCCAGATTTTAACAAATTGGAGTGTTAAAGAAAATAAGCTTTTTAAATGGCGTTTTTTTACTAAAGTTTGAAGGAATTGTCTTCAAAATCTAGAAATGTCATTTCCAATGAAACGTTTCACCTTCTCTTCTTATAGTGCTTACACACCGAATCATAAACTGAGTTTTCGGCAAAAAGTTTACGTAAACCACTGGATGCTTTCACACCGACATTTTTGCTTTCGTTTGACATTTCAATCAGCTGTGAATTGTGATACTAGCTGCAACATTTGTGTGTGAAAATATTGTAATTGAATAATAAAATGAATTCTAATATAATCAAACTAATATTAGCATTTGCAATTCAAAATGAAACAAATCTAAAGATTTTGACAACAGTTTTTGACTCTCAAGTCCGCCGCTTGTTTTGTTTTTATTTCATCTGGTGTGTAAATTTCTGAAAAAAAAAACATTTGTTTTGACAGCGAGTTCATCAGCTGTTTTGTGGGACGTGCGGAACACGTGTAGAATGTATGAAAAGGTGTGTTCTTTCCAACAACCTGCAACGTGATGACTTCTGCGAAGTGGTTATGAGATGGTTACGTCGTAACCTACTAGGTTTTGAGAACTGACAATGTATGGCAAAACTCGGTTTTCGATGAAGGTTTCAGGTGTTTTTGCGAAAACTCAGTTTATGATTTGGTGTGTAAGCACTATTAGGGCTCAGTTATAGGTATCATTGAACAACTTCTTGGAACACAAAACATGATGGAATTGGAATTTTACCTCCATAGCTGCTTATAGGAATCGTAGGAAAATTCCGTTTCATATCGGTGGAACGACGAAGATTACTTCACAAAAATAAATCATGATCAGTGAAAAATAAAAAGGGATTTTCTGCGATTACTACAATTAAAAATTAAAATATGTTTGGATAGTCATGTTCTAAAATTCATAAGTTTTGTTGGTGTCAAACTCGCCAATCATTGAATTTATAAAAACACCGCAAGAAGTAAAAGAAAATTTCCAATGATGTTTTTCAATGATAGCTATAACTGGGCCCTTATTGTAAAGAAAACACAATGATAAGATGGCAATTGGAAGCAGACCTTTCCCGGTTAAAATTTCATCTAAAATCGCTCTATTTTCAATGAAACATCCAAAGAGTATAAAGCAACACTTTTTGATCAAATCTGATATTTTAAATAAAAAAGTTCTTAATTTGAAAGCGATAACATATCGCAAGATAGTTGCGATATGCTATCGATTTGAAATTGCATATGCAGTCTAGTATTTTTCCGTTTAGATTAAGCAGATTTAATTCAGGACAAAATGATTGAAAAGCTTCTGACCTAACAGACTTTTGAAAAATTAACTAATTTGATTAAAAGTTAACAAAGGTATTGTCGGATATTTCGCTGAAAATCTTCATTATCCTTACAAAGTCTTAACTCAATGATTGCATTTTGAAAATCTCTTTTAAGTGAATGAAATACATAATTTTACCAACATAACATATTTGAATTATATATGAATAAAAATTATATCCAGTGTTGAATGCATTCATTGTATGGAAGACACTAATAGTACGTCGAAATGTGCCACATCAGCAGAATTCGTGATTTCAGCCGAATTGCGAAGCATTCCGCCATACAATTTCACATTCTGAAATTCGGCATTCCGCTGAAATGCTATTTCAAATTACGTTCAACCGAGTTATGTCAAATCAAACATTACTTTTTCCCCTACAAAAATCATTTTTTTATCCTAGAAACGTCAAATTGCTCTGTAATTTGTTTTAGAAAAATCGTTCGGAAAACAAATTTAAATTTTAGAAAAGCTTTAATAATTAACGAACAATCGTATGATGTCCTATTGCTCTTTCTTTTCAAATAGCTTCTGGAAATGTCATATCTTCGGAATAACAACATATGAAATTGTTGAATATGTGCCAGATTTGCGTGATACTCGCTGTCGTTAGTATTTGCTTTACTGATTCTATACAAAAAAAAAACAAATACAATTTTTTTGGTGTAACACGATCGTTAGTACCCAGGGCCTAGCTTATTCTCACAGCCATTCCTAGCTCTTATTTTATTCCGAACAGTTAAGTTCAGATAAGCATTTTTTGGCAGTTGATACTCGATAGTACTCGGATGTTTTGTCAGATCATACCAAGAGAAGGTCCAGCGAAAGAAAAAATTGTTTTGACATTTGGAATGCTTTTTTTTTGGTGGGAACACTGTTTTCAAATGTTGAATTTCGTTAATGAAACGACGAGTTTCTGTCCGGTGGAAATGTACTATAATAGTGCTTACACACCGAATCATAAACTGAGTTTTTGGCAAAAAGTTAACGTAAACCACTGGATGCTTTCGCACCGACTCTGACCAGGTTTCGTTTGACATTTCAATCAGCTGTGAATTGTGATACTAGCCGCAACATTTGTGTGTGAAAATGTTGTAATTGAATAATAAAATGAATTCTAATATAATCAAACTAATATTAGCATTTGAAGTTCAAAATGAAAAAAATCTAAAGATTTTGACAACAGTTTTTGACTCTCAAGTCCGCCGCTTGTTTTGTTTTTATTTCATCTGGTGTGGAAATTTCTGAAAAAAAAAAACATTTGTTTTGACAGCGAGTCCATCAGCTGTTTTGTGGGACGTGCGGAACACGTGTAGAATGTATGAAAAGGTGTGTTCTTTCCAACAACCTGCAACGTGATGACTTCTGCGAAGTGGTTATGAGATGGTTACGTCGTAACCTACTAGGTTTTGAGAACTGACAATGTATGGCAAAACTCGGTTTTCGATGAAGGTTTCAGGTGTTTTTGCGAAAACTCAGTTTAAGCACTATTAGGGCTCAGTTATAGGTATCATTGAACAACTTCTTGGAACACAAAACATGATGGAATTGGAATTTTACCTCCATAGCTGCTTATAGGAATCGTAGGAAAATTCCGTTTCATATCGGTGGAACGACGAAGATTACTTCACAAAAATAAATCATTATCAGTGAAAAATAAAAAGGGATTTTCTGCGATTACTACAATTAAAAATTAAAATATGTTTCGATAGTCATGTTCTAAAATTCATAAGTTTTGTTGGTGTCAAACTCGCCAATCATTGAATTTATAAAAACACCGCAAGAAGTAAAAGAAAATTTCCAATGATGTTTTTCAATGATAGCTATAACTGGGCCCTTATTGTAAAGAAAACACACTGATAAGATGGCAATTGGAAGCAGACGTTTTCTGTTGAAATTTCATCTAAAATCGCTCTATTTTCAATGAAACATCCAAAGAGTATAAAGTAACACTTTTTGATCAAATCTGATATTTTGAACTAAAAAAGTTCTTAATTTGAAAGCGATAACATATCGCAAGATAAGTTATTGATTTGAAAGATAGTTGCGAAATGTTATCGATTTGAAATTGCATATGCAGTCTAGTATTTTTCCGTTTAGTTTACTTACTTACTTAAGTGGCGCTACAGTCCGGAATGAACCTGGGCCTCAACCAACATGCCTCTCCAATTAGCCCGGTCCTTAGCTAACTGCCTCCAGTTGCGCACTCCAAGTTGGTTGAGGTCGGTTTCCACTTGTGCGCGCCACTTAAGGCGAGGTCTTCCTCTACTGCGTCCGACGTCTGGCTGGGAATCGAAGGCTGGAGTATTGGTGTCCATTCGTTCTACATGTCCTAGCCATCTTAAACGTCCAAGCGGAGTTTTTAGACCAGGGGCATGTCGCTGTACAGCTCGTATAGCTCTTGGTTGAATCTTCGTCTCCATAGCCCGTCAACGCAAACGGGACCGAAAATTTTTCGAAGAATTTTCCTCTCGAATCTACCAAGGATTTCTTCATCCGCTTTTCATACGGTCCATGCTTCAGCGCCGTAGAGCAGGACTGGGATGATCAGGGTCTTATATAGGATCTCCTTAGTAGTTCGAGTCAGGGCTTTACTACTAAATTGCCTTCTTAGCCAAAAGAAACAGCGGTTGGCAAGAGTAATTCTTCGTTTAATTTCTGACGAGATGTTGTTGTCAGAGTTAATAGCGGAGCCGAGGTAGACAAAGTCCCGTACTACCTCAAAGTTATATCTGTCAATGGTGACGTTCTGTCCAATTCGTCGATGTTGTGAGTCCTTTCGTGATGACAGCATATACTTAGTCTTACCCTCATTTACTGCTAAACCCATTTTCGCCGCTTCCTTCTCTATACTAGCAAACGTAGCTATGACATCATGTTGAGTCCTACCAATGATGTCAATATCGTCAGCGTATGCTAGTAGTTGCACCGACTTTTGGAAAATTGTGCCTCTGGTGTTGGCTTTGGAGTTTTGCACAATCCTCTCAAGAATCAGATTAAAGAAGTCACATGACAGCGCATCGCCTTGCCTAAATCCTTTTTTGGTATCGAATGTGTCGGTGAGGTCGTTTCCGACCCTGATGGTGCAGCGAGAATTCTCCATCGTCATCCTACACAAACGGACGAGTTTGGGCGGTATACCAAAACTAGACATGGCTCTGTATAGTTCGTCTCTATAAATGCTGTCATATGCGGCTTTGAAATCGATGAATAGGTGGTGGGTATCGATTTGGACTTCTTGAGTTTTTTTCAGGATCTACCGAAGTGTGAAAATTTGATCGGTTGTGGACTTTCCTGGCCTAAAACCACACTGATAAGGGCCAATCAGGTTGTTGGTAAACGGTTTCAGGCGTTCACATATTACGGCAGATAGGATCTTGTAGGCGATGTTGAGGAGACTTATGCCTCTGTAGTTGGCGCAGTTCAGAGGGTCTCCTTTTTTGTGGATCGGGCAAACGATGCTGTGGTTCCATTCTTCAGGCATATTTTCATCCGACCAGATTTGGCTTAAGAGTTGGTGGATGTTGCTTACCAAGTCATCTCCTTTATAATGCTCAGGCTCAGCTCAGGAAGGCCGTCATTTCCGGCAGCCTTATTAAGCTTGAGTTTAGATAAAGCTATCCTCACTTCACTTAGGTCGGGTGGTTGACAGTTTTCGCTGTCGTTGCCAATATTAAATGGTTCGTTCAGCCTGACAGCGGAATGTTGTTCGTCATCGCCGTTTAACAGTCTGCAGAAGTGGTTCTTTCATATCTTCAGCATCGACTGTGTCTCAACTACAATATTTCCTTGTTCATCTCGACAGGATTCTGTTCGAGCCTTGTATCCTTGGCTTTGACGTTTTACACTTTGGTAAGACTTGCGTACATCGTTCCTGGAGTGGCACCTCTCTATATCCTCGATCGCGCGCTTTTCTTGCTCTTTTTTCTTCTTTCTGAAAAGCCGATGTTCTTCCCTTCTTCTTTGCCTATAGAGCTCAATGGCAGCTCTCGTCTTAACCCGCAGCTTTGCCTTGTAGGCCTCATTCTTGGCTGCGAGCATCTGTCGAAAAATCTTTTATGAGTGGTTTATATCACAGCAATAATTAAATTAAAATTAAGCGAATATTAACGTGACAAGATGGTTAGTGCGATGTACTGCCGCGCAGAAGGTCTGGGTTCGTTTACCAACCGTAGCAACACCAGAATGATTTTTCACTGGCCCTCCTCTCGTGATGATCTGACAAATCATCCGAGTAGTATCAACTGTCAAGAATAGCTTATCTCAACTTAGCCGTTCGAATCCGGCATGAAACAGAAGGTCCCGCCATTGTGCAAGAAGTACACACTCACACATGGATGGTTGTTGCGCCAAAAATGTTTATTAATATTTGTTTTGAATATAAACGTTGGTATATGAGTTAAAATGCACGTGTTCAAATTGCTTAACATTTTTTTAAATAATCGAAGTATATTTGTTTTTATTTATAAATTGTTAAACAGAAATAATGTTTAATCTCTTGAAGCCCTGATTAATGTTAGGATTTTATTGTACTTAACCGGTGTTCAAAAGTTAAGGCTCTAGTAAATTGTGTAACAATAATTTATTCATTTATACACAAATGTCTAGTCTTATAATAATAACAAAACATTTGTAAAACTAATTTCCTCATGTAGTTTAATTGTTTTATTAAATCAATTATAATTAATTGTCTTAATTGAAATTATCTTACTAATAACATATCAATTCCACACTCTATAAAATTCCACAGCTGAATAGATCCTAGTTAATTTACTGTATGTATTTAAATAACTCCAGTGAAGGATTTCTGCAGTCACAAATGTCATCTGTCAACGAATACTATATTCCCTATTCCCTATAAAGAAACCCAGTGTCATTAATCATTGTAGAAGTTAGTAGTTTTCTAGACAAATGATTGTGGTTGTTTATTATTAAAGCTATATTAAATATTGTACAAAAACAGTAGGTAGTAATTAGAAAAAAACATTTTGAGTGTTTATGCATTAATGCATTAGCATGATCTTGCTTTGGTTTTCCCATTTTCTCAGAAAAATACTTAAAAATTCAAACCCCATTGTTCACAATAGAAAACTCAATTGTCTAGGATTGTGAGTGTGACTGCGTTTAAATTTGGAGTTGAAAAAAGTAATTTCCTATTGTGGGAAAAATATATACTTAATATAATGGGTATGTCACATTCCAAACTAGAAATATCCAATGTGTTTATCTCATTAACCAATCTTTGTTCCACGATAAACTTCAACCATTTATCAAAAAATTCATTCAGAACAAACTCAACGAGAAATGGCCTTGCATACAATTAAATTTTTTTTTATTCATAAAGCTAATACCAACATCATACGGTTTTTAGAAGCACACGTGTAAGTTCTAAACGATGTCATTATACAATTAAATAAAATAAATACCATTATAGGTATATTTTCAATAAACTAACAAGAACGCCATCAAATGAAGATAAATTTTGTTTTTTTAATCTTCTGTCACATCATTCTCATCGAAGAAAAACATTTTACTTGACAGTTCTAGTAGGTGACAATTTTTGTAATAATTTATAAGGGGTGAACAGATTGTCATATTTAGTTGGTTCATAAATAACTTTAAACATTTAAAGTGCTTCAAGCCAGCTGATTGCGTTGGTAACTACGAGAAAATTTATTGAATAGATCTGTAAGCTATTGAGACATGTATTTGTAGCAACATTTTATAAAATAGAGGGGATTTTCTGTGGCTCATGTTATTTACGTTGATGACGTTTTTTGTTTTCTCATTATTTTTATTTCAGATTAAAGTAGTTTAACATTTGCTCGTTTTTCGTAAAATATAAAATGTAATCAAACAATTTGTATGATCTTTATCAACATTAACAATTTGACATTGAATATCAGAATCTAACAATTTGGTTAAGAATTTGACGTAAATGTGGGATGTTTGTGTTATATTTTTAAAACATTGTTATCTGATAGCAAATTAAAGAAGTTCAATATTTGTTAAATAAAATGTAAAATGGTTCATATTGTTTTATTAAACTTTACAATCTGAAAGAAAGGAGATATTTCATAAGCAAATTATATTTGATTGTAAAATGACAGAAATAAAACAGAAAAGTAAGCTGATATGAAGACATCACTCATTGCTATAGCTTTGCGGTAGGACTTGTTAGGGGTCGGTTGTTTTTTGATATCTACAATGGACCAATGAGAACAGAGCTTCATCTTAGATATCTTACTAAATCTGAAAACCGGAACACGTCTATCATTCACCTATTTCTGATGTTTGTCAGTATAAAACACAACTTAAACATACATGCTGTCATATTTAATGTTAGACTCAAGTCGTTTAGACATGCGTTTAATTCGTCTAACAATAACAATAATTCGTCTAACAGTAAAATATTTATGATATGCGCCATTATGTTTTGTTGATAGTTTTGTAACAAATGACACAAATGACAAATGACATAATACAAATAAAAAATGAAGATTTGCTCACTTTTATGTTCGATTGTGATAGGAAAAATCTAAAATCTGATCAAAATCAGAAAACCCAAATCGAAAACGCTATTAGATGAATTTCTACATTTAATGGACCAATTTGATCTCTTTTCACGTAACATTTGCAGGAAACTGTCTAACGAAACAAGGCAGGAATTCTTGCCTCAGGTAAATCTCTAACAGCTGATTTTTTTCATTGCACTGTTATGCGCATGGTTTGAAATTTATTTTATTTTATTACTCTACTACTACTACGAAACGCGGGCAGTAATTAGGCACGTTCGACTTACAGATTCCTCAGAGATTTTGTGTCAAACAAAATTGATTTCCTTATTTCGCAGCTTATAAAATTGATGAGTGGGCCTCCGCATAGGTTAGGTTAGGTTTACGGGTTGGTGGAGTAGAGGATTCTCTATTCCGCCATACTTAGGTCCATGTGGACCCATTGTGATACCCTTGGTGGGATTACGTCCTTCCTTATCGTTACTTTGGGTTACTCCACTCTATCCAGCCATCCTGATGTTCGTAGGAACCTGCAAAGATAGGGTAATGGAATATCGGATAGCTCTTGGATGTTTTGGAAGTAGTAGCTTCCAAGTGTTCTGTTCCTCAGGTGACAGAGACTCGGGCAGTGACAGAGGAAGTGAGGTGTATCCTCGTGTGCCTCCTCATCGCCGCAGCCTCTACAGATATCGTCATCCTTGAGATTTAATTTTATTGTATGGGTTCTGAGAAAGTTGTGACCAGTTAGAACCCCTACCAGTTTAGATAAGGAGCTCCTGTCGTACCGCAAAAGTTTTTTGGTTCGGTTTCCGTTGTATTCTGGCCAGAGCTTCCGAGATATTGGCTTTCATTCGGGTTTTGTATTCCACTCTTTCTCTGAGGTTACAGAGTGGTGGTTCGACCGTTTGTAGTGCCTGATCATGATCTGTAGCAGATCCATTTCTTGCCAGTTCGTCGGCCATTTCGTTGCCGTCTATGTCCCTGTGACCAGGAACCCAGCAGAGATCAGCATTATGCTGTGAGCAGAGAACCTTGAGCTCTTCGCGACAGCGGCGAACTAGCTTTGATTTAATTTTGATAGCAGATACTGCTTTTATAGCCGCTTGGCTATCAATGAATATGGTGATATCACTGTGTGGTATTTCCATTATTGACCCAAATGAGCCGCTTCAGCGATTGCTAGCACCTCAGCCTGGAAAACACTACTATGATCAGGAAGCCTGATTGATTTGTGTATTACTAATTCCTCTGAGAATATGCCAGCACCTGTTCCACAGTCCATCTTTGATCCATCTGTGAAGATGAATATCGATTTCCTTTTTGTGGGTTCATTCTTGTCCCATTCGTCTCTGCTCGGAAACGAGCAGGTGAAGGGTCGATCGAAGTCTAGATAGTGAGATAGATAGTCAGAGTTTACTACGCTCCCTACGTATTTCTTTAGGACCTGCGCGTGCCCAGCGAGGCTCGGGATCCAGCTGTTTGTTTGGCTGATCCTCGAGGAGCTTTTGGCAGCTGATTCCTGCATGTATAGATCCAAGGGCAGCAGATTCAGAATTTCCTCCAATCCAGAGGTTGGGGTTGTTCTCATCGCACTGGTTGTCCCTATACACGCTAGTCTTTGTATTTTTTGTCATTTGCTTCAAGTTGGTTGCTCTGTCTGTGGCTTGCCACCAGACTATACTGCCATATGTGAGTATTGGTCGCACGATAGCCGTATACATCCACAGGATTATTTTGGGGCTAGGTCCCCACTTTCTGCCGAATATTCGGTTACATGCGTAGTTACATGGGGTTGACCCCAAGGCCGCATTGCTTTGCCCACGTGTTGAGTGTCCGGAGCGAGTTTTCTAACAGCTCACTTATGGTTGGTAAGAATTTGCCTGTCGCAAGCAATACTACATCGTCTGCGTACGCAATTACTTTAACCCCCCAGTTTTTGAATTTCATTAGTATTTCATTAACGACAAGAACCCATAGTAGAGGGGAGATGACTCCTCCTTGTGGTGTGCCCCTTGAGGCGTTTACTTTTAGTTCAGTGTCGCCCAGTTTTGCCTTGATATTCCTTTCTTTGAGAAGACTTACAATCACGTTAGTGAGTGCCTGGTCAACGTTGGAATTCTGCAATGCCCTTTCCACTGCGCATGTTTTGACATTGTTGAAAGCTCCTTCAATATCTAGGAATGCTGCGAGTGTGTATTCTTTGTCTTTTAGAGACTTTTCTATAGCACTAACAACGTCATGCAGTGCTGTTTCAACCCCTTTGCCCTTTGTATAAGCATGTTGGGCTGGGGAGATATCATTGTAATTAAGTTTTTCACGAATGTATATGTTCATTAGTTTTTCAAAAGTCTTCAGAATGAAGGACGTAAGACTTATAGGCCTAAAATCTTTTGCAGTTGTATGGCTAGATTTACCTGCTTTGGGAATGAAGACGACCTTTACTTCTCGCCAAGCCCTTGGAATATAGCCACACATTATACTGCTTTTGAACAGTCGTGTGAGGACTGGTATGATCAGGGTTTTTGTCTTTTGGAGCCTAATTCGAAATATTCCATCGCTTCCTGGGGATTTGAATGGAGAGAATGTATCAATTGCCCAGTTTATTTTTCCTTCAGTTATGACTTCTTCTGGAGCTGTGAGAGTCGTTGAAGGGTTAAGGGTCACCTGATTACTGTCTCGACTCTGGGTACATCCCGGAAAATGGGTTTTTAGTAGGAGGTTGAGTGTGTCCGTACAGGATTGTGTCCAGTTGCCATCACTATCTTTAAGATACGATGGAACTGTAGATTCTTTAGTTAAGATTTTCCTGAGTCTGACTGATTCTGTGGTGTTTTCTATGTCACTGCAGAACGTGTGCCAGGCAGTGCGTTTAGCTCTCGTGATTGCACTTTTGAACTTTCGCTGGCTGGATTTATATAGATCCCAGTCAGTTTGTAAGTTTGTTACTTTGGCTGCGTTAAAGAGCGCTCTAGTCTTTCTCCTGATTTCGAGGAGCTCTTTCGTCCACCATGGTTGTGATTTCTTGCTCTTTGGGGTCCGTAGAGGACAAGCTTTTTCGTACGCATTGTTCAGAATCTTATTTAGGGTTTCTGTGGTTGCGTCGATCTCCTCTGGGGTATCTAGCGTATTTTGTTGCAGTTTTTGTTTATTCTTCCTGACTTCGGTGAAGAATATTTCCCAGTTTGTTATTCTGGGGTTCCTGCATTTGCTTATTATTTCAACATTAGCTTCAATTAGGAATTCAATAATCCTGTGGTCTGAAAATGATGCTTCTTGGGAAACAGTCCATTCTCGCACAGTAAGACTTTGTGAGTTGTTCTAGAGTGTTACGTCTAAGACCTCACGCCTGTTCCTAACTATGAAGGTTGGTTCGTTACCTTTATTGGCAATCAACAAATTGTTTTCAATAATGAATTCAAAAAGAGACTCACCTCTGGTGTTGGTGTCTGTACTGCCTCCGCACAAGAAATGAGTTTAGTTGGTATAAAAACAGTTTTGATTGCGAGGGGACTGAGGTTGGTGGAGAAAAATAGTTGAAATTCTTCAACCGAGTTTGAAAATGTCACAATTTCGAAAACATCTCTGAATAAGTAGTAAAAATGGTCGATAGTTAATATAAAGTGTCAAATTGTCATAAATTTAATATCATTGCTAAAGAAAAATGCAAAATAACTGCAAAATCGAAGACAATCTTTAAAAGCCTCCATCAACGCGCTATATATCTATCATCCGCTGTTCGGATGTTTGAATTCATTCAATATCCACGGTGACAGGACTCTATCAGCCCTATCGAAGTATCCGACTGAGCATTTTTGCGTCGAGTTATTCTTCCGAAAAGCTGTTCTGAATAGTTCTCCGACATTTGTAACACATCCCGACGAATTGCGTTGAAGTAAGTTCAGGAGCATTTTTCGTGAATTTTTTGACAGCTAAGTACAATTTTTTTACGATTTCCTCCGACACAAATTCTTCGCGTAGTTTATTTACGAATTGTAGTGAAGTGAAGCCGTCGCATTTGTGTAGTAATTTCTGCCGATGACACATATTTCGAATTGAATTTGAACGTCCGATGAAGTATACGTTGCGGAAAATTATCCGCTCCGACGGATACCTCAATAGAACTGCATATGATTCTACTTATTACTAGACCAGCTGGATTGTAAATTAAACTAAGTTAGTTAGACACTTTATTCGTCTTCTCATTTTCTGGAAATACAACACCATTTTTTAAAGAAAAAATGTGGAAAGCCTTTCAAAGACAAGAGAGGCGATATGGTAATGGAAATGTCAAATAACACAAAGCCCGTAAAATGTTTTTTAAGTGAAAACATGTTTGCTACATATTTCAGTGTGAACTTGGTGTAATCTGTCATCTGTGACAATCGATTCAACAATTTGTACTTATCAACCACCTATGTTTAAAGCTCATTTTCATGGAAGTATGGCAGCGTATGATTCATTACGATAATATTAAAAGGTCTCTTAAGTTCACTAAATAGGTTAACACCATAAAATCTACCTAATGGGATAGCAAAACTTTGTTACCTTCTTATTAAGTATAACTACTTCCAACATTGTATTAAAATGCACTCCACCTTGAGTATAATAATATATAGCTGCAACTTTTAAACATATTTTAATGACAGGTGAGACGGTTCCACGATATAGGTTACTGACATAAGACCTCTTTATAACTTTGCAATTATCCAACGTGATATTAAGTGTGAACAGCAAACTTTATTAAAAAAGAGGAACGTCCAACTTTATGCAAGTTTAGCGTAATCTATACGAGAATAATGCGTTTAAAAAAAAATGTTTTTGAACTTTGTAAAAGTGTGTAAGTTACTTCTTTAAACTGAAGGAAAAGTTGACAGAATATTACAATATCATAAACACTTTAAAATTTCCGGATAAAAAAAAAACGATAGTATTCGAAGTCATCGTCATCTGTCATTGTATTCTGTAAAGTGTCAGATGTTGTTATTTGTTTGGGGAATTATCACTTCATGTTCCGTGAAAGGTGTGTCATTTAAACACGTGCTGTTGGATAGGTGAGCCCTCGATTCAAAGTTGTGATGTTGCAAATAGATGTTAATTATTTTCGGAACATTGATGTGTCATCATCATGAAGTGATATGGGGTCATGACAATTAACGTTTGTCAAGCAAATTTTGGTAACAGACGAGTTCCATGTTTTGCAAACCGATCGGCAGAGTTAAAAGTGATTTTCGTCTATAATGTAGGCGAACGTTTAGAAATCGATGTTAATGAAATAATTTATTGCTTGACACTTCTTAGGGTTACAAAAAAATTACACAAAAAACATCTGGGATATATTGTTTGACATTTAAATCAGCAACCATTCATTGTCTCAGACAAAATGCAGTTCAATGTTAGACTTTAATGTTTACATTACATTGTAACTAGTTCTGGACTGTACTCTCTATTTCTATGGTAATGCAAAAAAAAAGACGAGAATGTCTTATTTTATAGTTTTAAAGACAAATGAGAAAAAAAATTATATTAGTAATATAGCAGCACAATTATGGTTAAGAATCCATTCAAGAAGCACTTATAACGGAGCGTAATTTTTTTAAAAATCGAATATAACACTCAAATTTGCATCAAATATTCAAAATTTTTATTGTAATCGATTAATAGGCCTTCGCTATTTATGTTTTAAAGACAACTTCACTTAAATGTTGTCCGCTGCTCCGTTTTAAATAGTCCATTTGGAAGGTCCAATTTTGTGTCACTTTTTCGAGCATTTCGGCCTGTATTCCACGAATTAAGCTTGTTAGGTTATTCTATAAGACTTCCACATAGACTAACGACTTTACATAACCCCACAAGAAATAATCAAGAGGTGTTAAATCGCATGATCTTGGCAGCCAACTCAAAGGGACATTTCGAGAGATAAGCTGCTCACCAAATTCATCCTTCAACATTTCCATTGTTTCACGAGCTGTGTGCCATGTGGCACCGTTTTGATGAAACCACATGTCAACCAAGTGCAACTCAACCAACTGGGGCAGTAAAAAGTCGCGTTTCATGACTGGATATCGTTCGCCGTTAACGGTAACGTTTCTTCCACGGTCGTCTTTGAAGAAAAATGGACCGATGGTGCCACCAGCCCATAAACCACACCAAACTATCGTTTTTCGGGATGCATTGGTAATTCTTGTATGGCATGTGACTGTTCATCACTTTAGAAACGACAGTTTTGCTTAGTTACGTATCCGTTGAGCCAGAAATGAGCCTCATCGCTGAACACAATTTTTCGATAAAACAGCGGATTTTCATGGAGCTGTTCTAAGGCCGTTTCACCAAAAATTAGACGTTGTGGTAGGTCATTCGGCTTCAATTCTTAGAGAAGTTGAATTTTATAGGCTTTCAAACACAAATCGACACTTAAAATTTTCCTTGTGAATTGACATTTCACGATCTTCATTAACATTGGACGCTATGACTGCAATATTCTCTTCGGTACGCACAGTGCGCATAGAAGTCGATGGTTTAATTCCAAAAAAAAGCACTAATTGTTGATTCATCAGGTCGATTATGACGACCATAATATGGTCAAAAAAAATACAAATTTTTGGCGCAACAGGCTCGTTAGTACCCAGGGCCTAGCTTTCTCACAACCATTCATGTGTGCGTGTGTACTTCTTGCACGATGGCGGGACCTCCTGTTTTATGCCGACTCCGAACGGCTAAGTTGAGATTAGCTATTCTTGACAATTGATACTACTCAGACGATTTGTCAGATCATCACGAGAGGAGGGCCAGTGAAAAATCATTTAGGTGTTGCTACGGCTGGGAATAGAACCCAGACCTTCTGCGCGGCAGTTCATCGCACTAACCATCGCGCCACTGAGCCCATAATATGGTCGTAACAAACAAATTTTGATAATAAATTTCAATAATTTGCAATCGTTGCTCGTTTTTAAGTCTCTCCATGATTAAATAAATGCAAGAGTTTGGACAGCATTACTAACCAGTTCTGCTAACCTGAAAATCTTAACTCTTAAAAAATCACCCGTTATCTCACCAATGGTTGACAGTTCAGCAATACAATTTCAGAATATATAGTTCAAAAACGAATTTAGTGTTCTATTGGAAAGCAGAATGAGTCGATTCTTGTCTATAACCAATGAAAAAGCCTAATGGCCTTGTTTTTGCAATCCTGTATAGTTTGCTTAAGTGGCGCTACAGTCCGGGATGAACCTGGGCCTCCACCAACATGCCTCTCCAATTAGCCCGGTGCTTAGCTAACTGCCTCCAGTTGCGCACTCCAAGTTGGTTGAGGTCGGTTTCTACTTGTGCGCGCCACTTAAGGCGAGGTCTTCCTCTACTGCGTCCGACGTCTGGCTGGGAATCGAAGACTCTGCGAGCCGGAGTATTGGTGTCCATTCTTTCTACATGTCCTAGCCATCTTAAACGTCCAATGCGGAGTTTTTTGACTAGGGGTATGTCGCTCGAATAGTTCGTGGTTGAATCTTCGTCTCCATAGCCCGTCAACGCAAACGGGACCGAAGATTTTCCGAAGAATTTTTCTCTCGAATCGACCAAGGATTTCTTCATCCGCTTTTGATACGGTCCATGCTTCAGCGCCGTAGAGCAGGACTGGGATGATCAGGGTCTTATATAGGATCTCCTTAGTAGTTCGAGTGAGGGCTTTACTACTAACTTGCCTTCTTAGCCCGAAGAAACAGCGATTGGCAAGAGTAATTCTTCGTTTGATTTCTGACGAGATGTTGTTGTCAGAGTTGATAGTGGAGCCGAGTTCGACAAAGTCCCGTACTACCTCAAAGTTTTATCTGTCAATGGTGCGTTCTGTCCAATTCGTCGATGTTGTGAGTCCTTTCGTGATGACAGCATATACTTAGTCTTACCCTCATTTACTGCTAAACCCATTTTCGCCGCTTCCTTCTCTATACTAGCAAACGTGGCTATGACATCACGTTGAGTCCTACCAATTATGTCAATATCGTCGGCGTATGCTAGTAGTTGCACCGATTTTTGGAGAATTGTGCCTCTGGTGTTTGCTCGGGAGTTTTGCACAATCCTCTCAAGAATCAAATTGAAAAAGTCACATGACAGCGCATCGCCTTGCCTAAATCCTTTTTTGGTATCGAATGTGTCGGTGAGGTCGTTTCCGACCCTGATGGTGCAGCGAGAATTCTCCATCGTCATCCTGCACAAACGGACGAGTTTGAGCTGGGCGGTATACCAAAACTAGACATGGCTCTGTATAGTTCGTCTCTATAAATGCTGTCGTATGCGGCTTTGAAATCGATAAATAGGTGGTGGGTATCGATTTGGACTTCTTGGGTTTTTTCCAGGATCTGCCGAAGTGTGAAAATTTGATCGACTGTGGACTTTCCTGGCCTAAAACCACACTGATAAGGGCCGATTAGGTTGTTGGTAAACGGTTTCAGGCGTTCACATATTACGGCAGATAGGATCTTGTAGGCGATGTTGAGTAGGCTTATGCCGCTGTAGTTGGCGCAGTTCAGAGGGTCTCCTTTTTTGTGGATCGGGCAAACGATGCTGTGGTTCCATTCTTCAGGCATGCTTTCAACCGACCCGATATGGCTTATGAGTTGGTGGATGTTGCTTACCAAATCATCTCCGCCAGCTTTATAAAGCTCAGCGGGAAGGCCGTCATTTCCGGCGGCCTTATTAAGCTTGAGTTTAGATATAGCTATCCTCACTTCACTTAGGTCGGGTGGTTGGCAGTTTTCGCTGTCGCTTCCAATATTAAATGGTTCGTTCTGCTGACAGCGGAATGTTGTTCGTCATCGCCGTTTGACAGTCGGCAGAAGTGGTTCTTCCATATCCTCAGCATCGACTGTGTCTCAACTACGATATTTCCTTGTTCATCTCGACAGGATTCTGTTCGAGCCTTGTATCCTTGGCTTTGACGTTTTACACTTTGGTAAAACTTGCGAACACCGTTCCTGGAGTTGCACCTCTCTATATCCTCGATCGCGCGCTTTTCTTGCTCTTTTTTCTTCTTTCTGAAAAGACGATGTTCTTCCCTTCTTCTTTGCCTATAGAGCTCAATGACAGCTCTCGTCTTCACCTGCAGCTTAGCCTTGTAGCCCTCGTTCTTGGCTGCGAGCATCTGTCGGCATTCCTCATCAAACCATGGGTTTCTTGCTGGCGGCCGCGAGAAACCTAGCACATCAGTTGCGGCTGATCTAATGGCTTGTTGGCATCGTTGCCATTGTTCTTCGACATTAGATGCTGGTGGTGTGTTGTGAGTCGAGAGGTTCAGGGATACGCGTTGCGCGAAGGTCTTGGCGTTCTCTGGCGATTGCAGTCTTTCGACATTAAATTTTTTCACAGTATTTCTGTTTTTTTGTGGCGTGGTGGATATCCGCATCCTTACCTTGACTACAACAAGGTAGTGGTCCGAGTCGATGTTAGCCCCGCGGTCCATAGTAGATGTCACAGTTTTTCATCCTCTTTTTGCCCGGCCCATCCCATCGTATTTCCTGGATGGCAGTAATGTCTGCTTTGTAGCAGTTTAGGGCTTCCGCTAGTTGTTCGCCTGCACCTCTCCTGTTTAATGTTCTTACATTCCAGGTGCAGATACGAACGTCGTTGTCCTTTTTTCGTTTAGCATGGTCGTCAACAATAATATCAGTCCTTTCCGAGGCTATTGGTTGCTTCGTAACATAGTCTTTTTTCCGTGTATGGGTAGTTAACCCAAAGCACAACCCCCAACCTGGAGGGCCAGGCTATCTCCCCACTAGTGGTTAGTGAGTTGGGCTACTAAGTGCGGGATCCCTTATTTAAATCCCGAATATAAAAAAATTGCGAAAGTCTGACAGCATAAAACTGTCATTAGAAGCTTCTCAAATTTCCCGTTCGCAGCTGGCGTTAAACAGGAGGTTAATTTTTTTAGGATTTGATGGAAACTTTAAGTTGTTGTTGTTTCAAATGAAAGTCAAAAGCGATCATTTCTTTTATGAATTGGCAACAGTTTTGTTTTGACAGTTCTCAGATACCTACAAACTCCACTGATCATTTTTGTTTACCGCGTTCCTATTCTATTTCTATGGCACAAGCCATATATATAAGCGTCACAGAAATATATTAGGTCTGTTCCCATAAATACAGAACTCAGAATTTTATTGATTTTTTACTGCCGTTCCCGTAAGCAAAACTCAGTAAAAGAGAGACCTATTCGAAGAGGCAAAAAACGAACCCTCCATACAAATCTGTGAAATAATTTAATGCAGAAATGTCTGTTGCTAGAAATCAGTAAACTGTCAGTTGGTATCAGAAAGTGAAAAGAATTTCAAAATTTACTTATTTTTACTGCAAAAGTACAAAAACAGGCCTATTATCTCACTTTGCGAGGGAGTTATGCGTGAATTATGTTTCTCAATAATTATTCATATATTCAAAACAATTTCTTGAAATTCTATTATTATCTGTTTGCCTAAATTTTAATAACATCTCCATTTTTTCTGGACCCGTCAAACAACATAGTTGACAAGAACGGTCAATAAAATTTTATCATCATGCTAATTTCTAATCCATGCGAATTTGAATAAAAATAAAAACTGCATCCCATGCTGCAAATAAAATATTCCATAACTGACAAGTGACATTTATGTTAGCAACGTTTATGAGCGGTTGCCGCAATATAAAAATAAATAGTTAAATGCCAATTTTATCTTTTAATTAACCAAACAAAAATGTAAATTATAATGACATCCAGTAATACAACAACACATGCATTTTTGAATATAATTTGAATTTATCAAGCGAATTTCGATTTCGAATTCATTTTGAACTCTGAACAATTACCATACGTCCAAAAGTGTTTTCTATATATATACGTTTCTGATGGATTGACCTGTGTTTCAAGATACTTATTTAAATAATCGGGTTATTTTAACTTTTGGGTATATTTAGCTTATAAAAATAAATGCAAATTGTTAAGCTTTTGAATGATTTATTTTCATTTATTTTTGCACACGAAGCTATTTAGGGTTTAAAAAAACTGCCAAGCAACATTTTATTAGAATTACCTACGAACTAATGAACGTCTGTCTGTGGAGAGATAACGCAATCACAACATAAACAGTGATTTAGCTCGTCGGTATAAAAAAAAAATCTCTCTTGACAAACTTGTTGACTTAACTTATCTATAGCATTTTGTTAATCTATAGAGCGTTGAAATGATTTACATTTTTAACATGTTTTTTTGTTTTTTCTTATTGAATGTAATTTTATTCGGCGAAAAACTTAACGACATTAAATAAAAGTCAAATCCAATTTTGGAGTTGTTTAGTCGTAAAATCTTTGCCGAAGCTAATTCACAACATATGCACAGATTTATTCCATAAGATATTTCTATATTAATAGATTTTTTATTGATTCCTAAAAATGTAATAAAATACTCATGGTTTAAGCATGCTAATTTTTTTTTTTACTGCCGATAAAGATAAATTTAAAACTCTGGTAGATATAAGCGAGACTTAAATGCCAAACAAACAAAATTGGGCGGATTTTATTGTATATTTAATGACTTGTTGGGAGGGGGTTTTGCAATAGATAAAACGAAAATGGCTAATGGCATCGAGACAATTAATAATTTTTTATATCTGGCAATGTTGTTGATGGTGATTTCTGGATGCAGGGATGTTATTACCAGTTCTGTCAAATCATGAGACTGCGATAGCATTCACGTGGCATCCCTCTGCTTCCAGGATGAGTAAAAGCTCGTTTACGACTAGGTTCCAAAGAAGAGGGGATAGGACTCCACCTTGCGGAGTTCCTCTACTGACATGTCTTCTGGTCGAAGCACCCTTTTGCATCCAGGGATTTATAGCCAGTGGTCTTGATCGCTGCATAGGTAATTTGTTTTGGTTTTTTGTAGCATATTCATATTCGTTGTCTGAACTTGTATAGTCATCATTTGACATCTCTAAAAGAAATCATTTTATAATGTGACTATAAAACGAATGTAGTAGTTTCAAGTAGTTTATAAAATGAATATGGGACTGAGAAATTATGCGGAAGGACAAATGACAAAGAAATGTTTAAAATGGCAAAGCCTTTGTCCAAAACGTCGGGTGTTGGCAAGCCAGAGATGAAGATAGCAGATTTACATCAATGCTACTGCGGAGATGAATGTCAATCAATCTTTCCAGGGTTTTCAGAAAGAATGATGATAAGCTGTTCGGTTCTAGGTCTTTCGGATTGACGTGAGAACTTTTTCCAAATTTGGGTATGAATACTACTTTAACTTTCCTCCAAACCTTGGGAATGTAAATCATCTCGATGCAGCCCTTAAGGATAGCTATCATCTATGAAAGGATGGGTTCCAAAGAGTGCTGTAGCTCGGCTGGTACAATGCCATCAGGCCCTGCCCAAAGTATTTTATCTTTTGTCAATAGATTGGTTCTATTGACGTCGTCTTGGAAAGCTTCCTATGAACTACCTGGGAAATGCGAGTCCATTAGTAGTTCAAAGGATTTTTTGCTTGAAGTAGTCCAAGTGCCATCTGCTTTTTTGAAATAGCTTGAAATAGTTGGACTAGTGGATAGGATTTTTGGAGTCAAGATGCCTCGGATGTCTCTTCTATTTTATCACATAAGACATTTGAAAGACGATAACAACGCCCTATGGTGGACATCATACAATATGAGCTTTCATTTCATAATTGAAACTACCTGATTGGTGCATTAGGTAAGGTTAGGTTAGATGGGCTGTTGACGCTCGGGTGAGTCGTCAAGCTCGCATAGGCCTACGTGGGCCCATAGCGATACCCTTCAAAGAAAGTACCCTGAAATAGATAAAGAGGATACCTGGTTAAGTTCGCTAGTGATACTTATGCGGTGCTGGTCGGTGTTGCTCCTTCAGCCTCAAAAAGGTAGTTGCTCCATCCTGCTACAAAAACGGACTATCAGCGCTATTGGGATAGTCGTTAGGTCACTTAGGTCATCGAAATAAAGGCTGCCTAGTATTTTTAAACGGCTGGCATAGTAGGTGTGAGACCTCTTCTTCGACGTCAGGGTCGCTGCATTTCCTGCAAAGTTGGTTCGCACCAGTCAGTTTTGTCTTATTAGAGTGCTTACCCAACAGGTTGTGACCTGTTATCACACTCACCGCTATAGAAATGGATGCTCTATTCAAAGCTATTAGCTTGTTTGATTTGTTGCCGCTTAACTCCGGCCAGAGAGATTTTGTGTGTAGGTATACAAGTTATTGTATTTCGCCATCTTGTTATGGTTGCTTTTTGAGTGTGCTTGGTTATTACATGTTTTTTAGATGCTAGCGGTAGATTGACCCTTTTATCAGCTAGGGAATTGCATCTGGACGATCCAAGTCTGGCTAGCTCGTCTTCTTTCTCATTTCCTATAATGTCATTATGTCCTGGCACCCAGATAATTTGGACTTTGTTCTGGTTGCAAAGAGCCTTCAGCTCTTCGCGGCAGCGTCCAACTACCCGTGATTTTACTATATTGGATGCCAGAGCTTTAATGGCCGCTTGACTATCCACGTAGATGGAGATATCCTCATGTGATATGTCCAATACCCTAGCCGATTCGGCAGCTTCGAGTATGGCCAGGATCTCAGCTTGGAATATACTACACGAGTTTGCTAATCTCAAGGATGTAGCTAGCCCGATCTTTTCAGAGTAGACACCAGAGCCCACTCCGACTTCCATTTTGGATCCGTCGATATAGATTGCTATTTCAATGTTAGATATAACATTGTTTGAAGACCATTCGGTTCTGCTTGGTATTCTGATTGAGTAATTAGTATCAAAGTCGTGGTATGGGATAATGTAGTCAGATGCTATTTACATCCGCATATGCCATTGAGGCTTCGTGAGTAGATTGCCCGTTTCTTTGAGTCTTGCTGCGCTTTTTGCTGCTGTGTCATTGATTTGTAAGTCAATTGGTGTTATGTTTAGGATTGTTTCTAACCCTAATGTGGGGCTAGTGCGCATGGCTCCTGTCGTGAGTATGCATGCTATGTCCTTTGAACTTTCGTTAGCTTGGTCATATGTTTTGCTTTTTTCATAGCATTCCACCAGACCAAGCAACCGTATGTTAGGATTGGCCTGACAATAGCTGCGTATAGCCATTTTGTGACCTTTGGGGATGGGCCCCATTTTTTGCCGCAGATTCTGTTGCAGCTATAGAGGACAATATTTGCTTTCTTTACTCTTTCTTCAACGTTTAGATTCCAGTTCAGTTTACTATCAAGTACCACCCCCAGATATTTCGAGCTTGCTGACAATGAGAGAGTCGAATCTTCCAAAGACTGTGCCGGAAAAGCTGGGATCGATCTCCTGTTAGTATAAGAAGAACCAGTTCTGTTTTGTTTGGGTTTACACCCAGCCCGCAAGACTTTGCCCACTTGCTGAGTATATTGAGACTTCTTTGCATAATTTCACTCAGTGTCGGTGGGAATTTTCCGCACGCCATGAGGACTACGTCATCAGCGTATGCCACTGTTTTTATTGCAGTGATATCCAGCTTCTTAAGTGCTTCGTTGACACCTAATAGCCAGAGGAGTGGGGATAGTACGCCTCCCTGGGGGGGATCCTTTTGGTACAATCGCCTAGTGTTGACGAAATGATCCGGTTATTGAGCATGGTTAAGATCATATTGCTAGAAACCGTTCCTATTTCAGCTTTGGTAAGTGCCTCAGCAATTGCTTCAGTTGTAACGTTGTTGAAGGCTCCTTCTATATCTAGAAAGGCTGCTAACGAATATTCTTTGCAGTGCAGTGAATTTTCTATTGTGCGAACTACTTCGTGTGTTTCCACCGATTCGCCCTTTATATAGGCGTGTTGGCTTACAGATAGGTAACCTGGATTCAGGTTGCTACGTATTTGGATGTCGAGTAATCGTTCCATCGTTTTCAGTAGGAAGGAGGATAGGCTTATGGGTCTGAAATCTTTCGCTACGGTGTGGCTGCATTTACCTGCCTTCAGTATGAATATAACTTTAACTTCACGCCACACTTGTGGTATGTGGTTTAGTTTTAGACATCCACGGAAGATGGTCAGCAGTGTTGGCATTATGTAATTAGCAGTTTTTTGTAGCATGATAGGGGTTATTCCGTCAGGGCCGGCTGATTTATGGGGCTTGAATGAATTAATGGCCCATGCAATTTTTTCCTTGCACTCTATCGTATTAATGAGGGAGTTGTCACACATGTTGTCCGATGTGTGGTCTGTTTTTGTACTTACGGTGGCATTTTCCTCTACAGTTTTACAGTTCGGAAAGTGTGTGCTTAAAAGAAGGTTCAGGGTTTCAGCGGTTGATTCTGTCCATTCATTTGCTGAATTTTTGAGAAAACCTAGGCTGCTTGCTTTTGATAATATATTCCTCAATCTGGCAGATTCATTGTTTTCCACGATACTGCTACAGAATTCTTTCCAAGCCTTTCTTTTGGTGCACTGTAGCTTTAACGTGCATTGCATACATTCGCTAACTTCATGATATCGTTGAAGTGTATTTTCTATTACAGTTTCAATTTCAATTAAATTGAAAAGCGATCGTTCTTCGTCGAGATAAATTTATAAATTCGTCATTTATAAAAGTTATACAAACCTTATATTGATTCATCAAAATGATGGCTTCTAATAATTCCGATTGAGTGATTGCAATAATTATTACTTTAAGTTTTATTTCCCCCTATAAGATCCCTTAGAATACACGTAATTATGTACCAAACTTCATTTGAGAACTAGTGTCGAAAAGGATAAGAAGTGCTTAGGTTAAGTATGGAGGAGGTCTGTTACAATACCACATGGTTCCTTTATTCTCCATTGCAGCATTCTACTTGCAAAAAAAATAGAACACACAGTTTTTAATGTCAAAGTCAAAAGTCAAGGCCACAACAACACAAACTCAGTTTTAAGATATTTGTCATCATTGGATTATAAGGTTTATTCCACATAGAAAAACAAATCAAGAGTATAAAAAATGGAAGAGATACTTTTTCTCAATGAATGGTCCTTTTACGAACCGTTAATATTTAAAAATACAAATTAAAAGCATTTTAAATGTTCAAATAAATATCATTAAACACCACACTAAAACAATTTTGAAAGTCGAATGTTTTGACAGAAGCCATTGCACTGCATGTACACTGTGTCAAACAATTGTCCGTACACCTATAAATTTTTATATAATCAAGTAAAAAACAGATTTTCTTAGTATCAAATAAAAAAGTTAACATTTATTTCAAGAGCGTGATATATCATAGTACTTAACAAAAAAATAAAAACGGTTTTATCGATTCATTTACTAAAACAATATTTACAAGAATAGTAAAAACAAGAAAAAAGAAGCAAAATAATTGTCCGTATGACTTTAAAATTCGGGGTTGATTATATTTTGGGATGGTGCTTAGTACCGTGTATGTAGCCCTTTTGCTAATATCACTGCTTTAAGCCTTTTTTGCATAGATAAAGCCAGTTTTTTTGTTGTTTCTGGAGGTATTTTTTCCCATTCTTCTCTTACTACAGTTTTCAGCTGGTTTTTTGTTGTAATCTTATGGGCCCTGATTTTTTTCTCTAAAACATCCCATAAATGTTCAATTGGGTTAAAATCTGGTGATTGTGGAGGGTGGGGGAGTGTGTGTTTAACATTATAAAGAATCCATTCCCTAACAAGTAATGAAGAATGCTTTGGATCAAGCCTAATTGAGTCGCCGTTACCTTCAAATTTGTTTTTAAAATTTCTAAATATTTGAATTTGTCCATTGTTGTTTCAATAAATTCCAATTTTCCAACTCCGTTTGCGCCCATCGCTCCCCACACCATAATGCTTCCACCGCCGTGCTTGACTGTAGGCTTTAAATTTTTTTTCTCCAGCTCAGTATTAGCCCGACGCCACACAAATCTATTTCCATCTGAACCAAATATGTTGAATTTGCTTTCGTCTGTGAAGATAACACTTTCCCAAAATGCATCGGACTTGTCAACATGATCCCGGGCATACTGCAACCTCTTCTTAACATTTTTGTCTGATATCATCGGCTTCTTGCGTGCAACTCGCCCTGAATATCCCTTCCTATGCAAAAAATTTCTTATGGTTTGGGGACTTACGGTTAAGTTTTCTATCTCTGAGAGTTCCGCAGCAATTTCGGGAGCACTTAGCTTGGGATTTTTTTTTATTTGCCGTTCGATTTTGCGTGCCAGATGCTTATTCAGCAGCTTAGGTCGACCTCTCCCAGGCGTGATTTCCAAACTGTTTGTCCTTTGAAAGTTGTAAACCACGTATTGCACCGACGATTTTGGTTTCCCAGTAATTTTGGCTATTTCCGAAAGTGATTTGCCTTCTTGCTTCAATTTTACCATTATTTCTTTTACCGGAATTTGTATTTTTTGGTGTGCAAAGGACATTTTTCTAAAAAAAAAAATTAATAAACCGCAACTTTGACTATATAATCGAAAGATATTCTCAACAACACACTGAGGCGACTGCAAACTATTAATGTTTGTCATCTGAAAGTAACCAACAACGAAAATGTAACGGGATAGCGGACAAAATTTGCGTCGTACGGACAATTTTTTTGCTAGGTTTTTCTCTTTACTTCGTTCTTTCTTTTGTTGTTGTTGTTATTGTAATGCATATCACATAAGTCATAACGTATACAGATACAAGAATGTATGAGTACATATTAAAAAGAAAAAGTTAAATCTTAGGAGTCGTATTTTTCGAAATATGGAAAGTTCGTTCTGGTATAAATAAGCGTACGGACAATTGTTTGATGCAGTGAATGTTAAACAAAAATTCTGCTCATGTGTCTTGCTTGCTGCATCCAAACCACTGCACATGTGTTTCGAACAATTCCATTACCAACCATCGTCAAATGTCAGCCATTTAGCAACAGGCTCCGTTCAAAGATCAATATACCTACCAACGGACGAAGAGAATTGCCAGGTGCACTTTTTCGGACTTCCCCATAATCTATATGTCAATTTATTTTTTCTTCAACAAACACACTTTTGTTTGAATGATAAACTTTTTTCATTAAACACTCTTTTTCTTTTGATGGAAACATTAGGTTTTAATTTCTCTATTGAAACTTTATTTACAATTTTTTTTAGATTCTCAAATAACGTATTTTCCAAATATTGAATGTACAAGACAATGTGCAAGAAAAAAACGCAAATATTGGGACATGTTTCCCCATTTTTAGAAACCAGCTGACAAGTGTTTAATATTGTGGTTCTTTAAATCGTTTAACGTTTCCGCTACGGAACGTGTAACCGATTTCAAGATCGAATTGAATTCGGTTTGTTGGCAATAAAAGCGAAACAATGTTTTTTTTTTAATATTTGCTTGTCAAAAATTTCAAAAGTTCGATCAATTAGAAATGTCATACATCATAAAATTTAATACACTTTCTGGTTCAACGCCCTCTTTCGTTTACATAACTGACCGCCAAATTTGAGCTTCCTGTCCGTTACTCCCAACCTAAAACAAATACCCATCCTTCTGTGGGCCAATCATGATTAATTGTGAGCCCAAAAATAGAACTTGCCAAACGAGTATCATATCTTTTTTAACAGCCTTCCCGAGGCAAGCTTCTATTAATACGCACAACACTTCTATTCGGTAGTTTATTGCTTTATTAAACAGGCAATTTGTTGTATATAGAGGGAAAAAAAACAAATCAATTTATTTATAGGTCTTAATTGGTACAACATAATTCTACGTCTTCTTTTCCTATGCGATGACTATGTTTGGCATACGTAACCGGGTGTTAATTGCCGACAACGATGTGTAAAATAAAACTAAATCGAACGAATCAGCCCGAGTTGAGTGCTGTGTGCCACCGAAAGTAGGAATTTATTTTATTTTATTTTTTTTTGCAATTCTGTTGTATATTTTGCTACAAAAATATTTGTGTTTCATTGATGAAAATACCCTGTGTACAGTTCGTTTTCTAAACAATTGCGTTAACAGCTTTACAATGTAGTGCTTGACATTTGCGTACTTTATCGATTTGCTTTGGTTTGGCGGCTGTCATTAATTTGCTCCAGGGACGTCAGCAAATAAATGAGTCGAATATTTTATAAAAATATTTTGCTCTGTGATAATTTTTAATACTTTTACAAGGCTCGAGCGAGGAAGAACAATAATCTCTTGCATTGTTTTGTTTTTGTTGTGGGAGAACTTGTTTCTTGCCGTGATATTTTTGATAGCCAACTGGTTTTCATTTGTAAATTTATAATTAACTGCAAACTGGATTGTATATAAACACATTCGTTTTGAAAATGTTTATTTTTTAGTTTGCATAACAAAAGAATTTATTATAAGAATTATTTCTTTTTGATATTATTTGCGAGAAGGTAAATTTATTCACAGCTATTTAGCTTGATTTATTTTTGGATTTAAGAACCGAATTGGATTGCGATTTTTGTGGTTTTCTGTAAATAAAATGAAGGTATGAAATTGAGTTTTATGGGTTATTAAGAACATGTTTTGTATAGGTGTCGTTACTGGGATATACATGCACAAGGATGTTATATAGTGCTTGAGGTTGGTGATGCGATTATATGAGGACACAAGCGTTCTCACTCACTATCAACTCCCACTCTCACCTCCACGCTGGTGACTGGTGGGTGCCTAGTACCTCGACTGGAGATGGGGTATTAAACCCCTGTGGAAGGTCGTTGGTGGCAGCAAACGAGAGAGGGGGGAGATTGGTCCTCTCACTCCCTCCCACTCACTCTCAGGCGGCAGCGGAGGAATTCCCTAGATGGAGTCAACGGTGGCGCCTACAGCTCCAGTTTGATCGAACTGGTAGTGAAATCCCTATATGAGCTGCTTCGACATATTTGAACACCAGGTCTATAGGCATTTCCAATACTGAGCCAGGGTATTGGAAAAGAGTTGGTGGCGGAGGAGCCCTCAATGGGTCAACGGCAGCGCTCATATCCCAAAACGGGCTACTGACATCGGTATTTTTTCCGGCTAGGGTCAAAACAAAGGCCTGGCCCTCCAAGTTGGGGGTTGTGCTTTGGGTTAACTACCCATCCACGGAAAAGAGATTATGTTACGAAGCAACCAATAGCCTCGGAAAGGACAGATATTATTGTTGACGACCATGCTAAACGAAAAAAGGACAACGACGTTCGTATCTGCACCTGGAATGTGAGAACATTAAACAGGAGTGGTGTAGGCGAACAACTAGCGGAAGCCCTAAACTGCTACAAAGCAGACATTACTGCCAAAAAAAATACAAATACAAATTTTTGGCGCAACAGGCTCGTTAGTACCCAGGGCCTAGCTTTCTCACAACCATTCATGTGTGCGTGTGTACTTCTTGCACGATGGCGGGACCTCCTGTTTTATGCCGACTCCGAACGGCTAAGTTGAGATAAGCTATTCTTGACAATTGATACTACTCGGATGATTTGTCAGATCATCACGAGAGGAGGGCCAGTGAAAAATCATTTAGGTGTTGCTACGGCTGGGAATCGAACCCAGACCTCCTGCGCGGCAGTTCATCGCACTAACCATCGCGCCACTGAGCCCTCATTACTGCCATCCAGGAAATACGATGGGATGGGCCGGGCAAAAAGAGGATGAAAAACTGTGACATCTACTATGGACCGTGTTATAGTGAGCAGAAACAGCGACTATTTGGATGCGGATTTGTTACTTAGGCAAGAAGTCTTATGTTTTCAAGACATTAGCGAACGCATTGTAACAATCCGCATCAAGGCCAAATTCGCCAACATAAGCCTTATAAGCACTCATGCTCCGACGGAGGAAAAAGATGATATAACCAAGGATTGCTTCTACAAGCTCCTCGACAATACCTATGAGCGACTACCAAAGTGCGATGTTAAAATCGTGCTGGGAGATTTTAACGCAAAGGTAGGAAGAGAAGACATCTTTAGCAGTACTGTCTGGTAACGGACTTAGGCTAATTGACTTCGCTACGGAACGCACACGGTTTCCTCTCCTCGATATCCATAAGGGGACATGGCGGTCTCCAGATCAACGAACAGACAACCAAATTGACCACATTGCGATAGACAAGAGGCACGCATCCAATATTTTGGATGTCCGAACATTCCGAGGGGCAATTATCGATTCGGACCACTACCTTATTGTAGCCAAGGTAAGGATGCGGATATCCACCACGCCATAAAAAAAACAGAAATACTGTGAAAAAATTTAATGTCGAAAGACTGCAATCGCCAGAGACCGCCAAGACCTTCGCAACGCAACGCGTATCACTTAGCCTCTCGACTCACAACACACCACCAGCATCTAATGTCGAAGAACAATGGCAACGATGCCAACAAGCCATTAGATCAGCCGCAACTGATGTGCTAGGTTTCTCGCGGCCACCAGCAAGAAACCCCTGGTTTGATGAGGAATGCCGACAGATGCTCGCAGCCAGGAACGAGGCCTACAAGGCTAAGCTGCAGGTGAAGACGAGAGCTGCCATTGAGCTCTATAGGCAAAGAAGAAGGGAAGAACATCGGCTTTTCAGAAAGAAGAAAAAAGAGCAAGAAAAGCGCGCGATCGAGGATATAGAGAGGTGCCACTCCAGCAACGATGTTCGCAAGTTTTACCAAAGTGTAAAACGCCAAAGGCAAGGATACAAGGCTCGAACAGAATCCTGGCGAGATGAAGAAGGAAATATCGTAGTTGAGACACAGTCGATGCTGAGGATATGGAAGAACCACTTCTGCAGACTGTTAAACGGCGATGACGAACAACATTCCGCTGTCAGGCAGAACGAACCATTGAATATTGGCAACGACAGCGAAAACTGCCAACCACCCGACCTAAGTGAAGTGAGGATAGCAATATCTAAACTCAAGCTTAATAAGGCCGCCGGAAATGACGGCCTTCCTGCTGAGCTTTATAAAGCTGGCGGAGATGATTTGGTAAGCAACATCCACCAACTCATAAGCCAAATCGGGTCGGTTGAAAGCATGCCTGAAGAATGGAACCTCAGCATCGTTTGCCCGATCCACAAAAAAGGAGACCCTCTGAACTGCGCTAACTACAGAGGCATAAGTCTACTCAACATCGCCTACAAGATCCTATCTGCCGTAATATGTGAACGCCTGAAACCGTTTACCAACAACCTAATCGGCCCTTATCAGTGTGGTTTTAGGCCAGGAAAGTCCACAATCGATCAAATCTTCACACTTCGGCAGATCCTGGAAAAAACCCAAGAAGTCCAAATCGATACCCACCACCTGTTTATCGATTTCAAAGCCGCATACGACAGCATTTATAGAGACGAACTATACAGAGCCATGTCTAGTTTTGGTATACCGCCCAAACTCGTCCGTTTGTGTAGGATGACGATGGAGAATTCTCGCTGCACCATCAGGGTCGGAAACGACCTCACCGACACATTCGATACCAAAAAAGGATTTAGGCAAGGCGATGCGCTGTCATGTGACTTTTTCAATTTGATTCTTGAGAGTATTGTGCAAAACTCCCGAGCCAACACCAGAGGATATTGACACCGACGATATTGACATCATTGGTAGGACTCAACGTGATGTCATAGCTACGTTTGCTTGTGAAGAGAGGGAAGCGGCAAAAATGGGTTTAAGCAATAAATGAGGGTAAGACAAAGTATATGCTGTCAACACGAAAGGACACACAACATCGACGAATTGGACAGAACGTCACCATTGACAGATATAACTTTGAGGTAATACGGGACTTTGTCTACCTCGGCTCCGCTATTAACTCTGACAACAACATCTCGTCAGAAATCAAACGAAGAATTACTCTTGCCAATCGCTGTTTCTTCGGGCTAAGAACGCAATTTAGTAGTAAAGCCCTCACTCGAACTACTAAGGAGATCCTATATAAGACCCTGATCATCCCAGTCCTGCTCTACGGCGCTGAAGCATGGACCGTATCAAAAGCGGATGAAGAAATCCTTGGTCGATTCGAGAGAAAAATTCTTCGGAAAATCTTCGGTCCCGTTTGCGTTGACGGGCTATGGAGACGAAGATTCAACCACGAACTATACGAGCTGTACAGCGACATACCCCGAGTCAAAAAACTCCGCATTGGACGTTTAAGATGGCTAGGACATGTAGAAAGAATGGACACCAATTCTCCGGCTCGCAGAGTCTTCGATTCCCAGCCAGACGTCGGACGCAGTAGAGGAAGACCCCGCCTTAAGTGGCGCGCACAAGTGGAAACCGACCTCAACCAACTTGGAGTGCGCCACTGGAGGCAGTTAGCTAAGGACCGGGCTAATTGGAGAGGCATGTTGGTTGAGGCCCAGGTTCATCCCGGACTGTAGCGCCACTTAAGTAAGTAAGTAAGTGCCTGCGTTTGAGACAGTACTGAGATTTAAAAGGCTGATGAAGTCACCAGACATCAAATAATATTACCAGCTGTACTCAAAATGGTAACATTTGGTATTTCCATCGCCATATGCAAACTTACTCCAGCGCAACATGCTAACAGTTCAAACTTATGATGGAACAGCGGTATCATCGCCACTATTGGTGTAATCACTGGACACTGTGTAATAGGCAAACACGCAACAAGCCTTGGCCTTTATGCAAAGCTTTTGTGGTGCAGTCGAAAACGGTTTTGTACTATGCTGTCTTTGTTGCTCTTACAGAGGAACATAAGCAAGTTTCAGGCAACCAGCCATGCAGAATAGTCGAAGAAGGTCCAAAGCTACAAGGTGGCGCAAAAATAACCTTCCGATGTTTTTTTGCCTGTAATTTAAAATAAAGTCACCAGTAAAAATAAGTCACCAATATTCCGCGTTCTGGAGCAGTGTAGCGTATCATTGTTTATTAACGTGTATTTCGCATGTGTTTGCTACACAAATGTCAAAACAGAACTGACATTAGGGGCCAATCGCAAAATTTATAGCATTTTCTGATAGGAGGATTACTTTTGCGCCACCTTGTATTTAACGGACATCCTAAAAGGTAAGTATCTGCCAGGAGAAAGACATCCAAATATTCAGTCTGTATTCCTTGTCGTCTAGAATTTAATGGCTAATATTTTAAGAACCTCTAGTGTGGAGCATTGTTGTTCATTTACACAGTGTCCGAGGGGATGGTACATCCACACTAGGTATTACTATTGGTTGTATCTTGCTATTACCGGGTCCTTGTTTGCATATGGCGATTTAAATACCAAATGTTACCATTTTGAGTACAGCTGGTGATATTATTTGATGTCTGGTGACTTCATCAGCCTTTTAAATCTCAGTACTGTCCCCAAACGCAGGCACTCAGCTAGGGCTAATTTTAAGTTTGATTCGACCAATGCTCGCTTGATTGTCTAAGAAGATTCACATATCCTTCCAAATACTAAATTCTCTTTCAGCCAAGACTAGTTTTCTTTGATTGCCATGAGTTTCGCATAGAACACGCCACAATAATCAGAAAGGCGGAAGACTAGTTTAACTAATGGCGTTCTTCCTCTAGAAATGTCATATACGCTGCAGTCTCATCTTTGCTGGATATTGTTGATTTGTATTCAGGCGATCCTCAATGATTTCAATGACAAGTACCATAACTGCATGTTATCGGAACGTGACCTAATAACAAATGTCACTTTGACATTCTTCTTCTTTTGAATATTTGCAAAAGCATCTCAATCAATGCAGTTCCGTCTCATGGAGCATTTCTGGATTAGACTCTTGCCGTTAAGATCAAAATGGGCCTCATCAATTGATCAATGTGTTGTCTTCTTCGGCCATTGATATCATTTTTTGGCAAAATTCCAGGCGAACAGGCAAATCCTGAGGGTTTAACTTGCTAGTAATTTGGACTTTGTACGGAAACAAGTTTAAATCGTCATGAAGTATCCGTTGGAATGACCGTCTACTAACTCCAATTCGCCCCGATAAGTTTCGGGTCGAAACGCTCGGATTGGCCTGTATTGCAGGTGCTACTGCTGCGATTGTATCCTGAACCCGAACATTGGCATCTCGATGGTACGGCCTTCGTGCGATGCTTCCAGATTCGGCAAACATGTTTACAAACCTCATAATGGTCCATCTACTCGGGGGATTACCGCCAAACTCCCACATAAATTTCCTTTGGACGGAAATGACGGACTGCAAAGCATGGTACCGTTGCACTATCCAAATTCTTTTCTCCGTATCCCAAGCATCCATTTTTATAAATCTAAATAGTAACCTACAGAATAAAAAAAAAATAAGCCGATTACTCACACAGAAAAAAAGTTATTACGTTTTATTTTTTTAGCACGATTCGTGCGCCACCCTGTAATAAGTTCTCCTATATCAGATAGTTGTCATTATAAGGAGCCATTGCTATATAATCCCGCACCTCTCGATATAATTCATCAAAAATTCAAAAAAAAAAGGTGGTGCCATATGACAAACATTTAAAATGTCATCTTTGTAATAATGGAGATTTTGGTATAAGGTTGCTACAGTAAAAAAGACATACTTTGACAGTTTTGACTAATCAGTATTTAACTGTTCGTTAGTTTTTCTTATCGATTCCTACAGCTGTCAAAAGTGCGGCTTTTTGGAATGATTACTTTTTTGTTAATATAGAAAACATCAGAACATCAACGTTTTCTAGAAACTTGAAGTCTGTCTATGCCACTTTAAAAGCATTACCATTTCAAAAAAATTGACTTTGATATATCTTACTTATCGCCTTGAAGTGGATGTCATATGATTTCTTACAGAATATCTTTCTTGTTGTAATCATGAGGGATATATAAACAAAAGTAGATACGTTAACCTTAAGACCGCTGAGCTGAGCTATCGATCATTATTTCTTATTCATAATTTTGACATTGAGAGTTATGGGCACGCAATTAATGTGGCCCTTTTATGTATTCAGCAATCAATTCTTAATCACCAAACAATTTGTAATCAAAATGATCTCAGATTTTCGAAAGTATTTCTATCACGAGTACTACCGTGCACGCTCCGACAACAACAGTTCAATTTACTCCGTAAAAACACTGAAAAAAAAACCGAAAACCCATCAAAAAGCAATTACAAAAAAATTACATATCCCACAATGTGTTTCTCTCGCTCTATCTCGTTCTCGATTTCATTAAAAAGCAATAAAACTACGCAAACGTCAATTTAAAACTAAAAACACTATCAAAGTTCTATTTCGGTCTCAAGACGACCTTAAACTTTTTTTTGTCTCCTTCCTCCTACCAAAATAGCGAGCTGTCAAAACGAATTTAACAATAACTCGTTTGAATCATATTTTCTGATTAGTATTCCTTATGGTACTTCTAAATTACACACACGCAGACATAACCACACGCTTTTTAACAAACAGTCGAACAATCAATCATTGTTGTGTTTATTTATTTGACGATCAAAACAAAATGTTTCTCCCTCTAGAATGTGTTCAGAAAGTCCAGTCTAAACTGTCAGAAGCTAAAATAAAAAGTGCCGCACAATCGAAGTGAATATGAAAAAATGTACGCAATGACATCATATGAATTAGTGCTGTCAAAATAACAACCAAGGAGAGCCATCAGCGGCATTGCATCAATCAAATTGTCATCAAATTGGCCACACACAGTGATGCCAGAAAACGGTTGTGGAATTAAGTGATCCAATAATTGTGTTTGTTTTATTTTTCTGTTTTATTGGAAACACAGTGTGCCGCGTAGAAAAAAATGTAATTAAAAAAAATTAAATTAAATCCAAAATTAATAGAAAGAAAATGTTGTAAAGATTAAGTTTCAAAAAATTAACCTCAACCAGTGAAAGTGACCAGTGACATCCATCTGTTTGACATTTGTACTGCTCTGTGTAGTAAGTGTGTTGTCAAGCGATGGGCTTGAGTCGATTGCTACGCGTCGTTATTCTAATTGCAGCAGCTTTAAATGATTCCGTTATCGCTACCTTTACCGACGAACGCACCAAAAGCTCTCGCACCGAAGTGATACAAATCTTTAATGCCAGTGACTTTTACCCACATCCGAAAGTTTTGCGTAAAAATCTCACCTTTACCGTCTTGCTGACCGACAAGGAAGCGGACAATCAGAATGACTGCATTATGCCAAAAGTTATGCCCGCTCTGGAGTTGGCCATTCGTGATGTCCAACGTCTTGGATTTCCGGGAGTGAATTTCGACGTGACGCTCATTTCGCGAGACTCATTCTGCTCGTCGACATACGGAGCGATTGGGTTCTTTGAGATTTACTCACGTTGGCATGACATAAATGCCGTATTTGGGTTGTCATGTGATTATTTGTTGGCGCCGATTTCAAGGTATTCTGGCGTTTGGGAGATACCAGTGTTATCGACGGCCGGCCGATCGACATCGTTTGACGTTAAGCAAGGTCAGTACCCGACGTTGACAAGACTTATGGGCGGTTTGACGGCAGTCGGTTATGCCATACGGGGTATGTTGGACGGGTTTAATTGGACGCGAGCGGCATTAATGTATCAGAATACGGATGCCAGAATATCGGGAAATTCGATTTGTTTCTTTTGTATGTCAGCGGTGCACAATGGACTGGGGAAGATTTCTGTCTATCAGATTGGATTCGAGGAGAAAGCTTTTCATCGGGCTAATATTACCATGCAGTTGCAGAAGATCGCAAGGTATTCAAGAAGTAAGTTTAAATTTCAAAAAAAGAATTGCATGACATTTTAGTATTATTTAGATTTTTTTATTCATATTTCTTACAAGTTAGGTTGGTAAATTCTTTTAATTATGCCCCAAAACAATCGAAGTAGATATTCTGCTATTCATGTCTTGTTGACTTTTATTTTGTATCCATTTACTTCACAAATGTCAAAGTAGAATTGACATTTGCTGCCATCTGTAAAAATTATAGCATCTTTTTATAGGGGACTCTGGCGCCACCTTATATTCGAAGTGCAATGAACCTGCGAAATAAATACATGCTGTGGTATGAATGCAGCTCTCGTCGTGTCAATGTCTTTTGAATTTGGCAGCATTGTTTCTAAAGTGTCATTAGTAATATGTTCATCCAGTTGATGGTTGAAAATCCTTTTTCTAGTTCAGATTCAGAGTATTATCTACTGGAGTTCAATGCACTAAATACCATCGTTCATATGGCCCACTCGGCTTTGACGGAGTAGCGGTCATTAGGAGTTTTCTTTATTGGGTTGATTCGACCACGTTGGTTGGGTTCGATCTCACAAATGACGAGAACCATGTTGCTGCCTGTCTTTTGGCATATTTCACTGCTCCAATTACTTCATGATTCCAATAATGAGCAATGAAGGACAGTCGCGAAAACTGCAAGTCGTGCGTATCAAATGGACAAACTTACTTACTTAAGTGGCGCTACAGTCCGGGATGAACCTGGGCCTCAACCAACATGCCTCTCCAATTAGCTCGGTCCTTAGCTAACTGCCTCCAGTTGCGCACTCCAAGTTGGTTGAGGTCGGTTTCTACTTGTGCGCGCCACTTAAGGCGAGGTCTTCCTCTACTGTGTCCGACGTCTGGCTGGGAATCGAAGACTCTGCGAGCCGGAGTATTGGTGTCCATTCGTTCTACATGTCCTAGCCATCTTAAACGTCCAATGCGGAGTTTTTTTGACCAGCGGCATGTCGCTGTACAGCTCGTATAGTTCGTGGTTGAATCTTCGTCTCCATAGCCCGTCAACGCAAACGGGACCGAAGATTTTTCGAAGAATTTTTCTCTCGAATCGACCAAGGATTTCTTCATCCGCTTTTGAACCGGTCCATGCTTCAGCGCCGTAGAGCAGGACTGGGATGATCAGGGTCATATATAGGATCTCCTTAGTGGTTCGAGTGAGGGCTTTACTACTAAATTGCCTTCTTAGCCCGAAGAAACAGCGATTGGCAAGAGTTATTCTTCGTTTGATTTCTGACGAGATGTTGTTGTCAGAGTTAATAGCGGAGCGGAGGTAGACAAAGTCCTGTACTACCTCAAAGTTATATCTGTCAATGGTGACGTTCTGTCCAATTCGTCGATGTTGTGTGTCCTTTCGTGTTGACAGCATATACTTAGTCTTACCCTCATTTACTGCTAAACCCATTTTTGCCGCTTCTTTCTCTATACTAGCAAAGGTGGCTATGACATCACGTTGAGTCCTACCAATGATGTCAATATCATCGGCGTATGCTAGAAATTGCACCGATTTTTGGAAAATTGTGTCTCTGGTGTTGGCTGGGGAGTTTTGCACAATCCTCTCAAGAATCAAATTGAAGAAGTCACATGACAGCGCGTCGCCTTGCCTAAATCCTTTTTTGGTATCGGATGTGTCGGTGAGGTCGTTTCCGACCATGATGGTGCAGCGAGAATTCTCCATCGTCATCCTACATAAACGAACGAGTTTGGGCGGTATACCAAAACTAGACATGGCTCTGTATAGTGCGTCTCCATAAATGCTATCGTATGCGGCTTTGAAATCGATAAATAGGTGGTGGGTATCGATTTGGACTTCTTGGGTTTTTTCCAGGATCTGCCGAAGTGTGAAAATTTCATCGATTGTGGACTTTCCTGGCCTAAAACCACACTGATAAGGGCCGATCAGGTTGTTGGTAAACGGTTTCAGGCGTTCACATATTACGGCAGATAGGATCTTGTAAGCGATGTTGAGTAGACTTATGCCTCTGTAGTTGGCGCAGTTCAGAGGGTCTCCTTTTTTGTGGATCGGGCAAACGATACTGAGGTTCCATTCTTCAGGCATGCTTTCAACCGACCAGATTTGGCTTATGAGTTGGTGGATGTTGCTTACCAAGTCATCTCCGCCAGCCTTATAAAGCTCAGCGGCGGCCTTATTAAGCTTGAGTTTAGATATTGCTATCCTCACTTCACTTAGGTCGGGTGGTTGGCAGTTTTCGCTGTCGTTGCCAATATTGAATGGATCGTTCTGCCTGACAGCGGAATGTTGTTCGTCATCGCCGTTCAACAGTCTGCAGAAGTGGTTCTTCCATGTCCTCAGCATCGACTGTGTCTCAACTACAGGATTCTGTTCGAGCCTTGTATCCTTGGCTTTGACGTTTTATACTTTGGTAAAACTTGCGAAGATCGTTCCTGGAGTGGCACCTCTCTATATCCTCGATCGCGCGCTTTTCTTGCTCTTTTTTCTTCTTTCTGAAAAGCCGATGTTCTTCCCTTCTTCTTTGCCTATAGAGCTCAATGGCAGCTCTAGTCTTCACCTACAGCTTAGCCTTGTAGCCCTCGTTCTGGGCTGCGAGCATCTGTCGGCATTCCTCATCAAACCAGGGGTTTGTTGCTGGTGGCCGCGAGAAACCTAGCACATCAGTTGCGGCTGATCTAATGGCTTGTTGGCATCGTTGCCATTGTTCTTCGACATTAGATGCTGGTGGTGTGTTGTGAGTCGAGAGGTTAAGGGATACGCGTCGCGCGATTGCAGTCTTTCGACATTAATTTTTTTCACGGTATTTCTGTTTTTTTGTGGCGTGGTGGATATCCGCATCCTTACCTTGGCTACAACAAGGCAGTGGTCCGAGTCGATGTTAGCCCCTCGGAATGTTCGGACATCCAAAATACTGGATGCGTGCCTCTTGTCTATCGCAATGTGATCAATTTGGTTGACTGTTCGTTGATCTTTAGACCGCCATTTCCCCTTATGGATATCGTGGTGAGGAAACCGTGTGCTGGCTATAGTGGCATTTCGTTCCGTAGCGAAGTCAATTAGCCTAAGTCCGTTACCAGAGATGTCAAAAGTTATCCACTTGATAAAATTTTAACCCAATTGTTACACCGACTAAGTCAATATGCCTTTCTTATCGACAAGAAATTTAAAAATAATAGGGGTATTCATGCAACGTCGGAAATCGTCGTAAACGTTGTAAACGTGATAAAATTACGACGTGATAAATGAACTTTCAAAATTTGTATGGGAAATCATTTCCAACGATATCGGAATTTTCTCACAGGAATTGGGTGCGTTAACTGAGATGGTAAACGTTGTAAAATTTTGAAATGCTATTGTGACATTTAATCAGTCATTTTCACACATCAAACGTATGCGCTAAACTGAAGAAAATTATCGAGAAAGGAAAGAGAACAATAGGAACAAAATTCTATCAATAAATAAATTATTAAAATGAGATTGAATTCAGTGGGTTTCCGCATTATTTAGTGGTGCAGTCTTAGGGTCGTTCATGAAACGTCGTCGTAAAATTATAATCTTTCGCACTTTCGTAATAAAATTACGACGTTGCATGAATACCCTTAATGTTTTTTGTTCTCCAATCGAAAGCTCGATTTGAAAATCCTAAATATGTACTTGGCTTACAAATTCACAAATATCTATTTCCATTTTGTCAATCATCTAGTTACCTTCTATCAGACAAGCTTCCACAATCATGACAAAACATGAAATATTCGAACCGAATCAAATAGTTCTTCCTGTTCAGTCTGCCTTATTACAAATTTCTCAATTCCTAGCTCATTGCAGACATGAAAAGCTTTCCCGCTTTGACGTATTCCTATTACCCTATAGAAATGGAAATCGAAACAATGCATTTGGAAAACAGCATTCATGTCAATAGTTTTCAGGGGAAGTGACATAGAAATACTTTATCCTTTTCTTGTGTGGTTTGGGATTTTCTCTTACTCAGAATCTACTGAATCTGTACAAGAACATGTGTAAGACCCATATAATTTGAACATTTCTATTATCCAGAGGATAAACCGTATACCACTTTGAGTTTCAGAAAAATTCCTCATTCCGAAAATGGCACACAAATATACACACCTCGCTGCATTTCTGTTTACTTCATTCTCAAAATTTCAAAAGAAAACGAACAAAAATACGTCCTTGCGTAAAATGAAACTGAAAGCTATGCACTTCCACTTCTCTCACGCCAAGCTGTAGAAAAGTGGTCCACGTTACGATTTATGTTCACGTTATCCATTCATAGTTATTTCACGGTCTAGTGATTTTCGGATGAGAATTAAAAGTTTTTTTTGTGACACAATAAAAATCCTTGATTCAACAGAGTACAATGTCATCTCGAAAGTACTTTTGCCGTTCTTCTAGGCACTTTGCTTTTAATGCTATTTGAGACAAAAGTTATGTGATATACTTGTCGTTGGAACTGACAAAAAACTGTTTGATGACTCTGAATTAGCGCTTAAGCATGAACTGTATCAAAATCAGAGGAAGAAATCCTGGGATGTTATCTAACACTTTTTTAAATGGGGCTTTGAAGCTGCAGATTCAACTACAAACTTCTGTTATAATTACAAAATATTGTGTTCTCATAACGGATTCCTGTGAGAGGTGGTCCTTTTGTGTCAAATCAACAGTTTCCTTACTTCGAAGCTTACAGGAATAATTAATTCACTTCACGATAGATACATACAATTTAACCAGATGTTCACTCTTAGCAAAATGGTTTAGTACGAGGAGACGAATTCCACTAATTTTGGTCTTAGTCTCAATCGGTGCGATGGACTATTAGGCGCGGAGTCCCTGGATCAACGTTTTTTCACTGAATTTCTGACTAAATAGCACAGTCATGAGAAGCATCTCGAATTTGCCAATCAGAATCGGCGTTAAATAGTAAATAGGAGTTCCTCTTATTTGTGTCAAAAATAAGAAGCTAGGTTTGAGGTCCATTATGTGCTCCTAATCCCAGATATTTAATTTCATATTGATCTCAAATCTCAAGTAAGAAATCGTATTTTACTTGCGAAATTGTCGATGATCTCGAAGGGATCCGTAAGTGGAACACGCCTAATATGAGCTAATTATGCAAAAAACAAAGAGGAAAAGGATAGAGAGAGGATGGGATGCACGGGTCTACAGTCTTCGTTAAATTTAATATTTGACAAAATATTTTATAATTTAAATAACTACTGACAGTAAAATTTTAGCTCTAAATTTTAGCAGTGCTAAACGCACTGCCTTGCACACATTCTGCAGTGACATAGAAAACACCACAGAATCAGCCAGACTCAGGAAAATTTTAACTAAAGAATCTACAGTTCCAACATATCTTAAAGATAGTGATGGCAACTGGACACAATCCTGTACGGACTCACTCAACCTCCTACTAAAGACCCATTTTCCGGGATGTACCCAGAGTCGAGACAGTAATCAGGTGACCCTTAACCTTCAACGACCTCTCTTCACAGATCCAGAAGAAGTCATAACTGAAGGAAAAATAAACTGGGCAATTGATACATTCTCTCCCTTCAAATCCCCAGGAAGCGATGGAATATTTCCAATTATGCTCCAAAAGACAAAAACCCTAATCATACCAGTCCTCACATGACTGTTTAAAAGCATTCCAAGGGCTTGCCGAGAAGTAAAGGTCGTCTTCATTCCCAAAGCAGGTAAATCTAGCCATACAACTGCAAAAGATTTTAGGCCTATAAGTCTGACGTCCTTTATTCTGAAGACTTTTGAAAAACTAATGAACATATACATTCGTGAAAAACTTAAGTTGAAACAGCACAGCATGACGTTGTTAGTGCTATAGAAAAGTCTCTAAAAGACAAAGAATACACACTCGCAGCATTCCTAGATATTGAAGGAGCTTTCAACAATGTCAAAACATGCGCAGTAGAAAGGGCATTGCAGAATTCCAAGGTTGACCAGGCACTCACTAACGTGATTGTAAGTCTTCTCAAAGAAAGGAATATCAAGGCAAAACTGGGCGACACTGAACTAAAAGTAAACGCATCAAGGGGCACACCACAAGGAGGAGTCATCTCTCCTCTACTATGGGTTCTTGTGGTTAATGAAATACTATTCAAATTCAAAAACTGGGGGGTTAAAGTAATTGCGTACGCAGACGATGTAGTATTGCTTGCGACAGGCAAATTCTTACCAACCATAAGTGAGCTGTTAGAAAACTCGCTCCGGACACTCAACACGTGGGCAAAGCAATGCGGCCCAAATCCCCAAAAAAACCGATATTGTGCTGTTCACAAATAAAAGAAAAAATACCACACTTCGAACCACCAGCTATAGAGGGAATATCCCTTATAATAGCTGAAAGTGCGAATTATCTGGGAATAATTCTGGACAGAAAGCTCAATTGGAAACTTAATGACAATGAAAGAGTTAAGAAAGCAGCAAATGCTTTCTACGCATGTAACTGAATATTCGGCAGAAAGTGGGGACCTAACCCCAAAATAATCCTGCGGATGTATACGGCTATCTTGCGACCAATACTCACATATCGCAGTATAGTCTGGTGGCAAGCCACAGAAAGAGCAATCAACTTGAAGCAAATGACAAAAATACAAAGATAAGCGTGTATAGGGACAACCAGTGCGATGAGAACAACCCCAACCTCTGGATTGGAGGTGATTCTGAATCTGCTGCCCTTAGATCTATACATGCAGGAATCAGCTGCCAAAAGCTCCTCGAGGATCAGCCAAACGAACAGCTGGATCCCGAGCCTCGCTGGGCATGCGCAGGTCCTAAAGAAATACGTAGGGAGCGTAGTAAACTCTGACTATCTATCTCCCTATACTTCGATCGACCCTTCACCTGATCGTTTCCGAGCAGAGACGAATGGGACAAGAATGAACCCACAAAAAGGAAATCGATATTCATCTTCACAGATCAAAGATGGACTGTGGAACAGGTGCTGGCATATTCTCAGAGGAATTAGTAATACACAAATCAATCAGGCTTCCTGATCATAGTAGTATAGTATAGCATAGTATCTCGGAAGCTCTGGCCAGAATACAACGGAAACCGGACCAAAACACTTTTGCGGTACGACAGAAGCTCCTTATCTAAACTGGTAGGGGCTCTCACTGGTCACAACTTTCTCAGAACCCATACAATGAAATTACATCTCAAGGATGACGATATCTGTAGAGGCTGCGGCGATGAGGAAACACATGAGGATACACCTCATTTCCTCTGTCACTACCCGAGTCTCTGTCACCTGAGGAACAGAACACTTGGAAGCTACTACTTCCAAGACATCCAAGAGCTTTCCGATATTCCATTACCCTATCTTTACAGGTTCCTACGAACATCAGGATGGCTGGATAGAGTAGAGTAACCCGTAGTAACGATAAGGAAGGACGTAATCCCACCAAGGGTATCACAATGGGTCCACATGGACCTAAGTGTGGCGGAATAAAGGCCTCTACTCCACCAACCCGTAAACCTAACCTAACCTACTCATTGCAGCCATTTACAACAAAAGCTCTTGAATAGCTGAGTTTCGCTTAAGTGAAATGCGATTCCTCACATAAAAACCCGGAATTAGTTTAAGTTATTGCTAAGACTAAAATTCGTTGGTAGGGCAAAGATTTACTACTTCTCTTCACTTTGAGTGCTTCAACACTACATAAGTGATGCCAGACTTTTAAAAAATCATGGTCACTTCAGGTGATTTTGCATCTCAAAATAAAGGCAATGAGATAAAATCAGATTGGTGAATTAACCCTGGATTAAGTGTTATCAGATGTTTTTGACAGATGGTAATAGCAAGCTACCTGTTTGCTTGCTATTTTATCATCTGCCAAAAACAATTGTTTCTATGTGAATTCCTTTATGTGAACATTTTTTTATTTTTTTGGGAATATATACATATTTGACTGTTTTAAGAAGAAAAATGCTTTTAATATCGCAAAATAACATTTCCTATTGTTTGAGGAAAATAAAACCAAATAGCTTTTTAATAATATTTTTTGAATATATCGATAAATGACGATAAAACGACGGATGTTACCTTTTTAAATCACCACTCATGGAGTCAAATTTAATCCTGCACCTAAAAATGTCTTCATGAGTTTATTCATCACTGAAAAACCGAGATTTATTGTTCCATTGCATTTTTATTTAGACATCGGTAATGTAGTTCGTTGGGTGTGTTAACAAATTATTCAAGCGGCGTTTTTGATGCAATCAGATTTTATTACAGTACAACAGAGTTGTTCATGAGACTATCTTCCTCCCAAGTGCGTTGTCTCTTTTATTAAAACGTCAAAATCGCTTGCAGGAAAACAATGTGATATTTTATATGGCGGGAGTACTAATTTTTGGATAATTTGCTTTGAAATATGAAAATATAAGTTGTTCAAAGTGAATCTCAAATTATAAATACATAACGATACTTAAAGAGTGTATATAATTATCAAACAGAAATAAAAAGAGTGAAATTGATAACCAGTGCCATTGCAAAGCGTGAACATAAATCCGAGTGCAAACGAAGTTGGTTAGTTTTCGTGTAGTAAAGATTATTATGTTCTTGTTTTCACAAACAACAACAGCTCTGAATATTTTTATTTTGTTTATAAATTGTTCTGTTCTCATTTAACACTTTTACACAATTTTCAAGCAATTTTAAAAATGTTCAAAAAAACAACCCCTGTCCCTTGCCAATGAATTTGCCATCATACAAATGTCAAATGTGTTTGTTTTCCTACAGATGCTGTCAGTTTGTGTTGACACTGACGTTGTCCTGAACAACTCTATAGACAAAAATAGATGTCTGCCATTACTGTCATATTTAAGAAAAGTTGGAACGCATTCATTTCCGCAAAGCAGCAACCAAGATTAATATCCCAGCTCTACTTGCTAAATTTTTAGAAATCTCCGAGGAATTCGAAAAAATAAAAAAAAACGCTTTTTTAGTACGCAAACTGACCTAATATAACAATTCATACAAAGATAAAGTAATATTACTCTAAAAAGAAATGTAACTGTCAATTGGACAGTTAACATGCACAACCGAGATGCTGGACGTTGTGGCAGTAAAACGAAGCAACAAGTTACGACAGTAACAATTATTGTGGTTTCGCACATCGTAACCGTATTGTCTGGGTTTGGTTTGCAGAATTGTGGTTCGTTAAGGAGCATCACTGCTATATAAACTCATTTGGAATGTCAGTTGCATTCGACTGCAAAATCATGGACCAGTTTCCTGAAAATTGTCCTTGCCGGGTACTCTAGGGGTATCATTTATCATTATACTACTATTATCCTAAGCTAAACGACCTTGCACTTACATCCATTAGTATCCCATTTGTTATAGTCTAAGAGGATATCATATTTCTTCAATGATTTCGTTATGATCTAGAAAGAGGGACCTGAACCCTCCCACTTTACACTATACTTTCTGTTGCACCTAATGTATTTGTCGGAGTGGTTAAGTGAAACTGCAGTTCGAGTGAGGGCTTTACTACTAAATTGCCTTCTAAGCCCGAAGAAACAGCGATTGGCAAGAGTTATTCTTCGTTTGATTTCTGGCGAGATGTTGTTGCCAGAGTTAATAGCGGAGCCGAGGTAGACAAAGTCCCGTACTACCTCAAAGTTATATCTGTCAATGGTGACGTTCTGTCCAATTCGTCGATGTTGTGTGTCCTTTCGTGTTGACAGCATAAACTTAGTCTTACCCTCATTTACTGCTAAACCAATTTTTGCCGCTTCCTTCTCTATACTAACAAACGTACCTATGACATCACGTTGAGTCCTACCAATGATGTCAATATCGTCGGCGTATGCTAGTAGTTGCACCGATTTTTGGAGAGTTGTGCCTCTGGTGTTGGCTCGGTAGCTTTGCACAATCCTCTCAAGAATCAAATTGAAAAAGTCACATGACAATGCATCGCCTTGCCTAAATCCTTTTTTGGTATCGAATGTGTCGGTGAGGTCGTTTCCGACCCTGATGGTGCAGCGAGAATTCTCCATCGTCATCCTACACAAACGGACGAGTTTTGGTGGTATACAAAAACTAGACATGGCTCTGTACAGTTCGTCTCTATAAATGCTGTCATATGCGGCTTTGAAATCGATGAACAGGTGGTGGGTATCGATTTGGACTTCTTGGGTTTTTTCCAGGATCTGCCGAAGTGTGAAAATTTGATCGATTGTGGACTTTCCTGGCCTAAAACCACACTGATAAGGGCCGATCAGGTTGTTGGTAAACGGTTTCCGGCGTTCACATATTACGTCAGATAGGATCTTGTAGGCGATGTTGAGTAGACTTATGCCTCTGTAGTTGGCGCAGTTCAGAGGGTCTCCTTTTTTGTGGATCGGGCAAACGATGCTGAGGTTCCACTCTTCAGGCATGCTTTCAACCGACCAGATTTGGCTTATGAGTTGGTGGATGTTGCTTACTAAGTCATCTCCTTTATAAAGCCCAGTCTCAGCTCAGGAAGGTCGTCATGTCCGGCGGCCTTATTAAGCTTGAGTTTAGATATAGCTATCCTCACTTCACTTAGGTCGGGTGGTTGACAGTTTTCGCTGTCGTTGCCAATATTAAATGGTTCGTTCTGCCTGACAGCGGAATGTTGTTCGTCATCGCCGTTTAACAGTCTGCAGAAGTGGTTCTTCCATATCCTCAGCATCGACTGTGCCTCAACTACGATATTTCCTTGTTCATCTCGACAGGATTCTGTTCGAGACTTGTAGCCTTGGCTTTGACGTTTTACACCTTGGTAAAACTTGCGAACATCGTTCCTGGTGAGGTGCCACTCTCTCTATATCCTCGATAGCGCGCTTTTCTTTCTCTTTTTTCTTCTTTCTGAAAAGTCGATGTTCTTCCCTTCTTCTTTGCCTATAGAGCTCAATGGCAGCTCTCGTCTTCACCTGCAGCTTAGCCTCGTAGGCCTCGTTCTTGGCTGCGAGCATCTGTCGGCATACCTCATCAAACCAGGGGTTTCTTGCTGGTGGCCGCGAGAAACCTAGCACATCAGTTGCGGCTGATCTAATGGCTTGTTGGCATCGTTGCCATTGTTCTTCGACATTAGATGCTGGTGGTATGTTGTGAGTCGAGAGGTTAAGGGATACGCGTTGCGCGAAGGTCTTGGCGGTCTCTGGTGATTGCAGTCTTTCGACATTAAACTTTTTCACAGTATTTCTGTTTTTTTTTTTGTGGCGTGTTGGATATCCGCATCCTTACCTTGGCTACAACAAGGTAGTGGTCCGAGTCGATGTTAGCCCCGCGGTCCATAGTAGATGTCACAGTTTTTCATCCTCTTTTTGCCCGGCCCGTCCCATCATATTTCCTGGATGGCAGTAATGTCTGCTTTGAAGCAGTTTAGGGCGTCCGCTAGTTGTTCGCCTGCACCTCTCCTGTTTAATGTTCTCACATTCCAGGTGCAGATACGAACGTCGTTGTCCTTTTTTCGTTTAGCATGGTCGTCAACAATAATATCAGTCCTTTCCGAGGCTATTGGTTGCTTCGTAAGCATTCCAAAGCAAAACCCCCCACCTTGAGGGCCAGGCCCTTGTTTTGACCCTAGGACAACGGGCCGGAAAAAAATACCGATGTCAGTAGCCCATTCTGGGGTATGAGCGCTGCCGTTGACCCATTATGGGCTCCTCCGCCACCAACTCGTTTCCAATACCCTGGCTCAGTATTGGAAATCCCTATAGACCTGGTTTTCAAATATGTCTAGGCAGCTCATATAGGGATTTCACTACCAGTTCGATCAAACTGGGTCTGTAGGCGCCACAGTTGACTCCATCTAGGGAATTCCTCCACTACCGCCTGAAGAGTGAGTGCCTTAGTGAGAGGACCAATCTCCCCCCTCTCTCGTTTGCTGCCACCAACGGCCTTCCACAGGGGTTTAATACCCCATCTCCAGTCGAGGTACTAGGCACCCACCAGTCACCAGCGTGGAGGTGAGAGTAGGAGTAGGCTACGTTTACACGAGGGACTATATTCAGGCTGGCACCAAATATTATAGTCTCAGACTTTTATGTTTGCACCGTACAGGACTAAGTACAAAACTTACTAACGGATGAATAAAAAGTTAAATTTATTTTCATCCAGGCCACTTTAATTAGAGGACTGACGTAAACAATTTAGTTCTTGTTCGACATATTTACACCGTTCGAACTTGTTCGAACTTTACACGGTGTAAATGTAGCCAATCCAGTGATATCCTTAAAATGTTATTGTGCGGATATTTAAAAATTGACTTTCAATTCCCATTACTATCGCAAATTCTGCCAGAAGTCTAAAAAAAATATATTTCACGAGAATTCATCTGCAGGATATTTGTTTTAAAAATTAATTTTCCACAAATAATGTCTGGCATACGACTATTAACCTCATTTTCGTAGAATAATTCTTACAAGTTCTACTGAGTTCTACAAGTTCAACTTCATTCCATTTCAATTATACGAAGCACGTTACAAAAATTCAATGCAATCATTCCTGACAATTGGGTACCTAATCTGTTTATCGTATGTCAGGCTGTCTGCGTGTTGGATCTCAAATGTCGTATGTCCTTATAAATTCTCGTCTGCCATATGGGTATATAAACATTATACACAGATTCGTCCTTTGAGTTGCAATTTTTTCCCCCATTTTACGTCAGTGACAACAGTAAACAGAGCCTTTGTGTCTGCTTAATGTTAACATTTGCACTGACAGTGACAGCTATAATTGATTTCATGATTTAGTCTTTTGATTGGTGATTAGCATATGTCGGCGTCAACTTTAAGAGCTGTCTTCAATCGATTTGATTAAACAGATTATATACAATACATTCGTTTTTTTATTGAAGTGTGAATGAAATTAAATTTACAAGTTTTTGAATTGATAATAATATTGTTTATTTACTTAATTTCCATCTATTCGTTGTGTTGTGTAACAAACAGCTACAACTTTTTTCAGAAACATCAATTTAGAAGTAATATTCTTAATACATAGAAGTGACAGTTAATAGGGTAACATTAAGCACGATAATTGCATAAAATTGATTAAGAGGATGTAACTTAAAATGTAATTGTAATTGGTCATAAATGGCGAACTGCTAATGAAGACATTAGCTCACGTGACGCACTTCGAATGACGTAGAATAAGCTGTGTCTTGATTAATTACGTTTTGTTTTGATACCAACTTGCCAATGCTTAAATTTAAAAAAAGCTGCAATGAGTCAAAGAAAATTTCACATGATGATTTTCAATGATAGCTATAACCGCAGCCTAAGGGTGATTTTCACAACGAAATTTAGTAGATCATTATGACCGCTAATTAGTGTAGTCCTGATTATTACCGGTAATGTAGTTTAAGTGCTGTCAAACTACTCTAAGAGTGATGATAACTAATGTTATGATATGGAAAGACTAAATAGAAAGGTTTTCGGGTAGCTGCTATTCTGATAATTTTCAAACAATAATTTCACTTACTAATTTTTTATTAAAATACCATAGCATTAGTTTTCTATGTTAAGTTTACTCATTTATTATTATTTAAAAAAAATATATTAATTCAATTTTATTCCAAATACCATTAGTACCTCAACCAGTTCAAGTATAGTTTAATTGTTATCTAAGTTAATGTCAACCATAAAAGGAAAACTTTCATGATGGTTAGTGTGTTTAAATGACACTTCAATTCCCGCTTGAAATTTCCATCTGTCTGTCACAAAGTCACATTACACAAGGGTGTTGCGAAATAAATGCAAATATCTCCTAATGATTGAATAATGACCATTCAGTTGTTAACAATACTTGGTTGCAATATTCAAATTGAACTGGTCAATTTAAAATAGTTTGAATACTTGAACACGTGTGACAGTATTTAGTACTGTAAAGCTAATGAATCGCTTCTACGCTTTTAAATTAGGTCAGGTTTTATTGATCATTACCTACCCTAGACATATTTATTTAAGTCTACTTTAATATATACAAGGTGGCGCAAAAATAACCTTCCGATGTTTTTTGGAGGTAATTTAAAAAAAAAATGAAAAACTTTGATTCTTCTTGTGGATTATTTTTATATGGTCTTTTAATTTTTTTTTCATCAAGTTGAGAATATGATGTCATTTAAATGGCCGCCGCCACAGTTGATTGTCATTTGAGCCCTTTTTATGGCATTTTCCATCACTTTGGCCAAAACTTCCGGCGATAGGTCCTCACATTCTTGACGGATATTGTCTTTAAGAGCTGCAAGAGTCTGAGGCTTGTTGACATAAACCGGCGACTTCAAAAAGCCCCACAAAAAGAAGTCTGGAGCGGTCAAATCAGGCGATCTTGCTGGCCAGTGCCAATCGCCAAAACGGGAGATTAGGCGCCCGGGAAATGCATCCTTCAGCATATCGGTTGTGGCACGTGCAGTGTGTGCCGTTGCACCGTCCTGTTGGAACCACATGTTTTCCAATCCCAATTCATCAAGTTGCGGCAAAAAGAAATCGTTGATCATTGCTCTGTAGCGCTAACCATTCACAGAAACCGTTTGGCCCGCGACGTCTTCGAAGAAAAAAGGTCCGATGACTCCTCCAGCTAAAACAGCACACCATACAGTGACTTTTTCAGTGCCCCAGAAGCGTAAATTCTGCTTATTTACGTACCCGCTAAGATGGAAATGGGCCTCATCACTCATGATTATTTTTGATGAAAAATCATCTTCCTCTTGGTGGTGATTAAGGATGGCTTGAGCGTATGTTAGACGCGATTGGCGGTCAGCAGCTAACAGCTGATGCACCGTCTGGACTTTGTACGGAAACATCTTCAAATCTTGTAACAAAATTCGCTGTAAAGACCGTCGACTGATACCCATTTGCGTGGCACGTCGTTTGGTCGATGTCGACGGCGCTTCCATGACATCTTCGGCTACAGCAGCAATATTCTCTGCAGAACGGCTACTCCGGGGTCTGCCACGCCTGGCAGCATCTCGTGTTGTGCCAGTCTCTTCGAGGCGAGCGGCTAAACGTCGCAGTGTTTCACCAGTAGGCGTTGGACGGCTACTGGTGAAACACGAAATTCACGTTGTGCCAAATTCACCGACCGATTATTGCTCAAATAAATAGTCACCAATATTCCGCGTTCTGGAGCAGTGTAGCGTAACATTGTTTATTAACGTGTATTTCGCATGTGTTTACTACACAAATGTCAAAACAGAACTGACATTAGGGGCCAATCGCAAAATTTATAGCATTTTCTGATAGGAGGATTACTTTTGCGCCACCTTGTAACGGGTGATTTTTTAGCTGGTTTGGTTTTGGCAACACTGGTTTTGACAGCTGACGTGTGTTTAGTACCTTGTGTCACTGTCAAACAGCTTCAGTTTGGTTTGCAATTTACAAATGAACAACGCTTGCAAATTATTGAATTTTACTATCAAAATTCGTGCTCGGTTCGAAATGTTCATCGCGCGCTGCTTCCATTTTATGATCGGCATTCTCGACCTTCTGAGCAGTCTATTCGGAAGATTGTGACCAAATTTCGCACCAAATTTACTTTGTTGGACATTAAACCACCAACACGTTTACGTACTGTGCGTAGTGAAGAAAATATTGCGGCCGTATCAGCTAGTGTGACAGAAGACCGCGAAATGTCGATTCGGCGCCGTTCCCAGCAGTTAGGCCTTTGTTACAGCACTACGTGGAAAATTTTGCGGAAGGATTTGGGCGTAAAGCCTTTAAAGATACAGCTGGTGCAAGAACTAAAGCCAGCCGACCTACCACAACGCCGAATTTTTGGTGAATGGGCTCTTGGAAAGCTGGCCGAGGATCCGCTTTTTTATCGAAAAATTGTGTTCAGCGATGAGGCTCATTTTTGGTTGAATGGGTACGTAAATAAGCAAAATTGCCGCATTTGGAGTGAAGATCAGCCAGAAGCATTGCAACAGCTACCAATGCATCCCGAAAAAGCCACTGTTTGGTGCGGTTTATGGGCCGGCGGCATTATTGGGCCATATTTCTTCAAAGATGATGCGAATCGCAGCGTTACTGTCAATGGTGAACGCTACCGAGCGATGATAACAAACTTTTTTTTGCCCGAAATGGAAGTTCTTGACTTGCATGATATGTGGTTTCAACAAGACGGTGCCACATGCCACACAGCACGCGAAACAATGGCGCAATTGCGAGGCGAGTTTGGTGAACAGTTAATTTCACGTTTCGGGCCGGTCAATTGGCCGCCTAGATCGTGCGATTTGACACCATTAGATTATTTTTTGTGGGGGTATGTCAAGGCTAATGTCTATAGGGACAAACCCGCTTCGATTGACGCACTGGAAGCCAACATCCATGCATTCATTCGTGAGATACCGGCCGATATGTGTGAAAGAGTATGCCAAAATTGGACTCAGCGGATGGGCTACCTGAGACGCAGCCGCGGTCAACATTTGCATGAAATTATATTTAAACATTAAATTGCAAGGTTCAAACTATCGATTCAAATAAATATTTCTTTCATTTTTTCAAATTTTTTGTGTTTTTTTTTTTTAAAAAAGTTCTAAACCTCTTAAAAAATCACCCGTTATAACAATTCACACTTATATAGCCATTCAAATTTAGTTTTGATGTACCAAATACAGTAGAATTCAATTCGATAATCAATTTGATTTATAAAGTACAAAATTAATCGTTACACAGTACTGGCATCAATGAAAATAAATCAATTATCCATGGGGAGCAAATTGGTAACATCCAGTGACTTCTCTTATGACTCAACTTATCATGCTCAAAAATTAGTAGGAATTGTTATGATTTGCAATAAAAGATATCACGGTTAGGTCTGTGTGACAATGACATTCCTGTGACAACTTTATGACAAGAAAAACTCACAAATATCTGATTGTCACCGTGACCGATTGTGTTGACTGTGATTTCCACTTATCACTAATAACCTTAACCTTTTCCACCACAGGTCATTTTACACCGTATATACCCCCTCCAATTTCCACGTTAAGTTCGCCACGCATTGCTATTCATAGACAATCCCTGCGAATGATTATTTTAAAATTAATTTCCCAGCTAACAAATTAGTGAACACAATTCGCACCAAATCTATTAATTACATTCAAAACAAAATCATCACATCAAAGCATTAAATGGTAAAATACGCGAAATATTTCACGTAGCAATCCTTATGGCTTTATTCATCTTACCCAGCACTTAGCCGCATACCATCCAATCGGCAGCTATTTAACACAATTAATCACGTATTTGCTAATTGCTTGCTCCAACTGTTTAGATTCCTTCTTCTAGATAGGTGCGGGAAAATAGCTTTCATCAATGAATAGCCGGTAGTGATTTCTGAATGAGCTGTATCTTACATAAGATACATTTGTCAGTGTGCACCAACTCATCGTAACAATAGCGCACTTTATCTAATTAATGCACACCCTCGCTTTATAAGGTGCCCAGGTACCCACCTAGTCAAGTCAAACTTGCAGTGCTAACAACTCCATATAAATCTGTTGATAGTAATAATTCTAGGGTAGAGCTCCACGCGACCAACCCACTGGCAATTTGTTAACAATTATTTTCGTTTAATTATCTATTATCCTATGTTGACTTTTAATGATTTGAGCTGTCAGAAATTAAAAAAAAAACGAGACATTCAACTCGATGGCTTGATAAAAGTCATCAACTTGCGTTATTTAACCGAACACACATACTTAACCACTGCAGATAATTAATAAACTCATTAAATTGCACGAGTGTCAAAGCTATTGATTACGTCAGTTTTGTGATAATAAAGGTTAAAATTTAATCAGAACGCAGTGAGTTCTCCCGACTCGAGAATTGTGAAACACGAAACGAACTAATTAATCGTAGACCTACTCGCAGCAAATTTAAATCCACTCCATCTACATGTCAAAAGCAATTGCAAAGAGCGCTCATCTTTGGTAGCACACTTTGAAGAGGAGTAATTAAAATGATCCACATCAAGCATATCGTTCATGTGCATAAATCATTGTTGACGTTTGTCAATATTTTGTTTCTCTATTTCTGCTGCAGTTGATACTATATAAACTGGATACTACTCGTATAAGTAGTAATTATAGAACCCCCACAAGACAAAAAAAAAACTGGGTGTAATGACATGGGGACATTATGAAAACGGAATTCGCATATTTTGTCAAGTTATTGTCACCTCTGATGCATGCGGAAAGATACACGAACAATGGAACTATAACAAGTGCTAATCTATTTCAATTAAATTTTGAATATTAATTGCGCAGCTCTCTGTTAATGCAGATGATGATATATGAATTGTTTTGTTTTTAAAATGTCAAGGATGACATTTGATCGTGGGTTATGTAAATGTATTCGATTTTGTGACAGATCGGTTCAAGTTAAAATTAATTAAGATTATTATTACTCTTTTTATGGATGTTGGTCAATCGGCTTAGCAAATTGTTTCAAGCGACTGACATTTGACATTTAGACGTCTATAATTGGTTGTAAAATTAATTTTCTTCAATATTTGCTGATTCTTTGGCTTATTCCATTAAATTCAAACGACTTATTAGGTCTGTTCCCGTACAAAATAATATTTACTGATTCTTACTGATTTTTACTGATTTTTACTTATTGCCGTTCCCGTACGCAAAAATAAGTAAAAGAGACAGCTCACGAGAGAGCAAAAAACTACCCCTTCATAAAAATCTGTAAAAAAATTTACTGCAGAAATTTCTGTTGGTAAAAATCAGTAAAGTGTCAGTTGGTATCTAAAAGTGACAACTCGCTTGTTTTGACAGGTAATTTATGTCATTTGTTCTTTAAAATGCTTACAAAATATATAATTTTACTGTTTTTTACTTAAACGCGTTCCCGTACTTTTTGGTAATTTTGTCTCTTTCTGAGATAATTTGCCCCCACTCCAAGAAATTTGAGAATTTACTAATTTTTACTGAAAAAGTACGGGAACAGACCTATTACGTGTAAAAGTTGACTTCCAAGCATCTCAAACCCACCATTTTTAATATATTGTTATGTGGGAGTATCGTGGAACTTACTTACTTACTTACTTAAGTGGCGCTACAGTCCGGAATGAACCTGGGCCTCAACCAACATGCCTCTCCAATTAGCCCGGTCCTTAGCTAACTGCCTCCAGTTGCGCACTCCAAGTTGGTTGAGGTCGGTTTCTACTTGTGCGCGCCACTTAAGGCGAGGTCTTCCTCTACTGCGTCCGACGTCTGGCTGGGAATCGAAGACTCTGCGAGCCGGAGTATTGGTGTCCATTCGTTCTACATGTCCTAGCCATCTTAAACGACCAATGCGGAGTTTTTTGACCAGGGGCATGTCGCTGTACAGCTCGTATAGTTCTTGGTTGAATCTTCGTCTCCATAGCCCGTCAACGCAAACGGGACCAAAGATTTTTCGAAGAATTTTCCTCTCAAATCTACCAAGGATTTCTTCATCCGCTTTTGATACGGTCCATGCTTCAGCGCCGTAGAGCAGGACTGGGATGATCAGGGTCTTATATAGCATCTCCTTGAGGGCTCAGTGGCGCGATGGTTAGTGCGATGAACTGCCGCGCAGAAGGTCTGGGTTCGATTCCCAGCCATAGCAACACCTAAATGATTTTTCACTGGCCCTCCTCTCGTGATGATCTGACAAATCGTCCGAGTAGTATCAATTGTCAAGAATAGCTTATCTCAACTTAGCCGTTCGGAGTCGGCATAAAACAGGAGGTCCCGCCATCGTGCAAGAAGTACACACGCACACATGAATGGTTGTGAGAAAGCTAGGCCCTGGGTACTAACGAGCCTGTTGCGCCAAAAATTTGTATTTTGTATATAGGATCTCCTTAGTAGTTCGAGTGAGGGCTTTACTACTAAATTGCCTTCTTAGCCCGAAGAAACAGCGGTTGGCAAGAGTAATTCTTCGTTTAATTTCTGACGAGATGTTGTTGTCAGAGTTAATAGCGGAGCCGAGGTAGACAAAGTCCCGTACTACCTCAAAGTTATATCTGTGGTGACGTTCTGTCCAATTCGTCGATGTTGTGAGTCCTTTCGTGATGACAGCATATACTTAGTCTACCCTCATTTACTGCTAAACCCATTTTCGCCGCTTCCTTTTCTATACTAGCAAACGTGGCTATGACATCACGTTGAGTCCTACCAATGATGTCAATATCGTCGGCGTACGCTAGTAGTTGCACCGATTTTTGGAAAATTGTGCCTCTGGTGTTGGCTCGGGAGTTTTGCACAATCCTCTCAAGAATCAGATTAAAGAAGTCACATGACAGCTCATCGCCTTGCCTAAATCCTTTTTTGGTATCGAATGTGTCGGTGAGGTCGTTTCCGACCCTGATGGAGCAGCGAGAATTCTCTATCGTCATCCTACACAAACGGACGAGTTTGGGCGGTATACCAAAACTAGACATGGCTCTGTACAGTTCGTCTCTATAAATGCTGTCATATGCGGCTTTGAAATCGATGAATAGGTGGTGGGTATCGATTTGGACTTCTTGAGTTTTTTCCAGGATCTGCCGAAGTGTGAAAATTTGATCGATTGTGGACTTTCCTGGCCTAAAACCACACTGATAAGGGCCGATCAGGTTGTTGGTAAACGGTTTCAGGCGTTCGCATATTACGGCAGATAGGATCTTGTAGGTGATGTTGAGGAGACTTATGCCTCTGTAGTTGGCGCAGTTCAGAAGGTCTCCTTTTTTGTGGATCGGGCAAACGATGCTGAGGTTCCATTCTTCAGGCATGCTTTCAACCGACCAGATTTGTCTTATGAGTTGGTGGATGTTGCTTACCAAGTCATCTCCTTTATAATGCTCAGGCTCAGCTCAGGAAGGCCGTCATTTCCGGCGGCCTTATTGAGCTTGAGTTTAGATATAGCTATCCTCACTTCACTTAGGTCGGGTGGTTGGCAGTTTTCGCTGCCGTTGCCAATATTGAATGGTTCGTTCTGCCTGAGAGCGGAATGTTGTTCTTCATCGCCGTTTAACAGTCTGCAGAAGTGGTTCTTTCATATCCTCAACATCGACTGTGTCTCAACTACAATATTTCCTTGTTCATCTCGACAGGATTCTGTTCGAGCCTTGTATCCTTGGCTTTGACGTTTTACACTTTGGTAAAACTTGCGAACATCGTTCCTGGAGTGGCACCTCTCTATATCCTCGATCGCGCGCTTTTCTTGCTCTTTTTTCTTCTTGCTGAAAAGCCGATGTTCTTCCCTTCTTCTTTGCCTATAGAGCAGCTCTCGTCTTCACCTGCAGCTTAGCCTTGTAGGCCTTGTTTTTGGCTGCGAGCATCTGTCGGCATTCCTCATCAAACCAGGGGTTTCGTGCTGGTGGGCGCGAGAAACCTAGCACATCAGTTGCGGCTGATCTAATGGCCTGTTGGCATCGTTGCACGATTTTAACATCGTATTTCGGTAGTCGCTCATAGGTTTTGTCAAGGAGCTCGTAGAAGCAATCCTTAGCTATATCATCCTTTTCTTCCGTCGGAGCGTGAGCGCATATAAGGCTTATGTTGGCGAATTTGGCCTTGATGCGGATTGTTACTATGCGTTCGCTAATGTCTTGGAAACATAAGACTTCTTGCCTTAGTCTGGCACTTATAACAAATCCGCATCCGAATAGTCGCTGTTTCTGCTCACTATAACACGGTCCGTAGTAGATGTCACAGTTTTTCATCGTCTTTTTGCCCGGCCCATCCCATCGTATTTCCTGGATGGCAGTAATGTCTGCTTTGTAGCAGTTTAGGGCTTCCGCTAGTTGTTCGCCTGCACCTCTCCTGTTTAATGTTCTCACATTCCAGGTGCAGATACGAACGTCGTTGTCCTTTTTTCGTTTAGCAGGGTCGTCAACAATAAAATCAGTCCTTTCCGAGGCTATTGGTTGATTCGTAACAATATTTTTTTTCTGTGGGTGGGTAGTTAACCCAAAGCAAAACCCCCAACCTGGAGGGCCAGTTCCAATTTATTAGATACCCCTAGGACACGGGGCCATCAGTATCCACTACGGGATTGAGCGCTGCCGTTGGCCTTTCGGTTCATCCGCCACCATCTCTGTTCAAGGGGCCTGACTAACCCTTGAAATTCCTAGACAACCTGTTGTCCGAATATGTCAGAGCAGCTCATCTAGGTTCGCCTGGGACAGCAGGCCGAGTATTCATCCGTGCCATTCTCACCAGGATGTTTATAGTGTTGCTGTTTTTCGTCGTGTTATCAACACTCGCACTTATCGTTTAGCAAGTCAAATCCGGTTGGATGAGACCAGTACCCGATGGAGGTAAAAATAAGCACATTTGATGTGTAGTCAGAGTTACAACACTGGGCATTGCCAAGTTAACGCCAATCAGAGTCTACCCTCTTTCTACAAAACCCAACCATCGTGGAACGCACTCCAAATAAAAAAAATAACTTCTTAGCTTATTGACCTTCGACATTAGATGGTGATGTTAATGGATCCGCGATCTCGTAAGGACTTGACAGTCTCTTAAGATTGCAGTCTTTCAACATTAAATTACTTACAGTATTTCTGAGTTGTTGTGCCGTGATGGATATCCGCATTCTTACCTTGGCAGCCTCAAGGTAGTGGTCCGAGTCGATGCTCCAAAATTCACTCGTTAAAAAAATTGCGCCGTTGATGTTGCTGTGTCAATCAGCCCTATCGAGGAATCCGTCAGAGCGGAAAATTCTCCCATTTTGTTCGATTCGGAGGATTATTGCTTCGAGGTATTGTTCCGAATAGCTGTTCGGAATATTTCTTCGATATTTTGTAACGCATCCCGGCGAATTGCGTTGAAGTGCGTTCAGGTGCATTTTTCGTGCAATTTTTGACAGCTAAGTGCCAATTTTCTCCGACACAAATTCTTCGCGAAATTTATTTACGAATATTGTAATGAAGTGAAGCCGTCGCGTCTGTGTAGTATTTTTTTTTCGATGACACATACCTCGAACGGAATTTGAACCTCCGACGAAGTATGCGTTGCGGAAAATTGTTCGCGGATACCTCGATAGCGCTATGTGTTTCTAGTATTAAACTTGTCAACCAGACTGTTCACATATCACATTATACCCTTTGGGTGATTCAAATTGACACACATATACGTGCTGACTGCTGATAGGCATTCGGATCAAATCGTATTTAAAAATAATTTCAAACAACGATGTTGTTGTTGTTTGTTGTATAATGAAAGCACACTTTTGTTTACGTTCTAGATTGTAGCATACTGCGGAATTGAATTGCAGATATACATAAATACCAACTTGGTCAGAATACGGGTTCGATATCCGTCATAATAGTGGCATTTTTCTCCGCCTTAGTTATTTTTGTTTGCATTTTATTTTTATTTACAGAAATTCCCTTAAATTTGTTTACAATTTAAATAATTTTCTTCTTATTTTTATTCTGTTTTGCAGTTGTGATAATGTGTGCCGATCCGAAATCCATACGACAGATATTACTAACGGCTGACGAGTTGAATATGATCGACAGTGGGGAGTATGTGTTCATAAATATTGAGCTGTTTTCTAGGTGAGTGTTATGATTTCTTTTTTTTTTTTTTGTTTAATTTTGATAAAGTATCTGTCCGGGGAGTTCTTATCAAGTGTGCTTCAAAAATAAGGCACATTCTTTATATTGGGACGAGTTTGATTCATATTTAGGTTTTGCGTTTGCGGAAGCTTTCAAAACGCCAATCTGGCAACAGGGGAAATAAGAGATAGCTGGGCTATTAATATAGAAATGGAATTCCAAGACACGAAATAAAAATATGGCTTGCGTAACTGAATACAGTTAAATGTACCTAAGCGAACACTTTGCCGAGCTCAATGCCAGCGATAAGATTTTGTTTACATTTTTTTTATCTGAGTGTTTATATTTTTTATGCTTTTAATTGGCTCTTTTATTTTTGTTTTATTGCTTTCAATGTTTTTTTTTTCTTTATGAATATGAGAGCATGCAAATATGTAATGTTTGCATTAAAAGTATGGTATTTGCTTACAGAAATTATAAACTTTGATGAAAATTCAGAATATTGAGTTTGTTAAGTGTGAGTGTCCTCTCACTAAGGCACTCACTCTCAGGCGGCAGCGGAGGAATTCCCTAGATGGAGTCAACGGTGGCGCCTACAGCTCCAGTTTGATCGAACTGGTAGTGAAATCCCTATATGAGCTGATTCGACATATTTGAACACCAGGTCTATAGGGATTTCCAATACTGAGCCAGGGTATTGGAAAAGAGTTGGTGGCGGAGGAGCCCTCAATGGGTCAACGGCAGCGCTCATATCCCAAAAATGGGCTACTGACATCGGTATTTATTCCGGCCCGCTGTCCTAGGGTCAAAACAAGGGCCTGGCCCTCCAGGTTGGGGGGTTGTGCTTTGGGTTAACTACCCATCCACGGAAAAAAAATTATGTTACGAAGCAACCAATAGCCTCGGAAAGGACTGATATTATTGTTGACGACCATGCTAAACGAAAAAAGGACAACGACGTTCGTATCTGCACCTGGAATGTGAGAACATCAAACAGGAGAGGTGCAGGCGAGCAACTAGCGGAAGCCCTAAACTGATCCAAAGCAGACATTACTGCCATCCAGGAAATACGATGGGATGGGCCGGGCAAAAAGAGGATGAAAAACTGTGACATCTATTCGGATGCGGATTTGTTATAAGTGCCAGACTTAGGCAAGAAGTCTTATGTTTTCAAGACATTAGCGAACGCATTGTAACAATCCGCATCAAGGCCAAATTCGCCAACATAAGCCTTATATGCGCTCATGCTCCGACGGAGGAAAAAGATGATATAGCTAAGGATTGCTTCTACGAGCTCCTTGACAAAACCTATGAGCGACTACCGAAGTACGATGTTAAAATCGTGCTGGGAGATTTTGATGCAAAGGTAGGAAGAGAAGACATCTTTAGCAGCACTGTCGGAAAATATAGCCTACACGACAACACGTCTGGTAACGGACTTAGGCTAATTGACTTCGCTACGGAACGAAATGCCACTATAGCCAGCACACGGTTTCCTCATCTCGATATCCATAAGTGGACATGGCGGTCTCCAGATCTACGAACCGTCAACCAAATTGATCACATTGCGACAGACAAGTGGCACGCATCCAGTATTTTGGATGTCCGAACATTCCGAGGAGCTAACATCGACTCGGACCACTACCTTGTTGTAGCCAAGGTAAGGATGCGGATATCCACCACGCCACAAAAAAACAGAAATACTGTGAAAAAATTTAATGTCGGAAGACTGCAATCGCAAGAGACCGTCAAGACCTTCGCACAACGCGTATCCCTTAACCTCTCGATTAACACCATACCACCAGCATCGAATGTCGAAGAGCAATGGCAACGATGCCAACAGGCCATTAGATCAGCCGCATCTGATGTGCTAGGTTTCTCGCGCAAGAAACCCCTGGTTTGATGAGGAATTCCGACAGATGCTCGCAGCCAAGAACGAGGCCTACAAAGCTAAGCTGCAGGTGAAGACGAGAGCTGTCATTGAGCTCTATAGGCAAAGAAGAAAGGAAGAACATCGGCTTTTCAGCAAGAAGAAGAAAAAAGAGCAAGAAAAGCGCGCGATCGAGGATATAGAGAGGTGCCACTCCAGGAACGACGTTCGCCAGTTTTACCAAAGTGTAAAACGTCAAAGCCAAGGATACAAGGCTCGAACAGAATCCTGTCGAGATGAACAAGGAAATATCGTAGTTGAGACACAGTCGATGCTGTGGATATGGAAGAACAACTTCTGCAGACTGTTAAACGGCGATGACGAACAACATTCCGCTGTCAGGCAGAACGAACCATTCAATATTGGCAACGACAGCGAAAACTGCCAGCCACCCGACCTGAGTGAAGTGAGGATAGCAATATCTAAACTCAAACTTAATAAGGCCGCCGGAAATGACGGCCTTCCTGAGCTGAGCCTGAGCTTTATAAAGGAGATGACTTGGTAAGCAACATCCACCAACTCATAGCCAAATCTGGTCGGTTGAAAGCATGCTTGAAGAATGGAACCTCAGCATCGTTTGCCCGATCCACAAAAAAGGAGACCCTCTGAACTGCGCCAACTACAGAGGTATAAGTCTACTCAACATCGCCTACAAGATCCTATCTACCGTAATATGTGAACGCGTGAAACCGTTTACCAACAACCTGATCGGCCCTTATCAGGGTGGTTTTAGGCCAGGAAAGTCCACAACCGATCAAATTTTCACACATCGGCAGATCCTGGAAAAAACTCAAGAAGTCCAAATCAATACCCACCACCTATTCATCGATTTGAAAGCCGCATATGACAGCATTTATAGAGACGAACTGTACAGAGCCATGTCTAGTTTTGGTATACCGCCCAAACTCGTCCGTTTGTGTAGGATGACGATAGAGATTTTTCGCTGCTCCATCAGGGTCGGAAACGACCTCACCGACACATTCGATACCAAAAAAGGATTTAGGCAATGCGATGCGCTGTCATGTGACTTCTTCAATTTGATTCTTGAGAGGATTGTGCAAAACTCCCGAGCCAACACCAGAGGCACAATTTTCCAAAAGTCGGTGCAACTACTAGCATACGCTGACGATATTGACATCATTGGTAGGACTCAACGTGATGTCATAGCCACGTTTGCTAGTATAGAGAAGGAAGCGGCGAAAATGGGTTTAGCAGTAAAAGTATATGCTGTCAACACGAAAGGACACAACATCGACGAATTGGACAGAACGTCGCCATTGACAGATATAACTTTGAGGTAGTACGGGACTCGGCTCCGCTATCAACTCTGACAACAAAATCTCGTCAGAAATTAAACGAAGAATTACTCTTGCCAACCGCTGTTTCTTCGGGCTAAGAAGGCAATTTAGTAGTAAAGCCCTCACTCGAACTACTAAGGAGATCCTATATAAGACCCTGATCATCCCAGTCCTGCTCTACGGCGCTGAAGCATTGACCGTATCAAAAGCGGATGAAGAAATCCTTGGTAGATTCGAGAGGAAAATTCTTTGGAAAATCTTCGGTCCCGTTTGCGTTGACGGGCTATGGAGACGAAGATTCAACCAAGAACTATACGAGCTGTACAGCGACATACCCCTAGTCAATTGGACGTTTAAGATGGCTAGGACACGTAGAAAGAATGGACACCAATACTCCGGCTCGCAGAGTCTTCGATTCCCAGCCAGACGTCGGACGCAGTAGAGGAAGACCTCGCCTTAAGTGGCGCGCACAAGTGGAAACCGACCTCAACCAACTTGGAGTGCGCAACTGGAAGCAGTTAGCTAAGGACCGGGCTAATTGGAGAGGCGTGTTGGTTGAGGCCCAGGTTCATTCCGGACTGTAGCGCCACTTAAGTAAGTAACATAAGAACGAATGACTCATGGTTTGATTTTATGTCTGTTGTTCTACTACTATCTGCAGCGGGTACTTTTTGCGCATATAAGGGACTTGGTATGTTTGTTGTTGGTGCAATTAGCATCTGTCAGAAATATTGAGTCTTTTAGGGAGGTTTCGTGATAGTTTTTAAAGTTCGTAGTTGAGTCATTTTTTTTTCAAGCGGGATCAAAGAACTCTCCCTCCATTGGTTTCTTTATCTGCTTTAGATACATACAATCCAAAGTGTTAAATAAGGATTAGAATCATCACTCCATCAATGATAGTTAGTTTTCCTATGGTTTTTGTAGTTTTATAGTGATTGAAGTTTGTTTTTCTCCTTAAAATAAAATAAATATAGAGGAAGTATTGGCCTACATAGTATTTTTGCCCTGTTTGCTACCATTACCTCGACTAAAATTCACCCCTTAGTTGTTACGTTCCTTTTGTCAATCTCGAAAACACTTTGTCTAACTGCAACGACACAAGACGAAGCCTCTGCGCATCATAAAATGGATGTCACAAAACTTCCTCGTGATTTCCACTTCATGAGGTTATCATTGAAGGCAGTGATGCAGACTAGGGCAGCCAAATAAATCACTCCCTCTATCAAGTTGTCGTGAAATATTTGCCTAATCGAATCACCAACATCGTGTGTGGCATTAAAGTGGATGCAAGTTCGAATACAGCTTATAAGCTCATTTAGACCGAAGTTTGCTTCCTTATCGTATAAACATTCCGGATCTAGAAACTATACTCGTTCTATGTCGCAAAAAAAAAATCACAGTTTCATCATTTTGTTTATTCCATATAAATGACACCAAAATAGTATTCGGACGTATACTCTGCCTTATCATTTCACACTACCAAACTAAAACGCGTCTGAGCGACTGACATTTAATCTAGGTTTACATTTGTACATATTATCGTTGAACTTTGGTTCAGTCGAAATTTTTTCACCGGTTTGATGTCAACTTTAATGAACGTCATTTATTGTAATCTCTTTCAAACAGATGACTCGAAAAGTGTAAAAGTCATTACGTCAAATAAAAGGTGATAAAAGGCCGTGCTCCAATTTCGCAATGATTGCATTTTTCCCGTTTTTGATATTATTTGTCTCCTAGTCAATGTCATCTGTCATTTAATATAATTGTGGCTGTTTTTTTTTTTGTTTACATCCTACATGTAAAAAAGTGACAAGGTTGTTTTGACGGAAGGTTTCATTTTGATTGATGTAGTGTAACCATCGTCAACGCTCGAAATCATCGATCACGATTTTAATTATAGACCTCGATGAATATGCTCCCGGCAATTATTGCTTCTACTATGCTTTGTTAAACAAAAAATCAATTTTTCTCAACTAAAGTGCAGCATTTATAGTCACACCGGCACTATTATTAAATCGGTTTTTCCACACAAGTTCAATAAATCACTCTGCCTTCTCAAGTGCGTAAACGTACAGCGTTACCAGACAAATTTTTTTGAACCTGCTAAAGCTAGGACGAAAAACTGCAAAACCTGCTAAACAAAAATGTAAAAAAAATGCTAAAAAAAACTGCGATCGATTTTTCCTTGAGAAATACGTTTTTTTTGTTTTTTTAGTTCAAAAAATACATATACAGTTACATTTGTTATTATATAAGATGATTATTTATAAAAGATGATAATTTTTAAATTAAAATATGTACAAAGTTATTAAATTAAATCGTTCGGTATCTTTATAGAGAATCTTTGAATTTATTAAAGTTACCATTTTATTTGTTGGAACAAAGTTATAACAGCCTTCACCTTAAGAAACCCCCTGCTTTACTTGCAAAGCAACATTTTCGTTACTAAAGCGATTACGGTTTTTAGTTTTTAACGAATTTACCAGCGAAAATATTGTTTCACAAAGAGTATTAGATGTCGGTAAGCATAAATATTGCAAATTTAGTTATTGTTGGATACTTAAGCTGGGTTTCCACATGTCCTTAAATTGACAAAGTTTGACAGTTCTCGTTTATGTCAATAATTGACAATATTGCCAGTTCATTTCCGCCTTTGTCAATAATTGGCACAAAATCGTTTGTCATTTCATTGACAATGACATTTTGACAAATGCGTTAGTCAGTTCATGGACAGCTATTTCCATTTGCACCTTCAACTTCAGTTGACGAATGGACATTTTTTTCCGTCTTGGTACTAAACAACAACAGTCATCATAATTTCACATTTGGGAACGGAAAGCGTTTTTGAAATATCTTCCCATGAGTTGTTATTCATTTCTCGATTTTTGTAAAGCTTGCTGTTGGAGTCCCAAATGTTGTCGAATAAAATACATTATACCATGTTTCCAGGTGTTTCTGCAGCTGACATGTCACTTAATACTTCTTTTTATACCCTATCCCATAGGGGTATATTAGTTTTGATACATAGTTTGTAACATAGAGAAATAATTTAGCTACATATACCTCAAAGTACATGGATCGACTCAGAATCGATAGCTGAGTCGATTTAGCCATGTCTGTCCGTCCGTCCGTCCGTACGTCACCAGTTTTTGGGCCTTAAATTTTGAGCTAGAAGGTTGAAATTTGGTACACGTGCTCTTTGTTGCTCCCAGCAGAACAAGTGTAAAAATTTTTGAAATCCGCCCACTGCCACGCCCCCTTTTTAGAAAAACGTGTTTTTTGGCTAAACCATAAGGAATTTTAAAAAAGTGTCTGAGAAACGTAGTTAGAGAATCGTAATATCTATATTTCGTTTATATAAAGTTTTTTGCTACGCCCACTTTTTGGGGGCGTTTTAAATAAAAAACGTTTTACGTTCAAATTTTAAAATTTTCGAAAAAAATTTTGATGCAGAATAGTTAGTAATATTAATATAAACATTTCGTCCATAGATCATTTTAGCCCACGCCCACTTTTTGAGGGCGTTTTCTTACAAAAACCGTTTGTATACCCTACCCCATAGCATATGCAGGAGGAAAACGATGTGTTTTGTCAAACAACAAAAGATTCTGCTAAACTGTTTGAACAATGTGTTGTGACAATGTCATTTTCTATATTATAGGCTAATTAAGCCCACTTTTTGGAGATATTAATTTTAAGGATGGGATGGGATAGGGTATTAAACGATCCGCACAGGGGATTGTACTCTTCTCATCTTTTATTTACATTCCACGTTTTTTATGTACTCAATAATACCATTGGGGTTTTAATTTTCCCTCAGCATTGATTGAAAAAACATTAGAACGGATCATCACGTAGTCATAGAAACAGTTGGTTTATAAATTCAAAATTTCAATAACAATCACTTTAGATATTTGTTTGTTGTCCTGAAAAGGACCGATTGGTATTAGCGAAGATATTTTACTTGGAACTGGTGTATTTGGTAACTGCTTTAGTTCCTTCACTAACAGCGTGCTTAGCCAACTCACCAGGCAAGAGCAGACGGACGGCAGTTTGGATTTCCCGACTTGTAATGGTTGAACGTTTGTTGTATTGGGCTAGACGCGATGCCTCGGCGGCAATACGCTCGAAAATGTCATTCACAAAACTGTTCATGATACTCATGGCCTTTGATGAAACTCCAGTATCAGGATGAACTTGCTTCAGTACTTTCTAAATATAGATGGCGTAGCTTTCCTTCCTCTTGCGCTTCTTCTTCTTGTCGGACTTGTTGATATTCTTCTGTGCCTTTCCGGCTTTCTTGGTAGCTTTTCCACTAGTTTTTTTTAATTTCCGCAGCAAAAAAATAGTTTGTTCTGTCTTTTCTCTGACTTTCTATTGACAAAACATTCGACACAATGCCAATAAATTTGTTGTGTCAGTTCATGACCAAGTGACGTTTTCTTCGTCAATTTTGCTATTTCTACTTGTCATTCAAATTCGTTGCCAATCATTGACAAGGCCTGACAGTCAAATCAATGACAGTCAATTTTCGGCTATTTCCACTTGTCATTTTTCTAAATGACATAAAAATACACCATTCGTCAATTAAAAAATGGCAAGTGGAAACTTAGCTTTATTGTTGTACGGAAGCATGTATGTCACCAATGTCTTAATGACGCAAAATCCTATGCTTTTCTGTTTAAAAAAAAATCTTGGAATTTTAAAATTTCTCGTTGTCTTTTACTATTTTTCTTGAAGATGATCGTGTATTCGTGTTTACTGTCGCCCAAACAATTAAAAACTTGTATACATTTTTTTTTTTTTTAAAAAAACTGCTAAAATTTAAGAAAATGCCAAAAAAAAACTGCTAAAATCGCAGGAAACTGCTAAATCTGGTAACGCTGTAAACGTATCTCTATCATCACGATCTCTTAATTATTTATCCCATGCAGTCGAGTGCAATTGTATAAATTGACATTCCACCCACCCACTGACATCGGAATTACAACGAAATTGCATTGTGAGTGAATCAATCGCAAAATGTTCATCATTTTGTGCACTCAGCACATAGAATCAGAACGCGGGAGCTCAATGAACTGTGGTGGTGGTAGTCATTTAGTTCTGTCATTGTTTTTATTTATCACCCTCTTTGGATGTCACATTTGTTTACATGGCTTCATTTTTTTTATTTTTTCAGAGTTCCGCATATTTTGTCACAACCGTGGTATGACAAAAATGACACCAGTGAAAACAACGCAAGGGCAAGGAAGGCATACACTGCACTACTAACGGTTACACCAAAACAACCCGACAATGAGGAGTACATCAGGGTATCAAATGAGGTAACATTTTAATTCTATGGAAGACGTAATGTTTTCGTTTTTTTTTATGGCTGATGTAACAATATTTAATGTCTCGGATGGGTATGAAAAGAAAAACAATTTCTGAACACAGTCTCTTCTTCCGGTATGTAGGTCATGATTAGACACATAAAATGACAGATGCTGCTGTAGAAATGTCCCTGCTGAGTGTTCTCTGTGGCATAATATTGTTTTGGGGTCATGCTGTGTAGCGTTTGTCTTTAGATTGTAGATTGTGTCATTTTTGGTCGCCTGGGTCGTTGGGTTCAGTTAAACTTTCGAACATAAAACAAAAGTTTTTAGGTGCAAAATATTGCATATGTTTATCATGTAATGTACCAATTACACATTATTTAGTGTTGCTGTGGGGCGAGTGCTATTCGAAGATTGTTTGGACAGCACCAAAGTTTAAATAACTTGGAGGTGTCTTGGGAGATAAAATTAAATTGCTCACGTGTGTCAAATTTACGGCGCAGTGGATTTTATGACATTCAGGGCACCCGTAATACAAGTAAAAGTTTACAATACTTCGTGCTAGAAAAGTCCACATAAAGGTTACGAACACGATACATTCATCAGTTGAAAACTTTTCGTCCTGATTAAGTTAAACCCGGATTCTGATAAATATAGGTCCGATAGGGTAATATCAAGTAAGAGTTATGTAATTTCAACAAAAAGTAACCCTACGCTTTTGTAAAGAAAAATGCTAAACGTCAATGTTTGAATCACTGTGAAAGAGGTGACAAACAGAAATTATGATATCGCTTTTGTGTTTTGCCTCTCAAACCTTCTAAGATTATTATTATTTTTTTTTTTCGTGGGCTGGTGGAAATCTTCATAGACACTCTTATGTTTTCAAGACATTAGCGAACGCATTGTAACAATCCGAATCAAGGCCAAATTCGCCAACATAAACCTTATATGCGCTCATGCTCCGACGGAGGAAAAAGATGATATAACCAAGGATTGCTTCTACGAGCTCCTCGACAAAACCTATGAGCGACTACCAAAGTACGATGTTAAAATCGTGCTGGGAGATTTTAACGCAAAGGTAGGAAGAGAAGACATCTTTAGCAGTACTGTCGGAAAATATAGCCTACACGACAACACGTCTGGTAACGGTCTTAGGCTAATTGACTTCGCTACGGAACGAAATGCCACTATAGCCAGCACACGGTTTCGTCACCTCGATATCCATAAGGGGACATGGCGGTCTCCAGATCAACGAACAGACAACGAAATTGACCACATTGCGATAGACAAGAGGCACGCGTCCAATATTTTGGATGTCCGAACATTCCGAGGGGCTAACATCGACACGGAACACTACCTTGTTGTAGCCAAGGTAAGGATGCGGATATCCACCACACCACAAAAAAACAGAAATACTGTGAAAAAATTTAATGTCGGAAGACTGCAATCGCAAGAGACCGCCAAGACCTTCGCGCAACGCGTATCCCTTAACCTCTTGACTCACCACACACCACCAGCATCTAATGTCGAAGAACAATGGCAACGATGCCAACAAGCCATTAGATCAGCCGCAACTGATGTGCTAGGTTTCTCGGGGCCACCAGCAAGAAACTCCTGGTTTGATGAGGAATGCCGACAGATGCTCACAGCCAAGAACGAGGCCTACAAGGCTAAGCTGCAGGTGAAGACGAGAGCTGCTCTATAGGCAAAGAAGAAGGGAAGAACATCGGCTTTTCAGCAAGAAGAAAAAAGAGCAAGAAAAGCGCGCGATCGAGGATATAGAGAGGTGCCACTCCAGGAACGATGTCCGCAAGTTCTATCAAAGTCTTAAACGTCAAAGCCAAGGATACAAGGCTCGAACAGAATCCTGTCGAGATGAACAAGGAAATATTGTAGTTGAGACACAGTCGATGCTGAGGATATGGAAGAACCACTTCTGCAGACTGTTCAACGGCGATGACGAACAACATTCCGCTGTCAGGCAGAACGAACCATTTAATATTGGCAACGACAGCGAAAACTGCCAACCACCCGAGCTAAGTGAAGTGAGGATAGCTATATCTAAACTCAAGCTTAATAAGGCCGCCGGAAATGACGGCCTTCTTGAGTTGAGCCTGAGCTTTATATAGGAGATGACTTGGTAAGCAACATCCACCAACTCATAAGCTAAATCTGGTCGGTTAAAAGCATGCCTGAAGAATGGAACCTCAGTATCGTTTACCCGATCCACAAAAACGGAGACCCTCTGAACTGCGCCAACTACAGAGGCATTAGTCTACTCAACATCGCTTACAAGATCCTATCTGCCGTAATATGTGAACGCTTAAAACCGTTTACCAACAACCTGATCGGCCCTTATCAGTGTGGTTTTAGGCCAGGAAAGTCCACAATCGATCAAATTTTCACACTTCGGCAGATCCTGGAAAAAACCCAAATCGATACCCACCACCTATTTATCGATTTCAAAGCCGCATACGACAGCATTTATAGAGACGAACTATACAGAGCCATGTCTAGTTTTGGTATACCGCCCAAACTCGTCCGTTTGTGTAGGAAGACGATGGAGAATTCTCGCTGCACCATCAGGGTCGGAAACGAGCTCACCGACACAGTCAATACCAAAAAAGGATTTAGGCAAGGCGATGCGCTGTCATGTGACTTTTTCAACTTGATTCTTGAGAAGATTGTGCAAAACTCCCGAGCCAACAACAGAGGCACAATTCTCCAAAAATCGGTGCAACTACTAGCATACGCCGACGATAAAAACATTAGTTAAAAAAAAAACAAAATATGGGCTTATGTATGTCATCCATGGCAGCTGCACTCTTTTTGCTTTTTCCATCAAACGAAGTTCTTTCATAAACTGGTTTCTTAAGGTGTGAATTTGCCTTTTTATTGCCTCAACTGTTATCTTGTTAGAAAATGCTTTGAGTTCCTTCATAATGCGGTGATATGCAACAGTCCTTTTCACTCTATCTGTATAATCCGGATGCGTTGGATTACATAAATTTTGATGCGTTTCATAAACACTTTTTATCTCAAAACAAAAAAAAAAACACCTCCAACCAAACAAAACTACGTAGCGAAACCGACTGTCCATGTCCAACCAACAAAAACATATGAAGCAACATAATGATAAAAAGAAGAAGAGAAAAGAAAAACGTCAAAAAGAGTCGACGAAAAATTGTACCCTCGACTCACATACAGGGCAAATTTTTTTTCCGCTCAACTTTTTGAATTTTCTTTCCCTATTGCACTCATTTGAGTCTTGACTCAAGAGTCTACGTGTAAAAGCAGTAAAGCACACTATTTAGTATCTACGAATACGAGTGACAACGGTAGCGAAGAGAAGAGCATTAAGGGCCGCCCAGAATGCGTATCTCTAGCTGAGTAAAAAGTTAAAAACAAGGAAACCCCTAAGCGCTTACACAATTTGTATCTTCGTGAATATGTAGCATAATAGTTGAATAGAGGGCAACTTCTTGCCAGAAATGTATCTCTCTTTTGACAGCGATGCAAGATACAAGCTACAGATATGCATTCTGGACAGGCCTTAATGTTGAGGATGAATATAAAATATAGATTTTGTATTAAAAAAGCTTTGCGAACTACTTTATTGTTCTTGATCTTAAAATAAAAGCTTAAGTGTTTATAAATGAGCTCAACGTGTCAAATATCCAATCATATTTGCACGCTGGGCCCATTTGTATATCTGCAGTTTGCTTTGTTGATCGCATCCAGTTTTAGTAATAGTTTGCATATAGTAATAGGCCTACCCGACATTTCCATTTGAAGTAGAATATCGAGGGTGTTGCCTATTCTGCAAGCTCATTAACTTTACCGTTCCCAAGGATATCTCTGTGGCCAAGCACCCAGAAAATGTGAATATTTAATTACTCAGCCATCTCATTAAGGTATAGTCGGCCTTCGTGTCCTCTTTTTGATTTCAAAGAGATATATCCCGGTTGTTTGATTGCCACTTGTCAGTCGCACAGATATATTCCGTTGATATCACGTTACACTTCAACCAGAACAAAGCATTTTTAATTGCCATGATTTCCACCTGAAAAATGCTGCGGCGAATGATATCCTCAATTTTAGCATTGGTGTAGACGTCTAATGAGATATCATTTCCAACTGAGACCGACTGCCGTTGGAGATGACAGTGAATTGTAGTCTCGAAACTGGGTTGGTTTGTGGTGTGGTCACCACATATTGTTCAAGTGATGTGGAATCTTTGTGTGTCTACCATAAAAAGGTTTCCATTGTGATAAGGCTCTTAGTTTTAGATAAAACTGAACAAAATTTTATCTTTCTACCAAAGGTGTCTAGGAGCTCTTGATTTAGGGTAGTGTTTTGGGCTGTAAAGGAGATAATTCATAAAGCTCCCCTAATGCATATATTTACAAACTGAATATTGAACTTCCTCCATAATGGTTTTGATTTTCTGCTTTATTTAGTGGCGTCCATCAAAAGGGTGTGGAAGTCTTATATTTGCCATGTAAGGGCAGAAAACGTTTTGTGTTTATTTGCGCCCAAATTGTCTTTTACATGTGCAACGGGCTAAAATGTCCTTTTATACATATTCCAGGGTATTGCCCTTCAAGTTAAATCTATTCGTCGTTTTTTTTTGAAATTACTCTTATCTCGACCGAATCCTAATTCGGCTCCAAAAGAAAGTATCTACAGCATGAAACTCTCTCCAAAATTCATATTCACTACCTTTCGAATTTCCTAGTTCACGTCTCACGACCCCCATCAGACTTAAAATAATTAAACCACTAACTTACAATCGAGTTAATTAGATTGTTCCACATCTGTTCTTGCTTCCAGATTAAGAGCATCGCTGCAGCCAAGTACAACTACACATTCCGCGATAACGAACCGCTGTCAACGTTCGTGACATCCTTTTACGATGGTGTTCTGCTCTATGCAAATGCGCTTAACGAAAGCATTCGGGAAGATCCCAGCGTCCTGACACGTCCCATCAATGGCTCAGATATGGTGCGCCGCATGTGGAATCGCAGCTTTTCCGGCATCACCGGCAACGTGACAATCGACTCCAATGGTGACCGCATTTCGGCGTATTCTCTGCTGGATATGAATCCAGTGACAGGACGTTTCGAAATTGTCGCACATTTCATGTACAACCGCTTAGAGTATGTCGATGGCAAAGTCATACACTGGGCGGCAGACCGACTGGAACCACCACCCGATAAGCCAGAGTGTGGCTATGATGGGTCATTGTGTCCGGATAACTGTAAGTGTGTGCAGAGACAAGTGATTTGAGTGGTTACGTTAATGTATGAGATCTTGGGTATTACAGCTCTGCCAGGATACGCAATTTTGTCGACAGTTCTGGGATTTTTGGTGCTGGTTATGGTGATATTCTTTGTTTTGGGCTATAGGCACTACAAGTCCGAGGCGGAGATAAACTCCATGACATGGAAGGTGTCCGCCGATGATGTGTTGTGGCACGAATCGGATGGTCGTTGTTTCCGTGGCTCATTCCACTCGCTGGTCAAGCAGAATAGTCAAATGACACTCATGTCGGAGGATATGGGCTCGCTGTGTGGTGATCGCCAGATATTCATCCCGGTTGGCAGTTATAAGGGATGCAGGGTAGCCATTAAGCATATCGATGGCATGAATGTCAACCTCAACCGGTCGCTGATGTTGGAGTTGAAGAGGATGAAGGACCTGCAGCATGACCATTTGGTGAAGTTTTTTGGCGCTTGTTTGGAACCCATCAACAGAAGCTTTCTTCTCACCGAATACTGTCCGAAAGGTTCGCTACGCGACATACTGGAGGATGACCAACAATACCAGTTGGACTTGATGTTTAAAATGTCTCTAATGCATGACATTGTTCGGGGCATGCATTTCCTGCACAATTCCGACATTAAGTCTCACGGTAATCTCAAATCTTCAAATTGTGTGGTCGACTCGAGATTTGTTTTGAAAATTACTGACTTTGGTCTGCATTCGATAAGGAAGAAACCCATCGAAGATGACGTGGAAAACTGTTACGCCTATTGGAGCAGTGAGTTGGGATTTTATTTGAAACATGCAACAGCATTATATTAATGTTTGTTTATTTGTAGATCTCCTCTGGACCGCTCCAGAACTACTGCGAATGGAAAATAGACCACCCGAAGGGACACAAAAGGGTGACGTGTACTCGTTTGGTATTATTGTGCATGAAATTACCACCAGGCAGGGGCCATTCTATTTGGGAAAAACTGCTGAAAAATCACCTCAGGGTAAGCATGATGCATTTTTTTAATATAATTTAGATTGTGATGAATATTATGTGACGCATGAGCGACACGCACATACACGGATTACGTGTCATCCTGAGGTTGTTCGTAATCAAAAAGTTAAAACAGAAAACTTTCTTTCGTGGACTTTCGATGTCATGTGAATTTGTGGTGACATGTGACATTATGAACTGAGATAGTAGTTCTGTTCCCGTACAAAATAATATTTACTAATGTTTACTGATTTTTACTTAAAACCGTTCCCATACGCAAGTTTTGCATGCAAATCATTTTCCGCAGAAAAATCAGTAAGAATCAGTAAATATTATTTTGTACGGGAACAGACCTTGTGTAATTACTGATAATCCAATGACAGCTCAACTTGTCAAAACATCTGTCGCTTAGTTATATCTTCCATACCATCTATACAGAGGAACAATGTATCAGTACAGAACAGGGGACGTTTAGCAAATAAAAGACGTTTGAAAAATAAAATGGATTACAAACCACTTACTTACTTTAGTGGCGCTACAGTCCGGAATGAACCTGGGCCTCAACCAACATGCCTCTCCAATTAGCCCGGTCCTTAGCTAACTGCCTCGAGTTGCGCACTCCAAGTTGGTTGAGGTCGGTTTCCACTTGTGCGCGCCACTTAAGGCGAGGTCTTCCTCTACTGCGTCCGACGTCTGGCTGGGAATCGAAGACTCTGCGAGCCGGAGTATTGGTGTCCATTCGTTCTACTGTCCCAGCCATCTTAAACGTCCAATGCGGAGTTTTTTGACCAGGGGCATGTTGCTGTACAGCTCGTATAATTCGTGGTTGAATCTTCGTCTCCATAGCCCGTCAACGCAAACGGGACCGAAGATTTTTCGAAGAATTTTCCTCTCGAATCTACCAAGGATTTCTTCATCCGCTTTTGATACGGTTCATGCTCCAGCGCCGTAGAGCAGGACTGGGATGATCAGGGTCTTATATAGGGTCTCCTTAGTAGTTCGAGTGAGGGCTTTACTACTAAATTGCCTTCTTAGCCCGAAGAAACAGCGATTGGCAAGAGTAATTCTTCGTTTGATTTCTGACGAGATGTTGTTGTCAGAGTTAATAGCGGAGCCGAGGTAGACAAAGTCCAGTACTACCTCAAAGTTATATCTGTCAATGGTGACGTTCAGTCCAATTCGTCGATTTTGAGTGTCCTTTCGTGTTGACAGCATATGCTTAGTCTTACCCTCATTTCCTCCTTAACCCATTTTCGCCGCTTCCTTCTCTATACTAGCAAACGTGGCTATGACATCACGTTGAGTCCTACCAATGATGTCAATATCGTCAGCGTATGCTAGTAGTTGCACCGACTTTTGGAAAATTGTGCCTCTGGTGTTGGCTTTGGAGTTTTGCACAATCCTCTCAAGAATCAGATTAAAGAAGTCACATGACAGCGCATCGCCTTGCCTAAATCCTTTTTTGGTATCGAATGTGTCGGTGAGGTCGTTTCCGACCCTGATAGAGTAGCGAGAATTCTCTATCGTCATCCCACACAAACGGACGAGTTTGGGCGGTATACCAAAACTAGACATGGCTCTGTATATTTCGTCTCTATAAATGCTGTCGTATGCGGCTTTGAAATCGATAAATAGTTGGTGGGTATCGATTTGGACTTCTTGGGTTTTTTCCAGGATCTGCCGAAGTGTGTAAATTTGATCGATTGTGGACTTTCCTGGCCTAAAACCACACTGATAAGGGCCGATCAGGTTGTTGGTAAACGGTTTCAAGCGTTCACATATTACGGCAGATCTTGTAGGCGATGTTGAGCAGACGTATGCCTCTGTAGTTGGCGCAGTTCAGAGGGTCTCCTTTTTTGTGGATCGGGCAAACGATGCTGAGGTTCCATTCTGAATGCTTTCAACCGACCAGATTTGGCTTATGAGTTGGTGGATGTTGTCATCTCCTATATAAAGCTCAGGCTCAACTCAGGAAGGCCGTCATTTCCGGCGGCCTTATTAAGCTTGAGTTTAGATATAGCTATCCTCACTTCACTTAGGTCGGGTGGTTGGCAGTTTTCGCTGTCGTTGCCAATATTGAATGGATCGTTCTGCCTGACAGCGGATTGTTGTTCGTCATCGCCGTTTAACAGTCTGCAGAAGTGGTTCTTCCATATCCTCAGCATCGACTGTGTCTCAACTACGATATTTTCTTGTTCATCTCGACAGAATTCTGTTCGAGCCTTGTATCCTTGGCTTTGACGTTTTACATCTTGGTAAAACTTGCGAACATCGTTCCTGGAGTGGCACCTCTCTATATCCTCGATCGCGCGCTTTTCTTGCTCTTTTTTCTTCTTGCTGAAAAGCCGATGTTCTTCCCTTCTTCTTTGCCTATGGCAGTTCTCGTCTTCACCTGCAGCTTAGTCTTGTAGGTCTCGTTCTTGGCTGCGAGCATCTGTCGGCATTCCTCATCAAACCAGGGGTTTCTTGCTGGTGGCCGCGAGAAACCTAGCACATCAGTTGCGGCTGATCTAATGGCTTGTTGGCATCGTTGCCATTGTTCTTCGACATTAGATGCTGGTGGTGTGTTGTGAATCGAGAGGTTAAGGGATACGCGTTGCGCGAAGGTCTTGGCGGTCTGAGGCGATTGCAGTCTTTCGACATTAAATTTTTTCACATATTTCTGTTTTTTTTTGTGGCGTGGTGGATATCCGCATCCTTACCTTGGTTACAACAAGGTAGTGGTCCGAGTCGATGTTAGCCCCTCGGAATGTTCGGACATCCAAAATACTGGATGCGTGCCTCTTGTCTATCGCAATTTGATCAATTTGGTTGACTGTTCGTATGAACTCGGTCTATTTCCCTCAAATATTAAAAAAATTAAAAATATGCAATGAAAACAATGATATATACTTCTTTTACTAGACTAATCATTTAGAAGGTTTGATAGGCAAAACACTGAAGTGGAGCGATTATTATTTTTTAAACAATATTTCATTTTGACGTTATTAATTTTTTTTTTCATTTTGTTGAAATGAAAGATAATTCTTACTTTCCTTGATAATGTAGACTTGATTTGTCTCCAAACAAAAGTGCCCGAACAGGCCTTTTCGTGGTTCCTGTCAAACTTCTCGTCTGTCATAGCTTGACAGTTTTCATTTTCTCACTATCCGAAATTCAACGAAAAATTCTAATATTATTATTCCGTCCATGCACGAGCGGGGTGATAACATTGAGTATATAAATAAATACCATAAACCGCATTGGCTATAAAGAGCATGGTTATGGTGTCAAAGTTTATGTTGATGTGGTGTAGTCAATCTATTTTTTTAGTTGGACTAACACACGTCGGATCCAACAACTGATAGTAAAACTGACAATAATTTATAGTCAATAAAATTAAAATGAAAACTCTCATACTTTCTCGTCCAGCTTATCACTAAGCTAAATTAATAATCAAAAAACAACAAAAAAATGATTTTTTTTTTGGAATTCAAATATTAAATAAATGTTAAGTAGACGAGTAGTGAAACATCTGTCAAAGGTTGTACATATGTCAGATTCAATTTGAAAAGGTGTAATGAGACCACTGAGCATATGCTGAATCGTTGGCCGTGTTGCGGATTTCAGATTACACCTGAGTCAGGTGAGGTGGCGTAGAAGGCAAGGTCTTACCTAAATAGTAAGGTATAGGCATGACAACCTTTACTTTCCAATTTGATTTTGCAATATTTATGGATTTTTAGTAACTTATATCTATTCAGAATAATTATTCTGTAAAAAAAAAGTTAAAAAAATAACTTCAATAAACCTATAATAACGCGTAATTTTACTAAAATCAAAAAGACTTTCATGAAAATCAGCTTCCCTTGAAAAGTCACCTGGCATAAAAGTTCTCTCTTTTACAATAGCGCATTCTGCGATTTTAGTTTATCTGTCACTTTTCAATGAATTATCGCCGAGTAAAGCATTTGTATTGTACTTTTAAATTCATTTTTTTATTAACTTAGCACTAGACAAAAATGCTTAAATCTAACTTATAAATAACATGTTTTCTTCACCTAACTTATCGGCCCTTAGCGCACGCTCTAAGCTTATATATAGGTTACCTCAAGCTCCCCAATGGGGACTGGACACAGTCCACCCATGAATCTTTAACACATCTACTGGAAACCCACTTTCCAGGATGTGATTCATACTCCGGTAGGACCCCAGACACAACCGTCTATAATTGCAACCCCATAACAGCAGCAATGGAGGATATGGTTAGTGTAGAAAGAATCAATTGGGCAATTGACTCCCCAGGAGTCGATGGTATTATCCCGATCATGCTACAAAAAACGAAACACCTCGTAACAGCATTCCTACACAAACTGTTTGTTAGTAGTCTAAAATGCGGTTACATCCCTAGGTGCTGGCGGGAAGTAAAGGTAGTCTTTATCCCAAAAGCCGGCAAGCCCAGTCACACGACCGCGAAGGACTTTAGACCAATATGTCTTACATCCTTCATACTAAAAACCTATGAAAAAGTAATGGATATCTACATTCGTGACAAACTCGACCCCCAATACATATGCCTACACGAAAGGTAAGGGAGTCGAAACTGCCCTACATGATATCGTTAGTACAATAGAAAAACCTCTTCGCGAGAAGGAATATACACTCGCTGAATTTCTCGACATTGAAGGAGCCTTCAATAATGTGAACACAAACGCAGTCGAAAGAAACCTCGCGAAGAACAACGTGGACCAACCTCTGATACATATTATTGGAAGTATGCTCGCTCACCACAGAAATATAAATCCGAATCTGGGAGACACCCATCTCAAAGTAATAGCATCAAGAGGCACACCACAAGGAGGCGTTATCTCACCTCTGTTGTGGTCATCAATCAGATACTCATAAGGCTACAGCGAAATGGGGTAAAAGTCATAGCCTACTCTCAACGAGTGGACAAAACAATGTGGGCTTGGCATCAACCCCCAGAAAACGGAACTCGTTCTCTTTACGAATAAGAGGAAGATACCAATATTCGACCTACCGGCTATCGATGGGACTACCCCCAAACTGGCCGATAGTGCAAGGTATCTGGGTGTCATTCTTGATAGAAAACTCAACTGGAACCTAAATGTGCGCGAGCGCATTAAAAAGGCCACAGTCGCTTTCTATACGTGTAACCGAATATTCGGAAAAAACTTGGGTCCGAACCCCAAGATCATCCTATGGATGTACACGGCCATTGTGAGACCTATATTAACATATGGGGGGCTTGTCTGGTGGCAATCCACAAATAAAGTCACCCATCTGAAAAATATAACAAAGGTACAAAGGATAGCATGTGTGGGCGCTACTGGCGCAATGAGAACCACACCAACAGCGGGACTGGAAACCATAACCTGCTACCGCTAGACCTTTACATGCAAGAATCTGCAGCCAAAAGTGCTCTAAGAATAAGCCAGCTCAACTGGCGGAAATCGAACTCAAGAGGAGATGCCCAAATTCTACACAGATATCTGGGCTCAGCTGTATCCTCTGACTACATGCTGCCTCACCATGACTTTCAAAGACCATTCTCCTGCATCCTCCCAAGCAGAGAGGAGTGGGAGAGGAACGAATTGGGCCCCGAAACCATATCCATCTACACTGATGGTTCAAAAATGGATGTAGGCGTTGGAGCTGGAGTGTTTTCAAAAACACTTAAGCTAAACAGCACCTTTCGTCTCCCTGAGCACAGCAGTGTCTTCCAAGCCGAAATATTGGCAGTAGCAGAGGCAGCCAAAGCGACCTCAATGCTGGCGATACCACCAGATGATATCACCATCTTTATTGACAGTCAGGCTGCAATAAAAGCTATCTCTGCTGTCGAAATAAAATCTCGGCTTGTGAAACGTTGTCGTGAAGAGCTAAAGGTTCTTGGCGTCCAACATAATGTTAAGCTCTGCTGAGTCCCCGGACACAGAGGCATACAGGGCAATGAAATTGCTGACGAACTGGCAAGAAAAGGATCTGCCTCCAGCATTGACCAAGCAGACCAGTCTGTTAAACCACCACTATGTGACCTCACATCTCGGGTGGGACAGAAAACACTGATCACTGCCAAAAACAGGTGGAACTCCCTTCCCACCTGTGAAACTTCCAAAAGATATGGCCTGAGTATGACAAAGCCAGAACCCATAAACTACATCGTAGAAACAGGAAATCTGTCTCTACTATAGTTGGGATTCTTACTGGACACAATTGACTAAAAAGCCACAAACTGAAAATGCATCTCATAGATGATGACCTCTGTAGAGGCTGCGGTGATGAAGAAATACACGAGGACACCCTCCACTTTCTGTGCCAATGCCCAGGCCTCAGCCAATTAAGAATGAGAACCTTAGGAAAATACTTTTTCCATGACCTCACGGATCTATCCGAAATCCCTCTCCCTAATGTTTTCAGGTTTGCATCAACATCTGGATGGCTGGAAAGAGACTAACAACAATGGACAGTAACGGGACAATGAATGAACCAACCACACAAGTGGACCCCCAACGGGCATCAAAATGGGTCTATATTGACCTGAGTGCGATGAGGGAAGACACACACCGTCTGCCTCATCAACCCACAAACCTAACCTAACCTAAGCTTATATCTAACGGTTTTAATTTGCTTTTCGGCTTAAGTTTATCAAAGCATTTTTACTGTAATGCCAGGTAATTTCATGCGTGCGTTCTACCTGCACGCATGAAATTACCAAAACCACTTGAAAGTTACGCAAACTCACAAAACTAACACCATTAAAGAAGTTATAAGTTTCATACTACCAATTCTAAACCCCGACTCAATGAGAGACAAATTTACTGAAAAACTACGAAATTCGGTTTGATTAGTTAGGCGCATTCGTTCCTATTTCAACTGTTATGTACACGTCTCTACCGTTAGCTGCTGTTTAATATAAAAATGTGGTAGTAGATAACGTAAACAGTTTTTTTATTTATTCGTTCCAAACTCGTGTTTTATTGTCTGCACATTTTTTGACTGTTTCTTTCACTCTCTCATAATAAGTCTGTTCCTGTACAAATACTTTTTATTCATTTTTACTTCAAACCGTTCCCATACGCAATTTTTGTATGCACTTCGTGAATATGTAGCTTAACGTTGAATAGAGGGCAACTTCATGCCAGAAATGTATCTCTCTTTTGACAGCGATGCAAGGTACAAGCTACAGATGTGCATTCTGGAAAGGCCTTAATGTTGAGGATGCTGACGTGGCCGGCAGAATATAAAATCTAGACTTTGTATTAAAAAAGCTTTGCGAACTACTTTATTGTTCTTGATCTTAAAATAAAAGCTTAAGTGTTTATAAATGGGCTCAACGTGTCAAATATCCAATCATATTTGCACGCTGGGCCCATTTGTATATCTGCAGTTTGCTTTGTTGATCGCATCCAGTTTTAGTAATAGTTTGCATATAGTTTTAGGCCTACCCAACATTTCCATATGAAGTAGAATATCGAGGGTGTTGCCTATTCTGCAAGCTCATTAACTTTACCGTTCCCAAGGATATCTCTGTGGCCAAGCACCCAGAAAATGTGAATGTTTAATTACTTAGCCATCTCATTAAGGAATAGTCGGCCTTCGTGTCCTCTTTTTGATTTCAAAGAGATAGATCCCGGTTGTTTGATTGCCACTTGTCAGTCGCACAGATATATTCCGTTGATATCACGTTACACTTCAACCAGAACAAAGCATTTTTAATTGCCATGATTTCCACCTGAAAAATGCTGCGGCGAATGATATCCTCAATTTTAGCATTGGTGTAGACGTCTAATGAGATATCATTTCCAAATGAGACCGACTGCCTCTGGAGATGACAGTGAATTGTAGTCTCGAAACTGGGTTGGTTTGTGGTGTGGTCAGCGCTTTCGGTATTGTTCAAGTGATGTGGAATCTTTGTGTGTCTACCATAAAAGGTTTCCATTGTGATAAGGCTCTTAGTTTTAGATAAAACTGAACAAAATTTTATCTATCTACCAAAGGTGTCTAGGAGTAGGAGCTCTTGATTTAGGGTAGCGTTTTGGGCTGTAAAGGAGATAATTCATAAAGCTCCCCTAATGCATATATTTACAAACTGAATATTGAACTTCCTCTATAATGATTTTGATTTTCTGCTTTATTTAGTGGCGTCCATCAAAAGGGTGTGGGGGTCTTATATTTGCCATGTAAGGGCAGAAAACGTTTTATGGTTATATGCGCCCAAATTGCTTTTTACATGTGCAACGGGCTAAAATGTCCTTTTGTACGCATTCCAGGGTATTGCCCTTCTAGTTAAATCTCTTTGTCGTTTTTTTTTAATTACTCTTATCTCGACCAAATCCTAATTCGGCTCCAAAATAAAGTATCTACAGCATGAAAATCTCTCCAAAATTCATGTCCTACCTTTCGAATTTCCTAGTTCACGCCTCACGACCCCCACCAGACTTAAACTAATTAAACCACTAATTAGTATACGTATACATTTTTTATTTATTCGTTCCAAACTCGTGTTTTATTGTCTGCACATTTTTTGACTGTTTCTTTCATTCTCTCATAATAAGTCTGTTCCTGTACAAATACTTTTTATTCATTTTTACTTCAAACCGTTCCCATACGCAATTTTTGTATGCACTTAAATTTCTGCAGTAGAAATCTTTAAGAATCAATAAAAATGATATTATAGGCAAACAGATCTAATAGTGGAATTCGGATGATGGATAAACGACGATAACGCGTGAGTCTTGTCAAACTGTCATATGTTTGTTTCAATATTTTTTGAAATTTTATCATGGAAACGCAGACACAGGGTCTACAAATAATTTAGCTGTATTAAGAAAATCAGCATTTTCCAAGGAATGGTCGTTTTCGACTACGATTATGTTCGTCAAAGTGGTCATTTCTGACTTAACTGATACGTCAATAACCAAAATTTCCTTATTTGAACTGAAGAGCAAACCAAAAATCTCCAAGAGTTGCCATCACATCCAGTCAAAAGATTGTTCGAAATTGAAACATCCGAATAGGCCAAATTAAAATTGTTATCATATTGGAAAGAACAGCACAATTTAGTAAAAACTTTCAGAACTGAAAATACAGATCCGTGACATAGCAAACGGTTTGTTCCCGTACTTTTGCAGTAAAAATTAGTAAATACTCAAATTCTTTGTATTGGGGCTTATTCTTCTCAGAAAGAGATAAATTTACTGAGAAAAACTGGAACGCGTTTAAGTAAATTAGAGTAAAATCATTTGTTTCGTGTGGCTTTTAAAGAACAGATGACATAAAACTGAGATCTGTGTGTCAAATTCTGAAAGACATTTGACATTCTTATGACTTATATAATTATATATCAATATTCAGAAAGAGGGTTCAGGGATATCAATGACAATAAGCCTTCTGCAGATGTTTTTTAAGATTAACCCAGTCGAAAGTATTCTCAAAATTCAAAGGCATCGAATAAAACGGTACTCATATGATGGTTAAGAATAAAACAGAATGTGCTTATGATATTGCCGCAAAATCAGTCACCGAAAAAGCCCGCTTAGTGGCTATATATTGATCAATATTTTCGAGGATACTTACAGTACGGTGATACTAAATAATTTGCGTAACACATACCCCGTTAAATTTAGTGGTGCACTTTATTAAAATGGTTTTTGTAAAGGCAGTGTAAAGATCATTAACATGCAATTGTTCCTCAAAGGTGTTAAATACATAATTTGCTAAAAATGTTAAATTAGTACCACAGGAACCTCATCGAACAGACCCATGATGTTTAATTGAGATTACCCTCTTTCACAGGGAAGAAAACCTTCTCCTTAACACTGCTTTTAAACAATTTAGGAATATAGGTCGATATAGGTCGATAGATAGTTAACATAGTTCCATTCATTTAAAATGTCAACAGTGTCAATCCTTGGATAGGTTTCTATCAGTCACCCATATAGACTGCACTAGGAGAAGATGGTGGCTTCTTCTGGCTCTCTTTTAAGGATCTTGGCTGGTAGACATACTGAATAGTTAAGCTGTTTTTAATTCAATTGAAATTGTGATGGCCTAAAACCTTAGTTTTTGAAATCCCTTTTTTGTGCGAAGGTACCTACATTTGTTGACTCAATAACTTATAATTTTACCTCGATTCCTAGCTGAAAATTTAAGAATCATCTCATGATTGTTGATTTTTTTTAAACTTTATCAAAAGGTAAGGCAGTTCAATTAAACGAAGAAATACTCTTGCCAAACGCTCTTTCTTTGGGCTAAGGAGGCAATTTAGTAGTAAAGCCCTCACTCGAACTACTAAGGGGATCCTATATAAGACCCAAATCATCCCAGTGCTGCTCTTTGACGCTGAAACAAAAATGGATGAAAAAAATCTTTGGTCGATTCAGGAGGAAAATTCTTCGAAAAATCTAAGATACCGTTTGGTACCGATTCAACCAAGAACTATACGAGCTGTACACTGAAATGCTCCTGGTCAAAAGGCTCCGCATTGTACGTTTAAAATGGCTAGGACATGTAGAACGAATGGGCACCAATACCTACTCCGGCTCGCAGAGTCTTCCATTCCCAGCTACCGACGGATGCAGTAGAGGAAGACCTCGCCTTAAGTGGGATGCACAAGTAGGAACTGATCTCAAACAACTTGGAGTGTACAACTGGAGGCAGTTAGCTAAGGACCGGGCTAATTATAGAGGCATGTTGGTTGAGGCCTATGTTCATTCCGGACTGTTGCGCCACTTAAGTAAGTAATAGCGTTTTCGATTGGGATTTTTAGATTTACTCTCAGATTTCAGATTTTACCCGTCCCAATCGAACATTAAAGAGGTTACTCTGGTTTTGTATGTGTGGAAGTGTGCCATTTGACAGCTTATTGTTTATCTTTAGGCCGCAATTATAGCTATTAGCTATCAATGAAAACCATCATATGAAATTTCCTTTTACTCATTGCGGCTTTTTTATAAATTCAACCATTGGCGAGTTGGTGTCAAAACAAAGCTTATGAATTTTAGAACATGATTATCCAATAATATTTTAGTTTCTAATTATAGTTTTCGCAGAAATAACAAAAAACACAAATCAAACTGCGAAATGCAATTTTAAACTGACATAAGTCAGATGTTAAATGTTTTTGTGTTGGTGCATGTTGGTGTAAATCTGACTTGGAATCCAGATTCATCAAAAGTACTCTAGAGTAAAAAAAGAGTGCTTTTTGTATCCCAATCGAAAACGAAAAAAATAATCTAGAGTAAAAAAAGTGCTCTAGAGTATAAAAAGAGTGCTTTTTGTATCCCAATCGAAACCGCTATAAGTAAGTACCTAAGGGAGTGAAAAATTTTGGGAGGTGTAACTGTCGAAACTTGATTCAGTAACCTAATCATCAGTTCAACGGACTAATCATCCACTGAACCCACCGGTCTGTCAATAATTTCAATTATGCCCGAAACACAAACGCGCAATAATTCTGGATGCAGTGCGGCATGCAGTGCAGCAAACAAGACACACGAGCAGAATTTTTGTTTGACATCCATGCTTTCATAATTGTTTTCTGTGGTGTTTGGTGATATTTATTTGAGCATTAAACACGAGCAGTGCCTTTCATTGGATATGTGTTTACTTTTTGGTTTTAAATATTAACGTTTTGTGGTTCTTAATATTGACATTTGTGAGCAATTTCTTACCTTTTGATAATTTTGTAATGTTTTGGAGTTTATTTGTTTTTTTTTTTGTTTTTTTTTTATGCGGAATAAACGTCATAATCGTCATTACCCAACAGTTTGACTTTTCTTATGCAACAACACGGCGTATCTGACGTAAGGATCGTGGGTTTAACAAAGCCATTTTTGGCTTAATAAAAACGGCAATAGGCAAAATGTTCTTATTTGAGCTGAAGAGCAACCCAAAATCTTCAATCCAGTCAAAACCATTATAAACGTCATCATCCATTGTTGCCAAATATCTTAGAATTGCTTTTTTTATATTTTATGCTGTTGTGGGCTTGACTTTTGCAAAGAATTTAGAAACAAAGACAACTTGCAGAACTCTTGCATATTTTACGTGTGTTCACTCCCATTGAAAACTGTGTGTTCTATCTTTTCTGCAAGTAGAATTCAGCACGTGTGTTTCAGGCTTAAGTCGGCAATGTAGTGGAACTGTGAGAGATCAAGTTATCATCACCCATGATACGACTACATACTACAGATATAGCTTTGCGCGTGTTAGGCTTTTCAAATTAGCGTCGTTGACGACGAAACAAAATTAAAAAAAATTCTCTTTAGTTATAAAGGGTCCAAATAACTTTTTTTTTTTGAAGAAAAACTACTGAATATTTTCTCAAATTTCTTTTTTTATTTGAAAGTACAATCCTTCCGGTTAATAATGGAAAATAATTTCATTCAAATGGCTGCCTCGTCTGGCCATGCAGTAGCCTACACGATCGGTCCAATTTTTAAGCACATTATCGATTTTGGGCAGCTGTATTTCACCAATGGCTTCACGAATATTGTCCTTTAAAGCGTCAATTGTTTCTGGCTTGTCGGCGTAACACTTATCTTTTACGGGACCCCACAAATTATAGTCCAACGGCGTCAAATCGCAGCTCCGAGGTGGCCAAACGACATCAGCTCTGCGGCTGATAATGCGATCTTCAAAAACAGGGCGCAAAACATCAAGTGTAGCTTCGGCTGTGTGGCACGTAGCGCCATCCTGTTGAAACCAAATGTTGCCAATATCCTCCCCTTCAATATTTGTGAACCAAAAATTCGTTCAACATGGCCCGATAACGATCGCCATTGACTGTAACGGCCACTCCTTGCTCATTTTCGAAGAAAAATGGCCCAATTATGCCTCTGGATCAAAATCCGCACCAAACAGTGACTTGTTTTGGGTGTATCGGCTTTTCAATGTATGCGTGCGGGTTTTCTGTGCCCCAAATGCGACAATTTTGCTTGTATACATACCCGCCAAGATCAAAATGAGCTTCATCTGAAAAGATGATTTTTTTTTGGTAAAATAGGCATCTTCTCTAAGTCGATCGCAGGCCCACTTGGCGAAGCGAAAACGCATTGGATGGTCAGTTGGCTTCAACTCCTGAACCAATTGGACTTTGTATGGCGTCATACCAAGGTCTTTATGCAAAATTCGTCTCAATTATGTCTCCGAAATGTTCAATTGTTGAGAACGACGATGAATTGATGTTGATGGCGCTTCACGCACACTTTCTGCCACGGCAGCAATATTCTCGGGTGTACGCACTGTTTTTGGCTTTTCACGCTTTGGTTTATCGATGAGGATGCCAGTTTCTTTCACTTTTTGCACAAGATAACGAACATACGGAGCTGACGGTGCTTCTCTTCTTCCAAAATCCGTACGCTATTTTCGCACACATTCTGCAACATTAGCATGATTTTCAAAGATTTTCAAAAAATACGAACCTAGGTACCCAATGGTTTAGAAACATAGTTACCTATGAACTGTCAATTTCAAATAAAATTGTGTGTGAAGAAAAGAATTTTCTTTATCGACAACAAAAAACTTTTTCTCTTGGAAGTTTATTAATTTCGAAGACTGTATCATGTCCGGTTCGCAAAATAACTAACAAAAAATAATCATTTGATGAATACAACCCAAGACCACAATGGAAAAACGTAAAAAACACCCGAAATCCAATCAGCGGTTTTCGAATCGACGCGCTGCTTTTAATCATGGTCGGTCCTTTAAACCTCGACCAGAAGCTTCCATCACGCCCATTTGTCCTGCCAGCAACAACAATCAACTGCATCATTTTACAAGCTCTTCAACAGCCTCGTCAACTTCAATGAGAACATTTAACTTCAATGTCGGTTCTCTTGGTCGAACTCATAACAACCTAACCGTCCCTAAAGATTCGACAGATCGAAGAATTGTAAAAGCACAGAATTTCAACAAGGCATTGATCTATCCGAATCCTACTTTGCCGACACAAAGGCTGTATCTTGTGGGCGGAGTCAACTGTCAACTAGGTTTGGATAAGTTGCAGATTAATGGTAATCCCAGATCAGATTGTTTCAGAAGAAGTAAGCTTTGAAGACCTCTATTTATGAGATTGAGTACTAGTATGTCTAAATTGTAATTTTGTTTAAGTTCCAAGTAAACGTCCACCGTCGGATCGTGATGTTATCTTTGGAAGTGCACGGATGCAGCTGAAGCAGGTTTGTGGCTGGGAGAATTCTCGAATACAATGGCTGCTTGACTTGGAACATTACCAGGAAATGCGTCGCGCTAGAGAGCAGCTGCATGAAGATGACCTTGTTGATATCTGTTGCTTTCCTTTTGGTATTAATATGCTAATGTAGGCACTGCATTTTATTTTTGAGATCAATAAAGAAAGTACAAAAGGATGTGATCATAGAGTTTACTTATTGAACTAAGTTTACGGTTCTTCCGTAATATTAAATCTCAAGTCTTTATATCAGCAAAAGCTGGTAGCATATCGTTTACCACCCACAAGTCGAGCAATGAAAGCATGTAGACATACAGTCCAACTAACAATTACACCAACAATTTATATATGTCCCTGAAAATAAGATTTCATGAGGAGTGTATGTCTCTTTAAGCCTATCCTAACATGCCACCCTATATCTTACCTATTTCATAAAAAAATATTTTGTTTGTATGTTTCCAGAAATAATCCAGCTCCTGAAGTTATATCCCAATGATTTCTCTAAACCATTTCGACCGCAAGTATCGGAGAGCAAACACAGCGACATGAACACCTTAATGGTTCGATGCTGGGCTGAAGATCCATGTGAACGACCCGACTTTAACGGTCTTAAAACAACGATCCGCAAAATTAATAAGTAAGCCACCATTCTTTCCAATCACCTCAATCTTATTCACAAAATGTGTCCATTACAGGGATAACGAAACAGGAAACATTGTCGACAATCTTCTCAAGCGTATGGAACAGTACGCCAACAATCTTGAGGAGCTGGTCGAAGAACGCACCAAAGATTACCACGAAGAGAAGAAGAAATGCGAAAAGCTTCTGTATCAGTTGTTGCCGCAAAGCGTTGCAGCACAGCTCATAAGCGGCCAGCCGGTGGTAGCTGAGACTTTTGATCAGGTCACCATCTACTTCAGTGATATAGTTGGGTTCACAGCCATCTCGGCAGAAAGCACCCCTATGCAGGTGGTAAAATTCCTAAATGATCTCTACACCTGCTTCGACTCGATTGTCGAGAACTTCGATGTCTACAAGGTGGAAACAATTGGCGATGCCTACATGGTAGTGTCGGGGCTTCCAATTCGCAATGGCAATCAGCATGCACGTGAAATCGCCCGCCTCGCACTAGCACTGCTGCAAGCGGTGCACAACTTTAAAATCCACCATCGACCGGATGACCGACTGAAGCTTCGTATTGGCTTGCATAGTGGTGCATGTGTGGCGGGAGTTGTCGGACTAAAAATGCCACGCTACTGTCTTTTTGGTGACACGGTTAATACAGCATCGCGGATGGAATCAAACGGTGAAGCTCTAAAAATTCACATTAGCCAGACAACCAAAACCTACCTGGATGAGTTTGGTACATTTATCACGACCGAACGTGGCTACGTCAACATGAAGGGCAAAGGCGAGATGCTCACCTACTGGCTGGAGGGAGAAGAGCACTCCAACGACAGCTGCCACAATTTCAACCATAAAAAGGACCTCCTCAGCAGTATTTCAAATTTCCCTCCACCGTATACGGTGTCGCCGGTGTCATCCCTACGAAGGCATCGAAAAATTTCCTCATCCTCGCCCAAGCTGAACGGCTGTGGCGTCGTAGACCCACTGAAGACTGATGAACAAAATAGCTTAATAGGTTTTACGCTTTATGATGGTGCCGTCGTTGATCCCAGCGATTATGACCGTGTCTCTGCACTGTGTCAAAACGGTGACACCAATGACGGCCATATCTGGGAGATGTCCAACTTAAAGGGGATCAAACCTAGAAACAGCAGGCACCACAGCCCTCGCAGGGAACTGCTGTTAGCTTCAACGCACTCCCAACACTCTCCACACTCGAATTTCCACATGGTGCGGCGGAACTCGACCAAAACAGCGTCGGACATCGCCCGGGCGGAGAATAGCATGCGATACAATCACCATAACAGTAGTTGTAATAATAGTAAATCTAATATAAACCTAATCAAGTCAAGTAGTAGTAACAATAGCTTAAGTTTCAATAACATTGTCAAGGCGAACAACGTAAAGAACCTGAAAAACATTTGCAACTCCAGTGAGATGGATGGCGTTATGTCGGGCGGCGGGACTGGAGTTACCCAGCCGCTGTTAACGAAAATAAATTCTTGAGACGCGCAAAAGAGGGCGCATGTAGAAGAAGTAGGTCAGGACTCAACTGTGCATATTACTGTAGTGTAGCCGAATGTATATGAGAGAAAAAGAGAATTTGTATTTAGGAGCACAAAAACTGTATATTAGTGTGTAAGTGAGTTAGTTAAATGTTCTATATGAGTAGTTTTGTAAATTAAAACATATGTTCCTTTTATTTAATTATTAACTATTTAGTAAACAACAAAAGTGAAAGAATTAAATCATTTAAATCGAGTTGATTGCGTTTGGTCTGTGTTTTTATTTTGAATTTCGAATTTGTCAACGGAATGTTGAACCAGTTCTTAGAAAATGGTGGATGGTTACATTTCCGGCTGAGGTAAGTAGAGACATGAATCAGTTTTCTATGTTTTAGCAATGGCTGTGTTGAGGTGTGTTTGTTTTGAAATAAATAAATCATGCTTTATGATACAGCGGCATCTAGCGGAATTATTTGGCAATTGTGGAGTGGTATTGCATATTAAACAATTGGAGTATTATACTAAGGGTGATCCAAGTAGAGATACTTTTTTCAATAGCCTTTTTTGACAGATCACGTGTGAGTCGTGTCATGCTGTCATGTTATTTTTGTTTAGTCTTGTTTGGCATTTCATAATGGAAAGACTTATGCGTGAACAACGTTTACAAATTGTTCAACTTTATTATGAAAATTCACGTTCTGTGAGGAATGTGTTTCGTGCACTTCGCTCAACTTATGGTCAACATAATCGGCCTACTGAGCGTACTATTCGCAACACAATCACCCATTTTGAGACCCAGCATTCATTATTGGATAATATTCGACCGAACAGACCACGTCCAACGGTTTGGTGTGGTTTGTGGGCCGGTGGAATCATCGGTCCATATTTCTTTAATAATTATGCCGGTGCGAACGTAACCGTCAATGGCGACCGTTATCGTGCCATGATAACCGACTATTTGATGCCTGAAATTGAAGCTCGTGATCTCGGCGACATTTGGTTTCAGCAAGACGGCGCCACTTCCCACACATCGCATCAATCAATGGACTTATTGAGAGAACATTTCGGTGAGCACATAATTTCACGTTTTGGGCCGGTCGATTGGCCACCAAGATCGTGTGATATCACACCGTTAGACTTTTTCCTGTGGGGATATGTAAAGTCAAAAGCTTATGCCGACAAACCCGCTTCGATTCAGGCCTTGGAGGAAAACATCACGCGTGTCATTCGCCAGTTACCAGTCGAAATGCTCGAACGAGTGATCGAAAATTGGACTCAACGGATGGACCATCTGCGACGTAGCAACGGCCAACATTTGATAGACATAATCTTCAAAAAATAAATGCCAAAGAATGTTCTTTCAAATGATAATAAACATTCTCCATTAAATTTGAATTTTCTGTGTTTTTTTTTTCTTTAAAAAAGTAGGGAACCTCGAAATGGATCACCCTTTTCCAAGACGAAACACAATTAGCGCTGAGGTGCGCCGTTTTGATGCCAAATACTCGTGCGGTTAAATGTTATGTCTTGTTGTTAGTTGGCGTGTACTAAATCCAACCAGTGACATTAAGGAAGGCGATCAGTTCTTTGATGTGTTTATCAGAGAGGTCGCGGATATTGTCAAAGAAAGGTTTGCCTAGAGTTCGTTGTCTTGCTCTTGACAGAGCCGGGCATTTGCACAGAAAGTGAGTTAAAGTTTCTTTCTCCCCCACCTCCTTGCAACTGTGACAGTTGGTGTTGTGGGGATACCCATTCTAACAGCATGGTCACCGATGGGCCAGTGTCCAGTGGTAATTGCAATCACCCTGGAGACTTCCTTACGGGATCTGCTTAAGAGGTCCCGTGTTTTAGTCTTGTTGTAGCGAGGCCACATATCTCTTGAAATGGCGCACCCACTGAGGTTACGCCACCTATGTTCTGCTGTTTTAAGAGAGTGTGTGTTAATATTATTCATGATAGTTTTTAAAGGAGTGAGAATGCCGATTGCACGTGAGCTGGGAAGGGACGAGCCCAACCTGGCTAGGGCATCAGCCTGTTCATTTCCATCTATGTCACTGTGGCCTGGAACCCATATGAGAGTGATACTGTACCGACTCCCAATGGAGGCCAGTTCGTTCTGGCATTGAAGTACTAGTTTTGATGACGTCGATACCGAAATAATCGCCTTAATAGCGGCTTGACTGTCGACAAAAATAGCGATATTTTGCTTGGGAGTACTATCGTGTCTAATCGCGTGACAAGCCTCCCTAATAGCCAACAATTCCGCTTGGAATACGCTGGAGGAATCAGGAAGGCGAAACGATTTTTTTATTTTTAGTGTGTCCGAGTAGACACCTGCGCCCACTCCGCAGTCCATTTTGGAGCCGTCGGTGTATATAAGTGTGTCAAAATCTTTTCCAACCACTGCGTTTTTCCAATCCTCTCTAGTTGGAAAGCCAGCGGTGAAGTGTTTGTGGAAGGTCAGTTTGGGTATCATGTAGTCGGTATGATGGTCAGCTAGACCTGCTGGCATTGAATCTAGCAGCCAGATTCTTTGAGCCTGACTGCACTGCACATTGCAATATCTTTGATATGGATATCTAGAGGGAGAAGGTGGAGAAGAACCGTTAAGGCATCAGTGGGACAAGATCTCATGGCCCCAGTTGTGCCGATACAAGCAGTTCTTTGTACCCTCTTAAGTTTGTCAATGATATACCCTTTACTCACAGAAGGCCACCAGACTAGTGCTCCATAGGTGAGTATCGGCCGAACAACAGCAGTGAACATCCAAAGTGTCTTCTGATACTAACTTATAGCTGTTGTTGGAACTTATTGTTTGTGGTACGACCCAGCGCAGCCGAAGTGTCTTGCAATTTGGTAGTGTCATCCGTAACATGGTAGATGCTCTGTCGTTCTTGTTTGTTTTTTTTTTCTAGATACTTTGTACGTGGGCGTTTAGTGGGTGGCATTCCAGATCTCACTATTCGTTGTTTCTTGAGGTAATTTGCGAGGCAGCTGTTTGAGGTTGGTTGAGGTCTCCTGACAATTGTCGATGTTGCCTGAAATGGCGGTGGCTTCCTGGCTCGTTTTTCATGGATACAGATGTCGTCGGCTTATGAAACTATCTGTTGAGAGTTGGATACTTCGGCTTCAATAATGTTGTTGCTGGTGGAGTTTGATTAGCTAATCACTTTGGAACAGTCACTTCTATGCAAAGCTAATGTCGCTGTAAGTGGCTGTAAATAATAAATTAATTTAATTCCAAATGCACGGATTTGTAATCGACTTTTCCGCTCCTCGAAGTTATAAACTCAATGACGACAAATAAAATTTGTTTTTGCACTTTTTCATTCACTTCACAGTGATATACCAAATGTCAAAAAATTAGCCATTGGGTTAAAATTTTAACGACCTGCTGAGCAGGTTAAAATGTTGAAGTCTATTATATTCACCGCGCCAAAGTCAAAAATTGGCCAAACGCAATTGACACACGGCCTTAGAGCTAAATACCCAAACATAAAAACGTAAACGTTTTAAACGTGATAAATGAACTGTCAAAATTTGTATGGGAAATCTTTTCCAACAATATCGGAATTTTCTCACAGGATTGGGTGCGTAAACTGAGATGGTAAGCGTTGTAAACTTTTGAAATGCTATTTTGACATTTAATCAGTCACTTTCACACATCAAACTTATGCGCTAAACTGAAGAAAATTATCGAGAAATGAAAGAGAACAATAGGAACAAAATTCTATCAATAAATAAATAAGTAAAATGAGATTGAATTCAGTGGGATCCGCATTATTTAGTGGTGCAGTTTTAGGGTCGTTCATGAAACGTCGTCGTAAAAGTATAATCTTTCGCACGTAATAAAATTACGACGTTGCATGAATACCCCTAATGTTACTTTGTTATAATTATCAGATGGCTTTCTGTTTTTTTTTTTTTTTTTTGTGTAGCAAATAGATTTTAGGTCTGTTCCCGTACTTTTTCAATAAAAATTAGTAAATTCTCAAATTTCTTGGAGTGGGAGTAAACTATCTCACAAAGAGACAAAATTACCAAAAAGTAAGGGAACGAATTTAAGTAAAAAACAGTAAAATTAAATATTTTGTATGCCTTATTTAAAGAACAAATGACATAAATCACCTGTCAAAATAAGCGAGTTGTCACTTTTAGATATCAACTGACAGTTTACTGATTTTTACCAACAGAAATTTCTGCAGTAAATTTTTTTACAGATTTGTATGGAGGGGTAGTTTTTTGCTCTCTCGTGAGCTGTCTCTTTTACTTATTTTTGAGTACGGGAACGGCAATAAGTAAAATTCAGTAAAAATCAATAAATATTATTTTGTACGGGAACAGACCTTTTATCTACTCCACCTACTAGTATAAAATAGCATGAGTACCCAGCCAGATTGACATTTCGAATTGGAAAGAAATGCTGTTTTTATTGCCAGTGGGATTTATTCGGGGAAATTCACGCCTCGAACTATCGCAGACACAAATATTTACGGTGGATAATGAGAGTTTCAACATTGGAATATAATCGCGAGATCGAATAAAGAAGACCAGCAATTTTTATTTACGTCACAATCGGTTGTTTTGGATTTTTAAAGAAATGCCATTCTTCTTTGTGGCTCGTAAGGAGTAAAAAATGCCGATTAAGATACAAATAACAAACAGAATTACTCTTTGAGTGTGTAGATGTGTACCCCATATTCTTTATTTTTGTAATGTCCTTTTCAATAAAAATAACGTTGTATATGCTCATTCTTCTTTTTGCCATAATAACCGCGAAAGTTCCGCTGTTGTCACAGTGGTGAATGTGTCCTGCATGTTTTTTACCACCAATTGCAAATGAAAATCATTTGTAACTATATTAAGCCTGAAACACACGTGTAGAATTCTCCTTGCTATAATCAAGCGTTGCAGTTGTGCAAGTTGTCTCTATTTCTAAATCCACTGCAAAATTCGTGTTCACCAAAACACAAAATATAAACGAGTGGAGGGTGCACGACTGGGTCGTACGCAACTGTCTCTTGGGATCGATATAATAATTGATGCTAAAAATGATATAAATAATGTCGAAATGTGATTATATGAACGCTTACTCCGATATTTGAACGAATCGGTGTCTATGTGAGTAATATTTATTTTCCGTTATTGGCCAAAACAGAAAATTCAGTTTAGTGATAGTTGGGCTAAAACTAATTAAGTGGGATTGTTGCAAACAGTAATAGTAATATATAAGTTAAATTCATTCAATTTGACATAATAGTTTGCGAGATATTAACAATTTCCTTTATATGGCCTAAATGCAAAAATCCGTTATATGAATTTTCTCGAAAAAACTGGGTATGCAGTTTTGTTGGAACTAAAATCATTAGAGGCGTTTTCGGGAAAATTGAGGTTAATAGCATGGCTAAAAGCAAACAAAAAAATGGCCTAGAATTATGACCAAAACAAACTTGGATACGTAGTTTGAAGAAAATCGATCAAGCCGTTTAGGCTGGGGAGACCATTACGGACAGACGGATCGACGGACGGAATTCCAAAAACCACTTTTTTGGGTTCCGCTATCATCGTTATGTTAGAATCAATCAAAATCTCGAGGCCAAACATTTTCACGACAACAATATCTTTCTCTTTATAAGAGAAAGTTACCTAATATCAAAAATGGAAGAAAAAACCAACCAACACTTTTTTTTTGCGGCAAAATTACACACGAAAGACCCTACTAGGAAATACAAGACGTGAACAGTTAACAACACAAGGATCGCCATAGTTTGTTTTAAATGCTTAAAAAAAACTTACCGGAGTAAAATAATTTTGAACTACATACTGCATGTATGTCAAACAAAAATTCTGCTCATGTGTCTTGCTTGCCTTATTGCATAAGCTGCACTTCATCCAGAACCACAGCACGTGTGTTTCGGGCATTATTTTTTTAAGTAAATTGGCGAACTCTCAAATATTTGTGAAATAAAACCACAACAATTTGAGATGCAAAGAGATGTTTTTTATGTTTATTATTAAATGACATATTGCAAAGATAGACTTCCGATACAAATTTTAATAGTTCATTTACCACGTCATAAGTTTACCAGGTTTACATTGTTTACGATGGCTTTCCGGCGTTGCATAAATACCGCTATTATCTTAATGCAATCCACTGTGCTTTTGAAATAACAATCTCATGAGATGTAATGACTGTGAGATGTTGTTTTGCCGTTGTTTTGCCATCTCTTTTTTTTTTTTTTTTTTTTTTTTTTTTTTCCTAAACCTTCGCGGAGCAATTACGAACAAATCCGCAGAAGGAAGTATCCAATTTGGTCCAGTCGTTTTCGAGTTTTAAGCATCCGGACAAACCAAGATCCATTTTTATATATATAGATAAAAAGATGTATTCATGACGTATAATATTTACAGCCCGATTCTCCCCCTTGTGAGGAATCGAAAGTCACAAGCTCTTGTGACTATTCTTTGTGAGGATTATTGTGACTCGATAACATTTGTCGGAGAATCCGATAATCCTCACAAGAAAAGTCACAACGAAATTCACCACAGCAAAGGTGAATATATATAAGCAACGTTTCTGCTTATTGTGGCTTGGCTGAGAGGTATTGTATAGTTATTTCGTATACACTTCTGATAACAGTCATGTGCAAGGAAATATAGTATTGAAAGACACTATTCAAAATAAATTTTATAAAACTGCAATGAGAACTTGAAAAGAACAAAAAGTAATACATACTCGAAGTACAAGAGACAAGGAAGTTGGTTGATTGTTATGACGCTTCAAGCTCTGCATAAGATCCCAGAACAATGTTTTTGGGAATCGAAAAACTTAACAAACGTGCTGTTCTGTATAGCTTTTGGGTCATTGTTACCTCTCAAGGTTCTTAAAAGCCGTCTTTTCCGCAATCTTATCAATATTATTAGTTTGTTATAAATGATGTGCTTTTGTAAAATTCTTACTTTTCATTTACGGAGGAAACTTTATCAGTAATATGCGCCATATTCATTTCAACTTCCATTTTTTACACTACATAACAATCAAAATATCAAATCTCAAATAATTTGCTGGTTGTGACCTGCTCTGAAGGAGATCACAATTTCGATTGTTTTTGTGACTCTCACAAGTTGTGACTGTGGGGGAGAATATGAAAAAGTCACAAAATCAATTTCACCTCTTCTTGTGACTTGTGAGGTATCAGTGATGATAGGGAGAATCGGGCTATTAGATGCCATTATTGTACAATTTAAGAGGCATTTATCAATTAGAGATATAAGCGGTCACTGATAACATTATTACTGATCATGTTTTGTTTATTATTCATGTTTCTTATACCCTCTCCCCCTTATTCATTGGATTTCACTAAAACACATCTCAACGGTTGTATAGTTATACAGTGCATAAGTATTTATATAGCCTCTATTCAGGATCGCACAATTTCTTATTCATAACATATTTCCCCATCCATAATAGTTATACAGGGTTTGTGTCAAATTAATTACCAAAAAGCTCGACAGATTTACCAAGGGATCATTTTTATAGCCCGATTCTCCCCATCATCACTGACACCTCACAAGTCACAAGAAGAGGTGAAATTGATTTTGTGACTTTTTCGTATTCTCCCCCACAGTCACAACTTGTGAGAGTCACAAAAACAATCGAAATTGTGATCTCCTTCAGAGCAGGTCACAACTAGCAAATTATTTGAGATTTGGATTGTTGAGTAGTATAAAAAATGGAAGTTGAAATGAATATGGCGCATATTATTGACGAAGTTTCCTCCGTAAATGAAAAGTAAGAATTTTTCAAAAGCACATATTTTTTAACAAATTAATAATATTGATAAGATTTCAGCGAAGACGGCTTTTAAGAACTTTGAGAGGTACCAATGACCCAATATTTATACAGAACAGCACGTTTGTAAAGTTTTTTTTTCGATTTCCAAAATCATTATGCTGGGATCTCATGCAGAGCATGAAGCCTTGCCTTTTGTACCTTTTTTTTTTTCATTTCATTTTCATTTCATTTTGTTCTTCTCAAGTTCTCATTGCAATTTGTTTTGAATATAGTTTCATTCAGAGCTATATTTCCTTGCACATGGCTGTTATAAGAAGTGTATACGAAATAACTATACAATACCTCTCATCCAAGCCACAATTTGCAGAAACGTTGCTTATATATATTCACCTTTGCTGTGGTGAGTTTTGTTGTGACTTTTCTTGTGAGGATTATCGGAGAATCCGACAAATGTTATCGAGTCACAATAATCCTCATGAAGAAAAGTCACAAGAGCTTGTGACTTTTGATTCCTCACAAGGGGGAGAATCGGGCTGTTATGTTTATTTTATTTATTTTCTACATTTTTATAACATATTGATGACTTGTGTTGACTCAATAACATTAAGAGTATTCATGAAACGTCGTAATTTTATTACGTGCGAAAGATTATAATTTTACGACGACGTTTCATGAACGAACCTAAAACTGCACCACTAAATAATGCGGTAACCCACTGAATTCTATCTCATTTTAGTAATTTATTTATTGATAGAATTTTGTTCTCTTTCCGTTCTCGATAAATTTGTTCATTTTAAGGCATACGTTTGATGTGTGAAAGTGACTGATTAAATGTCAAAATAGCATTTCAAATGTTTACAACGTTTACCATCTCAGTTTACGCACCCAATTCCTGTGAGAAAATTCCGATATTGTTAGAAAAGATTTCCCATACAAATTTTGACAGTTCATTTATCACGTCGTAATTTTATCACGTTTACAACGTTTACGACGACTTTCAGACGTTGCATGAATACCCCTATTGTTTATAATGTTGAGTCTGTAGGTAAAGAAGAATTACCATTTGAACAAATTAAACAGTGAAACACAACTGCTAAAATACAAAAATACCCTGGATGATTTTTTTCATCTTACGATTGAGCCTTTGGTAACCCTGATGCTCAGCCGTCTGTGTATACAGAAATAAAGAAAATTATATACCCTTATACTGGCACTATTCAACCATCAGACTCGTTTAGGATGTGCAGCCTCTATTCAACGTTGTATAAGTTTTATGAATAAGGTTTTGCGTTTAGAGGCATTTTAAGGAGTGCATAACTTTATACACTCCTTATAATGAATTTATGAATAATGCCTGAAACACATGTGCAGAATTCTCCTTGCAGAAAAGATAGAACACACAGTTTTCAATGGGAGCGAACACATGTAAAATCTGCAAGCGTTGCAGTACTGCAAGTTGTCTCTATTTCTAAATCCACTGCAAAAATATTAAGATATTTGGCATCATTGAATTATGACGTATAATCCGCATAAAAAAAAACAAATAAATGCCACAACAAAACGAATGTATATACATGAAAATGTTTTCCAATTTGAATGGCTTGATGAAGGAAGCAATTACTGAACGAATACATATTCAATCTTATTATGACCTAAGAGCATAAAGTAAGTTAGTTGCTTTTTTCAATGTGTATTTGGAATGAATGCTTCAACCAACTGAAACCCAAGTTCCTACCATATGCATATTTTTTTATTTATTTTATATAATGAAGCAGTATGAGGCAATTATATAACACCACCACAGTAAGCTGAATGTAATGACAGGAGCCACTGCACTGCATGTATGTCAAACAAAAAAATAAAGCACGTGTGTTTTGCTTGCTGCACTGCGTGCCACACTGCATGCAGAACCACTGCACGTGTGTTTCAGGCATAAGGCTGTCTATATTCTACAAAATATTTTTATTATTTTTTTTAAATATATAAAATCATGCTATATATTCACCACTGAATTCTTCCACTTTTATTTCACAACGCATTTTTTTTGGAACGCATCCATTTCATCATTCAACACAAACGTATATAGAGTGAGACAACCCGATTTCCTCGTGTACATGTTTACATTTTCTGCAGGCTTCCAACCTTCAAATAGAATGACATATTTGTCAATAGTGTGTTTTCTCAATATTGGCAGCACTGAATTTATAGAAAAAAATTGTCGGACGGGTAGTCCATTATTTATATTTATCTCAGTGCTTTTGCCTAATAAAAATCATAAAATTCACTTAATTGCACTTACTAAACGTCTAACCAATACCCAATATCGTATGTTTCACTTATAAATGTTTCAAACGCGCGTTGCTGGACGATAAATTGTAGAAATCGGTTGCTAAATATGCTGTTGCAGTGTGAAGTTCATTGACGTCCCCCGAGCGGTTATACATTTTGTTTTTCTTAATTTTGGAGAAATTTGTTAGATCGTTTCAAAAGGTAATTATCGTATACAATAGAATAATATTTCTAACACAATATGCAGTTATTCCAGACTGCGCTGGTCCATCTCGAACGCGACTAGAACGAATTGAAATTTGGGGTTTGGCATTAAGTAACTAAGGTACGAGAGTCCTCTGCTTGTGGCTCGTGGGTCTCATAATATTATGTTGTTCCTATTGGCGGCAGGTTATGGTTTCGTATAAAAACTACACGAAAACTTTCCCAAACATGGATTAAATATAAATAATCACCTGCATTTTGCCTGTGCTAAGTGTTCAAGTGTAATGCAAGTGTCCAACCTGTGCTAGTGAATTCTGAAAAAAAAAAAATATTTTTGTTCAACCAATGTTATGTGTGTACTGTGAGTGCGTCCGTCCACAAATGTCACGTTGCCCGAAGTAATCCCTGGCATTTTTTTTCATGATTGATTAGGAGGGTCAACGTAATTTTTATTTTTTTTAATTTTTAACTGAAAATTGCGATACTGATGGATTGGAGCTGTTCGTGTTTAGTGAGCTTTTGGTGAGATTTCCATAGATATCCTGACAGAAAGTGTGCTGCTAGTGGGGGGAAAATGGTCGAACGAGTCGCCAGTCAGGTTGCGTCCATTTTTTTTGTAGTTGTTGATATTTGGATTTTCCGATTTGTAGCATTCGGTTGAGGTATGCAAATTTCTGCTCGAGTTTATGCAAATCTATGCAAATTAACTTGACCACGAATATATTTCGCTGTGGCTTGGTTCGAAGTGCATGGAGGGGTTCGAGATCAAGGATCATTTGTTTTGGAAACTAGTTTCGTCAGTGCATGCATGAATGCGATCGTGATTTCTTTCTAACAATGCAATCTTTGGCTGAATATCAATGGGAATTCTAATATCTCAGTTGTTCACCCAAAAAAGCGCCAGAGCAATACGTTCCCGCAATACAACACAAAATCGAACAAGCGGGGCGCTATTGATAGCTGGAGTGTTGTGCAAAGCGTTGTGGAATCTATTCTAGCGCAACTAAAATTTGGTGTGTATACTATCTTTGATTTCTCATCTGTCAAATGTAGGTTATGGCGGGTTTTGTTGATGTCAGCGAGTATGCGCAGTAGGGCGAGTTCTAGCTCTAGTATGTGATTCCCACAGTGGGTCGGTGTTACACTGCTTTAGATAGTATGACCAATGACGACTTTATTCCATGATGTGGTGCATTCAATTTCTTGACCCTTTTCAGTTTTAAGCTATTTTTAGAAACAAAATGCCGTTTGCAGTGAGCTATAAAGGGGTGCTCGCTCATCAACGACTTATGTCTTATGAATGCTACTGAAGACGAGTCTTTGGTAACATTATGGTATGTCAAGGGGACTGTCTTCATTTAAAAACGTTCTAGATCCTGATATTGCTTGGTTGGACTGTTGTGAAACTGCAAATGATGAGATGGGGTCTCCTGAATTGCCATTAACTTGAGTAATATCGGAATGAATCTGGGCCTCAACCAAAATGTCTGTCCAATTAGCCCGGTCCTTATTTAACTGCCTCCAATTGCACTCTTCAAGTTGATTGAGGTCGGTAGTGCCACTTGCACGAATGCATTTATTCAACTAATCAGGGGAGAAGTCAACTATTCAGGCATCTGTTGGTGGACTTTGTGATGCTTACCAAGGTTAGTAGATACTGTTGACAAAATTGTTAGGACCACGTGGGCCAAACTCGCGAAAAGAACATTCATTTTCTCATTCAGGAGAAGAAACGCATTCAGATGCTATTACTGTGCACTTGACGGTCACCTGGTATAAAAAATTCCCTGCCAGGTCCAGTGAATTAAATAGAATTTAAGAAGCTTGGTTATAGTAGCCAACGGTCCATGGTCGTATCGAATACAATAACTTCCATTACGACGAACTCCACAGATGGATCAGTACCTCGGAAAGGTTATGATTCCATTAATCTGAGAATAACAGCTAGCTATGGCTAAATGAGAACAAGTGCGTGCAGTAAAGTACAGAGGACATGTACTATCCGTGTTCGTAGGAAGCTTCAGTTAATAATCAAAAATGATTTAGTGGCAGCATATGCTCATAATCTCCTACACTTACCAGCGTAGTTATCTTTTGGATACGGAACATTCTCATTCGAGTTTAGGCAGAAGGATCATAATCCTCCCTCTTCACTGCATCCCTAGTGGTTGGCCTATGTAAGATTCTGATCATGTCAGTCCTGTTTTACGGTGCTGTTTGTGCCATAACAAAAGCTAATGAAAAAAAAATCTTTGGTCGCTTTGAGTGAACAATTCGTAGATCCGCTTGGCGTTAATGGTTCATGGAGGCAATGATTCAACCGTGAACTTTACGAGGTGTACAGCGACATTGATCTGATCAAGGAGATACCCATTGTATGTTTAAATGCAAGATTTTCAGTGCGAGATCATCTTAATTTTAATGATTAACCTCAAGTTGAATCGATGTTTTTCAGTCTGCAAAAACGTGACAAGGGTTGCAATGCAACCCAATACTCGGAGTCATCGCTCCACAACCAGTCCGATCTGCGGATATGATGTTTTGGACGAGGGCAATTTTTTATGAAGTTTATCCTAGTAGGTAGCTTTGACAAGGTTGCCCAGATTTGAGCTTGGCAGGTTCCAAAACCAATGTCATTCCCCGATGGCTCGGGTGCGTTAATAGCCGCAGAGGTATGACCTTCTCTTGCACACCCATCTACTACGTTTGGACCAGGTTTCCCACAGTCTTTACGTTAACGGCGGTGATACTGGTAGATGAGGATTCGAGTATGCTGGTCCAGAGTGCGGGTCGGAGAAGTAGGTGACCCATTCTCGATAAAGGCGGGGCTTGAACGCAATGCGAGCTCGAACCCGAACAGTCGGATGAACCTTTAAGAGTTGGGAGAGAGTCCCCTTGCAACACTCATCCTATGTTTGGGTTCGGTCTAGGATTTAGAACCATTGTCTTCCCCGTTTCCCCTGTAGCAGATGTGCACTTAGGAACCTTCGGTGTTCCTTTCCGCAGTTGCATGCTTGGCTCATACCAGGTTTTCCCAAAGTCATTTTTGCCTTGCCTACGGAAGTGCTTACATCTATCATTCCGGAGGTGCTGGAAGAGGGTTTTTTGGAGGACCGATGTTCGTTTTTTTTTATTTCTGTTATTTTCTATTCTTTGGTGTGTTTATGGTTTAGGTCCCACGAAGCGGAGAAAATCGGTATACCTACACATATATCAGCATTATGTAGGCAAGGTAAGGTAATCCGGAAGTTGCCTGGCATCTGGATACTCCCTTAGCGACTGAGCATTTGGTAAAGCCCTTAGCCTGGTCGATTATCGGCACGGGTCGTATGACACCTTAATCCAGACCTGCAGTTAGTTTTGGTCCACGGGTGGTATTGTACATTTCCACCAGCACTGCGAGTGTGCCGGCCATAAGGCTTACACATACACAGGGCCCTCTATTCGCCACTCGGGGACGCGCCCGATAGGAGAACAAATAAACTCCACATGGAGTGGTGTTACAATGAAGCGCATTGGTAGCAGTATCGCCACTTACAGTTTGGTTCGCCCACATTATGCCTATATGGTCCTACTTGTTCCAAAACATAACTGTTCCAGTTGTTTGTAGGCATGCGCGAATATGTATTGATGTCACATATGAAGGCACCTAACATTTGAAGCCTATTCCGAGCGCAATATTCAAGAAACTTCCTAAGATATTTGTATACTTTGAACGTTTGTCAGACTTTCATAAGATGAAAGACAGTAATGGAATCCCTTAGAAACTCCTTAGTAGTGCAACTCATTAAGGGTCACTGCACATACATTGGTGGATATTATGATAACTCTTTCCCTATCAATCCACCCGTATTTTCGAAGGGATGTTGTTTTTTTTTTTTTCATGGCACCGATGATCTCCGTTGGCTTTAAACACAGAATCGCTAGCTCTCACACATTTTTGGTGCTACAGACTCTTTAGTACCCAGGTACTAGCTTTTTCTCACAACCATTACATTGTGCGTGTGTACGAGTCGAATCTGATAACGATTCACAGACAGAGCAACCAACTTGAAGCAAATGACAAAAATACAAAGCTAGTGTGTATAGGGACAACCAGTGCGATGAGAACAACCCCAACCTCTGGATTGGATGTGATTCTGAATCTGCTGCCCTTGGATCTATACATGCAGGAATCAGCTGCCAAAAGCTCCTCGAGGATCAGCCAAACAAACAGCTGGATCCCGAACCTCGCTGGGCATGCGCAGGTCCTAAAGAAACACGTAGGGAGCGTAGTAAACTCTGACTATCTATCTCCCTATCTAGACTTCGATCGACCCTTCACCTGCTCGTTTCCGAGCAGAGACGAATGGGACAAGAATGAACCCACAAAAAGGAAATCGATATTCATCTTCACAGATGGATCAAAGATGGACTGTGGAACAGGTGCTGGCATATTCTCAGAGGAATTAGTAATACACAAATCAATCAGGCTTCCTGATCATAGTAGTGTGTTCCAGGCTGAGGTGCTAGCAATCGCTGAAGCGGCTCATTTGGTGTCAATAATGGAAATACCGCACAGTGATATCACCATATTCATTGACAGCCAAGCGGCTATAAAAGCAGTATCTGCTATCGAAATTAAATCAAAGCTAGTTCGCCGCTGTCGCGAAGAGCTCAAGGTTCTCTGCTCACAGCATAATGCTGATCTCTGCTGGGTTCCTGGTCACAGGGACATAGACGGCAACGAGATGGCCGACGAACTGGAAAGAAATGGATCTGCTACAGATCATGATCAGGCACTACAAATAGAGAATCCTCTACTCCACCAACCCGTAAACCTAACCTATGTCGAATCTGAACAACTGAATTGACATAATCATTTCTACTCGAATGATATGTCGGATCACCGCGAGATGAGGGCCAGTAAAAATGTTGCTACGGCTTGGAATCGAAATCAGATCTACATCGCACTATCCACCGCCCCACGTCTGTTAGGCTTACCTTGATAAAAACGTCGGATGAGCATGATTACGTTTATTATGTGCTCCCTTAAAACATCGCAGTTTGCGCCATCACTTTGCTCCAGCTCACACCAGCCTATGAAATGCTGTAGCCTGTTACCAACGACAAGCAATCTGTCTTTTAGATGATTCTTCTTACTTTAAATCTCCAACCTTTGGCTAAACGAAGACTGTATCATTATTACACGGACTATATCGTGCAGACTTTCAGGAGGAGCTTAGAGAAATAAAACCCAGAGTTGTAGCAATTTAATGATGTGTTAGGCATGCAGTTGCAGCTCGTAGGCACACAATCCAACTTACAAAAACACGAACAAAATAGCAAACAATAGCACGAACTTCCAGATGACTTGTTTCCACAAATATACAATCAACAGCATATCAATGGCAGGGTCAATAAACACCTGCAAGTATCATCTCGAGGATCTTAGATCAGACACAGTAAATGAGTTCACTTTTAAATCCTTTGAGGAGTAGTGTGTCCATGCGCAAACGGGAACATATCTTTTGTTCACTCGGTTTTGAACACTATTGCCACCATCTTTGCGTCTTTTACAACAGCTATAGTATGACGCCATGGGAAATGCCCCAATTAACAAACTCCGATAACAATCTCACTGCCACAAATTATTACACGCTGGTTCAGTAGGTACGCAAAGAGTATAGAACTACATAGAGTACGTACTTACTTACTTACTTCAGTGGCGCTACAGTCCGGAATGAACCTGGGCCTCAACCAACATGCCTCTCCAATTAGCCCGGTCCTTAGCTAACTGCCTCCAGTTGCGCACTCCAAGTTGGTTGAGGTCGGTTTCCACTTGTGCGCGCCACTTAAGGCGAGGTCTTCCTCTACTGCGTCCGACGTCTGGCTGGGAATCGAAGACTCTGCGAGCCGGAGTATTGGTGTCCATTCGTTCTACATGTCCTAGCCATCTTAAACGTCCAATGCGGAGTTTTTTGACCAGGGGCATGTCGCTGTACAGCTCGTATAGTTCTTGGTTGAATCTTCGTCTCCATAGCCCGTCAACGCAAACGGGACCGAAGATTTTCCGAAGAATTTTTCGCTCGAATCGACCAAGGATTTCTTCATCCGCTTTTGATACGGTCCATGCTTCAGCGCCGTAGAGCAGGACTGGGATGATCAGGGTCTTATATAGGATCTCCTTAGTAGTTCGAGTGAGGGCTTTACTACTAAATTGCCTTCTTAGCCCGAAGAAACAGCGGTTGGCAAGAGTAATTCTTCGTTTAATTTCTGACGAGATGTTGTTGTCAGAGTTAATAGCGGAGCCGAGGTAGACAAAGTCCCGTACTACCTCAAAGTTATATCTGTCAATGGTGATGTTCTGTCCAATTCGTCGATGTTGTGCGTCCTTTCGTGTTGACAGCATATACTTGTCTTACCCTCATTTATTGCTAAACCCATTTTCGCCGCTTCCTTCTCTATACTAGCAAACGTGGCTATGACATCACGTTGAGTCCTACCAATACTGTCAATATCGTCAGCGTATGCTAGTAGTTGCACCGACTTTTGGAAAATTGTGCCTCTGGTGTTGGCTTTGGAGTTTTGCACAATTCTCTCAAGAATCAGATTAAAGAAGTCACATGACAGCGCATCGCCTTGCCTAAATCCTTTTTTGGTATCGAATGTGTCGGTGAGTTCGTTTCCGACCCTAATGGAGCAGCGAGAATTCTCCATCGTCATCCTACACAAACGGACGAGTTTGGGCGGTATACCAAAACTAGACATGGCTCTGTACAGTTCGTCTCTATAAATGCTGTCATATGCGGCTTTGAAATCGATGAATAGTTGGTGGGTATCGATTTGGACTTCTTGAGTTTTTTCCAGGATCTGCCGTGAAAAATTTGTGAAAATTTGATCGGTTGTGGACTTTCCTGGCCTAAAACCACACTGATAAGGGCCAATCAGGTTGTTGGTAAACGGTTTCAGGCGTTCACATATTACGGCAGATAGGATCTTGTAGGCGATGTTGAGGAGACTTATGCCTCTGTAGTTGGCGCAGTTCAGAGGGTCTCCTTTTTTGTGGATCGGGCAAACGATGCTGAGGTTCCATTCTTCAGGCATATTTTCATCCGACCAGATTTGGCTTATGAGTTGGTGGATGTTACTTACCAAGTCATCTCCGCCGGCCTTATAGAGCTCAGCGGGAAGGCCGTCATTTCCGGCAGCCTTATTAAGCTTGAATTTAGATATTGCTATCCTCACTTCACTCAGGTCGGGTGGTTGGCAGTTTTCGCTGTCGTTGCCAATATTGAATGGTTCGTTCTGCCTGACAGCGGAATGTTGTTCGTCATCGCCGTTTAACAGTCTGCAGAAGTAGTTCTTCCATATCCTCAGCATCGACTGTGTCTCAACTACGATATTTCCTTGTTCATCTCGACAGGATTCTGTTCGAGCCTTGTATCCTTGGCTTTGACGTTTTACACTTTGGTAAAACTTGCGAACATCGTTCCTGGAGTGGCACCTCTCTATATCCTCGATCGCGCGCTTTTCTTGCTCTTTTTTCTTCTTGCTGAAAAGCCGATGTTCTTCCCTTCTTCTTTGCCTATAGAGCTCAATGGCAGCTCTCGTCTTCATCTGCAGCTTAGCCTTGTAGGCCTCGTTCTTGGCTGCGAGCATCTGTCGGCATTCCTCATCAAACCAAGGGTTTCTTGCTGGTGGGCGCGAGAAACCTAGCACATCAGTTGCGGCTGATCTAATGGCATGTTGGCATCGTTGCCATTGCTCTTCGACATTCGATGCTGGTGGTATGGTGTTAATCGAGAGGTTAAGGGATACGCGTTGTGCGAAGGTCTTGGCGGTCTCTTGCGATTGCAGTCTTCCGACATTAAATATTTTCATAGTATTTCTGGATTGTTGAGGCGTGGTGGATATCCGCATTCTTACCTTGGCTGCTACAAGGTAGTGATCCGAGTCGATGTTAGCTCCTCGGAATGTTCGGACATCCAAAATACTGGATGCGTGCCTCTTATCTATCGCAATGTGATCAATTTGGTTGACCGTTCGTTGATCTGGAGACCGCCATGTCCCCTTATGGATATGGAGGTGAGGAAACCGTGTGCTGGCTATAGTGGTAGAGTACGTATCACAGCTAAAAATGTTGTAGCCGTTACTGACTCGGGTGGTAAGTGCGAAGGGGAATTTTCGTCGTTCGTATGCATCGGCTTTGCTGTTGTTTGATGCCGGGATAGCAATGGGGTATCAATATCAGTACCCGAACACAACAATTTAAATTGTTGTATGAGATGCGCACTCTATGTAGTTCTATACTCTTTGGTATGGCTAAGCCTTGCAACGTTGCAATTTATATGGGAAAAGCAAGAAACAATTTTTATACTTTCAAGCCTTCGAAGAGAGCATTTATATGAGAAATTACTGTTTCCTACTAGGGGAAACTAACGCACTCGCTTAATAGTGTTGGGCCTAATAGCTGCCTTAGAAGTTCTTTTCAATAATGTGCTACAAAAGGGTTTTTCATTAAGGGCTTCCTATCTTTAAATTAAACAAAGTGTGTGTGAAATGTCCAGTTTTCCATGACTGGCGCATAAATCAGGCAAAAATTTGAAGGATGGCATGGGTTTTGTTGAACCTAGGGCCGCTGTGGTTTGTGGCTTATTCGCAAAGACCTGCGACTTCATAAAACCCCAAAAGAAAAAGTCTTTCGGGGTCAAATCGCACGATCTCGGTTTAAAGTTCACATCACCTTTAAGTGTGGTGACCATGTCCTCGAATCGCTCGTGCAGAATTTCCAATGAGGCGTGAGCTATGTTGAAACCACATGTTGTTGGTGCCCATATCAACCAATTCAGGCCAAAAAAAAGTTGGTAATCGTCGACCTACAGCGCTCGACGTTGGTAGTGATAGCCTGGTCAACGTTTTTCTCAAAGAAATATAGACCGATGACGCCAGCCCAACATCCACACCAAATAGTGACTTTTTGGGAGGCATTGGATGCTCTAGGATCTCATGTGGATTGGCATCCTCCCAAATTCGACAATTTTGTTTGTTGAAGTACCCCTTCATCCAGACATGGGCCTCATCGCTGAAGAAGATTTTTCGATGAAAATTGCGATCAGTTTCCAACTGCTTTGGAGCTTATTCAGCGAACACATGTCGTTGTCTATGGTCGTTTACCTTCAGTTACTGGGTCAGTTGTATTTTTTACGGATGCAAGCTCAAGTCACGACGCAAAATTCGCCATGTTGTGATCTCTTAAATGAAGACTTCTTGTGAGCGACGTGAAATTGACTGCCTCGGATTCTCCAGCACACTCTCAAGGACAGCGGGGATGTTTTCGGCAGATCTTATGTTTTGACGACACGTACGGGTGATGTTTTATGGTTTACAGAACCATCAACTACTGCGACAGTTGAATTTTTTACGGATGCAAGCTCAAGTCACGATGCAAAATCCCATATTGTGATCTCTGAAATGAAGAGTTCTAGTGAGCGACGCGAAATTGACTGCCTCGGAATCTCCAGCACACTCTCAAGGACAGCGGGGATGTTTTCGGCAGATCTTATGTTTCGACGACACGTACGGGTGTTGTTTTATGGTTTACAGAACCATCAACTACTGCGTCAGTTGAATATTTTACGGATGCAAGATCAAGTCACGACACAAAATTCGCCATGTTGTGATCTGTGAAATGCAGAGTTCTTGTAAGCGACGCGAAATTTACTGCCTCGGATTCTCCAGCACACTCTCAAGGACAGCGGGAATGTTTTGGAAGATTGTTCACACTATCTTAAGCTAGTAAGCTTGAAAATCAATTGAGTTTTGATCTACAAATCTCTCTCCGATCTCTAACTGGCGTGGAAGCAAAAAGCGTAATCGCTGACCACTTTATTGGTTAGCCATACATTCGATTCACTAGCGAACTAGCGTTGGTCATAACAGCGCCATAGGTCAAAGAATGAGGCCAGAAAGAATAGCCTCCGTTTCATTGTGGCAATTGTGTGAAGGTTGTGATTCGAAAAGCAGAAATCATTTAGAAGGTTCTGCATAGAGATGGTAATGATACGCTGAAGAGTCTTTTGTTGATGACAAACAATTCTTTACGAATGTTGTTTTAGGTTGGCCAAGAAGGCTTAAAATCGACTTTCTCTTGTAATGCCAAGTGGATCGTTTACTATTAATAACCACCTCAAGTCGTAGTTACCTAGAGAAGTGGTTTTTCAAACAGTAGACTCACAGTAGATGATGCTTTAATCTTTTGAAAAAGTTGGACAGGTACAGACGAGCCGCGCTGTTGACTATTCTCCATTCTCCATTTTATTCAAATATGTAGGTGAAGTCTTACAAGTTTTTCTTATGTGGCACTCCAGCCAGGCGTGAAATAGTTTGAAAGCATTGGACAGGTACAGAGAAGTCGCACTGTTATCTCCTCCTCCTTGTCAATATATGTAGCTTCTGGTTCTTCTTATGTGACCCGCCAGCCAGGTGTGAACATAGTCCTTAACAAAAAAATCTTGAATATGCATCTCTTTTTATGAACAAACCGCTTTAACCAATAGCCACTGGGTTTGTTCGTCTAGGTGTACTTCTACTTGCTGGTCATAGTGCTGATTTTTTCAACAATACGAGGTTGCAAAGTCGTTGGTTCGCGAAAAGAACCCACAGACTATCGTGCTATCAATGATGAAGTTGACATATGAAGTAACCTGGTGGCAATCTTTGTACCAGATTGGTGTGCTTGTGCTCAATGTGATGAGGTGCTAGTCACTGAAGAAAGGGTGAGTTTTCTTCATGTAAAATGACATTGTCACCTCTGTAAACAAAGCCAATCTCCTTATTTTGGAGCCAATTTGATGTTGCCAGATTGTACCCATTCCCACGCTGTTCTTGAGAACGTAGAACATTCTATGGCACCAATCCACTTTCGAACTCCTACAGTCGCAAGAGTATTAATCGATTTTGACATACACAAATCGGCTGGTGCAGATGATTTTCCCCCTAAATTCTGAAAAGGTGTTCTTCCACGCTGGTAAAACCTCTGCGTAAGCTTTTATCGACTTTCCGAGTCGACGGAAAACATCATTTGTCCAGGCGAATCTTCTTCTCTATTCAACTACCGACCAATTGCACTAACGTCCCTTCTTTTCTAAGGTCATGGATACGCTGATAAACCGCCGGCTTATGAAATCTTGAATCTCGAAAACTTTTCAATGACCGACTTGATGAAACCAATCAATCCACCCTGATGGCGAAAACAAGATCGTTGCACTTGATATTTCCAAGGCATTTGACAGGGTTTGGCATAAATCCCTTTTGTCGAAAATGCGTGTTTTTGGTATCGATGATACTCTTGTTCTATGGATTAAAATCGACCTCTCGAAACGTCCATTCCAAGGTGTTTTGAATGTTTTCAACTCTTCTACTCACCAAATAAATATGTTGGTGTTCCCCAAGGCTCCGTTTTGCCCCACGCTCTTTCTCATTTTAAGTAATGACCTCATGGTTGTAACTTCTAATGCAATCCACTGCTTTGCTGATGACAGTACCGCCATATTCGAAGTCGCCTAAACATATGATCAGGTGCAGCAACAACATCATTGCACCTGGAAATCATTGATACAAAAGCGTGTTATAAGGCTGATAGGAGACTCAACCATGGCGAACTCCATAGTCTCGCTCGAACAACGTACTGTAAGGGCGAACATCTTCAAGCAGACTCTTGGATTTTTTTCCTTACTCCCTTACCTTACACTAGTTTACCGCTTTTATAAGAATTAATGCTCGAACGAAGTTGTCAGATGCATTCCGCAGCTTCAACAAATGAACCGTATTACTCGCTGTGTCATGAATGCTAATCAACTCACCCTCAAGCCTATCTTCGGACGTACTATGAGGTATAGAGATTCATTCCCAAACCGAACAACACGAATGTGAAATGCTTTCCCAAACTCTGGCTTTCCAGAAATTGAAAAGCAAATCACATCGGTGTCTCCTCTTTTTTCCTAAATGCCCGCCCTATGCTCAAACACTGTAGGGGAATTCATATTCCCTTTAGTGGGTGCCAATTAAAAACAAACGTTTCGAGCATTGCGACGGGCTCAGTGGCGCGATGGTAAGTGCGATGAACTGCCGCGCAGAAGGTGTGGGTTCGATTTTCAACTGTAGCAACACCTAAATGACTTTTCACTGGCCCTCCTGATGAAGTGAGAAAGCTAGGCCCTTGGTACTAATGAGCCTGTTGCGCCAAAAACTTGTATTTATTTGTTTCGGGCATTGCGGAGAAATTCGAAATCCTTGTAGGAACTATATTCACCTATCTTACCTTCCTAATACCGAATGCACTTCCCCGCTAGCAGCGATTCTGTGGATCCATTCTTTTCCCGATCGTATTCATTAATCGATAGGGAGATGATCGATTGTAGATCCGAGCAGAAGATTGTCACAATTGTACTTATTGGGTGCAGTGACCTAGTGCCCCACCTATTACAAAAGACTGACAAACATCCAAAAATGTACCTAAACTTCCTACAATTGCCATGAGAAGCTTCTTAAAATTGCCCTTTGGAATCGGCGGTAAACTGGAGGTGCCATTCCTTGTGCCAAAAATATAACTTCACACACAAATGAAGGGCGGACCTAGGTTTGGCCAGTTAACGCCAGTAATTTATTTATTTGTTGAACTTGGTGAAAATATAGATTTCGGTTTGGTATTGCGTTGCATTGATTGTTCTCAAACACAAGACACGAGTTCATGTCGTGTCGTTGTTGTTGTTTGGACTTTATGTCTTCTTATCTGCTGCCACTCTCAAATGTCACACGTCTACGGATGATATCGCTTAGCTCTTCTGAATATATGCCGAAATAGTATCTGTTAAGGTGAAAATGATCTCCTAAATGTAGCAAAAGGGGAATATCGCTTGTCGCTAGATTCCAGTAAGTTCCTTTGATGTTTTGGATCAAACAGCAATAGAAACAAAAAGCAGGAATCACTCTTTTTTATGTCCGATTAGGCTTGTTGAAATCTGAAATCTGTGAGCGAAATCTGTAAACCCCAATCAAAAACGCTACAAGTTCAGCAGCCATGAATTTATCAATAGAGGTTGCATGTTGTTGGTATGATCCATCTGAGCTAATCGTGATTCCCAGAGGAAACTGTGGACTTCCTAGTTTTTTTTTGTTTAGGAAGCTGTGCTCTGCGGTTTCTTCAAGTTGTATTGAACTTGGTTTTCTTTTCCTCGCCATAGCTCATCGGTTATTTAGGCAGTTTATTCGTATCTTTGTTGTGCAGCAGCAGTCCCAATAAATGTGTCTTTTATCCATTCTCCTTGTTACCTGTGAGAAAACCAATCTGAGCTATTAATAAATAGAGGAGGAGGAGACGTATCCCTTCCATTTTTGTCAAATCGCTGAGGTTTTGAAAGAAGTAAGCTCCGAGATGAAGCTTCCTTTTGTTTGATATGGCTGGTCAGTTACAAAGATAAATTATTGTTTCCTCTTCGTTCATACAGCTCCTGCAAGGAGGCCAAGCTTTTCTGCGTGCCTACCTATTAGACAGTGTTGTCACCTAGCTTTGGCCAAATTTGTTTGTTTTTTCTAGGATCTGCCGAAGTGTGAAAATTTGATCGGTTGTGGACTTTCCTGGCCTAAACCACACTGATAAGGGCCGATCAGGTTGTTGGTAAACGTTTTCAGGAGTTCACATATTACGGCAGATAGGATCTTGTAGGCGATCTTGAGGAGACTTATGCGCAGTACAGAGGGTCTCCTTTTTTGTGGATCGGGCAAACGATGCTGAGGTTCCATTCTTCAGGCATACTTTCATCCGACCAGATTTGGCTTATGAGTTGTTGGCTGGTACTTACCAAGTCATCTCCTACTTACTTACTTAAGTGGCGCTACAGCCCGGTCCTTAGCTAACTGCCTCCAGTTACGCACACCTAGTTGGTTGAGGTCGGTTTCTAGTTGTGCGCGCCACTTAAGGCGAGGTCTTCCTCTACTGCGTCCGACATCTGGCTGGGAATGCGAGCCGGAGTATTGGTGTCCATTCGTTCTACATGTCCTAGCCATCTTAAACGTCCAATGCGGAGTTTTTTGACCAGGGGTATGTCGCTGTACAGCTCGTATAGTTCTTGGTTGAATCTTCGTCTCCATAGCCCGTCAACGCAAACGGGACCGAAGATTTTTCGAAGAATTTTTCTCTCGAATCGACCAAGGATTTCTTCATCTGCTGTTGATACGGTCCATGTTTAAGAGCCGTACAACAGGACTGGGATGATCAGGGTCTTATATAGGATCTCCTTAGTAGTTCGAGTCAGTGCTTTACTACTAAATTGCCTTCTTAGCCCGAAGAAACAGCGGTTGGCAAGAGTAATTCTTCGTTTAATTTCTGACGAGATGTTGTCGTCAGAGTTAATAGCGGAGCCGAGGTAGACAAAGTCCCGTACTACCTCAAAGTTATATCTGTCAATGGTGACGTTCTGTCCAATTCGTCAATGTTGTGTGTCCTTTCGTGTTGACAGCATATACTTTGTCTTACCGTCATTTACTGCTAAACCCATTTTTGCCGCTTCTTTCTCTATACTAGCAAACGTGGCTATGGCATCACGTTGAGTCCTACCAATGATGTCAATATCGTCGGCGTATGCTAGTAGTTTCACCGATTTTTGGAGAATTTTGCCTCTGGTGTTGGCTCGGGAGTTTTGCACAATCCTCTCAAGAATCAAATTAAAGAAGTCAGCGCATCGCCCTGCCTAAATCCTTTTTTGGTATCGAATGTGTCGGTGAGGTCGTTTCCGAACCTGATGGTGCAGCGAGAATTCTCCATCGTCATTCTACACAAACGGACGAGTTGGGCGGTATACCAAAACTAGGCATAGCTCTGGATAGTTCGTCTCTATAAATGCTGTCGTATGCGGCTTTGAAATTGATAAATAGGTGGTGGGTATCAATTTGGACTTATTGGATTTTTTCAAGGTACTGCCGAAGTGTGAACATTTGATCGGTTGTGGACTTTCCTGGCCTAAAACCACACTGATAAGGGCCGAGCAGGTTGTTGGTCATCGTTTTCAGGCGTTAACATATTACGGCAGATAGGATCTTGTAGGCGATGTTGAGGAGACTTATGCCTCCGTAGTTGGCGCAGTTCAGAGTTCGGGCAAACGATGCTGAGGTTCCATTCTTCAGGCATACTTTCATCCGACCAGATTTGGCTTATGAGTTGGTGGATGTTACTTAGTCATCTCCGCCGTCTTTATAAAGCTCAGCGGGAAGGCCGTCATTTCCGGCAGCCCTATTATTGAGTTTAAACATTGCTATCCTCACTTCACTTAGGTAGCGGAATGTTGTTCGTCATCGCCGATTAACAGAACCACTTCTTCCATATCCCCAGCATCGACTGTGTCTCAACTGCGATATTTCCTTGTTCATCTCGAGAGGATTCTGTTCGATGTCACAGTTTTTCATCCTCTTCTTGTCCGGCCAAACCCATCTTATTTCCTGGATGGCAGTAATGTCTACTTTGTATCAGTTTAGGGTTTTCGCTATCTATTTCTCTACCAGCACTTTGTTCGCATTGATTATTGAACCATGGTTTGTTCAACACTGTTTTATTATTCCAAACGGTTGCTTCTCCATAAAATCCATCGATAAACGTGTTGCTTTGGCTCCGAGAGAGATCATCGATATTGTTCTCTAAAATATGATTGGTTCCTCGAAATGTTAAGTCAAGCCGCTTTAAAAAATTTGAGTTTGTCTTCCGGAGATAATCCATTCTCTACGAAAGCAGTACCCATGAGGGCGTCTGTTGTTTGACGATTTCTTATCCAGTCAATTTCATTTGATCGTCATTAACGATAACGCCTAATACAGCCTATGCATTTTGAATTTCCCAGGAAGACAAGTTGAAGCCATGTAATATCGATCGAGGTTACCAGGTTCCATCGATTCATGTTTCTTGCTTATTCTGTTACCTGCCTTGTGTAGAATAGCGAGGCACATGCATGGGGATTCACGCCGGCGTAAAACGAATCCAGTTAGCTCATCCTCATTCCCATTCTCCCTTAGATTAGTATGACACTCATTTGGACGTTTTTCTAACTAAGAGAATCTAAAGTTTTGCTCCAAATACTACTAAGCAAGATATTGAAACGGCTTATTCAGATCCTCAAACCTAGCTTCTCCTTTCAGTTGTGTGTGGTTATTATTTTTGAAGAGGACCTCCCATTGAACGCACATTTTAAAAAGCTTCTCAGGAAAGTGGTACTCTTGCATGTTTGTCAGACTTTCGCAAGAGGTGGAGTAGTGAAATGAACTAAATCACTTTCGGGATTAGAACCTGGGATCCAGCGCTTAGTAGTCCAACGCACTAACCACTAGGTCAATGCACCCACTGCGAGATATTATTTCTTTGTTCATTCCAGTCTATTAGACTAAGGAGATGATGGTATCCCCTGTCGATATCTTTAATGCTCCAGATTTTTCGACAGAATCAGGTATAGCTCAAAGGTTATCTAGACTATTGATGTGGGTATGACAAATGTATACAAGCCATGGTTTAATAAACACTGCGAACGTGTTCTTAATCTTTAATAAGCAGAGTCCCTAGCTATCTGCGTCCGGTATTGCAGTTCATGTTGGTTGAGATCGGTTTCTACTTGTGCGCTCCGCTTAAGGCGTTGTCTTCATATACGATTACAAGCCAAGGTTCAATAAACACTGTGAACGAGTACTTACTCTCTAATTAGCAGGGTCCCAAGCTATCTGCCTCCAGTATTGCAGTTCAAGTTGGTTGAGATCGGTTTCTACTTGCGCGCGCCGCTTAACGCGAGGTCTTCTTCTACAGCGCCCGACGTCTGGCTGGGAGTCGTAGACTTTGCGAGCCGAAATGTTCTTAGGAATACGCTCTATATGTCCTATCCATCGTAAACGTCCAGATCTATGTCGCTGTACAGCTCATAAAATTCTTGATTGAATCTTTGTATCCATAGCCCGTAAACGTGACCGAAGATCGAAATTTGTTTCGCTCAAAACGTCCAATGCGTTGGTATGTCATTGTACAGCTCGTGGTTGAGTCGTCTCCATATCTTTCAATCCAAGCGCAACGGATGATTTTTCTCCCAAAACCAAGGGCTTCTTCATCCACTTTTTATGCGGTCCATGATTCAGCGCCGTAGAGCAGGACTTATCCCAGCCCCAGATCTCCTACGAACTACTGATTTAGGGCTTTACTACTAAATTGCCTCCTTAGCCCGAAGAAACAGCGGTTGGCAAGAATAATTCTTCATTTGCCAGGGCAAGTCCCGTCGATTGTTGTGTGACCTTTCGTGTTGACGGCATATATTTGGTCTTACTACCCTCATTTACTCCTTAACCCATTTTTGGCGCTTCCTTCTCTACAGAAGTAAACGTGGCTGTGACATTACGTTTGTCTGACCAATGAGGTCTCTATCGCCGACGTATGCTAGTAGTTGCAGCGAATTATGGAAGATTACGCCTCTGGTATTGGATCGGCAGTTTTGCAAATCTCAAGAATGATGTTAAAGAAGTCACATGACAGTGCATCGCCATTCCTAAATCCTTTGTTAGTATCGAATGTTTCGTTGAGGTGGTTGCCGATTCTGGTGAAGCAGCGAGGATTCTCCATCGTCATCCTGTACAGACTTACGAGTTTGGTCGGTATACTAAAACTAGTTGGCTCTGTATAGTTAGTTTTTATTAATGCTGCCGTATGCGCCTTTGAAATCGATTACTAGGTGGTGGGTATGGTTTTTGACTTCTTGGGTTTTCTCAAGAAGATTTGACTTGATCAGTTGTGGCCATCAGTTTCAGGCTAAAACTAATTGGCTCTGTATAGTTCGTTTTTATTAATGCTGCCAGAGACCAGAGACAATGACAGAGACCCATCATGTTGGCAAACTGTTTCAGGCTGAGGAAACGTATGCCTCTGTAGTTGGTCCGCCTTTTGACAATGGCGCCAAGATCCAAATGAAGAAAAAAATGGTGAAATAGTGCATAGAAGCTTCCATCAAACAGTACGCTGGATTGCATCGAGATCAGTTTTGGCAGGTTTGCTTAAAGGATACAAAGTATAGGAAGGAATGGCTTTGTCAATCTTTCGTCTATCACGGCTTCTACATTTCCAAGAAAGACCTCTCTAATCGTGGTCAGGTTCCCTGTGAATGATTGGATTTAGTCAGTGTTTGCGTTTATTCATATGTTGACTGTTTCTTCCCTTTTAATGCTGAAATGCCGCAATTGTGACCTTATGACCTCTTTCTCTTTCAGTTTGTTTTAAATTAGATGGAATCATCACCAGTTGACTCCGAATACTCAACGCGCTGTGCCCTAAGCGAGTTCTGATTTGAAAAGGGAATACATCCGATTGTATGGTAAGTTGCGGCCGTAAAACTCTTGACACCGTTGTAATGTTCTTTCTTCCAGAAAATCGACGTTAACTGAAAATGATTTTGAAATCCACACATAACAGCGTAGCCCACGCCATCTCTGAGAACAATTCAGCGTCGCAGCAACCGCAATAACTCTCTCGCACCCTCTCCCTCATCCAGGAGGCTGCATCTATATTCGATTTTGTATGATTTAATCGAAACGCCTCTACTATTATTAGAAACAGCGCAACCCGAACGTTGTGCGCAACGTTAAATCAATCGTTTTATGTGCCTAAAGGCACATCCAGCAAAATATCCGGCATTCGGAATCCGGATGCTTGGTTAGATGAATTTAAGAACTTCGAACGTAATCAACTAGAAAAACTCATCATGGAGCAGGAGGAGAGAACTACCGAGCATCAACTTATCTCAGAGCAGTCGTCGACGCCACTGTTGGGCTCCGATCCGATTGACATTTCACCGTTAAACGCGTGCACCTCATCGAGCACACTGATCAACGATGACGACGTGCTGTGCGTTTCAGAAGACCACCCTGCTCCAGAACAATCAGATCAGCAGTTGCAGCTGGAAGAGCTCTCTAGCCCCGGCAAAGCAAAACGTAACAAATTCTCCACGTACCTTTCAAAGAGAGGCCCCGGCCGTCCGCGAAAGGATGTACAGGGGTTCTTCTACAAAAAAGCAGTCCGTACCCAGCTGAAGCGAAAGAACTTCAACCGATCGATACTGGTCAAGCGGTATCTGAGCGATGAGCACATGCATGGCGGTGGTGGTCGCTTTCTATCGCATCCGTCACCATCCGATGTGGACGGTTCGGAAAGTTTGCAATCGCTTAGCGAGAGCGCATCTTTCTCCCACAAGTACGAAGGGAAGCTTTGCTGTTTGTGCAACCTGAGCGAACAGAGTCAGCTGGGCCAGGGCGAGCTGTTGCGAATCGAGTCATCTCTGCCGATGGACATGTACAGCGAGAATATGACATCACACGCGCCGCCGCCAATCGCGGAACCAGACACCACGTTGAAAATTAAGATAAACCTCACGAATCAAACCGTATCAAAGGATGTGTCGAGCTTCAAGAGTGTGGTCAATCACCACACGGATGACATCAACGAGCTGGACGCCATCGGCCACAGGGATCAGTTGAACCTGAGGAATCTCCAAGATTCCAACTACTTCTACATACATAAAATGTGTGCCCTTTGGTCGCAGGGCATTGTCTGTGATGTTGACGGGCTGCTGAAGAACGTTGACGTGATTGTGGCGCAGAGCCTCAAGGTACAGTGCTCCTTTTGCCAGCACTACGGCGCAAGTCTGTCTTGTAAGATGAACTGTACGAAGATGTACCACTTTCCGTGTGCGACAGCGGCCGGGTGCTTTCTCATAGTCGCCTCGTTCGTAACCTTTTGTACGGACCACTTGTACCAGATGCCGGTCAACTATACGGACGGCAATGTGTCGTGCCAGACGTGTAATCTGATGGGCGACGTAAGCAAACATGTGATGTGCAGCATCTGTGGAGACCACTACCACACCACGTGCATTGGGCTGAAGGACACGCCAGGCACCCGAACTGGCTGGCAATGCACCTCGTGTATTCGATGCCAGATCTGCAAGCAAACCGATGCCATTGAGGACCGTCTGATTGCCTGTGAGCAGTGCCACAAGGTGTACCACTCGAATTGCCTGCGACCGATTGTCGCGTCCGTACCCAAGCTCGGGTGGAAGTGTCGAAATTGTCGCATTTGTTCAGACTGTGGATCAAGGACGCCGGGAGCGGGTGCATCCTCCCGCTGGCATTCGAACTACACAGTCTGCGACTCGTGTTACCAGCAGAGGAACAAGGGATTCTCATGTCCGATTTGTCACAAGGCGTATCGTGCGGCGGCTCACAAGGAAATGGTCAAGTGCTGCAGTTGCAATCGATTCGTCCACAATACATGTGACGCCGAGGCCGATCTATCCGTCTACCACCTGCGGAAGGAGACCAACCCCGACTATGATTACATCTGCGCGCTGTGCAAGAAGTTGGCGTACAAAGGCGAAGGTATGTTGGCGAGTTTGCCAATCTATGATGTGACTGGCGACAGCAATTCCCTGGACAAAAACTTCCAGTCGCCTATTCGGGGGCGGTCACTCGAGACATTATTGAAGCTGCCCAAGAAACGGATGAGACTTAAGGACATATACCGCGGCAAAGGAAAGTTCTCGCTGCAGAAGAAGGTTCAGATGGGAGAGATGACCGGCGGCAGAAAACGCGTATCGAAGGGGAAAAATCGTGGGTTCTATGAGAACCCCACGTCGCCCTCATCAGATCGGATGGGCGCGCGCAACGACGAGACCAGCATCGACAAGAAGATAGTGATCTGCTCTGCGAACGATCAGTTTGTGCTCGCACAGGATATGTGCGTGATGTGCGGTGCGATAGGCGCAGATGATGAGGGTCAGTTAATTTGTTGTGCACAGTGCGGTCAGTGCTACCATCCGTACTGCGTGAACGTGAAGCTGAATAAGGTGATTCTGACGCGCGGATGGCGCTGCCTTGATTGCACCATATGCGAGGGCTGTGGTAAGAAGGACGACGACGCGCTGCTAATTCTGTGTGACGAATGCGACATATCCTTTCACATCTACTGCATTGACCCGCCTTTAGATGCCGTGCCGCACGGCAACTGGAAATGCAAGTGGTGCGCCGTCTGTCAGACGTGTGGTCGCAAGGACCCCGGCAGAAACTGCCAATGGAAGAACAGCTATTCGGAGTGCGGTCCGTGCGCCAGTCGGAGTGCGTGTGCTGCCTGTGCTATCACGTACGAGATGGGCGAGCAGATAATGCAGTGTAACAGCTGTGAACGATGGTTGCACTGCAAGTGCGACTCACTAAACTCCGAGGAGGAGGTAAAACGATGTGATCTTAGCAAGTACTCGTGCAAAATGTGCCGCCCCAAGGATACAGTGCCTTTCCACTTGAAGAGCCAGGCGAGTACATCAGCCGCCATCAAGTCGGCGTACGATAGCTCAATCGAGGATCTCCATGAAAATGGCACCGTCAACATCGTCATGGGCGGACTGAGCTACATGAAAAGCATGACGATGGAGCTGGCCCACAACTTGGATGGAGTGTATGTAAGCGAGCACGGAATGCAGCTGATCAAATCACTGCAGACCGAGATCAAGAAGAAACGTAAATTCCGTGGAGCCAACGCTGTAGACGAGCAGGTGAACAAAGACTCGGCCATACTAGCAGCAATTGAATCAGTGGTGGCTGGAACATCCAATGACAACTCGTGGGAAGACAACCGTCTGGAGGCGGCCATCGATGAGCCAATCAACACGTACAAGGATGGTATGGTGTGGTCGGGCGATACAACAAATCCGCCGATAGGTTTCTCGTTCTTCACCAACGATCAAGGCGTCACAGTGCTAAAAAAGAAGCGACAGCGTAACCTTCTCAAGCTGGGCATCGGTGGTTTCAGTGTGAAAAATCGAGCGGTCAAAAAAGACATCAGCATCGACCTGCTGGACGAAGAAACTATTCAGACGTGTGAAGTCGAGAAGGAGAAGACGACGAAAAAGAAGACGCCTGTGCGGAAAAAAGCAAAAACCAAGCTGACCGAGCTGTACCCGTCGTATCTGCAAGAAGCATTCTTCGGTAGATCTCTGCATGAATCTGAAAAGCTGTCCCTTTCCGAAACTGAGTCCTCAGATGATGATAATCGAGTGGGACACCCGGACTCTGGAAGTGGAATCACCCTCTCAACCGAGGAGATGAACTACCTTAAGAGTTTTCAGGAGAAGCTCGCTCCACCACCACCGCCACCGGCGCCCAAGCCGTTAGTGGCAAAGAACGGTCTGCCCAGTGCCACCATCACGTCAAACGCTTTGCCCACGACAAGTGTTCAGGCGAACGTGGTGCCATTTATTCAAAAGCCTCCACCACCTCCCATGCAAAACGGACCGACGACTTACAACCCTGCGTATGCATACAGCGCTCCCGAACAAGTAATCAGTAAGACGCAAGTGGTGGCTTCCATTATACAGCCATCACCAATCGTTCGCGAGTTGGAAAAGATGCACAGCCCCATCGCGACGAATACATTTGTACCGACATCGCCAAGTGTTCATCACCCGTACCAGCAGAACCTTTTGCAGAGCCAACCCACGGTTTCAACGCCACCAATCATGAACAACCGCGATCCTGTGAATATACAGCTGATTCCAAATGGCCACTCGATGGGAGTACCACAACAACAACAACAGCAGCAGCAGCAACAACAGCAGCAGCAGCAACAACAACAACAGCAGCAACAACAACAGCAGCAACAACAACATCAACAACACCAACAGCAACAACACCAACAGCAACAACACCAACAGCAGCAACACCAACAGACCAACGGCTACTACCACTCGGAGCACATGAACAACTCAAGCAATTCAGCGGACACGGTAATCATGCACGAAACAGTGTCCAAGCAATTCTACTCAGAGCCTACCCGACCTCAGCAGATGCACAACAATGTGCACCTGTCCATCAAGAACGCGGTGCCCATTGCAAAGAAGCCCGACGTCCAGCAATTGGAAACACTCACAGTCGGCGGCGGTGGTGCTGGCTCTAGTGTCGGAGGAACGCAGAAAACCGCTGAGAAGATGCGCAAAGACGAAGAACTTGGCAAAGCGGCAACCATATCCGCAGTTCTCTACGCCAACACTCAACATCCCGAACTCAAACAGATGTATCCCAACTGGAACGATCGTTGCAAACAAATTCTCAAGCGTTGGCGTTCGTTGGCCTCGGACAAGAAGGGACCTTTCCTTCAGAAAGCAAAGGACAACAGAGCATACGTCAGAGTACAAAAAATGCAGCAGAACCCCGAGAAGAACAGCTATCACCAGCCGAAGACGACGTACAATCACCATAACCACAACCAACCTACCACCAACCCGACCATTAACAACACCACCCTCAACAACCTCAGCAACCGAGGTGCCCCTCCATCATACCCACTCACCGTTGAAAACCGTTTCAACATAAACCACACCACCACCGCCGCAGCCTATCTCTGTGCTACAGATGACAAATACTCTGTACCGCCTAACCAAACCATTCTACCAAATTCAAGCATCCGCACGCCGGATGAAATAAACAGTTTCAACCAAGAGATCCTGCGTTTCGACCAGGAGATTAAGACCATCAAAGAGAATGACGAACAACTCAAACGTCTGCTGCAGAACCCCTCAGGTCAGCACGTCAGCATGCAAGTGCTCGACATGAACCACCTGACCGACGGCCATAAATACAACTCAGACTACACGCGAAACGATCACCTGGACGACCTCAACATGACGCTGTCCGATCTGAACACAATCAAAAGCGAAGAGGAGAGCTTCTCCTCCGACCGCAAGTCCGTCGTGGACGATGTAAATATGGAGATGTTTGCCGACACCAAAATGGAGGCCAGTCGACAGATGGCCTGCACGATAAGCGAAGCCCTGGCCGAGCGTCTCACGCCGATGAAAATCGAAGCGGACGCCGTCAAGGGCATCATGGAGCCGAGTGTTGTGGCGGCCGACTGCCTGGCCGATCTTGACAAGCTGCCCAGCTACGATAACGCGATCGAAGAAGTCGGCGACATACTAAAGGGCATCGAGGATGGAGATGACGACGACGACGAGCTCCTCAAGTCGCTAACCGCCGAAATGGGCGACGACTTCAACATCCTCGAGTACGGCGACCCAGAGCTCGACGAGCTCTCGTCCGATCAAAGCATTTTAAATAAGTTGGTATTCGATGAAAATGACAAGAATTAACGAGTAAAGAGTAAATCTAAACAAAACAAAAAACAAAAGAGAAAACAAAAATTAAAGAATATATATATATATATAAATAATAAATATAAATATAGTTTTTCATACTTTTAGAAATGTAATAAACAAAAAAATAAGTGCATTAACAACAAACCAGTTTTTAATATTTAAGAGATATGATGAGATGAACCGCAAAACAAAACAAAAAAAAACAATTTAAGAGAGAGAAACATTTTTAAATAAAACACAAAAATACAAATAAAAACAAAGTCAATATATACATGTATATAACGATGTTGATGTTAGTATATGTTATGTATCTATTCATGTTGGTGGTTTTCTTTTCCTTTGTCGTGTTCAAGATTTGCGTAGATCCTTTTCGTTTGTTTGCAGTGGGGATAGACTTTCGAGAGCGGAAGAATTCCCAAGATGGAGTCGACGGTGGCCTCTGCAGTCCCAGTTTGGTTGGACAAAGTGATCAACCTATTTGAACTGCTTCGACATATTCGGACATCAAGGAATCTCAAGGGTAAGGGCTATCATTGGAAATATTCTTTCCCCCTACGCCTTTTTTGTAAATCCAATCATTGGCGAGTTGGTGTCAAAACGAAGCTTTTGAATTTTCCAACAAGTATCCAAAAATATTTTAATTTTTATTTAAAGCTTTTGCAGAAATTAACTTTTTGTTTTTCAATGATCAATGACCGTATTTCTGACGTTATGTTTGTCGTTCCACCGAAATGAAACACAATTTTCCAATGATTTCTATAATCAGCTACCGAAGTAAAATTTCAATTCCATCATGTTTGTGTTCCAATGAAGTAGTTCAATGATAGCTATAAGTGGACCCTAAAGTCGGGCCCCTTGACCAGAGAGGGCCCATCGACAGCCGTAGTGGATACTGCCAAACTACCAATTTCGCTTTGATGAAGCACTATCGATACTATTTCACCATATGAAGCCCTATGGAAACACATTTGGTGCAATCTAAAGGACTTCTATAAGACTTCCTCAGCCGAAGTTTTTTATTTACTTATTCGGCCCTATCATGGTATCCGTTCGGAGAGTAATTTTCTACGCAACACAAATCCAGGAGTGTCTTCTCACTAAGGCACTCACTTTTCAGGCGGCAGCGGAGGAATTCCCTAGATGGAGTCAACGGTGGCATCTGCAGTTCCAGTTTGGTTGGACAAAGTGATCAACCTATTTGAACTGCTTCGACATATTCGAACATCAAGGAATCTCAAGGGTAAGGGACCAGTTGTAGCTATCATTGGAAATATTCTTTCCCCCTACGCCTTTTTTGTAAATACAATCATTGGCGAGCTGGTGTCAAAACGAAGCTTTTGAATTTTCAAACAAGTATCCAAAAATATTTTAATTTTTATTTAAAGCTTTTGCAGAAATTAACTTTTTGTTTTTCAATGATCAATGACCGTTTTTCCTCGCGTTTTTCTGAAGTTATGTTTGTCGTTCCACCGAAATAAAGCACAAATATCCAATGATTTCTATAATCAGCTACCGAGGTAAAATTTCAATTCCATCATGTTTTGTGTTCCAATGAAGTTGTTCAATGATAGCTATAAGTGGACCCTAAAGCCCAACTACCAATTTCGCTTTGATGAAGCACTATCGACACTATTTCACCATATGAAGCCTTATGGAAACACATTTGGTGCAATCTAAAGGACTTCTATAAGACTTCCTTAGCCGAAGTTTTTTATTTACTCTTTCGGCCCTATCATGGTATCCGTTCGGAGAGTTATTTTCTACGCAACACAAATCCAGGAGTGTCCTCTCACTAAGGCACTCACTCTTCAGGCGGCAGCGAAGGAATTCCCTAAATGGAGTCAACGGTGGCGCCTACAGCCCCAGTTTTATCGAACTGGTAGTGAAATCCCTATATGAGCTGCTTCGACATATTTGAACACCAGGTATATAGGGATTTCCAATACTGAGCCAGGGCATTGGAAAGAGTTGGTGGCGGAGGAGCCGTCAATGGGTCAACGGCAGCGCTCATACCCCAAAATGGGCTGCTGACATCGGTATTTTTTCCGGCTCGCTGTCCTAGGGTCAAAACAAGGGCCTGGCCCTCCAGGTTTTGGGTATGCTTTGGGTTAACTACCCATCCACGGAAAAGAGATTATGTTACGAAGCAACCAATAGCCTCGGAAAGGACTGATATTATTGTTGACGACCATGCTAAACGAAAAAAGGACAACGACGTTCGTATCTGCACCTGGAATGTGAGAACATTAAACAGGAGAGGTGCAGGCGAACAACTAGCGGAAGCCCTAAACTGCTACAAAGCAGACATTACTGCCATCCAGGAAATACGATGGGATGGGCCGGGCAAAAAGAGGATGAAAAACTATCGATTTTTTCATTGTAAAAGGTCTGCCGTCCAATCGAATCAAAGTTGAAGAATGCTTTGATCTTTCCTCTGATCATTCTCCAGTCATTTTAACAACGAGCGAGTCACTGATTATAAATGAAAAACCACCCAGATTAACAAACGCGAAAACCAACTGGGAAGGTTTCAAAAACGATATTGAAAATAATATCCGACTGGGTGTATCGCTTAGAACCCCATTGGAACTCGAAGTCGCTGTTGACTCATTTATCAATACCATCCAAAAAGCAGCATGGAATAATACTCCTCAACAGAACAAAATAGTGAGCTATAGTAAAATTAAGTACCCCCGTGAAATACAAGATTTAGTAAGACAAAAAAGAAAAGCTCGTAAAAGATGGCACCAAACTCGCGCCCCGCAAGATAAAACACATCTCAATCGGTTGAGTAATTTGCTATCAAATTCGATTAAAAAATTTAAAAACCATGCAGTAGAAACTTATCTGCAAAGCCTAACCGATGGAAAGGAATCGAATTATTCGCTCTGGAAAGCAATTAGAGTCATAAAACGGCCAAAAATCGCTGTGCCGCCAATTAGGGTAACTCAAGACGTTTGGGCAAAAAGCGATAAGGAAAAAGCTGACGTTTTTGCCTCACATCTTGAGGAAACATTTAAGCCATTTGATGGTCCAGTGCAAAATGAAAACATTAATATATTCGAGAGTACAACCGATAATAACATAGTAAGACATGCAAGTATTGCCGAGCTTAAACGGGAAATACAGAAACTAAAGCCTAAAAAAGCTCCGGGTTATGACCTGATTACAGGAGAACTTCTTAAAATGTTGCCTCGGAAAGCATTAACTAAGCTTCTTTTTATTATAAATGCAGCAACTAGATTAGAATACATACCAAGACAGTGGAAAGTGATTATGGTTCTAAAACCAGGAAAATCACCGAATGAAATAAAATCCTACAGGCCTATTTCACTTCTTCCAATAATTTCAAAAGTTTTTGAACGGATATTACTCGGTCGCTTACACCCCATAATTGAACAGAAACGTCTTTTACCTGACCATCAATTTGGGTTTAGAAGTAAACATTCAACGGAGGACCAAGTACATCGAATTACAGATGTAATTGAGAAAGCTTTCGAAGAAAAGAAAATTTGTTCAGCCGTATTTCTTGACGTGTCGCAAGCTTTTGACAAGGTGTGGCACAAAGGCCTTACTTATAAACTAAGTCAAGTTCTGCCAGAACAATTATATAAAATCCTCGTGTCGTATCTTGAGCATAGACTCTTCCGTGTGAAATTTGGAAGCGAATATTCCGAGTTCAAAGAAATAATGGCAGGTGTACCGCAAGGAAGCGTCCTTGGACCAATCCTGTACCTCCTATTCACTCGTGATATCCCACAAACAAACGATACAATAGTTGCAACGTTTGCTGACGATACTGCTATACTACAGTTGGCACAACAATAGAGGAAACAAATATCAAATTACAAAACGCTCTTAACGAGGTTAATGAATGAACTAAATCCTGGCGGATTGCACTTAATGAGAGCAAATCGATCCATGTAGATTTTTCGTATAAACGGACAAACAATTTGCCTGTATTTCTAAATACGGTTCGAGTCCCGTTTGCAAATGAAGCGAAATATCTCGGTATTCGAAACTTAACCTTAATAACAAGCTTCTATTATACAAGCAAGTGCTAAAACCGGTTTGGACATATGCAGCCGTATTTATTAGATTTCCTAAGGCGGGATCTCAGAGGTTGCCTAGTTAGGCATGCCTAAATATTTAAGTTGCCTCTAGGCAACGTTGCTTAAATTCTTATCTATAATCGATTTTCCCTTGCTGCCTAACTAGGCGAAGTTTATGTCAAAAGAAGTAGTAGAATTTACAAATCTAGTATTAAAAATTAAGATTCTTGTATTTTGTTTACATCAGATTTTCTTTTTTTTCTTGGGTTTGACAGCATATGTTATTTGTAAACAAATATCTTAAAGGAAAAACATGGAGCTATATGGGCAATGTTATACTGCTGTTCGGAATTAGTTTGAGGATTCAACAGTGGAGTGAAAAGAATGTTGGAGCAGCCATAGCCCCCATCACCGAGTAAGCTTTTTGTATATTTTTGGTCTCCTACTAGTTGGCATGTATGAATTTATAATATTCACTACACTTAAATCATTTACAAGTGAAATGTAGCTTGATTCCATTCTTATTAAAATATTTTAACTTTATTGCAAACCACCACCCAAAATCTCAAAATAAATTTCCAGATTGAAATTCTCTTAAACGTCAAAATGAAAATGAAATGAAAATTCCTTAGGCAGCCCCTAGGCAGGGTTCGCTCGCGCTCAAGTTAGGCGGCCTTTAGGCAACGTTGCCTAAATGTGAAAATCGATTATAAATACCGATTTTGCACTTAGGCAGTACTTAAAGGTTGCCTAAAGTTAGGCAACCTCTAAAATGCTTTTATAAATACGGCTGTCTCTCACTGGAAAAACCAGCTGCGATCACACATGCATATGTTATATATGCAACTTTATCGTGAGCATAATGTAGCTTTCGATCATTTGATAGGCACCTGAACAGAGATTTTAAAACGCCAAAACTCCGTTCGATCACATTTCTGGCTTTAATATACATGGCATTGAATTTTTTTTCCTTTTCTGTGATTGGTGCGTTAATAGGTGTCAATAGCCACGGTTCTAGAGAGTAGCCAGAATCCCCCAGAAGCCATTTTGAATTTGATGAACTATAGCCTTGAATTAGGTGTATTCTGATGTTAGATGTTGACCATATTCCAGAGTCATGGCAAGATCCAGGAAACTTTGCGTTTACATGCATAAACCGCAACTCATGATCACAAATCTGAAAAGATAAGGAAAATTGATTATGAGAGATCAAAGTGAACCAGAAAAAGTTCTTACAGCTTCAACATTAACACTGTAGTATCCCTTGCGGTTCATGTATAATTGTGCTGGAGTTCTCTCGTCTGTAGCTTTCGGAGTCACAAGCGGGATGTGGGTGCAGTCTATAGCTCCAATAGTCCCTTTTATGTTGTATTTGTTAAAAAACCTGCAAATAGTTTACCTATAGTTAAAATTTTGACGAAAACACAATTTTAATTTTCAACGTACCCAATTTGTTGATGGGAAGCGAACCACATTTGCTTTTACTTGCACTATAAGTTTGCATATATAAGCAATGTTTCTGCAAACTGTGGCTTGGCTGAGAGGTATTGTATAGTTATTTCCTATACACTTCTGATAAGAGCCATGTGAAAGGAAATATAGCACTGAAAAAATCTATTCAAAACAAATTTAATAAAACTGCAATGAGAAGAACTAAATGTTATATGTACATACTCGAAGTACAAAAGGTAAGGAAGTTGGTTGATTGTCATGAGGCTTCAAGCTCTGCATAAGATCCCAGCACAATGTTTTTGGAAATCGAAAAAACTTTATAAATGTGCTGTTTTGTATAGCCATTGGGTCATTGGTGTCTCTCAAGGTTCTTAAAAGCCGTCTTCGCTGCACCCCCAAGGCAATCTCGACGCAACGGACGGTATCGACGCAGACGGTTTCGCGTTGAAATGTCAAAAACTCATCGAGCTTATGGGAACATGTATAAGTGGGCAATCTGAACGCCGACGCGACGCAATGGACGTTAGCTACACAGAAAAGTGGATTCAACTTCAACTTTCTTGCGCATCGACGCATTGGAATGTCAGTTTGAAAGCTGTCAGATGGTATGTTTGTGAGAATCTTGAGATTACTTTCATAGGTTATAAATAAACAAAATAAATTAAAAGTACTGAATTAATAATTGTGTTGTGTGATGAATTTCGAAGAAAAACTTATTGAGTTGGTTTAGGCGGAGAAAATTCTGTATGACAAGTCGTCAAGTGGGTACAAAAATGTACATTTGAAAGCAGAGAAGTGGAGGGAGATTTCGAAAGCATTGCATACAGATGGTAACCAAAATTAGAAATTTTACATTAACAAATAATGAGAACCAACTATTATATATATTTGTTATAATTTATATCTGCAGAGAAAGAGTGCATTGCCCGGTGGAAGAGCCTCCGTGACAAATTCGGAATTTTCTTCTGCGAGAATTGAAAAACAAACAAAATCTTCGACGGCTAATGGTGAACTGTCAATCAAGTGCCATCGAATCGTGTCGCGTCGTGAGCGTCGAGATTGCCACCACCACTCAAATCCTCACCATTTTTGACATTTCAATGCGAAACCGTCTGCGTCGCGTTCGTCGCGTGCGTCGAGATTGCCACCACCAGCAATCTTATCAATATTATTAGTTTGTTACAAATGATGTGCTCTTGTAAAATTCTTACTTTTCATTTACGGAGGAAACTTCGTCAATAATATGCGCCATAACCATTTCAACTTCCATTTTTTACACTACTCAACAATCAAAATGTCAAATTGCAAATGATTTGCTAGTTGTGACCTGCTTTGAAGGAGATCACAATTTCGATTGTTTTTGTGACTCTCACAAGTTGTGACTGTGGGGGAGAATACGAAAAAGTCACAAAATCAATTTCACCTCTTCTTGTGACTTCTGAGGTGTCAGACTGTCAGTGATGATGGGGAGAATCGGGCTGTTATTATGAGATAGTGTTGACACATTTTTAGCTAAAATTGTGACTTTGATTTTTTTATTTTTGGCCCATGGTGCCGACCACTGAGCGCAGTGTGGCGGTTTTCAAGACTTGTGGTATAGTCGCAGTATCGATTATATTATTGTATAAATTTATAAGTCTTGTCTTAGTTTCTGTCGGCAATTTTTTAACCATTGGGTATTTGCTTATTCAGTTGACGCGAAGTGTATACAAAAAAGCTCGTTTGCAGTCGTCAATACAAATACTGAGATCCTTGTTTGTAGTCGAAAAAACAAACAGATATGTCAACATTTTGATTGTTACCACTTTTACTGCGTTAAAATTCCAGCCCCATCATGCAAACCCACTAATCGCAACAAAATATCACCAAATCGAACATACCTTCCCTGTAAGAGAGCGACATGCCGCCATGATTTGGCACAAAACAAAACAGGCAAACAGAGAATCACCTTCGCCGCTATCAAAAATCAGCTGGACTGACATTTTCCTTCATTTTTCGAGTCCGTTCAAGTCGACGGTGCAGTCGTCGCGAAATTGAGTTTCATTTTAATTTTATTTCCGCCAAACTGGCGGAATTGTAATTCTAATTTTTGTGCTTATTCATGTTCTAAGTAATCCACAAACTCAAACATAGGTTCAGAAACTATGAAATAAAGTAAATCGTCGATTGTTTGCGGTGCTTGGTATACACCTCTGCTAGAATTGGCGAATTGTTTTGAAATAAAGGTAATTATGTCGTGTTCTTGAAATCAATATTTTTTATCAATCTAGTCCCGACATAGTTGTTATTTTTTTGTTATTGTTTTACACTAAAATTAGATAACTGATCCAATTTTGTTACGCCAATTACTTTGGTGGATAATTAGTTTGTTCGTACATTATGTCTGTCGTTTGTTGTCAATTTGTGTGCTTACATAAAATATATAAAAAAGTACACGCTTTTTAATATAATTGCGCAATATTATTTGTTGAATGCAAAATACGGTCTCGAGTTGTGCACGATCAAATTTCATTTTTTGTTTTATTTTGTTCATGCCATACGAAAGCGAAGTTGTGAAATCTAAAAATTCTATTTGTTCTCGAAAATAGGGGCAAGCATTAGTCAGTAGGAGTGATAACAACTAATCCCGAATATGTGCCCAATTTAGAGGCATTTTTTCTACCTCGATGGAATTACTGTCGTGCCGTTTATCATTTTATTGATGCGCCACTAATTCAATTCGAAGGGGCGGTGTGAATTGATTTGGCATTCGGTAATCAGTATTTCGTGTTACACTGATTTGTGTCTCAAGATTGCTTAAGTTTTCCGCACGGAACGCATGTTTAAGTCAAGTTGCTTACGGCCTTATAATCGTTATGCTGTGGTGCTGTAGAAGTTGGAAGTGCATCGATATCGAACAAGGTATTGTGTGGTACCTTGTAATTGAAAGTGGAAGTAAATATTTAAGGTCTTATCAGCTTTAGCAGTAGGTATCATTTTTTATTGAGTCGCCAATCGTAACGCCAGTCGATTATACCTTTTATTCATTTATTGGCCCGGCGCAATACAGGGGATAATCGAGTGACGACATTAAAAATGATAATGTGGGAGCAATGGCCTAGTGGTTAGTTCGCCGGACTTATAAGTGCGGGGACAAATCCTGAAAGCGACAACACCTACGCTTTGTTTCACTGCTCTTCACCTTTTGCGAAAGCCTGACAAATATCCAGTAGTAACTCTGTCATGAGAAGCGTCTTAAATTTGCGGCTCGGGTTTGGTGTTAAACAGGAGGTCATCGTCTTTGTGGCAAAAATAATATTTTCGTACACACATATGAAGGGAGAAGTACGGGCCGTTTTTTGCTATAACAGGTGCAGTCTTCTTGAGTACTTACACGTACTTACTTAAGTGGCGCATCTTAAACGTCCAATGCGGAGATTATTGACCAGGGGTATGTCGCTGTACAGCTCGTATGGTTCTTGATTGCATCTTCGTCTCCATAGCCCGTCAACGCAAGCGGGACCGACTATATTTTGAAGAATTTTTCTGTCAAATCGACGAAATCTACTTTTGATACGGTCCAAAAGTTGTCAGAGGTAATAGCGGAGCCGAGGTAGACAAAGTCCCGTGCTAGCTCAAAGCTACATCTGTCAGTGGTGATGTTCTGTCCAATTCGTCGATGTTGTGTGTCCTTTCGTGTTGCCAGCGAATACTTAGTCTTACCCTCATTCACTGCTAAACCCATTTTTGTAAACCCTTATCTATACTAGCAAACATGGCTATGACCTATGTCCGACCAATGATATCAATATCGTCGGCGTATGCTAGTAGTTGCACCGATTTATAGATTTATAGTGCCTCTGGTGTTGGCTCTGGAGTTTTGCACAATTCTCTCAAGAATGACGTAAATGAAGTCACACGACAATTCGTCACCTTGTCTTAATCCTTCTTTGGTATCAAATGTTTCGGTGATGTCTTTACTCAGGCCCCTTGAACAGAGATGATGGCGGATAAACCGAAAGGTCAACGGCACCGATCAATCGCGTAGTGGCTACTGATGACCCCGTGTACTAGGGGTATCTAATAAATTGGAACTGGCTTTGGGTTAACTACCCACCCATCGAAAGAACCATATGTTACGAAGCAACCAATAGCCTCGGAACGGACTGATCTTATTGTTGACGACCCTGCTAAACGAAAAAAGGACAACGACGTTCGTATCTGCACCTGGAATGTGAGAACATTAAACAGAAGAGGTGCAGGCGAACAACTAGCGGAAGCCCTAAACTGCTACAAAGCAGACATTACTACCATCCAGGAAATACGATGGGATGGGCCGGGCAAAAAGAGGGTGAAAAACTGTGACATCTACTACGGACCGTGTTATAGTGAGCAGAAACAGCGACTATTCGGATGCGGATTTGTTATAAGTGCCAGACATAGGCAAGGAGTCTTATGTTTCCAAAACATTAGCGAACGCATTGTAACTATCCAGATCAAGGCCAAATTCGCCAACATAAGTCTTATATGCGCTCACGCTCCGATGGAGGAAAAATATGATATAACTAAGGATTGCTTCTACGAGCTCCTCGACAAAACCTATGAGCGACTACCAAAGTACGATGTTAAAATCGTGCTGGGAGATTTTAACGCAAAGGTAGGAGAGAAGACATCTTTAGCAGTGCTGTCGGAAAACATAGCCTACACGAGAACACGTCTTGCAACGGACTTAGGCTAATTGACTTCGCTACGGAACGAAATGCCACTATAGCCTGCACACGGTTTCCTCAACTCGATATCCATAAGGGGACATGGCGGTCTCCAGACCAACGAACATTCAACCAAGTTATTCACATTGCGATAGACAAGAGGCAAGCATCCAGTATTCTGGATGTCCGAACATTCCGAGGGGCTAACGTCGACTAGGACCACTACCTTGTTGCAGTCAACGTAAGAATGCGGATATCCACCACACCACAACAAACTAGAAATAATGTGAAAATATTGAATATCGAAAGACTGCAATCGCAAGAGACCGCCAATGCCTTTGCGCAACGCGTATCCCTTAACCTCTCGATTCACACCATACCACATCATAACAGAATCAAATGTCGAAGAAAAATGGCAACGATGCCAACAAGCCATTAGATCAGCCGCAACTGATGTGCTAGGTTTCTCGCGGCCACCAGCAAGAAACCCCTGGTTTGATGAGGAATGCCGACAGATGCTCGCAGCCAGGAACGAGGCCTACAAGTGAAGACGAGAGCTGCCATTGAGCTCTATAGGCAGAGAAGAACGGAAGAACACCGGCTTTTCAGAAAGAAGAAAAGAGAGCAAGAAAAGCGCACGATCCAGGATATAGAGAGGTGCCACTCCAGGAACGATGTACGCAAGTCTTACCAAAGTGTAAAACGTCAAAGTCAAGGATAGAAGGCTCGAACAGAATCCTGTCGAGATGAACAAGGAAATATCGTAGTTGAGACACAGTCGATGCTGAGGATATGGAAGAACCACTTCTGCAGACTGTTAAACGGCGATGACGAACAACATTCCGCTGTCAGGCTGAACGAACCATTTAATATTGGCAACGACAGCGAAAACTACCAACCACCCGAGCTAAGTGAAGTGAGGAAGCAGCATCTAAACTCAAGCTTAACAAGGCTGCCAGAAATTACTTGGTAAGTAAAATCCACCAACTCATAAGCCAAATCTCGTCGGATGAAAATATGCCTGAAGAATGGAACATCAGCATCGTTTGCCCGATAAAAAGGAGAACCCCTGAAATGCGCTAACTACAGTGGAGACATATGTCCTCAACATCGCCTACAAGATCCTATCTGCCGGAATATGTGAACGCCTGAAACCGTTAACCAACAAATTTATCGGCCCTTGTCAGTGTGGTTTCAGGCCAGGAAACTCCACAACCGATCAAATATTCCCACTTCGGCAGATCCTGAAAAAACCCAAGAAGTCCAAATCGATACCCACCAACTATTTATCGATTTCCAAGCCGCATACGACAGCATTTATAGAGACGAACATTGCAGAGCCATTTCTAGTTTTGGAATACCGCCTACGGTACGTCTGTGTGAGATGTCGATGGAGAATTCTCGCTGCTCCATTAGGGTCGGAAACGACCTCACCGACACATTCGATACCAAAAATGGATTTGGGCAAGGCGATGCGCTGTTATGTGACTTTTTTAATTTGATTCTTGAGAGGATTGTATAAAACACTCGAGCCAACGCCAAAGGAACAATCTTCCATTAATCGGTGCAACTACAAGCATACGTTGACCATATTGACATCGTTGGTAGGACTCAACGTGATGTCATACCAACGTTTGCTAGTATAGAGAAGGAAGCGGCAAAAATGGGTTCAGCAGTAAATAAGGATGGGACCGCAAGTATATGCTGTCAACACGAAAGTACACACAACATCGACGCATTGGACAGAACGTTAACATTGACTGATATAAATTTGAGGTAGTACGGGACTTTGTCTACCACGGCTCCGCCATTACCTCTGACAACATCTCATCAGAAGATAAACGAAGAATTACTCTTACCAACCGCTGTTTCTTCGGGCTAAGAATTCAATTTATTAGTAAAGCCCTAACTTGAACTATTAAGGAGGTCCTATATAAGACCCTAATCATCCCAGTCCTGCTCTACGGCGCTGAATAAATCCTTGTGTAGCATTTAAGGAAATCCACATGCATTCTGCGTGCACCTTTAATTCTATTACACTTCCTTAGTTTCCTTAAGTTGGTAGTATATTATTTGGTAGTATATTATATAAGACATATTTTTGTAGAGAAGACCTCTCTTGGCTTCAGATATTGTAAGAAGGTGGACGTGTCCCCAAAAATAAAGTTAAGTTATTGAATCACAAATATCTTTTATTGTGTCGGTTAAATTGTTCGCCGGCACAAATTGGTGACCCCGACGTGGCTAGTAAAGCCGCATACATTTCAACAAACCCACAATTTTCCACACACACACATCATCACAACGCATTACAAAGCGTGGTTTTACAAAAAAAAAAAAATAAAAAGCAGTACCAGTGGAGCCACGAGCCACAATCAAAAAAAAAAAAAAAAAAGCCAAAAACAATTATTACGAAGAGCTTCTGACAACAACAACTCCACCAACAAACCAGTTATATCAATTTTTCGTTGCCGCTCATCATTATCAACTCAGCTGAAGATCATCGCATTTTACATCACACGATCCACATTGCATGTCTCGTCTCAACAAATCTGCAGTTTTATATGCTAAGTGCAGTGAGTTACTATATCTTGATGAAGTATTCATCTTAAAAATTTATTATATACTACTTATATTATCTTTATTAAGATGCGAATTTAAATTACGTTTTATATACTTCACACATATATACACATATATACATATATATATATATATATATTCATTTTTTTTTTATCTTTTCTCATTGTTGTATTTTAAAGTGAATTTTATTTTTCTATATATGTATGTACCTTTTTTTTTTTTATCATTGAATGCATTTATTTATACCTTTTAATACGGATCGATTTACTACTTTCACATTATTATTATTTTTTTTTTTTTTGGTTTGCTCAAATTTAACGACTAGTTGACTTCGGTGCCTATATTTAATCTTTTCCTTTTTTTTCAACGCGTAATTTATTTATACAATACGACGGGAAAAATACTATCAGGTTTTCCTTGCATTGCTTTTAATTATTTCATGAGTTTTACTCAAAAAAGTGAATTTTTGTTTTGAGTTTAGTTTTTTTTTTGAAAAAATGCTTGAAGACACGTCGAATAATGACGATTCACAACAAATGCAGGATGAAACGAAATCACAGACAGCCGCAAGCAGGCCTGTTGATTCCCAGTTGTCTTCACGTAACGCTCAATCGTCATCGAGCGGTACTCAAGCACTGCAAAACGAGGAAAACTTTCAACAAGCCTCACTTATATCAATCAAAATTCCTCCTTTCTGGAATAATAGACCCGATTTATGGTTCCTTCAGATAGAATCCCAATTCCGACTCAAAAATATCACTTCAGCTAACACAAAGTATGACTATTTAGTTGCTTCACTCAATAGTCAGACGATGGAAACTGTTGCTGATGTGTTAATTTCTCCACCATCGCAAGACAAGTATAACAATCTAAAAAAGGTTTTGTTAGAGAGAAATAGACACAGTGAAGAGCGACGTTTAGATGCTCTTTTAAATAAAATAGAGCTAGGGGATCAAAAACCTTCGGAGCTCTATCGTAGCATGGAAAATCTTGCGAATGGAAACAATTTAGTAAACCCTTCGTTATTGATGAAGCTTTGGTTTAATAAATTAACACCCTCCGTGCGAGTTTGCCTAATGGCCGTAGAAAAATCACAAAGTCCCGAAGAACTTTTTAATCTCGCGGATAGATTGCACGATTCATCACAATCAAATTCAGTAAGCAAATTTCAAATTGCACAAGTAAACACAAGCGATCGTTCTCAAAACGCGGATGAAGACATTCTTAAAACACTAGTTCTTCGCATTGAACGGCTAGAAATGCAAAAGTCTGCACACAAACAGTATCAGCGTTCATCGCGAAATTTTTCACGAGGCAGATCTGCGTCTAGATTTAGGTCGCATAGTCGAAAAGACAATGCTGATCAGATTTGCTGGTATCACCGAAAATATGGCAATGAAGCTAAAAAATGCACACAGCCATGTCAATTCCAAAATTCCACAAACCCTCACACAGCTTCAAAAAACTAATATGTCCGACCTCGAATGCGGCGTCGAGTAAGACAAATATATCACGCCGCCTATTTATTCGAGATAAAAAATCTAATTTGAGATTTTTAATCGATACAGGGGCAGAGATTTCTATCATTCCACGAAAACTGTGCCCTTATCTCAACCAGCCAAACGAGTTCATTCTTTTAACCGCTAATGGTGGAACAATTCGTACGTATGGTTTAAAGCGAATTACGGTCGATTTTAACTTAAGGCGTGATTTTGATTTTTCATTCATCGTAGCTGAAATAGATCACCCCATCATTGGTGCCGATTTTTTGCACAAATTTAATTTAATAGTTGACCTAAGAGAACAAAAAATGATTGATAAAGGAACAAATCTCGAAGTCAGCTGTATTTCTAAATCAACTGGTTTTTTAAGTCCAAAACTATATTCAATTCTGACCGAATATGGAAGAATTCTCGACGAATTTCCAGAATTAAAAGCGCCCCCAGACTTTACCCAGCCAGTTAAACATAATGTGGTACATCGCATACAAACGAATGGTACCCTTCCAACGGCACGCGCTAGAAGGCTCAATCCGCAGAAATTAGCACTCGCCAAACAGGTTTTCCAACAAATGGTAAGACTAGGTATTTGTCGTATTTCAAACTCTCCTGTAGCTTCTCCCCTTCACCTAGTCCCAAAAAAGGACTCCTTTGACTGGAGACCTTGTGGTGACTACAGGCAATTGAACGCAGCGACTGTACCAGACAAATACCCCTTACCTAATATCCAAGATTGTGCGTCTAATCTTCACGGGTGCAAGATTTTTTCAAAAATCGATCTCATACGAGCCTACCATCAAATCCCGGTAGCCCCAGAAGATATTCACAAAACTGCAGTCGTAACTCCTTTCGGACTCTTTGAGTTTTTGAGAATGCCTTTTGGGGTAAAGAATGGCGCGCAATCTTTTCAACGTTTCATATACGAAATAGTGGGAGATTTGCCCTTTCTCTTTGTGTATGTTGACGACATACTCATAGCAAGCAAGTCCTCCAACGAACACAAGGAACACCTCCGAGAAGTTTTCAGAAGACTTAATAAACATGGGCTTAACGTCAACACATCCAAATGTGTATTAGGCGTTACCACACTAGATTTTTTAGGTTATACAATAACCGAAAACGGTTTAATAGCATCTGCAAATAGAGTCAAGGCGATAAAGGAAATACCACAACCAGGTTCAATCAAACAGTTACAACGTTTTCTGGGAATGGCCAATTTTTACAATCGTTTTTTACCAAGAATTGCTATTAAAGCAAAACCTTTATACGAACTTCTGCAAAAGGTTAAAACCAAAAATAAATTAAAAGAAGTTTTTAAATGGACGGACGAATGTGAAAAATCGTTTAACTCGATTAAAAACGATCTTAGCAAAACAACAATGCTGTTCCATCCAAACCCAGAAGCTGAAATAAGCATCATGGTAGACGCTTCCAGTGACGCAATTGGAGGTGTTCTGCAACAGCAAAGCAAAAATGGTTGGGAGCCTTTGGGTTTCTTTTCAACCCGTTTAAAGCCTCCCGAAAAGAAATACTCAACTTTTGATAGAGAACTTTTGGCTATTTTCAAAACAATTAAACATTTTCGTTTTTACGTGGAAGGTAGACAATTCACCGTCTTTACTGACCACAAGCCGCTTACAAAAGCAATCTGTTCAAAAACAGATAAGTCTCCTCGTCAAACTCACCAGCTCGAATATATTGCAGAATTTACAACAGACATACGTTACATTAAAGGTTTACAAAACATAGTAGCTGACTCCTTGTCAAGGTCGCATATCGACATGATCAATTTTAAACAGATTGACATTGCCAGTCTTATAAAGGAACAGCAACTCGACGAGGAAATGGATGTTTTGGTAAAAGACAACAATTCTGCAATAAAACTATCAAAAATACACATTCCAGTTGACGACGTGGACATATGGTGTGAAATATCTACTGGAACAAATCGCCCTTATGTACCTGAAATTTATAGGAGAACTGTTTTCGATAACCATCATTGCTTATCGCACCCAGGCGCTAAGGCCATGAGGAAAATTATTTCAACGAAATACTTCTGGCCAAAAATGAATGGTGATATAAACAGATGGACGCAAAGCTGTGTTTCGTGTCAGAAATCAAAAATTACCAGACACACGAAATCGAAACATGGTAATTTCGCAATACCGACTGGTAGATTTTTACACATACATATGGACCTAGTTGGCCCCCTTCCACCTTCACATGGTTACACATACCTACTAACCATTAAAGACCGTTTTACTTCTTGGCCTGAAGCAATTCCATTAAAAAGCATCAGCGCTAAAACTGTTGTCTCTGCTTTTATTCGTAATTGGGTTGCCAGGTTCGGCGTTCCTCAAACCATCACCACGGATCAAGGTACCCAATTCGAATCATCACTATTCAAAGAACTATCAGAAATCTTGGGTACCAAGAGAATCCGAACTAGCACATATCACCCGCAAGCTAATGGGTTAGTAGAGAGATTTCACAGACAATTGAAAGAAGCTCTTAGATCTTACGATGAAAAAAACAATTGGTTCTCGAACTTACCTTGGACATTACTAGGAATTCGATCAACAATTATTGATGATCTTAATATTACTCCAGCTCAATTATTATATGGCCAAAATTTAAGGCTACCAGCTGAACTGGTGGAACCAAGACCGCAAGATTCACTATTGAGTTCTTCAACAGCACAAGAAATAACGAAAGCAATTGCTCAGGTTCGACCAGTTTCGAAAAGAATAAGAGAACAGAAATACATTTTTGTTCCAAAGGCATTAGACTCTTGCGACTACGTTTTTGTAAGGGAGGAAGGGATTAAAGGCAGTTTAAATCAGCCATACAACGGCCCGTTCGAAGTAAGCGAAAAACATGAAAAAACATTTTCAATTATTATTAACGGAAAAAAGCAAACGATATCTATCGATAGACTCAAACCTGCATTCCTTAGCCAAAATAAAGTGATAACTCGATCAATATTAAAACCAAAAGTAACATTTAATATCTAAATATATTCTTTGTGTGTTATACACATATGTACCTACATAAGGAAAAGATTTATATTTTTTTTTTTTACAATAATAATTAAACAATTAAGAAGAAATGAAGTTAATTGTACAATGAAATAATTATGTAATTTGTTTTGTTTTATACTTAAATTAATTATTATGTTTTTGCTGAATTTATTATTTGAGTTTTAACATGTACTAAATCATTATTTAGTTAAAAATATGAATTGTAAACATTTTTTTTTAAGGAGGAGAGTGATGTAGCATTTAAGGAAATCCACATGCATTCTGCGTGCACCTTTAATTCTATTACACTTCCTTAGTTTCCTTAAGTTGGTAGTATATTATTTGGTAGTATATTATATAAGACATATTTTTGTAGAGAAGACCTCTCTTGGCTTCAGATATTGTAAGAAGGTGGACGTGTCCCCAAAAATAAAGTTAAGTTATTGAATCACAAATATCTTTTATTGTGTCGGTTAAATTGTTCGCCGGCACACCTTGGTCGATTCGAAAGGAAAATTCTTCGAAAAATCTTCGGTCCCGTTTGGGTTGACGGGTTATGGAGACGATGATTCAACCAAGAACTGTACGAGCAGTACAGCGACATACCCCTTGTCAAAAAACTCCGCATTTGACGTTTAAGATGGTTAGCACATGTAGAACGAATGGACACCAATACTCCGGCTCACAGTCTTCGATTCCCAGCCAGACGTCGGACGCAGTAGAGGTAGACCTCGCCTTAAGTAGCGCGCAAAAGAAGAAACCGACCCCAACTTGGTGTGCTCAACTGGAGGCAGTTAGCTAATGACCGGGCTAATTGGAGAAGCATGTTGGTTGTACAATATTCAACCTGGAGATCCAATTCCAATTTATTAGATAACCCTAGGACACCGATCATCGTGAAATGGTTATAGAAACCCACTTAAAAAATTATCCCACACCTAAGCCGATTTATATTTTATCTATTCCACACTCCCACCACTAATTTCGTATTTCACCACTTTATCTCTGTTGCGTGTCATTCTAATAGCGGAACGAAAATAGATACGACCCGTATGCGAACCTCGTGGTTGTATCCATTGATAAGAATTACATGACTTGTCCAGTCTAAAACGTTCGAATGCAATTTTTTGATGCTAGCATCCTTTTTTTAAGCCTCCTTTTCTAACATTGATTCCTTCTTTGTTTCAGGACGTTATTAAGAGAAAACAAAATGCTTTACTGTCCACCAAACGTCACCCTATCCCAGGTATGGGTAAATCATGGGATATCGCATTGTTTCATGGAAACAATTGGAGCATCTGTAATCGCCGGCTTTATCCTCATATTTGGCTCGCTGCAGTTGTTTATGTATAATAAGTACGCCAATCGGATAACAGATCCTGCCCAGATCTCAAAATCTCGCCTCTATGGACTGCAGGTGTTCCTCTTGGCATTCTTTCCCATCCTTGCTGTCATTCGTTTCATATTAATGGCTACAGTTTATCAGAATCCTGCTATCTACGGATACATGGTAAGAAGAGCACGCTTTTATGTCCTCTAGATACTCATTGAATTTGTAGATCCTTTCAGTTATCTTCACATGTTTCGCGTATCCCTACTCCATTGTTTTGGTGTTCAAAGAGCGGTTCTATCAACTGCCATCGGTGCCGACAAGGGGGCATGGTCTTGTGTTGCTTCTCTTCTGGACACTGGCGTTCATCAACGAGAGTATGGCGTTTATTAATCTAAGACAGGAGGACTGGTGGTTCAATTTGAAGAGGTGAGTAAACTGAGATTGCTTTTACAGATGACCTTGGATTACATTCTGTTTAAACAGTTCAAAGGACAAACTCGAAATGGGATTGTTCGTATGTCGCTACCTATGTTCGCTGTTGATATTCGTGCTGGGTCTCAAGGCGCCTGGATTGATGTGGCCCTACAACCGGCATGGCGATGAAGAGCCACTTAACGCAACCGGAAATCGATCAGCCTTTCATAATGCATGGAAAAAGTTACGCAAGTTGTTCCCCTACCTCTGGCCAAAGAAAAACGTGCTGCTCCAACTGTCCGTCCTGGTGTGCATTGGTTTACTCATTGCTGGACGTGTTATAAAACTATACCTTCCCATCTACCGCAAGAAATTGGGTAAGTTGAACTTAAAATCGGAAATACGTTTCTTCCATCATGGAAATTGTTTTCTTTTTAGTTGACAGTCTGACAGAAGAACCAATTTCTTTCCGATGGGACTTTGTGCTCATCTATGTGGGGCTGTCCTTTGTGCAGGGCGGCGGCACCGGCACAATGGGTCTTCTCAACAATCTCCGTTCGTTCCTCTGGATCGGAGTGCAACAATACACAACTCGAGAGATCGAAGTGGATTTGTTCAGGCATCTGCATAATCTTTCGCTTCGTTGGCACTTACAGAGGAAAACCGGTGAAGTGCTGCGAGTGATGGACCGTGGAACAGATTCGATTAACAACCTGCTGAACTACATCCTGTTTTCGATTGCACCAACGATAATCGATATCATGGTGGCGGTGATCTTTTTTGTGTACGCCTTCAACTGGTGGTTCGGATTGATTGTGTTCCTAACGATGTTCTTTTATATTCGTAAGTTTGTGTGTTGGTTTTATCGGATTGGCTAGAGAGTAAAGGCTGTTGTTTCTTTCAAGTGTGCACGATTGTCATTACGGAGTGGAGGACGAAATTCCAACGCCAAATGAACCTAGCTGACAATGAACAACGAGCACGTAGTGTGGACTCGCTGTTGAACTTTGAAACGGTCAAGTATTATGGTGCCGAGCAGTATGAAGTGGATGCCTATAGGGAGGCTATTGTCAAATATCAGGTAAAAGCTTTTTAAGAAAGAAGTTTGGTCAAGTTTATGAAAAGGTTTACTCAGGCAAGGTTAGGCTGTACTGGCTGCGCGTGCACACTTAGACCATGCTTTCCAACTTACCCGCCGATGTGGTACCACGTGAAAAGTCGACATTCCCTATATTTGTCTGCGTAATTGAACCATTCAGAGATGACTATTTAGCGTAGAAGGTTTCTGACATTAATATTAGCTAGCTCACCTAGATTATCAAAGAAGTAGTTTCCCAGATGGAGTTTCCTTTTCTCGGAGAGAGCTGGACAAGAGCAGAGAAGGTAAGGTATACATTCAAACCCTTCTTCGTCCAAGCAGCATCTACAGAAGTCATTGCTAAAAAGGCGTAGACTTTTTGCGTGTAGGCCTATAGGTCAGTGGCCTGTCAAGACACCGATTATGGTTCTGATGTTTGATGTGTTCAGCATTGTCAAGCAGATGGAGCGGCAGAGTTGCCAGGATATTTGACACGTTGTGCCGTTTATCTGCGGTTTGATTTCTTGATCGTATTCAGTTTGATCTGTGGGGGGCATACCTAAAATATCTAATGGCGGTAGAATGTCAAGGGTGGTGCCATGTCTGGCAAGCTCATCCGCCATACCAGGGAACTGTATGTCTCTGTGACCCGGCACCCAGAAGAGGTGAATGGTAAAATGCTCTGCCATCTCATAAAGAGGTAGTCGGCATTCGTGGGCTGATTTCGATTTGAACGAGATGGATCCCGGGGATTTTATTGCCACTTGGCTGTCACTGAAGATGTTAATATACTTCGTGGACATTAACTTTCTTTCCAGCAAGGACAAGGGTTATATAATTGTCATCTCAGAGAAAACACTTCCACCCACTCCAAATTATGTTTAAGACCAATCGATGTGAATCGAGTTATTGTTACCGATCGCATCCGACGCCTATTCAAAGCGACTGCGAATGGTTGTCCTGAAGTTATGCTTATTGCTGAGTTAGGTAGTGTAATCTTTGTGTGTTCACGTTGTGACGAGGCTCTCAGTCTCACAGCTGCACAACCTACGGTCTGTTTGTCGTAAATATGTAGGGCTACTAGATGTAGGATATCATTTAGGGCTGCGGAGGGGGTTGTTTTAAGAGCTCCGCTAATGCATATGCAAGCTGATTTTTGAACTTTTTCTAGTAGGTTGCTGTGGAGGCTGATTCTAAAGCCGTCCAACAGATTAAGACACCATACAGGAGTATGGGTCTAATGATAGACACGTATAGCCAGAAAGAGATATGTGATTTCAAATCTTTCGAAGTCTGTGAGTCTGAAGCCATTTTCTGTTATCGTTTCGTGGAGGCTCTTGCTTTCCAACTAACCCGCCGATGATCTTTTCCTTACCGATTTTCGCATTGAAGTCCCCTAGTAGGATTTTCACAACTTCATCCTTGATAGGGTTTTCAATCTGATCGGTAAGGGCGTCTGCACTTATAATGCTGATGTTGCAAAATGATGCTCTGATGCGGATCACAGCCAGACGACCGACCAATAACGGGCTTAAAGACGATTACTTTTGGCCTCTGTCTCCACCCTACAACGAATCCGGATACTTATATCTGAAACCTTGTTTTTTTTTTTCGCTGGAGGGGTGAAAACTTTTATGGATACTCTGGCCCCCGCTACGAGTTATGCCAAACTCCATGCTAGAACATGTATACGTGGCTAAAACACTCCGTTTGTTCTGTCTTGTAAGTCCCTACAGTACCACCTGTCAAGGCATTCCTTCATAGGGCAGGTGTTGACAACATTTTTCTTTTCCTCTTATTGACCTGGATTATCGCCCTCTTGTGGTCTCATTTGGTTTACCCGAATCAGATCTTTTATTATTATTGCAATGGTGCTGTTGCCAGTTTCCCATACTTCATTAACAATATGAGACTTTGTGGGGTTTCTGTCATGCCTATTTCGCTTTCTAGTGCGTTTCTCGCAGCTTCATACATTCGGCATTCCAGCAGCACGTGCTCGGCATTTTGGACTTTATCATCACAATGACGACAGAATTGGTCATCAGCAAGTCTGAGCCTGTGTAGGTATTCCCGAAAGCTTCCGTGTCCCATTAGGAATTTTTTCCACTCTTCGATGTTCGGCAGTAGTTTGTGCGTCCATCATCCTTTTGGTGTTGTGTTCCATTGTCTTTGCCATTGCATTTCAGCGGCTTCTCTAATTGAAAATCTCTCTGTGTATATTGACACTGAGACGCCGATAGGCGTTCTCTCCGCTATCACACTTATTGCATCCCCATATAAAGTTCTGCATGCGCAGCATACTCTCAGTAATGATCTACAGTGGACCTTCTCATGTAGGACTCAGTGCAAGTGTCCGAGGCCCATATGGAGGCTGCGTACATGAGGATTGAATTTCTTACAGTTGCAAGCAGATTTCTTATTTGCGGCCTTGGTCCACCAAAATTCGTCATGGGCCTTGATATTCCGGCGACTACTTGTCTAGTTTTCTCACTTGTGTCCCTTAGGTGTTCTCTGAGGTTAAGCCTTTGGTCTATGAGCACCCCTAGGTATGTTATGTAGGGCTTCGGCTTGATTGTGTACTTTCCCACTTTTATTCTTAAGCGCTCAACTTTTTTACGGCTGCTAATGATAACGACCTCTGTTTTATGGTCAGCCAATTCCAAAACTGACGAGCTAAGCCATATCTTTACATCATGGATAGTTTGTTGCAATGTTGCATCACTTCCTCTATGGTTTTGGGCACTACTACCACTGCGATCTCGTCAGCGTATCCGATAATGTTCACCCCTCTAGGTTTGTTTCGTCATAGTCAATACTCCATCGTACATAATGTGCCATAGAGCTGCATAGAGCCTTGGGTGCCAAATGCCCCATGCTTTCCTGCCTAACTGTATGTCCCTATCCACACTTTTTCCGTTGCTTTTTGCACTCTATAGGTGCTTTTGATACTCGTAGAGAATCGTAGTAACCCGGAGATTATCTATTCCGTTTCGTTGTAGTTTTAGAGAATCACAACTTCACAACCCTTTGTCTCGACTAATATTTGAATTGTTTCCCTAAAATTTCATTCCAGAAAGAAGAATTCCGCTCGATGGTTACTCTGAACATCTTAAACACCTCACAGAACATCATCCTCTGCTTGGGTCTCCTCTCTGGATCTCTGCTTTGCGTGTACCTGGTGGCAAATCACGATGTTCTTACGGTTGGTGATTATGTGCTCTTCTTCACTTACCTCATGGACTTGTACATGCCATTGAATTGGTTTGGCACCTACTACCGTGCCATCCAAAAGAACTTTGTCGACATGGAGAATATGTTCGACCTGCTGAAAGAAGAAGAGGAGGTCATCGACGCTCCAGGTGCCGCCAGTCTACTCTGTTCCGGTGGTAAAATTGAATTCTCCAATGTAACCTTTGGGTACACTCCCGAAAAGCTTGTCCTACGCAATGTCAGCTTTAATGTCAACGCTGGCAAAACCGTAGCCATCGTCGGTCCGTCCGGTGCTGGTAAAAGTACAATAGTTCGACTACTGTTCCGCTTCTACGATGTTAACCAAGGCAGTATTCTTGTCGATGGACAAAACATCAAACTCATCCAACAGAGGTCTCTGCGAAAGTCCATTGGTGTTGTGCCCCAGGATACGGTGCTCTTCAACAATACAATCTTCTACAACATTGAATACGGCAAAGTTGGATCGTCGGCTGATGAAGTTTTCTCAGCTGCTCGCAACGCAGACATCCACGAGCGTATATTGTCCTTCCCCGATCGCTATGAAACAAAGGTGGGTGAGCGCGGTCTACGGTTGAGTGGCGGCGAGAAGCAACGTGTTGCAATAGCACGAACTCTGCTAAAAGCTCCGGTGATTGTTCTCCTTGACGAGGCTACTAGCGCTTTGGACACACACACCGAGCGTAATATTCAATCGGCGCTGGCAAAAGTCTGCGCCAACCGAACAACTATGATAATCGCACATCGCCTGTCCACCATCATCCATGCCGATGAGATTCTTGTACTAAAAGACGGTGGTATCGTTGAGCGTGGTCGCCACGAAGAGTTAGTGTCACAGAACGGTGTCTACGCAGACATGTGGAATCAGCAGCTACAAAATTTGGACGCCAACGGTGGGTCTAGTAGTGACAGTGAGACTGACAAGGTGAATGAAACGCTGAAAACTTCCGCCGGAGGATCGGGTGTTCGAGTCGGTTTCGGCCATGGACATTAAACCGCATGCGTTATCAAATTTGCTTTAGATACAATTAATTTCAATTATTAGTTAGTAAGAGACCGCTCTGGAGACATATGTATCGTACAGAGGTTGAGTGATACATAGTGAACGGTTGGTTAATAAGTGCGTAAGGGCTGAATAAAAATAAAAATATATTTTTAATAATCTGTACAACGATGGACTCTTCTTGGTTTTATCTTTGTCATCCTATCATCATCATCCACTAACATCTTAAGAAATAATGTCAATTGTCGATAACTGAATCCGGGGTACTTGTCAAAGATTTCAAAAAAGAAGAAGAAAATTGGTGAGCGCAAGAAATTCAAGAAAGTTTCAAATATCAAGAAAATAAGACATGCTGCGGGTGGTGTTTTCAAATAATCCTACTCAAGAACAGGCGTCGCACCTGTAAGTATTTATTTCAAATTCGTATTTTAGTTATCTTGTACCTCCGTTTAAAAATCGTCCTGGTAAGAGGAAAAACTCTAAAAAAAATGAAGCAGCCCTCTTTAAAGTGTTGGATAAACAAATGTGTGCTCAGGTAAAAGTCTGTACCTATCTCCGACCTAGTAGCCCTGAATGTCACTCATCTTTCCGAAACAGGTTTCAATTCCGAAATGTGATACAAATACTTAACAACCAAAGATTATGAATTCTATACAGATGACGCATTGAGAACAAAAAACAGAAACTTTTGCTCAGTAGCTTCATGGTACGGGCGGGCGGTGTGCATGAAAAAACATGAAAAACAAGAACAAAAACATATGGCGGGCTGTGCCAGCACGACCCGCCATAGAACAATTTTTCTTATATGGAGTGCGTCATCTGTATAGAATTCATAATCTTTGTTAACAACGTAATTGGCGATACAGTTCGGTGTGAACCTGGACCAACAATCCTTGAGTTTTCCATTATCAAATGTTTTCGTGAGAATGCTGCCCACCTTGATGGAACAGTGAAATTCCACCATTGTCATCCTGTAATGTGCGTCTGTCCAGGATGACAATGACGAAATTTCATTTTTACATTTTGAAGCCCTAATCACGTGAAGAGTTTATCTCCAGGAAATCCAAAACATAAAGTAAAACGAACAAGACATGGACCGCGGCCACCAGCAAGAAATCCCTGGTTTGACGAGAAATGCCGAAAGATGCTCGCAGCCAATAACGAGGCCTAAAAGGCTAAGCTGCAGGTGAAGAAGAGAGCTGCCATTGAGGTCTATAGGTAGAGAAGAAGGGAAGAACACCGGCTTTTCAGAAAGAAGAAAAAAGAGCAAGAAAAGCGCGCGATAGGGGATATAGAGACGTGCCACTCTAGGAACGATGTTCGCAAGTTTTACCAAAGTGTAAAACGTCAAAGCCAAGGACACAAGGCTCGCACAGAATCCTGTCGAGATTAACAAGGAATTGTCGTAGTTGAGACACAGTCGATGCTGAGGATATGAAAGAACCACTTCTGCAGACCGTTAAACGGCGATGACGAACAATATTCCGCTGTCAGGCAGAACGATCCATTCAATATTGGCAACGACAGCGAAAACTGCCAACCACTCGAACTAAGTGAAGTGAGGATAGCAGTATCTAAACTCAAGCTTAACAAGGCTGCCAGGAATGACTTGGTAAGTAAAATTCACCAACTCATAAGCCAAATCTGGTCTGGTGAAAGTATGCATGAAGAATGGAACCTCAGCATCGTTTGCCCGATCCATATAAAAGTATACCCTCTGAACTGCGCCAACTACAGAGGCATTAGTCTCCTCAACATCGCCTACAAGATTCTATCTGCCGTAAGATGTGAACGCCTGAAACCGTTTACCAATAACCTGATCGGCCCTTATCAGTGTGGTTTTAGGCCAGGAATCAATCAAATCTTCACCCTTCGGCAGATCCTGGAAAAAACCAAAGAAGTCCAAATCGATACCCACCACCTATTTATCGATTTCAAAGCCGCATACGACAGCATTTATAGAGACGAACTATACAGAGCCATGTCTAGTTTTGGTATACCGCCCAAACTCGTCCGTTTGTGTAGGATGACGATGGAGAATTCTCGCTGCAACATCAGGGTCGGAAACGACCTCACCGACACATTCGATACCAAAAAAGGATTAAGGCAAGGCGACGCGCTGCAATGTGATTTCTTTAATTTGATTTTTGAGAGAATTGTGCAAAACTCCCGATCCAACACCAGAGGCACAATCTTCCGAAAAACGGTGCAACCACTAGCATACGGCAACGATATTGAAATCATTGGTCGGACTCAACGGAATGTCATAGCCATGTTTGCTAGTATAGAGAAGGAAGCGGCAAAAATGGGTTTAGCAGTAAATGAGGGTAAGACTAAGTATATACTGTCAACACGAAAGGACACAGAACATCGTGGAATTGGTCAAATCGTCACCATTTACAGATATAACATTGAGGTAGTACGGAACTTTGTCTACCTCGGCTCCGCTATTAGCTCTGACAACAATATCTCGTCAGAAATCAAACGAAGAATTACTCTTACCAACCGCTGTTTCTTCGGGCTAAGAAGGCAATTTAGTAGTAAAGCCCTCACTCGAACTACTAAGGAGATCCTATATAACACTCTGATCATCCCATTAACTGTATCAAAAGCGGATAAAGAAATCCTTGGTCGATTCGAGAGAAAAATCTGCGGTCCCGTTTGCGTTGACGTCGGACGCAGTAGAGGAAGTCCTCGCCTTAAGTGGCGCGCACATTTAGAAACCGACCGCAACCAACTTGAAGTGCGCAACTAGGAGGCAGTTAGCTAACGACCGGGCTAATTGAAGACCCATGTTCGTTGATGCCCTGGTTCTGCCAAATGCCAGTCGTATGAAATTACGAATATCGTAAAACCTAGAACGATTCTCGTTTTATGTAATCGAATTTCAACGAGAATGAAGTGATTTCAACGATATTCGTGTTATAAAATATGGCCCCTGACTAAATACACCACCCGTCAGTATAAATTGTTAGTTCTGGCTTGGAATCGAAGACTGCGAGCCGTAGTATTGTTGCCCATTCTACATGTCCTAGCCATATTAAACGTCCATTGCGGAGTTTTTTTTTTTGACCAGGAGTATGGCGCTGTACAGCTCGTATAGTTCGTGGTTGAATCTTGGTCTCCATATGTTGTCTGTCCTTTCCTGTTGTCAGCATATACTGTCTTGCCCTCATTTACTGCTAAACGCATTTTGCCGCTTCCTTCTCTATACTAGCAATCGTGGTTATGACATTCCGTTGAGTCCGACCAATGATTTCTATGAGTCCTACCAATTGTCAACGTATGCTAGTAGTTGCGCCGATTTTTGGAAGATTGTGCCTCTGGTGTTAGCTCGGGAGTTTCGAACAATCCTCTCGAAAATCAAATTAAAGAAGTCACATGACAGCGCATCGCCTTACCTAAATCCTTTTGGTATCCAATGTGTCGGTGAGCTCGTTTCCGACCCTGATGGTGCAGCGATAATTCTCCAACGTCATCCTGCACTGACGTCTTTATAAATTCTGACTTTGAAATCGTTGAATAGTTGTATCGATTTGGACTTCCTGGGTTTTTTCCAGGATCTGCTGAAGTATGAAGATTTGATCAGTTGTGGATTTTCCTGGCCTAAAATCACACTGATCACACTGATAATGGTAAACGGTTTCCGATTACGGCAAATATGATCTTGTAGGCGATGTTGAGGGGGCTTATGCCTTGTATCTCTGGTTTTCACGTTTTACACCTTAGTAAAAGTTACAAACACCTTTCCTGGAGTGGAACCTCTCTATGTCTTCGATCGCGCCGTTTTCCTGCTCTTTGTTTTCTATCTGAAAAGCCGGTATTTTTTCCTTTTTCTTTGCCTATAAAGTTTACAAAGAGCTCTGATCTTCATCTGTAGCTTTGCCTTGTAGGAATAGTTTTAGGCTTCAATCATCTGTCAGCACATTTCATCAAACTAAGGGTTTCTTGCTGGTGGGCGCGAGAAACCTATCTCTTAGTTGTGGCTGATTTGTTGGCTGTTCTTCGAAAGTACCTGGTGGTGGTATGATGTTTATCAAACGGACTTGACAGTCTCTTGCGTTTGCAGTCTTTTGACATTAAATGGTTGCACATTATTTCTCATTTGTTGTAGCGTGGTGATGGTTGGGTGCTGTAGAACGAGGGTAGACTCTGATTGGCGTTAACTTGGCAATGCCCAGTGTTGCAACTCTGACTACACATCAAATGTGCTTATCTTTACCTCCAAGTGGTAACCATCGGATACTGGTCTCATCCAACCGGATTTGACTTGCTAAACGATAAGTGCGAGTGTTGATAACACGACGAAAAACAGCAACACTATAAACACCCTGGTGAGAATGGCACGGAAGAATACCCGGCCTGCTGTCCCAGGCGAACCTAGATGAGCTGCTCTGACATATTCGGACAACAGGTTGTCTAGGAATTTCAAGGGTTAGTCAGGCCCCTTGAACAGAGATGGTGGCGGATGAACCGAAAGGCCAACGGCAGCGCTCAATCCCGTAGTGGATACTGATGGCCCCGTGTCCTAGGGGTATCTAATAAATTGGAACTGGCCCTCCAGGTTGGGGGTTGTGCTTTGGGTTAACTACCCAACCACAGAAAAAAAACATTGTTACGAAGCAACCAATAGCCTCGGAAAGGACGGATTTTATTGTTGACGACCCTGCTAAACGAAAAAAGGACAACGACGTTCGTATCTGCACCTGGAATGTGAGAACATTAAACAGGAGAGGTGCAGGCGAACAACTAGCGGAAGCCCTAAACTGCTACAAAGCAGACATTACTGCCATCCAGGAAATACGATGGGATGGGCCGGGCAAAAAGAGGATGAAAAACTGTGACATATACTACGGACCGTGTTATAGTGAGCAGAAACAGCGACTATTCGGATGCGGATTTGTTATTAGTGCCAGACTTAGGCAAGAAGTCTTATGTTTCCAAGACATTAGCGAACGCATAGTAACAATCCGCATCAAGGCCAAATTCGCCAACATAAGCCTTATATGCGCTCACGCTCCGACGGAAGAAAAAGATGATATAGCTAAGGATTGCTTCTACGAGCTCCTCGACAAAACCTATGAGCGACTACCGAAGTACGATGTTAAAATCGTGCTGGGAGATTTTAACGCAAAGGTAGGAAGAGAAGACATCTTTAGAAGTATTGTCGGAAAACAAAGCCTACACGACAACACGTCTGGTAACGGACTTAGGCTAATTGATTTCGCTACGGAACGAAATGCCACTATAGCCAGCACACGGTTTCCTCACCTCGATATCCATAAGGGGACATGGCGGTCTCCAGATCAACGAACGGTCAACCAAATTGATCACATTGCGATAGATAAGAGGCACGCATCCAGTATTTTGGATGTCCGAACATTCCGAGGAGCTAACATCGACTCGGATCACTACCTTGTAGCAGCCAAGGTAAGAATGCGGATATCCACCACGCCACAACAATCCAGAAATACTGTGAAAAAATTTAATGTCGGAAGACTGCAATCGCAAGAGACCGCTAAGACCTTCGCACAACGCGTATCCCTCAACCTCTCGATTAACACCATACCACCAGCATCGAATGTCGAAGAGCAATGGCAACGATGCCAACAGGCCATTAGATCAGCCGCAACTGATGTGCTAGGTTTCTCGCGCCCACCAGCAAGAAACCCCTGGTTTGATGAGGAATGCCGACAGATGCTCGCAGCCAAGAACGAGGCCTACAAGGCTAAGCTGCAGGTGAAGACGAGAGCTGCCATTGAGCTCTATAGGCAAAGAAGAAGGGAAGAACATCGACTTTTCAGCAAGAAGAAAAAAGAGCAAGAAAAGCGTGCGATCGAGGATATAGAGAGGTGCCACTCCAGGAACGACGTTCGCAAGTTTTACCAAAGTGTAAAACGTCAAAGCCAAGGATACAAGGCTCGAACAGAATCCTGTCGAGATGAACAAGGAAATATTGTAGTTGAGACACAGTCGATGCTGAGGATATGGAAGAACCACTTCTGCAGACTGTTAAACGGCGATGACGAACAACATTCCGCTGTCAGGCAGAACGAACCATTCAATATTGGCAACGACAGCGAAAACTGCCAACCACCCGACCTTAGTGAAGTGAGGATAGCAATATCTAAACTCAAGCTTAATAAGGCTGCCGGAAATGACGGCCTTCCCGCTGAGCTCTATAAGGCCGGCGGAGATGACTTGGTACGTAACATCCACCAACTCATAAGCCAAATCTGGTCGGATGAAAATATGCCTGAAGAATGGAACCTCAGCATCGTTTGCCCGATCCACAAAAAAGGAGACCCCCTGAACTGCGCCAACTACAGAGGCATAAGTCTCCTCAACATCGCCTACAAGATCCTATCTGCCGTAATATGTGAACGCCTGAAACCGTTTACCAACAACCTGATTGGCCCTTATCAGTGTGGTTTTAGGCCAGGAAAGTCCACAACCGATCAAATTTTCACACTTCGGCAGATCCTGGAAAAAACTCAAGAAGTCCAAATCGATACCCACCACCTATTCATCGATTTCAAAGCCGCATATGACAGCATTTATAGAGACGAACTGTACAGAGCCATGTCTAGTTTTGGTATACCGCCCAAACTCGTCCGTTTGTGTAGGATGACGATGGAGAATTCTCGCTGCTCCATCAGGGTCGGAAACGACCTCACCGACACATTCGATACCAAAAAAGGATTTAGGCAAGGCGATGCGCTGTCATGTGACTTCTTTAATCTGATTCTTGAGAGAATTGTGCAAAACTCCAAAGCCAACACCAGAGGCACAATTTTCCAAAAGTCGGTGCAACTACTAGCATACGCTGACGATATTGACATCATTGGTAGGACTCAACGTGATGTCATAGCCACGTTTGCTAGTATAGAGAAGGAAGCGGCGAAAATGGGTTTAGCAGTAAATGAGGGTAAGACTAAGTATATGCTGTCAACACGAAAGGACACACAACATCGACGAATTGGACAGAACGTCACCATTGACAGATATAACTTTGAGGTAGTACGGGACTTTGTCTACCTCGGCTCCGCTATTAACTCTGACAACAACATCTCGTCAGAAATTAAACGAAGAATTACTCTTGCCAACCGCTGTTTCTTCGGGCTAAGAAGGCAATTTAGTAGTAAAGCCCTCACTCGAACTACTAAGGAGATCCTATATAAGACCCTGATCATCCCAGTCCTGCTCTACGGCGCTGAAGCATGGACCGTATCAAAAGCGGATGAAGAAATCCTTGGTAGATTCGAGAGGAAAATTCTTCGAAAAATCTTCGGTCCCGTTTGCGTTGACGGGCTATGGAGACGAAGATTCAACCAAGAACTATACGAGCTGTACAGCGACATGCCCCTGGTCAAAAAACTCCGCATTGGACGTTTAAGATGGCTAGGACATGTAGAACGAATGGACACCAATACTCCGGCTCGCAGAGTCTTCGATTCCCAGCCAGACGTCGGACGCAGTAGAGGAAGACCTCGCCTTAAGTGGCGCGCACAAGTGGAAACCGACCTCAACCAACTTGGAGTGCGCAACTGGAGGCAGTTAGCTAAGGACCGGGCTAATTGGAGAGGCATGTTGGTTGAGGCCCAGGTTCATTCCGGACTGTAGCGCCACTTAAGTAAGTAAGTAGTTGTAGCGTGGTGGATATCCGAATTCTTACCTTGGCTGCAACAAGGAAGTGGTCCAAGTCGATGTTAGCTCTTCAGAGTGTTCGAATATTAAAAATGATGGATGCGTCGGTCTTGTCTATCGCAATGTGATCAATTTGATTGATCGTTTGTTGATCAGGAGACCGCCATCTCATTATGGATATTGAGGTGAGAAACTATGTGCTGAATATAGTGGCATTTCGTTCCGCAGCAAAGTCAATTAGCCTAAGTACGTTGCCAGACGTTGTGTAGTGTAGGTTTTTTTTTTGTTTTACAAATCCAATTCCGAATAGTCACGGTCCGTAGAAGATGTCACAGTTTTTCATCCTCTTTTTGCCCTGGCCATCCCATCGTATTTACTGGATGGCAGTTATGTCTGATTTGTAGCAGTTTAGAGCTTCTATCGTTACGTTGATTGAGAAAAATATCAACTTCGACATAAGTTCTTATGTCGTAGTTGAAGCATGTTCATTTGCACAATTTATAAACGTTGTTCTGGTGTAAGTCTTTCCATGGTTATTGCCAAAGTATACTAAAAAAAATTCAAACACACTTCATTAGTATGACAGCTAGCTTGATAGTTTTCCCTATCGGAAGTTCTATACCTCTAAAAAAACACCCTACAGAAGATGTCATTGCGTTTTCGCAATAGACTACTGCAAATCTGCTAAGCATTTTTTTTTGGCATATTTTACATTAGTAAAGGTAATGTAATACCAGGATAGCAATGACGAGATTTGTAGAAGCGGATTTCATGACTAATTATACGAGCCATACAGCGAAAGGATATTAAGACACGATCTCCAGCTCCACTTAAATCAGGCAACTTTCTAAGAGCGATAAGTTTTGAGTACGCTTTGAGTAAGACAATTGCATGATTTTTTACGAATATAATCAACTATTGCTACGCCGACGTTAAAATGTCGATTAGACCTTAATTTTTGAGATAGTGGGCATTAAATCAATGGAGTGCATCAATAGAGTATTGGGTCAAATCGATCATAAGCTGAACCAGTTTTTATACCTTTTATAATCGTTTAATGTCCTATGCCCTATACCTGAAAAATGGTACTCGTGAGATCAATATTTCATCACATTCGTGGATGATTATGGTCGTAAACTATTTTTGTACCCTTAAACAAAAATCTTGAGTGTATGTTAAACTTTTTTACCATCAATGTGTTCGTAAAAAATAATTAAAATTCACGTAAAATTAAAAAACAAAAATATACAAAATTATGAGTTCGATATAACGATGCCGAATTTCGGAGTGATGAATTTATTTGTTTTTTACAACCTGCCACGAAATTGATGAACGAGTGCGCTTTAGTTAGACGCAAATTTTATAGCAAACTTTTTGGACTATGAAATAACGGTACAAAATTAAGATTTGGAAGAAAGTACACGTGCAAGTCGTCCAATCACCACTCGATTTTCAGTTGTTTTTAAATTTCCTTCAACACTCAAGAAGAAATCACATTTATAGGGACGTTTAACCTTTTGTGAGATGTACGTGTAATAGGAGTTGGGTGTTGGAAGAACGAGGTAAGACGCTGAGTGGCGTTAATCTCGGTCTGATCTTTGGGTTGACTACTCAATCACGGAAAAACTTATTGTTACGAAAAAATCAAAAGCCTCGGAAAAGAATGATTTTTGTGTTGACAACCATGCTAAACGAAAAAAGGATTACCATGCATCTGCACCTGGTATGTTAGAACGCTTAAAAGAAAAGGTGTAGCTGGACTACATGCGGAAGCCCTAAGCTGCTACAAATCAGACATTACTGCCATCCAGTGAATACGATGGGATGGCCCGGGCAAAAAGAGGATGGAAAACTGTGACATCTTCTAAGGACCGTGACTATTCGAAATTTGATTTTTAATAACTGCCATCTTTAGCAGTATTGTCCAAAAACATAAACGTACGAACAAAATGCCACTATAGTCAGCACGCAGTTTCCTCACCTCGATATCCATAAGGTGATATAGGGGTCTCCTGATAAACAAACGATTAATCAAATTGATCACATTGCAATTGGCAAAATGGACGCATCCAGTATTTTGAATGTCCGAACACTCTGAAGAGCTAACATCGATTTGGACCATTTCATTGTTGCAACCAAAGTAAGAATACGGATATCCACCACGCTACAACAAGTGAGAAACACTTTGCAACCATTTAATGTCAAAAGACCATTTAATGTAGAACGCTCATCCCTTTACCTCTTGATTAACACCATACGACCAGTATCTACTGCCGAAAAACAGCCATTAAATCAGCCGTGCTAGGTCTCTCGCGGACACGAGCAAGTAACCCTTGGTTTGATGAAACGTGTCGACAGACGCTTGTAGCCTAGAACGAGGTTACGAGGCAAAGCTACAGGTTAAGTTGAGAGCTGCCATCAACCTTTATAAACAAAAAAGAAGGGAAGAACACCGGCTTTTCAGAAAGAAGAAAAAAGAGCAAGAAAAAGGCGCGATCGGAGACTTTGAGAGGTGCCACTCCAGGAAGGAGGTTCGTATGTTCGAGATAAACAAGGAAAGATCATAGCTGATACACACTTGATGTCTAGGATATGGAAGATCCACTTATGCAGACTGTTATACGGCGATGACAAACAATCTCTTGCTGTCAGAAATCTCCTCCGCGTTTTATAAAGCCGTCGTATGATTTGAGGATAATAGAAGATTGCGCAAAACTCTCTTCCCAACACCAGACGCCCAATAATTCATATACCTAGGCAACAACTATTATACGCCGACAATGTTGACATCATTGGTCGGACTCAACGTGATGTCATTGCCACGTTTGCTTCTATAGAGAAGGAAGCGGCAAAAATGGGATTAGCAGTCAATGAGGGTAAGACCAAATATATGCTGTCAGCACGAAACCACATCGACAAATTGGATAAAACGTCACCATTATACAGATAACGCTATAAGGTAGTACGGGACGTTGTCTACCTCGGCTAAGCTTTTAACTCTGACAATGACATCTCGTTAAAAATAAAACGAAGAATTACTCTGACCAACCGCTGTTTCTTCGGACTAAGAAGGCAATTTACTAATAAAGGCCTCACTCGAACTATTAAGGAGTTATAAGACCCTGATAATCGCAGTCCTGCTTTACAGAGCTGGAGCATGGACTGTCACAAAAGCGGATAAAGAAATCCTTGAAATCCAGTTTGAGCGCAAAATGCTTGGTCACAATTGTGTTGACGAGCTCCGGAGACGAAAATTCAATCAAGAGCTGTACGAGCTGCACAGCGACATAATCTTGGTGAAATGGCTTCGCATTGGACGTATAAAAAAGTTGGGAATTGTAGCGGATGGACACAAGTCCTCAGGCTTGGAAAGTCTTAGATTTTCAGTCAGACGTCGGGAACAAAAGTGGAAGTCCTCGCCTTACGCTACAATTAGAAATCGACCACAACCAACTCGAAGTGCGCAACTGGAGGCAGTTAGCTAGGGACCGGGCTAATTGGTAAGGCATTTTGGTTGAAGCCAGGTTAGTTATGGATGGCAGCGCCACTTAAAAAAAAAACTTTATGCTGTCGTTCAGTTATCTGTTCTGTGGCAAATATTCAAATTGGCTATGGGTTGTGCTCTCTAACGAACTGCTTCAAACCGGGCTTATTGGTTGAGGGCCAGGCTCATTCCGGACTGTAGTGCCACTTATTAGGAATTAATAAGAAGAATTATCGCTATCCGTCAACGCAGAACCATGCCAATTCGCCGACTTAAACGTGGGTCTACAGTCCACCAAAACCTAAAATTCTAGTGAACGTGGATTTCAGAATGATGAACGGAATAAGCTGAATGGAAGGTTGCTTTGTCCCAATAGTAAAAACCATTGTCTAGAATGCAGAATCGAAGATTGCATTGTCCCAGGAAGAAAGCCACTCTCAACGGGTTTAAAAGAAGTGAGTAAAAAGCAATATTGATTTGTTGGACTACTAAGAGCGGGTTCCCTGGGTCCCGAAAGTGACAACACCTAAAGCTTTTTAACTGTTTCATCTCTTGCAAAAGTCTGAAAAATAAAATAAACATATGAGAAGGCTACAATCCGCTGTGCGGATCGTTTAATACCCTATCCCATCCCATCCTTAAATTAATATCCCCAAAATGTGGTCTTTATGGGCATAAAGTATTGTAAATGACGTTGTCAAATTCTTTTATGGTTCGACAAAAAACAACGGTTTTCTATTGCATATGCCTTGGGGTAGGGCATCCAAAGGTTTTTTGTAAGAAAACGCCCCTAAAAAGTGGGCGTGAGATAAAATGGTCTGTTGACGAAATTTTCACATTAATACTACCAATGGGCCTGCGCACACGAGTATGCTTCAACCGGTTGAACGTCATGTTTGTTGGTGGGACGGGTGAGGAGGGAGCACAGTTTGAGAGGCATTGGAGAGCAATTTTTCACCCAAAATTAAGTGGTTGAAGAGGTTGAATCTACCAACACATGCATGCGTTTCTGACAGTTGTGGTATTAAAAAAAAATACGGCGGCTAGTTCGGTGTTAATCGAATTACACATACATATAAAGTTTGGTATATAACACAAAATTCAACCGGTTGAACATATTCCCGTGTGTTTGGAAAGTAACCATAATGACTACGGTTGAAGCATACTCGTGTGCGCAGGCCCAATGATGGTGCATCTGAACTTTTTTCGAAAATTTTAAAATTTGACCGGAAAACGTTTTGCCGGCGATTCTGAGTCGATCCATATGCTTATAGGTATATGTAGCAAAATTATTTCTCTATGTTACAAACTAAGTATAAAAACTAATATACACCTATGGGATAGGGCAGCGGTTCCCAATCTTTTTTGGTCGAGGAGCACTTTTTAGGTCAAACATTCCTCGCGGAGCACTTCGTTACACTTACGCTATTTTCGCAGTTATGTATGTGTAAAAAATGCAATACTCAATTTTTTTTTTATATTTTATTAAATTCAAGTAAAACAAGTAACATCAACGAAAAAAACAAGAACAATGTTAATTAAAGAACATAAGGAATTCAATATCTAGTGAGAATAATGTGCCTGTTTGGTTTTGCATAATGCTTGTATATCTGGTTGAATTTGGGACAACTGCAACCGAATATCTGGCTCTGCATCGAGACGGGATCTATGTTTTGTTTTGGTTCCAACGTAGGCGGAGAATCCTGATTGTGACTATTGAGACTAACTTTGTTTGGTATCGTTAAAACAACGGTGCAAAAATGATGCGCGAAACAAAGAATCTATTTTTAGCTCTATGCATGCCAAGTTTTGTATTGTTTACCTTTTGCATTCTCTTTCTGCTGATAAGAACGCATGCAGACAAAGAATTTTTATAAGTATTTTGACGGAAACTTTGTGTAAATATTTTAACAGTTTTGAGCACGTGATAACCAAAAAAACTTGTGTAGTTAACTTTAATTTACATTAAACGTCGATAACAAAATAAAAATTTATTAAAATTTATTAAAAACCATGGGTAAAACGGCTGAGTTGAGTTTGGTTGTCAGATCTTCAATGGTAGCGAAGTTTAACGCTGGAACGGCAGTAAAAGACATAGCAAGTGAGTTTAATGTGTCGCGTCAAACTGTGCACTATCAAATCAATAAGTTTAAAAAGCATAATGACATCACAAACCTAATGAGATCAGGTGCTAAGCGCAAAACAACGCCCACTGAAGACCGAACCCTTCTACGGGAATTTAAAAGAAATATATTCCTGAAGCCTCAAACTGCTGCAAATCAATGGAATTTGACGGCAACGAATCCAATCAGTGAGCGCACTGTCCGACGACGTTTAATGGAAGGAGATTTTAAAACATTTAAAGCTAAGGACGTGCCGTACATATCAAAGGTAAACAAGCTTAAAAGACTGTCTTTCGCAAAGGAACATCTGCACAAGCCAAAGGAGTACTGGAGAAGCGTTCTATGGACAGATGAAAGCTCCTTTGAGTATAACTCATCAAAAAACAAATTTTACGTTAGATTGCCAAAGGTAGAAAGGCAAAAAGACGCCCCGTTTATCAAAAAGTGAGCCATGGTGGAGGCTCTGTCATGTTCTGGGGATGTGTTGCGTATAATGGCCTGGGTGAATTGGCTCCTATCACCGGCTCGATGAACCAAGGTCAATATTTAAGAACCCTAAATGATAATGCCTTTCCTTCCGGAGGTAGGCTTATTGGTGAATCATTTATCCTGCAACAGGACAATGCCCCATGCCACAAAGCCCGGATGATAACTAAATTTTTGAAGGATGTTGGTGTTTCCACTTTGGACCGGCCACCTCAAAGTCCAGATTTAAATATAATAGAAAACGTCTGGTCTCTTTTGAAACGCAAAAGAACAGTTTCTTTAAATAAAACCAGAGAGGAGACGATTTCTGAGGTTACTTCCCTTTGGGAAGAGATATCTCCAGATATTCTTCAAAATTTAGTAGATTCAGTACCGAGACGCCTTCAAAAAGTTATTGAAGCCAAAGGAGGTTATATATTTTACTAAATTCTTCTTTATTTATTTACTTTTGTTAAGTTTACAATGTTTTTTCTTAGAGTTATATACTTGTCAAAATACTTATGCCAACACACGAAATTACAAATTAATTTATATCTTTTTTGACTTCTATGAAAAAATATTTGTTTGCCTATTTTTAAGTTTGTATTAGTTATATATAAAAATGAAAAAATAAACATGAATTCTTGTCAAGCCATTTAGAAGTTAAACTCAAAAACGCACGATTTTTATTTCGTCAAAATACTTATGCCGACTAGTGTATGTTGTTGCAAACGGCAGAAGAATTATTTTGGCTCTGTCTGACAAAATTTTGAATTCGTCCTTCAACATACACCAGAATTCTGATAGTTTCAAAATTTGCCTTTAAAGAAGAATCTGATGTCAAACTGCAACGATGTCAGAGATGCTGGCTTTTCCAACGCGGCGGAGTACGGGTCTGCAACCCACACATTTTCTTTAATGTTTGAATGGTATTCTTCCGGAAAGTAGCTTTGGAAGTTTTCGAGCAAACTTAGCAGATGTAAATGAAACTCATTTAAAATGTCGTCAGGAATACCCAAATCTATTTCCTCTTTACATTCGCTGACCATTGGGAAGCTGTCTAGGTTTCGATTTTTTAAAGATTTCGCCCAAAACTTGATTTTCTTTTTAAATGCTTCGACCTTATCACTGGCATCGAAAACAGTTATTGCCTTTCCTTGAAGTGATACACTCAAATCATTTAATTTTTTAAAAATATCGTCTAGAGACGATAATTTCAAGAGCCAACGCTCATTACACAATCTGTCGCCCAAATCAAAGTTGTCGTTCATAAGGAAGGTTCTGACTTCAGCCCTCATTTCGAAAAGCCGCGTCAGTGTTTTGCCGCGAGAAAGCCACCTTACTTCTGCGTGAAGAAGTAAAGACGTATGTAGACTACCCATTTCATCGCACAATACTTTGAATAGCCTTAAATTCTTAGGTCGAGATATAATAAAGTTAATTATTTTCACGCTTTCGTCTAAGACCTCTTTTAAGGAGAGTGGCATTTTTTTCATTGCAAGGGCATGGCGGTGTAGAACGCAGTGTCTACTGCTGCATTCCTTGGCATTTTGTTTTATTCTTGAGACGGCACCGGACGTTTTTCCAGTCATGGCCTTGGCACCGTATGTGCACACATCCTCGCAGTTAACCCATGGGATATTATTGACAATAAAGAAATTGTCTATTAATATAAAAATTTCAGCACCAGTTGTTGTAGTTTTCAACGGCTTGCAGAAAAGCAGATCTTCTTGAAAGAACTGTTGGTATTGGTAGCGCACAAATACTATTAAAATAGCCAACCCTGCAACATCTGTTGATTCATCCATTTGCAGCGAAAATTTTGTGACTTTTATTCGCGAAAGTAAAGTAGTTTTGACATTCTCTGCTAAGTCTCCGATTCTTCGTGATATTGTGTTATTTGACAAAGGAACGGTGTCAACTAATTTTTTGGCCTTTTCACCCAACATACACTCAACAATGTCCTTGACGCATGGCTTGATTAAGTTTTCAGCGATTGTATTGGGCTTCGCCAGTTTGCGCAACTCGGAAACTCACTAAGTAGGACGCCATCAACGCATTTTCGTTCACTGTCTTTGAGTGGTAAGTAATAATTGTTTGAGATTTTGTAAGTTCACCATACTTCCTTTTAAAAAAATCAGTCGGTTTGCTTTTGCAATCTGGATGAATCCCCTCAAAATGGCGTTTCATTTTTGCTGGAAACATCGCACTATTCGGCAACACTTTGCCGCAAATTACGCATTGGGGTTTGTTGTCACTTGTCTCAGTAAATCCAAGATTTAAATATGAATCGTGGTACTTCCTTTTTACTGTTTTTTTTTTCTGCAGTACTGACCACCATAGAACTAGTACTAGCCACATTGTCTGCCTCAAATTCTTCAGAAAGTTCTGACGCCGCTGTCTCTATTGCGTCATTTTCCTTGGCTCCAGAATAGAACAATAAATGGAAAACGAGCAAATTCACAAATCTGAATTGAGGATAACAACAGAAAAAAAATATTATAAATCCAACAAAACGCATCTAATACAAATGCCGTTCTAGCGATAGGAAACTTCCCATTATGAAATAAACAAATATGGTTTTGTATTATGTACCTGCCAGTTGCTGACTCTTTAGTAACTACTGGGGGTGCTGTTAAGGAGCTTTCAGCGGTTATTTTTAACGACCCAGACTTTAGCCAGCGATCCATAGTACCTATTATTTTTGATCTCTCACGATATTTTGATCTTTTCACGTCGATAGATTCACAGAGTCACATCAATGTACAAAAAACAAATAAAAAGTAAAATTCACGCACTAAAAGCAAAATATAGATTAAATACACCGCACTACGATTCGTTTTAACCTGTATAAATAAATACCGACCCAACAAAAACCGTCTTTTGGGCGCGTTTAAAACCAGAGAAACGTCGTCCCAGTACAAATTTCAGTTAGCGTCACAATGATTATTCTGCAGGGCCCGATGGAATCCCACCAATAGTCGTAAAGCAATGCAAAGATGCTCTTTTGCTATACCTTAAGTATATGTTTGAAAGCTCCCTTGCCACAGGAGTATTCCCAACCCAATGGAAAAGTGCATTTATAACACCTGTTTTTAAAAAAGGTGAGCGAGGAGATATCTCTAATTATAGACCTATCTCTAAACTATCTTGCATTCTTAAGTTATTTGAACATATTATTTGTGATAAATTAGTATTCCTGTGTCGAAACATTATCTGTGAAGAACAGCATGGCTTTGTTAAACATCGATCCACTGTAACAAATCTTTTAACTTTTATGCATCATTGTTCCAATAGTTTAGAAAATAAAAAAGAAGTCGATTGTATATACACTGACTTCTCCAAAGCATTTGACCAGTTATCACATCAGACCATAATTTTTAAACTTAAGGCGTATGGATTCCCTCCAGGTGTCATAAATTAGGTTAAATCATATCTCTCATTGAGAACATACCAAGTAAAATTTAGAGGTTCCAAGTCCAACCCTTTTGTTGCTCAATCTGGAGTACCTCAAGGAAGTCATTTGGGACCAATTTTATTTATACTTGCAATTAACGATGTAAAAGCCTGTATTCGAGATAGCAAAATATTGATATATGCTGATGATATGAAAATTTTCAAATGTGTAGGAGATTTAAACGATTCGTTTTCACTACAAACCGATTTAAATAGTTTTACCATATGGTGTCTTAAAAACGGTTTGAATCTGAACCCTACAAAGTGCCAGCATATGTCATTTTCCCGAAAACGAGCTCCATGTAATTTTAAATATACTCTATCCGGGCACACTCTCTGTCATGTAGACAGTTTTAAAGATCTTGGTGTTTATTTTGATCCCAAAATGGAGTTTAATAAACATATTAACGTTATCGTCAATAAATCCAACTCCATGTTAGGATTTATAAAAAGGTGGTCAAAAGAGTTTACTGACCCATATGTCACTCTTTCACTCTATAATTGTCTAGTTCGCCCTCACTTGGAGTATGCCTCACAAGTTTGGACACCCTTCTATGAAGTTCATTCGAATAGAACAAATCAGTCCAACGAAAATTCATAAGATTTGCTTTGAGAGGACTTCCATGGGATGATCTACACAATTTGTCTCCGTATAGGTGTCGTATTAAACTGCTGCAACTATTGCCTGGTTGGGTGTTGTAGAACGAGGGTAGACTCTGATTGGCGTTAACTTGGCAATGCCCAGTGTTGCAACTTTGACTACACATCAAATGTGCTTATCTTTACCTCCAAGTGGTAACCATCGGATACTGGTCTCATCCAACCGGATTTGACTTGCTAAACGATAAGCGCGAGTGTTGATAACACGACGGAAAACAGCAACAGTATAAACACCCTGGTGAGAATGGCATGGATGAATACCCGGCCTGCTGTCCCAGGCGAACCTAGATGAGCTGCTCTGACATATTCGGACAACAGGTTGTCTAGGAATTTCAAGGGTTAGTCAGGCCCCTTGAACAGAGATGGTGGCGGATGAACCGAAAGGCCAACGGCAGCGCTCAATCCCGTAGTGGATACTGATGGCCCCGTGTCCTAGGGGTATCTAATAAATTGGAACTGGCCCTCCAGGTTGGGGGTTGTGCTTTGGGTTAACTACCCACCCACAGAAAAAAACATGGTTACGAAGCAACCAATAGCCTCGGAAAGGACTGATTTTATTGTTGACGACCCTGCTAAACGAAAAAAGGACAACGACGTTCGTATCTGCACCTGGAATGTGAGAACATTAAACAGGAGAGGTGCAGGCGAACAACTAGCGGAAGCCCTAAACTGCTACAAAGCAGACATTACTGCCATCCAGGAAATACGATGGGATGGGCCGGGCAAAAAGAGGATGAAAAACTGTGACATATACTACGGACCGTGTTATAGTGAGCAGAAACAGCGACTATTCGGATGCGGATTTGTTATAAGTGCCAGACTTAGGCAAGAAGTCTTATGTTTCCAAGACATTAGCGAACGCATAGTAACAATCCGCATCAAGGCCAAATTCGCCAACATAAGCCTTATATGCGCTCACGCTCCGACGGAAGAAAAAGATGATATAGCTAAGGATTGCTTCTACGAGCTCCTCGACAAAACCTATGAGCGACTACCGAAGTACGATGTTAAAATCGTGCTGGGAGATTTTAACGCAAAGGTAGGAAGAGAAGACATCTTTAGAAATATTGTCGGAAAACATAGCCTACACGACAACACGTCTGGTAACGGACTTAGGCTAATTGATTTCGCTACGGAACGAAATGCCACTATAGCCAGCACACGGTTTCCTCACCTCGATATCCATAAGGGGACATGGCGGTCTCCAGATCAACGAACGGTCAACCAAATTGATCACATTGCGATAGATAAGAGGCACGCATCCAGTATTTTGGATGTCCGAACATTCCGAGGAGCTAACATCGACTCGGATCACTACCTTGTAGCAGCCAAGGTAAGAATGCGGATATCCACCACGCCACAACAATCCAGAAATACTGTGAAAAAATTTAATGTCGGAAGACTGCAATCGCAAGAGACCGCCAAGACCTTCGCACAACGCGTATCCCTTAACCTCTCGATCAACACCATACCACCAGCATCGAATGTCGAAGAGCAATGGCAACGATGCCAACAGGCCATTAGATCAGCCGCAACTGATGTGCTAGGTTTCTCACGCCCACCAGCAAGAAACCCCTGGTTTGATGAGGAATGCCGACAGATGCTCGCAGCCAAGAACGAGGCCTACAAGGCTAAGCTGCAGGTGAAGACGAGAGCTGCCATTGAGCTCTATAGGCAAAGAAGAAGGGAAGAACATCGGCTTTTCAGCAAGAAGAAAAAAGAGCAAGAAAAGCGCGCGATCGAGGATATAGAGAGGTGCCACTCCAGGAACGATGTTCGCAAGTTTTACCAAAGTGTAAAACGTCAAAGCCAAGGATACAAGGCTCGAACAGAATCCTGTCGAGATGAACAAGGAAATATTGTAGTTGAGACACAGTCGATGCTGAGGATATGGAAGAACCACTTCTGCAGACTGTTAAACGGCGATGACGAACAACATTCCGCTGTCAGGCAGAACGAACCATTCAATATTGGCAACGACAGCGAAAACTGCCAACCACCCGACCTGAGTGAAGTGAGGATAGCAATATCTAAACTCAAGCTTAATAAGGCTGCCGGAAATGACGGCCTTCCCGCTGAGCTCTATAAGGCCGGCGGAGATGACTTGGTAAGTAACATCCACCAACTCATAAGCCAAATCTGGTCGGATGAAAATATGCCTGAAGAATGGAACCTCAGCATCGTTTGCCCGATCCACAAAAAAGGAGACCCTCTGAACTGCGCCAACTACAGAGGCATAAGTCTCCTCAACATCGCCTACAAGATCCTATCTGCCGTAATATGTGAACGCCTGAAACCGTTTACCAACAACCTGATTGGCCCTTATCAGTGTGGTTTTAGGCCAGGAAAGTCCACAACCGATCAAATTTTCACACTTCGGCAGATCCTGGAAAAAACTCAAGAAGTCCAAATCGATACCCACCACCTATTCATCGATTTCAAAGCCGCATATGACAGCATTTATAGAGACGAACTGTACAGAGCCATGTCTAGTTTTGGTATACCGCCCAAACTCGTCCGTTTGTGTAGGATGACGATAGAGAATTCTCGCTGCTCCATCAGGGTCGGAAACGACCTCACCGACACATTCGATACCAAAAAAGGATTTAGGCAAGGCGATGCGCTGTCATGTGACTTCTTTAATCTGATTCTTGAGAGAATTGTGCAAAACTCCAAAGCCAACACCAGAGGCACAATTTTCCAAAAGTCGGTGCAACTACTAGCATACGCTGACGATATTGACATCATTGGTAGGACTCAACGTGATGTCATAGCCACGTTTGCTAGTATAGAGAAGGAAGCGGCGAAAATGGGTTTAGCAGTAAATGAGGGTAAGACTAAGTATATGCTGTCATCACGAAAGGACTCACAACATCGACGAATTGGACAGAACGTCACCATTGACAGATATAACTTTGAGGTAGTACGGGACTTTGTCTACCTCGGCTCCGCTATTAGCTCTGACAACAACATCTCGTCAGAAATCACACGAAGAATTACTCTTGCCAATCGCTGTTTCTTCGGGCTAAGAAGGCAATTTAGTAGTAAAGCCCTCACTCGAACTACTAAGGAAACCCTATATAAGACCCTGATCATCCCAGTCCTGCTCTACGGCGCTGAAGCATGGACCGTATCAAAAGCGGATGAAGAAATCCTTGGTAGATTCGAGAGGAAAATTCTTCGAAAAATCTTCGGTCCCGTTTGCGTTGACGGGCTATGGAGACGAAGATTCAACCAAGAACTATACGAGCTGTACAGCGACATGCCCCTGGTCAAAAAACTCCGCATTGGACGTTTAAGATGGCTAGGACATGTAGAACGAATGGACACCAATACTCCGGCTCGCAGAGTCTTCGATTCCCAGCCAGACGTCGGACGCAGTAGAGGAAGACCTCGCCTTAAGTGGCGCGCACAAGTGGAAACCGACCTCAACCAACTTGGAGTGCGCAACTGGAGGCAGTTAGCTAAGGACCGGGCTAATTGGAGAGGCATGTTGGTTGAGGCCCAGGTTCATTCCGGACTGTAGCGCCACTTAAGTAAGTAACTATTGCCTTTGTCTCAACGTAGACTTAACAATGACATGGTTTTCTTACACCAATTATTATCAGGACAAATTGATGCTCCTGATCTTTTAAGTGCCATTGGTTTTAATACCCGGGGAGGTTCCTACAACCTGCGTAGATTAAATATATTACATATACCTAATCATAAACAGAACTATGGTATGCATGTAATGGCCTCATGCATACCATAGTTCTGTTTATGATTAGGTATATGTAATATATGAGTAGGGTATATAATAAAAATAATGATGTAGTTGAACTACATGTTAGTAAATGTAGTTTAAAAATACTCTGCGAAATTCTATGCTAGAGTCGTAATAAGTGTATGTAAAATTGTTTATAGCTAAATTGTAATGTCATCGTTTACTGATTTTGTTAGTGTTGTCAAACTTAATAACTTCTATGTTCTGTTATGTCCCAATAACAATGTTGCCAAGAGTAGAGTATGAATACTTTGAGATTCGAATTCCAACTCGAATCTCCACGCATTCATAATCTTCGAAGATTTTCCACTTCACCTTTTCGATACACATGTTCCACACCGGTTTGTGTATCGACTACAATTACCAAAAGTTCTAACCCAACAAATGTTTGCCACTATACAAGAAGAGGGGCGAATTCAATTGTGCTGTGTCTTTGCTCGCGAACATTCAATTTACCCTACACTAACACTATACACAAAAAGAGTCGAATAAGAGAGAAATTGTTTTCTAAAAATGTTCTCTTAATAATAACAAACTGTTATACACAACCCCTTTGAATGAATTCCAAATGAAAGAGAATCAATCCAATTCGCCGCACTGATAATAACCATTGGCATGCTCTTAAAAACCGCTCTATTATCACAAAAATTCTTATCAGTAACCCATACACCTAGTCGTGCCTATCCTAACCTACTCAGACCTTCATTGATGGTTAAAGCTTGCTAAAAAAAATTAATAAACCCACCACGTTCTCTCCCATCTGATAACTCTCATTTAACTACCCACGTAGATAACAACACCTTCACAATCAACAAGATTCTTATCGTTCTCAAAAACGAGGCGTTACGTCAATTCTCACCCACCACCCACACACAGCAGGTCATAGAACTCTAGTGTCGCATAGGCCAAACCGCCTAACTCACCGTGACGTATGCGACAAAACGTTGATAGGGAAATCAGTCATCGCCAAACGAAAGGGAAAACCAAATTCTCCGGCGAATAAAAAATTCGCAAAAGGCACAACAAACCGAAAATAAAAAACAAAATAAAAATAAAACACACATGTTTCGAGCGCGCGCGAAAAACACATATCTCCGCAATCTCAATCTCAACTCAACTCTCAAGAGACCGGCATTAGAAAAGTCACACATAGCAGAACCACCCCCCGTCGTATTTTCAAGTCTCAAAATACCCGTCTGTGTGTTTTCTAAAGAGCCTTTCAGATTTTTGTATTTCATATTCCGCCGAGATAAATTCACCTCATTCCAACAAACTCACCACGGAAAAATACTTTTTCCCATTCATAGCCACCGCGCCGCACACAGCACACACAGCACATCGGTCTGGTGGGTAGTCAGTCGTCTACTACTTGGAATCCGCACGACCAAAAGAAGACTCGGTCCGGTCGGTGCCGCACCGCAACAGCACTTTACTACACCAGTGTAGAGGAACAACGTTTAGTCAGTTTTCGACCGCGATATTGGTTGTTTGGTCGTTTCGATACGCTTCGCGACCAAAAATTCAAATACAAAAAGATTTTTGAATTTATTTATTTTTTTGTTGTATTCCGATTTTCAATTTCTCTCCAGAAATAATAAATACTCACTCATACAAGAACTGGGCATTAATCGGTCTCATCTTGAGAGAAGGTGTTTTTTTTTGATTGTGGAAATCGGACAACGTTATCGCGTAGATAAAAAATATTTTTTGAAAAAAAAAAAATATTTAAACTTTTAAATTAAAAGAGTTTTTTTTAAAAAAAAAAGTTTTGTTTGAGTTTTTTATTTTCTCAAAAATAAAATTTCGGAGACACGAGAAAAACAATTCGACACGGAAGAGATACAAAAAATATTGTATCTGTGGATCAGTTTCGATTTTTAGGGACAAATTTCATCGGTAATAAAATTTTCTTAAGTTTAAAAAAAATCATTTATTAAATTATGCAATCGAATTTCGCGCGGTTTTAAAAAAAAAAATGAAGACAAGTGCTCAAAAGACGGTTGGATTTTTATTTCGAGTGCGTTGATGAAGAATGTATCTGTACTTTGCCGGTGTGTGGTGGATTGATGAACTGCCGACTAATTGTTGGGGTCGCGACTGGGATTATCTTGAACGTTTTTTTTTTGTGTGTTAGTCTACACGCTAGTTACTATGTCACATGTAGTTTAGATAGCGAAAGCTTTTTTTTTCTCACGAAATACTGGTGCCGTTCTTTCACCTGCGTGTGAATTCGTCGGCGACCGATGACGATGTTGATGGTTAAGGTGATTAGGTGACGGCTCTCTTGTACGAATTCAAAGATAAGTCGACTATCCACGAGTGTAATTGGCGCTCTTTGATGTTTAGATGTTTTTCTTATTTTGAGATAGATTTGCCCTCTCCGTTGCGGATCACCTCCTTCGCCACCTGAAATCGTTGCCAACTAGGAATGAGATAGAGACTTTTTTTAGTTCCTCAATTATATTTGTATCTGTGCTGATCTCTAGTGCGTTACGCATGTGAGTTGAAATTTAGATATTTTTCTTTGCAGTACTTTAATTTTTTTTCGTGTGTTGATTTACAGTTCACAGAGTACTTAGTACGTAGCTAATGCAGATTAGATAGAAATTTATTTTCGTGTGGCATACAATAAATGAGAACATCGCCGTAGTCGTTGTCGTCGTCGTCGCTGCCGTGGTATGCGTAATTCGTTCGCGCACGCATCTCGAAGAAAAAGTAACACCGCTCTCGTTGTGTATTTTATTTTGCAGTGCGATTAGGAGAGGGAGCGATTTTTTTTTCTTTTAATGAGCGAGTGTAGTTTAGGTTTGCTATCATCAACGAAAAAAAAAATACACACACCGTATGGCAGATACAAGATATATGCATGATTAAGTGCCGAAACGATAGATTCTCTATTTAGTCTCTAGTCGGTTTTAGTGTTGACTTTTTCTAATTTTTTTTCTATTCTCTATTCTTTTTTGCTTCTTCAGTCTTTTTTACATAATGAGAATGGGAGAATTCGGATTTTTTTTCACAAGTGAACTAAATATTTGAAATAGTTATACAATTGCTTCCGGTTTAGGGAGTTCGGTGTTCGTAGTTTTGTGTGCACGGTATATTGATGCGGTTCTCGGGGTGTGAGATTGATCCAAGAAATGTAAATATTTTTGTTACACTTTCATCTTCTGTCGTTTTTTTTTGTAACTAACCCTTGGAAATTTCTCAAAAAAAGGAAATATGAAATTAAAAATGAAAAATAGTGCGTGAAGAAAAAAAAAATGTGGAAAAATATTTCTAAATAAATTAAAAAAAAAATCAATTTTAGTGAAAATAACCGAAAACCTCTGGTGATTGAATACAAAAAAAAAAAATCCAAATCCATCTAACAAGAAGTGAATTTGAATTAAAAATGCAAAGAAAGTGAATATACCTCCTACCAACTATGTGACCGGAATTTACCAAATTTTCAAGTTCGCAAAAATCTCAAAAAAGAAAACGGAAACCGACATCGAAAATCTCTACTCAATAAATTTTGAGCAAAAATTACACATCTTCGAAAAATTCATAAATACCTATATGCATATAATTTTATTCTGCTTGATTTGTGCTTTACTGGTGCTATTGTTCACGTTATTTATGGTATGTTGCTGGTGATAAATCTTAAAACATTTTCGTATGTAGTTTATATATTTTATTTTGTTATTTTTACAATTTATACGTTGATGCATAATTCCTTTTTGTAACCGTTCAAAAGTGGAGGAGGTTGTGTTTTGTGTTTGTTTCCTCATAACTTATCAGGTTGTTTGTTTAATGAGTATTTATGTGATGCGACTTCAATTTTGAATTAAGACAAGTCGGATGAAAAAAGGAATGGATATCGAAATTTATTTATTTTCTTAAACATTTCTTCGTGTTTTTTGAATTTATAAAAAAAAAATGTTTAATGGTATTTATTAGAAAAAACAATGTTGTTTTGTGATATTCCACGAAATCGTGACTGATAGATTAAAAATATTTTTTTTTCTCAAAATTCAAATATTTATGTTTGTGTACAATTTTTGTTAGTTCCGGTTAGGCACCCTGCGAAATTTTTTTCATAATGCCTGAAGCTATTACAAACTTGTACATAACAGATTTAAGAAAATCTATACAAAAAGAAACACTTTTTTACATGAAATTTGCATTTTCGAAGGTCAGAAACGCAAGTTTTTGAAAATTCCAAAAATGTTTGAAAGTTATTTCTTCTTGGAAATATTTGTAAAAAAATGATTTTTAAATATTTTTAACATATATTCTAAGTGAACGAAGAATTTTATTCAACATAGAAAGTAAGAGTGGAATTTCGTTCACTTTGTATACCGTCACTAAATGCAGAGAAGTGGATATTTCGATTTTCATTTAATTTTTCAGATATCTACGTTTCTGCTACCTTGATTCGATGTAAATGTAGTGCAATTGGGTTATTACAATCTCATTTCCCTGAACTGCTGCCATCTATCTTGTAGCTATGTGGGAAATAGATTGCGAAAAAGTCGTTATAATGAAACAAATCGTTTTTAGCCGATATCTCTAAAGTGTTGAAAGTTAAGTTACAATTATAGCATACAGGTGACTATATTTTTTATTTTGTCTTGGGCTAATATTTTTACTAGCCATGACTAGACAAGATGCAAACAAAGTACTCTATGGTTGAAAAAATTAATTTCGAAAAATCAAAAAATCTGGTTTTTGAAAATTGAAAAAAAATCTTATTTTAACTAAGAAAAATGTTTTTTTTTTTTTTTTATTTGAGAATTTGTGTATAATCTTAAATCGATTGCTAAAACCGACGTTTCTTAAAAAAAGGTTTTAATACGATTTATAATCATTTCGAAAACGTTTTTAACAAACAAAAAATCAATTAAATGAATTGCAATCAATGCGATTCCTTAATGCCGTTTTTATTCCAAAATAAATTAACAAAACTACCGGTAAATATTGGGACGTACAAGTTTTTCGGCCCATATCGCAAATAAAAAAAAACAATTTGTACTCCCACGGTGGTATTGAGAACTTATGTTTGAAAATCCAAAAGAGTTACAAATCGACATTTTTTTTTCATATCCTTTCATGGATCCCATCTGGCTGCTTTATTTATGTAGTTGTGAGGACTGATCTGCACAAGATTAAAAATCACAATAAACCTTAAGAGCGTTAAGAAGAGGGTGACACTTATCACCATGCCCCAACTGCAGAATTAAGTGTTTAAAAACAAATATTTTACCAATGTCTGCTTCTAGCTAATAATTGGTTCTAATAAGCTTAACTAAAATCAAAACCAAAAAGGCTTTCGTTAAGAGATGTTTAGAATTAGGTTTCTCTAGGCTTCCGTCACGCACATTATTCGGTACTTGAAATATTGCGCATGAGTTCTATGTTCAATTCGCAAACTCAGCAACAAAAATGCGAAATGCTCTACGGTAAAGCATCATTTAAAAAAATAAAACAGTTACTTAGTGAATATTTTATGTCCTCATTTTTAATATGAACATGAAAAAGGTTTAATGGAGGCCCTTCTCGTCATGATCTTACACATTACCTGACTAGCATTAATTGTTATTAACTGCTTTATCTCAACTCAGTAGTTTAGATTCGGCAGAATATTGAAGGTTCCACCTATTGCGAATAAACAAATTTTGTGAACAAAAATTCGGCGCTGGGAAATAATGTGCCAGTTGTATCAAACTTAGCAGAAACCTCTTTCATTCACATATTGCCAACTTAACGTCAGTGTAATGCGTTTATTGGAGTATAATATTCCAAATTGGTCCATCCCACATAAAATTCTGATAAAATGCGAAATGGAAAAGTCAAATTTTACCAAAACCATATAAAAATAATAATAATTCAAGAACTTGGCGAATATTTGATACCCCCATACTTGGATTTTTTTTAAACAGCTTAAATGAACGAAAATTCTTGCACATTGGTTATACCTATATCAGATTTAAATCACCTTGACATTGGTGCATTCAGAAAAGCAAGATAATGAAATGTCATTGATTTTTCTCGACGAAAACTAATTTGCACTTATTTTCGAATCAAATTTGCATTTTCATTCATCATGTATGCAACATTTATGGTTAACCAGCAATGATTCCACTTTTTTTTTCTTAAATGATGATGGGTCCAATATGACATTAAATGAATGTCCATGAATGTAGAAATTTTTAATGACACGATATCACATATAAATGGAGGAACTAATAGCGGTACTAAGTGGATTTCCTGTGGAACCTAGGTCAATACCTTTTGTGGTTAGAATTTATAATCCAAACCAACCGACAAAATTTATATGATCTGGACTTTTACTAAGAGATAAACGACCCGGTATTACATACATACAAATTAAGGAAGTAATAGCGGTCCTAAGTGTATTTCCTGTGGAATATCGGCCATTACCCAATAGTGGTTTGAGTTTATGTTTCAAATTAATCGACAAATTTTCAATGATCTGATTATGTTTATTTTACCTTTTTACTGGCACACCAGTTTGGGGTACGCTAATCAATAAAATATTCCACTAAGAAATTAAAAAAAAAAACTACAGCCTATGAGAAGCCATTCCGGAGTTTTTATTTATAAATCAGTTCATTATACGTTAATCCTTTTTACTAGGGGGATGGAACCAATAGTCAATCTCGAGTCCTCTGCGGATCTTCTTAATAATCCGATCGGACATTAAGCTCTGTTCATCTGTTGTAGTTTTATCGCCGCTTAGTTAAATTTTTAATTTAGTGGATAAAATTAAAATTTTAAATAGCACTAGGTATGTAAGATTTAATCTGATTTGATGTTCTGTAGTGGATTTGGATCTAATCACCCTTTTGAATATAAGCACCATTATATTTGTCATACAAAATTCTATTGATGATAGTTAACCGATGACGATCAAGATCAGCATTAAGATATCTTTAGTCAGATAAATTATCATATTTTGGAGCTTTAACGACCTAGACACATTCTTTACGAAGGAGCCTCGATATACATTCGTCGTATTTTTGCTGTTGAATTACAATTTCAGCAATTTAACGAACCCACATTTAAAAATTTTATTTGAACTCAGTTTCGTAAAATCTTGTAGAAAAACTTGGCTTACTTACAATTTCATCAATTTAACGAACCCAACATTTAAAAATTTGATTTGAACTCAGTTTCGTAAAATCTTTTAGAAAAACTTGGCTTACTTACAATTTCATCAATTTAACGAACCCAACATTTAAATTTGATTTGAACTCAGTTTCGTAAAATCTTTTAGAAAAACTTGGCTTACTTACAATTTCATCAATTTAACGAACCCAACATTTAAAAATTTGATTTGAACTCAGTTTCGTAAAATCTTTTAGAAAAACTTGGCTTACTTACAATTTCATCAATTTAACCAACCCAACATTTTAAAATTTGATTTGAACTCAGTTTCGTAAAATCTTGTAGAAAAACTTGGCTTACTTACAATTTCATCAATTTAACGTACCCAACATTTAAAAATTTTATTTGAACTCAGTTTCGTAAAATCTTGTAGAAAAACTTGGCTTACTTACAATTTCATTAATTTAACGAACCCAACATTTAAAAATTTGATTTGAACTCAGTTTCGTAAAATCTTGTAGAAAAACTTGGCTTACTTACAATTTCATCAATTTAACGTACCCAACATTTAAAAATTTTATTTGAACTCAGTTTCGTAAAATCTTGTAGAAAAACTTGGCTTACTTACAATTTCATTAATTTAACGAACCCAACATTTAAAAATTTGATTTGAACTCAGTTTCGTAAAATCTTGTAGAAAAACTTGGCTTACTTACAATTTCATCAATTTAACGTACCCAACATTTAAAAATTTTATTTGAACTCAGTTTCGTAAAATCTTGTAGAAAAACTTAGCGGCGACCAATGGAGTTGTTTTAGTGCAATGGAGGCAATATTTTCTTGGTAACGCTTGTTTTCTTCGATTTTCCTTTTGGCTTGAGTAAGGATGGTGCAACACAATCCTTAGATCGATGACAGAAGTGTCTACCATGTTTGGGGCTGTAATCTGTATTTTGTTCCGAAAGTTATTGCTGTTCAAAATTGCTCAATTAGGTCCTGTGTAACACTTTGGAGATGCAAACAAAAATTACTACTTGATGTCAGGGAACAAAATTCCGTTTTCTGATTTAAACATTCGAAAGCAGAAAATTTTATTCTGCTTCCCGTTTTCGGATAATTTTACTTTCCGAACGAAATACAGGACGCCTGAACTAAAAAAAATATTGAGATCAAGGCGAATAAAATAATTGTGCTGAAGGTTGCCCTAAAATCCATGGGACTAAAAGCTGTTCGTAATTAGTAAAATGGCATTATTAACATGGTGTTGATTAGATTTGTTTTCCTTATGGATGGAACAAATCTTGACCTCGACTAACAAGTCTGTCGAATATGGCCGTTCCAAATTAGTTAAGTCCGTTTTGTATTTAGTCTTGGTACTTGCTAGATTCTAATTCTAACTAGCTCGTGACAAACAATTTTTATGATATTTCTAAAGTCTGCTCATGTTTTTCTAACAAAAACACATTCAGAATACAGATTTTTAATACGATAAACTGTTAAAAAAATACGCTTATCCCCAATACATGACCAATGAATGAATTTTTTTTTACAACACACTTACCTAATAAATAAAAATGAAATTCTTTAAATTAAAACAATAAAAATACCACTACACAGAATTCCTTTTCCTTTCAAGGAGTACAACAGTTCTTTATTTATATTTTATTTATTTATACACAAAAAATTCTCCAACTGAATTAATTTAAAACCTCTTAAATATAAATATATGCAAAAACATTTTTCTTTTTAATTCACTCATGTATAAAGTGTATGCCTATCTTTTATTGATTATACATTATTTCGAGTTGGGAATTGTAATTAAAAATATTGAAATGTCATTTTTAGTGTTGTAATACACCAACATTTGAGCAATCAAATAATGTGGCATATGTATAAAGAATTAGTTGGGGAAGCAATAAAATGCAAAACGATTTCAAGCTTGTGCTATAAAATCTAAAAGACTTGCACATTTAAATATTTAATTGAACTATAAAATTGTGTTATGTCATAATCTGTTTTATTTTTAAAATGTGCGACATTTTTAACTTATGATTATAGATTTAACATTTTATGTGTATTCTTCTTTAAGAGTTCAAAATTCAATTAAAAAAAAAAAACAAATTTATATTAAAAATGATTGCCTAAAGTGTATTCACAATCGGAAATGTCAATCATCAGTTTTGATGTGCAGGATAAGGTTAATGCTTAATCATGTCACATTGACAGTAAAGTTACCATGGTTACCTATATTATATAAATTTGAAAACGGTAACATGTGATGCAAAAATCCTCACACGATTTCGCAGACAATAGGTCGCTGCCACATACTTTAAAAAATTCTCTCAGATCTTTGAAAATCCATAAGCGGGACACAATGCCACACTTGAGGCACCGAAGACTTTTTCAATTTGAAATTTGTATTTGCTGGATTCTTGCCCTCACCCTTTCTGCTGAAAAAGTACATCAGGTTATTTTTGACGTCATGAGAGAAATTTGTCATTCATTACTAGAACTGTGAAGTCAGGAAATTGTTGTTTGACAGATAAAGTTCCCCTGTGCTGATAATAAGTTTCCACATAATTCCCAGCAGAGGCGAAAAAAAAATCTGAGGGATTCATAAGTCGAACTCTCATAAGAACTTTCGGTCTTTTCTTGTACTCTTGCAGTAAAAATTAGTAAATTCTCAAATTCCTTGGAGAGTGAATTTTACTCAGAAAGAGACAAATTTTAGTAAATTCAAGCAAATAAAAGTAAAATCATTCGTTTCGTGTGACTTTTAAAGAACAAATGACATAAAAGACATTTTTAACACAAACGATTTGTTATTTTCTGATACCAATTGAAAGTTTACTGATTCTTGCCAACAGAAGGACCCAACGCGGCAAGTAAACGATAGTCACGACAAAGTGCGATTGTGAAAATCGAGAACTATTTATGACAGCTCAACGAAAACGTAAGCCATACGACTGCCAAATGCCAGTCGTAAGAAATTACGAGCATGGTAAAACCTAGAACGATACTCGTTTTATGTAATCGAATTTCATCGGGAACGAAGTGATTTCAACGATATTCGACAAAGTGCGATTGTGCAAATCGAGAACTATTTATGACAGCTCAACGAAAACGTAAGCTATACGACTGCCAAATGCCAGTCGTAAGAAATTACGAGCATGGTAAAACCTAGAACGATACTCGTTTTATGTAATCGAATTTCATCAAGAACGAAGTGATTTCAACGATATTCGATTTATAAAATATGACCACAGTAAATTATTTTACAGATTTTTATGCAGGGAGTTGTTTTTTCCACTCTCATTTTTTATAATTTTATAATTTTTTATAAAATCCGTAGTGGAACGGTTTTGAGTAAAAATCAGTAAAAGTAATACTGCACAGGAACAGATCTTTTTTCTGTACATAAAATAAATGAATTCTATTTCTTGACGACATTTATTCTCTGTCTGTCCAATGTTGCAAGTCCTCATCTTGCTTCTGATCGCGGTCAGGGTTTAGAAGGGCTCAACTGTCATGAATACGTGATTAGCAGTCTACAGACAATGGCAATTGCACTGTGCGCATTTTATGGAAGGTTTGACCAGGTAAGATCAGCTGCGAGCGGTTCGTCAGCTCACTTAGACTAGATTCGGTCGATTGTGTTACCACTTGGAGGTCATGCCTATCTACTCATTTGAAAATCATTCTGAGCTTCTAATACAACGGAGGACAGTTTTCAGTTCCGTTTTTTGGCAAATCGCAGAGGTTTTGAAAATAGAATTCAAGTTATAGCTTCTTTTGTTTGAGAGGGATGGGCAGGTAAATCGAATATGAAAAGTTGCCTGTTCTACCTCTTCGTCCATACAGCTCCTCTAGAAGTCATTTGCGTAAAGGCCTAGACTTCTTGCGTGTTTGCCCCTTAGACATTTTTATTGCTATGTGCTGTATATCAAGTGTGATCAATATCTTATACTCATTTAAGTACAACTTTGACGCACTTGAACGATCTAAGGTTTGATCTGCTGATAGCATGTTGCGCTGACTGATTTCTTACACTTCAAATGAAAAAAAGTACTGTCGACAAATTGCACGGCGCGTCGTTCTAGTAAATGTTTGAGTTTCGTGTAGGATTTTTGCAGCGGTACCTATTTTTGACAAAACGATAGGTTTGGCATCGCATACATCATGTCTGTGGGTTTGGTCATAATCATCCAAAATCTACGCAAGTCCAATCGAACTTCTTTTCGTATGTGTTTTTGAACACCCTCGCTATGCATAATATGTGCTGTCAACATAAATGCCGGAATTTAAATGCCTCATAAACGTCAAAGAATCATTGCTAAAATAAACTTAAAATATTGAAATACTTTAATTTTTTTTGCAAATTGTATTGTTTTGTCAAATTGCGCTTTCATTGTAGCCAAACCAGTAGTTACTGCAGTTAGCCTAATGAACGCGGATAACACAGTTATTTGTTAGTATGACGTTTATGAATACACCATGTCCCTCGAGGGACAAACTGTTTGTCCAGTTAATGTCTCACAATCAGGGAATCTATGACCGAATTCACGTTGAGGCAAAAACAATTATTTTGTTAGCGATGAACATTTGATCCTATTTCTTCTGAAAATTAATTGTTAAAGTACCAGCAAAACAAAGCAAGACAGGAAGCATTTCGACAATGTTCGAGCGAAACTAAACAGTTCGATATGATTATGTATGCTACAATTTTTAATCAGCCCTATCGAGGTATCCGTCGGAGCGGACAATTTTCCGCAACGCATACTTCGTCGGAGGTTAAAATTCCATTCGAGGTATGTGTCATCGGAAAAAAAATCTTCCCAAATGCGACGGGTTCACTTCACTACAATTCGTAAATAAATTCCGCGAAGAATTTGTGTAGGAGGAAATCGCAGAAAGAATGGCACTTAGCTGTCAAAAATCGCATGAAAAATGCACCTCAACGCAATTTGCCGGGGTGCGTTACAAAATGTCGGAGAAATATTCCGAACAGTTTTTCCGAGGAATACCTCGAAGCAAAAATCCTCCGAATCGTACGAAATCGGAGAATTTTCCGCTCCGACGGATACCTCGATAGGGCCGAATATGTGCAAGGATTAGAGAATATAGACCAAACAAGGCATTAGCAATCAACAGCCTTAGACAAAACGTTGCTGTTGTTAACAAAAATACTCTAAGGCAATGAGTTCATTAAAACAGTCAATATCAACGGAGGAAATGACAGCAACGATCTGACAAATATTTATATTGACAAGGCACAGTAAATGCAAAAAATCCCTTACTCCGAAGTCGGACCATAATCCTCCCAGTCAAATAGTTGGCAAATAGCTACTCGATTTAATAAAAGGGAGTAAGGCAATACTTTTCTTTTTCCTAATGTCAAAGTCGCGATGACATGTTATGATTATGAGCGTACTGCTTTTCTAATGCCAGGTTATGTATATACTTTAGCACTGCTTTGCATGTGTTATATATATCATAATCATTCACGATGTTCTTTTTGCTTTTGTTTGATACATTCACAATGCGTTTTGGAAAAGTACGCATTGAATCATAGTAATCCGTTTGGTTTTTGGATCGCCTAATGCAAAATATTTCGTTTTGGATATCAGCCTCCATTTGCAAAAATCAGATCCACGTTGTTCTATTATAACTCGAAGTCGATTGCAGCGCCACTAGGTATTGACATATTAAAACAGCAACATGATTGTACATTTTCTCCATAGAAAAAAGGTGAAAAAAGTGCTAAATAGACAAAGCTAACTGGGATTCGTATTAAACTTACTGCGACTTGACACTTCGCTATATATGACACTATATGGTAAATGATACTAAAAGTTAAGTAGTTCCATTAAGTTTCATTAAACTTGACGTTTAGGAGCACATTAAGTTCCTTATGTTTTGAGTAACAATACAAAAAATGATAAGGAAAATTCAATTTTGTAATAGACCACTAAATTCAATCATAAATAACTTGACATACTATTTTGAATAACAAAAACGGACTACTGATAAGGCCGTAGGAGGAGTCCATACTAATGTTTTGAATGCATTTCGAAAGATTGTGATTTTACGCTAATCTGATAAAAGTTTTGTAACTTGCCGATAAGATAACTATCTGTAAATTTACCAGCAGTAATTTAGCAACATTTAAACAAAAAATGTGAAAAAATGTAAAAGTTGTGTTTAGTACTTGTATAGATGTACATTACATAATTCTGTTTATGCCATAGGAATATGTATTTGTGTATGTTCTCCAAATTTGGTATAAACGATTTTTTTTTAATGTAATCACTCAAAGCTACCCACTAGCAATAAAATTATTTTAAAGTTTTACGACGTCTATTTCGGGAAACAATCATTCACGGGAAATTCCGATAACAGAAGTCAATTGATATAAAATTCATTGTTTTCGAACACACCCCTCAATGGAGTAAAGACGATGTTACATTTTTTTTTTGCAGAAATGTCAAACGATTTGCCAAAAACTCACCTCATTTCACAACTCAACATAATTTCATTCACTTAATTAATCATTTAACCACTTAACAAGAAATCATGAATACTCGCACAAACAAAAATACAAATGAACACACATCACTCGGAACAAACTTAACAACTTGTTTGCAATAAAATAAAACACAATATCTTTGAGGTTGTGCGCTTTTGCACGTCTCACCCTAAGAACGAAGCTTTTTGCTGGTAGAAAAATAAAATGATTATTCAAAATTTCGCAAGCAATAATAAAAATTTCACATACAAGTTCAGTTCACTCACCCAATCGAGATAGTGCTTTCGAATTTAGTATTTTATCTTTTTCGAATGACATGGTGTATGGGTGTTAAAAAAATACCACAACCGTAAATTAGAAGTTGCAGTGCACTTAACTGATGATTCTTTTTAGTATCTATCATAAAACGGCAATTTAATTTAAATGTGATGGAATTATATTGGTACTGTCACATGTCATCGCAGAGTAAAGTTTGGTCTTATGACGAGGGCGCATATAACACTATAAAGTACGGTCTATGATGAAGAGCTTAACGCCGTTGTATGCTACGATTACAATAAAATGGAAGAATGGAATAAGTAATTGCAAATATGATTTCCATTTGAATGACAGTTTTTTTTAACTGACAACTAGTAGCAAAAATATGACATTTGCCCAAATAATAATTTGTTTCGCGCGAAATCTTAAATTTTCCGAAATGGTGCCGACAAATCGACTGCTAATAGATTCGGAGTGATATGAGTGTCAAATTTGTTGTAACATGCGAAGAAAAACTACTTCCAGCTACATTTGGCAGCTAAAAATTGATGAAATTAAAAAAAAAAGTGAAAACGGACAGGGCAATGATATTCCTTCAATATCCCAAATTTTGGACTTCAACAGAGTCATAGTTGTGTGATTGTAAAATTCTGGCAAATATGTCATCGGCAAACATCTAACAAACATATGACATTTTAAAGTGAATAATCATTTTTGACATTTGGAATCCCTAATTTTGTCTACTCTATTGACAGTCGTCCGTCAATAGAGTCAGAGTAGTTTTGCAGCTGGAAACGACTGGCACTAGAAATATATGACATTTTAACAAGAAACTACATTATCCGCCTTCATTAATGCACATTTCCTGTCGAACTAACTGAGTCCAACTGCAGTAGCTTTTGTTCAAACCATCAGTATTTTATTTCGGCTGCAGAGAAAGCGCGATTTGACGAACCATTTTTAATTAAGAAAAATCCAGTATGCAACTATTTTATTAATGTTTTTGTGTAAAGTATTTTAATTCATCTCATAGATCTGAAAGTGTTCAAGGTTTGGTAAAAGGTGATTCTTTGAGTTTATGTACGATGCTTATATGAAAATTGTACTAACTTCCGCCTTCATGTTACTTACTTACTTAAGTGGCGCTACAGTCCGGGATGAACCTGGGCCTCAACCAACATGCCTCTCCAATTAGCACGTTCCTTAGCTAACTGCCTCCAGTTGCGCACTCCAAGTTGGTTGAGGTCGGTTTCTACTTGTGCGCTCCACTTAAGGCGAGGTCTTCCTTTACTGCGTCCGACGTCTGGCTGGGAATCGAAGACTCTGCGAGCCGGAGTATTGGTGTCCATTATTTCTACATGTCCTAGCCATCATAAACGTCCAATGCGGAGTTTTTTGACCAGGGGCATGTCGCTGTACAGCTCGTATAGTTTTCGGTTGAATCTTCGTCTCCATAGCCCGTCAACGCAAACGGGACCGAAGATTTTCTCTCGAATCTACCAAGGATTTCTTCATCCGCTTTTGATACGGTCCATGCTTCAGCGCCGTAGAGCAGGACTGGGATGATCAGGGTCTTATATAGGCAGCCCTATCGAGGTATCCGTCGGAGCCGACAATTTTCCGCAACGCGTCCTTCGTCGGAGGTTTAAATTCTATTCGAGGTATGTGTCATCGGAAAAAAATTCTACACAAATGCGACGGCTTCACTTCACTACAATTCGTAAAAAAAATCCGCGAAGAATTCGTGTCGGAGGAAATCGGAAAAAGAACGGCACTTAGCTGTCAAAAATAGCACGAAAAATGCACCTGAACGCACTTCAACGCAATTCGCCTGGATGCGTTACAAAATATCGGAAAAATATTCCGAACAGCTTTTCGGAAGAATACCTCGAAGCAAAAATCGCTCCGACGGATACCTCGATAGGGCCGAGGATCTCCTTAGTAGTTCGAGTGAGGGCTTTACTACTAAATTGCCTTCTTAGCCCGAAGAAACAGCGATTGGCAAGAGTAATTCTTCGTTTGATTTCTGACGAGATGTTGTTGTCAGAGTTAATAGCGGAGCCCAGGTAGACAAAGTCCCGTACTACCTCAAAGTTATATCTGTCAATGGTGACGTTCTGTCCAATTCGTCGATGTTGTGTGTCCTTTCGTGTTGACAACATATTCTTAGTCTTACCCTCATTTACTGCTAAACCCATTTTTGCCGCTTCCTTCTCTATACTAGCAAACGTGGCGTATGCTAGTATTTAGTTGCACCGATTTTTGGAGAATTGTGCCTCTGGTGTTGGCTCGGGAGTTTTGCACAATCCTCTCCAGAATCAAATTGAAAAAGTCACATGACAGCGCATCGCCTTGCCTAAATCCTTTTTTTGGTATCAAATGTGTCGGTGAGGTCGTTTCTGACCCTGCTGGTGCAGCGAGAATTCTCCATCGTCATCCTACACAAACGGACGAGTTTGGACGGTATATCAAAACTAGACATGGCTCCGTATAGTTCGTCTCTATAAATTCTGTCGTATGCGGCTTTGAAACCGATAAATAGGTGGTGGGTATCGATTTGGACTTCTTGGGTTTTTCCAAGATCTGTCGAAGTGTGAAAATTTGATCGATTGTGGACTTTCCCGGCCTAAAACCACACTGATAAGGGCCGATCAGGTTGTTGTTAAACGGTTTCAGGCGATGTTGAGTAGACTTATGCCTCTGTAGTTGGCGCAGTTCAGAGGGTCTCCTTTTTTGTGGATCGGGCAAACGATGCTGAGTTCCATTCTTCAGGCATACTTTCATCCTACCAGATTTGGCTTATGAGTTGGTGGATGTTGCTTACCAAGTCATCTCCGCCAGCTTTATAAAGCTCAGCGGGATGGCCGTCATTTCCGGCGGCCTTATTAAGCTTGAGTTTAGATATAGCTGTCCTCACTTCACTTAGGTCGGGTGGTTGGCAGTTTTCGCTGTCGTTGCCAATATTAAATGGTTCGTTCTGCCTGACAGCGGAATGTTGTTCGTCATCGCCGTTTAACAGTCTGCAGAAGTGGTTCTTCCATATCCTCAGCATCGACTGTGTCTCAACTACGATATTTCCTTGTTCATCTCGACAGGATTCTGTTCGTGCCTTGTATCCCTGGCTTTGATGTTTTACACTTTGGTAAAACTTGCGAACATCGTTCCTGGAGTGGCACCTCTCTATATCCTCGATCGCGCGCTTTTCTTGCTCTTTTTTCTTCTTTCTGAAAAGCCGATGTTCTTCCCTTCTTCTTTGCCTATAGAGCTCAATGGCAGCTCTCGTCTTCACCTGCAGCTTAGCCTTGTAGGCCTCGTTCATGGCTGCGAGCATCTGTCGGCATTCCTCATCAAACCAGAGGTTTCTTGCTGGTAGCCGCGAGAAACCTAGCACATCCGTTGCGGCTGATCTAATGGCTTGTTGGCATCGTTGCCATTGTTCTTCGACATAAGATGCTGGTGGTGTGTGGTGAGTCGAGAGGTTAAGGGATACGCGTTGCGCGAAGGTCTTGGCGGTCTTGGCGGTCTCCGCCTTCATGTAAACTGCATAAATTATGCGTAGTTAGGGTGTTCAAAACGAAAAAGAGAATAACTTTGAACACACCCATATATTCATATTTCATATTTCGGTCAATATTCATATTTGATGGAATCTATAGGCTAAGTGGATTTAAAAATTTATGTCAGTATATTGTTTGAGGAAAACAACAAAGAAAACATACAATATACAAACTGGCAAAAGCACATCAGGCTCGTTAGTACTGAGGACCTAGCCTTTTTTTTTTTTACAACCATTCATGTATGCGTGCATACTCCTTGCACTATGGTTTTGATAATTTTTTGTTCTGGTAACACTGAGTGCAGTCATTAGGCGTGCTTAATCACGGATCCCTCCAAGATCTCCGATTTCTCACTTGGCAAAGCGGACATTTTCTGCAATATGCTGAAAATAATTTTGTTGGCATTCGACTCCTCACGCTTTCTGCTAGTGAGTACAGCTGCTTATTTTTTATATATCTTGATGATAATTTACCATTTTTATGAGCGAAGTAAGGAAACTGTTGTTTTGAATGATAAAAGTTACCCTCTGCTGTTAATATTGTTCTACTGCACCAAAAAATCTATGCAAAGACAGTGGAGGAAAATCTGTGGAAGATTCGCAAGTAGAATGCTCCTATTTATTCACAATTGACATTGTTTTGACATAAGATTTCCTAAACTTACAGAACTGTCCAACAAATTTATAGATTACCCTATTAACGACTCGTTTTATACAGTCTATACGGAAATCGTTTTTTAAATAACAATATTGCAGCTGGCGAATGTATGTGCCTAAATAATATGCTTTTAACATGATCAGAATCGAATTGCCAATCCTTTTACAATTCTTACGCTGTTTCCAACTGACATTGAATTGAGCTTGCACCTTTTATAAATATCGTTGATATTTAACCTTTAGTCACGTGACTATATGTAGATAATAGCACAGACACTAAAGTGTCATTATGTCATTTTTGAAGTGTAATTGAATTTCCTTATCGCTTAATGTCAAATGAATATATTTTGAAATAGATAACAATGAGATTTCCTAATGGAGAGTATTTTATTTGTATAAATATTGACAGTGCCGGGAATATTTACAAAAGCCTAAGAGCACATCTTAACTATGTTCGAAATTCGAAAACAATTAAAAATTGATTACTATATTGTATGGAATTGTTTTTTGGAAATTTGGAAGAAATCATAATTTGGTTGAAAAGTGAATACCGCATTATTTTCATTTTGGCAATAGAAGGGCATTTTGCCATTAAACATTCTGCGAAAACGAAATCTTAAATATTTTTCGAAATTTTCCGCAATTTAAATGTATTTTGCTATAATGCTGTTAATAATTCCAATGAAACTTCATTCCTAAACATTTTTCCAAAGTTTGATATTAAAAAAAAAAAAACAATTTAAATCTTTGGGTGTGCATTAGTTTTAGCAATTAATTTCGCTTTGACACCTCGCAAAATATTTCACAGTTACATAAGATTCTCCGAAACGTCAATAACTATTAAATAAATGCTGTTGCGAAACCACACGTGGTATGTTAAATTTAAAGCTGTCACATTTAGCAAAGATGTTGCTGTCCGTATTAGTTTGCGAATTTATGCGTTTAAAAATAAAACGCAGATGAAAACTATTCCATAACTCAATAAGATTTTAAACTTTAGACGGACAACAAAAGAAACGATTTTCATTAGTTGCGTGTCAATGAGATATGGTTGGAGTCAAGAAACTGAAGGTGTCACTCTTCAATTTTGTCGTTAAGTATAAACTAGAAGCATGTAGGAATTTATTTTTTTTTTCAAACTTATTTGAAATAAAGTAATTTTCCCACAAGAAATTTTTTTGTTATTTTAAGCATCCTTCCACTGCCTCAGGGGCACCTACAATATTGTATTTTTGTTATTTAGCAAAACAAAATATATTTTCAAAATTATCTATTATTTACGAGTTTTGCACAATAATATTCATGTGACTTGGACGACGCGACGGCCTTCACTTCTTATTTAAATATAAGAATATTTAACACATATATCCCTTATTGCGTTTGACAGTTAATGATGTCACTAAGAAGTGAATAAATAAAATGAGAATCTATCAAACAAAAACCCAAACATAAAGGTTAATAAACCTTCCAACTAGACATATCGGAAACTATAATAATTAACTAGGATAGAAAGTTGCCATGTGTCATGAGTCATATGACAACTAGTAACTACGAAAATGAATGTGAATAACAACAAAATAAAATGCGTAACTTATGGTGTGATAAAAACAACAAATAAACAAAAAAACACATCTTAATTTGGCTAATTTCGATTATATTGTCATTCATCATTTTTCATATTATTAAAATTAGTTTTGTGGTGTTTATACAGTAGTGAGCTGATGTTATGCAGTATTTATACATTAGGTGACAAGTGAGGCATTTTAAAAAAAATTATTTGTCTAGTTTTTGATAACTGAAAAACCGGTTCTCCATCTGTGAATAGGCTTAGGCATTTTAAAAACGATTTTTCCATACTATTATGTTTTTATCTGTCAAATTTGACATTCTTCTAACATGCGCATATTTAAATGATTTGATTACATTAATCAACACTTTCTATTCATCGTGACGTGTCTTTAATCTTTTAATCTTTTTTTCAAAAATTTATTGATCAGATTCGTTTTATTTTCATTTTGAATATTTTGAAGTGACAGGTTTTACCTTAATACATTTATCGATCTATTGCCATTGAGTACACATCGAGTATTTTAATGATTTTTAAATAGAAGATTGGTCCTCTTTCTATTGACTACTGAATGATTACTATTTTGCGGCCAAATTGAGAAGCTCAACACCTACACTAGTCGGCATAAGTATTTTGACGAAATAAAAATCGTGCATTTTTGAGTTTAACTTCTAAATGGCTTGACAAGAATTCATGTTTATTTTTTCATTTTTATATATAACTAATACAAACTTAAAAATAGGCAAACAAATATTTTTTCATAGAAGTCAAAAAAGATATAAATTAATTTGTAATTTCGTGTGTTGGCATAAGTATTTTGACAAGTATATAACTCTAAGAAAAAACATTTTAAACTTAACAAAAGTAAATAAATAAAGAAGAATTTAGTAAAATATATAACCTCCTTTGGCTTCAATAACTTTTTGAAGGCGTCTCGGTACTGAATCCACTAAATTTTGAAGAATCTCTGGAGATATTTATTCCCAAAGGGAAGTCACCTCAGAAATCGTCTCCTCTCTGGTTTTATTTAAAGAAACTGTTCTTTTGCGTTTCAAAAGAGACCAGACGTTTTCTATTATATTTAAATCTGGACTTTGAGGTGGCCAGTCCATAGTGGCAACACCAACATCCTTCAAAAATTTAGTTATCATCCGGGCTTTGTGGCATGGGGAATTGTCCTGTTGCAGGATAAATGATTCACCAATAAGCCTACCTCCGGAAGGAAAGGCATTATCATTTAGGGTTCTTAAATATTGACCTTGGTTCATCGAGCCGGTGATAGGAACCAATTCACCCAGGCCATTATACGCAACACATCCCCAGAACATGACAGAGCCTCCACCATGGCTCACTTTTTGACAAACGGGGCGTCTTTTTTGCCTTTCTACCTTTGGCAATCTAACGTAAAATTTGTTTTTTGATGAGTTATACTCAAAGGACCTTTCATCTGTCCATAGAACGCTTCTCCAGTACTCCTTTGGCTTGTGCAGATGTTCCTTTGCGAAAGACAGTCTTTTAAGCTTGTTTACCTTTGATATGTACGGCACGTCCTTAGCTTTAAATGTTTTAAAATCTCCTTCCATTAAACGTCGTCGGACAGTGCGCTCACTGATTGGATTCGTTGCCGTCAAATTCCATTGATTTGCAGCAGTTTGAGGCTTCAGGAATATATTTCTTTTAAATTCCCGTAGAAGGGTTCGGTCTTCAGTGGGCGTTGTTTTGCGCTTAGCACCTGATCTCATTAGGTTTTTGATGTCATTATGCTTTTTAAACTTATTGATTTGATAGTGCACAGTTTGACGCGACACATTAAACTCACTTGCTATGTCTTTTACTGCCGTTCCAGCGTTAAACTTCGCTACCATTGAAGATCTGACAACCAAACTCAACTCAGCCGTTTTACCCATGGTTTTCAATAAATTTTAATAAATTTTTATTTGTTATCAACGTTTAATGTAAATTAAAGTTAACTACACAAGTTTTTTGGTTATCACGTGCTCAAAACTGTTAAAATATTTACACAAAGTTTCCGTCAAAATACTTATGCCACGTAAAAATTCTTTGTCTGCATGCGTTCTTATCAGCAGAAAGAGAATGCAAAAGGTAAACAATACAAAACTTGGCATGCATAGAGCTAAAAATAGATTCTTTGTTTCGCACATCATTTTTGCACCGTTGTTTTAACGATACCAAGCAAAGTTAGTCTCAATAGTCACAAAAAGGTTTCGTCAAAATACTTATGCCGACTAGTGTATATACAAGGTGGCGCAAAAGTTGTCACCCGATGTTTTTTGGCCGCCATTTTTTAAAGTGTTTTGCAAAAAAATCGAAACAATTATTATAGGTGGCGCATAAGACATGAATCATGGAATAATTTTTTCTACTTTTTTTGCTCAAGAATTTAAGTATTTGCAACCAAAAAACATCGGGTGACAACTTTTGCGCCACCTTGTATTAAAAGAGCTGACAAAATGTTAAATTTTAATTTAAAGAGAATTTATTGAACAGAAAATAAGTAAGATTGCAATGTTTACTTTTAAGCGGAATTTCATAATTATTTTTCAAAAAGAGCAAAACAAATAGGTACTTGACAGATGTTCTTGTGAGTGCTTCAGTTTAAAGATTTTAAGTAAGTAACTTCTCCAGTCGTATGTAAGTAAACAAACATGCATTATTTTTTTTTCAAATGTCAATTCTACTCGTTCCTTTTTATCTGTCATAATTTAAACTTTGCTTTTATATGCCTGACTTGACAGCTGTTAATCATCATATGAAAGTGATAATCATAAAAAAACTTTCAATTTTCAAAAACTGCTTCATTCTCTGTAGTATTTTCCACACCACTGTTTGCAGACTACACGTTACTCTACACGTCACCTCAAGTCCAAGTCATGTGAAAACCTACGAAAAATTGAGTAATTAATTCTAGTTAATACTGTAACTCGTGCGCGGCTGTAATTGGAATTATATTTTTAAATAATACGTTGTCATGCTTGTGTTATTTACTAGTTAATTATAGTTATTAGCGATTTCGTTATTCATAGTTCCAATAGATGTGTATGAGTCTTAAAAGTAGAGTAGGTGTGTTGTTTTTTTTTGTTTGCTATTCGACGTTTCAATCAATTTGTTTTTATCTACTGGATCATTTTTTGCTTGTCAATTGTCTTTCTGGGTTAATTGAGTATTTTAGAGGTTATTTGTACTTAAGTGCAGATTAAGATAGCTACTTATGGAATTGACTTGCTTTTGGTTTCATACATAAAAGTAAACAAAAAAGAATGCACTTAGAGTGAATATATTTAGTGATTTGAGTCCATTTTACGACTTTGGTTTTATAAAATCCCTAATTAGTGTGGGTGTATAGTTTTTTCATTCAAAATTCTGACAGCTGTCTAAAATGTCACGACGGAAATAAAAAAATCCTTGATGTGATACCATTTTTATTTTTATGCCACTAAGAAGCTTTACATGTTTACAGTTTTATGACCATTGAGCTAAGTGCGGATTTATTTTCGAAACAAATAAAAATTACATCCGTATGACATTTATTTAGAACACAGAAATGCAGCTTGAATGAACAAATACCTACAAATCCCATTTAAAATACCTGTGTCACTTTTAAATATTTGACGTTTCAAATGGACAGCGAAAAGTTTAAAAGTAAATCAAGATTGAAATTAATTTCGAATTTTCGAAAAATAATGTTTATTTTTACTTCCAAACATAGGCAAATGGGAGAACATTAGGAAGGATGCAAATACCTCCCGGAATTTTAAATGTTGAATGTGCTAAATTGGTAGCGAATTTTTGGATAGTTAAACAAGAAAATTTATTTCGATTTTCGTAAAATAATGGTAATTTTCATTGTCAAAGATAAAAGTTATACAGAGAATTTTCTGAATTATGTAAATACCTCCTGTCATTTTTAAATGTTATACGTTTCAAAGGGGTACTGATTATGTTCGTAAGTTAAACAAGAAAATTCATTTCGAATTTTAGAAAAACGTTTTTTATTTTCACTTTTAAACACAAAATGAGCATGTAAATTGCTGCTGTAGCTTCTAAGTGTTGTTTTTTTTATTAAAAGATAGCGGAATTTTACGGAAAATTATAGCAACACTTTTTTTCGAACTATAAATTTATTTAGAAAATTATTTTTAACAAAAAACGTGTGGGGTAAATATTTAGTAGATGTAAATTCAAAAAGAAAACGAAATTCAAATTGGCAGTGTAATTCGAATTTTCGAAAAATCTTTATTGTTGTTGTAAAAATAAACAAATATGCCAACATGCGGAAAGATGTTCATATATAGAAAATAGTTCACTACCGAAAAACATGCAAACAGCATAACAGAACAGCTGTCACTTTTAAAAACACTTTTATGTAATTCTTTACATGGATTATTCGACTAATGTCTCTGAGTCTGAACTGCTTCTGTTTAGATATAATCAACAGGTCGCACATTGAAAAAAATAAATTCGAAATCCTGTATCGATGACATGAAGCACACCTATTTAAATACTAGAGTTGTTAGCATTGGAATACATTGTATTTTTTTTTATTTGATAATTATGACGTAGATAAAGTAAATATCTATTCTGATGTTTGATCATATTAGCGTAGGATAGTCTTGAAGCTTTTGTTACACATCGTCCAAAGCTAGTTGACTGTCAATTAAATCTCGTGGGATTAAATTCGATCAAGCAAATAAATTCCAGACATGATAAATATTCCAACGTATTTTCTTATCCAGTTAATGACGTAAATTAAACTGTCAACAAGTTGTGCATGCATCAAATTAGATCACAGTAGCCGACAGTGTCAATTTATAAAAAAGTGCTATGCTATGTAAAGATAAATGAGGTGCATGCACCCGATCCAGTAGTCTGGCTGGAAAAGTTCAAATACAGGTCAACCGCATTTATCAAGACGACAAACTAAAATCTCAAACCGCCTCATATGGAAAAAGAAAAATTAATTTGTAGTACGGTAGCTATTTGTCTTTTTTCGTGTGACACTTAGCGGGTCAGGAAGCAGCCCACTTAGAAGATATGCATTAACGGTGAAGATAATCTTTACCCAGGGGTAATTTGATTGTAGCTATTATCTTTTGGAATCATATTGAGATTAGAGAACAAAAGTAGTTTACATTTGACATTCTTGTTGACATTTGATCACTACTTTGATGTTAAATGGTAAACATTAGATCTCTTCCCTTACTCAATGTTTTTTACTGGTTTTTAACTCAGAAATTTAGCTGCATATTGGAATGATTTTAAAAGTCTGTAAAAATATCTTTTACCAGAACATAGGTATCTAATAAAGGGTGATCCATTTCGAGGTTCCCTACTTTTTTAAAGAAAAAAACACAGAAAATTCAAATTTAATGAAGAATGTTTATTATCATTTGAAAGAACATTCTTTGGCATTTATTTTTTGAAGATTATGTCTATCAAATGTTGGCCGTTGCTACGTCGCAGATGGTCCATCCGTTGAGTCCAATTTTCGATCACTCGTTCGAGCATTTCGACTGGTAACTGGCGAATGACACGCGTGATGTTTTCCTCCAAGGCCTGAATCGAAGCGGGTTTGTCGGCATAAGCTTTTGACTTTACATATCCCCACAGGAAAAAGTCTAACGGTGTGATATCACACGATCTTGGTGGCCAATCGACCGGCCCAAAACGTGAAATTATGTGCTCACCGAAATGTTCTCTCAATAAGTCCATTGATTGATGCGATGTGTGGGAAGTGGCGCCGTCTTGCTGAAACCAAATGTCGCCGAGATCACGAGCTTCAATTTCAGGTATCAAATAGTCGGTTATCATGGTCCGAGTTGCTGCGAACGGCGCCGAATCGACTCTCCACGGTCTTCGTGTACACTCTCAGCTACGGCCGCTATATTTTCTTCACAGCGTGCTGGACGTGGTCTATTCGGTCGAATATTATCCAATAATGAATGCTGGGTCTCAAAATGGGTGATGGTGTTGCGAATAGTACGCTCAGTAGGCCGATTATGTTGACCATAAGTTGAGCGAAGTGCACGAAACACATTCCTCACAGAACGTGAATTTTCATAATAAAGTTGAACAATTTGTAAACGTTGTTCACGCGTAAGTCTTTCCATTATGAAATGCCAAACAATACTAAACAAAAATAACATGACAGCATGACACGACTCACACGTGATCTGTCAAAAAAGGCTATTGAAAAAAGTGTCTCTACTTGGTTCACCCGTTATAAAGAAATTTGATCTTCCATTTTGGTGTTAGTTTTTCATTCTGTCATTTTTGACTTATGTTTGTGTTTTTGACATGGTTAACATCGTCATAATAATATTTCTCGCTCTTGTTCATTTTTGATAAGACTTCTGTGAAAATACCTGTACAAACGTATCAACCATCAACTTAGTGTCATATCAAAACAATGACGAAGCTATATAAAACATATGAAACGCCAAAGTACTATGGAATATTAAGCCAAAGTCGAATTGACCTATATATTCATCGCTTTCATAAAACAAACGGACGCCTAACCTTTTTCTCACAAATAGAAGAATTTTTATTGCACGCACTTTAATTATGAAGTATTGGACATACATTCGTAATCTTGCAAATTCATTCGCAGTCATTTTTTTTTGTTAAACTTTGGCACCATTACTGATAAAGCTAATCATTAAAAATGATAGGTTTTTGATAACGTTTGCATAAGTTATTGAACTTTTTGTTTGAAGCCAATAGTTTAAGGCACGCGTTAAATGACTTTTTTTTTAAAAAATCGTTTAATTTGTCGATTGGAGTAAATGTCAAAAGTACGTTTCTTTTTTATGAGTAAACGCAGCGAAGATGACTAATTTTTTTTTTTATGTTTATGTACAATGACATGTAGTAAGTTTTTGTTGTTAATTGAAATGAATTCATGACGTTTGTGTCATTTTTGTTGAGATCAATAGTCTGAATAAAGCACAAGGCTTTTGAGTACTTTTTTATAGATCTGCATCTGCAAATTTTCTTCACAGGAGAATGTATCTAATAATTTCCCTGTATTAAACCCAATGTGAACATAGTTTCGTGTAAACCACAATGCAAACATTACATTTGGAAGCACATGAACAAAATTCGTAGGTTGACAGCATGGTATGACAGAATGTTAGTTTGTGTACGACATTAGAAGCGGTGTATGTTTTATTTTTAGACGTTGACAAGCATGATTTAATAAATTGAGTGAAAGTTAAACATTTTTAGTGCACCCCTGAAACAAAGGTGTGTTTTATTAAACAATAATGGGCTATCGTTTTCTGGGCAAAATTAAGTCATCAAATCCATTCAGGCATTTTTTTATATTCAACTAGCTGACCCGGCAAGCGTTGTTTTGCCACCCTTAACATTTAGGGGGATGAAAAATAGATGTTATCCGATTCTCAGGCCTAACGGATATGTACACAAAATTTCACGAAAATCGGTCGAGCCATTTCGGAGGAGTATAATGACTAACAGCGCGACATGAGAATTTTATATATAAGAAGATTTAAAAACGAAATCTCCATCACTGTACTGTCAAAATCTTCTCAAATGTTTTCGATAACTCCCCTCGCACTCTAAATATTTTCGATAACACATTAATCTACAGAGTTTTGCAAAGTTATCGAAATGATTTGAAACTGCCCAAACGAACCAACAATACTCAGAATAAAATTCTTTCATGTACCAACCGAAAACGTCATTACAGAACTATCGACTGTACCTTTTCTGATAACATATGATCTGCTCAAACTCTTTTTACTGCTCTGCTTCGATAAAACAATATAAATTACATAAGTTAGGGATTTCCTAAAGTGACGTTTAGTTCTTACGTCATCAAATTTATGTTGATAGCTTTCGAGATTATTGTCACATTTAAAAACTAAAAAAAAAATGTCACATGTGACGGACGTCATAAATTCCAATAACCGATATGAGTCATTGAATGTAAGTCAGGTGTCAAAAAAAATACAACTTCACTTCAAATTCTTATTCAATTTGATAACACATACGCACAATTTACACATTAAGCAGACGTACTCTTATCGCCACTGCGACAAATACAAACGCATAGATACAGATATACTTAGTGAAATAGTGATTGATAAAAATGTTTGCAAATTCAGAAAATATGTAAATTTTATATAATGGCGAATAAATTCGATAAAAATACACTCAAGTGCCAAAAACCCATCCAAGTCATAAAATTTAATTAACCTGACAATTAATAGGCTCGTCAGTTGCGATAGAGCTACTTATTTCTATCACACACTGGGTTGATTATCTTTTCAAAAAAAATGCAACTTGCTCAACCCACTGACAGACAAGGCAAAAATCTCTGTAAAGATGAAGAAGCTAAATGATTGATGATCCATAGGAGAAGAAGATGTGCAGTAACAGAAAAACCTGAACTCGCCATTTAAAGTGATACATTTGACATCGACATCATCATCATCATCATCATAGAAGATTGCTATCTCTCATCAATTCGAGACAGCATTAGCATAGTTTTTAGTCTGTAGGCTTGCTGGTGAGTAAATATAGTCAAGACTCCGACATCGACGACTTATTAATCAACTAATGAAAGTTTTGTGTAAACCTGATATGAATATTTACGCACATTTTTTTTTTGTTCGTTTGAAAAATGAAAATCTTTTCAGCTTTGCGGTTGTTAAGAGGGCTTTTGTTTAAGTTTGGCTGAAGGCAACCGAATTAATGGAAACATTTTTTGTTCAAATCTAGCCAATTTGTGTAACAGTTTTCATTGGAGGTTAATAACTTGTTGGGTATGATGGGAAACTTTAGGTGGAATTCCACAATCATTTTGGAGAATTAGCCGTTTTTTTTTTTTCGATGGGAATTAAGGGACCAGGAAAATTTCTCCGTCGAAACTGAATTGAAGGCGAAATTAAAGTTTCTTTTCTGATTGTATTTGGTCGTGTTGATCTTTAGTTGGTATTTTGATTTCCATTATGAGGTTTCAGTCATTATGTTGAATGAAGATCAGCAAACATTTATCAGCACATGTATTGTGTTTCGAAAAGAGAATTGGATAACGCTGTTTGGCAGCACTTTATTGTGCTGCTAATTTTGGAATCAAGGTATGCAAATAATCATCATTGAATCTAATGTCATAAATATTACAAGGCATTTACATGTGCAATAACAAAAGCGTCAGAGATGTCACTTTTTATATCGTGGTAATTGGCCGTGTTCCGGGTTTTAGTTTTACGAAGTTAACTTTGCCGTTGCACTATTCTCATTGGTTACTTGAGTATTTTTAGTCACGTGACATAGTCGATTGACCAATGAGAACAGTGCATCGGCAAAGTTAAATTGGGAAATGTAAAACCCGGAACACGGCCATTATGTTCATGTTCTCTTCCCAAGCGTTCCAATTTTGCCAAATGTGTTTCATTACTTTTTGGTCGACAATCTGATAACATTTTCACTTGCAAAAAAAAGAAAACAACCAACATTCCGTATATATGTTAGGCCATCCAAATGATTCGCTTCAAGTCTGTCAAAAGCCGTTCATTCCGCTACATGCATGTAAATATGAAGTTCGTTCAATGGCGATCACTTCTCGACCGCCACAAATGTTAAATGTCAAAAAAAAAAAAAACATTAGGGGTGTTCATGCAACGTCGGAAAGTCGTCGTAAACGTTGTAAACGTGATAAAATTACGACGTGATTAATGAACTGTCAAAATTTGTATGGGAAATCTTTTCCCACAATATCGGAAACGTTGTAAACTTTTGAAATGCTATTTTGACATTTAAAAAGTCACTTTCACACATCAAACGTGTGCGCTTCACTGAAAAAAATTATCGAGAACGGAAAGAGAACAATAGGAACAAATTTCTATCAATAAATAAATTACTGAAATGAGATTTAATTCAGTGGGTTACCGCATTATTTATTGGTGCAGTTTTAGGGTCGTTCATGAAAGGTCGTCGTAAATTTGCAATCTTTCCCACATAATAAAATTACGACGTTGCATGAATACCCTTATTGCAAAGCAAAATGAATTTAGAAAGACATCTTCAAATAGGTATGTTCGTTAATGTAATGTTGCACAGTACTAGAAATGTCAAAAATTAAAATGTGTGTTGTAACTTTCCAAGATTTTATGGTCGTTCAGGAAAATTTTATGTATTTTTCTAAGAACATGAAACAGTCTTATTCGAATTGCGTACTTTTGTTTGATTATCTAAAAAAGACTCAATGGCGTATTTTTAAAAACCATTTTGCCTTATTTCAGACATTGCCAATATTTTAAAAAATACTAATAAGCACGCCGCTTAAAAAATAAACTAATCAAACAGAACTAATTAAACTGACACAAAAATTCATACAAAATTTTGACTTTTTATGACAATCAAAATGATTGCACTTGTAGCTATGACGATGTTAAATTTCAAATTCAAATATAAGGGAAAAAGCTTTGTAACCCAGAATTCCTTAACGAAAAATGTCACCACCTCATCCTGATTATAAAAAGGACAGGACATTAATCGCAGCTGCGAAAGCACTGCAACTGACAGCTTCATTCATATGTTATATTGGTAGTATTAGACAAGATCTGTCAACAGATCGGAAGCATAAATTCTAGAATTGCTTTGTTTTTTCAATGAAACATGTAAAATGTTAAGAAAGAGTTAGTAACCTGTTCTTCAAAATAAGTAATTTCGATAAAACACACAGTCAACCAAGAAAAATTGGATGTCCAATAACGAATCAAAAAAAGTTGTTAATTAATCATCGTAAACGAAATTTTACTTGATAATCAGTCAAGCTTTATCTTAGTTTTATCCTATTTGCACTTTCTTGTTGGTCAATTATTAAGTGACGCAATTTTTTCTCAGATGATTCAAAACAAAGGCCAGGAAGTTAACAAGTCCATACACAATCAACACAGGCTATATAAAACCTTATCACTGATCGTTTACAACCTTCTAATTACACCATCATTGACCCATATTTATGTGGGCTTAGATAAATCAGAACAGTCGATTACTGACCAAACACTGATACTTAAGCAGCAATTAATACACCAATATATGTATTTTATTGGCACAACCTTTGTAGAAATTCAATTTTATGAATTTGAAAGATTTTAGGTTATGTTGCTTTGGAATTGACAGGTGAACTGTTTCAATTAGGAAACAAATTTAGTTTTGACAGTTGACGTTTTAGAATTGTAGCTGTTAGTTGTTTTTAGAATTTTAGCTGTCAGTTGTTTAACAACCTTATATATCCCCTTATTAATAAACGTTGATTAGCTAATCAGTGACTAACTTTTGCGCGAGTATTTCTTATTAGGAAAACTGTCAAGTTAGCCATTGATTATCAGCGTTTTATTAATATGGCGGATATTACACCGATTAAACTATGAATTAAAGTAAAATTGAGCATTTGAATGAGATTTTGACTTGGATAAAGTGGCGCTACAGTCCGGGATGAACCTGGGCCTCAACCAACATGCCTCTCTAATTAGCCCGGTCCTTAGCTTACTGCCTCCAGTTACGCACTCCAAGTTGGTTGAGGTCGGTTTCTACTTGTGCGCGCCACTTAAGGCGAGGTCTTCCTCTACTGCGTCGACGTCTGACTGGGAATCGAAGACTCTGCGAGCCGGAGTATTCGTGTCCATTATTTCTACATGCCCTAGCCATCTTAAACGTCCAATGCGGAGTTTTTTGACTAGGGGTATGTCGCTGTACAGCTCGTATAGTTCGTAGTTGAATCTTCGTCTCCATAGCCCGTCAACGCAAACGGGACCGAAGATTTTCCGAAGAATTTTTCGCTCGAATCGACCAAGGATTTCTTCATCCGCTTTTGATACGGTGCATGCTTCAGCGCCGTAGAGCAGGACTGGGATGATCAGGGTCTTATATAGGATCTCCTTAGTAGTTCGAGTGAGGGCTTAACTACTAAATGGCCTTCTTAGCTCGAAGAAACAGCGATTGGCAAGAGTTATTCTTCGTTTGATTTCTGACGAGATGTTGTTGTCAGAGTTAATATCGGAGCCGATGTAGACAAAGTCCCGTACTACCTCAAAGTTATATCTGTCAATGGTGACGTTATGTCCAATTCGTCGATGTTGTGTGTCCTTTCGTGTTGACAGCATATACTTTGTCTTACCCTCATTTACTGCTAAACCCATTTTTGCCGCTTCCTTCTCTATACTAGCAAACGTGGCTAAGACATCACGTTGAGTCCTATCAATGATGTCAATATTGTCGGCTCTGGCACAATCCTCTCAAGAATCAAATTGAAGAAGTCACATGACAGCGCATCGCCTTGCCTAAATCCTTTTTTGGTATCGAATGTGTCGGTGAGGTCGTTTCCGACCCTGATGGTGCAGCGAGAATTCTCCATCGTCATCCTACACAAACGGACGAGTTTGGGCGGTATACCAAAACTAGACATGACTCTGTATACTTCGTCTCTATAAATGCTGTCGTATGTGGCTTTGAAATCGATAAATAGGTGGTGGGTATCGATTTGAACTTCTTGGGTTTTTTTCCAAGATCTGCCGAAGTGTGAAAATTTGATCGATTGTGGACTTTCCTGGCCTAAAACCACACTGATAAGGGCCGATCAGGTTGTTCGTAAACGGTTTCAAGCGTTCACATATGACGGCAGATAGGATCTTGTAAGCGATGTTGAGTAGACTTATGCCTCTGTAGTTGGCGCAGTTCAGAGGGTCTCCTTTTTTGTGGATCGGGCAAACGATGCTGAGGTTCCATTCTTCATGCATGCTTTCAACCGACCGGATTTTGCTTATGGTGGATGTTGCTTACCAAATCATCTCCGCCAGCTTTATAAAGCTCAGCGGGAAGGCCGTCATTTCCGGCGGCTTTATTAAGCTTGAGTTTAGATATTGCTATCCTCACTTCACTCAGGTCGGGTGGTTGGCAGTTTTCGCTGTCGTTGCCAATATTGAATGGATCGTTCTGCCTGACAGCGGAATGTTGTTCGTCATCGCAGTCTGCAGAAGTGGTTCTTCGATATCCTCAGCATCGACTGTGTCTCAACTATGATATTTCCTTGTTCATCTCGACAGGATTCTGTTCGAGCCTTGTAGCCTTGGCTTTGACGTTTTACACTTTGGTAAAACTTGCGAACATCGTTCCTGGAGCGGCACCTCGCTATATCCTCGATCGCGCGCTTTTCTTGCTCTTTTTTCTTTCTGAAAAGCCGATGTTCTTCCCTTCTTCTTTGCCTATAGAGCTCAATGGCAGCTCTCGTCTTCACCTTCAGCTTAGCCTTGTAGGCCTCGTTCTTGGCTGCGAGCATCTGTCGGCATTCCTCATCAAACCAGGGGTTTCTTGCTGGTGGCCGCGAGAAACCTAGCACATCAGTTGCGGCTGATCTAATGGCTTCTTGGCATCGTTGCCATTGTTCTTCGGCATTAGATGCTGGTAGTATGGTGTTAATCGAGAGGTTAAGGGATACGCGTTGTGCGAAGGTCTTGGCGGTCTCTTGCGATTGCAGTCTTCCGACATTAAATTTTTTCACAGTATTTCTGGATTGTTGTGGCGTGGTGGATATCCGCATTCTTACCTTGGCTGCTACAAGGTAGTGATCCGAGTCGATGTTAGCTCCTCGGAATGTTCGGACGTCCAAAATACTGGATGCGTGCCTCTTATCTATCGCAATGTGATCAATTTGGTTGACCGTTCGTTGATCTGGAGACCGCCATGTCCCCTTATGGATATCGAGGTGAGGAAACCGTGTGCTGGCTATAGTGGCATTTCGTTCCGTAGCGAAATCAATTAGCCTAAGTCCGTTACCGGACGTGTTGTCGTGTAGGCTATGTTTTCCGACAATACTTCTAAAGATGTCTTCTCTTCCTACCTTTGCGTTAAAATCTCCCAGCACGATTTTAACATCGTACTTTGGTAGTCGCTCATAGGTTTTGTCGAGGAGCTCGTAGAAGCAATCCTTAGTTATATCATCTTTTTCCTCCGTCGGAGCATGAGCGCATATAAGGCTTATGTTGGCGAATTTGGCCTTGATGCGGATTGTTACAATGCGTTCGCTTGTCTTGAAAACATAAGACTTCTTGCCTTAGTCTGGCACCTATAACAAATCCGCATCCAAATAGTCGCTGTTTCTGCTCACTATAACACGGTCCATAGTAGATGTCACAGTTTCTCATCCTCTTTTTGCCCGGCCCATCCCATCGTATTTCCTGGATGGCAGTAATGTCTGCTTTGTAGCAGTTTAGGGCTTCCGCTAGTTGTTCGCCTGCACCTATCCTATTTAATGTTCTCACAATCCAGGTGCAGATACGAACGTCGTTGTCCTTTTTTCGTTTAGCATGGTCGTCAACAATAATATCAGTCCTTTCCGAGACTATTTGTTGCTTCGTAACAATATTTTTTTTCCGTGGATGGGTAGTTAACCCAAAGCACATGAGAATGAGATTTTGACAGTTTATTTTCTTTATGGAAGCAAAATCTTTCATCAGTCATTTGTTGTGGAGGTATAATGGCGTTGAGACGTCCACCCAAAACAGCCCATCTATTAGCTTAGTTATTAGTCGTTGCCAGTTGAAACCGAATAATGCTCAAATTATTTAACGTTGTATACTTTTTAATAAAACAAAAATATTTTTGACATTCTCTCCAATTGTAATATTGAATTCATAATGTATTCAAATTTTATTCATATATGCAATATTCAGGCGGGAATATTATAACAACCTACATTTCCTAATTCCATTTTAACATGCCAACATCTTCAACTTACATCGTTAACAGATATTATACCAATCAAGTAAATTACCTCTTACTAACTAATAAACATAAATTAACTTACAAATAACTTTCAAAATGGATTACCTGAAAATATTATATTTTACAATTAGGAATTTGCCATTTATTTAAAAAAAATTTAATTTAAAATACTTTTCCATTACAAATTGTAATTGCAAATCAAGTAATTTCAACTCCACAACTTAATCAGCTTACAAGTGGAAATGTTCAGCTATAAGCAAAACAAGTTTTTTAATATTAAAAAAATGCAATATTCGTTCAATGAAATGGTAAAACTCGAATTGTTATTTATTATTATTACAAACACAAAATTATAATATTTAATTATTCACGTTACAAAAAAATAAAAATGGGTTATCAATAACAAATACATTTTGTATGCTGATTCTCGACCTGATCAATGCTAACAAGGGCCTGTCACTTGACTGTGTTGAAGAAAATTCATTATGTTTTAGCATTCCATTGGAAACTTTAAATTAATAAGCCGGTTTACTGGTTTACTTATTTCCTTCCGATTCGAAAATTCGTTTATCATTAGCAGCGTTTTTTTTTTTACCATTTTTTTGTGTTAAAATAATATTGGTTGATGAACTCTGCATTTTTTCATAACGAATTGGTGTTATATAAATCAGTTTTTTACAAGATTTATACATTTTTCGATGACAAGTGGTGCGCTTTGTGCGTGTTCGAAAATCGAATTTCGATATATCTTGGATTTTATTTATTTATGGAGATTATGCAAATTTTAATCTTCGCCGAATGTATTCAGCATGTGGATATTTGACAGATGGAGGGTGACAGTAAATTAGATAACAGAGTAAAAAAATTCCCGTATATATCTAATTTATGATGACTATTCAAAGTTTAAACGATCCAACGGGCGTTTCATGAGTTTGGAAATTGACATCAGGTTACGGTTATTTTTGTTGTCACTCTTTAATTTGACATCTATATGACGTGCTCAGAGGTGCTTAAGACACCATTATGTTGATTAGGTCGAACGATCGTCTTTTTATATTTCAAATGCCATCTCATTTTTTAATAAAATTCAGATCATACACGGTCTATTTTAAAAAAAAAAACGAAACGTATACATATAAATATTTCTAAGCTCATTTTTTGGTTAATCTTCTAGGAATTGAAGACATTGAATCAAAACACGAGCATTCGCACATTAAATCATTATTTCCTCTAATGGTATTCGATGAACTATAGAACTTTGACGAACAAACACAGCATTTTTCATCACTTCCTGTGACTTGTTTTTGACAGTGCATGTCACGAATTTTTTTTTGAGATATTTTTATTAAGTAAAACAAGATTCTCTTACAAACAGTTTCCTTACTTCGCAGCTTATAAGATTGATAAATTCCCTTCATTTTAGCAAAAAGGGTGAGGAGACGAATCCAACAATTTTCAATCTCAGCAGAAAATCTCCGCTTTGCAAATAAAGGAGTTAGTACCACAAGGCCTTTCACAATTATTCTTGCATGATCGTGGGACCTCCTATTTTATGACGAATCCGCACCGAGGTAATTTGTCAGATCATCTTCTTACGTATTTCTCGGAGATTGCGGATGGATCCATAAGTAGAACACGTCCTCAGGGAGGAGTACTCTCACCCCTACTATGGTCTCTGGTTATCGATAACCTACTTCAAGACCTAAGTAATGCAGGTTTCAATATAATTGGATACGCCGATGGCCTAGTCATCATAATAAAGGGCAAAGAACCAAACGAGGTTACAACACGTTTGCAAAACGCCCTTAAGATAGTCATAGACTGGTGTAATAAAGAAAGTCTTTCTATAAACCCCAGCAAGGCTATCATCGTCCCTTTTACAAAAAGGAGGAAATACATACATTGAGTATTCCAACGAAGTAAAATATCTTGGAGTGATCCTCGATAAAAAAAAAAAACAAAGCTGGAACTCCCACATTAACAACAAAATTCAAAAAGCAACCAAAGCTTTCTGGGCTTGCCGAAGCATGTATGGTAAAACCTGGCTAATCTCTCCAAAGACCACACACTGGATCTACACGATCATGGTCAGGCCCATTAAAACATACGCTTCAATAGAATGGTGGAACAAAGTCACCCAAAAAACAACTCTAAATAAATTAAACAAGGTACAACGGCTTGCCTGTCTGGGCATTACCGGAGCTATGCGTACCTGTCCCACAGCGGCTATAGAAGCCATAATAGGACTAACACCCCTCCACATTTATATAAAAAAAGTGGCAATTCGAAGCTCAGCAAGTTTGACACAAGCGGAAGAATTAAATATTAGTGAACACCTGAAACTAATTGACCTTCTATCCGAACTTCCAGAACTTGACATGATCTGTTGCTTACAGACCGCTTGCCAAAGACACTATGCTTCGACAAAAGATTCTCAACGGAGATCACAACCAGAGAAGCATGGTGTAGCAACAAGCCACCAAACTGCCTAAACGGCCTAAAGTGGTATACGGATGGTTCTAAAATGGACTCAGGGGTAGGAGCTGGCATACATGGACCAAATAAAAACATCTCAATACCTATTGGAAAAAAACCCTAGTGTATTTCAAGCTGAGCTCCATGCCATATAAGAATGCGCAAACCTAATACACAACTCAGGTATTAAAGGCGCAAACACCCATATATTCACGGACAGTCAAGCAGCTATAAAAGCCCTTAGCTCACACATCATTGACTCAACTCCCTCCAATAACTCAGTTCCAGGAACAAAACCAGACTATGGTGGGTCCCCGGACATAAGGGAATTGAAGGTAACGAAAAAGCTGATGAACTAGCCAGAAAAGGTTCGGAAACCCCCTTCATTGGACCTGAACCCTTCTGTGCAATCCCCAAATCAGCCATAAATCTGATCATAAAAAACTGGGAACAAAACAAATGTGTTTCATACTGGGGAAACATCCCAGGCCTACGACAGGCCAAAAGAGCTATTCAGCCCTTCACATCAGATGCCAATAAGATACTAAATCTTCGCAGGCACGATATCAAAAACTTAGTAGGCTACCTAACTGGTCATCACGGTCTGCGATATCACCTAAATAAAATTTTTCTAGTCGACTCACCGGAGTGCAGGCTATGTCTAGAAGAAGACGAAACAGCCGAGCATATCATATGTGAATGGCCGGCCCTTTACGGTATGAGAAGGGAATCTTTCTTCAGGGAATTTTTAAGTCCCGAAGAACTGAGGAAATCTTCGGCTGAAAGTATTATCAGCTACATTAGGAAAGTAGAAGCGCTACTAACCTAAAAAAAACATCTGACGGCTAGCACAATAGATCTTTTAGGTCGATGTATATATTACTCAGGCTCAGTGGCGCGATGGTAAGTGCGATGAACTGCCGCGCAGGAGGTCTGGGTTCGATTCCCAGTCCTAGCAACACCTAAATGATTTTTCACTGGCCCTCCTCTCGTGATGATCTGACAAATCATCCGAGTAGTATCAATTGTCAAGAATAGCTTATCTCAACTTAGCCGTTCGGAGTCGGCATAAAACAGGACGTCCCGCCATCGTGCAAGAAGTACACACGCACACATGAATGGTTGTGAGAAAGCTAGTCCCTGGGTACTAACTAACGAGCCTGTTGCGCCAAAAATTTGTTTTTTTTGTGTATATTACTGCTTAGGCAGGTCAGAATTTAAAAAAAAAAGAACACGTCTAATATGATATCTGAAACTGCAGACGAATGACAGTTTATCATATTAACGGGTGATTTTTTAAGAGGTTTAGAACTTTTTTTTATTTTATTTATTTGAATCGATAGTTTGAAGCTTGCAATTTAATGTTTAAAGATAATTTCATGCAAATGTTGACCGCGGCTGCGTCTCAGGTAGCCCATCCGCTGAGTCCAATTTTGGCATACTCTTTCACACATATCGGCCGTTATCTCACGAATGAATGCATGGATGTTGGCTTCCAGTGCGTCAATCGAAGCGGGCTTGTCCCTATAGACATTAGCCTTGACATACCCCCACAAAAAATAATCTAATGGTGTCAAATCGCACGATCTAGGCGGCCAATTGACCGGCCCGAAACGTGAAATTAACTGTTCACCAAACTCGCCTCGCAATTGCGCCATTGTTTCGCGTGCTGTGTGGCATGTGGCACCGTCTTGTTGAAACCACATATCATGCAAGTCAAGAACTTCCATTTCGGGCAAAAAAAAGTTTGTTATCATCGCTCGGTAGCGTTCACCATTGACAGTAACGCTGCGATTCGCATCATCTTTGAAGAAATATGGCCCAATAATGCCGCCGGCCCATAAACCGCACCAAACAGTGGCTTTTTCGGGATGCATTGGTAGCTGTTGCAATGCTTCTGGCTGATCTTCACTCCAAATGCGGCAATTTTGCTTATTTACGTACCCATTCAACCAAAAATGAGCCTTATCGCTGAACACAATTTTTCGATAAAAAAGCGGATCCTCGGCCAGCTTTCCAAGAGCCCATTCACCAAAAATTCGGCGTTGTGGTAGGTCGGCTGGCTTTAGTTCTTGCACCAGCTGTATCTTAAAAGGCTTTACGCCCAAATCCTTCCGCAAAATTTTCCACGTAGTGCTGTAACAAAGGCCTAACTGCTGGGAACGGCGCCGAATCGACATTTCGCGGTCTTCTGTCACACTAGCTGATACGGCCGCAATATTTTCTTCACTACGCACAGTACGTAAACGTGTTGGTGGTTTAATGTCCAACAAAGTAAATTTGGTGCGAAATTTGGTCACAATCTTCCGAATAGACTGCTCAGAAGGTCGAGAATGCCGATCATAAAATGGAAGCAGCGCGCGATGAACATTTCGAACCGAGCACGAATTTTGATAGTAAAATTCAATAATTTGCAAGCGTTGTTCATTTGTAAGACGATCCATGGTTAAATTGCAAACCAAACTGAAGCTGTTTGACAGTGACACAAGGTACTAAACACACGTCAGCTGTCAAAACCAGTGTTGCCAAAACCAAACCAGCTAAAAAATCATATAATTATATTCAAAGTTATTGTGCTATCGCTTTTGTTGTCATATTTTAACTATATCAAGTTAAACGTCAAATGAACGTTATTCTTTTGAAAACTACAATAAAAAAAATACACACATCTAGCAGGTGTGCCTGTATTAGCGGTTTACCAATTGACCATAAACTTTTTCTACAAGAGCACTGCCGTGGGCGGGCATATGCAATAAAACTACCAGTAGCCATCGATTAATGTCAAAAACATATAAATTAACAGTAAATTGCCCACCTAATCAAATCGGTCCTATTGAGAGTTTTACGTTGTTTATATTTGTATTGTGTTGGCATACCACTATAATTATTTTAATTAATTCAAAATAAACGTCTATAATATTTGCCATAAAAGTTTATACTTTTTATATGCCCATAACGTTATTCATTCTTATAAACGTCATCTAAAATTCCAATTATTGAACACCGCTATGAGCGCCATAAAACTACATAATGAACGATTCTTTTAATTTTTAGGTAGATGTTATATCATTTTTTTTAAATAAATGTTAAAAAAAATCACAGAATTGTTATCTCCCACCATTTCAGACATTTCGTACCTTCAGACAACAAATTATAGCATGCCTATATTATGTATGCTACTTCCCAGTATATCCATGACAGCCAAACCACAACTGATTAAACACCCCCTGCAGGCGAACAAAAGAGTAACAAACTGTCACCAAATGTCCAAAAAAAACCTAGAAAATGACAACCGATAACTCAGCAGTCGCCATGATTTCAACTGTCAAAACTAATTATATATTTTCATTGTATTTTCAACTCAATGACAGCTCTGATTTTTCCACAACAGTAGTTGACCATAAAATCGTTCCGCACAATAACCGTAACCATTCGTTTCAAAAGAAAGTGTCAATTGACTTTGACGTGGAATTTACCCTGATTGTGTGCTCAGTTTGTACCTTTAGGCTTTATTGAAGTGGGTTTAAGAGCTTAATTGAAAAAACAGTCAGCACTTAACTTGTGTCAAGCAAATAGGTTTATGTTGTTTAAATATGACAAAACCTTACGTTACGTTTACAATTTCTCCGACTTGACGCCTTTCATTCATGAATTTTCCCTTTCACTGAATGTAACTGCTCAACAATATCTACTCCCATAATAATTATGCAAACCTATTAAAAAAAAAACTGAATCAGTGAATACGTATGATTACCACAAATCGGAAGTGGCCCATATTCAAGCGCCAACAAAAGGAATACAAAAATCAGAAAAAAAAAAAACAGAACGTGCCCCCACTAACTATCAGTTTCAGGCTCATTCGATGGACCACTCCAATTTGGAGGCTCTCTACTTTGACCCTCTCATTACCATAAATTAATGAACTGGTTCTCCCCTCCTGTCATAATTTACTTAACATTATTCATTACATTACGTTTTGTTGCTGCTTATCTGGCTACGTCCATTTTTCCCGCTTTTTTTTTTTTTTTTTGACTCACTTTTCTCGTTTGTTTCTGTCGACATTATTACTGCTGATGATGTTGGGTGCTGAACTTGATGATGATGATGATTATCAGCGTACAATTCAATGTCAAATTTTGTGTACACACATACAATATAAATACACACCGATGACAAGAGTACGATGTCGTGACGGCACTGCCGTTTCGGGATACCCTACTTAGGCTGACTTAAATCAACAGCTGAGCGCTTAATAGGGTTATTGACACACAAAGTTACGCCAAAAGTTATCGATTTCAATGGCAAAAGATATCCTTAAGTCCTTTTTTTTACCTCATGCGCCTACCTAACATATACCCCGGGCCATTCTTCAGTACTTCGAGTATGAGGATTAGGCACACACACGAGCAAGTCACATCCCACTTAAAGGGTAAATTACACGTTTAAGGGTATCTTTTTTGTTGGTCGTTTATTTGCTCTTTTGTGGGATAATGTGTGTGATTTTCGCCGAGTGGAGCTTTCATTATATACGGAAATTAACTACTTAAATATAAATGTCGGTCGTAAAGCAGGATACCAGGGATATTCGGTACTTGTTAATGAGGACACAAAGCTCCCTCAGGAGATTTCTTTTGTGTATTTCGTTGGTAGATGATTCATGGCGAATTTGCGCTTTATCTGTCAAAAGTCAATGAACTCCTTTGACATTTAATGCTTCTTTATTCAAAAGTACGTGTGCATTTTTATGTATATTACTGTTAGCTACATCTGTCAATGATGTTGATTACAACTACTCCCGATTGCATTTTTATGTTGCTCCTCTATCAAACTGAAGCCGATATTTGACAGGTGTGCATCGATGTGCATCACAAAATCTCAGCACGTCGTTTTTTTTTTTTTTTTTTGAGGTGGTGTTGTTGGCAAGTGTAAACAAACTACTTTTTGGGAGTTTTATCTAATTACGTTACGTGTTTACACAAGAAGCGAACAGTTTCAGTTTATCTTTGTTATGCGGTGATGAGGCATTTTATGTATATTTGAGAGACTTTTAAATGGTTTTTATAGAGAGCTATTAAAAAAAATCGTAGCTCCACAAGGATAAATAGTTTGGTCTGGGGAATGTTCGTTTGTGCGTCTTTTATTTTTAGTATCTCAATTAAAAAAAACGCAGTTCGTTGAACACATTCAAACGGACAGTACCGTGTATCATGTGTTTGGTTATTTTCTCTTGTAAGATGTACTCAATGAATATGTTTGCTTTTTTATTTGGAGGCGGAAGAAAATTGAAACGGGAAAATTGGATCAATATCGTTAGACGAGTTCTATTTGTCAGTAGATTGATACTTTAAGTGTATTTTGTGTTGCATTATTATTGAATTAGGATACTATTTGTTGCTTTTGTACATATGCGCCTTTTTATTTGCCATAAAACACTCGAGTGTGAAAATCAAATTAGCTTTGACAATGTAATCGGAGATTTAGTCGAAGTAAATAGAAAAATATATGAATACGAACTAAATAATATACTATGACGATACAATTAGGAAAACTCAAGAACTAGACGGCATATTTAAACAGGAAATGCTCGGATGTAGTGAATGAGCAACGGATTTCAGTTGTGGACTTATAAGATCTCTGAAGGTAAATATAGCCAGATTTATAGTTATCTAACGCACGAAGCTTATAATTCATCGACTAAGAGCGTCATTCACAAACAAATCATTGGCAAATATAATCGAATTGTAAATTTGGCTTTGTAGTAAAAACGTATGAACGCTTTGGGTATGGTCACTTGCAGTTTCATTAATACTTACTTACTTACTTACTTAAGTGGCGCTACAGTCCGGAATGAACCTGGGCCTCAACCAACATGCCTCTCCAATTAGCCCGGTCCTTAGCTAACTGCCTCCAGTTGCGCACTCCAAGTTGGTTGAGGTCGGTTTCCACTTATGCGCGCCACTTAAGGCGAGGTCTTCCTCTACTGCGTCCGACGTCTGGCTGGGAATCGAAGACTCTGCGAGCCGGAGTATTGGTGTCCATTCGTTCTACATGTCCTAGCCATCTTAAACGTCCAATGCGGAGTTTTTTGAGCAGGGGCATGTCGCTGTACAGCTCGTATAGTTCTTGGTTGAATCTTCGTCTCCATAGCCCGTCAACGCAAACGGGACCGAAGATTTTTCGAAGAATTTTCCTCTCGAATCTACCAAGGATTTCTTCATCCGCTTTTGATACGGTCCATGCTTCAGCGCCGTAGAGCAGGACTGGGATGATCAGGGTCTTATATAGGGTCTCCTTAGTAGTTCGAGTGAGGGCTTTACTACTAAATTGCCTTCTTAGCCCGAAGAAACAGCGGTTGGCAAGAGTAATTCTTCGTTTAATTTCTGACGAGATGTTGTTGTCAGAGCTAATAGCGGAGCCGAGGTAGACAAAGTCCCGTACTACCTCAAAGTTATATCTGTCAATGGTGACGTTCTGTCCAATTCGTCGATGTTGTGAGTCCTTTCGTGATGACAGCATATACTTAGTCTTACCCTCATTTACTGCTAAACCCATTTTCGCCGCTTCCTTCTCTATACTAGCAAACGTGGCTATGACATCACGTTGAGTCCTACCAATGATGTCAATATCGTCAGCGTATGCTAGTAGTTGCACCGACTTTTGGAAAATTGTGCCTCTGGTGTTGGCTTTGGAGTTTTGCACAATTCTCTCAAGAATCAGATTAAAGAAGTCACATGACAGCGCATCGCCTTGCCTAAATCCTTTTTTGGTATCGAATGTGTCGGTGAGGTCGTTTCCGACCCTGATGGAGCAGCGAGAATTCTCCATCGTCATCCTACACAAACGGACGAGTTTGGGCGGTATACCAAAACTAGACATGGCTCTGTACAGTTCGTCTCTATAAATGCTGTCATATGCGGCTTTGAAATCGATGAATAGGTGGTGGGTATCGATTTGTGTCGAAGTGTGACAATTTGATCGATTGTGGACTTTCCTGGCCTAAAACCACACTGATAAGGGCAGATCAGGTTGTTGGTAAACGGTTTCAAGAGTTCACATATTACGGCAGATAGGATCTTGTAAGCGATGTTGAGTAGACTTATGCCTCTGTAGTTGGCGCAGTTCAGAGGGTCTCCTTTTTTGTGGATCGGGCAAACGATGCTGAGGTTCCATTCTTCAGGCATATTTTCATCCGACCAGATTTGGCTTATGAGTTGGTGGATGTTACTTACCAAGTCATCTCCGCCGGCCTTATAGAGCTCAGCGGGAAGGCCGTCATTTCCGGCAGCCTTATTGAGCTTGAGTTTAGATATTGCTATCCTCACTTCACTCAGGTCGGGTGGTTGGCAGTTTTCGCTGTCGTTGCCAATATTGAATGGTTCGTTCTGCCTGACAGCGGAATGTTGTTCGTCATCGCCGTTTAACAGTCTGCAGAAGTGGTTCTTCCATATCCTCAGCATCGACTGTGTCTCAACTACAATATTTCCTTGTTCATCTCGACAGGATTCTGTTCGAGCCTTGTATCCTTGGCTTTGACGTTTTACACTTTGGTAAAACTTGCGAACATCGTTCCTGGAGTGGCACCTCTCTATATCCTCGATCGCGAGCTTTTCTTGCTCTTTCTTCTTCTTGCTGAAAAGCCGATGTTCTTCCCTTCTTCTTTGCCTATAGAGCTCAATGGCAGCTCTCGTCTTCACCTGCAGCTTAGCCTTGTAGGCCTCGTTCTTGGCTGCGAGCATCTGTCGGCATTCCTCATCAAACCAGGGGTTTCTTGCTGGTGGCCGCGAGAAACCTAGCACATCAGTTGCGGCTGATCTAATGGCCTGTTGGCATCGTTGCCATTGCTCTTCGACATTCGATGCTGGTGGTATGGTGTTAATCGCACAACGCGTATCCCTTGCTTTGTGCGAAGGTCTTGGCGGTCCCTGCGATTGCAGTCTTCCGACATTAAATTTTTTCATAGTATTTCTGGATTGTTGTGGCGTGGTGGATATCCGCATTCTTACCTTGGCTGCTACAAGGTAGTGATCCGAGTCGATGTTAGCTCCTCGGAATGTTCGGACATCCAAAATACTGGATGCGTGCCTCTTATCTATCGCAATGTGATCAATTTGGTTGACCGTTCGTTGATCTGGAGAATTCCATGCCCCTTATGGATATCGAGGTGAGGAAACCGTGTGCTGGCTATAGTGGCATTTCGTTCCGTAGCGAAATCAATTAGCCTAAGTCCGTTAGCAGACGTGTTGTCGTGTAGGCTATGTTTTCCGACAATACTTCTAAAGATAACATCGTACTTCGGTAGTCGCTCATAGGTTTTGTCGAGGAGCTCGTAGAAGCAATCCTTAGTTATATCATCCTTTTCCTCCGTCGGAGCGTGAGCGCATATAAGTCTTATGTTGGCGAATTTGGCCTTGATGCGGATTGTTACTATGCGTTCGCTAATGTCATGGAAACATAAGACTTCTTGCCTAAGTCTGGCACTTATAACAAATCCGCATGCGAATAGTCGCTGTTTCTGTTCTCTATTACACGGTCCGTAGTATATGTCACAGTTTTTCATCCTCTTTTGCCCGGCCCATCCCATCGTATTTCCTGGATGGCAGTAATGTCTGCTCTGTAGCAGTTTATGGCTTCCGCTAGTTGTTCGCCTGCACCTCTCCTGTTTAATGTTCTCACATTCCAGGTGCAGTTTCATTAATACCTCACAAAAATCATATTCATAAACATCCCTGCAGTGGAGACGAACTTATTACACTCGAGGAATGCCCTAAAATAACCGAAATGACAATATTTTATATATTGGTTGCTTGTTCTGTAATAATAAGAGTTTTGGTAGATATTGCATTATTCGTGTCGTTGTTAGCTGGACTGTGTCCTTATATGAGCTGCAAATGCATGTCGTTTAGGTCGTTTAAATGCAATTTCGCTAATTTCTTTTGATTATCAGTCATTCCTCTTTTAATAATAGAAAGATCTTCTACAAGCCTTTGCCAAGTTTAAGGTTGAAAATTCGATTCTTCTGATTTAACGACTGCATTCTCCATTTCGAAGTGTGGACTTTTTCTTTTTTGTAATCCGATTTACATATGGCTTAAAATTCCATTCTATGACATAACCACCTAACGAATTCTATTTTTGACAGTTCAAACTTCAAATTCACTTTAAAAATAGGTATCTACCCAATGTTTACAAACAATAAAATGAAAAGAGAAAACTAAAATAAAAAAAAAACAAAAGCAAAACAAAATAAAAAATAAATAAATTAGCTTAGTTGTGTTTTGGTCGTGTTAAACCAATTAGTAACTGTCGAAGAATACAAACAAATTAATTGTCCAACTTAATCACGCATCAAAACGAATTCACAACATTTCGCGCCTCTTCATCTGGCGAGAATCAGTGTCAATTTGTCATTTGTTCATTCAAGGCGACAAATTTTGTTCTCCATATCACGGCCGAAGTAAAAAAAAATGCAAATGAAATGCAAAAAGGTCATCGATCTTGACTTTCCCAACACAAAAAAATAGTCTCCCCAAACCCATTAATTTGTCAAAAAAACGAAATAAAAATCGGACATTTGCCAGACTTGTCTTTTCATTTTCATTTCAACAAAAGATCTTGCTCTTCCCTGGCGCAAAAATACACTATTTGACGGGAAGAAGAAGAAAGACATTCTCAATGTGACAAAATATCAGATGATCTAACGGTGACATTATGTCACCACTGAAAGAACTTTTAAGTGCTCTGAAGAAAACCACCACCACCACCAACAACAAAGACGACATTCTTTCTTTGCGCAAATTTATTGTCCCACTGAGGAATTGCATCGAAAAAATACCTCCTTTTGATATTACGAACACAACAAAGGCCAACCCTGACAAAATGCCCAACGTATCAGGCGCGCTCCCAATCAGTGAGTGCGTTCAGCGAATGAGTAGCAACTTTCCATTTCGACGACACGCAACATATTTTCGTGTCACCCATGAAGTTCGTCACAATTCATAGAAAAAGTTCTAAATTTAAGAAAAATTTCATAAAGGGAACAATTTATTTTTTTTTTTTTGACATTTTAAGACTCAGAGACGGGACAACGGATGAAGGGACGTACGATGTCTCGACATTTTACCGTCACCATAGAGCAAAATACACAATTTATTAGGAAGCAGAGCAAACGATTCACATCCCAGATTAAAAGTAAAAATATCTGCCACCATCATCACACACAATATACAGCATACCGTTAGCGAGAGTGAGCCGAGCATATATCATGGCATAATAGAATAGCGCGCGCACATAGGGTCATTGGCATAAATTTTAAATTTAACAAAAACTATCGGGGTGTGCGTGCGTATACGTTGTTTGACACTTTTCTCATGTTGAGTCGCACATTTTGTGTACAATTTCACTTACTAATTGTAGTTACATACTTTTGGACGTACATTATGCGTGATTATCGTGATATATTCGACGAAAGATGCAGCACGGGACGGAGGGACATTTTGCAATTAGAATCGGAATCCTTTTGCTTGTTGTCAGAATTTTGTGTGTGCATTTGGGGTGTTTGTTATTTTTTTTTTTTTATTGTTTCTCTCGTGTCGTATGTGCGTTTGGCAAACGTCACTTCGTTTGTTACGTCCCGTGGTCTCATTTCGATTTATTTAATTGAACTGGTCACTAAAATTAAACTTTTAATTATGCGACAGGGAATAGAGTGAAAATATCTTTTCGCTGTTGTTCCTACATTCTATAAGCGTGTGATGTATGAATGAAATGAACAGTATAAAAAAAATGAAAACAATTTTGACATCTTGCCAACGTCAAAACATAGCTCGAACCACAACAACAACAACACACATTAAGAGATAAATTTCAAACCTGTGCGTGGTGGTTTCTTCGTCAGAGGGAAGAATATCATCACGTTATTTGTTTCTGGTGATGATAAATGTTGCGTCAAACCCACCCCTTCTGTCAAAAGCTTTATTCCCTGGTGATACATTGGGAAATGTTATGTAAAACATTCCATGTACATCGTTAAGATGGTCAAGATAATTCGAAGTGATCCAATAAATTTCTAGCGAATTAATTTAAAATTTATTTCGAACTTAGACTTAGCAAAAGAATTCGAAACATGGTGTATTTCTATTTGTCACATTAATGCCTATCTATGTTTAGAGAGTGTGGTGACTCATAGCGTCTTTATAAGTTTGGTGATACTAAATGTTTACGAAGAATTTTTGTTTCATTCAACGAGGTTAATGTCACGCTGCAGGCTCTGATGCCGAGAAAAAATCTGCCTGTGAAAATAATTAACAATATAGATGCAATAAATGTGATTTCTGTGTGGGATCACATGATAGCTATACACGTAGTAAATGTGGACAGAAAAATATAATGTCACTATAGACAGTTACAAGTTTCTAAAATGATTTATGCACTTTTTTAATGTTTATTTGATTTGTCATTTACAAACTAGATACCTGATTTTGCTTTTCAGCAAAACGTCAAATCTTGTGACAGGTAGGTAGTCATTATCACCTTCTGTCTAGATAGATTATGACAGATAAATAAATGAATTTATCCTACACACAAATAATTGAATCGTTTCTGCCTTTGAAATAAGAAAACATTTGCATAGTTTTTTTTTTAAAGCTACTCTTGGCATACAGTGCGTATGTGGAACATTTTTGTCTAAGTTGATTATGAGTTCATGACTTTTCATTCGATTAATACTGCTTGCGTTGAACGTTGAGGTACTCTGAACACACTCATTACAAAACAAAAATCAACTCCAGAAATTTAATTTATTCTGACAGTTGGAGATTAGGGTGCTTGCGCACTTTCAGTCACGAAATTATTTCACATTTTCGTTTGTTCTGATGAGTACATGTTAAAATGCTAAACATTGCACATATTAAGACATTTGTAGCAAAAATATTTTACGTTTCAGAGGCAAATAATGGGTGATCCATTTTGAGATTCCCTACTTTTTTAAAGAAAAAAACACAGAAAATTCAAATTTAATGGAGAATGTTTATTATCATTTGAAAGAACATTCTTTGGCATTTATTTTTTGAAGATTATGTCTATCAAATGTTGGCCGTTGCTACGTCGCAGATGGTCCATCCGTTGAGTCCAATTTTCGATCACTCGTTCGAGCATTTCGACTGGTAACTGGCGAATGACACGCGTGATGTTTTCCTCCAAGGCCTGAATGGAAGCGGGTTTGTCGGCATAAGCTTTTGACTTTACATATCCCCACAGGAAAAAGTCTAACGGTGTGATATCACACGATCTTGGTGGCCAATCGACCGGCCCAAAACGTGAAATTATGTGCTCACCGAAATGTTCTCTCAATAAGTCTATTGATTGATGCGATGGGTAGGAAGTGGCGCCGTCTTGCTGAAACCAAATGTCGCCGAGATCACGAGCTTCAATTTCAGGCATCAAATAGTCGGTTATCATGGCAAGATAACGGTCGCCATTGACGGTTACGTTCGCACCGGCATAATTTTTAAAGAAATATGGACCGATGATTCCACCGGCCCACAAACCACACCAAACCGTTGTTTTTTCTGAATGATGATGAGTGGCAGTTCTTCAATCTCTTCAGGTTGCTCTTGGTCCCAAATGCGGCAATTTTGTTTGTTTACATACCCATTGAGCCAGAAATAGGCCTCATCGCTAAACAAAATTTGCCTCGAAAACGTCGGATCCTCTTGGAACTTTTCAAGAGCCCATAGAGCGAAGCGATGTCGCTTGGGAAGGTCGAGCGGCTTCAGTAGTTGCACAAGCTATATTTTGTACGCTTTCAATTTAAGATCTTCACGTAAAATGCGCCAAGTCGTTCCATACGTCAGTCCGAGTTGCTGCGAACGGCGCCGAATCGCCTCTCTACGGTCTTCGTGTACACTCTCAGCTACGGCCGCTATATTTTCTTCACAGCGTGCTGGACGTGGTCTATTCGGTCGAATATTATCCAATAATGAATGCTGGGTCTCAAAAGGGGTAATGGTGCTGCGAATAGTACGCTCAGTAGGCCGATTATGTTGACCATAAGTTGAGCGAAGTGCACGAAACACATTCCTCACAGAACGTGAATTTTCATAATAAAGTTGAACAATTTGTAAACGTTGTTCACGCGTAAGTCTTTCCATTATGAAATGCCAAACAATACTAAACAAAAATAACATGACAGCATGACACGACTCACACGTGATCTGTCAAAAAAGGCTATTGAAAAAAGTATCTCTACTTGGATCACCCGTTATTAAGTTGATTTTTATTTGGCATTTTGTCTAATTTCGACTGAGATTGAAATGCTATTGTTTATGTCAATAAACCTTTATATCATTCTCGTGATTTAAAAATAATAAATATATAATAATGCTCAGTGGCTCAAACGTCATAACAAAATGTCAACACGAGTAAACTCCCCATGACATTTACCCAACCGGCACCCACCTGATTTCTCATCAACCGAGCGAACCGATTGTTACACGGTTTTCAAATCTATCTCTTCATTTCTGAAAAAAAAAAATCTCTGACCTACATCCAAGTGTCATCCGTTCCGGACCCTTACGCAGCACGTTATCTATTAAGTGCAACCGTAATAAAAGAATATGTACATTTAATGCTGTCGTAGATACTTGAGAATGTTTACACATAACGCCGGCTTTTCTCTATTGACTTATAGATGTTATAAAAAAAAAGTGGAAGAAGACAGATAACACTACAACTCAGTGAAGGTACACACTAAATGGGCGCTTGCGGATAAAATTTATTTGCATGCTCACACTATGAGGATTCACTAAAAGCTGGAGATAGTACGCATGGAGTTTTTGTTTATGTCTTTAAAGTTGACATTTGGTGGATTTTATTTTGTGTTCATCAGTCTTAAAACTTGAGCGAAGGTGTCAAGTGATTTGTGGCAGGTTAATGATATTCTTAACTTTGTAGACAGTACGCATTTAGATAAAAAAAATAATTTGATGTACAACTTAAATTGGAATGGAGACAGTTGGTTTCTAATACTTAACAAATAACATGTGTACCAACTGTCACTTTCACACGGATTTGAGTGGAATATTTTACACATTTTGTATTAACGGAGGCGAAATTTGTGAAGTTGTTGGAGCGTTAATATTGCTCTTTTCAACTGTTGTATAAAATGGATTTAACTTTATTTAAATTAACGGTCATCTGTCAAAATTTGGCAGATATAAAAGTTATTTTTTCACTGCTTTATGTAAAACGCTAAAATATCAGTTTTAATTATTATTCGGGATTCAGTTTGACATTTCTTTAAAGCACGCAATTTTGAAGTCAAAACAAATTGTGACATATTCGGCCCTATCGAGGTATCCGTCGGAGCGGAAAATTCTCCGATTTTGTATGATTCGGAGGATTTTTGCTTCGAGGTATTCCTCCGAAAAGCTGTTCGGAATATTTCTCCGACATTTTGTAACGCATCCCGGCGAATTGCGTTGAGGTGCATTTTTCGTGCAATTTTTGACAGCTGAGTGCCATTCTTGTTCCGATTTCCTCCGACAAAAATTCTTGGTGGAATTTTTTTTACGAATTTTAGTGAAGTGAAGCCGTCGCATTTGGGTAGTATTTGTTCCGATGACACATACCTCGAATGGAATTTAATCCTCCGACGAAATATGCGTTGCGGAAAATTGTCCGCTCCGACAGATACCTCGATAGGACTGATTAGTTTAATGACTGAAGAGATATTTAACTTCTGACATTTTACAACCAAACCTGGTTGTCATAGAGGCATCTACAATCAAACCTTTTTATGACACAAAATAGAATTGCAATTGTGACTTATTCATACATAGAAACTCCTGAACTTCACATTGATGACAAATAACTTTTCAACGCGACAATAATGTCATCGAAACCAAAGCATATCATTAATCCCTCTGGAATTATTTTATATTAACTACTGTCATTTAAACCGATGACAGATAATAGGTCTGTTCCCGTACAAAATAATATTTACTGATTCTTACTGATTTTTACTGATTTTTACTTATTGCCCTTCCCGTACGCAAAAATAAGTAAAAGAGACAGCTCACAAGAGAGCAAAAAACTACCCCTCCATAAAAATCTGTAAAAAAATTTACTGCATAAATTTCTGTTGGTAAAAATCAGTAATCTGTCAGTTTGTATCTAAAAGTGACAACTCGCTTGTTTTGACATGTGATTTATGTCATTTGTTCTTTAAAATGCATACAAAATATTTAATTTGACTGTTTTTTACTTAAACGCGTTCCCGTTCTTTTTGGTAATTTTGTCTCTTTCTGAAATAATTTACCCCCACTCCAAGAAATTTGAGAATTTACTAATTTTTACTGAAAAAGTACGGGAACAGACCTAATTTCTGACATTTACCCAAAATCACTGTCAAAAAAAACCCACAACAACGTCATTTATCCCAATGCTATTTTCATTGACTTCTTCCTTTTCCGGTTAGCAATCATCTAAACATATGACAAGTCACATTTGACAATTAGAATCAAGTTACACGACAACTAACCAGAAAACATAAACCTTACATTTTCCGTACATCATTCTCTTTACGTTTTGCAACCGCATACGAAGAAAACTGAACAAAAATATCCCCCTACTCGACTCATCTTTCTCTTGAAGAACTTTACGTGTATTTTCATCTCTTCCATTCGCCCTTTTCACCATTCTACTCGCAAACCCACCTCCTCCAATTGCATTTCTCACTTAGCAGACTTATTATCTAATCTCTTCGTCGCGAGGATTGAATCTAGGTCATTATGCATCAACTATGAAGTGATAAAAATAACCATCGCACCATAGAAAAGCACACTCACGCACATAGACATACACACACTAAATTGGTTTTAAGAAGAAATGTCACTTGGACATCGGTGTTTTCTTTTTTTTTGTCGTATATGTGATATTTATAGCACCAGAGTAAACTTCAAGCAAAAGTATTTAGTCCATAAGTTATAATAGGGATTTCACTAAAACAATACAATTTAAACATTTCTTTTCGTTTTACTTACAGAGACAACATCACAGTTTAAAAAAAAAATTATAAAGCAGCTCGAATCAACAATTGACAAGTAAAACGTCAAACAAAAGAATTTAAAAATAAATAAATCAATTGGCAATCTTTAGATAGCTTTATGGTGGAATTAAAGTTGATAGTAAAGATTGCATGGACATTCACAGCAACATAATAATAAAAAAAAAAACAAAAATCCTCCTAGATAAGAATTTCAATAAAATAACATGCGAAATGGCAAAAAAATCCAGCGGTAAAACCAAGAAACGTCACTTGAACGACGGTGACGACGACGAAGATAAAGACAATATGGTGACTTGAACTTGAAAATCAACATAAAAAAAAAACAAATGAAAACAAAATAATTTTTCTACATCAAAATGTTTAAATGAACCTACACAAAGAAAAAGAGATAAGTTATGTGAATACGCGCGCGTTAGTCGCAACATAATACGAAGTACTTTAGTTTTTGTTTTAACGAAATCTACAAATCTCGAAATTTACTAAATCGAATGAATCTGGTTTTTATCTATTTAACGGAATATAAAACATAATTTATTTATTTTATTTTATTTTTTATATTTATATACATATTATTAAATTGCAAAAAAAGTGACAGGTGTCAACAAAAAATTCGAAACGAAAACAAATCACAATTTTTTTTTTTTGGGAAAAATTTACTTGCTTTCCCGGACCAAAATCCCGCATTTGAATGCAATCCACAGTGATTTTACCCAGCGAGAAGATACTCGGGATAAATATTGTGGCGTTTGTTAATGCGAATAAACCAAAGTCCTAATTGGAGGGCCCTGGCTGTGCTAGGTGCCCTCCTGTCGGTTATTATCGTATGGCCAACTGTCTTATCAATGCCAATGTTAGAAGCACGAATATCAACAGCAGCACCAGCATCTATCACCACAGAGGCAAACCACCACCAACCGACACCATTACTTGATGCATTGTCAAATTTAACATCAAATGTGACGACAGCAACGATTACAGTAGCGCCGACAAATGAGAACATTATCGCCAGCGATAGTTTTTATAGTGAACGTGAACAAATTGCTAATTACAGTGATTACAGTGATTATGGCAATCTACTACAATTAAATGTCAGCACAAGTGACAGTGAAGATCAAGATGATGATCAAGATATTGATGTTGATGAGCATCTGACGCACGATCGGGGTGATATCGATCCGTTGTACGCCATAATGACATCGTTCGATGACGGTAATGTGTCAAAATCGCGTCGCGTCAAAAAATCAAACATGGTCTACAATAAGCGTAAACGAAAGAAAATCAATCAAGTGAGAGTGAGTGCGCAAGATGATGTCTCTAATACAACATATCTGTCAAGTGCTAGTATTAGTGATGATAATAATAAAAATATAATCAATAGTTTAAGCAATAATAATAATAATAATATTAGTAGTAGTGTTAGTGTTAGTGATGTTAATAGTAGTGACAAAGTTACGGCAGCATCAATCATCAGTCATCAGTATCCATCAAAACGAACGCGAAATTCAATCAAAAGTGACAGAAGTGAATCCACTAATAATGATGGTGATGATGATAATGATGATGATGACGTTGATGATAATGATATTATGTCAACAACAACGACGATGACACCAAGTAGAGGATGGTTGTACTATTTATCAACAACACCGTCTGATGATTCTGATGTAACATCAGAGTTTTGGAATTTCGAAGAGACGTCCATTCATGATAACAATGACACATTTGTCACATCGACAGCGATAACACCAACAACAACATCAATAATAACATCTACAACGCAAAGAACACTAACACATACAGACTATCCGGTATTATCGCGTACCGATCGTAGTGTGCATACGAAACGCGGCATACCCGATAGACAACGAGGCAGCATTGTTGAACATGCATCGGCTGCTGTTGATGGAGGCGTTGGAGGAGGAGGTAGCATTAAATCTAGGAGACTGAAAAATCATAATAAAAATCATAATTATAGAAATAATAATCACACGAATAGTAATAGTAGTAATTTAGATCGTAATGAAAGATCTACGATATCGCATATATCGGGACCGGGAAGGAAAATTCAATTATACATCAAAAATCGGTTCATACAACTGATGCCCGACGGTACGGTAAATGGAACACAGGATGATCTAAGTGATTACAGTAAGTTGAAAATACTTTTTTTTCCCTTTTTTTTTAAACATAAATTTATATACCTACATACATATTATATTATTTTAAAAAGTGACAGGCAATTTGTTGACATTTGACATTCCGTTTGATAAGTGAGATGGGGTGTTTGTTTTTTTTTTCTTATATTTCCGCTCTCGTTCTTGATTTTCTTGTCATCGTTAGCATCAATGTGATAGATTAAGCGTATGCTCATGTCAAGTGGCTTCTTTGAAATGGACCTTTGATCAATGGAAATCGAAATAGAAATGCATCAACAACGATTTTGTACGCAAAAAGTGTTATTTGTAATTTTAATTAGGTCCTGATCACTTTTTTTTTCTTTTTTGTTGATAATACGTTGAATGGGATTATTTATGATTGACACTCTTGTCTCATAAGTCTCAATGTGACATTTTTACATTTTACTGGATGCTGAGGACACTCTTTACTGCTAAAAGGGGCTCAGGAAAATTTAATCCTTATAATTTACAAGCTGGCCCGTCAAACGTTGTTTTGCCATTATCAAATGGAATGACCGCGTACAGCGCCACCTGTTGAGAATTTTTCAATTTTTTTTTTTTCCTAAACCTTCGCGGAGCAATTACGAACAAATTCGCAGAAGGAAGTATCCAATTTGGTCCAGTCGTTTTCGAGTTTTAAGCATCCGAACAAACCAAGATCCATTTTTATATATATAGATGTATGGGATGTGTTCAAAATGCAATAGTTCTGTATATTCACAAAATTAATTTTTTTTTAATTCACATCGTCATTCTAGCTTCTTCTAAAAAAATATTTTAAAACCTAATTCAGGGTAATAAAACCCGACAAAGCAGTGCACATGGGAGTGTTCTCTCTATGACACCATATATTACACAAAAGTTGCGTGCAGATATGCAAATTACAAGCTTTGAAGAAAAGCCAATCTCAAACATAATGCACTTTTTTCAACTTACAACAGTTTATCGCATCAATCTCAGTTACTGTCAGCGTTTTTAAGAAAAATAAAAAGAAATAAAGCTCACACATACTCTTTACCCATAAACTAAATGTGTGACGTTTTTTTTTTCATGTCAAAGTTGCATGTGACATAAATGGAATGTGGCCCAACATACAGAGTATCGCTTGAGACTAATTAATGAATTAATTATATCTTCAAACCACAAAGCGTAGCCTTGCATTGCGTGGTGGTACTAAATTACTGATAAATTAAATGTTTTGAAAATATTTGTTAAGGTGACGGCCCAATTTGTTTGAAATGTCATACACAATTTATTTTTATACCTTGGCTTGACATATGTAATAGGTGTGAGTTGGTCTTGATATTGCCGTTTATTTACAAAACAAAATTAGGCTACATGTCAATTAATTTGGGAACTGTCAATATTATTTTAAACTTCAACTTAAACGTCATATGAACTGCCGCGCAGAAGGTCTGGGTTCGATTCCCAGCCGTAGCAACACCTAAATGATTTTTCACTGGCCCTCCTCTCGTGATGAACTGACAAATCATCCGAGTAGTATCAATTGTCAAGAATAACTTATCTCAACATAGCCGTTCGGAGTCGGCATAAAACAGGAGGTCCCGCCATCGTGCAAGAAGTATACACGCACACATGAATGGTTGTGAGAAAGCTAAGCCCTGGGTACTAACGAGCCTGTTGCGCCAAAAATTTGTATTTGTATTTGTAACTTAAACGTCATCAATACTACACTTTCAGTTAAACTTGTCGTGAAAACGGAATCCGATTTTTTTTTTTCATTTCTAATAAATTGGCAGTAAATTTACATTACGGCAGAATATTACTTGCGGCACAGTTATTCGGCCCTATCGAGGTATCCGTCGAAGCGGAAAATTCTCCGATTTTGTACGATTCGGAGGAGTTTTGCTTCGAGGTATTCTTCCGAAAAGCTGATCGGAATATTTCTCCGACATTTTGTAACGCGTTGCATTGAAGTGCGTTGAGGTGCATTTTTCGTGCAATTTTTGACAGCTAAGTGCCATTTTTTTTCCGATTTCTTCCGACACAAATTCTTCGCGGAATTTATTTACGAATTGTAGTGAAGTGAAGCCGTCGCATTTGTGTAGTATTTTTTTCCGGTGACAATTACCTCGAATGAAATTTAAACCTCCGACGAAGTATGCGTTGCGGAAAATTGTCCGCTCCGACGGATACCTCGATAGGGCTGATTGTTTCATGTTTTGTTTGTGTTTGAACAGAATTTCGATAGATGTTGACGTCAAAATAAAGGACTTACACAAATCGAAATAATTACCATTAAAAAAGGGGTATTCATGCAACGTCGGAAAGTCGTTGTAAACGTGATAAAATTACGACGTGATAAATGAGCTGTCAAAATTTGTATGGGAAATCTTTTCTAACAATATCGGAATTTTCTCACAGGAATTGGGTGCGTAAACTGAGGTGGTAAACGTTGTAAACTTTTGAAACGCTATTTTGACATTTAATCAGTCACTTTCACACATCAAAAGTATGCGCTTAATTGAAAAAAATAATCGAGAACGGAAAGAGAACAATAAGAACAAAATTCTCTCAACAAATAACGGGTGATTTTTTAAGAGGTTTAGAACTTTTAAAAAAAAAAACACAAAAAATTCGAAAAAATGAATGAAATATTTATTTGAATCGATAGTTTGAACCTTGCAATTTAATGTTTAAAGATAATTTCATGCAAATGTTGACCGCGGCTGCGTCTCAGGTAGCCCATCCGCTGAGTCCAATTTTGGCATACTCTTTCACACATATCGGCCGGTATCTCACGAATGAATGCATGGATGTTGGCTTCCAGTGCGTCAATCGAAGCGGGCTTGTCCCTATAGACATTAGCCTTGACATACCCCCACAAAAAATAATCGAATGGTGTCAAATCGCACGATCTAGGCGGCCAATTGACCGGCCCGAAACGTGAAATTAACTGTTCACCAAACTCGCCTCGCAATTGCGCCATTGTTTCGCGTGCTGTGTGGCATGTGGCACCGTCTTGTTGAAACCACATATCATGCAAGTCAAGAACTTCCATTTCGGGCAAAAAAAAGTTTGTTATCATCGCTCGGTAGCGTTCACCATTGACAGTAACGCTGCGATTCGCATCATCTTTGAAGAAATATGGCCCAATAATGCCGCCGGCCCATAAACCGCACCAAACAGTGGCTTTTTCGGGATGCATTGGTAGCTGTTGCAATGCTTCTGGCTGATCTTCACTCCAAATGCGGCAATTTTGCTTATTTACGTACCCATTCAACCAAAAATGAGCCTCATCGCTGAACACAATTTTTCGATAAAAAAGCGGATCCTCGGCCAGCTTTCCAAGAGCCCATTCACCAAAAATTCGGCGTTGTGGTAGGTCGGCTGGCTTAAGTTCTTGCACCAGCTGTATCTTAAAAGGCTTTACGCCCAAATCCTTCCGCAAAATTTTCCACGTAGTGCTGTAACAAAGGCCTAACTGCTGGGAACGGCGCCGAATCGACATTTCGCGGTCTTCTGTCACACTAGCTGATACGGCCGCAATATTTTCTTCACTACGCACAGTACGTAAACGTGTTGGTGGTTTAATGTCCAACAAAGTAAATTTGGTGCGAAATTTGGTCACAATCTTCCGAATAGACTGCTCAGAAGGTCGAGAATGCCGATCATAAAATGGAAGCAGCGCGCGATGAACATTTCGAACCGAGCACGAATTTTGATAGTAAAATTCAATAATTTGCAAGCGTTGTTCATTTGTAAGACGATCCATGGTTAAATTGCAAACCAAACTGAAGCTGTTTGACAGTGACACAAGGTACTAAACACACGTCAGCTGTCAAAACCAGTGTTGCCTAAACCAAACCAGCTAAAAAATCACCCGTTACTTGCACGGTTCGGGTGCTTTCGCAAACTGAAATCAAGAACCTACATTGATTAATGCTGAACAATAATTACCACTCCATTACATTATTCATAAATATTTCTATGCTGTCTATATGCAATCAGTCTTCAACATATCAAACAAAAGACAATAGACTGCACTTCTTCAGTGAACACATTCAGTGAATGTCCACGACTCGGATGTGTTCGTAAACTGAACACTTTCGTTTTTATTTTTGTTGGTGAACATTTTCTTTTATTACTAATTAGAAAAATTACAAAATCCTTTCTAATATTATACAATAGCTCGTGATAAACATCCTCCTCATCACATAACCTGCAAAATAATTTATGTAAAACTAATCGCCTGACTCATCACACTTCCTCGGCCAAAAAAGGCTGTCAAGGAAACTACAAAAACAAATTCCAACTGCCAGATTTCACCGCATGCATTCCACGCTACCGGATGTTAGTTATAATTCAATATCCATTGTCATTTTACGCAACTTCAATGCGCTCTCGCGTATATTAATCGTACATCACAAAGCGGCAACTATTATGCCCTCGAGCTTTTAAATACCCATAAAAGCCGCCTAAATCTCTTTAGTTTCCTGTAAGCATTGCATGTAGAGGTTTCCCTTTTTAATTTTCCCAGGTGCAATACGCTAGCGCTAGTATCTACATCTCTGACATACCACACTCTCGCTGCACGATCTATTTGTGCAGATTGCATGTAAGGTATTGAATGAGAAAAAAAAATCCAATTCAATCGCGCGCCAGTTTCCATGCGGCCCGAAATTTATGTTACCACCATATAAAGACATTTCACAATAAAAAACAAAAACAAATCTCATTTGCATACGTCGCACATGCCGCTACTGTATAACAGTGTGTCTGTTAAAAAAAAAACCTCATCAATTTAAGTGTGTAAATTTTACGCCAACGGACAGAAAGGAGAGAATGAAAATCTCAATCAATGTTCACGGAACTACATCTGTTGGGGGGTTTTTTCTTTTGTTTTTGTAAATGACCACCCCGATTTTGAGATCGCCCTTACTTGCTAATTAAATAACACATTCATTATAGCTTATCTGAAGAATGGGAATCGAGTAGAGGAAAAGCTGTAAAATGTTAATAAATCAAATTACTATGGCATTGGAAGATTGGTAAATTTCTCAAAACAATAGTTGAAGTGATTAAACTTCAGAAAGAGGCGTTGCCAAACCTAATTTTTTATGATCCGATGATTTATTATTTCCAAAACATGTGTTATCTTTTTTTCAAAACAAAGGTATTTAATTACCGACAGTATTGTCTCAGTTCAATAAGGAGATCTATAGTTTCGATTATGACCAATATTTATTTTGTTGCTTTTTGTCTCAAGCTTGAGTTTCTGACAATGACTGGTCCGTAGATCAAGGTTGATCATATTTCTGGTATTAAGCTTGTTTTTAGATTTGACGTCTGTATTATTAGCAGTCCAGATTTAAGACAATTCAAATCATAAACTAAGGTGGACAACTTGAATGCTTGTCAAACTTTACATAACAATTGAAAACTCTTTAATATTTGTCAGTTTTGCCAAATCGTGTTTTTTTCCAAAAAAGTGATTGCATTGCAAATATGTACTTTTGAGATTATGACTGATGATAGTGTTGATAACAGGTTTCCTTTAATGAACTCGACCTATTTACTACTCATGAGTACTTCTGTTTCTTGTCAAAAGCTCACCCCTAAAACCCACTTGAAATTAACCTACCAGACTTACATAACCTACAAGCGCACCGAACCATTCATTATAAAAAAAAACACGTTGCCTAAGAACACCAACTTTGCAATACTCAATTTATTAAAATCCATTCCCCTTTGCACCTCATAAATTGCTTCATTCATCATTGAGTTAGATATTCCACCATCTTCTCCATAGATAGCCATCGACACATTTTAACGTTGGTTGGCGCCACCCCTGGCTATTAAACTATTTCATCTCTTTACGTCTTCTTTGGCCATTGCACCATTAAAAGTGATATCGTTTAAAATTCAAATTAAAACTGCTTGTCACGTCCGCGTACATATATCCCTAGTGGCGTTTAAAAACAAAACCACGAGAACTGATTTTACTAACACTTTGACGTCTGTCATAGGGCAGAGTATTTTATGTTAACGGAATAGGTTTTTTCTTTTTTTTTTAAATTAACAAGAATCCATCATTTATTTTGTTGAGTCAATTAAACCCACACACTTGTAATGTTTCTAATAAATTGACAGATGACAGTTTATTGAAACAACATTATAAATTGCAGTAAAAAATGATTTATGACATTTAATAAAAAAAACAACGTGTCTTTCTAACATAACTAGTCGGGTGATACTTAATAGTAATTAACTTGTCATTTAAGGTGAAATATGTATTTTCATTTTCTACTTTAATGACATCCAACGAAAGTTTGGTTTATTTTTACCCTGTCATTTGAAAGCCTTTTCTGCTTTGCTTATGTACTTGGTGAGACATTTTTTATGTCGCCATGTAAACATTGCATAACTTTTAACATTTATCAACCGATTGACTTGAATAGACATGTATTTGAAACTTCAATTCAGTACAATAGTCGTTCAGTTGTGTTAACTCAATATGCATATCGTCGAATATCGTGGCCAACAGGCAGCATCTGACAACACTATTGGTCATTTGGTTTCGAATTTTGTTTAGCTCGGTACAGTTGAAGATTTTGCTTTGGTCAATAGGGGCGGCCACTTGATTTTTATATTAAAAAACTGGATGAAATAAATTGTAAGGAAGCAAATTTAATAAAAATATTGCATACATGGAAAACGGTATTTTAAAAAGAAAAAAAAAAAGATAAAAGATGACGTACCCTATATATATTTTTAAATACTTTTCCAGTGCACTTAACCCCTCATTAATAAACGCTGCTAATCAGTGACTAAGTTTTGACATTTGCGCGAGTATTTGGTATGGGGAAAACTGTCAAGTTGTCATTGATACGGGGTTAATAAATATTATATGGCAGTGATGTTGTCTGTAATTAGTTTTTGACTGTTAGTGTCTTGACGTAATTTCAATGCTGCCAAATTCGTATTATTTTCAAGAGAGCAAAATAATTTTTCCAACAATGTCGAGTGTTGAGAAACATATTATTACAAGACAGATCGAGTTCCCTTCCTTACAATAGAATATTTTTACTAAGTATTGACGAAATAATTCAGTTGACAGTTGTGCACAAATGCTTTTATTCACATAATTATGAAAACTTCGACACAATTTTTACAATGCGCATCGTTGGTACTGTCAAAAGGTGCAAAGTTTATTAACTTACAACACAAACCTACAATTGGAAACTAATTCAAATGTAATTTGTTATAACGATGCTGCCAAACGCCCAAATGATCCCCCAAATAACCAGAACGAAATACAAAAATGTTTGATAACCAGTCAAGTTCGACGTCAAAAAAGTGCTGCCAAATCCATCAATTCTCCACCACTTAACAACCATGTCTACTGTCACTTTGAATTAAAGTATTTCCATATCCATAAATTAATAACTTATTGGCAACACTTGAGTATAATTTTTCGTCTATTTCCAATCCCCTCGTGTAACCACTTAACACACATTTACCCACAGCATAGATAGATCTCCCAAACGAATCCACCAAATGTATAACTCGCTCGAAACCTCCCATCAGCGCAATCACCTGTGCGCAGAGTCGGATTCGTACACCCAGTAACGGTAAGCAATGCTAGTATACCTGCTGGATGTTTGTTAGTATCCAATTCACATGATCGCAGAGTCCACTGTAAAACTGATCACGTTATGTTAATATCTTTTGCAGGCAAAAAAAAAAAAAAAAACCTAAATGAATCACAAACGACAAAAAGAAAAGATACCAAGATCGGTCGTTGTATCTGAGCGCGTTGACAGTCATTTAACGACAAGCGCTCTGATTAAATTACTTCTTTGCACCGCGCTTCATTTCCTTGTGCGTATCATATGGTATCACCCGGTAAATGGAAAGGTATCTGCTGCTGTACGAGCACACATTTATTTCGATTGTTTTCGCATTTCGTTTCATATTCAGATTCAATACAACAACTCTTGTCAGAAGATACATAGATACATCGACTCGGTTGTTTTTCTCTGATTTTTGTTTGCGCAAATTGCAATTGCGAGCACGGATGGACGACTCTTGGGTGAAATCAGAAATTTCGCAGCAGACCACAACACACCAGCTGGGGTCGGTCGGGGGGTGGGGCGGTTACACCAATGGGGGGTGATCTTGTATGGCTGATGGTGGTGACCTAATAATGGGTCGCCGGGTGGGCACTCAGCTGATGATATGGCATGCTTGCGCTGATGTATCGTCTACAACGATGAGAGTGGATTGAGATTGAGATACTCTCGCCGGTGTCTCTGTTCTCGTCGTGTTGTCGTCAGCGGCGGCGGCGATGTTATTTTTTTTTGTTTGTTGAATGCTTGCTTTCTGTGTCGTCATTTTCAGCGACTACCGGTCTTCAGTTGAAATTGGTACTTTGTGTAGCTGGTTTCAGCAAGTGACTGATCTGGTGGCACTGCCACTGCCATAGTGGTGGTCTCAAATTCCAATTGGGACATTTTACAAGTGCACTTGTCCAATAGTTAGATACGAGTTGTATGCCATGTCTCGGACTTGGAGTAAATAAATTATCTTTTGAGGACGAGTTGGAAGATTTATTTTCTTTTTTCTCATCATTTGGCGAAGAGAAGGTGTTAGATGTGTGACCATGTGTCTTCGGGGGGTTTGCGGGTGTTTTTTTTTATATTTTTTTTTGCGTCTTTTGAGCTCTGAATGAAATTTATCTCTGTGGGTTGTTAAGTTGAAGTGGAGATATAAAATAAATTAATGCTAGCATTTCTTTAATTTTTAAAAATGAAAAACATGTGTATTTTGGACGTTACAACTTTTTGGATTTTACAAGTAGATATGTCTATTGATCAACACTTTGTTAATGATCATTAGGAGAGTGATCGCCAGAGTATCTAGACTCCGATAGTTATGCTAATTGATGACCAGCGGCTATCGACGAACAACCGATCATTGAAAATTACACGATCACTTTTTCAACCAGCACGAGTCTTTTACGGAAGCGATCTTTTATAATATACACTTTGCAAATAACGATCAGGGGATCTTTTATTTTCTCAATCAAGCTATTTTGTTATTTCAGAGCAAACGATGAGGAATCGTTATTTGATTGTCATCTGACTTTCAGGGCCTTACAACTTTAATGGATTTTCCAAATAATAAATTTGATTTGGCACCATTTAAAAGGAATTCCACATTTTGAATAAACGTTTCGGACTATATTTCGGGTACATGATCAGTGATCTTCCTCTACGTGTGATCTCTTAAAAATTTGACAGAAAACACTGAAGAATGTTGTTTGATTGTCATCAAGATCATTCAGCTTTAAAGGGTTTTTCGAATAGCTGATGTGATTTGGAACCATTTAAACGGTATTTCAGGGTTTTAAGTTACGTATTGCGTCCAAAGTGTGATTTTTTAATAGTTCGTAAAATTTTCTTCTAGGAAGTAGGGATGCATTTTTAGATCAATGATCAGTGATTCTTTGGCACCACTTTAAAATTAGGCTTACTCCTTATATTTTTACGACCAAGGATTTCTTCATTCGTTTTTAAACGGCTCATGCTTTCTCGACCAACTAGATGGATTACATCGCTACTACATTTGTGTAGTAAAATGAAACTTGAAACTCGGCCGATGATAAATCTCTACTCGCGAGAATTTTGTCCATAACATAACAAATCGACGCTTGATTTTTGAAATCTTCAAAACCAACATTATTTTGATCAAAATTTCGAATATGTTTAAAAAATCAACAAAATGTACAAAAATCACCCATCTACATGCAGTATAAAAAAATTACCTAACACAGATCTTATAGTAAGTTTCCACTGGACCGAAATTCGTCATTTCATTAACGAAATTCAACATTTGAAAATAGTGTTCCCACCAAAAAAAAAACACACATTCCAACTGTCAAAACAATGATCTGACAAAACATATGTCTACAAAAATAATTGGCTCATGTAAATGTCTGTTAACAATATGGAAGCGATTTGTAATGAGTTTTTTTATTTTAAGGTTGTTGCCACTTTTTGCTTTTACTCGTTGGCATTACTAAACAAAATACAAGGTGGTGCAAAAATAACCTTCCGATGTTTTTGGCTGTAATTTAAAAAAAAAATGAAAAACTTAAATAGTTACCAATATTCCGCGTTCATACATTAATGTGTATTTCGCATGTGTTTACTACACAAATGTCAAAACAGAACTGACATTAGGGGCCAATCGCAAATTTATAGCATTTTCTGATAGGAGGATTACTTTTGCGCCACCTTGTATAATGCCATATTAACTTCATAAGCTTAGTGTTAGATGGGCCGATGTTAAATCTAGCATTATAACTCATGTAAAGGTGTGTTGTATGAATATGAGATCAGCGTTCTTAGAGGTATTTGGCTATAGCATTTCCCCAATTGGGTTTTAGCTTAACATTATCTACGCAATGCAAATGCCTATAGATTGGCAAATGCCCTGTAGATGGCCGGACTAATTGCAATGGCATATATGCATCGTCTTTGATCCTATAAATACCATAAAATAAATAATTTGAAATGATTCCCACCTTTTTAAAGTAGCAAACATACAATCTCATCTACAACCATTCAACCATTAAACTTTGGGCATTACGACTAATTTTCCGATGGTCTTCGAAAGTCTTACTTACTTACTTACTTAAGTGGCGCTACAGTCCGGAATGAACCTGGGCCTCAACTAACATCCCTCTCCAATTAGCCCGGTCCTTAGCTAACTGCCTCCTGTTGCGCACTCCAAGTTGGTTGAGGTCGGTTTCTACTTGTGCGCGCCACTTAAGGCGAGGTCTTCCTCTACTGCGTCCGACGTCTGGTTGGAAATCGAAGACTCTGCGAGCCGGAGTATTGGTGTCCGTTCTTTCTACATGTCCGAGCCATCTTAAACGTCCAATGCGGATTTTTTTGACTAGGGGTATGTCGCTGTACTGCTCGTATAGTTCGTGGTTGAATCTTCGTTTCCATTGGCCGTCAACGCAAACGGGACCGAAGATTTTCCGAAGAATTTTTCTCTCGAATCGACCAAGGATTTATTCATCCGCAGCGCCGTAGAACAGGACTGGGATGATCAGGGTGTTATATAGGATCTCCTTAGTAGTCCGAGTGAGGGCTTTACTACTAAATTGCCTTCTTAGCCCGAAGAAACAGCGATTGGCAAGAGTAATTCTTCGTTTGATTTCTGACGAGATGTTGTTTTCAGAGTTAAAAGCGGAGCCGAGGTAGACAAAGTCCCGTACCACCTCAAAGTTATATCTGTCAATGGTGACGTTCTGTCCAATTCGTCGATGTTGTGTGTCCTTTCGTGATGACAGCATATACTTAGTCTTACCCGCATTTACTGCTAAACCCATTTTTGCCGCTTCCTTCTCTATACTAGCAAACGTGGCTATGACATCACGTTGAGTCCTACCAATGATGTCAATATCGTCGGAGTATGCTAGTAGTTGCGCCGATTTTTGGACAATTGTGCCTCTGGTGTTGGTTCGGGAGTTTTGCACAATCCTCTCAAGAATCAAATTGAAGAAGTCAAGACTGTGTCTCAACTACGATATTTCCTTGTTCTTCTCGACAGGATTCGGTTCGAGCCTTGTATCCTTGGCTTTGACGTTTTACACTTTGGTAAAACTTGTGAACATCGTTCCTGGAGTGGCACCTCTCTATATCCTCGATCGCGCGCTTTTCTTGCTCTTTTTTCTTTTTGCTGAAAAGCCGATGTTCTTCCCTTCTTCTTTGCCTATACAGCTCAATGGCAGCTCTCGTCTTCACCTGCAGCTTAGCCTTGTAGGCCTCGTTCTTGGCTGCGAGCATCTGTCGGCATTCCTCATCAAACCAGGGGTTTCTTGCTGGTGGGCGCGAGAAACCTAGCACATCAGTTGCGGCTGATCTAATGGCCTGTTGGCATCGTTGCCATTGCTCTTCGACATTCGATGCTGGTGGTATGGTGTTAATCGCACAACGCGTATCCCTTGCTTTGTGCGAAGGTCTTGGCGGTCCCTGCGATTGCAGTCTTCCGACATTAAATTTTTTCATAGTATTTCTGGATTGTTGTGGCGTGGTGGATATCCGCATTCTTACCTTGGCTGCTACAAGGTAGTGATCCGAGTCGATGTTAGCTCCTCGGAATGTTCGGACATCCAAAATACTGGATGCGTGCCTCTTATCTATCGCAATGTGATCAATTTGGTTGACCGTTCGTTGATCTGGAGACCGCCATATCCCCTTATGGATATCGAGGTGAGGAAACCGTGTGCTGGCTATAGTGGCATTTCGTTCCGTAGCGAAATCAATTAGCCTAAGTCCGTTACCAGACGTGTTGTCGTGTAGGCTATGTTTTCCGACAATACTTCTAAAGATGTCTTCTCTTCCTACCTTTGCGTTAAAATCTCCCAGCACGATTTTAACATCGTACTTCGGTAGTCGCTCATAGATTTTGTCGAGGAGCTCGTAGAAGCAATCCTTAGCTATATCATCTTTTTCTTCCGTCGGAGCGTGAGCGCATATAAGGCTTATGTTGGCGAATTTGGCCTTGATGCGGATTGTTACTATGCGTTCGCTAATGTCTTGGAAACATAAGACTTCTTGCCTAAGTCTGGCTCACTATAACACGGTCCGTAGTAGATGTCACAGTTTTTCATCCTCTTTTTGCCCGGCCCATCCCATCGTATTTCCTGGATGGCAGTAATGTCTGCTTTGTAGCAGTTTAGGGCTTCCGCTAGTTGTTCGCCTGCACCTCTCTTCGAAAGTCAATGATAGTTCAATGCAAACAATCTCAAATATACACCACAACCGAACGCAAAGTTAATCTATATGTTTGAAGCATCAAAAATCCACCTTCCCACGGTTCTGTACAGTCCGGCCCCATCAAAACCAAACCGATTGTGCTTACACCCTAACACCGTGTTGTTTACTTTTCATTGACTTATTGTAACCATATCAACAATAGATTAACCTATGAAACTTAAAAAAAAAACCTCAAACTGAATTCCATTAAAGTCTGCAGGTCAAAATAATCAACACTTCACACGTAATAAAGAAAAGCTAAGTGTTAACCTCTAGTGTTTCCACTGCAGTTTACACCAAGGTGAGAAATCCCTCTACAGCAATGGTAGATAAACACAAACAGAGTCAAACGCAGCAATGTGATACAATTTTTCCCATCGCAAAGGTCTTCTGATGATGGCAATAAAACAACTTCTGTCCAAACTGTTGCTGTGCCACTCGCTTGGTAATGTGTCGTGAAAATTTTATACTTTTCTCACACGCGTCTCTCGCAAATGTCAACACACCCGAAAGGTCTTTATGTAATTATGTCATAAAAATCGAGATGAAACGGAATTGCTTCTAGAAGTGGCTATTGTCTTGGAACGCCTCATGCGAGTAGGTCCTAATATTTCGACTTACTAATTACATGGTAATGCCTTTGAGTAATGAGTAGAAATTGTTTGTTTGGTTTTTCGGCTACTGTATCTGCGTATATATATGCGTCATGTGAGGTCCCCACAATATGTTGGCAGTTCACATTAACAATGTTGTGGCTTATTTTGAAATAGAAAATTTTTCTCACCGACGACCACAAGAGACGGAATGTTGACTTTGTGATGGGGAAATGTCAAAAAATATTTGCAGCAATTTTTTTGGTACTTCAGTTGTGTTTGTGTTTTTTTCTTTTATTTAATAATAGATTTGATAATGTTTATGTTTGACTGTTTGAAATTTGTATATTTAATTTCGCAAAATTTTAAGTTATTTTTGACAAAATTTTTATTAAATTCATATAAATTATTTGAAATGTCATTATAATAGATATGACATAAAAATAAATGACTGTTCTGCCCACACTTGAAAATGTTTTTTTTTGTCCCGTACAGTTTTTTTAACGGTAAAAATAGATTTAAAAAAAATATGATTTCAAAAGCAACAGCCGTATACGCCGTCAGAACAATCGAAACCGCTGTCACTGGTGATTTAGAAATATTTTTGACGTATATTTTTCGTCATCATATTTTGTTGTTTACTTCTGAAGAGGAGTTGACGTATTAAAAATTTACTTTTAACTTTTAACGAACACATTTGGAGATCAGTCAAATGGGATAATTAGGACTATTCATTGTCAATTAAATGGTAGATTGTATGTTGTTGCTTGATTTGCTTTACATTTACATTTGAGCTGATAAAAGGATGACAGAAAAGTCGAATGTCGCATGTAATTTATAATTCTTGACTTCGTTTACTCTCTAACGACTCCGCGACAAGAACCCCAAGTCGTCGAGTCACAACGCCAGCGAATGTCAACTGAACTCAACTCCGACATTGATACAATTATCAATTGGGGTACCAACAACCGGGTTGAGTTTAATGCGTCAAAAACTCAGTGTTGTCTCGTATCTCTGAAACAGGATACAAATGTAGCTAAACTTAAAATGGAAGGAGTTGAAGTTGAGGAATCCAATGGCTTGTCTATGCTTGGCATGTACATTAGCCCAGACATTCGTTGGAACCAGCAAGTTATAGATGCTGCAAAAGGTGGTGCTAGATGCCTAGGATTTCTCAAACGATGCAAACGGTTCTTCACACCATCGGATCTAGCTAATCGGCCCTATCGAGGTATCCGTCGGAGCGGAAAATTCTCCGATTTTGTACGATTCGGAGGATTTTTGCTTCTAGGTATTCTTCCGAAAATCTGTTCGGAATATTTCTCCGACATTTTATAACGCATCCCAGTGAATTGCGTTGAAGTGCGTTGAAGTGCATTTTTCGTGCAATTTTTGACAGCTAAGTGTCATTCTTTTTCCGATTTCCTCCGACACAAATTCTTCGCGAAATTTATTTACGAATTGTAGTGAAGTGATGACACATACCTCGAATGGAATTTAAAGCTCCGACGAAGTATGCGTTGCCGAAAATTGTCCGCTCCGACGGATACCTCGATAGGGCTGAATATCTATAAAGCCTACATTCGTCCGAAACTCGAATATAACTCGCACATCTGGGGGGGTGCTTCTGCAACTTGCTTGAGCCTACTTGACAGAGTCCAAAGTCATGCTATCAAACTTATTGACAACCAATCAGTTTGTAGCGAAATTCATTCGCTTGAACACCGGCGGAATGTTGGATGCCTTGCGCTTCTTTACCGTTACTTTCACCATAAATGTTCCGACGAAATATATAGTTGTATCCCGCCTGTCCGTCTGTTTAATAGAAATACTCGTGCGGCTTCTTCCGCACACCCATATTGCATAGAGCCTGTTTTCGGGCGCACAGTAAAATTTAGAAGATCATGTCTTAGCCACACTTCACGATTATGGAATAGCTTGCCTTCTTCAATTTTTCCAGATGACTACAATCTACAAAGATTCAAAATTAACGCGCATCGGCACCTCACTCTTTTCCCACCTACTCCCAATCTCTAACTATCCATAAACCATTTCCTTCCTTCCATCACTGGGTTTTATAACCTTCAAGGACTAAGTCCTAAGTGTTGAAAAATATTTAAAAAAAAAAAATATGTAAAAGTATCCTCATCTGAAGCACTATTAACTTTATTTGAATGGGCCAACATTTTTTTTAACAAACATCGAATTGATTTGGCAGCACTTTTCATTCACTGCTTTGACAATTTAAATAATTTGGCAATATGTGGACGCAGTGGCTTAGTGGTTATTTTTAAATAGTTAGGTCCCTGGTTTGAAGGATTGCATACAGGGTGCACAAACAATTATCTCCTTTCGCTAATTCGAACAGTTGCGAATAAGTTCGCTTCACTTTCCAAAAGTCACATCAGTAACAGACAACGTTTTTACAAACGTCAAATAAAGAAGAAAAAAAAAGATTTGCTGTTCATAATATTCAGTAAAAAAACGATTGTTCAACCACTGATTAGCACCAAGAAGGATTGGTCAACAAATAATTACGAAACAGTGACAGCTTTAGAATAGTTGTCTCTTTCGTTACTAGGAAGGTTAAAATCTTGAAAATAGTAATTTTCACTCTCTTTATTGATTTCCTACTAGTACCTACGCTGATGGCTCTCGAATTTGAATTAATGGCCACAAAATCACGTCAACAAATGCTGAATATGACTGCAGAATTGTTTTCTTTGCAATACGTCACATTAGACAGTGTGACATACCTCTTACATATTTTCAATCCCACCCATTGCAGTTAAAATTTTTATTTACTATGTCAATTGAAAATGTCTGCTAATCTAATAACTCAACAAATATTTACAAAAGTACTAAACACAAGGTTACACAGAAACAGTGCGCTCACGATCTCAGTAGGTCTCTCTGTAATACGAGAACAACATAAACTAGGTAATGTTGAAGGTCGCATTCTGTAACAAATAGTTTAAAAATAGTATTTTATGATTACACTTTGGCTTAAATCTCTTGACGTTTTTCTAATACACCACTGCAATAAAGTACTTTCAAGATAAATTCCAACTCAAGAAGTCCACAAGTCAACGTAGACAAATCGTTAAACGACAGTGGCTGACAGATAAGTGACCTATTTCTACGGATTTTCTTCTGTCTTGCGTTTGGTGCTTAAAGATTTTTTTTTTGTCTAAATTTAAGTGTGTTTGAGATGATTAAAAAGCGTGTAAAAGCATTCGTTATTATTATGTATTAGCTTGCAACAAATTGAAAAGTTGATTAGCTGTCACTTGTCGCTTTGACATTTGACGAACATTTGAAAGGGAGAAGGTAATTTGTCACTTAAATATCAGATAGTCATTGGCACAACTATTTTCTGTAGGCAATTTTTCGCACTGGCATGTGTCAAAATCTCATTAATAGTTTGCAAAAAAAAAAAACTATTTTCTGCAGCAGTAAGCTCTGACGTGTGTCAAAATAGCAAAATATTATATATTCTCTAAAGGACGCGACGTTAGGACTCACCTCATGATGATGCCAATTAAATTCAAATACAATACGTAGAATTGGATTAACTTTCATCTGTCACATTGACATATCATGACAGAATCAAATTACCTACCCATCACATTGAAATTCGATTCACACGCATTTGTTTTTCCTTCTCTTAGCTTGTTAAACGTCCCGTTTCTCATCTTTAACCGAAGTGACAGATAGAATTTGAAAACTATGTAAACGTCACCAAAATAAAAGAAAAAAATGCGCTTTTAAATAATTTTCCCATTCCTACAACCAGACCAGACAAGTGATTTTCACCAAAACAAATTAAAAGCTTATAACGAACCAAACAAAAACTCGTTCAACCTGCCAATTTGACTCCTCATCTCGTGCTCGGCGATAAGCCCCAACTGCGCCAAATGGATGCATTTACACACCTTCCCGAAACACACGATGACCATCGTAAATTAGCGACCTCACATATTTAGGTGATAATCGTGTATACGCTTGCTGATGCTGCCCAGTCAACAAGTTTCAATGCAAATCTCGCGAGTAATTCACGATGAATGTAAACAAGTTTTCCAAACACCGAAAACATCGTCTAGATGACTGTTTGGTGTCACTTTAGTAGTTGTCGCCGCTGCTGTCGCGACTGTCATTCGCTTTCAATCATCTAATTACGTCGGATTTGGAATATTTGAATAATGTATGTAGTACGGCGGGACAGATAGATAGATGGAGAAACCTACTGAACTTATGAATGCATTCTACCTCCCTCCGTCATACTCACACAAATACATTTTGAATTGGTTAAACAAAAACAAACTGATATGGGCCATTCGCAACAACACAAGTGTGTACACGCTACGACGTATGTAGGTACTGAAGCCAACCATTGAGGTCGCGTCTATGCACTTAATAGAGAGCTCGTGCAAAAAAATGTCCAGCTGAACTCTATCAGTGCGTATAACCGTCCGTTCGATCACCTCTTTCTCTCCAGAAAACTTTGGATACCTAAGATCTAGTTGGTCTTGCGCCACATTTACTTTTGGGGAAGGAGGCTCTGGCACACTCTAGATATTTCTCAATCGTTACGATTAGCCATTTAGAAGCCATTAAGAACGCCCTCATTGTCACTAAACACATATAGACGTGCACAAATTTTCTGGAGGGCGACAACGTAACGTATAACGCGATAATGGCCGGCGTCAGAGACTAAAGCGTCCGGCAGCCGGCTGGCGCGGCGCGACAACGACACATGCACCGTTCACTTAAAAGACACCTCCACATGTGATTTGGCAATGTAGACATTTTCATCAATTCGGTTCACTTCCTGCTTCAGATATGCATAATCTTTGTTTATTGTTTGATGAATAATGTTGGTATTGGAAAATAGTTTTATTAATCTTGGACATGGAGGATCTAACGGTATACTGTCAATTTAGTTAAGTTTGGAATTTCTATGAATTGTAAATACTAGGTTGGGTTTATGTTGATCGATGTTATAGCCGTGGAAATTGTTTTTTTTTTTTGAACGTCAAACATGTTTGCCATGTCATCGAAGACGTCATATGGTAATGAACCATGATCAGTGATCAATATGACATTTACACTTAAAATGATTTGTAGATAGTCTTGAGCAGCCATATGAAGCGATCATAAGTGATCGGTAATTATGAAAAGATCGTGCTTCGAAGTAGAATGATGGTAAGCCAGCTGGAAGGTCACTTGATTCAACTGATCACTGATGAATTTTCAATGATCTGTATCTGTACATGAGTTAAATATTTTACGTTCATGACTTTTCAGTTTTAGATGGTATATGATTGGAAAATCTTTCAAAAATGTTTGGTTTTCGAAATCGACATGTATGAGCAATGAGCATGATCGGGAAGTGACTAAAAGATCGGAATGTATCTGCAGTTATACCACAAAATGTTAATTGGGAATGAATCGGCGTTCTAAATCGCTACAAATAAGTGGTCGTATTATTATTGCAGATTTAAATTGTGATCATCGATCGTCAGACAACAGAATATCCTTGCGGGATCACCAACGATCACAGAACTATACGTACAGTCACTGGCACTACTAAATCATATTAAATTGCAACGATATCCATAAGCCGAAGTTATTTATGCCTTTAGTACTTACTTACATATGTGGCGCTTCGTTGCGAAATAATCCTGGGCCTCAATCAACATGGCTCTCCCTAGACCGGTCCATAGTTAACTGCATCCACTTGCAGACTTCAAGTTAGTTGATGTCGGTTTCTACTTGAGTGTGTCACTTAAAACATTTTCATCTGCTGCCACCGATGTCTGGAATCAAAGTCGGTGCGTTCAAGTATTTAGTACCTGCTGATCGTAAAAATATACAAAAGACCATCTTACAGGGTTTAGTTCCAAAGACCGCCTTAACGTTGATGAAACAACGTCTAGTTCTTGATGAAAATCGGTGAAATTTAATGCATTGCAAGCTTGCAAGCTTTGTAATCGATTATTACAATTTAGACACACCACAACGGGTATATTACATCTTGATGATCATCATCGATCAGTTTCACTCTACATTAATTGACTGGGAATAGATATTCGACTTTCAATAATACTCGATAACAGTTACAGTTATCAGGTTTCTTGGTAGATCAGTAAATGATTGTGATCGTAGCTATTGGCAATTAGGCAGGTTACTAATAGTGATCATCACTGAACATCATTAGATGAAGAGAATCTGACTATAAATTGACTATCATCGACAATTGCTTTGCGGTAGATCACCAAATACACCGATCATCACCGATCGTCATCACTAAATCTTAATTCAAAGGAGAAATCCATCTTCGAAAAACAAAAATGATGGTCATAAAGTTGCAACGATCAGGTTTCTTTCTGGGTAACTAAGTAGCTTAGCCCCTATGATCATAAAACTATAATTTCAACAATCGGATGTGATTTGTTAGCAACACAAGATCACTGGTCGACCTCGTCATCTGACTAATAATGATTGACGATCATCACTGACCACAATACAGTAAAAAAAAACTCAACAACTGTCAACGATCATTAAGTGTCACCGATCAAGTTGCTTGGTAGATCACTAAATAAACAATCCCTCACTCGCTGGATCTTCAAAATTAATGATTCTTCAATGTAGATCACTTAATCAGCTTACAAAGATCACTAATCTAGAGTCTCGCATCAACTAATCTACGGCGCCAACATTTATCTTCAGTTGTTTTCGTTGGATCATTTAAACCAAATTGATCACTGATCAAGGTAAATCGACAACCGCACATGATTAATAGATTAGTTGCAACCGCATAATCAGAAAGTTTTCTTCATAAACCGGCAAACTTGGTATACACCCATTCACTTTGTCGAATAGATAATTCCGTAACGCATTTCCTATAATCTTTCCCAACACAGATACATACATCATAACTTATCGCATATCATAGGTTTTTTTTTATTGCACACAACTTTAATATGGCAAAATGTCTGGCGCTGGAAAAAATTGAAAAAAAAAAAAAAATGTTTACGATCGAAATGCAACTTTGTAGCACTTGCATATCTTATCAGTTGACTTGATTTGGCTAAGCTGACTTTATGTACATTCATTAGCTGTTAAAAGATACACTTGTGCCGGCAAATTAAGGTGCAATGACATTTTAATGTGTTCGCGTGCGTCTCTTCACGCTTTATTGCACATTTCGCACTGACCCACATTGTGTCGCCAAAGGCGGAGTTGCCTGTTTGGGATGGGTGATACAAAATATCCAACCTTAGGCATAAGTGCTTGTATTGTATCTATGGCCCAGCTAAAGCTAATGCCGACAACAGAGTCGCATCAGTCTACACCCTTTCCCATTTTGATCTATGGAATGTCGAAGTGCATACAAGCGGCAGTCTATTAATAAGTCAATCTACTCGTACTTTGAATGCATTTGGCCACATATCCACGCATAGCACTCAATTAACACGATCCAAAGTGATACTTCCTGTATGACTGGCTGATGTATTTGTTGGTTTTTTTTTTTTCAGATCTGTATAAATGAATCATGCATTTGAAGCGATCTAATGGGAGTAAACGTATGTCCGTTCATTGTAAAGTGCGTTGGAAAGATCATGTAAACTGAAGAGCTCCTATCGTCACATCGGGGATCAAGAATCTTTCAACGAGGGTTCTTCATTTTTTTTCACCGTCGTTTTTTTTTTGTTCGTTTACATGAAGGACTTGAATGATGTTGAAGCTTTCATTGGGCCATCAATGGCATCACTAGCATCACTTTGGCGGAACGGATGTTCAAACATACGGTTTTTTCATCACCATTTTTTAAATGATTATATAGAAACAATATACGATGTTGAACTATCTATTCATTTTTTTTCTTGGACTGATATAGTATGTAACGATCGTGAAGCAAAGTATAAAAATGAGAACTTAACGCTAAATGTAGGTCGATCATTTTTCCACAGACTTTGGACAGATGTTAGGGCTTCGAATTTGTTTTACGTTCTGTCTGTTTACTTTTGCATTTTCGAATACAGAAAATGAAAAGTTATACCAAATTTTTCATGTGTCGATTTGTACGAGAATGTTTGTTTCAAGCTCTCGGAGGGCCGAAGAACCTGGTGTTCTATTTCAAACAAATTACAATAGACTAAACGACCTCATTTGGCATAGGAATGCGTAATTAATTGGATCATCAGTCCATGGCAGAAGGATGCAATCGTTTTTGGATTGCGATTTCGAAATTTGCTTGTTTTTCTGTTTAAAGAAGATCGCGTTGTTGGTAATCATGTTGGAGGAAGTTGAAGGAAGTGGCAGGAAATGATCGATATTAACAGCATATGCTGATCGGCTGAAAATAATATTGGGATCGACTGCATTTGTTACGAAAAATTTGTTAGATATATCGATCACGATCAGCTGAAGAAAGTGATCGATATCGATCACGATCAGCTGAAGAAAGTGATCGGCGTAAAACTTCTTTAACGATTTTGCGAATTGCGCCTGCGAAAATGTGTTCAAAACGCATGATCGTGATTCGATCTCAATCAACACCAACTTCGGTATGTGGGTTTTAACGATCAATGGCGATAGATACTGGAATAGGGCTGAAATTTACCTTCGATCGACAGAAAGGATTTTGCTAGTCACGATCAGTTGATCGATGTTTTTTTTTTCGATCTTAGTGTAAAGGTTGTTTTTCTGTTTGAAGAAGATCGCGATACTGGTAATCATGATCAGTTGAAGAAACTAATCGAAATTAATAGCTATGGTGATCGCCGGAAAATAATATTGAGATCGTCTTCATTTATTATTCAAAATTGTTAGGTATGGCGATCAAGCGATCTCGATCACGATTAGTTCATAGCTTAAGCTTATTTATCGACTTAGGGACACTTATTTTGATATTCTGCTTATAAAAATGTGTTGAAAAGGCATGATCACGATATGATCTCAATTAACAACAATTTTGGTATGTGGGTTTCAACGACCAATTCATACTGGACCAGCAATGTTTAAAATTTAGGCCTTTTCGAGGTTAGTGTAAATGTTTTCGATCGCTAGTTGTGATCACAATCAATTTTCTGAAATGACACCTTGGTTAGGCATTTTCTTGAGATAGAGCTCTTGCATATATGTATCGATTGTGATAAAATTCAAAATATGACATCAACGGGATCAATACCTGTAAATCGTCAGAGACAACTTTGCAGTAGTGATCGCAATTACAAAAAAAAAAAATAGTTTCAACGATCACGTGGGGTTTACGTTTCGATAGTAACGATCAGTTGATCGACGTCATTTAGTGTAAATGTTTAGAGTCAAGATTTGAGATCACTATACTCCTTGATTAGACACTTCCAATTGAAAATGCAATTAAAAAAAGAGTTTGACACGATCAATACTGGAGCTTTGCTAAGCAATTCTTTGATGGTGAGTAATCTAGAGATGATATGGATCAAAGTGCCAATTATGATGAAATTTAAAATATGATCTCTTGGCGATCAGTACCAGTTAATCGTACAAGATAACTAAGCAAAAATCATCTAAAGTGTTTAAAAGAAAATGCGATTGTTTGTGATCGGTAGAAAGGCTTACGATCAGATGATCGAAGTAATTTCGAACATGATGTAGATGTTTCGCATTAACTGTTGAGATTTCAATCAGTTTACTGAAATTACTCCTTGGTTAGTTATTTTCGATAAATATCGGAATTTTAAAAACAATCTTGACATGATCAAAACTAGACCTTTGATATTCTATACTCCATGTCAAGTAAGAAAGAGCTCATATGGATCATGTTATCGATTGTGATCTCGATGTGATCAGTACCTGCAAATCGTCGGGGATAACTTAGCAATAGTGATCATGATTCAAAAATTGTATCTTATGATCACTACCAACCACGATCACTCCTTTCATTGGAGTATTTATATGTTTGGTGATCGATGATCATGACTTCTCTCGGTGTCATAAAGCAAACATATCTTGTACACAATTTTGTCCCGCCAACCAAGCATTTGCCAACGCCTGGTCCTGGTCTACATTAAATGTCTATCGCCACCGAAAATAGACTCAAACGGACTTGAACTAAAGAAAAATATGTTTTCCCATTACGGCACGATCATTTAAATTTCACCCGAAAGGCAGGCAATATGAACGCGTAGCATAAATCTCGTCTCCTTCTACGTCGTCGCTATGTCGGGATTTTTCCACATACAAATGCATCTCTAGCCAAAAGGGAAAGAAACTTATTGAGATATTATAGATGCATATCTACTACCACCCATTAAGCCTACATATACAAAATAACCGCAAACAGCAATTATTCAAAGAAATTGAATATCTGTTTCTAATACTGGAAGAGTTAGCGCGCGGTTTTCTCTTTCACCAGAGTAATAATGTGCGCTAGTGCTACCCATTTGAATATTGCACACATCTAATAGTCGTCCATCTATCTAGCGAACGCGAAATGAATCTAATGCGGTGAAAAGAGGAGCGCAGAATGTTATTGATCTCGTATTTGGTAATATATAGGTGCGGAGTAGAAAAAAAAAATACAAAAAACAAATAAAAAACCATTGAATCGTGCAAATTTGAAACGCAAGAGTGGACGTATAGATGTTTTGTATTTCGAAGGGAGGTTTAGTTTTCGTGCCAATTTAATTAGCAAGCCATCAAGAGAGTTCAATCGATTTATCTGCACGCATAAATAGAGCGTACTTTGAAACCGAAGAGATTGATGACCTATATGGGGTTACTGACGGAGTTGATGGAAATCGTAGGGATATTGTGTCCGAAAAAGTTATACAACACAAAATCAAGCATTTTTAAACAAATTAGCATCGATACTAGAAAAAAACGTTCGTAGCATCTCGTAATATAAGTCTAAGAAGATGTGTACCAAATTTCATATCGATCCCATCACGCATGTAGAAATTTTCTAGGTTTAATTTTTAAGTCGAAGGTGAAAAGATTCAGTTTTTATAACGCCTGTATTTAGTTGATAATTGACAGACTTCGTCATATACTTTTGAAAGGTTTTTGAACGCAAAAAACAGCAAAAAATAAGACCAACGATACATTTTTGTAAAAAAAACTCGAAATAGAAAAAACATTCGAAGGTAATCATTAAAATGGGTTAAGAATAAGAAAACTAAATTTGAAATCAATCCCTTCACGCAGGTAGACTTTGTGTAGGTAAAGCTTTTAAGTAAAAGATAACAAGATATAGTCTTGCTACCACAAGTATTTAGAGTATCAACACTTGAACCTTTAAGAGGTTTTTACATAAATAAATAATTAAAAAGTGAGGCCGCTCAAAAAAAAAAAAAAAAAACGGCTCGTAGGCCTTATTAAAAATAGTCTTGGAATACGTATACAAAATTTCAAGTCAATCCCTTCACAAATGTGAAAAATGTGTAGGTCAAGTATTTAACCAAAAGGTAGAAAGATCCTGTTTTTTTACGGGCAATACCCAGCTTACAACTAATAATCTCATTTTATAAACTTTCTTCAAATTTTAAAATATTCTACACCCCCTATATTGATCCATTTAGCTTTATTTTACTACAATTCCACCACCGTCATCGAATACAGTGTATCCATAAAAATTCTATTAAATGCATTTCCTTCCCATCAAAATTGCAGACAGTTTTACTTATCTACTTCTTGAAATTGTCTGCATACTCAACTCAACGTGCACCATTCAAACTCAAATTGAATGACAATATCCATTCACTCGAGTTGAACAAGTTTTACCCTCCTACATGCACTCAAAAAATAAAATGCAACCGCAGTGGGATCGACGTGCATCGATCATTACCATCAATCGACGCCTGGTTCCTATCAATATTCATCAATCTTCAAAATTAGTTACTCCAATACGCAACAGCGTTCGTCAAGATCGCTTGACATCTTAGCCTGAACATGTGTATTGTCTGGTCGCACTTGAAGCCAGACAATTTGTAGAGGATACGTTTTTTCAGATTAATACTTCTTTTTACCCCGAAGTGATTGTTGGGTTCTGGATTCCCGTTTTTTTTTTGCTTCTGCAACCGTTGAGATATGTAAATGACTTGATGGATAGATCAGGCAGACAGATCGATTGAATTCCCTTGTGTGTACTTAAGAATATTAATTCATGATCATTGGCACGATCACAATGATGATGCGTCGTTCATTGATTGATGGCGGTCTTGTTCTTTGCTTTTGTTGGTGTTGTTGTGATCGAGTTTCGATTTTTTGTTCGGGGTAATCATTTCTCAGCGGGAGATCTTTTACAGGTTTTGAATGGACAAATTGCCACTGCCAATGTAGAGAATAAAACCGAAATTTGGTATTAATTTGAAATTTATACAATAATTGTGCTCGCGTGCTACTATTTGGTCTTGGTTTCGAGCTGGTAAATGACTTTCATTGTCAGTTGGATGTGAAGTAGTTTTTAGGTCATTTCCCAACAAATGAGTGTTGAACTGTGACGGAAGTGCATTTGCATGAGGGGCTAAGCTATTAGTCATGGTACTTGAAAGGTTATGGATGCTATTCGACAATAGGCCCAATCGCTTTTTTTTTGGACACAAATTGTAGGTCTTTTCATACATTTTGGGCTAGAAAAAGCCTCCTTTATAGTCCGTACCAAATCAGTTGGCCAAACTACTGCGCAGGTCTCTTAAAATTTATTGTAAAATATCTTAAATTTCCCTTAAATGCTCTCTCTGCGCAATCGACCGTTGGCCAACTGATTTGGTACGCACTATACTTTGATGTCATTGAAAGTGACTAACTGCGGACTGCCAGTTAGGTTTATTTAGCGCGAATCAATACATTTTTCAAAGCAACTATCTTCTATAATATTGTTAGACACACAATTTGGATATTGGTCCAATCTATTAGATTAGAGTCTTTTGCTAGAGTAACTCCCTTTTGAAACTTCATCCATCTATACTCGTTTCTCTCTTAAATATAGTTTTTGTGAACTAGAATGAGTTTCTCACAACGCATTGTCAATTCAGTGTGTCCTGTGACGAAGCCTTCTCTTATTAGAAAGTGCTAAACATCTCCGAATTGAGTTGACAATTCTTCTTGGATATAGAACTCTTACCCTTCTTAGGACCTGGGTAAAAGAATCAATCTTCCAACGAAGTCAAATTCTATGGTTCTGTGCCAGTAGTTCATTGTACAATAAATATAAAAAGCAGAGAAGACAGAACGCCACCTTGCAAGTTGCCAAGTGTTTGAAATTTTACCTACGAAAGGCTCATATTCCTCAAAGGAAGCCGCCATTGATCCGACCCCATTTGTATTTGCTACAACATATTCAAAAGTACAGTAGATATAATGACACCTAACGGGTAGCCATGATTAGTAAGTCCATCCGTGAATTGATAGAAGTCACAGACGTAGACGATTCGGATCCTACTTCTCTAGATTTCTTAGTAGCTCTTTGGAGCTGAGTTTTTTAAATTCTTCTCGTGACTACTGAATTACCGAATGTAGAGGTTATAGAACGCCACCTTGTGGTAGCCAATATTTGTAATTCAACCCGTGAGTGATGAATCGGCGATAGTCAAAGCATTTGCTGGTGCATCCAAAGCCTCTAGCTCTTTTGACAGCACATGCAAAATCAGAGGACACAGAACTCCACCTTGCGGGTGACCAAGCTTTTACACGTGAAAAATGGATTGATGATAGTAATATCTATAATCAGCAAAGATAGACACTTTGCATCCTATCCCTTTAGATTTGCTACACAATATACAAAAGTATAGGTTATCGAATGTCACCTTGCGGATAACCATGATAAGTAATTCTACCCGTAAGTAATTAACTGACGGTAATCAGAATCACATAATTTGTGCAATGTTAGGCACATTGTAGCCTACCCCTCTAGATGTGATACTGGATTGCATATAAAAAAAAACAGATTAGACAGAACTGCATCTTGCGGGTAGCCAAGATCAGTGTTAGTAATTCTATTCGTGGCTAATAAGTTAGCGACAAGGCATCCACTTTTAAACCCATAAGCGGGCTGCCGATCAGCGGCCTTTAACACAACGATTTGAGGACTGAAACACAAATTAGAGTTAAAGATCAAAGCCGTATAAAACTGTTTCCTTAGTCAAGATCAGGACTGCATGTTTTGAGTTGGCGATCAATTCCGTTTAAATACAGTTCCGTTTGAAGCTCTTTTCATGTCAAGTCTAAAATGGAATGAAGTCAGACGTTTGCACTAAAAGAATTGTCATACTACGGTGGCTGATCAATTGATCATACATGAAATATACCTGGAGATCAATGCCGTTTAAATACAGTTCCGTTTGAAGCTCTTTTTCATGTCAAGGCTAAAAAGGAATGAAGTCAGACGTTTGCACTAAAAGAATTGTCATACAAAGATGGCTGATCAATTGATCATACATGAAATATACCTGGAGATCAATGTCGTTTAAATACAGTTCCGTTTGAAGCTCTTTTTCATGTCAAGGCTAAAAAGGAGTGAAGTCAGACGTTTGCACTAAAAGAATTGTCATACAAAGATGGCTGATCATACATGAAATAAACCTTCTCACCTCATTTGAGTCACACCAGGACCGCTAAGCATACCTCATCCATAAAAAAAACGGATCCTCCCCTTCAACACACCAGTCCTTTGACATGTTTACTGATTTGCTGTCAAAGCCTCCTCGTCAATCGTATGCAAATTTCATTATTCCCCCCAAACATCCCTGGACTCAATGGTAGTCAATGATAGTCTTGGATCATATTATACCAAGCACCGCTCTTCAGTAGCTCGCAAAGCTCGGCATGATGTCCAACTTGCTCCTTGCAGACGATTATAAAGAATGTGATCCAATTTCGCAGTTGCATGTTCATGTAGCTCAGTGATTAATCTTTTAACCCCCTGCCCAATGTATATAGACTCTAGTCGCCCGAAATAGAAATCCCTTAAAGGATGAGCGTAAATCGAAAAACAATCCTCTACAAAGGCGGGCGCTCGATTCTCAATCACGATTTGAATTGAACTCCAATATGCATACCATTGGGTGAGGACTTCTTGCTGCTTCGTTTAACTACCTTCATTAGAGTCCAACAAGCAGAGTCATCAGTCGTAGCTGAGCTGACAAGTCACACACATATAGCATACCACTTAAAGCCAGCACGTCGTCGCCCTTCGTCTGGAATGGATTGTGTTTTGTTTTTTGCTGCTCCCGCTGAAAGATGAAAATGACAGGCGAACGCGCCAAAAGTCATGTTCCGATATCGATTGCCCAAGTAACATAATTACCTCGCAGTGTGATTGTGAAATGAAAATAAATCAGGGATGAGCACTGAAGGCGGTGAAGTTGGAGGTGGATGTCGATGTGGATTTTCGATGGGTATGTGTGTGCCAAGGCAAGGCCTCTAAATTACTGACCAAGAGTCTGTATCACATAAATACCAGATCGGATATCATTGAATGCATTCCGCTCTTGTGCTCGCATAGCTCGCAAAAATATACGTAACCATCGTGACAGCTCAGCGAAAGTGAGGAGGAGGTGTCATTGAACATGCACCAGAAGAAGGAGCACACATTTTCAGCGCCACTAGTTAATGTACCATCTCTCCCACACAGAGCATATAGACGAGCTCCAAGAATAGACGTATTCTTGCCGCGCACAAATTATCAAGTCGGGGGTTGCCAGAAAATTCGCCTGAACTCGTCGTCGTCTCTTTTGCCCGAGAAGCAGCACCAGCACCAGCAGCAGGTGTGCACGCAATCTTTATCTGATACCAAGAGGCTGCAATGTGCAGTCTTCCTCCTTTGTAAATGGTTGTTCGTCTCCCATTCGATTACCCATCGTTTTGGGGTTCCACATGAAGAGGGAAAACTAACCTAAAAAAAAAAAAAAAATTTTTATTTCTGGTTCAAGACTCAAGTTCGCTCTGTGCTCCTAGGATGTGGAGGACTATTTGCGGATTACCATCCCAACGTGTGTATCTAACACACGAGCAATTGCACTTTAATTTATGGAATTTAAATTGGATTTTCTTGTTTGGAACGCGTCAGTTGCTCTCCGGCTGGAGGACATTGAATGACTTATTCACTTATGCTCGGGATATTTTTGTGGCCAAGCACAAAGCTGAGCCGCACGCTCAGATGATGATGTGAGCTACATGGAAGGGCGGCCAGAATTAATTGAAATATCGATGGTAAATAGTTTATCATCGGGTTGATTGTCTAGCGAGATAGTGTGAAGCGGCTTATTGAGAGGGCGTTTTTCGAGGCTGCAAGTGAAGGCGAGCCAATAATGGTTTGGAAAACCGCTGCTTTGCTCAGAGTAAGACGCATGAGTGGAATTTCCAACGAAATGGAGGAGGAGATAGAATGTCGGTAGATAAAGTTGTATCTTTGATTTATCTAGGTCGTATCTTAATGTGGCTAGGCGAATCTTTTCAATCGGAATGGCATATAGGTGGTGGGCGCATAATAATCATTGCGAGATCCTGATTAATGTTTCTATTCGAGCTTATGAAGTAATATGGCATTGGATCTGATAAGGGTCATTATTTCACTTGGAAAATGTGGTAGAGGCACATTCCTCAAGTTGGCTTAGTGTCAAGTTGGTTCTTAGTGTCAGGAAATTGCTCACTGAGCATGACCGACAGGTTTTTGTATGAATTTGGGTTACTCCTAACGCATGTTCATCAGGGAGATGTTAATGAATTTGCCCCTTTCAATTCATTTATTAAAACCCATCATGGGATTGACTACCAGGAGCAAAAAAGAACATTTGCTCGTTAAGCGTGCTCGTTGGTATCTTCGTTCCCTTTTTTATCTCAAAGCAAGATAAAGCTTTCTCATCACTAAATGCATTCAAATGCTGGTCTACCACCCTTAGATTATTCCTTTTGGAGTGTTATTTCTTGACCGTCGAGCATCCTCTTTAAGTTTAAGTAATGATATCTCCGATTTAGCTGTAAAATGCTGGGTTTTATAAAATAAAGCGCAACAAAGTTGCTCATCATAGTCCCTTCCTCAATTGACCTCCGATCCATACAACCCAGACCACCAACTTCAGCAAAGCTCCAACATCACTCTCATCAAGACACTTCCAGTGATCATACATCACTTTCCAAGAAACTCCTCGCCAGCAACGATCACACATCAAAGGGTCAATCTCTAGCAACTGAGAACACCTAGTCCTCGTTAATCATCCACAATTAGAATGAATAAACATTAATTAGACATTCCTGAAGAATGCCCCTGTAATGATCAATCAGAATCCCCATGCATTCCAATCGCCTATCACCAAGCAAAAGACCTACGATGACAGCAACAAATGAATCTCCATCTGTGCAAAGCACTTCCTTCTGAAATCTGATCCCAAGGTCAGGCAGGCAACAGCACAGCGGCAAAACAAATATGCGGTAGTAACGCGACGACGATCCTTACATCCCCCCCCCGGCTGCTTGTCCCGATAGAGATTCTCACTTACTTTTAACAACCAGCGCCAGATTGCAAGCGCGCACTCTAAAGTGCTCCCCACTGAAGAAGCAAAAATTAAATTAGAAAATTTTCATCTTCACTAGATATCCTGACATTGTACAGCAGAAAAGGCCTCCGAGGTCACGCCCAATCGAATTAGTTTTCGATGTTAGAAGAATGCTCTGGTAGACCATCCGCAAGATAGGCACATCATTTTGCTCTGCGAGCACCAAGTCATATACCATTCCTTGTGGAATGTGCCGTGTCTTGGATGTGATGGTTTTTAGCTAGGGATAATATCCCTATGAGGGTGGTGTGTTCGACTTGAGAAGCTGATCAACTTTTATGACCGCCACACGTACACAGCCTATGTACACACACGTCACGCCAAAACACTCTGTACAGAGGTTAAATTGAAAAAATATGTTAACCAAAGTTTGGACCTCAATGCTCAGAAGTGTATCTGTCTCTGGGGTGTTGTATATTTTGTCATTTGAATAGAGTCTTAGGTGAGCCCCAGAGTCCAGTGTCAGTCAGTGTGTATATGCAAATCTCATTTATTTGGTAAAAATGCAAATTTTATGCACACGACTGACAACAAAAAAAAAACATACGACGAGCAAAGATACATTCGCGTAGTCATGCAAATTCTATTCAAAAAGGTTGATGGCTTCCATCTTAAATGGCAGTAGTTTCCTAGATTCTGTGGTGTGTGATCTACGTACTGTTCCGAATGGACGCGGATGGTATTAAATTTGCATTTTTATCGTCTTGGTACCTAATCAGGAAGTGATTCGTATGAGTGATGAGTAGTAACATCAATTGGATCGTCAGCAGTGCAGATGATAATGTTGGAGGTGGTGGGTATTGTTTGCAATGAGGTGAGAGGGCGGCGAATGTGGAGAAATTGTATGTAGGGCAGGTTTGATGAGTTCATATGCTTTAGTTGACACTTGCATTGGAGGTGTCTTTTTTTGTATAATGAATGAGTCGAGTGATTGCGATTAAGATATGACTTGTGGTTGAGTATACTGTGTGGAGGCTTTAAAAAATTTGGCCTCTTTTGAGGCTCACGATTGCGCGTCCAAAAGTAGATGAGATCCGTCTATTAATGATGTTTGTGGTCGCTTGGAATATGGACCTGAATGGCGATCTACATATAAATGCGTTTTATGTAGGTGTAGGTGAAAGCTAACAACCTTGTGGGACTTCATTGAATCAGGAAAACAAAATTAAGATTTAAGGGTAGGTGTCCCAGACCGACCAACTCAAATTTCATGTAAATGCATTTGAATGTGTTGGTAAGCTCTCTTTAATTTTACTCATGTGCTCTTTGCTTCAACGCAAACGAAAACTGAAGGAAAAGACAAAAAGTAGCAAGCGCAGACTAATATTACATATACCTACCTACCTACATATGCAATATACAGACACCAAGCAAATAACTTGAAAACAAAAATGGAAAGAGAAGGAAAAAAATCAAGTTGAGGGTTGGTTTGGTGTACATATTTTGTGTTGTAATTTTCTTTCAGATTTGGTGATAAAATGATAAAATTGTTGCTGGCTGCCGCGCAGCGAGGTGTAAAAGCAGTTTTTGAGGTTTTCATTGTATATCTTATAAAAAAAATGTGTAAACCTTACCTAGGTTAACTTTTTTCTTAATTTATGAGATGTAGGAAAACACTTGTTTGGATGAAAATTCGATTACTCAAATAATAGGACGGTAGACAATAGTGCTACTGATTCTCGTCGCAACAATAGTAGGATGAAATTTTTCAAATCAAATAACAAAAAATGATAGATATTTATCTAGGTAATTGTCACCCCATCTTCTATCAATGCTCGTTATGAAGGTACCTAAGCACCTTATATAAAAAAAGAAGTTTACGAAAGTTAATTTAACCGCTATAATTAATTTTTGTAGGTTCAAGGTGTCAAATTCACCAAACAAATACTATTTGAGTCGAATTTTAAAAAAAACGAAAACGTTTTTCCGTGCAGCGAAATGTTTTTTAAACTATTGAGAAATGTATTTAAATCAATTATACGCCTGCCCTCCGGAACAAAACTACAGTTGTCCTTCACTGTAATGTCCACCTCCATAGGAATTTCAAATTCCTGACCCTGATGTTTTACGTGATCACTTTCAATTTCAACGTTCGTCAATGTTGTTGACGTTGAAGAAAAATCTTCCGAAACACGATTTTTTACAACATACCTTCAATCAATATGTAAATTGTAAAGTTTCGGAAAATTAAATTAGTAAATAAAAAATCAAATAAATTTAATAAATATAATATAGAAAATGACATAGTTCAAACAGTTTATCAGAATCTTTTGTTGTTCGACAAAAAACAACGTTTTTCTCCTTCATATGCTATGGGGTAGGGTATGAAATGTTTATATAATCATAACCAATAATCCTGCATCAAAAGTTTTTTCAAATAAGGGGTCCGCCAAATAACTTTTTTTTTTTTGAAAATGCTATAAAAAAAACTACTGAATATTTTCTCAAATTTCTTTTTTTATTTGAAAGTACAATCCTTCCGGTTAATAATGGAAAATAATTTCATTCAAATGGCTGCCTCGGCTGGCCATGCAGTAGCCTACACGATCGGTCCAATTTTAAAGCACATTATCGATTATGTGCAGCTGTATTTCACCAATGGCAGACCCGTTATTTTAAAAAATGTACCTACCGAAAAACGTTTTTTTACTAAAAACGCCCCCAAAAAGTGGGCGTGTCAAAAAACTTTATATGTATGAAATATAGATATTGATATTCTGTAAAAATGTTGTTCAGACATTATATATATATACATATAATATACATATAATATACATATGTATATACAATATAAAAAATAACATAAACAATTAAATTTTTTTTTTAAGTTGTGTCACAAATGAATTTGCCGCAAAAAAATAACACAGTAAACAACACTTTACTATTCACAAAAATTATCAAAATTATACACACAAGTACCTACACTTTGACTTACTTCCCACTCAACCCTTTCTGTCACGTGCAAACATACGCATACAAAACAATTCATCAGCAGCGATAGCAAACATTTCAATAATGTAACGATCTGTACCATGTCCACGTGAAGTCCACACGAACTTTCATCAAGTCTACCCGAAAAGGTAAACAAAAGATACATACATAATAACAATCTCGCCTGCCTAGTGCCTGTATTTACAGAAGAGAATAATGAAAAGAGAATGTCACCAACTCACCACCTAGTGACATTATTTTGAAACAAACTTCTTTGTGTGCGTGAATTCGATCTTTTTTTATGTAAAAAACGTAAAATAGACCACTTTTCTAACATCAAAATTTGAAAAACCGTGTGGAAAAAAACTATTTTGTATTTTGAATTAAATAATACAAATACCAAAAAAAAATAAAAAAAATATGTCGGAATCATTTTGGTTGTCCTTTTTTCACAGCGGCATTGCAAATAATGTCATATTGAATTGCATATTTAAATATGTTAGAAGAAAAAAAACATGTTTTTAAGACCGGTACGTTGTGCCCTATATATTGTCGCTTGGTTAAAAAATTATTTCCAAAAATTAGGAAATATAACTATCGATTTCCCAGCCAAAAAACCCAAAACGTTTAAAAAAAAAACACCTTTTTTCCATTTTGTCACCAAAAAATTACTGTACAAAATACAAAAAAAAAAAAAAAAAAAAAACGGTATCTGCACATATCTATTAGCTTTGTAAAAAAGCTAATTTGACTTCGTTACCTTTTATACTTTAGAAGTTATATCTAGTTAAACTTTGTAAATTTACCTTATTTTTCATAGTTTTGTGCATTTTTTTCGGGATAAATACTAAAATTCACAACAAAAAACAACCGGTGTTATCTGCGCAAATCTATTGTCTGTAGAAAAAAAATATAAAAAAAATAAAAAATATGTATATAAAGAGATAAAAATGGAACGCAATTAGCATCTAACTTATTTGTATGGTTTTTCTACATGTCAGGCGGTTTTGAGGCTCAAAGATATTTTAATGTTTTTTAAATGCTAAACAAGTACTTTGCTTAACATATTTCCAATCGATCACCGTTTATTTCATTTAAATATTCGGAAAATTGTGAGCGCTACACAATTTAGCGCAAAACTCCAACCTATTTTTGCATGGGACACCTACCCTTAAGATTTACGTTGAAATGCTGAAACTGAGAAGAATATGCTGATTATTATATTTCTGTCAATTTGACTTACCAAATTTGGCGTTTGATAGCTGAACACATCCATCGCGTTCAACAGTGACATTCAGTGGTCACCTATTTTTATAACATCTACATGGTGTGTTGAAACTATAAAGAATGTGATGACTGATGATAAATATATTTCTGACAATTTGATTAAATTTCGCGATTGACAGCTGAAAACTGGGTGATTGTTTTGAGCTGTCAAACGCCAGTAGATACTTCCAATATTTACCTATTTTTATTACGTGGTGGGTTGAAGCTAAGAGAAATACAAGGTGGCGCAAAAGTTGTCACCCGTCGCAAAAGTTGTCACCCGATGTTTTTTTGGCCGCCATTTTTTAAAGTGTTTTGCAAAAAAATCGAAACAATTATTATAGGTGGCGCATAAGACATGAATCATGGAATAATTTTTTCTACTTTTTTTTGCTGAAGAATTAAAATATTTGCAACCAAAAAACATCGGGTGACAGCTTTTGCGACGGGTGACAACTTTTACGCCACCTTGTATGTTTCATATTCAATGATGATAAACATGTTTTTGCCAATTTGACTTAACATATATCGCGTCTGACAGCCCACCTTTATTTAGTACGCGTTTTTTATAAAACTCCTTCTTAAGCCAGTATGACAAATGCAGCCCTATCGAGGTATCCGTTCGGAAGAAAATTGTTTACCGAGATTTCCGTTCCGATTAGCATTTCGAACAGATCTTCCAATGGAATTAAACGCACATCATCATAATTTCTTAAGTCAACAATTTTTGACAGCTACGCGTTGAATTTTTTACGAAGTTGTCCGACGAAGAATTATGGCATAATCCATCGAACGCGATGGTAAGTTTCATTCATTTTGTTGGGCAATCGATAGCACACGATATTCGTTTTGGAAATTCTTATAAACGGATACATCGATAAGGCTGCTTATGATATCTGTCATTCTCAAGATATATTTGTACATTTCTCTCTGTTACTCAATTTTTTTTAAAAGTAACAAGCAAAAGTAAAATCAAATTAGAAAAAATTAACATTCGACAACTTGTCAATTTTGAAAGTTGACATTTCGTGTTTAACCGTCACGATAGTTCCACATTTTGGCTTTACTTAAACTGGGTACTCATTCCGTAACTTTCAAAATGATAATCGTTGACGATAGTGTAGAAGACTTGCTAGGTACCTAGAATGAAATTTTTATATTGTGTGTGTGCACATTTATTTAATTTCACGGTAGGTACCCAGAAAATCTCCTTCACTATCGTCAACGATTATCATTTCGAAAGTTACGGAATGAGTACCCTGAATTAAAGCTTAGTACCATCACGAGTGTAGTTATGATGTGCACAGTATTTTCGACACCCAGGGATGATACTTGACATTAGATCACAGCGCCCAACGGTGGTCAAATTCGCAAACACATTAAAACTTTGCTTTTCTAAAAAAAAGGGACGGTACCGTCGCTTTATGGCTGTAATTTAGGGCTGAATCGTGTCACTAAGACTTTGCAATGAGAAGCCATTGGTATCTTTGACAGCGTTTTTTCTGAACTTTAAGTCACATAGCAGTGTTGCTACCTTCTTTGCGATCGTCATATAGTCTGGTGGCAAGCCACAGACAGAGCAACCAACTTGAAGCAAATGACAAAAATACAAAGACTAGCGTGTATAGGGACAACCAGTGCTATGAGAACAACCCCAACCTCTGGATTGGAGGTGATTCTGAATCTGCTGCCCTTGGATCTAAACATGCAGGAATCAGCTGCCAAAAGCTCCTCGAGGATCAGCCAAACAAACAGCTGGATCCCGAGCCTCGCTGGGCATGCGCAGGTCCTAAAGAAATACGTAGGGAGCGTAGTTAACTCTGACTATCTATCTCCCTATCTAGACTTCGATCGACCCTTCACCTGCTTGTTTCCGAGCAGAGACGAATGGGATAAGAATGAACCCACAAAAAGGAAATCGATATTCATCTTCACAGATGGATCAAAGATGGACTGTGGAACAGGTGCAGGCATATTCTCAGAGGAATTAGTAATACACAAATCAATCAGGCTTCCTGATCATAGTAGTGTGTTCCAGGCTGAGGTGCTAGCAATCGCTAAAGCGGCTCATTTGGTGTCAATAATGGAAATACCACACAGTGATATCACCATATTGATTGACAGCCAAGCGGCTATAAAAGCAGTATCTGCTATAGAAATTAAATCAAAGCTAGTTCGCCGCTGTCGCGAAGAGCTCAAGGTTCTCTGCTCACAGCATAATGCTGATCTCTGCTGGGTTCCTGGTCACAGGGACATAGATGGCAACGAGATGGCCGACGAACTGGCAAGAAATGGATCTGCTACAGATCATGATCAGGCACTACAAACGTTCGAACCACCACTCTGTAACCTCAGAGAAAGAGTGGAATACAAAACCCGAATGAAAGCCAATACCAGGTTGAAGTCATTGACTACCTGCGAAATATCTCGGAAGCTATGGCCAGAATACAACGGAAACCGTACCAAAAAACTTTTGCGGTACGACAGGAGCTCCTTATCTAAACTGGTAGGGGCTCTAACTGGTCACAACTTTCTCAGAACCCATACAATGAAATTAAATCTCAAGGATGACGATATCTGTAGAGGCTGCGGCGATGAGGAGGCACACGAGGATACACCTCACTTCCTCTGTCACTGCCCGAGTCTCTGTCACCTGAGGAACAGAACACTTGGAAGCTACTACTTCCAAGACATTCAAGAGCTATCCGATATTCCATTAACCTATCTTTGCAGGTTCATACGAACATCAGGATGGCTATATAGAGTGGAGTAACCCATAGTAACGATAAGGAAGGACGTAATCCCACCAAGGGTATCACAATGGGTCCACATGGACCTAAGTGTGGCGGAATAGAGAATCCTCTACTCCACCAACCCGTAAACCTAACCTAACCTTGCGATCGTCATTGCAAATGACATGTTTGTCATTTTTTTTATGTTGTAGCGGCGAACAATATTTGAAAAAAAAAGTTGGGGATCGCATTTTGCGGCCGTAGTTGAAGGGAAGATGATGTTAGTAAAACTTTCTCTATGCAATCAGAAGGTATTGGTATCGTTGGTATCCTTTGGAAAGTAACAGCATACAGCGGTGTCTCAAATTTCTTCACAGTCATCATTTCGCTGGCCTTTTTTTTTCATTTTAGAGGTAAACATTATGTGTCCCAATACATGTTTTGCATTTGCTGACATTTGTGCCCGATTTTCGAAGGATTTAAAATTGAATTTATTAAAATGATCCATGGATAGTCGCTTGCAGTTATCAAGTTTTTACAAATCTCCCATCAATTTCAAGTATTTCCTTTCCGGCTGTCAAAATCGCCATATTTTTTTAAACGTCACATTTGTTTATTTATCTCCCCCAACTCATTCGATTCCTGCTTGTTTTCATTCAGAGAATACAATCACAAGATCTAGCCCACATATTGAGTCTATACACTGTGCACGGTGCATATTTCATTCACCCCTATTGTTTGCGCTGGCGGTATCCCGCCAGCTCTGGAAACAACTTAATCGAATAACGGACAAGAAAACAAACCACAAACTCCGTGGTAGATCCGGTCAATCATGACTACCGTACATGAGTTATTTTTTCTTAATTTAAATAAATTCCAGATAAACAAACAAATTTAACCGTCAAAAGGATACCAATACACACTCACACACAAAAGCCTCCTAGAACAGCGTGCTAGCACTATAAATCAAAAGGACCAACCGCCGGGCTGGAAAGATGAATCTCTTTTAAATTGAAATCTCCTGGTTAATTTGCGCGCCAGAGGAGAGGTCCTACGTGTGTAGCATGTGTGTTTGTTATACAACATGCGGAAGAGGCAACACCATCGTCTCTATAAATAGGCGCTTCTTCATCGACTGCCGGTCCGCTTAGATGGCAACACACCGCATACACCGTACACAACATTTATTGCAACAAATCAACATTCAACAAATTCAATCAATAATCAATTCAATTAGAGAGAAAGATGTGTTCTTGGGCATCTTTCGGGGGATGCCTCTGTCCAGAAAGCCCCTGATGCGGTTGGCATTTTTCCTCCTTATAAACTGTTCGATGTGATTCGACCCTGCGATTCATCAAATTTCCACCCCAGAGAGCGTGATCGTGAGCGAGTGCGCTGTGCTTTGTGTGTGTTTGTGATTTTTGTGGTTGTCCAGCACATGGTGGCGTTTCGAAAGTGTCTGGCTGTCTAAGCAGAACAACTCACCAGAACTCATCCGGGGAGTTATTAATAATTGAAGATGATGTGTCTTCGATAGATGTGTGTTCGACGGTTGGAGACTATGATTTATTGGGGAGGCACTCTTTGGTCAGTTTATGGTTATGATGATGCAGTCGAACCATTAAACTGTGTTTGCACCAAGTTAATGACCTTCATCATCGGTCCCGAGAATCAGCAGTGTTGTGTGGTTCGCTCCCGCGAACGTCATTGATTTATGAATTGAATTCTATTCTAAATTGAATAACAGAGAATTTACTGTGACATGCATTTGCGAGTTACTTCCTGGATGTGAAGAAAATTTGCACTTTGGATGGCTGTATGGCGCACAGAAAAGGCTACCTTGTTGTGGAAGAGAATTCAGTGGGAATGGTGCAAAAAATCCATTAAGTGGATGTGTTTTGTACATAACCATGGAACATTTAAAAAAACGGTCGAATAATATTTTTCTTTTTGAGGTTATCCGTCTTCTTTACCACTAATAAAGTGCCCCAAAGAAATAACGCCATATCGTAAAGGGTCCGCCAAATAACTTTTTTTTTTGAAAATGCTATAAAAAAAAAGCTACTGAATATTTTCTCAAATTTCTTTTTTTATTTGAAAGAACAATCCTTCCGGTTAATAATAGAAAATAATTTCATTCAAATGGCTGCCTCGGCTGGCCATGCAGTAGCCTACACGATCGGTCCAATTTTTAAGCACATTATCGATTGTGTGCAGCTGTATTTCACCAATGGCTTAACGAATATTGTCCTTTAAAGCGTCAATTGTCTCTGGCTTGTCGGCGTTACACTTATCTTTTACGGCACCCCACAAATAATAGTCCAACGGTGTCAAATCGCAGCTTCGAGGTTGCCAAACGACATCAGCTCTGCGGCTAATAATGTGGTCTTCAAAAACAGGGCGCAAAACATCGAGTGTAGTTTCGGCTGTGTGGCACGTAGCGCCGTCCTGTTGAAACCAAATGTTGCCAATATCCTCCTCTTCAATTTTTGTGAACAAAAATTCGTTCAACATGGCCCGATAACGATCGCCATTGACTGTAACGGTCACTCCTTGCTTATTTTCGAAGAAAAATGGCCCAATTATGCCTCTGGACCAAAATCCGCACCAAACAGCGACTCGTTTTGGGTGTATCGGCATTTCAATGTATGCGTGCGGGTTTTCTGTGCCCCAAATGCGACAATTTTGCTTGTTTACATACCCGCCAAGATCAAAATGAGCTTCATCTGAAAAGATGATTTTTTTTTGGCAAAATCGGCATCTTCTCTAAGTTGATCGCAGGCCCACTTAGCGAAGCGAAAACGCATTGGATGGTCAGTTGGCTTCAACTCCTGAACCAATTGGACTTTGTATGGCGTCATACCAATGTCTTTATGCAAAATTCGTCTCAATGATGTCTCCGAAATGTTCAGTTGTTGAGAACGACGGTGAATTGATGTTGATGGCGCTTCACGCACACTTTCTGCCACAGCAGCGATATTCTCGGGTGTACGCACTGTTTTTGGCTTTTCACGCTTTGGTTTATCGATGAGGATGCCAGTTTCTTTCATTTTTTTTCACAAGATAACGAACATACGGAGCTGATGTTGCTTCTCTTCTTCCAAGATCCGTACGCAATTTTCGCACACATTCTGCAACATAACCATGATTTTCAAAGTAATGTCGCAATATTTCCCAGCGTTGTTCAAGCGTATACACAACCATATTCATTCAGCGGAAGGATAAAACTAATCATCTGTCAAATCAGACATGAGCTAAGTGTTACCATTCACGAAATAAGCACTAGTTAAAAAAACGTTAGATGGCGGACCCGTTATATACACAAACATTACCCTACACATTAAAAAAGTCCTTGAAAAGTGCAAGCAATCATTTTTTTTTTCAATCAAAAAAAAAATATTTTAAAGTAATGACATGAGCTGTCAGATTCACTCAAGCGAAAAATTGCATTTACTAATTCGAAAACATGTAAGAGCCCTTAAATATGTATATTTATGCAAATTATCACCGTTCACGACAATTGGTGATCTTTATAAATGATAGCTGTCAGATTTGTTAAATAACAACGTTTACAGAAAGCTACTGTTGAATGCTTCCAGTGAAGGTTTTCAATTAACTCGTATTTTGAAAGTGTTTATTTTTTGACATCTGTTGATTGCAACTCACAAATGACTGACATTTCACTATTAGAAATGCAATAGAAAATTGAAATACGTACACACGGTGCAACCGTATGTAGTGGAGACATTATATTTTGACATCAAGCTGTTAATTGAAATCGTAAATGAACGAACCCACATTCTTATGAATTCTATACAGCATTAAAAATATTATTTACAAATAACGTTATGAATTACGCTAGTGAATAACTATAAAAAATAAAATAAAATAAAATGTTGACATAATTTTTTGACATCCCATCGGTATAAGCTTAGTACGCTGCTCGAGCGAAACTAAATTTTAGCTGCTCTCCATTATTTCTCTCCAAACACTAGCTAAAATCCTCGCTAAATTTTGACACAGAGTGCTTTGTGGATAAGTGTTACAACAAACAGCTGTTCTTTGAAAAATAAGTTTATTTCAACAACTCAATAGCACAACAGAAAAAAATAATACGATGTGTCAAAATTTAGCTTGAGAAAATGTCCCGAACTAATAATGAGTGCGCTAAATTGTGACAGATGCATCCAGTACAGTCTGAAATGAAAGTTTGATTTTTTAGCTGAAGCAGCGTACCGCTCGGCTAAATGGATTCGCTTAAATTAAGCTCAGCTAATTTTTGGAGAGAATTTTGTATGGGAGCTAAAATTAAGCTCGAGCAGCGTACTAAGCTTTAGCTATGATTAATATCTGGTCAGTCTCTAGACACAATTAGATTATTCAAAACAATAAAAATACAAGTTTGGCAGAATTATTCACCACTAATTCTGATAGCTGCTGTATAAATATGTGTCAAAATATAGACTAATCAAATTTCAAACATGAAAATAGGTTTGTTCCCGTACTTTTGCAGTGAAAATAAGTAAATTTATAAGTTTCTTCGACTAGGGGTAGATTCTTTCAGTAAAACAAGCGCGTGAAAGTAAAACTAAGTAAACTTATTCGTTTCGTGTGGCATTTACAGAAGAAATTCCATAAAACACATGTCAAAACAAACGACTTGCCACTTTCGAATACCAACTGACAGTTTACTGATTTTTAGCAACAGACATTTCTGCAGTAAATTATTTTACTTATGGGTGGTTTTTTCCTCGTTAATAAGTTCTCTCTAATATTTTTGCTTAAAGGGAACGGCAATAAGTAAAATATCGGTAAAATTCAGTAAGAATCCGTAAATGTAATATTGTGGAACATACCTAATGTTTTAACATGTATTTGGGTCCCTTAATATAATCAAATAATTAATAATTTTGTCCGAATTGCGATGAAAATTATATTTTGTTCTTGACAAGCATTTAAAAAAATTATGCCCCAAACATTCATCCGAAAAGAAGTTCAAATTCGATTGTACTGTGACACCACCCTATGGTTGTCTCCAAAGTAACACAACTATTGAATTCACAGATTTCTTTAGCTTACTCTTTCTCCTGACAGCTGTCATCAAAAGTCACTTTTAGACACATTTGCATTTACCATAATTGTTTTGCTCTATAAAGGTGTTTCCGCATTTACGCAATGCGGAAACCCCTGTACTGCGAGATCTATTCACCAAATGGCGTTTTATTTGACATTTAAAATATATTCCTTAGCTAAACCTACAATACAAACCTAGTTTCTAAGTCAAAGAACAGTTATTCAACAGATTAACCATGTAGTAAGTGTTTTTGTTTGTTTTTTTTTAATACGGGGTAAGCGATTGCTTCACAAAATGTTGTGCTACTTGTCAAACAAACAAACAACGAAATTTGACAGATGTTCAACTCATATGCGCTTCGCTTACATGTTGCAGTCATCACTCGATGTGTTTCTTTTTTATTTGCAATGTACATGTGCCTGCCAGCAGTTACTCATGTTCTTGTACTGGAAGTAAGTTGTAGTAGGTAAAAAGCATTCGATGGAACGGAACGAACCATTATTTTTTGTAGAACTAGTACATTTCATTTAATGTCATGTGCCCATACTGACGATAGCTAATCACTGCATATTCGCCATTCCCATATGAAATACTCGCGCAAATGTCAAAAGTGAATCACTGATTAGCTATACTCAGCGGTTATTAATATGTTGGGAAGCATCAAGCAAGCGGCAAAGGAACTCCAGTATTCCACTATTATTCATACCTACATTTATCTCTAAACAATTATAAACGCTATGAAAGACTGAAGGATTTTCAAATCTAGAAACAATTCGATCTGCAAGTAACGTTTCGCCCAATTAATACTAAATGTAAACAAAACACCTACACACCTCTCTATGGTTATAGCTTATTAATCATCTGCAGAGTTATCGTTTACTTTTACCACCTACACATGTTGTCAAACTTGTTTTTGTTTCATAAAATAAGGTCAAGATTTAAACAAACAAAACAGCCCCATAACACATAAAAAACACCATCTAGATAGCCCCTGTTTAAGAACCATTTGCATAAACAAATTTGCCGACTAATAAAGAAAATAAACCACTCAAGTTGATTTTCGAAAAATAAACAATATTTGAGAACTAATTTTGACTTAAGCAAAACAAAAAATCACGTTTCCAAAACGTTTTGTTGACAGCTGATTAGTCGACACTGATGAAACACGTCAATAATCGCATTTTGCCTCACATGCACCCATCGAAAGTTTGCTTAAGCGTGTATAAATTTACTCCTCGGGTGACAGATCGATTTCGTGTTTACACGTAGTAGTACTGTTTGCATATTTTTATTCGGCGATAATACCTCAAGTCAACCTGTTGTCAAAATATTGTCTTTTGCGCTCGCTCGCTCGTTCCAAATACATAAACTTTCTGCACATCCGATGATATAATTTGCCCCTTTGTTGGGAGGGATGCATGCAAGCGGAAAATATTTGCACACCATACACATAAAATCCATACTTTTCAGCCTCAGTGCTTCGGCATCGGCATCGACACTTGGCACATTCTTCCGTCACACCGTCCAACACCACTACAACCACTTGGCGAGCATATTTGTTTATCTGTTATCTGGGTGCAAAATAATGACAGCAATACAAAAACAAAAAAATTGAGGCAAAAAGAAGAAGAAGAAGCACCAAGTAAATACTAAAAGCCAGAAAGCCAGAAAGCCACTGACCTACCCCAACTACGATCGCATTGAATGTGTGCGCGTTTTAGTGGACACAAGCACGACCATGCGATTGCGAACTTTTCGTGAAGCCACGTGGTTCTCAATGTGCGATGAGACTGTTTAGCAACAAGTAGAGCATGATAGACGTAATAATAGCGCCTACCTACCTACCCCTTGAAGCACCCTTAATTGCTTGCGTGATGACAGCATGCTTATAAGTGTGTGCAATTTGCCCAACTGACACGCTTATGTCATCCGTATAATGTACTTTTTATCGATTCGTCGACAAACGTTAAATAGGCGCATTGGGATGGGGTTGGGGTGGGGGTTGTAGTGGGGGTTGCGGTGTGGTGGGTGCTGCCTGGGGGGTGCAAAACTATTATTGAATGAAATCAATGCGTTTTTTGATTTCTATGTGTGGCGCATAGAATACATTGATTGTCTGTTGTATGATACCCAACAACGGTACATAATCAGACTGGCGCCGACACTGTAGAGCTGATTAGGGAACAAATATCGTAAAATGAGTCGAAACAATTGTTTCCAATTATTATCGAGCCAATGGACAGCGATATGTGTTTTCTGTTGGTTGTGGGAACAAAAAATGTGATTGCTGTTGGCGACCGGCGGCGGCGGTGGCGTTAGCGGTGGCGTCTCGCCGTGTAACATCGGTGTAATAGTGGAAATGAATGGTCAAAGGGTTGTTAGCGGGCCGGGCTTGTTGCTACCGTATATTGGCGCCAGCTTTGTTCTTTGTGGTTAGCGCAACGAAATTGATTGCAATTAAGGTGGAGGATGAAGTTATCTAATTTCGTTGCTGGGGTTTGTTTTGTATTTGTTTGCTAAGTGTTTTCATTGCGGTTGCACGGTTTGGGTAAATATAGATTACAGCAGAACTTTAAGGTGGCGCCAGATTGGGTTTGCAAGACATGAGCTTAAGTGTTTTGCTTTACATGTCTTATCAAGGCCTTAAGACTAAATGTGGGAAAATACATGCAACTCTGTAGTTTCTCGTCTTTTAAAGCCCATCCAGCAATCGAAACTTGATTACATCTTCTTATGGTTTCTGAACAATTTTTCACTGAAAACGTACAAGGATATCTTTATCCTCATTTGTCCAAGCTCTATGAGCCTTAACGTTCTTTTTTTGGTTGTGCAAATCTCTGGATATGAGTGGTTTGAGAAAAAAATGCTATGCCCTCCCTTGGTTCTTATGGACCTGTTCCATCCTCATCCATACACTTTTGTTCTGCCAGTGTATTCATTACTTTCTGTGGTATGATGTTCCAGGACCTTTGTTTGACAGCTTGGTTATCCATATACTTTTGTTCTGCCAGTGTATTCATTACTTTCTGTGGTATGATATTCCAGGACCTTTGTTTGACAGCTTGGTTATAAGGCTTCGGATAGTTTAATTTTGTATTGGTTCCAAGTACTTTGATCGGTTTTTATTTTGATTATGAGACTCGTTGCACTTGTTCTTTTTTTTTAGAAATCCCTTCGCTACCATTCAGCAACTGGGCTTTAATGGTTCCCATCTCTAAATCCTGTTTTTTTTAAATAAATGCTTGTCATCCCTGACCAATTTAAAAAAAAACAACTGTCGATCGTTGGAAACTCAAATGTCAAAACCACTTTTTGTCTTTAAGGATCTTTGTTACTTCTGTTTTTGACAGATTCTCAACTGTACGATATTCCTCCCACAAATATGACCATCGAGACCGATTACCTTCCACTCATTCGCGATCGTGCAGCGTCCAATTAATCGCGAATGATCATTCTTTTTCTTGTGTGATCATCACAGGAAAATTTTGTGTTCACCATGCAAATAGATGTGCTGTAGATCCTTAGAGATTCTCCTCCCCAGCTTCAGCCAAGGTTTGTTATTCAGAGGAAAACTTATTCTGTAATAAAATGGTTTCCTTGCTTCGAATCTTATAATAATGATGAGTTTCCCACATGATACATACAAAATAATCAGCAAAATGGGAGAGAAGTGGCATCCAAAACAAATATTAGGTCTGTTCCCGTACTTTTTCAGTCAAAATTAGTAAATTCTCATTTTTTTTGGATTGGGGGTAAATTGTCTCAGAAAGAGACAAAATTACCAAAAACTCCGGGAACGCGTTTAAGTAAAAATCAGTAAAATTATATATTTTGTATGCCTTTTAAAGAACAAATGACATAAATCACCTGTCAACACAAGCGAGTTGTCACTTTTAGATACCAACTGACAGTTTACTGATTTTTACCAACAGAAATTTCTGCAGTAAATTTTTTTTTTTACAGATTTTTATGGAGGGGTAGTTTTTTTGCTCTCTCGTGAGCTGTCTCTTTAACTTATTTTTGCGTACGGGAACGGCAATAAGTAAAAATCAGTAAGAACCTATTATGTCAGCATAGTGCTCCGTGTGCCACGTGAGGAATGCTCGACTTACGGAAATATGGGTGTTAACCGAAAGTGGAACACGCAGAGTAATGTCACTGCGCTCAGTAGCAAACGCTGTAAAACACTTCTATTCCAAAACCTTAATATCTCCAGGTTCTTGGGATGAAAATGTGTCAACAACCACGCACAGTCTGCATTCATTCCACAAAGAAACAAGGAACAAACAACCACATTAATGAGCTTACGAATAAAATACGTGTGACAGATGACAGAAACGCAACGTAACCTATAAAAATAAAACTTAAGCAACCAACTAAGAACTCAACTTTCTTAGTTCCGCTCCAAAACGCACCACACCGTCTAAACGACCAACGACTTGGCCAGAGTTCAACAGTCGGTGACGAAAATCACCCGCAAATCGCATTCAAATCGCACACAGACAACCGCACTCAAACTGTGCAAACAAATGCAATGAACATGGCCTCCAATTTGACCAGGCCGTAGCTCTTCAAATGGTGCGATTGAACCGAGTGTGGACTGCGCACCAGTGGTGCCAGCATAATTAGATTTAAACAAATTGGGCCACCACCAGAAGACTTCTCTTCACGTTCACTTTCACTGCTGCATGCCACCTTCCTTTTGTTTTAATTCGATTAAAACAAAACTGACGTCTCGCACTACCCATCCGGACTGTCTTATGGAGACATTTGCATATTACACGTCCCGGTAATTTGCGTTTAGTGCAACTTTCGTCACTTACCGCTAAGCTGGGAGATGATAAGTGCTGCTGCAACATCAGAAACACATCAACCAACAACTGATGGTGGCCACTCGATAAGGTTCGGTGTTCGCGCGAGCAAAACGGACCAACAACGCCCATGGCGGTAATTTCCTTCCCTGATAGTTTGTTTTTGATAATCCACTCACAAGGGGAGCAAGGTAATTTGAACCGTGTTAACTTTTTGCGCGAACAACACATCCCCACATCCATCGCCAAACGAGACAGTATTTTGCGCTGTCCGACGACGACGCCGCGCTACAACAGATTGTGATGACAGATAATCGGGTGTACGGATGTGTCCCGATAAATTGTACGGCGCCAAATTGAGCGCACGAATTAAATATGCCAGGCAGGGTAGTAAGGCCGCTCCCGGGTATACAAGGACGAATCCTTGTATCGCCGATGAATCAACATAGATTGATCGGCTAACTAATTGGGCATGAGAACGAGACTGTGTCTCGTCCACCGACATTGACCGTCGTCGTCGTCGTCGTCGTAGTAAGACTTAATGGTGTGGAACTATGGATAGGCAAGCCTTAGCATAGAAGACCATATTTGGTGGTGGTATAGAACTTTTTATTTTACACCTCAGCGAAAAGTGACCGAATGTAGGTGGCCATAACCGATGATTTATCGAGAAATTTAAATATTAAATGATCGCTACATGGTCGACCTTGTGTCACGCAATCACATACAGTCTGGCTACTGTGGCTCGATGGTGATGTGTGTTATATCGCCGCATGGCCTATACGGCACAAGGAGGTGAAACTGGAGCAATAATTAAGGTTAAAAGCATTTGCAAGGCCTCTTCGATGATGATCGTGGTGTCGGCTGGTTAAGTTAAACAAAAATCCTTTCTAAAAATACGCCTGTGATTGCGGTTGGACGTTTATTTCTGGAGAGATTAAGTGCAAGCGGGACTTGAGAGAAATCTTCTTAATTGTAATTAGTTTTATGTGTTTCTTTTGTTTTTTTTTTTTTTTTTGAGAGCGAGTTACTTCCGGGACAATCATTTTAAGGATGAAAAACAAGTGATCTTACCACGTCAGATCCAGTGTTTTTTGAAGTTTTGAATGCATTCTAAAACAATTTGTCTAGGTCGTTATATGTTAGTTGTCCGACATTTTGCTTTTTTTTTAAATGCAAAAAGGAGGACTCCGTCCAATTAAATTTTCAACGATTTTTTTCGAAGTCTTCCCTGCTAAGCAGTTGTTCTCGAACTGATCATGTTTCATAATAACGATCGTCTAGCACGATATATTTTAGTTTTGATGCAATACTTGTAATTTTGTCAAAAAATCTTGTGACGATCACTCAAAAGTCTTTGGTGATCGACACTTTATTTATATGGCATTATGCGAGATGGAAGTTATCTTTAAGATGAGTCTTATGAAACCAATAACTCTCCACAAGCTGTCTAATGACGAACTTCATAATCATTAAGTCGATGATGATTAAGATGATCGTCTAGCACGATATATTTTAGTATTGATGCAATTCTTGTAATTTTGTCAAAAAATCTTGTGACGATCACTCAAAAGTCTTTGGTGATCGACACTTTATTTATATGGCATTATGCGAGATGGAAGTTATCTTTAAGATGAGTCTTATGAAACCAATAACTCTCCACAAGCTGTCTAATGACGAACTTCATGATCATTAAGTCGAAGATCCTTTGACGATTGTTTTACTTTCACTTTCGTATTAATCATCAGCATCGCTCCGATCGATCGACCGATCAGTCCAAGATCCCTTCACGATCGAGCAGACATCAATTAATTATTGCAGATCACACTTTCTTTTTCTTTTCAACATCTTCAGGTCGAAGATTTAATGGTGGTCGAGCAGATATAATATACTGACTTTTATGGACCGGACTATACTGCTTTCAAAATATGAAACAGAGATGCCCATGAAGTGATATTCCATCAAAACTATGTCAAAAGGGCTCTTGACTCGAAGTGAACATTTCTCAGGTGGTAATGAATATGCTCATCAATAGCCCTTATAGATCAACAAGTATGCTCCAATCTCCAACGTTTATTTGAGTATGAATTCAAATGCAGATAATTGAAGATCGTCCCTCCATTAAAAAAATCGAAGTGCTCTAGTTAAAAATATATACCACTGGAACGAATATTACAAGAGATCAAAGGATTTTTGTAGTTAAGACAGCATTGACCGATGATTTTATCTAATCCAGATAAAACATAGCTCTCGATCACCCAAAAACTAGGTGATCATGGTCAATCTGTTCATGGAGAATGTTTAATAATTTGTATAAACTGCATAAAAAAGATAATCAGCTGTCTTCAACCAATCACCAATTCACAGATCACTTCTACAATGAATATTAGGTGACCGACATCTTAATATGTCAGTAATCCTCTGCTATCAGTAGAATGAGTTTACTTCAAAGCTTTTTGTGGAACAAACTTGAACTTATTTACGTCAACTGTCAAACGATAGAAGGTGATAGATACTTCAAAATACCAATGACAACCAATCTAGTGACATCTTTAAAAGGGCAATTGTCACGATATCGTATATATGAGAGTGATCAAAATTTTCACGGAGAATAAATATTCGGTAAAAGTAATCTCTGCTAGTCATATCTAAATTATATGTCAACTGAAGACTGTCAGTAAAATGAATGTTTGTACAACAATGCCAAACTACCAAAATATCGAGCTGATTTATCGTCAACTGCAAAACGATCGAAAGTAATCGATTCTTCAAAATGTCAAACGATATGATATCGATTATGAGAATGATACAAATTTCCATAGATGAATGTCAGTGGAATGAATATTCAGTAAAAACGTATCTTTAAAAGAATTTCATCTCTCTGTGAAATGCAGATTCAATTTACTGTTGCTCATATGTTTGTAGGAAACAAATTTTTATCAATGACGTAATCTTTTATGATTAACACCGTTGCCATTCAACCAAGTTCAGATCTAAATAAATGTGTCCGGTCGTATTGTTTCGAAAAAAAATTGTGGCTAAAAAAAACAACAAAAAATGGAGATTGAATCTATGACTTTATATCGATCTTGCAAATCAATAACATTTACTGACGATCAGTTAACAATTTACTAGAATTTTTGCTGACTTTGGACACTTGGCCCCTCTTCGACATTTAATTGTAGCGATCTTGCAGATCTCTTGAAATCAAACTTATTGCGACCGATCTGGTTTTCTTCTATTGGTGATCAACAAATTTATCCCTACAAACCTAACGTCAAAAAGTTCTTTACCTCTTTAAAAAGCAAAAGGCTGATTATTTCAAATACGTTGGTTTATTTGCTTTTAACCCAAACATTACAGGCGACCAATCTAACCCCAAATAACTTTGAAGGTGATCTGCACATCACGTGGCTAAAAACCACAAACCCCGAGGCCTATGGACTGATATAGAGTATAAATTGTGTCATAAAATGTGTGGTCGATCAGTAAAAAGGCAATCCAAAGGTTTTCCATTCTTAATTAATGTTAAAACACTGTTTATCTCATTTGCCGAAGCTGGTTGAATGGTCGTGATCTTCCTTTGTGATCTACAGACAACATTTCGAAAAGGAACAAAATATAAAAGCTAGAGGCCAATCTTGGAAATGGAATACACCATTAACGTGGCGATCGATCACTTGTAACTTTTTACTGGCCATTGAAGAGCTGGTCTGTTATGAAATAACGTTGAAAGTCTATCTCCAATCACACTACCAACTACTTCATCGGAACAAAAGTGCTAATCGATAGAACTTTAAACGATCGTGGTCGATCTGTTCAGCTTCTATAACTTCGTCCTTAACAATTGGAAAATTCAAAGCCATTGAACTCGTTGTAAACCCTGTTATCGATCACTAAACCTCAATCGATCATATTATCCAGCAAGATCGAAATTTTGTGACTGGATTCTGAGGACGTTCTATAGGCTTTTCCAGTTTGATTCAGTTTTCTGTCCACCATTGACCGACACATTTTACATTTACACCAAACCACCCAAGTCCCGCTTTAACACTTTCTCAATCATGACGAGAACGAGACTCGGCACTGCTAATGTAGGAATCCTGTTACGGCATTTATTTCTTTAATCATATTGCCCTTTGCCTCACACACAGACCTCTAAATCCTGTCGACTAGCAATCATGTTAACAGACCATTCTAACGGATTTCGTTTTTCTGTATTTTCCATGCCTCTCTCTCCCTCGCTCAAGGAAGAAGTAAAACCTGTGGATGGGTGTTTTTTTTATTCAAATTGCCTGCCCATGTTCTATCTGCAGCTTATTAATCAGCTAAGTACATGTTCCCGCCGGCTTACCGCTGCTGTAACATCTAGCGCGCCAAAAAGACCTTAGGCTCAACTAATCAAGATATTATCGTGTCACAGAGAGTATAAGGATTTAACACACTTCCAGTAGAACGTGTTCGTGTACAGATGAAGATGAAACCTGTACGAATGCTCGAATTCAATTTGCAAGATCTCACGGATTGAAGTAGTACTAGCTGCATCTGTTTCTCAAAGCAGCAGCGTGCGGCGCGTTTCATTTGTTTATTTCATATTCTGAGGCACACTCGTGTCGAGACAATGTTTCAGAGATTTGCGGTGCTCGGTGCCTTGTCTTTTTTTTTTGCTGTCGTTTTTGAGTAACGCAATGTCACTGCAATGCGATTAGCAGCTGTCAGACACTACCAACGAAGATACAAATTGCGGATGATGCTCTCTGTCACAATGGTACAGTGGCGGCGTGCAACGGTGGGATGCCGCTGCTGGTAACTGTGACTCGTGAGTGATTTATATACTGCTGCGAGAGATCACATTTAAAGTGCAAGTGTAATTAATCAACCAATAAGCAAAAAAAAGAAGAAAAGGAAAAGTGTACTTCTAGCACCGCTTCTATGATAAGGCGGGTTTATTAATACACAACGTGTAGTACGGCAATGAAATGGCAAATTGAATTGCGATTTATGCATGCATTGCTCTTGACATGAGGCGCACGGATGAGATACCGCCACGATCTCTGAACAGAAGACTACAGTCACACCTCAAAGGCGCCTCATTTGCATAACTAATTGAATCAATTACACAAATCCCCCCATAAAGTGTCAAAATCTCTTCGGCATTGAAATCCCCTCTTTGACATTTGAAATGTCATAAAAAAACATGGCAAATGGAAAGTGGAGGTGCAACAAATGTTTCATTTCCTTTGAATCGTCTGGATAAACTGAATAGAGCCTTAATTAGTACCAGGAAGAGAATGAAAGTCAAACACCTTCCTTGCGACGTGTGAAAAGGGCATTAGAGACAAATCCACTCCACTCCCTATTCTTCAGGACTAATCCCCCGTTTATATGACAGTCAGCCTTGTTTATTGAGTTGTCGTTGATCGGCGCACTGAGCGTTGCTGCTGCACCACCCTTCCTTCGTATAGATAAATTAACGAAGCAGCCCCGACAACAAAAAATAACGAAAGAACGAACTATAAAAAAAGTGAAATTCATGTAAACACCAAGATTGTGTCACTTTCACTTAGCGGATTGTAAATTTTGATTGTCATCGAGTGAAAGCGCGCGTACACGAACAACACGACAACCATGGCAACGACATTCATCTATTCTCCTTGCACTAGTTCTAGTTATTTTATGAGTGCACACGCAATGCATTAATCGCTTATTGGATACAAAAAAAGTGCATCCAGACGATGTACGACGCATCTTAATGGTGTCCATATGTTACCATAAGTTGAAGGAGGATATCTCTCGGCATAAGGTGCTGTGGATTTAAGAAGTGGAGGCTGCCAGGCAGGGTTCGGCATGCCGGAGGACGAGGGCAATTGGTTGGGGGGTATTTATCTTTAATTGGAGAGATATGACATGACAAGTGGGATTCCAAAGAGTAGGATAAGGGAAAATCTTAGGTTTGCCTTTTTTGTTTATAGAAATCGCATTGCGACTAGACTTAGTCTTTGAGTTGACACGCGACATGCCAAGAAGAGAGAGCGTCTAGATTTGTTTCTGGCGCCGGTAGAGTCAAATGCGAGGTTAGAGCGGCAATTAGGGAAGTTGAGAGTGACAGGAAGGGAAACTTTCCAATGAAATTGAATTCCATTTCATCTTTTCGCCGATATTAGTCTGGATGTGATCTGCAACTTCCATCGGGGGCGAAGTAATGAGATGTGATGAAGGGGCTTACAAAGATGAGTTCTTGAACGAAGTTTTTATACGCTAACCCTATAAGCTTTATCTGTATGGCAAACCTATATTCAAAATGACATCAAATTTGACTCCGGTTGCATCGAACTGAAATGATGTGTTAAGTGATCCTCGGTGATGTTAAATCATTACGCGGCCCGTTTTCTTGCGATCACTTCGAAGTCAACAAATCTCTGATCATCTATCATCGGTTTCATTTCAGCTTTTGTTCTGCAATAGGGGGCAGATCATGTTAGCGCACAAGCTTAACTGATCGTAACCTAAAATAAATCTGATCTTCAACATGATCCTATGCAATCGCTACAAAAATTATCAAATGGTCCTATGAATTGTTTATTCTAAATACATATTCGCCATTTATTTTAACATCTACATATATTTTTCAATTACACCGAGCCGATCTTAAAATGATCATGTTCGAGCGATGTCTCTTTTTGATATGATATCCCTTCAAAAAGTGACTTTTGTGCAGATCAATTGAATTTATTTTTCCCAAGTTTGTGCCCCGCTGATCATGTAAAGCAGAAATGATCAGTTTATCAACAGTTCTAACCATCCAGTGGTCTAGTCTTTAGTGCGTTGGACTACTAAGCCCGGGATCACTGGTACAACTCCCGAAAGTGCCAACACCTAAGTTTTTTATCATTCTTGCGAAAGTCTAACTAACATTCAAGAGTATAAAACTGTCAAGTGAAGCTTCTCAAATCTGCCGATCGGAAGCGTGGTTAAATTCTGGGTCCCATTCTTTGTATCAAAAAAATAACTCTGCACACACAAGAAAGGAGAATCTAGGTTTAAGTCCTAATGCATGAGTTCGAAATGGTAGTCACTTTTAATGCCAGACTACAAAGATTTGCCAGAATTTGTCATTATTTCCTTTATTTTTACTCACTCACGAAGAAAGCGATCCCATTAACACTTTCTTCCGAACATTAGACAACCAGTTGTGTAATATTTCACAGATGGAACTGGTGGTTGCTTTCTTAATATTTTTGACAGCAAACGTCAGTGCATTTTCATTGCAGATACTGCATTGTTTGATTTGAATTCTGGCATGGTGCTCCGTCTTGTTCAAACCACTAACTGCTCAGTGCATCTTCACACATTTGCAGGCAGACATAATGAGACAACATCCACCGATATCGATTCACATCGACTATTTTCATAGATCTCGTGTGGATTTTGCATTCCCTAAATGCAGCAATTTTACTTCTTAACGTCGTCAGAAAGTGTGAAATGGACCTCGTCAGTCATCAAAAGTTACTCAACCATTCAAGCGATTGAGCGTCGACAATTTTCTTTGAGTCAATTGCACTTTATATGGAAACAAATGGAAATCATCCTTCAAAATGCTTCAACGATCTCGAAAAGTACGACAAAATTCGACACCAAACTATGAATAGTGTTACAGATGGTGCTTAATGGCATCGATATTTTCGACGACGATGCACGTTGAGTTGACACAACTGAACGACTATTTTGAATTTTCGGTGTAAAGTGATTCATTTCAAAAATTGTACTGAATTGACGTTTAAAAAAACATGTCTACTCAAGTTAATCGGTTAATAACTGTCAAAGTTACCCTAAAGATGGTGATCAGTTTCATCAAGCTGCATTGTCAGTTCAGACTTATTTTAAGAAAATGGTCGCACTGTAATGGTCATTTACAAACGCAAGAGAAAGAATAAGGGCCTCATTGGTTTACAAGAGATAATAAACGATAGTTATCAGCCATGCTAGTCAAAAACCAGCTAATAATAGCCTCGTCGGTTTAAAAGAATATAACGGGTCCGCCATCTAACGTTTTTTTTTTCTTATTTCGTAAATGGTAACACTTAGCTCATGTCTGATTTGACAGATAATTAGTTTTATCTTTCCGCTGAACGAATATGGTTGAATACGCTTGAACAACGCTGGGAAATATTGCGACATTACTGGTAATACGGATTTTGGAAGAAGAGAAGCTCCGTCAGCTCCGTATGTTCGTTATCTTGTGAAAAAAGTGAAAGAAACTGGCATCCTCATCGATAAACCAAAGCGTGAAAAGCCAAAAACAGTGCGTACACCCGAGAATATTGCTGCTGTGGCAGAAAGTGTGCGTGAAGCGCCATCAACATCAATTCACCGTCGTTCTCAACAATTGAACATTTCGGAGACATCATTGAGACGAATTTTGCATAAAGACCTTGGTATGACGCCATACAAAGTCCAATTGGTTCAGGAGTTGAAGCCAACTGACCATCCTATGCGTTTTCGCTTCGCTAAGTGGGCCTGCGATCGACTTAGAGAAGATGCCGATTTTGCCAAAAAAATCATCTCTTCAGATGAAGCTCATTTTGATCTTGGCGGGTATGTAAACAAGCAAAATTGTCGCATTTGGGGTACGGAAAACCCGCACGCATTGAAAAGCCGATATACCCAAAACGAGTCACTGTTTGGTGCGAATTTTGGTCCAGAGGCTTAATAGGTAGAACTCAAGCAAAATTATCAGTGAATGGAAGCAGTGAGACATATGGCATAGACTTTTCTAATAAAGAAATTTCTCACTGTGTGATAACCCAAATAATAGAAAACTCTGTAATCAATAAAGACCATGAACTGTCCATTGACCCTGAGCTTCGTTTTCGAGCATTGTCGCCTGCACAGTCGCCATTCAATTCTCCTATGCATGCAGGACCGAGTGGAATAAGAACACCGCCCAACCAAAGAAGAAGCATAGATAGTGGTATTGGTGAGTCACCTCCGAAACCTAAGGATTCTGGTTCTTCAAGTGGTGGTCCATGTTCTGGCTTAACTAAATTGTCATCACCGACACAGGAGTTTTCCACGCAGAGTCAGGATGAAGAATTAGGAAGGCCTCCCAGGCGAAGATTAAAAAAAGAGGAAGAAACAGAGCCTTTTCGGGGGGTGCTGTGGGAAATAGATCCAAGTCAACCCACTTGTGGTCAATCACAGCTATCTTTGACCTGTAGACCACCATCGATTCCTTGTCCTATGGCATGGGATAATTCAATATCCTTAAATCTTGGGGTTTCTGAAGATTCTCCAAAAGATACGGAGAACATTTGTAATGAGGAACCTGCAAAAACAGCAAGTTACTGATAAAAGTGATCGAAAAAGTAGTGATGAGTGTTCTGAAGCAAAGTCACAAGAAAGTGAATCTCCGGAGAAGAAACATGGGGGTGGTTTGTTCTGTAAAAAAGGAATGCCGATACTAGCAAAGTTATCACCTTTTAAGCGACGTAGCGTAGATACGATGCGTTCAAGTAAAAGTGATCTTGTGCATTATGTAACTGAAAAACCACTTTTGTCTAAACGATCTGCCTCAGAAAGAAGAGCAAAAAGTAATCCACCCTCAAAAGTGACTTCTCCTACGCATGAAGGTGGATCAGAGTGGCAACAACGTCTTGATCCTGATCAGAGGGAGGAACTATGCAAAGTTCTTTCTCCTGAGATATTGAGGAGGATATTGGCAACATTTGGTTTCAACAGGACGGCGCTACGTGCCACACAGCCGAAGCTACACTCGATGTTTTGCGCCCTGTTTTTGAAGATCGCATTATCAGCCGCAGAGCTGATGTCGTTTGGCCACCTCGAAGCTGCGATTTGACACCGTTGGACTATTATTTATGGGGTGCCGTAAAAGATAAGTGTTACGCCGACAAGCCAGAGACAATTGACGCTTTAAAGTACAATATTCGTGAAGCCATTGGTGAAATACAGCTGCACACAATCGATAATGTGCTTAAAAATTGGACCGATCGTGTAGGCTACTGCATGGCCAGCCGAGGCAGCCATTTGAATGAAATTATTTTCCATTATTAACCGGAAGGATTGTACTTTCAAATAAAAAAAGAAATTTGAGAAGTTAGTTAGTTGGATGCAACTTATACGACAGTCAAGTGATGCCAAGTTAAGAAAAGAATTCCTCATAGAAAACTATTTATTTGGTTGATGAAATTGATCTCAAAAGTGGCTACTAGTTCATACCACAAAAATCAATTTCAATTTAAATTGAATACGAACAACACCCCTTACTATGATACATGGTATCCGTATCTTAAACTTCAATTTAATAAATTTTCTTAACAAATTAGCTTTCACTTTCTAAATCCTTTTGCAAATCCTCATAAACTATGTCCCATACCACCATATCAATCTATGGACTTTCATCTCAACAAAAAGACAAATATCCCAATAATTTTGAATTCATTTTTTCACCAAGCAATCACATCCACCGCATACTGCTTTCTTCTCATAGATACAATTCTTTTTATAGCCCCCTATAGACGAGGCGACGTTTATCTATCGTTTAATAAACATCATCATTATTTCCTGTCCATGATGTTTTTTGATGACAATTTTAATTGAGTGTGAAGAAAATATTGACATTTCAGTGTTTTTTTTTTTCTTCCTCCTTTTTTGTACGTGTATTTGTTTCACACTTTATTGTCATTCCGTTTTTTTTGGATTTTTTTGATTGTTTTGTTTTCTTGTTGGCTTTTGAACTTGCGTGATATGCCGGTACAAATCAATTCGTTGCAGTGTATCCGTGGAGCTGACTGTGGATCGACTTTTTTATATAAAAAAAAAACCGGGACTGTATGCATTTTGGAACTTCAAGCGTGATCGTGAAGACCGCGATGAAATGCAAATGGTGCAGTTATTGTTATTAAACCTCAAATGCTACAAAGACGATGAAGGTCTAGTTCGGATGCGTGAGTGTTTTTTTTTTTTTGTGATATAACAGGAAGGATGGAAATAAAAATACTTAATGTTAATGGATATGAGTTATTTGGTATTTTGGATTTATTTGTAGAAAAAAGGTAGTTGAAGATAAATTTAAATAAAATTATTTACACACTACAGACAATTTATAGTAATGGCGGATGGAATTTATGCACTTTGTGTCGTGTATCTTTACACTTACGAAATGGATTTCAGAAGTTCTTACAAAGAGGAAACTGATGGTGAACATGAGTTGGGTTAACTTGTTTTAGTTTTTTAATGGAATTCGAGGATAAACAGTCTGCGAGACCACCCTGAGTCGAAGGAATGTGAATCATTGTATGACAAGTATTTTACGACGGCGGCAGACAAATCAGTTAAGGCCATTAATTTGCACCTACATACTAGTAGATAGGAATAACATCATATAAATTCGTACCATATTGTCTTAAGTATCTACGCCTTTGGTAGTGAATTGATTCTTTTTTTGAAGTCAAACTTCTCTTGGAGGGTGCACCGCGGTGTGAATTGGGTTTTATGAAACGAAAAAGTGTAACGAAAAAGGGTTCATATTGTTTAGGCTCTGAGAGAATGATATACAAGGTGGCGCAAAAATAACCTTCCGATGTTTTTTGGCTGCAGTTTAAAAAAAAATTAAAAACTTTGATTCTTCTTGTGGATTATTTTCCTGGAGCAGTGTAGCGTAACATTGTTTATTAACGTGTATTTCGCATGTGTTTACTACACAAATGTCAAAACAGAACTGACATTAGGGGCCAATCGCAAAATTTATAGCATTTTCTGATAGGAGGATTACTTTTGCGCCACCTTGTATAACGCTTTTCCGTGTATTTTCCCTATCCTTCGTCTCATCTTTGTGGAGGGTGCACCGCGATGTGAATTGGATTTTATGAAACGAAAAAGTTTAACGAAAAAGGGTTCATATTGTTAAGGCTGTGAGAGAATTAGATATAACGCTTTTCTGTGTATTTTCCCTATCCTTCGTCTCATCTTTGTGGAGGGTCCACCGCGGTGTGAATTTGATTTTATGAAACGAAAAAGCGTAACGAAAAAGGGTTTAAAGAGTTTAGGCTGTGAGAGAATTAGATATAACGCTTTTCTGTATATTTTCCTTAGCCCTAGTCTCCTCTTTGTGCTATGGTTCGTAGTCGTAGCGTCCCCACTACTCTACCGTCGTATACACTTTCACTTTTACCGCGTGTAATTTTTTTTAAACGTCGAAAGTTGTCAATTAACACCAAATTTCTTATGCTACTAGGGTCATATGGTTACGAGCCCACTCTTCAATGCAAATACAGGGTGCGCCAGATTATTTTTTTTTTGAAGCAATAAAACTAAATTTAGCTATAGGTATCTACACCTCAAACATTTGACAATCGGATCAGATGACGCCTACATTACCCATACACTAAATAAACCGATATCTGGCGGTTGTCATGACCCTTACCAGCATAGGTCTTGTAGGGTCTTTGAACGGTTGACAAAAAAATCGGGATTTCTGAAACACCTCAAAAAAATTAATATGAACCGCGTTTCGGGTTTTCTTCCTAGAAAACACTTCATTTATACCTTTGAAGTGTGACCCGTTGCTCCTTGCTGTTGTAATCAAGTGTTCCCTAAGTTCAATTCATCAAGTCGAGAACTAAAAAAAAATCCTCCAGCATGTTAACGACCTCTGCGACCTCTTTTTCTCCAAAAAAAAACTGAAAAATGATATATCTGGCATTATAGCCGATACAGGTCCTCAAAGCTAGGCTTTCCTTCCATTTGTGGGTGCGAAGTTATTATATTGCCACAAAGAACGAGGATCTCCTATTAAACGCCGAAACCGAACGTCAAATTTGAGATGCTTTTAATGACAGTTCTACTCGAATGTTTGTCGAACGTTCGCAAGAGGTGGAGCAGTGAAAACCTAAGGTGCTGTCACATAGGAGTCCTTCGCACTAACCACTAGGCCACTGAACCCACGTTCATTCGAAACATACGTAATTCGAAACCTTCGATTTTTCTAGACAAGCGGCTTCATAGCTGTTCTTTGGCGATCGACAAGCAAATCATCATGAAGAATGTATTTTAGTTTTTGGTTAATCGCAACAAACTAATCCCAATTCGCTTCGAAAAGAATACACAATAGTGGGTCAAATAAAATGTCAAAATGTGACTGTGCCATCATTTGTTCAAATGGCGTCAATGGTCATTTTTTTAAGTTTGGGCATTTATTTTGAAGTTTGTAGATAAACTTGACTTGAGCGTTTTACATCTTAAGAACGAGGAATTGTTGTTACTCCAAATGAAATGTCAAAATATGATTGTTCCATCATTTTTGCAAATGGCGCATATGGTTATTGGCCTTTATTTTGAAATTTTTAGATATATTTGTTTTGAGCGTTACACAGCTGAAGATCGAGGAATTCTTGTTTACTTTCAAGTTGACTTAAGGGAACGCAATTAGAAGAATTTCCGGTTTGTTGTTTAATGCGTCATGATATGTTCAAGTATTTACTTGTCCTACTCGTTTTTATTCACACCGCCCATTGCGTCATGAATTTCGCCAGTTTTTTTTTGTTTTGGGGCTTTTTGAAAAATCTCGAGCTAACCACAGCAAACCCCAAATCTTTCAAATCTTCAAAGCGAAGGGAGATGTGTTTTTCAAGCAAAAAAATCAAAATGGAAAAAGTGTTCATTACCTATATCATGTGGTGGTCATTTGAATGATCATTTGAAGATTTTTTCAATTTAATGTCATCAATTTTAAACCTTCAAATAAATTTTCCGTAAAAGATAATGAAATCACCTTTTCTTCACCTTATGGAAAAATATTCGTCACACTCTAAAACAATTCTACGAAGTCTGCAAAGGCATCAATTGTGATGTCAATCAACATGCTGTCAAATTCTGTCATTTGCAATCTGCATATTATGTTTGTATATTCCATATCTTGGGCATTTGTTAAAACAATCAGTAAAAGTAAATGAAAAATGGGAAAAATGTCATTTTAATCAATGCTCTACTTCTTGATGAGTATTTACTGAGAAATAGATCATTAAACATTTTACAAAAAGAAGCAAGAAGAAACATGTTGGCGTGGTAGTTCATCGTAAAAAAAATTAAATTTGTAGCTTTTAAACACTTGATGGTTCTGTAATACCTTGGGTGGAAGCTCTACCGAAGTTTGTTAATATTTAGCTCATTTACGCATATTTCAGAAATTGAAACTTACATAGGATTATGCCATCAAAACTTGCAAAAATTCCTTAACAAGCTGCTACCAAAACGATCGTCTGCAAAATTGCGCAACGTTTGTGGACAAGTGCTATAGTAGCTTTATAGAAGTTATTCCTTTGATTATTAAAAAAAATTAAAACTGGCAAAAGTCGCTAAACAAGCTACTACCGAATCGATCCATCTGCAAAATTGCACAACTTTTGTGGACAAGTGCTATAGAAGCTTTATAGAAGTTATTCCTTCGATTATTAAACAAAATTAAAACTGGCAAAAGTCGCTAAACAAGCTACTACCAAAACGATCGTCCGCAAAATTGCACAACTTTTGTGGACAAGTGCTATAGTAGCTTTGTAGAAGTTATTCCTTCGATTGTTAAAAAAAAACTAAAACTGGCAAAGGTCCGCTAGACAAGCTACTACCGCATCGATCGACTTCAAAATTTCACAACTTTCGTGCACAAGTACCTACTATAGAATCATTTTCAATGATGTCGAAAATGCGTGCTTTTAGAATCGATGAAACTCTTCTTTTGTGGATTACAAGCTATCTCTCGAAACTATCTCTTGAAACGTTCAATTCAAATTGTTTTCGACGGTTTCAAGTCTGCTACTCACCAAATACATGCTGGTGTTTCCCAAGGTTCCGTTCTGCCTCCGACACTCTTTTTAATTTTTATTAATGACCTCTTGTCTGTAACTTCGAATCCAATCCATCCAGCGCTATCAGCTTTTCATCTTCGTTCTTTAATCCATCCCCTTCATCTTCGGACCTGGTACAGAAACGGCAAAATATGTTAAGCTCATTAAATTCCGATCTTTACAGCATAATTAAATGGGCTAAATCTTATAGAGTGGAATCTAATGCTTCCAAAATACAATGCTCTCTTCTGTCATCAAAGTTAAATTCAAAATTTACAGCCAATACCCATGAATGGCACTTGCATCGCCGAAACCGAAAAACTTTCCATGCTCGATATGTGTGTTAGTTACGATCTTTGTTGGAACGCCCACATATTCGAAGTCGCTAAAAATGCAGCAAAATGTCTAGCTTCCTTCATCGGTGCAAAAAAAATGTCACCCTTCCAAACTTGAGTTCAACGCCCACATCTGGTCAGGTGCAGCAAAAACATCATTGCACCTACTGGAAAGGATACAAAAGCGAGCGATAAAGCTGATAGGAGATCCAACCGTAGCGAACTCTATTGTCTCGCTTGAACATCGTTGGAATATCTCCTGCCTAATACTTTTTTACCGCTATTTTAACAGGAAATGCTCAATCGATATAGCCAGCTGCATCCAAACAAAAAAAAAATACAAATTTTTGGCGCAACAGGCTCGTTAGTACCCAGGGCCTAGCTTTCTCACAATCATTCATGTGTGCGTGTGTACTTCTTGCACGATGGCGGGACCTCCTGTTTTATGCCGACTCCGAACGGCTAAGTTGAGATAAGCTATTCTTGACAATTGATACTACTCGGATGATTTGTCAGATCATCACGAGAGGAGGGCCAGTGAAAAATCATTTAGGTGTTGCTACGGCTGGGAATCGAACCCAGACCTCCTGCGCGGCAGTTCATCGCACTAACCATCGCGCCACTGAGCCCTCAGCTGCATCCAAACATTCAACCGTAATACTCGCCATGCCATGAATGTTAATCAATTCACTCTCAAGCTTATCTTAGGACGTACTATGAAATATAGAGATTCATTCCTAAACCAAACAACACGATTGTGGAATTTAAATTTACAAAAATTATAAACCAACGCACATCTGTATCCCAAAATTTCCTTAATGCCCGCGCTGTGCACAAACACTATAAGGGTATTCATAAACCCTTAAGCGCGTGCTAATATAAAAAAAAAACGATCGACCTACCCAAAGCCTTAAATCGTCAACCTCTCCCAAAATGGAGTTTCAAAATTAATTTTCTCGTCAAAAAGATACTCTTCCTCCTTCGCTTCACCACGATGTCAGCCACATCAATAAAAAAAAAACCGCATGCCTATTTTTCAACCTCCAAATTAATTGCACGTATTATATTATCATCACTCCGAATAGCCCTTTGAGAAAGTTTTCTTTTTTTTTTTAAAATCCGATTATGGAAATGTGTGCCCCTTCCCAAGTACATACAAGCTGATCAACTTATGATTACGTTCTGTTTACAAATCAAATGAATGAGTATGAAGAAAAGGCAACAAAAAAGAAAAAAATCGGTTAAAACAAATATTTACATAATCTCTATACAGATCAATCAAGTATAGGTAAATCACAGATACAAAATCGATTATAAAAGAAGGCAAACGTATATATTTCACTTGGTTTCGGTTCGATACCCGTGCGCCTATTGTATGGCCACTTCTGTGTCAGAAGTGTGTTTACACGGGTTTCCTTTAACAGCACCATACCGGAGAGGCAAAACAGCGAATTAAATGTTGTCTTCAAGAAGGGTACTTCAGCGTGTACAAACAGTAGATACATGCTGAAGATACCAAACGGCGGACAATGTGCAAGTGCGAATAGCAAATACACAAGACGATCGAGCACATGGTATAGACGATATCGGAGCGACCAAGCCGCGATCGGTATCCGATGATTATGAGATGTTGCCACCTGGGAAACATAAAACAGATTAAAGTGGTGATTACAAATCGTTATGTGCACTGTATGTCAAGGTTATTTAATGCAAATTAAAAGTATCTTTTTGTTGGAATGGCATAAATTGTTGGCTATTTGTGTGTTATTTGGTTGGTAGGATCCGTTTATTGTATGAATTCTATTTTACTCAAGTATCTGTCAGGTACACGATCAATAAATAGTAGAGAAGTCAGTTTTGTTTTCAAGCTGGGTGTGAAAAATTTTGAGCTAACGTATTTTTTTTTCCTTAATTTCTCATCCATTTTCATTAGAAGCGGATGTTCGATTTTAGATTCACCTTGAGTGTCAAGAATCCGGCACCTGATTCCGGCAAGAAAAGAAAGACAATAACAGGAAAAGTGTTCCTACAGAGTCAAGATTTCCTCTGACACCATGGATTGTGGTAGAGCACGTCTGTGTCAAAAGAAAATTTCCCCTGGATAGGTTCGCCTGCCAGTCTGGTCTTTTCATTCCAATGAAGGTACGAGTTTCGCTGATTTTCTATAGATATCCTATCATATTTGTTCAGACAGTTTGTATCATTGTGACCCATGCCATCGATGAATAGTCAAATAGAGACCTTACCGAGGAAACGAAAACAACCCAATTTAAGTTCGGGTTTTTGAAATTCCTTAGACTCTAAAGAATCACTCGAAATTGATCACCATCTTTTCAACTAAAATTGCCAAACAAGCTGAATTTAATGATTGCTTTATCCAGCGGCCTACTGATAATTTACCATTTGGATTCTACGTTAAATAGGAGATCCTCTGCAAAAATAATAACTTCCCACAAACAAAGAAGAGAAAAGCTAGGTTTGAAGCCCCTGTATTGGCGATATTTTATTTTCCTACTGATCTAAAAAAAAAAAACTGATCTGTTAAATTTTAAATGTTCACCTTCGTGTTTTGTTACCATGGAGGTGATCTTGCTGATCAACATATTAACTTTCATAAGCAATGACTTCATTGCCACAAGTTTACCTGTTTACTAATTCCTTCATTGGGAGTTTAAAATTTGCAATTTGTGCTTCAGAAATCAATTAAATTGAAATTTGATCTCCCAATACCTGATCGATCATTGAATTTAGAGCTGAAAGATCGGCACGAAATCGAAGACACACTTCAACTATGCCATGACTTAAGGTGAATACAATATTCGAGATGATCATGTGTAAATAATCGACATATAATTTCAGTTCTACGACATAGTAAATAAATTTGTTGTTGAAAATATCCCTTATCTCGAGTTACAATATACTGTTTCTAATCTCTAATTGATTATTTGAAAATAAGTGCAATTTTCTGTTCAGCAATCAATAAAATTGAATTTCGATCTCCCATGACTGAAAGATCGGCACGAAATCGAAGACACACTTCAACTATGCCATGACTTAAGGTGAATACAATATTCGAGATGATCATGTGTAAATAATCGACATATAATTTCATTTCTACGACATAGTAAATAAATTTGTTGTTGAAAATGTCCCTCATCTGGAGTTACCATATACTGTTTCTAATCTCTAATTGATTATTTGATGATCAGTGATCAAGATCAAGATCAGTGATCAAAGAAAAACAAAGAGGAAGCCAGTATGATGTTTCAATACAACGGTTTTATACATAGTCCTAGAATATTTCCTCTCAAAGCATACAAATTATGCTCCTGGTTAGCATGAACCCAACTGATCGTCTGCATGATCATCATTGATCTTCACCTTCTCTGTTTTGATCTACTACATGGCGATTGAAGATATCATCAGGTGACTAATTATATATCTTTATATCCCTTATTCAGTGATCAGTAAAACGACAAAATGGTGTACAGATCAGAACCCTTAGATTTTGATGCATTAGAGACATATACAGACGACATTTATCAGATCAGTGAATTTGTAGATCAGGCAGATTTATGAAGGTGATCAGTAACCTTCATAAATCTGCCTGATCTACAAATTCACTGATCTGATAAATGTCGTCTGTATATGTCTCGTGATGACTGCTTTTATCGTTGGTTTACTAAAGTACGATCAGTAAGTTATAAAATACTAATTGATTCGCTTAATCTGCCACTTATTGATTGATCGTCAAGTTCTGAGGTGCTTATTAGAGTTGACAGTGTCAGCTGGTGTAGCATATGTATATTTGCTCTTGGTCTCAATTTAGTGATCAGTGATCGTTCTGAAATGTATTGTTGGGTGATGGGATATACCCTATAATACATTTCAGCGGGATCAACAAAAATAACATGATCAGTGATTATTGATCACTAAATTGAGACCGATGGAAAATATCTTTTAAATAATTAATTGCTTTACGGCCACGATCACTTATGTAGTAGGTGATCGGTTCGTATAAAGTTGTTTATAATCGAAAATATTTTTTACACTCAGAGATGTTTTAATGGCTTTTTGGAAGTAATGTTTACTACGGGGCAGCGTACAGCGATCATTTGTAGATTGTCGCGAGTATCTGCATCAATCACAACAGGAAGCAGTGTAACAATACGTGTTGTTCTAAATGTAAACACAAGTATTTGAGTTAAAGGTATCGTGCGATCAGTGATCATGCAAAACCGATAAACATGCACCGTCCATAGGATGATCAGTAGAGTTGGTTCTAATTAAGTAAAAGAAAATCTCCGATCTTATCCAAACCAATATAAAAGGTCCTTACGAACATAAAAAGGTCCCCGGTTGTTGTTCCATTTTAAAAATAATTACAGGCTCAAAGACTTAGATAATCCCCAATATGATCACAAGATTTATGCCGTCAAAACACTTTTCAAAAACCCACTTTAAAAGTTACGACTTATTTTCCAAAGTATGACAACAAGTGTCTTAAGTCAACAATTTCAAAAACTCAAGGATGGCTGGCACTTTTATGCGTCCATTATACAGATTTTATGGGAAACAAACATTTTCTGAGGTGACATCAAGGGGCTAATTGAGGATTTTCCTCACGACATAAAAAATATTTTATGACATTCCCAGTTTGAAAATAGGGTGTCAAAGTCGTAAAACGGCTTCATCTCTGTAGTTTAACCTGCTTGCTGATTCTGGGGAGTCTTTTTTTTGGATTAGTTTTAAGTGTAGATGTAACACGGAAATTTTCGGTGTTACAAACAACCTATATGCATTATGTTGACACTCATTTTTATGGCTTTTGAGAAGGTGACATTAAAATTAATGCGGTTTTTGAAAAGTAAATATTCAAACTAAAGCAAAGTGCTCTCCTCGTAAAATGCAAATCATTTAGTGATATATTTTATTTCACTTGCAGTAAGCCAATTTAATACTGATCAGTGATCACCATCCACGAGCATTTCCACTCACGAGTTTAATACCGCCACATAAAAACCGGAAAATGCGCTCACAATCAATAATCATTAACCAGTACGCGCAGACGTATATTTTAAAAGATACACATCAGAGATACATTTCATGTAAAAGTATCTATACTGGTGGTTCAGTTTGAACCAAAGGTATACGAAATACGAAACTCGGTTGCAACGGAAGTGTAATTCTTGTGATCATTAAATGCACAAAAAACATGAATTATCTGCAATAAAAAACATAATTCGTCTGATTTACAAAATCCCAGCTATAGTCCCAGTGAGCAGACCAACTGGACGATGCTAATTTATCCAACAACCACAGAGGCGAATATAATTACACCCGCCACTGAAGTCCTGATGTAGACGCCAGTCAATTCGTTTATATCATCATCATTTGCGTTGAAAGTGAAAATTGTTTTATAACATGAAAACAGAAAAAAAAAACCACGAATATTTCGAAAAATACATGTGTTCTTGTCAGTGGGTGTGATTCAATTTTTGGTAATTGGGTGCCACCGGGAAGTGAGACGTAATACTCGGCATGAGAAACTTTTTTTGTTCAAAGTAATTGACCGTTTATCTAAACAGAGACGAAAGTACAGATTCTCTCTACAAACGTAACAATCTTGGGGTGAATTTATTGATAACAAATTTGTTTGCTTATTAGAAATAGTTGGGGGTTAAGATAAATAAACAACCTGCCAAACTGGCACGAGCACAAGTTATTCGATTTTTTTTTAAACATTTGCAACAAAGTATTTTGGAAAAGTTGGGTTGGCAAGTCTCTTCTTCTGTCAAAAAGATAAATTTCAGCTTTCATATTGTAAAGGTTATCTGTCAAAATGGGATTATTGAATTATTTTCTCTTTATAAAATTGTCTTATGAAAGCGAATCTGAAACGATTGGTACTCTCTTGATTGACTCTAATGAAACACGCCAAACGTCAAAATTTTTTCGATAGGGTTCCGTTCACACTACGCCAATTTGATGATTTTTTTTTAAAACGGGTTTCTTTTATCAAATTACAGACAGTCTTTGATCAGACAACCAAAGTTTGATATTGTGAACTTATCTTCCATCTTGATAAGAATGAGGTTCAATACTCACACGAAAAAATCAGCTACTGACAGCTAACGGTATTAGAGAACGAAGTCTATCTTGTGTTCCTATGATTTGTGCTAAAAACGGATAAATTGGCAACAACAATTATTTCAGGATTGCTTTCAATGTTCTGCTTATGTCGATGTTCTTAATGTGTCATTCACCACAAAAACACACTTCTAATAGAAGCCATATATGTCATTGTCTAAATGTGCTTCTGGCTTGACAAAGAAGTATCAGCTCTTCTTTGTCAAGCCAGAAGCACATTTAGACAATGACATATCGTTATTGTAAAAATATTTATAGTCTTCAAATTGCTTAAAATAGAATCAACCAGTTGCACTGGAAGAAACACGTAATAAAGATATGCACTGACATTAGCTTTTTGACACATTTTGCAATGACTATATGAAAACTAATTTGACAGCACCTTTTCAATTGAAAATTAGTATTATTCCATTGACAGAAAAATGAGTAGAATAATCCTATGTGTTGTCACTTTTGGTCTACATTAACGTATCGCCAAATGAAACAGCACTTGCTGTTATTAAAGATGAATTTTTCACCAAAAGTAGCCGATTTTATATTCGATATTCGGCACTTTATAAATATTCACCCGAGGTATTCGAGGTATCAGTTCGGAAAAAAATTTTATCCGATATGTTCGAAATCGGAGAATTTTCTGCCGATGTATCATTTCCGATTAACATTTCGGACAGATCTTCCAACAAAATGTGACGCACATGATCGCGCATCGGTGATATGCGTAAAGTCAACAATTTTTGACAGCTATGCGTTGAATTTCCTCCGAACTTGTCCGACGAAGAATTGCTGCGGAATCAATTGAAAGCGATTGTATGTTTTTTTTATTTAAGTCCTCAACGGATACCTCGAAAGGAAATTGAGTTCTGATTAGAACTGACTTTCGTTTCGGAAATTGTTCCGAACGGATACCTCGATTGGTTTGATTATCAATTTACTACGACGACCAATCAAGGCTTGTTTAACTCCAAAGTTATTTTTGTAATGTTTACAGAAGTATGACAAGTAAATCTATTTCTTGAGTATTGTCAAATCTTACAAATTCGCCAGGTCTTTCAAGAACAATTACTCCCAAAAGTTGTATCTATCGTGTAAACTAATACTGTCAGACCAAATGCGGGGGTCTGACAGTATTAGTTGAAAAGTTATTGTCTTACTGTCATCTGTCAATAAAATTGTGAGACATACCTGCCAATATTTTTAAGGCTAAACTATAATAGACGGAAGCAATCGGATGCCAATGTCAAATATGTTCGTTAAGTTTTTTTAAGTTCTGTCATTTTATCACGTGTGCTATTAAAGTACCGAATGAAGTTTTCGGATTTTTGTCAATGAGTTTTGCGGATTGTTTATTGTTTTTATGAAATGCAATCATCAAGGAGAAGCAGTATCCGCCTTGTTTATGTTTTGAGGTCAAACGGTTGAATAATTTGCTTTTCTTACGAATACAAATGCTGTCTGTCAAACTTTCATATGAAAAAGCATGAATGAGAGCTCTATCACGGAAGTGTTCAAAACTTAACGAAATTGGACGAAACTAAAGGCTGAACTATAATAGTCGTAAGTAATCGGAAGCTAATGTCAAAATTCTACGTTAAGTTTTCTTCAGTACTGTCAATTACTCAAGTTGTCCATAATAGCCTTTTGTGAATGGAAGCGATTGCAAACAATAAAAACGAAATTTCGTTGCTTATGAACTTACAAATTTAAATGTACACAGCTGTTGAAGTGAAATGTCAAATTTTTGTATGAAAGGACAAAAGAAAGAGCGAATGAATTCGCTTTTTCTTAAGTGAGCAAAAGTGAATCGAATCGAAAAGCTATTATGGTCGTGCAATACAAATTGCATGTGTTTGCACAGTTACGGAAGTGGCTGCCCGCAACCATCTTCTACTATAGTTCAGCCTTAAGAGAAAAACTATTATGGTCGAACTACTACAATTTCTTTCTATTCATACATTTGCGGAGGTAGTTATATGGAGCCATCAAACTCTAATACTTCAGCCTTCAGATTTTACAATCGTCCGAGCAAAGCTTAACTTTCGACTTAGAAAATACAAGCGGTTTTGGAGCGTTAACTCTTGTGGCACCCATACATCGTGCTTTTTTGTATTCGGCTTTAATGAAATGTTTCCAAACGCTTTTTTGGCAATCGGAACAGTATTTACGTGACGTTCAAACTCGACAATTTTCATGATTTTATCAATATTTTACAGGAACGAAACCATATACTGCGCATGATTGATTGGCTGTTGCAGTATCAGGGTCATAAACTCTATTTTCTGCCGCTTTCATGCGTTTCCCCTTTAGAAGCATATGACTACCTCGCTAGGTCTATCGCTTATTACAAATCCACATCCGAATAGTCACTGTTTCGGCTCATTATAACACGCACCATCGTAGATGTTACAGTTCTTCATTTTATTTATTTATTTATTTATTTATTTATTTGATCTACCATATTCGTATATATTAACAGATTATTTTGACTTAATAATAAAAATAGTTTAATCCTGAAAAAAAGATTAATTAAACTTAAAAAAAACTTCAAAGTGAAGAAAAAAATATATATATAATAAAAACTCTATAATCATAGAGAAAAAATAAAAAAAAAAAAAAAAACCTTTTCTAAGAGTATAGACTTAGCGAAGGATTGTTAGTATTTGGGATGTGAAATTGTTAAGTTAGTGAAAAGATATGGAAAGATCTTTTTTAAATGCTAATCTACTTTTTGAAAATTCGCATTCATCACAACTGCACATTTCGTTGAAATATGTGATGCATCTTGATATTGGTTCATTTTGGCAATAAGCTGTTCTGTGCCTATTTGCTATGAACATATCTTTTGGGCGAAGGTGTCTCACAGGTGCATAAATATTAAGACAAGCTAGCAATTCGGATGAATTTATCCGAGAACATATAATATCCCTAATGAACATAACGCCTGTTAACTTCCTTCGAGTAGAAAGAGTTTGCAAGCCCAGTAATAAGCATCGAGCTTTATAATTAGGTAATTCATCATACCAGTTTAATTTTTTGATAGCATACCTGGTAAAGTTTTTCTGTACCCGCTCGATTCTATCTATATGCGTTTGATGGTAAGGAGACCAAACAACCGAAGCATATTCCATAATTGATCTAACTAGAGAACAATAAATTGATTTTAATGTATAAGGGTCTTTGAAATCAAAGGAATTTCTTTTCAAAAAACCTAATAATGAATTTGCCCTTGATATTGTTACATCGTAATGTGAAGTAAATGTAAATTTTTTATCAAATCGAATGCCGAGATCGGTTATTTCATTAACTCGTTCTAAAACAGTTTCATTGCCTGCGTAAGTGAACATAATATCATCTAGCTGACGTGAAGCTGTAAACGTTTTGCACTTCTCTACGTTCAAAGTTAAAGAATTTTTATTACACCAGCGAAATAAATTTCGAAAATCAGATTGAAGATTTTCACAGTCGCTTACAGATTTTATTTGAGTGTAAAGCTTCCAATCATCGGCATATCCTAAGCATTTCGAATGTTTAATGAAAGAAGGTATGTCATTAGTGAACAAAATAAAGAGAAGAGGACCCAAATGACTTCCTTGAGGTACACCACTGTTTACACTGAAGGGTAGAGATGTTGAATTACCCAGTTTGACTATTTGTTTCCGATTTGCCAAATAAGAGGACAACCACTTATTGAGTCTTGAGTGAATACCTAAAGCATTCAGTTTTTCCACAAGTTTTTTGTGATCCAACTTATCGAATGCTTTAGAGAAATCAGTATAAATAACATCAATTTGTGTACCGGCCTCAAGACTCTCAAGGGTATATTTAGTAAACAGTGTTAGATTCGTGGTCGTAGATCTACCAGTAACAAACCCATGTTGAAGATGACTAATACCATTTTGGACGTAAAAGTAAATTTTGTCTTTAACTATTTTTTCCAGAAGTTTTGGTATAACTGAAATCTTTGAAATAGGTCTATAATTTGTTACTTTGTTTCGAGATCCAGATTTAAAAATTGGAGTGATATAATCAATCTTCCACTCATCGAGAAATATGCCCGATTTAAGAGAGAGATTGAATAACTTAAGCAATGGACTAACTAATGCAGTACATTTTTTTATTATAATAGGGGGAATACCATCAACCCCAAAACTGCATTTACTTTCGAGGGTTTTAATTCCGTTTATTATGTCAATTTCTGTTAAATAAATTGATCCAATGTCAGCTATAGGATCTACTTCGAAATAATTATTGTCGGTAGATTCATTTCGTTCTACAAAGACAGATTTAAAATACGCTGCAAATAACTCGCATGTAGAAATTTCATCTGTTGAATTAGCCCCATTGAATTCCATAAGGGTTGGAATTCCATTATCTTTTCGTTTAGAGTTTATAAAGCTCCAAAACGATCGGCTGTTGTGCTTTATGTTAGACTCAACAGATAAAATATATTGCTTGTACAAAAATCGGTGCAAAAAATCATATTCTTTTCGCAGCCGAAGGAAATAATCACGGTCCCCAGAATTATTGCTCTTTTTAAATGTTTTGAAGGCTTTATTTTTTACATTTTTTAAGTTGGTTAGCCTTTTATTAAACCAAGGTTTTTTCTTGTGAGAATTTACTCGAACTGGAACAAACCTGGTAAAAGAGTCTTTTAATATATTTATAAAACGGGTAAACATGAGATTCAAATCAGAAGTTTTTAATTCATTATTCCAATCTACGGATAAGAAGTATGAATTTAGTGTTGAAAAATTAGATTTTAAAAAGTTAAAAGAATTTTGTGGCGAACTAGTTTGAGGTGAAAAAGTATAGAAACTAAGCGAAAATTCAAGTGCTTTATGATAAATGGTATTAGGCAAAAATGGAGTTAAAACTTCCATGGGGCATGTGTATTTTACATTGTTGTTAACAAATACCAAATCTAAAACATTGTTAAATTGATTTTCAATTAAATTAAGTTGAAACAACTCATGTGCGTAAAGTGAATCGACAACAGCGATTTCACATGAGCTGGTAACATTTTGTGGAATAAGGGTTTTTGTTTCCTCATCCTTGCGCCAGTGAATATTATTTAAATTAAAATCGCCTGCAATACAGGGATGTTGATAAGATTTTAGATTTGAAAGAAGATGTTCTATATTCTCCATATGAAGTTTATAAACTTCTAAATTTGGTTTGCGAATATAGCTTAGGCAAAAACAAATTTCGTTATTCAGTCCAGGTCCACCGACTAAAACAGATATTTGTTCTACTAAAAAATTTGTGCTGTTTAATAATTGTACTTCTCTTGACAAAAGATCATTTCTTACAGCTATTAAAACGCCACCTCCCCGCCGCATACCAGTTGCAGTGGATCTGTCCTTGCGAAACACAGTGTATTCTGATGTAAACAGTTCCATATCAAAAAAATGATCGGTTAACCATGTTTCCACCAAAAGAATAACGTGATAATATGCATCAGAAGAAGAAAAAAATACTTCTCTCACACGTTCAACAGAACGCATGCTGCCACAGTTTTGATAATAAATGTTTATTGTGGTCAGTGAAGGAGAAGAAGACATCGAAGAAGAATTAGCAAAAGCAGAAGAAATGCAAGTGCGTGTGCTTGTGCATCGATCTATTTTTGCCGTTGACCGGCTCTTAAGCGATTGCGTTGCGGGCGTTGTTGGTAGTTTTTTGTGTTCGACTTAAAAAGCTTCACACCAACACCATCCGGCCAGAATTTTTTTTCAAGCGTTGAATTTACATGGGCAGGTGGAATACCAAGCTTAAAATTAATATATGAATATTCCCTTTCAACATTAATGTTTTTTTTAAATAAACCAACACACTCGATTAAATTGGTGTTGATATTTAATCGTTTAGAAACATATTTACAAATATCAGCTGGCTTAGTTTTTATATGTAAAAACGACAAGTGTAAAAATACAAATTGTGCTGCAGCAATAGATGAGACTAATGATGACGATTGTCTTTTTGTTTTGCTTTGCACTTTTGTTGTAATTTGTTTAGATTTACATTTTTTATCATCAGCTGTGCTAGGTGGTTGAGCGATATTTGCATGTGATGTGGATGGTTTTTGGGAATCGTTGGTTATATTTACCTTTGTTGTGTGGGGTGGTATAGCACTATCAATGGTGTTTGGGCTAGTTAATGATTGAGGAATTTCACCTTTTTTAGCAACCGAGTGAGATTTGGGAGTTGAAAAAACATTATCAGGTGTGTTTAAACTATGAAAACCTGATGAACTCGCGATCTTAAGCTCATGTTTTAAATCACTTTTTAACTCAGCAAATCGACTATCTAACGATTTAGACAGTTCACCAAATTTCTGGATTAATGATAATGATGTGCAGCCGGCACAAACATCACAGAAATACTTTAGATTTGGCGATTTTTTTAATACACCCAATACACTAGCACTGACACTACAGCAATCGTCATGAAATTGACGAGCGCAAATACCCGAACACAAAGTAAATTTAATGTCAATAATATTTTCATTGCATTTGCCACAGGTATTCATTTTGAATACCTCCTTATACACGGCTTGTCATATAGTATATCTTGGATGGCAGTAATGTCGACTTTGTAGCATCATACGGCTTCCGGTAGATGTTCCGCTGCATCTTTTCTGATAAGCGTTCTAGAATTCTAAGAGCTACGAACGCCATCGTTTTTTTCCGCTGAACGTCAACAATAAAATTGGTCTTTTCCGAGCTCTTGGTTGCTTTGCAACGAGCTTTTGCGTTATTATGTGTTAACCAAAAAATACAACATTCAAATTTCTAATTTATTAGATACTTGAGCACTTATTCGGCACCAACTCTATTTTTAGCCCTTAAAGTTCCAATATGACCTGTTTTTCGAATACGTCAACTTATTTTGCATTTTCACATAGTCTAGCTTATGTCAGAGTTGATTTCGTCTTGGGAAAGATGCTGCCGACTGTAAATATATGAAGGTGCCATAGTCAAAGGACTAATTTCCACCCCTCATCTGCTGTCACCAAGACATTAAAAAGGGTTAAAACCCAATTTTCAGTCAAGATCCTAAGTATCCAGCGGTAGTCACATGGATGATAATAGTCGGAGGAAGCAAGCATTACCTAGATCTTACTCAAAAATAAGGTGTAGGTCATCAACCCAAAATTGAATAATAATGATGAAAAATAACACTAGGACTGATATGTCACATCCCTCAATACCATTTATGTCCTAGGTGACGTGCTAATAATTTGTCAAATACGTGTTTACATCTAAAATGCAAATTTTGTAGACACTGTTGGCCTCCAAGACAATTTGTCAACGTCATCAAATCACATCACACTGCTACATCTATTGACTGCGTTCAATTAAATAGATCGCTCCGATACAATGAAGAGTCAACCCCTAGCACAGTTCCCCGAATCCATAAAAAAGACCTCACCCCCTTTATCAAAGAAAGATTGTAAAATATGGCGCATTTCCTCTTTGCTGGTAGCAATTTTGGACGCGTATTTCAAACAAAACCGTCAACCAATCACAAAAGGGTCAGAGAAGTTGTTTTAGTACTTTCTTCTTCTTCTTCTTTTATCTTTCCAATCGCATTTAGTGTCATCCGAATTAACGCGATATATTAATTACTAAAGCCACCTGTTGGACAAATAATGAATTTGTTTTTTTTTTGTATCTAAGCTTTTTGTATAAATGGCGCTGAGGGAGATAATATGTAATTCGCGTGTACCTATTTTTTTTAATTCTTGTCGAATTGTCAAAACAAATTGATGCGATTGTAGGAATGATAGCCACTTTCAACAAAAATAATGACAGTTTCTGTAACTGACACTTGGTTTTGATTTTTTTTTGCTGTCCCAATGAAATGTTGTATACTTGAAGCCATCAAACATATTAACTGAACTAACCAGTGGTTGGCTGCCGTATATCCAACAGAAAATGTCTTGGTGCAAGTTGTTTTAAGTGAAACAACTGACATATGTCACATAGGGCGACCGACATTTTTATTCCACCAGTCATCTTCTGGATAGTTTCAATCAGCAAACTACTGCATTTTTCAATTATGCAGTGGTTTGCGTTCGTGCCAGTGGTCCTTATTGACCTATCTGACAGATGTCACTTTATATCATATTCTGACATACCTGTAAATTCAAACTTCTCGCACATACTGTCAAACTATTTTCACCCATTCACCATAAACCTCATACATTTTGCAACATTGTTGATACTCGCTCTAGTAAACTAGATGTATACAAAAAAATTCAACCAAATTATGAATAATCATCCAGATTGATTGAATCATCAAAAAGAAGAAGAAGAAGAATTGTATACAACACAAACTCGACCATGTATACAATACAATTATCTTATCTTCATTCAAACAAAATTTTACAAAACGTTACACACGCACTACTCGATTAAGGGCATGCGTTGCGTATTATTCGAGACCACAGCACACAGCAAAAGACCCAGAAAATCTTGGCATCTCGAAATTGATCTCGAATCTCAAAAAGATACCACAGATGGATGAATGTTTGCCCGCGCTCCGTTCAATATGATGAAAGTGCGTCGTGGAAGATGCCTGTAAGGAAAAAAGCAAATATCATCATGGAATGGGAAGTCGTAAAATTTCACGCACTTCTGAGTAAAGTTTTCTTCACTTTATTCGGTTCATATTTTTTTCATGAAAAAACACATACAATCATGGAATGGTATTGTCGAGAGAGTTTAGTGGTTTTTTTTTGGTCTGTAACGTCTGGGAGTTGTGTCGTTCATTTGGTAGCAATTTTGTGTGAAATCGTTGGGGAATTGTCGATGGAGTATCATAATGGCCATATGGAGTGTGTAATTAGGGCGATCTTTGACATTATTCGTGCACATTCATTTTAACGATCGATTTGTATGACAGTTGGTATATGACAACATGTGATAAGGATGAAGGGGGTTTGTCTTTAGTTGACAGCTATTACGTGATTAATGTCAAATTTAAGGGCATCCTGCTATAAGTCCAAAAAATTATGTTGAAACAGGATATAAATTAGATTTATTCAAAAGTAAGGATATCTTAGGTTATGTATTTGGTTTCAACAGAAATTGTGATATAGTCCGTACCAAATCAGTTGGCCATTCTACTGCGCAGGTCTCTTAAAATTTATTCTAAAATATCTTTAATTTCTCTTAAATCCTTTCTCTGCGCAATCGACCGTTGGGCAACTGATTTGGTACGGACTATACCAGTCGTATTTTATTTACTTTATGAGCAATATAGATAGATCAGCGATTCAAATTGAACAACCGCGATCATCCATTACATTTTAGATCATGATCGTGATCCAAATAGTAATCAGGTTCATGCTTTTCATACAAACATTAATGTTCTTTAAAATCATCTGGGTAAAATAAAAAAATAAAACGCCTATTATATGTCTAAAAACTAATTTGATATTTCTCTCAGTATATTTACGTGTCCCGATACCTGAACTCTGAAAAATCGATCAGCGTTTGTACCTCAATATACAAGGTGGCCTTCCGATGTTTTTTGGCTGTAATTTAAAAAAAAATGAAAAACTTTGATTCTTCTTGTGGATTATTTTTATTTGGTCTTTTAATTTTTTTTACATCAAGTCGAGAATATGATGTCATGTAAATGGCCGCCGCCACAGTTGATTGTCATTTGAGGCCTTTTTATGGCATTTTCCATCACTTTGGCCAAAACTTCCGGCGATAGGTCCTCCCATTCTTGACGGATATTGTCTTTAAGAGCTGCAAGAGTCTGAGGCTTGTTGACATAAACCCGCGACTTCAAAAAGCCCCACAAAAAGAAGTCTGGAGCGGTCAAATCAGGCGATCTTGCTGGCCAGTGCAAATCGCCAAAACGGGAGATTAGGCGCCCGGGAAATGCATCCTTCAGCATATCGGTTGTGGCACGTGCAGTGTGTGCCGTTGCACCGTCCTGTTGGTACCACAGGTTTTCCAATCCCAATTCATCAAGTTGCGGCAAAAAGAACTCGTTGATCATTGCTCTGTAGCGCTCACCATTCACAGTAACCGTTTGGCCCGCGACGTCTTCGAAGAAAAAAGGTCCGATGACTCCTCCAGCGAAAACAGCACACCATACAGTGACTTTGAGGGGGTGTAATGGCTCTTCGTGGGTTACACGCGGATTTTCAGTGCCCCAGAAGCGTAAATTTTGCTTATTTACGTACCCGCTAAGATGGACATGGGCCTCATCACTCATGATTATTTTTGATGAAAAATCATCTTCCTCTTGGTGGTGATTAAGGATGGCTTGAGCGTATGTTAGACGCGATTGGCGGTCAGCAGCTAACAGCTGATGCACCGTCTGGACTTTGTACGGAAACATCTTCAAATCCTGTACCAAAATTCGCTGTAAAGACCGTCGACTGATACCCATTTGCGTGGCACGTCGTCTGGTCGATGTCGACGACGCTTCCATGACATCTTCGGCTACAGCAGCAATATTCTCTGCATAACGGCTACTCCGGGGTCTGCCACGCCTGGCAGCATCTCGTGTTGTGCCAGTCTCTTCGAGGCGAGCGGCTAAACGTCGCAGTGTTTCACCAGTAGGCGTTGGACGGCTAGGAAATCTGCGACGAAATTCACGTTGTGCCAAAGTCACCGACCGATTATTGCTCAAATAAATAGTCACCAATATTCCGCGTTCTGGAGCAGTGTAGCGTAACATTGTTTATTAACGTGTATTTCGCATGTGTTTACTACACAAATGTCAAAACAGAACTGACATTAGGGGCCAATCGCAAAATTTATAGCATTTTCTGATAGGAGGATTACTTTTGCGCCACCTTGTACATAATCTGTCAATTTGACGTAGTTGGGTCTGTTCGTGCAGTGTACGAATTTCTTACGAAACTTAACCAAATTTTATAACAGAGATAAATATTCTTTCTCTTATTCGTAAGATAAAATACGTGAACATTCCTATAAGGAAAGTTTAGTTTTCAAAGAAATCTGTTTTCTGGCAAACAAAGCATCAGCATGATCATCATTTGTGAATTTTTAGTAAACGTCAATTTATATTTACCAGGTCTCAAAACTTGATATAGTTGCCAGTAATCTTTTAAAAAAAAGTGTTTTATGTCATTGGACCCTTAACGACGCAGTAACATCTAAAGACGGTTCGACAAGTGGGCTTGCAAATCCCTGAAGATTGACAGGTGATAGATGATGCCACTTGGCGTTCAGGGGGTTAACTTACTTTGAAAAGTCACATATTCAAAAATATGTAGTAGATATTTCAGCAGCAATATTTAGTTTCCAATATAATACGGTCCATATTTTGGCCCCGTAAAGTAGGACTGGGATGATAAGGGTCTAAAAAAATGATCCTTTGTTTGAGTAAAGGCTTTCTTAGTAAATTGCCTTTTTAGCCCGAAGAATTTTCGACCTACATACGGCCTACAACTTAATTTCTCAAGTCATTTCTGAGTGCACAGGATTTTTTTTTTGCCGCTAACCATATCATCCAGCAAGGTGCCCAAAATAATAACTTTGACATATGACATAAGTTGCGATACGTCAACGGACTCGACGGATAAAAAAACTAGCTTCTCAAGTCATTTGTATGAACTAAATTTTACTTTTGCCACTAATGTTGTGATGCAGTGAGATTACCCAAAAAATAAAGTATACTGTGCAGATATTTCTTGTTGGTTTAAGGTGTTTTGTTGACAGATATTTAGTTGTGTTCAGTCCATTTCATGAAACAGATTTGTTAATTACCACGTCGAAACCAAAGGTTAAAAGTTAAAATTGGGGATGCGCATGAGTTGCCGTTGTAAGCTGTATTGTCAGTTACAAATACAAATTTTTGGCGCAACAGGCTCGTTAGTACCCATGGCCTAGCTTTCTCACAACCATTCATGTGTGCGTATGTACTTCTTGCACGATGGCGGGACCTCCTGTTTTATGCCGACTCCGAACGGCTTAGTTGAGATAAGCTATTCTTGACAGTTGATACTACTCGGATGATTCGTCAGTTCATCACGAGAGTAGGGCCAGTGAAAAATCATTCAGGTGTTGCTACGGCTGGGAATCGAACCCAGACCTTCTGCGCGGCAGTTCATCGCACTAACCATCGCGCCACTGAGCCCTTCATTGTCAGTTGCATACGTCGAAATGACGGATGAACCCTTACTTCATTCTTACTTTTTGGCCAAAGGTACCAAATTTGCTTGCGCAATCCATAAGTCGTCTATTTTGGTATCTATTTTAGGTTTCCTATCTTTGCCATGCATTGCATGATAATACCGTCAAATCTACACTTCAAGGAGCGTGCCACATTTAAAACGTCTATGAGTTCTTGGCCTGTTCTTTCCAACATAATCTTTATTTTAACGATTTATTCTTGAATATCGCAGTACATTTTTTAAGACAGCGATTGTTACAAGCGTTTGGTATTTTTCGGAGTTGCGTATCCAATCTCGGCCAATATCCATGAACCCATAACTTGGGAAAGAATAAAAAAAGACGCGTAAATCGTTCCAGAATGATTTGGTATTGGCACGTCTAAATTATCCTACAAACCCTACCAGCAATGCAATATCAATTACCGATCCTCTATAATCTCGCAAGTGAAACAGAACTAATTGCGAACCCGGAGGCCTACCATTTTTTTGTGGAGAATCACACAGTTGGACAGGGTAAATTTGCTGCATAGTCGGAGGATTGTTATTATTGTCAGCTGCGAGGATACCTAGCGACACTTTTTGTAGGTAACCCCAAGGTTGACCATGTTGACTTAGTCAAACCGTAGTAATTCTTATCAGATGTCAGTTCAGACGATGAATAACTTGGAATTTCCATGAAATGTGTACAAACCAGCAAATGTGTTAGCATAGTCTGTTGAAATTCAGTACCCATAATGTTAAGCCCTTGAGGATTTGGCGTCGGTATGAGAGTATCAAAATGTATGGGAGGCCAACACGATAACGCCCTCTTCCGCCGACCATCATGAGCGTTGAAATTGAAAATCCGATGCTAATAATGGTTTTGAAAATATTCAGCGTTCGTCCACGGAAATTCAGATATTCTAAAGCACCTAAGATAAGTCTAATTTTCAATTGGTGTTATGAAAACATATTTCAGTGGAGGGAAATGTTATCTGCCATCTGTCATGCAATCATGCCTTGCTAGTCTTCTGAGCCATTCAAAGTTGCTGTCGTCACCGAAGAGATGTAACAGTCAGTTTGAAAAGTGCTATCCTCAACTTGAACCATCAGTTTGACAGTTCATTTGTATCCATTATGTCATCTGTCAGTTGTCTCCCATCGGATCATGTCGTTTCAGTTTTCTAAAACATTAAAAAGTTGATGTCGTCCCAAGTCCCAATATGCAGTACAAGTTTTTACAGTCCGTTCGAAAAGTTTTATCCTCACCTTAAACCAACACTTTGACAGTTCATTTGCACCTTTCATGTCATCTGTCAGTTGTCGCCCACCGGATCATGTCGTGCCAGTTTTCTGAGACATTCAAAGTTGATGTCGTTACAAGACGTACCGTAATTATGCACCCCGAGATATTTCAGTCCCTTCGAAAAGTGTTACCCTTACCTTGAACCATCAATTTGACAGTTCATTTGCACCTAGAACCGCAAAAATCGCATCCATTTTCATAATGAACACCATACAAAGCAAAAACCACCTGTTCTGATGTTACAACTCCAACAAAAGTATACGAGAGTATCAGTCTGGATATATAAAAATAAATTGCGGTTATGTTGCCTGCAAATCATACAATCTATCAATATTTGTTTTGCAAAACAAATTCTCCTAACCACACGCAGTTCTGGCCCATTTACGACAATTATTCGCGCATCGCCGAATTTCTTTCAAAAGTGCTGCTATTTGTGTAATTCAAAACCCAAAGTATCGCTGATTTTGTAATCGACGGCAATTTATTTAGAAATTCGAAAAATGATAATAAATATCAGTAACCGCAATCGATATGGTATAGTGTTGACCTACAAAGCTCCCATCTCGTCTCGTCGTCTATTGGTTTATCAAAATGGAAAATCGAGTTGAATTTGTCCCACGACATACAGTTATTGTTCTGGACGCAAGAATGCGGTCATGGGAGATGCATTAATATAACTGGCAAACCGAACTGAGATACCTTAGATACTATAGATACACGATGCACTTAAAATTTGTATTTCTAATCAGTGTCAGTATTTTATAAATTCATTCCAATCGCCCCCCGCCTTCATTGTACATAATTAATAATTTAAACAGGACAGAGGCATGCTCTGCTGGTTGTCCATCCACATTACCGGTCACCAGCACTGTCCCGTTTCATCACACATCACATCACTTATCATTATGCCTTATTAGATTGTTTGAAAGCGGGAGAAAAAAAAAAAGCGGTACACTTCTGCGGCTCGCAACTAGATTCCTGGCTTGTGTTGAAAAGTCAACAAGATACAAATTGGATTAACATGCACGCCACCGCCCACCAGCATCCACTGGTATCCACGGATTAGACTATCCACCGCCTTGTTCGTTCGTATGTTTATCCGCTACCAATTCATTTTCGGAGGGAACACAAATTTATAATCATCATCTCTCCCGGCTGAGCTGGATGCTCCCCCCGTTCCAGTTGCCTAACTACTGTTGGTCAATGGAAGACCGAATGTATCTGTGTAGCTCTGTCGGTGAATGGTAGTATATCTGTGATTTTTTATCATGAATTGTAACTTTGAACTTTCTCTCTTGGATTGGGATTTTTTTTTTTGTATGGAAATTACAAGGTGCTACATGAGCGACTATTTGTACGATGTTGGCTGGAGTGCAACCGAAATTAATTGGTCACTCATGTGGGTATTTGTTATAGGCGACGCGACTAGTGGATGAATACGTTTTGTTCATTGGGTGGACAGCGCGGCGATAGATACTTGTAGGAAATTGTAGATTTTTCAAAGAAATTGTAAAACATTTTGTAATCCTTGTTAATTTTATTGTAATAATTCTTGATATTTTTTTTTGTTTCTTTTTAGGTAAGTTGTCAATGGAATTTATGGTTACACGAGACTGGCATTTTTCGTACATGCAGTGGTATGAGATACATCAAATTTGAATTACTTTAGAGATTTTTTGTTTGCAGCAGACAGGTAGTCATTTGTTATGAATTTGAATGGCTTAATAGGTATACATGAACACACCCCATAAGGAGGTTTTCGGTCAGCGAACTCGTTCCTATAATTCTCATACAAATTTGCTTTCATCATATAGGATTTGGAAATGTTTTATATATCTTTTATATAAAGCGTCGTATTATTATTTATTTAATGGGATTTGGTTGGTAAATAATGATATCCGTATGTAGTAACACAAAATTTGACATCTGAATTAATTATTCTAACTTCACAAAAACGATCTTCATGCGATCTTGGCTATGATCCTGATAAATTTTAACCTTTCGTGAAATCAAGCGTGTCTTTACATCGATTTTTATTTCCATGGATATATACAAACGATCATGTATCCAACATGATCCAACACCTATCAAGCTTGATCTTCATTACATCCCCCCAAAATTTCTAGGCACATCGAATATATTTGCTTTTAAATGTGGATAAGGCGATCTTCACTATATAAACCTTGAAATCTAGCATCTACTAAGAGCCAGGAGGAGTCTTTCTATGATCTTCACTATGATCAATTTCGAAATCTAGCATCTACTATGAGCCAGGAGAAGTCTTCATGAAATCTAGGATATTCTATAACCCAGAAAGAGTAATTCAATGATCTTCACTATGATCAATCATGAAATCTAGGATCTACTATGAACTAAAAGCGGTGTTTACAAATTTCGTGAATATTTAAAAGCTGGTTTTAATTCAAGATTGAAATAACCTAATCCAATGATCAGTTACGAGCAGCCCCTATAACCTGTCATAGAAATCATTTTTGTTAGCCTATCTCCACGTTGTTAGTATAAATGTTATTTTGACACTGATTATTGTTTACCTCAAGTAATCATAGATCTGCTCGACTTTTATTATGATCTTAACATTCGTTTACCATCCAAAAATACGATCAGTCCGTACAACCTGTCACGTTTTTTTTAAATAAAAAATCCATTCTTTACCTCAAGTGATCATACATCTGACCGATCTTTGATATGATCGTCACATTCATTTACCATCCAAAACAGAAGTCGTCAAACCAAACATAATATTCAGTGAATAATATTTCGAAAATGTTGAGTATCCGATCACTATTGAAATTCATTGCTCGTGATCATTTTAAATCGATAACCAAAAATAATGGCAAGCTGCCAGTAATCGAAAACACTAAAGAATGACAATTTATGTCTTCTGTTCATCGTGTAGATACATTGACAACATATGTCTTACGTTTACGTAACGATATATTGAATGATGCCTTCTAAGAATGTTTCTAATATGTTCGATGATCAAGATCAGTGAAATTTAATGTGTCAGGTTGAGAATGAATGGTGGAGATACATATCGACAAAATTGTATCAACAATTCTTTAGGATCCGATATATATCGATTCATTGACTGAATTTATTGATACATGTGGCAAGATCAGTAAATTTTAGAAATACCAGAACATTTTGGCCACCGTCACGGTACATACAACAAAGCATAGTCTTACGACAAGAATGTGTCAGATCTTTTGGATATCCAAGATCTTTGGATATTTACAGTCAGGTATTATCAAAACTTGTGGCATGATCGGTGATCTTGAACAAACTGGAATGAACGTCTGAGATAGAACTTTCATTTTAAAATCAAGATGCATATGAATGTTTATAATTTTTGCCTCCCGTCAACATATCATGATCTAATTGCCATTGATATGCATCATTGCATGTAGCAAGATCAGTGGCTATGTCAGAAATTTTATTTAAAGTCAGTAATTTTATTTAAATTCATATGAAACGTTGTGCTGTTGATAAAAAAAGGAATCAGAGATTTGTTAGGCCCAATATGTATGCTGATCATCCTCTATAAAGATCAGTGATCAAATGTCATGTTGTTGGCAATATGTGTGGGTATGGACAATGGACATATTGAAATATCCAACAAGTGCCAGAAGAACTTTGAACTGCAGATCATTTACAAATGATCACATCAAATGACACGATCAGCTTAGAAATTTGAGGAATTTAATTTGAACTCGGATATACTCGTATATGAACATCGGGATATATGAGAATACCTATAGTTCTTGACTCCCGTCATCATATCTAATCTAATTGCCACTGATCTGCATCATTACCTGCTGCAAGATCAGTGAATGTCAGAAATTTTGTTCAAAGCCAGGAGACATGAGACGTAGTGCTGTTGATAAAAAAGGTGTCATAGACATTTAAGACCCAATGTTTATGCTGATCATCATTTTGAAAGAATCACATCCTCTAACAAGATCAGTGATCAAATGTCAAATCTAATGTTGTCGGCAGTATGTGTGGGTAAGGGCGTATGCAATATCCAACAAGTGTATTAGGAATGGGAGAAGATCTTGGAAAGTACTGATCGTTGATAAATAATCTCATCAAATGGCAAGATCAGTTAATAAATTTCAGGAATTAAATTTGAAACCGAATATATACGTATATGGGAATATTAAATTCCAATCGGTTAATCAGTTTGAGATAATTGATGTACTATCTGTACTAAGAAATGATCAAATCAGGTGGCAAGATTAGCTCACAGTTTAGTGTCAAAATTCATGCATCTTATTGACAAAGGAAGTTTACAAGATGTTTCAAGACTTGACCGATCTGCCATTACAGAGTTTATCACATTCTGTGACATGATCAGTCTACAAATGTGGGACATTTCAGTTTAGAGTCGATGTGTACACAAATAAAAACGAACAACTTGTTAACAAAGAAGTATGAGAGATCCAAAACATTGATTGACAAGATCAGTTTAAAAATGTTCGAATATTCAGTATTGAGTCGATGTTTATAGAAGTAGGGTACCAGTTGGCAATGAGTTTAAAAGTTCACAACAATTTATCAGTTTTGATCGACTTAGCCACGATCAGTTCGAGAATCAAACTAAACTGTTGACCTAAATTTTCACCTTAGGGGCTTTCTAAACCTTAATGAATTGTCCAGTTAAGCCCACTCTTCTCCTCAAAACTCGATATCAGATCACCCGTGTTTCTATGTATTTAGATCAAATGATCGCTATAGTAATGGACTATCTCATATGACTTCATATGGATTATCTCATTCGTCTTCCTACTAAAACTAAAAAAAAAAAATTCTATTCTATACAAATTCCCCAACGGAATTTTCAAATCTTAAGCCCACCAGATACACCGACAATCGCCTTCTTTATCCAGTAGCTGCCTTATAATCCCTATGGGCATTATATGCCTCCCAATAGACACACAATAGGTTTAGGAAGCCTGCAACCAAAAAATCATTAACAACCGCTTCTTCATGTTTAATTCATTTTAGATTGCACTCATAATTGCAGTGTTTCCCTGCCCATAAACACCCATTCACACGCAGCAATCAGTTATGACAATTAATAGGTTTTTTTTATGGCGTCTATAAAAATCCCATGTCCGGACGATAAATTAATTTTCTCCAAATCTTATGAGCGTGGTCTTTTAATTTAATAAAGAGATATGTTCAACCCTAATGACAGTGTGATTTTACATTTTTTTATAGAACTTTTCTCATAAATCCATGCATTTATGGCGTTGATTAGATGTAGCCGATTGCAATTGACATTTCTATTTATGACCATTTTTTTCGTGTTGTGACGTTTGATGTCGTTCTTTAAATGCCTATTCAAGACACACTATGAATACATAAATTAGTTGTCATAAAATTGCAGTTAGACAAGTGTTATGATGTTCCCAACGTCAAGAATGCATGATACCGAGCATTGAACGCAATCAGAGAGTTTTGATTGGGTGTTAAATCGTGTGGAATGTTTGGCAACCAGGAATAGAGGAATTGGTGGTAATTAAAATTAAATCTTTACGTCATAATTTATAATTAAAGTGAAAAAAAATCGAGATAGCCAACGCGCGGAGTGCTCTAGATACGAGTATTTCGCTGCAGATACATATTTTCATATCGTGAGTATATTTTCGTATCTGCGTTTGATTTTGCGGGGTGAAGTGTAATTTCAAAAAAAGCTTTTCCACCCTATGGCTATGTGCTGAATTGCTGATGTGTGAAATTGTACTAGCACAGTGCAGATGGCGCCGTGGCTTAGTTGGTTAAAGCGCCTGTCTAGTAAACAGGAGATCGTGAGTTCGAATCTCGCCGGGGCCTTTCATCAATTGGATGAATTTAATTTTTTTTTTTCAAACTCACCTTTAAATACGGCTTCTGTTGAGAAGTGGGTGTATCTGAAATACTTTCTATAGGCAGGTTTCTCATCATGCCACCACATATCTTCTCTCTAAAAAAAATATCTAATCCTCCTTTAATAGCGATAGATGACAACTACTCTATCTTGCCAAAAAGGATATGGCAACTAAAGCGAAAATCAGAACACCTGGAGTACATTAGATACCGATATAGCGACCGACAAACGTACGTACAATCCAAGCAAGATGAATTGTATTTAAATGAGTTGATGTTAAGAAGGCTTTAAGATGAATCATGTTAGATGTTGTTTACCGTCACGATATAGATTTTAAAGTATGTGTACGTGTGTGTGTTTTCATCTGTAAGATAAAACAAGTACATTTATGACTGGAGGTACAAGGAGTGCATATCCTACATGACGGTCAAATGATATTAGCCTCAATTCCATTATCCGCATATTTTAACACGAGTGTTAGGTGTATCTATGCATCTTGGTGCAAGAGTTGTGCTAAAGATTTGCAGGTGTTCATTGGGAAATGCATCTCTCGCAATATGTATAAAGATGATAGTGACCAAATATGGACATACCTAATGGACGACGTGAATATGATTGGAAGATACAATTCGCCTTGAAGTACTCGTATGGATGTGTGAAAGAAAGTGGTTTTTTGGGCTTGGGGATGTTTGCTGAAAAAATATACTTAAGGCAGGGAATTTCTGAGATAACGGTATGTATCCGCGCAATTAAATAGATGTGGGTCGATATAATGGAGATGTCATTAGAAAGGTGGAACATTCCAGAGTGTCTCATTTAGGTTTGAAGATCGCCGACATAAAATCGGGCGAAGTAGGTTTGTAGAATGTGATGCATGTGATTATTTTCGATTCGAGGATTTTTATTTAGTTCAGGTCAGATTTTATCGTTGGCCTAAATCATGAGATTGTTTTTACACATTCATCATCACTTAAGCATTCACATGACAATCTCCAAATATTTTCAATCGATCCCTCAAAATTGTGTGAACTTTTGTGGCAATGTCATGATCAGTACACAAATAACACGATCATGTTCCAGCATTTCCAGTTGCTCGTGAATTTGGTTATAAGATCATTGTACACAAATACCGATCGTGCTAATTGATCTGTCGTGCAATCATTCGGTTGTAAGTTGTAAGTCATTTTGCGAGTTTAACGATCGATTTTATGGATTTTTGATAGCTTACGTTTGGAATTTTAGGTTCAATTTTAAGTGCTTATTTACTATCACGACTGATCCTCAAAATTGTAATTGCCTGGGATCACAAGTTCTTTTTTTTTACAAGAAGTGTAGAAATCGATCGTGCCAGTTGGTTTTGAAAAATAATGTTTCGTGTGATCACTTGATTTCGTCCAACATTTTATGTCAATTTTAAAATTCACTGCTGTTTATAGAGACGCAGTGAATCCTAGTTGTTATAAACAAATAAAACAATTTCTTTGCTTTCATTACTAATATATGTTTCTGAGGGTATTTCGAAATGTTGCAGACGTTTTGGTTGCCAAAGTTTAGGCTAATGTATTTCAAAAGTACTACTGTGTTCTTGGTGGTATTATATACAGATATTCAGCCCTATCGAGGTATCCGTCGGAGCGGACAATTTTCCGCAACGCATACTTCGTCGGAGGTTCAAATTCCATTCGAGGTATGTAACATCGGAAAAAAATACTACACAAACGCGACTGCTTCACTTCACTACAATTCGTAAATAAATTCCGCGAAGAATTTGTGTCGGAGGAAATCGGTAAATAATTCCACTTAGCTGTCAAAAATTGAACCAAAAATGCTCTTGAACGCAATTTGCCTGGATGTGTTACAAAATGTCGGAGAAATATTCCAGATCAATACCTCGAAGCAAAAATAATGCGAATCGTACAAAATCGGAGAATTTTCCGCTCCGACGGATATCTCAATAAGGCTGATTATGCTTTATAACGTACCTGCCTCAAAAATATATTTAATGTAAACACATATGTAAGGGCGCCATATTTTATATCGGTACCTATGTGAATATTGAAAAAATATTTTCAAATATAATATTTTTTCAAAAATGCAGCCAAGTTCCCTATATATGAGGTATTTTTATTTAATTTGATTTTTTTTGCCATTTATTTTGGACTTATTATTGAATACAACATCAATCAAGTGGCGACCTCTATTGGCCAAGAAAAATGTAGCCTTTTTGGCGCGTTTTCCATTACTTTTTTAGTCCAAACAGTCACTTTTTTGTCATGTAATGGTTTTTCATTGATCTAGTGTGAATTCTCTGTCAGAGAGTGTGAATTTATCCCCGCCGGTCATATCATTTATCAGATTCAGTATCAACCATTCGAAAGACTGTTTGTCCGTATTCCGTCGTATGCGACGGGGACAGCCCATCGGCAATGTTCTGTCAATCAATTGGACTTTATACGGAAACAAATGCAAATTATCCTTCAAAATGCTCCGCAATATGGTTCCACAGATGTCAAAATGATTTTCGCGGTGACAATACAACATATATGAGTTCTAGGCAACACTATCTGTGTTACCTCTTCAACAATCTCATTGGAACGTCATGCGCATTGATGAACGTCATGTCGACGATCTCCAACTGTCCCGTGCTCAACAGTATTCATCACTAAACGACGAATAGTGTTGTCAGACGGTGCTTGTTGGGCACGATATTTTCGATGATTATGTGCTTTGAGTTCACACAACAGAACGACTACTTTCAATGTACAGCGTCACTTTTGCGGTGCTTTTTTTTCGGTTTGTAGCGATTCATTGTTAAAATTGAATCAACCTTTCAAAAACATGTCCACTCCAGTCAATAGCTTGATAAATGTCAAAGTTGTTTAATGCTTACATACCAACATAAAATATGACGCACCCTATACATTCACAGCCGATCGCGGAAAAGCATTTTAAAAATGTTTTTTGTCAATGGCTATTTCTCGATCTTGGATAGGGGTTTGATCACATCTTGCATTTTTATTTAACGTATTTCAATATTCAAACACCGACATAAAATATCGCGCACGCTGTATATGAACAAACGATCGCGGCAAAGGATTTTCAAAATGTTTGCTGTCAATGGCCAGTTGCCGATCTTAAATATGGTTTATATCGCTTCTGGCTACAGGTCTTAAGATAATGAATAAACGTTAGATACATTGCAGACCGCCTTTTTGAACGATCACGCCAATTGATTCCTGAAAAAAATGATCCGATCTATGACTGTTTTATTTCTGTCTACTAGTTTGATTATTTATTTATATAGACAGTTAATTTTTCGATCAGACAAGAACACTAACTAACTTGTTTGTCAATTTGTTCGTTGATCCGGTTGCGATCAGCTTTTTGCTGATCTTGTTGAATTTTGTTTAACCCTACTAAGATAGAGCTGCGCTTAAATTAGTATTATGCAACGAAATATATAAAATCAGTGATCATGTCAATGATTTTGGCGGTATATTTCATTTTGAAGGCCATTTTGCAGTCGATTCGGTCCTTCATCCACAATAAAAAAAAGCCTCGTTGCTTCATCGTTGATTTATCATATATCCTACAAAGTAACTAATAGCGTTCTTAAATCTGGTAAAGTCAATGATTAGATCGTTTGGAAAGATCAGTAAACGTATGCCCAGTTTACTGCTCTTTCCAAGCGATCTAATCATTCAATGCAAACATTAATATTTCATTCGTTCACTGATCATGATAGTCTTCTTGCGATCGCTAGTATCCAAAAACTTAAACTTTACGTGAAACCTTTTTGACAATTTTTTAAAGACAAATTGTTAGTTTGTGATCTCAGTGTAAATATAACTATCGTACGAGAAATCACAATTAAAATTTTACGATCTAAGATTAGTGATTAGTGATTAGAGTATGCAAAAACTTAAACTTTACGTGAAACCTTTTTGCCAATTTTTTAAAGACAAATTGTTAGTTTGTGATCTCAGTGTAAATATAACTATCGTACGAGAATTCACAATTAAAATTGTACGATCTAAGATTAGTGATCTTGAGTTATTATAAATTTTAGAAGGCTTGTTGGTTTTGGCTTCTGATGTTGTAGTGGATTCAATTATAGTCGACAAGATCACTTCCCAAAATCGACCTGGAAGGTAGATGCAAATCATGATTAATTTTATTAAATGATACCGATTATAGTGATGATCATCAAAGACAAGTTTTTGAAAAGCGAACTTCACATTCATCGATCGTACAATATTTTTGTTCAGAATTTTATGATTTTTGCTCGAAAGATATGTACACCGATCGCAGGAAGAATGGGTCTTAATAAATATCGCTGGTATTTAATAGTACTTGCCGGAAAAATCACACTCGATAGGTCACATTTTAAGTAGATACAACGAACTTAGTGCAGTTGAACAAGTTTAAAGATCTATCGAAGGGCGTTTCGTTATCTCAGGATGAACAAGATCAATTTATAAAATCGACATGGGAAGGTAGATGTAAACCACGATCAGTTTTATTTAACGAATCCGATTAGTGATAATCACCAGGAACAATTTTTGAAAAATAAACCTTCACATTCATCGATCGTACAATATGTTTGTCCAAAATCTAAGCATTTTTGCTCGAAAGAAATCTCGAAAGAAACGATCGCAGGAGGAGTGCATCTTAATGAAAATCGATCGTGAGTATTCCATATAATTTGCCGAAAAAGGCGACAATTTTAATTATATTCAACAAACTTTATGCAGTTGACCTAGTTTGAAGATCGATCTCAGGGCGTTTCGTCACCTCCAGCATAAACAAATTGATTTAACCACCTCTACACTATTATTTGTTTACCCTCCCGCCTGCTCTCTTAATTAATTTAAAGTGCTAATCATATTTCACGTTTGAAACATCGTCATGACAATATCACGTTTTTCAAATCACACAACAGATCTCGTCATCGAACCGCAAGTCATCGATGAAACGCATCCATAAACCGTGACTTGAACTTATTAGCAACTTCTTTCTTTTATCATTCGTCGGTGTCCATCTCATTTTATTCTCAATTTCAACTGCGTATCACTTGGAAAGTGGGTCATAATGCACCAAGAAAAAAAAATGAAATGCCATTGAAATTCCACAAAAACAAAAAAAAATTACGAAACTAGTTATCAAGGTCTGCACACAAACCGCAACAGTATCTTCTTCGATAAAAATCTCCTTCGGGATGTAACATCTCACTTCTGTATACAGATGTATCTCGCACGCATCTAAATGAGGCAAAAAGAAAGAATCATCACAACAGGTCCGTTCTTCTCATTACTTTGCGCATTTTTATTTCCATCTCTTATCGCCTGAACAAGGTGTCATAATCAAATTAATTGCACTTTGAGTTGATGCAATCTCGAGATAAGTGACGTTTTTCTGATGTTTATGAGATTGGGAACCATTTTTTTTTTATTTCGTTTTAAAATTTTCCCGTTCTTTCATTTTATCTTAAAATTTTCTTGGAACGAAGAAGAACAAATAAATTTCTCCGCCAAACAAGATGCACTGTATCTGCATCTATAGATTTATGCAACACACCGTTATATTATAACGAGATGTGTGTACTTTTCACGTAATTAAAAAAGACTGAAGGAAAAGTTTGGTAAAACAGACGGAAACAAAAAAAAAGGAGAAGAACTCACGATGAGGCTTCGTAAATCCTCTTAACAAGCTATGGGGAGTTTTTTTTTTTTTTTGTGGCGTTTTGTTTATTCGAGGAAGTGCAGTGATGGGTAACGATTTCTTTTCTTTGTGCCCCAAAAGGCGGCAGCACAGGTTAAATGGAGAAGAGTCGTGAACCATCTTTACCATACCTGTACTGTGCCGAGATGGATGTCTATGTTTTATTGAGACAATTTTATAAATAAACAATTTTAACATACAGGCGCACACAAATTGTTGAGGAAATCAGGTGGATTGCATAAGGTCGGTTTAGAGCGGTACTGCACCTATTACAGAATGAGGAAGATCATTAAAACAAAAAAGATGCAAGCAAATGCAAATAGATAGTGCAATTGTTTATACAAGTACAGAGATGTAAGGAAAAACAGTCAGGAAGACGGCATCTGTCAACTGAACAATACAATAAATCCATTTAGCTGATGTCTGTTAAAGGTAGGAAGAGGTCTGCGCACTTTTGATAAAAAAAAAACATTAAATCTCTGTACGGATGGAATCTATTTCTGGCGGAAAAAGTGGTTGCACGTTACATTGTTGCACCTGCTTGGTAAATATTGGCCCAGTGCCAAAGTATTGTACCGATGCCGGATCTTCAATGGAATGATCGTGTTATTTACATACCACGATCATTTTAATCTTTGAACAGATTATGGTGAATAATGCTCACGGTGATACCCTTTTACAAGATCATTAACACAGCATTTCATTGATCATTTTGTCAATGATCTTGGTCTTGTAAAATGGTAACCATCTTGTATATAGACAGCTTTTTAACATTTTCATTAGCACGATTAAATTTTGACTTGTGAGATCACTGATCTTGTTTTTATAAACAAAATAGGACCGACCGCTTGATCCACTGCCAGTGCCAGTGAATGATGTGCTATGCAAATCTTACCGAATATTTTGACAGCTGAATAACAAATGAAAAAAAAAATCAGATCACTGTACGATCATTCTGTAACTATGGCGTTTACATAAATCAATAAATTGTCCACTATTCGCGCTGATCCTTAAAATTTCTGCGATCATTCATTTACTAAACTTATCAAAGTTTCGTTTCTCGATACAAAGTTTAAGTTAAAATTTGATGGGATCACAGATCATTCTTAAGAATTTAAAACTATTTCATAAAATTGAATTTGTTTATTTTTATTTTTTGTTTCAAGTAAATCTCTGATCATTTGTTAGATTTCAACTTGTGCCCAAACCTATATTTGGGTATATATTTGGTGAGATCGCTGATCTTGCGAGAATTCTATGGTTTCCCCGATACCATACGTCGAACTTTTATCTTTCCTCCAACTTTATTGTCAATCGAACGCAGATCTATCATTGTAATAGATCACGATAATGGATCTCCAATTTTCTCGGGATAATTTGTTTATTGATCTTCTAGTATACCGAGATCACCTTTGTTAAAAGCTTGCAAGTTTTAATTCAATCTTTATTATGGTCTGTTTTTTCCACCGATCAATGATCTCTCGTCTTGTCTTTCAACACAATGCTACTGTTAGTATCTTCAATTTAATGATTTGCAGCTTTATTGTTGTCATTCGGTAGTAGATCTTAAGTTGTAACGGATCCCTAATCTGCTTGCAGTCAATTGCTCACTGACCTCATCGAAGGTTGCGATCACTTCTATCAACAGATTTGAGATACAAACTTTACTAAACCATGACTTGTCCTGCGAACATGGATCTTGTCAGCTGTTGCAATAAAGCTTGAGAACATATTTTGTCAGTGACCATTTAATGATCTTTACAGCGAAATCATAGTACGTTCAAACGCATGTTTATCGTTGTTAACACTGATTTCCGACTTCATCTATACATATCAATTCCCCTCAATATTGATTATAACGTTGATATACGGAATGGGAAATGTCACAAAAATTTGTAGAACCCTCATCAGTCAGATAATCTACTGAAAATAACTCCAAATGTAATAATCTTCAGTCCCATAGAGATCAATGAAAACTGCAACATCACCTCTCAAATATTACGTAAGAACTTCATTGATAGATCCCCCTACGTCAAAATCCATATGCACTTAAAGTTGACATATAAGTAAACAAAATTCTCACACTCTTTCATAATATCCCCTTGAACGTCAAATATAAGAACATCTTCATTCATAGTATGACCGCGACGGAATGTTTTGTTTACACTCACTTGACAGCTATGACAGGAGTAAAGTAAAACTCATCTGTCATTTTATTCAACAGCAACAACAACAAAAAAGGTGATAACAACTCCATCTCACAAAATATTTCGATCACTGCACGGTCCAATGTCAACAAGCTGTATGTCATAATAAAGTCATCCGACGTCCACCACCACCTCGAACCGTTTATTGACCCAACCAATTTGAGTGGACATAAAGTGCTGCGCGTCGGTAATCCTCACTAATTCCCTGTACACGCTGTTACCCCCATTCCATAAGTCAAAGGTTGACGTTGTTTACCCTCAAACAAAACCGTTTCCATTCTCAAGTCTTGTGGGTTCAAGAGTTATTTTTCTAGAGCACAATTTGACAGTTGAGGGGAAACTCCGAGAGACATACTTCAAAATTGATGAGATCTCGCCTCTAACGGTATATGAAATTAATAAAGACCCAATTTCCGTGGAGTTTTCGAACGCATTCCAAATGATAAATGGGAGAGGCTTAAGCTTTTTTTTATCTTTATTCGATCGGGACAAGTTAGTTGGCGCGCAGGCGCATCCGTAAACCAATACCCAGCAATGTGTGTATGCAAATGAGGATATTTTTTGGTATTTGAAAAATGACAGTCTATAATTAGAATAATGTCCCGCTAATGTTCTGAACGAATTTGACCAGCAAGAAGAGTTATTTAGTTCAGACCGGGCCCTACCGCATAATGTGGTTCCCCTGGGATATATATTTCCCAAAAAAAAAAAATTAAGACCCCACAGGGAAACGTCAATTGTCGAGATCGTCGTTGGTGGCGGGTTATCGATGACAGATGGTGGCGCAGTCTGGACGAAAAAGCTTCGTTATGTTCCCGTCGAGGTCATAATTGATTGAAAAATCTGCATATTGCTGTGAGTATGTTTTTTTTCCTGGGAGCTCGTTACGACTGCATGCTGATGCTGGTGGATTAAGTTACACTCCCCCTTAGAGAGATGGAATTATGGATAATAATAGAGTGTGTGCGGTTATTTTATTTTTTTTGGGCAATAAGTGGGCACTGTGGTAAGTAAGATAAATGGGTCAAATGCATATGAGTCTTTGAATTAGAGAGGTTGTTGAAGAGGTCGTTGACAGAGGAAGTTGGCAGGTTAATTGGTTTTAGCGGGGCAACCTGTGATTATTGAAAAAAAAAAAAATTATAAGAAAAGGAAGGGGGAACCTTGTTAATATGTGAACTCACAAGAAGTCATCGACCATTTCTTCGTCAAGAATTACAACTCCATCTGGGAGTCATTTCGGGCACAGGTGAAGATCAAATGATCATTTATTGAGTGAATGACAGAGTGACACGTTGGTTACACTTGTGGGTGGCTAAGTATTACAGTGCGAAGAAATGCGTACGTCAGCAATAGCCAGGCATTGAAATGTTTTTCTTTCGAGGGCATTCGAGTACTTCTAGTCGTTGATTGACTATTGCACGTTGAGATACGTCGATACTCTGGTTTGTTTTTCCGTTGCTATAGGCTTTTTCGCCTTTTTTGACGTCAATTGCGTTCTGTTCGCGTAACGTAAACATTTTGCAACCATTGAGTGTTTATTTTGGTTAAGCGATGGATTGACATTGGATGGATGTATGCCAACAGTAACATTGAAGGGTTTTTTTTTTTCAAAAATAGGAAAAGGGAAACATTTAAGTGGCTTCAAACGCCACATGCTTTTGATTTTGAAGTAAGAGATGGTGACGTACTGTACGACTTCATGGTTTCAGGTTTTTTTTAATGATCGCTTAGGGCGGCTCAAGATCTTTATTTTGCAGTTGAGTGTGCTCTAAGAGTGATCTGTGTTAATGAATCATAGAAGTGATCGTAGTTAAGATCTGATCAAATGTCCCTAAACTTATGATAACAATTTAAAATGTAATGTCCTTATAAGCGTAAGATCATTATAAACAACTCGATCATCATAAGTTGCTTGATCATCATTGTAATGATCAAAAATTGACTTTAATTCCACAAATACAACAGACCTGCACCTTTTCGGAAAACTAGGGAATATTAATCCATTTAGGAATGGAATTGCGTGCTTAATTTCATTGCAGGATACATCTCTACAATTCATTGTGGTTTTCTTATATATAAGCGAACTGTCGACTTTATTTAATCATGAGATTTACATAGCCTTACTAAACGATGCAAGATTTTCTAGGTGATCCTAAAATGTTTTTCAGTCGAAATATTTAATGGTCCATTATTATCTAAGCTTTGCTTAACAAGATGTAAATTTTTTCTGATCGATCCTCATTTCGATCGCGGATTTAATTTTTAATCGGATTTCGACCAATTCCAGATCAGTCATGATCAGTGTAGATCATAGGGATCAAATGTATATTTTCCATGATGATAGTTCTCAAATTTATTCAATCATTGCACCAAATGACCATAATGATCACAACCTTTCCATTTGATGATTCTGATCGGCAATGATCATCTTCGATCAATAAGATTCCAGGTGCTGATCAGTGGATTTTATATAAACGTGGAACAGTTTCATTATCAGTGTAGATCATAGGAATCAAATTTATTTATCCAAGATATTCCAAATAGATTCCCGGACCATTTGGATTTTATTTGAAGATCAATGCACTCAATGACCATATCGATCACTTGCTTTCTGTTTGATGATTATACCATCAGTTGATGATTCCGATCAAATTTGATCCTTTCGATCAATATGAAACCTGTGGAAGATTAGTGGATTTCCTATACAAGGTGGGCCAGAAGAAGTCATCCGATGTTGTTTGGCCCTTCAGAATATCGGTTGTGGCTCGCGCAGTGTGTGCCCTTGCTCCGTCCTGTTGGAACCACATGTCCTCCAGTCCTAATTCGTCCAATTGCGGCACTGTTGTCGTTTGACCAGCAGCGTTCTCGAAAAAAATGGCCCGATGACTCCTCCAGCGTGAACAGCACACCATGCAGTAACTTTAAGCGGGGTTAATGGCTCCTCGTGCATTACTCGTGGATTTTCGGTGCCCCAGAAGCGATAGTTTTGATTGTTCACGTACCCGCTGAGGTAGAAATGAGCCTCTTCGCTCATTATGATTTTGGTCGGAAAATCGAGATTGAGGCTTGGGCGTAGGTTACACGTGATTGTACGTGAACATGCTCAAGTCTTTGACCAAAATTGCCTTAGGGACGATCGGCTGATGGCTAATTGCGAGGTAAGGCGTCTGGTCGATGTTTCCGACATCCTCGGCAACAGCGGCGATATTATCGGCACAACGGGCGCTTCGGGCCGGCCACTCTTGGCAACGTCTCGTGTGGTCCCATACTCAGTGTTTGCGCAGTCGGTGTCGGTCGGCCGGTGAATCGGCAACGGAAATCGCGCTGCGTCAACACTACAGAAGAATTGTTACGCAAAAAAATAGACACGATTATACCGCGTTCTTGGGGAGTGAATCGCTCCATGGCTTGTTCACTTGTCTTCTACATCTGTATAGTCCATAAATGTCAAAACAGATTTGATACTGGCGGCCATTTGGGAAAATAAGAGCATCTTCCAATAGGGTGATCTCTTTTGGCCCACCTTGTATAAACCTGGACCAGCTTCATGATCAGTGTCGATCATATGGATACAAATTATATTTTCCATGATGATGGCTCCTAAATAAATTCGTGGGCCATTTGCACTCTTTATAGACTTCAATGCACCCACTGACCATAGCGATCATTTCATTTCTATTTGAAGATTAGAACATTAATTGATATTTGTGATCGGCTATGATCATTTCGTTCAGTTGGATCCAAGTTGAAGATCACTGGAATTTATATTAACATTTTAAAAATAAGACCAGGGCAATAGGGCTTCGATCAGTGTAGCCCTGTATTTGACAAACGATCCTTTAAAATAAGGAGGCGAGCCCGTAAATTTTTGACAATCATTTTAGAGATCATTGACTATGCAATCAGCAATTGTTAAGAAAAATTGAATGATATATTGAAATATATTTCTGAGTTTGGCACTGATCTGGGATAGGTGTAATCATTTCTGATCGATTTTCATTAAATTTTTAACACAATTTTCATCATACATTTCAGTTTTACTCGGATTTTTATCAGTTCGGGGAAATGTTACCTGATCCGAGACGTCACAATATAGAATTTTGTTAGTGATCATATTTCATTTGTATAAGTGATTAAGGATATTCTTTTTTATCTATTTTCTATCGATCTTGTACTTATTTCGCTGAACATTTTCATTTCTTAACCGATTAATAGCTAAATGGTTTACTATGCTTGTGTCTGTCAACTTGTCAGATATTTACCAAACTTTAAACAAATTGTGCGATCAGTTCTAACTTTTTGCAAGTGATCGTGTCAGGTGATCTTCATCGCACATTTTTGTTCACACATTCTTTTTTGATTTTAAGACTGATCTTATTAGTATCCAAGCTAAATCTAACTGATCCTCACTTGTGATCACATTCAAAGTTTTTCCATGCGATCTTGATCTTGGTAAACGGTCTTGCTGTCGTCCGTTTGGTACACAAATAATTATAGAACTCCAATTAAAAATATATCACTATAACGAACCGCTGTTAAATATGTCATAAATTGGCTATAAACCCCTGTCAATACTTTCTTTTCCAAATTAAATGATCTCCCACTAAACGAGATTCCGAAATACCCCTTGTCATAGCTTTATAACTTAATTAACTTCCCAACAACAAAAAAAACCTTTCATCAGAAGATGCATCCAAATCATCAGTGTTCAAGTTTCTGGGTCAACGAAATGCATCATCCATCTCCTTGGAGAGTGCCCCCCAAAAGATACATATTACTCAGAGTCACAATCCCATCAGAAAAAAAATTGTTGAATCAACGGATTGGAATCGGCTATAAATTTTATTGGCAGCCAATAAACGTAAAAGGAAAATATTTCCACGAATCGTTTAATTATAATGCTGTCTCTGATGTATTGTGTGGCATCCACAAACGTAACTTGCAGCAGTTTGCAATTAAAATAGCTGGATGGCTTTTTATAGTCGAGAGGGTGCATTGATTTATATATGGGACATGGATGGATAAAGCTGAAATTATCGGTTATACAAGCTTTCATTTAATTCGTCACTTTTATCTATTTTTAGTCGGTACGCATTTTGGACAGCATAGATACATTTTTGGGATAGATGTGTGGTAAGATAGATATAATTTTAATGGTTCAGGGGAAGGTATATAAGAGTCTTTCTATTGACTTAAAGGTGGTTACACTTAATTGGATGAGTGTGTGGGAATTTATGATGTGAACATGATGTATACATTTCAAAGGTCGTCTCTGCTTGAGTAAGATCGATCAAAAACATACATAAAAAGCTTAGATGGTGGTTATAAGTGATTTATTGTGAAGGTAAATGAGCCTTCAATTTCGGTAGGATTAATTTGTTTGTTTATGGATTCAAGGGTTGTGTTAGAGTTTTATTTTATGTTACGTTAAACTGGTCGTTTTTAGGTCATTCTAGGCTTTTTTGAAACCCACGATCTTTTCGATCAGTTTTTTTGTTTTGAAAATATTCCAATATAGAAATCAGTTTTGAAAACCCTGATAAAAAGGCTGACTTACGCTTGTAAAAAACCTTTGACAATCCTGTTAAAATATGACTGACGTTTGTAAAAAGCCTGTGTAGCTTCGTTCTGATCGGTAATGATCAAGTAAGATCACCACAAACAATGCAGAACCTTGCGATTAATCGTATCCTGCTAAAATATGACTGGCGTTTGTAAAAAGTCTGTGTAGCTTCGTTCTGATCGGTAACGATCAAGTAAGGTCACCACAAACAATGTAGAACCTTGCGATCAATCGTAATCCTGCTGTGATCGTGTCCAAACTCAATCCCAATCCTCACAATAAAATCATCATTGCATCCGTGATCTTTTGGATTGAAATAGATCGGTGGAAATCATAAAGATCCATGAAGTGAATGACGTCTAATTTTGTATTCCTAAACCAATCGAACTTGAATGAAAGAGTTCACGTTTTAGTGCGGTGGAGTATTTAGCTCGGTTCCCTGGGTCAAATCCCGAAAGTACCAATATCTACATTTTTTTCACAACCCCACCTCTTACAAAAGTCTGACAGAACTGTCATTAGAAGCTTCTCAAAATTTGTGTTCAGAGTCAGCAATAAACCCATTCCCATTTGTGGCAAAAATGTAACAAATGAATGGAGAATTTATGTACATCACTTCGGTCCGTGTTGAGCCTTCCGACCAATTTTCCCATGTCGATCTTGTCAAAATTCACCTAACATTCATACAGACAGAGATCATTGTGATCAGTGGGATAAATTTTTTATTTTCATTGACGATGGTTCCCACATTCATTTATTGGAAAATTTCCTTCTATTTGATCATTTTGATCACGATCACTTCCTCTTTATTCGTTGATGCGAACATTCGTTAAAAATTGCGATCAGTTGCAATCCTTTCGATCAATTGAACCACAGTCGAAGATAAGTCCATTTTATATAAAACTTTAAAACTGAAGATCTGACCATTGCGTTTTGATCCGCCGCCCATTCTTGCAGATGGACTTATGATCATGACAAATACGAAGGCGATCCAATAAAAGTGCACAACCATTTTGGAGATCTCAGAATATAACACCCGATTTATTTCAAAGGACATAATTGCAAGATGATTTTTATTCTCATTGCCAAATAGTGATCCACAATCATCACATGGTCTAAGAAAAAGCGAGACAAACATGGATGTGTTAGCAAATGTATTAGTTGAAGGCAGATCGATGTCAGAAATTTGCAGTCTTTTTAAAACCTGATACGGCTGGTCGGTATAGTAGCTCCTTGCGGTGATACCTTGTGATACCATTTGATGTAGATTAGTTTTACAACCTTCCTTATTCCTCAATGGATCATTCAGCTATACCCAGGCATCGTGATGACGTTAGAAACCTGTAAAGAAAAGGAGCTTCAGAAACCCCAAAAACAATAGAAGCAAGGCAGTTTGAATTCATTAATTTTGGAAAAGTTGGTCAACTTATAACTCCTTCAGCTTCATCTTCAGCTCCATCTCATCCATCTCAAGAGTTAATGTGTCTAGGTTTAACTAGTAAGCGTGATCTTATAAAGTTGATAACGATCATTATCCTTAGGAACAATCGCTAGGAAAATTTGTTTGATGGACAGTTGACGTTTCAGTCATTCGCCAATCTCGCATTGTCCTACGTGGGCCCATAGAAATACAGAATGGGTTTACTGAGGACCTAGGTTTGGTCGAGGAAGAAATAATTTTGGATTTTTTGTTGAGGATCCGTACATTACTCATAATTTATTGATGACCATTTGTGGGGAAGACTGATATTTGAGAAAAACTGACTTTCGAAGAGTATCTGTAAGGATTCTATAGAAATGATCTTGATAGGGATAGATCGTAGTGAAAGCTGATCTTTGTTAAGATCACTGCTAACACATATTTATTCGTACTGAGATCAGTGTTGATCATCATATGGGGTACCACTTTCATTGTGAAGATCAGTAAGAAGAATTATCACATATTCTCAGAAGAAATTCAGTCAATCGTAAAAGAACGCCATTTTTTGAGAGGATCTGTAGGAACCTATAAAAGTGATGCGATCAACGCGAGGATCAAAGTTTATAAATATTCTGTAGTTCTTACTTATGCTTGAGATCTTTATAAGGCAAAGCACTTATATAGTAAGAATATATTCTAAGAACGATTCCCGGAAGTTTTCTAGAGATAGCGGTTTTTCGAGAGGAAATTTTGGGATACTAAAGAAGTGATCTTTGCGCCACTTTTACCAAATAATTTATTTAACTATCCGATTTTAAACATAATGAAATCAATCTTAAACTGCCTTTATAGTTCAATAAATAACTTTGTAGAATGATTAATCGGACTGATCGAGCTGATCATAGTGAAGAACGAAGTTTGTACGTATTGATCATAGTAACGAAGGAAGTTTGTGCATCTTATTTCGTACCGGTAGCAGTTTATATATCAAAGTATTGAAAAACTTCAACATATTGAGGATCGCTTATATGAATTATATCCTCTGATGAAGACTCACTAAAGTAAGGATCATATATTGTTTAGATACTAGGGAAAGCTATGATTGATCGATAGAGGTATCATATGCAATTTGCAAATCATGTGTACATGTATTATGATATTTCTTTCGATCAGCTGTATGATTTTGTGATATATCTGAAAGATTACTTTGACAAAATGATGAATCATATACTTTAGTTCTAAAAATGCACTCCCCTTTATGGTGCCTCATCAAAACAATCTCCAAGCGTACGTTCACCAGTTAAAAGCGCTTCCTGAAGCTTCCAATAAATTTAACGACTTCCTGAAAGAACAGTAAACGCACCGGCTTAAAAATTTTCCTCAACACTGTCAATGCAACTCAAAAAGAAGATCCTAAGTTATACCCCAAAAGCCATAAACTTAACGCCGCATTAAAATAAACCTCCTGTCTGACCTCCCACAAAAAGCCTTGCACATTATGCAAACAGCATACGCGCTGCAAACCTTTTAGCATGCGCAAGTGTCCATTAAAGCCCAAAAACAATCAAAAATCCCACATCCACCTCACGTTCGTCAGTCGTTCCTTATAAGTCCATAATTCACATTAGCACACGATAAACAATTATGACTGACTGCCATTGTGCGCCCAAAAATGCTGCACCTTCAGAACTCATAAGATATGCACCATCCAAATAAAAAAGATTAAACCAAATCGTTTAATTTATTTTACAGCCTCACCGCTTAGGAATAAAACTAATCCGATGCACACCCATTAGCATTCAAAGACAAGTAGATATCAGATACATTATGAGCTTTTAATGGATAGAACAACCACGGTACATTTCGAAAGATATAACTTTTCCGGAAAGTAGATCGAACCAGAAAACTCGTTTCCAAATGCAAATATGCACCCAAAAAAAAAAAATAAACTTTCAAAAATTGGATAGATCCATACCAAAGAAAAGAAAACCGTAAAGATAAACATATAGACCGGGGCCCTTTGATCGAACATCGCCCATAACCGGTGGACGCGAGACGACAAAATATGTGACACACATCTGTTTAATCGAAACACATTTCCATATGCAAACCCAGACGTGGAAAATGTTCAGAGAAAAATAATTGACAGCTTTGACATACTACTCCACTAACTACCTGCAGCTAAGGCAAAGCTGTCAGTCTGACAAAGCAGGTGCCCATTTTGTTTATCAAGTCGATTTTTTCCCTATTTCTGTTCGACATACACGGGAATTGTCACAAATCATTGACAGCGCCAATTACTCTCACATTAATTGACTCTTAATTGAATGCGCAATGAAAATTTAACTATTCTGCGCCAACGCCAGCGTCACCGCCACCGCGCAGCCATGTTTAATTAACATTTTTATTGTTCAGCGTTTAGCTACTTGTCGCCCGTTTGACTTTGGTTGTGTTACTGTTACAACGCCTACGTAATTAAGACGTTTAACAAACTTGAGGAAATCTTGGTCAGGCTAATTAAGACGAGGTTGACGTTTGGAGTCTTTTTTTTTTCGTACATTTGAAGGCGGCATCTTTGTGGCAACATTAATGGATGTTGTAAGTTAAAAGCTGATCATGGGCGATGGATGTTGATTGAAATGGGTTGGTAATTAATTGCATGGTCTATAAAAGAATTTTTACACTTTTAAAATAGAAGTTGGATGGTTTTTAAATGGTTCGAAGGTAGGCAGATGGGTTTTGCTGGTTTTTCCTGTGGGCGAAGGGGGAAAATCACTTCGAAATAATGACACTTGGAATGAGATCTAAAAGTTAAATATGAGTGCCCATGGAATGGTTCATTTGTGGGACATGTTCGGAAAACGGGTATCTGATAGACATGGTCTAAATAGCCTCCTACTTCAATAAAATTAGAAATCACCAGAAGTTTTGTTGGACCTTTTATTGCTTCGATCGTATGCTGTTTGCTGGAAAAATGATCATGACACCGATCGCCAGTAAATTAGAGCATACATCTCTTAAATGGGTCATTTTTCAGATCGATTATTAGAGGTATCTATTCGTATCCCCTTTACCTAATATCAGTTAAACAGAGGATAAATCAAATCGATACCAAGCAAATACTCCTTGTGGTGATCGATGTTTTGGAAGGTCGCATGTTCTAAAAATTTGTTGACATGAAACGATATCTGAACAAATGGAAATGACAATGTAAGTGGTGTTCCTGCGGCTTCAATACTTTCCTTCGATTAATTTTGTTTAACTCAAAGAAATACGTTAGCGTCCTTTTTCTTCCAATGTCTTTGAATTGAGCAAACATTTGATCTAAAGCCAATCAATTTGAAGTGTCAGTTAAAGACAAAGTGACGTTTTGTTTGTGGACTTAGCTATTGACACTTTTCATGAAAATTCCTTGGCAATCATTGACAATGGCTGATGGTCAATTTAATGACTAAAAATTTGCACATAGCTTTATGATGACACGTTTCATGAAAATTCCTTGGCAATCATTGACAATGGCTGATGGTCAATTTAATGACTCCAAATTTGCACATAGCTTTATGATCGATTTTTAGAAATATCACACACTTTTAGTATATCCCTATGAAGTTGATAGCTGAGCCTTTTACTTTCATCTATTGACAGCTGGGACAACATAGATATCGGCTAAACCGAATATTGCTCAAAGGGAATTTTAATCGGAGGGAATATCTTTTCTAACTGATCCTTAAGACGATCGATTTTGTAAATGGCTGTACGATCTAATTACAGATCCATCTATATAAAACACTTGTCAGAAACTTTTCTAGTTAAGCAGCTTCTACTGGCACCAAATAGATATCGGATTATATATAAATATATCGGAAGATCATTTCCATCCAAAGCTGATTTCGACGATCAATGTTAAGGCAGTTCACATGTCTTAACTTTTTGTAGATCAATTATGGAACATTTTCGCTTTTAATATCATCTGCAGGCATGAAATATATATCGTTCATAGGGAACATAATTTTAGCATCTACTTGCTAAAGTCCTTTGTAGCTAAGACTCATTTTGCTGAAGAATGAATTTTTTTTAAAGAAGTACGTAGATCGCAAGACTGATCATATTGTGGCGATATTAGATTAATGTGTAGAACGATCGTGAAAATTTTGAATTCTTATAGCATCAGATGTGTCTACATAAAAACTATATGGACATTGTGATCTTTGCCACAATCGATCATTACACTTGAGATAGAACGATCGTAATGAAGGCAGATCGTTCCAAAAATCGGGCTAACAAATAGCAAGTCTTATATTTGTTAGACCAATCTTTGCAACGATCTGCCTTCACCGATCGTAATAATATCTGATCAATTCAAAGTTCAGACTACTCAATTGCAACATATTTACAGAAGTCTGATCCTGTTGATAAATTATCGCAACTAAGACGAGTGGAGACGATTATATTCTCGGTCTTCGTGAATATTTTTCAAATGATATTTTTAGCTCAGTATGAGTATTGATCTGTCTTAGTGATTTGACCAATGTGTCCATTGTCAAGTATCGTATCCAAGACAAGTAGGAAACTATCAATCGTACTCAGGATCATTATAAGGAAAGGCAGCTGTAAACCATGATCGGTTTTAGTAATGACAAACGTTTGTACGTTTGACATCCGAATGACATGGTGGTTAGCATATTGAAAATGTGTCGATCAGTCTTCTAGTGCAAAATGATCAAAAATACCAAGACAAGTAGGAAACGATCAATCGTTGTGATGATCATTCTAAGGAAAGAATACTTTTATTCACGATCGGTATAAGTAGTATCAAAAATGCAAACGACATTCTAGGTAAGCAAAAAAAATGGCTGATCATATGGAAGTTATCTAAAATATGTCTGTTTATTTGGTTATTAACTTTTATCGTTGAAAAAATGTATCGATCAAGACAGTGATCTACGGTAAATCTTTTTTTATTTTTTTAAATAATGTTCAGCCTACCGAAAATCAATCCAATTGTAAAGATGATCTTGCAGCTTTTTATTGGCCATCATATATTGGTATAAGCCTATCTTTCTGTGATTTTTGTGGCCATTATCGCAAGTAAGGATTTAAAAAAAAAGACTTATCTTTTAGAAAAGATCGCCTATCATTTGTGGCCAAACGTAGTCTATGTCGATCGTGGTTGCTCTTAAAGTTAGATAAGAAATATAGATCGATATTTTACGATTCGACAGATCATTTTACGTACGACAGATCATGGCAAAACAATCGGTCATAGGTAGTTTAGATTATGATTCTAACTTGACCATTGATAGAACATCAATACTATTGAGGATCACTAAAATGGTCTTTTGACGTCATCAGTCATAATGAAGACATATCATTCGAAATAACGGGTGATTTTTTAAGAGGTTTAGAACTTTAAAAAAAAAAAAAACACAAAAATTCGAAAAAATGAATGAAATATTTATTTGAATCGATAGTTTGAACCTTGCAATTTAATGTTTAAAGATAATTTCATGCAAATGTTGACCGCGGCTGCGTCTCAGGTAGCCCATCCGCTGAGTCCAATTTTGGCATACTCTTTCACACATATCGGCCGGTATCTCACGAATGAATGCATGGATGTTGGCTTCCAGTGCGTCAATCGAAGCGGTCTTGTCCCTATAGACATTAGCCTTGACATACCCCCACAAAAAATAATCTAATGGTGTCAAATCGCACGATCTAGGCGGCCAATTGACCGGCCCGAAACGTGAAATTAACTGTTCACCAAACTCGCCTCGCAATTGCGCCATTGTTTCGCGTGCTGTGTGGCATGTGGCACCGTCTTGTTGAAACCACATATCATGCAAGTCAAGAACTTCCATTTCGGGCAAAAAAAAGTTTGTTATCATCGCTCGGTAGCGTTCACCATTGACAGTAACGCTGCGATTCGCATCATCTTTGAAGAAATATGGCCCAATAATGCCGCCGGCCCATAAACCGCACCAAACAGTGGCTTTTTCGGGATGCATTGGTAGCTGTTGCAATGCTTCTGGCTGATCTTCACTCCAAATGCGGCAATTTTGCTTATTTACGTACCCATTCAACCAAAAATGAGCCTCATCGCTGAACACAATTTTTCGATAAAAAAGCGGATCCTCGGCCAGCTTTCCAAGAGCCCATTCACCAAAAATTCGGCGTTGTGGTAGGTCGGCTGGCTTTAGTTCTTGCACCAGCTGTATCTTAAAAGGCTTTACGCCCAAATCCTTCCACAAAATTTTCCACGTAGTGCTGTAACAAAGGCCTAACTGCTGGGAACGGCGCCGAATCGACATTTCGCGGTCTTCTGTCACACTAGCTGATACGGCCGCAATATTTTCTTCACTACGCACAGTACGTAAACGTGTTGGTGGTTTAATGTCCAACAAAGTAAATTTGGTGCGAAATTTGGTCACAGTCTTCCGAATAGACTGCTCAGATGGTCGAGAATGCCGATCATAAAATGGAAGCAGCGCGCGATGAACATTTCGAACCGAGCACGAATTTTGATAGTAAAATTCAATAATTTGCAAGCGTTGTTCATTTGTAAGACGATCCATGGTTAAATTGCAAACCAAACTGAAGCTGTTTGACAGTGACACAAGGTACTAAACACACGTCAGCTGTCAAAACCAGTGTTGCCAAAACCAAACCAGATAAAAAATCACCCGTTACATCTAAATGCATTTATGCAAATGCATTGTTCAGAAACTTAATGGCTTTGTCGTCATATCTAAAACTAAAACAAAACTACTTAGCCATTAGCATTAAATTTTATTATATAGACAGTTTAAATCGCTGGACATGGCAAAGGTTAAATTTTATTCTCAAAGTGAAAAAAAAATTTAAAACCTTTCAAATTATTAAATGCTCTCTATGCCACCTATTAAGTACAAATTGGACAACATTATCATTATCTTCTCCAATAAAATAAATGAAAACCTCACTTTCATCAATCCGCGATTTTACGACTTTCGGTAAAGCGTCACACAGGTCATTTCAGTCGTAAAAATGAAACTATAATCTGTCACAAGGCGGTGTAGCTTGAAGCAAGCATTCATAACCGACAACAGCCAAAATTTCTTATCACCCCAATTGCAAAGTATTTTTTTTTGTCAAAGAAAATAAGTTATTACATTTTACTGCCCCAATCAACAGGAAATTGCAAAAAAAAAAAAAAAAGTGAGCAAGCGCAACCTCATCCCTTACAATCTTTGAACCGCAAAACCATCACCACTCAATATAATCCTAATATTTTTTCAATTAGTTATTTATTACAGTTATATAGACAGGAACAATCCACAGAGGGTTGTATATTCGTCCTGTCATTATTTTTTATTGACAAAGCCAAAGTGGCCATAAATCTTTCGAAAATCCCGAAAAACTACAAATCGACACAAGTGTGAGTGCACTTTCTATATTTTTTTTTCTTCAAATAAAAACAGCATGATACCCATATAAATGTCAACATAGTAAACCAATTCAACCGTGATAATCTGCAAAAAATTGTGTTCTTTGTCCGGAAATGTTGACACCCTCGGGGATTGCATTGAGTGGTTGGCTTTTGTGGAATTGCGTATCATGGTGAGATGTAGACGATACGTATCCTGGAAGTAGGCTATTCAAAGGGGTCTTCTTTATCTTTTTTTTATATAAAAAAAAGGGATGCATCATCTTTTGCTCGCAACAGGGTATCAAAAATATGAATGACAGCTAAAGGGACAATGGGCATAGATGTTAATCGGGGCGAATAGTTTGCAACAAGGGGAAGACAAAAATGAATTATGTATCTTTTGATGCAGAATTCTTTATTTTTCGCATCTGAATGGATTCATAAGATGCAAGTGGTTGTTGACTTTAAATGTAACCAGGTAGTTTCATTTTGTCGAGGCGTAAAACCTGCGAGGTCTTCTATGGACCCAATTCAATTTTGTGGTTACATTTTTAAATTCAAATCAAATATCAGAGGCAGTATTTTCCGATGATAAATCATTAAAATCCGCTTCATAAATCAGATTTACCCAACAGTGATCCTATAAACTGTATACTAATCCCCCTAAGGCGGTCCTTTTCTCCTCACCAGTCTACAAGAAAAGGCCTCACAAATCCCTTAATTAGTAGTAAATCTTCATTATTATGATGTTTCACGAAACCTCTGTGTCCGAAATTATCGAAATCAAAAATTCACCTCACGTTATCACGAAAAGTGTTGATTTTGGTATTTTTTTTTATTAAAGAGCCAAAGCCCATTGTATGCAAATATCCAAAAAATTAAATCGAACAAAAATGCGCATTTTTTAAATTTGGTTTGCCATCAAAGATTTATTACCTTGGGCCATTCGATTTGACACAAATGTGTGCATTTAATGTAATTGTATCTTCATTTCGATTTTGGAGACTTTTTGATGACTATACCTCGCATGGGACGAGATTTTAATCGTGTTTTTGCCAAAGTGTGGCTATAAAAGTTTTTTCTTCTCATTTAAAGTTTGTCACATGAAGTTACTTATGAGAGTCGATGACAAGATAATTTTGTATCTTATGTAATCGTTAAAAGGTTTTTTTAAGAGTTTCTATAGCAATCAATTCATGATGTGGCTCGTTGATAAAATTCACATTTTGCTTATGCTTTACTATTCTAATGCGCCTTTCTGTCAGTTTTCAACCAGGGATGTCTTTTCCAATCGATATCTGCAATTTTTTACATTTTACTTTATTTTTACGACGATAGGTTTGTTTTTCCTGAATTACACACAAATAACGAGAGTTTTGGGAAAATCCAACCAGAGATGACATTTCTTTTCTCTGTCAATTCAATTTTCAAAGTTATTTGTTTTTTTTTTCTCAATTATAACTCACGATCAAACCATGTATGTCATTTTTATTTCCTGTCAGTTTTGTGCATTTGTGCGTTGATAAAGTGTGAGTTCGAGTATATTCATTAAAATTAACATTTTGCTTATGCTTTACTATTCTAATGCGCACTTTTGTCAGTTTTCAACCAGGGATGTCTTTTCCAATCGATATCTGTAAATTTTTACATTTTACTTTATTTTTACGACGATAGGTTTGTTTTTCCTGAATTACACACAAATAACGAGAGTATTGGGAAAATCCAACCAGAGATGACATTTCTTTTCTCTGTCAATTCAATTTTCAAAGTTATTTGTTTTTTTTTTCTCAATTTTAACTCACGATCAAACCATGTATGTCATTTTTATTTCCTGTCAGTTTTATGCATTTATTTAGTTTTTAAAGTAATTTATTCAGTTTTGACGTATAAGACGCAACCAGGAATGCCATTTCAGTTGTCTTTATGGCAATTTTACAGTGAATTTATATGCATACAAAATAACATTTCAATAATGTCAAAAAAAAAGACCAGGGCTGTCATTTTCAATTGATCACGATGCAAACAATTATGACGCTTCTCAATTAAGTAACTGGCGACTAAAGTTGTGTAGTCAGGTTTGGCATCTTCTGATTGGCCCATCAATGGCCAACTGTAAGTTTCACTGTAAGTTGAAAAACATTTGCCACCAAAACTTTAGCAACCTCCAATGCAAACTCGACTCTAAATAATGACACTGTTCAGTTGAATAAATGGCGACTAAATCAGTCAGGGCTGGCATTAAAATCACATCTGTCATTTTTCTGTCATTAGTAGTTCTTTCACTAGATTTTACATTTTGAAGTCTACAGTTGTGATTGAGTGTATTGATCTTACTGCTGCGATATGTTCTGAAAGACTGGCATAAGTGTTTTTTAACCCAACTCTGTTAAGTTTTTAACATTTTGATTGTTTTCTTTTTTGAAAGACCAAACTCATGCCAACTCAGATTTCTTTTATAACTTTAAATATAAATACCACTGTTTGCAAAGCACATAAAATTCTTCAACTGTCAAAACGTCATTAAAACCCTTTCATAAATTCCTACATATTAGACTCCTGATATAAAACTTTCATCAACATCTTAATCACCGATAAGATACATTTTTATTCAATGATTACTCATGTTTATCTAATACATTGAGCCTGATATACCACACGCATCAAACATAGCGTGTGTCCAAACGTTTACATCATAATTAATTAAGAAACCGCGAACTTTACCCTTAAACGTCATTGCACAACATTGGTACAACAATGCACAAGAAACATCTGACAGACGTCAGTGATGAGGGTAACCGACTACGAGCATCTTCATAATTCAAGCAAACCACGAAATGTGTCAAAAATCTGTTCAAACAAAATGACAAGATAATATGATAAAATTGTTAGTGCTGCCCTCTTTTATGTATGTCATTAGGCAAACGCAGACAGTTGTTTTGGATGGTGAAAGTGTCATTATTATCTACAAATTGATAGGGAGGATCTGACGTTTAGTGGATTTATGGGATTCATGTATTTGGGTGGGATTTTGTTTTTTTTTTCGTTAAAATTTGAATACACACATGGAGATGTTTTAAAAGATGGGAAGTGGATGAGTTTGTATGGTGATACCTCAACATTCTTCGTTTCTGTTATATCTTTCCTTTCCTTGTCCTTTCATTGGGCTGATAGGTCTAAATTGCTTTTACCATCTTTGTGTTCATATAAATTTTTCAGCAAAAAGAGAAAACAGCAAGAATTTTGCTTCTTAAAGTAACATATATCCTGCGGACTAATATACTGCCAATACAAAAAATCCTAGGTTCATGTCCCACGGTATACTCATGTAGTTTGTTAAAATCTATGTCCTTACAAGAAACATTCTTCTCGTTAAGTTATAAAGCAAGCGCAATACTTATAAATTAGGTAGGTACATGGTGCAAGTCATCCCACCCTAGCATAAACTGATTATTGTAAAACAATCCTAGGTTTATGTCCCACAATATTTAGACATACATGGGTCTTGTAAGAATCCATGTTCTCGTGACAAGGGTTGTCCTTTGCAAGAAGATTACTGACAAAAAAGCCTTGATGCGAAGCCTCCATGTAATACCTACCATGTACTGCTAATTAACCAGTCCTAGGTTCGAATCCCACCATATCATCACACATATGTGCTGTAAGAATCCTGGGTCCTTATAACCAAGGATTTTCTACGTTGCTTATTAGCGCAAGTAGAACCATCGTATTCCTCAATGATTAAGAGAAACTAGGTCTTGGGCCTAACATTCTAGGTTCGTGTCCCAGCATAATAATGCGTCAAATGTTTCGCTAACTCCTGTTACCTCAAAACCCTGATGTACAAATTCCACTTTTCACGCATTCCGTACAAAAAAAACACGAATGGGTTCATAACCCACATTTAAACTGCTCCTACACTTGATCCACTTCCTTGTTTCCTCGTTACCAAACTTCACATCGCAGTACCATGGTGCTGCCCTTGAATGTGTAACCTGTGACAACGAAGGGTCACAAGCTGTTCCATGTAATTGCATAAAATATTCGTCCATTTTTTTATCTTATGCAATGTTACGCCTCCCACAGCGGGACCACCATCACCAAGTTCTCCTTCTTCAGTAGGTCACCGAGTTACTTGGCTGCACAACCGTATCCGGCAAAATCGGGCCAACTGCTTGTCGAATTTGAATTTTAGATATTTTTTCATACGAAGAATTCGCCAACCATGAGCACGAGTGAGTGTGTGATTTTTTTTTTAAGATTTTTGGTAAGAGTTGGAGGAGTTCTCCCAGGTGGAAGGAATCAGATGATTTATGGTCAACGGGTTTTGTTCCACTGAGAGAGTTACACTCGATTGGACCATTAAACAGCAGGAAGCCATCGTAATAGTCCCAATTTTCAGCGATTAATGTCTCAATTTTTTCGCCCGATTTGGAGGACTTCGCATTCCGCGAAATTCCTTGCCGTTATGGCATGCCCGACGGAGAGTGCCTTTTATAAGCCACTTACAATGGTTAAGAGGAAGGCAGATGGTGACGTTTTAATCCTTTCAAGTTGAATAACCGATTTGGCATTCTACATACTCATGAGAGGATAATTTCACGCATCGTGAGTGGTGTATTTTAATTTGTGTTCATGTGTTGTGCGGAAAGACATCTTTTTCAACACTTTGTCCGTGTGAGAGTCCTGCATGGCATATCAATTGAATCTGGTAGCACCATACGAACCATAAGTTGAAAGCCGCATTTACCGCGAGACCATTTATGCTTAATTATCATGCTCACAAAGGCTAAATTGGCAAACTAGACACAGGCAGGCACTGAGGAAGGCACGGCGCATATTTACCAACACACACAGTGCAGTGAGCATGACGACGATGATGTTGAAGAAGACGAACACCCCGCGTTTGCATGGCGTCACGTTCTGCATTTTAAATGAGAACAAACGCCAAAGCCGACAACAATTATGAGAGAGAGAGATATAGAAGAGCGTCGAGTGGATTCTTGAGCTATTAACACGTTAAATGGGTTAAGTAGATGTGTATACGCGCCATGGCGGCGATAGTGAATGACATATGAGTTTATGTAAGTGTGTGTGTGTGCAGTGTTCTTTTAACAAGTGATCGATTGGCGTTTAAATGTCTCCGATTAGACGCATCTTTGTGCATCCATGCCGATGGATTAATTGTTAAAGGATGCCGAAATGGGATTTTTGCTCGTCAACAAATTTGATTCAATTGATTGGCCTTTGATGGGACTTGACAAGTCGGATGCAATAGCCCTCCAGGCATGTGGGCCAGCTCTATTCACCCTTTGTTCGAAGTCGTGCTCGATGAACCTGTTGATCTTTAAGTTTAAAAATGATTATTGAAGTAATCGGCCCTATCGAGGTATCCGTCGGAGCGGAAAATTCTCCGATTTCGTACGATTCGGAGGATTTTTGCTTCGAGGTATTCCTCCGAAAAGCTGTTCGGAATATTTCTCCGACATTTTGTAACGCACCCCGGCGAATTGCGTTGAGGTGCATTTTTTATGCGATTTTTGACAGCTAAGTGCCATTCTTTCTCCGATTTCCTCCGACACAAATTCTTCGCGGAATTTATTTACGAATTGTAGTGAAGTGAACCCGTCGCATTTGGGAAGATTTTTTTTTTCCGATGACACATACTTCGAATGGAAATTGAACCTCCGACGAAGTATGCGTTGCGGAAAATTGTCCGCTCCGACGGATACCTCGATAGGGCTGAATGTCTGAAACTGACATCTGTCAACAAACTAGAGAACTTTGTTTTCAAATCATAACTAGACAATTTTTTTCATTTCGTTTGTTTTTATCCGGAATCAGGCTATTTGAAGCTTGTTTCTTATAAAGACTTATAAGAAACAAGCTTCAAAGCTGTTCAGAAATACCCATAGCTGTCATCTGTCAATATTATTAATAAATTGGTAAGAGAGTGTTAGTTTCTGGCTCATGATATAACCCATAATAATTATACAGGGTTTGTGTCAAATAAATTACCAAAAGCTTGGCAGAGTTACCAAGGGATCATTTTTATGGTTGCAAAACTCATGGTGACAACTTTGATTTTTACACTTTTTTAACATTTTGGTGACTTATGTTGACTCAATAACATCGTTTACAATGTTGAGTCTGTTGGTAAAGAAGAATAACAATTTGAACAAATTAAACAGTGAAACACAACTGCTAAAATGCAAAAATACTCTGGATGATTTTTTTCAACTTACAATTAAACCTTTGGTAACCCTGATGCTCAGCCGTCTTTGTATACAGAAATAAGAAAAAATACGATACGCAGCCTCTATTCAACGTTGTATAACTTTTATTAATAAGGTTTTTGCGTTTAGAGGCATTTTAAGGAGCGCATTCCTTATAATGAGTTTATGAATAAGGCTGATAGTTTTTAGGCGCAGTTTAGTGGTATATTATGCTAAAAAACTCAGAACTGCCATCTGTCAGATATGTGCAAGAGTTTTCTCAGAGTATTGCTCATTTTCCCATAACCTATTAGAATATTTCACGAAGACAGATAATATGGTTGATAGCTACAGGTCGGTGTGAAATTTGGCTATAAAAAAAACTCTGAACTGTCACTTGTCAATTATGTGCAAGAATTGGCTTAGTAATGATCATTTTCAAATTATTTCATTAATCTTGGCAATTTTATGATTGGTTGCTGGAAATGTTGTAATCTTGTTGGTATGACATATCCAAGAAATGTCATAGCATCAACTGTCAACTGCCAATTCTGACAAGAATTGGTTTTTCTATATGCAAAATGACATTTCTGACATTTAAAATCGGAGTGGACAAGTGGACATACTCACTAAACTGTCAGAATTTATTAGACAACTGAAAGATCAATATTTTAGTAAAATTAACATTTTTAGATTAGATCATTCAATGTCTTCTTAAGTTGAAAATATTATAAATATTGTTAAGAGGGCGTATCCAAAGAAGTGCCGGAACAGCCTGTGGTAAAGTTATAGTTTTGGGATATCAAAAATTGTACCTAACTGTCAACTGTCAAGTTTGTACGAACGTATTGTTGCATCGAAATTTCCCAGCAATTCTGTCTATAGAATGTCAGATCCACAAGATATGTCACAAGTCGACAGATCCACATGATATAGATATCATAATTCACCTGTCATTTAATTAACTTTCTGCAAAAATAGAACAAAGCAGATAGAAACATGATTTTACTATGAAAGGAAAGTTTAAATTCAACCAGATATTATCAATTCATAGAATTATTAGACTATATAAAATGATTGATCTCAACTGTCATCAGCGAGCTTGTTTAAATGACATCTGTCGGGTTTTATTATGAACAGATTTCTGCATTAAACATCTCGCATGATACACCTTCTTGCTAAGCTTGTTAGAAACCAAACACGTTTCATATTTCTATTTCCAAAATGTCACATCCTCATGAACTGTCACCTGTCATCTCCGTACGAAATTCATCTCCCAACTAACAAAAACAATTTCTAAATCCTTAATAAGCAGGTTTATTTCAATTTAGCAAACGTAATAATATTAATAAAACTCAAGCTGTCACCTGTCATTAATGATCACTTTTCCCGATACATTTTTGCTAACGCCTTTTTACATCCCATTACGTTTAAATGCCAAAAATACGTTTTTTTAAGCACTAAATATGCTTAATTTATGATCTTCGACACTTTCCCGAAAAGGCGGCTCGCTTTAACACCTTGAAAACCCTCAAAAAAATAATGTAACCCACAATTATAAAAAACAAAAATTGCCAGACCTGTTAAAGCAATCACTTACTCACCGTCGGAACCTCCTCTTCGTCTTTCACTAATCCCGACTCAGAACCAGTTCGAATTACAATCCAACCGAAGAGCATGTAAGGAAAAAAAAACAAGAAAACAAAACTGAAAGTCACTCAACTTCTCTGTCACAATTAATAAATTCGCGAAATATTAACTCACAAAGTCAGCCATAAACGTGGCGGCACAGAGCAGAAGCAGCACCACCACCGCCGCCACCACCTTGCACCGGTCGTAAACGATTTGCACATCACAAACATGCCACCAACACACACCTCGAAATCTGGAATCCTCAGCTCCACAATATAACAACAAACCGCCACCATAACCAATCAACTAAACGAAACCAAAGACTTCCTGCTTCTGGAACACGTATCAGCCACGAGGCCAGAATCCAACCGACATTCCAACTCCTCTCAGAAATCATAAAAATGACCAAAACCAACAAATAAACGCAAATCTCGTGATCATTCAAAAGAGAATCCCATTAGCGGTGCTGCAGCTCGTAAAAAGATTCGCGCGCACATTTTTGTCGTTCTTATGAGCTGGCAAATCCCGCCTAGATAGTGTACTACCATAAGCTATTAGCTCCACCACTAGATGTCACCGATATGTCGCTTTTGCAAAAATGTACATTGCAACTTCTTGCGTACCTAGATCTTTCCAAGTTCGAGGATCAACGCACGGTTGTCGATCGAATAAAACACATGGCAACCCACTGTGTCTAACCAACGGATACGTACATGAAGACGGCAATTTTGGTGAATGGCACCGCGATACACAGTCATAGATACACGAATTATCAAAAGATAATTATTACCAGTAAACATTTTGAAAAGCAAGACCAGCCTCGGTCCACCAGTCCACCAGTGGGTCAGCACAACGTCTACCAGTTGAGAAATTGCAATCATGTCCAGGGGAGGAGTGCGCAACCTTTTTTTTCTGGTCTGTCCATGTTGTATTGGAATCAGCAGGAGACATGACTTTCTTTTGTTCGGGTGAATTTAGGGATTATGTGAAGTGGTCGTGTCCCGAGACACTTTGACAGATAGCTCAAGAGTGTGTTTTCTTATATCATCTCGAAATACTAAAAGCAATCTAAGCTGAATAGCTGAATGACTCTGAATGGGTGATAATGGCACAGCGGGAGTGACAGATGACAGTTGTGTGTGCCCATGTGGGTGGCGCGCATTGCAATTGTTTTGAGACATTCTTCAAGGGCTGTGACATGTTTTACCTAAAGCCTTATTGATGACCTATGATTTATCATAGTCAAATGGTTGCGTTTCTACAAAACCAATGAAAAAAAAAAATTCAAACTCATTTTGGGTGCGTACCGAATGTCATTTGGTTGGCGTCTGTTTCTCTTGAGGATCAGTAATACCCGATCGCTGGAAACAAATTTATCAGAATTACACAAAAAAAAAATAACGTTGTGACAGGTGGTGGTACACTTGCACCATACCTTACGTACTCATAGCAATCTATAAAATCTGACCTAAAAGCACGAACTCGCTGTCTAATGTTATGGGCAACAACAGAGATCGGTAGTCGTAAGCTGTTTATTCATTTAAACGTTGTGGTCATTCCCGTGCCTTGTGGTTCGTGACTGGCACAATGGCACTTGGATATGCACAGACAGTAGCATAAATTATTGACTTTTCCATGGTGCGGTTTTTGGTTGCAAGTGCTTCTGAATTGACAGATTTTCTGCAAATCGAATATCACTTGAAGTAGGTGTCAAAAATTAGAAAATATCACTAAAATGACGTTTTGCATGTTAGAAGAAGAATAACGATTTAAATTCTGTATATCCGGCTTGTGATCGCAATTGCAAATCTATTACAAATTGTTAGTCGCGTGTTTATTTTAAAGCGCACTAGTTCTGGTGGCGGAGATAGTTGCGTTCGAAAATTAATTCATGACAGTCACGAATAACTCGCACCCTATAACCATTGAATGCGTTTGTGCGGTATGGGCACCATGCGGACTTATTAATGAGATTGCATGTCATTGTGACAGGTCTTTAAATACAATATTTCGAGGTCAATGAAATCAATACGAAAAGTGATAGTTATATTGATTTTATACCATTAACAAAGTGACAATTAATTTATGAGTTGTTGAAAAGTTTTTCGATACAGGCGAATTGGTTTTCGAATTTATGGAACAATTACGCCGTTTGTAGTCATGTTTTACATATGACATTAGATAGGGTTGTATTCAGTGACGTTTGTCATTTGTTGATAGTTTTCTATTAGTTTTGTATATTTAAAATTAATTTATCATGCAGTAAATGTATGTTATTACGTTCGATTAGTTGGTACATTTTATTTTTTTGACAGTTCGGAATATTTTATGTGTTAACTTAACCTATTTATCTTTTGTTGTTATAAAACCGATGAATAGTTAAATAACCATAATCCCTGCGTATTTGAATAATACTGGAAATAGTATAAGAATCGTTAATCCAAAAAAATCGTCAAGAATACTCTTTACTTTGTTTTGACAGTTCTGAATGTTTTTTTTTACTTTTATATTCATAACGTAATTTATCTATCTATCGAGTTACCTCTTACAGATATCATCATACTCAGTGTAATCACCCCTATCGTGCTATTGGTTCGGAAGAAATTTTTCTCCGATATGTACGAAATCGGAGAATTTTGTGCCGAATCATCCGTTCCGAATAGCATTTCGGACAGATATTCTGATAAAATGTAACGCACATGATCGCGCATAGGTGATATGCGTTAGGTCAACAATTTTTGACATCTATGCGTTGAATTTCATCCGACAAAGAATTGCTGCGGAATCAATCGAACGCGATTGTATGTTTTTATTTTTTATTTTATTCCGCAAAGGATACCTCGAAAGAAAATTGAGTTCCGATTCGTGTCGGTAATTGTTCCGAACGGATACTTCGATTGGTGTGAATCAGGGTTGCAAAAGTCGCGATACAATTGTACTGTTTTCGATACAATCGACCTTGCTTCAGTACACAAATACACTTTATATAAAATTCGATACAATTTGTGCTGCAGCTATTTTAATAGGTATTTATAATCAAAATATGTTTTAAAAAACCAAAACATCACATAATTTGCTTTGCTATCGAATTTATATGAATACCACTGAAAGTACCAATTGTCAACTCAATTTTCTTGCCATTTTTTTGCCTGTATACAGTTTATCAGCTGTTTGATCATTCTTTTTGGACCTTCAAACTGTCTTCTTATTTTCTCGGATATTAAAGTGTACAAATGGACATATCGTCGGTTCAAAGGTGATAGTCATTAACATTTTGGGTTTTAAAATTACAATTATGCTGATAAAAATGGATTTTTGTTTTTAGCTTGTTATTTGTTTTTACGCACTTGATGCCATACTTTCTATAAGCAAAAAAACAGTTAATTTACATGATTTTAAGAGAAATGTATACTTAATGATTTTTACCTGTATGGGATTATGCATTTGAAATTACATTTTAGTTTCGAATTTTAAATCACTCTCAGTTGATCATGTACCGGCAAGCGCTCTGCATCTCTAAGACAATGGGTTGGAAGGCCCTTATACACGCACAAGCTCTTTCGGAATGTTTGACCAAATCCATTAATTTTTGTTTTGATATGGATAACTTACCCTGGTAAATGGGTGTAAGTGCCACAGGAGATACCCCAAAAAGATATATTTTTATAGTTGAAATTATTTTTCGTTCGTTCGTTAAGTGGCGCTACAGTTTTACATGTCATGGTTTTTCAGTGCTAAGTTAACACAGAGTTTACTAACTCCGAAATAAATTTAATCTAGAGTTAACTCATGAAGCAGTTTTTCAGTACAGAATTAAATTTGACTCCGTGTATGGTGATTTCATTTGGTAGCATTCATGATTTATCGATTTTTCTCAGTTATCACTTTATCCGCTGTTTGGTTTCCTTTTCCCTAAACAAATGAAAATGCTTTTGTCGCAAACTTGCAAGTCTTTATTTTCTTAAAACAGTTTAACTCAATATTTTATAAAATTTCAAGTCGCTAAGATCTGCATTTAGTTTCTCAAAATTAAATTAAATGTCCACATAAATGGAATTGAAAAAAATGTTTGTCTGGTATCGTCTGTCCGGGGTAAGTTCTAGATATAAATCGACTGAAAAACTGCTTTCTCGAGTTAACTCGACTTTAATCCCGAAACTAGGATCTCGGAACTCGCACTGAAAACTGGGCCTTAAAAGTCATTTTTAAATTTTAACGACTAAATTTTAAGACAAGAAATTTAATAACCATCTTCATATTTTTTTGCATCCATAGAATCGCACTCCATTTGGGAACGCCTTAACTTAAAAAACTTTAACTCTATTTTTTGTAAATGACGAAATAGAAAAAACGAAATCTTGATGACTGCTTAAGCAACGATTTTAAAAATTTAAACATAATACTGATCCTGGCAAGCTATCAAGAGTTTACTCAAAACAGAAATATTACACAAAAATTTCGCAAAAATAATGAAGTTTTTTTTTCGTTAAATGATCATATGACTAAAAGCTGACAAAAGAGTGGCGATTAAAGGAAGAAATGATCATAAGTTGTGACCGTTACGGCCATTATGTGCATTGAAAAACAAAACTAAGTGAGATAGAGATATTTTTCTTTTAAGAGAAATTAAAGGCCTGCACTTAATGATTTTATAATTTCGTAATTCCTGCAAAAATTACAATTATGCCTCGGTTATTATTTCCAGTTATAAAACATGAAAAGTCATAGTTATTTTCTTAAAAAAAAACATATTTTCACCAGTTTTGTACCTACTTTTACCTTTGAACTGACGATATTATAATTGTAACGGGTGATTTTTTAAGAGGTTTAGAACTTTTAAAAAAAAAAAAAAAAAAAACACAAAAAATTCGAAAAAATGAATGAAATATTTATTTGAATCGATAGTTATGATATGTTTAATTTTGGCATACTCTTTCACACATATCGGCCGGTATCTCACGAATGAATGCATGGATGTTGGCTTCCAGTGCGTCAATCGAAGCGGGCTTGTCCCTATAGACATTAGCCTTGACATACCCCCACAAAAAATAATCTAATGGTGTCAAATCGCACGATCTAGGCGGCCAATTGACCGGCCCGAAACGTGAAATTAACTGTTCACCAAACTCGCCTCGCAATTGCGCCATTGTTTCGCGTGCTGTGTGGCATGTGGCACCGTCTTGTTGAAACCACATATCATGCAAGTCAAGAACTTCCATTTCGGGCAAAAAAAAAGTTTGTTATCATCGCTCGGTAGCGTTCACCATTGACAGTAACGCTGCGATTCGCATCATCTTTGAAGAAATATGGCCCAATAATGCCGCCGGCCCATAAACCGCACCAAACAGTGGCTTTTTCGGGATGCATTGGTAGCTGTTGCTTCTGGCTGATCTTCACTCCAAATGCGGCAATTTTGCTTATTTACGTACCCATTCAACCAAAAATGAGCCTCATCGCTGAACACAATTTTTCGATAAAAAAGCGGATCCTCGGCCAGCTTTCCAAGAGCCCATTCACCAAAAATTCGGGGTTGGGGTAGGTCGGCTGGCTTTAGTTCTTGCACCAGCTGTATCTTAAAAGGCATTGCGCCCAAATCCTTCCGCAAAATTTTCCACGTAGTGCTGTAACTTCTGGGAACGGCGCCGAATCGACATTTCGCGGTCTTCTGTCACACTAGCTGATACGGCCGCAATATCATAAAATGAAAGCAGCGCGCGATGAACATTTCGAACCGAGCACGAATTTTGATAGTAAAATTCAATAATTTGCAAGCGTTGTTCATTTGTAAGACGATCCATGGTTAAATTGCAAACCAAACTGAAGCTGTTTGACAGTGACACAAGGTACTAAACACACGTCAGCTGTCAAAACCAGTGTTGCCAAAACCAAACCAGCTAAAAAATCACCCGTCATAAAATAAATAGCTTATCAAAACACCAAACAATGGTCAAAATCAACCAGTACAATTTCAATACATTTTTTTTAACTTTCAATACAATGCTGAAAAGGCAATTTTCATCCCTGGTGTGAATATGTCAGCCGCAGTACTATTGGCGGATTTAAGTCGATATGAACTTCACTTTCATTTTTTGACAGTTCGAACAAATTGCTGAACTAATTAATTTTTTTTTTTAAATTAATTCGGTTTACATCTGACATCATTAAACAAAAAAATTATTTTGAATCTATCAGTTTAAATATTTAAAATGCATGTATTTATTATTTATTTAGTTGAAAATCGTATATACGTATAATACTGATTCATTATACGCGATTTAAGTTTAAGAATGTCATTTGTATTGACTTTTCTTTTCCTTTAGTTTTGACAGTTCGAATTTATTTACTCTAAGTATTTTATTTTTCAGTCGGTAACTTGATGAGTAAATTGTCCAAATAAAAATCAATTCAATAACTTTGACATATCCTTTCTGTTGACAGCTCGTCCTATTTAATCAAATAACTGTCAAATAATACTCTCACTAAAAAAAGTGTTCTCAAAACTGAAAATTTCTTAAAACGTCTCAAAGTCTCAACTCTGTCTTAAATTTGTTATCCAGCAATTAATAAAAAAAAAATCCTCCTTCCTTTCTCCTTTCAGCAATATTACAACGAACGACTGTTGATGTTGGGCGAATAAAAATCCAAGGAGTAGCCACATGCTTATACTTATGCATGGATCAATGTGGTGCAGTCTATGGTTCGGTAAGTATTGTTTTTTACTATTGTTATTGTTTGTTTTGTTTTCAATTTCCTTTTCATTGTCCCTGTTGTCCTTTCTCGTTCTCAAAACAATAAACGGGTCCTTTGTACATTTTTGAAAACCATAAAATAAGTCCATCAATAGATACTCGTATTTCGTGAGGATGTCAAAGTAATAGACACGAGAGTATATTTCTTGGCATAGGCGCTAACAAAAAGAAAACAAATACTAAACAATATTTGAACACACCACACGCATAATAAAGAACACACAGAAAATGTTCAAATCCATTTGTAATTTATTGTGATATACCCTATTATTTTTGCCTGTTAAAATATAAATGTCGGTGTGTTATTTTTTCGGCTTTGTCCACAATATTTATAATTTCCAAAAGAAATATTTCGTATATTTCTGGCAGACATTTATTTTGACAAGTCAGTTTATCCCACTAATATCTCGTTAATGGACAACAGCTTGAATATTTGACATTTCAGTTGTTTGAGAAAAGTGCTCTCCTTCTACTTGAATGTTTAACTGAAACTCTCAAGTTTCTTCTTCGCTAGAAAACTCATCAAAAGAACAAGTTTGACATTTGACATTTCATTTGATTCAGAAAAGTTTTCAGCGAATGTCAAACTGACACTGTCAACAGAAGTATTTTCTTCTGTCATCAAAGTGGAACAATAACCAACCGTTTTAGAAACTTTTTCGACATCTACTCAAATGTCAAATTGACATTGTCAACTGAACTATTTCCTTTTCTGACCAACTACCCGTCAACCTCATCCCTACTCAAAATTATCCTGTACAAATGCTTTCGTCCTTAAGAACCAACAAAATTCCCAAAAAAGGAAACCCCACTGACATCCTTTTTTCACTTAATTTTTCACAACACAAAAGTCTACCCAATGACATATTTCCTTTCATTATCTTTTGCGGTATTGGTGAAAAATATCCGAAACCGAAAAGAGGTGATAAGTGATTTCTGTTGTCATTTATACGGAAAGAGAAAAAAAAAAGGATCTCATTAGAGTTAAATCAGAGATATCCTGTGGTGTAAGCGCGCCTTTTCATCGGTTCAATTGTTGATCCTTTTTTGTCTTCTTCTCGGGAACTATTGTTGTGTTAACGTATTAATATATGTGACAGGTACTTTTAATTTAAAAAGAACGACTGGCGCATAGCAGGTCCTTATTTTTTTTTGTGGAAGGTTGCATAAAGGCGCCGCTATTTGGGTTGACAAGGATCAATAACTGTCAATGTCAATGGTCTTTTATAATTTTTTTTTGATGACAGTAATGTTTATTAATTGTAAGTATAGGTAAGGCTTAGGATTTCTTGTCGAATTTTGTGTTGAAAAATTTAATTTTTCTTTTAAAAGTTGTGAATGCAGACGGGTTTAATGGGTTTGGAAGCGTCAGAAATGGTTTAGAGGCGTTAGATATTAATATCGTCGATCTAAATCATTTGCCTTGGGGTGCATTCACTTATCTTGAGAGAAAATGAATATTCTAGATTGGATATGACATTTGACATTTATGGCATGAATTTGATATCATTTTTCATTTCATTTCATTTTTCTAAATGCTGTTTCACACAAAAGTCTAGAATTTCCGTGGAATGTCAATTACGATTTCACCATTTTGATAGACACTTGACGCTAAAAATGAATATTATTTCATCAAAGCTAGCCGTTGTCGCGATAGATGTCTCTGTATACTATGGAACCTTATGTCCTTATGACTGTTTTTCAATCATATTTGACATTTGCAATTTCGCTTGTTTGTATCTGCTAACAAACAAGCGAATTCGCAAATATCAAATGAAAATTTTGGGAACTCTAAATCAATTGATATAAAATTATTTACCTGACATTTGTTGTTTTAGTCATGAATATCATGTTACAAGTCAATTAGTTAGTTAAATTGTACTTTTGCTAGTTAAAAAAAAGAGTGACACGCAAACGCAAATATTTGCTAGAAAATTTCAGAGTTTTATTTGTCATATTGCGGACATTTGATGTTTTAGGTAGTGAATCTACTGTAACAATCTTTAATCATACCGCAATACAAACATGCATATGTGTGAACTTTTCAATCGCTTTTTCAAATGTCAAATGTATTTATATGCATTAAACTATCAATCAGATAATTCCCATCTTCAGCTATCAAATTAAATAAAACCACATAATATATCATCCAAGCAAAACCAAAATGGCATTCAAACGTCAAAAGCCCGACCAAGGATTACTTTTGACAGCTAAAAATAAATCCACCATTCTGTATTCCAACTGAACTGCGGCATTTTGAATACATTTTTTGAACTGTAAAAGTAGTTCATCCATAGAGCATTCCACTTCATTATCATTATCATTAACTAACACATGTCAAAATGTGACTTCCAAATTTGTCAAACCAAAAGAAAAAGCCAAATTATAAACTTCACTGTGAAATATTTTAAATAGCTTAACCTCGTAAGCGTAACAAAATAAAATCTGTCGCCCACTTCCATGGCGCTCGTAAACTTCAAAATACTTTGACGTTTCTGTCATACTGTCGCACAATGTCAACTAAATTAAGTCAAATTCAATCATAATAATCTATTTTTATTCCTTTCCAATCCACGTGCCACAACAATTCTCATCTTCGAAGTTACCGAAGAAAACGCCATCAATGTCACAATGACAAATGACAAATTATGTAGAAAAATTGAAAACCAAAATTACTGTCAAACCCTTTCGTATCAATTTCCATATGGGTATATCAAAAAATCCATTAAATCTTATCTCAGCGCGATGCTACTGAAGTTCTATTTTAGTATCCGAATTGACGGCATGCTGCTAAAAATATACGAAAAACGTGCACGCCCGTCCAGCTGTCAACACATTCAGAAAAAAAAAATTATTTATCTTAATTTGTATGTGTGTAAGTGAGTGCGTTTGGCGGGTGTACTCTATCGCGAGTGCATTTATTCGTAGGAGGTGGCGGATATTAATGATTATCTTCCGCAAGAATGGATACAAATGGTAAATGGTACACTCGAGCTCTCTCTCTCTCTGCACACGTGAGGAGCGTTGAGATCTTGACGATTGAATTATGGTGGTTCAATTGTAAATATACACTTTGGACGTTCAACGTTGTAATTAGTTAGTTTTAATTGAGATGTGTGCTCGATCTCGCTTGCACTGGAGGCTTGCAGCAAGTTGAAACAAAATCTAGGCACTCTTTGCAGGATCCCGTTTGTTGGGTTCCTTTAGATGAGTGTTAGTGTGATTTGATGGCAAGCGTTAATTACACAGGTGGAACCGAAATTGATCAGCTCTACCGAAACTGAAATTGATCAGGTCTATAGCTGGTTTTGGGAATGTCTAGATCGGTAGATTCTAACAATATATTGTGTTGGACGGGGATGTTGATATGTGTTGAGCAGCATGGCTGGTGTAAGAAGAGGGTGGGTAACCACATGTGATTAGTAAGTGGAGATTAGGTTCACCGAGTTTATTAGGAATTGTGTACATTTGTCTCTGTCTAAGTGGATTTGCATGAAATAAAACGATTTTGACGTTGATCTGATGACACTGCTTTAGTTGATAACAGATGTCAGAAGTCGATTTTCTGTTTTTCTCTAAGCAATGACTTTCTAAACCACCTTATAAACCACCGAAAAATCATTCAATAAAGTCGACACTTGTCTGTCTATAGATTCCTATTTGACAGCAGAAAAATTTATTTAAAAAGCCCCTAAATCTGTCATCTTTTTGCTGTCATTTCACAAAGCATGCGATGGTATAACCATCTAACACAATACACAATGAAGTCTCCATTTTTTGTTACCTGTCATTTTTATAAGTGTCAAAAAATGGACTTGTATTTGACAGGTGATGAACATTTTAGGGTATGTTTATTAAATGGTATTTTATGATTAAATATGATCCCTATACTGTCACTTCATTAAGCCAAGTTAATTGGACATTTTACGTCATTGAAAGTCGCATCAAAGCCAGGGCTCTACTTTGTATTTCGTTCAAAAAGTGAACTTTTCGAAAGCAAATATATTTAACTCTCTTATCTTCACCGAATATGAACGGAGTATGTTTGCTTGACAACACATACTACTAGTTGTGTAGATTTCTAAAGCATTACAAAGTGGTTCAAGTTCAAGTTCAAGTTAATAGGACTAACGCCCCTCCACATTTATATAAAACAGTTGGCAATTGGCAGCTCAGCAAGTTTGACACAAGCGGAAGAGTTAAACATTAGCGAACACCTAAAACTAATCCGAACTTCCAGAACTTGACATGATCTGTGCGGTTACAGACCGCTTACCAAAGACACTATGCTTCGACAAAAGATTCTCAACAGAGATCACAACCAGAGAAGCATGATGTAGCAATAACCCACCAAACTGCCAAAACGGCGTAAAGTGGTATACGGATGGTTCTAAAATGGACTCAGGGGTAGGAGCTGGCATACATGGACCAAATAGAAACATCTCAATTCCTATGGGAAAAAAACCCTATTCCAAGCTGAGCTCCATGCCATAAAAGAATGCGCAAACCTAATACCCAACTCAGGTATTAAAGGCGCAAACATCCATATATTCACGGACAGTCAAGCAGCTATAAAAGCCCTTAGCTCACACATTATTGACTCCAAATCAGTACTACACTGCTTCAATTCCCTCCAAACACTCAGTTCCAGGAACAAAACCAGACTATGGTGGGTCCCTGGACATAAGGGGATTGAAGGTAACGAAAAAGCTGATGAACTAGCCAGAAAAGGTTCGGAAAACCCCTTCATTGGACCTGAACCCTTCTGTGCAATCCCCAAATCAGCCATAAATCTGGTTAAAAAAAAAACATCCCAGGCCTAAGACAAGTCAAAAGAGCTATTCAGCCCTTCAAAGCAGATGCCAATACCGCAGGCACGATATCAAAAACTTAGTAGGCTACCTAACTGGTCATCACGGTCTGCGATACCACCTAAATAAAATGCATCTAGTCGACTCACCGGAGTGCAGACTATGTCTAGAAGAAGACGAAACAGCCGAGCATATCATATGTGAATGCCCGGCGCTTTAAGGTATGAGAAGGGAAGAAGAACTGAGGAAATCTTCGGCTGAAAGTATTATCAGCTACATTAGGAAAGTAGAAGCGCTACTAACCTAAAAAAAACATCTGACGGCAAGCACAATAGATCTTTTAGGTCGATGTGTATATTACTGCTTAGGCAAGTCAGAATTAAAAAAAAATTATTCGACCAACTTTTACCAAATTTCTTGCAAATTTAATCCAGGACAGAACATCGCCCCTTCTTGTTAAAATTAATCATTACTCCATCAACGACACCTTCAACCCTCTCAATTCCATCTCCCAGTGTCAGTTAACCATTAATCCTGTCACCCTAGCCTGTTTGGTCCATGTTCTCATCTCAAAACAACCAGAAAACCCTAATCCCACCACACCTATCATTCTATCCCACAGTCATGCTCCAACCTGCCTCAATAGTCAGCCAATTCATTAGACTACCATTCTTATCAACGATTAGTGATAATCAAGTGAGTCTACATTCATTAGCTCAACGATTGTAAGCGTGGTCTTGCCGAGAAGAAAAGACTCCGGCAAGTCGTGTTGACATGATAAAGCTAAAATACACTCCTCCTATCTGGAAAAAGTAGGGAACAAAACCACGTCCCCTGCGGTGTATATATTTTAATTATTTTCAGTTGTCCTGTGCCGCGCTTTAACCACCACAGAATAGAAAAAAAAACCGCCCCAGATAAGGCCAGTCTCCCATAAAGGGATCGCGCATGTTAAATTGGAATCAATGTCCAGCAGACAAAAATACACACAGTGCGACCATTTTTCTGTGGTGGTTAATCGATGGAGCGATGAAAACCCGCGTAATAATGACTGAAGACTAGTTTTCCCCCCGAAAAAAAAGAGAACCGGTGAGTTATGTAGATCAGACCACAGACCAGAGGACCATCGGGCTATAAAAAAGGAGAGAAATATCCGATCAAACAATTCATAAAGTGGGCGCCACAGGAGGTACAGCTAATTGATTCCTAATCGTAACAAATTAGGTTATGAGCTGGTTATGGACATTTGTGGTTAGGTTTTTATTGGGTTTTAAAGCGCGCTCATCGATTTGTGAAATGCTCGGAATTTCAAATTTGAATGTATAATTCTTTTTTTTTTTTTTTTTGAAAAATATTTTTCTGGAAAATTCGTGATGACAGACCCGAGAAAGTTGTTCTGAGATGTTCTCACGATTTTTTGTTTGCTTTGCCATTTTCGTTGAACATAATTTACGATTAGATGGTTTTCGAAGATATTCTCCATTGATTGTCAGTTTATCTTTGATTTTTTAAATAGGAAATTACTTTGAAATGTTGTTTTTTAAATATTCAACTGTATAATGTTATGAAGAGGAACAAGTTTGCAGCTATGGATCTCTTATAAGTCGGCGGAAAATTGAGATTACAATCTGGACTTTTGAATCCCAGATGAATGTAGACACAGGAACAGGAGCAGGATTGACACTAGCCACTCTATTTCTGCTGAACTGGGCATCAATGGCATCAAAGAATCAAACATGGAGCTAAACAAACTCGTGAACGCTACAACATGCACCCCAATGGGTGACCTATTCACCTATATGCGATGAGTAAGGTCGAAAACCATCTACCACATCAATCCACCAATTTAACCCAACATAACCTAACATAAGCTATACAACATACCCTTTCCAATATTTTCAGATTTGCAACAGCTTCCAGGTGGCTAAAAAGGGTTTAATCCCAGCATCAAAGAAAAATCCTCAACGGCCATCACAGTTGGTCTATACTGACATGGGTGCAAATGAGAAAGGTCAAACACCATCTTCCTCAAAAACCTACCACCCTAACCTAACTTACCCTTACATAAACACATACTTTGTGACTTTGATTATGCCACTTGGGAAGAAGGTTTCTCCTTCAATTTATAAATAAACATCAAATAAGGATCATGAATAACAACTTTTAGCCAAAAATCACAGAAATAACAGAAGAGCGCTCAAATTTGAGAAGCATACATCAAAAAAACTAATGACGTTCAAAATTTGTCGGTCGAGTCCTCTCCGGCTGATCCTTCTCCCGTTACCGTTTTCCCATTATCTGATACAATTCGTGCAGTTACCAAAAATATTTCCTCGATGGAATAGATTCCTAAACCGAAATCGATTTTTATTTGACGGTTGAAACCAAGCACTTCGGTTGACGATGTCATAAATCACTTGGTATCAAAAAATCTCGTTTCCAGAGGGCCCTTAATTAAATGTACAAAAATCAGTAAGCCTGATAGCTTTGTTTCGTCATTTAAAATACTTGTTCCTGCTGGTCTCTTTGAAACGGTAACTGTATGCAACAGTAACTCATGGCCCTCAAATACAATTGTTAATGAGTTTAAGCCGCGAAAAGTAATCCACAAAGAAAACAGTCCTACTTCAAAAAACTACAAAGACTTTCCCTCTACTACCAAAATGTAAGAGGGCTCCGAACAAAAACAAAAACATTTTTTCTAAATTCCCAAGCCTTTTCTCATGACATATTCTCCTTGACTGAAACGTGGCTTAACGGCAGTATACTTGACTCGGAACTCTTTAATCACGAGTTCTCAGTATATAGGAGTGACCGCTATATAAATGACCTAAAAGCGCTTGGTGGAGGTGTTCTTACTGCAGTCCGCAGTCATCTTACCTCTGAGAAAATAGATTCCCTCTTAACATAGAAATATTCTGTGTTAAGATATCTCTTGGAAAAAAATATCTTTATGTTGCAAATGCGTACATTCCCTCATATCGTCTTTGCACTCTGTATTCTGAGCTATCAAAGGCTTTAGAATATATCTTTGACTTATCTTGTTGTGACAGTACTATCTTGTTGCTGGGTGATTTTAACTTGCCGCACATAGACTGGGTGCCTTCTGAGGGAGAACCTAATTTTATATCATCTGAAGATTCTGCCCAACAAGAGCTACTAAATAGACAAAATTTTATCATTTGACTTACAGCAAACAAGCTGTATAAAAAATCATAATAATCGAATTCTCGATTTAGTTTTTTTTTTTCTGACTCTGTTAGTACTGCAGTATTAAAATCTAGTACCAGCATTACTAACATAGACAAAAATCATCCTCCATTGGATATTTTCATTGACATAGGCGGACATCTGAACGAAAACGTTGATTCGTACGATCGTTCGTACTCTTTTGACTTTCGGAAAGCAAATTTTCAAAGGCTATCCAAAGAAATTATTCTTTCGAATGTAAATATTGACAGCTTCTCCAATTTAGAAGAAGCTGTTTTCTAATAAAAGTTGCATGGATAGAACAATCCCAGTCAAATATTCAAAAAATGCTCAAACCCAGCATCCTTGGTACACGGAAGAGCTTAAATCTCTTAGAAATAGACGTAACCGGGCCTGGAATAATTTTGTAAAAAGCCAGAATCATCACGACTATGATAAATACCTGAATTATTTTAATGAATTCTCTGCGATGTCTAGTAGTTTATAGAATGGCTATATAGTCAATATGGAGAACGCTCTTAAAAATGACCCCAAACGCTTTTGGGGCTTTGTCAATTCGAAGAGAAAAACGGATGGATATCCAGCCAACTTCTCTTATAATAATTCAAAAACATCGAACTCTCTAATTTTATCTAACTTATTCGCAGAGAACTTCAGTAAATCATTTATTGATACCCTTCCAGTCTTAGACGAGCGTTATTTCAGTTATCTCAATGACTGTCCTCAAGTTAGTTTCAGCAAGTTACATTTCACGATGAGACACTACTTAAATATATATCTTCATTAAACAATGATTATTCTGCAGGGCCCGATGGAATCCCACCAATAGTCGTAAAGCAATGCAAAGATGCTCTTTTGGCATACCTGAAGTATATGTTTGAAAGCTCCCTTGCCACAGGAGTATTCCCAACCCAATGGAAAAGTGCATTTGTAACACCTGTTTTTAAAAAAAGCCAGCGAGGAGATATCTCTAATTATAGACCTATCTCAAAACTATCTTGCATTCCCAAGTTATTCGAACATATTATTTGTGATAAATTGGTCTTCCTTTGTCGAAACATCATCTGTGATGAACAACATGGCTTTGTTAAACATCGATCCACTGTAACAAATCTATTAACTTTCATGCATCATTGCTCCAATAGTTTGGAAAATAAAAAAGAAGTCGATTGTATATACGCTGACTTCTCCAAAGCTTTGACCAGTTATCACATAACACCATAATTTTTAAACTTAAGGCGTATGGATTCCCTCCAGGTATCATAAATTGGGTTAAATCATATCTCTCATTGAGAACATACCAAGTAAAATTTAGAGGTTCCAAGTCCAACCCTTTTGTTGCTCAATCTGGAGTACCTCAAGGTAGTCATTTAGGACCAATTTTATTTATACTTGCAATTAACGATGTAAAAGCTTGTATTCGAGATAGCAAAATATTGATATATGCTGATGATGTGAAAATTTTCAAATGTGTAGGAGATCTAAACGATTCGCTTTCAGTACAAACCGATTTAAATAGTTTTACCATATGGTGTCTTAAAAACGGTTTAAATCTGAACCCTACAAAGTGCCAGCATATGTCATTTTCACGAAAACGCGCTCCATGTAATTTTAAATATACTCTATCCGGGCACATTCTCTGTCATGTAGACGGTTTTAAAGATCTTGATCTTTTAAGTGCTATTGGTTTTAATACTCGCGGAGGTTCCTACAACCTGCGTAGATTCAATATATTTCATATACCCAGCCATAAACACAACTATGGTATGCATGAGGCTATTAGTCGCATGAGTAGAGTTTACAATAAAAATAACGATGTAGTTGAACTGCATGTTAGTAAAAGTAGTTTGAAAAACACTCTGCGAAATTGTAATATAGAGCCGTAATAAGTATATTTAAAATTGTCCTTTATTTAATAACATATATAGCTTCATTGTAATTTAATCGTTTATTGATTTTGGTAGTGATTTCAAACTTAGTTTCATCTATGTTCTGTTTTGTTTTGATGCCAGTACCCACATGTACATGGAAAGTAAAAAAGGTACGCGCCTAAATTCATTTATTTTAAGATGTCGTATACGCTAAAATTATATAAACAACTCTTTAAAATTAAAATAGAAAACATTAACGAATAATCTAGTACAAATTCAATGTTCAAAGTCAAGGAGATTCATAAACCTACTCGTTCTAAATGTCATTAAAAGCAAATCGTTATGCCATTTTAAATAAAACCGAGGCTTAAAATAAAATTGAGGGTTTTTTTCTGTTTTGCTGAACTTTTTTTTTTTTAGGTTAGTAGCGCTTCTACTTTCCTAATGTAGCTGATAATACTTTCAGCCGAAGATTTCCTCAGTTCTTCGGGACTTAAAAATTCCCTGAAGAAAGATTACCTTCTCATACCGTAAAGGGCCGGGCATTCACATATGATATGCTCGGCTGTTTCGTCTTCTTCTAGACATAGTCTGCACTCCGTTGAGTCGACTAGATGCATTTTGTTTAGGTGATATCGCAGACCGTGATGACCAGTTAGGTAGCCTACTAAGTTTTTGATTTCGAATAAATGATAGAATTTGAGTATGTATGCTGGAGTCTTTCTCATTTCAAGGCTGGTTTTTGGACTAGCTTCATCGTAATGGTTCTTCTTGGTAGTCAGTATGAAGAAGTAGCAATACGTGACTCTTGAGAAGTTCACCAGAACATAGAATGTATCCAAATGTTTTTGTAGCTGTCAAAACTTCCCGGTGTATGCTGGTTTTCAGTAAACTTGTTCGTCTTTTGTTCAGTTGTGTTCGGTACAATATATACCAACTAATAATAAACTTGAATTTGTGTCTTCCTAATTGGGACTATCCTGCGCACCTAGAGATGTAATTTAAAGTCAACTTTTTCAAGGTAACGTAGGCGTTTTCATCTTTTATGAACTTTCCCAGCAGAGGCTATTATTTCATCTACAGATGGAATTGGGAGGTTTTTTTAGATGTAGATACAGATAAAAAAATAACTAGTTGCTGATTGCAGCGAGAATGTATACGTTTTCGTCAAAACTTGACAGAATTTGGTCAAATGAACAATTGAGTTTGAGTATGTATGCTGGAAACATTCCCATTTGAAAGCTTCTTTTTGAAAATGTTTCTCAAAAGTTGTTAATTTTTCTAGTCATTACGAAAAAGTAACAACACCTCACTTTTAAGAAGTTCAGTAGAACGGAAAATATTAGAAACTGTTTTTTGTAGCTGTCAAAACTTCCCCGGTGTATGCTGGTTTTCAGTAAACTTGTTCATCTTTTGTTCAGTTGTGTTCGGTAAAATATTTACCATCTAATAATAAACTTGAATTTGTTTCTTCTAAATTGGGACTATACTGTGCACCTAGAGATGTAATTTAAAGTCAACTTTTTCAAGGTAACGTAGGCGTTTTCATCTTTTATGAACTTTCCCAGCAGATGCTATTATTTCATCTACAGATAGAATTGGGAGGTTTTTTTAAATGTAGATACAGATAAAAAAAAAATAACTAGTCGTTGATTGCAGCGAGAATGTAAACGTTTTCGTCAAAACTTGACAGAATTTGGTCAAATGAACAATTGAGTTTGAGCTGGAAACATTCCCATTTGAAGGCTTCTTTTTAAACATGTTTCTCAAAAGTTGTTAATTTTTCTAGTCATTTCGAAAAAGCAACAGCACGTCACTTTTAAGAAGTTCATTAGAACGGAAAATATTAGAAACTGTTTTTTGTAGCTGTCAAAACTTTCCGGTGTATGCTGGTTATACCCTATCCCATAATATATTAGTTTTTGATACTTAGTTTGTAACATAGAGAAATAATTTAGCTTCATATACCTCAAAGTATATGGATCGACTCAGAATCGCTAGCTGAGTCGAATTAGCCATGTCTGTCTGGGATAATGAAATTTGGTATATAGGATCCTCGTCCGTGCCACCAGAACAAGTGTTAAAATTTTTGAAATCCGCCCACTGCCAAGCCCCCTTTTTAGGAAAACTTATTTTTTGGCCAAACCATAAGGAATTTTAAAAAAGTGTCTGACCAGCATATTTAGAGAATCGCAATATTTATATTTCGTCAATGTAAAGTTTTTTGCCACGCCCATTTTTTGGGGGCGTTTTTTTTTTTTTAAAAAAAAAAACGTTTTCTGGTCAAATTTAAAATTTTCAAAAAAAATGTTGATGCACATTCATTGGTAGTATTAATATGAACATTTCGTCTATAGACCATTTTAACCCACGCCCACTTTTTGGAGGCGTTTTCTTAAAATAGAAAACATTTGTATGCCCTACCCCAAGGCATATGCAATAGAAAAACGTTGTTTTTCGTCGAACCATACAAGAATTCGATAAACCTTCTGAACAATATGTTGTGACAACGCCATTTTCAATACTTTATGACCATAAAGACCACATTTTGGGGATATTAATTTTAAGGATGGGATGGAATAGGGTATTAAACGATCCAAACAGCGGATTGTAGCCTCCTCATATGTTTTTCCTTAAACTTGTTCATATCGTGTTCAGGTGAGTTTCGTACAATTTTGATCACTAACCAGTGCATTTAACATAACGTGGACTTAATGCCACATTTCAGGTATTTTATTTTTCTCATCTTTGCTGGAGTGGTAACTTTTCTTGGAGGAGGAATTGAGACGTTTTTAGGAAGGGAAATGATTAATCATGACAAATAGGAAAAATGTAAACATTTTGTATAAAATTTGTTCATAACTTGAACCAAAGATTATGAATTTTATACAGATGACGCATTGAGAACAAAAAACAGAAACTTTTGCTCAGTATGTAGCTTCATGGTACGGGCGGGCGGTGTGCATGAAAACACATGAAAAACAAGAACAAAAACATATGGCGGGCTGTGCCAGCACGACCCGCCATAGAACAATTTTTCTTGTATGGAGTGCGTCATCTGTATAGAATTCATAATCTTTGCTTGAACATAACTTGGTCCAATTTAATGAAAAAAGCAATTAAATGAAAGTATGTATGCTTGAGATTTTTCCTATTCAAGGATCATTTTTGGACTTGGTTTACGAAGTGGGTCTTGCTTTTTCTCATTACGAACAACAACCAATACATGGACTTTGAAAAGTTAAGTAGAACAAAAAAATGTTTTGAAATGTTTGTGTAGCTCTCAAATCGGTCCGATGTATGCTGGTTTTAAATAAATTTGTTCATATCGTGTTCTGATGTGTTCTGATGTGTTCTGTACAATGTTTGCCACTAAATATTGTATCTAAAGTAAAATTTTCATAACGGGGACTATAATGCATACCCAGCTATATCCTTAAAACCCATCCTTCGCCAATTTTCCTTCACATTTCCATCTTAGAGTCACCTCCACATCAGAGGCGATAATTTCAAAGTAAAAAATTCCTTCAACAACCGGCTATATCATAAATTCATCACTTAACATGCGCAAAGTCTAGACGCCTCTGACGGCAAGTGTCATACCAAGTGTCATTTGACGCCACAATTACAAGACAACTCAACCGAATCCAGAATACAATCTTCACATCCTCTACAAGCTCCAATGCCATTGGCCCATAAATAAAAAAAAAAATACCAACCATCGACTATCAACGGTGCAATGTTAATTACCCAATTGTATTCCAATCAAAATGATAAAACGACATTAGAATCGGCAATGACTTTGCCCGCAGCCAGATAAATTCCCGCACCGGTTCTCTCGCGGCTAATTAATCTCCCCAAAGACAAGTGCGTGTGTTGGGCATAGGAGCCTGCTGAATTTGCATTCCAATTGTATGGCCGACCTGGGACTGGAGTGAGTGAGCACACCGAGAGGAGGACGCCAGCCAATTGAAGAGGCCGCCCCAAAAGGGATCCCTGTTTTGGCGCGTGTGACAGGCGAAATTAGTTCATAGTTGTTAATTAAATTTGAAAGGAGTCGTCGTTGTGTCGTCGCCGTCACGGGACAAGCTTGTATTCCCGTTGAGGAGATGAATCTAAGTAAAAACTAAGACTTTGAACTAAAAATATATTCTCGTGTGGACATAGTTGTGGCAGTCGTCATCGCGGAGGGGATGCACGCAAATAGAGTGCAGATGCAGATGTTGTACATTGGTACTGCATATATGCACGCAGAGCATAATAGTCCCCAGACACAAGGTATCAAAGACATTGTTGAGATGCACAAAGAAATGTTTGCGCTTTTAGTTGACGTTTTGGTGTATGTTCTCAACTGTGCAACAAATTAAAATTGTGTTCCCTTTTTGGTTCTGGTTTTGTTAATTTTTTTCAAAGTGGCGCATTTGTAGGGTGGGGTTGATTTGTTTTCTTTTTGTATGTTTCGAAATGACACATGGTGAAATGTCATCTGTCATGTGTCCATTTTTATAAAGCAGTAGGGTTGTTTGGGTAACCTTTGTAAATAGTAGGTCTGTTCCCGTACAAAATAATATTTACTGATTCTTACTGATTTTTACTTATTGCCGTTCCCGTGCGCAAAAATAAGTAAAAAAAAGAGCTCACGAGAGAGCAAAAAACGAACCCTCCATAAAAATCTGTAAAAAAATGTACTGCAGAAATTTCTGTTGGTAAAAATCAGTAAACTGTTAGTTGGTATCTAAAAGTGACAACTCAACAATTTGTTCTTTAAAAGGCATACAAAATATTTAATTTTACTGTTTTTTACTTAAACGCGTTCCCGTACTTTTTGGTAATTTTGTCTCTTTCTGAGATAATTTACCCCCACTCCAAGAAATTTGAGAATTTACTAGTTTTTACTGAAAAAGTACGGGAACAGACCTAGTATCTTTCGTTTTTATTTTCATTCCTTCACCTTTAGCACTAGGGCATTTGATCTATTAATATTTTTCTGTCAAAGTACGGTACGATTTGACAGGTTTTATTTAAATTGCAAATAATTGTATCAATATCCTGTCAAATTCAAAAACTTGCTGTTTGATCAATTTCTAAGTTTTGTCCACGATTGGGAAACTTTAGTCAACTTGTCACGGATAAAATGTTTCAATGTTTTTTAATGTCAAAACAAGACATGGTCACATTAGCAGTTTCGTTATTGTCGGAACTTATATCAACTGACTTATAGCAATTTTTTATGCCAAAATAAGACATGTGTCTTTGTCAGTATGTGCTTCGATCTTATCAGGTCTTATAACGAGTAACTTACAGCAACTGACATTTCATTTTAATTTGGATCCGTTATCTACTCCCAAATTTGACAATTTAAAACATTTGTGTGACATTCAATCGATTACCCATCTTTATGCGGCATAATTCGCATGTTGACTCGTCTAAAAATTGTATGTCTAACAAAACATGCATAGTTGACTTTTTTTTAATGTGATTATTGTCTAAATTAAATTTTTTACGTAACACTTGACACTAGAAAATTCCTGAGAACAAAATTTAACTGGGTATTAAGAAAAACAAGTAATTTTCTGGGCTTATACGAAAGCCCACCATTTATTTGATCAATGTTTCATAAAATTCACTTTTTTTACTTTTTCACTGGTAAGATGAAAACCTAAACCCTGTTAATGTTGTGATCAGCTGTCAACGATCATGTTACAGATATGTAATGACTAATGACCATTATAACTTTTGTCACATCATTACTACATCATTAATATTTATAATGACCAGATGTCAACGAGCATTTTACTGACCAACAATGACAATTGCAACTTTCGTCATGTCGAGATTTTTGATCGTTCAATTGATAAACAAATTTTTACGGTGATATTTAATGATTAATAATTTTATAAAGTATAGAAGTTTTACTTGAATGCAATCTCTTAATTTAAAAAAAAACTACAATTTTCGTCTAATTTGCGGAGAATGATTTTCGGGTTCCATTGTTATAATGTCAACTTTTTCACAAATTTGAAAACTTTTCTATATAAAATAATCAATCACTTTTTGTTAAAAAAAAACTGTCAAATGAATATTTATCTGTCATTTACCGTATAAAATCAGGGATCATTAGTGATGTCCATTGCTTTCATTTTTTTAATGAGTATTTTTCCTCCTTCCATATTTGTTTGACACCAGCACAACAACATAAAAGTTGACAGGTGTCAATATTTGATGATTTGATTATGATGATTACTTGGCACAATGTAATAAAAACTGTCAGAACAGAAAAGTATAGGTCCCTTGAAGTATGTCACATCCTGTAAGACAAATGGCATTTCTGAGAATTATATTTGAACTATGATTTACATAGTATATGTTCCTAGTATTATGAGTCCTTTCTAACTTATTTTTCCCCTGATATAGACTAAATTCTTATATATAAAAAATGCAAATCCTAAAGCTATGAATTTTATTAATTACAAAATAACTTGAAAATTGACATCTACACACTGACATTTAAGACTCTTGTATTTCTACTCAGAAGTAGGTGTGGAAAGACTGTCCATCTCAAGCTTTTCTCATGAAACACTTTTCTGTGCTGTTCATACTAATTAAACAGAGCTATTTCCTATATAAAATCATATAACTGTCAAATATCTATACAATCTGTCAATTTCCGTATTAAATCAAAGACAAAAATAATTCGGATATCCATCGGACTTATTTTTTTTTTTAATAAGTCTGTTACTTTGGTTCCTTTACAATGGGTGGTTAAATTTTAAGGGCCGATATTGAATGTGATCCACACCTAAACGTCAAGTTTTTTTCTGCATTTTATTTGACATTTCTCAATATCAGACTAACTCAATTTGAACCATGGAAAGATAAACAATCGAGCAACGCGTTAAAGTTATTCAGGCTTATTGTGAAAATGGGTAAAAAGCATATCGTGCACTTCGTGATATTTCGGTCAATTTAATCGCTCAAATGTGCGTACAATCGGAAAAATCAGCAAAAATTTGAGCAAACCGGGTCTGTAGGAGATTTGAATACACCAGTGCACCAATTGCTGCTGTTTGCGATATTGTGGCTGAAGAGCCATCCATCTCAACTCCTCACCTCTCACGCTCGTCGTTAATGAACATTATGTATAAAGACTTGCATTCACACGCTTGCAAGGTGCAATTGACTCAAGAACTTGAGTTGACCATTTCAAGCGTCGTCAATGGTCAGAATGGTGGCATGAATTGGCAACAGTGGATGATCAATTTTCGAAGAAAATCATCTTCAGTCGATTCGTCAATAAGCAGAATTGCCGCATTTGGACGAATGATAATCCAAAGGTGATTGTCGAAAAACCAATGATGACAAAGACATTGACTGTTTGGTGCGGTTTATGGGATGGCGGCATCACCGGGCCGTATTTTTTTTAAAATGAGGCCCGTCCGGCAGTATCTGTGAATGGTGTTCGCTATAGTGAGATTATAACGAGCTTTTTATGGCCCGAATTGGAAGATATGGATGTGGACGATATGTGGTTTCAACAGGACGGTGCCACTTGCCACACAGCTAACGAAACAGTGACTCTTTTGCACGACAAATTGAATGGCCGTGTTATCTCACGTGGTGGCGATTTCAATTGGCCGCCAATATCATGTGATTTGACACCGCTGGACTTCTTTCTTTGGGGTTATTTGAAAGAAAAGGTGTACTTCGATAAGCCAGCAACGATTGAAGAGCTTAAGGATGAGATCATTCGGCACATTAAGGTCCGATTTGGCCGATATTTTGTTCTATATATAATTAAACCATGCCAATATTATTATAATAAAAAGAAATGACAATAATTTCCTAAATAATTTGTGTTGTATTCAAAATCATTTCGGCCCTTTATTAACGGCAGCTAACTGAGATACAATTTGAAAGGTTCTAACATTTGATGATGTTATACCAAGTCTGTCAGTTTCTATAAACATTTATAAATCATACATTTTTATGACTTCTATTTACAGAAAAAAATTACAACCTATTAAGCCTTGGCACTGATTATACAAACTGGCTACAGCTTCACAAATACATGACATCAGCTATTCTACAGTATTATTCACACAAAATGTCATTTTCCATCAAAAAAAAATAGGAACAATATAACTTCAAAATTTGATCGCTTTCATTTTCATAATTAAATTTATAAGACTCACTGGTTTAGTTTTCGCACAGCTTATTACAATGCATTTTCCTTGCCACCCTTTTACTGACGCTATGATGTAAATTTAAGCATTGACAGCTTTTAAATTCTGACATTTTATCATTTGTTACGTAAAAAATATAAATCTGAAAGAAATGCCTCCTTCTCAAACCTAACTCCCGTATTAATAAACGCTGATTATCTAATCACTGGCTAACTTGACAGTTTTCCCCATAAGAAATACTCGCGCAAATGTCAAAAAGTTAGTCAATAAGGGGGTAAAAGTATATTTTTCAAGTATATTCTTCTAGCGCATTTCCTCTGTTGAGGCTTAAATAAAAATGATGACGGTTGCGACCTCATATCAGAATCTATCATTTGTCAAACATCATAAGTCAACAGTTCGTTTGCCTGTTCTTTTTTTTAATTTTACTAGCATTTCTCACTTATTTCCTCATAGTATTATAAAGATCCAAAATTAGGCCTTTATACTACGTTTGACAGATGTTCAAATGCTTGCTTTTTATCGCAATCAGTCATATGTAATATAACATAAAAAATCGTTTTCTAAGATAAATAAGAATATTGCATATTTATTTTTTTGTTTAACATACATTTGCCTTTTATTTTCTAACAACTTTAATCTCAATTAGGACCCAAATTTAGACGTTTTCTGATGGAAAAATTCTTGCTTTTATTGCGTCAACTGCAATATCAATTCGTGTCATTTACATTAAAAAAAAATACTATCATTTGCAATAAGAATTAATAGATCATAATTTAAAATATATCCACCATTCCCTAAATTTAATAAGCATGGGTTTAATTTAATAATACCATTCACCACCCAATTCCCTTTAACATCAAACTTATCATGCCTCCAATTCAGACGTTTTTATTTTTCAGGTGGTAAAATTTACTTTTATTAAACTTAAGTTTACTTAAATTAAACTTTTATTCCCAATCTGTCATTTGTCATGTAAAATTATAAATCATAAGTTAAAATGTGAAATCTTTTATAATTTAACGAACTGTTTTATTTATTTGCGATTTGTCCCTAACGTAAAGAAATGATCAAAAGTAATGACATTTCCAAATATTTGACATTTAAATACAATCCATCATTTGACACATAAATTCATGAGTAAATAACTTTATTGCCTAATTTTTTTTTATCTATCGAGTATATTAATTTGCCACCTGTTTTCTTACACGACACCAAAAATTCTGCCATTTAATCATAGTATGTCATTTGACATAAAGTTTAATAAGTCAAATATTTACATGTGTTCCATTTTTCTTAACGCCCTGTCAAAATTCATAAAATCTTCTGCACTATATGGCTGCCCTAAATAATTGATTTATCTATTCGAAAATACTGAATTTCAAACATCCGATTTTTTATGTAAACGAAATTCGACCTTGACCCACATTCAACACCTTCTAACACGGAAGTCATGCGCTTATTTTTTGTCGAAAGACATTTTCACTCAAATAGTAGTCGCATATTTTGGCACGAAAATCCACCTCATCAACATTCCAAATTTTAATGATTTCCCATCTTAATCATGGTAATTACTACAATTAAAAAAAAAACTCATTTTTTACAAAATGCTAATTATAAAAACAAATATTTTTTAGCATCCTTGGTACTCCTCCACAAGATTTCGCTGCGTTTGTCACTCACCAATTACGCAAGATCACGCACTAGATTTAGACACATTTTCTGGTCCTAAAGATAGATTTTTGTACGATATACTTATTTAATATGTTTTTTTATTTTTTTGTTTGGTTTGTTCAATTATACGGCTAAATAAAATTGTCTAAGACATGTCTGCAGCTGAATAGAAGTGTGGAGACAGTTCACTTATTTTTAGGTATTTACAAATGGCCTCCTTGACTGCCCACCCATTAGGCTTAGAATGAAAAAAAAAAATATTCAGGACAGTTCATTTGCCAAACAGACATACATTAAATAATTTGTGGTCTATTTATAAGTCAAATGATAAATAAATGGAAAAAAAATTAAATTGCAATTAAATACGGAATTGTATTAAATGCTGTCCATGATGGTGGGTGGCGTTAGTATTGCTCAGTCAATTAATTTTTGCATTTCGTTATTCGAAGTCAATAAAGTATTTTTTAGTGCTTGAACAACTCATTACTTTGATATTTATGAAGTGTTAAACGTTTTATTGATTTTTTTCTTGAATTTTATTATTTTTTTGTGACTTTTTCATGTATTTTTGACATGAATGTCATTGAAGGAAACATCGGATTTAGGTTTTATTAGCGTCTGGTACAAGATTTAGGGCTATGTGATGATAAAGTATGTAAATGTCAAAAAACATGTAATTGACTAAAACTATATCGAGGCAACTTAAAAAATATCCCCTGCATTAATAAACGCTGATTATAGCTAATCAATAACTAATATGACAGTTTTGAAATACTCGCGCAACTGTCAAAAGTTAAATCAGCGTTTACAGTCGACTCCGCTTAACTGAAACACAATAATTGCAGAAAAATTGTTTCAGTTAAGCGGAGTTTCCAGTTAAGCGAACTTCGGATAACTGAAATTTGTTTCATATAAACGGAGTTATGCCAAAATAAAATTATTTTCCCTTAGTCTGAAAATCAAACATAAATAAACATTAGAACGACGCAATGACATAATTTTATTTGTCAAAACAAATATAGCTGCATAAGATACGTCAGTTTACATGTATTTCAAAAAAAATTTTAAAAAAGAAAAAGGGTTAAACAACTTGAAATCCATACTTAATTCACAATTATTCATAGTCAAACATCAAAATTGTTTATGAAAAAAATTATCAATTCTCGTTTGTTTGCGGCTCTGCAGATTATGAAAAGACAACTTATCTTCCAAATCATCTACTTTATCGGAAGCTTCCAAATTTCCGTGAAAGAAATTTTTTAAAGTGCGAAGAGAATCATACGCGTCCTTCAGTGTTGGTTTTTGAAGAGCGACCACTGTTTCATCATCAGAACTATTTTCAACGGATTCCAATGTAGATGCGGATAGAACTTCATTTACTATGTCCTCGTCAGTCATATCACCAAAGCAAGGTAGTTCACTGTCCAAATCTGCGAGAGAATCAATCTCTTGCCTTATAGCATTCGGAAAAAAATATGTTTCTTCAGTGACTTCTAAAACGGATTCATTATCGACTGAGACGTTGCTATCAATAAAACCAGCTTTTTAAAAACAATTTTGTATGGTCGTTGGGGTCACCATCCACCAGGCTCACTTGATCATTTTTAATGCTTCAAGCAAATTAATTGTTTTTGCAAGATCAGTCAACGTTTGACCAGTATCTAAATGGAGAATCTGTCGCCTTAATATACATGTCCGGTACTGTGATTTAAAGGAACGGATTATACCCTGGTCTAAGGGTTGAATTAGTGACGTTGTGTTCGGAGGGAGAAACTCAATTTTTATATTCTCCAAAACAGTATCTTTTAGTTGATGACATGCAGCATTATCTACAAATAGAAGCACCTTCTTACGTTTTGCAATAAAACGTTTGTCAAGTTCAGTTAAAATCTCTCTCCAGATTGTTATCGTCATCCAAGCCTTTTTATTGGCGTAATATTTCACGGGAACTTCACAGTTTCGAAAGCATCTGGGATTTTTGGACTTTCCTATACAAAAGGTCATTTTATCATTTCCCGACGAATTAGCAACAAAAAGTATGGTGAGCCTATCTTTGGGAAGTTTAACAGTGTAATGGACGATGGTGTAAATGAGGGGGGGTGGTAAATAAAAAGGGGGATAATTATCTTTATAGAGGGCTAAAACTTTTTGGAAAGCGGACTAGGATAGGACAAAGAAGGAAATGGGAAAAGAGGTAAGAAAAGGGAAGGTTTTCGGAAACTGTAGTGCGGGTGCATGCCTTGCTTTCTAAGCTTTTGCTCGTCGGAGGGTGGGTTCTTGCACTCAGATACCGAAAAAAAATAACACCACTACATAAAAATTTGCATGCATTGCCTAATAATGAAGATGAAACCAAATTAAGAAAGGAAACTCATAAACGTTTACCACCTGAGGAACCGATGTTTGTCCTCAATGCGGGTCAATACCCTCCCTACCGTGTGTCAGATCCCGCCGAAATACTGTACCGACACCCAAAAAAAAAGCCCTATGCTTTCTATACTCCGGACCACTGCATCATATTACCATCCAAACAAGACACTAGTTTAGTTTTTATACCATTTTATATAATTTAAGTTTATTATTTAATTCCATTTTAAATCCAAATTCATATAAATAATTTTGTTCTTCATTGAAAATTAATTTACTTTATTTTGTTATTAATTTAACTTATGATGTGTTGGTGCAGCGAAAAGACAAATGAAATAAAAAAAATTCAAGAAAAAAAAAATACAAAAGATAGTTAACTTATTAGTTGGTTGGTGATGAAGTGAAACTTTAAATTTTGATTTGGCAACTTCGGATTTCAAAAACTAACCGCAATAAGACATTAAATAGAAAAAAAAACTTACCCTGGTATCCGCGTCGTCAGGCCTGCCGATGAGGAATCCAGATGAGGGCGCTAAATGTAACCACCCAAATATAATAAAATTATTGTAACGATTCCCAAAACAAAAATTAAACTTCCGCAAGGGCCAACCGAATAACTACGATTGGTGTACTACTTTATAAAAACAATAGAAACACCGACACACCAGCAGTTCACACTAACAATAGGACTTTAATATTTTTATATATAAAAGAAAGTTTATAAGACAATCATAACAGGGTTAAGACATGCACAAACACATAGCGGCTTCTGGAGCAGGGGCGGGTGAACTTCGCAGGGCTGCGGGTACGATGACCACACGGGCGCTGGACTGGTACGGCGTCTAATTCTCCCGAAATTTTGTATTGGCTTTGCACTGGCGATCCGCGATTGAGCTGGTTTGGTTTTGGAGTATTGCAGAGCACTTTTAGGGTAGGGTTTCACTGGTTAAAATGCGATCAGATGTTTTTTTTTTTTTTTTTTTAAAGAAGTGGTCATGCCACTTACGGGTAAGCCGTGACTTCCACAGACAATCGCGTAGTTCTGCTCTACCCGATACTAAGTGTTCATGTCACTAACCGATAAAAATAATACGATCTGCGGTTAGATTTTCACGGGGCGCAAGCGAAGGATATAAAGCGGTGTATTTGAAAGGCTCCAAATGAAAACCTTACAAGATGATGGCCACGCGCTTAAACACCGACACTTTTGATGATTTCGTTTTTTTTTTTTTGTTTGTTGCGTTTTAACTTTTACGTGGCGACCGATCTGGTTAGCTGCTTTCGACGAACTGTCCCCAATCTTGTCAATCAGCTAGTCATCATCCTACCTCCCTACCAATACCACGACACGCTTTGTACCGCTTTGCAAACTCTCCGCAACCGATGGTAATTGTTACCCCGCGCAACTCTTCCGCATGACCCGCCCTTCTCCAAGTGCATGCCTAAACGGTTTTATCGCGTGAGCATGTTCCTGTACCTCGCATAAGCATGGTCAAGCGGTTTTGTCGCGTGAGCATATTCGCCCATCGCTCGTCCCCCTACGCATGATTTGTCCCTCCTTCCAAAACCTACAGGGCTTTACAAAAAAAAAGACAGTACCGATATTATGTGCATCACAACATCATGTGTGGAATATGGAGGTATACTTCTCAGCCGTAGTTTATGAGGCAAAAGAAAATTAGCTATGCAGCCATTACAACAGCTGATGGTCTTTCAGTTCTGTTTGCCAAAGTTCCCGTTTGCAGAGCTTTATATATTAATGCAGATTCATCTGCATTGTAGATATCATCTGCCGTGTATTCCAAAAGATATTTTGGCAAAAAACTGTTTATCCATTCCTCGGCACCATGAGTATCGGCAGACATTTTTTCCCCGTGAACTTTTTTGAAATGTATGTTTTCTCTTTTCTTCCATCGCTCAAGCCAACCGCTTGATGGATCAAACTCAACATTTAGCATAATTGAGAGGGCCTTAGCTTTTTCAATCAAAAGTGGGCCGGTAAGTGTAGCGTTTTTAGCTCTCATGTCTTTGAACCACAGCAAAAGGGCATTTTCAACATCTTTTTGAGCTCCAGTTCGCAATCTTTTCCTTGACAGGTTTTGATTTTGTACCGCGATATTGCGAATAATTTCTTTTCCCTGGATAATTCTTGTTAACGTTGAACGACTGCATTTGAACTCCTCGCATAAAATTTTTCTTGATTCTCCCGCTTCAACTCTATCCAAAATGTGTTGCTTAGTTTTGAAAGACAAATTCTTGCATTCCTTACTTGGTCTAGCTGCCTGAAATTGAAAAATCGTTTTATTTCCCGCCGTATTATTGCGTCAGTCATACTTTTTCTGCTGACATCTTTTACGGTATCAAACAAAAATAAAATGTAGTTACAACTCCCAATCAACAACCGGAAGGGTTTTTTTTTATTGCTTTATGACAACACATAACATAACACAGAGGGAATGAAACGCACAAATTGCAAAAGTGTGTTCGATTTGAGATTAGTTTACGCAGTATGAGTGTTTCATTTTCATGTTTCACTTAAGCGGAGTGGAATAAGTGTAAATGTTCATTTGAGGCGAAAATGTTTGTGTCAGTTAAACGGAGTTTTCACTTAAGCGGAGTTCAGTTATGCGAAGTAATTTATATGAAAAATGCCGAAAAAAGCGGCTTAATAAATTTCTTGTTTCAGATAACCGTTTTTTTCAGTTAAGCGAAGTTCAGTTAAGCGGAGTTGACTGTATTAGTTAGGGGATATATTTTTAAAGTCACTGATAAATCAGTTAATGAAATGTCTCAGAGCTCGATAGCTTCTGGTGATTTGATGATTTATCTCACCGAAAATTTGAAAGATTGTTGCGCTTAACACTTCACAGGCATATGACGTCAAACTCTTTTTTCAAAGATGTGCATTTGGAATCACATAAACCATATTTTTTTATGAATTAGAAATGATTTCTCAATTTATTTTGGACGAGTTCATGTCTACTGGTGTTCCCCAAGGCTCTGTTTTGTCTCCATCTCTTTTTACATTTTAATTAATGCTCCTCTGTTTGCAACTTATAATCCCATTAATTCCTTCGATGATGACAGTACTAACCTCAGCTTCTTGTAAATATTAATTTTAGAGTGCCGCATGACATGGACGTTAAAGGACAACATATATAATGCCCCTTGAGTTATGACCTTGGCGACATTTTTAGACGGGGAAATCCTAAATAGTCGAATTCAATGCTGCCAAATCACAATTCTGTGTTCTGTCATTAAAGATTAGCCAAAGTCGACAACTACGAGCTGCATCTACATTAAAGAACAGCTATCCATGCTTGATTAAAACGAATGCATATTCGAAGCTATTTAAAACGCATACCATTGTGTAGGTTTACTAAATCGGAGTAGGAAATATTTCACCTTTCTGATCGGATGTCAATATATAGTCCCTACGCCCTAAACTAGGGTTGAACGCTCACATCTGGTGGTATGTACCAAACACAACATTGCACCTGCTAGATTCTAAGACGAGCGAACAAACTCATAGGAAAAATAGGCGTAGTGAACTCTATAGTTTCGCTCGAACGTGCCACAACTGCCACTCGCCTTTTTATCGCAACTTTAATAACCTTTACTCAACCGAGCCAATTGCATGCAAAAAACAAACTTATTGGAGACATATTCATTGCGAACTCCCTGGTTTCGTTAGAACATCGTCTAAATGTTTAATAGCTTGTGTGATGTATAGGTACATTAACAACTCACACGAAATAGAAAATTTCATTCAAATGGATGCGAGAAAAAAAAATGTTGGAGACATATGCATTGCGAACTCCCTGGATTCGATTGAACATATGAGACTGTCTTTTCTGTCGCTACAAAACAATTCAGCAGCAATCCAAGGATGCAAGAAAAAAAACATGTTGGAGACATATGCATTGCGAACACCCTGGTTTCGATTGAACATATGAGACTGTCTTTTCTCTCGCTACAAAACAATTTAGCAGCAATCCTCGTTACGCTATGAATGCAAAGCTGAAAGTCGTGAGGCTAGACTTTCTCACGAGACGTATCCTTAAATATACAGGTTCGTTCCAGAATCGACCAACACAAATGTTGAATGATTTGCCAAACTCTGGTCACTTCCAACCATAGATTATAGTTATTAAAAACCAATGTTCATCGGTACCACCTTTTTTATGCCGAATTTTCTTAAAAATGTCGTCAGCGCATGGAGCGTGAAAATACATATAAACGTTATTCATAGCCCCTTGAGGGTGTGCACATACATCGGTACCACCTTTTTTATGCCGAATTTTCTTAAAAATGTCGTCAGCGCATGCAGTGTGAAAATACATATAAACGTTATTCATAACCCCTTGAGGGTGTGCACATTTAAAAAACAAATTCGTCAATATATGTGATTCCGATTCTAATGCCATCTGTTGAAAATTCATATAACCTATATAAGTTTTAATAGTTTGACGACTTGATAGCCTATACTATATAATAATCTATCCTTGGCACATGGAATGCTAATATTAATAAATGCAGACACGATTTTTGTTATCTGAATGGGTGCTGTTTTGGCTAACAAAAATTCTAGCTCGAGCTATACTTCTATACAGCTTGTAGACTCTTTTTGTCAATAAGTAAATCAAAAGGTCACCCAAATAGTTTCACCACTTGTAAATAATCCATTAATTTGCAAATAAATTGAAACTAGGCATTCAGATCTATGTTGTCACCTCAAGGTTGCTCAACAAAAAGCGCATACACGGCATAGTCCTGCTCTTAGAAATGCGATCATTAAACCCAAAGACTAGATACATAAGCACTTCGTTTTCATAACCCCCTGAACCCACTCATGGCTTACGAGTACACTAATGTTTGTCTTTTCTATCACAAAGGATTGGGCATATCTATTTTTAACATCCCTGTCTACGCCTAATGTCAATTTCAGCCCAATTTTCAAAATTGATCCCAATTTATGCCAATTCTTTATCGATGGTTTAAAAATATCCGCACGGCAAGTCGAAAACAAAAACATCCACAATTCATTCAATTCGATTGCCCAACACGCAACCGAACTGACATCCTTTAGCTTTGATAACGTCAACAGACGCTGTCGTCTGGTTAGGTATGCGATTCGTTTTACTTTCACTTTTTATTTTTATTTTTGTCGTTTCCCCTACGCACGCTTTGACTGATGCGTTTTCAAACACAGGCGATCGGTAAACACAAACATTCGAATAGACAGATCCCAAAAGTGTCAAAGGCGGAAGAAGAATCATCATTCAACGGGCAACAACTGGCCAGCTATCGCTGCTGTTGCTCGTTGGCACTGCCAGAACTAGTGCGTCGCGGCATGAGTGTAATTACCAAGTCTCGTCGCACTCAGGTAGGAATGTAATTTCCTAGCTATTAAGAACGAAAACGCATCGAGCAAAGCATCGTCACGCATTGACAAAGTTCCCTACGAGGTGGCTGATCCGTCACCGTCAAATTACTCGACAGAATCGAGAGTGAACGATATTTTTAGCCCCCCACGTTAAAGGCGCGAATACTTCTATTATTGTCCATTTGACATGTAAAAATAAAACTCGAAAAATATCTCTCTGACAACAGTTTGTGTCGTCCTACGATTAACTTACAACAATAAGGAATTCGCTAGTGCAATCGCATCGTTGGCGGGCGTACTCTGGCGGCGGCGATTCTCGACGTAAAACATGATTTGGGCGGAGATGGATTTTTATGTAATTAATTCAATTAAATTGTGTGAAATGGAATTGAATGAGATATTTATTCGGTTATTTGAGAAAACAGTTGAAGGTTGGCCAACAGTGACACTGACAGGTGACAGCTCATGAACGGGCAGACATGTTTGAATGGTTTATGGAAATATTTCTGCTTCTTTGTGGTTGTCAAACAAAAAAATAGTTGGGATGATGAAAAGGCGCTAAGTTTTTGAGTGAAATGATCGGTTACATGGTATTGCAGGTGGAAGATTACACAATGTAAACCATTGCACCAGTAGGTGTATGACATTCAGGAATCTGATGCAGAACTTGATTTGATGAACTGGCTTTACCTTCACCCATCAATCCATAACTGATCGTAGGCAGAATCAGATCGAGATATTTCGATTTTTATAAATTGCGGTGGTAGATAAATCATTTATGTATATTTGGTGTACATTGGGCCTAATTTTGCAGATCACTTTTAGTGAATGAGCGGACATTTGTATGACATTCAGGAATCTGATGCAGAACTTGATTTGACGAACTGTTCTTACCTTCACCCATCAATCAATAACTGATCGTAGGTAGAATCAGTTCGAAATGTCTCGATTTTTAGAATTTGCGATCGTAGGCACATCATTTATGTGTTTTTGGTGTGCATGGGTCTAATTTTGAAGATTACCTTTTGGGAATGGACGAACATTTGTATGACATTTAGGAATCTAATACAAAACATGATTTGAGGAATTCTTCTCATCATTAATTTATATGCAGACTCAGTTCGAAATATCCCGATCTTTACAATTTGCGATCGTAGATACATCATTTATGTATATTTGGTGTACATTGGGCCTAATTTTGCAGATCACTTTTAGTGAATGAGCGGAAATTTATATGACATTCAGGAATCTGATGCAGAACTTGATTTGACGAACTGTTCTTACCTTCACCCATCAATCCATAACTGATCGTAGGCAGAATCAGTTAGAGATATCCCAATTTTTACAAATTGCGGTGGTAGATAAATCATTTATGTGTATTTGGTGTGCATGGGGCCTAATTTTGCAGTTGTAGTGAATGAGCGGACATTTGTATGACATTCAGGAATCTGATGCAGAACTTGATTTGACGAACTGTTCTTACCTTCACCCATCAATCCATAACTGATCGTAGGCAGAATCAGTTCGAGATATCCCAATTTTTACAAATTGCGATGGTAGATAAATCATTTATGTGTATTTGGTATGCATGGGGCCTAATTTCGCAGATCATTTTTAGTGAATGAGCGGACATTTATATGACATTCAGGAATGTGATGCAGAACTTGATTTGACGAACTGTTCTTACCTTCACCCAACAATCAATAACTGATCGTAGGCATAATCAGTTCGAAATCTCTCGATTTTTAGAATTTGCGATCGTAGACACATCATTTATGTGTTTTTGGTATGGACGAACATCTGTATGACATTTAGGAATCTGATACAAAACATGATTTGAGGAATTCTTCTCATCATTAATTTATATGCAGACTCAGTTCGAAATATCCCGATCTTTACAATTTGCGATCGTAGATACATCATTAATGTATATTTGGTGTAGGTACATTGGGCCTAATTTTGAAGATCACTTTTAGTGAATGAGCGACATTTCACTTTAAGTGGATGAATGAGGATTTGTGATCACTAAAGGCACTCACAAAATTTTAAGAAGAACTTGTTCGAGGCTTATTATCTGGGCAGAATGATCATAGCCCTACTATTCTACAACATTTCAGCCGGTTGCCTATAGAGTTAGTTATTAAAAACAAGTGTCTGCATCATTAACAAACAGGTAGATCACTTTGTGTCTAGCTATAAATTTGAAGCATTTAAAAAGGTAGATCTTCGATCATTGATTTTTTTTACAATTTTTTACAATATTCCCACAATTTGCAAGCCTGGTTAAGTATACCTATGACTTAAACGCATTCGGTCTTCCAATGGTCGAATTATATAGATCACTTTGGAGCTAATTACTTTTTTGGGAGCATTCTGTTCTAAATTCACTTGCACTAACCCATTTATTTATTTTACCAGTGGTAACCATAACTAACACTACCATAACACTACTTTCGGAGTGTTCGAAACCTTATTATGTGGATCACTGTTCTTCCAAATTCAATTTGGGAAACCTTTCAGAGAAGAACTTCTCCGGTCACTATTCGATCTCGCAATTTTTATACAATTTCCGATCTTAAATATAAAAGCGTCCGATTATAATGGAGGCCGAATTGTGTAGATCGCTTAGGCTAAAATTTAGTTTTCGAGCACGTCAACCAAAAATGCATTTCCAATCATTGATCGTACTTGAAATTGTAAACAGCATTTTTTTCTTCAGCGATCATTAAAACTTTGCCATACTTAAGTTGTTACCATTTAAGATCACTGATCGCACTCACAATATTTCTTTCACTTCTCGATACAAATTGCGATCGAAAACACTCGACACAAATTAAGGCATTTAGTATATTCCTGCGGCCTAGTTTTGTAAATCCCTTTGATGATACAATGAATTCTGTAGCACAAGATCACTGATCAATTTTCTTGTTTTGTATATTTCTCGATGCTAGATGCTCAACTTGAAATCATGTGACTTGCATGTGTCGATCCTCATTATGTAGATCACTTTACACTGAGTGTTGTAACGAAGGGACATCTGTGGTCAAAATGTACACATTTCCTACCGTATTAGTTCGATTAAAAGTATTCCGACGCCTTATTATGTAGATCACTTTGGGTTCAAATTCAATTAAGTAGCATTTTAGATAAAAGGACATTTCCGATCGTGGTCACTAAAGGATAACAAGAAATATACATGATACAGGTATATCGGCAGATAAAAGATGTCAAAATACCTAGGGTTATCCAGTAAAGTGTCTAAATTTATGTGTGGTTGGCTAACGAGAACAGCATCCTTCAAATCGACCTCGTAAATTCTACTCCTCTTTATCGGGACTATTTGAAATTGTCCCTTTGAGCGTTAGAATTTTAAATTCTTTTGAATTTCATTACCAATGAAAGGACATGTGTCAGAAAATGATGTCTATCTAGGGATTTCTGGGACATTTATGTGTTTCTGATTGGACCTTTTTGTGTTTGGTTGATGCCGACTTGGAATGTTTTATTCCTCATATGACCTAGACTTCATTGATATTTTTAAACAGTTTTGGAGTTAGGAAAAAACCTTCTGCACTGAATTAATAAAATGAAAAATGAACTCTTAAATATTCTTGCAAAAGGCGGATGAAACTGCCTTCAGTGTAACGTTAAAAAGCGTTCTTGTGACATGTGATCCTGTTGTAATTTTTCAAACTCTCAAATCTATGAAAAATCTATTGAATCTCATCGATCTATGATCAACATTTTAAAATACTGATCGCGTTCAAAGTAAAATGTAGTATGTCCCTGAATTCGTGCCAAAAACTTGGATATTTTAACCTGATCCAGCCCCATATTGAACCCAGAAAAATTGTATGTAAACGGTATCGACCTTTGATAGAATATAGTTGTTAATTTGGAAAGCTAAATGATAACCACTGCTGTTCGCCCAACATTTTTGTTCTTTAAAAATAGTTTCATCTTTCACCTATTTAGCCGATCACGATCAGTCCAATATCATTGTCGAATTTTCCTAGTTTTAATCCTATTCGATCTTCTTGTGTCTATTATCGACAAATGAATCAATAATGATCAAAACATCATTGCGTAGATCATAATGCGATCACTGATCTTGGTTAAGCCACCTGTTATTAGCAAAGTCCAAATTTTGATTGAGTGACGAAATTTGAAAAGAAAAACGTTCGTCAACAACGTTATCTTGATTGACATATCGCTGATTAGTTAACTATCACAACGATCATAGGTAAAATGGCTGCGGTGTGAGCAAATAAACGCCATCTTGCGAACGCGAATAATGAAATTTGTAATCATCCTGACGTCATTGCAGAAACACAGTAGCCATCTTTGCAGAGTACTGTTAAACACCATATCTATGAATAAATATTCTCCATCTTCATCACCCCCTATCTCTCTCTCTAAATGTTTTTCTTATAATTTTTTTTTTGTAAAAATAACCAAAATAACTTATTCTAGTTGTTTTGTTGCAGAAAGAATTCACCGACGACTGCGTCTTCAACGAATCCATGGAACAGCACAACTACAACACATACTCATCCACATATAATTCCAATTCACGTCGCATCTATTATCTGGCACTGAATCGGCACGGTGAACCGCGCAAGCTACAAATTCCACCCAGCCGATCGCTGGGCAAGCTGGCCACCTACACGAAAGCCATCACCGAAACGGTCCCACAAGATCGTGTCGAAACGCTGATAGCGAAAAAATTTGGCGCCAATCGTGTGAAGCACGGAATCCGTCAACTCTGTGATACTGGCAAACCGCTCGTCGAATTGACCTACAAAATTTTAAAAGCACGCTCCCAATGCACTGCAACTAATAGCAATAGTAATAATAGTAATAGTAGCAATAGTAATAAGAATGGCCAATTGAACGTTCCTGCTGCCAATGATAAATCTAGACTTAGCGATAGCAATAGTAACCTAACAAATAGTACTAGTAGTAGTATTAGTACGAATAGCAATAGTAGTAGTAGCAATAGCAATAGTAGTAATGGCCATACTAGCAGTAATAGCAACAATAACCACGTAATCAAAAAGAAGAAGAAAAAGCGGCGATGTCGGCCCGGTGAAAACGAGGACGAGCACAATTGCCAGCGCGGTGGCCCACAGGCGATAAAAAAGCGGCCAGGCAATCACAATAAAATGGCTAAATGCAAAGATGCAACGCCAGAGATGGCTGTCGAGTGTGCGAATCAGAAGAGGCCTAAAAAGGGTGGCAAAAAGGGTGGCGGCGGCGGCGGCGGCGGCGGTCCAAAGCACAACGGTGGTGGTAATGGTGGTGCCAAGCAAAATGGTGGCCGCGGCGGCAAGAAACTCAATCAAAATGGACGACAGCAGCAAGGGGGTAACAAAAATAGTAATAAGAAAAATAATGGTAAGCAGCCAAAAAACGGCTTGGGTGGAGGCGGACGAACCACCCCAACAACAGTAATAACAACAACAACAGTACATCCCATGTTAAACAACAAAATATCGCGCATAAGATCAGCGCCATCAACGACAACAACAACAACTACAACAACCGCAGCTACAGTGGCGTCATCAACAACAACTGAAACGTCAGCTGTCAGCGGTCAGTCGACATTCGTCAGCAGTAGTCAAGTCATGCAGAGTTTGCTAAATCAAACGTCCAGCGAAGTCGATGAATCCGACGGCGAAGAAACCTCCGCCGAAGTGGAGACAGGCGAAGCCGAAGCTGAGGACGATGAGATGGCAAATGAAGACGACGACACCAGCAGTCATTTGCCCTTCATTGGGGAACACACGCAGCTGGTCAGCGGCTCCGATGACTTCCTGTACGACGATGATCTAGATTTGTGAGTCATTTTTCTAAATTCCAAGTAAAAAAAACAAAGTTATCAGACATTTTTTAAAAAAAATATTTTTACATAGTTTTTTTTTTTATTTATCATGTTTTGTTGTGTATGGAATCATTTTTAGTTTTTTTTTTTAATTTATAACTATTTTGCATTTTTTTATAATTTATTTTTTTGTTTTATGTAAAAAACTTGATTTTTTTTTTAAAAGTAACTCAGGTAACAAGAAAAATTGTAACAAAGTTGATATGATATTAAAGAGAAATTGAAATAAAACAAAAAAGCATTTACGACCATTTTTGTATCTCATTAACTAAATTTTACAAAAAAAAAAAACACTTAACACAAAAAAAACACAAAAACAAATTTAACACTCAAACTTGCAACATAAAACATGAATTTGATTTAACACAAGAACGTCATCGCAGCACTTTGTTCTGAGTGAACAATTTTTTTTTATTTATGTTATACATAAATCTTACTCACATTTAATTTTCTAACTTACACAAAAAAACAAAAATAATCTCACATTTGGAATGTTGTTATATCACTTTTTTTATTTTTAATGCAACACAAAAAATAATACTTTGTCTCACAATGAAAAAAAAAAAAACAAAACTTAAACTTACAACGCATGGGATTTTTTTTATATTTAACACTTAACTCTTGTTAATTATAAAAAAAAATACTTTTTGTTCGCCTCCACTTTATTTTTACATTATTTTTCTTATTTAAATTTAAATTGTTATCTCATCAGTCTCACTAATAATTTAAGTAACACAATACACAGACACTCATCAACACACTCATGCACAGATATACATTATTTTTCATAAATCATCAAACTAATTATTTTTTTTTTTGAGAAGGTTGACATAGTATTATTATTCAAATCAAATACTCATTACTTTATATTCATTAAAAATAAAAGAAAAAACACACACACACAAAGTATATAACCAAAAACATAAAACATACCGAAAATATATTGAATCGTGTAGTTGCTTTGACAGTTGGAAGGGGGAGTAGTCATTTGTGACAGGGCAGACATTTTTTTTTTACATTTTGGTAAAGGGAAGGAAATGGAAAATACATTTAGGTACTTAAAATGGAATAAAAGTCAATAAATTAAATCTTAGGAAAACAGTACTTTTGTCGATGTCAACTTTTTTAACAGCTGTCATGATTGAAAACGTCAAAAATATTGAAGTATGCAAAATTGATCTAAATCTGTGTTTATTTTTTGAACTGTGAAGTTTCGTAGAGAGCTCATAACGTAAGATTTTAGCGGCATCAGTGACAGGTATATTAAAATTATGGCAATATGTGTGGTCCATTTACTGATCCCTCCGAGATCTCCGACAAATCCGTTAGTGGAACGCAATTCCTTACTTGTAATATGTTCAGACCAACTTTACGTATTCGGCTCCTCAACCTTTCTGCCAAAAGCGTACATCTGAATATTTTGTATGGATGATACATGAAATTCATCAATATTATAAGCTGCGAAGTAAGATAACTATTGTTTGACAGAAAAAGTTCCAATTAGCTAAGAAATTTGTTCCACTTAAATCAAACATCTTACCTGAGGCACCGGAGGCAAATCTCTAAGGAATCTGTAAGTGGAAAATGGCTTATGATCAAGAATACCTAGGTTGGGCCTAAACAGCAAAAAATTTTCATTATCTGAGAATGTTGTTCCACTGAATGTAAAGATCTTACCTACGGCACCGGAGGAAAATCTCTAAGGAAACCGTGGAAGATGGCTATGATCATGAATAGGTTACCACAACTTGGTTAAAACTTTCAGAACAAACAGCCCTATCGAGGTATCCGTCGGAGCGGAAAATTTCCCGCAACGCATACTAAGTCGGAGGTTCGAATTCCGAGGTATGTGTATAATACTCAGACGCGAAGGCTCCACTTCACTAAAATTCGTAAATAAATTCCGCGAAGAATTTGTGTCGGAGGAAATCGGAAAAAGAATGGCACTTAGCTGTCAAAGATTGTACTGTCAATATGAAATGAGCACAACATTGACGAATTGGACAGAACATACGGGACTTTGTCTACCTCGGCTCCGCTATTAACTCTGAAAACAACATCTCGTCAGAAATTAAACAAAGAATTACTTTTGTCAACCGCTGTTCGGGCTAAGAAGGCAATTCAGTTGTAAAGTCCTCACTCGAAATACTAAGGAGATCCCGTGTACAATACCCTGATCATCCCAGTCGTGCTCTAAGGCGGCAAAGCATGGACCGTATCAAAAGCAGATGAAGAAAACCTTTGATTCGATTTGAGATGAAAACGTTGGCGAAATTATATATTGATGGCTTTAAGCTAAAGATGGACCTTAACTTCGTGGATGTCAGAGTCGGTGTTCAAAACGCCCATCGATCGATAAAAAAGCGGGAAACCTTTGTATAAAACCCTTGGTCACAGCACAATATTGAAATTGGTAGCATACGAGAACGGGACATCTGACTACACCATCCCATATCACGATTTCAACGCAACTCGCCGGGATGCGTTACAAAATGTCGGAGAAAAGAGAAATATTGCGAACAGCTTTTCAGAAGAATAAACCAAAGCAAACCTCCTCCGAATCGTACAATTTTCCGCTCCGACGGATAACTCGATACTGCCGAAATTGTGAATATTTGGCATTTACAACCTTTTACATCTGTTTACGGCCACACAACTTATTGTACTAGATCGTGAACTTGCCACTTCTGATATATAAATCAATCCGTCGATTTTGCTCTCGTGGAACACAAAATTTTTTACTGTCGATGAAGATAGGAATGAACAGCACAGCTTGTTGAAAATTGTCAACACAAATGGTGAAAAAAAAATAAATAATTGGCATTAACAGGCCAAATATGGCCTCAAACCTAGCTTCTCCCTTTGATTGTGTGTGCGAAGTTATTATTTCTGCCATAAAGAAGAGGACCTCCTGATTCACCTATTATCCCAACGGCAAAATTAAGAAGCTTCTCATGGCAATGTTACTCTTGCATGTTTGTCAGACTTTCGCAAGAGGGGATGCTGTGAACCTATAAAATTGTTCTGTCGATTTAGCTCAGACTATTAAACGAAAACCAGACTTTGGGAATGATAAAATTAAACGAGACAAGTATCATCGCATATTTGCAGTAATTTTTTTTTATTTTTACTTCAGATTGACACATAACATTTTCGTAAAATGGACACAAGCGTTTGACGTTTCTGTAAATGCGACAGCTTTAGGTCTGTTCCCGTACAAAATAATATTTACTGATTCTTACTGATTTTTACTTAGATATTGCCGTTCCTGTACACAAATATAAGTAAAATAGACAGCTGACGAGAAAAAATCCTCCATAAAAATCTGTAAAAAAAATTTACTGCAGAAATTTCTGTTGGTAAAAACTGCAGTTGGTATCTAAAAGTGACAACTCCCTTGTTTTGACAGGTGATTTATGTCTTTGTTCTTTAAAAGGCATACAAAATATATAATTTTACTGATTTTTACTTAAACGCGTTCCCGTACTTTTTGGTAATTTTGTCTCTTTATGAGATAATTTACGCCTACTCCAAGAAATTTGAGAATTTACTAATTTTTACTGAAAAAGTACGGGAACAGACCTTTTATTTGTTTATTTAAACGTCAAAATATTATACAACGTGGCACAAAAATAACCTTCCGATGTATTTTGGCTGTAATTTGAAAAAAAAATAATTTAAAAAAATAGTCACCAATATTCCGCGTTCTGGAGCAGTGTAGCGTAACATTGTTTATTAACGTGTATTTCGCATGTGTTTACTACACAAATGTCAAAACAGAACTGACATTAGGGGCCAATCGCAAAATTGATAGCATTTTCTGATAGGAGGATTACTTTTGCGCCACCTTGTAATATGGCTGTCTATCATGAAATGAATGTTTTTGTCTTGAAATTTTAGGTTTTCGGGTCTTTCCTGGCAAATTGACACATGTCAGAAGAAAAGTTCCAACTTCGAGTATGGTAAACTAAAACGGAATCTGAATTACATTGCTGGCAAGGGAAAAATTCCCAGGAAAATTTATTCGCGATCGGCCGGACTGTAATTTTAATATTTTTACATCAAACAATTGGACAAACGGACATTTCTTACAAATTAAGACACTTTTTTGAATTTTCTTGTTAATGCCGAAATTTTAAATTACCAAACATAATGTCAAAAATATTGCAATTATTTTTGTGATTCACTTACAAAATAAGACCGATCAGAGCCTATTATGATGGCTGCAATCGAGGTTGATGTTGACAAGACGACCCATAATTGAGCTCATAATTGAGTTCATTACAAATGAATGCGATAGATAACGATTTATGATTTTATTTTATGATCAGTTGTCCAACGATCAGATTTTAATTTCTGCTGCACAACCACAACCACAATATAATAATGGATACCTAAGTTCCTTATCGTCAATTCCTAAACAAATACTGATCATGCCAAGAATTCAGTAGGTACATTTTTCCATTGCTTTAATCTTGATCATGAAATCATGATCTCTCTAACCGATCATTGGTCAGCACGTGTTATTTGAACATTTGATAGTCAATTTTTTATTATCTACAAAATGATTTTTGAATCTAAGTCACATGATCACATTGATCGATAAGTAGGGTAAATTGTCATTTTAAACAATCAAAAACACTTCACAAGATAATGTAAAATCAAATAAAAAAAAGTCAATTTACGATCAGAATTGGAATTATGAAGCTCGCAAACGTATTGTCCCTAAATTGCTATATTTGCTTGGCGTTCAATTGGATCCGATCTTGTCGATCTGGCTGCTGATAGATTTCTTAGATTTAATATAAAAAAATTGCAAGATCGCTTCATTTTACATGGCGATCAAAATAAACGATCGCTTCTCAATTCCAAATTTTAAAATTTAAGCAAAACTCTTGCATTTTGACCAAGTGGGTCTTGTTGCTAAGTTATCAAATCCACGGTTACATGTTTACCAACTGGATCTGATATTGTAAATAATGCACAAATCCACGGTTGATCATAATTTAAAGCAAATATAACAAATCGTATCATATCCTGGCAGCATTATCAATTTGACCGATCTTGCATACAGATTATGATCCTGCATTTTCAAATATAAAATTATAAGATGATGAGCGATGGACGATGGCACATGTAATCCAAGATCACGATCATCAGCATTTAAACAAAACATGAATATCCTTTTGTATCGATAAGATCTGAGTTTCTAAGATCTGCGATGTGTTCTAACAAAACATGATCATATTCAGAAATTGAAGATCGCGATGCTTTAGTGATTAGTCGATCGTCGTTTTTGATTCAGAAAAAATAAGACTTTTCAGCGACACATGTACCATGTCATTTGTCATTGTGTCAAATAAAACATTATCATGATCAGAAATAAAAGATCATTATCCAGCAATCGACCGTAGTATTTGATTTTTTAGCAACACATGTACATATGCTTTCAATGTCACTTGATCCTCCTGTCGCTTATTATTTGCGATCATTATTTTAATTAGAATTTAAAAAAGAAAAACGTCAGATCATCGATTTAAGCCAAATTCATAGATAACCCATTGAAAAATAAAGTTCGATTTATAAAACTGATCATGGTTGAAAGTTGACAAATTAAGAGCTACACCGTATAATTTGTCGATAAGGTGGTTACGCGTAAACTGCTTAAAAATGTAGATCAATGGAACATATTTCAACGACTCGTAATATATTCAACAGCTTCTTGACATTTCGTAAAATTATACTTAGGTTCTCATCGTAAACTTCAAGAGTCGAATAATCCACGTACTACTTTGTTGACTGTTAAATAAAACTGAAATGTATTTTCCATTTTTTAATTATTGAAATTTGTAGCTTTATTTTATTTAAATTTGGGTATTTGGAGAAGGGTTTAAAAATCATAGAAAAAAATTTAAATTTCTGAAATTTTAAAGTTAAAACTAAACATAAAAATTAAATGAAAAACTTTTTAAATAATTGTTAGCACAGTAAAAAAAAATCTAAACAATAACGTGATGAAATAGGTTATTCTGGCAATTTATAAATTAATGACAAACATAGTCACTCGGTATTAAAAAATTCTGTCGAACTTATTAAATGGGGATCTAACAAATTAGCTGTCTCTTCCTCTCAACAATTTCTTCCCATTCCAAAATGCAACTACAACGAATCCCACCAGACGCGACGCATCACTTGTAATATTTGCTCACCTTTCATTTTCACAAAACGAACGCATTTTATTTCACTTGTATCTAATCACACGCAAATATCAAACACCAAACACATTCACTACTTCAAAACACAAAAAAACACCCCACATATTCTAATTTATAAAAAAAAATTATAAATTAAAAGTTAAATACTAAAAAAAACAAAAAGAAATAAATGCAGCTTCGAAAAAATAAAGGCAAATGCTATTTACATACTACGTATACATATCACATGTAATGCAACATTATATCAACCATATAATTTATATATAAAAACATATATATATATAGAATGACGTTAAATAATAATAAAAACAAAATGTCTACAAAAAAACCAGAATGAATTGTGTATAATTTCTCTTTTTTTTTTCTATTTTTAATGTAATATTGTAAATATTTATATATAAAATTTAAGAAACCTCGCTGCCTCTCAGTAAATAATAAAAGAAACTACAATTATTATATATGAGAAAACTTAAGTAAAAAACAAGTCTAAAAACATATTTATATTAATTAATAAAAAAAAAAACAAAATCTATATAAATAGAAGTAGAGATTAATTTCGCCTTTTTAAGAATTTATTTTTTAATTTAAAGAAAAAAAAAACGAAAGAAAATTTATTTAAAAAAAAATGTATACCATCCCCATTTATAAAACCACATTCACCCCCACTCACCATCCCTTCTCCGACATAAAAAAAAAACAAAATGGAGAGTATATGAAGCTGAAGTAAACAATTGTATAAAACAAAAAATCGAAACAAATTTTAAATTCACCAACAATCGTCAAAAATAGTCATTATTAGAGTATGTATTGTATATCCTTAAAAAGAAATGATAAAACAAAAATAATGAACGCAAACTAACAGTATGATATACCAGATAAGTTAATAAAAATAAAAAATAATTCACTCAAACGATTTTCTTTCATTTTTTTTTTTTGTATAAAACTGCAAAATGATATTTTTTCTGTGCAAACAATTAAGCAAAACAACAACAAAAAAAAAATATAAATATATAAACATTAAAAATTAATGAAAATACAATTTTTTGTTTAGTTTTTTTTATTAATTTTAATTTTCTTTATGATTTTTTGTATCTTTTGGTTTGGTAAACGGAAGTTTGTAGGAAAGCATCGGTTTTTTTGACATTTTTAACAGCATGATGGAAAGTTTCAGATAAATATAACATTAAATATTTAACAAACAAAAAATTAAAACAAAAATACATTATTTTATGTATATACAAACGTAAGTACCTGTGTGTTGTAAATAAGCTACAGGGATGTGCACACGTGTTGATTTTTGGCCTCATCGGATTGGAAAGTGATTTAGGCAGTAATTTAGCGGTTTAGTATCATCAAAGGAAGGCCACATAATTAATAATGCAGTAAGTACTAAACACGAACACAGTTGGACCACCTAAGGTCTATTGGGAGCTTAATATATCAAAAATTTAAAGTCAGAAAATGTGTTAAATTGGGGAAAACACTGTCATACAAGGTCAAGGACTACTAGCTCTAGATTCTAGAACTTGCCAAACCGCCTTAGATGCAGGCATAATGGGTCCGCCAAATAACTTTTTTTTAACTTTCTCTTACAAAGAGAAAGATATTGTTTTCGTGAAAATTTCCGACCTCGAGATTTTGATTGATTCTAACATTACGATGATAGCGGAGCCTAAAAATGTGGTTTTTGGAATTCCGTCCGTCGGTCCGTCTGTCCGTGATGGTCTCCCCAGCCTAAACGGCTAGACCGATTTTCTTCAAACTTCGTATCCAAGCTTATTTTAGTCATAATTCTAGGCCATTTTTTTATTGTTTGCTTTAAGCCATGTTAATAACGGTACCTGCCATATAAAAATTACACATAACCTCAATTTTCTCGAAAACGGCTCTAACGATTTTGATTAAACTTTATATATACTATAAGCATATTGGTTCCAACAAAACTGCATACCCAGTTTTTGCGAGAAAATCCATATAACGGATTTTGTCATTTAGGCCATATAAAGAAAATTGTTAATTTCTCGCAAACTGCTATGTCAAATTGAATGAAATTTAATGTATATACTACTATTATAGTTTGAAACAATTCTACATAATTAGTTTTAGCCCAACTATCACTAACCGGAATTTTAAGTTTTGGCCAATAACGGAAAATCATTATTATTCACATAGACACTGATTCCTTCAAATTTCGGAGTAAACGTTCGTATAATCACATTTCGACATTTTTTATATCATTTTTAGCATTAAAAATCAAAATGCGTACTTAATATTTGATTTAACGCCCAACTCGCTGTGAAAGAGAAAGTTGCGTACGACCCAGTCGTGCACCCACCACTCGTTTATTTCTATAATATGTTTGGCAGGTAACTTTCCTTTGAGAGTTCCTGCTTTTTCCGCAATTTATAGCGCGGTTTGTTATTATTTATTATTTTACGTTTACAAATTGTTCAACTTTATTATGGAAATTCACGTTCTGTGAGGAATGTGTTTCGTGCACTTCGCTCAACTTATGTTCAACATAATCGGTCGATTGGCCACCAAGATCGTGTGATATCACACCGTTAGACTTTTTCCTGTGGGGATATGTAAAGTCAAAAGCTTATGCCGACAAACCCGCTTCGATTCAGGCCTTGGAGGAAAACATCACGCGTGTCATTCGCCAGTTACCAGTCGAAATGCTCGAACGAGTGATCGAAAATTGGACTCAACGGATGGACCATCTGCGACGTAGCAACGGCCAACATTTGATAGACATAATCTTCAAAAATAAATGCCAAAGAATGTTCTTTCAAATGATAATAAACATTCTCCATTAAACTTGAATTTTCTGTGTTTTTTTCTTTAAAAAAGTAGGGAACCTCGAAATGGATCACCCATTATAATAGCAGCTTGTTATCAAGGTTAAGCTTCGAATATTTTCCGAGCAACCAGTACAGTTCTCTGTATTTATTCTTAAGTTCTGCGCATTTCTTTGTTACATGCGACTTCCATTTTAATTTCTCATCGAGTGTCATACCGAGATATTTCGCTTCATTTGCAAACGGGACTCGAACCGTATTTAGAAATACAGGCAAATTGTTTGTCCGTTTATACGAAAAATCTACATGGATCGATTTGCTCTCATTAAGTGCAATCCGCTAGGATTTAGTCCATTCATTAACCTCGTTAAGAGCGTTTTGTAATTTAATATTTGTTTCCTCTATTGTTGTGGCAACTGCTAGTATAGCAGTATCGTCAGCAAACGTTGCAACTATTGTATCGTTTGTTTGTGGGATATCACGAGTGAAAAGGGGGTTCAGGATTGGTCCAAAGACGCTTCCTTGCGGTACACCTGCCATTATTTCTTTATACTCGGAATATTCGCGTCCAAGTTTCACACGGAAGAGTCTATGCTCAAGATACGGCACGAGGATTTTATAAAGGGTCCGCCAAATAACTTTTTTCTTTTTTTTTAAATGCTATAAAAAAAACTACTCAATATTTTCTCAAATTTCTTTTTTTATTTGAAAGTACAATCCTTCCGGTTAATAATGGAAAATAATTTCGTTCAAATGGCTACCTATGCTGTGGCCATATTTTATAAAACGAATATCGTTAAAATCACTTCGTTCTCGTTGAAGTTTGATTACATAAAACGAGTATCGTTCTTGATTTTACGATACTCGTAATTTCTTACGACTGTCATTGGGCAGTCGTATAGCTTTCGTTTTCGTTGAGCTGTCATAAATTTCTCGTTTTACACAATCGCGATTTGTCGTGACTATCGTTTACTTCTGTTTCGTTTACTTGCCGTTCGTTTCGTTTTATGTAATAGAGCCCCTGGTGATGCATTAGCCTACACGATCGGTCCAATTTTTAAGCACATTATCGATTGTGTGCAGCTGTATTTCACCAATGGCTTCACGAATATTGTCCTTTAAAGCGTCAATTGTCTCTGGCTTGTCGGCGTAAAACTTATCTTTTACGGCACTCCTCAAATAATAGTCCAACGGTGTCAAATCGCAGCTCCGAAATGGCCAAACGACATCAGCTCTGCGGCTGATAATGCGATCTTCAAAAACAGGGCGCAAAACATCGAGTGTTGCTTCGGCTGTGTGGCACGTAGCGCCGTCCTGTTGAAACCAAATGTTGCCAATATCCTCCTCTTCAATTTTTGTGAACAAAAATTCGTTCAACATGGCCCGATAACGATCGCCATTGACTGTAACGGCCACTCCTTGCTCATTTTGGAAGAAAAATGGCCCAATTATGCCTCTGGACCAAAATCCGCACCAAACAGTGACTCGTTTTGGGTGTTTCGGCTTTTCAATGTATGCGTGCGGATTTTCTGTGCCCCAAATGCGACAATTTTGCTTGTTTACATACCCGCCAAGATCAGAATGAGCTTCATCTGAAAAGATGAATTTTTTGGCAAAATCGGCATCTTCTCTGAGTCGATCGCAGGCCCACTTAGCGAAGTCAGTTGTCTTCAACTCCTGAACCAATTGGACTTTGTCTGGCGTCATACCAAGGTCTTTATGCAAAATTCGTCTCAATGATGTCTCCGAAATGTTCAATTGTTGAGAACGACGGTGAATTGATGTTGATGGCGCTTCACGCATACTTTCTGCCACAGCAGCAATATTCTCGGGTGTACGCACTGTTTTTGGCTTTTCACGCTTTGGTTTATCGATGAGGATGCCAGTTTCTTTCACTTTTTTCACAAGATAACGAACATACGGTGCTGACGGTGCTTCTCTTCTTCCAAAATCCGTACGCAATTTTCGCATACATTCTGCAACATTACCATGATTTTAAAACTAATGTCGCAATATTTCCCACAATATTTCCCATATTGTTCAAGCGTATACACCATATTCGTTTACCGGAAGGATAAAACTAATTATCTGTCAGATCAGACATGAGCTTAGTGTTCCCATTCGCGAAATAAGCATTAGTTGAGAAAAAAAACCTTAGATGGCGGTCCCGTTAGTAAAGGGTGCTTATTTTATAGATAATTTCTTCCCATTACACCCTTATTCATGAACTCAGTATTAGGAGTGTATAAAGTTATGTACTCCTTAAAATGCCGCTAAACGGAAAAACCTTATTCATAAAACATTTACAAGGATAAATACAGGCTGTATAACCTTACAGTGTCTGATGGTTGAATATTGCCAGTATAAAGATTGAAACATGCGTGCAGAATTCGCCTTGCAGAAAATATAGAACACACAGTTTTCACACAACCTGCAGTTCTGCAATTTGTCTCTATGGGTGTTTTCATAAATGTCGAAAATCTGCGCTTTTCCAATCGACTTTATTCTTTGTAAAGGGTGATCCATTTCGAGGTTCCCTACTTTTTTAAAGAAAAAAACACAGAAAATTCAAATTTAATGGAGAATGTTTATTATCATTTGAAAGAACATTCTTTGGCATTTATTTATTTAAGATTATGTCTATCAAATGTTGGTCGTTGCTACGTCGCAGATGGTCCATCCGTTGAGTCCAATTTTCGATCACTCGTTCGAGCATTTCGACTGGTAACTAGCGAATGACACGCGTGATGTTTTCCTCTAAGGCCTGAATCAAAGCGGGTTTGTCGGCATAAGCTTTTGACTTTATAGTGCATTCACACCGAACCATAAACTGAGTTTTCGCAAAAACACCTGAAACCTTCATCGAAAACCGAGTTTTCCCATAAATTGTCAGTTCTCAAAACCTAGTAGGTTACGAAGTAACCTTCTCATAATCACTTCGCAGACGTCATCTCGTTGCAGGTTGTTGGAAAGAACACACCTTTTCATACATTCTACACGTCCCACAAAACAGCTGATGAACTCGCTGTCAAAACAAATGTTTTTTCAGAAATTTACACACCAGATGAAATAAAAACAAAACAAGCGGCGGGCTTGAGAGTCAAAAACTGTTGTCAAAATCTTTAGATTTGTTTAATTTTGAACTTCAAATGCTAATATTAGTTTGATTATATTAAAATTCAATTACAATATTTTCACAAACAAATGTTGCAGCTAGTATCACAATTCACAGCTGATTGAAATGTCAAACAAAACCTGGTCAGAGTCGGTGTGAAAGCATCCAGTGGTTTACGTAAACTTTTTGCCAAAAACTCAGTTTATGATTCGGTGTGTAAGCACTATTACATATCCCCACAGGAAAAAGTCTAACGGTGTGATATCACACGATCTTGGTGGCCAATCGACCGGCCCAAAACGTGAAATTATGTGCTCACCGAAATGTTCTCTCAATAAGTCTTGCTGAAACCAAATGTCGCCGAGATCACGAGCTTCAATTTCAGGCATCAAATAGTCGGTTATCATGGCACGATGACGGTCTCCATTGACGGTTACGTTCGCACCGGCATAATTTGTAAAGAAATATGGACCGATGATTCCACCGGCCCACAAACCACACCAAACCGTTGTTTTTTCTGGATGAAGTGGCAGTTCTTCAATCTCTTCAGGTTGCTCTTCGTCCCAAATGCGGCAATTTTGTTTGTTTACATACCCATTGAGCCAGAAATGGGCCTCATCGCTAAACAAAATTTGCCTCGAAAACGTCGGATCTTCTTGGAACTTTTCAAGAGCCCATAGAGCGAAGCGATGTCGCTTGGGAAGGTCGAGCGGCTTCAGTTGTTGCACAAGCTGTATTTTGTACGCTTTCAATTTAAGATCTTGACGTAAAATGCGCCAAGTCGTTCCATACGTCAGTCCGAGTTGCTGCGAACGGCGCCGAATCGACTCTCTACGATCTTCGTGTACACTCTCAGCTACGGCCGCTATATTTTCTTCACAGCGTGCTGGACTTGGTCTATTCGGTCGAATATTATCCAATAATGAATGCTAGGTCTCAAAATGGGTGATGGTGTTGCGAATAGTACGCTCAGTAGGCCGATTATGTTGACCATATGTTGAGCGAAGTGCACGAAACACATTCCTCACAGAACGTGAATTTTCATAATAAAGTTGAACAATTTGTAAACGCTGTTCACGCGTAAGTCTTTCCATTATGAAATGCCAAACAATACTAAACTAAACAAAAATAACATGACAGCATGACACGACTCACACGTGATCTGTCAAAAAAGGCTATTGAAAAAAGTATCTCTACTTGGATCACCCGTTATATAAAAATAAATACCTAAACAATAGTTACAGGCACAGAAAAACCTTAGGGTTCACATATTAGGACAAGTGATCTACTACTACGTTCTATACCACGTGTGTGTAACTTCAACATGGCGTTGCTATCTAGTTTTGACGAATGAAAATGTTTGTTGGTGATATTTGTACTAAACCACTTTAATGAAGACGTGTTAACTGTTAAGTATCCAATTGTTTTGAATTTCTAGGAAGAATTACAAATTTCTGCAGCTAGGTAAAAATATGATCTCCTTGATTTTTGGTTTACCAAATTCTCGTAAATTTAAAATTTTACTTTATGTCAGTAGTCAAACGCAAATAAAAACGATCCTGCGTCAATACAACGCTGCATTGAAAGTATTTAAATCCACTAAAAGATTTTGGCAGCCCATGCTTTTTTTTATTCCAGCGCCATAGTGTTTTTAATGACAGCTCCTTTTAGCTTTATTGACAGCACAAAACAAACTCCACTGACAATTCAAGATGCAATAAATCAAGCATACAATTTTAGGAAAAATTGAATCGATACTAATTTTGACGAATTTTATATATAAGCTGCGCGGAATCAAAAGAAATACCAATATGCATATTAATTCATATTTTTTGGTCTATATATGCAAATGTGGTCATGGTATTCGTTATACAGTGCGTCAGTTACTTCAATAACAGAACTCTGTCCTTCACATGTTAAATGTCAAATGGTAAAATACATAATTTGCAATCAAAAACATAATTTAAATGAATAATTAATTAAACAAAAAAATGTAAATAAAACTAAAACCCATAATGATAACATTTCCTCATTAATTTGTTCAACACTTAAATCTTATGAACCACCATTCGTTTTTGGTATTCATTTTCGATAGAAATGTCAACCAGACACATAAACCCCTTAATTTGATTTTACGCCTACGTATTTCAAACGCTTGGGTGGGCCTAAAACCCATTAAACCTTTGATCTCAAATGTTAATGTACGAAAGTAATTGAGGGCATACATCAAACAAACGGATAAATCTTAACCTTTTTGATGGAAATTGGGAATGACTTTTGAGGTTATGACTTTTGACTTAATTGCCTCCCATAAAGCATTTTTTGATACATTTGTCAATAAAAGATACGTCGCTTTTAGTAAGATTTTTTTTTTTTAGAAAGTTAAAAACCTTTTTAAAAACGAGGCGTGTCAAATTCGTAAAAGATGTTATTCATTGCAGCTTTAGTGGTTGTAACGGTCAAGCCTAGAAAAGCTCATCACAAAAATTATCGCATATTTAATACGTTACTGAAGCGCGGCTGTTGTAAAATTATTTCTTTATGTCAATCCGTTTATTGACAGTTTTTGAGCGCTAAATGTTGAGCTAGGTGGATGAAATTGTGTACACGAGCTTTTCGTTGAGCCTTGCAGATAAAGTGTCGTTTTTCTTAATATCCGCTTATTTGTTCGCCCGAAATTACAAATATTTACAAATTACAAATATTTTTCAAATATTTTTGTTTTCACTTTTTCTACATTTTGGGTGCGTTTTGTTAAGAAAAGATATTTGATTAGAGTTTGATGAAATTCGAAAAAAATGTCTGACAATAGCCACGCCTAATTCTTTAATTAAATTTTTTTTTTGAGTAAGTAAATAGAAATCCGATAAATTGTTTAAAAAGTATTTTTATAAAATTTTGTTTTCTAAATTGGGTTTAATAAAAATTGAAGACCACGCCTACTTTTGCTTTTGCGATTTTTTAAATTAGGTGGCGCTACAGTCCGGAATGAACCTGCCTCCAGTTGCGCACTCCAAGTTGGTTGAGGTCGGTTTCCACTTGTGCGCGCCACATAAGGCGAGGTCTTCCTCTACTGCGTCCGACGTCTAGCTGGGAATCGGAGACTCTGCGAGCCGGAGTATTGGTGTCCATTCTTTCTACATGTCCTAGCCAGGGGCATGTCGCTGTACAGCTCGTATAGTTCTTGGTTGAATCTTCGTCTCCATAGCCCGTCAACGCAAACGGGTCCGAAGATTTTTCGAAGAATTTTCCTCTCGAACCTACCAAGGATTTCTTCATCCGCTTTTGATACGGTCCATGCTTCAGCGCCGTAGAGCAGGACTGGGATGATCAGGGTCTTATATACGGTTTCCTTAGTAGTTCGAGTGAGGGCTTTACTACTAAATTGCCTTCTTAGCCCGAAGAAACAGCGGTTGGCAAGAGTAATTCTTCGTTTAATTTCTGACGAGATGTTGTTGTCAGAGCTAATAGCGGAGCCGAGGTAGACAAAGTCCCGTACTACTTCAAAGTTATATCTGTCAATGGTGACGTTCTGTCCAATTCGTCGATGTTGTGAGTCCTTTCGTGATGACAGCATATACTTAGTCTTACCCTCATTTACTGCTAAACCCATTTTCGCCGCTTCCTTCTCTATACTAGCAAACGTGGCTATGACATCACGTTGAGTCCTGCCAATGATGTCAATATCGTCAGCGTATGCTAATAGTTGCACCGACTTTTGGAAAATTGTGCCTCTGGTGTTGGCTTTGGAGTTTTGCACAATTCTCTCAAGAATCAGATTAAAGAAGTCACATGACAGCGCATCGCCTTGCCTAAATCCTTTTTTGGTATCGAATGTGTCGGTGAGGTCGTTTCCGACCCTGATGGAGCAGCGAGAATTCTCTATCGTCATCCTACACAAACGGACGAGTTTGGGCGGTATACCAAAACTAGACATGGCTCTGTACAGTTCGTCTCTATAAATGCTGTCATATGCGGCTTTGAAATCGATGAATAGGTGGTGGGTATCGATTTGGACTTCTTGAGTTTTTTCCAGGATCTGCCGAAGTGTGAAAATTTGATCGGTTGTGGACTTTCCTGGCCTAAAACCACACTGATAAGGGCCAATCAGGTTGTTGGTAAACGGTTTCAAGCGTTCACATATTACGGCAGATAGGATCTTGTAGGCGATGTTGAGGAGACTTATGCCTCTGTAGTTGGCGCAGTTCAGAGGGTCTCCTTTTTTGTGGATCGGGCAAACGATGCTGAGGTTCCATTCTTCAGGCATATTTTCATCCGACCAGATTTGGCTTATGAGTTGGTGGATGTTACTTACCAAGTCATCTCCGCCGGCCTCATAAAGCTCAGCGGGAAGACCGTCATTTCCGGCAGCCTTATTAAGCTTGAGTTTAGATATTGCTATCCTCACTTCACTCAGGTTGGGTGGTTGTCAGTTTTCGCTGTCGTTGCCTATATTGAATGGTTCGTTCTGCCTGACAGCGGAATGTTGGTCGTCATCGCCGTTTAGCAGTCTGCAGAAGTGGTTCTTCCATATCCTCAGCATCGACTGTGTCTCAACTACGATATTTCCTTGTTCATCTCGACAGGATTCTGTTCGAGCCTTGTAGCCTTGGCTTTGACGTTTTACACTTTGGTAAAACTTGCGAACATCGTTCCTGGAGTGGCACCTTTCTATATCCTCGATCGCGCGCTTTTCTTGCTCTTTTCTCTTCTTGCTGAAAAGCCGATGTTCTTCCCTTCTTCTTTGCCTATAGAGCTCAATGGCAGCTCTCGTCTTCACCTGCAGCTTAGCCTTGTAGGCCTCGTTCTTGGCTGCGAGCATCTGTCGGCATTCCTCATCAAACCAGGGGTTTCTTGCTGGTGGGCGCGAAAAACCTAGCACATCAGATGCGGCTGATCTAATGGCCTGTTGGCATCGTTGCCATTGCTCTTCGACATTCGATGCTGGTGGTATGGTGTTAATCGAGAGGTTAAGGGATACGCGTTGTGCGAAGGTCTTGGCGGTCTCTGGCGATTGCAGTCTTCCGACAATAAATTTTTTCACAGTATTTCTGGATTGTTGTGGCGTGGTGGATATCCGCATTCTTACCTTGGCTGCTAGAAGGTAGTGATCCGAGTCGATGTTAGCTCCTCGGAATGTTCGGACATCCAAAATACTGGATGCGTGCCTCTTATCTATCGCAATGTGATCTATTTGGTTGACCGTTCGTTGATCTGGAGACCGCCATGTCCCCTTATGGATATCGAGGTGAGGAAACCGTGTGCTGGCTATAGTGGCATTTCGTTCCGTAGCGTAATCAATTAGCCTAAGTCCGTTACCAGACGTTTTGTCGTGTAGGCTATGTTTTCCGACAAAACTTCTAAAGATGTCTTCTCTTCCTACCTTTGCGTTAAAATCTCCCAGCACGATTTTAACATCGTACTTCGGAAGTCGCTCATAGGTTTTGTCAAGGATCTCGTAGAAGCAATCCTTAGTTATATCATCTTTTTCTTCCGTCGGAGCGTGAGCGCATATAAGGCTTATGTTGGCGAATTTGGCCTTGATGCGGATTGTTACTATGCGTTCGCTAATGTCTTGGAAACATAAGACTTCTTGCCTAAGTCTGGCACTTATAACAAATCCGCATCCGAATAGTCGCTGTTTCTGCTCACTATAACACGATCCGTAGTAGATGTCACAGTTTTTCATCCTCTTTTTGCCCGGCCCATCCCATCGTATTTCCTGGATGGCAGTAATGTCTACTGTGTAGCAGTTTAGGGCTTCCGCTAGTTGTTCGCCTGCACCTCTCCTGTTTAATGTTCTCACATTCCAGGTGCAGATACGAACGTTGTTGTCCTTTTTTCGTTTAGCAGGGCCGTCAACAATAAAATCAGTCCCTTCCGAGGCTATTGGTTGCTTCGTAACAATCTTTTTTTTCTGTGGGTGGTTAGTTAGCCCAAAGTTTTCTAAATTGGGTTTAATAAAAATTGAAGACCACGCCTACTTTTGCTTTTGCCCTTTTTTGCTTTTGGAAAAATGAAATTGACTTTTTGTGGACCTTCCTTTGATAGTAGGAATAAGGTTTTTTATTCTATTAAAATTCGATTACACCCGATAACAATGTCAGTGAATACAGGGAATAACTGAGGTAGCTTCTCAGAGATAATGGATAAATTTATACGACCAAACCCAGATGTTTATCTCATACTTGATAACCTGACGATAGTTTAAAATTGGCACAGTGGTGGAACATAGTTTTGTATTTTTTTTTTGTAGAAAAGCCATAAAGTAAGTAATGACAGATGGCTGTGTGCAAATGGTGCAAATGGTGCAAATATCACCATCACCAACCACCATTCCATTAATACAAAAGGGGTTTGGTTAGGTTAGGGTATGGTGGCTGTAGCGATGCGCATGCACACTAAAACCAGAAAAGGACCATTGTGGTATCACGTAGATCCTTCGAATTTAATTAATATTCGTTTGCCTAAGTGAAGCATCCCAAGCTTAGTATAAAGCGAATAATGTTTCTGTCATTAAATAATGCTAGCCCTATACATAAACTCATTATAATGAGGGTATAAAGTTATGCACTTCTTAAAATGCCTCTAAACGCAAAAACCTTATTCATACAAATTTTACAACGTATTTTTTTTTTTTTTATTTCTTTATACACAGACTGAGCATTAGGGTTACCAAAGATTCAATTTTAAGTTACAAAAAATCGTCCGGGGTATTTTTTGTATTTTAGCGGTTTAATTTATTAAGTTGGTAATTCTTCTTTACGTTGTAAACGATGTTATTGAGTCAACATAAATCAGCCAAATGTTATAAAAGTTAAGAAGACAAAGTAGTCGCGATGAGTTTCGCAACCATAAAAATGACCCCATGGTAACTCTGCCGAGCTGTGGAACAGCCAATTGTAATAGTTTTCCCTCTTTTTATACCCTATCCCATAGGGGTATATTAGTTTTGATACATAGTTTGTAACATAGAGAAATCATTTTGCTACATATACCTCAAAGTATATGGATCGACTCAGAATCGCTAGCTGAGTCGAATTAGCCATGTCTGTCTGTCCGTCCGTCCGTCTGTCTGTTCGTCACCGATTTTTGGGCCTTGAATTTTGAGCTAGGATAATGAAATTTGGTATATAGGATCCTTGTCCGAGTCACCAGAACAAATGTAAAAAAATTTTAAAATCCGCCCACTGCCACGCCCCCTTTTCAGAAAAACTCAGTATTTGGCCAAACCGTAAAGAATTTTAAAAAAGTGTCCGAGCAGCATATTTAGAGAATCGAATTCTCTATATTTCGTCTATTTAAAGTTTTTTGCCACGCCCACTTTTTGGGGGCGTTTTTAATAAAAAACGTTTTTCGGTCAAATTTTAAAATTTTCGAAAAAAATGTTGATGCAGAATCATTACTAATATCAGTATGAACATTTCGTCTATAGACCATTTTAACCCACGCCCACTTTTTGGGGGCGTTTTTATACAAAAACCATTTTTATAACATATGCAGGAGAAAAACCTTGTCTTTTGTAGAACCGTAAAATTTGTTCTGACAATGTCATTTTTCTATTTTATCCACATCGTGTTTTTAGCCATGCCCACTTTTTTGGGGATTTTAGTTTTATGGATAGGATGGGATAGGGTATTCAACGATCCGCACAGCGGATTGTAGCCTTCTCATATGTTTGGTACTTGATTTGACACAAACCATGTATAACTATTAAGGGTGGGGAAATGTTTTATGAATAAGAATTTGTGCGACCCTGAATAAAGGCTGCATAAATACTTATGCACTGTATAACTATACAACAGGTGAGATGTGGTTTAGTGAATTCTAATGAATTAAGGGGTAGAAGTATACATCAAACAAAACCCTTACACACATTTTATAAAATATTTTATAATAAATGACTGCGGATTGCAGCCCCTCATATTTTTTACAAACATTTTTGATTTTTTTTTCAGGTTTGCATGATTGACATAAACTATAAGCATGAGCTACCTATAATTATAATCAAATTATTTTGCATGGCTTATTATAACAGCGCTTTTTTTTATTTTTTTATTTTGCATTTCGTAGATTGATCAAAACATGTTTAAACTTTTATTTAAAATTTTACTAAAATTGGATTGGTTCGTTAAAAAATAAATATGCATTTTTTTAAAAATGTCAAATTCAAAATTTCGATTTTCAAAAAAAAAAAAAAAAAGTAAAAGTAACACAAAAATTTGATCAAAACCTTCCTCCCTGCGTTTCTTTTTAGCTTAAAACTTGGCCTCTGGGAGATATTCCTTCTAATCTGGATAACAAAATGGTTCCTCTAATTCGGATGCATTCGATAAATTATGTTTATGAATTCCATTCGAATTGTGATTTAATTAAAACAAAAAACCCTACCTACACAAAAAACAAAAGGACAACCGTCAAACCTAGAGCTACTTTAATGGTACCTTTAATTTTTACCAAAAAATAGGAAAAAATACAAGAAAACGAGAAAAAACAAAAAGTATACCTATTACTTTACTTTGCTTTGTAAAAAATACATTTTTTTTAATTATTAATTAATTATGACTAAGTGTAGCAAATCCTATTTTGTTTTAATCGCATGCAATCAGATGTGTTTGTATTATTTGTACACATAATTTCTTTATTAGTATTTAATTTATTTTTAGTTAGGAATATTTAAAATTTTAAAATATATATATACACACTTTTTAAAAAAATATATGAAAAATAAAACATTCTAAGACTGAAAGAGTATTTGGCTATTTTTTTGTGCTTCTTCAGATCCCTTCTGAAAATGCATTTAAAATTTTGAAAAATTTTCTTTACACGGTAAGAGATCTTTGACAGAACGAATCGTGCAAACTGTCATTTGTAGTTCAGATCTTTTGCAAGAAGTATGCTTGAGTTGAGTGCCAACTCTTCAATCAAATTAATAAAAAACATTTTTGACATATTTTAGGGGGAAGTTAATTGTTTGTTTGGACGTACTTTTCAGATAATTTTTTGGTAGTTATTTTTTGCAGCGGGTTTAAATTGGACGTCTAGATGGGAGTGACTTTCTACCACTACAGAAAACGTTATTGTACAAGTACACATGGTTCATTTGGGTTTATAGATGAAATGTCATTTTTTGAGCGAAATGTCGTTTGTAACGGGTGATTTTTTAAGAGGTTTAGAACTTTTTTTAAAAAAAAAAATACACAAAAAATTCGAAAAAATGAATGAAATATTTATTTGAATCGATAGTTTGAACCTTGCAATTTAATGTTTAAAGATAATTTCATGCAAATGTTGACCGCGGCTGCGTCTCAGGTAGCCCACCCGCTGAGTCCAATTTTGGCATACTCTTTCACACATATCGGCCGGTATCTCACGAATGAATGCATGGATGTTGGCTTCCAGTGCGTCAATCGAAGCGGGCTTGTCCCTATAGACATTAGCCTTGACATACCCCCACAAAAAATAATCTAATGGTGTCAAATCGCACGATCTAGGCGGCCAATTGACCGGCCCGAAACGTGAAATTAACTGTTCACCAAACTCGCCTCGCAATTACGCCATTGTTTCGCGTGCTGTGTGGCATGTGGCACCGTCTTGTTGAAACCACATATCATGCAAGTCAAGAACTTCCATTTCGGGCAAAAAAAAGTTTGTTATCATCGCTCGGTATCGTTCACCATTGACAGTAACGCTGCGATTCGCATCATCTTTGAAGAAATATGGCCCAATAATGCCGCCGGCCCATAAACCGCACCAAACAGTGGCTTTTTCGGGATGCATTGGTAGCTGTTGCAATGCTTCTGGCTGATCTTCACTCCAAATGCGGCAATTTTGCTTATTTACGTACCCATTCAACCAAAAATGAGCCTCATCGCTGAACACAATTTTTCGATAAAAAAGCGGATCCTCGGCCAGCTTTCCAAGAGCCCATTCACCAAAAATTCGGCGTTGTGGTAGGTCGGCTGGCTTTAGTTCTTGCACCAGCTGTATCTTAAAAGGCTTTACGCCCAAATCCTTCCGCAAAATTTTCCACGGAGTGCTGTAACAAAGGCCTAACTGCTGGGAACGGCGCCGAATCGACATTTCGCGGTCTTCTGTCACACTAGCTGATACGGCCGCAATATTTTCTTCACTACGCACAGTACGTAAACGTGTTGGTGGTTTAATGTCCAACAAAGTAAATTTGGTGCGAAATTTGGTCACAATCTTCCGAATAGACTGCTCAGAAGGTCGAGAATGCCGATCATAAAATGGAAGCAGCGCGCGATGAACATTTCGAACCGAGCACGAATTTTGATAGTAAAATTCAATAATTTGCAAGCGTTGTTCATTTGTAAGACGATCCATGGTTAAATTGCAAACCAAACTGAAGCTGTTTGACAGTGACACAAGGTACTAAACACACGTCAGCTGTCAAAACCAGTGTTGCCAAAACCAAACCAGCTAAAAAATCACCCGTTATATACAAAATGGCATCGATAGGCCTTTTCTTCCAACGTCCTTCTCAAAGAAATATGAACAGATGACGCCTCTTGTCCGAAATCAACACCAAACAGTGACTTTTTCGGGACGATTTGGACGCTCTTAGATCTCATGTGGATTTGTATCATCCCAAAATCGACAAAATTGTTTCTTGACGTACCCATTCATCCAGAAATGATTAAAATCTCATGTGGATTTGTATTATCCCAAAATCGACAAAATTATTTCTTGACGTACCCATTCATCCAGAAATGATTTTTTAAAAAAAACAATTTTAAAAACTGCCACAGAGCCCATTCAGCGAACACACCTCTTTGTCTATGGTGATTTACCTTCATCTCCTGGGTCCGTTGAATTTTCCATGGGTGCAGGCTCAAGTCATCAGTGTGGTTTTAGGCCAGGAAAGTCCACAATCGATCAAATCTTCACACTTCGGCAGATCCTGGAAAAAACCAAAGATTATGAATTCTATACAGTTGACGCACTCCATATAAGAAAATTTGTCCTATGGCGGGTCGTGCTGGCACAGCCCGCCATATGTTTTTATTCTTGTTTTTCATGTGTTTTCATGCACAAGGCCCGCCCGTACCATGAAGCTACTGAGCAAAAGTTTCTGTTTTTTGTTCTCAATGCGTCATCTGTATAGAATTCATAATCTTTGAAAAAACCCAAGAAGCCCAATAGATACCCACCACCTATTTATTGATTTCAAAGCCGCATACGACAGCATTTATAGAGACGAACTATACAGAGCCATGTCTAGTTTTGGTATACCGCCCAAACTCGTCTGTTTGTTTAGGATGACGAGATGAATTCTCGCTGCACCATCAGGGTCGGAAACGACCACACCGACACATTCGATACCAAAAAAGGATTTAGGCAAGGCGATGCGCTGTCATGTGACTTTTTCAATTTGATTCTTGAGAGGATTGTGCAAAACTCCCGAGCCAACACCAGAGGCACAATTTTCCAAAAATCGGTGCAACTACTAGCATACGCCGACGATATTGACATCATTGGTAGGACTCAACGTGATGTCATAGCCACGTTTGCTAGTATAGAGAAGGAAGCGGCAAAAATGGGTTTAGCAGTAAATGAGGGTAAGACAAAGTATATGCTCTCAACATGAAAGGACACACAACACCGACGAATTGGACAGAACGTCACCATTGACAGATATAACTTTGAGGTAGTACGGGACTTTGTCTACCTCGGCTCCGCTATTAACTCTGACAACAACATCTTGTCAGAAATCAAACGAAGAATTACTCTTGCCAATCGCTGTTTCTTCGGGCTAAGAAGGCAATTTAGTAGTAAAGCCCTCACTCGAACTACTAAGGAGATCCTATATAAGACCCTGATCATCCCAGTCCTGCTCTACGGCACTGAAGCATGGACCGTATCAAAAGCGGATGAAGAAATCCTTGGTCGATTCGAGAGAAAAATTCTTCGGAAAATCTTCGGTTCCGTTTGCGTTGACGGGCTATGGAGACGAAGATTCAACCACGAACTATACGAGCTGTACAGCCCCTAGTCAACTCCGCATTGGACGTTTAAGATGACCAGGACATGTAGAAAGAATGTAAACCAATACCCCGGCTCGCAGAGTCTTCTATTCCCAGCCAGACGTCGGACGCAGTAGAGGAAGACCTCGCCTTAAGTGGCGCGCACAAGTAGAAACCGACCTCAACCAACTAAGGACCGGGCTAATTGGAGAGGCATGTTGGTTGAGGCCCAGGTTCATCCCGGACTGTAGCGCCACTTAAGTAAGTAAGTAAGTAATAACTTTATTAGCAGAGGCGGACTTTAGGTACCATTCGAGGGCTCATGAGTACCTAAGCAGGATGCTAAACTTCGCAGCAAAACCTTTCACGTACTGAAAATGTTGTAAAAAGATGAAGGAAACAAAAATTATTTCGCTGGTAAGAAAATAAAAACTGTCAAAAGATGACAGCACACGCAGAAACCATTCAATTAATTTTTCATTTTATTTAAAAAATATACTCGGGAATGTGATTGTTAATTCATGTGATTGAGCTTGTAAAAACAATCTTAGAAGGTTTAATAGGCAAAATTTCGCAATACTTCAATCTCTGACGTTTCTCCTTTTTCCTTTGCGGGTGCGCCATTTTTAATGTCGGTATGTGAATACTAAATAAATTAAAAAAAAAACAATTTCCATAAAGAAAAGGCTTACTCAGTCCTTTACAATTTATTTGAACAAATTTTTTTATAATTAGCATGCGCTAAAGGGTTTATGAATACCCTTTATAGTTATTGGGCACAGCGCGGGCTTTAAGGTAACTGGGGAGAAGAAAAGAGGAGATACCGATGTGCGTTGGTTTAAAATTTTTGTAAGTTGTAATGGGGAGGAAAAACTGAGTTTGGTAAAGCTTTCCACAATCGTGTTATTCTGTTTAGGAATGAATCTCTATATTTCATAGTACGTCCGAAGATAGGCTTGAGGGTGAATTGATTAGCATTCATAGCATGGTGAGTATTCCGGTTGAATGTTTGAAGGGGCGGAATCAGTTGGCTATTTCAACTGTTAGGCAGGAGATATTCCTACGATGTTCAAGCGAGACTATAGAGTTCGCTATTATTGGATCTCCTATCAGTTTTATCGCACGCTTTTGTATCCTATCCAGTAGGTGCAATGACGATTTTGCTGCACCTAACCAGATTAGGGCGTTGAACTCAAGTTTGGGTCGTATATACGCTTTATATATTGAGGCCAGATCGTAAGGGGTGAAATATTTTTTTGCATCGATAAGGAAAACTTGGACATTTCACTGCGTTTTTGGCGATTTCGAATATGTGGTCGTTCCAACGAAGGTCGTTACTAACACACATAACGAGCATGGAAAGATTTTCGGTTTTGACGATGCGAGTGCTTTTCATGGATAATGGCTGTAAATTTTGGTTTCGCTTGGATGACAGAAGATAGCATTGCGTTTTGGAAGCATTAAATTTCACTCCTTTCAGCCCTATCGAGATATCCGCTAGTGCGGACAATTTTCCGCAACGCATACTTCGTCGGAGGTTCAAATTCCATTCGAGGGATGTGTCATCGAAAAAAAATACCACACAGATGCGACGGCTTCACATCATTTTAATAATAAAAAAAATCCGCGAAGAATTTGTGTCGGAGGAAATCGGAAAAAGAATGGCACTTAGCTGTCAAAAATTTCATAAACAATGCACCTGAACGCACTTCAATGCAATCCGCCGGGATGCGTTACAAAATGTCGGAGAAAAGAGAAATATTTCGAACAGCTTTTCAGAAAAATACCGCGAAGCAAAAATCCTCCGAATCGTACATAATCCGATAATTTTCCGCTCTGACGGATACCTCGATAGCGGCGATTACCTTCACTCTGAAAAGCTGAGGGTATTGTCATCGGCAAAGGAATGGATGAGATTAAAAGTTGCAGATAAAAGGTCATTTATAAAAATTAAAAAAAGAGTGTCGAAGACAAAACGGAGCCCTGGGGAAGACTAGCAATTATTTCGGTGAGTATCAGACTTGAAACCGTCCAGAATTAAACGTTTCGAGAGATAGTTTCTAATCCATAAAAGAAGAGTTTCATCGATTCCAAAAGCACACATTTTCGACAAAAGGGGTTGATGTCCAACCCTGTCAAATGCCTTTGAAATATCAAGTGCAACGATATTGTTTTCGCCACCGAAGTGAATAGATTGGTTCCACTTTTCGTTGAGATATGTCATCAAATCACCAGTGGACCTGTTGCAACGAAAACCGTATTGTCGGTCATTTAGGAGTTTTCGTGATTCAAGATATTTCATAAGCTGGGGATTTATCAGCATTTCCATGACCTTAGGAAGAAGGGACGTAAGTGCAATTGGTCGGTAGTTGGAGAGAGAAGGTGATTCGCCTTTTTAGGGACGGGCTGGACAAATGCTTTTCCATCTACTCGGGAGTCCTGATGAATAGCACAGATAGAAAAGCTTACGCAGCGTGAAAGAACACCTCTTCAGAATTATGGGGGACGTACCATCTGGACCAGACGATTAGTGAATGTTAAGATCTAATAATACTCTTGCGACTTTACGAATACGGAAGTGGATTGGTCCCATAGAATGTTCTACGTTCTCAAGTACTTGAGGAGACTGAGCACAATCTGGTAACACGGAACCGGCTGCAAAATGGGCAGCAAGCAGATTGGCTTTGTATAAAGAGATGACAGCTGGAATGTCATTGTAAATGAGCGTGGGATGGGAAGATAAGGTCGAATTCATAATGTTTTTGACAAACGACCAAAAGTTTTTACTACCTTTGGGACATAGAAGTATTTTTTGCCTCAGCTTTTGGTCGTGGGAGAATTTGACACGCTTGATGCGAGCAATACAGTCGTTTCAGGCTCGTTTGAACTTAGGTCTCAGCACATTGAACAAAACTTCTGGGTCCCAAGTTGAGTAACCACGCCCCATTTACAGATTTTTAGGAGATCTCGGATGGATCCGTAAGTGGAACTAACGAGGGATCCGTTCAAAGAATTACTTACTTAAGTGGCGCTACAGTCCGGGATGAACCTTGGCCTCAACCAACATGCCTCTCCAATTAGCCCGGTCCTAAGCTAACTGTCCTTAGTTGCGCACTCCAAGTTGGTTGAGGTCGGTTTCTACTGGTGCGCGCCACTTAAGACGAGGTCTTCCTCTACTGCGTCCGACGTCTGGTTGGGAATCGAAGACTCTGCGAGCCGGAGTATTGGTGTCCATTCGTTCAATGCGCAGTTTTTTGACTAGGGGTATGTCGCTGTACAGCTCGTATAGTTCGTGGTTGAATCTTCGTCTCCATAGCCCGTCAACGCAAACGGGACCGAAGATTTTCCGAAGAATTTTTCTCTCGAATCGACCAAGGATTTCTTCATCCGCTTTTGATACGGTCCATGCTTCAGTGCCGTAGAGCAGGACTGGGATGATCAGGGTCTTATATAGGATCTCCTTAGTAGTTCGAGTGAGGGCTTTACTGCTAAATTGCCTTCTTAGCCCGAAGAAACAGCGATTAGCAAGAGTAATTCTTCGTTTGATTTCTGACGAGATGTTGTTGTCAGAGCCGAGGTAGACAAAGTCCCGTACTACCTCAAAGTTATATCTGTCAATATTGACGTTCTGTCCAATTCGTCGATGTTGTGTGTACTTTCGTGATGACAGCATATACTTAGTCTTACCCTCATTTACTGCTAAACCCATTTTTGCCGCTTCCTTCTCTATACTAACAAACGTGGCTATGACATCACGTTGAGTCCTACCAATGATGTCAATATCGTCGGCGTATGCTAGTAGTTGCACCGATTTTGGAGAATTGTCTGGTGTTGCGTATGGAGTTTTTCACAATCCTCTCAAGAATCAAACTGAAAAAGTCACATGACAGCGCATCGCCTTGCCTAAATACTTTTTTTGGTATCGAATGTGTCGGTGAGGTGCAGCGAGAATTCTCCATCGTCATCCTACACAAACGGACGAGTTTGGGCGGTATACCAAAACTAGACATGGCTCTGTATAGTTCGTCTCAATAAATGCTGACGTATGCGGCTTTGAAATCGATAATTAGGTGGTGGGTATCGATTTGGACTTCTTGGGTTTTTTCCAGGATCTGCCGAAGTGTGAAAATTTGATCGATTGTGGACTTTCCTGGCCTAAAACCACACTGATAAGGGCCGATCAGGTTGTTGGTAAACGGTTTCAGGCGTTCACGTATTACGGCAGATAGGCGATGTTGAGCAGACTTATGCCTCTGTAGTTGGCGCAGTTCAGAGGTTCTCCTTTTTTGTGGATCGGGCAAACGATGATGAGGTTCCATTCTTCAGGCATGCTTTCAACCGACCAGATTTGGCTTATGAGTTGGTGGATGTTGCTTACCGAGTCATCTCCGCCAGCTTTATAAAGCTCAGCGGGAAGGCCGTCATTTCCGGCGGCCTTATTAAGCTTGAGCTTCGATATTGCTATCCTCACTTCACTACGGTCAGGTGGTTGGCAGTTTTCGCTGTCGTTGCCAATATTGAATGGATCGCTCTGCCTGACAGCGGAATGTTGTTCGTTATCGCCGTTTAACAGTCTGCAGAAGTGGTTCTTCCATATCCTCAGCATCGACTATGTCTCAACTACGATATTTCCTTGTTCATCTCGACAGGATTCTGTTCGAGCCTTGTAGCCTTGGCTTTGACGTTTTACACTTTGGTAAAACTTGCGAACATCGTTCCTGGAGTGGCACCTCTCTATATCCTCGATCGCGCGCTTTTCTTGCTCTTTTTTCTTCTTGCTGAAAAGCCGATGTTCTTCCCTTCTTCTTTGCCTATAGAGCTCAATGGCAGCTCTCGTCTTCACCTGCAGCTTAGACTTGTAGGCCTCGTTCTTGGCTGGAGCATCTGTCGGCATTCCTCATCAAACCAGGGGTTTCTTGCTGGTGGGCGCGAGAAACCTAGCACATCAGTTGCGGCTGATCTAATGGCCTGTTGGCATCGTTGCCATTGCTCTTCGACATTCGATGCTGGTGGTATGGTGTTAATCGAGAGGTTAAGGGATACGCGTTGTGCGAAGGTCTTGGCGGTCTCTTGCGATTGCAGTCTTTCGACATTAAATTTTTTCACAGTATTTCTGGAATGTTGTGGCGTGGTGGATATCCGCATTCTTACCTTGGCTGCTACAAGGTAGTGATCCGAGTCGATGTTAGCTCCGCGGAATGTTCGGACATCCAAATACTGGATGCGTGCCTCTTATCTATCGCAATGTGATCAATTTGTTTGACCGTTCGTTGATCTGGAGACCGCCATGTCCCCTTGTGGATATCGAGGTGAGGAAACCGTGTGCTGGCTATAGTGGCATTTCGTTTCGTAGCGTAATCAATTAGCCTAAGTCCGTTACCAGACGTTTTGTCGTGTAGGCTATGTTTTCCGACAATACTTCTAAAGATGTCTTCTCTTCCTACCTTTGCGTTAAAATCTCTCAGCACGATTTTAACATCGTACTTTGGTAGTCGCTCATAGGTTTTGTCGAGGAGCTCGTAGAAGCAATCCGTAGTTATATCAACTTTTTCCTCCGTCGGAGCATGAGCGAATATAAGGCTTATGTTGGCGAATTTGGCCTTGATGCGGATCGTTACAATGCGTTTGCTAATGTCTTGGAAACATAAGACTTCTTGCCTAAGTCTGGCACTTATAACAAATCCGCATCCGAATAGTCGCTGTTTCTGCTCACTATAACACGATCCGTAGTAGATGTCACAGTTTTTCATCCTCTTTTTGCCCGGCCCATCCCATCGTATTTCCTGGATGGCAGTAATGTCTACTTTGTAGCAGTTTAGGGCTTCCGCTAGTTGTTCGCCTGCACCTCTCCTGTTTAATGTTCTCACATTCCAGGTGAAGATACGAACGTTGTTGTCCTTTTTTCGTTTAGCAGGGCCGTCAACAATAAAATCAGTCCCTTCCGAGGCTATTGGTTGCTTCGTAACAATCTTTTTTTTCTGTGGGTGGGTAGTTAGCCCAAAGTTTTCTAAATTGGGTTTAATAAAAATTGAAGACCACGCCTACTTTTGCTTTTGCCCTTTTTTGCTTTTGGAAAAATGAAATTGACTTTTTGTGGACCTTCCTTTGATAGTAGGAATAAGGTTTTTTATTCTATTAAAATTCGATTACACCCGATAACAATGTCAGTGAATACAGGGATGGCTGAAATTAACTGAGGTAGCTACTCAGTGATAATGGATAAATTTATGCGACCAAACCTAGATGTTTATCTCATATTTGATAACCTGACGATAGTTTAAAATTGGCACAGTGGTGGAACATAGTTTTGTATGTATTTTTTTTTGTAGAAAAAGCCATAAAGTAAGTAATGACATATGGCTGTGTGCAAATGGTGCAAATATCACCATCACCAATCACCATTCCATTAATACAAAAGGGGTTTGGTTAGGTTAGGGTATGGTGGCTGCAACGATGCGCATGCATTCTAAGACCAGAAAATGTCCATTGTGGTATCACGTAGATCCATCGAATTTAACTAATATTCGTTTGCCTAAGTGAAGCATCCCAAGCTTAGTATAAAGCGAATGATGTTTCTGTCATTAAATACTGCTAGCCCTATACATAAACTCATCATAATGAGTGTATAAAGTTATGCACTTCTTAAAATGTCTCTAAACGCAAAAACCTTATTCATACAAATTTTATTGCTTTATACACAGACGGCTGAGCATTAGGGTTACCAAAGATGCAATTTTAAGTTACAAAAAATCGTCCGGGGTATTTTCTGTATTTTAGCAGTTGTGTTAGCGGTTTAATTTATTCAGTTGGTAATTCTCTTTACCTACAGACTCAGCGTTGTAAACGATGTTATTGAGTCAACATAAATCAGCCAAATATTATAAAAGTTAAGAAAACAAAGTAGTCGCCATGAGTTTCGTAACCATAAAAATGACCCCATGGTAACTCTGCCGATCTGTGGAACAGCCAATTGTAATAGTTTTCCCTCTTTTCGGTACTTGTTTTGACACATACCATGTACAAGGTGGCGCAAAAATAACCTTTCGATGTTTTTTGGCTGTAATTTAAAAAAAAATGAAAATCTTTGATTCTACTTGTGGATTATTTTTATTTGGTCTTTTAATTTTTTTTTACATCAAGTCGAGAATATGATGTCATGTAAATGGCCGCCGCCACAGTTGATTGTCATTTGAGCCCTTTTTATGGCATTTTCCATCACTTTGGCCAAAACTTCCGGCGATAGGTCCTCACATTCTTGACGGATATTGTCTTTAAGAGCTGCAAGAGTCTGAGGCTTGTTGACATAAACCCGCGACTTCAAAAAGCCCCACAAAAAGAAGTCTGGATCGGTCAAATCAGGCGATCTTGCTGGCCAGTGCAAATCGCCAAAACGGGAGATTAGGCGCCCGGGAAATGCATCCTTCAGCATATCGGTTGTGGCACGTGCAATGTGTGCCGTTGCACCCTCCTGTTGGAACCACATGATTTCAAATCCCAATTCATCAAGTTGCGGCAAAAAGAACTCGTTGATCATTGCTCTGTAGCGCTCACCATTCAAAGTAACCGTTTGGCCCGCGACGTCTTCGAAGGAAAAAGGTCCGATGACTCCTCCAGCGAAAACAGCACTCCATACAGTGACTTTGAGCGGGTGTAATGGCTCTTCGTGGGTTACACGCGGATTATCAGTGCCCCAGAAGCGTAAATTTTGCTTATTTACGTACCCGCTAAGACGGAAATGGGCCTCATCACTCATGGTTATTTTTGATGAAAAATCATCTTTCTCTTGGTGGTGATTAAGGATGGCTTGAGTGTATGTTAGACGCGATTGGCGGTCAGCAGCTAACAGCTGATGCACCGTCTGGACTTTGTACGGAAACATCTTCAAATCTTGTACCAAAATTCGCTGTAAAGACCGTCGACTGATACCCATTTGCGTGGCACGTCGTCTGGTCGATGTCGACGACGCTTCCATGACATCTTCGGCTACAGCAGCAATATTCTCTGCAGAACGGCTACTCCGGGGTCTGCCACGCCTGGCAGCATCTCGTGTTGTGCCAGTCTCTTCGAGGCGAGCGGCTAAACGTCGCAGTGTTTCACCAGTAGGCGTTGGACGGCTAGGATATCTGCGACGAAATTCACGTTGTGCCAAAGTCACCGACCGATTATTGCTCAAATAAATATTCACCAATATTCCGCGTTCTGGAGCAGTGTAGCGTAACATTGTTTATTGACGTGTATTTTGCATGTGTTTACTACACAAATGTCAAAACAGAACTGACATTAGGGCCAATCGCAAAATTTATAGCATTTTCTGATAGGAGGATTACTTTTGCGCCACCTTGTATAACTATTAAGGGTGGGGAAATGTTTTATGAATAAGAATTTCTGCGACCCTGAATTAAGGCTGCATAAATTCTAATGCACTGTACAACTATACAAGAGGTGAGATGTGGTTTAGTGAATTGTAATGAATAAAGGGGTAGAAGTATACATCAAACAAAACCCTTACACACTTTTTATAAAATATTTTATAATAAATGACTGCGGATTGTAGCCCCTCATATTTTTTACAAACATTTTTGATTTTTTTTCAGGTTTGCATGATTGACATAAACTATAAGCATGAGCTACCTATAATTATAATCAAATTATTTTGCATGGCTTATTATAACAGCGCTTTTTTAATTTTTTTATTTTTCATTTCGTAGATTGATCAAAACATGTTTTAACTTTTATTTAAAATTTTACTAAAATTGGATTGGTTCGTTAAGAAATAAATATGAATTTTTTTTTTAAATGTCAAATTCAAAATTTCGATTTTCAAAAAAAAAAAAAGTAAAAGTAACACAAAAATTTGATCAAAACCTTCCTCCCTGCGTTTCTTTTTAGCTTAAAACTTGGCCTCTGGGAGATATTCTTTCTAATCTGGATAACAAAATGGTTCCTCTAATTCGGATGCATTCGATAAATTATGTTTATGAATTCCATTCGAATTGTGATTTAATTAAAACAAAAAACCCTACCTACACAAAAAACAAAAGGACAACCGTCAAACCTAGAGCTACTTTAATGGTACCTTTGATTTTTACCAAAAAATAGGAAAAAAATACAAGAAAACGAGAAAAAACAAAAAGTATACCTATTACTTTACTTTGCTTTGTAAAAAATACATTTTTTTTAATTATTAATTAATTATGACTAAGTGTAGCAAATCCTATTTTGTTTTAATCGCATGCAATCAGATGTGTTTGTATTATTTGTACACATAATTTCTTTATTAGTATTTAATTTATTTTTAGTTAGGAATATTTAAAATTTTAAAATATATATATACACACTTTTTAAAAAAATATATGAAAAATAAAACATTCTAAGACTGAAAAAGAATTTGGCTATTTTTTTTTTGTGCTTCAGATCCCTTCTGAAAATGCATTTAAAATTTTGAAAAATTTTCTTTACGCGGTAAGAGATCTTTGACAGAACGAATCGTGCAAACTGTCATTTGTAGTTCAGATCTTTTGCAAGAAGTATGCTTGAGTTGAGTGCCAACTCTTCAATTAAATAATTGTTTGTTTGGACGTACTTTTTGGATAATTTTTTGGTAGTTATTTTTTTACAGCGGGTTTTAATTGGATGTCTAGATGGGAGTGACTTTCTACCACTACAGAAAACGTTATTGTACGAACACACATGGTTCATTTGAGTTTAGAAATCAAATGTCATTTTTTGAGCGAAATGTCGTTTGTATATAAAATATAACGACCTTCAAGACACATACACTAGTCGGCATAAGTATTTTGACGAAACCTTTTTGTGACTATTGAGACTAACTTTGCTTGGTATCGTTAAAACAACGGTGTAAAAATGATGCGCGAAACAAAGAATCTATTTTTAGCTCTATGCATGCCAAGTTTTGTATTGTTTACCTTTTGCATTCTCTTTCTGCTACGCATGCAGACAAAGAATTTTTACGTGGTATAAGTATTTTGACGGAAACTTTGTGTAAATATTTTAACAGTTTTGAGCACGTGATAACCAAAAAACTTGTGTAGTTAACTTTAATTTACATTAAACGTTGATAACAAAATAAAAATTTATTAAAATTTATTAAAAACCATGGGTAAAACGGCTGAGTTGAGTTTGGTTGTCAGATCTTCAATGGTAGCGAAGTTTAACGCTGGAACGGCAGTAAAAGACATAGCAAGTGAGTTTAATGTGTCGCGTCAAACTGTGCACTATCAAATCAATAAGTTTAAAAAGCATAATGACATCACAAACCTAATGAGATCAGGTGCTAAGCGCAAAACAACGCCCACCGAAGACCGAACCCTTCTACGGGAATTTAATAGAACTATATTCCTGAAGCCTCAAACTGCTGCAAATCAATGGAATTTGACGGCAAGGAATCCAATCAGTGAGCGCACTGTCCGACGACGTTTAATGGAAGGAGATCTTAAAACATTTAAAGCTAAGGACGTGCCGTACATATCAAAGGTAAACAAGCTTAAAAGACTGTCTTTCGCAAAGGTACATCTGCACAAGCCAAAGGAGTACTGGAGAAGCGTTCTATGGACAGATGAAAGCTCCTTTGAGTATAACTCATCAAAAAACAAATTTTACGTTAGATTGCCAAAGGTAGAAAGGCAAAAAAGACGCCCCGTTTGTCAAAAAGTGAGCCATGGTGGAGGCTCTGTCATGTTCTGGGGATGTGTTGCGTATAATGGCCTGGGTGAATTGGTTCCTATCACCGGCTCGATGAACCAAGGTCAATATTTAAGAACCCTAAATGATAATGCCTTTCCTTCCGGAGGTAGGCTTATTGGTGAATCATTTATCCTGCAACAGGACAATGCCCCATGCCACAAAGCCCGGATGATAACTAAATTTTTGAAGGATGTTGGTGTTGCCACTTTGGACTGGCCACCTCAAAGTTCAGATTTAAATATAATAGAAAACGTCTGGTCTCTTTTGAAACGCAAAAGAACAGTTTCTTTAAATAAAACCAGAGAGGAGACGATTTCTGAGGTCACTTCCCTTTGGGAAGAGATATCTCCAGAGATTCTTCAAAATTTAGTAGATTCAGTACCGAGACGCCTTCAAAAAGTTATTGAAGCCAAAGGAGGTTATATATTTTACTAAATTCTTCTTTATTTATTTACTTTTGTTAAGTTTAAAATGTTTTTTCTTAGAGTTATATACTTGTCAAAATACTTATGCCAACACACGAAATTACAAATTAATTTATATCTTTTTTGACTTCTATGAAAAAAATATTTGTTTGCCTATTTTTAAGTTTGTATTAGTTATATATAAAAATGAAAAAATAAACATGAATTCTTGTCAAGCCATTTAGAAGTTAAACTCAAAAATGCACGATTTTTATTTCGTCAAAATACTTATGCCGACTTGTGTAGATGAGCTAATAGTCACACAGTCTACTTATCTAACATAATGACATACGAACAATGGAAATTTAAAACTATTTGATAACAGAACAAGCTAAATATAGAACGAACTTTTAGAAGAGGTATTTCCACCAATTGAAGAGCAGGGTCAATAAATATTTCAGAGCGTTATAAAGGGTCCTTCATTAAGCGCTTGCTATCTTTAAATTTAAATAAAAGAAGTGTGTTCGTTTGAAAGGCCTATCGATGCCATTTTGTATTATATATACAAAATGGCATCGATAGGCCTTTCCTTCCAACGTCCTTCTCAAAGAAATATGAACAGATGACGCCTCTTGTCCGAAATACACACCAAACAGTGACTTTTTCGGGTCGATTTGGACGCTCTTAGATCTCATGTCGATTTGTATCATCCCAAATTCGACAAAATTGTTTGTTGACGTACCCATTCATCCAGAAATGATTAAAAAAAAAAAAACTTTAAAAACTGCCACAGAGCCCATTCAGCGAACACACCTCTTTGTCTATGGTGATTTACCTCATCTCCTGGGTCCGTTGAATTTTCCATGGGTGCAGGCTCAAGTCTTATCAGTGTGGTTTTAGGCCAGGAAAGTCCACAATCGATCAATTCTTCACACTTCGGCAGATCCTGGAAAAAACCAAAGATTATGAATTCTATACAGATGACGCACTCCATATAAGAAAAATTGTTCTATGGCGGGTCGTGCTGGCACAGCCCGCCATATGTTTTTGTTCTTGTTTTTCATGTGTTTTCATGCACACCGCCCGCCCGTACCATGAAGCTACTGAGCAAAAGTTTCTGTTTTTTGTTCTCAATGCGTCATCTGTATAGAATCCATAATCTTTGAAAAAACCCAAGAAGCCCAATAGATACCCACCACCTATTTATCGATTTCAAAGCCGCATACGACAGCATTTATAGAGACGAACTATACAGAGCCATGTCTAGTTTTGGTATACCGCCCAAACTCGTCCTTTGGTGTAGGATGACGATGGAGAATTCTCGCTGCACCATCAGGGTCGGAAACGTCCTCACCGACACATTCGATACCAAAAAAGGATTTAGGCAAGGCGATGCGCTGTCATGTGACTTCTTTAATCTGATTCTTGAGAGGATTGTGCAAATCTCCCGAGCCAACACCAGAGGCACAATTCTCCAAAAAGCGGTGCAACTACTAGCATACGCCGACGATATTGACATCATTGGTAGGACTCAACGTGATGTCATAGCCACGTTTGCTAGTATAGAGAAGGAAGCGGCAAAATGGGTTTAGCAGTAAATGAGGGTAAGACAAAGTATATGCTGTCAACACGAAAGGACACACAACATCGACGAGTTGGACAGAACATCACCATTGACAGATGTAACTTTGAGGTAGTACGGGACTTTGTTTACCTCGGCTCCGCTATTAGCTCTGACAACAACATCTCGTCAGAAATCAAACGAAGAATTACTCTTGCCAATCGCTGTTTCTTCGGGCTAAGAAGGCAATTTAGTAGTAAAGCCCTCACTCGAACTACTAAGGAGATCCTATATAAGACCCTGATCATCCCAGTCCTGCTCTACGGCGCTGAAGCATGGACCGTATCAAAAGCGGATGAAGAAATCCTTGGTAGATTCGAGAGGAAAATTCTTCGAAAAATCTTCGGTCCCGTTCAACCACGAACTATACGAGCTGTACAGCGACATATCCCTAGTCAACTCTGCATTGGACGTTTAAGATGACTAGTACATGTAGAAAGAATGGACACCAACACTCCGGCTCGCAGAGTCTTCGATTCCCAGCCAGACGTCGGACGCAGTAGAGGAAGACCTCGCCTTAAGTGGCGCGCACAAGTAGAAACCGACCTCAACCAACTTGGAGTGCGCAACTGGAGGCAGTTAGCTAAGGACCGAGCTAATTGGAGAGGCATGTTGGTTGAGGCCCAGGTTCATCCCGGACTGTAGCGCCACTTAAGTAAGTAAGTAAGTAAGTAATAGCTTTATTAGCAGAGGAGGACTTTAGGTACCATTCGAGGACTCATGAGTACCTAAGCTGGATGCTAAACTTCGCAAAACCTTTCACGTACTGAAAAGTGAAAATGTTGTAAAAAGATGAAGGAAACAAAAATTATTTCGCTGGTAAGAAAATAAAAACTGTCAAAAGATGACAGCACACGCAGAAACCATTCAATTAATTTTTCATTTTATTTAAAAAATATACGCGGGTATGTGATTGTTAATTCATGTGATTGAGCTTGTAAAAACAATCTTAGAAGGTTTAATAGGCAAAATTTCGCAATACTTCAATCTCTGGCGTTTCTCCTTTTGCCTTTGCGAAAGCGTACGTAAAGCGGGTGCGCCATTTTTAATGTCGGTATGTGAATACTAAATAACTTTAACAAAAAAACAATTTCCATAAAGAAAAGGCTTACTCAGTTCTTTACAATTTATTTGAACTAATTTTTTTTATAATTAGCATGCGCTAAAGGGTTTATGAATACCGTTATAGTTATTGGGTACAGCGCGGCATTAAGGACACCGGGGAGAAGAAAAGAGGAGATACCGATGTACATTGGTTTAAAATTTTTGTAAATTGTAAAGGGGAGGAAAAATTGAGCTTGGTAAAGCATTCCACAATCGTGTTATTCTGTTTAGGAATGAATCTCTATATTTCATAGTAAAGGGTGATCCATTTCGAGTTTCCCTATTTTTTTAAAGAAAAAAACACAGAAAATTCAAATTTAATGGAGAATGTTTATTATCATTTAAAAGAACATTCTTTGGCATTTATTTTTTGATGATTATGTCTATCAAATGGTGGCCGTTGCTACGTCGCAGATGGTCCATCCGTTGAGTCCAATTTTCGATCACTCGTTCGAGCATTTCGACTAGTAACTGGCGAATGACACGCGTGATGTTTTCCTCCAAGGCCTGAATCGAAGCGGGTTTGTCGGCATAAGCTTTTGACTTTACATATCCCCACAGGAAAAAGTCTAACGGTGTGATAACACACGATCTTGGTGGCCAATTGACCGGCCCAAAACGTGAAATTATGTGCTCACCGAAATGTTCTCTCAATAAGTGCATTGATTGATGCGATGTGTGGGAAGTGGCGCCGTCTTGCTGAAACCAAATGTCGCCGAGATCACGAGCTTCAATTTCAGGCATCAAATAGTCAGTTATCATGGCACGATAACGGTCGCCATTGACGGTTACGTTCGCACCGGCATAATTTTTAAAGAAATATGGACCGATGATTCCACCGGCCCACAAACCACACCAAACCGTTGTTTTTTCTGGATGAAGTGGCAGTTCTTCAATCTCTTCAGGTTGCTCTTCACGACACGACTCACACGTGATCTGTTTGTTAGATGTCACAGTTTTTCATCCTCTTTTTGCCCGGCCCATCCCATCGTATTTCCTGGATGGCAGTAATGTTTGCTCTGTAGCAGTTTAGGGCTTCCGCTAGTTGTTCGCCTGCACCTCTCCTGTTTAATGTTCTCACATTCCAGGTGCAGATACGAACGTCGTTGTCCTTTTTTCGTTTAGCAGGGTCGTCAACAATAAAATCAGTCCTTTCCGAGGCTATTGGTTGCTTCGTAACAATATTTTTTTTCCGTGGATGGGTAGTTAACCCAAAGCACAACCCCCAAACTGGAGGGGCAGGCCCTTTTTTTCACCCTAGGACAGCGGGCCGGAAAAAATACCGATGTCAGTAGCCCATTTTGGGGTATGAGCGCTGCCGTTGACCCATTGAGGGCTCCTCCGCCACCAACTCTTTTCCAATACCCTGGCTCAGTATTGGAAATCCCTATAGACCTGGTGGTCAAATATGTCGAAGCAGCTCATATAGGGATTTCGCTACCAGTTCGATCAAACTGGAGCTGTAGGCGCCACCGTTGACTCCATCTAGGGAATTCCTCCGCTGCCGCCTGAGAGTGAGTGCCTTGGTGAGAGCAGACGCTATTCCACATAATCAAAACAATCTCAACTGAGGAAACAGAAGATAATCTTCGAGTGATCCATAACCGGAACTAATGCATGATTTAAACAAAAAACCCTGAACATCTTTTTGCACTAAAAGGGATACGGCGCTATTGCATTTGCAACAGCCTGACTGCATTCCTCAATCATACATACAAACTCCACCCGATTTCCAAATGTCAAACAGACAATTCACACGATTGTGACGATTATTTGCGCGCATTCATAATACGAGTTGAACCCTCCCTAACTCAAATCGCGATTGCGTGTAACTTAAGTGCAAACACTTGTCGTCAGTCTGATATTTTCCGCTGGGATTCTCGCACGTGGCCAATCCACTAATGGGGGTGTTGATAGTGTTGAACAACAAAATTCGCGTGATTCCCTAGCCGTACTAACGAGTACTAACGCCGGCCGCGGCCAGGGCCTACGTGACTCAAATCAAGAAGCGTTTAGCATTTCGCAGCAAAATGATTTAGATTTCATCATCAAATGTCATCATAATGACGAGCACGACAAATGTCAATGTGGCCAACGGGTTTTGTTTTTGTCTAATGGCGGAAATATTTTGAAGTTTGCCGTTTGGCGCATCTTATCTGATGGCTATTACAGGTGGAAAACAAGGGCAATGTCAAGGGCTGCCTAGGGGGTTGGCAAGATTATTATTCAATATGTAGATTGTTCAAGCGGAGCCGATTTTAATTGTTTATTAAGATTTAAAAATACTTTTTCGTTTATAAATAAGTTTTGATAAGGAATGTGATCAGTTAATGCTTTAATTATAATATTTAGCATTGTAAGCCTTTAATGACGGGTTTAGTAAATAAATCAAGTTGTTTTTGTCGTGATATTTAAAGGTCTTGGTTAGGGCTGAAGTTCTTATTTAGTTTGTTCTTGACTTCTTGAGAATCCACAGGGGGGCATATGACGTCAAGAACTTAGCTTGTCATCTCTTTTTGGTTTTCTATGAGTCGTTTCAGGTCTATTGGAATTAATTAAAATGTCATCAATTGCTTTAAAAATGTTTGTCAAGTAATTATCCTACCACTCCGATGAGTCTTACTCAAAAATATAGCGGACCACAGTGTTAGAGACTTAGTTTTGACGTAAAGTAAATTTATATAGAGAATGTAGCTTCCAAGTGGGTAAAAGGCTGATTTTTCAAGTTAGAAAATAAACAATAGTGTACCATCTCTGTCAATCGTATTACATCTCTCTCAATCCTCAGTAGGTATACCAAAAATCAACATTTAGCCACTGCTCCTAAAACCTTTGAAGTCTATATTCACCACGCTAATGTCAAAAATGATCCACTGGGTAAAATGTTAAAGCATTTGACCCGCGGCTTTAGAGCTTTGAAATTTTAAATTTTTACCAACCCGGAGTCATATTTTTATCAATGTATAACCATTTGCAATATAAGGACAGTGCTAACAACCATCTACAGTAGACGAACCTGTCAGAAGAAGATGTTTCAAGGGGAACTTCCCAATTCGATAGTAGCAAACATCCTCCGCTAGCTTTAAACAAATCAGGAAATAACCAATCATACACATCATCTCGATTAACACCATACCACCAGCATCGAATGTCGAAGAGCAATGGCAACGATGCCAACAGGCCATTAGATCAGCCGCAACTGATGTGCTAGGTTTCTCGCGCCCACCAGCAAGAAACACCTGGTTTGATGAGGAATGCCGACAGATGCTCGCAGCCAAGAACGAGACCTACAAAGCTAAGCTGCAGGTGAAGACGAGAGCTGCCATTGAGCTCTATAGGCAAAGAAGAAGGGAAGAACATCGGCTTTTCAGAAAGAAGAAAAAAGAGCAAGAAAAGCGCGCGATCGAGGATATAGAGAGGTGCCACTCCAGGAACGATGTTCGCAAGTTTTACCAAAGTGTAAAACGTCAAAGCCAAGGATACAGGGCTCGAACAGAATCCTGTCGAGATGAACAAGGAAATATTGTAGTTGAGACACAGTCGATGCTGAGGATATGGAAGAACCACTTCTGCAGACTATTAAACGGCGATGACGAACAACATTCCGCTGTCAGGCAGAACGATCCAATTAATATTGGCAACGACAGCGAAAACTGCCAACCACCCGACCTGAGTGAATTGAGGATAGCAATATCTAAACCCAAGCTTAATAAGGCTGCCTGATATGACGGCCTTCCCGCTGAGCTCTATAAGGCCGGCGGAGATGACTTGGTTAGTAACATCCACCAACTCATAAGTCAAATCTGGTCGGATGAAAATATGCCTGAAGAATGGAACCTCAGCATCGTTTGCCCGATCCACAAGAAAGGAGACCCTTTGAACTGCGCCAACTACAGAGGCATAAGTCTCCTCAACATCGCCTACAAGATCCTATCTGCCGTAATATGTGAACGCCTGAAACCGTTTACCAACAACCTGATTGGCCCTTATCAGTGTGGTTTTAGGCCAGGAAAGTCCACAACCGATCAAATTTTCACACTTCGGCAGATCCTTGAAAAAACTCAAGAAGTCCAAATCGATACCAACCACCTATTCATCGATTCAAAGCCGCATATGACAGCATTTATAGAGACGAACTGTAGAGAGCCATGTCTAGTTTTGGTATACCGCCCAAACTCGTCTGTTTGTGTAGGATGACGACAGAGAATTCTCGCTGCTCCATCAGGGTCGGAAACGACCTCACCGACACATTCGATACCAAAAAAAGGATTTAGGCAAGGCGATGCGCTGTCATGTGACTTCTTTAATCTGATTCTTGGGAGGATTGTGCAAAACTCGCGAGCCAACAGCAGAGGCACAATTCTCCAAAAATCGGTGCAACTACTAGCATACGCCGACGATATTGACATCATTGATAGGACCCAACGTGATGTCATAGCCACGTTTGCTAGTATAGAGAAGGAAGCGGCAAAAATGGGTTTAGGAGGAAATGAGGGTAAGACTAAGTATTTGCTGTCAACACGAAAGGACACACAACATCGACGAATTGGACAGAACGTCACCATTGACAGATATAACTTTGAGGTAGTACGGGACTTTGTCTAACTCGGCTCCGCTATTAACTCTGACAACAACATCTCGTCAAAAATCAAACGAAGAATTACTCTTGCCAATCGCTGTTTCTTCGGGCTAAGAAGGCAATTTAGTAGTAAAGCCCTCACTCGAACTACTAAGGAGATCCTATATAAGACCCTGATCATCCCAGTCCTGCTCTACAGCGCTGAAGCATGGACCGTATCAAAAGCGGATGAAGAAATCCTTGGTCGATTCGAGAGGAAAATTCTTCGAAAAATCTTCGGTCCCGTTTGCGTTGACGGGCTATGGAGACGAAGATTCAACCAAGAACTATACGAGCTGTACAGCGACATGCCCCTGGTCAAAAAACTCCGCATTGGACGTTTAAGATGGCTAGGACATGTAGAACGAATGGACACCAATACTCCGGCTCACAGAGTCTTCGATTCCCAGCCAGACGTCGGACGCAGTAGAGGAAGACCTCGCCTTAAGTTTCGCGCACAAGTGGAAACCGACCTCAACCAACTTGGAGTGCGCAACTGGAGGCAGTTAGCTAAGGGCCGGGCTAATTGGAGAGGCATGTTGGTTGAGGCCCAGGTTCATTCCGGACTGTAGCGCCACTTAAGAAGAGAAGAGAAGAAGAACGGCTAAGTTGAGATAAGCTTCTCATGACAGTTGATACTAATCGGGTGATTTGTCAGATCATCACGAGAGGAGGGCCTGTGAGAAATCATTTAGGTGTTGCTAGGTTGCTATGGCTGAGAATCTAACCCAGACCTTCTGCGTGGCAGTTCATCGCATTGTCCGTCTCAGTTCCGTTTCTCAGTTGACAAAAAAATCTATCATTACGATGACGAAGCCGAAATTACAACCTCAATGATAACAATCTGTCAAAATTGTCGAATTCCCTTCTTCGCATGAATTCTGTACCATCAAGTCTTGAATGATCCATGCACGTGTTAATATTTCCATATCACCTCCGTGATTATGATATCACATAACGTGATGGTAATCAATTAGGGTTCAATTATAGTCCCCTAATAAGTCTCACTAAATACATAATTCGAATCTTTTTCGTTTTAATACCAATTACAGCACATTCGTATGTCAGAGGCATACATTTTGCCTTATCACTGGGGAAACGATTGGCACATGGTCAAGGTCCTCCAAACCCGTGCAGCAATGACGATTAATCATTCGATTTTGCGCTCCATCAAGAAGCATGTGATTGGAAAATTTTTGGATTTCGGTTTCTATCGCTTGTTGGGTTAGGTAAGTGTTCCAGATACTGATGTGCGAATTTATGGAATGCTAAATAAATCTGTTTGTGTACTCGATAGTTGTTTGTTTGGTTGTTAGTTGATTTTGGCTCGACGTTGCGATAAGATGGTGAAACTTCGATGTACCGGTTATACCTGTGAACATGCCTCTTGAGATATCGCCAATATATGCCATTTCCATGTGTCAAACTATTGGAGCAGTGAACTTAATAGAAAGATCACTGAACGTTGAATCCTCCATGTTTGTATTCGACTTATCGGTACGCGCCATATTTTCAGCTTATCAGATAACTTTCGTTGGTCAGAGCAGTCAATATAACGAAGACGGAGTCTCATTAGCATGACTTTGGGCTCAACGAAGAAACTTCAATATATTCAGCTGGAATAAAATTTGCAGCAAATAGTGGGGCCCTTCTCCAAAGGTTACGAAAAAACACAGACAAATGCTAACATTTTATGTTATATACAGTTTTATAATTCACAGTTTATTGATCGATTTCATGGTCTTCAGCATTATGTATGGAATATGATGTCGGTTAAGTGGGTGCCTTTGGACGTGGTTGCCAGGCGAGCTCTTTTCAGCACATTTTGCATAACTATTTCGCAGACTTCTGGTGTAATTTCATCAATTGCGTTTCTAATGTTTTCCTTAAGCATCCAGCTTGTGGTACGTCTTTTCCTTTTCAGAAATCGAGAATCGTCAATTCAGCAGATCGTGGGGCCCAGTCCACTTTTTTACATTATTCGGCCAAAAAATGTCTCGCGAAATTCCTATCGTGTCACGAGCTGTGTTTGACATGGTCTTTCCTTTATAAAACCACATTTTATGTAGGCCAATTCGGGCATAAGAAAGTTTTAAAAATTTCCCGACAGAGGTCACCTGAATAAGACTTATGAATGACTACTGATGAACGATGTTAACATCGCGATGGGAGATTTTAAGGAAAACGTAGGAAGGGAAGACATCTTTAGCAGTATTGCCGAATAACACAGCCTACATGACAACACGTCTGGCAACGGACCAATTGACTTCGCTGCGAAACGAAATGACACTATGGCCAGCACACGGTTTCCTCACATCGATATCGAAACGGGGACATGGTGGTCTCCAAAACAAGGAACGGTCAATCCAATTGATCAAATGCGATAGACATGAGGCACACATCCATTATTTTAGATGTCAGAACATTCCGAGGGCTAACACCGACCTTGAAGCCAAGGTAAGAATGCGGTTATCCACAACGCCACAACAAATCAGAAATACTTTCTAAAGACTGCAATTGCAAGAGATACCTTAACCCATCGATTAACATCATACCACCGCCATCTTCTTTCGAAGAACAATGATAAGGAGGCCAACAAGCTTTAGATCAGCCCTAACTGATGAGCTTGGATTTTCGAACTTACCAGCAAGAGATCTTTGGTTTGATGAGAAATGCCGACAGATGCTCGAAACCAAGAACGAACTGCAGGTGAAGACGGAAGCTGCCATTGAGCTCTATAGATAAAGAGGAAGGGAAGAACAGAGCAAGAGAAGCGCGCGATCGAGGATATAGAGAGGTGACACTCCAGGAACGATGTTCGCAAATTTTACCAAAGTGTAAAACGTCAAAGCCATAGATACAAGCCTCGAACTGAATCCTGTCGAGATAAGAAAATATTGTAGTTGAGACACAGTCGATGCTGAGGACATGGAAGAACTACTTCTGCAGCCTGTTAAACGGCGATGACGAACAACATTCCGCTATCAGGCAGAACGAACCATTAAATACTGGCGACGACACCAAAAACTACCAACCAGCCGACCTAGGTGAAGGGAGGATAGCAATATCTAAACTCAAGCTCAACAAGGCCGCCGGAAATGATGGCCTTCCCGCCGAGCTTTATAAAGCCGGCGGAGATGACTTTGTAGGTAACATCCACCAACACATAAGCCCTAAACCCGGTCGGATGAAAGTATGCCTAAAGAATGGAACCTCAGCATCGTTTGCCCGATCCACAAAAAAGGAGACCCTCTGAACTGCGTCAACTACAGAGGCATATGTCTCCTCAATATCGCCTACAAGATCCTATCTGCCGTAATATGTGAACACCTGAAACCGTTTACCAACAACCTGATGGGTCCTTATCAGTGTGGTTTTAGGCCTGGAAAGTCCACAGCCGATCAAATTTTCACACTTCGGCAGATCCTGGAAAAAACCCAAGAAGTCCAAATCGATACCCACCACCTATTTATCGATTTCAAAGCCGCATACGACAGCATTTATATAGAGATGAGCTATACAGAGCCATGGCTAGTTTTGCTATACCGCCAAAACTCGTCAGCCTATGCAGGAGGACGATGGAGAATTGTCGCTGCTCAATCAGGGTCGGAAACTACCTCACCAACACATTCGATACCAGAAAAGTATTTTGGCAAGGCGATGCACTGTCATGTGACTTCTTTAACGTCATTCTTGAGAAGATTTTGTGAAACTTCCGAGCCAACAGCAGAAGAACAAGCTTCCAAAAATCATTGCAACTACTAGCATACGCCGACGATATTGAGATCATTGGTAGGGTCAAAGTGATGTCATAACCACGGTTGCTAGTACATTTAGAGATGGAAGCGGCAAAAATGGGTTAAGCACTAAATGAGGGTTGGAGCAAGTATATGCTATCAAGACGAAAGGACACACAACATCGACAAACATAAATTAAAGGAAGAATTACTCTTCCCAACCGCTGTTTCTTCAGCCTCAAACGGCAATTTAGTAGTAAAGATTCTCACTGGAAGTACTTAGGAGATCTTTATAAGACCCTGATCCTCCCAGTCCTACTCTATGGCGCGACATGCCCTATTCAAAAAACTCCGCATTGAACGCTTTAGATTACGGCTCAGTGCGCGATGGTTAGTCTGATGAACTGCAGCGCAGAAGGTCTGAGTTCGATTCTAAGCCTAAATGATTTTTTACTGGCCCTCCTCTCGAGATGATCTACGGCTCGCAGTCTTCGATTTCCATCCAGAATCGGTAGCAGTTGAGAAAGATCCCGTCTTGATTGGCACGCACAAGTGGAAACCGACCTCAATCAACTTGACGTGCGCAACTGGAGGCAGTTAGCTAGGTTAGGTTGGGTTAGAGTAGCTGCCACCGAATGCGCCAGCGTATTTAGAAAACCGGTCTACCACGTGGGTCTTGTGTTTTCTCCTTGTTACCTATTGGAAAAACAAACCGTGTTTGACAAATCGTAGGGATTTTAAAGGAAGTAAGCTCCTAGATGAAGCTTCCTTTTGTTTGACCGCCCGGCCCGGTTACAAAGACGATGAAGTATTATTTCTTTATTCAGGAATTCTTTGAACGACGGCTCAGCCTTTCTGCGTGCGAACCTATTAGACAGGGTCTACCTCGCTAGCACCTTGCTGACCTTGCTGTTCCTTGCACTTTGCTGACACCTCGCTAGCGAGCGAGATCAGTCCTTTGGATCTTCTTACTAGCGCAGCATGCGTACAGCAAATAAAATCTCAGATGAAGTCTTGGCAAGACGCGACATGCCAAGTAACCAAACAAATCTGAGAGAAATCTGAGATTTGATTTGCTGTTAGCATGCTGCGCTAGTAGGCTTTTGAATGTAGCTATAGGCTATAGGCTACCGGCGATTTCATCAGCCTTACAGTTCCCTGGAATGTCACTATACCCAGGCATCCAGCTTAGTTGAATGTTAAACCGCTCTGGCATCTTTTGAAGAGATGAGCGGGAGTCTAGGGCTGTCTTTGAGTTTGGTGAGACTGATTCCAGGGATTTGATGGCCACTTGGCTGTCCGAGAAAATGCTAATATCCTTGATAGATATTTCATTTTTTTTTTCAGCTTCTTTGATTTACATGAGTTCCGCCTGGAACACGCTGCAATGATCTGAAAGACGAAAAGATAGGCTGAGGTGTAGCATGTCGGAGAGAATGGATCGAGTCATTTTGTGCAGGTTCGTTACTTTCGCATGACTATTTGTGGAAAGTCTTACCGAAGTTTAACCTTGTAATGGTGTAATCGATATTTTTAGGAATATTTGTGCGTTCGTTAAAATTGTTGAGTGGCCATTTTGTATATTTGACCACTGCTGGATGGCTTTAAGTCGATTGGCTGAGTTAGCTGCCATTTGCTTACCAAACATATCAAGGCGTCAAAGTGCAAATAGAATGTCCAGTGCTGATGAGTGTGTTGTACGAAGGCTCGTTCGATTCCGTTTAGTGACGAGGCGAGGGGTCAATGTGTGGAAGTTCATATTTTCTAGTGAATAGGACTAGTTCAGTCTCTCTTGTTGGGGTTGACTTCCAAACCACAATTTGCGGCCCATTTGGATAGTTTGTGTTGTATGTTTTGGAGAAATTGCTTGAGTAGACGTAGTCAAGTGCTTTCCGGAGACTTTGATAGCAAATTCATCCGTAGACAACAGTTTTTGGTATTTTTTATTTGAAACCTGTGATAGACCTCCCCCTGAAGATATTGATAGGTGCTAACTACTTTGCGGGTATAAAAGCATGGTCTGGTGGTATTACACCGGTTGCCAAGGGCTGCGTTTTGGAATTTATTAACTTTAAGTAACACGCAGTTGGTTTAAGGCACAACCTTCGCAAACAAAACAAATGCACTGAATTTTCTTGAAAACAACTGCCTTCTCAACATTTGACGAAGTTGTCATTAAATTCTCCATGAGCTACCTTTATGTGAAATTTTGAAAATTGCTTTAACGCCTGTGGAGGTATTGTATACTGATATTGTGCCTTAATATAGATCATAAGCACTTGTTTAATTTTGAAATGCTAGCTATGACTTTTTTCTTCTCGTGACGGTCTTTCAGACTTTCGCAAGTGGTACATAAGATAGTCCTTACAGAAAGCCAGAAATGAGCAAAATTCGAAAAAGATACCGATATGACAAAATTAAGTCAAAATATAAAAACTCGTCAAATGGCTGAAAGGAAGCAAGTTGACGAAATCCCTCCCGAAATAGGAAGCACAATTTTTTAAGTCCAACAATGAACTCGAATGTCCACAAAAAAAAAAAAAAACGCGGGTGCCTCCGACAACTCAAGGAACATAAATTCTATCACAGCAACATTTTCGTCACCTAAAAATAAATTTTCAAAATTGTTCCTAAATTCCCGTCGACATGTGAACAAAACCCCTCAAACAAAAGTATCTGCGAGACATTTTTCAAAATTCTTACATTGTAACGCATCCATCTCGACGTTAGGTTAGTTGCCAACGAGAACGAATATACATTCCTTGCATGCTGAGCTCATAATTCTTGGTCCGCTGCCAAACATATCAGAACCAGCTATAGGTTGCCATCCAGAATCACGACGAATTCGAAACACAAAAGTTTCGTCATAAATAAAGCAACACAAAGCCATGGAGAGATAGTTTCTCAAGAAATACCCATAACAATAAATTCAACCGATTAAATTAAAAGCTCACACACCGTTTAGACCTGAAGACGCCCAAACTTAATCGCTTCATGTTGTCCGATAATTAAGTGAAGATCGCCAACCCTGTCCAACTGCGATAAAACTAATGTTGGATGACAATTTAAATAGGCATTCCATGGACTCCGGTAGTGGCTTGAGATTAGGTATCTTCCCATAGTAAAAATACCTATCCGTGCATTAAAAAACCGTAAATCCTAGTCTCTCGTCACAATTGGGCATGCAGATGACATAAAACTACTTTTTTCGAATTTCCAATCACTACGTCATTTGAATAAATTTTCATGCGATCGTAAAACTATTCAGCCATTCACCGATAACCGGTGGTGGTCCAAAAGGAGATCGACCAGCAGCTGATCGTGACACACACCCCAAAAAGTCAAATCTCTAACCGTAACCAGCAAGTATCTATGCCAAAGCTCACAAATCCACTAGAACCTGTTGGCGAAAAAAAAAAATCGACAAACAAATCGCCTCTCTCTTTAGCCGCGTCTATCTCAAGCCATTGACTGAAAGGCGATCTCAAAATGATCGTGTGCGCTTGTAAGACTATCTTTCGATCGGCCGGCTTGTGTCAGTGTGACAGTTTTTGTTCATTCACAGCTGATACTCGCTTATCAGCGAAATCCGCCTCGACCATGCTAGATGCATAAGTTAGCATAAACGATTGCGATTTGAGTCTTTATGCTGAAACAACAAACTGGCACTGTGACTGGCCGTTTCGACTATAATATGGGTGCTAGCGGTCTAGCACGTTTGAAAGGCCTACGTGACTGGGAGCAGGTACGACTAGGTGGGGGAATCGCTCCACATTATACCGAGTGTGGATTTTTGTTGGAAAATTCGTGGCGCAAAAGCTTTGTTTTCATCTAAATGGCTGTGACACTGGTTCACATGATCGTGGTACGTAGTTACGTACGTCACATTACGACCATATGTTTGGAGCTATTTACGGCTGAAAACGTCGGAGCTTTTTGGTCTTTTTTTTTGTCATATTCCGGGGGTGTGTGTGATTTGTACTAATGACGTTCATATAGTTCAGCTATGATGGTAGGTATAGACATTTTGTGTATCTGTGGGTTGCGAATTTCCGATTGTATTTTTGGTCATTGAAATATTGTGATGGTTAGGGTGCTATGCAAATTGTAGTTTGCCTTGTGGCAGAGAACTTTTGGTATGTTTTTGGCCAAAAGGTCAGAAATAATGGGCTCGGAGAGCTGCTGTTGATAAGATATTATATTGAGTGCAAGTTATTTTTGAAAAGACTGTCAGGAACTGCTCTAGACAGGCTTTGAAATTTGGTTTCGAACATACCAAACAAGCCCCAATAGTTGGGGAATCATTGTCGATGTGTGGCCTGGTGTTGTCTTGATGGAACACAATTGGACACCTATTGGACAAATATGACCGATTTTGGGCGATTGCCTCCTTCGGGCCAATTGTTGACAGTGCACGTCTGAATTAAGAATTTTTCCTTAGGTTAGCAGATCATAGCAGATGCCAATTACAAAAAACACACAGCAAAACATTTCTATCTGTCAATCCTGGCTTGGGCACCTTTTTTCACAGCGATTCGATCAGGAACGTTTCGGATTGATACTAATCGTATTCAACTGATGATCTACTCCAGAAATGGTTCGAATTTGTTTCGATTCAGCAGATCAAAATTTAGTTCGTTAGTTTTGTTTGCTTCACTTCGTTTGGCACCCATACATCAAACTTCTTTTTGTATCCAGGGTACTCATTCTGTAACTTTAAAAACGATAATCGTTTACATTATCGTCAAGATTTGCTAAGTATGTAGCGTGGAATTTTTCTATTATGTATGTGTACATGTATACAAATTACATGGTGCATAGACAGAAAGTCTCCTTCACTATCGTCAACGATTATCGTTTAAAAAGTTACGGAATGAGTACCCAGCCTTATTCAAATGGTAATCAACAATTTCTTTTGCAATGTTTTGCCGATGGAAATCTAAACAATGCCTAGGTTAGGTAAGGATATGCACACTAAGGCAAGGAAGGTCCGTTGTGTTACCACGTGGATCTGTTAACTTTTCCTAAAGATTTCTTTGAACTGACTATGAATTGGAGGAAATTCCGGACATTAATATTAGCCATGCCACCTAGATTGTCAAAGAAGTGATCTCCTTTTATTGTACAGCGCTGGACAAGAGCAGAGAAGGTGAGGAATACACCCTTCTTCCTCATCATCCAACCAGCTTCTGCAGAAGTCATTGTAAAAGAGGCCAATTTGTTTTTGAATGTAAGCCTAAGGGGAAGGTACTGATGTTTGATCTGTTCAGCATTATTAAGCAGAAGGAGTGTTTCTGGTTATAGTTTGGACAGAGTTGTCGGAATATTAGACACGTTGTACCATTTATCGATCTGTGATTTCCTTTCTTGATCGCATTCAGTGTGATGGATGATTTACATGTAACGAGGGTCATGACTTACATTTCTACTGGCGGTAGTTCAAGCTCGTCCACCTTACAGTTCTCTAGGATATCTATTTGGCACGGCACTCATAGGAGGTGGATGGTAAAGTGCACTCGCATCTCATTAAGAGATAATCGGCATTTGTGGACTCATTTCGATGTTATTGAGATGAATCTCAAGGATTTGATTACAGCTTGGCTTACACTGAAGGGGCAAATACTATTCGTGTAATACTACTTTACTCCTCAGCCAGGACAAGGCTTTTTAATTGCCATGATTTTCGTCTGGAAAACGCTACAATGATCGAGAAGGAGACCCTGTGAGGGTGTTCATTGTAAGCTGAACAAGATGCGGTCTGTTTATCAAGACTATGTAGGAGCATTGGATGTCGGATAGTATCTAGGGCATCTATAGGGCTGAGATAGGGGTGGTTCTTAGATTTGTATGCAAGCTGACATTTGCACTTTCCCTAGAAGGTTGCGGTTGTAAGCTGTTTCTAGGCCGTCCGCCAGACTGTCAAGTTGAAAGTTGTTTTAGGTTAGGTTAATGGATCCCAGCGACTTCGCCAGCACACATTAGACCATTTTTGTTTGGTTCTCCTTGTTATCTGTGAGAAAACCATTGTGAGCTTTTAATGAAAAGGAGAAGACTTTTCGCTTCCGTTTTTGTCAAATCGCTGAGATTTTGAAAATACATAGTAAGCTCCAAGATGGAGCTCTGGAGCAGTTGGAAACTGATTCTAATCTTCATCGAAAATCATCTTCGGTGATGAGCGATGATAGGAATCCACATGAGAAAAAGTTAAAGTTAGATGTGGATTTTGGGCTGGCGGAGGTCATCGTTTCATATTTCTTTGATAGCCAGGCTATCACCTTCAACGGCGAGCGCTATAGGTCGTTGATTACCAACTTCTTTTGGCCTGAATTGTATGATATAGACACCAGCAGCGAGTAGTTTTCAACATAAAGGGGCTACGTGCCACACAGCTCGCACCACATTTTAAATTCAGCACGAGCGTTTCAAGGATATGGTCATCTCACGTGGAGGTGATGTGAACTGATCACCGGGATCGTGCGATTTGACTGCGTTAAACTTTTTCTTTTATTGTTTTTTGAAGTCGCAGGTCTATGCGAATAAGCCACAAACCACAGCAGCCCCCAAGCTAACATAACCTCTGCCATCATTCAAGTTCAGCCTGATTTATGTGCCAGTTTCATGGAAAATTGAACATTTGGGATGAGCGCTACCCGGAGAAGCCCCGGCGGACAAACGATGTTATATTCCATACCTACCTAAAAGCTGCCAAAGATCTTTCAAAAGAACAAAAACTTTCGATGATATCTTACATACACTTTGTTTTATTTAAATTTAAAGATAGGAAGCGCTTAATGAAAGACTCTTTACATCTTCATCATCTAACCCCAGACATTTTTCGATAAACAGGCAGCAGCACGCAAATCTCCTGGACTACAGGTTCCTTCATTTAAGACATCCTTGAGCTATTATGTGATTTTCGTAAAAAAGGCTAGTGGCAATCAAGTCCATGTTGTATACAAAATTTGCCTAGCCTAAGCTTTCCTAGGTTAGGTTAGGATGGTGGGTTGATGAGGCAGACGGCCAGCCATCCAGATGTTGTTGCAAACCTGAAAAGATTGGGGAGAGGGATTTCGAATAGATTCGTGAGGTCATTGAAAAAGTATTTTCCTCAGGTTCTCATTCTTAATTCGCTGAGGCCTGGGCAGTGGCACAGAAAGTGGAGGGTATCCTCGTGTATTTCTTTTTCACCGCAGCCTCTACAGAGGTCATCATCTATGAGATGCATTTTCAGTTTGTGGCTTTTTAGTAAGTTGTGTCCAGTAAGAATCCCAACTAAAGTAGAGACAGATTTCCTGTTTTTTCGAAGTAGTTTATGGGTTCTGGCTTTGTCATACTCAGGCCACATCCTTTTGGAAGTTTCACAGGTGGGAAGGGAGTTCCAACTGTTTTTGGCAGTAATCAGTGTTTTCTGTCCCACCCGAGATTCGAGGTCACATAGTGGTGGTTTGACAGACTGGTCTGCTTGGTCAATGCTGGAGGCAGACCCTTTTTCCTATTTCGACAGCAGCGATAGCTTTTATTGCAGCCTGACTGTCAATAAAGATGGTGATATCATCTGGTGGTATCGCCAGCATTGAGGTCGCTTTGACTGCCTCTGCTACTGCCAATATTTCGGCTTGGAAGACACTGCAGTGCTCAGGGAGACGAAAGGTGCTGTTTAGCTTTAGTGTTTCTGAAAACACTCCAGCTCCAACGCCTACATCCATTTTTGAACCATCAGTGTAGATGGATATGGTTTCGGGGCCCAATTAGTTCCTCTCCCACTCCTCTCTGCTTAAAAAGATACAGGAGAATGGTCTTTGAAAGTCATGGTGAGGCAGAATGTAGTCAGAGGATACAGCTGAGCCCAGATATCTGTGTAGAATTTGGGCATGTCCTCCTGAGTTCGATTTCCCGCAGTTGAGCTGGCTGATTCTTAGAGCACTTTTGGCTGCAGATTCTTCCATGTAAAGGGCTAGCCGTATCAGGTTAAGGATGGTTTCCAGTCCCGCTGTTGGTGTGGTTCTTATTGCGCCAGAAGCGCCCACACATGCTATCCTTTGTACCTTTGTCATATTTTTCAGATGGGTGACTTTATTTGTGGATTGCCACCAGACAAGCCCCCCATATGTTAGTATAGGTCTCACAATGGCCGTGTACATCCATAGGATGATCTTGGGGTTCGGACCCCAGTTTTTTCCGAATATTCGGTTACACGTATAGAAAGCGACTGTGGCCTTCTTAATGCACCCGCGAACATTTAGGTTCCAGTTGAGTTTTCTATCAAGAATGACACCCAGATACTTTGCACTATCGGCTAGTTTGAGGGTAGTCCCATCGATAGCCGGTAGGTCGAATATTGGTATCTTCCTCTTATTCGTAAAGAGAACGAAAAATAAGGCATCAACCCCCAGAAAACGGGTTGATGCCAAGCCCACATTGTTTTGTCCACTCGTTGAGAGTGCTAAGGTCGACGAACTCATGCAGCTGGTTAGTCCGGCTATGGAGAGTAAAAATAGCCAATAAGTCAATAAAGGACGTTCGAATTGTAGGGCCCAAGCACATTCTGCAACATCTTTTTCTAATGCGCCTCAAGCCCTCCGCATTAAATCTGAGCAAATAAACTCAAACCAATTTTGCTTTCCACTTTTCGAATTGAAACGAGATTGTACATGCACGATTGTATAAAGGGCTCAACTGAGCATAGTACCATTTAAAATATTTTCCAAATAGGATAACCTATGAGACCCTAATCTCTTAGAAAGCCTTTTTTACCTACTCTAAGACAAAAGCGTCCAACCAACTAACAATTCGATTCGGTAAATCACTTTCGAAACTATTTTCACTCCAGCAATGTTAACTTTTGAAGTCTTATGGAAACACATTTGGCGCACTCTACGAGACTCTATAAGATTTCCTTACCGAAACCTTATAGAAACTCACAAATAATAGCTATCTGGTGTTACGTTTGGTCGGAATTTTTTTTTCCCATTTTTAGTTGTGAAAATAACCAATATATTGAGAAAACGCAGCTACAAACCTGTTGAAGTACTTTTATTTGACGGAGAATTTTGTTGTTCGTTCTCCGTGATTCTCATCGTTAAGACACCCCAAAAAAATAGAAATACATTGATTTTTATGCTTAATTTGATCGAAACAAAGTATTTAAATAACACAAATTTGGGATCTAAATTGTTTTTATTTAGAAAAAATGTTAACATAGGAGGCTGCTTGCCGACTTTATATACGCTGAGCGGAGGAACGAAATTGCGTGATCGTGGGCTGTCCCCAAGAGTTAAAATCCTACGGATTGACGGAGAACGAAGTTTTCAAAAATGTAGACAATGCAGTGGCGGATTTTAAAAACTTATACACTTGTGCTGGAAGCATGAAGAAAAAGCAGACCAAATGCATTGTCCTAGCGCATATGTAAAGCATAAAATTTGGTGACACACAGACGGTAGACGGAGATGAATTGATCAACTCCGGTTGAGATTCTTAGTCTATTTTTTTATTCTACGAAATGTGTATCAAATTATTTTCCTAAGTTGCAAATTAACAAAAGGGCCATACTCGGAAAATTGGTCAGATCATCACGAGAGGAGGGCCAGTGAAAAGTCATTTAGGTGTTGCTTCCGCTGGAAATTGAACCCAGACCTTCTGCGCGGAAATTCATCGCACTAACCATCGCGCCACTGAGCCCGTCCAAAGGGGTCAAATCTCAAGGCGGCCAATGGACATCGCCAAGTGGGCTGTTAAGACGATTTGGGAATTTGGTGCGCAAAAGATCGATTGTGGCATGGGCTGTGTGACATGGCGCGCCATCCTGCACTTACCAGAGGTCTTCCAAATTCATGTCTTCAATTTCAGTGAAAAAGGAGTCGGTTAACATCTCTAACGCCCACCGTTGACCGAAACGTTGTTCACAGTCTCATTTCCGAAGAAAACTGGTCCAATGTTGCCGCCACTCCACAATCCGCACCAAACTGTTACTCTCTGTGGATGTATCAGCTTCTCGAGCCTCAGATGCGCAAATTTCGTTTGTGAACGTAGCCTTACTTACTTAAGTAGCGCTACAGTCCAGAATGGACCTTTGCCTCAACCAACATGCCTCTTCAATTAGCCCGGTCTTTAGCTAACTGCCTCCAGTTGCGCACTCCAAGTTGGCTGAGGTCAGTTTCTACTTGTGCTCCCCACTTAAGGGGAGGTCTTCCTGTACTGCGTCCGACGTCTGGCTGGGAATCGAAGACGCCGGAGTATTGGTATCAATTCATTCTACATGCCCTAGCCATCTAAACGTCCAATGCGGAGTTTTTTTTAACTAGGAGCATGTCGCTGTACAGCTCATATAGTTGTTGGTGGAATCTTCGACTAAATAGTCCGTCAACGCAAACGGGACCGAAGAGATTTCCTCTCAAATCTACCAAGGATTTCTTCATCTTGACACAGTCCATGCTTCAGTGCCGTATTGCAGGACTGGGATGATTTGGGTCTTATATAGGATACCCTTAGTAGTTCGAGTGAGGGCTTTACTACTAAATTGCCTTCTTAGCCCATAGAAACAGCGGTTGGCAAGAGTAATTCTTCGTTTAATTTCTGACGAGATGTTGTTGTCAGAGTTAATAACAGAGCCGAGGTAGACAAAGTCCCGTACTACCTCAAAGTTATATCTGTCAATGTTGACGTTCATTCTAATTCGTCGATTTTGAGTGGCCTTTCGTGTTGACAGCATATGCGTAGTCTTACCCTCATTTCCTCCTAAACCCATTTTTGCCGCTTCCTTCTCTATATCAGTAAACGTGGCTATGACATCACGTTGACTCCGAACAATGATGTCAATATCGTTGTGGTATGCTAGTAGTTGAACTGATTATGACAGCGCTTCGCTTTCCCTAATCCCTTTTTTGGTTTCGAATGTGTCGGTGAGGTCGTTTCCGACCCTGATGGAGCAGCGAGAATTCTCCATCGTCATCCTGCACAAGCGGACGAGTTCGTCTATATAAAGGTGTCGTTTGCGGCTTTGAAATCGATGAATTGGAGGTTGGTATCGATTAGGACTTCTTGGTTTTTTTTCCAGGATCTGCCGAAGTGTGAAGATTCGATCAGTTGTGGACTTTCCCTGCCAAAAACCACACTGATAAGGGCCGATCATGTTCTTGGTAAACGGTTTCAGACGTTCACATATTGTGGGTAGGATCTTGTAGGCGATGCCTCTGTAGATGGCGCAGTTTTTTGTAGCTTGAAAGAAAAGATGATTTTGTCCCAAAATCGCTGTCCAATTCAAGCTGCTGTAAGGCCCAAATTTCGAAACGATAACGAAGCGGATGGTCGTACGCCTTCAAGTACTAAGTCAATTGGACCTTGTAAGCGAATTATCTTAGGTTTTTGTGCAGAATTCTCCTCAGGATAGTGCGTGAAATGTTGAGCTGTTGAGATCGATGGCGAGTTTATGTTCGTGAATTGAGTCTCACACTCCCTGCTAAGGCTTCCACATTCTCGTCTGTTCGTATGACGACGGGGTCCATGAGTGTAGTCCACTTGTATACCAGTCTTACAAACTTTTTGCACAAACTTGCTTACAGCTTGCACGGTATGTGCGTTATTTCTGCCAAAACTTGTTTCAATTAACCCACTGTTTGCGGTACACAGCACTAACTTTGGAAATAAGTTTTCGATATTTCCCAACGTTTTTCAAGCATAAAGCGACTCATTTCGTTCCGTGGAGGTATGATCCTGACTTTCTGTCAAGATTTCGAGCGGGAAACAGCTGTCAGTGTAGAGGTAACCTATGATTTAAAAAGAAACCACTAGATGGCCCATCCTGTATGTGTCAAAAATAATATATTCCTACGGGATAGGATCATACCGACCGACATACTTTCAATTAACCCAATGTTTGCGGTACACAACGTTTTTCAATCATAAAGCGACTCATTTCGTTCCGCGGAGGTATGATCCTGACTTTCTGTCAAGATTTCGAGCGGGAAACAGCTGTCAGTGTAGAGGTAACTTATGTTTTAAAAAGAAACCACTAGAAATATATTATTTTTGACACATACAGGATGGGCCACTGTATGTGTCAAAAATAATATATTCCTACGGGATAGGATCATACAAACCGACATCACATGACTACAATCCGATTTCTTTAAATTTTTCCATAAATCCAAAAATGTCCATAGGGTACACAAAATCTAACTGCCTCTCACCACCAGCTTTCCATAGCGTGTTTTTCTCAAATTTTATTCATTTCAAGTTCAAAGTCATCTCTACCGCGCGGTCTGCCAAAAAGCAAGTGGGTGTTAATAGCTTTTGAAATAGCAACACAACAGATACCCGTTTACACAAACAAATATTGGAGAGCTTTTTCGCAAGTATGTCATACCGAGAACCATAAAAACTGGAGACTCCATTCAGTGTGACAGTTGAATGGAATGCGAAATATTGTCGCGCATAATCTGACATCTGGGCTTACACTTGCCAAATGATCGTGAGAAAAATTTATCTAAATTTGTCGGTTTTACTTTTGCTTTCGGTTTATTTTTTTTATTTATTTATAGCCATTGAATTGACGACATAAGATAAGATAGGTTGTGATAAGATATCTGCGAAACAGTAGTTGTCACTTGGAATATAAAATTAAGGCAGATAAATCGATCTTGCGGAGGCAGAGAATTAGCACCATTAGCCGGTGCTGAGTTTAGATAAGCAGTTTGTTTTATCGTTATTTATTAGCGTGGAGGGGCTGCTACGCAATAGTGGGCGAACTTGTGCCAAAGTCATTGAACTCGAATAGGTGGCGAAAAGTACGCAATTTGTTCGCACTCTATTCGGTTTCTTATCTTATGGCGCATTTTGGATTTTTGCAAAATTTGTTTTTTTTTTTCGGGGCGGGTAGAGGTTTATTTTCCATTACGAATTTAGGTCTGGTGATGGAAATTTCGTTTGTTTGTTTATTAGGCGCTGATTTTTGTTTGTTTGGAATCTTCTTTCGCCGGTATAGGAGATTGGAACTGTATCTATCAGTATCAGTTTTTTTAAATTTTGTTTTCAACAGGTTTGTTGTAGTTTATGAGTAGATCGAGGGTAGACTCGGATTGGCTTTAACATGGCCTAGTGGTTGTTACTCTAGCCTACACATCAACTGTGGTTATTTTTACCTCCAAGTGGTAAACATCGGATACTGGTCTTATGCAACGATAAGTGCGAGTGTAGCTAACTAGACGAAACACAGCAACACTATAAACAGCCTGATCAGAGTGGAACGGAATACCAGTCCTGCTGTCCCAGTCGAACCTAGATGAGCTGCTTCGATATATTCGGACAATAGGTTATTTAGGAATCTCAAGGGTAAGTCAAGCCCTTGGAACAGAAATGGTGGCGGATGAACCGAAAGGCCAATGGCAGCGCTCAATCCCGTAATACATAGTGACGTAGCCAACTATAGCCTCGGAAAGATTTTGTTGTTGACGACTCTGCTAAAAGAAAAAAAGGACAACGATGTGCGTATCTGCAATGTGAAAACATTAAACAGGTACAAGCGAACAACTAGCGGAAGCCCTAAACTGCTACAAAACACGATGGGGCGGGCAAAAGGTGGATGAAACACTGTGACATCAATTATGGACCGTGTTATAGTGAACAGAAACAGCGACTATTCGGATGTACATTTGTTATAAGTGCCAGACTTATTGATCACATTGGGATAGACAAGAGGCGCACATCTAGTATTATGTAAGAATGTAAGAATGCGGATATCCACCAAGCCACAACAAACCAGAAATACTGCGAAAATATTTGATCTCGTAAGACTGCAATCGCAAGAAACCTCTCGATTCACACCATACCACCAGCATCGAATGTCGAAGAACAATGGCAACTATGCCAACAAGCAATCAGATCAGCCGCAACTGATGTGTTGGGTCGCTCGCGCCCACCAGCAAGAAACCCGTGGTTTGTTGAGGAATGCCAGCAGATGCTCGCAACCAAGAACGAGGCCTACCGTTGAGCTGCCATTGAGCTCCATTGACAAAGAAGAATGAAATAACACCGGCTTTTCAGGAAGAAGAAAAAAGAGCAAGAAAAGTGCGCGATCGAGGATATAGAGAGGTGCCACTCCAAGAACGATGTTTGCAAATATTACCAAAAAAAAACGTCAAAGCCAAGGATACAAGGCAGACCGAACCACTCAATATTCAGCCGACTTAAGTGAAGTAAGGTTGAGGATAACAATAGATACACTCAAGCTTAACATGGACGCCGGAAATGGCGGCAGTGTCTTCGATTCCCAGTCAGACGTGGCGCGCACAGGTAGAAACCGACTTCAACCAACTTGGACCAGGTTAATTGGATAGGCGTGTTGGTTGGGAAACATAGAAGTATTGTCGGAAAACATAGCCTACACGACAACACGTCTGGTAACGGACTTAGGCTAGTTGATTTCGCTACGGAACGAAATGCCACTATAGCCAGTACACGGTTTCCTCACCGCGATATCCATAAGGGGACATGGCGGTCTCCAGATCAACGAACGGTCAACCAAATTGATCACATTGCGATAGATAAGAGGCACGCATCCAGTATTTTGGATGTCCGAACATTCCGAAGAGCTAACATCGACTCGGATCACTACCTTGTAGCAGCCAAGGTAAGAATGCGGATATCCACCGCGACACAACAATCCAGAAATCCTGTGAAAAAATTTTATGTCGGAAGACTGCAATCGCAAGAGACCGCCAAGACCTTCGCACAACGCGTATCCCTTAACCTCTCGATTAACACCATACCACCAGCATCGAATGTCGAAGAGCAATGGCAACGATGCCAACAGGCCATTAGATCAGCCGCAACTGATGTGCTAGGTTTCTTTAATCTGATTCTTGAGAGAATTGTGCAAAACTCCAAAGCCAACACCAGAGGCACAATTTTCCAAAAGTCGGTGCAACTACTGGCATACGCTGACAATATTGACATCATTGGTAGGACTCAACGTGATGTCATAGCCACGTTTGCTAGTATAGGGAAGGAAGCGGCAAAAATGGGTTTAGCAGTAAATGAGGGTAAGACTAAGTATATGCTGTCAACACTAAAGGACACATAACATCGACGAATTGGACCAAACGTCACCATTGACAGATATAATTTTGAGGTAGTACGGGATTTTGTCTACGGATGAAGAAATCCTTGGTAGATTCGAGAGGAAAATTCTTCGAAAAATCTTCGGTCCCGTTTGCGTTGACGGGCTATGGAGACGAAGATTCAACCATGAACTATACGAGCTGTACAGCGACATGCCCCTGGCCAAAAAACTCCGCATTGGAGTTTAAGATGGGTAGGACATGTAGAACGAATGGACACCAATACTACGGCTCGCAGAGTCTTCGATTCCCAGCCAGACGTCGGACGCAGTAGAGGAAGACCTCGCCTTAAGTGGCGCGCACAAGTGGAAACCGACCTCAACCAACTTGGAGTGCTTAACTGGAGGCAGTTAGCTAAGGACCGGGCTAATTGGAGAGGCGTTTTGGTTGAGGCCCAGGTTCATTCCGGACTGTAGCGCCACTTAAGTAAGTAAGTAAGATGGATCAAAGATGGACTGTGGAACAGGTGCTGGCATATCCTCAGAGGAATTAGTAATACACAAATCAATCAGGCTTCCTGATCATAGTAGTGTGTTCCAGGCTGAGGTGCTAGCAATCGCTGAAGCGGCTCATTTGGTGTCAATAATGGAAATACCACACAGTGATATCACCATATTCATTGACAGCCAAGCGGCTATAAAAGCAGTATCTGCGATCGAAATTAAATCAAAGCTAGTTCGCCGCTGTCGCGAAGAGCTCAAGGTTCTCTGCTCACAGCATAATGCTGATCTCTGCTGGGTTCCTGGTCACAGGGACATAGACGGCAACGAGATGGCCGACGAGCTGGCAAGAAATGGATCTGCTACAGATCATGACCAGGCTCTACAAACGGTCGAACCACCACTCTGTAACCTCAGAGGAAGAGTGGAATACAAAACCCGAATGAAAGCCAATTCCAGGTGACTACCTGCGAAATATCTCGGAAGCTATGGCCAGAATCCAACGGAAACCGGACCAAAAAACTTTTGCGGTACGACAGAAGCTCCTTATCTAAACTGGTAGGGGCTCTCACTGGTCACAACTTTCTCAGAACCCATACAATGAAATTAAATCTCAAGGATGACGATATCTGTAGAGGCTGCGGCGATGAGGAAACACACGAGGATACACCTCATTTCCTCTGTCACTGCCCGACTCTCTGTCACCTGAGGAACAGAACACTACTACTTCCAAGACATCCAAGAGCTTTCCGATATTCCATTACCCTATCTTTACAGGTTCCTACGAACATCAGGATGGCTGGATAGAGTGGAGTAACCCGTAGTAACGATAAGGAAGGACGTAATCCCACCAAGGGTATCACAATGGGTCCACATGGACCTAAGTGTGGCGGAATAGAGAATCCTCAACTCCACCAACCCGTAAACCTTACCTAATCTTACCTAACCTACCAGAATAAGAAACTAAATCTGATTTAAAGGGCTTTGGTCACTCGAATGAGGATATATCACCATACTTGCAGTCAAGTCAACAATTTCATCCCTAGACGTTTTACACTTCAACGCCACACATCCTATCTAACATCGACAAGAACAAAGCAAAACCAAAACACTTTTTAGTACAGAGTTGGCAAACAATTGAACGAACTTCTAGAAGGCGTATACAATCTACAACAATTCAAGAGAATTGTCAATAAACATCTGCAAGCATCATCTCAGGGCGGTATTTAAACGTTATAGGTTCGATTTAGCTGAGAAAAGTAAATAAAAAACAAATTCTTTGACTCTACGAAGGTCCTTCTAACTTTTTAGGTTTATCTCGACAACTTTCCGAACTGAATGAACTTCATAGCTTGTTTCAAACTTCCGGACGGTCTAACAATTACAGGTTATGACAGGTAATGCAAGTGGAAAAGACTTATCTCCTCCCTAACTCAACCTGTGCATTTGACTGAAAAAATCTCAGGGATTAACGGTCCTATTGCAAAGTTTTCAGTGAAAAAACGTAGGTGTTGTCACTTCCAGGATTTTAACCCCGCGCTTAGTAGTCCAACGCACTTACTACTAAGCCGCTGCAACCACTGATTGACCATACGACCTTAAACTAGATCTTTAGATAAAAAGTGATTCAAGTCTTCTCAAAATAACTTCAGAAGTCCAAACGTCAATTGAGATTAAAAATGATCACATCATCGGATTGCTGTACCAAGCTTAAACTAATTTACCACTCAATGCTCACCAAACGTGCCCCTGTCCAATTACTCTGTCAACGATGTCCAGCGACATTGTATTGGAACCGCAGAACTATTATAACAGACGCCAGGCAGGCGACATCTCAACTTATTCTATGAAATCGTGTAACGAATCTTATATCGATGGTAAGAAACCTGCGGTTAGTTCAATCATATTCCGTGCACCATGGTGCCGCCACCTTGCAACCTTGTTATGAATGTGGCAACAAATTGCTCCAGAATGGGCTGTTATTGTCGACGCCGCCTTTGCCTCATTGACAAGCGAATCGCTACCGAATTCAATTCAAACAAATCCGCAACAATCGCACATCTAGCCATCCAAAGGCATCACTTAGGAGCGCATTTATCTGGCTAATCTTTGGGGAAATTCCATCGAAATTGATCTACCGCAATCTAAGTACCACTGATCCACTATACCACGATGCCGACGGCACCACATGTTGCTAAGCAACCAAAAGTATCTACAAGAGAAGTAAATTAGGAAAATCGATGGTGACACTTCAATGGCTTCCACTGAACGCCTGAACGCTATCGCCTATCATCTGACACTCGTCATCGTCACATGCGTGACAAAAAGAGAGGTACATCGAACGTCATGTGAACCGCATCAGGCATAGGCCGTGCGCGCTCCGCATACATTGCCAATCGGTTGGCCGCCGCAAATATTGTCAAATCTAATCGGTAGGGCTTATCGATCTTCGATATGCTGGTGCTTGGTGTTCGTGTGTGTTGTTTACAGCTCTTGCATCTTTCCCAAGAGTCGTCGTTACACTTTCATCCCGTGCCTCGATATGTTTATAACGGTCTTTGGTGCGTTTTTCTCCTCGAACGGTCCAGATGGTGAAGCTGTATTGCCGATCGGTTGTCATGAACAACTGGTATCAACCAGTAACGGCCGGATCGAGTTACCCAACTGCGGGTGTCTTCTAATGTGTCAAAGCCGATAATGACGATGATGGCGGTGGTAGTGGTGGTGGTGTCGTTGGCGGTTTTTCATGATCTTTTCGCGTTGCACATTGATCGCACTGCTTTCGGAGGGGGTGGGTGCGCCCCCTGATCGTTGAACGACAGATTGTCAAACGGGAAGATTCTATTGGGACACATCTAGATCCATGGGTGGTTTCAAGAGCTCCAATGGACGTGGATGGATTTCAATTTACCACATTTCAATCGAAAAAAAAATGGCGCTGTCGGAAATGTCATTTGGACGAGAGATATGTACATGCAAAGGATTATCTCTCCCTTTTGCGAAAGGAAGGTGATTCAGTCGGTGAATTTGCGATCTAATTGGATAAGATCGGTGCACCCATCACGGCTGACAGGTATCGGTGTTACATTGTTTGCGAAAATTACATTGTTGGTATCCTGGACAGATGGTTGGTCGCTTTCTTTGTGTTGGTATAGATTTCTGTTGGATTGACATGGAGGATGAGTTATTTTGATAATTAACCTCGATACGGGATGGGAAGGGAAAAATCGAGTGGATAATCAGATCAGAAAGACATTGGTGCATGAAATTGCTTTCTAGAGACGTCCTACGGAACGAAAACAAAATATTTGCAGACTCAAAGAGTGGCCAATAAAGCGGACATACCTGATATATATGGGAACGATCCTTCCAATGATTGAGGCACTTTACCCCTAATGATGTAGGATTAGCACATTTATTTGTGTTGATGAAGAAAGGCTTCAGTGCGTATGAGTTGCGAATTTACCTGCTGACTTTAAGTTCATATCTTATGGATTTTTTTGTATTTGGTTGAGTCAGTTGGATGAATCCTCTGGTATCTCCTCTGATCATACTCTGGTAATCCGGGTTATAGACTTGTCTCTGTTTGTAATATAGAATAACAAAATCGTGTGAGAGTTAACCCGCGGTAGAAGTTAAACTGAATGCGTTTTGTCTCATTATCTCACAGCCTAAGCCCTATAAATACATTAAATACTTTTCCGTTACACTTTTTCGTTTCATAAAATCCAATTCACACCGTCCCAAAATAAGTTTCACTTCAAAAACGTTCAGGCTAACAATGAATCTGCAAAACAAATTAGAAACGCTTCGTAATAGGTTCCGAAATTAGCATTGGACCTAAGTGTCACCCGAAACGTCTTGTGAACTTTAGTGGAAGATGATTTCATCGACGAAGCTGCAGTCTAGTAGCCTTGCCATCATTTTAAGAAATTGATGATAAGAGGTTGATGTTAGAAAAACCTTACTTAAGTCACACAAGGCATATATTGAACCCAGGAAAGAATCACATAAGGGGTTCATTAAAGGTCTTCCAATAGGGACCTTCGAACATTGACAGTTGTAAGCGGCCATAATTTTGAAGCTAATTCTGTCAAATTGGCTGTCATTTATTCAGTCTGTTTTGTAACTCACCATTTACAGACATAGCGTTCAAAAACACTTGCAAATGATTTTTTTTCAAAACGGGTGTTCTGTTCGGCCAACGTTTCGTGAGCTTTGCTAATTTTACGGTCGCCATAACCATCCTACCGACAGGACTATTCGCAGTGCGGTGGATAAATTTGAGTCCACTAATTCAGTAAACGATATAGAAACACCCGTACCTCGATGAAACGCATGATGCAGTGAAAACATCGCCGCTGTCCGTGAGGCAATCGATTTCCCGTCGCTCACAAGAACTCCGCATTTCGCCGAGTTTTGACTTGAGCCTGCACACTTACAAAATTATACTGACCAAGGTGCTGAAGGTAAAGGACCATAGACAACGACGTGTGCACTGAATGGACTCTGGAGCAGCCCATTTCTGGAAGAATGGGTACGTCAACAAACAAAATGGTCGATTTTCATAATATACCAACCCACATGTGATCAAAAAGCGTCCAATGCCTCCCGAAATAGTCACTGTTAGGCGTGGATTTTAGACTGGCGGCGTCATACGACCATATTTCTTTGATGACGACATTAGTCAGGCCATCACCGTCAACGGCGAGCGCTATAGGTCGATGATTTCCAACTTCTTTTGGCCTGAAGAGCTATCAGAAAAGGCCGCAATTGAAGTATAAAGTCATCAAGTTTATTAAAAAGCAACCTCATGTTTGACAAAGAACGGTGACGCTGGGCAACAAGAAGAAAGCCTTTTTTTATAAGTATGTGGAACGCTTCGAAAGCCGGAGTGTGTTAAGTTAACCCAAAGTTAAACCACCTCTGCTTCAAGCCCTTGCTCCCCAAGGTACCACCGCTAGACATTTCATCACGGGGAGGCTTTCAGCATCTTTTGTCTGTCAGTGTGGGAATGTGTGTGCAGGCTGCCTATCTATCTTCAGGTGGATTCTCGCTGAGAGCAGCACACCGTTTTATTTCTAGATCGATGGGCAATTGGCTTACCTGACGAAAATAGCCTTTCCCTGAAACCATTCTGAAGGCGCAGCATACTCTCAGCTTGCAATCAATTTTTTTGGTTGGCTGCCTGGGTCCTGGGCCCAGCACTGAACCTTGGGGGACTCCTCCCGTGATTTTATACTTCTTTGGTCCTTTTACAGTGCCATAATGTAGTGTCCCCTTATTAACGTGGCTGCATATTATTTTCAGCAAGTAGTTCATGTTGTCCTTATCAAAAAGGATAAAGAAATCGTTGCTCGTTTCAAGCAAAAGATCATTTAAAATATTTTCGGTCGGGTTTGAGTTGACGTTCTATGTAAACGAGATTCAACCAAGACCTTTATAAGCTGCACAAGGACATACCCCTAGTCACAAACAAAAAACGCACAAAATGTTTAAAATAGCATGGACATATAATAATATGAAAGGTCTTCGATATCTACTCAGTCATCGGGAAAACCCAGCCTTAAGTGACCCTCACATGTAGAATACCTACTTGAAGTCCGCAACACTATAGATGCAGCTAGGCATGATGCTTGACGCCCAGGTTTACGCCGGACACTGTAATTAACTTACTTAACGGCCTGAGACACGACAGCCTTTTATCGTCTTTATTCCTGGGCAAGTTGCTGTGTGTCTCAACAGACGTATGACGTATCCATTCAGCCAAAAGTGAGCTTCATCGCTAAACAAAATTCGCTTATGAAAATTGGGATCAACGGCAATCTTGTTTTGGACCCATTCAACGAATCTATGCCTTGCTAGGTGACCCTGTGGCTTTAATTCATGCACGAGTTGGATTTTGTAAGCACGCAAACCAAGATCTCCAATTCCTCTGCACGATGGCGGAGAGACTGATTTAGGTCTTCCTCTACGCTACTCTCTACAGCAGCAATGACTTCTTCTGTACGCACTGTACGACGACTCTGTGGATGCGTATTATCATTTAGAGAAAAAGGTGGTGCGAAAACGTTCCATACTTAATCGAATTAATTGATCTGATGGACGATTATGTTGACCGTAAAATGGACGTAGTACACGATACGTATTTCGAACAGAACAATGATTTTCAAAATAAATTTGCACAAATTGGAAGCTTTGTTCAGACGTCAGTCTATTTATGTTGAAATGCCAAACCAAACTAACAATAAATCACTTGACAGCTGACAAAATGGCCGCCAGTTAAAATAGTGTTGCCAACTTAAAGTTCTATGCCTCTAAAAAAAACACCCTTTACAACATCCACATCTTGGTACAGCTCATAAAGCTCGCGGTTGTATCTTCTCCTCTATTTGCCTTCCTTGCATACTTACTTAAGTGGCGCTACAGTCCGGGATGAACCTGGGCCTTAACCAACATGCCTCTCCAATTAGCCCGGTCCTTAGCTAACTGCCTCCAGTTGCGCACTCCAAGTTGGTTGAGGTCGGTTTCTACTTGTGCGCGCCACTTAAGGCGAGGTCTTCCTCTACTGCGTCCGAAGTCTGGCTGGGAATCGATGACTCTGCGAGCCGGAGTATTGGTGTCCATTCGTTCTACATGTCCTAGCCATCTTAAACGTCCAATGCGGAGTTTTTTTTGACTAGGGGTATGTCGCTGTACAGCTCGTATAGTTCGTAGTTGAATCTTCGTCTCCGTAGCCCGTCAACGCAAACGGGACCGAAGATTTTCCGAAGAATTTTTCTCTCGAATCGACCAAGGATTTCTTCATACGCTTTTAATACGGTCCATGCTTCAGCGCCGTAGAGCAGGACTGGGATGATCAGGTTCTTATATAGGATCTCCTTAGTAGTTCGAGTGAGGGCTTTACTACTAAATTGCCTTCTTAGCCCGAAAAAACAGCGGTTGGCAAGAGTAATTCTTCGTTTAATTTCTGACGAGATGTTGTTCTCAGAGCTAATAGCGGAGCCGAGGTAGACAAAGTCCCGTACTATCTCAAAGTTATATCTGTCAATGGTGACGTTCTGTCCAATTCGCCGATGTTGTGTGTCCTTTCGTGTTGACAGCATATACTTAGTCTTACCCTCATTTACTGCTTAACCCACTTTTGCCGCTTCCTTCTCTATACTAGCAAACGTGGCTATGACATCACGTTGAGTCCTACCAATGATGTCAATATCGTCGGCGTATGCTAGTAGTTGCACCGATTTTTGGAGAATTGTGTTGTGGTGTTGGCTCGGGAGTTTTGCACAATTCTCTCAAGAATCAGATTAAAGAAGTCACATGACAGCTCATCGCCCTGCCTAAATCCTTTTTTGGTATCGAATGTGTCGGTGAGGTCGTTTCCGACCCTGATGGTGCAGCGAGAATTCTCCATCGTCATCCTACACAAACGGACGAGTTTTGGCGGTATACCAAAACTAGACATGGCTCTGCATAGTTCGTCTCTATAAATGCTGTCGTATGCGGCTTTGAAATCGATAAATAGGTGGTGGGTATCGATTTGGACTTCTTGGGTTTTTTCAGGGATCTGCCGAAGTGTGAAAATTTGATCGATTGTGGACTTTCCTGGCCTAAAACCACACTGATAAGGGCCGATCAGGTTGTTGGTAAACGGTTTCAGGCGTTCACATATTACGGCAGATAGGATCTTGTAGGCGATCTTGAGTAGACTTATGCCTCTGTAGTTGGCGCAGTTCATAGGGTCTCCTTTTTTGTGGATCGGGCAAACGATGCTGAGGTTCCATTCTTCAGGCATATTTTCATCCGACCAGATTTGGCTTATGGGTTGGTGGATGTTACTTACCAAGTCATCTCCGCCGGCCTTATAGAGCTCAGCGGGAAGGCCGTCATTTCCGGCAGCCTTATTAAGCTTGAGTTTAGATATTGCTATCCTCACTTCACTCAGGTCGGGTGGTTGGCAGTTTTCGCTTTCGTTGCCAATATTAAATGGTTCGTTCTGCCTGACAGCGGAATGTTTTTCGTCATCGCCGTTTAACAGTCTGCAGAAGTGGTTCTTCCATATCCTCAGCATCGACTGTGTCTCAACTACGATATTTCCTTGTTCATCTCGACAGGATTCTGTTCGAGCCTTGTAGCCTTGGCTGTGACCTTTTACACTTTGGTAAAACTTGCGAACATCGTTCCTGGAGTGACACCTCTCTGTATCCTCGATCTCGATCTCGGTCTTTTCTTCTGCTTCTCGAGATCCTGTATTTAAAGGGAGATTGATAACTATGAGGTGGACAAGGATTCTGGGAGCCTTTTTGAGGTTGCAGTTTTTTTTTTCCATCGAATTGTCTTGCAGTACTCGTCTAGAAGTCTACCTCTAGCCGGTTCTTTTTGTCTTGTCCACCTTATTCCTCATTCCGTTGCTAGAAACGACTCCCCTAGTGTTTTACTTGGTCCTGTAATATCCTTTCAAAAATCATTTTAATTTCCCAAGTTCCCACTCTGCAAGTCATTTCCAAAAAAAAAACTGCACGTTCCCAAGGTTTTTTTTTAAATTCCCATTTCGCTGTACGCGGGTCCATCACATTTGTCAATCACTTAACAACAACTTACGGAGCAGTTCGCAACAAATTGTTTCCCATTACAATTGAGGGCAACCTCTGTGTCTGGGGGTGTGTGTGTTAGCGGTATGCAGGCGGCTGTTCACACTCGCCTACCGGTGTATTCAATTAAATCGCATCAAACATACGCAGACGAGGTGCATACAGCGTAATGACACGACGACCGCGACGGCTCGTAATTGCACACACTTTTGCTTTCCAGCTTGGTTCGGAGTAAACATCATCATCCGCCAGCTACGTGACCGCGTTGGCATGAATTCGCGTCTGGGAAACTCTCATCCGCACGTTTTAGGCCTCTACGCGCCGGTACCGTACTGCAATTGTTGGAGGGGTATTGTTGGATGGCTTGACATTGACCATAAGCAGAATTATGATCGACAGTGGTAGCGTTTAGTGACTAATCGCATGCGAAATGGTGTAGATCGTCATGCGTACTGCGCAATGGTGATGGCGATGATCATGAATGGAATACTAAGATGGACGATGGTAACGACGACGGACGACGACGATGATGATGATGATGTTGATGTCTAAAGAGTGGTTATGGGAAGACCTGTTGCGGCTGTGTTTAGCTGTCATTTTATGATATGTAGACGCCTATAGGTGTGATGTTTCTATTTCTGTGCTTCGATTTACACTTCCGGCGAATTCTTCAGCTCCCATGAATGTTTTTTTTTTCACAATTTTATGTTGGATAATCCATAATGGAAGACATACTGGGAATGGTGATCCATCAGCGTGGAGTTATGATGCACCTTATTTTTTTTTTCTATTTTATGGGAAAATTATCGCACACGAAGATGAATTTGATGGTGGAGTTAGGTATGAATTTTAACTGATGGTGTTGGTGGTGTAGGTATGGTACGCCTTGAGGTTGAAGAAGCCTAACTTTAGTACAATTCAACTAATTTTACCTTAACATGATTAATAATTAAAAATGTTTAAATCTGGGCCATATTAGAGTGATTTTTATAAATCTAACGAGCTGGCTCTAAGCAGAGACCTGAGTTCACAATTAACTTGACAAAAACTCCCTTTAGGCCTTCTTACAATTTAAAAGCCTCGCAGTGAACAATACAATGCAACTGCCAAGGAAAATTTGGGAATGCGCAGAATTATAAAGGAACCACTTTTTGGGCTTTTAATGAAAATGCAGTTGTACGCTTCGGGGCTTAATGTAATGTCGTCACCGATAAAAAGATGGTTGAATTTCTTGAATTTGTTTTCGAATTAATAACACATTTTGGGATAGCAAGGCCCAAATAATTTTGTACCTACTTAAGTCAAGGAGAAAACTGGGGCCCTAAACAACATTCCTTTCCAATTAGCAAGGTATTTAGATAGCTGCCTTCCGACTAGCTCCGTCTTTAGCAACTCAATTGTTGGTTGATGTCGGTTTCTACTTGACCGTCAACCTTAAGGCGAGCTCTTCCTTTATCTCATCTAGCATCTGGCTGAAAATTTAAGACTCTTCGGGCTGGAGTTCTTTCGATCTATAAGGGATGAGAATGGTAGGATAAAGAAAGGATGACAAACACGGGAAAACAGATGAGGTGAGAAGTGGCAAGCAAATGGGTTATCTAGGCGAGTATAGTAACCAAGGTAGGGAGGGTTTTGAGCAATTTTCTCGCATTCGTCACAACAGCTAGACGAGAAGACTGGCATGAGTTTTGTGGTGTATAGACCAAGAGTCAAGTCCCACACCCACCGACGAGCTAAGAGGGAACTAGCATGCCAGCAATAACTCAAAGGCAAACAAGGTCTATGCAATAAATGCCCCATCCATAAAAAAAAGGACATCCTATGTCTTGCAAGAACTATCGAGGCATATCCCTGCTAAATGTCGCATACAAGATCCTATCCAACGCACTGTGTGAACGTCTAAAACCGTTCTGCAACACACTAATCGGCACGTACCAGTGTCGCTTTCGGCCCGGCAGATCGACTATAGACCAAATTTTCACACTGAGGCAAATCCTAGAGAAGATCAACGAATTTCAAGTCGAAACTCACCACCTATTCATCGACTTCAACGCCGCGTATGAAAGCATACATCGTCAGGAGCTCTATATGGCGATGGCCGAATTCGGAATCCCGGAAAAACTGATAAAACTGTCGCGTGACGCTGGAAAACACGCGATGCAACGTGCAGTTTGGAAGTAGCTCCTCCGAACTATTCCAAACATGCACCGGAATTTCGGCAAGGAGACGCGCTATCATGTGACTTCTTCAATCTGGAGTACTGGAGTACTGGAGCAGATAGTGCGAAGGGCAGGTGTCAACACGGAAGGCACTATTTTCAACAGGTCCGTCCAGCTGCAGGGCTATGCGGATGATATTGACATTATCGGTCGCTTCTAGCGTGCCGTGGTAAATGCGTTCGCGGCGATTGAAGAACAGGCAAACTCCGTTGGCCTTGAAGTAAATGAGGACAAGACTAAGTACATGCTATCAACATACAAACAAGCATCTGTCCACCGCTTAGGACAAAACGTCACTATTGATAGCAGCAATTTCGAGGTAGTTAAGGAGTTCACCTACCTCGGATTTAACATAAACTCCACGAATGACACTCTAGTGGAGATCCGTCGAAGAATTACCAAAGGAAACCGTTGCTACTTCGGTTTGGCGAAACAACTGGGTTCAAAACTCCTAACTCGAAGGATGAAATGTGTGCTCTACAAAACCCTTATCCTGCCTGTTCCGCTTTATGGCGCCGAGTGCTGGACGATAAGCAAGAAGGGAGAGCTGATACTGGGCTCTTTCGAAAGAAAAATACTTCGGCGGATTTTTAGTCCTCTGCACGAGAAGGGCGAATGGAGGAGGGCGAATTGAGCTGTACCTAGATGTGGATGTAGTCCAAAAAGCCATAACACGTAGTCGACGGCCACACGTTGGCTCGGCCACAAAGAGCGTATGGACAATAATGCTCCAGCTAAGAGGATCTTCAAATCCCAGCCCCCAGGTTCGAGAAGGCAAGGAAGACCGAACCTACGTTTCAAAGACCAAGCCATCGCAAATGCCAGAGCGCTTGGTCTAGACAACTGGAAGTAGTGAGTCAGGGATCGTAGAGGATGGAAGGCTGCAGTGTCTCAGGCAGAGACTCTTCACAAGTCGTGAACCCGATAAGTAAGTAAATAACGGGCTGACGTGTGTTTAGTACCTTGTGTCACTGTCAAACAGCTTCAGTTTAGTTTGCAATTTAACCATGGATCGTCTTACAAATGAACAACGCTTGCAAATTATTGAATTTTACTATCAAAATTCGTGCTCGGTTCGAAATGTTCATCGCGCGCTGCTTCCATTTTATGATCGGCATTCTCGACCTTCTGAGCAGTCTATTCGGAAGATTGTGACCAAATTTCGCACCAAATTTACTTTGTTGGACATTAAACCACCAATACGTTTACGTACTGTGCGTAGTGAAGAAAATATTGCGGCCGTATCAGCTAGTGTGACAGAAGACCGCGAAATGTCGATTCGGCGCCGTTCCCAGCAGTTAGGCCTTTGTTACAGCACTACTTGGAAAATTTTGCGGAAGGATTTGGGCGTAAAGCCTTTTAAGATACAGCTGGTGCAAGAACTAAAGCCAGCCGACCTACCACAACGCCGATTATCGATTCAAATAAATATTTCATTCATTTTTTCGAATTTTTTGTGTTTTTTTTTTTAAAAAAGTTCTAAACCTCTTAAAAAATCACCAGTTATAACAAAAAATATCTCATAACCGGTCCATGTAGGGGCTAAAACAAGAGGACCTCCTGTTTAATGCCAAATCCGAATAGCAACTTTGAGAAGCTTCCTATGTCAGTGTTACTCTTGGACGTTTGTCGGACTTTCGGAAGAGCTGGAGCAGTGAAAATACCTGGGTGTTGTACCTTTCGGGATTTCAACCAGGGCAGTCTAACGCGTTTTCTTTCCTGTGAAGTTGCTAGTCTCTCATTAGACGCGTCTCGGTTTAACGCCAAATCCGAATAGCAAATTTGAGAAGCTTCCTATGTCAGTGTTACTCTTGGACGTTTGTCGGACTTTCGGAAGAGCTGGAGCAGTGAAAATACCTGGGTGTTGTACCTTTCGGGATTTGAACCAGGGTAGTCTAACGCGTTTTCTTTCCTGTGAGGTTGCTAGTCTCTCATTAGACGCGTCTCGGTTTAACGCCAAATCCGAATAGCAAATTTGAGAAGCTTCCTATGTCAGTGTTACTCTTGGACGTTTGTCGGACTTTCGGAAGAGCTGGAGCAGTGAAAATACCTGGGTGTTGTACCTTTCGGGATTTGAACCAGGGCAGTCTAACGCGTTTTCTTTCCTGTGAAGTTGCTAGTCTCTCATTAGACGCGTCTCGGTTTAACGCCAAATCCGAATAGCAAATTTGAGAAGCTTCCTATGTCAGTGTTACTCTTGGACGTTTGTCGGACTTTCGGAAGAGCTGGAGCAGTGAAAATACCTGGGTGTTGTACCTTTCGGGATTTGAACCAGGGTAGTCTAACGCGTTTTCTTCCCTGTGAGGTTGCTAGTCTCTCATTAGACGCGTCTCGGTTTAACGCCAAATCCGAATAGCAAATTTGAGAAGCTTCCTATGTCAGTGTTACTCTTGGACGTTTGTCGGACATTCGGAAGAGCTGGAGCAGTGAAAATACCTGGGTGTTGTACCTTTCGGGATTTGAACCAGGGTAGTCTAACGCGTTTTCTTTCCTGTGAGGTTGCTAGTCTCTCATTAGACGCGTCTCGGTTTAACGCCAAATCCGAATAGCAAATTTGAGAAGCTTCCTATGTCAGTGTTACTCTTGGACGTTTGTCGGACTTTCGGAAGAGCTGGAGCAGTGAAAATACCTGGGTGTTGTACCTTTCGGGATTTGAACCAGGGTAGTCTAACGCGTTTTCTTCCCTGTGAGGTTGCTAGTCTCTCATTAGACGCGTCTCGGTTTAACGCCAAATCCGAATAGCAAATTTGAGAAGCTTCCTATGTCAGTGTTACTCTTGGACGTTTGTCGGACTTTCGGAAGAGCTGGAGCAGTGAAAATACCTGGGTGTTGTACCTTTCGGGATTTGAACCAGGGCAGTCTAACGCGTTTTCTTTCCTGTGAAGTTGCTAGTCTCTCATTAGACGCGTCTCGGTTTAACGCCAAATCCGAATAGCAAATTTGAGAAGCTTCCTATGTCAGTGTTACTCTTGGACGTTTGTCGGACATTCGGAAGAGATGGAGCAGTGAAAATACCTGGGTGTTGTACCTTTCGGGATTTGAACCAGGGCAGTCTAACGCGTTTTCTTTCCTGTGAAGTTGCTAGTCTCTCATTAGACGCGTCCTCGGTTTAACGCCAAATCCGAATAGCAAATTTGAGAAGCTTCCCATGTCAGTGTTACTCTTGAATGTTTGTCGGACTTTCGGAAGAGCTGGAGCAGTGAAAATACCTGGGTGTTGTACCTTTCGGGATTTGAACCAGGGTAGTCCAACGCGTTTTCTTTCCTGTGAAGTTGCTAGTCTCTCATTAGACGCGTCCTCGGTTTAACGCCAAATCCGAATAGCAAATTTGAGAAGCTTCCTATGTCAGTGTTACTCTTGGACGTTTGTCGGACTTTCGGAAGAGCTGGAGCAGTGAAAATACCTGGGTGTTGTACCTTTCGGGATTTGAACCAGGGTAGTCTAACGCGTTTTCTTCCCTGTGAGGTTGCTAGTCTCTCATTAGACGCGTCTCGGTTTAACGCCAAATCCGAATAGCAAATTTGAGAAGCTTCCTATGTCAGTGTTACTCTTGGACGTTTGTCGGACATTCGGAAGAGATGGAGCAGTGAAAATACCTGGGTGTTGTACCTTTCGGGATTTGAACCAGGGCAGTCTAACGCGTTTTCTTTCCTGTGAAGTTGCTAGTCTCTCATTAGACGCGTCCTCGGTTTAACGCCAAATCCGAATAGCAAATTTGAGAAGCTTCCCATGTCAGTGTTACTCTTGAATGTTTGTCGGACTTTCGGAAGAGCTGGAGCAGTGAAAATACCTGGGTGTTGTACCTTTCGGATTTGAACCAGGGCAGTCTAACGCGTTTTCTTTCCTGTGAGGTTGCTAGTCTCTCATTAGACTCGTCCTCGGTTGGAGGATAGAAGAATTACCTGCAGGTGTGTGGGGTAGGTATGAAATGACCACTTGCAGTCCAAAACTACCTATGGGTAAAATTTGTGGTTTTACTTTGGGTTAGTTACCCACTCACGTTAAAAATCATTGTTACGATGCAACTAAGAGCCTCGGAAAGCACCGATTTTATTGTTGACGACCATGTTAAACGAAAAAAGGACAACGACGTGCGTCTCTATGCGTAGACTTTGAAAAATAGCAGAGGTGGAGCCCAACAACTGACGGAAGACCTTACTTACTTACTTAAGTGGCGCTACAGTCCGGAATGAACCTGGGCCTCAACCAACATGCCTCTCCAATTAGCCCGGTGACCTAGACTAATTAAATTTTTAATGAAACTTCATTGACGAATTTTGCATGAAGATTTAAAAAAAATTCTCGGATTCTATGTGTTCCTTGTTTTTTACAGCTTCTTGTACTGGAAGCTTTCCCGAATTCGTTTTTTTAGGTACTTAGCCTCGCGTTTGCGTTCCGCAAGAGTGGTAGCCCTTGGTTGGACAAAGTCTGTTCCTCACTGCGTATTATCTCTTTTGACGGTAACAAGTCTCTTTTGACGGCAACAAGTGGCCGCATTCTTGTTCTGCTCATTTTTTCGATTCTTTAGGTCCACAGCCTTAGGGACGTGTACGTTTTTTGGCGATACTGCTGGATGATGATGATGACGACGAAGAATCCCCAAACACGGATGATGCTGACGAATGTGAGGATGATAGTAACGGCGGCGCGGCGGTGCGGTGCAATAACCCCCATGGAATTAAGTCCCGCGGGGCTAGATTCACACAAAAAAGGAAATAAAACCCGCGGGCTTATTTCTTTTTGGAAATGGAAACAAGTCCCGCTGCTGTTAATGCCTTTTGCTTGAGGGGCATATTTTCTTTGCATGCATCCAAACTCGCACGTAACCCAAATCCAATAGTGAGACCAAACAGGGGGGTTTCAGGATGGCAGAATGGCCTCCCACTGATATTCAAACTTTGCATACTGGTGCACTGCACCAGTTGAGGCGATGTACGACCCCAATCTTCATCAGCCGACTGGCGGGGCTGTGACCTTCAAGGCAGGAAATATTGATTGTACTCAGTGTTGTCATCGTGCCAGTCGGGTAGCTCCTTAGTGTAAGTTTCGACAATTTCGTCGACAATTTGACAGTTTTAGGCACTAACCGATGATTGAGTTGCATTGTAAGCGTTCAATTTGTAAGGGATTCGAGAAATAAGGGTTGACAAGGTGAGATTGAACGAAACATGTACTGAAGCTGGAATTGGGTTGGCAATTTTCTGATAAATGGTGGGCATTTGAGTGGTCAGAATACCATGATACGGCTGCTGTTGTGGTTGTGGTGACTCGTGCTGTTGGTAGACCTGTTGGGATGAGATGTAATCGATAATCTCTTTAACATCTTGAGACTCCTGTAGCGGCGTTTGTGGTGGTGTAAGAGCAAGTTCCAATTATCTCCTCCTTATACGGATTTTGTACTTTTATTACCATAGATGGGTGACGAAAAACTTATTCAATGGATGCAAAGTCTATCAATAGTTGAGGTAAATATGGTTCAGCTTCAGACCATGGGTACGTCAAACTCAAGCTCCAGAATGAGTTCTTCACCATAATCCATCAAGTCACCGAAGATTATTTGCAAAGTTATCTTCTAGTAGCCAACAAGATTCAGCGGATTCAGAAACCGGAAAGAGTTTGCTGCTGAGCGGCGATGTTGGTTCCATTTTGACGTTTCAATATAAATTCTGCGGAAGGGCTAAAACTCTAAAATAAGGAGTTTGGAGAAGCAGACATTACTGCCATCCAGGAAATACGGTGGGATCGGCCATGTTAAAGGAGGATGAAAAACTGTGACATCTACTGCGGACCGTGTTATAGTGAGCAGAAACAGCGACTATTCGGATGTGGGTTTGTTATAAGTGCCAGACTTAAGCAAGAAGTTTTATGCTTTGGAGACATTAGCGAACTCATTGTAACAATCCGTAACAAAACAAATTCGCCAACATACGGCTTATATGCGCTCACGATCTGACGGAGGAAAAAGATGATATTGCGAAAGACTGCTTTTAAGAGCTCCTTGACAAAACTTAAGAGCTACTACCGAAGTACGATGTTAAAATCGTGGGATGAAAAGACATCTTTAGCAGTATTGTCGGAAAACACAGCCTACACGACAACACGCCTGGCAACGGACTTAGGCTAATTGACTTCGCTGCGGAACGAAATGCCACTATAGACAGCACACGGTTTCTTCACATCGATATCCATTAGGGGAAAAGGCCGTCTCCAGATCAACTAATTGTCAATGAAATTGATCACATTGCGATAGACAAAAGGCAGGGATCCAGTATTTTGGATGTCCCAACATTCCGAGTAGGCGACGACAGCGATAACTTGCAACCAACCGACCTAAGTGAAGTGAGGATAGCAATGTCAAAACTTAAGCTTTACAAGGCTGCCGAAAATGACGGCCTTTCGGCCGAGCTTTTTACTACCGGCGGAGATGACTGGATAAGACATTGGTCGAATGTAAGTGTCTCTGAAGAATGGAACCTCAGCATCGTTTGCCCGATCCACTAAAAAAGGATATCCTCTGAACTGCGCCAACTAAAGAGGCATTAGTCTCCTCAATATCGCCTACGAAGTCTTATCTGCGTAATATGTGAACGTCTGAAACCGTTTACCTTATCATTGTGGTAGTTGGCCTAGAAAGCCCACAACTGATCAAATCTTTACACTTCAACAGATCCTAGAAAAAAAAACCCAAAAAGTCCAAATCGATACCCACCACCTGTTCATTGATTTCAAAGCCGCATTTGACAGCATTTGGATAGAACGTCTCCATTGACAGATAAAAGTTTGAGGTAGTACAGGACTTTGTCTACCATGACTCAGCTCTAAAATGAAGAAATACTCTTGCCAACCGCTGATTCTTCGAACTAAAAGGATAGTAAAGCCCTAACTCGAACTACTAATGGAGATCCTATACCAGATCCTGGTCATTCTAGTCCTGCTCTACGGTGCTGAAGCAAGGATCGTATCGAAAGCGAAATTAGAAACCCGTTTTGAGTGAAAAATTCTTTGAAAAATATTGGGTCCCGTTTGTATTGACGAGCTATGTAGACAAAGATTCAACTATGTGCTGTACAGCGACATAGATGGCTAGAACATGTACAGCGAATGGACACAAATACTCCGGCTCTCAGAGTCTTCGATACCCAGCCAGACTTCTGTACGCAGTAGGGACACACGTCGCATTAACAAACGTTTCGAGAGGACCTTTCAAATCCAGAGAATAATAGAATCATCGATACCAAAATCACGTATTTTCGACAACAAGTCTTTCTGCCAAACCCTGTCAACTGACATTAAAATTTTAAGAGAAAGCTTTATTGCCCATTGAATATTAACATAGGTCTCAGGTTGAAAGGCATTGCACGTACGACTTATGTGATTTTTGGAATGTCATGGGCTTAGAAATCCACCCGCAGATGGTGTTAAATTGGCGGCATAGTCCTTTCGACGCATGTCAACAGTTCAGGGACCGTCACAGTCCCATTTCATAAAGTCCTGAGTCAATATTTGACAATAGCCTTAGTTCTTCTTTGAGATAAGCTTGGTTTTAGTTCAGGTTTACTTCTTAGCAGCAACTCGAAATAATTTTCCACTGATGCCTCCTCAGGCTATGCACAGACAAATCGTCTGTAATGCCACATTTTGGGATAAATAAAACTCCGGAGGTTAAGTCTTTCCCCATTTAGATCCACCAAAACACCAAATTTGTGACTTAAGTCTTCAACATTCTTGGTCTGGGATATCTTAGTTCCAGTCCGCTTCGTTGACTGGATGTGGGCCTTTTCTTGGCCTCTCAAAACTTTATGCCAACTGAGCAGATGCTGGAAATGCTGCCTGGATCCATCCACTATTCCCTGCGCCATTACTATTTCGTAGAGCCTGCATTCTTATTGTGGACCCAGCTCCCAGTTGTTTGCCTTTTTTAAGAATTGGGAGATGTTCTTTTTCTCGCAAGACTCTTCGGTTTCCCTGAGCTTGTTCTTGTTGTCGCCACCAAGGTGGATTGACTGGTTTCACTTTTTGGTGCGGTATGCCATCAAATCACCAGTGGACCTGTTGCTATGAAAACCACATTGTCGGTCATTGAGGAATTTTCGGGATTCAAGATATGACGGTTTCAAAAAACATGATGGATCATCTCCACTAAGGAAGACGGGTAGAAAAACCTACCTGTGAGTTTCGTTCCCAAACGTCCTTTCAAAAAAAAACTTTATCTGCAAAACATGACCAAATGGCAATACTCCGTGCTCCACCAACCTTGAATTCCCGGTCTCGTATGACTAACAATTAAAGGTGAGACTCCTGACATAAAAAGCTTTCACCCATCCGAAAGGTGTATGGTTTTATAAAACGTTTGTGTTTTTGCGGAGCCACAGCTATATCCACCAGATATTCAACAGCCTCCTCAATACTCGTTGATCTTATATGTGATCGGCCGTTGCCGACTTACAGAAAACTTACCTATGCCGCGTGCGCCTTATGAGACATGCCTTCTTCTACAGCACCGATTTTTTTTTTTTTTTGCAAACAGCTTTGTCAAGATAGACGAGGCTTCAAAATTCACATTTCCAACTCTCTGTGCAGTCCATCTCGATCGTATAATCTACAAGCCCTCTTCGTTCAAAATTGGCGCACCACACCAGACCATACCCTACACCAATAGAATATTCAACTTCTATGTCATCCACGTCCCTATTAGGATTTACGACTTCTGCCAACATCTGCCCCAAAAGGATACTGTCCTCCCCTTTTGCAAAGAGCGGACGGTGCGATGGCGCTCCACGCACTAACGACGACCGACGCCCATAAATATGCAAAAACAACAACAAAATCGATATGCAAATTCTAATCTAATTAAAATTCGCTCACATGAGACCTGCAATGGACAACATGTCACCTCGGATCCGCATTGCACACGCAGACGCGCGATCATCCAGACTAGGACAGGCCCTTATGTTGCGATCCGGCAATACCCCAGCACACCGCCACTACTCCAGTCCGGGTTATGAAATGTTTGGCAGATGTGACAGGTTTCTCATGGCTGGCAGCCGCAACATTTCGCCTATTCCGCGCTGCGGATCTCGTCATTAATTAACCGAATCGTCTCTAACACGATTTCAATGTCCAGTGCGGCCGCATCGTCAATGATGTGTGTGTGTGCGCGTTCTCATCCCACCAAGGTACATCTCACTCTCCTTGGGCGCGGGGGAAAATGCATGTTTAGCAGCGTCCAGATCCTTGTTCCAGCACTTTGGTGGAAAACTGCGCACGTTTGACCATTAGACTGGGCAGCAGAGCCGTCCGCATTGCAGTCCGAACGTTATGCCTTGAGATCGCATTAATTCACTCCGACAATTGATCGATTTAATAGTCGTCAGGACTGAGCCTGTTTCGCGGACTCCTTTAATTAGAAGAGAAATTGAAACGCGCGAATTGATTCGAGAGCTCAGAGTTGCGACAGAATGTCACGATCGGCCAAGTGAGGCACGATATGCAGACGACCGACGTACGGTGTCATAATATCGTAAACATAATGCTTTACGAGCGGACCGACCGCTTTTTTATTCGTTTGGGTGTGCTGGCGCATAGGATTGCCTTGTCCGCAGGGGGACACGCTTAATGGTTCTTTGGCAGTGGGGCAGTGGCAATGGTGATGTCAACCGGGGGAACAGTTTCTGCGGTGAGGATGATGGCTGCTGGGAGGAGGACACTATTCGGATTATTGTCGAAATAATTTCGGATCTTCAGCACTTCGGGTGTGAAGGTAAGCTGGCGATGAGCCGATTTGATGGCGTCTTTCTTTTATAGACCGCGGGGGTATTGATATCTCTGTTGTTGGGACCGTTCAGCCTTTTTAATTGAAGTCGTATTTTGAGGTAGATGATGAGTGCTACCATTTGTGGGTTTAACGATGCGAGGTGTCATGCAGAACTGCATCAGTGACGTGGAAGCACTAATTGGATGTCAGAGTGGGGTATTTCTTAGTCACTCTCGGCGGATCAACCTGTCTTGAGTTCTTAGGGCCAAAAGATGGTATTGTATGGGAGAGCTTTTATTGCCGACTGTGTATTAACGTAGGTCTCAGGTTGAAAGGCATTACAAGTAGGACTTAGAGGCGATTTTTGGAATGTCGTGGGATTAGAGAAATCTCTATGACGCATGATCGCAGATGGTGTTAAAGTGGTGTTCAACTCATGTCAACAGTTCAAGGGCCGTCACACTCTCATTTCATAGTCCCAAGCCTCAGTTAATATCTGACAGTTGTCCTTAACTGAGAGCCTTAGTTTTGGTATTAGTTCGGGTTTAGTTTCCAGTAGCAGCAACTCGAATTTTTTTCCACTGGTGCCTCCTCAGGCGATGCACAGACAAATCGTACGTTATGGCACATCATGGAATAAGGAACTCAGGAGGTAAACCCGTTCCCCATTTGGATCCTCAAAAACACTAAATTTGTGACTTAATTCTGCAACATTCTTGGTCTTGGATATCTTAGTTCCAGATCCTTCGTGGAGCCGTTTTCTTGCCCTCTCTAAACATTATGCCAACTGAGCAGCTGCTGGATATGCTGCCTGAATCCATCTTCAATTTCCTTCGTGTCAGTGACTATGTTGCCATCAGTATTTCGTAGCCAGCTGCCAGTTTTTTTGGCTTTTTTTGTAAAAATGACGGATGTTCTTCCTTTAGCGAGCCTCTACGATTTCTGGGATGCTGGACCCCTTTTTTCTACACCAGCTTGATCCCTTCTTCTGGTTCGATTTCGTTTTGGGTTGTAATGCCTTGATATGTGGATCTTCTCTTACTCAGTTTTTGTTTGTAGACTCTGGCAATCTCCCGCTCACTGAGGCGACCAAAGTGAAGTCCCTTTTTTTGGCACCATTCGTAGCGTCTTCTTCCAGCTTCCAGCTCGGAATTAAGCTGCGAAGAGAAAATGGTCAAAATCGACGTTAATCACTCTAAATGTGTTTACATCCCTCGTATCCATGACCACATGGTCGTTTTGGATTGACAGGTTGCTTTGTAGATTCGAAACGTTGGAACCTAGTGCTGATGATCACATGCTGTTCCGAAGTCTGTTAATCGGAAGCCATTATCTGTTGCCGTTTCGTGGAGGCTGTGCTTTCCAACGAACGTGTCGAAGATGTTTTCCTTACCGATTTTCGCATTGATGTCCTGCAGTACGATTTTCACAAAATGAAGATTCTATCAAGAAGGAATTTTAAGACTTCCTAGACCGAACCTATGGAGAAAATCGGGAGTAAGGCTACGTCCAGGGGTTCGTAAAATTCCTCCTTGATAAGGACTTCATTTGCATTGGTAGGGCCGAGTGTACTCATAAAGCCGATGTTGCAATACGCTGCTCTGATGAGGATCACAGCCAGGCGAGCACTAACCGGCTTAAATTCGATCACTTTTGACCTAAGTCGGCACCCCATAATGAGCTTGCATCTTAATATATGCAGCCTTGGGTGGAAGCTGTAATAAATGTCGCATGTTTTTATAATTTTTGTATTCCTGTTCCTGTCCAACGTATTTCCGGAATCGGCTAATGTCTCGAATTTTCAAATTTCACAGTAGCATCCAGGATTTACAGCGTGCGTACGTTTCTGGTGCATACACACAATCGTAAATTGTTGTCCGTGGTCGTTTCAGGTCGGGTTGGTATTTAAGGGAATCTCTGGTCTCTTTCATAACCAGCTATTTTGTACGTTGCAACGAAGTAACACCTATACGCTGAAGGTACAACCGCCAACCAACTTACTTACTTACTTAAGTGGCGCTACAGTCCGGGATGAACCTGGGCCTCAACCAACATGCATCTCCAATTAGCCCGGTCCTTAGCTAACTGCCTCCAGTTGCGCACTCCAAGTTGGTTGAGGTCGGTTTCTACTTGTGCGCGCCACTTAAGACAAGTTCTTCCTCTACTGCGTCCGACGTCTGGCTGGGAATCAACGACTCTGCGAGCCGGAGTATTGGTGTCCATTCTGTCTACATGTCCTAGCGATCTTAATCGTCCAATGCGGAGATTTTTGACTAGGGGTATGTCGCTGTATAGCTCGTATAGTTCGTGGTTGAATCTTCGTCTCAGTCCATAATCCGTCAACGCAAACGGGATCGAACGGATTTTTCGATGAATTGTTCTCTTGAATCGATCATGAATTTCTTCATCCGCTTTTGATACGGTCCATGCTTCAGCGCCGTAGAGCAGGACTGGGATGATCAGGGTCTTATATAGGATCTCCTCAGTAGTTCGAGTGAGGGCTTTACCACTAAATTGCCTTCTTAGCCCGAAGAAACAGCGGTTGGCAAGAGTAATTCTTCGTTTGATTTCTGACGAGATGTTGTTGTCAGAGTTGATAGCGGAGCCGAAGTAGACAAAGTCACGTACTACCTCACAGTTATATCTGTCAATGGTGACGTTCTGTCCAATTCGTCGATGTTGTGAGTCCTTTCGTGATGACAGCATATACTTAGTCTTACCCTCATTTACTGCTAAACCCATTCTCGCCGCTTCCTTCTCTATACTAGCAAACGTGGCTATGACATCACGTTGAGTCCTACCAATGATGTCAATATCGTCGAAGGATGCTAGTAGTTGCGCCGATTTTTGGAAAATTTTGCCTCTGGTGTTGGTTCGGGAGTTTTGCACAATCCTCTCAAGAATCAAATTGAAAAAGTCACAGGACAGCGCATCGCCTTGCCTAAATCCTTTTTTGGTATCGAATGTGTCGGTGAGGTCGTTTCCGAACCTGATGGAGCAGCGAGAATTCTCCATCGTCATCCTACACAAACGGACGAGTTTGGACGGTATACCAAAACTAGACATGGCTCTGTACAGTTCGTCTCTAAAAATGCTGTCGTATGCGGCTTTGAAATCGATAAATAGGTGGTGGGTATCGATTTGGAATTCTTGGGTTTTTCCCAGGATCTGCCGAAATGTGAAAATTTGATCGATTGTGGACTTTCCTGGCCTAAAACCACACTTTTAAGGGCCGATCAGGTTGTTGGTAAACGGTTTCAGGCATTCACATATTACGGCAGATAGGATCTTGTAGGCATACTCTCATATCATAGTCCATTGACGTTCCGGATCTTGTTGCCATATGATGAGTTTCATTATCCGAGGCTAATTGTGTCTCTCTGATAAGTAATCGATTTTTCCATGGTCGGGAAGTTACCCCGACGGCACAACCCCCAACCTGGAGGGCCAGGACCATTGATTTTGACCCTAGGATAGCGGACCGGAGATACCGATGTCAGTAGCCCATTTTGGGATGCGAGCGCTGCCGTTGACCCATTGAGGGCTCCTCCGCCACCAACTCTTTTCCAAAACCCTGGCTCAGTATTCGAAATCCATATATACCTGGTGTTCAAATATGTCGAAGCAGCAGTTCGATCTCACTGGAGCTGTAGGCGCCACCGTTGACTCCATCGAGGGAATTCCTCCGTTGTCGCCTGAGAGTGAGTACTTTAGTGTGGGGACACTAAGGTACGCCAAGGACAGGTTATAAAAATCGATTTTTTGAGAAAAACGCCCACAAAAAGGGGGCTGGGCTAAAAATTATCTATAGACGAATAGTATGTGCGAACATTAGCGAAATAAACTTTTTTTTACGAATTTCCTTGAATTTTTACCGAAAATCATTATCGTCAGAAAACGCCCCAAAAGTGTATCTAACATTGCAGGAGTGTGTTATACTGTGATTGGCAGCACTAGGTTTCCTCGACACTTTGAATTCACAAAGCAACCAGGTGATTTCAAGATGAACGAACCAAATGGTCACCATGACCATTCGTACAAATAATTCATTCTTCCTCTTTGCGGTGACCATTTGGTTCTGAAGCCGTATACATCATGGAATTAGGACCCATTCTTCCTGAATGAACTTTCAAAAATCTATTGTAGCCTTCCCTGTACATTCGCTTTGATGGGTAGGGATGACTCACTATGTCGTAATGTAACCTGACGTAACCTAAAGTACGTGCCTATGCATGGAAGTCGGAAACTCATTAATGAAAATCTTACCACAAATTATCATCACTGAATTGGTAATCGAAACTAATTTTCTAGGAACTCTAGTAAGGAAAACCGCAACCTTTAAAATTATTGTAAATAGTTTAACCACCAACTTGCCATTTTGTAATTTCATCATTGACGCAGGATACCGCACGTAGGTCAAGTTCATTGAAGCCAAATCCATCGTTATGCGGTTATATTAGACTAAAACCCACATTAGCCACCTAAGAAGGCAATCCATTGTTCTGACTAATCCCACTGTAACGTCAACGAGACACTTTGCTTGCAAATAGTTTTGGACTTTCCCCCATTCTTGGGTTATGTCATCGTATTCATAAACCATCGATGTACGTGACTCACCTCGACAGAGGGCAACCGAATAATGTTTTATATTCGATTGTTGTAGCACTACGTGCACTATCGCATAGATACAATATTTGAATCATCGGCATCTATCAACCGCAACAAGTTCTCATATGAATAACTTGATCAAATTTTTTTTCTCACCACTCTATCTGTCATTTTCACGAATGACACCTAAATTCGCAAATAATAGTCCAAACATCAAATCCACGGATCTATGTTGATCCACAGTAGCTCACTATTAGCTGGAAAGTACCACAATGTTGTTTGCTAATTTGTCAAGATCTCTTGATCTAGCACCGCCATTCAGGGCGAAAGTGATCTTCACAAGCTACGCGAGTGTGTTATTGTTTGTTCGAGGAGGTGTGACTAGACGGGCAAGACGCCAGAGTTACACTATTCTTTTGGGGGTGACAGAAAATTTAATTCACTGAATGGGATAGACGCCTTTGATCAATTTCGGCATCATGAAGACATGATCTATGAGCGAAGCCATGAAGGGAGAGCAGCAGACTAGTTGATTGAGGTGTTGAAAGGTTCAACGACGCGCAGATCAGCGATAGTTTTGTTTGCTAGGAATAAGCCAATTGGATCTTTTATTCTTATTCTGGCGTATGTGCTACTTTTATAGAGGCAACTCTATGAGGTAGACAAGATCATTTGGGGTCGGTACTTGGGTCGAGATACTTGCAGTACTTGGGATTACATTTAGCATTTGGGTGAAAGTTGAGTTGTAGGTTTGCCTGTTTAAGTAAATTTGTGATGCTTTGTATTTGTCAAAAGAAACTTTGATAAGGCCTTGGTATAGTGACTGAAATGGCGGTCAAATGGTAGGCAATGCGATTATATGGAAGCCTTGAATTTTCACCTGACTGATGCCAAAGATTATGAATTCTATACAGATGACGCATTGAGAACAAAAAACGTGCAACGCGTATCCCTTAACCTCTCGACTTACAACATACCACCAGCATCTAATGTCGAAGAACAATGGCAACGATGCCAACAAGCCATTAGATCAGCCGCAACTGATGTGCTAGGTTTCTCGCGGCCACCAGCAAGAAACCCCTGGTTTGATGAGGAATGCCGACAGATGCTCGCAGCCAAGAACGAGGCCTACAAGGCTAATCCTGGAGAAAACCCAAAAAGTCCAAATCGATACCCACCACCTATTTATCGATTTCAAAGCCGCATACGACAGCATTTATAGAGACGAACTATACAGAGCCATGTCTAGTTTTGGTATACCGCCCAAACTCGTCTGTTTGTGTAGGATGACGATGGAGAATTCTCGCTGCACCATCACCGACACATTTGATACCAAAAAAGGATTTAGGAAAGGCGATGCGCTGTAATGTGACTTTTTCAATTTGATTCTTGAGAGGAGCCAACACCAGAGGCACAATTCTCCAAAAATCGGTGCAACTACTAGCATACGCTGACGATATTGACATCATTGGGAGGACTCAACGTGATGTCATAGCCATGTTTGCTTATATAGAGAAGGAAGAGGAAAAATGGGTTCAGGAGCAAATGAGGGTAAGGCCAAGTATATGCTGTCAATACGAAAGCTGTCACAACATCGACGATTTGGACAGAACGTCACCATTGACAGATATAACTTTGAGGTAGTACGGGACTTTGTCTACTCCGACTCCGCTATTAACTCTGACAACAACATCTCGTCAGAAATCAAACGAAGGATTACTCTTGCCAATCGCTGTTTCTTTGGGCTAAGAAGGCAATTTAGTAGTAAAGCCCTCACTCGAACTACAAAGGAGATCCTATATAAGACTGTGATGTTCAGCACAGTCCTGCTCTACGGCGCTGAAGCATGGAGTCATGGACCGTATCAAAAGCAGATGAAGAAATCCTTGGTCGATTCCAGAGAAAAATTCTTCGAAAAATCTTCGGTCCCGTTTGCGTTGACGGTTTATGGAGACCAAGACTCAACCAACAACTATACGAGCTGTACAGCGACATATATGGACGTTTAAGATGGTTAGGACATGTAGAACGAATGGACACAAGTCTTTGATTCCCAGCTAGCAGAGTCTTCGGTTCCCAGCCAAACGTTGGATCCAGTAGAGGAAGACCTCGTCCTAGGTGGCATGCACAACTATAAACCAACCACAACCAACTTTAAGTGCTCAGTTAAAGGCATATAGCTAAGGACCGGACTCATTGGTGAGGAATGTTAGTTGAGGCCCAGGTTCATTCCGGACTTTAGCACTTCTTAAGTAACTAAGTACCGGACTTCATCTATCTCGGCTCAGCTAGATTGCAGGCCTCGGCTCTTGCCAACCTGCAGGCATTTAGGACCGGGTAATTGGAAGGGCATATTGGTTCAAGCCCAGGTACATTCCGGATTGTAGTGCTACTTAACTAACCGACTACGGGAAAAGCGATCACGTTTTTGACCGAATATGTGCACGCGAAATGCCGACTGCCAACTATTTGATTTTAATTCGCGCGGAATGAGTTCCTCCAATACTGCAAATAGTATGCCCAACTATCGTAGCTAGAGGCCCATAATCCAAGTCCCCTAATTAAACCAAAAAAAAGTTTTCACAAACTTTTTCTCTTTCCCTACTAAAACACCCTAAGATTGAAAAAGCTGTCATCTGAAGATCTTCAATCTTGAACTTCGAAATTGGGCAAAATTTTCTAATTCTAAAGTACGACTGTATATCTTCGATTTAATTTATTCGCTTGATCAATAGTAATACGAAACCGTTATGTAACGATAATTCCATTCAGTGAGCCATTCATTACTTTGGATACATTTTCGGGAAAGCACATAAAGCTCTACAGCGCGAGAGTTATTTATGAATGAAAAAGCTTTTAATTAATTAAAATCTATTTCTACATCTAAATGGCTAAAAATAACTAAAAAAGCTTTTAGACAAATTGTGTGCTTTCAACCTATAGATGCCCATTTGGTGTGTCATGCTTTCGTAGTCCCGTTATTTATGTGGGGGATGTAGCTCAGATGGTAGAGCGCTCGCTTAGCATGTGAGAGGTACGGGGATCGATGCCCCGCATCTCCAATTTTTTTTTTTTAAATATGATTTTTGTAGCCGTAAGAAAGCCAAACAATTCCTAAAATATAGCTCCAGATGATATCCACTTTGATTCATAATGACTTCACACTGTGTTGCCTATATCTACATCCAAACATAAGCGGATACCGCTATTGCATCAAAAACCCCTCCATTGTCAATCAAACTCAACCGCCAGCATCAATCGTGCGTTGATTCATCACCCAACACATTGCGCTTCGATCAAAGTGATCGGAGGGCAAAAGACATCAGAGACTTTGGAAACTTCATCATCGACGGCCTTTCTTTAAACAGATGCGATGGCACCCGTGCGGTACACCGAAAACCAAGTGCCACCCTCACCATCCTCAGCACACAAGCTGTGTATACACCTCCGCATGGCACATCTACCGCCACCGTCACACCAGCAGTTCGCATCTGTTTCGGTTCTGACTGCGTGTACACTTGGATTTGAAAGGCGCTCCATCATTTTGAAGGCGCCTTCACATTGTTTGGCTTTTATTACCAAACGCGCCAAACACACATTGCTCACCGCTGCTTTGGGGGGGTGGTGTCATAGTCTCCGTATACTTGCGCTCGAACAGCATTCGCGCAATCGGTCTTCGGTTACCTCCGGCTATATCGGCCCTTTTTAAGTCTCAATACTACTCCTCGAGGAGTACTCTCGTATCATTTGGACGCACACAGTCCGTACCGTATACGATTACGGATGTTCGGGCGGCTTCGACAAAAAGATTCACAAAAAGGTGAACCGATTGGCAGAAGGTGATAAATTCCGTGGAATTCCATGGCGGAACACAAATAGACTGTGAGCTGCTGCTGTGGAAGTGGGAAAGCTGGTGGTGACTGGACTGCGAACTAACTGACCCATGTGGGTGGGTAAATATTTGTGGATTCGGAAGGGAAATTTTCGCACCTTGGCAGCGATTTAATGAGCGAGCTAATTATCCGGCCGATTGCAGAAGTTTTAATGGAGGCACATGCTGTGCATATGGAGATCTAATGACCACATTCGATGCAGTTGCGATTAATTACATTTTGGGGGCAATGTTTAGGCCAGTGAACTGACAGCAATGATTACTGGAAACAGGAAGGGCAAAGCCAGGTGACGCGAGTCAAGTTGAGGAAATGAAATAACATGCAGCATGCCACAATGAGTGCACATATTGCTATGCGAACGTGCAGTGATGCAAATGGGGATTGAGGAAGTTTTTATGCGCTACGATGGCGATTAGCTTGAGACAGTTCGATGCCAGCGCGACGATGGAGAAAGTACGTAACACACGAAGAAGCTGCAGTCGATCACCCGTGGGCCAATCAGATGGGTCCAATTTCAAATTAAAAGCTCATCCGGAGCTGTGATCGATCAACCCTCGGCTAACACGTTTTCCTTTAAATTTACAGTGGGGGGTTGGAAAAGTTTGTATGTACTACGGTGATGATTAGTTTGTCTGCATAGTCAAGGATACCTTGTCCTGACGAATGCTTCTACGATACCAAGAGTATTGCGATTGCAGAAGGGTCTCAACTGATCATCCATGTGGAAGTTTGCAAAGTTTGAAGCCAAATTTCTTTTGGGGCGGGGTGAATTGGTTTTTATGAAACGAAAAAGTGCAACGACAAAGAGAAATTGTGGCTGGTTGATATGGGGTATTGAACGGGTGTACCTGTATTGCAGTCAAGGGGATCTATTATCGCAAGTGACAGCTGGTATGTCATTTAACCTAAGTATTCGGTGTCGTCTCGTTGCATTGACGAATTTATTTTGACATGTTGATTGGAAAACGAGGAAGATGGTAGAGGTAGTGTCTGTTATAGCTCATCCGGAGCTGTGATCGATCAACCCTCGGCCAACACGTTTTCCTTCAAATTTACAATTGGGGAAAAGTTTGTATGTACTACGGTGATGATTAGTTTGTCTACATAGTCAAGGATACCTTGTCCTGACGAATGCTTCTACGATACCAAGAGTATTGCGATTGCAGAAGGGTCTCAACGTATCATCCAGGTGGAAGTTTGTAAAGTTTGAAGCCAAATTTCTTTTGGGGCGGGGTGAATTGGTTTTTATGAAACGAAAAAGTGCAACGACAAAGAGAAATTGTGGCTGGTTGATAGTGGGTATTGAACGGGTGTACCTGTATTGCAGTCAAGGGGATCAATTATCGCAAGTGACAGCTGGTATGTCATTTAACCTAGGTATTCGGTGTCGTCTCGTTGCATTGGCGAATTTATGTTGACATGTTGATTGGAAAACGAGGAAGATGGTAGAGGTAGTGTGTGTTATAAAGCATAAAGTACATTGGCGCACCGGCTCCATAAGAAAGTGTGCGCTGGTGGGAACTAGGTACAGTGTCTGTCAAAAAGTTAATTTGGGTGGTATTTTGTGTGAGCAGGATCAAATTATGAAACTCATCGGTGAGTCCAGGAACGCCAAATTCTTCATTGTAAGGAATCAATCGATAGTTGGTAGATATATGAATGCAAATGTAGGTGGCTAAAATGGTTATTTTAATCTGAAAATTGAAATGACAGCTGATCGATCGCTTTCCTTTGGTCTGTCAGAAATGTGTTTTGGCATGGGGTGGATTTTGAGAATGTGCCATATCGTTCAAAATCATTTAAAACCATTACGGTGGCGTTAGATTAAAAAATTCCAACATCCACCTTAAGTTTCAGTTTCATAATCATATTCTCGATGCCATAGCAAAAGAACAATATGGCTGTTGCATGCTTATTGAAGATCAAAATGACATTTGATAACCTCTGCACCAAGGACCAGGTATTCGTTCGAAATTGATATTTCGTTTTGGGTAAACAGATAGGTTAGGTTAGGTAAGTTAGAGTGGCTTCCAGCGAATTTTCCAGCACATTCGGACCAGTTTTTGGTCCATTGTGATACCACGTGAATCTTCTGCTTTCTCATTGTTACCTGTCTGTATTTTGCATTCTTAGGTCGTGCTAATAAAGGAAGCTAGTACCTGCATAAGTAAGGCAGTATTTCTGAGGAGGTTGCTTCACTGACTGCCCACGTCTACCCAGTGCTATATCTTCAGCAAGAACATTAGCTGAACACTCGACTAGTCTATCATTCGTAGGTCGTGTTAATAGAGGAAGCTAGTAACCCAGTATTGCTGAGGAGGTTGCTTCACTGAGGGTCCACGTCTACCCAGTTCTATATCGCCAGAAATAACATTTGCTTAACAGTCGACTAGTCTGTCATTCTTAGGTCGTGCTAATAATTGAAGCTAGCACCTGCATAAGTAAGGCATTATGGCTTAGGAGGTTGCTTAACTGAGGGACCTCGTCTACCTAATGCTATATCGCCAGCAAGAACATTTGATTAGTACTCGACTGGTCTGTCATTCTTAGGTCGTGCTTATAAAGGAAGCTAGCACCTGCATAAGTAAGGCATTAGGGCTAAGGAGGTTGCTTAACTGAGGGCCCTCGTCTGCCTAATGCTATATCGCCAGCAGGAACATTTGCTTAACACTCGACTAGTCTATCATTCGTAGGTCGTGCTAATAAAGGAAGCTAGTACCTGCATAAGTAAGGCAGTATGGCTGAAGAGGTTGCTTCACTGAGGGCAAACGTCTACCCATTGCTATACCCCAGCAAGAACACTAGCTTAACACTCGACTAGTCCGTCATTCGTAGGCCGTGCTAATAAAGGAAGCTAGCACCTGCATAAGTAAGGCATTATGGCTAAGGAGGTTGCTTCACTGAGGGCCCACGTCTACCCACTGCTATATCTCCAGCAAGAACATTAGCCTAACACTAGACTAGTCTGTCATTCTTAGGTCGTGCTAATAAAGGAAGCTAGTACCTGCATAAGTAAGGCAGTATGGCTGAAGAGGTTGCTTAACTGAGGGACCACGTCTACCCAGTGCCAGCATGAACATTTGATTAGCACTCGACTGGTCTGTCATTCGTAGGTCGTGCTAATTAAGGAAGCTAGTAACCCAGTATTGCTGAGGAGGTTGCTTCACTGAGGGCCCACGTCTACCCAGTGCTATATCTTCAGCAAGAACATTAGCTTAGCACTTGACTAGTCTGTCATTCGTAGGCCGTGCTTATAAAGGAAGCTAGTACCTGCATAAGTAAGGCATTATGGCTAAGGAGGTTGCTTAACTGAGGCCCCACGTCTAACCATTGCTATATCTCCAGCAAGAACATTAGCTTAACACTCGACTAGTCTGTCATTCGTAGGTCGTGCTAATAAAGGAAGCTAGCACCTGCATAAGTAAGGCATTATGGCTAAGGTGGTTGCTTCACTGAGGGCCCACGACTACCCAATGCTATATCGCCAGAAATAAGATTTGCTTAACAGTCGACTAGGCTGTCATTCGTAGGTCGTGCTAGTAAAGGAAGCTAGCACCTGCATAAGTAAGGCATTATGGCTAAGGAGGTTGCTTCACTGAGGGCCCTCGTCTACGTAATGCTATATCGCTAGCAAGAACATTTGCTTAGCACTCGACTAGTCTATCATTCGTAGGTCGTGCTAATAAAGGAAGCTAGTAGCTGCATAAGTAAGGCATTAAGGCTAAGGAGGTTGCTTAACTGAGGGCCCTCGTCTACCTAATGCTATATCGCCAGCAAGAACATTTGCTTAACACTCGACTAGTCTATCATTCGTAGGTCGTGCTAATAAAGGAAGCTAGTACCTGCATAAGTAAGGCAGTATGGCTGAAGAGGTTGCTTCACTGAGGGCCCACGTCTACCCATTACTATATCTCCAGCAAGAACATTAGCTTAACACTCGACTAGTATGTCATTCTTAGGTCGTGCTAATAAAGGAAGCTAGCACCAGCATAAGTAAGGCATTATGGCTAAGGAGGTTGCTTAACTGAGGGCCCTCGTCTACCTACTGCTATATCGCCAGCAAGAACATTTGATTAGCACTCGACTGGTCTGTCATTCGTAGGTCGTGCTTATAAAGGAAGCTAGTACCTGCATAAGTAAGGCATTATGGCTAAGGAGGTTGCTTAACTGAGGCCCCACGTCTAACCATTGCTATATCTCCAGCAAGAACATTAGCTTAACACTCGACTAGTCTGTCATTCGTAGGTCGTGCTAATAAAGGAAGCTAGCACCTGCATAAGTAAGGCATTATGGCTAAGGTGGTTGCTTCACTGAGGGCCCACGACTACCCAATGCTATATCGCCAGAAATAAGATTTGCTTAACAGTCGACTAGGCTGTCATTCGTAGGTCGTGCTAGTAAAGGAAGCTAGCACCTGCATAAGTAAGGCATTATGGCTAAGGAGGTTGCTTCACTGAGGGCCCTCGTCTACGTAATGCTATATCGCTAGCAAGAACATTTGCTTAGCACTCGACTAGTCTATCATTCGTAGGTCGTGCTAATAAAGGAAGCTAGTACCTGCATAAGTAAGGCAGTATGGCTGAAGAGGTTGCTTCACTGAGGGCCCACGTCTACCCATTACTATATCTCCAGCAAGAACATTAGCTTAACACTCGACTAGTATGTCATTCTTAGGTCGTGCTAATAAAGGAAGCTAGCACCTGCATAAGTAAGGCATTATGGCTAAGGTGGTTGCTTCACTGAGGGCCCACGACTACCCAATGCTATATCGCCAGAAATAAGATTTGCTTAACAGTCGACTAGGCTGTCATTCGTAGGTCGTGCTAGTAAAGGAAGCTAGCACCTGCATAAGTAAGGCATTAAGGCTAAGGAGGTTGCTTCACTGAGGGGCCACGGTTACCCAGTGCCAGCATGAACATTTTATTAGCACTCGACTGGTCTGTCATTCGTGGGTAGGTCGTGCTAATTAAGGAAGCTAGTACCTGTTTTATTAAGGCAGTATTGCTGAGGAGGTTTCTGAGAGCCAGGTCCACCCAGCGGTATAGCGCCAGTAAGAGCATTTGATTAACACTTAACTCAATCTGTCATTCATGACACCTACTTTATAGACACCGAACGTGATGAGAACACAACAAAATTTACGATCTTCCTTGACCAAGTTGAGAACACCCAACCTTCAAATAAAAGCCCCAATCATAGGCCTGTTAATATCCATTAATTAACTGTCAAAAAATAGACCATATTCCTAATTGACATTTATTATTCCCGAGTGACGTAGAATTCATCAAAAGGCGTCAGCTGTCAAGAAGTCCACTTAAAATCGTAAATTTTCATTAAAAACGATGAAACAGGACAATAAAATTCTTTACGACATCCACTCAGTTGAAAATCTGACGTCTAATTGATATTTTTATTATAAAATGATTTTTTTAACGATTTATTCGTATGAAGCAATTTTCGGCGTTGTGTCACTTAAGAGAAACGTAGGGCGGTTCTTAGTCCACCTCATAAGAGTTTGATGAACCTACCAACAGCTGTACAAGTGTGGCGGTATATGTGACACTTGATCGATCACTTGTGTACTGTCAGTGTCACTTTTCACATTAAAAGCAAATTGCTTCTGGCTACCACTTGAATAACATTTCAATTAGAACACCTCCAGAGAGAAAGAGAGGGGTAAGCATTCCCAAGTAGATATACGCACTTTTTAATGAATAAAATTACTGTTAGACATGGGCGCCGAAGTGAGATCATTTATCTGATTCAACCGGCACAGTGCCTTTCAAACATCATTATCAGATCGAAAACCAGTGATTACGATAATAAAGTAATAAAGCTCATTACATACATAGGCAATTAATTACACTAAGTGTAAATATTATTACCTGGTAATTAATAACATTAAATTGAATCGCGGATTTTTTTTTATTTATTTTTTATTATAATGGAAACCAGATTACTTAGAATCAACTGCATATGTTTGTCCGTCTTGTGATTTGCGATATGTGACAATGGCGCCGTACTACTGACTCCCAGAGACTAGTAGTTCAACTAGATTGTCTAGACACTAACTATATGCACATACTCTCTCGTGAAACCGATCGAGAGTCGAGACACCTACTACATACATATAGGCAGGTGCAAGGAAGTTGTACTATTTCAAAACGTCAAATAGTATAAAGAACAAGTTAGCTCTAGCTATGGCTAACAAGACATAAATTGTCTTGCTAGCTGATAATGAATTGTGGGCATATATAGGTTTCGTGATGCTTCATTTGAATAATGTAATCCAATCCTTATTGCAATGAGGAATCATATTTTAAGCGCGATGTCAGTTGGCGCAGGAAAACAACTAAATCTGAGGAGCTATTACCATGATTATCAATAACAATGCTGATTTATAATATAACGCCATTGCGGCGTCGTAAAACCATACATAAATCGAACTTAACAGCAATATAACGTAATTAACAGCCGACTTAACTAGCTAGACACTTATGATTAAAGATAACATCTGTAACAAGTTTGCTTTAATGATTATAAATGTATGGCAAGTATTCAAGGTAGAACGCATATTTTTCTCAATATTCGATTGAGAAAACAACAATGTATCTATGGTGTTGAAATACATTTTGTTCGAGTCTTTGCACGAACAATTTGAAATGCTACCTACGAACACAGCCGAAAGGAAATGAATTGAGACCAACTTCGGGTTGGACATTGGTAATTTGCGGTTTTCATTTTTCGAATTTCACTGATAGAATAGGTTAGGTTTACGGGTTGGTGGAGTAGAGGATTCTCTATTCCGCCACACTTAGGTCCATGTGGACCCATTGTGCTACCCTTGGTGGGATTAAGTCCTTCCTTATCGTTACTATGGGTTACTCCACTCTATCCAGCCATCCTGATGTTCGTAGGAACCTGTAAAGATAGGGTAATGGAATATCGGATAGCTCTTGGATGTCTTGGAAGTAGTACCTTCCAAGTGTTCTGTTCCTCAGGTGACAGAGACTCGGGCAGTGACAGATGAAGTGAGGTATATCCTCGTGTGTTTCCTCATCGCCGCAGCCTCTACAGATATCGTCATCCTTGAGATTTAATTTCATTGTATGGGTTCTGAGAAAGTTGTGACCAGTTAGAGCCCCTACCAGTTTAGATAAGGAGCTTCTGTCGTACCGCAAAAGTTTTTTGGTTCGGTTTCCGTTGTATTCTGGCCAGAGCTTCCGAGATATTTCGCAGGTGGTCAATGACTTCCACCTGGTATTGGCTTTCATTCGGGTTTTGTATTCCACTCTTTCTCTGAGGTTACAGAGTGGTGGTTCGACCATTTGTAGTGCCTGATCATGATCTGTAGCAGATCCATTTCTTGCCAGTTCGTCGGCCATCTCGTTGCCGTCTATGTCCCTGTGACCAGGAATCCAGCAGAGATCAGCATTATGCTCTTCGCGACAGCGGCGAACTAGCTTTGATTTAATTTCGATAGCAGATACTGCTTTTATAGCCGGTTGGCTGTCAATGAATATGGTGATATCACTGTGTGGTATTTCCATTATTGACACCAAATGAGACGCTTCAGCGATTGCTAGCACCTCAGCCTGGAACGCACTACTATGATCAGGAAGCCTGATTGATTTGTGTATTACTAATTCCTCTGAGAATATGCCAGCAACTGTTCCACAGTCCATCTTTGATCCATCTGTGAAGATGAATATCGATTTCCTTTTTGTGGGTTCATTCTTGTCCCATTCGTCTCTGCTAGGAAACGAGCAGGTGAAGGGTCGATCGAAGTCTAGATAGGGAGATAGATAGTCAGAGTTTACTACGCTCCCTACGTATTTCTTTAGGACCTGCGCATGCCCAGCGAGGCTCGGGATCCAGCTGTTTCTTTGGCTGATCCTCGAGGAGCTTTTGGCAGCTGATTCCTGCATGTATAGATCCAAGGGCAGCAGATTCAGAATCACCTCCAATCCAGAGGTTGGGGTTGTTCTCATCGCACTAGTTATCCCTATACACGCTAGTCTTTGTATTTTTGTCATTTGCTTCAAGTTGGTTGCTCTGTCTGTGGCCTGCCACCAGACTATACTGCCATATGTGAGTATTGGTCGCACGATAGCCGTATACATCCACAGGATTATTTTGGGGCTAGGTCCCCACTTTCTGTATTCCTTCTATAGCTGGTGGTTCGAAGTGTGGTATTGTTCTTCTATTTGTGAACAGCACAAGCTCGGTTTTTGGGGGGTTGACCCCAAGGCCGCATTGTTTTGCCCACGTGTTGAGTGTCCGGAGCGAGTTTTCTAACAGCTCACTTATGGTTGGTAAGAATTTGCCTGTCGCAAGCAATGCTACATCGTCTGCGTACGCAATTACTTTAACCCCCCTGTTTTTGAATTTCATTAGTATTTCATTAACGACAAGAACCCATAGTAGAGGGGAGATGACTCCTCCTTGTGGTGTGCCCATTGAGGCGTTTACTTTTAGTTCAGTGTCGCCCAGTTTTGCCTGACTTCTTATGACTTCTTCTGGAGCTGTGAGAGTCGTTGAAGGGTTAAGGGTCACCTGATTACTGTCTCGACTCTGGGTACATCCCGGAAAATGGGTTTTTAGTAGGAGGTTGAGTGTGTCCGTACAGGATTGTGTCCAGTTGCCATCACTATCTTTAAGATACGTTGGAACTCTAGATTCTTTAGTTAAGATTTTCCTGAGTCTGGCTGATTCTGTGGTGTTTTCTTTGTCACTGCAGAACGTGTGCCAGGCAGTGCGTTTTGCTTTCGTGATTGCACTTTTGAACTTGCGCTGGCTGGATTTATATAGATCCCAGTCAGTTTGTATGTTTGTTACCTTGGCTGCGTTAAAGAGCGCTCTAGTCTTTCTCCTGATTTCGAGGAGCTCTTTCGTCCACCATGGTTTAGATTTCTTGCTCTTTGGGGTCCGTAGAGGACAAACTTTTTCGTACGCATTGTTCAGAATCTTATTTAGGGTTTCTGTGGTTGCGTCGATCTCCTCTGGGGTATCTAGCGTATTTTGTTGCAGTTTTTGTTTATTCTTCCTGACTTCGTTGAATAATATTTCCCAGTTTGTTATTCTGGGGTTCCTGCATTTGCTTATTATTTCAACATTAGCTTCAATTAGGAATTCAATAATCCTGTGGTCTGAAAATGATGCTTCTTGGGAAACAGTCCATTCTCGCACAGTAAGACTTTGTGAGTTGTTGTAGAGTGTTACGTCTAAGACCTCACGCCTGTTCCTAGCTATGAAGGTTGGTTCGATACCTTTATTGGCAATCAACAAATTGTTTTCAATAATGAATTCAAAAAGAGACTCACTTCTGATGTTGATGTTGGCATCGCAACTTAGAATAAGGTCCCATCTTTCCCTTTCTGCTTTCTTCTTAAGAGAGCGCGTCCGCTCGGACGGTGGAGCGTCTGGAGAGTCAAACGGCATGTACACTGCTGCTAGTATCAGCGGACACTTCCCTTTCCTCTCCCATTTTACCACTGTTTGGTCTGTATTGCTGTAGCTAGATAAGAGAAATAGGTTAATCTGTTTTCTAGCAACAATACATGTGAATATAACCGTTACTTCTGTGGATGTGGATGATATGCGGGGTAGGTGGGAAATAAAATAATACTCGTGGACCAAAATTAGCTAGCGGTAAGGTAACCTATCAAAAAACCTCCCAGAAGGCAGCGTACGAATTCCTAAAATGAATTCAATTGTGGCGTCTACAATCCCAGTTAGGATACACAAAGTAAACAACCTCCGTGAACTGCACCGACATATACGGAAAACACGTCATCTAGGAATCTCAAAGGTTAATCAGACCCCTTGAAAAGAGATGGTGGAGGAAGAGCTGAGAGGCCAAGGGCATCGCCTAAGCACGTAGCGAATACGACCAAGGATTTCTTCATCCACCTTTGCTACGGTCCATGCTTGAGCGCCGCGCCGTAGAGCAGGCCTAGGATGATTCTTCGTTTAATTTCTGACGAGATGTTGTTGTCAGAGTTAACTAACCAACCATGGAATAAACAATTGTAACGAAGCACCCAAAAGTTTCGGAGAGGACTGACTACACCATCCCATATCACGACTTAGATACTAAATACTCAATCAGAATACCTAGTAGAGACGAATGGTCATCTACCAATGTGGTATCCAATAACGAAATAGCTATCTAAACTGATGGATCTAAAATGGAAAAAGGAGTGGGCTCGGGGGTCTACTCCGATCGAGACTCCAATAGAATCGGGTTTTAACGTATCAATTCAATTGGCAGACTCATGCAGTGTTTTCCAAGCAGAGATCCTAGCCATACTCGAAGTTGCCGACATAATAAAATCACGAGTAGTTGGACGCTGCCGCTCAGAGCTAAAGGCTCTTTCCAAGCAGAACAAAGTCCAAATAATTTGGGTGCCAAGACACAGTAACATCCCAGGAAACGAAAAAGCAGAGGATCTAGCCAGACTAAGATCGTCCACCTGCATCTCCTTATGTGACAACAGGGATAGACCCCCATTTGCTTTTAAAAAAGAGGAAATAACCAGATTCACGCAAAGTGAAATAAAATCTAGGTGGCAAAACATTAACACCTGCAGACATACTAAAGACCTTTGGCCGGAACTAAGCAACAGTAAATCTAACAAGCTTATAGCTCTGAACAGAGCTTCTAGCGGTGAGAGTCATAACAGGCCACAATCTGCTGGGTAAAAATTCCAACAGGATTAACCTAAATGACTCCCACCAACTTTGCAGGAAGTGCGGAGACCCGGATTTCGAGGAGGACCTCGTCCACCTATTATGTCACTGCCCCGCGATCAGCAACAGCCGTAATAAGCTCCTCGGTAGCTTCTACTAATAGGACTTGACGGAGCTAGCTACAAGATCTACAGCACGGATCGTCAGTTTCTGCTGCAAGTCTGGTTTGAGCAACTTACTCTTTGAAGCATGGAGCAGCACAAATCACCTAAGTATAACTCCCTTCACTAACACAGCTTTTTTTCAGGTACAATAAAGGGTATCGCTATGGGCCCACGTAGGTCTATGCGAGATTGACGACTCAATTGGACGTCAAAAACCCATCAAACCTAACCTTCGGAGAGGACTGATTTTATTGTTGACGACCCTGCTAAAAGGAAAAAGGGCAACGACTTTCGTATATGCACCTGGAATGTAAGAACATTAAACGGAAGATTTGCAGGCAAACTAGCGGAAGCCCTAATCAGCTACAAAGACATTACTGCCATTCAGGAAATACGATGGGTTGTGCCGGGCAAAACTAGGATAAAAAAATGTGACATCTACTTCTGTCCGTGTTTAAGTGAGCAGAAACAGCGACTATTCTGATGTGGATTTGATATAAGTGCCAGACTTAGACAAGAAGTCTTATATTTTCAAGACAAGTTCGCAAGTTCGCCTACAAGATCCTTTCTGCTGTAATATGTAAACGCCTGAAACTGTTTACCAACAAGCTGATCGGCCCTTGTCAGTGTGGTTTTCGGCCTGGAAAGTCCATAACCGATCAAATTTTCACACTTCGGCAGATCCGGTGTCATGCAAGTCCGGTTTGAACGAAAAATCGATGAAGACCTTGCTTTATGTGGAGCGCACAGGTAAAAACCGACTTCAACCAACTTGATTGGTGGCGGCTAGTTAAAAAGAGAAATATTTGTTGTTTGGAGCCCAGACCCTTGATATTGAGCTTGATATCTCTGCTAAGAAAGCATCTGGTTTCTATAAACCGTGTGATGACTTCAGACATTTGCATGACCAGTATAGGGCTTGACTTGCGCTGGATTTACTTTTTTGAAAATTATTTTGAACATATAACCCCTTCCTCAGGCATGGGATTTCGCCATTAAAAATGAACATTTTTATGAAGATTGCATCGGGGTACAGTCTATCTAGCAAGACTGTACCCTGAAGCTGTAGTCATAGCATCTAATGAAGTGCGTTTTTGGTGCATCTTCCGTTGAATTTCTCTCGATGTGATGCGTTGGGAAAGTATGTACATGGTGACCAAGCTATGCCTACATATCGGTCTCCTGACCCTTGAAGAGTCTCTGCATGAGACACTGCAGCCTTCCATCCTCTACGTTCCAGGAATCTCTGCTTCAAGTTGTCTAGACCAAGCGCTCTGGCATCCGCGATGGCTTGGTGAAACGGAGGTTCAGTCTTCCTTGCCTTCTCGAACCTGAGGGCTGGGATTCGAAGATTATTGTCTATTCGCTCGATGTGGCCTAGCCACTGTAGTCGACATGTTTTTGCTTTTTGGACTATATTCACATCTTGGTACAGCTCATAGAGTTCGCGGATGTATCTTCTCCTCCATTCGCCCTCCTCGCGCACAGGATTAAAAATCCGTCAAAGTAGTTTTCTCTTGAAGGAGCCCAGTATCAGCTGTTCCTTCTTGCACTCGACGCCATAGAGCAGAAGGATAAGGGTTTTGTAGAGCACACATTTCGAGTTAGGAGTTTTGAACCCAGTTGTTTCGCCAAACCAAAGTAGCAACGGTTTCCAAGGGTAATTTTTTGCCGGATCTCCACTAGGGTGTCATTCGTGGAGTCTATATTTACTCCGAGGTAGGTTGCTATCAAATTGTTGCTATCAATAGTGACGTTCTGTCCTAGGTGGTGGACAGATGCTTGTTTGTTTGTTGATAACATGTACGGTCAGCTATGTACATACTTTTCGAACGCATCACATCAAGAGTACTCCAAATGAAGTGAAGTCACTAGGCTGTGGCGTCTGAAGATCTACCCGCCATTAGTACACAACTGCTTCTAGCTTCTACCATATTCGGGACATACTGCCTAGCATAAGCTTTCTCCAATTGGTCGCTCATTAAAAGCTCCAATTAGCTCCCCAAAACATGCACTGCCCTCATCCAAGTACCAACTAAGCAAAACTTTTACCGTACGGCTCAATGGTCTAGGGGTATGATTCTCGCTCACATTCGCTCACCAACTCCCGTAGTGGTGAGACGTCTAGTTACCGGCAGTGTTTATACTATTTTTAAAGTGAAGATAATTTTGAGTAACTGGCAAGTTGGCCAACTTTTTTCAAGAAGTGTTTTAAAGCGAAGGTGTAGTCACCAGGCTCACAAGCGAGCTACCCCTGGTTCGACTCCCAGCCAGGCGTATGCTTTTTTTTTTTCTTTCTTTTTTTTTCCTTTTTTAAAATAAAAATAAGAAGAAAGTAACAATTATTTTGTTAAGTGGTCCGTGGCCGAGTGAGAGTGGCGAACAACGGGCAAGCAGGAGGTGAGGCGTTCAAGGCCCACTCGAGCAAGGAGTTATTGGCAGCCTTTTTCCACAACAGTGAAGTGACAAATTTCATTGCTTGGGAGAATAGGCAACTCCAAATGGAAGCGAGGAGAAAAGTAGCGGGGTTGTCTAATGATAGCCCTGCAGTTACTACGGGACTGGCAAAGAGGAGGAAAAAAATTATGTGTACGCCGAATTTGGTTAAACGGCGTACAAAAACAGCTTCAGCCACGCTGCCTGCTGAAGCGAGGGGGACGTCCGAATTGCCTTTGACGTCAGCGGCAGCCAAAATGCAACAACAACTGGCTTCTCCATCAGACGATGCTACTGACATAGCATACATGTCTGAGGAGGGGGAAGGCCGATACACAACCGACGACAGCAACAGGTTTGCGGTGCTGTCAACGGATGATGACGAGCACGAAGACGAGGAGCTTCTAACCAAGCAAATAAGTTCACTTGAGGAAAAAATAAACAGCATAAAATCCCAATTAGAACCGATGATTAAAGCCCTCAGGCAGAAACAACAAGAACGTCGCGAGAATGAACAGAAATGCCGTGACGAAAAAATGCTCCAACAACAACAACAACCACCACCACACAAGGTATTGGCAACAAGTGGTAAAACTGAGGCAAAGCCAAATGCCCAGCAGCAAACACAGCCAAAAAAACATCAAAACAAAACACAGCAACAGCCACAGAAGCAAAAACAGCAACCGCAAACCCAGCGAAAGCCACAACAACAACAACAGCAGCAGCAAGAAACAAAAGAGCAACAGCTGCAGAAACAACAACCACAGCAGAAGCAGCAGCAGCAACAACAACTACAACAGCAGCAGAATCAACAACAACAACAACAACAGGAGCAGCGACAGCAGCAGCAGCGGGAACACCAGCAGCAGCCACAGCCGCCGAAAAAAGAGAAAGTGCCACCCATCAACACCTTCCAAATGGACCTTAAGGAAACCATAGAAATATGTAAGTCGGCCATAGGCAATAATTTTACTATAAAAAGATTAAGTCAAGATAGGCATGCTATCCACTGCTTAACAGTGGAGCATTATAAAATTGTTAAGGAATTGCTTGTAGACAGCACAACGGAGTTCTTCACATTTACTCCGAAAGTAGAAAAATGCCAGACGGTTGTCTTAAAGGGCATAGATTCCTCAACGGATCCGCAGGCGCTGCTAAGTGAGCTTCGCCAAGTAGCGACTGACGAACTCGAAGTCGTTGGAGTAAAGCCATTCACCACAGTGAAGGCCAGACGGGAGAACCGGAAACTACCGATGTTCCTCGTACAGCTATCGCCCCAAAGCAAGCTGGATAAGTTGAGGAGTATCTCAGTCCTCAACTTCCAGGTTGTGCGCTGGGAAAAATTAAAAAGAAGCGACAGCATGCTTCAATGCATGCGTTGCCAAAGGTTCGGCCACGCCTCAGCCAACTGCGAAATGCGGTCACGCTGTGTGAAGTGTGGACAGAACCACAATGTAGGAGAGTGTAAGCTAGGAAATGAGCGGGTCGAAGATATGACCCTGCTTAAATGTGCACTTTGCGGAGGCGGCGGGCACCCTGCAAACTATCGGGGCTGTCCAAAGTTTCAGCAAATTAAACTCAATAAAAAAGCGAAGCAAACGGTAGTGGTGAATCAGCCAGCCGTTCGCCCTCCCTCAACGTCCGTCAACCCCCAAATTTCCTACGCCCAAATGGCGTCAGGAAAGGGTAAAACGGTACAGCATCCACCAAAGGAAGCCCAACAGGCCCCCGTGCCTCAGGCTCCAGCAGTAGATGCGGATGTGTTGACTGCGTTGCGGGCCATTCAAGGCCAGCTAACCGGTCTTCAAAACCAGTTACGGGAGCAGGCGTCAAGGGTAGACTATATCTACTCCTTGTTGCCGAGCTTAATGCAAAATAGATCGTAATGGGCGCGCTGTCAGAGAGACCCTTAAAGATCCTGGCTGTGAATGTAAATTCACTGATTAGGATTGAACGTAGAGCTAATCTGTTCCAACTGTTAAAAGACCAAAGTCCCGATGTGCTTATGGCTAGCGAAACTAAGCTAAACCAGAAGCATAAATTGACTAATAGTAATTACAATATCGTAAGAAGAGACCGGCCCAACTCCACTCAAGGAGGCGGGGTCGCTATCTTTATACGAAAAGGCATTAGTTATAAGGTCATATATAGTGGTGAAGTGCGCCGATTCCGGTTGCTGGAAGCCTGCGTCATATGCATTCCTCTCCAACAAGGGAAGCGATTGTATGTGATAGCGGCCTACGCACCGGAAGCACCTCAGCCTACACTTTTCACAACAGAGCTCGGAAAACTTTTCGAATCTCTGAGACTGAACTCAGTGGAGAACTTTTATCTTTTGGCTGGAGATTTAAATGCCAAGCACGAAGATTGGGGAAATCAAATACAAAATCCTCGGGGTAACCATCTATACAATTGGATGGTCCACTACAATGTTGAATATAGGATCGACATTCTCGCCACAGATAGGCCATCGTTTCCGAGAAGCGGTGCTTTTCTGGATCTTTTACTGCGAGACACAAGACTGACTGTTACTGACAAAGTAGGTCAACACCCGCGAAACTGTTTACAGACGATCGAGTACGACAGTGACCACTGCGGACTCGCCGCCGTAATACAGCTTCCGAACGAGCTTGTGGCGTTGGAGGAGTATGTGCCTGTGCATTCTTACAACTACGGTAAGATGCGCTGGCCACGCTTTACCAACGCCTTATCAAGAGAATTACGTTCGAGGGACATACTGCCACCAAACAACCGAAATTTGACAAACAACGAAATCGACAACTACTTACAACAAATGGACGAATCGATCCAAAGGACAATGGACAGGACGATTCCAAAATACAAAGAACGTGACATAACGTCTTCGTACAGAAACGCGACCATTGACGCACTGCACAGACAAAAAAGCGGACTTCTGACAAGACTTAAAAACTTGTACAGACGACTGACAAACCCACGTGACCCGGAGATTAGAACACTGAAGGCGTCGATCAAAAACATCAACCAATTGATCAAGGAGAACTATCGGTTGTCCATTAATTTGTTTTGGAATAACAGAATTCGGGCCGTAAATTCCAGCGACCCGAGTATGTTTCCACAAATTAATAAGATCTTTAGGAGGAAAGGTCATAACGACCTTCCGTGTATTAAGCTCCAACGAACAACTGACAATACAAACATACTTTTGACAGCAGGAATCGATCCAGGGGAAGCCGTCTTCAACGACGATTTCTATGTTATTGAAGATCCTCAGGAGAAAGTGGAGGCAGTGGGGGCTGTTTTTCAGGAGGTGTATAAGGTGAATGATAGCATTCGCCCGAACCGCATCCTGGAAAACAATGCCCTGCTCCATCACTTCTACCTAAGAAATGACATAACGCAATGGCGATCTGAGAACCGCGGTTTCACGCGGTTCGATGACGAAAACTTGGCAAACGCCATAGTCGCCGAGCGAAGTGGGTCTAGTCCCCTGTTAATTTCGAAGGTGGAACTCCAGACCATCTTCGATTCCATAAAGAAAAAGAAGTCAGCGGGAGTCGATGGTATATCCAACATTGTACTGCGACACTTACCCCCTGAAGCTGTGGACATTTACGCCACGCTGTTCAACAACGCGCTGAATAATGCATATTATCCAGTGCGTTGGAAGACGGCGGTGGTTCATCCTCTCCCGAAAAAGGGAAAGGACAACTCCAATCCGGCAAATTTCCGGTCGATAAGTCTCCTTCCGAGTATCAGCAAGGTATTCGAAAAGATTCTCAATCGGGCTCTGTTCAAGTGGTCTGAGGACAACAATATTATACCAGAGAACCAGTTTGGTTTCAAGGCCGGACATGACTGTATTCATGCCGCCTCCAAACTCGTCTCTGATATACAATGGAACAAAGCGAAAAAACAGTGCACGGGTGCATGTCTGGTTGATTTGGAGAAGGCTTTCGACACCGTATGGTTAGAGGGCCTCTATCTAAAGCTGACCAGACTTGGCATAAGTAAACCACTACTATATATGCTTCATGACATGTTGACTGGTAGAACGTTTGTTGTCAAAAGTGGCAATGTAACTTCTACCACCGAATTTTTCATTAAAAATGGTCTGCAACAGGGAGCGGTGAACTCGCCGATTCTCTTCAGCATTTACACCAGCGATATGATAGGTAGTCTTACTCAGGCAATTGCGTATGCGGACGATCTTATCGCGTACAGATCAGCACCTACTGTCGAGGTCATCCGAACGCTTTTGCAGCGGGACTTCGATAAGATCCAGAGATATTGTGATGACTGGAAGTTGAAAATCAACTTTCAGAAATCGGAAACTATCCTGTTTAGGACACCGTTGTCTAAGGCCTCTAGGGATACGAGAAAGAACTGGCGCAAGCTGGTGATCGTTGGACCAAACGGACATCCACTGGCGAGCAAAAGTGTAGTAAAGTACCTTGGCATCTGGCTGGATCAGTATCTATATTTCGGAAGACATGTAGATGCTGCTCTGGCGAGAGCTAGGGGAGCATTTGCCCTGACAAGACGATTGTTTTATAGCAGCCGTCTTGATAGCAGGGTGAAGGTGATTTGCTACATGTCTCTTATCAGACCGATGATTGCCTATGGGTGCCCGGTGTGGTTCAACGTTGCCCCATCTCAAATGGAAAAGATACGGGTGTTTGAGAGGCAGTGTTTGAGAAGCTGCCTTGGACTTCACAGAACACCAGTATCTGACTACACAAAATATTATTCCAACCAGGTCCTATACAACGGGGCCAACATAAACAGGATAGACAATTTTCTGGTGAAACTCATTCGGTTTCACGCGGCAAGAGCGATGACCTCGAGCAATAGTCTCATCTTTGGGGCCTTCTACCCCAATGATGAATATTTTGAAAGTGCGCGTTTAAGCGGCTTTATTCCGCCTGAAGCTTTCCTATTTTTGGATAGTCGAGGGCTGATACAGGACAGATCGGCGGTTCCGCTAATCTACCACGTCTTCCGACGAACTGTGGATAGGCGGCTCCTGTACGACCGAGACGTAGTCGCTCAGGGCGGAGGAGAGCGCCTGCGGTTCAGCAGGAGTGTGTCCGATTGGGACCGTCGGAGTAGGTGGCAACAGGAGAACCTGTTGTGGTGGCTGCAAGACTAGTTATAGATAGTTGACTTTTTAAAGTGAAAAATGGCCGACTTACGTAAGTCCAAGGTTTTAAGGTTAAGTTAGGTAAAACAGTCGGGGTGGCACAAAAAAAAAAAAAAAAAAAAAAAAAAAAAAAAAAAAAAAAAAAATACAAAAAAAAAAAATTAACAAAAAAAATAAAAAAAAATACAAAAATGCTTGCTGTGGCTGTTCTAGTTTTTAAGTTATTTTTAAGTAGTTTTAATTAGTTTCTAAGTATTTTTAATTAGTTCATAAGTAGTTTTAAGTAGTAAGTAAGTAAATAAAATAAAAAAAAAGATACAAAACCAAGTTTTTTTTAAAATGTTTCTTGGTACAAATAAATACATATATATAAAAATAAAATTATAATATTAGATTTTAGGCCGAAAGGCATTAGTTTTTAAGTTGTTAGTATTTAATTTAGGGTTTCCGCAGAGGACAAGTAAGTTAGTTAAGTTAGTAGATAAGTAGGCTAGTTTTTATTAATTTTTGTCTAGCATGTAAGTTAGTTATAAGATAAAGAAAAAATAAAAATGAATTTAAAAAAAAAAAAAAAAAAAAATGATTCTCGCTTTGGGTGCGAGAGGTCCCGGGTTCAAATCCCGGTTGAGCCCGATTATTTTTTTTTTTTTTTTCATTTTAAATCAAATTGATTGCCCGCCACTAGACAAATTAATAAATGTGTCCGTTAATTAATTCCCCTCGTAGGCAAAGCAATCACTGTCGCAGAGCATTCCAAGTGCGTCCTCTTAATGAACCCATCAATCATTAAAAAAGATTTAATCGAAACGCAACTATGGTGCGTGCATCCATCCCCGCAGCCAAATGCGGTACTCGTACAATTTAGTTCTTTGTCAAGATCTGTGCTATAGAACTTGAAAGAATCTCTGCCCTGGTCCAAGTCTAGCCGGGTAATTAGCAACCGCATTGGTGCTGGATACGCGTTCTTGGATGTTTGTCCGTTTTGTCCCATCAAAGGTCACTGCCTAGACAAATAATCTGCCCGAGGCTGTGCGCACTGTCAAGATCGATTAGCATCATTTCTTACCGCGCCCTTAATAAGAAACGCGCGCACGCATCAATTGACTAACCGCGCGCATCCCGCAAGCGACTCAAAAATTGACCACAAATCGAGGAGGCAGAACACACACAAATCAAAAGATTTTAATTAATCATGATTCATGATCAATGCATGGACACTGGACACTGGACAGAGCCCCTATTCTTCGCCCAAGGGAATTCGTTCTTCCGCATGCCAGAACTTTGGCAGTAGTCCTCCGTTCAATTCTGAAAGCAATAACTCCCGCAGTTGTGACGACGACGACGCAACGCACGCCATGCCACGCCATCATTTGAGTGAAATCCGAAACTAAATGCAGGAGCAGACGCAATAGACACCGCATATGTCCAGTCCACATCCAACTCCAATTGAGTTGATGTGCGGCATACAGCAGCGCAGCGGTATTTGTTGCACACACCATTCATTGTTGAGAAATGCGCGCAATCTGCGAACGCAAGCAAACACACTCACTTGGGGGCGTGTGGGCTTCCGGAGGACTGAGGCACCATCACGTTGCCTGTCTAATTTGGGACCCGTTTAATCGGTGAATGCGAGTATGCGACGCTGGACTAATTTATTAGGACGTCCGTGTGGATGCCAAATGGGAACACAGAATCGTTGCGCCGAGGGATGTGCATGTGTAGTACCCGCGTATCCGTACGTGTCGTCGTCGTGTAATTTGTAGGGAGACGGACGTGTGCCCTGATTTTCGGTGCCAGCAGTTAGCCTCCGTAGGTCTAATGAGAATCGAATGTTTTGTGTTTGCTCGTTTAACTATGCCTGTTCGTTTAATTGTTAAGGGCGGACCAGATCCTCAAAGGACACAACGATGAGGAAGTTCGACTTGTGTACGCGGTGACAGGGAATTCATTTGTCAGCACCGTGGGGCGGGCGGACTTGGGTTGCGTTGGTGTGAAATCGACTGACATCTTGTGGACTTTATTTCGAACAAGTGTCTCGAGTGGTGTTGCGTGTGTGGGGTGGGGGAATTTATTGACTCCGAATGGGATGTTGGTTTAGGGGGTAATTGCCTGCGGTTGAGATGGAGGGTGGAGACTGGAGAGTGCTTCTGAAAGTGGTTCTCATTATGATGCTAGGATTGGTATTTACTGTGGGAGAATGAGGACATAACGATGAACAGGTTGGAGTTGCTTGTTTTAAATGATCTGAGTCGAAGGAGGAACGATTGTCGGGATGGGGTGTTTATGTAAATTCCAAAATTTGTTCCCTTAAATTTTGTAACTAATTTGAAGACTTACTTTGAGTTGGGAAGGTCGATGGCTGCCTTTTAATAAAATACTACCAAGCGGGTGTAGAAAATTGAGAACCACTACAGCCCTGGGGTGTTTATTGTTATTGAAAGGCGATTTTTGTTTTGAGGAAGCCACCTTCTTAGATATATACAGAGGAAAAAGCTGTTTAAAAAAAGCCGTGTACAGTGGTAATGATCTGGTGAAGAACTCTACATTGGACGGGTATGATGGCTAGGACGTGTAGAGAAAATGGACTCCAATAATCTAGACCGCAGAGTGTTCGTATCCCTGGTAGATGTTAGACGGAGCAGAGGAAGACCTCGTCTTTAGTGGCGCGATGAAGTAAACAACCGATTTCAAGTGTGCAACTGACAATAATGAACCGGGCTTCGAAAGTGCCTAATACATGCCCTGCTATCCTGCTTATTGGCCAGCATTCGCGCCGGGCTCAGTGGCGGGATATTTAGTGCGATGAACTGCCGCGCAGAAGGTCTGGGTTCGATTTCCAGCCGTAGCAACATCTAAATGATTTTTCACTGGCCCCCATCTTGTGATGATCTGAAAATCATTCGAGAAGTACCAATTATCGAGAAAGGCTTATCTCAACTTAGCCGTTCGGGGTCGGCATAAAACAGGAAGATCCTCCATCGTGCAAGAAGTACACACGTACACATGAATAGTTGTGAGAAAGCTAGGCCCTGGGTACTAACGTGCCTGTTGCGGAGTAAAGTAGGCTTGGAAGAATTATGGTCCGTTAGAGCTGAAAAGCTTGTTGCAGGAATATTTACGACCTTCCATACAGTACGTACAGCCTATAAGAACTGCCCTGGCATATTTGGACAATTGGTCTCATAAAGAAGGCGGTGGATGAGTTAAAGAACATCGGAAGGGCTCTATGCTGTATCCTAGGCGTATCTCGACATGTTGGTAAACCAGACCAAGGAAACCATCAAAGTAAGTTTCAAGGTTAGGTTAAGTTGGTGGGTAGATGTGGTAGGCGGTGTACTTCTACTATCATAACTTACTTCCTTCAGTGGCGCTACAGTATGGAATGAACCTTGGCCACAACCACAACCTCTCCAATTAGCCCGGCTCTTAGCTAACTACCTCCATTTGCGCACTCCAAGTTGGTTGAGGTAGGTTTCTACTTGTGCGCCACTTAAGGCGAGGTCTTCCTCCTGGCTGGAAATCAAAGACTCTGCGAGCCGGAGCATTGGTGTCCATTCGTTCTACTTGTCCTAGACATCTTAAACGTAAAATGCGGAATTTTTATTGGCCAGGGGTATGTCGCTGTACAACTCGTATAGTTCGTGGTTCAATCTTCGTCTGCATAGCCCGTCAACGCAAACGGGATCAACGATTTTTCGAAGAATTTTCCTCTCGAATCGCCCAAGGATTTCTTCATCCGCTTTTGATACGGTCCATGCTTCAGCGCCGTAGAGCCGGACTGGGATGATCAGGGTCTTATATAGGATCTCCTTAGAAGTTGGAGTGAGGGCTTTACTACTAAATTGCCTTCTTAACCCGAAGAAACAGCGCTTGGCAATAGTAATTCTTCGTTTAATTTCTGACGAGATGTTGTTGTCAGAGTTGATAGCGGAGCCGAGGTAGAGAGAGTCCCATACTACATCTGTCAATGGTGACGTTCTGTGCATTTCGTCGATGTTGTGTGTCCTTTCGTGTTGACAGTCTTACCCTCATTTACTGCTAAACCCATTTTTACTGCTTCCTTCTCCATACCTGCAAACATGGCTATAACATCACGTTGAGTCCGACCAATGATGTAAATATCGTCGGCGTATGCTGGTAGCTGCACCGATTTTTGGAAAATTGTGCCTCTGGTGTTGGCTCGGGAGTTTTGCACAATCCTCCCGAGAATGACGATAAAGAAGTCACATGACAGTACATCGCCTTCCCTAAATCCTTTTTTGGTATCGAATGAGGCGGTAAGGTTGCTTCCGACCCTAATGGAGCAGCAAGAATTTTCCATCGTCATCCTACACAAACGGACTAGTTTGGGCGGTATACCTAAACTAGACACGGCTCTGTATAAATGTTGTCGTATGAGGCTTTAAAATCGATGAATAGGTGGCGGGTATATATGTGGACTTCTTAGGTATTTTTCCAAGCTCTGCCGAAGTGGGAAACGAAGTAAATTTGTCTTTGATGCGAATTGGTACAATGCGTTCACTAATGTCTTGGAAACATAAGACTCCTTGCCTAAGTCTGGCACTTATAACAAATCCGCATCGGAATAGTCGCTGTTTCTGCTCACTATAACACGGTCCGTTGTAGATGTCACAGTTTTTCATCCTCTTTTTGCCCGGCCCACACCATCGTATTTCCTGGATGGCAGTATGGCAGTGATGTCTGCTTTGTAGCAGCTTAGGGCTTCCGGTTGTTATTCACCTGCATACAAACGTCGTTGTCCCTTTTTTCGTATAGCAGGGTCGTCAACAATAAAATCAGTAATTTCCGAGGCTATTGGTTGCTTCGTAACAATTGTTTCTTCTATGGGTGGGTAGTTAACCAAACGCGCAACCCCTAACCTGGAGGGTCAGTTCCAATTTATTAGATACCCCTAGGACCCGGGGCCATCAGTATCCACTACGGGATTGAGCGCTGCCGTTGGCCTTTTGGTTTATCTACCACAATCCCTGACTTACCCTTGAGATTCCTAAATAATCCGTTGTCCAAATATTTCGAGGCAACTCATCTAGGTTCGCCTGGGACAGCAGGCAGGGTATTCCGTACCAGTCTGACCAGGCTGTTAATAGGGTTGCTGTTTTCGTCTTGTTATCAACAATCGCGCTTATCGTTTAGCAAGTCAAATCCACCAATTTCTTGAAAAGATCAACGACCCTTGGAAACCTATGCTAATTTAGAGAATGGGATCAAATCCATTAAATTGAAGTTCCAAATTCTCTCTCTACCGCAGACCCTAATCCTACCAGTCCTACTCCACGGCACCGACCTAATATGCAGGAAGGCGGAGCAAACATTAGGCATTTTCGTGGTTAATTCGGACCGGTATGTGAGGAAGAATCCTAGTCAAAGAATCTTCGCATTAGAGGCTAGGCGTACTGCGTACAGGTACAGCGAATGGATGCCAATTGTGCAGCACGAAGAGTCATCGTTTCCGAGGCAGATGGTAGACACAGTAGGAAAAGACCGCGCCTTAAGATCCGAGTACAATTTGAAACCGACCTTGATCAACTTGAAGTGTGCAACTGGAGCTATCTAAAGAACGTCCTAATTGTCGGTTGAGGCCTAGGTTTACCCCGAACTTAGTGCCACTTAATGAATGTTTGCGAGTACGGTGAATGGAGTAGAAGATACAATCGCAAGCTTTATGGGCTGAACCGAGCTATGGATGTAACACCTAATGAATGTTTGCGAGTACGGTGAATGGAGAAGAAGATACAATCGCAAGCTTTATGGGCTGAACCAAGCTATGGATGTAACACAAGAGGAAAAAACACGTAGACTTGAGTGTCCACTTTGGCTGAATGATCAGTAATGATCCAGCCAAGAACAAAGTCAGCTTTCATATTCGAGGCGAAAGGAAAGACCGATCCTCCTGTTTAAACATCAAGCGATCAAATATACGCTGGAGCGCTTGAAACCAAGGTGTCAAGGATCCAAGACCATGGAAGACGGCCTTGTCTCAGCTTTCATATTCGAGGCGAAAGGAAAGACCGATCCTCCTGTTTAAACATCAAGCGATCAAATATACGCTGGAGCGCTTGGACGCAACGATTGAAACCAAGGTGTCAAGGATCCAAGACCATGGAAGACGGCCTTGTCTCAGTAAGTATATTCCGCAGTGTTCCCTCGTCTAGTTATGGTAGTTCAAAAACATTCCATGACAATTGTACTAGATTTAACCGCCAAGGCCTCTTCGCTCTTTCATCTCAGACCGCTTTAAGGAGTTACTGAATCATTTGCCACAAGAAGTGCCTTCATAGAATATAACAGCTATCATCTGGGCACGGCGCATGATCTCACTAACTAATTATCGAGATAAAAATCGCAAAAGCCGTCCACAGCCAATATCGTCCATGACACATATACACAATCTAACTCCCACACATAAAATCCTTTCAACAAAACGACTACATAACTCAGACTAATTGGACTCGAAGAATGTAGACTCACCCTTGCGGTAAGTAAGCTGTTAATCCCCGTGTTCATAAATTTCCATCGAGTATGCAGCAGCAATTTGCAGCAATACGTCAAATTCTGACAGAAACAGTGACACAAACCTTTTTTTTTCTTTCTAATTGCATTCTGATCGAATTACCCGGCTCTCGAACTGACACTAAACACCGCGTCGCTTGTAATTTATGTCCTCGTATCTGCTCGACGATCACCATGCAAACGGGGGTGAATTAAATTAGAACGTATAGATGATCTCAGATGACCTTAAATTTGAATAAAAAAAAAAAATGGCGAACCGAGGAAAAGACAAACGTCCCGATAATTTATGTATCAGCTGGTGGTGAATTGTGCAGCAGTTTGCGTCAGTCAATGCGCTTTGACAGGCGCCCGAGGAAATGGCAAATCACCCACATCCACAGCGCATTTGTATCCGATAACAATGCAAATGCATCCTGCACTTGCGCGCTTCGAATGGCTACGGCTACGAGTGCTGGACGGTCGTTGGTGGCTCCACATTAAATGGCATGTCCACATATTCGCCCAGGTGATAAATAATAATAAACAATCACACGCTGGCGCGCAGCACAAGGACACTGCTGCTACTTTTCCAATTTCGCCATGGCGGCGCGGCAGTCGGCATGCTGCATGACAATTTGCCTCGCCATTTGGCATTTGCCTCTGCCCGGTTGGTGGTTGGTTGGTTGGTTGGGCGAGTATAGTTGGACCGCGTTAATAACATCATTATGCGGATAAATATTGGTAATGGAAGTTGTAGCACCAACTTGGACGGTGTGTAAATCAATCAGCTCAGCTCAGCTGGGTGACCAACTCAAAACCAGTCAGTGTGCCCGTCATGCGCGCATGCCTGTCGTACCTACGGCCGGGTGCTGCATGAAGAAATGATTTATTCCGTTGGCACGTTGTCGAACATAGCAAATGCATTTGCATCGTTGGACTGCTATTGAGATAAGCACGGCGAATTAATTGCTCGTTTATGAGTCTTCGATTGTGTTTTCGCCTTATCGTGTTGGCATTCGTCACATGTAGCGAGCTGGTCAGCGAGTGCGCATGTGAAAGCGTTCAGCTTAAGATCAATCCGGAGATAGTGCGCAAACTTCGTCTGGGAGTGTTGTCTTCATATCGTTGCGGATCGCTGTTTCCTTTGTCTAAAAAGATTGCGCCCGCAATCTAGGTGTCAATTGATTTCACATTTTTTATCCAATTGACGATAACTGGGTCACGCATACGCACTGTCTAGATCTACCGTATGAGGAAAGCGTTTCAGTCGTTGAGGACGGGATTTAATTGAATTTATGAAAGTTAATTATTGCCGCGAGTTGAAAATTAATTGTTGGACAAAATTCAATTGATATTGCATAAGGGCAGGGTTTACAGGTTTAAAGAATTAGGATGAGATTGCCAGATGTGAGGTTGATCGACGTGTCTCAATGGAAATTGGGTTTGTAAGCTTGGAATATGATAGATTTTAGGAGCAAAATGAGAGCAAAAAAAAAAACATTTTTAGTACCTCAGGAGTGAAACCTGGAAGCAAAATCCTATTCAAGGCTTTTACGACTTGGAAAACAATGTTCTGAGTCCATAAAAGCAAATCACCCCAATGATTGCTGAATGATTATCTGTGCCATATCCAGCGGTTAATACATTGACTTTGAAGCCTGGTTTTAACATAGACCCTGGGCAAAAGATGCGACAGGAAGCTACCAAAATTATGTCAACCATCAGAAGGTTAGGTTATTCGACGTCGAGCTTGCACCGCGTTGACGCCCTGTCTCTGTCTATAGTGGCCCACACTTCAGTGCAGCATATTCGTCTCCTTCTCTAATAACACTTCAGCTAACGCAAAGACTTTCAGAAAACCTGGTCCAATCGAAATGGGAAGTTTTACAGGGTTGTACAGGGTGTTGCACACATACTTACTTACTTAAGTGGCGCTACAGTCCGGAATGAACCTGGCCCTCAACCAACATGCCTCTCCAATTAGCCCGGTCCTTAGCTTACTGCCTCCAGTTGCGCACTCCAAGTTGGTTGAGGTCGGTTTCCAATTGTGCGCGCCACTTAAGGCGCGGTCTTCCTCTACTGCGTCCGACATCTGGCTGGGATTCGAAGACTCTGCGAGACGGAGTATTGGCGTCCATTCGTTCTACATGTCCTAGCCATCTTAAACGTCCAATGCGGAGTTTTTTAACCAGGGGCATGTCGCTGTACAGCTCGTATAGTTCTTGGTTGAATCTTCGTCTCCATAGCCCGTCAACGCAAACGGAACCGAAGATTTTTCGAAGAATTTTGCTCTCGAATCTACCAAGGATTTCTTCATCCGCTTTTGATACGGTCCATGCTTCAGCGCCGTAGAGCAGGACTGGGATGATCAGGGTCTTATATAGGATCTCCTTAGTAGTTCGAGTGAGGGCTTTACTACTAAATTGCCTTCTTAGCCCGAAGAAACAGCGATTGGCAAGAGTAATTCTTCGTTTGATTTCTGACGAGATGTTGTTGTCAGAGTTAATAGCGGAGCCGAGGTAGACAAAGTCCCGTACTACCTCAAAGTTATATCTGTCAATGGTGACGTTCTGTCCAATTCGTCGATGTTGTGTGTCCTTTCGTGTTGACAGCATATACTTAGTCTTACCCTCATTTACTGCTAAACCCATTATCGCCGCTTCCTTCTCTATACTAGCAAACGTGGCTATGACATCACGTTGAGTCCTACCAATGATGTCAATATCGTCAGCGTATGCTAGATGTTGCACCGACTTTTGGAAAATTGTGCCTCTGGTGTTGGCTTTGGAGTTTTGCACAATCCTCTCAAGAATCAGATTAAAGAAGTCACATGACAGCGCATCGCCATGCCTAAATCCTTTTTTGGTATCGAATGTGTCGGTGAGGTCGTTTCCGACCCTATACAAACGGACGAGTTTGGGCGGTATACCAAAACTAGACATGGCTCTGTACAGTTCGTCTCTATGAATGCTGTCATATGCGGCTTTGAAATCGATGAATAGGTGGTGGGTATCGATTTGGACTTCTTGAGTTTTTTCCAGGATCTGCCGAAGTGTGAAAATTTGATCGGGCCAATAAGGGCCAATCAGGTTGTTGGTAAACGGTTTCAGGCGTTCACATATTACGGCAGATAGGATCTTGTAGGCGATGTTGAGGAGACTTATGCCTCTGTAGTTGGCGCAGGTCAGAGGGTCTCCTTTCACACATCGACGAATTTTTTTATAAACTATTTTCAGTTGAGGCGAACGAACCTATAATGCTCCAGGAGGTCCTGAAATGATGCTTGCAGATATTTATTGAATCTGCTCTTCAATTTTTGCAGTTTGTACAAGGTGGCGCAAAAGTTGTCACCCGATGTTTTTTGGTTGCAAATATTTGAATTCTTCCGCAAAAAAAGTAGAAAAATTTATTCCACGATTCATGTCCTATGCGCCACCTATAATAATTGTTTCGATTTTTTTGCAAAACACTTAAAACAATGACGGCCAAGAATCATCGGGTGACAACTTTTGCGCCACCTTGTATATTGATGGACATTCGCCTTCTGGAAGTTCGCTCCGTTATTTGCTTGTTCTGTAACAAAAAAAAATCTTGTATTGCGTTGTTCGTGTCGTTGTTCATTTTCGTATTGCGTTTCTGTGTTTGGACAGTGTGTGAAGAGCTGGAACTGCGTGCCTTATCGGTAGTGGAAATGCAATGAGTTTTGGTGCTGAACTGCAAACATGAGAACAGTATTCAAGACCTGGACGTACAGTAATGACCCAACCAGGAGAATCTTCAAATCACAGCCTTCGGGTTAGAGAGGATAAAAAAGACCGAACTCACGGTATAAAAAGCAAGCACTTAGACTGAATGGCTGAGAGAAATGTTCCTAGGATCAAAAAGGATGGAAGGCTATCTTTTCTCAGGCAGAACCCCTCAACGGTTTTTGTGTCCGATAAGTAAAAAGTCAGTTACAACTTACAAGGTATTACATACCTCTATGGCACTATGTAGTTTACCATGAAATTTATTTGGATCCTGATCCGATCCTCACCTCTAGGTATGATTTGCGAGTAAAGTTTACCACCTCTTCGCATACATCTGGGTAAACTTCAGGTTGCAACATTAAATGCGGGATATACGCTAGCAGCCGGAGTTACGTAACTGAACATATGTGATACATGACCTTTATCATTCGGGGATGCAATAGGGAACTTTTTTTCTCAAACATAACCAAAAAATTGAATGTTTTCTTTCCTACAACAAATCAATTAATGTACGCACTGTGTGACATGTTGCGCCTTCTTGTTAAAACCACAACTCCTGCACATCATGATTGTTCAATTCATAAACGAAAAAGTCAGTAATCATGGCTCTACTGCGGTCACCGGCCAGCATCCTTTTTAAAGAAGTACGGACCAATTATTCCACCAACCCATAAAGGACACCAAACAGTCAGTTTTTGTGGATATAACGGTGTCTCAACATACGTACGACGTATGTGAGCCAAAAGTGAGCTTCATCGCTAAATAAAATTCGCGTGTGAAAATTGGAATCAACGGCAATCTTGTTTTGGACCCGTTCATCGAATCTACGCCTTGCTAGGGGATCCTGTGGCTTTAATTCTTGCACGAATTGGATTTTGTAAGCACGCAAACCAAGATCTTCTTCCGCAAAATCTTCTATAAAGTGGATGGACACATATCCACTTCCGCTGCACAATGGCGGATAGACTGATTCGGGTCTTTCTCTACGCTACGCTCTACAGCAGCAATGACTTCTTCTGTACGCACTTTACACTGTGGATGCGTATTATATTTTAGAGTAAAAGTGGTGCGAAAACGTTCCATACTTAATCGAAATAATTGCTCTGATGGACGATTATGTTGATCGTAAAATGGACGTAGTGCACGAACGTATTTTGAACAGAACCATGATTTTGAAAAAAAAAAATGCAAAATTTTGAAGCGTTGTTCAGACGTCAGTGTATTCATATTGAAATGCCAAACCAAACTAAAAATAAATCTCTTGAGAGCTGTCAAAATGGGTTCCAGTTAAAATAGTGTTGCCAACTTAAAGTTCTATGCCTCTAAAAAGACATCCTGTATTCAACAGATCCTGGAAAAGACCAAAGAAGTCCAAACCTATACCCACCACCTCTGTGTTTTCTATACCCCCTGGTTTGATGAGGAATGCCGATAAATGCTTGAAGCGAAAAACGGGGCCTTCAATGCTAAGTTGCAGGTGAAGACGAAAGCTGCCAGTGAGGTCTATAGGCAAAGAAGGAGGCAAGTACACCGGCTTTTCAGAAAGAAGAAAAAGGCGCAAGAAAAGCGCGCCATCGAGAATATAAATAGGTGCCACTCCAGGTATTATGTTCGAAAGTTTTTCCAAAGTGCAAGTTTTACAGAATCCTGTCGAGATGTACAAGGATATATCGTAGTTGTGATATGGAGGAACCACTTCTGCAGACTGTTAAACGGCGATGAAGTAAAACATTGCGATCAGGCAGAACGAACCATTTAATATTGGCAACGACAGCAAAAACTGCCAATCACCCGACCTCAAGTTAAATAAGTCCGCCGGAAATAACGGCCTTCCCGCCGAGATTTATAAAGCCGGCGGAGATAAAATTAACCAACTCATAAACAAAACTTAGTTGGAACCTCAGCATCGTTTGCCAGATCAACAAAATATGAGACCCTGTGGCATAAGTCTCGTTAACATAGCCTTTAAGATTTACCAACAACCTGATCGGCCCTTATTGATGTGTTTTAGGCCGGCAAAGTCCACAACTGATCAAATCTTCTCACTTCGGCAGATCCTGGAAAAAAACCAAGAAGTCCAATTCGATACCAACCGCCTCTTCATCGATTTCAAAGTCGTATGCGACAGCATTTATAGATACAAACTATACAGAGCTATGCCTAGTTTTTGTACACCGCCCGAATTCGTCCGTCTATGCCGGATGACAATGGAGTATTCTCGCTGCTCCATCAGGGTCAGAAACGACCTCTCCGACACATTCGATACCAAAAAAGGATCTAGGCAAGGCGATGTGAATTCTTATATCTCATTCTTGAGAAGATCGTGAAAAACTCTCGAGCCCTCACCAGAGGCACTATCTTTCATATATCGGTGTAGCTACCACCAGCATACGCCGACGATATTGGCATCATCGGTCGCACTCAACTTACAGCCACGTTGGCTTGTATAGAGAGGAAAGCGGCAAAAATGTAAATGAGGGTTAGAACAAGTAAAGCAACACCAAAGGACACACAACACCGACAAATTGAACAGAACATCACCATTGACAGATATAACTTTGAGGTAATACGGGACTTTGTCTACCTCGGTTCCGCTATCAACTCGGACAACAGCATCTCGTCAGAAATTAAACGAAAAATTACTCTTGCCAGCCGCTGTTTCTTCGAGCTAAGAAGGCAATTAAGTAGGAAATCCCTCACTCGATCTACTAAGGAGGTCCTATATAAGACCCAGATCATCCCAGTCCTGCTATACGGCGGTGAAGCATGGATCTTATCAAAAGTGGATGAAGAAATCCATGATCGATTCGAGAGAAAAATTCTTCGAAAAATCCGTTCGATCCCGTTTGCGTTGACAGATTATAGAGACGAAGATTCAACCAAGAACTATACGAGCTGTACAGCGACATGCCCCTGGTCAAAAAACTCCGCATTGGACGTTTAAGATGGCTAGGACATGTAGAACGAATGGACACCAATACACCGGCTCGGAGAGTCTTCGATTCCCAGCCAGACGTAGGACGCAGTAGAGGATTACCTCACATAAATCGCCAAGCACAAGTAGAAACGGACCTCAATCAACTCGAAGTGTCCAAATGTAGGAAGTTAGCTAAAAGCCGGGATAATTGGAGGGGCATGTTGGTTAGTACCCAGGTTCATCCTGGACTCTGGCGCCAGTAAAGTAAGTAAGTAATACGTCGATGTAAGTGTTAACGTTAAGGGTTACGGTTTGGTACGTGTATGGCATATACCGCATAATTATCTAGATAAGACAGTATAACTAGGTCAAAAGTATCTTGATGTTCGAAAAACTCTCTCTCCATATTATTCTGAGTCGGATAGTGTTTTTTTTTGATTCCTTATTCAGTTTCCAGGTTATTTACTTAGGCATTAAGTTCTGGGATAAAACTGGACTCCTCTAAGCAGTGCAAGTAATCGTTGGGTGCTATTTTTTCAAGGACCTCGTAGATGCGTAATTGTTGTTATTATACTATTTTTACAAAAGCTGATTTCAAGCCGTTGTTTTGCAGTTTTCGCTGACATCTTTAGACACCGTTCTTGGGATTTATTTACATTTAGAGTTTCTGTCCTCTCTCTCGTCGCGGTAGCGTCCAGTGCTCGAGCCTTTTGATACTCCTGATCGCAATTGTGAAAACGTCCAGAAGTTTGTCAGCAATTGTGTTCTCATTGAGAAAACCATATTAAATGGACGAACGAGCCTGTTAGTTTTGAACAAAAAAAAAGTAACCCAGCCATTTGTTTCCGCCCGGGTTCGAACCGGGGACCTTGTGCGTGTGAAGCACACGTGATAACCACTACACTACGGAAACTCATTGGGGTAGGATTCTCAATTTCTCAAGACAGCGAAGCTCCAAAAAGGGGGGATCATTGTGTCAATGTAGCTCAATATCAATTAAAGTTGCAGTCGATGCTCTAGACGAAAGAACACCGTTGCTCTTGTTGAAATATCGAGCTATAGCATACGCTAATACGTATAGATCGGGATGTAAGGTTTCCATGTGTAATTGGGTACATCAGGGTCCATCAGGTGGCCATTGCAAAAATAAGTCAACGCATTCATAAGTTCAGATATCAAAATCGGTTAGTTGAATCTTAATTCCAGATGGTCTTATGTCATTACCGAAAAGAGCTAAGGTTTATCTGAAAGACTATAGCGCCCTCCAATGCATACTGTAATATACTCGAACGTAAGTCATCTGCGTTGCGAAAACAGTCGTAAACACGATGAAAACCCGGATGAAAATACGCCAAGTGCAGAATGACATCATAGATATATTTGAGCCCAGCTCAAGCTTCAAGGTTTCTAACGCATTCATAAACTTAAAACAAAGGCAATCTCATATTCATCTTGAAGCTGCTGTTGCTTTAAAATCCCACAAACCTGCCGGAAGCACCTCGCACGATATCTGTCAATTCTGACAGTTTGCATCCCACCAGAATTCTATGAACATTTCACTTCACGACAGACAGATACTCTACAATCAAACAAACAATTGCCAATTGATTTGATTCGCCCACGTCATCATTATTTCTTAGGAATCCAAATGAAAACGCCACTTTAAGCGCCACTTGATAAATGCATCCCCCTCGGGAGGTTTCCTGTCCACCAAAGTGGATGTTTTTTGCATCGCAATTGAATGTCACTTTCCTCATGTGTCATACAGCGTCCACTCATAAAATATTATCGTCCATATGACGGTTGGACGTCAAATCGATTCTGACGAACCTTGCAATTCATAATTTTCGACTGATTGATGACAGTTGATGTGACAGGCACAGACTTCGATCTCTGTTCGGACTTAACTTTTTGCATCTCTAGCCTGCACTTCCTATAACCTAGTGCAGCGAAACGAAAGGCACTCGGCGACATTTAAGCCGAGACAGCATTTGACTTCCTTGTACGCAAAAGCATTTGATGTCACTCCGAACGAAGACATCGCTGTCACTTCGAGGACTGCCGTCAGTCGGAGTAGATTCCCACTCAATTCACGAGTTGTGCAAACGCACATGCATCACTCACTCCTTCCAATCCCAAAGTGAGGGAACAGGGTCAGAATCAAGTTGCATCAGTTGTGGAGTTTGTTTTTGGCCGAACCCTGCGCCACTGGCAACTTTCAATTGCATCTGCAAACCGCATCACTAGTCCAGAAAAAGGGAGACGCACACAAACAACGCCGATGCGGATTGCACTCGTTAATGATTGCTTTATTATGGCGGAGGACTTAAATGGATCGCCTGAATAATTGAAATGTCAATCGGCATTTGATAGACTTTATTGCCATCTACCGTTGACTGAACCTACATATGTCGCCGCGTCACGTCACTGCGGATCTTCCTCGGCTGCGTCGTCTCGGGTACTCTTTCATCGGTCTTGCATCTTCCAAGAGTCGTTCGAGATGAAAATGTTTATGACTTCGTGGAGGAAAGTCAGTCAGGTTAATTGAGAGATTCATGTGTCTTGGGTGATGGAGATGTAATCCTCTGGAGAGCGTTGAAGTCTTCATTTGCGCCTGGACGCACGTTCTGGGATTTTTTTTTTGGTTTTGTTGTCTCTCGTATCAAAGTGTAGGGGAACATATATCAGACAACTTAAGTACCGCTAGATAGTTGAGTGGCAAGTTGGAGATTTGCATGCCGACCGAGATCGTAAAGTAAAAACTTAAACGCCGATAAAGCGGACCTTGTGATGGTGGGGGCGGGGGGTATCTGGACGATGGGATTGTCAGACTGAAGGAGTCGTCAGTTTGACATACTAAACCGAGTTGGTTTTGGAGAAGCTTTGAGCGGGAGTGACCTACATTTTGGTTGTGACTTCTGGTGAAGAAGATGTGGCTTGTGGGATCATTGATTGATAAAGGCTGTAGAGGGAATACCTTTAATATTAACTTCTGGTGTGGAATATGTGACTTCGTGTCATTTTTTAATTGTTAAGAGGAAACACCTGTAAGCTTAACCGGGAGCCCTTTTTAAGAGTCGCAGATGCTGATGTTTTTAAAGTCTGTAAGATTGTTAGTTGGGCTATATTGTAACCGCCTGTCTTGACACATCAAATGTCACACCTGTGGAATTTTGCTGATGAAAACAGATTCTCAAAGGATAAAAGTCCCTGGCTTCTCCATGATTTTGGGGAGCACTGACGTTAGCGCTATGGGTTGGTAGTTGAAAAGCGAGGTTTTATTGGCCAAGTTTGAGGAAATATGCCTACAGAGTACGAAAAGTGAAAGATTGGGCGTAACGGTTTAGTCAGAGTGGTAAAGCACATCTTCAGAACATGGGTAGGAACTCTATCTGAATTTTTGAAATCATTAAGGACTCTAGCCAGCTCCTTCAAAGCCACTGCGTCCAACAGACAACGGTCGGTGGAAGACACCACGAAGAGTGTCAAAAAGTTAAAAACGGCTAAACCACCGCCCGTACAGAACCCCCGATAGGACGTTCAGCTAGATGTTAAAAGGATATTTGGAATTTGCGGTAATTGACCGCAGTGACCCGGATGCAAGTACATATAATACCGGAAAAATGGAGAAAGTTGGAAGTGAACCTCGCCTCCAGCTTTCTCTAAATACTTCGCGACCAACCAGGATCTGCTTCCACTTGCCGCGACCTAGGTCTCTATCAGGGACACACCAAGAAGATTGCCTGCTCAGACCAGAGGTCCAAGGACCTGTATAACATAGCAGTGTCCAGAACTGGAGGTAGTGGAAATGAATCAGATTCCTAACCGCCCTCGAAAACGTGCGAAAATCCCGTTCACACCATCCGAGCCAAAGGACATTCTGGGTATAATAAGGTTCAGCAATTCTCTTCTTCCAACCCATAACTAGAGGATCAGCAAGTATGAAGAGGCTAAGGGAGATCCCAGAAACGTTTGCATAATTGTAATCGGGGAATCCCTTTAGCAGCAGCCGATGGAGTCATAAGCTAGGGGTTCAGCTCCATCCTTCTAAACATCTATAGGTGCAACAAACCGCAACAACAGATTCACCCTTGCACTGCACCAACTCAACCGGAAATCGACGGAAAGTCGGAAGACATAGAGGTACGTACACCTCTTCCACAACAAAATTTTCCGTCATTGCTACCGAGGGTTGCCGATGAACTCGGGGATGACGGAATTCTTATTAAAACAGGACTCACATCCTGAGCCCCATAAGGCTATACCTTCTCCGGAGTAAATACCAAGCCAACAGACCAGGAGTGGGTTAGTGTTACCCGCAATGCTACTTTTCTCTGGGGTTGACTCAAAGTCAACAGACCTACACTTGGTCGGTGTTACCGACAGGCTTGCAGAAGAGGACTTCCTAGCGTCCGATTGGACTCCAAAGCGGCTTCCGCCGTCCTTCTTATCCATCTCACAAAACATAGGAAAGACATAGTTCTGATCCAAGAACCCTCGGTTGTCCACAACCTGGTGCGCGGACTCAGAACTCCTGACTATATACTGATCTACGTAGGAAACGAAGGTAAACCAAGATCTTGCATTCTTGCTAAGAATTCCTTAAATATTTTTCTGCTTTCTAATTAAAGCAATCAGTATACTGTCTAAACGAAAAAAGGACAACGACGTTCGTATCTGCACCTGGAATGTGAGAACATTAAACAGGAGAGGTGCAGGCGAACAACTAGCGGAAGCCCTAAACTGCTACAAAGCAGACATTACTGCCATCCAGGAAATACGATGGGATGGGCCGGGCAAAAAGAGGATGAAAAACTGTGACATATACTACGGACCGTGTTATAGTGAGCAGAAACAGCGACTATTCGGATGCGGATTTGTTATAAGTGCCAGACTTAGGCAAGAAGTCTTATGTTTCCAAGACATTAGCGAACGCATAGTAACAATCCGCATCAAGGCCAAATTCGCCAACATAAGCCTTATATGCGCTCACGCTCCGACGGAAGAAAAAGATGATATAGCTAAGGATTGCTTCTACGAGCTCCTCGACAAAACCTATGAGCGACTACCGAAGTACGATGTTAAAATCGTGCTGGGAGATTTTAACGCAAAGGTAGGAAGAGAAGACATCTTTAGAAGTATTGTCGGAAAACATAGCCTACACGACAACACGTCTGGTAACGGACTTAGGCTAATTGATTTCGCTACGGAACGAAATGCCACTATAGCCAGCACACGGTTTCCTCACCTCGATATCCATAAGGGGACATGGCGGTCTCCAGATCAACGAACGGTCAACCAAATTGATCACATTGCGATAGATAAGAGGCACGCATCCAGTATTTTGGATGTCCGAACATTCCGAGGAGCTAACATCGACTCGGATCACTACCTTGTAGCAGCCAAGGTAAGAATGCGGATATCCACCACGCCACAACAATCCAGAAATACTGTGAAAAAATTTAATGTCGGAAGACTGCAATCGCAAGAGACCGCCAAGACCTTCGCACAACGCGTATCCCTTAACCTCTCGATTAACACCATACCACCAGCATCGAATGTCGAAGAGCAATGGCAACGATGCCAACAGGCCATTAGATCAGCCGCAACTGAAGTGCTAGGTTTCTCGCGCCCACCAGCAAGAAACCCCTGGTTTGATGAGGAATGCCGACAGATGCTCGAAGCCAAGAACGAGGCCTACAAGGCTAAGCTGCAGGTGAAGACGAGAGCTGCCATTGAGCTCTATAGGCAAAGAAGAAGGGAAGAACATCGGCTTTTCAGCAAGAAGAAAAAAGAGCAAGAAAAGCGCGCGATCGAGGATATAGAGAGGTGCCACTCCAGGAACGATGTTCGCAAGTTTTACCAAAGTGTAAAACGTCAAAGCCAAGGATACAAGGCTCGAACAGAATCCTGTCGAGATGAACAAGGAAATATTGTAGTTGAGACACAGTCGATGCTGAGGATATGGAAGAACCACTTCTGCAGACTGTTAAACGGCGATGACGAACAACATTCCGCTGTCAGGCAGAACGAACCATTCAATATTGGCAACGACAGCGAAGACTGCCAACCACCCGACCTGAGTGAAGTGAGGATAGCAATATCTAAACTCAAGCTTAATAAGGCTGCCGGAAATGACGGCCTTCCCGCTGAGCTCTATAAGGCCGGCGGAGATGACTTGGTAAGTAACATCCACCAACTCATAAGCCAAATCTGGTCGGATGAAAATATGCCTGAAGAATGGAACCTCAGCATCGTTTGCCCGATCCACAAAAAAGAGACCCTCTGAACTGCGCCAACTACAGAGGCATAAGTCTCCTCAACATCGCCTACAAGATCCTATCTGCCGTAATATGTGAACGCCTGAAACCGTTTACCAACAACCTGATTGGCCCTTATCAGTGTGGTTTTAGGCCAGGAAAGTCCACAACCGATCAAATTTTCACACTTCGGCAGATCCTGGAAAAAACTCAAGAAGTCCAAATCGATACCCACCACCTATTCATCGATTTCAAAGCCGCATATGACAGCATTTATAGAGACGAACTGTATAGAGCCATGTCTAGTTTTGGTATACCGCCCAAACTCGTCCGTTTGTGTAGGATGACGATGGAGAATTCTCGCTGCTCCATCAGGGTCGGAAACGACCTCACCGACACATTCGATACCAAAAAAGGATTTAGGCAAGGCGATGCGCTGTCATGTGACTTCTTTAATCTGATTCTTGAGAGAATTGTGCAAAACTCCAAAGCCAACACCAGAGGCACAATTTTCCAAAAGTCGGTGCAACTATTAGCATACGCTGACGATATTGACATCATTGGCAGGACTCAACGTGATGTCATAGCCACGTTTGCTAGTATAGAGAAGGAAGCGGCGAAAATGGGTTTAGCAGTAAATGAGGGTAAGACTAAGTATATGCTGTCATCACGAAAGGACTCACAACATCGACGAATTGGACAGAACGTCACCATTGACAGATATAACTTTGAGGTAGTACGGGACTTTGTCTACCTCGGCTCCGCTATTAGCTCTGACAACAACATCTCGTCAGAAATTAAACGAAGAATTACTCTTGCCAACCGCTGTTTCTTCGGGCTAAGAAGGCAATTTAGTAGTAAAGCCCTCACTCGAACTACTAAGGAAACCCTATATAAGACCCTGATCATCCCAGTCCTGCTCTACGGCGCTGAAGCATGGACTGTATCAAAAGCGGATGAAGAAATCCTTGGTAGATTCGAGAGGAAAATTCTTCGAAAAATCTTCGGTCCCGTTTGCGTTGACGGGCTATGGAGACGAAGATTCAACCAAGAACTATACGAGCTGTACAGCGACATGCCCCTGGTCAAAAAACTCCGCATTGGACGTTTAAGATGGCTAGGACATGTAGAACGAATGGACACCAATACTCCGGCTCGCAGAGTCTTCGATTCCCAGCCAGACGTCGGACGCAGTAGAGGAAGACCTCGCCTTAAGTGGCGCGCACAAGTGGAAACCGACCTCAACCAACTTGGAGTGCGCAACTGGAGGCAGTTAGCTAAGGACCGGGCTAATTGGAGAGGCATGTTGGTTGAGGCCCAGGTTCATTCCGGACTGTAGCGCCACTTAAGTAAGTAAGTAAGTATACTGTCGCAGCCAATATTGAAATAAACGACAGCAACTATTGGCTGGTCTCGGCATACTTGGCTGCGATACCTCAGGGCAACCTAAGGAACCTGATTGCGGATGCAGAAAGGCGTATAATTGCCCTTATCATTGGATGTGATGCCGACCCCCTCCGCAGCCCTAGGTGCTATCCTACATCTAGTGCGCCTAGATATTTACGGCAATAAGACCGCGGGTTTTTGGATGTTGTAGAACGAGGGTAGACTCTGATTGGCTTCAACTTGGCAATGCCCAGGGGTTGTAATTTGACTACACATCAACTGTGCTTATTTTTAACTCCTGGTAACCATCGGGTACTGGTCTCATCCAATCGGATTTGACTTGCTAAACGATAAGTGCGAGTGTTGATAGCAAGACGACAAACAGCAACACTATATACAGCCTCGTCTGACAGTTGCGGAATACCCGGCCTACTGTCCCAGGTGAATCTAGATGAGCTGCTTCGAAATATTCGCACAACAGGTTATTTAGGAATCTCAAGGGTAAGTCAGGTCCCTTGAACTGATGCGGATGAACCGAAAGGCTCAAACCCGTAGTGGATACTGATGGCCCCGTGTCCTAGGAGTATCTAATAAATTGAAACTGGCTCTCCAGGTTGGCGGCTGTGCTTTGGGTTAACTACCCACCCATGGAAAAAACCATTTTCACGAAGCAACCAATAGCCTCGGAAAGGACAGATATTATTGTTGACGACCCTGCTAAACGAAAATAAGACAACGACGTTCGTATCTGCACCTGGAATGTGAGAACATTAATCAGGAGAGGTGCAGGCGAACAACTAGCGGAAGCCCTAAACTGCTACAAAGCAGACATTACTGCCATCCAGGAAATACGATGGGATGGGCCGGGAAAAAAGAGGATGAAAAACTGTGACATCTACTATGGACCGTGTTATAGTGAGCAGAAACAGCGAATATTCGGATGCGGATTTTTTATAAGTGCCAGACTTAGGCCAGAAGTCTTATATTTCCAAGACCTTAGTGAACGCATTGTAACAATTCGGATCAAACCAAATTCGCCAACATAAGCCTTATATGCGCTCAGGCCCCGACGTAGGAAAAAGTTGACATAGTGAAAGATTGCTTTTGCCAACTTCTTGACTAAACCTATGAATGACTACCGAATTACGATGTTAAGATCGTTCTGGGAGATTTTAAAGCAAAGTTAGGAAGAGAAGACATCCTTAGCAGTATTGTCGCAAATCACACCCTATACGACAACACGTCCGGCAACGGACTTCGCTACGGAACGAAATGCTACTATAGCCAGCACACGGTGTCCTCACCTCGATAACCATAAGGGGACATGATGGTCTCCAGATCAACGCATCAGCATCGTACGACCGCTCCACAAAAAAGGAAACCCTCTGAACTGTGCCAACTAAAGAGTCATAAGTCTCCTCAACATCGGCTACTATCTGCCGTAATACATATTTCAACGCCTGAAACCGTTTATCAACAACCTGATCGGCCCTTAACATTGAGGTTTTAGACCAGAAAAGTCCACATCTGATCAAATCTTCATACTTCGGCAGATCCTGGAAAAACCCGAGAAGTCCAAATCGTTACCAACCACCTATTCATCGATTTCAAAGCCTCATACGACAGCGTTTATAGAGACGACTATACAGAGCCATGTCTGGTTTCAGTATACCATCCAAACTAGTCCATCTGTGCAGTATGACGACGGAGAACTCTCGCTGCTCCATCAGGGTCGGAAACGACCTCACCGACACATTAAATACCAAAAAAAAAGATTTATGCAAGGCAATGCGGTGTCATGTGAGTCCTTTAATTGGATTCTTGAGAGGATTGGGCAAAACTCCCGAGCCAATACCAGAGGCACAATCTTCCAAAAATCGGTGCAACTACTAGCATAGGCCGACGATATTGACATCATTGGTAGGAGTCAACTTGTTGTCGAGACACTTTCTGAAGATCCACTGTTTTCGACCAACATTTTGTTCAGCGATGAGGCAGTAAGCAAAATGGTTGAAGAACAACCGAAAGAGGTTCAAGAGCTGCAATTACTTCCACTCAAAACAACCGTGAGGTCCGGTTTATGGTCCGGTGGAATCATCGGTCCGTATTTCTTCAAAAATAAAGCAGGCGCCAAAGCTACTGTAAATAGGTTTTGTTGCCCTGATAACGAACTATGTTTTGCCTAAAATTGAAGCCCAAGATATCGAAAAAATTTGGTTCCAACAAGGCGGCGCTATTTGCCACACAGCAATGGCCATATTGAGAGACCACTTCGGTGAACAATTAATTTCACGCTTCGGACCAATGAATTGGCCAGCATGATCATGCGATATCACACCGTTAGACTTTTTTCCTTTGGGGTTACGTAAAGTCCAAGGTGTTTGTGGATAAGCTGGCTACGATTGAAGAATTAGGGGCCAACATGACCCGTGTTATTCTTGAGATACCGACGAACATGGTCGAACGCGTCATCGAAAATTGGAACGAGCTACGGCGCAGTTGCGGCCAACCTTTGAAAGGGATTATCTTCAAAAAACGAATGTCAAGGATGGTTCTTTAGAGTACTAAAAAAGATTTCACGATATATTTGAATTTTTTTGTGTTATTTTGAATTTAAACCTCTCGATTGATCAACCTTTATAAGCTTTTATAGCTGGATCATCTTTTCTGTGACTTCACTGACTACTGAACATTCCCTGCAAGTGTCGAAATTGTTTCATCTAGCATACTGATATGTGACTCAGTATATGAATGATTTCGTTGACGATATTCTACAGCGTCACAGACGCCGATAATGACGGATCAGCAATACCGCGTATCAGTTCGGAATCATTTTATACCTGAGAAGCAAGATGTCTTAAACCAATTGGCGATACGCTAGGAAATACATGCAAACCTAAACCCGTCACACCTTGTAACTCAATACCGGTCGGATTTGACATGGATCCTGTATATCTGCAAGTAGTGAAAAGGGGGTCCTCAATGAATAAGTGAAACAAGGTTAGGTTAGGTTGAAGGGGCTGCACGCGATTCGCGTCTAATTGAACCATTCAGAGCTAACTATGTATCGTAGGAGGTTTCTGACAATGATACCAGTCAGCTTACCTAGATTAGCGAAGAAGTGGTCTCCCAGATGAAGTTTCCTTTTTCCTGAGAGAGCTGGACAAAAGCAGAGAAGGTGAGTAATACTTTCCTCCTCTTTCTCGTCCAAGCAGCTTCTACAGAAGTCATTGCTGAAAAGGCCTAGTCTTTTTGCATGTAGGCCTATAGGACAGTGTCCTGTGAGGACACCGATTATTGTGCTGATGTTTGATCTGTTCAGCATTATTGAGCAGATGGAGCGCTTCTGGTTAAGAGTTGCTTGGATATTTGGCACGTTGTGCCATTTATCCATCTGCAGTTTGCTTTCTTGATCGCATCTTGCTTGATCAGTAATTTACATGTAGCAAGGGGCATACCTAACATGTCCACTGGTGGTAGAATGTCAAGGGTAGTGCCATGTCTGCCAAGCTCATCTACCTTGCAATTCCATGGTATGTCTCTGTGGCCCGGCAATTAAAAGAGGTGAATTATAAAATGCTCAGCCATCACGTTAAGAGACAGTCGGCATTCATGGGCCGATTTTGAATTGAACGAGATTTCTTCCAGGGATTTAATTCCCGCTTGACTGTCGCTGAAGATGCTAATATTCTTCGTGGATATTATATTCCTTTTCAGCCAGAACAAGGCTTCTCTGATTGCCATAATTTCCGCCTGGAAAACGCTATAATGATCGGGAAGGCGAAAGGTTAAACATCTTACTTACTTACTTAAGTGGCGCTACAGTCCGGAATGAACCTGGGCCTCAACCAACATGCCTCTCCAATTAGCCCGGTCCTTAGCTAACTGCCTCCAGTTGCGCACTCCAAGTTGGTTGAGGTCGGTTTCCACTTGTGCGCGCCACTTAAGGCGAGGTCTTTCTCTATTGCGTCCGACGTCTGGCTGGGAATCGAAGACTCTGCGAGCCGGAGTATTGGTGTCCATTCTTTCTACATGTCCTAGCCATCTTAAACGTCCAATGCGGAGTTTTTCGACTTGTGGTATGTCGCTGTACAGCTCGTATAGTTCGTGGTTGAATCTTCGTCTCCATAGCCCGTCAACGCAAACGGGACCGAAGATTTTCCGAAGAATTTTTCTCTCGAATCGACCAAAGATTTCTTCATCCGCTTTTGATACGGTCCATGCTTCGGCGCCGTAGAGCAGGACTGGGATGATCAGGGTCTTATAAAGGATCTCCTTAGTAGTTCGAGTGAGGGCTTTACTACTAAATTGCCTTCTTAGCCCGAAGAAACAGCGGTTGGCAAGATTTATTCTTCGTTTGATTTCTGACGAGATGTTGTTGTCAGAGCTAATAGCGGAGCCGAGGTAGACAAAGTCCCGTACTACCTCAAAGTTATATCTGTCAATGGTGACGTTCTGTCCAATTCGTCGATGTTGTGTGTCCTTTCGTGTTGACAGCATATACTTTGTCTTACCCTCATTTACTGCTAAACCCATTTTCGCCGCTTCCTTCTCTATACTAGCAAACGTGGCTATGACATCACGTTGAGTCCTACCAATGATGTCAATATTGTCGGCGTATGCTAGTAGTTGCACCGATTTTGGAGAATTGTGCCTCTGGTGTTGGCTTGAGAGTTTTGCACAATCCTCTCAAGAATCAAATTGAAAAAGTCACATGACAGCGCATCGCCTTGCCTAAATCCTTTTTTGGTATCGAATGTATCGGTGAGGTCGTTTTCGACCCTGATGGTGCAGCGAGAATTCTCCATCGTCATCCTTCACAAACGGACGAGTTTGGATGGTATACCAAAACTAGACATGGCTCTGTATAGTTCGTCTCTATAAATGCTGTCGTATGCGGCTTTGAAATCGATAAATAGGTGGTGGGTATCGATTTGGACTTCTTGGGTTTTTCCAGGATCTGCCGAAGTGTGAAAATTTGATCGATTGTGGACTTTCCTGGCCTAAAACCACACTGATAAGGGCCAATCAGGTTGTTGGTAAACGGTTTCAGGCGTTCACATATTACGGCAGATAGGATCTTGTAGGCGATGTTGAGGAGACTTATGCCTCTGTAGTTGGCGCAGTTCAGAGGGTCTCCTTTTTTGTGGATAGGGCAAACGATGCTGAGGTTCCATTCTTCAGGCATATTTTCATCCGACCAGATTTGGCTTATGAGTTGGTGGATGTTACTTACCAAGTCATCTCCGCCGGCCTTATAAAGCTCAGCGGGAAGGCCGTCATTTCCGGCAGCCTTATTAAGCTTGAGTTTAGATATTGCTATCCTCACTTCACTCAGGTCGGGTGGTTGGCAGTTTTCGCTGTCGTTGCCAATATTAAATGGTTCGTTCTGCCTGACAGCGGAATGTTGTTCGTCATCGCCGTTTAACAGACACAGCATCGACTGTGTCTCAACTACGAAATTTCCTTGTTCATCTCGACAGGATTCTGTTCGAGCCTTGAAGCCTTGGCTTTGACGTTTTACACTTTGGTAAAACTTGCGAACATCGTTCCTCTCTATATCCTCGATCGCGCGCTTTTCTTGCTCTTTTTTCTTCTTGCTGAAAAGCCGATGTTCTTCCCTTCTTCTTTGCCTATAGAGCTCAATGGCAGCTCTCGTCTTCACCTGCAGCTTAGCCTTGTAGGCCTCGTTCTTGGCTTCGAGCATCTGTCGGCATTCCTCATCAAACCAGGGGTTTCTTGCTGGTGGGCGCGAGAAACCTAGCACTTCAGTTGCGGCTGATCTAATGGCCTGTTGGCATCGTTGCCATTGCTCTTCGACATTCGATGCTGGTGGTATGGTGTTAATCGAGAGGTTAAGGGATACGCGTTGTGCGAAGGTCTTGGCGGTCTCTTGCGATTGCAGTCTTCCGACATTAAATTTTTTCACAGTATTTCTGGATTGTTGTGGCGTGGTGGATATCCGCATTCTTACCTTGGCTGCTACAAGGTAGTGATCCGAGTCGATGTTAGCTCCTCGGAATGTTCGGACATCCAAAATACTGGATGCGATCCTCTTATCTATCGCAATGTGATCAATTTGGTTGACCGTTCGTTGATCTGGAGACCGCCATGTCCCCTTATGGATATCGAGGTGAGGAAACCGTGTGCTGGCTATAGTGGCGTTTCGTTCCGTAGCGAAATCAATTAGCCGAAGTCCGTTACCAGACGTGTTGTCGTGTAGGCTATATTTTCCGACAGTACTGCTAAAGATGCCCACTCTTCCGACCTTTGCGTTAAAATCTCCCAGCTCGATTTTAACATCGTACTTTGGTAGTCGCTCATAGGTTTTGTCGAGGAGCTCGTAGAAGCAATCCTTAGCTATATCATCTTTTTCCTCCGTCGGAGCATGAGCGCATATAAGGCTTATGTTGGCGAATTTGGCCTTGATGCGGATCGTTACAATGCGTTTGCTAATGTCATGGAAACACAAGACTTCTTGCCTAAGTCTGGCACATATAACAAATCCGCATCCGAATAGTCGCTGTTTCTGCTCACTATAACACGGTCCGTAGTAGATGTCACAGTTTTTCATCCTCTTTTTGCCCGGCCCATCCCATCGTATTTCCTGGATGGCAGTAATGTCTGCTTTGTAGCAGTTTAGGGCTTCCGCTAGTTGTTCGCCTGCACCTCTCCTGGTTAATGTTCTCACATTCCAGGTGCAGTTACGAACGTCGTTGTCCTTTTTTCCTTTAGCAGGGTCGTCAACAATAAAATCAATCCTTTCCAAGGCTATTGGTTGCTTCGTAACAATATTTTTTTCTGTGGGTGGGTAGTTAACCCAAAGCACAACCCCCAACCTGGAGGGCCAGTTCCAGTTTGTTAGATACCCCTAGGACACGGGGCCATCAGTATCCACTACGGGATTGAGCGCTGCCGTTGGCCTTTCGGTTCATCCGCCACCATCTCTGTTCAAGGGGCCTGACTAACCCTTGAAATTCCTAGACAACCTGTTGTCCGAATATGTCAGAGCAGCTCATCTAGGTTCGCCTGGGACAGCAGGCCGGGTATTCATCCGTGCCATTCTCACCAGGGTGTTTATAGTGTTGCTGTTTTTCGTCGTGTTATCAACACTCGCACTTTTCGTTTAGCAAGTCAAATCAGGTTTGATGGGACCATCGGGTTACCACTTGGAGGTAAAAATAAGCACATTTGATGTGTAGTCAGAGTTACAACACTGGGCATTGCCAAGTTAACGCCAATCAGAGTCTACCCTCGTCCTTAAGCATCTAGGTCGAGGTGTTTTCCCCTAGATGCTTAACCTAAGCATATCCTTTCTGTTATAGGCCCATGCGTGAAGATGTGAATCGAGTTATAGGTTTCGATCGAATCCGACCTCCACTCAAGGCGTGAAGGTATTATAGTGAAACAAGTCTTGACAGAAATATTTTCCACGTCGATAACTGCGTCGTCGCCAGATATTCCAACATGCGTTGAGTTGAGTCTGTCAATGATGTCCAGATTCCTTTATTTGGCAGATGGAACAAGAATTTAGCAGCACAAAGTTTCATTTTTAGTATGAATAACACTACGAGCCTTGATACAACTATAGTCCGCACCAAATCAGTTGGCCATTCTATTGCGCAGGTCTCTTAAAATTTATTGTAAAATATCTTTAATTTCTCTCAAATCCTATCTCTGCGCAATCGACCGTTGGCCAACTGATTTGGTACGGACTATACCACAGATATGGCTTTGTTCATGTGCGTCGATGACGATAATCTATTTATCACGGTTGCGAGTATCAACCCAAGCTTTCCAATTGAACAGTCTTAAACCGAAGCTATCTTTCACCTTAAGGCGGATACATGTCCAACATCCATATGGTCCGTAAGCGCATAAGTCTCATAAATGTCAAACTGCTCCCACGGCTGTATTTGCCTTATACGGCTCTGAGTGTTTATGCATCAAAAGCACCTTTTGACGTCTACAAATGAAACAGAGGTCGAAAATGACGACCAGCTTACACAAAAAAACATTCCTTTCGCTTGACATTTCCTAGAAATCGTTGGAATCCCACAAAAGCCTACCAAAACAAGATTCACGCTTATCTATAGGTCAACAAGCTATGCATCATCTGCTTACTCCGATTTCATAAACTCGCATAGTAATCTCCGCATAACCCATCATAAGAGCGTGCGCCATGACTTTGAAAGTACAATTGATTGCACCTTCAAGACGGTCAATAAAAACATCCATAAAGATCGTCCATAGCCTGCAAGCCGAAAAGCGTGTTTTTCCGGCAGTGAAAACAGCAGCTCCCAGTCCGAGCAGCCTCCAAATAGATGTTAGATACAATATTTCACTCACTTTATAATCATTACCGTCGGGGCTGAGCGTGCACGGCATTGAGATATCGCGATTTACTAAGCTGTCGGTGACACTAATTGAGGATTTGCCACATGCCCTAACGATGATGTTGCACATCCTTGGCTAGGTGCCGGTATACATCCACATCCGCCACATTAAACTTCCTCCTCTCTAAAGCCGCAGAAAAGTGGAACAAATTGGCGTTCGAGTATTACCCGCAGCATTAGATGCTCTCCAGCATGCTCAAGCATTCTAAGCCGATTACCATTTGTTAAACGAACGAGATTTTCCCGCTTTTCTTTACGGATTTTCCTCGACTCGTAATCGATCGAGATGGGGAAGCGAAAGATCTTTTCCTCTTGACGCCAAGATCAGTGCGGTAATCAAATCACAGGGTTCAATGCGGGCCGTAATCTGAAGTGTGGTATGGTCGGGAAGGCGCATCATCGTGGTGGAGCATCTCTTATCAGTGCGCACTTCGAGTGCTTAGATTTTTATTGCATCAATCTAACCAAGTGGCGATAATTAAAATAGTAATCGCCATGAATTCAGCACAACTGTGAGATGCAGGGACCGGAAGAATCAGACGCTAGCGCTGGTGAATAGCGTGCGCGCGTACCCTGACAAGTCTCGCTTTCTTATCGTGACATTTTAATTGAACTGGCGAACGGGTTTTGATGGGTGTTGATTGCTGGGAACAATGAGCTTGTAACATGGTGCTGACGACTAGAGAATGGATGTGATTCACGGAATCAAGCTGGACGAGGAGGCGCGCGGTGATCGGTGCTCGATGGAGCATGCAAGTTTTGCTCTTTTATTGATTGATGAAGGGAGCTCATGAGCTTTGATATTACGGCGCCAGATCATAACTTTGACTACAGCACGTGTTTTCCAGCAAAGGGGTGGGAAGATAAAAAAAAACTGGAAAACCTATCGCAAGTTGCGTTTTAGTGCCCAACACGCAGAAGGCTGACTGGCTTTGTGCATTCATTTCTAATTTAGTGCAAGACAATGTATGGAGTGGTGGTCAGCTTATCTGTTGGCGACTGTCATTGACTAATGATCAAGGGGAGTTTGTTGGCGGAAAAAAACTTTAAGACTCTGGGGAATGTTGGTTCGAGATACACACTCCCAGAACTGGTGCCGTTTTGACGTGGAACTATGTCTTCCTGATTGATAGAGAGTGCTCTCTGGGGAGCTTGAGAAATTTTGGGTTAGCTCAAGGAAAGTGAGTTTGCAAAAAAGGTGGGTACCATCTACAAAGGTCATAAAGTGGCATTAATAAGGCGTCTTCGAAGCAATATGCACAGATGGTTGCTTGGTATGCTTGAGTGTCACTAAAAGTCAAAGCATGTGACATCACTTGTACAAGAGATGGCATGCTTGGTGAAAAACCACAACGGTATACCGATTTGACATTCTACTGCGCCTTTTCCATATCAAAGAGTACAAGAAAGGAAACTTCTGGAAAGAACGAGAAAGGTAACAAGGAAACTTCTTAACGCTGCAAGAAGCTCGAGTTTAGAAGCCAACTGGTGACTATATAAGATCAACCAACGTAAATTCAAAAGCGTGGTTAACAGTGATAAATGCACCTCCTGGCGTAACTTCTGTTGTAGCCTAGCAAATACTACTGGATCAGCCAGGTTTGGAAATGCCAAGTTACCTCAAACTCCCAAAAGGAGACTGGATACCGAACATATCTACTGGAAACCCATTTTCTAGGATGCGATTCATACTCTGGTTAGAAGACACAACCGTCTACAATGGCAAACATATGACAACGGCAACAGAGGACATGGTTAGTGCAGAAAGAATCAATTGGGCAGTTGACTCTTTCTCACCCTATAAATCCCCCGGAATGCTTCAAAAATCGAAGCACTTCGTAACAGCATTCAATGACAAATTGTTTGTTGGAAGTTTAAAATGCGGTTACGTTCCTATGTGCTGGCGGGAACTAAATGTGGTCTTTATCCCTAAAGCCGGCAAGCCCAGCCACACGACTGCGATGGACTTTAGGCCCAGAAGTCCTACCTTTGAAAAACTACATTCATTATAAGCAGATCTCAAGGACCAAACCCGTAGATTATTGTATGGGTATATACGGCCTTGTTAGACCTATATTATGATATGGAGGACTTGTTTGGTGGCAAAGTCAGCAATCTCAAATATATGACAAAGGTACAAAGGATAGCATGTGTGAACGCTACTAGTGCAATGAGAACCACACCAACACCTTTTTCTTCTTAAGTGACCCTACAGTCCGGAATGGACCTGGGCTTAAACTAACATGCCTCTCCAAATAGCCCGGTCTTTAACTGCCTCTAGTTACGAACTCCAAGTTGGTTGAGGTCGGTTTCTACTTGTGCGCGCCACTTAAGGCGAGGTCTTCCTCTACTGCGTCCGACGTCTGGCTGGGAATCGAAGACTCTGCGAGCCGGAGTATTGGTGTTCATTCGTTCTACATGTCCTAGCCATCTTAAACGTCCAATGCGGAGTTTTTCGACTAGGGGTATGTCGCTGTACAGCTCGTATAGTTCGTGGTTGAATCTTCGTCTCCATAGCCCGTCAACGCAAACGGGATCGAAGATTTTTCGAAGAATGTTCCTCTCGAATAGACCAAGGATTTCTTCATCCGCTTTTGATACGGTTGATGCTTCAGCCCCATAGAGCAGGACTGGAATGATCAGGGTCTTATATAGGATCTCCTTAGTAGTTCGAGTTAGGGCTTTACAACTAAATTGCCTTCTTAGCCCGAAGAAACAGCGATTGGCAAGAGTAATTCTTCGTTTAATTTCTGACGAGATGTTGTTGTCAGAGTTGATAACTGAGCCGAGGTAGGCAAAGCTCCGTACTACCTCAAAGTTATATCTGTCAATGGTGACATTCTACCCAATTCGTTGATGTTGTGTGTCCTTTCGTGTTGACAGTCTTACCCTCATTTACTGCTGAACCCATTCTATGACATCACGTTGACTACCAATGATGTCAATATCGTCGGCATATGCTAGTAGTTGCATCGATTTTTGGAAGATTGTACCTCTGGTGCTGGCTCGGGAGTTTTTCACACTCTTCTCAAGAAAGAGATTAAAGAGTCACATGACAGCGCATCGCCTTGCCTAACTCCTCCTTGTCGATGACGGCCCTTAAGAAGCAGCGAGAATTTTCCATCGTCATCCTACACAGACGGACGGGTTTGGGCGGTATACCAAAACTAGACATATCTCTGTATAGTTCGTCTCTATAAATGCTGTCGTACGCGGCTTTGAAATCGATTAATAGGTGGTGGGTATCGATTTGGACTTCTTGGGTTATTTCCAGGATCTGCCGAAGTGTGAAAATTTGATCGATTGCGGACTTTCCTGGCCTAAAACCACACTGATAAGGGCCGATCAGGTTGTTGGTAAACGGTTTCAGGCGTTCACATATTACGGCAGATAGGATCTTGTAGGCGATGTTGAGGAGACTTATGCCTCTGTAATCGGAGCAGTTCAGAGGGTCTACTTTTGTGTAGATCAGGCAAACGATGTTGAGTTCCATTCTTCAGGCACACTTTCATCCGACCAGATTTGGCTTACGAGTTGGTGGATGTTAAGTCATCTCCGCCGGCTTTATAAAGCTCCGCGGGAAGGCGGCCTTGTTAAGCTTAAGTTTAGATATTGCTATCCTCACTTCAGTTTGGTCGGGTGGTTGGCAGTTTTCGCTGTCGTTGCCAATACTGAATGGTTCGGTCTTCCTGACAGCCTGTAGAAGTAGTTCATCCATATTCTCAGCATCGACTGTGTCTCAACTACGATATTCCCTTGTTCATCTCAACAGGATTCTGTTCGAGCCTTGTATCCTTGGCCTTGATGTTTTACACTTTGGTAAAACCTGCGAAAATCGCTCCTGGAGTGGCACCTCTCTATATATCCTCGTTCGCGGGCTTTTCTCGCTCTTTTTCTTCTTTCTGAAAAGCCGGTGCTCTTCCCTTCTTCTTTGCCTATAGAGCTCAATGGCAGCTCTCGTCTTCACCTGCAGCTTAGAATTGTAGGCCTCGTTCTTAGCTGCGAGCATCTGTCGGTATTCCTCATCAAACCAGGGGTTTCTTGCTGGTGGCCGCAAGAAACCTAGCACATCAGTTGCGGCTGATCTAATGGCTTGTTGGCATCGCTGCCATTGTTCTTCGACATTCGATGCTGGTGGTATGATGTGAATCGAGAGGTTAAGGGATACGCGTTGCGCGAAGTCCTTGCCGGACTCTTGTGATTTTTTTCATTTTTTTCACAGTATTTCTGGTTTGTTGTATCGTGGATGGATATTCTTACCTTGGCTACAACAAGATAGTGGTCCAAGTTGATGTTGGCCCCCCGGAATATTCGGACTTCCAAAATACTGGATGCGTGCCTCTTGTCCATCGCAATGTGATCAGTTTGGTTGACCGTTCGTTGATCTGGAGATCGCCATGTCCCCTTATGGATACCTAGGTGAGGAAACCGTGTGCTGTCGCCTGTCGTATTGTATTGTATTGAAGTATTTGTTCTGTATCGATGTTATTATCCTCTTAAAACTATCCATTGGGGGTGTTTAAAGGGTCTTACAATAAAGACGGGTCGATGTCGAAATGGTATAAAACAGGTTATGTGTGAGGTATTGACGAAGTCCTTTTTGGCCATTGTGTATGGAATATGACATCGGTAGCACGGAGCCTAGAGGTTCAATTGTCATCGCCTCTGCTTCATTTATCGGTCTGAATTTCAGCAATGGCCTGGATTATGTAGATTTTGAAGGCATCAGTCGATTGGGGCTTGTTGGCGTATACCAGGAGTTTCAAAAAACACCACAAGAAAAAATCAATCGAAGTCCAATAACACGAGATAGATCACCCTACCGTGCAGAATGTCCATTGTGGCGTTCGATGTCGATGTTGTCCATGTCCATTTCATCTTTTTAGAAAAATGTGTTATCATTGGTCTACAGAGCTCAGTATTGACGGTGATGAACTAACAACGTGGTTTTTAAAGAAGTACGAAACAATGACGCTGCCGGCCAGAAATCCGCAGCAAATTTTGTAGATGCATTGTCACCTGGTGAACCTAGTGTGCTCAAACCCACACGTAGTTCTTCCGGGCCGGAGGGACGCGCCGTCATTGGTCCGTCCCATATATGGTAATTTAGCTTGTCAACATATCCATTTGTTAAAAAATGATCCTCGTTGGTAAAGATGACGTTTTGGTCAAAATTGGAGTTCACTTCCAAGGAATCCGAAGCCAAGTCGCGAACAAGCAGCGTTGGTTATAATTAACTTTGATTTCCTAGGTCAGTTGGATCTTGTACGGATCTTGTAAGGTCTTTTAAAGGCCGAGATCTTCTGCATGGCGTTGAATCCACTGCCTCTGGTTCTCCGTCGATCTGGCGTTACTTTGACGTACGAGTGCTGGCTGATCGCTTATTGAACAGGTCGTTTCGAATGGTAACCAAACGTTGGAGAGTCGATTTCTAAGGGCCACGTAAACCAAACGTTGGACAGTCGATTTCAAAGGGCCACGTCAAATGGCCGCAACACTTGCACTAACGAACTCTCATTTAAAAAAAAAAAGTTTTATGATGATTTTTGTGCTTAACCTCTGGAATTTGGGGATTTGGCATGAGTGACTGAATAAAAAAACACTGATTAGGCAGACACCGCCAAGACAAGATATCCACCACAGACTGTCATCAGTCTGTGGTGGGAATCATTAGGGAATCATCATGATTCCCTAATGCAGTATCAACAAAATGAAAAAAAAAAAAGTTATCTGGAGATGTTTCCGCCCGGGTTCGAACCGGGGACCTTGTGCGTGTGAAGCACACGTGATAACCACTACACTACGGAAACTCGTTACATTTGATTGTCAAATATTCATTTTGATAATTTTGTTGTTGTTTTTTCTTTATGCAAAAACTACTTGACGAAGACATTTTTTATCAAATTGAACAACCCCCGCCCCCATCGGACCACAACCAAAACGAGCAAAAGGCCAACAGTGGATTGCACAGGTAGAGGATTCAAGAGAACATAAATGGTAGGTAATAGGGCCTAACATATTTATTTATTTGATCTACCATATTCGTATATATTAACAGATTATTTTGACTTAATAATAAAAATAGTTTAATCCTGAAAAAAAGATTAATTAAAATTAAAAAAAAAAACTTCAAAGTGAAGAAAAAAATATATATTAAATAAAAACTCTATAATCATAGAGAAAAAATTAAAAAAAAAAATAAAAACCTTTTCTAAGAATATAGACTTAGCGAAGGATTGTTAGTATTTTGGATGTCAAATTGTTAAGTTAGTGAAAAGATATGGAAAGATCTTTTTTAAATGCTAATCTACTTTTTGAAAATTCGCATTCGTCAGAACTGCACATTTCGTTGAAATATGTGATGCATCTTGATATTGGTTCATTTTGGCAATAAGCTGTTCTGTGCCTATTTGCTATGAACATATCTTTTGGGCGAAGGTGTCTCACAGGTGCATAAATATTAAGACAAGCTAGCAATTCGGATGAATTTATCCGAGAACATATAATATCCCTCATGAACATAACGCCTGTTAACTTCCTTCGAGTAGAAAGAGTTTGCAAGCCCAGTAATAAGCATCGAGCTTTATAATCAGGTAATTCATCATACCAGTTTAATTTTTTGAAAGCATACCTGGTAAAGTTTTTCTGTACCCGCTCGATTCTATCTATATGCGTTTGATGGTAAGGAGACCAAACAACCGAAGCATATTCCATAATTGATCTAACTAGAGAACAATAAATTGATTTTAATGTCTTTGAAATCAAAGGAATTTCTTTTCAAAAAACCTAATAATGAATTTGCCCTTGATATTGTTACATCGTAATGTGAAGTAAATGTAAATTTTTTATCAAATCGAATGCCGAGATCGGTTATTTCATTAACTCGTTCTAAAACAGTTTCATTGCCTGCGTAAGTGAACATAATATCATCTAGCTGACGTGAAGCTGTAAACGTTTTGCACTTCTCTACGTTCAAAGTTAAAGAATTTTTATTACACCAGCGAAATAAATTTCGAAAATCAGATTGAAGATTTTCACAGTCGCTTACAGATTTTATTTGAGTGTAAAGCTTCCAATCATCGGCATATCCTAAGCATTTCGAATGTTTAATGAAAGAAGGTATGTCATTAGTGAACAAAATAAAGAGAAGAGGACCCAAATGACTTCCTTGAAGTACACCACTGTTTACACTGAAGGGTAGAGATGTTGAATTACCCAGTTTGACTATTTGTTTTCGATTTGCCAAATAAGAGGACAACCACTTATTGAGTCTTGAGTGAATACCTAAAGCATTCAATTTTTCCACAAGTTTTTTGTGATCCAACTTATCGAATGCTTTAGACAAATCAGTATAAATAACATCAATTTTTGTACCGGCCTCAAGACTCTCAAGGGTATATTTAGTAAACAGTGTTAGATTCGTGGTCGTAGATCTACCAGTAACAAACCCATGTTGAAGATGACTAATACCATTTTGGACGTAAAAGTAAATTTTGTCTTTAACTATTTTTTCCAGAAGTTTTGGTATAACTGAACTCTTTGAGATAGGTCTATAATTTGTTACTTTGTTTCGAGATCCAGATTTAAAAATTGGAGTGATATAATCAATCTTCCACTCATCGAGAAATATGCCCGACTTAAGAGAGAGATTGAATACCTTAAGCAATGGACTAACTAATGCAGTACATTTTTTTATTATAATAGGGGGAATACCATCAACCCAAAAACTTGATTTAATTTCGAGGGTTTTAATTCCGTTTATTATGTCAATTTCTGTTAAATAAATTGATCCAATGTCAGCAATAGGATCTACTTCGAAATAATTATTGTCGGTAGATTCATTTCGTTCTACAAAGACAGGTATAAAACACGCTGCAAATAACTCGCATGTAGAAATTTCATCTGTTGAATTAGCCCCATTGAATTCCATAAGGGTTGGAATTCCATTATCTTTTCGTTTAGAGTTTATAAAGCACCAAAACGATCGGCTGTTGTGCTTTATGTTAGACTCAACAGATAAAATATATTGCTTGTACAAAAATCGGTGCAAAAAATCATATTCTTTTCGCAGCCGAAGGAAATAATCACGGTCCCCAGAATTATTGCTCTTTTTAAATGTTTTGAAGGCTTTATTTTTTACATTTTTTTAAGTTGGTTAGCCTTTTTTTTAATTCAGGGTTTTTTCTTATGAGAATTTACTCGAACTGGAACTTATGCCTGCTTGCGCAGTACAGTGATTGGGCTTATTTTGCATTGTGCTATTGAGGTGGGGAAACTTCTCCAGGTATCATTACCTCGCGCTAATAGTATGCACGATACACATACATGATCTTGATATGTATATCAGAAGGTAGGTGTTTGCGTTCAAAACCACAGAAACGCACACCCCAAAGGACTAGCGTTAGGTACTATACGTAGGGTTGCTTAGCTTATAATGCTATTTGTCTCAAGTATGCATCTGTTGCTTCTATAGTTTTACGAACGTTTTCGATTGTTCTTAATTGGTTCTGACAATTTTCCTCCAACATGACCATATGTTCAATTATGGACGTCAAACGGGTTGGATATTATTGGTCTCCATTCTGGGAACATTCTGCAATTGTTTCTTCATACTTTGGGTATTCCTGACAAAGGGAGCAGTCTCACTATCAAAATGAACCAATTTTCATAACCATCCATGAATGTTAAGAAATTATGTTGGTTAGGTTAGGTTTGATGGGCTATTGACGGCTCAAGTGAGTCATCAAACTAGCATAGGCCGGGGTGGGCCCATAGAGATACCTCCACTCGCTGCTGCTCCATTCGCTTCAAAGACGTAATTGCTTCATCCCGATTCTCAGCAGAAACGGACGATCTGTGCCATAGAGATTGTTGCTAGCTCCGTCAAGTTCTCATAGTAAAAACTGGCAAGGAGTTTGTTACAGCTGTTGCTGATTGCGGGGTAGTCTGGATCTCCGCATTTTCTGCTTGCTTTCGCAGCGGTATCATCATTTGGTTGATAGAGTCTACTGGCATGTAGATGTGTCACATCTCGTCTACGAGAATGTCGATTTGGAGTATTTTTCTGAGGTGTTTGTATGGTCAGTCAGTTCTAGACTTACTGTAGCTAGCCAGTTCCTTATGCAGATTATGTTCTCCTTTGGGGGTTTTCTCTATAACATCCGCCAACCTCGTAATTTTAACACCATTTGCAAATTTAATCGCAAGATTCCGTCATACATGAAATTTCATAGAAGAGGACCCAATACTGTGCATTGTGGTACTCCAGCAGAGACGGTAGTACTCTATTGTCTGTCTCCTTCCTTAATTCCCGATTATTCGTCGTAGGTGCTCGTTTTGACCACTGAACGACCAGTCTATCGAACGCATTTGAAATGCCTAGCGTTACTACTGCGCAGGATTCTTTGGTACTGCAATCTTTCTCCTTTTACTTTCCTTATCTCATATCGGATTCGTAGGACCAATTGGGCGATATGATGATGATTCTCCATCCCAAGTGCTGCAGTTTCAACTGCTCTGGGAATACTCTTTCTCCCAGACATTTTGCATCATTGGTTTTAAATATTCGTCCTCTTTTGGTATACCATCTGGACCGAGCGCTTTCTGACGTTCTTCTGACGGTTGGTATATGCTGTCAATTCTCTAAAGGTCTTGCATACTCGCAGAGATATTTGAGGAAATACGTGTTTTATTATTTTCTTATGTATCATCGGCATGAGATTTGAGTAGATTTTGAGGCCTTAAGAGTTAAGTCATGACCATTTTGTACACTGCGCCCCAAGTTTTTATGTCAGCAGCCTGGCATAGCTGTTTTAAACATAAAATGGGAGATCTTTATAGCATTCTTAGGGCTGCGTGGTACTAGACTTATTACTAGAGTCCGACCGAACATTCTAAAAATCCAATATGGAGGTTTTTCGACAAAAATAATGCGAATGCAACATGAAAAATATGTTCGAAATCGTTGTCACTTGGCAGTTCGCTACCAAAATAGCAAACTATAACAAATATAAAATATCATTTAGAAAAAGTTTATAAGGAGGAATGGAAAAAGTATAATGAAGAAGCAGAAAGCCATAATTTGATTAAGATAAGAAAAATCGAAAGCATGAAATCGCCAAATGAAAGCAATGTAAATGATAATATTATGCAGTCGACTTTGATGGTTGGGTGATGTAGAACGAAGGTAGACTCTGATTGGCGTTAACTTGGCAATGCCCAGTGTTGTAACTCTGACTACACATCAAATGTGCTTATTTTTACCTCCAAGTGGTAACCATCGGGTACTGGTCTCATCCAACCGGATTTGACTTGCTAAACGATAAGCGCGAGTGTTGATAACACGACGAAAAACAGCAACACTATAAACACCCTGGTGAGAATGGCACGGATGAATACCCGGCCTGCTGTCCCAGGCGAACCTAGATGAGCTGCTCCGACATATTCGGACAACGGGTTGTCTAGGAATTTCAAGGGTTAGTCAGGCCCCTTGAACAGAGATGGTGGCGGATGAACCGAAAGGCCAACGGCAGCGCTCAATCCCGTAGTGGATACTGATGGCCCGTGTAATAGGCGTATCTAATAAACTGGAACTGGCCCTCCAGGTTGGGAGTTGTACTTTGGGTTAACTACCCACCCACAGAAAAAATATGGTTACGAAGCAACCAATAGACTCGGAAAGGACTAATATTATTGTTGACGACCCTGCTTAACGAAAAAAGGACAACGACGTTCGTATCTGCACCTGGAATGTGAGAACATTAAACAGGAGAGGTGCAGGCGAACAACTAGCGGAAGCCCTAAACTGCTAGAAAGCAGACATTACTGCCATCCAGGATATACGATGGGAAGGGCCGGACAAACAGAGGATGAAAAACTGTGACATCTACTATGGACCGCGTTATAGTGAGCAGAAACAGCGACTATTTGGATGCGGATTTGTTATAAGTGCCAGACTTAGGCAAGAAGTCTTATGTTTTCAAGACATTAGCGAACGCTTTGTAACAATCCGCATCAAGGCCAAATTCGCCAACATAAGCCTTATATGCGCTCACGCTCCGACGGAAGAAAAAGATGATATAGCTAAGGATTGCTTCTACGAGCTCCTCGACAAAACCTATGAGCGACTACCGAAGTACGATGTTAAAATCGTGCTGCGAGATTTTAACGCAAAGAAAGGAAGAGAAGACATCTTTAGCAATATTGTCAGAAAATATAGCCTACACCACAACACGTCTGCTAACAGACTTAGACTTATTGACTTCGCTACCGAACGAAATGCCATTATAGCCAGAACACGGTTTCATTACCGCGATATCCATAAGGGTGCATGGCAGTCTCCAGAACAACAAACAGTCAACCAAATTGATCACATTGTGATGCACAAGAGCAACGCAGCCAGTATTTTGAATGTCCGAACATTCCGAGGGGCTAACATCGACTCGGACCACTACCTTGTTGCAGCCAAGGTAAGGATGTGGATATCCACCACGCCACAACAAACCAGAAATACTGTGAAAAAAAATTTATGTCGAAAGACTGCAATCGCCAGAGACCACAAAGACCTTCGCGCAACGCGTATCTCTTAACATCTCGACTCACAACACACCACCAGCATCTAATGTCGAAGAACAATGGCAACGATGCCAGCAAGCCATTAGATCAGCCGCAACTGATGTGCTTGGTTTCTCGCGGCCACCAGCAAGAAACCCCTGGTTTGATGAGGAATGCCGACAGATGCTCGCAGCCAAGAACGAGGTGTACAAGGCTAAGCTGCAGGTGAAGACGAGAGCTGCCATTGAGCTCTGTAGGCAAAGAAGAAGGGAAGAACATCGGCTTTTCAGCAAGAAGAAAAAAGAGCAAGAAAAGCCCGCGATCGAGGATATAGAGAGGTGCCACTCCAGGAACGATGTTCGCAAATTTTACCAAAGTGTAAAACGTCAAAGCCAAGGATACAAGGCTCGAACAGAATCCTGTCGAGATGAACAAGGAAATATCGTAGTTGAGACACAGTCGATGCTGAGGATATTGAAGAACCACTTCTGCAGATTGTTAAACGGCGATGACGAACAACATTCCGCTATCAGGCAGAACGAACCATTAAATACTGGTGACGACACCAAAAACTACCAACCACCCGACCTAAGTGTAGTGAGGATAGCTATTTCTAAACTCAAGCTTAATAAGGCCGCCGGAAATGACGGCCTTCCCGCTGAGATTTATAAAGCTGGCGGAGATGACTTGGTAAGCAGCTTCCACCAACTCATAAGCCAAATCTGGTCGGTTGAAAGCATGCCTGAAGAATGGAACCTCAGCATCGTTTGCCTGATCCACAAAAAAGGAGACCCTCTGAACTGCGCCAACTACAGAGGCATAAGTGTCCTCAACATCGCCTACAAGATCCTATCTGCCGTAATATGTGAACGCTTGAAACCGTTTACCAACCACCTGATCGGCCCTTATCAGTGTGGTTTTAGGCCAGGAAAGTCCACAATCGATAAAATTTTCACACTTCGGCAGATCCTGGAAAAAACCCAAGAAGCCCAAATCGATACCCACCACCTATTTATCGATTTCAAAGCCGCATACGACAGCATTTATAGACGAACCATACAGAGCCATGTCTAGTTTTGGTATACCGTCCAAACTCATCCGTTTGTGTAGGATGACGATGGAGAATTCTCGCTGCACCATCAGGGTCGGAAACGACCTCACCGACACATTCGGTACCAAAAAAGGATTTAGGCAAGGCGATGCGCTGTCATGTGACTTTTTCAATTTGATTCTTGAGAGGATTGTGCAAAACTCCCGAGCCAACACCAGAGGCACAATTTTCCAAAAATCGGTGCAACTACTAGCATACGCTGACGATATTGACATCATTGGTAGGACTCAACGTGATGTCATAGCCACGTTTGCTAGTTTAGAGAAGGAAGTGGAAAGCGGATGAAGAAATCCTTGGTCGATTCGAGAGAAAAATTCTTCGGAAAATCTTCGGTCCCGTTTGCCCGTCAACGCTATGGAGACGAAGATTCAACCACGAACTATACGAGATGTACAGCTGTACAGTCAAAAAACTCCGCATTGGACGTTTATGGTGGCTAGGACATGTAGAAAGAATGGACACCAATACTCCGGCTCGCAGAGTCTTCGATGCCCAGCCAGACGTCAGACGCAGTAGAGGAAGACCTCGCCTTAAGTGGCGTGCACAAGTAGTAACCGACTCCAGAGTACCGGCACACCCGAAGTACCGGAGAAGAGGTGCCTCTTTTTGTCAAAGACCTCTATTGGGTAATGCTCGCCTCATTATTGAAAAAAAATGTGTACTGGCTTTCAAGGCATTACTTCAAACAGTGAATTTAGATAGCCCCAATCTATTTTTTATCCATTATTTGCATAGTAACATCAGCATATCTAAACAGTCCTAGTTTTAACATCCCCTCTGACCGAAATAACTTTAAACATCCACATGCTCTGTAATAATATCTCACCAACACGCCACTTAATCCCCCAAGAATCGCTCAATTGAAAACCGTTCCCAATTCAATCCTAATCCCAACTTCATGTCTAAGAAAAACGTCATCGCACCGTCATACCTCGAGACAAACAAAACTCGATCATGTCCTTAACTGCTCCCATTAAACCTCCAGCTCTGACATTTCGAATTTTGTAAATCACCATCGCTTTGGTATGCCGCTCGATCCACACAGTCCGTACGGTGTCACATAAATTACTGACGAAATTTTCATTAGCGTCTATTAACGTCAGACCGCAACATTCAAATGCAAGCCAGCCGGTCATCCCTGCCTACGTGACAACAATCCAAGTTATGATTTGGGATTCCAAATCAATCCGAACCACGATGCAGGAGCAGGAGGTGAACACAAAGGAGAGCAAGCACAGGGGGAACCCTGACGATGGCCAAAAACGCGTTCAACGATGAATTCCTCATCAGTCGTTCCAAACCGCACCGATTGGCCGATAAATCACTTGAAATTCTTTATCTAGATACTCTATCAAATTTATTGTTATTAGAAGTGTCATTGTTCTCGGCGCTGCGCTGTCGAGGTGATTCTCAGAGAATTGTCTCATTGTGTGGGTGTCCGTGTGTCCACTCATCTACAGGTCGAATTTTTTTCACAGAAGTGGCATCCTCCTCGTGTGACAAAGATCATCCAAAGACTTTCAACTATCAGTTTGGAGTTTGATTTTAATGTGATGGCTGCACCGATAGGGTGATGGACACTCCTTGAAGGACTAGTATAGGCTTTGGGGGAAGAGTAATTTTAATGGCGCTAATAAAACCAAAGATTCACCTTTGAGATACTAATAGATCATGCCTACAGGACCTGTATATGCTGGGGATTTGCGCGCCTACAGGAATTTCAGCGTCAAATTGAAAATTTATTTCACTTTCGAGGTGATACAACGATTGACATTGAATTTGATGCATGGATACATTTGGTGGCTGCGAAGAAATATGCTGGTTGTGTGTAGATATATGTGAAGGATGGCTTAACACCCGCACACAAAAGGCATGAAGTTGTGTATAAAGCCGAACGAGGAGATTTTATGTGCGTGAGACAATCGTGCGTGACGGTGCGCCCTTTGGGTGTCAGGGACGCTATTGTCTGGTGGGCAAACATCAGTTATCTTGTTTGTCATCGGATTTGTTGTTTGTCTATTGTGTGAGGATGTTATTGTTAGATGCGTTGGAGGAACGTTCTCAATAGAAATGCAATTTGATGTCCTTATGGTGGAACATTTATCGATTCGTGATAACGCACAGAGGAGGTTCTTCCTCGAAGTGGGTTTTTTTTTATTTTATCGATGGACGATTCGAGTGAATTGATCTTACAATGTGGTGTTTGCAATTGCATCCTTTTTGCTCTATTTTTGGAATAAATGCAAGCATTTGCACAGACATATGGGTTTCCTTATCATTGAAATGAATCATATTGTGCTTGGTTTGAGAGGATGTGGTAGATGTCGAAGAAGAATATATAAGAGGTAGGCATCCCTATGCACTCTTTAAATTCAAAGAATATGAGATACCGAAATACGCATTATCTTTGTAAAGGTTGCGCCATCTTTTATGGCGGTATGTGAATATTGAATAACTAAAAAAAAGCGTTATCCATATATCAGGTATTTTTATATAATTGGGTCCTTTACAATTAATTTGGACTAGTTTTTGAATCCAAGATCAATCAAGTGGCCGCCTCTATTGACCAAAGCTGCGTTTTACATCACTTTTTCAAGTATCTCGGGCGGTATAGCGATGAATTCGGCTCGAATATTCGCCTTGAGCCCGTCAATGGTCTGAGGCTTTGCTTTAAAAAAAAAAACTCCACAAAATGAAGTCCAGACGGGTCAAATATGGAGATCTGGGTGGTCATTCGAAGTCGCCTTACTTACTAACTAGTAGTTGTCCAAACCTTTTTTCATACAATCGTGGGCAGATATAATGAGCCAACATCCACCGATTTTTGAATCCAAGATCAATCAAGTGGCCGCCTCTATTGACCAAAGCTGCGTTTAACATCACTTTTTCAAGTATCTCGGGCGGTATAGCGATGAATTCGGCTCGAATATTCGCCTTGAGCCCGTCAATGGTATGAGCCTTTGCTTTAAAAAAAAACTCCACAAAATGAAGTCCAGACGGGTCAAATATGGAGATCTGGGTGGTCATTCGAAGTCGCCTTACTTACTAACTAGTAGTTGTCCAAACCTTTTTTCATACAATCGTGGGCAGATATAATGAGCCAACATCCACCGATTTTTGAATCCAAGATCAATCAAGTGGCCGCCTCCATTGACCAAAGCTGCGTTTTACATCACTTTTCAAGTATCTCGGGCGGTATAGCGATGAATTCGGCTCGAATATTCGCCTTGAGCCCGTCAATGGTCTGAGGCTTTGCTAACATCCACCGATATTGATTCCGACTGCTTCACCTTGTCTGAAGGAAAATGTCGCAATGATGCTTTTGGTGAAAACGGCGGCTCAAACAGTCCCTTTTTGGTCATGATGTCGTGTGGATTCACCGTTCCCCAAATGCGACAAATTTTCTTGTTTACCCCGCCAGAGAGTATGAAATTTGCTTCTAAAAATCGGGTTCAGTGTCAACTATTCGAGCGACTATTAAGCCGTATTGCCGTTTGGTCATCTATTGATATCCTTTCAACAACTATTTACAAACAGCTCGGTTAGTAGTGATAGCATTTTCATTCGTTTTTCCGACATTTCACGTTCACCGTGATGCTACAAGGTCCTTCCGCTGACACATTCTCGAAAAAAATTGTTAAATATCGGCGATGGAAAAGTCCATGAAAATACTGGTTGCATACAATTGCCCACCGAATTTGTTGATACGCCCACAGAGAGGCAGAAAAAAATCCATTTTAGCAGCAAAAAATGTGGACCTCGACGATTTGAACTTCAAGATACAGCAGTCGTTGCCAGGCGAATTGGTATCATACAAATCGGTCGATTTAGTTTGCGATCCAATCGAAACATACCTGTTTGATCTTCATCAAAGAATGGACCGTCATCATACTCGGGCTCGAGAGGACCATTTTCCCAAGGCAAAACGTCAAATACGGTCAACATTCCCGTATATGCACGATATCCATTGACGTCGTACTTGAGGTAACGGGAACGGTACTTCAGTATCCAATTTCATTGACATCGATGGACGATCATTCTGCAAACACATTGACAATACATTCGTCATTATACCCTATCCCATAATATAAAGAAATAATTAAGCTAGATATACCTTAAAGTATTTAAAGTATATGGATCGACTCAGAATAGCTAGCTGAGTCGATTTAGTCATGTTCCCATGTCTATCCATCCGTTCGTCCGTCACGAATTACTTAAGTGGCGCTACAGTCCGGGAGGAACCTGGGCCTCAACCAACATGCCTCTCCAACTAGCCGGGTCCTTAGCTAACTGCCTCCAGTTGCGCACTCCAAGTTAGTTGAGGTCAGTTTCTACTTGTGCGCGCCACTTAAGGCGAGGTCTTCCTCTACTGCGTCTGACGTCTGGCAGGGAATCGAAGACTCTGCGAGCCGGAGTATTGGTGTCCATTCTTTCAACAAGTCCTAGCCATCTTAAACGTCCAATGCGGAGTTTTTTTTTGACTAGGGGTATGTCGCTGTACAGCTCGTATAGTTCGTGGTTGAATCTTCGTCTCCATAGCCCGTTAACGCAAACGGGACCGAAGATTTTCCGAAGAATTTTTCTCTCGAATCGACCAAGGATTTCTGCATCCACTTTTGACACGGTCCATGCTTCAGCGCCGTAGAGCAGGACTGGGATGATCAGGGTCTTATAAAGGATCTCCTTAGTAGTTCGAGTGAGGGCTTACTACTAAATTGCCTTCTTAGCCCGAAGAAACAGCGATTGGCAAGAGCAATTCTTCGTTTGATTTCTGACGAGATGTTGTTGTCAGAGATAATAGCGGAGCCGAGGTAGACAAAATCCCGTACTATCTCAAAGTTATATCTGTCAATGGTGACGTTCTGTCCAATTCGTCTATGTTGTGTGTCCTTTCGTGTTGACAGTATATACTTTGTCTTACCCTCATTTACTGCTTAACCCATTTTTGCCGCTTCCTTCTCTATACTAGCAAACGTGGCTATGACATCACGTTGAGTCCTACCAATGATGTCTATATCGTCGGCGTCTGCTAGTAGTTGCACCGATTTTTGGAAAATTGTGCCTCTGGTGTTGGCTTTGGAGTTTTGCACAATCCTCTCAAGAATCAAATTGAAAAAGTCACATGACAGCGCATCGCCTTGCCTAAATCCTTTTTTGGTATCGAATGTGTCGGTGAGGTCGTTTCCGACCCTGATGGTGCAGCGAGAATTCTCCATCGTCATCCTACACAAACGAACGAGTTTGGAAGGTATACCAAAACTAGACATGGCTCTGTATAGTTCGTCCCTATAAAAGCTGTCGTATGCGGCTTTGCAATCGATACAGAGGTGGTGGGTATCGATTTGGACTTCTTGGGTTTTTTCCAGGATCTGCCGAATGGTGAAAATTTGATCGGTTGTGGACTTTCCTGGCCTAAAACCACACTGATAAGGGCCAATCAGGTTGTTGGTAAACGGTTTCAGGCGTTCACATATTACGGCAGATAGGATCTTGTAGGCGATGTTGAGTAGACTTATGCCTCTGTAGTTGGTGCAGCTCAGAGGGTCTCCTTTTTTGTGGATCGGGCAAACAATGCTAAGGTTCCATTCTTCAGGCATACTTTCATCCGACCAGATTTGGCTTATGAGTTGGTGGATGCAACTTAGCAGGTCATCTCCGCCGGCTTTATAAAGCTCGGCAGGAAGGCCTTCATAGTCGGCAGCCTTGTTAAGCTTAGAAATTGCTATCCTCACTTGACTTCGGTCGGGTGGTTGGTAGTTAACGTTGTCGTCGCCAATATTGAATGGATAGTTCTACCTGGCAGCGGAATGTTGATAGTCAGCGTCGTTTATCAGTCTGCAGAAGTGGTTCTTCTATATCCTCAGCATCGACTGTGTCTCAGCTACGATATTTCCGTGTTAATCTCGAGGGGATTTTGTCTGAGGCTTGTATCTCTGGCTTTGACGTTTTACACTTTGCTAAAACTTGCGAACATCGTTCCTGGAGTGGCACCTCTCTATATCCTCGATCGCGAGCTTTTCTTGCTCTTTTTTCTTCTTTCTGAAAAGCCGGTGTTCTTCCCTTCTTCTTCGCCTATGGAGCTCAATGGCGGCTCTCGTCTTCACCTGCAGCTTAGCCTTGTAGGCCTCGTTCTTGGCTGCGAGCATCTGTCGGCATTCCTCATCAAACCAGGGGTTTCTTGCTGGTGGGCGCGAGAAACCTAGCACATCAGTTGTGGGTGATCTAATGGCCTGTTGGCATCGTTGCCATTGCTCTTAGACATTCGATGCTAGTGGTATGGTGTTAATCGAGAGGTTTAGGGATACGCGTTGCGCGAAGGTCTTGGCGGTCTCTGGTGATTGCAGTCCTTCGACATTAAATTTTTTCACAGTATTTCTGGTTTGTTGTGGCGTGCTGGATATCCCCATCCTTACCTTGGCTGCAACAAGGTAGTGGTCCGAGTCGATGTTAGCCCCTCGGAATGTTCGGACATTCAAAATACTGGCTGCGTTGCTCTTGTCCATCGCAATTTGATCAATTTGGTTGACTGTTTGTTGTTCTGGAGACCGCCATGTCCCCTTGTGGATATCGAGGTGACGAAACCGTATTCTGGCTATAGTGGCATTTTGTTCGGTAGCGAGGTCAATTAGTCTAAGTCTGTTAACGAACGTGTTGTGGTGTAGGCTATATTTTCCGACAGTACTGCTAAAGATGTCTTCTCTTCCTACCTTTGCGTTAAAATCTCCCAGCTCGATTTTAACATCCTTGATAAAACCTATAGTCGCTCATAGGTTTTGTCAAGGAGCTCCTAGAAGCAATCTTTATCATCTTTTTCCTCCGTCGGAGAGTGAGCGCATATAAGGCTTACATTGGAGAATTTGGCCTTGATGCGGATTGTTACAATGCGTTCGCCAATATCTTGAAAACATAAGACTTCTTGCCTAATTCTGGCACTTATAACAAGTTCGCATCCGAATAGTCGCTGTTTCTGCCCCTAACACGGTCCATAGTAGATGTCACAGTTTTTCATCCTCTTTTTGCCCGGCCCATCCCATCGTATTTCCCGGGTGGCAGTTATGTCTGCTTTTTAGCAGATTCGGGCTTCCGCTAGTTGTTCGCCTGCAACTCTCCTGGTTAATGTTCTCACATTCCAGGTGCAGATACGAACGTCGTTGTCCTTTTTTCATTTAGCAGGGTCGTCAACAATAATATTAATCCTTTCCGAGGCTATTGGTTGCTTCGTAACAAAAGCTTTTTTCCGTGGATAGGTAGTTAACCCAAAGCACAACCCCCAACGGGCAAGTTCCAATTTATGAGATACCCCTAGGACACGGGTCATCAGTATCCACTACGGGATTGAGCGCTGCCGTTGACCTTCCGGTTCATCCGCCACCATCTCTGTTGGATGGGCCTGACTAACCCTTGAGATTCCTAGATAACCTGCTGTCCGAATGTGTCGAAGCAGTTCATCTAGGTTCGGGGATATTAATTTTAAGGATGGGATGTGATTGGGTAATAAACGATCTCATATGTATGTTTATAAATAATATCCATACTGCAGGATCAAATACAATTCATTACTTCAATTCAGTTCAATAATCTTCTCATCTTCGTTACTAGGTTTACAACCCTCATCTTTGGGTTGGCATAACGCAGCGAAATTATAGGTTTTCTAGTTTAATGAAAGAAATATCTCAACCCCTCTCATCTGTCTAATGTATTTAAGCCGTTTATACTCCTAAACACTTGATTTCCGGATGTGGGTAACATCGGGGTAAGTGCACCAAAAACAGCACCGCAGCTTCTAGATTGGAGACAAAAGATTGAGTAAAACACTAACATGCGATATAAACATAGCGAACAACTATGTTTCGGTCGAACATCGAAGAAATGTCCCCCGAAATAGTCAGTTACATTCCGTCAATTCAACAATTCAGCAGCAGCAATCGCTGTGCTATGAATGCAAATTAGTTTGTCGCTAAGCCTATGTTCGTGCTTCCACTGAAATGTGACATTTGTTTCTAAGCCGAACAGCATAATTGTGGAATTCTCTACCAAACTCAGTTTTCCTTGCCATTATAAAGGGTCTTTCAGTAAGCGCTTCCTATCTTTAAATTTAAATAAGGCAAGGTGTGTGTGAGATATCGTTGAATTTTTTTTTCGTTTAAAAGGCCAATCGATGCCATTAGTTATGGAATATAATATCATTGAAATGTCCAACGTGGCTTCTAGGGGTGGTGCGCTTCTGAAATGCCCAATCTCCCATGACTCTGGCGCATAAATTAGAAGGAATTTGAACGATGACATGGTTTATGTTGCGGCTTTTAAGGATGATGTGGTTTTTGAATTATTCTTATAGACCTGCGACTTAGGTTAGGTTAGAGTGGCTGCCGGCGTTCGCCAGCACACTATGACCACTTTGGTCCGTTGTGATACCACATGGATCTTGTCCAATCTCCTTACTATCCGTGGGAAAACCATTTTGAGCTTTTGATGAAGCGGAGAAGGCTTTTCACTTCCGTTTTTGCCAAATCACTGAGATTTTGATAATATTAAGCTCCAAGATGTAGCTTCCTTTTGCGACTTAACACTCAGAGAAAAAATGTAAACTAAAATGTAATACGATCTATTTGATTTTACGTGGAATAAACTTTGATAAATAAAATTTACTTTCACATTGAAACATATTTGATTTGAATACGCACTGTAATTTTAAATAAAGTCATCCTAGATTCAAAGTGAAACATATTCACTTTTACATTGAACCCATTTTTTTAAATATTTAAGCTACTCTCAACGTACTTTTGAAGTGTAACATGATAGTATTTGTCCATTCAAAGTGTTGCATAGTTAATTTAACTTTGTTTTAAATCGCCTTCAACTTCAAACCGATGCGTATTTATTTATGCCGAAATTTTTTGGAGCAGACAAATAATGCTTACATGCATTTTCTTCACACATCGTAGTTTTAAACTTAAATCAACGTTAATTTAAAGTGTCGCATATTCATTTTAAAGTGGCAACAATCTAGAAACAAAGTGGAACATGTTCGTCGGGCATTGATGCTACTCATTTCAATAACGATCAACGTAGATTCAAAGGGAAACATACTTATTTGTATGTCCCGCTAAGTGTCGCGATTGTAATGGTGAGCTCATTGTCGTTGTTATTCTTGTGTCTCCTTCGGTTGTGTAAAGATGAAAAAAATTAGTGTAGTCGACGAAAATTAAGCGCTCATAAATATCTTTGATTTGACTCAAGAGATTCAGTGTCAGTTGTCTGAAGATGACGAAAAGTTAAAAAAAAATACTGGCCAATTTGAAATGCAATGCCTGTTTCCAGTGTTAAAATGTAAGTTTTATGTGATTATATATAATGTATTAGAAATAAAATTAAGTGCATTGATTCGTAGGCAAAACTTACAAACGAAGTGTAAGTTAAACATGTTTGTATGGAAATAATTTTGTTACGAACCATATTGTGCAATTATCTAAACATATGAGAAGGCTACAATACGCTGTGCGGATCGTTGAATACCCTATCCCATCCTATCCATAAAACTAAAATCCCCAAAAAGGGGGCATGGCTAAAAACACGATTTGGATAAAATAGAAAAAATGATATAGTGACAACAAATTCTTCGGACTGCTTACAAAACAATTTTACGGTTCTACAACAGACAAGGTTTTCTCCTGCATATGTTATGGGGTAGGGTATAAAAATGGTTTTTATATAAAAACGCCCCCAAAACCCACTTTTAACCCACTGGTATATAGACGAAATGTTCATATTAATAATGTTAATGATTCTGCATCAAAATTTTTTTCGAAAAATTTCAAATTTGACCGAAAACAGTTTTTAATTGAAAACGCCCCCAAAAAGTGGGCGTGGCAAAAAACTTTATATGGACGAAATATAGATATTAATATTGTCTAAATATGTTGTTCAGAAACTTTTTTAAAGTTCCTTACGGTTTGGTCAAAAACTGAGTTTTTCTTAAAATGGGGCGTGGCAGTGGGCGGATTTCAAAAATTTTTACACTTGTTCTGGTGACTCGGCCAAGGATCCTATATACCAAATTTCATTATCCTAGCTCAAAATTAAAGGCCCAAAAATCGGTGACGAACAGACAGACGGACGGACGGACACACGGACGGACGGACGGACGGACGGACAGACAGACATGGCTAATTCGACTCAGCTAGCGATTCTGAGTCGATCCATATACTTTGAGGTATATGTAGCAAAATTATTTCTCTATGTTATAAACTATGTATCAAAACTAATATACCCCCCTATGGGATAGGGTATAAAAAGTAAGAGAATAGATATTAACTTGATATTAATACCTCAGGATAATATCACGTGTGCGAAAAAATGTATCTGGTTTTAAGTGTTCGATTAGAAATTAATTATGTGTACACAAAACGGTTAATTAGTGCATGTGTGCAACATAATAAGGATACCTGCATTGTTTTTCCTAATTTTCTCAAAATTTCTGGTATAATGAAGTACAATTTTTCAAGCAGTCAACAATAATGCACAAACAAAAATTATTTCCATATTAGTTCTCAAAGAATTGCACTTAATTTTATTACATTTTGCTTGTAAAAGCTTTTTACTTATTAAAAAAGAATTTCATTTCAGCCAATGATATAACTTTTTCGAGATTAGTGTATTTAACAAATGAGGACATTACAAATACCATAGCTAGTATCGGCCAGAGAGCAGAACTCAGGGCTAAACTTTTTGTAGTGGATGTTGCAGATCAATGTCGAATATAAAGGTATAAAAAGAATTGTTATTTGACATATTATAAAAAAAAAACATTAATGGAATTATTTAAAACACATGTCTGGGTAATTCCATGAAAAGACGGACATAAAGCTAGAAAAAAAAACTTTAATTTTTCGACTTGCTTCTTATACCTACTTATTAACTTAGTATGGCATCAATTTCTACAAGTGTCAAATGTAAGACTTATCGAAATATCCCGTTATTAAAATTAGTTCAAACTTACGATTGCAAAGGAGCAACAACTGCTGGCGAAAGCGTGTTTGAAAAAAAATTAAAACACTGTGATTAATTTGTTACAACTGGTAAGTAAATTAAAGCGACCTGTTTTATATTATTACACGCGATCAATACTGTGTGATTTTAGTTCTTTAGAATAATATTTAATGTGTAAAATGCTAAATTCAAAGCACCATTATTTTTGTAACGCGAGTTACCACTGCAAGCATTTTTTTTCTATATTTTGATTTCTCCTTATTCAAGTTAATCAATTCCTTTGTCCCTGTTTTACTGTGTTATTTTATATCGAAAAATAACCAAAAGTTTCTCTTGTGGACATTCCTTCGGCTAGAATTTTCATCTATTTTTTGTAATGCGAGTTACCGGTAACTCGCGTTATCAATTTGTATCGCGAGTTACCCTTACTTAACTCTATTGAAAGATTCAATCGTTTTCTTCTAATTTGGGTATATTTAGGTAAAATGCCACTCTCAGCCGCTGAGAAGATGAAAAGGAGAAGGGAAAAATTAAAAAGGGAAGGCAAGTATGAAGAATATAAGAAAAAACATCAAGAAACATGTAGAAAGAGTCGATTAAAGAAGAAAACCGAAATTGCTAAAAAACATGTTTAAACATTTTAAACATGTTTATCTTTCAAACAGACTTCCTCACAACGTATGCCTCTGCAAATATCATGAGAACTTTGCTCTAGCATTAGACTCACTGCATAACCCAATTAAAAGTCCGAAATATGATCACGGTTTTATTGGTTCTGTCATTTGTGATAATCCAAGAAAAAAATGCTGGTTGAATGCTTGTAATTCCTGCAAAAAAAATTTAGGAAATACTCTTAAAAGTTGTGTACAAGCTTCTAATAACATGCCTGCGGAAGTTAATTGGTATGTAATAATAATATAATATAATTTTATCATTAAATATTGACATTGAGATGAGAATTTCAATCCATTAACTATGAATAGGTCCGAACGTAACGCGAGTTACCATGGAATTACCCGTCTTTGCATTTCAAAATAATGATTTGTTAGTTTTTTGCTATCCAATTGAAGTAAAATCATTTAGTAAGCATTTTCAAGCCTTAAAAATTGGCCACAAAATTAACCATGTAGTGATAAAAGATAGATCCTTTTTTACGAGCTCACCTTTACATTTATATCCAGTAAATAATGGAAAAATATATTTCAAAAATAATTTTTTCTAGGTAAACAAAACTAATTGTATCTTTAGGTTAATAATGAATAATTTAAGAATTTTTTGTTATTATGACAATGAAAATAAAATTTATGAATTCCAAATTATTGTTGTTTTGATTTTTAAACAAGAAAACAAAAATGTATGTACTAAAATTTTAAATTTTGCGAAAAATTTATTTTGAAAATACATACCTATATCAAGTAAAAGTTGAAATATACAGCTTTTGAAGTTAAAAACATTTGATTCTACAACGAACTATTGTTGTATCGAATAATAAACGTGATATTTTTAAAGTCAAAGGAGGTTCTGTCTACGAAGGAACATGGTAAGATTAAAGTTAAAAAATGCTAATTCAAAATGGTTTCATTTTGAATCAATCCCTGAACGAATTTAAATTAAAGCTTAAGCAAAGTTGGATTTGTTTGAATACACAATGCATAGTCATTACTTCAAAATGTAGTCGTAGTGTTTTTAAAGTCAAATACATTTGATTCTACGATGCGTCATTGTTAAATTAAAGTTAAAGCATATTAATTTCAAAGTTGAATGTATTTTAATCTACGATGCATTTTGGTTGAATCGAATTCCACAAACTTTGTTTTAAAGATAAATGAATTTTATTTAAGCATGATCCCACATCAAATCAAGGTATATACGTGGTGATATCAAATTAAAACGATATACTTTTTAGAGTAGGAAAACCCTTTGAATAAATGTCATGCCACTTCGATTTTAAAATTTTCGTAGTCGAAGCTAAATCATTCCGAAAAATATTTGAATCGAAGTGGTTTTCTTTGATTTTACGTTGTTTTTTCTCTCAGTGAACCGCACCACTGGTTGTTGCCTTGACGTGGCGGTGTGGCTCAGTAGACTTGTGAGAGGATCGGTTTGCATCAATCATTCCGGTCATCACATAGTGAAGCGAAGAGCAACCAAATCCCAATCCCCAGTCCGTCGTAAATGTCGTATCCCTAATTATCCTCCCCTCTCCTGTAGCTAAGGTCACCGTGTGATTCCGCCGTGCGTAAGATCTGAATGGTTGGGAGCTCTAATCCCAACCGCTAACGGTAGAACTCCGGATAACGGGCGCCCTCCGGTTTTAATTAATGCCTTATCCACGTAACGCGGAGCTCTGCGTGGACGGACCGTCTTTCTCGCGCTACTCGTGGGATCTCAACATGAACAATTTAAACATAAAACAAAAAAACATAAAAAAAAACACAAAAAACAAAACAGTACGTCCGGAAGGAAACCAAGCCAATCGTACTGAGGAGGAAAACTTTCTCTTCAGTGTGAGTGGGCTATTGGAATCCGGCACGGACAAGTCGGGATCTGAGGATGAAGCTGCGATCAGATTGAGGGAGGATGAACTCCTGAAAGACGATCGCAGTTCCATCTCCAGTAAATTCGCAAGCGCGGAATCGGGCGAAGCGAACGCGACCAAGAGCGGGATTGCCGTCTCTGTGGCGTCGCGCGGGGTATGTGTGCTTCCGGTGGATTTGAGGGAGGGGTGTTTTGCTCCAGATCGTCAGACCCTACCGGTATCCAATAGGACCTGCGCATTGACCAAGTCAACGTCATCTGTTAACTCAAGGGATAAATCCCTTGCGGAAAAGATGGCGGAAGTGACAGTCTCTGCAATGGATACAGGCTTACATGCCTCGTGCGACGCCGCAGAGTCGTTATCGGTCACCGCGACTCAATCCAGTGCCGTGGCGGGTGTCAAGTCATCACTGGCTGGCGACCCAAGGAAGCTTCTCCCTGCGGTTAAGTCGGGGGTGGAAACGACGCCGGCCATGGAACTGGATCTGAACGACTCGTTCGTCACCGTGGACTCAGCCAACACCACCGCCGAAACATGTCTCAACACGACAGTGAGACACATAAGAGGGGACGTAGACACGCTATCTTTAGCCTCGGGGCTAAGCGGTAAGAGCAGACGCAACGCGAGACGTGTAATCAGACGTAACAACCGACGACGCGAGTTAGCCAACGCTACTGCCTCTTTAAGTCTGCCCCCCCCATCGGTATCGCGCGCGTACGATTTGACTATGGTCACTAATACTGGCAACCATGAGGTTAGATCGGCCGCTCTTGAGGGCAATCCGGAAGCATCGTCGGGACTACCCACGGTCGCGGAAGGTGGATCAGCTAGAGTGGCGGGCGATACCAAAAGGAAGCCAACAACTATCAGTAAAGGCAACCATGAGGCAAGATCGGCCGCTCCAGAGGGCGACCCTAAAGCACCGTTGGGAATTTCCACGGCCGCTAAAGGAAGATCAGCTGGGGTGGCGGGCGACGCCAAAGGGAAACCTGTTAGCGCAAAAATAGTAGCTAACCAAGCGTCGAAACTGACCGTATCAGAGGGAGAGTCCAAGGAACCGATGGGATTACCCAAAGGAACCAAGGCAGTATCAGCTGAGATGGCGAGGTTTGACGTGAGGCAAGCTGGCCCTAGCATGCCGACTACTGCGAGACCGCCGCAAGGTGCAGTTAAGCGGAGTCGGTTGGACATCAGCGGTTCTCCACAGTATACAGGACCAAAGAAGCGTACAAAATTCGCCGCTAACAAGGGGGTTCCTGCCTATGCGGAACACCTGCGTGTTGCGGTAATTGACGCAGCTAATCCTGACCTGCGGCTAAACGAGGAGCAATGGAGACTGGTGCACAACAATCTTTTGCTGTGCCTCAGCACCTCACTGGCAAACGACACCCAAAATGCTCCGACCTTTGGCAAGATGGTCTATTACAAGGGGTTCCGGGTTATGTCTTGCGACAACGACTGGACCCTTCAGTGGCTCAAAAGCCAGATCGCAAAAATGTCCAATATCTGGTCAGGCGCCGATCTTGCGCTTCTAGAGCACAAAGAACTTCCATCCGCTCCCAGGGGTAGGATGTTTATACCGGGCCCAGCCATCCCAAAGGAAAGGCTGTTGGAGATGCTCAAACGGCAAAACCCCGAATTTCCGTCTGATGACTGGGCTATAACAGAAATGTTTGAGCCATCTGTCAAAGGACAAAGCATCCGAATTTCACTAAACTATCAAACGTTGGTGAAATTCCAGACTTCAGGCTTCAAACTCAAGGTGGGGTTCAACTTAGTGGACGTCAGGGTAGGTGGTCAAAATGCACCCCGACCCAGTACTGCCAAATCTGATGAAGGTGCTACAACTAAACCTGCATCACAGTAGGGCGGCCAGCGCCAACCTACTTCTCCACCTAGCCAAGCATCAAGTCGACATTGCACTCCTTCAGGAACCCTGGATCTCAAACAGGGTAATTTGCGGACTAAAATCCGATGATTATAACATTTATTATAATAAAAGCACCAACGGCAATTGTCGTGGCTGCGTCATGGCTAGGAAAAGTATAAATGTAATTTTTCTACCCCAACTCAGCAACGATGACCTAGCAGCAGTCATGTGGGAAAGGAAAGATTCAAAGCCATTGATTCTCTCCTCTGCTTACATGCCATACAACTCGGATGATCCACCTCCTCCCATTGCTATCAAAGACCTCGTCCGACATAGCAAAGCGAGAGATTGGGACCTACTTATAGGATGCGACGCTAACGCTCATAACACCAGCTGGGGCAGTAGTGATACAAATACTAGAGGTGAGTCCCTATTCCAATATATTATCAAACATAGCTTATTAATTCATAATCGGGGTAATGAACCCACTTTCATCACAAAAAATCGTAGGGAAGTCTTAGACCTAACACTTTCCTCTAACTCTGTCACCCTATCAGTCTCTGACTGGAGGGTATCAAACCAACCTAGCTTTTCAGATCACAGTATTATACAGTTCTCACTACTTGAAACGCTAGCTAACATCGCTCCGTTTCGCAATCCGAGAAAGACAAACTGGGACACCTTCATCTCCGCAGTCTCCGAGCACACCTTTAGCAGTGTCGCACGAAACCAATCAGATGTTGATAAAAATGTAAACGAACTCGTCTCTGTGTTTAAAATTGCTTTTTCAAAAGCGTGCCCACTAAGCAAAGTTACAAAAAAGAAAAAAAAACAAAGCCACTGGTGGTCTGGGGAACTGGCCAGACAACACAGAGTAACGAGAGAACTCTTCAAAATAGCAAAAAGATCAAACGCAGAAGCAGACTGGCACTCTTACAGAACCAGCCTCTGTAAATTCAAAAAAGAGACCAGAACGGCCAAAAGAAAGGCTTGGAAAGAATTCTGCAGTAGTATCGAAGATAACAATGAATCTGCCAGATTGAGAAAGATACTATCGAAAGAAGCAAGCAGCCCAGGTTTTCTCAAAAATTCAGCAAATGAATGGACGGAATCAACCGCTGATACCCTAAACCTTCTTTTAAACACACACTTTCCGAACTGCAAAACGGCAGAGGAAAGTGTCATCGTAAATATAAGTACAGACCACACAGCGGACAACATGAGTGACAACTCTCTCTCTCTCATTAATACGATAGTGTGCAAGGAAAAAATTGCATGGGCCATTAATTCATTCAAGCCCCACAAATCAGCCGGCCCTGACGGTATAACCCCTATCATGCTACAAAAAACTGCTAAGCTAATAATGCCAACACTACTCACTATCTTCCGTGCATGTTTAAAACTAAACCACATACCACAAGCGTGGCGTGAAGTTAACGTCATATTCATACCGAAGGCAGGTAAATGCAGCCACACCGTAGCGAAGGATTTCAGACCCATAAGCCTGTCCTCCTTCCTACTGAAAACGATGGAACGATTACTCGACATCCATATACGCAGCAACCTGAATCCAGGTTACCTATCTGTAAGCCAACATGCCTATACAAAGGGTAAATCTGTGGAAACGGCTCTACACGAAGTGGTTCGCACAGTAGAAAACTCACTGCACTACAAAGATTATACGCTAGCAGCCTTTCTAGATATAGAAGGAGCCTTCAACAACGTCACAACAGAAGCAATTGCTGAGGCACTTACCAAAGCTGGAATAGGTACGGTCTCTAGCAATTGGATTTTAACCATGCTCAATAACCGGATCATTTCGTCAACACTAGGCGATTATACCAAAAGGATCACAACGTCAAGAGGTACCCCCCAGGGAGGCGTACTATCCCCACTCCTCTGGCTATTAGTAGTCAACGAGGTACTCAAGAAGCTAGATATCACTGCAATAAAAACAGTGGCATACGCTGATGACGTAGTCCTCATGGCTTGCGGTAAATTCCCATCGACACTGAGCGAAATTATGCAAGGTAGTCTCAATATACTCAGCAAGTGGGCAAAGTCCTGCGGGCTGGGTGTAAATCCAAACAAAACAGAACTGGTTCTCTTTACTAACAGGAGATCGATCCCAGCATTTCCGGTACCGTCTTTGGAAGATTCGACTCTCTCATTGTCAGCAAGCGCGAAATATCTGGGAGTGATACTCGATAGTAAACTGAACTGGAATCTAAACATTGAAGAAAGAGTAAAGAAAGCAAACATTGCCCTCTATAGCTGCAACAGAATCTGCGGCAAAAAATGGGGCCCATCCCCGAAGGTCACAAAATGGCTATACACAGCCATTGTCAGACCAATCCTAACATACGGCTGCTTGGTCTGGTGGAATGCTATGAAAAAAGCAAAACATACGACCAAGCTTACGAAAGTTCAAAGAACAGCATGCATACTCACGACAGGAGCCATGCGCACTAGCCCCACAGTAGGGTTAGAAACAATACTAAACATAACACCAATTGACTTACAAATCAATGACACAGCAGCAAAAAGCGCAGCAAGACTCAAAGAAACGGGCAATCTACTTACGAAGCCTTTTGGCCACAGCTCAATATTAAGCTCAATGGCATATGAGGATGTAGCATGTGACTACATGATCCCATATCACGACTTTGATATTGATTACTCCATCAGAATACCAAGTAGAGACGAATGGTCTTCAAACAATGTGTTATCTAACACAGAAATAGCAATCTACACCGACGGATCCAAAATGGAAGTCGGAGTGGGCTCTGGTGTCTACTCTGAAAAAATCGGGCTAGCTACATCCTTAAGATTAGCAAACTCGTGTAGTGTTTTCCAAGCTGAGATCCTAGCCATACTCGAAGCTGCCGAATCGGCTAGGGTATTGGACATATCACATGAGGATATCTCCATCTACGTGGATAGTCAAGCGGCCATTAAAGCTCTGGCATCCAATATAGTAAAATCACGGGTAGTTGGACGCTGCCGCGAAGAGCTGAAGGCTCTTTGTAACCAGAACAAAGTCCAAATTATCTGGGTGCCAGGACATAATGACATTTTAGGAAATGAGAAAGCAGACGAACTAGCCAGATTAGGATCGTCCAGTTGCATTTCCCTAGCTGATAAAAGAGTCAATCCCCCGCTAGCATCTAAAAAACTTGAATTAACTAAGCACACTCAAAAAGCAACCATAACAAGATGGCTAAATACAATAACTTGTACACACACTAAATCTCTCTGGCCAGAATTAAGTGGCAGTAAATCAAACAAGCTATTAGCTTTGAATAGAACTTCCATTTCCATAGCGGTGAGAGTGATAACAGGTCACAATCTGTTGGGTAAGCACTCTAATAAGATCAGACTGACTGGTGCAAACCAACTCTGCAGGAAATGCAGCGACCCTGACGTCGAGGAAGATGTCTCACACCTGCTATGCCACTGCCCGGCGATCAGTGACAGTCGATTTAAAATTTTAGGCAACTTTTACTTCAATGACCTAAGTGACCTAAGGACTATCCCAATAACGCTGATAGTCCGTTTTTGTTGCAAATCAGGATGGAGCAACTACCTCTTTGAGGCTGAAGGAGCAACACAGACCAGCACTGCATAAGTATCACAAGCGAACTTAACCAGGTATCCTCTTTCTCTTTTTTCAGGACATTTTTCTTCGAAGGGTATCGCTATGGGCCCACGTAGGCCTATGCGTGTTTGACGACTCGCCCGAGCGTCAACAGCCCACCTAACCTAACCTAACCTTCTCTCAGTGAAGAAAACTCACTTTTTACTTAAGTGGCGCTACAATCAGGGATGAAGCTTGGCCTCAACCAACATGCATCTTCAATTAGCCCGGTACCGGGACTTAAGAAAATCTCGCAAGAAAAAGTCTAATGGGGTCTAATCGCACAATCTCGGTGGCCAGTTTACATCACCTCCACGTGGAATGACAATGCTCTCGAATCGCTCGTGCCGCATTTCGAATGTGGCTGTGAAGCATGTAGCGCCGTCCTGTTGAAACCACATGCTATCCACAAACCATCCAAGCGAGGCCAAAAAGTTTGAAATCATAGACCTATTGTACCGGTGACGGTGATGACCTGGTCAAGAAAATGGACCGATGATCCTGCTGCAAAAAATCCACACCATCTTATGTGGATTGGTATCGTCCCAAATTCGACAATTTCGTTGTTGACGTACCCATTCATGAAGAAATGCACCTCATCGCTGAAGATTATTTTTCGATGGAAATTAGGGTATGTTTCCAATTACTCAGGAAAAAACACACATCGTTGTCTATGGTCGTTTACCTTCAGCTACTGAGTCAGTTAAATTTTTTACTGAAGTCACGACGCAAAATTCGCCAAGTTGTGGTCTTCGAAAGGCCGAGCTTTTGTGAAGCGAAATCGATTGCCTCGGATTCTCCTGCACACTCTCACGGACAGCGACGACGTTTTCGGTAGATCTTGCGTTTCGTCAAAGAACGGGTGTTGGTTTACTGAACGAGTGGACTCAAAGAAGAAGAGGAGAACATCGGCTTTTCAAGAAGCAAAAGAGCAAGGAAAGCGCGCGATCGAGGATATAGAGAGGTGCCCCTCCAGGAACGCAAGTTTTACAAAAGTGTAAAACGTCAAAGCCAAGGATACAGGGCTCGAACAGAATCCTGTCGAGATGAACAAGGAAATATCGTAGTTGAGACACAGTCGATGCTGAGGATTTGGAAGAACCACTTCTGCAGACTATTAAACGGCGATGACGAACAACATTCCGCTGTCAGGCAGACGCAGAACAAACCATTTAATATTGGCAACGATAGCGAAAACTGCCAACCACCCGACCTAAGTGAAGTGAGGATAGCTATATCTAAACTCAAGCTTAATAAGGCCGCCGGAAATGACGGACTGAGCTTTATAAAGCTGGCGGAGATGACTTGGTAAGCAACATCCACCAACTCATAAGCCAAATCTGGTCGGTTGAAAGCATGCCTGAAGAATGGAACCTCAGCATCGTTTGCCTGATCCACAAAAAAAGGAGACCCTCTGAACTGCGCCAACTAGAGAGGCATAAGTCTACTCAACATCGCCTACAAGATCCTATCTGCCGTAATTTGTGAAAGTCTAAAACCTGATCGGCCCTTATCAGTGTGGTTTCAGGCCAGGAAAGTCCACAATCGATCAAATTTTCACACTTCGGCAGATCCTGGAAAAAAACCCAAGAAGTCCAAATCGATACCCACCACCTATTTATCGATTTCAAAGCCGCATACGACAGCATTTATAGAGACGAACTATACAGAGCCATGTCTAGTTTTGGTATACCGCCCAAACTCGTCCGTTTGTGTTGGATGACGATGGAGAATTCTCGCTGCACCATCAGGGTCGGAAACGACCTCACCGACACATTCGATACCAAAAACGGATTTAGGCAAGGCGATGCGCTGTTATGTGACTTTTTCAATTTGATTCTTGAGAGGATTGTGCAAAACTCCCAAGCCAACACCAGAGGCACAATTTTCCAAAAATCGGTGCAACTACTAGCATACGCCGACGATATTGACATCATTGGTAGGACTCAACGTGATGTCATAGCCACGTTTGCTAGAATAGAGAAGGAAGCGGCAAAAATGGGTTTAGCAGTAAATGATAGTCTTACCCTCATTTACTGCTAAACCCATGCTGTCAACACGAAAGGACACACAACATCGACGAATTGGACAGGACGTCACCATTGACAGATATAACTTTGAGGTAGTACGGGACTTTTTCTACCTCGGCTCAGCTATTAACTCTGACAACAACATCTCGTCAGAAATCAAACGAAGAATTACTCTTGCCAATCGCTGTTTCTTCGGGCTAAGAAGGCAATTTAGTAGTAAAGCCCTCACTCGAACTCTTAAGGAGATCCTATAAGACCCTGATCATCCCAGTCCTGCTCAACGGCGCTGAAGCATGGACCGTATCAAAAGCGGATGAAGAAATCCTTGGTCGATTCGAGAGAAAAATTCTTCGAAAAATCTTCGGTTACGTTTGCGTTGACGGGCTATGGAGACGAAGATTCAATCAAGAACTATACGAGCTGTACAGCGACATGCCCCTGGTCAAAAAACTCCGCATTGGACGTTTAAGATGGCTCGGACATGTAGAAAGAATGGACACCAATACTCCGGCTCGCAGAGTCTTCGATTCCCAGCCAGACGTCGGACGCATTAGAGGAAGACCTCGCCTTAAGTGGCGCGTACAAGTAGAAACCGACCTCAACCAACTTGGACTGCGCAACTGGATGCAGTTTGCTAAGGACCGGGCTAATTGGATAGGCATGATGGTTGAGGCCCAGGTTCATCCCGGACTGTAGCGCCACTTAAGTAAGTAGGTAAGGAAAATTTATCCATCACATAGCTGTGAAATGGAATTGGTTAACCCAATGTCTCTCTAGATCATCTTAGAACACCGTGAGACCAAACTCTAGAGAAATATTCGTTACCAATCACGTGGATTGGGGAGAACCTATCTGACGTAACTACCCGAGATAGCGCAGTAGATATCCTAGGCCCCACAAGTCGAGTCACCATATCCATGAAGTGAATATCCTTGTTTGAGTTTTAATGATACAAAAAAATACTCCTTATCTCTGAGTTCCCCCTGAGATATAAAATTATAAAACAATCGCGTTCTCGAAAGTCGGTCCCAACATTTTAGACTCCACTCTGCCTCATCACCCCTATAAAATCGTGGACAAAAAACATCAAAATTCCACAGTCCTGCACGTCAACTCATGCCACAAGGGCATGTCAGGTTCGTTTGAATGAAATTTCACTAATGGCGACCGTGACATTATTGTCACGGGTTATTAAAACACCCATTTGCGTAAGAGTATCTATTAAATAATCGCCCGCGGTTTACGACTATTATGTCGCGTCGTCGTTTAAAAAAAATTCCTTATCTCGAAGCACCTCAACATAAAAAAAAAACCCTCGAATCATGTATCTATGATCACATCTCATGCGCCACAAAAATATAAATGGAATGACCAATCAAAGACTGCACCGCATGTGGGTGTTTTGGGAAATGTTCTCTCAACTTTTTCTTCATCATCTCAACACCACATAACAAGCTTGACGAGCATAAATCACGATCACTAAAGTCGACACTTGGTACACGACCGTAATGCTAAGCGAAATGAATTTACGACTCGAACATCCATAAACCAAGATATGCGTACTTTTCTCATTACCGCGCGATATGATAATCCATCCGTCCACACACACACTCGCTGCTCCCATGCCCACCCACAGGCTGTTTCATTACCATTAACTCAAAGCCATTGGCATTTTCCATCACAATAAATTTGCGATAGATTTCCCTTTAACGGTGCTTTACAATAGTGTTTCACACGTCGATAGATACTTTTCATGTTTGCAATACACGACGTGTCGGTCGTCTGGGGAACTTGTTCGGCAACACAATTCTACGCACTCGCCGGATTCCAACTTAATTGAGCTACTTTTTGATGAATCGGACCGCTTTGATATAGCACAGCAGCACCACCAGCAGCATCACAGGCACAGCAAAGCAAGGAGTCATGTTTCAAGACTCCTCCAGTTTGTGGAAGCACATTTCCTGGTTACGCATGTTGCCATACCACCCGTGCATCCAGACCATTCATTCCGCACCCTCCAAATGGGACGACAAACAATTAATTAAATGTGTTCCCAACCAAAGGAGTAGGGGGCCAACGACGACGCCTTGAGGCACCTCATTACCCACTTAGAAAAGTACACAGATACTTTGGCACATTGTCGGTTGCGGCGGCGGCGGCAACGGCTGTGGCACAATTGCGTGACTGTTTACGCATGGCAAAGTGCGCACTGTAACTGGTAGTTGCGAGTAATTTGGGAATCGGATATCCACTTACATTTCGGCCAACAACGTGATTCTGCATTCGGTTTATGGGAGCTCTAATGATATGTTTCGTGCGCCGTTAAACTTGTTGCCAGCGTGATCGACGAGTAGCCGGTGCGTGAGATACAATTTCGATTTCTTGTTTGTTTGACGGTTTCTTTGGATTTTTTTTTTCCGAAAATTCACCCGAAATTACAGGTATTGACAGAACAACTGCGCGATTGGGTGCAAATTAAAAATTCAACAAAAGGGAAAGTTGCCGGCGTAACGCAGGTTGCACTGCTATAGTGAATGGGTGCGGATTTTTTTTAAGAGCTGTTGGGAGCATTCCATTCAACGAGTAGGCCACCCATAAAGGCACGCACTCAGTAATCCTCTTAGCGTCCTAATACTCAAGAGCATCCACTCGAAATACAAAAGCAATCGATCCGACAAATTCGTATTCCAAATCATCAGACCGCATATCGGATCGGACGGCCGATCGGCCTAATCCTAAACTCAGACAAATATGATACGCGCGCACCTATAACGATCATATCGAGCTCCTGTTTCGAGAAAAAAGGATCAAATTTCAAGACAGTGTTCCACAAACCCAGATTTTTCGAAAATGATTGGTTCAATGTATAGACACGGCTTGTCCCAATATTTATCCCAAGCAATTGCTGTGTGTGTATCCGTATCCCTGTGCAGGATGCTTGTTGCGATCGCGGCCTTTTTTTCCTCTTAAGTGGACGATGATATATCGTTGGCACTGGTACGCGAGTGTGTTGCATCATAACTCATATACATGCAGCACGAGTGCTGAGCTGGATGTGGAATAGCCGTCAGCGGATGTTAGGTGTCAGTCAGACGAATCCCTTGATTGATCCAGATAGTGCGCGAGTTGGGCACTCTGAAACACCGCGTCCTCAGACTATCGAATGCGATACCATCGCATGGGAGGAAAGCGTAGTCCCAAAGGATTTTCATTTTGTTTGCCGGGAATTTGGGGACCGACTGGGACCGAGGGGATAATAAATTTTGCCTTCAATCGACTATGGTCGTCCGTTGCTGCGTTCGGGCTGTGGTGCGATGATGAGGTGAGCGTGTCCGCGCATTCATAATTATCCAGAGCAGGGTGTACCTTGTCGTGATGGATGCACGCCATTGTACTAAAGTATACGAAGGGGCCTTTGCCTGTAGATTAAGTTGTTTTCATGTTTTAATTACTGCGCGCAGCGAAAGTGGACGATCATTTATGAATGCGTGCGGATCGTATAAAGTTGATTGGAATTTTTTATTTCTTTGGCCTGTTCGATTTTTGGGAAAGTTAATGAAGATGGAGAGTGGTTATGGCATTACCTGGAAATTGCTTCATCAGGTAATTGAATGCGACAGTTTTAATTGACTTGCAGTTGTTTTTGGAGGTATAAAACTGCCCTTCCAGTTTATAGATAGAGGCGATGACAAACCAATGCGAAGAATAAATTGAGTACTTTACTGCAGAGATGGTTGAAAATGTCTTCGTTTTCTAGTGCAACATTGAGCAGTATTTGACAATTCAAATTTTAACTTCAAAATTCAAAACATTGGGCATGACTTAGTCGAAGGCAATTCAGTTGGTTTAGAAGGTTCGAGGGTACGAGGGTAGACTCTGATTGGCTTTAACCTCACTAAGCCCAGTGCTTGCAACTCTGACTACACATCGACTGTGCTTATTTTTACCTCCAAGTGGTAACCATCGGGTACTGGTCTCTTCCAACCGGATTTGACTTGCTAAACGATAAGTGAGAGTGTTGATAACAAGACGAAAAACAGCAACTCTATAAACAGCCTGGTCAGACTGGTCGGAAAAAAAGCCGGCCTGCTGTCCCAGGAAACCTAGATGAGCTGCTTCGACATATTCGGCTAACAGGTTATCAGGAATCTCAAGTGTTAGTCAGGGACTTTTGAACAGAGATGGTGGCGGATGAACCGAAAGGCCAACGGCAGCGATCAATCTCGTAGTGGATACCCCGTGTCCTAGGGGCATCTTGTAAAATGGAACTGGCCCTCCAGGTTGGACGTTGTGCGTTGGTTTAACTTCCCACCCATAAAAAAAGCGTTGCTACGAAGCAACCAAGAGTCTCGGAAAGGACTGATATTATTGTTGACGACCCTGCTAAACGAAAAAAGGACAACGACGTTCGTATCTGCACCTGGAATGTGAGAACATAAAACAGGAGAGGTGCAGGCGAACAACTAGCGCTGAAAAAAGAGACTGCCAAGGCCTTCGCGCAACTCGTATTCGATAACCTCCCGATTCACACCATACCACCAGCAACAAATGTCGAATAACAATCGCAACGATGCCAACAAGCCATTAGATCAGCCGCAACGGATGTGCTAGGATTCTCGCGGCCACCAGCAAGAAATCCGCGGTTTGATGAGAAATGCCGACAGATGCTCGCAACCAAGAACGAGGCCTATAAGGCTAAGCTGCATGTGAAGACGAGAGCTGCCATTGAGCTCTATAGGCAAAGAAGAAGGGAGGAACACCGGCTTTTCAGAAAGAAGAAAAAAGAGCAGAAAAAGTGCGTGATCGAGGATTAAGACAGCTACCACTCTCGGAACGATGTTCGCAAGTTTTACCAAATTGTAAGACGTCAAAGCCAAGGATACAAGGCTCGAACAGAATCCTGTCGAGATGAACAAGGAAATATCGCAGTTGAGACACAGTCGATGCTGACGATATGGAAGAACCACTTCTGCAGACTGTTAAACGGCGATGACGAACAACATTCTGCTGTCAGGCAAAAACGAACCATTTAATATTGGCAACGACAGCGAAAACTGCCAACCACCCGACCTAAGTGAAGTGAGGATAGCAATATATAAACTCAAGCTTGATAAGGCCGCCGGAAATGACGGCCTTCCCGCTGAGCTTTATAAAGCTGGCGAAGATGACTTGGTAAGCTACATCCACCAACTCATAAGCCAAATCTGGTCGGTTGAAAGCATGCCTGAAGAATGAAACCTCAGCATCGTTTGCCCGATCAACAAAAAATGAGACCATCTGAACTGCGCCAACTACAGAGGCATAAGTCTACTCAACATCGCCTACAAGATCCTATCTGCCGTAATATGTGAACGCCTGAAACCGTTTACCAACAACCTGATCGGCCCTTGTCAGAGTGGTTTTAGGCCATGTAGGCTATGGAGACGAAGATTCAACTAAGAACTGTACGAGCTGTATGTATGTTTAAGACATACAGCTGTATGTACGTTTAAGACATAAGACAAGCTAGGACATGTGGAACGAATGGACACCAATAATCCGGCTTCCTCTTCGATGCCCAGCCAGACGTCGGACGCAGTAGAGGAAGACCTCGCCTTAAGTGTCCCGCACAAGTAGAAACCGACCTCAACCGACTTGGAGTGCGCAACAGGATGCAGTTAGCTAAGTACAGCGCTAATTGGAGAGGCATGTTGGTTGAGTCCCAGGTTCATTCCGGACTGTAGCACCATTTATGTAATGACTCCATGGTGCCGGCAATACCTTCAACCTAAGAGTGGAATAATACAAGCGGCCAACGAATATTAAGGTCTGTAGAGGTATAAAACTTTCGAAAGGGATAACCGTCAAACTAGCTGTCATACTAATGAAGTCTGTTCGACTTTTTTTTTCAGAATCCTTTGCCAAATCACCATGGAAAGACTTCCACAGAATAACGTTCAGAAATCGTGGAAATTTATTTCCAAAATTCGCGCTCTGTTTGCCAAACTTATAGAGCACTTCGTCAAGTTTACGGAGCGCATGTGAGCAGCTGATTCCATACTATCGATCGATTCAAGACCACCTTTACTCTTTTTGATAATATTCATCCAAATCGAGTCCGTACCGTGTGAACAGAAGAAGTCATCGACGCTGTAGACGTGAGTGTGACAGAGGGCCCGAATTTATCGATCCGACGATGTTCTTATCAACTCGGATCTTGATCGCTGAAAATGTTGAGGAAAGATCTTGGCCTATATCCCACATCTAATATCCATATAGGTTTCAACTGGTGCAAGAATTAAAGTCAGCGAACCATCAACTAAAAGTTGAACCAGATTTTGATCGTCAAATCTTCTTCAACGGTGAGGCTCATTTCTGGCTTGACGGGTATGTAAACAAGCAGAATTGTCGTCATTGGAGTGAGCACAATCCTCATGAGTCTGTTGAGACTCCCATTACATTCCGAAAAAAGCAATGCTTGGTGCGGTTTACATACCGAAGGCGTCATCGGCCCATTTGTCTTTAAATCCGAAACCGGTGCCAACATTACCGTGAATGGCGAACGCTTCAGGTAAATGATTCGCGATTTTTGTATTCCTCATGAAATTGGAAATAATTTGGAGAAGAAATGGTTCCAGCAAGACGGCGCAATATGCCATACAGCCCATGCAACCATGACTCTGTTGAGCTAAACGTTTGGTAACCGAATCATCTCAGGAAATGGACCTGTGAATTGGCCTCCTCGTTCGTCTGATTTGACACCTTTTGACTACTTTTTGTCAAATCTTTGGTCAATGCTGATAAATCAGCAACGATTGATCACTTAGAATCCAAAATTCGACGCACTATTGACGAAAAAAGTCCGGGTATGCTAGAAAAAGTGGTGCAGAATCGGACCGACAGGATGGCGCGTATAAGACGCAGTCGCAGAGGCCATAGAAATTATTGTTAAACATAAATTGCCAGGAAATTTGTGAGCTAATAAAGCCAAAATTTTGGTCATTCCACTGAATTTGTTGTTTAATTTTTCAAAACAGTTCTATGCCTCTAAAAAACACCCTACCTTTCGAAATTTTTAACCCAGAAATGGTTGTTTACCAAAAAATTTAACTGAGCATCTCGATGAAACAAAAAACGTATGACATGGCTAGAATCCCATCGATTCTATCAGGCTTAGCAATATATAGTATATATGTGCTTTTTTTAAGGTCAGTTTGAGTTTAGCTAATGTCAGGGGTATCCATTCACTGATGTTAGCAAAGTAAAGCTCAACAATTTTGATACTGACATATCCAATCGTCCTAACCAAATACAAATCTCAATAAACAGGCTTTAAATATTCCCTCTGTACCATTTACCTCTCCTCAGCCCCTTCTCATTTTTCCCATTAAATTGCGGTAAAATATCAATAAAACTGCGTGATCTCGCATACCGATACAAAGCACCCAAGTACTCCTTGTATAATTGAATAAACCGATCGCAACACGCATATCTATAGCCGCTTCCAGCTCCATCATATTCCGCGGCGACCCATCAAACTCCACCTGCGATAACTTCACACATTTGTAACCCCATTAACGTCGACACCGGCGCGCAAGCCAACGTCCCACCTCAACTTCATGGAACATCAACAACGCGCCACGCCAGCCATTCGCATACAAACAAGAACCCATTATGCTCGAACGATCCTGCAAGCTGTGTGCTCTCAAAACAAACTCCATCCAGATCTTTACCAGTGATTCGACTGGGAGCATTCTTTTGCCTAACACCGCTCTCGGCTGCTGTTCCACGGATGATCCTGGACAACCACCGTAACATCCAACGGTAGGCCAAGTTCAATTTTTCACTTCGCGGTTACCAACGTGCACCCATCGATCCGTGATCTGTCGGAAAGAAATCACCATGCCAGCTGATAAGGTGGCCTTTGAGAAATTGCTACTCTCGAGGTCTATGGGGCGAATGCACGCCATCACCACACCCAGCGGCATTCCTTCGCCGATCTACCGCGTACGCTGTTAGGATGCGATTATCCTCACACCTAAGTCCATTTGTCATTCCGCGAATCGCGGATTCACAGAAAACTAAAAAAAAGTATCTACAACTACGTAGCCCAGATATCCGTCACACTTTTGTTGCGGTCGATCGCCGATGACAGCGGGTGAGCTACACCTGAATGGTAGCTTCTAACCGAAGCTGCAGCGCATATGCTCAATATTACCCAGTTCCATTGACTGGCTATTTATTACCGGCTCTGATAAGGTAATCTTTTCTGGAGCTGAGATACTTTTGAATACGTATGCCCACTGTTTCAGAGGACCGGCACGGATATGCGATGGCGTGTCTTTCAGCCGCGCACAAAGTATTCCATTGCAGTGATGGGTGCATGTCCGACATCGCGTACGCTCTAGGTGGACTCATAACACGCATTGCATTCGCCTTGAGATACTTTTGTGTCTATCATCGCAAATATAGGAAGTACTTGTTGATACAATAAAACGGCGAACCAGCTAATCATGTTCTTGTGTCTTAGCTTCGGCCGGGGTTGGGGCTGGTATATCGAGGGCACTTTGGCACGTTCTTATGTAACGCGCACTTGAAGAGCAGAATTGCGGAAATTGGTGGAGTCTTTGCAATTAAATTGCTTTTAGCATAAATTGGATGATGGCCTTTGGTTCTTTTCTTGGGCGATTGGCAGCGGGAGAGATACTTTCACACGTTTTAGATGGGACCTTGGCGATTGCATTTCTTTCGAATAGCTTGGGAATTGGCTTCATGGGTTGTTATGTAATTTAATATTGCGGAATGTGATATGAAATTCATGGAATGCGGATTTTTTGTCAGATGAGGCGAATTAACAAATGGAGCGACTTTTAATGGCATCGCCTTATTGTTTGGTACCGTTTAGTACTGAAGCGTTTAAAAGATCCTTAATCGTATAGGGATGGCTGAGGTCGAGGTCCCTATTTTGGAAATTATTCATCTGGGAAATGTTTAAGCCAACTGGGAAATAGCAATAGCTGTGTATGGAGTAGCAGCGTCCTGCTGGAGCAGCAGTGTCCTGCTGGAACAGCATATAGATCTGATGTGCACAGCAGCGATTTTTTGTAACTGGTTAGCATTCAGCGCAACCTACAGAACCTCAACCCAGAATTCCTCAGTAAGGACTGGGAGGTCATAGAGGTAGGAGAGCACTCGAAAACCGGCACGGAAGTTGTGGTGCTACTCAGCCACAAATCTATGCCGCTGTTACGCAAGAAAGGGTACAAAGTACGAGTCGGGATTACCCGATGCAAAGTATGTCCTTTCGTAACAGTCAGACGCAATGATGGGAGGAAAGCTGACGCCATGAAGATAATACAAATAAATCTTCACCACAGTAAGGCGGCCAGCGCCTACCTTGTCTTCCTTTTAAATAGGAACGACATTGACATGGCCCTAATAAGGGGTGATTTTTTAGCTGGTTTGGTTTTGGCAACACTGGTTTTGACAGCTGACGTGTGTTTAGTACCTTGTGTCACTGTCAAACAGCTTCAGTTTGGTTTGCAATTTAACCATGGATCGTCTTACAAATGAACAACGCTTGAAAATTATTGAATTTTACTATCAAAATTCGTGCTCGGTTCGAAATGTTCATCGCGCGCTGCTTCCATTTTATGATCGGCATTCTCGACCTTCTGAGCAGTCTATTCGGAAGATTGTGACCAAATTTCGCACCAAATTTACTTTGTTGGACATTAAACCACCAACACGTTTACGTACTGTGCGTAGTGAAGAAAATATTGCGGCCGTATCAGCTAGTGTGACAGAAGACCGCGAAATGTCGATTCGGCGCCGTTCCCAGCAGTTAGGCCTTTGTTACAGCACTACGTGGAAAATTTTGCGGAAGGATTTGGGCGTAAAGCCTTTTAAGATACAGCTGGTGCAAGAACTAAAGCCAGCCGACCTACCACAACGCCGAATTTTTGGTGAATGGGCTCTTGGAAAGCTGGCCGAGGATCCGCTTTTTTATCGAAAAATTGTGTTCAGCGATGAGGCTCATTTTTGGTTGAATGGGTACGTAAATAAGCAAAATTGCCGCATTTGGAGTGAAGATCAGCCAGAAGCATTGCAACAGCTACCAATGCATCCCGAAAAAGCCACTGTTTGGTGCGGTTTATGGGCCGGCGGCATTATTGGGCCATATTTCTTCAAAGATGATGCGAATCGCAGCGTTACTGTCAATGGTGAACGCTACCGAGCGATGATAACAAACTTTTTTTTGCCCGAAATGGAAGTTCTTGACTTGCATGATATGTGATTTCAACAAGACGGTGCCACATGCCACACAGCACGCGAAACAATGGCGCAATTGCGAGGCGAGTTTGGTGAACAGTTAATTTCACGTTTCGGGCCGGTCAATTGGCCGCCTAGATCGTGCGATTATACACCATTAGATTATTTTTTGTAGGGGTATGTCAAGGCTAATGTCTATAGGGACAAGCCCGCTTCGATTGACGCACTGGAAGCAACATCCATGCATTCATTCGTGAGATACCGGCCGATATGTGTGAAAGAGTATGCCAAAATTGGACTCAGCGGATGGGCTACCTGAGACGCAGCCGCGGTCAACATTTGCATGAAATTATCTTTAAACATTAAATTGCAAGGTTCAAACTATCGATTCAAATAAATATTTCATTAATTTTTTCGAATTTTTTGTGTTTTTTTTTTTAAAAAAGTTCGAAACCTCTTAAAAAATCACCCGTTACAAGAACCTTGGGTAGTCCGAGGCAGTATAAAAGTGCTAAACAGCAAAGATCTAGTACTGTACCATACTGGCTCATCCGACACAAACTGTAAGACTAGATCATGTATTGTAGCTAAGAAACAAATAAACCTTTTTCTCTTATCTACTCTCAGTAACAATGACCAGACCGTGGTAAAATATGAGCAGCGGGGGAAGTCCCCGATTGCAATAGCAGCCATCTATATGCCATACGACTCGATGGATGGACCTCCATCTGCCCTAACAGACTCCCTGGTGCAAATGGCCAAATATAAGAAGTGGGACCTCATAATGGGATGCGATGCCAACTCTCATCACACACAATGGGGCAGTTCAGACACCAACACACGAGGTGAGTCCTTGTTTCAATACATTGTAGACAACAATTTGTCAGTGGCGAACAGGGGTAATGACCCCACCTTTGTCACTAAAAATAGAGAAGAGGTTCTTGACATTACCCTCTTCAACAATTCTGATAGATTCACTGTGTGCCACTGGAAAGTTTCATCAGAAACATCATACTCTGACCACAGAATAATAGAATTTGAAATAGAGGACGATACTAAACTCCCCCTTCAACATCGAAACCCCAAGAAAGCCAACTGGGACAAGTTCGTTGTGGAAGTAGGGAGACACAGTAGCGCCCTTCCACTGCATCTGATGGAAACTCCGTTTGAAATTGATGCTGCAGCGGAACTAATAGGCAATATTTTAGTCAAAGCCTATGAAAGGATCTGCCCTCTAAAGACTATAAAACCACAAAGATCACCGACATGGTGGACGAAAGAGCTTCAAAGCATTAGAAGGGAAACCAGGAAAACCTTTAACGCAGCAAGAAGCTCAAATTCGGAAACCGACTGGAATCTTTATAAGAATAATCAGCGCAAATTCAAAAGTGCGGTCAACAGTGCTAAACGCACCTCCTGGCGTAACTTCTGTTGAAGTGTAGAAAGCACTACTGAATCAGCTAGACTTAGAAAGATAATCGCCAAAGAACCGGCTGTGCCAGGTAACCTCAAGCTCCCCAATGGGGACTGGACACAATCCACCCATGAATCATTAGCACATCTATTGGAAACCCATTTTCCAGGATGTGATTCATACTCCGGTAGGACCCCAGACACAACCGTCTATAGTTGCAACCCCATAACAGCAGCAATGGAGGATATGGTTAGTGTAGAAAGAATCAATTGGGCAATTGACACCTTCTCCCCCTATAAATCCCCAGGAGTCGATGGTATTATCCCGATCATGCTACAAAAATCTAAACACCTCGTAACAGCATTCCTACACAAACTGTTTGTTAGTAGTCTAAAATGCGGTTACATCCCTAGGTGCTGGCGGGAAGTAAAGGTAGTCTTTATCCCAAAAGCCGGCAAGCCCAGTCACACGACCGCGAAGGACTTTAGACCAATAAGTCTTACATCCTTCATACTAAAAACCTATGAAAAACTAATGGATATCTACATTCGTGACAAACTCGAACCCCAATACATATCCTCGGCACAGCATGCCTACACAAAAGGTAAGGGAGTCGAAACTGCCCTACATGATATCGTTAGTACAATAGAAAAACCTCTTCACGAGAAGGAATATACACTCGCTGCATTTCTCGACATTGAAGGAGCCTTCAATAATGTGAACACAAACGCAGTCGAAAGAAACCTCGCGAAGAACAACGTGGACCAACCTCTAATACATATTATTGGAATTATGCTCAACCACAGAAATATAAATGCGAATCTGGGAGACACCCATCTCAAAGCATCAAGAGGCACACCACATGGAGGCGTTATCTCACCTCAGTTGTGGAACATAGTCATCAATGAGATACTCATCAAGCTACAGCGAAATGGGGTAAAAGTCATAGCCTACGCAGACGATGTAGCGATACTAGTTAAAGGGAAATTCTTACCCACTATTAGTGAGCTACTTGAGCGGGCATTGAAAACTCTCAACGAGTGGACAAAACAATGTGGGCTTAGCATCAACCCCCAGAAAACGGAACTCGTTCTCTTTACGAATAAGAGGAAGATACCAATATTCGACCTACCGGCTATCGATGGGACTACCCTCAAACTAGCCGATAGTGCAAAGTATCTGGGTGTCATTCTTGATAGAAAACTCAACTGGAACCTAAATGTGCGCGAGCGCATTAAAAAGGCCACAGCCGCTTTCTATACGTGTAACCGAATATTCGGACAAAACTGGGTTCCGAACCCCAAGATCATCCTATGGATGTACACGGCCATTGTGAGACCTATATTAACATATGGGGGGCTTGTCTGGTCGCAATCCACAAATAAAGTCACCCATCTGAAAAATATGACAAACGTACAAAGGATAGCATGTGTGGGCGCTACTGGCGCAATGAGAACCACACCAACAGCGGGACTGGAAACCATCCTTAACCTGCTACCGCTAGACCTTTACATGCAAGAATCTGCAGCCAAAAGTGCTCTAAGAATCAGCCAGCTCAACTGCTGGAAATCGAACTCAGGAGGACATGCCCAAATTCTACACAGATATCTGGGCTCAGCTGTATCCTCTGACTACATGCTGCCTCACCATGACTTTCAAAGACCATTCTCCTGCATCCTCCCAAGCAGAGAGGAGTGGGAGAGGAACGAATTGGGCCCCGAAACCATATCCATCTACACTGATGGTTCAAAAATGGATGTAGGCGTTGGAGCTGGAGTGTTTTCAGAAACACCTTTCGTCTCCCTGAGCACAGCAGTGTCTTCCAAGCCGAAATATTGGCAGTAGTAGAGGCAGCCAAAGCGACCTCAATGCTGGCGATACCACCAGATGATATCACCATCTTTATTGACAGTCAGGCTGCAATAAAAGCTATCTCTGCTGTCGAAATAAAATCTCGGCTTGTGAAACGTTGTCGTGAAGAGCTAAAGGTTCTTGGCGTCCAACATAATGTAAAGCTCTGCTGGGTACCCGGACACAGAGGCATACAGGGCAATGAAATTGCTGACGAACTGGCAAGAAAAGGATCTGCCTCCAGCACTGACCAAGCAGACCAGTCTGTCAAACCACCACTATGTGACCTCGAATCTCGGGTGGGACAGAAAACACTGACTACTGCCAAAAACAGTGGAACTCCCCTCATACCTGTGAAACTTCCAAAAGGATGTGGCCTGAGTATGACAAAGCCAGAACCCATAAACTACTTCGTAGAAACAGGAAATCTGTCTCGACTTTAGTTGGGATTCTTACTGGACACAACTTACTAAAAAGCCACAAACTGAAAATGCATCTCATAGATGATGACCTCTGTAGAGGCTGCGGTGATGAAGAAATACACGAGGACACCCTCCACTTTCTGTGCCACTGCCCAGGCATAAGCCAATTAAGAATGAGAACCTTAGGAAAATACTTTTTTCATGACCTCACGGATCTATCCGAAATCCCTCTCCCTAATCTTTTCAGGTATGCACCAACATCTGGATGGCTGGAAAGAGGCTAACAACAATGGACAGTAACGGGACAATGAATGAACAAACCACATAAGTGGACCCCCAACGGGCATCACAATGGGTCTATATTGACCTGAGTGCGATGAGGGAGGACACACACCGTCTGCCTCATCAAACCCACCAACCTAACCTAACCTAGCATTCATTTAGAAATAAGGACACATGACATCTCCGGCCTAAATAGAGGATGTTGGTGACTTTATTGAGAATTTGAGTGCCCCAATAGCAGAGGTTTGGTATCATGAGCTTCACCAAATCTCTGCTATTGGGGCACTCAAATTCTCCATAATCTGGTTCACTTTCGAAGACGTTTTCTCACATTTTTTCCAGCTCACCAAACCATAAACATTCCATTCCCAGAAAGTATCTCTCCCAATACATCATGTATCTTCCAGTATCCTGCGAATTAAAATGACGTCATTCAACCAACAAATCAATATGAAAGGCAATCCGTATTATTCGAGAAACAAAATACCCGGCCACTTGACCCAAATACGATATCTGTGGGCGATTATGTAAGTGCACTCAATGGACGGATCTCGGTAATTTAACGAAAGAAAAAAGGTCCAAAGAACAAACCCGAACACAATGCCCATGGATCCAATCGAACTCCGAAGCCTAATTAAGGTGTGAGAATGAGTAATGCATATGCACAGGCCATACACCGGGCACCAGCTGCAACATGTACCCCATTGCGTTGTGTGAAGATATGCGCTGGCCTGGCCGCAAGAAGATCACTTCACGAGAAGACCTATTGTACGAGTCCGTCCACGGAGCAAAGGGAGAGATGTATTACCTTGTTGACACATTTCTTTCACACAATCCTCGGTTGTTATTTATTGTCTCCTCTTGCGTCTCCATCGCCTACTTTATCCATTAGGCCGTGAAACAAATTGATTCCCATTACAAGCGTCAGCGTCCCATCACAAAGTTGCATGGTACGATTTAGGCAGACTGCACTGATCCGTCACTTACTCCCTTCTTGTTCCCATGCCCTCCGCGGATGCTGTTGATCTTCAATTAGAAAGATGAAGAACAAGAGCAGGAATAATGTTGCCTCTTCGAAAGTACTTAGAGCTGTCGAAGATGAGACGCGGTGCCCTAGTGTCATCTCGGCATTATTAGGAAACACGACAATGATGCGGCTGGGAGATTCTGGGAATCGCATGAACACACGCACAGCATCAGCCGGAGCATGTGTTCCGAATGGCCCTCGCCTTCCTATTAATATTCTGCCGCATTGCGATGACATAATTTACAAAATACGATAGGAGTCGAGAGTGTGCGTTGCGTTTAAGTGATTCCACCGATGCCGATGTCGATGATAATGATGATGAGATGCGCTCTTGAAGTTCGGTCATATATTACTCATATTTATGGTTGCGTTTGGAGAGCACCCATTCCGAAGGGGTGTAGGAATTATTTATGAAGTCGAAGCCTACTCCTACACCTAGCACCGATACAATTATGCCGGCAACCCTTTCTATGCCCATGGAACATCTTCGTTTCCCCTTGATATGTGGTGGGATTCGATCCATCTAATGGCGGCAGACTCGGTGTGCATCCATGGTGCTAGAGAGTGGCGATGAAGTGCTCATAGGGTGTGCACTAGAATGCGTCACGGTTTTGTGCTTATTTATGGCCAAGAGTTGGCCAGCTACGTATTTGGAGCGCGATGATGCTTGCAAATAAACAACACGCCGGCGAATCGAATTTGATTTATATTAGCTGAACGGATCGGAGTGATCCTTTGAAAGGGATAGACCAAGCGCAGCAACCCAGCACGTCATCAAATGGTTGCCTTGCGATGTTGGTGATGTTGGCGTGAGCCGATGATGGCTGAGCAAGAGCATACATTCGTGTTAACATCGAATTCCTTGCACGACCATGATGTGGTCTTTGTCGTGGGAAGATGCAACACCTATCGGACGATGGCGGCTGGAGAGGATGTGTGTTTTTCTAGCTTACTGTGGAAAATTGAAAAATCTTTGTCTATGCGAAAGCAGGCCAAATTGCCCGAATGTAGGTAGTTAGCATGGTCGTAAACTTTTTTGATGGCCAGGGAATTGTGTTTTTGTTGTTGAAGGGAAATCGGTGATGAGGGACGACGGGATGTCTTGGGGTTCAAAAAAATGAAAAGCCAATTAAAGGAGGCAGATGGATGGCATTCTATTCAGTGGCTCTTGCTTACAGAAGCTGCCTTTGCTTTAGGAGTAAGCCAATGGTACCATACAGTGATAATGATTTCATAAAGACGACATGAAAGGAGCTTTAAAGTTGGACTCCTTTACGTTGGACGCCTAACAAAAACTCGAAATGTTTAAAATATAAGTTTTGCAATTTTCAAAAATGTTGAAGTACAAGGTCTGATGGGAAAGACTATAAACTTGTCTTCATTCGTAACACTTATCATAGCCAGGCTGCAGATTCTGCATTGAGCACTGAGGCATGGAGCTATGCCATTTCTACGCAATTCCGTCATATAGGATCAACAAAGTGCCTGGTCAGGTCAGCTAGTATAAGGTTTGCTATTTGGTTTAATATTCAATCAGGTCATTATGGTTGGATGTATAGAACAAGGGAAGGCTCTGATTGGCGTAAACTTGCCAATGCCCAGTGGTTATAATTTTGAAAACACATCCCCTGTACTTTTATTTACCTCCAAGTGGTAACCACCGGGTACTGGTCACATCCAACCGGATCTGATGGCCCCGTGTCCTAGGGATATCTAATAAATTGGAACTGGCCCCCAAGGTTGGTGGTTGTGCTTTTAGGTTAACTACCCACCCATGGAAAAAAAAACCATTGCTACGAATCAACCGCAATAGCCTCGGAAAGGACTGATTTTATTGTTGACGACCCTGCTAAAAGGAAAAGGACAACGATGTTCGTATGTGCACCTGAAACGTGAGAACAATAAACAGTGCAGGCAGGCGAACTACTAGCGGAAGCCCTAAACTGCTACAAGGCAGACATTACTGCCATCCAGGAAACACGATGGGATGGGGAAAAAGAGATTGAAAAACTGTGACTTCTACTACGGAACATAGTGAGCAGAAACAGCGACTATTCGGATGCGGATTTGGTATAAGTGCCAGACTTCGCTAAGAATTCATATGTTTCCAAAACATTAGCGAACGCATTGTAACTATTCGCATCAAGGCCAAATTCGCAAATATTAGCGACAGGGGAAAAGGATGACATAGCAGCGAAAGATTGCTTCTATAATTAATCGCAAAGTTAGGAAGAGAAGACATCTTTAGCAGTATTGTCGGAAAATACAGCCTACAGGATAACACGTCTGGCAATGGACTTAGACTAATTGATTTCGCTACGGAACGAAATGCCACTATAGCCAGCACACGGTTTCCTCACCACGATATCCATACGGGGACATGGCGGTCTCCAGATCAAAGAACGGTCAATCAAATTGACCACATTGCGATAGACAAGAGGCACGCATGCAGTATTTTGGATGTCTGAGCATTCCGATGGGCTAACGTCGACTCAGACCACTAACTTGTTGCAGCCAGGGGAAGAATGCGGATATCCCCCACGCCACAACAAACCAGAAATACTGTGAAAAAATTTAATGTCGAAATACTTCAATAGCAAAGGACCGCCAAGGTCTTCGCGCAACGCGTATCGCTAAACCTCTCGATGTACACCATACCACCGGCATCAAATATCGAAGAACAATGGCAAGGATGCCAAAAAGCCGCAACTGATGTGCTAGGTTTCTCACGGAAACCAGCAAGAAACCCTTGGTTTGACCGCAGCCAAGAACGAGGCCTACAAGGCTAACCTTTATGTGAATACGAGAGCTGCCATTGAGCTCTATAGGCAAAGAAGAAGAGAAGAACACCGGCTTTTCAGAAAGAAGAAAAAAGAGCAGAAAAAGTGCGTGATCGAGGATTAAAACAGCTACCACTCTCGGAACGATGTTCGCAAGTTTTACCAAAGTGTAAAACGTCAAAGCCAAGGATACAAGGCTCGAACAGAATCCTGTCGAGATGAACAAGGAAATATCGTAGTTGAGACACAGTCGATGCTGAGGATATGGAAGAACCACTTCTGCAGACTGTTAAACGGCGATGACGAACAACATTCCGCTGTCAGGCAGAACGAACCATTCAATATTGGCAACGACAGCGAAAACTGCCAACCACCCGACCTAAGTGAGGTGAGGATAGCAATATCTAAACTAAGGCTTAACAAGGCCCGCCGAGATTTGTAATGCCGGCCGAGATGACTTGGTAGTTAGCATCCACCCACTCATAAGTCAAATCTGGTCGGATGAAAGTATGCCTGAAGGATAGAACCTCAGCATCGTTTGCCCGATCCACAAAAAAGGAGACCCTCTGAGCTGCACCAACTACAGAGGCATAAGTCTACTCAACATCGCCTACAAGATCCTATCTTCCGTAATATGTGAACGCCTGAAACCGTTTACCAACAACCTGATCGGCCCTTATCAGTGTGGTTTTAGGCCAGGAAAGTCCACAACCGATCAAATTTTCACATTTCGGCAGATCCTGGAAAAACCCAAGAAGTCCAAATCGATACCCACCACCTATTCATCGATTTCAAAGCCGCATACGACAGCATTTATAGGGACGAACTATACAGAGCCATGTCTAGTTTTGGTATACCGACCAAACTCGTCCGTTTGTGTAGGATGACGATGGAGAATTCTCGTTGCACCATCAGGGTCGGAAACGACCTCACCGACACATTCGATAACGAAAAAGGATTTAATCAAGGTGATGCGCTGTCATGTGACTTTTTCAATTTGATTCTTGAGAGGATTGTGCAAAACTCCCGAGCCAACACCAGAGGCACAATTCTCCAAAAATCGGTGCAACTACTAGCATACGCTGACGATATTGACATCATTGGTAGGACTCAACGTGATGTCATAGCCACGTTTGCTAGTATAGAGAAGAAAGCGGCAAAAATGGGTTCAGCAAGAAAGGACACATAACATCGACGAATTGGACAGAACGTCACCATTGACAGATATAACTTTGAGGTAGTGAGGGACTTTGTCTACCTCGGCTCCGCTATTAACTCTGACAACAACATCTCGTCAGAAATTAAACGAAGAATTACTCTTGCCAATCGCTGTTTCTTCGGGCTAAGAAGGCAATTTAGTAGTAAAGCCCTCACTCGAACTACTAAGGAGATCCTATATAAGACCCTGATCATCCCAGTCCTGCTTTACGGCGCTGAAGCATGGACCGTATCAAAAGCGGATGAAGAAATCCTTGGTAGATTCGAGAGGAAAATTCTTCGAAAAATCTTCGGTCCCGTTTGCGTTGACGGGCTATGGAGACGAAGATTCAACCAAGAACTATACGAGCTGTACAGCGACATACCCGTTGTCAAAAAACTCCGCATTGGACGTTTAAGATGGCTAGGACATGTAGAACGAATGGACACCAATACTCCGGCTCGCAGAGTCTTCGATTCCCAGCCAGACGTCGGACGCAGCAGAGGAAGACCTCGTCTTAAGTGGCGCGCACAAGTAGAAACCGACCTCAATCAACTTGGAGTGCGCAACTGGAGGCTGTTAGCTAAGGACCGGGCTAATTGGACAGGCATGTTGGTTGAGGCCCAGGTTCATCCCGGACTGTAGCGCCACTTAAGTAAGTAAAGATACCTCGATGGGGGTGAATTTATAATTAATAAGATATTCCTTCTCCAAAGCCTCCACAAGGGATCTTTGTTTGTCTTGGAGAAGTAAAACTCTTCCTCAGCCACCCTACTAAAACTATGACGCTGCGTGGTGTAATTGTCATCTACATACAATCTTCCAACTGTAGTTACGTTTCCCCACTCGTTGGCCTCCTTGAAATATGAAACTTTCTATTTATCTTTCTATCTGCGTATCTATCCGCCCATCTATTCTTTGAGTAATGTACTCAAATTCACATGGCAATTAATAAAGTCGGTGCTCCTTCGCCACCCGAACCCAGCTAGTCGGTCGCTTGGTCAACTCGAACCATTGTAACTTTTCGCATTGCGTATCCATCCGCTGCGCAATCCGCCGCTCCGTCCGCTAATAATTAACATATCCTGATGGCAATTACTTTAAATTGATTGCAACTCTTGTCATTGGGTTCTCCTCGCTGCGCTCGACTTGCGTATGCGTTTGTATCTGTTGCATGCTTGGTCGCTTCCTAGATAACATGTCTTCGAGATGCAGCCGGAGCGCGGCAAAGTAGACCTGCATCAGGAAACTATCCCTTTCAGGTGGATGCATGTGTATGTACCGCCTGAGCACCGCCCGACTATACACACTAGCGTGCCATGCAGGACACAACAAGTGATAAACGATAGATCAACATGGAAAACTAATTTATTTCAGATACATTTGCATTCGAGATACAGACAGAGCTCTCAACACGAATGTAATACGTCTAATGGTCGGGTTGGGGTCTATTCGGCGCGATGATTAGTTGCCGGCGATGGGAAAATTCGCGCTCCGATGGTGTTTTCGCCCCAAAGACGAGGAATCCACTGTTGTCCCTACGAGTGCAGGAATAGATTTATCTACCGAAATTGTTTGCATTTCGCAGAGTTTGCAGTTAGAAATGTTGAACGACTGTGTGTGTGTGTGCTACCTGTTGCGCGCTATGCAATTTGTCGTGGAGGTGCGCTCCTTCGGGGGTTCGCGCGATGGTGGCATCATGATTGGAATCTTTGGATGGAATCTTCTTTAGCTGCCTGCTCCAGATGTGTGGGTGGGAGGTCTCCCGCTGTGCAATGTGTTCGCGCATTAGAAGTTTATACGAGTTTGAGATAGTGACGTGCGGTTCGCAATTGAAAGTTGGAGAGGGGGATATTCAATTTTCGACTTTTGGTTTCGATACTCTATCCATGTGGTGGTGTAGGGATGGGTGTGCGAAATCGATTTGCTACATTGTAGGGGTGGTAAATCATTTATTTCAGTTTGGGAGCGCAATGAATATGTCGTTAGCCTGAGAGCATTCCTCTGTGGAATGGGTAGTATCACATGAGCTATGGCCGTTTATTGGGGAAATTGTGCAGTAGGAATGCGTTAATGAACGCGCGTTCTTATAGGGTGTTATGGATGTCCATGCAGTGTAAGAAATATTGTTTTGGTAGATCATAAGCTTGTGAGTGTTTTTAATCCCCTATTGCAATGCAAAATGAAAAGATGCTTTTCTAAAATTTGTAAATAACTCTGTTTGGAAACTTGGGAGTTTTTACGACAACAGAAAAGGATGGTTCCGATTTAAAATCCTTGAGTGGGCAAACATATGTTGGGGGAACCATAATCGGAATTGTGCATTTAACCAGATGCAAACCTCGACTTCTTATCCTCATAGTAGCTCAGATCAGACAGGATGTAATGAATTCAAAATCAACACTTTAGAGGATTTTTCTTTCCGTTTATAGGACAATTTGGACAAAGGAAGAGAGATTGCTCTTAATTCCGTCCTTCACATTCCAAGAAACAAATGGAATCGCCTACTTTTTGTCATTTAGCCGAATGTCATCGAATGAAAAAAGTTTGAGTAATTTAAGCCTCGACATCTTCTGTTATAGATAAATATCCTGCAATGGAATGCTAGTGGTATCAAGAATTGTAAGGAAGGAACTGAAATTACTCTCGACATTAACCAAATAGACATAATAATGCCTTGTCTCCGAGACAAAACAAACTTAAAACTTCAGGGGTACTCCCCACATTCTCAAAATCACCAAACTTACTTACTTACTTAAGTGGCGCTACAGTCCGGGATGAACCTGGGCCTCAACCAAAATGCCTCTCCAATTAGCCCGGTCCTTAGCTAACTGCCTCCAGTTGCGCACTCCAAGTTGGTTGAGGTCGGTTTCCACTTGTACGCGCCACTTAAGGCGAGGTCTTCCTCTACTGCGTCCGACGTCTGGCTGGGAATCGAAGACTCTGCGAGACGGAGTATTGGTGTCCATTCTTTCTACATGTCCTAGCCACCTTAAACGTCCAATGCGGAGTTTTTTGACAACGGGTATATCTCTGTACAGCTCGTATAGTTCGTGGTCGAATCTTCGTCTCCATAGCCCGTCAACGCAAACGGGACCGAAGATTTTCCGAAGAATTTTCCGCTCGAATCGACCAAGGATTTCTTCATCCGCTTTTGATACGGTCCATGCTTCAGCGCCGTGGAGCAGGACTGGGATGATCAGGGTCTTATATAGGATCTCCTTAGTAGTTCGAGTGAGGGCTTTACTACTAAATTGCCTTCTTAGCCCGAAGAAACAGCGGTTGGCAAGGGAAATTCTTCGTTTAATTTCTGACGAGATGACGGTGTCAGAGTTGATAGCGGAGCCGAGGTAAACAAAGTCCCGTACTACCTCATAGTTATATCTGTCAATGGTGACGTTCTGTCCAATTCGTCGATGTTGTGTGTCCTTTCGTGTTGACAGCATATACTTAGTCTTACCCTCATTTACAGCTGACCCCATTTTTGCCGCTACCTTCTCTATACTAGCAAACGTGGCTATGACATCACGTTGAGTCCTACCAATGATGTCAATATCGTCGGCGTATGCTAGTAGTTGCACCGATTTTTGGAGAATTGTGCCTCTGGTGTTGGCTCGGGATTTTTGCACAATCCTCTCAAGAATCAAATTGAAAAAGTCACATGACAGCGCATCGCCTTGCCTAAATCCTTTTTTGGTATCGAATGTGTCGGTGAGGTCGTTTCCGACCCTGACGGGGAAGCGAGAATTCTCCAACGTCATCCTACACAAACGGACGAGTTTGGGCGGTATACCAAAACTAGACATGGCTCTGTATAGTTCGTCTCTATAAATGCTGTCGTATGCGGCTTTGAAATCGATTAATAGGTGGTGGGTATCATCAGAGCACGGGCTCTTTCTCGGGGGTGGCTGGTACCCTACAGTGGTTTCGGCTACCTCCTTGATGATGTCGCGATACTGGAACCACTGATTGTTGGCGTCTGTGGTAGGTGATTGCACAGAGGAGAGTTTCATACTCAGGCGCTCACTGTAGGCTCTATCTACTCCAGGTGTGCTAAGGCGTCCAACGTAGAATTTCTTCTTCTGGGCAGTTCGCAGCTTCTTCTCATTACAGAGAGTCGAGCTCTGAATTTAGCCGCGACAAGAAAATGGTCAGAGTCGACGTTTGCCCCTCGGAATGTATGTACGTCGAGGATGTTTGATGCGTGCCTCGCATCGATTGGCACATGGTCGATTTGGTTGGCGGTTCGACCGTCTGGAGGGCGCCAGGTTGCTTTATGGATCCTTAGCCTTCTGAATCTAGTGCTACTTATCACCGTATTACGAGCTGCTGCAAAATCTGTAAGTCGGTAGCCGTTGTCTGTTGTCGTTTCGAGGATTCTGTGACGTTGCAATATTCTAGCTCTGCATAGGCGGCTGAGGTACTCAGCCGCCGGTTGTTGAAATAGTTTCACTAACCGCAGCAGGTAGTATGGCGTGTCCAAACTAGCAAGTGATCTTCTAATGGACAACAACTTCACAGAGTTAAAGGCATTTTTTAACGTCCAGCGTTAGTTATCTTTCTCCCACGATGGCCGTTTCTGCGATATCGACTGCAGGTCTTAGCATCAAGAGTAGATCACGATCGAGGGCTTCCTTCTCTTCTGCGACTGCTAAACTCCATCATACACAACTTTCTCGAGTTTCTTTCCCAATGTGTCCAGTAGACATATAAGCCGATAGGACGATCTCCTTACGCGCTTTTTCCCTTTTGGTAGCATGACCAAATGCTTTCGTTCCATTTTTCAGGAAGAGGTCTGATCTCTTTTTTCCAGCCGCCTTTACAGCCTGTTTAGGGATGCCGCCGGGTCCGTAAGTCTGCTTATATATGTAAAAGCCCTTGCAAGCCATTGATCAAAGTTTTGAGGTTGAGAGATTTCTGTGTTCGGAGTAAACTGTTTCATTGCATACTTTGCAAACCCCATGCATACTACTTGTGCTCCCACCATTTCTATTTGGAAACTGATAAATCATTGCTCCTAACGGTATTAAATCGACTTTCCAAAACCAATATTACACAAACCAAGATAGGTTTTCAGATATCCTTGGCAATGTCACACACCATTACCACCACCATCCATAGTAATCCAATGCCATCCTCCATGTGATCCTCAACATTAACTTCAACGATCATGTAGTTTGCTCCATCACTCCTACTAATACCGTTCCTGTCACACCATGTGACACCAGTGACACCACAAAAGGATGATGTCACACGAAAGGAGCTCCATTCGTCCCGTTCATCCATTGTCCCCAGTACTGAGTACATACTCCAATCACGTCCTCCCCATTTGAATGGGTGGCGGCGGCGCGCGTGTGTGGGTGTGGAACGCCACACACATATTAACCGCATTTATCATGTGTCATTTGCATTGAGCAAATGTCTTCCTTCCATTAATTGCCATTAAAGTGAGCATCTTAATGGTCTCACGATGGTACATCGTGATCGAATCCTTTCTTGTTTTCAAGCGCCTGCGCAGCTCCACATCACATCGTCGTGGTGTTGCTCCATTGTGCACATTGGTGTGCCTTGACACGAACCAACCAGGGGGTTGATGATCGATCGGCTATCAAGCGACCAACAACGACCAAAAAAGCGGATTTCGCTGTTCTTATTTTCAATAATTGAATTTAATATTTTCCATGTTTAGAATTTCAAGTGGACAGGGACGTTATGAGTGGGGGGCTGTGTTCGCGGTGCGCGGTGCTGGTTTTTTTTTTTTAAAGGCAATTACACGGATTTTGTTTGTTTGTGGATTGGTTTCAATGGTACACGTCGAGGCTGATTGTAATCTTGTGTAAACGCCATTGTAATCGATCATCAGATGGCTTGAGGTAGTGTCTGGTTAACGTGTAGCTATGAATCTATTATTGCAAATGGTGGGGGGCAGATGACGACTGGAACGACGGCGCGGAGGAGGAATGAAATCAATTGGTGCCAGTGGGTGGAGAGGTTCCTTTGTAATTTGGCAGCGCATCTGACAATTTATTGTACTTCTGTTTGGCATTTGTGATTGATTGGACTTGGATACAAGTAGAGGTATGGATTTTGTGCCGGTTAATGTTTGTTGGGAAGTTGTGCAAACAATTTCGATATCAAACTGGACGCATGGTAATTATGCAGAGAAATTCCAGGCAAGTTTGATTGAGTGTTACTTTTAGCAGGGGAGCTGACAAAAATTCAAAAATTCTTTTAAAATGTTACCCCGCTCCAAGCGAGGGTCATGCTGTTTTAAATATTTCAATCGGAAATAGTTAAGTGCAAGGTCATATGAAACACTCAACATGTTTTCGTTACTTTGCGATTCCTAGACCCATAGTACCGGCACTGTCAAAGGCAGTCTCGAATTTTTAACCAGTTTGCGCTTTTTGACTCAATATTCATCCCTCGGGGAAATAACTTGCTTACTTAAGTTCGCCCGGGTAAACCTGTGCCTCAACCAACATAAGGTCGGTCTTTAGCTAGCTGCCTATAGTTACTTCAAGTTGGTTCGCGCTACATAATCGAAGATCCCATTTTTGCCGCTTCTCTATACTAGCAAACGTGGTTATGACATCACGTTGAGTCATCCAATGATGGCAATATCGTCGTCGCATGTTGGGAGTTTTGCACAATCTTCTCGAGAATGAGATTAAAGAAGTCACATGACAGTGCATCCCCTTGACTAAATCCTTTTTTCGGTATCGAATGTTTCGATAAGTCCGTTTCCGACCATTTTGGTCAACATGTATGAGAAACTGGATGTTGTTATGTCCGCCATCTAACGTTTTTTTTTCAACTAGTGCTTATTTCGTGAATGGTAACACTTAGCTCATATATGATTCAACAGATAATTAGTTTTATCCTTCCGCTGAACGAATATGGTTGTGTATGCGCTTAAACAACGCTGGGAAATATTGCGACATTACTTTGAAAATCATGGTAATGTTGCAGACTGTGTGCGAAAATTGCGTACGGATTTTGGAAGAAGAGAAGCACCGTCAGCTCCGTATGTTCGTTATCTTGTGAAAAAAGTGAAAGAAACTGGCATCCTCATCGATAAACCAAAGCGTGAAAAGCCAAAAACAGTGCGTACACCCGAGAATATTGCTGCTGTGGCAGAAAGTGTGCGTGAAGCGCCATCAACATCAATTCACCGTCGTTCTCAACAACTGAACATTTCGGAGACATCATTGAGACGAATTTTGCATAAATACCTTGGTATGACGCCATACAAAGTCCAATTGGTTCAGGAGTTGAAGCCAACTGACCATCCAATGCGTTTTCGCTTCGCTAAGTGGGCCTGCGATCGACTTAGAGAAGATGCCGATTTTGCCAAAAAAAACATCTTTTCAGATGAAGCTCATTTTGATCTTGGCGGGTATGTAAACAAGCAAAATTGTCGCATTTGGGGCACAGAAAACCCGCACGCATTGAAAAGCCGATACACCCAAAACGAGTCACTGTTTGGTGCGAATTTTGGTCCAGAGGCATAATTGGGCCATTTTTCTTCGAAAATGAGCAAGGAGTGGCCGTTACAGTCAATGGCGATCGTTATCGGGCCATGTTGAACGAATTTTTGTTCACAAAAATTGAAGAGGAGGATATTGGCAACATCTGGTTTCAACAGGACGGCGCTACGTGCCACACAGCCGAAGCTACACTCGATGTTTTGCGCCCTGTTTTTGAAGATCGCATTATCAGCCGCAGAGCTGATGTCGTTTGGCCACCTCGGAGCTGCGATTTGACACCGTTTGGACTATTATTTGTGGGGTGCCGTAAAAGATAAGTGTTACGCCGACAAGCCAGAGACAATTGACGCTTTAAAGGACAATATTCGTGAAGCCATTGGTGAAATACAGCTGCACACAATCGATGCGATGAATCGTGCTTAAAAATTGGACCGATCGTGTAGGCTACTGCATGGCCAGCCGAGGCAGCCATTTGAATGAAATTATTTTCCATTATTAATCGGAAGGATTGTACTTTCAAATAAAAAAAGAAATTTGAGAAAATATTCAGTAGTTTTCTTATAGCATTTGCAAAGTTATTTGGCGGACCCTTTATTCGGAGCCTCGGGATTTACGGGCAAGTACTGTGTCTTCGAAGTGGTAACTGTTCTGGATAATCTGAAATGGGGTATGGCAGAAATAAGGCAAAACCTGCAGCTGTCCTGAAGGAGATGGGCGATAAGGCAAAAAAAAAGGTTTGGCAAGGTTTCTAATTATAATTTCCGATACTGGGGATGAAGTCTCTCGTTGATATGGCTTCTACAGGAAAGGTTTTTAACACCAAAGACCTTTGGCCGGAAATAAGCGGCAGCAAATCAAACAAGCTTATTTCTCTGAACAGAGCATTTCTTTAGCAGTGAGAATGATAACAGGTCACATCCTGTTGGATAAGCACTCCCATATAATCAGACTCACACCAACTATGCAGGAAATGCGGCGACCCAGAAGTCGAGGAGGATATCTCACACCTACTCTGTCACTGAGGACCTGACGGAGCTAGCGTAGAAACCTATAGCGCAGATCATACGTTTCTGCTGCAAATCGGGATGGAGCAAACATCTGTTTAAAGCGGATGGATCAACGCAGATAACAACATGAGTATCACACTCAATATATTTTTAACCATTCTTTTCAGGTACACATCTTTTAACAATGGGTATCGCTATGGACCCACGTAGGCCTATGCGAGTTTGACTCACCGGAGCGTCAACAGCCCATCAAACCAACCTTACCTAAAGCGAATGTAATTGTCAATACCTGTGGTCCTTATCGCTTCTACAGGGAGCAAGTCGTCAAAGCTTGCATCGCTCATCACGTTGATGTCAGCATGAGCATTGAGCATGCAATTGAAATACAATGATCAGTCCAAGGAAAAGGATGTCTTTATTATATCCGCTTGCGGTTTTGATAGAATTCCAGCCGATATCGGTGTTGCTTTTCTGGAGAAGAATTTTGACGAAATGATGAATGGGGCTTGTATTCAAGGGCAATGGAGGCTTATGCTCTGACAAGAAGATTGTTTCATAGCAGTCAACTTGATTCAAGGGTGAAAGTCATTTGCTACATGGTCACCATAAGGCCGATCATCGCTTACGGTTGTCCCGTGTGGTTCAATGTATCACCATACTACATGGAAAGGATACGGCTGTTTGAGAGGCGTTGTCTTCGATCCTGCTTAGGATTGTATCGAACTCCGGACTCCGAGTACATAAAATATTATCGCAATGAGGTCCTATACAATTGGGCTCAGTTGAATAGAATTGACAATTTCCTAATTAAGGTGATTCGAAGGCACGCTGCAAGGGCGATGAGTAGCGAGAACAGCCTGATCTTCGGGGCTTATTACCCCAATGCAACATACATGGAGAGTACGCTCATGTCTGGCTTCATTCCACCAGAAGCATTCATTTATATAGACTCGTTAGGGTTAGTACAGGAGAGGAACGGTATCGCGGTTTTATACTACCGCTACCGTGACGTGCCGGACAAGCGGCTAATCCGCGACGGGTATGTCGACAATGCTCCAGAGCTCCTCCGCTTTAGCACTTCGGTATCGGATCGCGATAGGACCGATGCTGAAAAGCAGCTAACGGAATTCTGGTGGCTACGTGAGGAGGGTGATTCTGCACTTCCTCAGGACTTTGCGGACTTTTAGTCCACTCCTTAATTAAGACTAAAAAATTATGTACAAGGTCTGGGGCGGGGGCGTGTACACCATATTGGCGTACAATATGGTTGGTTGCATGCTGCCTGGTGACCGAAAGACTCGATCAGGATGACGACCCCTCGGGGCATATGCAACGAGTGCTCGCCACCCCGATTATAATTAAGTTAGTTTTAAATAGTTAAGTAGTCCTAAGTAGTTAAGTAGTCCTAAGTAGTTAAGTAGTCCTAAGTCTTAAGTTAGTTTTTAATCTAGATTAAGCTTTTTATATAAAAACAAAATGTCAATCCTCAAAGTTTTTTAAATTTTTCTTTGAAAATTAAAAATAAGATGTATACACATAAAAATAAAAACACAACAAACATAAGCCGAAAAGCACAATAAAACTGTTAGATATAAGCTTAGAGCGCCCGCTAAGGGCCGATAAGTTAGCTTAAGAAAACATGTTATTTATAAGTTAGATTTAAGCATTTTTGTCTAGTGGTAAGTTAATATTTTTAGTTAATAAAAAATTAATTTAAAAAAAATAAAAAACGTCGATGTCTGAATGAGATGCATAAGTTGGTACTATCAGAAGTGTACAACGAGGCGGTTGCTGCATCACTTGCCAAGAACAACGTCACATGGCATTTTATTCCCCCATCGTCTTCGCATTTTGGCGGTCTTTGGTAAGTTAAGTGAAGTTTCACTTACGTCGAGTTATTGGAGCCTCAATACTTACATTCGAAGAAATTTTCAGAGTACTCACTCAAGTCGAAGCTGTTTATTCATTCTCGTCCTATTTGTGTTATATCAGATCATGACTTAAACCCCCCAACGCCAGTTCATTTCATTAAAGGTGAATCATTTACTGCTGTGCTAGAGCCAACCACTTTAAACACTGGAGGAAACTCAATTGCCAAAATCTAAATTCAATACTAAAGGGTCCGCCAAATAACTTTTTTTTTGAAAATGCTATATAAAAAAACTACTGAATATTTTATTTGAAAGTACAATCCTTCCGGTTAATAATGGAAAATAATTTCATTCAAATGGCTGCCTCGGCTGGCCATGCAGTAGCCTACACGATCGGTCCAATTTTTAAGCACATTATCGATTGTGCGCAGCTGTATTTCACCAATGGCTTCACGAATATTGTCCTTTAAAGCGTCAATTGTCTCTGGCTTGTCGGCGTAACACTTATCTTTTACGGCACCCCACAAATAATAGTCCAAACGGTGTCAAATCGCAGCTCCGAGGTGGCCAAACGACATCAGCTCTGCGGCTGATAATGCGATCTTCAAAAACAGGGCGCAAAACATCGAGTGTAGCTTCGGCTGTGTGGCACGTAGCGCCGTCCTGTTGAAACCAGATGTTGCCAATATCCTCCTCTTCAATTTTTGTGAACAAAAATTCGTTCAACATGGCCCGATAACGATCGACATTGACTGTAACGGCCACTCCATGCTCATTTTCGAAGAAAAATGGCCCAATTATGCCTCTGGACCAAAATCCGCACCAAACATTGACTCGTTTTGGGTGTATCGGCTTTTCAATGTATGCGTGCGGGTTTTCTGTGCCCCAAATGCGACAATTTTGCTTGGTTACATACCCGCCAAGATCGGAATGAGCTTCATCTAAAAAGATTGGCAAAATCGGCATCTTCTCAAAGTCGATCGCAGGCCCACTTAGCGAAGCGAAAACGCATTGGATGGTCAGTTGGTTTCAACTCCTGAACCAATTGGACTTTGTATGGCGTCATACCAAGGTCTTTATGCAAAATTCGTCTCAATGATGTCTCCAAAATGCTCAGTTGTTGAGAACGACGGTGAATTGATGTTGTTGGCGCTTCACGCACACTTTCCGCCACAGCAGCAATATTCTCGGGTGTACGCACTGTTTTTGGCTTTTCACGCTTTGGTTTATCGATGAGGATGCCAGTTTCTTTCACTTTTTTCACAAGATAACGAACATACGGAGCTGACGGTGCCTCTCTTCTTCCAAAATCCGTACGCAATTATTTTTGCACACATTCTGCAACATTACCATGATTTTCAAAGTAATGTCGCAATATTTCCCAGCGTTGTTCAAGCGTATACACAACCATACTCGTTTAGCGGAAGGATAAAACTATTTATCTGTCGAATCAGACATGAGCTTAGTGTTACCATTCACGAAAAAAGTACTAGTTGAAAAGAAAAACGTTAGATGGCGGACCCGTTATTACATCGGAAAACAACGAGATCTTATTCGAAAAAGACAATGTCCGCCTCAAGTACTTTTAACATCACCGGATAAGTGTATTGCAATCGATCATATATTCAGTAAAACTTCGTCATGGTATCGGATGCAAAGGATACTCACTTATGTCATTCGGTTTACATTCAATTATCTGAGTGAAAAATCGAATCTTCATATCTGACTACGAAAGAAATCCATGTTGCCAAAACAACTATCAATAAATCAATCCGGCTCGAAGGACCATGAATGTTTCAGAATAAATGGACTGTATTTACTTAAATTATCACGTCTCTATAAATGAGGTTGTATGCGGCGGTGCAGGGAAATAACTCCACGGGAATTAACTCCACATGGGAACTAAGACCACCCTTAATGGGTACCAAGTCCACTTCATGAAGGTGGACTTATTTCTCACTTAAGTTGGGAACTAACCCCACATTGCTGTGGGAATTAAACCCACTTTTTCAGTTAACAAGTGAGAATCAATTCCACATTCGATTTTTTTAAAACCACACTACTCATAGCCAGCGTTGCTACTTCAATGTAATTGCAGTAGATCTAGTACTTTATCTTATTCTCAAAAACCAAAAACTAAACTCTCAAAAACATAGTTTGCACTTGAGATTTCTGATCTTCAATTTTTAACAATTTTATCTCTATGATTCTCATTTGTTTTTTCTGCAGGTATATCCCTTTATATATATATATTAGCTACAAACAAGTCCACGGACATGTACATGAACTTATTTAAATTAATTGAAGGAAATATTTTTCAATTCAATGCAGCATCGTTTACAACCGATTTTGAGCAAAGTTTGCGAAATGCACTTACTGCGGTATTTCCAAGAGCTGTTTTAAAAGGATGTTGGTTTCACTACACGAAGGCATTGCGGAGAAAAGCTTCAAAAATCTATGACTTCTCAAAAATTATGAGAACCAATTTGAGTCTAGTGCTTACACACCGAATCATAAACTGAGTTTTTGGCAAAAAGTTTACGTAAACCACTGGATGCTTTCGCACCGACTCTGACCAGGTTTTGTTTGACATTTCAATCAGCTGTGAATTGTGACATCTGCAACATTTGTGTGTGAAGTGCCATAAGCGAATACTTAAGTAAGTTCAATATTGCCATTGAAAAACAAAACACAAATCAAAATTATTTTTCTTGTTTATTTAAAAAATTAAGTACTCCTCTATGGAATTCTTTGGAATCAGATACAAATTCTCTCAGAATATCATTTCTTTCTTTTTCCAATTGAAAAGAATTTGTATCTGATTCCATTATTTTATCCGTAAGTGTATCGATGGATTTATTTACTGCATTAAGGTCTTCGCTTAAACATAACCGTCTCTTTTTTGCTTGCCTAGGTCTGGATGTTGACGTTGAGGGAAGATCAGCACGAGAAGCACTTGGTGAAGAATATGGCAGCGAGTTTTCATCGAACCAGGAGGAAGGCGGTGGTGGAGAATAAATAGCTTTAATGTAAGACAATTATCAAATAAAATATTATTTCGATTGTAATTAAATTTGTTTTATTACCTACAGGACGACTATCTTCTTGGATTGACTCAAGATTGTGAATCCTATGCTCTCCTAGAATGGCATGAATTTTGGAATACAGCTACCATTCCGACGGTGAACGGTGAACCTCCTGATGGTCCAACAAGTAGTTTTTCTTTCCTGCAAAAGAAGACAATAAAATAACAAGAATAAAAAGGAAAAAATCAGTTTTATTTAATAAGTAGGTACTTACTTATATCTGTTCGTCATATTGTGTAGTTTTGTTTTAATTTCATCTGGTGTGTACATTTCATTCCTTCCTCCGAATGCCGCAGACATTTCTCGAAAAATGTGCCCGTTCTTTCGGCATCCTCTAAGATCTTCATTTTTGGCTGCCCATAACTCCACCAAGTACTCCACGTCTAGCAAACACCACAGCTTCTTCTTTTTATTTTTTTTATTTTCGATATCCATTTTAATTGTACAAAATTAAAATGGATAATGGATATGAACAAAAATATTCTGATACCTGAAAAAAAAAAAAAACATTTGTTTTGACAGCGAGTTCATCAGCTGTTTTGTGGGACGTGTGGAACACGTGTAGAACGTATGAAAAGGTGTGTTCGTTCCAACAACCTGCAACGAGATGACGTCAGCGAAGTGGTTATGAGAAGGTTACGTCGTAACCAACTAGGTTTTGATAACTGAAAATGTATGGGAAAACTCGGTTTTTGATGAAGGTTTCAGGTGTTTTTGCGAAAACTAAGTTTATGGTTCGGTGTGAATGCACTATAGGAAAATATTTAAGAAATTCCTCATACTGCCGTTGTTAGATCCAGCTAATAAATAATTAATAATAATGAGGCAACGGCAATGGATCTTCCTTGTTTATCTTTATTTATGTCTTATTTTAAAAGACAATGGATGTTTCAAGTAAATGTTATCTTTCATTTGAGTAAATTATATTTTGGTTTTATTTTATTTTTCTTCAGGAAACACCACAGAAATTTTCCGTATATAGGGAACATATGAGAACAACAAGTTCTTTGGAGGGCTACAACAGCCGACTAGGGAAAAAATTAGTTAAAATGGAAATTTCTTCAAGTTCATTGATTGCCTTATCGATGAAGAATATAACAGCACAAGGGACTTCATAGTGGCCATGGATGGAAATACATTGGAAATGTTTGAGCCTCCTAAACCATATTTTCTTAAAAGAAATAAAATTATTGAGTGCTTAACAGAGAAGCTCGAAAAAAAAATCTCCGTTTTAGAATATTTGCCACAAATTATCAAAATATTTGATAAAAATGCTGATTTCATCATCGCAAATTATGAGCCATCATCGGAGGAATCTGAAAGTGAGTATGCCGAAGAACATCATTCAATTGAAGATACAACAATGTGTATAGTTTGTTTTTGTAACCGCCGTGAAATTCTTTTTCTGCCATGTAAACATTTAAGAACTTGCGAAGATTGTTATAAAAAAATTCTACAAAATGCTCCATCTCTAATACCCTGTCCATTTTGCAGAACCATCGTTAAAAAAACGATGAAAATTTTTTTATAGATACATGTACTGTACAGAGGTTCTGTACTTTTTTTGGTTATGTAAAATCTTTTTTTCGAAATTTAATTATTTTGTTATGATATTTCATTCCAAACATATTGTGGAATAGTAACACATTTTAGTTTAGCAGCTGAAAAATAATTTGTTTGTTTAAATATATATATTTACTGAAAAATATAATACTTATAATGACCTACACGCAAATAGTTTTTTGTATTACCTGGGAATTTATTTCACTTTTTGTTTTCTTTCTGGGGAAATAATTGCACTGATTTTCGAGTGCATTTATTTCTCACATCCAATGGGAAATAAGTCCACCTTCATAAAGTGGACTTGGTACCCACTGAGGGTGGTCTTAGTTCCCATGTGGAGTTATTTCCCGTGGACTTATTTCCCTGCACCGTATGCGGCTTTGAAATCGATGAATATGTGGTGGATATCGATTTGAACTTCTTGGTTTTTTTTTTCAGGATCTCCCGAAGTGTGAACATTTTATTAGTTGTGGACATTTCATGCCTAATACCACACAGATAAAGAACGATCAGGCTGTTGGTAAACGATTCCAGTCATTCACATATTACGACAGAAAGGATCTTATAGAAGAACAAGAACAAGAAGTTGAAAACTCATTAGATTTAAGAAAAATTAATTTTTGTTTTGTTTTAAGAAAAATGTTTATTACCTATAGTTAATGTTATTTTAAGATGAAATATTTATTTTTAAGAAAAAGTGTTTTTAACTTTCTCTTACAAAGAGAAAGATATTGTTTTCGTGAAAATTTTCGACCTCGAGATTTTGATTGATTCTAACATTACGATGATAGCGGGGCCTAAAAAAGTGGTTTTTGGAATTCCGTCCGTCGGTCCGTCTGTCCGTGATGGTCTCCCCAGCCTATTTTAGTCTTATTTTAGTCATAATTCTAGGCCATTTTTTTTGTTTGCGTTTAGCCATGTTAATAAGGGTACCTGCCATATAAAAATTACACATAACCTCAATTTTCTCGAAAACGGCTCTAACGATTTTGATTAAACTTTGTATATACTATAACCATATTAGTTCAAACAAAACTGCATACCCAGTTTTTTTCGAGAAAATCCATATAACGGATTTTGTCATTTAGGCCATATAAGGAAAATTGCTAATTTCTCGCAAACTATTATGTCAAATTGAATGAAATTTAATATATATACTACTATTACAGCTTGAAGCAATTCCACATAATTAGTTTTAGCCCAACTATCACTAAACGGAATTTTCAGTTTTGGCCAATAACAAAAATTCATTATTATTCCCATAGACACCGATTCCTTCAAATTTCGTAGTAAACGTTCGTATAATCATATTTCAACATTATTCATATCATTTTAAGCATTAATAATCAAAATGCGTACTATTTGATCTAACACCCAACTCGCTGTGAAAGAGAAAGTTGCGTACGACCCAGTCGTGCACCCACCACTCGTTTTTTTTGTAAAGCATTTTAATAAACGTTTATGCTGATAACGGTGTCATTATTGAGTTCCTTTTATCTTCTGCTTCTGTGCTAGCACTATTATTGTGGCTTGTTCCTTGTTCATCTGTTGAAGTAAGTCCTCCAGGCCTTGAAAATGTTTCCGATGGATTATTATCATCGTCTGCAGCATCGTTATTTTTAGGAAGGCCTTCGCATCATATTATATACAAGGTGGCGCAAAAGTAATCCTCCTATCAGAACATGCTATAAATTTTGCGATTGGCCCCTAATGTCAGTTCTGTTTAGACATTTGTGTAGTAAACACATGCGAAATACACGTTAATAAACAATGTTACGCTACACTGCTCCAGAACGCGGAATATTGGTGACTATTTATTTAAGCAATAATCGGTCGGTGACTTTGGCACAACGTAAATTTCGTCGCAGATTTCCTAGCCGTCCAACGCCTACTGGTGAAACACTGCGACGTTTAGCCGCTCGCCTCGGAGAGACTGGCACAACACGAGATGCTGCCAGGCGTGGCAGACCCCGGAGTAGCCGTTCTGCAGAGAATATTGCTGCTGTAGCCGAAGATGTCATGGAAGCGCCCGCGCCGTCGACATCGACCAGACGACGTGCCACGCAAATGGGTATCATTCGACGGTCTTTACAGCGAATTTTGGTACAAGATTTGAAGAAGTTTCCGTACAAAGTCCAGACGGTGCATCAGCTGTTAGCTGCTGACCGCCAATCGCGTCTAACATACGCTCAAGCCGTCCTTAATCACCACCAAGAGGAAGATGATTTTTCATCAAAAATAATCATGAGTGTTGAGGCCCATTTCCATCTTAGTGGGTACGTAAATAAGCAAAATTTACGCTTCTGGGGCACTGAAAATCCGCGTGTAACCCACGAAGGCCATTACACCCGCTCAAAGTCACTGTATGGAGTGCTGTTTTCGCTGGAGGAGTCATCGGACCTTTTTTCTTCGAAGACGTCGCGAGCCAAACGGTTACTGTGAATGGTCAGCGCTACAGAGCAATGATCAACGAGTTCTTTTTGCCGCAACTTGATGAATTGGGATTGGAAAACATGTGGTTCCAACAGGACGGTGCGATAAGTTGAAGGATGCATTTCCCGGGCGCCTAATCTCCCGTTTTGGCGATTTGCACTGGCCAGCAAGATCGCCTGATTTGACCGATCCAGACTTCTTTTTGTGGGGCTTTTTGGAGTCGCGGGTTTATGTCAACAAGCCTCAGACTCTTGCAGCTCTTAAAGCCAATATCCGTCAAGAATGTGAGGACCTATCGCCGGAAGTTTTGGCCGAAGTGATGGAAAATGCCATAAAAAGGGCTCAAATGACAATCAACTGTGGCGGCGGCCATTTACATGACATCATATTCTCGACTTGATGTAAAAAAAATTAAAAGACCAAATAAAAATAATCCACAAGAAGAATCAAAGTTTTTCATTTTTTTTTTTTGAAATTACAGCCAAAAAACATCGGAAGGTTATTTTTGCGCCACCTTGTAGTTGTGCAATGCTACACATGTAACAATAAAATGCTTCGCGTTTTTAATGTTATACACTTCAAGATACTTGAGAATTCGAAACCTGGCTTTTGAAATGCCAAAAGCTTGTTCAATACAAACTCTCGTGGAACTCAAGCAGACATTAAACCGTGTTTGATGATGGTTAAGGTGATCATTATCCCGAAATGGAACCATCAAATACATCGACAAGGGGTATGCAGAGTCTCCCAAAAGATGTGTTCCCGTGGGAAGTTTAATTGAGCCGTTCAGTAGTCCTTTACCTTAAGGACTATTTCGCCACACTCCAGCGCCATGGGTTCTTCCTGGCCATCCAAAACGTATATCAGTAAAAATACAATTATCGTCACAAACTACTTAAGTAACGGGTGTCTAAATTTTAAGGGCCGATGTTGAATGTGAACCACACCTAAACGTCAAGTTTTTGTCTGCATTTCCTTTGATATTTCTCAATTTCAGACTAACTCAATTTGAACCAATGAAAGATACACAATCGAGCATAGCGCTAAAGTTATTCAGGCTTATTATGAAAATGGGCGTTCAAAACAATATGCATATCGTGCACTTCATGATTTTTTCGGTCAATTTAATCATCCAAACTTGCGTACAATCGGAAAAATCGTGCAAAAATTTGAGGAAACCGGGTCTGTAGGAGATGTGAAAACACCAGTGCATGCTTGACAGCTCGTTCTGCAGAAAGCGTCGTCAATGGTCAGAATGGTGGCAAGAAATGGCAGCAGTGGATGATCCATTTTCGAAGAAAATCATCTTCATTGATGAGGCACATTTTCACCTCAGTGGGTTCAGTCAATAAGCAGATTTGCCGCATTTGGGCAGAGTGATTTGGAGTGATCGTCGAAAAATCAATGCACCCACAAAGAATGACTGTTTGGTGCGGTTTATGGGCTGGTGGCATCATCGGGCCGTATTTTTTCCAAAATGAGGACGTTCAGGCAGTTACTGTGAATAGTGTTCACTATCGTGAGATGATAACGAGCTTTTTATGACCCAAAATGGATGATATGGATGTTGACGATATGTGTTTTCAACAGGACGGTGTCACTTGCCGAACAGCTAACGAAACAATGTCTCTTTTGCGAGACAAATTCAATGGCCGTGTTATCTCACGTGGTGGCGATGTCAATTGCCCGCCAAGATCATGTGATTTGACACCGTTGGACTTATTTCTTTGGGGTTATTTGCAAGAAAAGGTGTACGTCGATAAGCCAGCAACAATTCAAGAGCTAAATGAGATAATTCGGCACATTAACGGCATAGAACCTCAATTATGCCTCAGCGTCATCGAAAATTTGGACCATTGGGTGGAGGTGTGCCGCCGAGGTTGCGGCGGCCATTTGGCCGAAATTTTGCTTTATACATGATTGAACCATACCAATATTATCATAATAAAAAGAAATGACATTAATTTCTTAAATAATTTGTTTTTTATTCAAAATCAATATCGGCCCTTAAAATTTAACCACCCTTTATATACAAAATAAACACTATGAGGGTTATTTGAAGCGAAAACAAAAGTTGCTCCGTTGAAACAGATTTCAATTCCTCATTTGGAGCTTTGCTGTTGCCTCGTTTGTTAAATAATATAATTTCGTCATTTTGCAAAATTTTAGCTTGGTGCGACTCTGAAATTGTTTTGCACTGGCTCTCCTCAGTTCCTCGTAGCTGGACTACATTCGTCGCCAACAGAACAGCAGCTATATTCGAAGATACCCCAAGGTAGTCACATTTCATCTTAGTCAAATCCAGCTGATTGTGCTCCACGCGGTATACTGCCATTCAATGTTACCAACCATAATCTCTGGTGGACTGGTACATCGTGGTTATCACTGGAGGAATCTCAATGGCCAAAATATAAATTCGATACTATTACATCGGAAAACAACGAGATCCTACTCGAAAAAGACAATGTCCGCCTCAAGTACTTTTCACATCACCGGATGTTGTAATCGATCTTATAATCAGTAAAACTTCGTCATGGTATCGGATGCAAGGATACTCGCTTACGTCATTCGGTTTATATTATACTATCTGAAAAATCTAATCGTCATATCTGACTAATCCGGCTCGAAGGACCATTAATGTTTTACAAAAAATGGAATGAACCTGGGCCTCAACCAACATGCCTCTCCAATTAGCCCGGTCCTTAGCTAACTGCCTCCAGTTGCGCACTCCAAGTTGGTTGAGGTCGGTTTCCACTTGTACGCGCCACTTAAGGCGAGGTCTTCCTCTACTGCGTCCGACGTCTGGCTGGGAATCGAAGACTCTGCGAGCCGGAGTATTGGTGTCCATTCGTTCTACATGTCCTAGCCATCTTAAACGTCCAATGCGGAGTTTTTTGACAACGGGTATATCGCTGTACAGCTCGTATAGTTCGTGGTTGAATCTTCGTCTCCATAGCCCGTCAACGCAAACGGGACCGAAAATTTTTCGAAGAATTTTCCTCTCGAATCTACCAAGGATTTCTTCATCCGCTTTTGATACGGTCCATGCTTCAACGCCGTAGAGCAGGACTGGGATGATCAGGGTCTTATATAGGATCTCCTTAGTAGTTCGAGTGAGGGCTTTACTACTGAATCGCCTTCTTAGCCCGAAGAAACAGCGGTTGGCAAGAGTAATTCTTCGTTTAATTTCTGACGAGATGTTGTTGTCAGAGTTAATAGCGGAGCCGAGATAGACAAAGTCCCGTACTACCTCAAAGTTATATCTGTCAATGGTGACGTTCTGTCCAATTCGTCGATGTTGTGAGTCCTTTCGTGATGACAGCATATACTTAGTCTTACCCTTATTTACTGCTAAACCCATTTTCGCTGCTTCCTTCTCTATACTAGCAAACGTGGCTATGACATCACGTTGAGTCCTACCAATGATGTCTATATCGTCAGCGTATGCTAGTAGTTGCATCGACTTTTGGAAAATTGTGCCTCTGGTGTTGGCTTTGGAGTTTTGCACAATTCTCTCAAGAATCAGATTAAAAAAGTCACATGACAGCGCATCGCCTTACCTAAATCCTTTTTTGGTATCGAATGTGTCGGTGAGGTCGTTTCCGACCCTGATAGTGCAGCGAGAATTCTCTATCGTCATCCTACACAAACGGACGAGTTTGGGCGGTATACCAAAACTAGACATGGCTCTGTACAGTTCGTCTCTATAAATGATGTCATATGCGGCTTTGAAATCGATGAATAGGTGGTGGGTATCGATTTGGACTTCTTGAGTTTTTTCCAGGATCTGCCGAAGAGTGAAAATTTGATCGGTTGTGGACTTACCTGGCCTAAAACCACACTGATAAGAGCCAATCAGGTTGTTGGTAAACGGTTCCAGGCGTTCACATATTACGGCAGATAGGATCTTGTAGGCGATGTTGAGGAGACTTATGCCTCTGAAGTTGGCGTAGTTCAGAGGGTCTCCTTTTTTGTGGATCGTGCCTAATACCACATAGATAAAGGACGATGTTGGTAAACGATTCCAGTCGTTCTCATATTACAGCAGATAGGATGTTATAGGCGATGTTGGGGAAAGTTTTCGCCCACCCTCCTGATAACCTTTTATTTGAATTATGAGATTTATTGAAACTGGGGAGGATATCGTGGCCATTATTCGACTGAAACTTTAAAGTACCTGTTTCCAGAAATGGTAGTTCCGGTAGTAGTTCGGCTCGATTTGGAGCTGAGTTTGCTACAGTTTCGTCTACAACTACATTTGCTGCAATTTCAATGAGAGCCCAAGCCGTTCTTTTAATGAATAATTGGAAACGACAATGTTCCGAACTTCTGCCTTACACCTAGAACAATGTATCAGACGCATAACCCACCCCCTCGCCATACTGAAATTCCCAAGTATTTTTCAAAACTTAATTACATATTTCGAAACCCTTGATGACACAATTCTAAAGTAATGGGAGTATCTTGTAAGCCTTAGAAGTTATGTAAGGCTCTTTAGAAAAAGTACTAATTTAAGACGTAAAACGTTGACGGGAACCTTAAATTCGAAAACTACATACCCTCGCTGATATGTCTTTCAGCTTCCCACCCAAAGCCAAACTTTTATCTCTTAAGTGATCGAGCGAATTTTATGATCGCGTCATAAAACAGCTTCGATCGTATATTGCTCATATTGAGTTCTTGAGGTCATTCGAAACTAAAGCTGAAAGAGTTCTAAAAATTTCTTAAGTGACAGTTAATACTTTTATGAGGTACTTTCATTTTGCACCCCTACGGATATGTTGCATGGGAAAAGTACTCGTAAAAATTAAGAGATAAAGATTTAAAAATCTTGCGTCTTGAAACTTTCAATCGCCCCTAAGCATTCACCTTCTCATTCTCACAGATAACCGTTTTTCTTTTCACTCTAACTTCTCAGTTGGCTTTCCATTAACAAAATTCCGCGCGCGTATTTCCAGTGATTTCCTCTAATTGGCTCGGCCAAGTGTGCGCATGCGCATTGTCATACCATTCCCATTCAGACAAAGTGTTGTTCCAAACCAGACGGTAACATCTCTCCCCGAACAGGTGTAGTCATCCCATAAATGGTTCGGAATTGGTAACATTACACCAAAACCAATCAAATGAATGTCACTCTGAATGTGAATGGACATTCATACATCAAGTTCCGTTTTTTTTTCTTTCTCTCTCTCCTTGGTATATTCTGTGTGTTCCTTTGCGTCTTTTGTGGTCCACTCGATAGGCAGTGCTAACAGTCTGTCACTGCGTGTGTTTTACCTTCTTTTTGGACATTTCTTGAAGATGTATCTGACGAATTCAGGTTTCGCATTTTAATGACGTCTAATTAAATTACGCTGAACCTGATGTGAACATGGCCCGTGGAATGGTACTATCTCTCAGTTCGGGAGAGTTTTGCTGGTGTCCGTTCCTGATGTAAAGGAATTCTCGTCTGTCCGATGGAGAAAGAAACTGACACCGGACAAAGAAAAGTTAACATGAGTCCCGAAAACATAAAAGAAACGAGATTCCCTTATGCAATCTGAGGCAACAATGTTCTGACATTGATTTGTTCTTTTGTGTGTGGACGCACGCGCTTGCCGCATCAATGACGCACTTGCTCTCTCGCATATAGGACCTTGTCGTGTAAGGAGTAATAAAAGTGACAAACAAGTGGTGTTCGGGACTGGGGAACATGTCATTAAATTAAAATCCAATAAACAAGAGGTATAATGGAACTTGTTGGTGTGCGGCTTGTACTGCACTCTATTACCGTTCCGAATGGGACAGGTCCTATTGTTGGTGAGGGGATTTATTTGGATGGATAGAGGTGTCGCATTGGGACACCTCTAATGAAATTTTCTTCTTAATTTGGGCAATAAGTTGTGTTTGGTGTCGGTTGGTCTACTACTGATTGTGTTTACCATGAATCAAGTCGTGGGAACAAGAGTGGCTTAGAGAAGCTTTGAATTGGGTATGTTCACATGGAATTCATTGAGGAGTGATACCGCTTTTGGGAATAACAATAGGGTGACTCAAATGGAGAAGGAGATGCCTTATATGAATAATATATGACCAGGAAGGGCTTATGTCGCAGATATGGCAATATTGGCTCAGTGGCTGGTATGTTAGACTACGATGGAAGAGGAGCCTTGTCTAACATATATTCCGGGCTTAACACTGCCGTGACGATAAACACTATGTGGACGTTCGTTGTGCAAAAAAAAAAAATGCGAACATGGACCAATTGGTCGGATTTTGTATGATTTCGAGGCATGTAAAGGGTGTCCCATAATTCACGCAAAATTTGAATTTTGCGTCATTTAATAGCAACCAATAGCCTCGGAAAGGACTGATTTTACTGTTGACGACCCTGCTAAACGAAAAAAGGACAACGACGTTCGTATCTGCACCTGGAATGTGAGAACATTAAACAGGAGAGGTGCAGGCGAACAACTAGCGGAAGCCCTAAACTGCTACAAAGCAGACATTACTGCCATCCAGGAAATACAATGGGATGGGCCGGGCAAAGGAGGATGAAAAACTGTGACATCTATTACGGACCGTGTTATAGGGAGCAGAAACAGCGACTATTCGGATGCGGATTTGTTTTCAGTGCCAGACTTAGGCAAGAAGTCTTATGTTTCCAAGACATTAGCGAACGCATAGTAACAATCCGCATCAAGGCCAAATTCGCCAACATAAGCCTTATATGCGCTCACGCTCCGACGGAAGAAAAAGATGATATAGCTAAGGATTGCTTCTACGAGCTCCTCGACAAAACCTATGAGCGACTACCGAAGTACGATGTTAAAATCGTGCTGGGAGATTTTAAGGCAAAGGTAGGAAGAGAAGACATCTTAAGCAGTACTATCGAAAAATATAGCCTACACGACAACACGTCTGGTAAAGGACTAAGGCTAATTGACTTCGCTACGGAACGAAATGCCACTATAGCCACCACACGGTTTCCGCACCTCGATATCCATAAGGGGACATGGCGGTCTCCAGATCAACGAACGGTCAACCAAATTGATCACATTGCGATAGATAAGAGGCACGCATCCAGTATTTTGGATGTCCGAACATTCCGAGGAGCTAACATCGACTCGGATCACTACCTTGTAGCAGCCAAGGTAAGAATGCGGATATCCACCACGCCACAACAATCCAGAAATACTGTGAAAAAATTTAATGTCGGAAGACTGCAATCGCAAGAGACCGCCAAGACCTTCGCACAACGCGTATCCCTTAACCTCTCGATTAACACCATACCACCAGCATCGAATGTCGAAGAGCAATGGCAACGATGCCAACAGGCCATTAGATCAGCCGCAACTGATGTGCTAGGTTTCTCGCGCCCTCCAGCAAGAAACCCCTGGTTTGATGAGGAATGCCGACAGATGCTCGCAGCCAAGAACGAGGCCTACAAGGCAAAGCTGCAGGTGAAGACGAGAGTTGCCATTGAGCTCTATAGGCAAAGAAGAAGGGAAGAACACCGGCTTTTCAGAAAGAAGAAAAAAGAGCAAAAAAAGCGCGCGATCGAGGATATAGAGAGGTGCCACTCCAGGAACGATGTTCGCAAGTTTTACCAAAGTGTAAAAAGTCAAAGCCAAGGCTACAAGACTCGAACAGCATCCTGTCGAGATGAACAAGGAAATATCGTAGTTGAGTCACAGTCGATGCTGAGGATATGGAAGAACCACTTCTGCAGACTGTTAAACGGCGATGACGAACAACATTCCGCTGTTAGGCAGAACGAACCATTTAATATTGGCAACGACAGCGAAAACTGCCAACCACCCGACCTGAGTGAAGTGATGATAGCTATATCTAAACTCAAGCTTAATAAGGCCGCCGGAAATGACGGCCTTCCCGCTGAGCTTTATAAAGCTTGCGGAGATGACTTGGTAAGCAACATCCACCAACTCATAAGCCAAATCTGGTCGGATGAAAATATGCCTGAAGAATGGAACCTCAGCATCGTTTGCCCGATCCACAAAAAAGGAGACCCTCTGAACTGCGCCAACTACAGAGGCATAAGTCTACTCAACATCGCCTACAAGATCCTATCTGCCGTAATATGTGAACGCTTGAAACCGTTTACCAACAACCTGATCGGCCCTTATCAGTGTGGTTTTAGGCCAGGAAAGTCCACAATCGATAAAATTTTCACACTTCGGCAGATCCTGGAAAAAACCCAAGAAGTCCAAATCGATACCCACCACCTATTTATCGATTTCAAAGCCGCATACGACAGCATTTATAGAGACGAACTATACAGAGCCAAGTCTAGTTTTGGTATACCGTCCAAACTCGTCCGTTTGTGTAGGATGACGATGGAGAATTCTCGCTGCACCATCAGGGTCGGAAACGAACTCACCGACACATTCGATACCAAAAAAGGAATTAGGCAAGGCGATGCGCTGTCATGTGACTTCTTCAATTTGATTCTTGAGAGGATTGTGCGAAACTCCAACACCAGAGGCACAATTCTCCAAAAATCGGTGCAACTACTAGCATACGCCGACGATATTGACAGCATTGGTAGGACTCAACGTGATGTCATAGCCACGTTTGCTAGTATAGAGAAGGAAGCGGCAAAAATGGGTTTAGCAGTAAAAGAGGGTATGCTGTCAACACGAAAGGACACACAACATCGACGAATTGGACAGAACGTCACCATTGACAGATATAACTTTGAGGTAGTACGGGACTTTGTCTACCTCGGCTCCGCTATTAACTCTGACCCCGTCATCTCGTCAGAAATTAAACGAAGAATTACTCTTGCCAACCGCTGTTTCTTCGGGCTAAGAAGGCAATTTAGTAGTAAAACCCTCACTCGAACTACTAAGGAGATCCTATATAAGACCCTGATCATCCCAGTCCTGCTCTACGGCGCTGAAGCATGGACCGTATCAAAAGCGGATGAAGAAATCCTTGGTAGATTCGAGAGGAAAATTCTTCGAAAAATCTTCGGTCCCGTTTGCGTTGACGGGCTATGGGGACGAAGATTCAACCAAGAACTATACGAGCTGTACAGCGACATGCCCCTGGTCAAAAAACTCCGCATTGGACGTTTAAGATGGCTAGGACATGTAGAACGAATGGACACCAATACTCCGGCTCGCAGAGTCTTCGATTCCCAGCCAGACGTCGGACGCAGTAGAGGAAGACCTCGCCTTAAGTGTATCGCACAAGTAGAAACCGACCTCAACCAACTTGGAGGGCGCAACTGGAGGCAGTTAGCTAAGGACCGGGCTAATTGGAGAGGCATGTTGGTTGAGACTAAATTGCCTTCTTCGAAGAAACAGCGGTTGGCAAGAGTAATTCTTCGTTTGATTTCTGACGAGATGTTGTTGTCAGAGTTAATAGCGGAGCCGAGGTAGACAAAGTCCCGTACTACTTCAAAGTTATATCTGTCAATGGTGACGTTCTGTCCAATTCGTTGATGTTGTGTGTCCTTTCGTGTTGACAGTCTTGCTGTCTTGCTGAACCCATTTTTGCCGCTTCCTTCTCTATACTAGCAAACGTGGCTATGACATCACGTTGAGTCCTACCAATGATGTCAATATCGTTGGCGTATGTAGTTGCACCGATTTTTGGAGAATTAAGGTGTTGGCTCGGGAGTTTTGCACAATCCTCTCAATAATAAAATTGAAGAAGTCACATGACAGCGCATCGCCTTGGCTAAATCCTCTTTCGGTATCGAATGTGTCGGTTAGGTCGTTTCCTACCCTGATGGTGCAGCGAGAATTTTCCATCGTCATCCTACACAAACGGACGAGTTTGGGCGGTATACCAAAACTAGACATGGCTCTGTATAGTTCGTCTCTATAAATGCTGTCGTATGCGGCTTTGAAATCCATAAATAGGTGGTGGTTATCGATTTGGACTTCTTTGGTTTTTTCCAGGATCTGCCGAAGTGTGAAAATTTGATCGGTTGTGGACTTTCCTGGCCTAAAACCACACTGATAAGGGCCGATCAGGTTGTTGGTAAACGGTTTCAGGCGTTCACATATTACGGCAGATAGGATCTTGTAGGCGATGTTGAGCAGACTTATGCCTCTGTAGTTAGTGTAGCTCAGACGGTGTCCTTTTTTGTGGATCGGGCAACCGATGCTGAGGTTATATTCTTCAGGCATACTTTCATCTGACCAGATTTGGCTTATGAGTTGGTGGATGTTATTTACCAAGTCATCTCGGCCGGCTTTAAAAATCTCGGCGGGCCTTGTTGAGCCTTTGTTTAGATATTGCTATCCTCACTTCACTCAGGTCGGGTGGTTGGCAGTTTTCGCTGTCGTTGCCAATTTTGAATGGTTCGTTCTGCCTGACAGCGGAATGTTGTTCGTCATCGCCGTTTAACTGTCAGCAGAAGTGGTTCTTCCATATCCTCAGCATCGACTGTGTCTCAACTACGATATTTCCTTGTTCATCTCGACAGGATTCTGTTCGAGCCTTGAAGCCTTGGCTTTGACGTTTTACACTTTGGTAAAACTTGCGAACATCGTTCCTGGAGTGGCACCTCTCTATATCCTCGATCGCGCGCTTTTCTTGCTCTTTTTTCTTCTTTCTGAAAAGCCGATGTTCTTCCCTTCTTCTTTGCCTATAGAGCTCAATGGCAGCTCTCGTCTTCACCTGCAGCTTAGCCTTGTAGGCCTCGTTCTTGGCTGCGAGCATCTGTCGGCATTCCTCATCAAACCAGGGGTTTCTTGCTGGTGGCCGCGAGAAACCTAGCACATCAGTTGCGGCTGATCTAATGGGTTGTTGGCATCGCTGCCATTGTTCTTCGACATAAGATGCTGTGAATCGAGATGTTAAGAGATACGCGTTGCGCGAAGGTCTTGGCGGTCTCTGGCGATTGCAGTCATTCGACATCAAATTTTTTCACAGTATTTCTGGTTTGTTGTGGCGTGGTAGACATCCTTACCTTGACTGCAACAAGGTAGTGGTCCGAGTCGATGTTGGCCCCTCGGAATGTTCGGACATCCAAAATACTGCGTGCCTCTTATCTATCGCAATGTGATCAATTTGGTTGACTGTTCGTTGATCTGGAGACCGCCATGTCCCCTTGTGTATATCGAGGTGAGGAAACCGTGTGCTGGCTATAGTGGCATTCGTTCCGTAGCGAAGTCAATTAGCCTAAGTCCGTTGCCAGACATGTTGTCGTGTAGGCTATATTTTCCGACAGTACTGCTAAAGATGTCTTCTCTTCCTACCTTTGCGTTAAAATCTCCCAGCACGATTTTAACATCGTACTTCGGTAGTCGCTCATAGGTTTTGTCGAGGAGCTCGTAGAAGCAATCCTTAGTTATATCATCTTTTTCTTCCGTCGGAGCGTGAGCGCATATAAGGCTTATGTTGGCGAATTCGGTCTTGATGCGGATTTTTACAATGCGTTCGCTTATGTCTTGGAAACATAAGACTTCTTGCCGAAGTCTGGCACTTATAACAAATCCGCATCCGAATAGTCGCTGTTTCTGCTCACTATAACACGGTCCATAGTAGATGTCACAATTTTTCATCCTCTTTTTGCACGGCCCCTCCCACCGTGTTTGCTGGATGGCAGTAATGTAGTAATGTCTTTGTAGCAGTTTAGGGCTTCCGCTAGTTGTTCGCCTGCACTCTCCTGTTTAATGTTCTTACATTCCAGGTGCAGATACGAACGTCGTTGTCCTTTTTTCGTTTAGCAGGGTTGTCAACAATAATATCAGTCCTTTCCGAGGCTATTGGTTGCTTCGTTACATAATTTAAAATCTGTGCTTTCTATAAAAATTACATTTTTCCATAAAAATTACATTTTGCGTGGGACTCCCTACTTACTTACACTGCTACATGGATTTCGCGAATGCCCAAAACCAAAGGAAAATAACTGAATTATCTGTCATTAACGGTCATACACGGCGTCAAACCGCGCTTTTTCATTCACTTGTGTGTGAGCAGTTATATTGTTGCCACAAAAAATTAAATTTAACGCCGACTCTGAACTGCAACTTTGAGAAGCTTGTCGTGACAGTTTTACACTTTTCGGTGTTTTTCAGACCTCCGCAAGATGTGGAGCAGCAAAGAAAAGGAGGTGTTGTTACATTCAAACCAGACCCTGCGCATAGTAGTCCAATGCACTAATCACCAACCATACATCCAAAGAAAAGGAAATAAAATGGCGAAGAGAGCTGTGTTGGTCATCGCCGCCATCAGCTTACTCTACTGCGGGATTGGAAGTGAATATACTTCCTGCTACAAATCAGACATTTACTAAGTGCTCCTCTGTCAAATAGCTCTGAGCATGCATGCAACACATAAACCAACTGAGACTTCAATTCCTTCGCTTGGTTAGGCGCATGTCTTAACTGTCAAGAAACCATCTCATTAGTAGAGTTTTCAAATCCCTCCAAAACATTCCGGATCACAGAAAATGAATAATCTAATCGCATTCCCTCATTCAAAGCACCACATGTTTGCCCAATTATTTATCCCCCCGAAACCAGCCGACCTTTCTAAGTGGCTTTCTGCCATTTTTCACGGTCCTTAAAGCTAACAAACCAAAAAGTGCCGCGCATTAGTAACACCAACAAAACGTTCCTTCCAACCAGCCTCGTATATGTTTCAGATTAATGGGTTTTTAAAACGCGCCATCTGTATCCACAGAGCAAAAGATTTCCCATAGCGACCCAACCCTGTTTCACACATCTTTCGGGCCCACCATGCAAGTGCGCCAAGTGCGCTCATAACGCTTCCAAAATATTCCCAAATCGATTAATAATGCGGCCAACTCGGGAAACACTGCATATCCACTCTGTCAATGTTGAACTTGATCTCGCTCTGCAATTGATCATAATCCGAAATCCGAGAGACCCATTGACTCAGTGTCGGCTGTGTGGGCCTGTGGGGTTATTTGCGCAGCACACCCCGCTGACACAGATACCCACGGCTATACTGGACCGTAGAATTGAATTTTGCACTCAAACCGAGCTCTCGAAGTGTAAACAATTGGCGTCCCGCCACAAAGACAAAGACTATGTGCCTCAGCTCAGCTCAAAACAACGCAAATCCCTTTGGCACGTAATGCATCAAGCGATCTGTCAAAGCGCACACCGGTCGCCATTTAATAAATGATGATCATGATGAGGCAAGGGCGACCGATCGCAGGCAGTCCTTGTGTCGAGTCTGGCGCATTGTCGGTTCAATTAGGATTATGCTACCCATCCTGGCGTCATCCGTGCAACAATACAGATCGCTCTGGATTCACTCCCAGATTTCCATCTAATTCGGATGCAGACAGATCGTTATTCTTCCCTGCGCAGCGGTGTCTATGAGTCGACTTGATCGTCATCATCCGATGCTGCTTTTTTGTTCTCCTGTCCCGATTCGTAATTGGGATGGGAGCATGCGCGCGAGCTCATGAAAAGTGAATCTGTTTTCGTTTGCGCACGTTCAGGTCCTGTTACCGTGTCTGGAGGAGGAGAGCGATTTCGGGTGTGATAATGAGATTACGATCGCAATCGGAGCGGTGGCGGCGGATTGAAAACCGCACAGCGGGATGCTCGGCGAAATTGCCAGTTGACATTGACACATGCGATAGCATCGCCAGATTCCAGAAATACCGACCGTCGATTGATTGATTGGTCCTCGAAATGCAGCGCGTCTGGCAATTACCACATCTGTTTGGATTTTTCGTTGGCGTGCTGTAGCTTCCCACATCGAATGCGGCGGGAGATTTTTTGTTTTTCTCGCCCAACCAAAGGAGAGGAGTATGCATCCTTGATGTGAGGATTAAGTTGAATTGTTGAGTGTTTGTGATTGCTAATGGCACTGCCACCCAGGCAGGAGTCGGGGTTATTTTTGGGATTAATAACGAAATATTAATCTTGATGTTACATCATTCAGTGATACTTTTGGCGGAAGGCGAGATGTTGCTGTCAGTGTGACAGGAGCTGTTAAGTTGCACATTTGTAGATTTAATTTCTGATTGCGTGATTGGCCTTGTGCGGCGGCAACGAAGAGGTTTGGGGGAAGAAATGCAACAATTTCGCCGAATAATAGGATTTGATGGAATTTTTTAAGCGGATTAGGAGGACAGAGATTGAACAGGCGGCGGCGTTATTGAAACAATCATGCAGTTGAACTTGGTGTGTAATGAAAACTGTCATCTGTCAAATTGTTTTGGAATACGGACGATACGGACTAGGCGGACGATTCTCATAAGGCATTCGTTAGAGGTCGAATGATGAGTATGCTCTTGATTTTTGTAAAGTCTTCTGAAGCAAAATTAATTTTGGTATTGCGTTCTTCGTGTCATTGTTCGTTGGACTGAGTGAATATGAATTGTATAGTGACACGTCTATGTGTGATAACGCTAAGCTGCGTTTATTTTACTTAATGGCCCCATGTTCTAGGGATAACTAATAAATTGGAACTGGCCCTCCAGGGTGCTTTGGGTTAACAACCCACTCAGGGCAAAATTTATAGTTACGAACCAACCCAGAGCCTCGAAAAGGACGAAAACAGGGCAACAACGTTCGTTTCTGCACCTGGTATATGAGAATATTTAAAAGGCGAGGTGTAGCCAAACAACTAGCGCATCCAAAAGCCATCCATGAAATTCGATGGGATGGACCAGGCAAAAAGAGGATGAAAAACTGTGACATCTGCTACGGGCCTTGTTAAAGTGAGCTATTTGGATTTGTGGATTTGTTCTAAGTGCACCAAAGCCAAATTCGCTAAAGAAAGCCTTATATGCGCTCATGCTCCGACGGAGGAAAACGATTATATTACGATAGACTGCTTCCACGAGTACGATGTTAAAATCCTGCCGGGAGATTTTAACGCAAAGTGAGGAAGAGACGACACCTTTAGCAGTATTGTCGGAAAATACACTCAACACGACAACACGTCTGGAAACGGACGTTGGCCTTTTAACTTCGCTGTGGAACAAAATGCCACTATAGCAAGCACACGGTTTCCTCACCTCATATCCACAAAGGGACATGGCGGTCTCCATATCAACGAACAGTCAACCAAATTGATCACATTACGATAGGCAAGAGGCACGCATACAGTTTTTATGATGTCAGAACATTCCGACATCAACTCGGACCACTACCTTGTTGCAGCCAAGGTAAGAATGCGAATATCGACCACGCCACAGCAGACCAGAAATACTGTGAAAAAATTTAATGTCAAAAGACTGCGCAATCGCAAGGACCTCCAAGTCTTATGTTCAACGTGTATCCCTTAACCTCTCGATTAACACCATACCACCAGCACCGAATGTCGAAGAACAATGGCAACGATGCCAACGAGCCATTAGACAGCAACAACTGATGTGATAGGTTTCTCGCATCGGATGCTCGCAACCAAGAATAAGGCCTATAAGGCTAAGCTGGAGGTGAAGATGAGAGCTGCCATTGAGCTCTATAGGCAGAGAGGAAGGGAATAACACCGGCTTTTCAGAAAGAAGAAAAAAGAACATGACCTGCGTGCGATCGAGAATATAGAGAGGTGCCACTCCAGGAACGGTGTTCGCAAGTTTTACCAAAAAGCCATGGACACAAGTTTTGAACAGAATCCTGGTGAGATGAACAAGGAAATATCGTAATTGTGACACAGTCGATGCTGAGGATATGGAAGACTGTTAGACGGCGATGACGAACAACATTCCGCTGTCAGGCAGAACGAACCGTTTAATATTGGCAACGACAGCGAAAACTGCCAACCATCCAACCTAAGTGAAGTGAGGATAGCAATATCTAAACTAAGGCTCAACAAGGCCCGCCGAGATTTTTAAAGCCGGCCGAGATGTCTTGGTAAGTAGCATCCACCCACTCATAAGCCAAATCTGGTCGGATGAAAGTATTTCTGAAGAATGGAACCTCAGTATCGTTTGCCCGATCCACAAAAAGGAGACCCTCTGAACTGCCCCAAAACAGAGGCATAAGTCTCCTCAACAACGCCTACAAGATCATATTTGCCCGTAATACGCTTGAAACCGCTTAGCAACAACCTGACCGGCCCTTATGAGTGTGGTTTTAGGCCAGGTACGTCCACAACGAATCTTCTCACTTCGACAGAATTTGCAAATAACCCAACAAGTCCACATCAATACCCACCACCAATTCATTGATTTCAAAGCCGCATACAACAGCATTTATAGAGACGAACTCTACAGAGCCATGTCTAGTTTTTGTATACCTCCCAAACTCGTCCGTCTTTGCAGGATGACGATGGAGAATTCTTGCTGCAAAATCAGGGTCGGAAACGACCTCACCGACACATTCGATAGCTAACAAGAATTTTGGCAAGGCGATGCGCTGTCATGTGACATCTTTAACATCATTCTTGAGAAGATTGTGCAGAACTCCCGAGCCAACACCAGAGGCACAATCTTCCAAAAGTAGGTACAACTACTAGAATACGCCTACGTTACTGACATAATTGGTAGGACTCAATGTGATGTCATAGCCACGTTTGCTGGTATAGAGAAGGAAGCAGCAAAAATGGATTTAGCAGTAAATGAGGGTTGGACCAAGTATAAGCTGTCAAAACACACAACATCGACGAATTGGATAGAACGTCACGATTGACAGATATAACTTTGGGGTAGTACGGGACTTTGTCTACCTTGTCTCCGCTATTAACTCTGACACCGTCATCTCGTCAGAAAGTAAAGCCCTCACTCGAAGTACTAAAGAAATCCTATACAAGACCCTGATCATCCAAGTACTGTCCTATGGCGCTTAAGGACGGACCAAATCAAAAGTGGATGACGAAATCCATCCTGTAAGGGGTTTAAGGCTATGGATACGATTCAACCACGAGATTTACAAGCTGTTAAAAAAAAAAACTCCGCATTGGACGTTTAAGATGGCTAGGACTTGTAGAACAAATGGACACCAATACTCCTGCTAGCAGAGTCTTCTTTTACCAGCCAGACGTCGGTAACAGTAGAGGAAGACATCGCTATAAGTAGGGTGCACAAGTAGAAACCGACTTCAACCAACTTGGAGTGCGCAACTGGAGACAGTTAGCTAGGAAAGGAAAGGGCTAATTAGGGACGAATGTTGGTTCAGGCCCAGGTGCATTCCGGACTTTAGAGTTACTTAAGTAAGTGAGTATATAAATTTGGAAATTGTTTGTTTTTTAAAAGTTTTTCAACATCCACATTCCGACATAAGTGATGGTGCACCCTATATATACAAAAAAAAAACAATGGCTTTAACATATCGGTGGGGCACCTCATCTTCTTGTTAGGTCGTAAATTAAGACATTTTTATAGCTATAAAAAAGTAACCCAAAAGGGTAACTCAGTTCCTTATAAAAGGTCCAACAAACGGCCGAATTAGGTGGTTGGGGTATCGCCATTACCCAATGAAATTTAACAAGGCGACATGTGGCTTCACAAAGGTCGGGTTTGATTACTTATCCTGTCAACCGGAAATAGAATATTGCACCCATTGCAGTTAAAATCTAGATACATCCTTAGGCCAACCCTAACCGGGTCCATAAATGTTTTTAAATTGCGGTTCAGTCAAAAACGCCTTTTCCCATGTTCTTTGGAGATTTGTACCGTCGATTGGTATTTACCTAACGAAAAACAACCAACTTGCAGCATTTATGTCCCTTGATGGACCCCTTGCACAAAATGGGCTTGAGGGGCTTCTTATTGACGATTTATTCGAAAACATGGAAGAAATATGGTCCAGAGACCACACAGGCCTGCATGCACAGTTTAGTGAATTCCCATGGAAGCTGAGAGTGTATGGTGTTGAAGGTTGTGCATTCAGCCTTCAAACAAATTTTTATTTCTTTAGGGTTGTGTGGGCAAACTTCGGAGTTACGGGGAAAAGTAATTAGAATAAGATGACCAGCAAGCAGTTTAAAAATGAAATATACGGCCAAAAAGGACCTCAAACCTACATTCTCCCTTCATTTGTGTGTGCTAAGTCATTATTTTTTCCACAAATAAGAGGACCTCCTGTTTAACGCCGGATCCGAACGGCAAATCTGAGAAGCTTCTCATGACAGTGGTACTTGGGATGCTTGCCAGACTTTTTCAATAGATGGGACATTGAAAAAACTTAGGTGTTGCCACTTTCAGGGTGCCTGAACCCCGCATCCCGAGCTTATTAGTCCAACGCACTAATCACTAGGACGCTGCACCCAAGTAGTTTGGTCTTCTTAAAAAAGGGGGCAGCACTGTTCATATTTTTTCCTTATTCACCCACTAGAACTATTCCCAAGCTTAATTAAATGTTTCAAATATTTATATAATCAAAGATACAAGCATTACTATGTCCACCACACAATTGGAATTGGAAAAGCACTCACCCCTTTACTCCATGGAACAATAGTAAACTTGAACTTAATCAATTCCGTGTAACAATTTCATATCAGTCACCTCTCCTGTCAAAATCAGATGACACTTCTCATTGTTGCATCGATGATCGATCGATCAATCATCGTTGCCAGCTATGCGCCGACTTTATTAAAATGTCATCCCGGAACACTAGCGCCAATACCTATAGTAACGCTGTCGATTCGGTGTAATTGATATTGCCTTCAACAATTATCATGACACTTTCAATGGCGTGTTGGTAAACTGTCAAAAGACCATTAAACATGCAGTTTGTTAATTTTTTCTTATTTCTTTGAGTATTGGTGTCATTTTTTCTGTTTTTTTTATGTGCAAACAATTTTATGGTAATGGCTCCGATTGAAGCGTGTCGCATTCAATGGTTTCTAATCAAACAGAAGTGCTTTGCCTTCATCCTTCACTTTGTTTAATTAAATTTCTTGAGGGACTGCTGCGCTTAACTATACTGTGAGATATGGATGTAAGTGGTGTGTTGGTGGTATGGCACCACAATTTACGTCAGTAGAAGTTTATGACTTGCAAATTGAAATATATGTTCCATAGTTTTATGCTTAATTCTGTGACAGCAGATGTCGATTAGAAACATGAATGTCCTGTTATGGTGGTGAACATCTTTAGAAATTGTTGTTAGTCACTGTTAGTCGCAGTTTTGTTAAGGTAATGGTAAATGTCAACGAGTAGGTAATATAAGATGGGGGATTTTTCTAATTTGACAGTTTCTTTGACATATTCATATTATATGAACAGAAAAGTACATTGACAGTTTGAAGAGAATGTTAATTGTCAAAGTCGTTGGGAAGACAAATGTCATAGGGACATATTTATGCAACTTTAGAGAACAACTATTCCCGTATTTTATTTTTCTATATTAAAATACATTCTTAGTCATTTTTTTTTTATAATTTGCGCGCACTCAAGGGGTTATGAATACCCTTTATATGTTTTAACACAGTGCGGGCGTTAAGGAAATTAGGGCTAAGAAGAAAGGAGATACCGATGCACATTGGTTTTAAATGCCTGTAAGTTATAATGGAAAGGAAAAACAGAGTTTGGTAGAGCATTCCACATTCATGTTGTTCGGTTTATGTACGAAGCTCTGTATTTCAGCGTACGTCCGAAGATAGGCTTAAGGGTAAACTGATTTGCATTCATTGCGTAACGAGTATTGTTGTTGAATGGGAGGAATGCAGCTGGCTATTTCATTTGAACATTGGTTGTTAAAATAGCGATAAAACAAGGTAAGGCAGGAGATGTTTCGACGGTGTTCGAGCGAAACTAAGGAGTTCGCTATTCTTATGTCTCCTATAAGTTTTTTCGCACGTATTTGGTGAACCTGACCAGACATGGGCGTTGAATTCAAGTTTTGGGCGTATAAACGCTTTATATATTGTGGCCAGATCAGAGGGGGTGAAATATTTCTTACATCAATTTAGGAAACCTAGACATTTCGCTGCGTTTTTAGCGACTTCGAATATGTGGTCGTTCCAACGTAAGTCGTTACTAACACACATACCTAGCATGGAAAGCTTTTCGGTTTCTTCGACGTAAGTGCCATTCATGGATAATGGCTCAAGATTTTGGTTTCGCTTTAATGACAGAAGACAGCAATGTGTTTTGGAAGCATTGAATTCCACTCTATTGGATTTACCCCATTTGATAATGCTGTCAAGGTCGGAATTCAATTAGCTTAACATATTTTGGCGTTTAGAGCCCACGTTCGAAGGTGAGGGACGAGGACCTGTAAACGAATATGAGAAGCTGAGGGTACTGTCATCAGCGAAGGAATGAATTGGATTAGAAGTTGCAGACAGGAGATCATTTATAAAAATGAGAAAGAGAGTCGGAGACGAAACTGAGCCTTGAGGGACACCAGCATTTATTTGGTGAGTTACAGACCTGAAACCATCCAAAACAACTTGAATTAAACGTTTCGAAAGATAATGTCTAATCCATAGAAGAAGTTTTTCGTCGATTTCAAATGCACGCATTTTCGACAAAAGGGCTTGATGCCAAACCCTGTCAAATGCCTTTGAAATATCAAGCGCAACAATCTTGCTTTCACCACCATGGTGGATTGATTGGTTCCACTTTTCGGTGAGATATGTCATCAAATCACCAGTAGACCTGTTGCTGCGAAAACCATATTGCCGGTCATTGAGAAGTTTTCGTGTTTCGAGATATTTCATAAGCTGACGGTTTATCAGCGTTTCCATGACCTTGGAAAGAAGGGACGTAAGTGCAATTGGTCGGTAGTTGGAGAGAGAAGAAGATTCGCCTTTTTTTGGTACAGGCTGGACAAATGCTGTTTTCCATCTACACGGAAAGAGTCCTGATGAGTAGGATAGATAGTCATAGAATGTATATTCATAAAGGGTGGTTACATTTTAAGGGCCGATGCTGATTTTGAATAAAACACAAAATATTTAGGAAATTATTGTCATTTCTTTTTATTATGATAATATTGGTATGGTTCAATTGTGTATGGAATAAAATATCGGCCAAATGGCCGCCGCGACCTCGGCGGCACATCTCCATTCCATGGTCAAAATTTTCGATGACGCTGAGGCATAATTAAGGTTCTATGCCGTTAATGTGCCGAATTATCTCATCCTTTAGCTCTTGAATTGTTGCTGGCTTATCCACTTACACCTTTTCTTTCAAATAACCCCAAAGAAAGAAGTCCAACGGTGTCAAATCACATTATCTTGGCGGCCAATTGACAGCGCCACCACGTGAGATAACACGACCATTGAATTTGTCTCGCAAAAGAGCCATTTTTTCGTTAGCTGTGTGGCAAGTGCACCGTCCTGTTGAAACCACATTTCGTCCACATCCATATCTTCCAATTTGGGCCATAAAAAGCTCGTTAAGCATCTCACGATAGCGAACACCATTCACAGTAACTGCCTGACCGTCCTCATTTTGGAAAAAATACGGCCCGATGATGCCACCAGCCCATAAACCGCACCAAACAGTCATTCTTTGTGGGTGCATTGGATTTTCGACGATCACTCCAAATCACTCCGCCCAAATGCGGCAAATCTGCTTATTGACGAATCCACTGAGGTGAAAATGTGCCTCATCACTGAAGATGATTTTCTTCGAAAATTGATCACCTACTGCTGCCATTTCTTCCCACCATTCTGACCATTGACGACGCTTGAAATGGTCAAGAGGCTTTAGTTCCTGAGTCAATTCCACCTTGTAAGCGTGCAAATTTAAGTCTTTATGCATAATGTTCATCAATGACGAGCGTTTGAGGTGCAATTGTTGGGCACGACGACGAGTTGAGTCCACCTCAACTCCCGGTTTGCTCAAATTTTTGGACGATTTTTCCGATTGTACGCACATTTGGACGATTAAATTGACCGAAAAAATCACGAAGTGCACGATATTTGGATTTGAACGCCCATTTTCATAATAAGCCTGAATAAATTTATAGCGTTGCTCGATTGTATATCTTTACATGGTTCAAATTGAGAAATGTCAAATGAAAGAAAACTTGACGTTTAGGCGTGGTTCACATACAACATCGGCCCTTAAAATTTAACCACCCGTTATAAAAAACAAAATACCGGAACATATTAAAATACATTTTATGCCTAAGTATTTTGTTTTACTATATTAAAATTGGTTTAAGCGTGGAAAAAAGTTCGGAGATACCCAAATACTCAAAATTGCTTAGCATACAGAAAAGCGAGTGCCAAGGTAAAAAACCGGGTGATTTTTTAAGAGTTAAGTTTTTTAGATTGGCAACACTGGTTGGTAATGGCGTCCAAATGTCATCTGTCAAAGTGAAAATTTTTCAGTATACTCTGCCATTTAATCATGGAAAGACTTATAAACGAGCAACGATTGCAATTTATTGAAATTTATTATCAAAATTCGTGCTCTGTAAAAATGTGCACAGTTTGTTACGACCATATTATGGTCGTCATAATCGACCTGGTGAATCAACAATTCGTACTTTTATCACCCAATTTCGCACCAAATTTACTTTGTTGGACATTAAACCATCGACTTGCATGCGTACAGTGCGTACCGAAGAGAATATTGCAGTAGTAGCGTCCAATGATAATGAAGTTCGTATAATGTCAGTTCGTCGCCGTTCTCAGCAATTGGGCATGTGTTACTCAATCACATGGAAAGTTTTACGTGTCGAGTTGAGTTTGAAAGCCTATCTCGAATACAAGCTTTTACATCGTTAATTGCAAGTATAAATAAAATCGGTCCCAAATGACTTCCTTGAGGTACTCCAGATTGAGCAACAAAAGGGTTTGACTTGGTACCTCTAAATTTTACTTGGTATGTTCTCAATGAGAGGTATGATTTCACCCAATTTATGAATCCTGGAGGGAATCCATACGCCTTACTTACTTAAGTGGCGCTACAGTCCAGGATGAACCTGGGGATCAACCAACATGCCTCTCCAATTAGCCCGGTCCTTAGCTAACTGCCTCCAGTTGCGCACTCCAAATGGTTGAGGTCGGTTTCTACTTGTGCGCGCCACTTAAGGCGAGGTCTTCCTCTACTGCGTCCAACGTCTGGCTGGGAATCGAAGACTCTGCGAGCCAGAGTATTGGTGTCCATTCTTTCTACATGTCCTAGCCATCTTAAACGTCCAATGCGGAGTTTTTTGACTAGGGGTCGCTGTACAGCTCGTATAGTTCGTGGTTGAATCTTCGCCTCCATAGCCGGTCAACGCAAACGGGACCGAAGATTTTCCGAAGAATTTTTCTCTCGAATCGACCGATTTTTGGAAAATTGTGCCTCTGGTGTTGGCTCGGGAGTTTTGCACAATCCTCTCAAGAATCAAATTAAGGAAGTCACATGACAGCGCATAGCCTTGCTTAAATCCTTTTTTGGTATCGAATGTGTCGGTGAGTTCGATTCCGACCCTGATGGTGCAGCGAGAATTCTCCATCGTCATCCTTCACAAACGGACGAGTTTGGACGGTATACCAAAACTAGACATGGCTCTGTATAGTTCGTCTCTATAAATGCTGTCATATGCGGCTTTGAAATCCATAAATAGGTGGTGGGCATCGATTTGTACTTCTTGGGTTTTTTCTAGGATCTGTCAAAGTGTGAAAATTTGATCGATGGTGGACTTTCCTGGCCTGAAACCACGCTGATAAGGGCCGATCAGGTTGTTGGTAAACGGTTTCAGGCGTCCACATATTACGGCAGATAGGATCTTGTAAGCGATGTTGAGTAGACTTATGCCCCTGTAGTTGGCGCAGTTCAGAGGGTCTCCTTTTTTGTGGATCGAGCAAACGAAGCTGAGGTTCCATTCTTCGGGCATACTTTCATCCGACCAGATTTGGGTTATGAGTTTCTGGAAGTTACTTACCAAGTCACCTCGGCCGGCTTTATAAATCTCGGCGGGCCTTGTTAACCCTGAGTTTAGATATTGCTATCCGCACTTCACTTAGCTCAGGTATTTGGTAGTTTTCGCTGACGTCCCAACATTGAATGGTTCGAATGGTTCCTGACAGCGGAATGTTGTTCGTCATCGCCGTTTAACAGTCTGCAGAAGTGGTTCTTCCATATCCTCAGCATCGACTGCGTCTCAACTACGATATTTCCTTGTTCATCTCGACAGGATTCTGTTCGAGCCTTGAAGCCTTGACTTTGACGTTTTACACTTTGGTACAACTTGCGAACATCGTTCCTGGAGTGGCACCTCTTTACATCCTCGATCGCGAGCTTTTCTTGCTCTTTTTTCTTCTTTCTGAAAAGCCGATGTTCTTCCCTTTTTCTTTGCCTATAGAGCTCAATGGCAGCTATCGTCTTGACCTGCAGCTTAGCCTTGTAGGCCTCGTTCTTGGCTGCGAGCATCTGTCGGCATTCCTCATCAAACCAGGGGTTTCTTGCTGTTGGTCGCGAGAAACCTAGCACATCAGTTGCGGCTGATCTAATGGCTTGTTGGCATCGTTGCCATTGTTTTTCGACATTAGATGCTGGTGGTATGTTGTGAGTCGAGAGGTTCGGGGATACGCGTTGCGCGAAGGTCTTGGCGGTCTCTGGCGATTGCAGTCTTTCGACATTAAATTTTTTCACAGTATTTCTGGTTTTTTGTGGCGTGGTGGACATCCTTACCGTGACTGCAACAAGGTAGTGGTCCGAGTCGATGTTAGCCCCTCGGAATGTTCGGACATCCAAAATACTGGATGCGATCCTCTTGTCTATCGCAATGTGATCAATTTGGTTGACTGTTCGTTGATCTGGAGACCGCCATGTCCCCTTGTGGATATCGAGGTGAGGAAACCGTGTGCTGGCTATAGTGGCATTTCGTTCCGTAGCGAAGTCAATTAGCCTAAGTCCTTTACCAGACGTGTTGTCGTGTAGGCTATATTTTCCGACAGTACTGCTAAAGATGTCTTCTCTTCCTACCTTTGCGTTAAAATCTCCCAGCACGATTTGTGCATCGTACTTTGGTAGTCGCTCATAGGTTTTGTCGAGGAGCTCGTAGAAGCAATCCTTAGTTATATCAACTTTTTCCTCCGTCGGAGCAGGAGCGCATATAAGGCTTATGTTGGCGAATTTGGTCTTGATGCGGATTGTTACAATGCGGTCGCTAATGTCCTGGAAACATAAGACTGGCACTTATAAAAAATCCGCATCCGAATAGTCGCTGTTTCTGCTCACTATGACGCGGTCCATAGTAGGTGTCACATTTTTTCATCCTCCTTTTGCCCGGCCCATCCCATCGTATTTCCTGGATGGCAGTTATGTCGTCTTTGTAGCAGTTTAGGACTTCCGCTAATTGTTCGCCTGCACCTCTCCTGTTTAATGTTCTCACATTCCAGGTGCAGATACGAACTTCGTTGTCCTTGTTTTCGTTTAGCATGGTCGTCAACAATAATATCAGTCCTTTCCGAGGCTATTGGTTGCTTCGTAACAATATTTTTTTTCCGTGGATGGGTAGTTAACCCAAAGCACAACCCCCAACCTGGAGGGCCTGGCCCTTGTTTTGACCCTAGGACAGCGGGCCGGAAAAAATACCGATGTCAGTAGACCATTTTTGGTGTATGAGCGCTGCCGTTGACCCATTGAGGGCTCCTCCGCCACCAACTCTTTTCCAATACCCTGGCTCAGTATTGGAAATCCCTATAGACCTGGTGTTCAAATATGTCGAAGCAGCTCATATAGGGATTTCACTACCAGTTCGATCAAACTGGAGCTGTAGGCGCCACCGTTGACTCCATCTAGGGAATTCCTCCGCTGCCGCCTGAGAGTGAGTGCCTTAGTGAGACGACACTCCATACGCCTTAAGTTTAAAAATTATTGTGTGATGTGATAACTGGTCAAAGGCTTTGGAGAAGTCAGTGTATATACAATCGACTTCTTTTTTATTTTCCAAACTTTTGGAGCAATGATGCATGAAAGTAAATAGATTTGTTACAGTGGATCGATGTTTAACAAAGCCATGTTGTTCATCTCAGATGATGTTTCGACAAAGGAAGACCAATTTATCACAAATAATATGTTCGAATAACTTGGGAATGCAAGGTAGTTTTGAGATAGGTCTATAATTAGAAATATCTCCACGCTCTCCTTTTTTACAAACAGGTGTAATAAATGCATTTTTCCATTGATTTGGGAATACTCCAGTGGCAAAGGAGCTTTCAAACATATGCTTAAGGTATGGCAAAAGAGCATCTTTGCATTGCTTTACGAATACTGGTGGGATTCCATCGGGCCCCACAGAATAGTCATTATTTTATAAAGAGATACATTTAAGTAGTGTCTCATCGTCAAATATAACGTTGCTGACACTAACTTGAGGACAGTCATAGAGATAACTGAAATAATGTTCGTCTAAGACAGTAGGGGTGTCAATAAATGATTTACTGAAATTCTCTGCGAATAAGTTAGATAAAATTAGAGAGTCCGATGTTTTTGAATTATTATAAGAGAAGTTGGCTGGATATCCATCCGTTTTTCTCTTCGAATTGACAAAGCCCCAAAAGCGTTTAGGGTCATTTTTAAGAGCGTTCTCCATATCTATATATATAAAAATGGATCTTGGTTTGTTCGGATGCTTAAAACTCGAAAACGACTGGACCAAATTGGATACTTCCCTCTGCGGATTTGTTCGTAATTGCTCCTCGAAGGTTTAGGAAAAAAGAAAAATTGAAAAATTCTCAACAAGTGGCGCTGTAGGCGGTCATTCCATTTGATAATGGCAAAACAACGTTTGACGGGCCAGCTTGTTGACTATATAGCCATTATATAAATTACTTGACATCGTAGAGAACTCATTAAAATAATTCAGGTATTTATCATAGTCGTGATGTTTCTGGCTTTTTACAAAATTATTCCAGGCCCGGTTACGTCTATTTTGAAGAGATTTAAGCTCTTTCGTGTACCAAAGATGCTGGGTTTGAGCATTTTTTGAATATTTGACTGGGATTGTTCTATCCATGCAATCTTTTATTAGAAAATAAAATTTTTTAACAGCTTCTTCTAAATTGGAGAAGCTTTCAATATTTACATTCGAAAGAATAATTTCTTCGGATAGCCTTTGAAAATTTGCTTTCCGAATGTCAAAAGAGTACGAACGATCGTACGAATCAACGTTTTCGTACAGATGTACTAGATTTTAATACTGCAGTACTAACAGAGTCAGAAAAAAAAAACTAAATCGAGAATTCGATTATTATGATTTTTTATACAGCTTGTTTGCTGTAAGTCAAATGATAAAATTTTGTCAAGTAATAGTAGCTCTTGTTGTGCAGAATCTTCAGATGGTATAAAATGAGGTTCTCCCTCAGAAGGCACCCAGTCTATGTGCGGCAAGTTAAAATCACCCGGCAACAAGATAGTACTGTCACAAAAAGCTAAGTCAAAGATATATTCTAAAGCCTTTGATAGCTCAGAATACAGAGTGCAAAGACGGTATGAGGGAATGTACGCATTTGCAACATAAAGATAATTTTTTCCAAGAGATATCTTAACACAGATTATTTCTATGTTAAGAGGGAATGGAAATTCTATTTTCTCAGAGGTAAGATGATTGCGGACTGCAGTAAGAACACCTCCACCAAGCGCTTTTATGTCATTTATATGGCAGTCGCTCCTTTATACTGAGAACTCGTGATTAAAGAGTTCCGAGTCAAGTATACTGGCGTTTAGCCACGTTTGAGTCAAGGAGACTATGTCATGAGAAAAGGCTTGGGAATTTAGAAATTCAGCGATGAGGCTCATTTCTGGCTCAACCTCAACGGATACGTAAATAAGCAAAACCATCACATCTGGAGTGATGAACAGCCACATGCCATACAAGAATTACCGACGCATCCCGAAAAAACGACAGTTTGGTGTGGTTTATGGGCTAGTGGCATCATCGGTCCATATTTCTTCAAAGACGACCGTGGAAGAAACGTTACCATCAACGAAATTAACCGAAGTACTTAATCCAACTGACGTTCGATTAAAGAAGCATGAATAAGTCCCTATGACATTTGTCTTCCCAGCGACTTTGACGATAAGGTTATTCATGCAACGTCGTAATTTTATTACGTGCAAAAGATTATAATTTTACGACGACGTTTCATGAACGACCCTAAAACTGCACCACTAAATAATGCAGGAACCCACTGAATTAAATCTCATTTTAGTAATTTATTTAGTGAACGAATTTTGTTCTTATTGTTCTCTTTCCGTTCTCGATTATTTTTTTTTAGTTTAGCGCATACGTTTGATGTGTCAAAGTGACTGATTTAATGTCAAAATAGCATTTCAAAAATTTACAACGTTTACCACCTCAATGAGGTGTGAGAAAATTTCGATATTGTAAGGAAAGATTTCCCATACAAATTTTGACAGTTCATTTATCACGTTTACGACGACTTTCTGACGTTGCATGAATACCCCTGATAATCATTCTCGTCGGGAACAATTTTAAGTTAAAAATTAGTAACAATCTGTGAAGTGCATGTTGTACATGAAATGCACGGCCTACAATCTTACAGCACATTAATAAATGTCATATTGACAGGTAAATTGTACAATTAAAAACATCAAGCGAATTCATCTGTTTCCATCTATCAAGTCTTAAAAATAAATATTATTATTTTTTTTGGAAAATCGTTTCGGATGGACATTCTTGAACATACCCCGACATTGAGAGGTTTAAAAAAAACTAGCACCACAAGCATGAAAAGCCTATAATTTGATAATGAAAACTTGGCAAATATAAGAAATAAACTACTTCCTGAATTTTATTACGACATACAACCGTAAACGATGTTAAAAAAATGTCAAATTGACACACATACATTCAATCACAATGACAACATCAAACGAATTCATCTGTCAAAGTCTTATTAACATTTTTCGATTACTTTTTGGAAATTCCTTTGTAATGTGAACATTCATGAACATACCCCGGCAATGGTTTAGTAGTAGTAGTAGTATATATATTTATTAGTATTTTAAATACTTTATAATTACATTTATAATAAAATTTTTCTAAATCAGTTCATTTTACAGTAGTTTTAAATATCTCTTTTTACATGTTTGATACATTTAGTTTTAAAAATTCTAAAATTCTCTTCATTTTTTATATATGTTGGTAACATGTTGAAAAGCCTTATCCCCTTGTAGAGTAACGTCTTCTGACCATCTGTTGATAACTGCAAATTCAGTCGGAAATCATTCGCGTTTCGTAGGTTGTATGGTTGAGCTTCACTCACAAGTCTGACTTCCCGTGTTAAATATGCTGGTGCTTCGCCATACTTTATTTTGAAAACTGTAAGTAGTGCATTCAGTTCCATTCTCTGCTTGACATCCAACCACCTCAGTGTATCCAACATTTGCCTTATTGGTGTAAAGCGATTGCATTTCAGGATGCTTCTCATACCCTTATTTTGAAGTTTTTGCAATCTTTCGATTTGACCTTGATTGCAACATGAGAACATAACGGTAGAACAATATTCAAAATGTGGTTTTATTATAGTGTTGTATATATTAACCGCTGTTATATAGTCCATTCTTTTTCGAATACGTTTAAAAAATCCAATCTTTTTCCCTATTTTTTTACATATATAATCGATGTGTTGCTCCATTTTTAACTCTTTGTCTATTATCATTCCTAGATATTTTATGCTTTTAACATTTTCGATCGTATTTCCATTTATTTCAATAGTTAATTCGCTATCTATATTAATTGTCATCAACTTAGTTTTTTGTTCGTTAAGCTTCAGTTTATTCATTTTAAGCCATGAGACTAGATTTTTCACATCGTTGTCTAACATGCTTTTGCATTGCTCAGTGTCGTCTCCTTCAGCATATATAAGAGTGTCATCCGCATATAACACACTTTTGCAAAATTTTATAGTTCTTGGCATATCATTTATATAAATTATAAATAGGAGTGCTCCTAAAATTGATCCTTGAGGAACTCCTTGTTCTACTTTAATATATTCCGATGTAGAATTATTAACTTTTGTCCTCTGCATTCTATTTGTTATAAAGGACCTGAACCAATTAAGTTCCTTATGTTTGACACCATATTGATACATTTTTTCTAGTAGTATTTCCTGATCAATCGTTTCAAAAGCTCTCTTAAAATCAAGAAAGAGTGCAATTATTTTTTTTCGCTTTGTACAATTTTTCCATTCATTTATTAAATGGTTTACCGCAGTCTCGCATGAGTACTTTTTTCGAAATCCCGATTGGTAAATTGATAATATATTATTTCGTTCAATGTATTCCATTAGTTGTTTTTTTACAATCGCCTCTAATATTTTTTCAATTGTCATTAATGTATTAATTGGTCTAAACTCTTCACATTTGTTGGTGTTTGTAATTTTTTCAACTGGTGTGATCATTGATTCTTTCCATGAGCTAGGAAATTCACCCATTGAAAGCGATTTATTTATTAATTCCAGAATGGTGTTGCCTAAATTATTCCAGTTATCCAGTATCATTATAGGACTTACTTTGTTGAAATCAGCTTTATTTTTTAATGACTTGCATACTGTTTTTAAATCTTGTAGCGATATTTGGTGGAATTTGAAAATGGTATTATATTGATCTACGTAATTTCTATATATAGTATTTTCAATTGATTTACTAATATCTTTTACACTTTCTATAAAATATTTATTGAATTTGTTTGCTATTTTCGTTTCATCATCATATTCTTCATTTTCAAATATTATGTTTTTTATGTTGCTTTTTTGTCGTTTCAATACTAATTTTTTTATTTGCATCCACATCTCTTTCTGTCCGTTTGCTTGGGAAATTTTGTTGTTTATATATATGTTTTTTGCACTATTTATTTTAACCTTGTATTTGTTTCTTATTAATATGTAATCTTGCCAGCTTTCATTGTTGTTAATTATTTTGGCTTTTTCATACTTTTCCATTTTTTGATTTTTTAGACTTTTAAGTTCATTGTTGAACCATCTATTTTTTTCATTTCTACTATTTCTTTTGGTGATAAATTTTGCTGCCGTATTCTTCATAATTTGATTAATTTTGATTGCATTTTCCTCGAGGTTTCTTTCTTCATCATACTTTGTATTCCATTTACTTAGTTCATGTGAAAAACGATATTTTTTGTAATCACATATTTCAATAGTATTTTCATATGTCTTTATTATATTTTTCGTTTTTATAACAATTTCAATGTTTTCATGGTCCGATATTTTATAGTTTCTGTCTGCATATACCGTTATGTTTTGCATGTTTGTTATTACATAATCAATAATAGTTTTTGATGTAGATGTAACTCTAGAATAGTCCTCCATTTTTTGCGTTAGATAATTGTCATTCAGTATGCGTTCAATTTCTCTTTTGTATAGTTGATCTTTGCACCAATCGATGTTAAAGTCTCCAGCTATTAAAATGTTGCTCGTTGTTTCAGTCAGTTTTTCAATATTATCTTCAAAAAATTTACAGAATTCTCTTTCAGAACTATTGGGCGATCTATATATTGCAACTAAAACGATTTCAATTCCATTATTTTTACATTTACATGCTAAAAACCATCTTTGAAAATCGAACGATTTTTTTACTATGTTTGTAACGTTCCACTCATTTTTTACATATATTGCACTGCCCCCAGTTCGTGTCGAATTTGAGAAACATTGTATGTTTTTGTATCCATTTATTATTATTTCATTTTCTTCACTATTCTCTGTTAGGTGTGTCTCCGATAAAATAATAAATTCGTATTGTTTGTTTTCTGCCATAATTTCGAGTTCCTCAAAATTATTTGTTAGCCCTTGGATATTAATATATACACCTTTGAAAATATTTAATTGCTAGTATCCTATTCTCTTTTTTTTTGCTTCTAGTTTGTTTAAGTATACTGGGCATAATCTACTAAAAGTCACATGTTTATCATCAAGTCCCAAATTTAGTCTTTCATTTGCTCTCATACAATTTATACATTTTATTATCGTTTCTTTTTGGCATTCATTAGTTTTATGGTTTTTTAAACATTTCAAACATATTTCTTCTTCTTTTTTGCATTCATTTGATCTGTGATTAAATCCTTTACATTTGAAGCATCTAATAACTTCTATTCCATCAAATACCTTACATCTTTCCCACCCAATACTAAGTCGCCCTGCTTCCAATACTTTCGGGAATGATTCTGCGTCGATTTCTATGACAGCATTGTAGTTTTTGGTATTATTTTTCTTGTTTTCATAATATTTGATTAATTTTAAATCGCTGTTTGTTATTACCGAGTTTTGCTTTTTCAATTTTTCTGTGATTTCATTTTCATTGCTTTTAAATTTCATATTTGTTAATATTATTCTTGGTTTAATTTTATTTGGTACTTTTACTTCATAGCCTTCACCCATTTTGTTTTCGATTGCGCTTTTTATTTTATTCCTCTCTTCATTACTTTCAGTTTCTATTATAATAATGCCATTGTGTGTGCTTTCAATGTTTGAAATTCTAAGATTTCTTGGATCAACCTTTTTATTTAGATCTTCCTTAGTTTTAATACTATTTTGCTTCTCTTTTGGTTTTACGATAAGTGGCATCTCTTTACGAATGGTTGGTAGCACTTTTTCTTGGCTGCTGTCATTTGCTTTTTTGATGGTTTCTGCAAATGACAATTGACTTCCCGCTATTGTTTGTTTGTTGTTTACCATTTTTTTAACCTCATTGCACATGTTTATGTTACAGTTTCTCACTTCATGACATATTTTTTCACTTTCCTCCTTAAAATTTTGTGAAACATTATACATTTTTTTCATTTGATTGACACTTTTTTCACAAACGTCTTGTGCCATTTTCATTTCTTTTAATCTTTCTGCGTACCTTGCCTCGATCGCCTCCAAAAGTGTTTTCATTTCCATTTCATTTCTTTTTAGTGAACTCTCGAACTCTTCCTTGTAGTGCTTTAGGTACTCGGTGTTTTTGTTTACGCATTCCTGCATTTCTCTCACCACCAAATCCACATTATGTATATATTGCATGCAATCTTCGCATATATATCTTACCATGACATTCGTAGCAAGAACTCCACTGCTGTAGCTATCCAGGCCCGAACATTTTACTGTTGAGTGGAAAACTTTTCCACACACTCCATCGCATCGTATGCCCGTTTCGCCCTTTATCGCCAACTTGCATTTATTGCAGTCAGACATACCTTTTCGTTGTTTTTTTGTTTCTTTTGTGTAGAGACACCATAAAATTATTTGTTTTACAACAATATAGAATTTTATATAGTCTTTTTATTATTTAAATTGTAAATTATTCACCACTGTAAAAATTTCACTTTCCTTACTATCAACTGTCAACTGTTTAACTTTTTCATACACCGGTTCCGCTGTACGAGGTGTGAATTTATATCGCGATTTTGCTTAATATCGTTACAAATTGACTCATGATAATTACAGGTATTAAACAATGTACAAGACTGCGGCGATTTCTTTCAATAAATTAAGTGGGAAAAATTGAACCGAATTAAGGGAAAATACCGCGCCAACACAAAAATGGTGGCGGTCCCATACGTGTACCTACTTCATGCAGTTGACGGATAATTTATGATGGCAATTTGCGGTCCTTGATTGAACAATCAATATGCGAGAGCAGAAGCTTGTTCGATCAACGCTGAGGCAATATTTCGTATCGAAAATGAGCTGCGGCGGCGGCGCGTTGGTGGTTAGGGGGCTTAAAATGAGGAACAATTTACGTTAAGGTTTTGCGTGGGTATTGGAAGGTCGTTATAGGGTTACTTACAGTGCAAGTGGAATGTGATGTCTTAGGATGATGTTATATAATAAATGATCTGCAGATAAAAAAATTATAAAGGCCTTCTAAAGGACTAAACTACACACGCACTTCTTCATGAAATTTGTCCAATTCGATTCAGACTTTCTTTTGTTTAACTTATTTGTCCGGTTTTTAGTCAAAATACAAGCAACCCTAATCCAAAATTTAAGTCTGATTGGAGTAGAAACACTGCTCATATAAAAATTTGCTAACGCCCATTAAACCACATTAAATTGAAAAGATATCCACTGATACATTAGGTAGTATATACACGCGACCAAATCGACACAATTATTATAAATGACGAACAAGACATGAATCGCGGAGTTAAAAAATATGAACATCGGGTGACGACAACCACAACTTTTTGGGCCTCTACCAACATGCCTCTCAAATTAGCCCGGTCCTTAGCTAACTGCCTCCAGTTGCGCACTCCAAGTTGGTTGAGGTCGGTTTCTACTTGTGCGCGCCACTTAAAACGAGGTCTTCCTCTACTGCGTCCGACGTTTGGCTGGGAATCGAAGACTCTGCGAGCCGGAGTATTGGTGTCCATTCGTTCTACATGTCCTAGCCATCATAAACGTCCAATGAGGAGTTTTTTTGACCAGGGTATGTCGCTGTATAGCTCGTATAGTTCGTGGTTGAATCTTCGTCTCCATAGCCCGTCAACGCAAACGGGACCGAAGATTTTTCGAAGAATTTTTCTCTCGAATCGACCAAGGATTTCTTCATCCGCTTTTGTTAAGGTCCATGCTTCAGCGCCGTAGAGCAGGACTGGGATGATCAGGGTCTTATATAGGATCTCCTTAGTAGTTCGAGGGAGGGCTTTACTACTAAATTGCCTTCTTAGCCCGAAGCGATTGGCAAGAGTAATTCTTCGTTTGATTTCTGACGAGATGTTGTTGTCAGAGTAGATAGCAGAGCCGAGTTAGACAAAGTCCCGTACTACCTCAAAGTTATGTTTGTCAATGGTGACGTTCTGTCCCATTCGTCGATGTTGTGTGTCCTTTTGTGTTGACAGTCTTGCTGTCATTTACAGCTGAACCCATTTTTTCCGCTTCTTTCTTTATTCTAGAAAACGTGGGTATGACATCGCGATGAGTCCTACCAATGATGTCAATATCGTCGGCGTATGCTAGTAGTTGGAAAATTGTGGCTCTGGTGTTAGCTTGGGAGTTCTGCACAATATTCTCAATGAAGTTAAAGACGTCACATGATATGACGGTGCATCGCCTTGCCTAAATCCTTTTTTGGTTTCGAATGTGTCAGTGACTGATGTAGCAGCGAGAATTCTCCATCGTCAACTAGCTCAGAAGGACGAGTTTGGGCGGTATACCAAAACTAGATATGGCTCTGTATAGTTCGCCTCTACAAATGCTGTCGTATGCGGCTTTGAAATCGATGGGTGGTGGGTATCGATTTGGACTTCTTGGATTTGCCAAAGTATCTGCCAAAGGATCTGCCAAAGTATGAAGAAGATTTAGACTTTATTGACCTAAAACCAAACTGAAAAGGGCTGATCAGGTTGTTTCAGGCGTGCACATATAACGGCAGACAGGATCTTGTAGGGGATTTTTAGGAGTATTATGCCTCTGTAGTTGACGCAGTTCAGAGGGTCTCCTTTTTTGTAGATCGGGCAAACGATGCTGAGGTTCCATTCTTCAGGCATACTTTCATCCGATCAGATTTGGCTTATGAGTTGGTGAATCCTACTTACCAAGTCATCATCGCCTTCTTTATAAAGCTCGATGGAAAGGCCGACATTTCCGTCAGTCTTGTTAAGCTTGAGTTTCGATATTGCTTTCTTCACTTCACTTAGATCGAGATAGTTTCATCTGTCACCGCCAATGTTAAATGGTTCGTTCGTCATCGCCGTTTAAAAGTCTGCTGAAGTAGTTCTTCCATCCTCATCATCGACTGTGTCTCAACTACGATATTTCCTTGTTCATCTCGTCAGGATTCTGTTCGAGACTTCAACGTTTTACATTTTGGTAAAACTTGCGAATATCATTCCTGGATACCTCCTCCTTATATCCTCAATCGCACGCTTTTCTTGTTCTTTTTCTTCATTCTGTCAGCCGAGTTCTTCTCTACTTCTCTTCCTATAGAGCTCAATGGCAGCTCTCGTCTTCAACTGCCGCTTTACCTTTTAGTTGTTTCAAGAAACTCGTGTAGATTCGCCATTCACCAAGTGCGATAATTTAGCTTGATAACGGCGCTATAGGGTGTGAAATGGACCTCGTAGGCCATCCAAATCTGCTTCCAAAAAACAGGTTCAATGTCAACCATTCGAGCTATTGTCTGGCCGTATTCCAATCGACGTGGACGGTCTGTCGGGAACATTCTTTTGCACTTTATATTGAAACAGATGAAATCCTTCAAAATGCGCCGCAAGGTGGTTCAACTGACGCTAAAATGCTGAGCGCGGTAACGATACGAGCCATGTGGATTCCCTTTTCATTGAAACGTCTTGTCGCCGTCGATGAACGTCATGTAAACGATCGCCTACTATCACCTACTCAACAAAATTCGACACCAAACTACGAACAGTGTTGTCAAACGGCGCTTGTTGGCTACAATATCTTTGACGATATGCACGTTTGACTGCGTCAATATTTCGGCGCGTTGTTTCGGTGCAAAACGATTCGTGGTTAAAATGGTAATCAATTGTCATTTCAAAAACATGCCTACTTAGGCCAATGCCTACTTGGTGGTGAAGGTTTTCGGGAAGAAAACCAGAGGAACATGGTTCCCCGTACTCGTGGGTCCAAAATTGAACAACAAAAAACAACAAAAACAGGGACTGGTGCCAATGAATCGGGCACCACGAACATTAAAAAAAGCGATTCTAAAGACACGACCATGACGGAGGAAGAAGAAAACCTTCTACTCCAAGAGCCAATGCCTAGTAAGACAGTTTCGGTTGAGGGAAGCGAAGGAACGGTAGACATTAAACTTGGGAAACTATTTCTTGAGGACGATGACAACCGATCCGTCGCCAGCTCATCCAAATTCTCCATATCGTCAACGACGTCAATCAGGAAAAAAGTCCTGAATTGTAAAATGACGATAAAAAAGTTGAAAAGAAAACCCTTACTAGAGGACAATGACAAACGGAGGCTTCAGAACGCCCTCAACTTTCTGGAAAGTCGAGCTTTGAACCGCGTGCCTTGTGCTAACGCCCCACCAAAGGTTGCTCTCCCCGAAGTTGAGAGCGAGGAAGATCTCATGCGACCACCAGTGTCTCTTGTATGCCTCAACCTATCTGAACACGGGTCGGTAGCATTGGATCCCGAAAAAGAAGCAGACAAGACGACGTCACCGGGAGAGGCAGACTCGACTCTTAACAGTACATGTACAGTTGTTGACAAGCTGAATAAGTCGGAAGACAGTACAAGTTCGGACTTTACCGAAGTCGATGCTGTCACGAAGACAAAACCGGTGAGCAACACTGTAGAGCAGTCGCACAGGGTGGAGGACCCACTAAAATTACGCAGGAATGCGCGGCGACTGCTAGGTAGGTTTAAGAACCGTGAACCCTACTCCTTAACGGATAGGGAAACGGTTTAGATAAACAGGGCTCGGGAGATTGTCAAATCAACCGAGACAGCAAACTTCTAGAACACTTCGTCAAGTTTACAGGTCGCATAATCTTCCATCTGAACAACTAGTACGAAGTACATGACGTACATGAAGTACATGAACATATTTACTCTTCTTGATCCAAAGCGAGCCCGTGAGTGTGATAGAGGAGCCGAATTTGTCGATGCGATGCCGGGCAACTCGGTCTCTGGACCATGAATTGCGTCGCGTCGTGTGTTCGATGAATGTTGTGAGAATCAACTGAAAGTTGAACCAGATTCTGATCCTCAGATCATCTTCAGCGATAAGGCTCAGTTTTGGCTTGACGCGGGTATGTAAACAAACAGAATTGTGTGAGCACAATCCTGATGAGATTCCTGGTCTATGCTGATAAATCAGCAAGGATTGATCACTTGGAATACAATATTCGACCGACTATGGACGAAATAAAACCGGGTATGCTCGAAAAAATGGTGCAAAATTGGACCGACAGGATGGCGTTCATAAGGCGCAGTCGCGCCAAAAGGCTACGAAATTTGTGAGCTGATAAAGCCAAAATTTTGGCCATTTCATTGAATTTGTTGGGTTCTATGGCTCAAAAAGGTGATGCGGACCTATAACCCTCCAAGAGATTCCCGAGATAATGCTTCCAGATGATGCAATCTGTATGCTTACTTACTTACTTAAGTTTCGCTATAGTTCGGAATGAACCTGGGCCTCAACTAACATGCCTCTCCAATTAGCCCGGTCCTTAGCTAACTGCCTCCTGTTGCGCACTCCAAGTTGGTTGAGGTCGGTTTCTACTTGTGAGCGCCACTTAAGCGAGGTCTTCCTCTACTGAGTCCGATATCTGGCTGGGAATCGAAGACTCTGCGAGCCGGAGTATTGGTGTCCATTCGTTCTACATGTCCTAGCCATCTTAAACGTCCAATGCGGAGTTGTTTGACCAGGGGTATGTCGCTGTACAGCTCGTATAGTTCGTGGTTAAATCTTCGTTTCCATAGGCCGTCAACGCAAACGGGACCGAAGATTTTCCGAAGAATTTTTCTCTCGAATCGACCAAGGATTTCTTCATCCGCAGCGCCGTAGAGCAGGACTGGAATGATCAGGGTCTTATATAGGATCTCCTTAGTAGTTCGAGTGAGGGCTTTACTACTGAATTGCCTTCTTAGCCCGAAGAAACAGCGATTGGCAAGAGTAATTCTTCGTTTGATTTCTGACGAGATGTTGTTGTCAGAGTTAATAGCGGAGCCGAGGTAGACAAAGTCCCGTACTACCTCAAAGTTATATCTGTCAATGGTGAAGTTCTGTCCAATTCGTCGATGTTGTGTGTCCTTTCGTGTTGACAGTCTTGCTGTCATTTACAGCTGAACCCATTTTTGCCGCTTCCTTCTCTATACTAGCAAAAGTGGCTATGACATCACGTTGAGTCCTACCAATGATGTCAATATCGTCGGCGTATGCTAGTAGTTGAACCGATTTTTGGAGAATTGTGTTGTGGTGTTGGCTCGGGAGTTTTGCACAATCCTCTCAAGAATAAAATTGAAGAAGTCACATGACAGCGCATCGCCTTGCCTAAATCCTTTTTTGGTACCGAATGTGTCGGTGAGGTCGTTTTCGACCCTGATGGTGCAGCGAGAATTCTCCATCGTCATCCTACACAAACGGACGAGTTTGGGCGGTATACCAAAAATAGACATGGCTCTGTATAGTTCGTCTCTATAAACGCTGTCGTATGCGGCTTTGAAATCGATAAATAGGTGGTGGGTATCGATTTGGACTTCTTGGGTTTTTTCCAGGATCTGCCGAAGTGTGAAAATTTTATCGATTGTGGACTTTCCTGGCCTGAAACCACACTGATAAGGACCGATCAGGTTGTTGGTAAACGGTTTCAGGCGTTCACATATTACGGCAGATAGGATCTTTTAGGCGCTGTTGAATAGACTTATGCCTCTACGCGGGAAGGCGGTCTTGTTAAGCTCCAGTTTAGATATTGCTATCCTCACATCACATAGGCCGGGTGGTTGGCAGTTTTCGCTGTCGTTGTCAATATTGAATGGTTCGGTCTGCCTGACAGCGGAATGTTGTTCGTCATCGCCGTTTAACAGTCTGCAGAAGTGGTTCTTCCATATCCTCAGCATCGACTGTGTCTCAACTACAATATTTCCTTGTTCATCTCGACAGGATTCTGTTCAAGCCTTGTGTCCATGGCTTTTTTGTAAAACTTGCGAACATCGTTAATGGAGTGGCACCTCTCTATATCCTCGATTGCGGGCTTTTCTTGCTCTTTTTTCTTCTTTCTGAAAAGCCGGTGTTCCTTCCTTCATCTCTGCCTATAGAGCTCAATGGCAGCTCTCGTCTTCACCTGCAGCTTAGCCTTGTAGGCCTCGTTCTTGGCTGCGAGCATCTGTCGGCATTCCTCATCCAACCAGGGGTTTCTTGATGGTGGCCGCGAGAAACCTAGCACATCAGTTGCGGCTGATCTAATGGCTTGTTGGCATCGTCGCCATTGTTCTTCGACATTAGATGCTGGTGGTATGTTGTGAGTCGAGAGGTTAAGGAATACGCGTTGCGCGAAGGTCTTGGCGGTCTCTGGCGATTACAGTCTTTCGACATTAAATTTTTTCACAGTATTTCTGGTTTATTGTGGCGTGGTGGATATCCGCATCCTTACCTTGGCTACAACAAGGTAGTGGTCCGAGTCGATGTTAGCCCTTCGGAATGTTCGGACATCCAAAATACTGGATACGTGCCTCTTGTCTATCGCAATGTGATCAATTTGGTTGACTGTTCGTTGATCTGGAGACCGCCATGTCCCCTTGTGGATATCGAGGTGAGACAATCTGTATGCTGGTGGAAATATTTCTTCTAGAAGTTTTTTCCATTGATTGCTTCTTCTGGAAAAAAATGAATTTTCGTATTGTTCGCGTCGTTGGTAGATAGACAGCATGATACAACTATCTGACTATCAGATATCTGCTTCGCGTTCTTATGTTTGTCTCGTTCTGCTCATCTAATTCATCAACATTCAAGGCAGATGCATAAAGCCATATCTGTAGTAGTTGAATCATGAACAGACAGTATGGTTTTGAGTTGCAATACCTTGACTTGTAGGTCGCTAAGCTCTTCTGGACCAATTACCAATTTGGCTTAACCCGAGTACAAAATATTCAATCAACTCAAGATGTTTGGGTGCTCAAGATATGATTTCGACATTACAAACCAATACAGTATCGACGCTCAGATAGCTAGGTCCATTTTGCTAGAAAGCTCTCTGTGAAAAATCCCAAAACCCCTGTATAATGAAATATACCCGAGAAACCTCTTCAGCTCCATAACGATGATACAACTTTCCCTACTTAACCATACCCAATAACTCATGTCGACATCTTCAAGCGCCACCAAGCATCACTGCCAGTGGAAATCGAATAGCCTTGCTCTCCCCTATCTCCAAAAGCTAAGTCCATGTCCTAATAGACGTCTCAATTTATCATGAAGCCATAAACTTCCCTCTAAATGGTGCGAATTATTTCCACGAATACAAGATACGCGCTATGCGATTCCGATGCCGAATGCCGAATGCATTCATTCATCATCACGAAACCATGCCAAGTCTGCATGGAATATTTGTGTGCCTTTGCCTATATCTGTCCGGCTTGCTGGTGTCAAAACTTGCACTCGGTATTAATTAAGCACCATAAATCATTATGCACCCAGAGCGACAGCCAGTGCTCACCATTGCCATGGACTATTTCGCATGGTTTCGTATTTCCTGTGAGCTCTCAGATGAGTGCTCAACGGCGCTGTAGGTCAAATGTGTTTTTTTTTTTTAAAAAAGTCGAAATACCCGCCCATCTAGGAGCGAAGTGATAAATGACGAATGGTTTCGAATTAATGTGACATCACTGGGATATTTTCAGGAGGATTTACACTTACACGCTGGATTAGCTGGGGATGAGGAAAGCCGTTCTAAAATTAGGTGGCTCTACGATGTTTGAAACTAAGGGGTTGGGTACCCTATCGTGTATACTAAATTGTTGGGCTGTCAATGGCGGATTAGTTGTAGATGTCAAACGTGCGTGCCATGCTATTAGCAAATATTTGTATATAGGGAATGATATGACGTTTGAGTTTAGAAATGTCAAACAATGAACATCTGTTTGACAGTTCAGGTTTAACTTTGATTTGACATTTTTTAGTGGAAAGGGTGATTGTTGATACGATTGTGCAATAACCTTAAAATTGTCACGATCAATTATTGACAGGGATTAGATCAACTTGGGATTTTTTGTTGAACTGTGTCATCGGACAAAAAAAAATGACTTCGAGCAGCAAGGAGGATTGTCGTTAGGAACGTACAATGGAAGTTGGTATGGTGACTCAGTTCTTGAACTTAGGATATCCCCTGACTGTTCTTAGTAATAACACGGCTTACAAGATCTTCTATTCCATCAAATGTAAACGCCTGAAACCTTTTTTTAATTATCAGATAGATCAGTTTAAGGTGACGGGGTGAGGTATAATAGCACTAAACAGGCATAGGTTCTTACTGACGGTACACCCTACTATGCCATGCTCTGTATCGTTGAATACCTCAATCATCTGGTCCTGTGGTATTTCAGGTTAAGACCAAACGGCTATCTGGAAGTTAAGTTCTTATTCTACAGCCTTCAACAGTCCAGCAACGTACTCATTCCAGATCCTAACCACCTTCCATCTTTGAAAGCTCTGAGGTAGATACGTACTGGATGCGATTATCTAAGAATAATTCGGTCCTTGGCTACGTATGCTTATTCTGTTTCCTCCAAAGATTTTTCTCATTTAAGAACAGGCTACCGGCTTTCATTTTCAATGATAACATCGAAGGCATTTATTTTGTCTGTCATTTCATGCACGCATTCGCTATAAAGCTCCAGGTTTGTCGCGGTTTGGCATCGAGTTGGCTAATAAGCGCATGCAACGTACGATCGCATTAGGCAATGGTGACTGTAACCTTCACAATGAATTATGAATTTTGCGTACGGGAACGGCAATAAATGGTCAAATGGTAGCAAACAGTATAGAACTACATAGAGTACGCATCACAGCTAAAAAAATTGTAGCAGTTTCAGACGCGGGTGGTAAGTGCGAAGGGGAATTTTCGTCGTTCGTATGCATCGGCTATGCTCGTGTTTGATGCTGGGGTACCAATATTAACACTGGGGTATCAATATCCGACCCCACATAGTATATTTGCGTTGTATGAGATGCGCACTCTATGTAGTTCTATACTCTTTGATTGTAGTCAATCCGATTATATGAAACCTTGAGTTTTCACCTAGCTGATGCTTATTAACTCCGACTCTCGGCCTTCACGTGGCGATTGGTGAGTGCCTAGTACCCAGTTAGAATGGACAAAGTGAATAACCTAGATGAGCTGCTTGAACATATTTGGACAACAGGTCATTCAGGAATCTCAAAGGTAAGCGTTCAATCCCGTTGTGGCCACGTGCTATAGGGGTATCGAATAAATTGGAACTGGCCCTGACGAACAAACAAAACAAAAAAGCACAGGAGAGGTACAGGTGAACAAATAGCGGAAGCCCCAAGCTGCTATAAAGCAGAAATTACTGTCATCCAGGAAATTCTATGGAATGGGCCGGGCAAAAAGAGGATGAAAAACTGTAACATCTACTATGGACCGTGTTATAGTGAGCAGAAACAGCGACTAGTAGGATGCGGCCAGGATAAGGCCAGAAGTCTTATGTTTCCAAGACATTAGCGAATACATTGTAACAATATTCATCAAGGCCAAATTCGCCAACGTAAGCCTTATATACGTTTACGCCCCGACGCACGGAGGAAAAGAATGACATAGCGAAAGACTGTTTCTACGACCTCCTTGACAAAGCTTATGAGCGACTACCGAATTACGATGTTAAAATCGTGATGGGGGATTTTAACGCAAAGGTAGGAAGATAAGACATCTTTAGCAGTATTGTCGAAAAATACACCCTACACGACAGAATGTCTGGCAATGGGCTTAGTCTAATTGACTTCGCTACGGAACGAAATGCCACTCTAGCCAGCACACGGTTTCCTCACCTTGATATCCACATGGCGGTCTCCAGATCAATGAACGGTCAATCAAATTGATCATATTGCGAGACAAGAGGTACGCATCCAGTATTTTGGATGTCCGAACATTTCGAGGGGCTAAAATCGACGCGGATCACTAACTTGTTGCAGCCAAAGTAAGGATGCGGATATCCACCACGCCACAAAAAACCAGAAATACTGTGAAAAAATTTAATGTCGATTGATTGCGCAATCGCAAGGGACCTCCAAGTCTTATGTTCAACGTGTATCCCTTTACCATACCATACCACCAGCATCGAATGTCGAAGAACAATGGCAACGATGCCAACGAGCCATTAGACAGCCACAACTGATGTGATAGGTTTCTCGCATCGGATGCTCGCATCCAAGAATGAGGCCTTTAAGGCTAAGCTGGAGGTGAAGATGAGAGCTGCCATTGAGCTCTATAGGTAGAGAGGAAGGGAAGAACACCGGCTTTTCAGAAAGAAGAAAAAAGAGCAAGAAAAGCGCCCGAGCGAGGATACAGAGAGGTGCCACTCCAGGAACGATGTTCGCAAGTTTTACAAAAAAGCCATGGACACAAGGTTCGAACTGAATCCTGTCAATATGAACAAGGAAATATCGTAGTTGAGACACAGTCGATGCTGAGGATATAGAAGAACCACTTCTGCAGACTGTTAGACGAACAACATTCCGCTGTCAGGCAGAACGAACCATTTAATATTGGCAACGACAGCGAAAACTGCCAACCACCCAACCTAAGTGAAGTGAGGATAGCAATTTCTAAACTAAGGCTCAACAAGGCCCGCCGAGATTTTTAAAGCCGGCCGAGATGACTTGGTAAGTAGCATCCACCCACTCATAAGCCAAATCTGGTCGGATGAAAGTTGGCCTGAAGAATGGAACCTCAGCATCGTTTGCCTGATCCACAAAAAAGGAGACCCTCTGAACTGCGCCAACTACTGAGGCAGAAGTCTCCTCAACATCGCCTACAAGATCATATCTGCCGTAATATGTGAACGTCTGAAACCGTTTACCAACAACCTGATCGGCCCTTACAAGTGTGGTTTTAAGCAAGGAAAGTCCACAATCGATCAAATTTTCACACTTCTGCAGATCCTGGAAAAAACCCAAGAAGTCCAAATCGATACCCACCACCTATTTATCGATTTCAAAGCCGCATACGACAGCATATATAGAGACGATCTATACAAAGCCATGTCTAGTTTTGGTATACCGTCCAAACTCGTCCGTTTGTGTAGGATGACGATGGAGAATTCTCGCTGCACCATCAGGGTAGGAAACGACCTAACCGACACATTCGGTACCAAAAAAGGATTTAGGCAAGGCGATGCGCTGTCATGTGACTTCTTCAATTTTATTCTTGAGAGGATTGTGCAAAACTCCCGAGCCAACACCACAACACAATTCTCCAAAAATCGGTTCAACTACTAGCATACGCCGACGATATTGACATCATTGGTAGGACTCAACGTGATGTCAGAGCCACGTTTGCTAGTATAGAGAAGGAAGCGGCAAAAATGGGTTCAGCTGTAAATGACAGCAAGACTGTCAACACGAAAGGGCACATAAAATCGACGAATTGGTCAGAACGTCACCGTTGACAGATATAACTATGAGGTAGTACGGGACTTTGTCTACCTCGGTCCGCTATTAACTCTGACAACAACATCTCGTCAGAAATCAAACGAAGAATTACTATTTCCAATCGCTGTTTCTTCGGGCTAAGAAGGCAATTTAGTAGTAAAGCCCGCACTCGAACTACTAAGGAGATCCTATATAAGACCCTGATCATCCCATTCCTGCTCTACGGCGCTGAAGCATGGACCTTATCAAAAGCGGATGAAGAAATCCTTGGTCGATTCGAGAGAAAAATTCTTAGGAAAATCTTCGGTCCCGTTTGCGTTGACGGGCTATGGAGACGAAGATTCAACCACGAACTATACGAGCTGTACAGCGACATTCCCCTTGTCAAAAAAAAACTCCGCATTGGACGTTTAAGGTGGCTGGGACATGTAGAACGAATGGACACCAATCCTCCGGCTCGCAGAGTCTTCGATTCCCAGCCAGACGTCGGACGCGATAGAGGAAGACCTCGCTTAAGTGGCGCTCACAAGTAGAAACCGATCTCAACCAATTTCGAGTGCGCAACTAGAGGCAGTTAGCTAAGGACCGGGGTAATTGGAGAAGCATGTTGGTTGAGACCCAGGTTCTTTCTGAACTTTAGCGCCACTTAAGTAAGTAAGTCAGAACGGCAATAAGTAAAAATAAGTTCTATCAGTAAGAATCAGTCAAAATGTTCGGTAAGATGCCTAAATTGTTTGACAAACCAATACGATCATACCAGGGAGTCCCCTAAACCACTTCTTGATATCCACCCACAAAATATTTGTATATCTCGTTTCCTAAATATCGCATGTGTAGGTACTCTCATATCACTGTCATCACACCAATTATTAAAGAGTGGTCCAGGTCCACCCATAATGCACGAAGCCTACTGTGAGTCACACCTTTAAGTCAAGTTTCCTGCCCAACTTAATTTGACATTTCTTTGTTTCAGTGTTTGACAAATTCAACCATGGAGACGTACAATTGGAAGATGCTCTTATTTTTGCAAATGGCCGTCAATGTCAAATCAGTTTTGACATTTGTGGACTACACAGATGTAGAATACAAGTGAACAAGTCATGGAGCGATACACTCCCCAAGAACGCGGAATAATCGTGTCTATTAGTGTTGGCGCAGCGCGAATTCCGTTTCCGTCGCCGATTCCCCGGCCATACGACACCGACTGCGCAAACACACCGCTGGTCAAACGACAACAGTGGACAGTGCGCGCTAAAGGGCCATGTTAACCGAGTTTTTTCTGTCGCAATTGGACGAATTAGGACTGGGGGACATGTGGTTCCAACTGAACGGAGCAACGAGACACACTGCGTGAGCTACAACCGATATTGGCCCATCTTGTACATAATGGAGCAGCGCATTAAGATTGCCACGATCATGTGATTTGACACCGTAGGACTTCTTTCTTTGGGGGCATTTAAAAGAAAAAGTGTACGTCAGTAAGCCAAGAACAATTCAAGAGCTAAAGGGTGAGATAATTCGGCACATTAACGACATTGAACCTCAATAATGTCTAAATGTCATTAAAAATATGGACATTCGGATAGAGGTATGCCACCGAAGCCTGGCCTATATTTTATTTCACACATGATTGTCATAGATCCGTCTATCATAATAAAAAAATTCTGTGAAAACATTTTTTGTTTTATTTACAATTTACATCGGTCGTCTCCGTTGGACCACACTTGTCCATCCTGCAACCAAGACCCGCCGGCCGGTTGGTCGTCCGTTCGCATCTCTATCCGCATCACCTTCGCCAAAAGCATAAAAATGTTGAATCACTTTAAATTTAATTTATTTTCCCATTATCGCCTAACGCCTAATTTCTCCCATCCGAAGAGAATCACATCTCTTGAAAGAGAACATTTCAACTGCCAAACTGTTATACAATCAGCTGTTTTCAATTCGCCTTAGAATTTGTTCCCCTTGCATTCTCATTCTTTCTTATCAGACAGACAATTATGCAATACAAACGAATTCGCCTCAAAACAGAATGTTTGAAAGAGAATTCCAATCGAAAAATCAAACTGCTCTCTTGGTTCTATCGTGGTGAATAAAATCAGTTCTCTTCATCTAACTAAATTCGTTTAAGGGTGGTTTGTGATGATTTCGCTTTGATGATTGAGAAATGAAAGTAAAAGTGAAACACACTCTCAACGGCTCTCGGGGAATAATATTTTCAAATTGCATCCTCCTCGTCCCGAATCCCAACCACGAAAATGATGTTAATCGCTTTCATCATATCTGAAGCGATGAGGTTAATTATTCTCATGTAACGTAACGGCGTGCAACAGATCGTAGTGTGGGAGAATGTGGGTTCCTAATTAAATCACGGATTTTGTAATTTTATTTGTAAAACAAAATTTGTTCTGACGAAGAATTTGTTAATTTGTTGAGAAAGGGGCATCAATCGCAACATATTGCAATATTTTTGGGTTTAAATTAGAAAACAATTCGTAAATACCAGAGGAGAAGATTCTAAAGGTACATTCACAGCTGCCAGGCAATTTCGAATAGAGAAGGAGCGAACATATTTCACATTTAATATGCACTGTGGTGGACTAAAACTGTCACAGATGTGTTTTTAGATTAAAAGACAACAATTAGTAAATTTTTTATTTTATAATTTGGACCGAGCGAAACAAAATGGTCATCTAAAATGGCTGCCATTTTAGATGACCATTTTGTTTTTTTTTACCTCATTAAACTCTTTCACCCTAGGTATAGGGTGAATCGATCTAGGCATTAATGTCGATCCTTCGATCAGGACTTATGTCACTAGATGTTGGCCCAATAAGGAAGACACAAAAAATTTACTCTTTGTTGTAACAATGTAAACATTTTCAAAATTTGGACAGTGGCAATAGAAAAACACAGTTTTTACTCAAACTTGCCTACTTACTTAAATTGCGAAATGAACCTGGGCCTCGCGTGACACTTAAGGCGAATTCTTCCTCTACTGCGTCCGACTTCTGGATGGGATTAGAAGACTCTGCGAGCCGGAGTATTGGTGTCCATTCTTTCTACATGTCCTAGCCATCTTAAACGTCCAATGCGGAGTTTTTTTTTGACTAGGAGTATGTCGCTGTACAGCTCGTATAGTTCTAGGTTGAATCATCGTCTCCATAGCCCGTCAACGCAAACGGGAGCGAATATTTTTCGAAAAATTTTCCTCTCGAATCGACCAAGGATTTTTTCATCCGCTTTTGATGCGGTAAATGCTTCAGCCCCGTAGAGCAGGACTGGAATGATCAGGGTCTTATATAAGATCTCCTTAGTAGTTCGAGGGAGGGCTTTACTACTAAATTGCCTTTTTAGCCCGAAGAAACAGCGGTTAGCAAGAACAAATTATTCGTTTAATTTCTGACGAGATGTTGTTGTCAGAGTTAATAACTGAGCCGAGATAGACAAAGCCCCGTACCTCAATGTTATATCTGTCAATGGTGACATTCTACCCAATTCGTTGATGTTCTGTGTCCTTTCGTGTTGACAATCCCATTCTATGACATCACGTTGACTCCTACCAATGATGTCGATATCGTCGGCATATGCTAGTAGTTGCACCGATTTTTGGAAGATTGTACCTCTGTTGGTGGCTCGGGAGTTTTTCAAACTCTTCTCAAGAAAGAGATTAAAGAGTCGCATGACAGCGCATCGCCTTGCTTAACTCCTTTTTGGGTATCGACTGTATCGGTGATGACGTTTACGGCCCTTATGGAGCAGCGATAATTTTTATCGTCATCCTACACAGACGGACGAGTTTGGGCGGTATAACAAAACCAGACATGTCTTTATAGCTCGTCTCTATAAATGCTGTCGTATGCGGCTTTAAAATCGATAAATAGGTGGTGGGTACCGATTTGGACTTCTTGGGTTTTTTTCTAGGATCTGCCAAAGTGTGAAAATTTTATCGGTTGTGGACTTTCCTGGCCTAAAACCACACTGATAAGGGCCGATCAGGTTGTTGGTAAACGGTTTCAGGCGTTCATATATTATGGCAGATAGGATCTTGTAGGCGATGTTGAAGGGACTTATGCCTCTGCAATCGGAGCACTTCAGAGGGTCTACTTTTGTGTAGATCAGGCAAACGATGCTGAGTTCAATTCTTCAGGCAAACTTTCATCCTACCAGATTTGGCTTATGAGTTGGTGGATGTTAAGTCATCTCCGCCGGCTTTATAAAGCTCCGAGGGAAGGCCGAAGGCGGCCTTGTTGAGTTTCAGTATAGATATTGCTATCCTCACTTCACTTAGGTCCGGTGGTTGGCAGTTTTCGCTGTCGTTGTCAATATTGAATGGTTCGGTCTGCCTGGCAGCCTGCAGAAGTGGTTCATCCATATTCTCAGCATCGACTGTGTCTCAACTACGATATTCCCTTGTTCAGCTCGACAGGATTCTGTTTGAGCCTTGTATCCTTGGCTTTGATGTTTTACGCTTTGGTAAAACCTGCGAACATCGCTCCAGGAGTGGCACCTCTCTATATCCTCGTTCTCGGGCTTTTCTTGCTCTTTTTTCTTCTTTCTGAAAAGCCGGTGCTCTTCCCTTCTTCTTTGCCTATAGAGCTCAATGGCAGATCTCGTCTTCACCTGCAGCTTAGACTTGTAGGCCTCGTTCTTGGCTGCGAGCATCTGTCGGTATTCCTCATCAAACCAGTGGTTTCTTGCTGGTGGCCGCGAGAAACCTAGCACATCAGTTGCGGCTGATCTAATGGCTTGTTGGCATCGTTGCCATTGTTCTTCGACATTAGATGCTGGTGGTATGGTGTGAATCGAGAGGTTAAGGGATACGCGTTGCGCGAAGGTCTTGGTGGTCTCTGGCAATTGCAGTCTTTCGACATTAAATTTTTTCACAGAATTTCTGGTTTGTTGTGGCGTGATGGATATCCGCATCCTTACCTTGGCTACAACAAGGTAGTGGTCCGAGTCTACCGAAATACTGGATGCGTGCCTCGTGTCTATCGCAATGTGATCAATTTGGTTGACTGTTCGTATATCTGGAGACCGACATGTCCCCTTATGAATATCGAGGTGAGGAAACCGTGTGCTGGCCATAGTGGCATTTCGTTTCGTAGCAAAGCCAATTAGTCTATGTCCGTTGCCAGACGTGTTGTCGTGGATGCTGTGTTTTCCGATAATACTCCAAAAGATGTCTTCTCTTCCTACCTTTGAGTTAAAATCTCCGAGCACGATTTTATTGTCGTACTTCGGTAGTCGCTCATTCCTTTTGTCAAGGAGCTCGTAGAAGCAATCTTTCGCTATGTCATCTTTTTCCTATGTTGGAGCGTAAGCGCATATAAGGCTTGAGTTGGCGAATATAGCCTTGATGCGAATTGTTAAAACTCGTTCGCTAATGTCTTGGAAACATAAGATTTCTTGCCTTAGTCTGGCACTTGTAATAAATCCGCACCCGGATAGTCACTGTTTCTGATTACTATACCACGGTCCATAGTAGATGTCATAGTTTTTCATCCTCTTTTTGCCAGACCCATCCCATCGTATTTCCTGAATGGCAGTAATGTATGCTTTGTAGTAGTTTAGGGCTTCCGCTAGTTGTTCGCCTGCACCTCTCCTTTTTAATGTTCTCACATTCCAGGTGCAGATACGAACTTCGTTGTCCATATGGTTCTTTCCATGGGTCGGTAGTTAACCCAAAGCACAACCCCCAACCTGGAGGGCCAGTTCCAATTTACAAGATACCCTTAGGACACAGGGCCACTACGAGATTGATCGCTGCCGTTGGCCTTTCGGTTCATCCGCCACCATCTCTGTTCAAAGGGTCTGAATTACCCTTAAAATTCCTAGATAACCAGTTGGCCGAATTTGTCGAAGCAGCTCATCTAGGTTCGCCTGGGACAGCAGGCCGGCTTTTTTCTGACCAGGCTGTTTATAGTGTTGCTGTTTTTCGTCTTGTTATCAACACTCGCACTTATCGTTTAGCAAATCAAATTGGTTGGATTAGGCCAGTACCCGATGGTTACCACTTGGAGGTAAAATAAGAACGGTTGATGTGTAGTCAGAGTTACAACCACTGGGCATTGCCATGTTAAAGCCAATCAGAGTCCGCCCTCGTTTTAGAACATCCAACCATCAACTTTACCCATATCAACGGTTTGTCATATAAACCTTTCCAATGACTTGATTAACCTTCAAAACCCAAAAACCTTCTTATGCAGACGGCTACCGTCCTACACCTCGTCACCACCTCGACAACAACACCCAAGACCACCACCATTTCGTGTCGTGCTCTTCTCCAAAAACGCACACAATTAATAAAGTCTCGTTAACCTGTCAACGTCAAAATGTTAACTGCCACGGCCCACCAGTCTTACAGTAGGAGGGGACACTGTCTTCAACGCGCATATTTGCCGCACATTTCCTCACATTAGACGGGAATGGAGAAAGCAATTGGCTTCTTACCGCAAATCCTCGAATCGCCTTTGTATCTGTGTATTCGTGGGGAATTTATGATGCAATCGCATTAAAATATCCCCGCGATTCTAAACTTCAAGTTCAATGCGCGGTTTGGCTGACTTAATTTACAGCTCTGCTTTGGCAGTGTTTGCAACCATGTTAGCCGGCCTACACTAATCAACCCGCGCGCGTGCTCGCCCAGCACTCGAAAATACTCGAGAATTCCTTTGGCCCCAGACCAGAGTAGAGTGCGCGCATGCGCATGCGCATACTGTCATCTAATTTCATCAATAAACACACTTATCGGCTTCGGTGCACCTGTGCACTTGCGCAGCAGCAGTGTCTAGGCTTGGGTACCTATATGGATCGAATTCCAGGTGCACAGGTTGTGGCACACTCATTGGCCTCTAATGTGGAATTATGTCGCCACTGGTCCGTATAATTGTTTTAAGTAGTCTTATCAGAGAATTAGATTTCATTTGATTGGGGCATCTGATTAAGGCGGATCGAGAATCAAGTTCGATGTCGGATCACTGATCGGCCGGCGGAGAGGAGGGTCTGATCGAATAACAGCAACATCGTGAGAAGGTGCGCTGAATGTTGGATGTAGGCTTTTTGTAATCTGTTGGTAGTCATTGGGATTGATTTAGTGCGTACAAATTATAGTATTGATGAGAAATTGTTTTAGATATTTCCGTTTAGTAACGGGATTAGGAAATTGGCATCTTTAGGAATGTGTACGCCTCTTGAAAACGGCAGCCAGGCAACTGAAAGGAAGATGAATGGCGAGTTTTAAGGAACTGGATTTGGAAGGGATGTGTGGTTGGCTGTAGCGTGGGGAGGATAGCTGTAGAACTTTTACTTTTTTTTTCTAAAGAGAGGAATTTTTGTCTAGAAGGTGGTTGTTTTGGTTTAGTTTTGCGAAACGGTTTGATGGTGGGGAATCTTCATCAAGGTGAGTTGAAACGACTTAATTTCAAAGACTGTGTGTAGGTGCATACTTACTATATGAGAAAGGATATGGAGAAAGAAAATTATGTAATTATTGGATAAGCTTTCAGGGATATGACCTAGCGAACTGTCAATTTAGAACCTACAAGCTAACCTGCAACTCATTTTATCGAGGGCTGCAAAAAGTCCAATCGTACTAAAGAAAACATATGAGAAGGCTACAATCCGTTGTGCGAATCGTTGAATACCCTATCCTATGCCATCTTCAAATCCCTAAACATCCATAAAAAATGGTCGTGGTACTGTCACAATACATTCAACGCTTGTCTCCTGCATATGCTATATGGGGTAGGGCATACATGTGGCAACAAAAACGCCCCCAAAAGTAATATACCCCTATGGAATAGGGTATAAAAATCGGAAGGGCTGTAAATTTCCATAGGTATACCCTTCTACTTAGCCAAATTGTCAAGGTATTAGCAGATATAACTCAACGATTTCGTTTTCCCACGATAATGGGACCTGCAATATTATGACTAATCCAAACGTCTGAGCTGAGATAAGCTTTTCGCTTTTTCAATTGCTACTACTGACGATACTACTTTGGCATTGCTACGGTTGCAAATCGAACCAACCAAATAAGGACTAATTTTAAGGTCTGGCTTTGTTTCACTTCGTGCTTCGTGAAAGTGAAATAAGGGCAGTAATCGTATAAGGGAAATACTTTGTTTTTACCTTAAATGACCGTTTAACAACATCAAACCAGACGCAATAGCTGATTCCCTTGTAGCAGTTCCATCGATAGGAATTCCAATAAATCATCAACTCTCGGGATGACAGATCTGTAAACTACGGCCCGATTAGGAGTGATTACTGTTTAATACTCAATAACGCGTCGACAACGTAACAAGGTATACACATGTAAAATGTATCCAAAGTGATCGCCTGACGGAAGGCTTTGATAAAAGAAGGTAACCCACAACCTTATATAACAAAAATAGAATTACAGAGTCTTGCTCTAAACTCTTTAACAGTGTCCAAGTGAGTGCTTTAAAGGCCTATGTGTAGACCTCTAACGCAATCTCTGCGGAAGTGCATATATATTCATGATGAATAGGCTGAAAATGGCTTCGCAGCTGCTCCGTAATATCTGGCCCTAAAGACCAATTTTGTTCAACGTCCTTTTGCGAACCTCCAAGGATGGTTGGGATACCGAACTTCATAGTGGAGGACGGCATAAAAACCCGGCCATTTGAGATATTTGCCACCACATTCATATGCCTAGCAGAAGGAAAACTGCCACGGCAATGTTAGTGACAGAGGCTGGTTCTACTACCAAAAGACGACAAACCATCAAATCAATCATCATCATATCGAACGCTGTGCAAGCTGGAAAGGGAAACAATAGGGAAAATAGATAACAGGCTTCTCTAGTCTAAACCAATCAAAAGGTCAGCGCTTGTTAAGGAAACTGAAAGAGCACAGAATAGAGTCGAAGCCCTACATACAGGATTGCAGATGACCCTATTTGTCGAAAGTCCAAATCGTGCAGCACGTGTAAAGTGAAAATTATGAAGCTGGGAGAAATACCTTAGGAAAGGAAAATAAGCTGTGGATGGACCAACAGAACGATTGCCAACATTATGCAAGACCTGCGGCGGGAATGAGAGCAGAAGGGGGCGGAGACCTTGGACCATAACAGGGAAAAGACGTGATGTCAAAACATGTCGAACTTTGTAGTCAGTTCACAAAGTTAGACATGTTTTGACATCAACATATCCAGATGTGAGACTTTAAGTCTCGTCACAATACCGAGACCTATTCGAAGTTGGGTTAAGAAAGAGATTGCATAACCTATCAGCTTAGAAGAAGTCGTCCAGCCATGAGAAAGCTGAAGGACATAAATTTCGCGGATTCTAATCGATTATGAAAACTCTTCACGTTCCACTTACGGTATGAGCTCATGCGTGCACCAACCTATCATCAAAGTTTTGACAAACAAAAGCACCCCTGATCAGCTCCATTTGTCTATATTATGAGGAAGTACTAAATTTCCCATAAAGGATCATAACCATCATACTGTGTCAACGTCTGACGCATCACTGCAACGCACTTATAGGCTTTCGGTAGAACAGATCGACCATACACAAAATTTCCACACTAAGGCAAATCCTTGAAAAGACCTCCGAGGCCGAGAGTCATCATATTTTCATCAAGATTTAGGTCCCCTATGCGATTATATGAAACTTTCAGCTTTCACCTAGCTGATGCCTACCAACTCCGAATCTTAACTCTAAAAGTACCTTGACCGCAGATATGGTTCCAACTAAGACACACAGTCCGTTTCTTATACGGCAGCGGAATAATTTCCATGATGGCTTCAACGGCGGCGAATACAGTCCCAGTTAGGAGGGACCAAGTAATGAGCTGCTTGGACAAATTCGAACAAGAGGTCATCTAGGAATCTCAGGCCCTTTGAACTGAGATGATGGCGGAGAAGGCGAAATGGCAACGGCAGCGCTCAATTTAATAGCCCCATGACCTAGGGGGTATCTAATAAATTGGAACTGGCCCTCAAGGCTTGTGGGTGGTGCCGTCAGGGTATCATCCTTACTACGTTAAAAAATAGCTAGTTATGAGAGAGACAACTCGGATAACAGATCCCCACAAATACCAACCAGACCCGGAATGTCCACTTACGTGTAGGTTTACCTGGAGCTTTCACACACTGTACCAACCCGGGTGCTACTCCAAAACTTGAATCTGTTCTCGGGCGATACAGGGCAGACATTACAGCGATTCAGCAAATACGTTGGATAGGATCAGGAATACAAAAACTAAAAACATGCGAAATTTAATACAGTTGCCACCGAAGGCTGCACATATTAGGATGTGGATTCGTTTTGGAGAGGCGGCTTATGTCAAGAGTAATCGACTTCAAGCCGGATACTGCTCGCCTGGCTGTAATCCGTATCAGAGCAACGTTTTTGCCAAGGAGGAATTTTACGACCTCCTGGACGCACCCTACGGAGCCAGTCCGGAATGGGTTGTGAAAATGGCACTAGAGGACTTCAATGCGAAAATCGGTATGGAAAACATCTTCGGCGGCTTAGTTCGAAAGCACAACCTCAACGAAGCGACAACAGGAAACGACTTCCGACTAACAGACTTCGCCGCAGCATATGTAAAACTGTTATCAGCAGCAGTAGGTTCCACGACTTCGAATCCACAAAGCAACCTTTCGATCTCCAGATGGTCGAACCGCGAACCAAATCGACCATGCTCATAGCTGCGAGACACGCATCCAACATCCTTGAAGTGCTCACATTCAGAGGGACAAACGTGGACTCTGACCATTTTCTCATCGCAGCCATATTCAGAGCCCGACTGTCCAATGAGAACAGACTGTGAATAGTGGAAAAAAAAGAGACTTCACGTTGCGGATGCCTTAGTGGGCCTGAGATTGGCAGAGAGACTCCCCTCGGTGTCCTCATCTTAATCCACTAATGTTTACACCCAGTGAATTCAGTAGATATCGCAATATCATCAAAGGAGTAGCCGAACCCAGCATAGGCTTCCAGCCACCTTCCCAGCTCAGGGAATTCGAAGAGTATCGCGACAAGACGAACATCCGTCAATTCTACAAGAAAGCCAAACAACTGGCAGTTGGCTACAAAGTATAGGGACGCAGACTCTACGAAATAACTATGGCAACCTAGTCACTAACGCGCAGGGAATTGCAGATGTATTCAGGCAGCATTTCCAGCAGCTGCTTCATCGGCATATTGTTGACAGGACAACAAACCAGCTCCTTCCAACTTTGTGAAAGTCTTAAGCCTTTTTGAAACAAAAAGTCGAGACAGAACATTAAGGCAGCGAATGATAGCATCCATCGCCTAGAGATTTATAAACCGATGAATTCTGTTGCCATCAAAACTAATGCAGTTGTGTCGCCTTACACTTGGGGACACATGATGCAACGTTCAGTTTGGAAACAGCTCATCTGAACCTTTCTAATCTTGTACCGGCTTCCGACGAGGAGATGCGCTATCATGCGATTTCTTCAATCTCGTGCTGGAAGTGATAGTTCGTAGGGCAGAAGGTAATAAGGAAGGCACTATCTTCGACAAATCCGTCCAGCTACCTGGGTACGCAGAGGGTATTGACATCATTCATCGCTCCCACCGACCATGCCGTTGCCGTTGCATTTACGGCTATTGAGGAGGAAGCGAAACAAGTTGGCCTTTTTGTTAACGTGGACATAAAAAAGTGTACGCTACCAACAAGTAAATTATTGTCGACACACAACCTTGGACAAAATATCACCTCAAACATATTTATGGTAGATGAAGTCTCGGGTTAACATCAACCTCATCAAAATCTATCAAATCTATCCCTAGGAAGCCGATGCTATTTCGGTTCAGTGACACAAATGGGATCAAAACTTGTCAACCGAAAGTCCAAATGTTTGCTCTACCGGACCCTAATCCTGTCAGTTCTACAACGAGTATGACAAAAAGCAGGAAAGCGGAGCATACAAAGGGCCCTTTCAAAACCAAATTCTTCGTCGAATTGTTTGTCCGAAATTTTCCGAGCCAGATGGTAGACGCAGTCGAGGAAGACCTAGCTATAATTGGCAAGCATAAGTAGAAGCCGACCCGCACCAACCTCAAGTGCTCAGGAACCCATTTAGTTTATGAAGCTAGGTCTGCATTAGAATTAGGCAAGGAACGGGTCAAAGTTGTCGCGTATGCGGATGACTTGGTGATACTAGTGTCAGGAAAATTCTTCCAGGGCTAGGTATTTGGGTATCATGCTTGACCCAAAACTTACCTTGAAACGCAACATCGAACATAGAGTAAGGAAGGCGTATGTTGCCTTCAATGCTTGCAGCAAAGCCCTTGGAAAGAAGTGGGGACTTCAATCAAGGATGAGCTTATGGATGTACAGCATGTACAGCAGTACTACGTCCAATTCTCACATACGGCTCACTAGTATGGTGGCCCGCATTGAGTAAAGTCACAAAACTGAAAGGCTGCAAAGAATAGCCAGTATAGGAACCACGGGCGAACTGAGGTCGGCGTCAGCGGATTCCCTTACTGTGCAGTCTCTTGCCTCTCGACCTACACATTACAGATACCGCTTTAAGCAACTCAGTAAGACTTAAGGAGTCAGGATGCTGGACTGCAAGGCCTTATAGCCACAGTAATATCCTAGACTCGTTACCAAACGGCACGTTTCCAACAGACTACATCACACCTACACTAAGCTACAAGAAAGGCTTCCACGTAGGCTTCCCTACCAGACCTCAGTGGAAGAGATACGAAGTAGTAAGAGATTTCCACACAGGATCAATGATGAACTGTGGTGTGGGATCAGGATTTATCAGTATCATACCACCTACCAGATTTTGCCAGCATATTCTAGGCGGAACTGCTGGCTATCCGAGAGGCTTGCACGCTACTGGGACGTGACACTACGAAAAAGCAAAGTATTGCTATCCTCACAGATAGTCAAGCGGCCATTAAGGCCATCAACTCGGCTACCATATCCTCCAAGCTGGTACAAGAATGCCGGAACGAACTTGCCCATCTGGGCGAACGCTTCAGGGTCACACTTCTCTGGGTTCCAGGGCACAGTGACATTGAAGGAAACGAGTGTGCAGACGAGCTCGCCAGGCAAGGCTCAGCTCTACATGGCTCACTTGCGGCAAGGGTCCATATTCCGCTAGGTGCGGTTTAGGGAGAAATCCTCTCATACTTCTTGTGGAGAAATCGTCTCCGACTCCAAGTGGAGAAGGTTAACAAATTGCATCATTTCGAAGAAGAGATGTCCTTCCAACTACAGTCTCAGTTTACACATCTCATGAAAATAGTCCTATCGGTCTTAAATTTAATTGCTTCCACGCAAATCCGTCTCCTAAAATTATGTCTTTTTCCCATAAATACCACAAAGATACTATCTAACGCCTCTTCCTAATGCCTATCTTCCTTCCTTGGACAACTTCTCTAAATCCCTTTCTAAATTAAGCCATTTGCCAAACGCGTTTCGTCAAAGCCACAGCCATAAACAATTCCACAAATTGCCACTCCCTAAGTCCCATCTTCCCACGCAGGCGCTCATATACCCGTACACACCCTTAGACTTGCAAAACAGCACTATCCATCCGCCATAACTTATCCGTGATATTATGAGAATCTGACAAAGTTTTTGCGGCCGATTTGTCACCGCAAATTTGACGAAACGCATAAATAAGCGACACTAATCCCAATTTATGGAGCGCGTTGTGTCGCTGAACGCGCGCAGCCGTCACCACACATTCAAGTGCTCACCTCGACACAATAAAATGGCGGCGATTTATTGCGCTAGACCGCATTAATTCTGCGGAAGCCAGAGGCCCATAAATAATATTCGAATCCGTGGTGTGACTATTTTGAGGTAAACAGTATCTCCACTCGTAGAATAATTAATGCACACAATGCGGCCTTAATTAGTCCGCCGATGATATTAACACGCCTGCATACCGTTGTAATCCCCAAATGAAAACATTTCGTTGGCTAATTTATTACGTCAGTGACATGTTTGACAAATAAAACAAAAAAACGTTAAGAACATTTGGCATATGGCCGTGGCGTAATGAACTTCGGGATTACTTCGTCATGGTAAGGCAGAGAGACGTGATGCTGATGGCGGCGGCGGCTCACATGGTTAACCGCAGACAAGTGCATCCATGGTAAGATGCATGCCTTCGATGGATGACCTGATTCAACATGACAACCCACAAAAACCAAAGGTACGACAAGTACCGCATCTTCCAAAAAATTCAGTTTAAGTCTACCTACACCGGGAAATGCAGGCTGATGGCAAGTTGACATGCAACATGCAACATGATTGTCCTGCGGCTGCAAATGCAGTCGATTCTGTGTACATCTCGAAGGCGAAGGATGCATCTTATCGGATAATCGATCAGATTGAAGGGATTATGTGGGGGATATATATTTTTTCTCGTCATCAACCGCCACTGGGAGTGATCCTTTGAAGTGGCTTCAAGTTTCCATCGTGAGACTGTATTTTTGTGATAATGTGACAGACAAGGCTTGATCTTAATTATGATATCGCTTCGTCCTTTAGTGGAAATGTATCCTTTACTAAGTACAAAGATGTAATCAGATGTTGATATTGGAAGAGGTATAGATTAAACAGGGTTCTGCTGTGATATCGCGGGATTTCTCTGGCTTCACTGATTGTAGTAGCGCTTACAGCTGACGTTTAAAGGTTTAATGATGTTGCCAGCCTATATGGCGTCTTCGCTGATAACAGCAAGATAGGAGAATTTCTTTATTCGTTCTGTACATGTTGAGTAGTCATGTCAGTTTCAAAAATCACATCAAATAGGTGGCGCCCTCAAATAAGCCTATTTATAGCGTTTGTCTAGGAATAGCCTACAAATGCAATCTTTCTTCAAAATATTTGTCTACCTTGATGGTTGAATATTGTAGAACGAGGGCAAACTCTGATTGACGGTCACTTGGTCTTTGTAACGTTGACTACACATCCATTATGTGGGCACAATCGGATTCTGCTCTCATCCAACAGGATTTGTGAACACCTGAGACTGGTCCTCTAGGTTGGGTGTTGTGCTTTGGGTTAACTACCAATTCACGGAAAAAAAATTGTCGTTACAAAGCAACCAGTCGGAATGGACTGATTTAAGAATTGATTGTTCACGACCATGCTAAACGAAAAAAGGATAACGAAGTTCGTAAATGCACCTAGAATGTGAGAACATTAAACAGGAGAGGTGCTGGCGAACAACTAGCGGAAGCCCTAAACTCCTTTAAAGCAAACATTACTGCTATCCAGGAAATACGATGGAATGGGCCGGGCAAGAAGAGGATGAAAAACTGTGACATCTACTATGGACCGCGTTATAGTGAGCAGAAACAGCGACTATTCGGATGCGGATTTGTTATAAGAGCCATACCTAGGCAAGTAGTCTTATGTTCCCAAGACATTAGCGAACGCATTGTAACAATCCGCATCAAGGCCAAATTCGCCAACATAAGCCTTATATGCGCTCATGCTCCGGCGGAGGGAAAAGATCATAAAGATTGCTTCTACGAGCTCCTTGACAAAACCTATGGGCGACTTCCAAAGTACGATTTTAAACTCGTGCTGGGAGATTTTAACGCAAAGGTGGGAAGAGAAGACATCCTTAGCAGGTTTGTCGGGAATCACAGCCTACACGACAGCATATATGGCAACGAACTTAGACTAATTGGCTTCGCTACGGAACGAAATGCCACTATAGCCAGCACGTGGTTTCCTCAACTCGATATCCATAAGGAGACATGTCGGTCTCCAGATCAATGAACGGTCAACCAAATTGATCACGATAGACAAGAGGCACGCTTCCAGTGTTTTGGATGTCCGAATAATCCGAGGGGCTAACATCGACTTGGACCATTACCTTGTTGCAGCCATGGTAAGAATGCGGATATCCACAAAGAATGCCAAATACTTTGAAAAAATTTAAAGTCGAAGGACTGCAACCGCAAGAGACCGCCAAGGGCTTCGCGCAAGGAGTATCCCTTAACCTCTCGATTCACACCATACCACCAGCATCGAATGTCGAAGAACAACGATGCCAACAAGCCATTAGATCACCAGCAAGAAACCCCTGGTTTGATGAGGAATTCCGACAGATGCTCGCAACCACGAAAAAGGCCTACAAGGCTAAGCTGCAGGTGAAGACGAGAGCTGCCATTGAGATCTATAGGCAGAGAGGAAGGGAAGAACACCGGCTTTTCAGAAAGAAAAGCGCGCGATCGAGAATATAGACAGGTGCCACTCCAGGAATGATGTTCGCAAGCTTTGCCAAAGTGTGAAACGTCAAAGCCACGGATGCAAGGCTCGAACAGAATCCTCTCGAGATGAATAAGGAAATGTGGTAGTTGAGACGCAGTCGATCCTGAAGATTTGGAAGAACCACTTCTGCAGAGTGTTAAACCCCGATGACGAACAACATTCCGCTGTCAGGCAGAACGAACCATTCAATGTTGGGACGTCAGGGAAAACTTCCAAATACCTGAGCTAAGTGCAGTGAGGATAGCTATATCTAAACTCAGGGTTAACATGGCCCGCCGAGATTTATAAAGCCGGTCGAGGTGACTTGGTAAGTAACTTCCAGCAACTCATAACCCAAATCTGGTCGGATGAAAGTATGCCCGAAGAATGGAACCTCAGAGGAGACCCTCTGAACAGCACCAACTACAGAGGCATAAGTCTCCTCAACATCGCCTACAAGATCCTATCTGAAGTAATATGTGAACGCCTGAAACCGTTTACCAACAACCTTATCGTCCCTTATCAGTTTAGTTTCAGGCCTAGTAAGTCCACAACCGATCAAATGTTCGCACTTCTGCAGATCCTGGAAAAAACCCAAGAAGTCCAAATCGATACCCACCACCTATTTATCGATTTCAAACCCGCATACGACAGCATTTATAAAGACGAAATATACAGAGCCATGTCTAGTTTTGGTATACCGCCCAAACTCGTCCGTTTGTGTAGGATGACGATGGAGAATTCTCGCTGCTCCATCAGGGTCGGAAACGACCTCATCGACACATTCGATACCAACAAAGGAGTTAGGCAAGGCGATGCGCTGTCATGTGAATCTTTAACGTCATTCTTGAGGAGACTGTGCAAAACTTCCGAGCCAACAGCGGAGGCAGAATCTTTCAAAAATCGGTGCAACTACTAGTATACGTCGACGATATTGACATCATTGGTAGGAGTCAAAGTGATGTCATAGCCACGTTTGCTGGTATAGTGAAGGAAGCGGCAGTAAATGAGGGTAAGACTAAGTATATGCTGTCAAGACGAAAGGACACACAACATCGACGAATTGGACAGAATGTCACCATTGACAGATATAACTTTGAGTAAGTACCGGACTTTGTCAACCTCGGCTCCGCTATCAACTCTGACAACAGAATCTCGTCAGAAATCAATCGAAGACTCTTGCCAACCGCTGTTTCTTCGGATTAAGAAGGCAATTTTGTACTCGAAACTCGAACTACTGAGGAAATCCTATATAAGACCCTGATCATCCCAATCCTGCTCTACGACGCTGAAGGATGGACCGTATCGCAAAAGTGGATGAAGGAATCCTTAATCGATTCGAGAGAAACATTTTTCGAAAAATCTTCGGTCCCGTTTGCGTTGACGGGCTATGGAGACGAAGATTCAACCAAGAACTATACAAGCTGTACAGCGACTAGGTGCCCCTATTCAAAAAAAAACCCCGCATTGGACGTTTAAGATGGTTAGGACATGTAGAGCTAATGGACACCGAACGCCGGCTAACTGAGTCTTTGATTCCCAGCCAGACGTCGGACGCAGTAGAGGAAGACCTCGCCTTAAGTGGAGTGAACAACTAGAAATCGACCTCAAACAACTTTAAGTGTTCAGCTAAAGGTATTTAGCTAAGGACCGGGCTAATTAGAGAGCCGTGTTGGTTGAGGCCCAGGTTCATTCCGGACTGTAGCGCCACTTAAGTAAGTAAGTAAGTAGACTTGATTTTGTTTAAGTGACCTGACTACGACTTGATGTTGCTAGATGACCTGTTGTCCGAATAGCTCACGAAAGCTATGTTTGTCCATTATAACTGGTTGTAAACGTCATTGTTTGCTTCATCTTGGGAATTCCCCCGCTTCTGTCATGGAAAGGGAATTGGTGTCTTAGGTGCCCCCACTCATATGATTCCACTACAAACTTTAGGACTCAAACTTAAGATTTCGCAGTAGTCGCCACGTGTAGGCTGAGAATCGGGTTTGGTAGGCATCTTCCATGATACAACTACCACAGATATGGTTTTGCGCATGTGCCATAGATGCGTCAATGACATAGATGCGCAAAACGAAAAAAAAACCAAAACCCGAAGACGATATTTGCTTACACAACCGTCAACCGCATTGCCAGCCACTTGATCGCCGGCAATATCAAATTCACATACAAAAATTTACTGCCGGTAATGTAGTGAACTTCAAGTGCTGCCAAATCACTCTAAAGGTGATGTGACATTGCCATCAAGATTTTATTGAAAAAAATAAAACGAAAGTGGACGTAATTGCCCTTAAAGCCCACATCACGTTAAATCCAAATAGGGGCTCTAAAACGGTCACCCTATGCATTTACTATAAACGATCCTGTTTATTAGAAATGCCTTCCAAATGGTTCCCAGATTCCACATGCTCCTTGATTTTCCAAAGGGTGGACTGCCTAATTTACGAACTCCTCCGTATCGGTGATAAAACTCTGTTTATCCTTTCAAGTGAATTCATAAACAACGTCCTATTATCCAGTCCCTTCTCTGTTTGTCTCGAGTTTTGTTTACACTCGAACTCTAAGTGAATTAGACAATAATTCCCGTTTCAATGTTTTGATAGTGTTTTCGAATTTTTTGATATATCTACCCACACATGCTTGCATTTAAGTGACTATACATAGCTTCAAGATGTTTCTGGGCATTTCCAACATCATGATTGAGTGTTGTCATGTCGTTAAAATGTGTCTTCCCAAAACGGAACAAATGTCATGAGAAACAAGTTGTTCGAGAGATGGGGTTGTCTCCCAGCCCCTCTCTTACAAGGGTTGTAACATGCAAACTAATTATCTTAATAGTTGTCTATCTGAAAATACCATCCCCTAGGGATTGGCGCCCCCAGACTACACATCACTTGAAGACAAATAAGACGCTCGACAACAATTTAATGAGAGAATCTCAAGCACGCAACACTCGCGATGATGGCGCGCGTGGAAAATTGGAAAAGCGGAAAACCATTGCGGGGAAATTACGATCTGACTGAGTAGCTAACTGCGCATTTATCCCATTAACGATGGACACAATTTATATGACATTTGTGATCTGGCGCAACGGGCAGCCAGTGAAACACCGTCCGCCAGGTGCGTTCGGGAGATGTTATTCTTGGACCGAGGGAACGCAGTCAAGCTCTTCAAAGGAACACTCTCTCAAGACCCGCGCAATCCAAACATAACAGAAATGCCTTAAATATTTTTTTTTTAATTTTTGTTTTATTGGACACGGACTATATATCTATGTGGGTCGATAGTTTGCGGACTGATGTGTGTGTTGCTGGTTCAATGGGATTTGGAGAATAAAAAGTGATTCGGCGACGATGGTGGAATATGCGGATATTGGCAGATCGCTAAAGTGCTGAGTATCGGAATTGATTTCTAAAAATATGAATGGAAACAGTCTTTGGCAAGACGCGCATGTAGCTGTGATGAGGGTTTTTTTTTGTTAATTTATTGCCCATTTGGATGGCTTGATGAGTGGCGGCCGACCGAGATAGCATTTGGTGGTGATAATTATGCGGAAATTGTAAGGGGGTACATATTTAGGTTTATGTGCTTGTTAGCCTTGATGACAGCGACGGTGTTGCATCCCGAATTCGTTTGATGGTGAGCGTTTGTAATGTCAACGGTTTTAAAGTAGGTGGCCTTTGAAAGTGCAGATGGAGATGACTTATTGCAATAAGCAGGATGGTCCAAAGGGAGATTAGTAATCATTGTCATCAATACTATTTCATGATCAATATTATACTATAGCAGGTAAACTGACCTATTGGTCAGCTATTGGATTCTAAGATCGCTGTATCAAGCCTGAATTCCACAAGGATGCAACAACATACAGAGATCCCAGTTGAAAAGACACCATGTATCCGCTTCACATCTAGCCAGGGCATACATCCATAGTGAAAGAATAATATCAGGACTCCATACCAAATAAAATTTACTGGCGCAACAGGCTTAGTGCTCAGGGCCTGGTTTTTTCTCAGAAGTATTCATTTGTGCGTGTGTACTTCTTGCTCGATGGCAGGACCTCCTATTTTATTTCTATTCTCCCAACGGCTGAGTTGGGATAAGCTTTCGCTGATTTGTCAGATCATCGCAATAGGAGGGCCAGTGAAGATACATTCTACATGTTGCTATAACTGGGAATCGCACTCAGACCACCTGCGTAGCAGCAGTTCATCGAACTGAGTTTGGGCGGTATACCAAAACTAGACATGGGTCTGTATAGTTCGTCTCTATGTATGCGGCTTTGAAATCGATAAATAGGTGGTGGGTATGGATTTGGACGTCTTGGGTTTTTTCTAGGATCTGCCGAAGTGTGAAAATTGGATCGATTGTGGACTTTTCTGGCCTAAAACCATTCTGATAAGGGCCAATCAGGTTGTTGGTAAACGGTTTCAGATAGGATCTTGTAGGCGATGTTGAGTAGACTTATGCCTCTGTAGTTGGAGCAGTTCAGAGGGTCTCCTTTTTTGTGGATCGGGCAACCGATGCTGAGGTTCTATTCTTTAGGCATACTTTCATCTGACCAGATTTGGCTTATGAGTTGGTGGATGTTACTTACCAAGTCATCTCCGCCAGGTTTATAAAGCTCAGCGGGAAGGCCGTTATTTCCGGCTGCCTTATTAAGCTTGAGTTTAGATATTGCTATCCTCACTTCACTTAGGTTGGGTGGTTGGCAGTTTTCGCTGTCGTCGCCAGTATTTAATGGTTCGTTCTACCCGACAGCGGAATGTTGTTCGTCATCGCCGTTTAACAGTCTGCAGAAGTGATTCTTCCATATCCTCAGCATCGACTGCGTCTCAACTACGATATTTCCTTGTTCATCTCGACAGGATTCTGTTCGAGCTCTGTATCCTTGGCTTTGACGTTTTACACTTTGGTAAAACCTGCGAACATCGTTCCTGGAGTGGCACCTCTCTATATTCTCGATCGCGCGCTTCTCTTGCTCTTATTTCTTCTGTCTGAAAAGCCGATGTTCTTCGCCTCTTCTTTGCCTTAGAGCTCAATGGCAGCTCTCGTCTTCACCTGCAGCTTAGCCTTGTAGGCCTCGTTCTTGGCTGCGAGCATCTGTCGGCATTCCTCATCAAACCAGGGGTTTCTTGCTGGTGGGCGCGAGAAACCTAGCACATCCGTTGCGGCTAATCTAATGGCTTCGTTGCCATTGTTCTTCGACATTAGATGCTGGTGGTGTGTTGTGAGTCGAGAGGTTAAGGGATACGCGTTGCGCGAAGGTCTTGGCGGTCTCTGGCTACTGCAGTCTTTCGACATTATATTTTTTCACAGTATTTCTGTTCTTTTTTTTTTTGTGGCGTGGTAGTAGTAGTAGTAGTTTTTATTACTAGCTTCATAGAAGCTATTGAACTTCACAGTTTACAATTTGGTTTACAGTTAGTACTTAATATTTAATTAATCGATACATTTTCTTTTAAATATGTATAACAAAATTGTTTCAGTCTTTATTGTATTAGGAAGGTGATTAAATAATTTAAAACCTTTATAGATCAAGGAATTTTGTGTACTCACACTTAACATATTTGGTAATCTAAAGTCATTGTAGTTTCTTAATGAATATGGTTGGACATCTCTTATGTATTGCACATAGTTTACTAAATATTTTGGCATTAAATTATACTTCACTTTATACAAAAACACTAGGACATTCATCACAACTCTTTGCTTTACAGATAACCATTTTAACGATGTTAACATAATATTAATAGGTACAAATCTGTTACATTTAAGAATACAACGCATAGCTTTATTTTGTAAAAGGTGGAGCCTCTTAATTACGTTATCACTACATAAAAACAAAATAGTGGCACAATACTCAAAATGTGGTTTGACAATTACGTTATATATATTTATTGCACTTAATGTTGAAATATTGCTTCGTATTCTTCTTAAAACCCCTACTTTTTTTGACACTTTTTTGCATATGTACCTAATCAACATGTTTTGTAAAGCCTATATTGTTTTCAATAATAATACCTAAATACTTTATTTGCTCAACTTTTTCTATTGTTTCACCATCAATATCCAGTCTTATGTCCTCTCCGATTCTCTCTTTCATTATCATTCTTTGAGTTTTTTTAACATTGAGTTTGAGTCTGTTTTGTTTTAAACACAAATCAATGGATTTTAAGTCCTCTTGAATTTTATGATGGCATTCTGCAAAGTCTTTCCCCGTCGCGTAAACCACCGTATCATCCGCGAATAAGGCAAGCTTACCAAATTTCACCGCACTTTTCATATCAATTATATATATGATAAATAACAATGTTCCTAGCACAGATCCTTGGGGGACACCTAATGGTACCTCTTTTAAAAATGATAGCACTCCGTTCAATTTTATTGTCTGTGTTCGATTTCCTAGATATGATCTAAACCATGATAATTCCCCGTTTTGTACACCGTATTTTTTTAGCTTTTTTAGAAGCAAGTCTCTGTCTATCGTTTCAAATGCCCGTTTTAGATCAAGAAATACGCAATACACACGTTTTCTTTGTGCAAATTGCTCTTTCCATTCGGTTATAACTAGATTGAGTGCACTTTCACAAGAGTGTGTCTTTCTAAACCCCGACTGAACGTCTATTATTAGATTGTTTTTTTTCAAAATATTCATTTAACTGACGATATATTATTTTTTCAAACACTTTCTCACATCAAGGTAACGAATTGACAGGACGAAACTCTTCACATTTCTTTGTATTTTTCACTTTTTCGATTGGTGTTACCATAGTTTGCTTCCAAGATTTAGGAAAAATAGCTACGTCTAATGATTTATTCATGATTGTTAACAAAACTGGACCAATACAATTAAAATTATCACAGTACGTTTTTGGACACATATATTCGAAATCAGTTTTATTTGTCATTAGTTTTAATGTTATTTGAATATCTTTTATTGTTATTCTTTTAAATTTGAAAATGGTGTTGGTTTCACTAACACAATTAATAAATGGGACATATTTTATGGTATTATTAATTTGCACAATACTATCGACGAAAAAATCATTAAATTTATTTGCTATGTCCTTAGTCTCTTTACAAACACCGTCACACTATGTCTGATATTTCACAACATCGTTCATTCTTTCAAACATATTGTTACAAGTTACGCCACATATCTTTTTGGTTTCGCGCGTTGTCGATTTTATGTTTTATGAATTTTTGTTTGCAATTCTTTATTTCAGCCTTGTATTTGTTTCTAATTATTCTGTACTCTGACCAGTCATCCACTGAGTTACTAAACACTGCTCTTTTAAAACAATTGATTTTACTTTTTTTCAATTCTCCGAGTGTTCTGTTAAACCATTTATTTATGGAGTACTTATTAAAAGTACAAGAAGTAATTTGTTTAACTACCCCATTTATCGTTTCACGAAATATTTCACCCATTGTATTAGGATCCATATTATTGTTTATGTCCCTTAATCTGCTATTTAGAATGGCACTTTGGAACGCATTGTTTTGTGTGCGGACCACTTTGATCTCTTCTTTGACCTGTTTAATTTTAGAGTTAATTTTCACAACAATTGTTTGATGGTCACTTATTGTTAACTCGCTGTCCACTTTTGCCTCCATGTTTTTCTTATTTGTGATGACATAGTCAATCAACGTTCGAGAGTTCTCTGTTATTCTGGTTGGGGTGTCTATTAATTGTTTACATCCATTATCCTTAATTATTCTCCACATATGTTAAAGTCTCCCATGACGACAAAATCCTTCTTTTGGTCTGATATTTCCTCCATCAGCAATGAAAATTCTTCACAAAATGTTTTTTTGGATTTATTTGGTGATCTAGAAACTCCAACCACAATTAACGAAAATGAACCAACACTAACTGAGCAAACTAGCCACCATATGTCCATATTTTTTGAGTATTTTTTTTTGATTCACCGTTTGTAGTCCCTTTTTTATATAAATTATAACACCACCTGTTCGACTTGATATGCTATTACACCTCTGTACAGTATAGTTTGGAATCATTATTTCTTCGTCCGATATATCATTCGTAACATGTGTTTCTGAGAGAACCACGATGTCACATTTTTTTTAAACGATTATTAGTGCTTGAGTATCGTCAAAGTTGTTTATTAGTGCTTCGATATTTAAATAAATAACACTAATATTAGCTGGTTGCTAATACGCCACACGGTTTCTTTGGACTTCACATTTATAGCTTCTACAGTCATGACCAATATCAAGATTTAAACCTAATTTTTTATTCGCTATTACACAATTATTGCACTTTAAGTTCGATATATCACAGCCTCTGGTCTCATGGTTCTCACCACATTTCGCACATATAATCATATTTTTACAGTCACTAGCTTTATGGTTGTATCCCCAACAATTATGCACTATGCACTATGCACTATGCATCTGTCCCATCCGATATTCAGTATTCCTCTCTCCATTATTTTCTTATAATCATCTTTTTCTAACTGTAATATTGCTTTGTATCTTATGATATTGTTTTTGTTAACACTTATAATTTTTACACAATTGACATGTTTAGCAGTATTATTTTGTTTTTTAATTGCGGTTTCTTAGTCTCCTTTTTCCCATTTATCCCTCATTCCACTCATAATCACACATGGTTTTTTTAATTCAGGTACTGATACATCATATTCATTTCCAAGCTTTTGCCGAGCTTCTTTCTCCAAAACTTGTCTTGATTCATTATCCTCACAGTTTATAATATTAATAACCATTCCGTCTTGTTTATTTATTACACCACTCACTTTTACTGCCAATGATGTTGGATTTATTTTATTTTTTATATCATCTTTTGTTTTTGCATTATCTTGAGAAACTTTTGGTCTAACTATTAAAGGCGGCTCATTTCTAACTGATTCAGCATATGATGGTTTCTTATTTTTAACATTAACTTTGGTGGATATCCGCATCCTTACCTTGGCTACATCAAGGTAGTGGTCCGAGTCGATGTTAGCCCCTCGGAATGTTCGGACATCTTGGTTTCTTCGACCTTAGTGCCTTTTATGACTAATGGCTCTAGAGTTTGTTGTCGCAGAACAGAATTTTGTTTTGGAAGCACTATTGAATTTGCCCCAGCTGATAATGCTGTTAAGATCGGAATTCAATGTGCTTAACTTAGTTTGTAGTTTAGAGTCTACGTCCGAATATGTGGGATGTGGGTCTGCGAAAACGAATATGAGAAGCAGAGCGTACGGAATGAACCAGATGAGAAGTTGCAGCAGACAGGAGATCATTTATAAAAATGAAAAAGAGAATCGAAGACAAAACTAAGCCTTGGGGAATACCAATATTGCAGACTTAAAACCGTCTAATACAACTTGAATTGAACATTTCGAAGGATAATTTCTAACCCATAGAATCAGTTTTTCATCGATTTTCAATGCACGCATTTTCGACAAAAGGTCTTTATGCCAAACCATGTCAAATGTCTTTGAAATATCAAATATCAAGTCTTTGAAATAACAACCTCCACCATGGTGGATTGGTTGTTTCCACTTTTCGGTGAGATATGCCATCAAATCACCAGTGGACCTGTTGCAGCGATGTCATTGAACTTCTCAATGACATCGTGTTTTGAGATTCTTCATAAGCTGACGATTTATCAGCGTTACCATGACCTTGGAAAGATTCGCTTTCTTTTGATACAGGCTAAGCAAATACAGTTTTCCATCGACTCGGAAAGATCATATCCGCGTTTGGTCTCGACTCTCCTCTCCTCTCTCGACTTTTGGACATAGTAGAAGCACAACTGACCAGATTTTTATGCCGAAAATGCCACTTGTGAAGGCTTGGAACTTGGGCGTATAACAACCATGCCTACAAGTATTTGGTGGATCTGGAAAATTCAAACGATCAATAGGTGTGATCTTCCTCTTTTGCGTCTAACGTATTCTTGGGAATCGAAGAATATGTGGGCCGGAGTATTGGCCTCTATTCGCTTTACTTGTTCATGACATTTTAAATTGCTCTGTAGTGCTCGTAGGTTCTTGGTTGACTCTTTGTTTGCATAGCCGTCAAGGGAAACGTGACCATGCCTCAGCGCCTGACAGCAGGTTATTGGATCTCTTTCCTGTAGTTGTAGTCTTGTAGTTGCACAGATTTATGGAAGATCGTGTCTCCGGAGTTTTTAACAATTCTCTCAAGAATGATGTCAAAGAAGTCACATGACAGTGGTTCAATCGCCCTGCCTAAATCTTTCGAATATGGACGTTTCCAACCTTGATGGAGCAACGATAATCCTTCAACGTCATTCTACACAAACGGACGAGTTTGGGCGGTATGCCAAAACTAGACTTTGTCTCTATAATTTCTGTCGTAAGCGGCTTTGAAATCGATGGATAGGTGGTGGGTATCGATTTGGACTTCTTGAGTTTTTTTTCAGGATCTGCAGAAGTGTGAAGGTATGATTATTTGTGGACTTTCCTGGCCTAAACCCACACTGATAAGGACCGTTTGGGTTCTTGCTAAACGGTTTCAGGCATTCGCACATTACTAAAGATAGGATCTTGTAGGAGACTAATGCCTCTATGGTTAGCGTAGTTCAAAGGGTTTTCTTTCTTGTGGACCTGTAACCCTAACCTAGCTTAATACGTCAACTGAGAAAACTTGTCATCCTTCTCCATGTCCAATTTCCTTGGGAAAACTGCTGAAACACTTCTTGGAAATACACATAAACTCAAAACGAAATCGTCGTTTGTATTCGAGACTTACATCACGTGTATCTGTGACATAATCAAAAGATCTATCGAATCAATTGCCAACTTTCCAGAAAATTGAACTCTTTCCTTACCCAAGCAAATACGAAAGAAACCACCTTTCGCCTATAAAGCATTCGAACACTGAGTTTAAAATCACGAAAGTATGTCCTTATGACGGTATGTCCCTATAAAGCCATTCTTGGCTCACTCTGCCACATGTTTCCAATGAATTATACGTCCCAATCGAGTCCTTTAGGAAAATTACTGCATTCCTTACAATCTTGAACGTGATAAAAATGGCTTTCCCACAGTATATCCTGACAATTGCACACTACCCGGTCCCGGTCAAATAAAACTCAAATCAACTGGCAAACATCCCATCATCTGACCCATTTCCTGGTGGAATCTGCAGCGGGGTCTCCCTCTCCCAAACACACACAATCAGTAAATGTGGGTAACCTCAAAGCGTATAGCTGCCTTTCTTCTTCCAGGAATAAGGACGATTGCCGCATCGTCCCCATGTGCACACACATTGATTTCCTCTCTCCACTGCAAGAAAGGAATCATCAAGAACTGGGTTACTTGGACTTTAATCACTCACCGAGTCACATACCGAGCAACCAACTGCCTCCGTGATGAATAATGCAAATTACGTGGAATAATTTACCCACCACTGGTGACCCCTCCCTCCATGAAGTGGACCTCAAATCTTGATTTCCGACGCAATTAACTCCATCACGTCCAATTAAGTTCGCCGTTTGATCGTCGGACATGTGAAGGCAAATATTTTGAATAAGACCGACACGACCGACGACGACGCCCGATTGGTAAATGAAGGATCAGTTATAAATTAAAATAAATTTGGAATGGTGCATCATTAGGGTGGACCGGGACCGGGACACTCTATGGAATTCCCAAGAACACAAAACGCGGACGTTCCCCCATCTCATGGTGTGTATCCTTTTTTGTCGCTCACTCTCAGTGGACAAACTGATTGTGGCTGCTGCTGTTGGACGGCGCGGCGGCTGGAAAACAGGTCTCAATGGACATTTTTACGAGCGTCAGAGGACGAGTGCGCATTGTGTCGGAGCGATTTCTTTGACCGCTGATCACTTATCACCTCTTTTGTATTCGCCATGGGAATTCTCGGGTTGGTGCCCTTATTTCGATTTTTTTTTGGTCATTTTTATGAAAAGATATTTTTTTTTGAGAAAAATTGAATCCTCGTTATAGGAGTTAAGGAGTCAAGATTTATGGGATTTTCATGGAAAATGGGAATTTTTTTTGTTTGTTAGTGTTTGCAGTTTCTTTGTGAGTGATAGATCGGATTGCTTTTGTCACGAGGGAGATCGTTAAAGTGACGTAAAATTTCGTAGTGGGTGTTGGAGTAGATAAGTTTGAGGGCGTGACAAATGGAATGGTTATCTAACATCTTGTAAGACGATATCGGATAAAGTTTATGGATTGCAAAGATACATGTGTCCTAGGGAGAAGAACACGACAAAGTTAGAAAACATTTAAATTTTTATTACACTTCGGAGAAATGTTTTTTTTTTTTTTTTACATGGACAACGAAATTGACCTCTGTGCTGTGTTGTATTTTGAGAGCGGTCTTAATTTTTATATTTTGGATGACTCTATTAGATATGCTAGATAGGAGAGAGTGGGAGGGAATGGATCATCGGTTGATCGTTGAATCATAAAAAAATGTATTCGATATAGCAAGGAACCCTTAGTTGACGGAGAATGCCGACAAATGACGAAAATAACGCATATAAGGCATTGCTGCTGTGAAAACGAGAGCTGCTAAGGAAGCTGGCACTGAGCTTTGAAAGCAAAGAAGGGAGCAGGAATACAGGCTTTTCAGAAAGAAACAATGGAACAAGTGAATCGCTTGATTGAAGTTTGACAGAGGTGTCAGTCTAGGAGTGATGTTCGTAATTTTTGACAAAGTGTGGACAAGTTAAGGCCGGAACAAAATCATATCGAGATAAAGGAGAAAAATCGTAATTGAGTCACAGTCGATGTTGAGAATATGGAAGAACAACTTCTGCAGACTGTCAAACGCCGATGACTAACAATCTTCCGCTGTAAGCCATGACGAACCATTAAATATTGACGAAGAAAGTCAAGCCACCTTATCTAAATGAAGTGAGCATAGCCATCCCTAATCTTAAGCTTGAGAAGACTGCCAGAAAACGTCCAAAGCGGAGTTTATTTTTTTGACCTATGGGATTGCTGCTGTACAGCTTGTATAGCTTGTGAATTTTCGTCTACATAGCCCGACAACTCATATGGGAATTAAGAATTTTTCTCTCAAATCGACAAAGGATTTCTTCATTCGCTTTTGATACGGTCCATGCCTCAGCGCCGTAGAGCAGAACTAGGATGATCAGGGTCCTGTATGGGATCTCTTTAGTACCGGGTGTTTTTTTTAAGAGGTTGGTTTTCCGAATAAAGATAAAACTGACTGTTGGTGGGTTGATGAGGCAGACGGTGTGTGTCCTCCCTCATCGCACTAAGGTCAATATAGACCCATTGTGATGCCCGTTGGGGGTCCAATTGTGTGGTTGGTTCATTCATTGTCCCGTTACTGTCCATTGCTGTTAGCCTCTTTCCAGCCATCCAGATGTTGGTTGAATCTTCGTCTCCATAGCCCGTCAACGCAAACGGGACCGAAGATTTTCCGAAGAATTTTCCTCTCGAATCTACCAAGGATTTCTTCATCCGCTTTTGATACGGTCCATGCTTCAGCGCCGTAGAGCAGGACTGGGATGATCAGGGTCTTATATAGGATCTCCTTAGTAGTTCGAGTGAGGGCTTTACTACTAAATTGCCTTCTTAGCCCGAAGAAACAGCGATTGGCAAGAGTTGATTTCTGACGAGATGTTCTTGTCAGAGTTAATAGCGGAGCCGGGGTAGACAAAGTCCCGTACTACCTCAAAGTTATATCTGTCAATGGTGACGTTCTATCCAATTCGTCGATGTTGTGTGTCCTTTCGTGTTGACAGCATATAATTAGTCTTACCCTCATTTACTGCTAAACCCATTTTTGCCGCTTCCTTCTCTATACTAGCAAACGTGGCTATGACATCACGTTGATTCCTACCAATGATGTTAATATCGTCGGTGTATGCTAGTAGCTGCACCGATTTTTGGAGAATTGTGCCTCTGGTGTTGGCTCGGGAGTTTTGTACAATCCTCTCAAGAATGACAGCGCATCGCTTTGCCTAAATCCTTTTTTGGTATCGAATGTGTCGGTGAGGTCGTTTCCGACCCTGATGGAGCAGCGAGAATTCTCCATCGTCATCCTACACAAACGGACGAGTTTGGGCGGTATACCAAAACTAGACATGGCTCGGTATAGTTCGTCTCTATAAATGCTGCCGTATGCGGCTTTGAAATCGATAAATAGGTGGTGGGTATCGATTTGGACTTCTTTGGTATTTTTCAGGATCTGCGAAGTGTGAAAATTTGATCGATTGTGGACTTACTAGGCCTGAAACCAAACTGATAAGGAACGATAAGGTTGTTGGTAAACGGTTTCAGGCGTTCACATATTACGGCAGGTAGGATCTCGTAGGCGATGTTGAGGAGACTTATGCCCCTGTAGTTGGAGCAGTTCAGAGGAGCTCCATTTAAGTGGATCGAGCAAACGACGCTGGGATTCCATTCTTCAGGCATACTTTCATCCGACCAGATTTGGCTTATGAGTTGGAGGATGTTACTTACCAAGTCATCTCGGATTTATAAAGCTCAGCGGGAAGGCCGTAATTTCTGGCGGCCTTATTAAGCTGGAGTTAGGATATTGTTATCCTCACCTCACTTAGGTCGGGTGGTTGGCAGATTTCGCAGTCGTTGCCAGTATTTAATGGTTCTTTCTGCCTTACAGGGGATTGTTGTTCGTCATCGGAATTCAACCGTCTGCAGAAGAGGTTCTTCCATATCCTTAGCATCGACTGTGTATCAGCTACGATATTTCCTTGTTCATCTCGACAGGATTCTGTTCGAGCCTTGTGTCCTTGGCTTTGACGTTTTACACTTTGGTAAAACTTGCGAACATCGTCCCTGGAGTGGCACCTCTCTATATCCTCGATCGCTAGCTTTTCTTGCTCTTTTTTCTTTTTTCTGAAAAGCCGGTGTTCTTCCCTTCTTCTTTGCCTATAGAGCTCAATGGCTGCTCTCATTTTCACCCGCAGCTTAGCCTTGTAGGCCTCCTTCTTGGCTGTGAGCATCTAGCGTCATTCCTCATCAGGTTTTTCTTCCCGGTGGGAGCGAGAAACTAGCACATCAGTTGCGGCTGATCAAAAAGCTTGTTACCATTGTTCTTCGATATTGGATGCTGGTGGTATGGTGTTAATCGAGAGGAATTTGGACTTGATGCGAATGTATACAATGCGTTCGCTTATGTCTTGGAAACATAAGACTTCTTGCCTAAGTCTGGCACTTATAACAAATCCGCATCCGAATAGTCGCTGTTTCTGCCCACTATAACACGTTCCATAGTAGATGTCACAGATTTTCATCCTCTTTTGCACGGCCCATCCCATCCCATCGTATTTCCTGGATGGCAGTTATGTCTGCTTTGTAGCAGTTTAGGGTTTCCGCTAGTTGTTCGCCTGCACCAGTCCTGTTTAATGTTGTGTGAACAGACCTTATCATACAGAATGAAGTATAACACTTGTCCGTTTTTCGTTTAACAGGGTCGTCAACAATAAGATCAGTCCTTTCCGAGGCTATTGGTTGCTTCGTAATATAATCTTTTTTCTGTGGATGGGTAGTTAGCCCAAAGCACAACCCCCAACCTGGAGGGCCAGTTCTAATTTAGTAGATACCCCTAGGACACGGGGCCATCAGTATCCATTACGGGATTGAGCGCTGCAGTTGGCCTTTCGGATCATCCGCCACCATCTCTGTTCAAGGGGCCTGACTTACCCTTGTGATTCATAAATAATCTGTTGTCCGAATATGTCAAAGCAGGTCATTTTGGTTCATCTGGGATAGCAGGTCGGGTATTCCGTGCTAGTCTTACCAGGCTGTTAAGAGTGTTGCTGCTTTACGTCTTGTTATCACCACTCGCCCTTATCGTTAAGCAACTCAAATCCGGTTGGATGAGACCAGTACCCGATGGTTACCACTTGGAGGTAAAAATAGGCACAGTCGATGTGTAGTCAGAGTTACATCGAGTAGGCATTGCCAAGTTAACGCCAATCAGAGTTTGCTCTCATTCTGCAACATGAAGATCGTTTGATTGTATCGAGCTCAACTTTTTCGAAACATCTGCAATCCCGTTTGCGTTAAAAGTCTGTGGGGCGAGGGGTTTAACGACGAACCTTATGATTTATACAGAGACAACACTCTTGATGACAAAGCCAATAGTTTCGAGAGCAACATTTTTAGAATCCTTTTCAGTCCCAATCGCGTTGACAGGCGGTGGCTAGCAGGATTCAATGAGGAAACTAATGACATCGATCTAGCCAAGCCAAAAACAACGCATTAGATGTATGAGATTGCAAGGATAAATCTTATGCCCGTCCTCGACTTCCACAGCTGGCACGAACAAGATCTCAACCAACTTTGAATTCACGCCATTTCTTGGAAGTATCTCTTCTTGTCTCCACTTTCCGATCTGCATCAGTTCCAACAAAAAAAAATCCCAAAGCATGTCTAACTAATTAATTTTCTATAGCCAACCCTATCTCCCGGGAGGAGTTCACACAACCTACACCTGTTTATTTCCCCTCATCCTATCTAAACAGACGCCCAGCCCAATGCAGCCTTCCCAGACGGCGTATGCCACCCGCTTATTCAATGAAAACCAAATTCAGATATTAATTACTAAAATACCTGCCAACTCCCTGTTGATTCCATTTATCATCGATGACGACTTAATTCGGTTACGGTAGACAAAGGGAAAACCCTATTAATCCTGCGGAACGCCCACCACCGAAACTAATCGATTTCGGAGTCAGAGTCTCAGTCCCAGATGAGTTATTTTAAAAGCGAGCAAGCGGTCTTGCTTCTCGATACAGTTCCCTGATAATGTTTTAATTATAAACACGCCGCTGATATATTGACCTATAAGTCAAAGTGGGAACTCAGTTGAGTTGTCATCTTGTCCTTGGAATTTAAAATTCATTTTCAAAGTCCAAGCAGGTATTTCAGAGTCGACGTAGCCTTTGCAATTGCACAAGAGAAGAGCCCAAGTGCACATTCAATTACAAGCGAGTCAATCATTCTTCTAATGTCCGCATCAACACCATGACGAATCTGTCAGTCAAGCTTCATCAGATGCCATTTTGTGCGGATGTACAAATTTTGCCACCAATAAATTGGCGTTTGACGGTGTGTGCAATTTTGACAGACGCGTAATTAACCACTGCGCCATGAACTATCGCTTGTTGGCCGGATGGACCTGATCGAACTGTGCGCGCACACGTAAGTTTTGACATAGGAGGTGCTCGAGGCGATGCAGGGTGTGCAAACAGATTTGTTCCTTTGAACTGTCAGTCTTTATAGCTGAGGAAGTTTGCAATGGCGTGGTTTTGAATTTAATAAATCGAAACGTTTGCTGTTGGTTTGTGCATTAGTTTCGCCTTGTCAAGGCTGTCACAATTCAATGAGAAATTTGCACTCAAGGTCTGTAGTGGAATTTGAATTCTTGCATGTAATACCCGAGGTAGGAGCTGTTTGGTTTGGGTGAAATCAGGTTCAGGGTTCATATGTCAAGGTTTTTGAAAGGAAATGCAATTTGGGAAGCAAGATTGAAGTTTTAGGAAACTGACAGGTGTCGAATTTGGCGCCAGTGTGGAATTTGTGCGGAGATGATTGGGTAGTAGCAAAATAATAATGGCACTGCGGATATGAAGACACAAAAACCATCAAAAATGATTGACCAAACTGTTGATGACCTAGGTAAATGGAAGAAAACGTCGAATTTGCACCTGAAATGTTGGAGCACTTAACAGAATGGGTGCAACTAAGTAACTAGCGGAATTCGTGAACTGCGACAAAGTAGACATTACTGCCTTCCAGGAAATTCGATAAAATGGGTCTGGCAAGGGGTGGGTAAACAATTGTGGCATTTACTACGGCCCATGTTATAGTGAGCATATTTGCTATAGTAGACAAATGTAGACAGCAGGTCTTGTGCTTCAAAGAACGCATTGCAAATATTCGCATCAAGAGCAAATTTGCCAACATAAGCCATATATGCACTCACGCTCTAACGGAGGAAAAAGATAACACCATTAAGGACTGCTCCGGTTCCCGGATAAAAGCTATGAGCGACTACCAAAATACCATCTACAAACGGTGCTAGGAGGAGAATATAACGTGACGAATAGAATATAAAGTAAAGAAAGCATTACAAAAGAGCCACTTCCGGTGAGAAAACTGGGAACGTATCACGAAGCTAAGCCGCTATTCGAAGAGCTTGAATATTTTTCATGGATGCCTGTTTCAAATCGTAATGTTACTGGCAATTTAATTTAAGCCTTGTGGCCTCATTAAAAAGTTAGGAAACAAACGATGTTCGCGCGAAACTATAGAGTTCGTTATGCCTTTGTCTACCTTTCTTCGCACGTCTCTGAATTGTGTCTAGCAGATGTAAGGCTGTTTTTGTTGCGCTTGATCACTGGTGGGTTTACTCCAGACCGGAATTCAGTCAGCTTAACATATTTTCTGGATTACGCCTGAAGATGAGGGGCATTTGTCTTAATCTGTTCAGGATATATAGGTAGTACGCTTACTAGGAATCAGTTTTTGTGGTTTTTGTGGCATCGAATAATAATTTTGAGATATCTTAACATATCTCTAGAGGCCTAGCCTTTTCTAGTCTCATGACGATCTATGTAGATCCATTCTGATCCATTTTTTATAAGATGCTTTGATGAAGCTATAAATTTATTTACAGACTTGCTTCAAAGTTATTTTCAGTCCTGGAAAAAGTATTCTTAAGTTCTAAGTCATACAAAACTTAAGTAGCGATATAGAATCTTCACCGGCACAGTCGTTGGTGGTTTCGTTTGGTTTCCTGGTGTGCTAACTAAGCATATTGTATAGCGCCAGTGATTGTATCTACAAAAGTCATTCTGTATCTTCTACCTCTCTATAAGATTTGTCGGTTTTAGGCTTTCATTCGCTAAAATAATTTCAGGAAATTCAACACAAAACTCGGCACAAGCAGTGCCACCAATGATAGAGCACGTTCCCTCAAGGAAGGTTGAAGTAAAATTTCAAACTCCAAAAATAAGGACGGGCGGAATTCCACCTATTGTGCTTTTAAAACGCGTAAAAGAACCCGCACTCGAACTTGCACTCGTTCTTTTTTGGTCGTTTAATCACCAGGTTTTCCCCAGCTACTGTAAAATTGCTCGAATCCAACCGATTCCCAAAAAAGGAACAAAATGCATGCATCAAAGTTAGTTAGTAAGATTGGCTGTTCGTACAAGACGAAACACAATTAGCGCTGAGGTGTGCCGTTTTGATGCCATTTATTTTGGTATTTTGGTCTTCGTGGTGAAGAGCATCATTTCCGTTTTGCTCGGATTAACACCCAGGCCACAGCTTGTAGCCCACGTGCTCACAGAACCCAGAGCGTACTCCATGATTTCGCTAATCACTGGGAGAAACTTTCCTGACACTAGGATCACCACGTCGTCCGCGTATGCCACTGCCTTAATCCTATCCCGATCAAGTCGGACTAACAGTTTGTTCATAACAATAAGCCAACAATAAGTACCTCTGTCAGCATATCGCGTTAAGCTGCTGTTGCCTAGTGTTGATTGAATGATTCTAGACCTTAGCATGGATATAATCCATTTGCTAAAATGCTCCTCGACACCAGTTACGGTTAGGGCTTCTAGTATGCTGTCAGTTTGTACATTATTGAAAGCCCCTTCTATATCAAGGAAGGTGGCTAGGGTGTACTCTTTGTAGTAGAGGGACTTTTCGACGGTCCCAATCCCCTCATGCAGAGCGGTTTCAGTCGATCTGCCTTTGAGATATGCGTGTTGTGATGTGGATAGCGGTGATTCATTAAGAATGCTTCGCACATGGATGTCAAGGATCAAGGACAAAATAATTAACACGAAGGTTGTTTATGGAATGGATTAATAAGCGATCGACATTAAAGGTTTCGAAATAAACCCTCAACCTCTGCGAAAAACCTGGAGAATCGACTGAAGTTGCCCTTTGCCGCGCCCATTTGATCGTATTTCGTGGAAGGCAGTAATGTCTACTTTCTAGCAGTTAAATACTTCCGCTAGTTGTTCTTTCAGAAAGTTTTCCTTCTAGCCGCACAGTATCTGAGGAAGTCCGTATGCTGTCAATTTTGCATCCCTAGACCCGTTGTATTTCAACAACCGACAAGACGCGCAGCTCCACCTCACAGGCACACTATCCGTCTAACAACAACACGAACAACACAATACAAAAATTCTTTTTGCTATAGAAAAAGCAAACGAGTCATCGAACTTCCAGAAGACGTGTTTCCCCCAGTATACCATCTACAACAGTTCTAGGGCAGAGTCAATAAACACCTGCAGACATAATTTCAGGGCGTTCCTAGTTCCCCAGAGAAAAGTTAATAAACAACAAAAAAATGGTCTATCTTACTTCCCTACTCTTGTTATATGTTACAAGGTCGGGCTTTAAAAAGTGTGTTCACCAAGTTCATGGTTTATGATAGACAGATAGATAGATTCTTTATTTTTTTTTTTCATTTTAAGTAGTATGTACAATGTTTTTGCTTAAGAATACGGACATGACAATTCTGCCGTCTGCTGGATTTGACATTTCGTTAAAAGAACATGAACAAGAAAATGATATAAACAAATTATAGTTATACGAGTAAAATAATATTATAATAACTTGCAGAAAAAGCTATTACGATAGCTCAGTGCATGTTTGACAAATTTAAACAAGGTGGACCAACCGCGAGCTCCATCTAAAATTTCATAGAGACTATTTAAAGACAGAAAACTTTCTTGGAAATATAAACGTCGGATTTCTTGTAGAATTGGGCACACCGCAATGAAATGGTAAGTATTTTCTACTTCTCGTCTATTGCAAAGATTGCAAATTTGCTGTTGGTTGGATCTATGAGGAATACAGTTCAAGTTCAATATTTCAACCCTGGTTCTGAAAATGGTGCTTATAACTTCAGGCTTGAATTTGGTATTGAAGTAGCTTTCTGCAGTTAACAATTGGTGGTTTAAGTTTTTGTAAATTAATCTGGATGCTGATGATGATGCTCTCCTTAGGTGCTGGTCATAAATGATGTCATCAACGTTAGCTATGATCAAAGCAAATATATCCTGCCATTCGCTTACATTATTTGCTGATAGAGATACCGCAAGATTTTGTGTTGACGCCATCTGATTCCCTGAATGGAGAAGCATTGGTCTGTATTAATTGAGCTAAAATTGATTTGTGGAGACTGTTTCCACTTCTCTTCATCACTCTTATCAAATAGTCCGAATGAGCTTTCAGATTTCGGATGTAAATAGGTGGAAGCCCCGACTCCACTTGTATGGCATAGGTTGGTGTTGAGTTCGGTAATCGTAGTAATCGCTTGAAGAAATATCTCTGGACAGCTTCAAAACCAACAAAGGAGCTAACTCCAAAGACCTGTACACCGTAGCACAAGCAAGTGTTGACAGTCGCGTTAAACACTTGATATTTTGATGATAGACCAACCTCTTGATTCGCGAAAAATTGAGGCCACATCAAGTTAAGAGCCAACTTAGCTTCACTACATTTTTCTTTCACGTGTTTGCCGAAGTTTAAGTTATATGTGAACAACACTCCGAGGTACTTTAATTCACGTACTACATCAATCCGCTCGTTGTTCAGTCGCCACGATTCCTCACGCAGTCTTCTCCTTTGGTGGCTCTCAAAGATCATTATCTTCGTTTTTAGGACGTTGATATGGAGATCCCATTTCTCACAGTACGATTGAAGTCTGTTTATTTGGAGTTGAAGCGTAAAGGGGTTCTCAGCCAACAGCACCAAGTCGTCAGCGTAAAGAAGGACCTTAATGAGGATTCCGGCAAAGCATACGCCTCCAGGGAGAATATTACATATATCATCAATGAACAGAGCGAATAGAATAGGGCTCAAAATGCAACCCTGAGGAACACCTGCAGATGTATCAAACCAATCTGACAACTTAGTACCATCCCATATAGTTGCACTTGATGAAGACAGAAATTTAAGATATAAAGTTAAGAACTTAGTAGATACTCCGAGCAACGCCAGTTTATGAATCAAGGCCTGCCTGTTGACTGTATCAAACGCTGCTTTGAAATCAACAAAACACACATACAACTTCTTGTTCTTTTCAATATATCTTCTGGCAATACTAGTCAGTGCGAAAATTTGATCCATGGTTGAAAATCCCGAGCGAAAACCAGCTTGAAATATGCTGAGGCGATTGGTGTCTTCCATCCAATTGGAGAGTCTTTTGTATAGTATTGTAGCGAAGATCTTTCTGAGTGAATTTAAAATAGAAATTCCCCTGTAATTATCCGCCAATCTTGCATCACCTTTTTTAAATATAGCACAAATAAGGGCTTTTGTAAAACTAGAAGGCACACAGGCATTATTGTAAATCAGGTTGAAGAATTTCACTATATAATCCTTGAGCTGTTCAGTTCCATATTTATAAAATTCTACTGGAATACCATCACTACCCGCAGCTTTGTTGTTCTTCATAGTTAGCAAAGATGCTCCCAGTTCTCTTGTAGTTATTTGAATATCGAGTTCCGACATAGTAACGTTTTGTAATGCGTAACTAAAAGTATTAAGATTCTCCTCCGCTGTCAATAGAGTTTTAAAATGAGCAGCTAGAGTTTCAGCATCGAGAGCAATCTTAATACTTTGGCAACGCCCACTGAGTTCACGAACATTACACCAGAAGTCCTTCGAGGTTTAAGAGTATAGTAATTTGGTTGCCAGACTTTTTAGATACTGTATTTTTTTGACGGAACATAACTGCTTAAATTCTTTGTTGGCACGTACGTACATATTTTTGAAAGCATTAGCGTTTGTCGATCTGAATAGTTTCAAATATGTGAATGAGAGCTTACGGAGATTTCTACAATCTTTGTCAAACCATTTATTTTTGGGCATGAACGAGACGTTGTAAGTCACAGGTGGAGCGGACGCGAAAATGACTCTAGTAATACCTTCCTCAATTTGTTGAACATTGGACAATTCCAGAGACGGAAGAAGACTAAAGTTACGATCCAGAATCGTTTTATAACGGTGAGCTTTATTCTCAATCCACCTTAGTTTACGGAAATTGTTTGAATTTGTTTCCTGTACAGCCTCATTGAAATGCGTTACATAATGATATTGGCAAGTGCGCTGAATAATTTGCCATCAACACCTGGAAGTCCTCTACAAAGTTGTACCATTCTCCACTTATTGCACAAAAATCGATTACTTGCCCGCTTATAAATGTAAGCTCGCCACACTTGTCACCATTTGACACCCCGTTCATGGTTTGACACCCCAGTTCATGGTTTATGGCTGAGATAGTTCGTCCCCCGGCACATATTTAAAGCCTGGGTTTAACATTATGTTAAATGTGAAGATAGATACCAACTTTCTAAGAGTCAGAAAACCTATCTGTATAAAAAATCTCCAGAAGAAACAAGCTCCAGCACTGTCAGCTTTCCGATGGCAATATAAAGGTGCCTTCTGAGAGTGAAATAAATTCCAAAATACCTATCCGTCTACGATATGCTATCTCGTTTCATTCTCATCGATTTGGAGAAACGAGTTCTCATGATAGATCATTACTGCTATTCTTCCCAATCTCTTCTAAACGGCCGCCAAGGTCCGCTGCATAGAGGTCCAAATAAGCCTTGGTCTACTGAGATGCTAATTCCTGTCTTTTTCTTCCCCCCTTTTGATGTTTACAAAATGGAATACAGACCAAATCGCACAGAAGCTTCGATGACAGTCTAGTTAGCTTCTACCAAAGATTATGAACTCTATACAGATGACGCACTCCATATAAGAAAAATTGTTCTATGGCGGGTCGTGCTGGCACAGCCCGCCATATGTTTTTGTTTTTGTTTTTCGTGTGTTTTCATGCACACCGCCCGCCCGTACCTAGAAGTTACTGAGCAAAGGTTTCTGTTTTTTTGTTCTCAATGCGTCATCTGTATAGACTTCATAATCTTTGCTTCTACGTTGTGTCGTCTGAATCTCTATCGAAACCAATTAAATGGCATGCATTACCGGTAAGGCCATACAATCTTATGTTATAGTTTCTAATGCTGCAATCAAATCGGTATTCTAAGGCACTCCTCTTGTGAGGGACTGCCTGCTATGGGGTGTCATCGAATTTTTGATGAGGGCTCCAGACATCCCATCGCCCTGGGATTTCACGCCTAGAAGAAGGCTCCAGACATCCCTTCGCCCTGGGATTTCACGCCTAGAAGAAGGCGTTTTCTCAAAAAAGGTAAATGATTCCTCCTGTCGTTGCCCTATATAGCTATCGATCAATACCAGAACAATCGAGATTCAAACTGAGCTGACTTTGACAGCCAAATTGACGAAACCAAAATAAAATCCGGTAACGGGATGACAGATGTCGCCATATACCACCGGAAACTCAGAAAACCCCAAAAAAATAAGCAACCCAACGTATGCTCACATCATACTTAACTCGAACTCTTAACTTTTCTTTCCCTCGAATCAGTTGACAGCACACTCTCTCGAAACTAATTCCCTCCTATCTTGCTACAACCCTACCACCTCTCTTTCAAGACCGCCAACTTAAATTAAATGAGAAATCCACCACTGATGCCGAAGTAACTGCTCTTTATGAATAAAATTTCCCCTACAAGTCCATAAAAAATGACAACCGACGATAGAGACAGAAGCCGATGCTGTTTTTGCATCAAATGACAGATGGCAGCTGTCAGATTAGCAAAACAGGTGAATGACATTTCTTTCCAAACTCAGCTATTTCCATCCCGTCTTGCAAGGTGCATCCTGCATCCACGTCTATACATTCTTCTCAGAGCAGTTTGGTACACTGACCTTAAACAGGCTTGAAAAAAACACGACTTTATGCCACGCTAACACCGAGAGTTGTCTAACATCGGCCTCTAATTAATACTGACCCATTTTCACTCAACATCTCTGCGCACACAGACGGATGATGCTGATGCTACTGCCGCACTGATTAACATATTCCGAACGCATATTTAACACGTTCATAAATTGACAGTAGCAGCCATAATTTATAAACGTCAAAATGTTGAAACGAAACCATCATCTCGCAGGTGTGGCCGCCATGCAAATACACTTTGCATACACGCACTTTATCGTCGCTGTCCATCTAGTTATCCAGTAGGGGGATTAATAGCCGCAGCGCAAAACTAATGTGCGTTCCCGACAAAGCGTCGCGATCCCCTCCTACTGAATTGGCACCTAATTTCATTACTTCCACGCTGGTAGAAGTCTCAAGTCTCAACAGCGACGCATCACATCCTTCGCTGCGTTGCGACTATGACTAGTGCGAGCACGCGTGCATTTTGCTCCATCTCCTCGGCCCACCGCCCGCCATCATCGTAAACGTCGCGTCGTCAACCTCATCGTCACCATCATGGTCTACACACCGGCTAACTTGGTACAAATCAGGTGGACAGGATCTGATGTCCGTGCATGATTCCAATTCACTGAGTCGCAGTCGCAGTCGTACCTTATGCGGCGAGGAGTCACACTTCATGTGTGATGCTAGTGCGCTGCTGCTTGTTCGGCTGCATGTCAATCTAATGCCGAAGTGGAAAGAAGTGGAGAGACGTTCACTTTATCTATCGCTGGAGCTAATTAAGTGCGGCTGCCCTCCGATCCATTTGTCGGCGTGTTGCACTTTATTGCCGCATCCTTTGACTGCGAGCAGCGTACCAGCGCAATGCCCTGTGCGTTTGATTAATCATGCGCCAATTCAACCTTTGCTTTCGTCTCGGTACATTCTCTCCAATCAGACAAGAAATTCAATGTCAAAGTCGCACGCCACCGCCAACCGCCAACCGCCAACCTCACGGATGAAACCTGAACACACACTCACACAAATATCGTGTCCAGCGCGATGGCCCTACGAACCGCTCAGCATCGCTGTTTCCCTTTCTTTTCCCGATACCCTAATGAGTCTTCCTGATCCCTTGCAGATTACAACTCCACGTACATGGTGATGCAACTTTCACGGCACAGATTAGGTTACATAAGTCCGGCGCAGGAGTGTCGTCGTCTTCGTCGTCGTCGTCGTAGTTGTCCGTTCGGAAACATGATGTAACGCCTGGCAGGCGGGTGTTGCTTAGTTGCGGTTACCCGCTCTGCTCTTTCTCTCTCTGTGTGTGCGCACATCAGAGAGAATCTTATCGATAAAGTTCGCCGGGAGATGATGCGCACCGCCCAGGACGACGACTTGTTGCGGGAAAACGAGTAGACCGCGATATCTGGACGACAGTTTGCCTCTTCTATTTTCGTTCAGGAATTTTCACTTACGGCTGGCGTAACGCAATGTCGCCTAGAATGCGGTTTTGGGGCGAACGCATGTCGCGCTAGTGTGTCATAAATCTTTTCCGCATTATTGCGCGTTGTGCATCGAAGACGACCAAACGAACACATCCTTCTGGCTTAGCTCTCTCGCTCTGTGCCCAGCACATCGAGTGCGCGTTGAAGTCGCGAGCTAGACTCTCGAAAGAATGAAGGATGTCCTGAGGGCAGCACCCAAGTACCAAGGAATCAGGATTTAATTAAAATTTATCGGAGCAGACATAATGTGGACATGATAAGTGAATCATGATTTAGAAACGATTCCGTCTGTGGGAGGAGGCGCAGTGCGCGGTGTGGTTCGACTGTGGACCTGAGCAATTGTGGATGTCGTGCTATTGTAACTGTTATTCTGGTTGAGAATACAGCCTTGGGCTGCGAGATTTCCAATGATTTGCGTGAGTCCTTGAGTTGGAATAGGAAGTGTGCATGATATCGGTATGATGGATGAGGTGTTGCGAACGTGCTAGAACAATAAATTTGGAATGCTTTTCCGGAATCGGAGCCTCGGGGTAGCTGGTGTGTCTAACAAGCGGGGATATCTTGTCTGAAACGATTACATCGGATGAACTATTTTGCGTGGAGAATTGCAGACGCGATTGTAGGCGGAAATTGTGTGGTAGGTACTAACAACGCCATCTGTGGTTCAGTGATGGGCAACGCGATAAGAAGACAATTTTGGTATTAAATGTCGTTTTGTGATTTGGTTCGTGGAAGGCGAGTGGAACTTGAAATCGCTTAAGTGTAGTTAAGGTCGGACTTGTGCTAAGGAGTAAAAGTGAATAAAATGGGGCTATCGTGCAGCTGAATACTTATAACCTATAGGCTTATTCAAAAATGTGGTGCCCAGTTCTGGTCATGGAAAACGAACCATACACCATTTGTTGACAAAATGTGGAAGGCGGCCCGGAAAGGCTGCTTAAGTGCTTACCATTGGCTACATATAGTTGGCATCGCCTCGGCAGAGCAAAAGGGTTTTAGAACTTAAGACGTATTGACGGAAAAGGTAGAATTTGAACTTTCTGTGTCACAGCCAGGACTGGGAATGCTCACTTGGTGTTATGTTCACTAAATATTCGAGAGGTTCGATGCCGTTATTTCACTTTGTAAAAGCGGAATAACGCCGAATTTTGGAATACCGGGTTATTCCACAACGCCGAACATTTCTTGTGAAATAAAGTCGAAATCTCAGCGAGGGGGTTCATACTTTGCACACATCCGAGTGCGAGTTTAGTTGTATTCAAAGCTTAAATATGGGTGGGGGGTATGCTGCTTCCCTGTACCCGCTCAGCTTGGGCTGGGCGTGGTAGGTTGGATATATGTAAAGTTAGAATATGTATGCCCCCTGCTTGGGCTTACTGTTGGTAAGGGCTTGTGTTTCCATACATCCAACCTCACACGACATCCAAATCCAACTGTTAGCCCAAGCAGGGGGGTTGCATGGGGACAACATGTCCCCCACACGGAAGTTTGCAAGTATGAACCCTCCTGCTTGGGTTCACTGTTGGATTTGGGATGGGTGCGAAATTGGAAGAATGCAAAGTGAAATAAGGCCGACTCGGCTTTCTTTTATGGCACAAGAAGCGATCAAAGAACTGATGAAAGCCTTCAGTTCATGGAATCACTTAGGAGAATCAGCTCGCAGCAGGTGCATGGGGGCACCAATAACATAAAAACTGGCAATAAAGGCAGGTGCGGAACAGCCATGGAAGGAGTTTGGCCGAAAGGTTGCCTACAAAGGTGGTAATTAGGCGTTAGAATAGACCATCCACGTTCACTGAGGACAGAAGTTCAGTTTTATTGATGCGGACACATATGCTGAATGAAATCTTAATTTAAAGAGGAAGCACCTTGTTTGTGAATGAAATCCTTCCAGAAATGGTCGAGGTTTCTAAATGGAGTGAAATAGTACGTTCATGTCGTTAACTCAGTGAAACCCCTAGTGATTGGAGAATTGAAATGGTTGCCCATCTTTCAAAAAGGGTTGCCGAAGAGATTTCTTTCTGAAAAAGTCCTTGTGAAGTTGCTGGATCTGCATTCAAGACATGTTGGCAAGTGCAGATTGAGATTGAGATCACCTGGAAGAAGCTCAACTGACCATGTTTTTCTGCCAAGAATGATACTTGGGAAGGTTTGGGAGTATAACAAACATGTCTTCAATTATTTAGTGGATTTGGAATATACATACGATGGATCGAATCGAATGAGGGAAAACTCAGCTTGGCGGTAACTTGGTAATGCCCAGTCATTGGAACTTTTTTGCAAAAAAAAAAGAAAGTGCGCGATCGAGGATATAGAGAGGTGCCACACCAGGAAAGATAAAAGGACCGAAACTTCACACTTTGGCAGATCGTGGAAAAAAACAATAAGTCCAAAGTGGTGGATACATTTGAGTCCATTGGTTCAGTAAACGATAAATCAACACCTGTACGTCGACGAAACGTAAGATCTGCCGAAAACATCGCCGCTGTCCGTAGGAGTGTGCAGGAGAGTACGAGACAGTCGACTTCGCGTCGCTCTCAAGAACTCGGCCTTTCACAGACCACAACTTGGCGAATTCTGCTACGTGACTTGAGCCTGCACACGTACAAAATTCACTTGACCCAGGAGCTGAAGGTAAACGACTATAGACAACGAGGTGTGTTTGCTGAATTAGCTCTGCAGAGGTTGGAAACTGACCCAAATTTTCATCGAAAAATCATCTTCAGGAATGATACCAATCCACATGAGATTCCCGGAAAAGTCACTGTTTGGTGCGGATTTTTGGCTGGCGGCGTCATCGGTCCACATGTCGTTGAGGGACATTGATTAGTGCATCACCGTCAACGGCGAGTGGTATAGGTCGATGATTACCAACTTCTTTTGCCCTGAATTGGATGATATGTACACCAACGAGATGTGGTTTTAACAGGACATGACGACTTGTCACACAGCTGACGCCACATTAGAAATTCTGCACGAGCAGATCGTGGAAAAAACCCAAGAAGTCCAAATCGATATACCTACCACCTATTCATCGATTTCAAAGCCCCATATGAAAGAATTTGTAGAGACAAACTGTGCAGAGCCATGTCTAGGTTTGGTGTACCGCCTAAACGCGTTCGTCCATTCGAAAATAAAATTTAAGCAAGGCGAAGCACTATCTTGTAACTTCTTTAATCTCATTCTTGAGAGGATTGTGCAAAATTCCAGAGCCAATACAAGCACAATCTTCTAAAAATCGATGCAACTACTAGCACAAGCCGATGATATTGACATCTTTTGCCGAACTCACCTTTGTAAGTATAGAGAAGGAAGCCGCACAAATGGGTTAAGTTGTAAACGAGATTAATACCAAGTATATGCCGTCAATAGGAGAGGACACACAACAGATGCGAACGTCAGGATAGATATAACTTTGAGGTAGTACGGGACTTTATCTACCTCGTCTCCGCTATCAACCCTGACAACAACATCTCGTCAAAAATCAAACGAAGAATTACTCTTGCCAACCGCTGTGTCTTCTGGCTAAGAAGGCAATTCAGTAGTAAAGCCCTAACTCGAACTACTAAGGAGATCCTATACAAGACCATGATCTCGTAACTATTCTTTTTGAGAATAATTATTCAGTGATTTTGGCGTTAAGTGAATTTTGTAAAAGATTTCCGTCCATGACCATGATCATCCCAGTCCTGCTCTATGGGGCTGAAGCATGAAAAATCTTCGTTCCCGTTTGCGTTACGGGCTACGATCTGTACAACGACATAAACGTGATCATAAAGTCGTTTAAGATGACACATAGACCGAATAGGCACAAATACTCCGGCCCGCAGAGTATTCGATTCTCAGCCACACATCAGACGCAGTAGAAGAACACCTAGCCTTAATCGGCGCGTAGAAACCAGCCCCACCAACTTTAAGTCCCCAACTGGTCGCAATTAGCTAAGGACCGGAATAATAGGAGGGTCATGTTTGTTGAGGCACTGTTTCACGCCGGAATATAGCTCGACTCATGTAAGTATATGGCTAACAATGACACTGATCCCTTCCCCTGGCACAATTGACACCGATCGTGTAGCATATTCTTAGTTGTCCAATGAAACCGCTGAGTTTATTCGCCTCATGCACGTTTACTGATCCAAACCCGGTCGCCTTTAGAATGGGTGAACCCTATCAATTAAAAACGCCTTAAAATAGAAGATCCATCTGTCACACCCAGAACTTACCCCTAAATTGTGACAATAAGTGCATTGCGAAACAAACATACCACCTTCCAGCTGTCAAATCATAAAACTAATCCTCTTTGACATTCATGCTGAAACTGTCCCATTCTCAACAATTTAATTATCTGTCAGTTTAAGTGCCAATAATTAATAAGAAAATTTTATTTTTATAGATGTTTATCACGGCATTTTGCTTCATGTATACTAATTTGCTTATTAGCTCGTTATAAATAAATCATCATCACCCCCAACTCGTGCTGGAACCGAGCAACATGTAGAACAAGTGCCAAATGAAATTAGCTACACTTGTCATCGAAACACCAACAACACTCTACCGAATGAGCCACTGATTCGAGCCACCACTCGAATCGATTAGTGATGATTTATAATCTCACCGAGATTGCTGTGGAATGTACACAACTGTCAGTGTCACCCGGATATCCACCACAAAGCGCGAGTGCAAACAAATGTCAAACAATCGGCCCCCGATCTCCCGGAGTGTGATCGATAGTCGTCAATTTAATTGTGTACCACGTTACGAATTAATAAAAACCGAAACGAAACTCCCACGACTTGTTTTTCTTTTTAACGAATGTCATTACAAGAACACACATAACATGTGCACTTACATGCATTTAGCTTGTGCCATAGGGAACAAACCCCCCGAGTTTGACAGCTGCGCAGAAATATATGACACCGTGTTGCCATTGGAATTAATAAGAGTTGTGGGTCCACCCTGTGGGTGGGAGCGATGCTTTGCATAATCTTTTAATCATCTTAATTGCAATTACTTTGCATTTTCACACTACGCGATTAATTAATTCCCAGCGAATAGAATAATTGCAAGTAATTTGAAAAATGAAATCAATACTTGCAGAGTCTATCAATTATTATTACCAACCGGGGGGGTGTTGTTGATTCGGTCCATGTTTCCCGGTTGCAGTTATGATTTTGCAATAAATCCTAGTGGGCAAGAGTGGCCAAGGAGTGCTCTCATAATTTTTCCCCCCTTCCATTTATTATGATTTACAGGCGGGTAGAGTATCTGGAGACGTGTGAAATAGACATTTCTATGGTAATATCCAATTCCATAAATATGTGTCGAAGAGAGGCAAATAAAAATGCTAATTGGTGGCGGGAAAGTTACATCATTGCTCAGTGTCCGATTCGGTTTGAGAAGTGTATTTCATTTTAACAACCTGTTGGCATTTTGTATGTACAAGTTGGGGATTATAGCACCACTGCGCTGGGGGGCTGTTGATATACACGGATGGGTGAACAATGGTTATTAGTTGTAGGCAGTTGGAGGAGTGACAGCGGTTTTTTTTTAATGAGTGCATTGCATTAGCAGATGGAAGTGGTTTTAGTTTTCTAGAGCAATCATGACCTCCGCAATGAAATCCGGAATGAAACTGAATTGGAATAGGTGCCTTTATTGGAAATGCTTCGATGACAGGTGCATCCTTCCCATAATGTATCAGAAGATGTTATAATATTTGCAAATGGCGGCAACTGTCAGATTAGTTTTGATATTTTTGAAGTAAGGAGATGTAGAATATAATTCAACAAGCTATTCTCTTCAAGATCGCAGGATACTCGTAACAATTCTTTTTGAGAATAATTTGTCAGTGATTTTGGCGTTGAGTGAATTTTGTAAAAGATTTCCAGGCCAACGACAACTTGTCAAAAACTTGAAGACTTGAAGATACTGAAACAACTCGTGACAGAAGAGGGCCCGCGACAAAGGCTTCGTATGGTTCGGTAGAGAAAGCGCTGCCTTAGTTGAAGATGCTGTGGAGGCTTGATCGACACCGACTTGACGACGTGCCATTCAAATGGCCATAAAAGGTTTGCTCTGCAGTGCATTCTAATGAATGGCTTTAAGGTGATCTCTTACAAAGTGATCAGTCTGTTAGCAGACTACAAATTTCATATAAGCTAGGTTAGGTTAGGTGCTTAAGGATAGTGATGCGATTATATGAGGACACAAGCGTTCTCACTCTAGCCTCTCACTATCAACTCCTACTCTCACCTCCACGCTGGTGACTGGTGGGTGCCTAGTACCTCGACTGGAGATGGGGTATTAAGGTCGTTGGTGGCATCAAACGAGAGAGGGGGGAGGAGTGTCCTCTCACTAAGGCACTCACTCTTCAGGCGGCTGCGGAGGAATTCCCTAGATGGAGTCAACGGTGGCGCCTACTGCCCCAGTTTGATCGAACTGGTAGTGAAATCTCTATATGAGCTGCTTCGACATATTTGAACACCAGGTCTATAGGGATTTCCAATACTGAGCCAGGGTATTGAAAAAGAGTTGGTGGCGGAGGAGCCCTCAATGGGTCAACGGCAGCGTTCATATCCCAAAATGGGCTACTGACATCGGTATTTTTTCCGGCCCGCTGTCCTAGGGTGGAAACAAGGACCTGGCCCTCCAGGTTGGGGGTTGTGCTTTGGGTTAACTACCCATCCGCGGAAAAAAGATTATGTTACGAAGCAACCAATAGCCTCGGAAAGGACTGATATTATTGTTGACGACCATGCTAAACGAAAAGAGGACAACGACGTTAGTATCTGCACCTGGAATGTGAGAACATTAAACAGGAGAGGTGCAGGCGAACAACTAGCGGAAGCCCTAAACTGCTACAAAGCAGACATTACTGCCATCCAGAAAATACGATGGGATGGGCTGTGCAAAAAGAGGATGAAAAACTGTGACATCTACTATGGACCGTGTTATAGTGAGCAGAAACAGCGACTATTTGGATGCGAATTTGTTATAGGTGCCAGACTAAGGCAAGAAGTCTGGCGTTTTCAAGACATTAGCAAACGCATTGTAATAATCCGCATCAAGGCCAAATTCGACAACATAAGCCCTATATGCGCTCATGCTCCGACGGAGGAAAAAGATGATATAACTATGATTGCTTCTACGAGGTCCTCGACAAAACCTATGAGCGACTACCAAAGTACGATTTTAAAATCGTGCTGGGAGATTTTAACGCAAAGGTAGGAAGAGAAGACATCTTTAGCAGTACTGTCGGAAAATATAGCCAACACGACAACACGTCTGGTAACGGACTTAGGCTAGGCACACGGTTTCCTCACCTCGATATCCACAAGGGGACATGGCGGTCTCCAGATCAACGAACAGTCAACCAAATTGATCACATTGCGATAGACAAGAGGCACGCATCCAGTGTTTTGGATGTCCGAACATTCCGAGGGGCTAACATCGACTCGGACCAGTACCTTGTTGTAGCCAAGGTAAAGTTACGGATACCCACCACGCCACAAAAAACCAGAAATACTGTGAAAAAATTTAATGTCGAAAGACTGCAATCGCCAGAGACCGCCAAGACCTTCGCGCAACGCGTATCCCTTAACCTCTCGACTCACAACACACCACCAGCATCTAATGTGGAAGAACAATGGCAACGATGCCAACAAGCCATTAGATCAGCCAAAACTGATGTGCTAGGTTTCTCCCGGCCACCAGCAAGAAACCCCTGGTTTGATGAGGAATGCCGACAGATGCTCGCAGCCAAGAACGAGGCCTACAAGGCTAAGCTGTAGGTGAAGACGAGAGCTGCCATTGAGCTCTATAGGCAAAGAAGAAGGGAAGAACATCGGCTTTTCAGAAAGAAGAAAAAAGAGCAAGAAAAGCGCGCGATCGAGGATATAGAGAGGTGCCACTCCAGGAACGATGTTCGCAAGTTTTACCAAATTGTAAAATGTCAATGCCAAGGCTTCAAGGCTCGAACAGAATCCTGTCGAGATGAACAGGGAAATATCGTAGTTGAGATACAGTCGATGCTGAGGATATGGAAGAACCACTTCTGCAGACTGTTAAACGGCGATGACGAACAACATTCCGCTGTCAGGCAGAACGAACCATTTAATATTGGCAACGACAGCGAAAACTGCCAACCACCCGAACGAAGTGAAGTGAGGATAGCTATATCTAAACTCAAGCTTAATAAGGCCGCCGGAAATGACGGCCTTCCCGCTGAGCTTTATAAAGCTGGCGGAGATGACTTGGTAAGCAGCCTGAAGAATGGAACCTCAACATCGTTTGCCCGATATACAAAAAAGGAGACCCTCTGAACTGCGCCAACTACAGAGGCATACGTCTCCTCAATATCACCTGCGAGGTCCTATCTGCCGTGATATGTAAACGCCTGAAACGTTTACCAACAACCTGATCGGCCCTTATCAGTGTGGTTTTAGGCCAGGAATGTTCACAATCGATCATATTTTCACACTTCGGCAGATCCTGCAAAAAACCCAAGAAGTCCAAATCGATACCCACCACCTATTTATCGATTTCAAAGTCGCATACGACAGAATTAATAGAGACGAACTATACCTAGCCATGTCTAGTTTTGGTATACCGCCCAAACTCGTCCGTTTGTGTAGGATGACGATGGAGAATTCTCGCTGTCGAAAATGACGTCACCGACACATTCGATACCAAAAAAGGATTTAGGCAAGGCGATACGCTGTCATGTGACTTTTTCAATTTGATTCTTGAGAGGATTGTGCAAAACTCCCGAGCCAACACCAGAGGCACAATTCTCCAAAAATCGGTGCAACTACTAGCATACGCCGACGATATTGACATCATTGGTAGGACTCAACGTGATGTCATAGCCACCTTCGCTAGTATAGAGAAGGAAGCGGCAAAAATGGGTTTAGCAGTAAATGAGGGTAAGACTATAAGTATATGATGTCAACACGAAAGGACACACAACATCGACGAATTGGACAGAACGTCACCATTGACAGATATAACTTTGAGGTAGTACGGGACTTTGTCTACCTCGGCTCCGCTATTAACTCTGACAACAACACCTCGTCAGAAACCAAACGAAGAATTACTCTTGCCAATCGCTGTTTCTTCGGGCTAAGAAGGCAATTTAGTAGTAAAGCCCTCACTCGAACTACTAAGGGATCCTGATCATCCCAGTCCTGCTCTACGGTGCTGAAGCATGGACGGTATCAAAAGCGTATGAAGAAATCCTTGATCGATTCGAGAGAAAAATTCTTCGGAAAATCTTCGGTCCCGTTTGCGTTGACGGGCTATGGAGACGAAGATTCAACCACGACCTATACGAGCTGTACAGCGACATACCCCTAGTCAAAAAAACTCCGCATTGGACGTTTAAGATGGCTAGGACATGTAGAAAGAATGGACACGAATACTGCGGCTCGCAGAGTCTTCGATTCCCAGCCAGACGTCGGACGTAGTAGAGGAAGACCTCGCCTTAAGTGGCGCGCACAAGTAGAAACCGACCTCAAACCCTTATTTGCTATGATAAGTTGATAAGCGAAGATTGACTGATGACTCTTACGAAATGTACAGCAATATAGACTTAGACAATCCAATACGCATTGGAACCTTAAATTGGCTAGAATATGTTGACAGAATGGACACCAAAGTCCCAGCCTGTTTTGATTTACAGGCTTACGATCGACTGTAAAGAGGATGAGATAACCGACGCCATAGGGTGGCACAACTCAAAGTGTTCAACTAGAGGCAATTTGCTCCTTGCCGAATGGAGTGGACATACTTTCACCTCGGACATAAGTGTCTCTTAAGTAACTCAAGAGCGTTATATCTTGTCAATACTTGAGACGTTTCTCAAGCTCTGAGAGAACTTCTTTTACTTTTTATTCAGTCAGCCGCGGATTCTTATCTGTCATCTCCAATGGCCATCACCATCGTAATCTAATCTGATTAAAACCCCCAATAACCTATAAACGATTTGAACAAACATGCACAGGAGAGCCATAAACTCCTTCAAGCCCTAACCAACTCGCATTCTCATATTTCACAGGCTATACGCGGACCAAACAAATGGGCTCTTCCACAAAAATAAATTAAAAAAAAAACACAGAAAAAGAAATGAAGACATAAAAGATCACCAATCCTGGAACCGACTTTCAATTCGAAAATCATCAATCCTACATTGTCCGGACTGGGAACGCAAAAACAACAGCATAACCCACCAACTGACGGTGACACCAAGCCCAGCCAACACGATATCAAATTGCACCTCTGAACCGACGAACGACTGTTCACAGTTCATGTTCGGAACCTATCAGCGGGAGCATGTTGTGTCCGCTGCCCGCCCAAGGATCTTTTTATGACCTTAACACCATTAATGATCGTTTTTCAGTTCGAAAAAGATAAACAAAAGCAACAGTGTGTCCCAATCTAAATATTTTTCAGGTATCGACTTTCAATCCGTTTGCCTCACAAGAGAGGGCGAGTGCCTCCTCTTGGTGCTCGCCGGTCACCAGTATCGTCGTCTGCGCCATGCGTCGTCATGCGTGGCATCCTTCCACCTCTCCTCATGCTGTGCGAAAGTCGTTAAACGACAAATTGTTGTCTGTGGGATTTGGTTTCTATGACTACCGCTGTCCTCTGCCAACCGTCAGCGATATGGGCACTCTCGTCTAGCGTCAGGACAACGCGCAAATTAAAATCCCCGCAAGGAACTGTATTTCACTTGTTGGAGCGCGCTAAACGACGGGTGTGCAATTAGAATCTGAATGGGAAAAGTGTCAAGATGCACACGCGGTTACGGTCGTTATGAAATGGATTTTATGACATGACGCCTTAACGGAGGGATGTGGACTTTCTTTTCAAGTTCATCGGCTTGCAGGATGCAGAGCATTTGCTGGTGGTGGTGATTTGTCTGTGATTACATTGCAATTGCTGCGTCATTAAAATTCTCTTTGCGGGCGGTAAGATCAACAGGTTACGCTGCGCGTCTCAAGGCGACATCATGTTTTATGTAAGGCCGGGTAAATCGATTTTGGTGTCATAAAATTCTTCTACTATCGCCGGTAATGGCGGATAATTGCCCGGCAACATGGCTGCCGTGCAAAACTAGCGATGATCGATCAATGCAATGGATGCCGATAGCTGTCGAGGGAAATGGTGTGTGGAGATTATGGCTTGACGTGGACGTGGGTATAGTCAAATGTTGGACTTATAAGACGTCTTATGCAATCGCTAAATGAGGTAAAACCTAAGATTTATTAATGGTCCAATGGGATTTATATCAGCTGGGGAATTGAATAACTACGGACAGCAAAACAGATTGGGATTTATCGCATGTAGGAGATTGTGAGGCAACCATGGTGTAGAAAGCGGAAGTGCATCAATGTCATCTGTTGTCGTTTTCATGTAGATGCGATTGTGGCTTTGTAGCCTTGAAAATCGAATAAATCTCCAAAAAATGCATCTACAGCTTAACTTTTATTAAACGAAGTACATACACTTCCGCTGAACATCAACGTAAGGCCAGCCAGGGATATGATGGGCCTTTCCAAAACATTCGGATTTAATTGTCAAACTCCATCTTTCCCGTTTCGACGTCTTAAGCATGAAGTACTTTAGGTTTCTCATTCTTATTGGTTTCGAAGCTTCAGTTGAAGCCATACTTCGCTTGTCTTAGGCTTACCTTAGCCAGGAAAGCCAATGAATGTTCAGAAGTCTGACTAAAGGGTTTTAATCGACTTAAAGGCGTGATCAGTGTGCGTTTGAATCTTGTGAAATAGTTGAATATTCAAGGCTTAGACCTTCTACAGTCTGTGACATCTCCAGCAATTCTGCAAGTCTACAAGCTTAAAAGAGGTAAAAAAACGGACGTCATTCAAGGCTTTAAGATGTCGCTTATAAGTTGTAGGACTGGAGGAATAGGATCTGCGTCTTATATCGCAATTCTGGTAATGCCTACTCTGAGATTTGCGAATTGAATAACCGACATGAAGCGAACCCTCCAAATAAAAGGCTTGTCCCACTTGCGGATCCCTGAAATATTTCCGAAATCTCCGTAAGTCGAACGCAAAGGGGAGATCCTGCTAAAAACAAAAGAACAGTATGTACCATGTATGGAGTTCATCACTATTGTAAGCTGCGAAGTAAGTAAACCAATTTTTTTGATAGAAAAAGTTCCCTTCTGCTGGGAGTGTTGTTCCACTGAATAAAACTAAGGCCGCCGGTGCTTAAGGGTAGTGATGCGATTACATGAGAACACAAGCGTTCTCACTCTAGCCTCTCACTATGAACTCCTACTTTCACCTCCACGGTGATGCCCAGTGGGTGTGGGTGCCTAGTATCTCGACTGGAGATGGAGTAACAAACCCCTATGGAAGGGTTGGGAGAGTGTCTTCTTACTAAGGTACTCACTCTCAGGCGGTGGCAGAGGAATTCCCTAGATGGAGTCAACGGTGGCGCCGACAGCTTCAGTTAGATCGAACTGGTAGTGTAATCCTTATTTGAGCTGCTTCGACATATTTCAACGCCAGTTCTATAGGGATTTCCAATACTGAGCCAGGGTGTTGAAAAAGAGTTGGTGGTGGAGGAGTCTTCAATTGGTCAACGGCATATCCCAAAATGGGCTACTGACATCAGTATCTCCGGCCCGCTGTCCTAGGGTCAAAACAAAGGCCTGCCCCCCAGGCTGGTGGTTGTGCCGTCGGGAGAGAGACACAACCGGCCTCGGATAGTGAAACTCCTCATATGGCAACAAGACCCGGAACGTCAATGGACTATGATATGACAGTTTGTACCTGGAATTTACGAACAGTCGAACGCTCTACACCCACGAAACGACAACAGACAACTGCTACCGACTAACAGATTTTGCAGCAGCACTAGTAGCACTAGTTTCCCAAGGCTTAGGATCCACACAGCAACCTGGCGCTCTCCAGACGGTAGAACCTCCAACCAAATCGACCATGTGCTAATCGATGCTAGGCACGCACCCAACATCCTCGTGCATATATTCCGAGGGGCAAACGTCGACTCTGACCATTTTATTGTCGCTGCTAAATTCAGAGCTCGACTGTCCAACGAGAAGAAGCTGCGAACTGCCCAGAAGTTGAAATTCTACGTTGGACACCTTACAGTGAGCGCCTGAGTATGAAACTCTCCTCTGTGCAATCACCTACCACAGACGCCAACAATCAGTGGTGCCAGTATCGCGACATCATCAAGGAGGTAGCTGAATACACTGTAGGGTACCAGCCACCCCGAGAAAGAGCCCTCGGTGTGATGATGAATGCGTGTACAAGAAACCGGTGACAGAAGATGCACACAAAAAAGCGCTGCAGCGCAAAACAAGGGCAGCGAGAAAAGAGTATCGAGCCAGGAGAAGGGAGGAAAAGAAGACCCTGCGTAGATAGAAGAGGGCTTACGCAGATTCCCAGCTCAAAGTAATCGAAGAGTCGCGCGATCGTAACAACATCCGGAGGTTTTATGAAAAAAAAGCAAGCAACTGGCTGCTGACTACAAAACCGGAACGCAGGCTCTTCGAGACAGCGAAGGAAACCTAGTCACAGAAGCCCAGGGAGTAGTAGATGTGTTTAAGCAGCATTTCCAACAGCTGCTAAATGGGCATCATGTAGAGAGCGTGATAGGGCAAGAAGAGAAGCCACGTCCAGTCAATGAAGAACTAGTTCCACCATCTTGTATCGAAGAAGTTGGCCTAGTCATTAAAAAGCTAAAGAACAACAAGGCCGCAGGCTCTGATGGCTTACCAGCTTACCAAAAATCAAGCCGTCGCGGATGCCAGAGCACTTGGTCTAGACAACTGGAAGCAGCGAGCCAGGGGTCGTAGAGGATGGAAGCTTGCAGTGTCTCAGACAGAGACTCTTCACGGGTCGGGAGCCCGATACGTAAGTAAGTAACTAAGGCCGCGGAGGAAAAACCCTGAGGGATCCGTAAGTAGAGCACACCTTATGTATTCATCAATATTTCATGAGAGGAATGCTTGCCTAGAAGCGTAGGTTGAATCTTCATTGTAGTGTCGAATATGTATGAAATAAGGTCTCGAGAATTATCTTGGATGGGACATTGCTATTGAATTCTTTGCTGTCACTCAACCAATGAAGCCTTTTATTTGACATTCTTGGAAATCAAATAAAAAAATAATTTGTTTGGCGCAACAGGCTCGTTAGTACACAAGGCCTAGTTTCGTACAACCATTCACGTCTACGTGTGTACTTCTTGCACGATGGCGGGACCTCCTGTTTTATGCCGTTTCCGAACGGCGAAGTCTTGGAAATCAAATATTCGACAGAAAAATTAATGCAAATACAGCCGTTATTGGTTTCGCTCTTCTGTCTATCCTGCCATACTCGGCACCATTGAGTTATCCTGTACTTGCAGTCCGGGATGTCATACCAATGAGTAACCCCAAAATTTGAAATAGGTTATCGATCTTTTCTGGGATAGATAAAGTACAAAACTAGCTTTGAATTCTTGTTGTTAAAGTAGGCGCTTTGTTTAAGTCTGAACTGCCCAATAATGTTCATGAAAGCTGTCAAAGTGACATATGCAGGTTGCCTTGGCATAGTGTTAACCAAATCTGATCTTAGGAATCTGAACAGAGTGTACAGAATTGCTTGTGTGGATATAATGGGAACAATTAAAGCCACACCGAAACGAGAAACACTTTTCTACAGCCCACTGAGCTCATACAAAGAACGTGGCAGCAAAAGAAGGTCTCAGCTTAAATGAAGATTGCCGACTTTTTCCAACACTCAAGAATACAAGAAATCTTTAACCAAAGAGACATAGAGTCCACTTTCCGATAACTAGAAACCCTTTCATCGACGGTATCCCTCACAGGCGGTTACGCAAGAACTGTGAGAAAGGAACAGAAGCTTCGGATTTCTCAGAAAGAAAAAATATCAACCAGGCTTTTCGACTGATGGGAACCATAAACTGTAGTGTCTCTCAAACTGAGATCTTCGCTGTTTGAGGGAACCACAGGCTGTTCCTTTGGTGGAATTAACAGAAATGCAAGGACAGTCAAGCTAGTTGCAGCGATCAACTCCATTCTTGTGAACGTAAAACCCATCATAGATTACCATTGAGGTCTATAATTCTTCAATCGGAACTATTCTGCTGGTTTTCTGGAAACGTTTGGCGGTGCAGTGTAATAACTCCCGCATGGGGGAAAATTCCAAAAATAAAGGAAATACCCCCCGTGGGGCTTATTTCTTTTTCGAAATGGAAATAATCCCCGCCACCATAAAGCATCACCAACCGCGGCTATTATTGCCATTTGAAATTGTCAATCTATTTGAGTTTGGGTGTATGCAAAGTTTGAATGTGAGTAGGGACATGCTGACCCCCTGCAATCCCCGTGCTTGGGCTCACTGTTAAATTTGGGTTGCTTGCTAGGTTGGATGTATGCAAGTAATTTTTTTAAGTCGAATCGAATATACTAATTTGGCATTATTTCCATTAATTTGTTTGGCAATATTTCGGTTTACAAAGCGCAATAAGGCCCAATTGGTATTATTTCGGTTCGAAAACCGAAATAAAGCCAAATTTGGAATTTGGTCTTATTTCGTTTGTCATCATTTAACGTCAACGGCTGGATAGCTCTTCTCTCAACTCTTGATTCAAAGCGGTTGCTTAGGGTTGTTGGTTGTTCTTTTCAGCCGTCTTAGTTCCATAAAGATCTAAGGATTAAAGCCACAACTTGATTCACAGCGTCCCATATTAAGCTCGATGATAACATGTGGTACACAATATTCTTTTTTTTTATAATTTGCGCGCACTCAAGGGGTTATGAATACCCTTTATGCGTTTTAGCACAGTGCGGGCGTTAAGCAAATTCGGGATAAGAAGAAAGGAGGTACCGATGCACATTGATTTAAAATGCCTGTAGGTTATAATGGAAAGGGAAAACAGAGTTTGGCAGAGCATTCCACATTCGTGTTGTTCGGTTTATGTACGAATCTCTATATTTCAGCGTTCGTCCGAAGATAGGCTTAAGGGTAAACTGATTTGCATTCATAGCGTAACAAGTATTGCGGCTGAATTGTTGAATGGGGGGGAATGCAGCTGGCTATTTCATTTGAGCATTTGTTCTTAAGATAACGATAAAACAGTGTAAGACAGAAGATATTTCGACGATGTTCTAGCGAAACTAAAGAGTTCGCTATTCTAAAGTCTCCTATAAGTTTTTTCGCACGCGTTTGAATCCTATCTAGGAGGTGCAATGTTGTTTTTGTTGCACCCGACCAGACGTGGGCGTTGAACTCAAGTTTAGGGCGTATAAACGCTTTATATATTGTGGCCAGATCAGAAGGGGTGAAATATTTCTTACATCGATTAAGGAAACCTAGACATTTCGCTGCGTTTTTAGCGATTTGAAATATGTCGTCGTTCCAACGTAAGTCGTTACTAACACACATACCTAGCATGGAAAGTCGGAATTCAATGAGCTTAACATATTTTGTCGTTTGGAGTCCGCGTTCGAAGATGAGGGACGTGAACCTGAAAACGAGTATGAGAAGCTGAGAGTACTGTCATCAGCGAAGGAATGAATTGGATTAGAAGTTGCAGACAGGAGATCATTTATAAAAATGAGAAAGAGAGTCGGAGACAAAACTGAGCCTTGAGGGACACCAGCATTTATTTGGTGAGTTTCGAACGTTTCGAAAGATAATGTCTAATCCATAGAAGAATTTTTTCGTCGGGCTTGGTGCCAAACCCTGTCAAATGCCTTTGAAATATCAAGCGCAACAATCTTGCTTTCGCCACCATTGTGGATTGATTGGTTCCACTTTTCGGTGAGATATGTCATCAAATCACCAGTAGACCTGTTGCTGCGAAAACCATACTGCCGGTCATTGAGAAGTTTTCGTGTTTCGAGATATTTCATAAGCTGACGGTTTATCAGCGTTTCCATGACCTAAGAAAGAAGGGAGGTAAGTGCAATTGGTCGGTAGTTGGAGAGAGAAGAAGATTCGCCTTTTTTGGGGACGACTCGGAAAGAGTCCTGATGAATAGGACAGATGGAAAAGCTTACGCAGTGGTTTTGCCAGCGTTGAAGAACACCTCTTCAGAATTATGGGGGAGATACCATCTGGATCAGATGTGTATGTCAAGATCGATTAATACTCTTGCGACTGTACGAGTACGGAAGTGAATTGGTCCCATAGAATGTTCTACGTTCTCAAGTACAGTCTGGCAATGTAGGTTGGATGCGAAATGCGCAGCAAGCAGATTGGCTTTGTCTAAAGAGCTGACAGCTGGAATGTCATTGTGAATGAGCGTCGGAACTGATGATGAGGCCGAATTTTTTATATTTTTAACAAGTGACCAAAAGTTTTTACTACCTCTGGGACATTGTAGAATTTTTTGCCTCAACTTTTGGTCATAGAGGAATTTGACACGCTTTAAATGGGCATTACAGTCATTTCTGGCTTGTTTGAACTTTTTTCGATTTTCCTCTGTTGGGTTGGTCTTGTAGAACCGAAACTTTATCTCTCTCAACCTGATAGCTTCTTTGCAGCTCAAGTCATACCACCCTTTTGCCTTTGGTCTGATACTCTTAATTCTGTTGGGGATAAAAGATCTCATACCAAGGAGAATGATGTTTGATATCATATCAGCAGCAGCATCCATGTCACTATCGAGGAAACATAGTGACCGGTTAAAATTCCTAAAAAAAACTGTTTAATGCTTCCCAATTGGCTTTCTCGTATTGCCATACAGTTTTTTTGGGAATTTGCTCTTTAACTGTGTGGTTGGAGTACGAGAAATTTGTTGATATGATACAGTGGTCTGACGAACCTAGAGACGATAATACATTGATGGTGTATTTGTCAGGGTGAGAGGTAAGAAACAAGTCCAGGGTGGCGGCTTGGCTGTTAATATGCGTGTCGGCTCATTTACAAGCTTGGTTAGGTTGTTTACCTCAGCAAAGATCTCAACATACCTTCCTTCGGGTGTTGTCTGTCCAGAATGTTGAAGCGTCTCTCTATGCATGTCTGATCTTAGTGTTGAGAATGGTCTGCGGCTCAGTGGATTAGATCAAGATTCATTCCTCAGGTATCTATACCAATGCGTCATCTTACCTACAAAATGTTAGTCCCTCGTATTGGCAGTCTATATTAGAATGGCCCATGCATCAGTTCTGGATTAAACAATCGATTTTCGAGAAGCTTACTATAGCTTTCAATCCCATTTCCTACTGCCAAAACAGACATCTGCATCATCTTTTCCCTCCGGTTACCAGGTGACTTTGGCTTGGCCACAGCAAAGATTCTGGTATGTTCCGTAGCAGCTTGAGAGTCAATACTGACATCTGCATCATCTTATCCACAATGGACTTTCCCTCTGGTTACCAGATAACTGTTGGATTGACTGTTGGATTTTGGATGGGTGCGAAATTTATGCAAAGTTTGCAACCCCCTGCTTGGGCTCACTGTTGGATTCGGGTAGCGAGCGAGGTGGGGTGTATGCTAATTTGGTTTGTATTCATGTTTACAACCCAAAGTGCCATAGCGCCGAATTTACCTTTTGACACTCTACCTAAGCGACGTTATGCCAAATTTTAATATTCGGCCTGGTGTCACTTTTAAAGGCGTCTTTATGCCAAATGTTGATATTTATCATAACGACGCTTGGCACCGATTTTGGTGCAACTACTATCCATCAAGCCCTTCATCTACGCCAATTTCTACCTTGCCGCGGTGTAGAAGCCCAGTATGGTCAAAGAAAGCTAAAAGTTAGTCATCTCCCCCTGTCCCCATCCGTATCCTCCTCCCTTTACCACCCCTTCAACCGCCAATGGGTCGGATTAAGGTATACAACCCGTGTCGAGAATCGACCGTTCTGAGAGGTCAAACAAAAGGCTCAGTAGCTAACGGAGTATCCGAATACCTGACGACATTCGGATTATCTAGCTTTACCTGTGCACTGCGGATCTTTGCACAGGTGGACCTCCTTTCTCCGCTACTCGTGAGAGCATGAAGAATACATATATACAAAAAAAAAACAAATCAAAGAGACCGCTTCTCCTTCCAAACCGCCCGGCAGCATCTCAGAACATGCTGTTGGAACAGCTTCTGAAGAGCTAGAAGGGAAGTAAAACTGCAAAGCTTCAAGGTCGCAGTTCCTCACTTAAGGACGCTTCGGAGGAGCTATGCAAAGCCTCGATCTTTCAGTGCCTCGCTCCTTTCAAGTCAAAGTGAATCCTGGAAGCAAAGAGCTGCAAAGCTCAGACACAGACACCACCGCGCTACAGCAAGGCATATGGATACCATCCAAAAGATTGCGGTAGAGTGCAGGACGAAAGATCAACAGATCCAGCTAGCCTGGACAACCAACTGCTTATTGAAGAGATCAAAGTCACAATCCACTTTTATACCGATGGCTTCAAAACAAATGACGGAGTGGGTGCTGGTGTTTTCTCCGACAGGCTAAGTCTAAGCCTATCTTTCCGTCTTCCTGATCATTGCAGCGTGTTCCAGGAAGAACTCATGAAGATCAAAGAAGCCTTATCTTGGCCGAAAGAGAATGTCATACCTGCCAAGGATATTAGCATCTTCTCAAACAGCGAAGCGGCCATAAAATCCTTGGAATCAGTTTCAACGAATTCAAAGACAACCCTAGATTGCCGCTCATCTCTTCAAAAGATGCTAGTGCAGTTTAACATAACCCTATGCTGGGTGCCTGGGCATAGTCAGGGAACTGTAAGGCTGGTGAACTCACCAGACATGGGACTAAATTACCAGTCATACCCGACAAGAATGCACTAGGTATTCCTATCGCTACATGCAAAAGCTTACTAGCGCAACATGCTAACAGCTAATCAAATCTCAGATGGAGTCTTGGCACGACGTGTCAAATAACCACACAAATTTTGCCAAAGCTGGATTTAATCCAAGGGTTTGATCTCGCTTGCTAGACCTTACATTAGTGCCACCATAGGTATCATCACTGGACACTGTCTAATTGGTAGACACGCAGAATAGCTAGGCCTTCAATCAAACGATTTCTGCAGGAGCCGTATGGACGAAGAGGAAGAAGAAACCATACCTCATCTTCTTTGTAACTGCCCGGCCCTATTAAACAGAAGGAAGCTTCATCTTGGAGCTTACTTCTTTTAAAAACTCTGTGATAACACTATCAGATCTGTGTCGTAGCGAGTTTAATACAAGCGCATCTACGAGCAGAGATTTGCCACAGCATATAAAATGCATCCACAGGCTCATCAGTTAGTGCATTTGTTAGTGGGACATAACAAAACACTGAAGCTAGTTTGACGTCACTTACAAAATCAATAAACGATGAAATTAAACTTTATTTTTGTATTATTAACAAAATAATAAACATACACCTTTTACGACTCTAGAATATAATTACGCATAGTGTTTTTTAAACTACTTTTACTAACATGCAGTTCAACTACATCGCTATTTTTATTGTAAACTCTACTCATGCGACTTATAGCCTCATGCATACAATAGTTGTATTTATGATTAGGTATATGTAAAATATTTAGTCTACGAAGGTTATAGGAACCTCCACGGGTATTTAAACCAATAGCACTTAAAAGATCAGGAGCATCTATTTGTCCTGATAATATTTGGTGTAAGAAGACCATGTCATTGTTAAGTCTACGTTGAGACAAAGGCAACAACTGCAGCAGTTTAATTCGACACCTATACGGAGGCAAATTTTGTACATCATCCCATGGAAGTCCTCTCAAAGCAAATCTTATAAATTTACGTTGGACTGCCTCAATTCTATTTGAATGAACGACATAGAAGGGTGTCCACACCTGTGAGGCATACTCCAAGTGAGGGCGTACTAGACAATTATATAACGAAAGGGTGACATAAGGATCATTGAACTCTTTTGACCACCTTTTTATAAATCCCAACATAGAATTGGATTTATTCACAATAACGTTTATGTGATTATTAAACTCCAATTTAGGATCAAAATAAACACCAAGATCTTTAAAACTGTCTATACGACAGAGAGTGTGCCCCGACAGAGTATAACTAAAATTGGACGGAATACGTTTTCGTGAAAATGACATATGCTCGCACTTAGTGGGGTTCAGATTCAAACCGTTTTTAAAACACCATGTTGTAAAGCTATTTAAATCAGTTTGAAGTGAAAGCGAATCGCTTAGATCTCCTACACATTTGAAAATTTTCATGTCATCAGCATATATCAGTATTTTGCGCTCTCGAATACAAGCTTTTGCATCGTTCATAGCAAGAATAAATAAAATAGGGCCTAAATGACTACCTTGGGGTACTCCAGATTGGGTAACAAAAGGGTTGGATTTAGAGCCTCTAAATTTTACCTGATAAGTTCTTAGTGAGAGATATGATTGAACCTAATTTATGAAACCTGGAGGGAAACCATAAGCCTTAGGTTTAAAAATTATGATGTTATGTGATAACTGGTCAAAAGCTTTGGAAAAGTCAGTGTATATACAATCGACCTCTTTTTTATTTTCCAACCTATTGGAACAATGATGCATAAAATTTTATAGATTTGTGACAGTGGATCGTAGTTTTACAAAGCCATGCTGTTCTTCACAGCTAATGTTTCGACACAGGAATACCAATTTATCACAAATAATATGTTCAAATAACTTGGGAATGCAAGATAGTTTTGAGATAGCTCTATAATTAGAGATATCTCCTCGCTGGCTTTTTTTAAAAACAGGTGTTACAAATGCACTTTTCCATTGGGTTGGGAATACTCCTGTGGCAAGGGAGCTTTCAAACATATACTTAAGGTATCGCAAAAGAGCATCTTTGCATTGCTTTACGACTATTGGTGGGATTCAATCGGGCCCTGCAGAATAATCATTGTTTAATGAAGATATTTATTTAAGTAGTGTCTCATCGTCAAATGTAACATTGCTGAAACTAACTTGAGGACAGTCATTGAGATAACTGAAATAATCCTCGTCTAAGACTGGAGGGGTATCAATAAATGATTTACTGAAACTCTCTGCGAATAAGTTTGACACAATTAGAGAGCTCGATGTTTTTGAATTATTGGAAGAAAAGTTGGCTGGGTATCCATCCGTTTTTCTCTTCGAATTGACAAATCCCCAAAAGCGTTTTGGGTCACTTTTAAGAGCGTTCTCCATATTGGCTATATAGCCATTATATAAACTATTTGACATCGCAGAGAATTCCTTAAAATAATTCAGGTACTTATCATAGTCGTATTGATTCTGACTTTTAACAAAATTATTCCAGGCCCGGTTACGTATATTTTGAAGAGATTTAAGGTCTTTCGTGTACCAAGGATGCTGGATTTGAGCATTCTTAGAATGCTTGACTGGGATAGTTCTATCCATGCAATCTTTTATTAGAAGATAGAATTGGTTAACAGCTTCTTCTAAATTGGAGAGGCTGTCAATATTAACATTCAAAAGGATTATTTCTTCGGATAGCCTTTGAAAGTTCGCCTTCCGAAAGTCAAAAGAGTACGAACGATCATACGAGTCAGAATGTTCGTACAGATGTCCGCCTATGTCAATAAAAATATCTAATGGGGGATGATTTTTGTCTATGTTAGTTATACTGGTACTAGATTCTAATACTGCAGTACTAACAGAGTCAGAAGAAAAAACTAAATCGAGAATTCCATTATTATGATTTTTTATACAGCTTGTTTGCTGTAAGTCAAATGATAAAATGTTATCAAGTAATGATAGCTCTTGTTGTGCAGAGACTTCTGATGGTATAAAATGAGGTTCTCCTTCCGAAGGCACCCATTCTATGTGTGGTAAGTTGAAATCACCCAGCAACAAAATATTACTGTCACAACAAGATAAGTCAAAGATGTATTCTAAAGCCTTTGATAGCTCAGAATACAGAGTACCAAGACGATAGGAGGGAATGTACGCATTTGCGACATAAAGGTATTTATTTCCAATAGTTATCTTAACACAAATTATTTCGGTATTAAGAATGAATGGAAAATCAATTTTCTCAGAGGTAAGGTGACTGCGAACCGCAGTAAGAACACCTCCTCCAAGCGTGATTTGATAAACATGTACTCGAATTTAAGCCTTTAGTGGGAAGTCTCCTCAATTTCATTAACAGCTCAGATGGGGTTTCTCAAAGGTAGCAAGGAGAATAAACGAAATCCATGTGGTATCACGATGAACCAAAAACTGGTCTAAGTGTGCTGGTGAATCGGTGGTAGCCAGTCTAAACTTACCTAACCTAGCCTATCCCTTAAGCCCTCTGAAAGTTTGAAGCCTATGTTTGAGTCACAAATCGTGAACATAATTTCGACTAGTTAGGCCGTTCATGGGTTATAGACCTTCGAAGGATAAAATTATCAATGAAAGAACACCAAGCCGATTGTACTCGAATTTAAGCCTTTCAAGCCCAAGACTACTTATATTTCCCCAACTTCCCTTATCTGCCACCCTACCTACGTGTGCACCCTGAATTGCCATTCGCCAAATCTATCGGACTCCTAAGCCAACAAAATCTCTCTGATCTGCTGTATGGGTCAACAGCTACCTCCCATCTCTATATAAAGTTCACTACCTTGAAGCCGCCGGCCGGCGCTTTTCCCACCCGTGGGATGACCCTCCTATCAAATTTCCGAGACAAATTGATTTCATAATCCACTGTGACAGGTGCTAGTCTTTTGCATAAATTCCAAAAACAAAGTCCTCCATGGACCCGATAACGATATAAAATAATTTATTCCTCGAATCTATTAATCCCACGATGCAAAGCTTGTTCTCCAGCCAAACTCTCTCGACATGGCGCTCACCCAATAAAAAAGACTTGACCCATCCCAATCGTAAATGCTCATCCATTGATATTCCAAAAAAAAAAAAGTAATTCGAACCGATTAACCAGAAGACGCATAATAATGCGACCACAGCTCCCACATGGTGACCATTTGACCATTTGACCAGGTCTCCACAGCTCTGCAGTCTTTTTTCCAATTTTCTCCAAATGACAAACGCCCGAAGAAGATATCCAATGATCTGATTAGAGGATGAAAAGCTTTTTATCGTTAACGTCAGTTTGTCTGCATTGCTGGGTAGCTATATGTGTCCCACAAACGCCATAATGATCCAAACCAACGGCCGCTGTGCCGCATCAATATATTCCCGTGGTGGGGTTCACACACACACATACCGACGCAAAACTTTTGAGAAACGATCGAGATAGTTATCACGTAGTTAGAATCTGAAAAGGGTGTTGGAGCGCACCTAAGTGTGCCTTGTGGTACGCGTTAACGTGACCATTATCTCGGGAATCATCTTGAAGGATTGCCTATTGAGAGTCACGCTGCGGACAGTACTACGGGTTGTCCGCCTGGACAATCTGTATCTAGGTCCGATATGATGAGACGTTTGGTGGGGGGGGACCGTGATAATCGACGATTTAGTGGGTTTTTATTAATTGTTATCGATTGTCATTTTCATAAATACAATCAAGGTGAATGGTGTCTTGGAGGCCAGGTCTGTTGGAGAGTGTCTTTGGACTCATTGATCGAATTACGTGGAGACGACTGCCACTCTTGACAAATTGCCAATTAAATGTGACAGGAAGAATGAAGGCGCGTATCTAATGTCATCGACTGAAGGAGCTTTTGTCTGGACATATGCTTAATGGATGTGTGCATAGCATATGCATGTGCCCCCTGATCAGTGCGTGATGGCGTATTCCATTAATTGGACAGGAATTCGATATAAAGTTATCTTTTGAATCGGAGATATATGACATAATGAAATTTGTTAGTTCAGAGTTAATAAAATACCGTTATTGTGTAGGACTTCTTGGTATTTTTTGAAGGTCTGTACGGAAGATGGAGGTTTCTGGGAAGATCCTCGTTAATTTTGATCGATTGGTGGAGACGTTGTAGATTTACAGAAATAATCTTTATTTGACTTGGGATTTGGTGAATATGGCATTGATGGATTGATATGTAAAAGGAGGCTCTAATCGAGGGTACATTTGGTTTTTTCTTACATTTAGACGCAGTTTAGCCCGGTCTTACGTTAAGCCGTAGGTTATCTTGTGGTATTTGTGAATTGTTGTGTGATAAGTTAGCTAGAAGTTTATGGTTTCAGCCTGTTCAGTACTAGTGGAAGATCCCTTCCCTGCCGTTCCATCAACCTGTATTGGTTTTTGTTCCAGAAGTTAGTTATTCGTAACTTTGTGCTGAACTCGAAGAACGTTCCGTCCCTTGTGACAGTATTCACAAGGTTAGCAAATATTTTCGATAGGTGAGATGGGTCCAATTTGTAGCCGGACTAATAATTAAAGAGCAATATTACCACCACCTATAGAGTTAAGGTCCGATATCAAGAAACCTCCCCAAATAGCTGCGGAAGAATTCCCAAGATGAAGTCAACGGTGGTTGGATGTTTCAGAACGAGGAAGACTCTGATTGCCTTAACCTTGGCAATACCCAGTGGTTGTTACTCCGACTAAACATCCACTTTGGTAACCATCGGGTACTGGTCTCTTCCAACAGAATTTGCCTTGCTAATGATAAGTGCGAGTGTTAATAATAAGACGACAAACAGCAACACTATAAACAGCTTGGACCGACTGGCACGAAATGAATACCCGGCCTGCTGACCCAGGCGAACCTAGATGAGCTGCTTGGACATATTCGGACAACAAGCTATTTAGGAACCTCAAGGGTTAGTAAGGACCCTTGAACAGAAATGGTGTCGGATGAACCAAAAGGCCAACGGCAGAGCTCCGTAGTGGATACTGATGGCCCCGTGTTCTAGGGGTATCTAATAAATTGGAACTGGCACTTCAGGTTGGGACTTTTGGTGAACTACCCAACTGTTGGGGGAAAAAATTGTTACGAAGCAAACAATAACCTCGGAAAGGACTGATTTTATTGTTGACTATCCTAATAAACGAAAAAAGGACAACGAAATTCGTATCTGCACCTAGAATGTTAGAACATTAAACAGGAGAGGTGCAGGCAAACAACAAGCGGAAGCCCTAAGCTGCTACAAAGCAGACATTACTGCCATCTAGGAAATACGATGGGATGGGCCGGGCAAAAAGAGGAAGAAAAGCTGTGACATCTACTACTGACCGTGTTATAGTGACCAAAAACAGCGACTATTCGGATGCGGATTTGTTATAGGTGCCAGACTTAGGCAAGAAGTCTTATGTTTTCAAGACATTAGCAAACGCATTGTAACAATCGGCATCAAGGCCAAATTCGCCAACATAAGCCTTATATGCGCTCATGCTCCGACCGAGGAAAAAGATGATAAAACTAAGGATTGCTTCTACGAGGTCCTCGACAAAACCTATGAGCGACTACCAAAATACGATTTTAAAATCGTGCTGGGAGATTTTAACGCAAAGGTAGGGAAAGAAGACATCTTTAGCAGTATTGTCGGAAAACTTAGGCTACACGACAACACATCTGGCAACACATCCTCGATCTGCATAAGGGATCATGACGGTCTGCAGATCTACGAACGGTCAACCAAATTGATCACTTTGCGATAGACAATAGCATCCAGCATTTTGAACATCCGAACAGTGGCTAACATCGACTCGGACCACTACCTTGTTGCAGCCAAGGTAAGAATACGGATATCCACCACTCCATTGCAATCGCAAAAGACCGCCAGGGCCTTCGCGTAACGCGTATCCCTTAACCTCTCTATTAACATCATACCACAAGCATCGAAGAACAATGGCAACGATGCCAACAAGCCATTAGATCAGCCGCAACTGATGTGCTGGGTTTCTCGCGCCCACCCGCAAGAAACCCCTGGTTTGATTAGAAATGCCGACAGCCAAGAAAGAGGCCTACAAGCCTAAGCTTCAGGTGAAGACGAGTACTGCCATTGAGCAGAGAAAAAGGGAAGAACACCGGCTTTCCAGAAAGAAAAAAAAAGAGCAAGAAAAGCGCGCGATACATAGATATATAGACAGGTACCACTCAAGGAAAGATTTCGCGAGTTTAACTAAAGTGTTAAGCCAGGGATACAAGACGCGAACGGAATCCTGTCGAGATGAACAAAGAAATATCGTAGTTGAGACACCTTAGATGTTGAGGACATGGAAGAACCACTTCTGCAGACTGTTAAACGGCGATGAAGAACAACATTTCGCTGTCAGGCAGAACGAACCATTCAATGTTGGCGACGACAGAGAAAATTACCAACCACCCAAGCTAAGACAAGTTAGGATAGCAATATTTTAGCTCAAGCTCAACAAGGCTGCCGAAAATGACGGCCTTCCAGCCGAGCTTTATAAAGCCGTCGGGAATGACTGTGTAAGATCCACCAACTCATGAGCCAAATCTTGTCGGATAAAAGTATGCCTGAAGAATGGAACTTCAGCATCGTTTGTCCGATCCACAAAAAAGAAGGCCTTCTGGACCGTGCCAACTGAAGAGGCATAAGTCTCCTCAACACAGCCTGAAACAGTTTACCGACAGCCTGATCGGCCCTTACAAGTGTGGTTTTAGGCCAGGAAAGTCCACAACTGATCCAATCTTCACACTTCGGCAGATCCTGGAAAAAAACCCAAGAAATCCAAATCGATACCCACCACCTATTTATCGATTTCAAAGCCGCATACGACAGCATTTATAGAGACGAACTATACAGAGCCATGTCTAGTTTTGGTATACGGCCCAAACTCGTCCGTTTGACGATGAAGAATGGAGAATTCACGCTGCTCCATCAGGGTCGAAAACGACCTCACCGATACATTCGATACCAAAAATTATTTAGGCAAGGCGATGCGCTGTCATGTGACCTTTTTAACGTCATTGTTGAGAGGATTGTGCAAAACTCTCGAGCCAACACCAGAGGCACAAATTTTTATAAATCGGTGCACCTACTGGCTTATACCGACGATATTGACATCATTCGTCGGACTCAACGTGATGTCATAGCCACGTTTGCTAGTAGAGGGAAGCAAGCTACAAATATGGGTGAGGGTAAGACTAAGTATATGCTGTCAACACGAAAGGACACACAACATCGACGAATTGGACAGAACGTCACTATTGACAGTTATAGATTCGAGGTAGTACGGGTTTTTGACTCGGCTCCGCTTATAACTCTAACAACAACATCTCGTCTGGTATTTAACGAAGAACTACTCTTGCCAATCGCTGTTTCTTTGGACTAAGAAGGTAATTCAGTAGTAAAGCCTTCACTCGAACTTCGAAGGAGATCCTATATAAGGCCCTGATAATCCCAGTCCTGTTGCAGCATGGAATATATCAAAAGTGGATGAAAAATTCTTCGAAAAATCTTCATTCCCGTTTGCGTTGACGGGCTATGGTTACGAGGATGCAACCACGAACTATACGAGCTTTACAGCGACATACCCCTACAGTCAAAAGAAAACTCCGCATTGGACCTTTAAGATGGTTAGTACATGTAGAACGAATGGACACCAATACTCCCGCTCGCAAAGTCTTCGATTCATAGGCAGACGTCGATCGCAGTAGAGGAAGACCTCACCTTAAGTGGCGCGCATAAGTAAAAAGCAACCTCAACAAACTTTGAGTGCGCAACTGGAGGCAGTTAACTAAGGACCGGGCTAATTAGAGAGCCATGTTAGTTGATGCCCATGTTCATTCCAGACTTAAGCGACACTTAAGTAAGTAAGTGTCAAACAGTGTGGTATCCAACAACGAAAGAGCAATCTACACCGATGGATCTAAAATGGAAATAGGAGTGGGCTCTGGGGCTACTCCGAAAGAATTGATTTAAACACATCCATTCGTTTGGCGAACTCTTGCAGTGCTTTCCAAGCAGAGATCCTAGCCATACTCGAAGCTGCCGAATCGGCTAGAGTACTGGACATATCACATGAAGATATTTCCGTCTACGTAGATAGTCTAGCGGCCATAAAAGCTCTGGCATCTAACATAAAAAAATCACGAGTAGTTGGACGCTGCCGCTCAGAGCTAAAGGCTCTTTATAATCAGAACAAAATCCAAATTATCTGGGTGCCAGGACATAATAATATTCTAGGAAATGAGAAAGCAGACGAGCTAGCCAGACTAGAATCGTCCAGCTGCATCTCCTTATGCGACTTGCTTTCAAAAAACAGAAAATAACCAGATTCACGCAAAATGAAACAAAATCTTGGTGGTAAAATATTAAAACTTGCAGACACACTAAAGACCTTTCGCCGGATTTAAGCTGTAGCAGCAGTATAACAAGCTTATAGCTCTGAACAGAGATTCTATTTCTATGGCGGTGAGAGTTATAACCGGTCACAATCTGCTGCGTAAACACTCCCATATAATCAACCTAACTGACTCGCACCAACTTTGCAGGAAGTGCGGAGACCCAGACTTCGAGGAGGACATCTTCCACCTAATGTGTCACTGCCCCCGCGATAAGCAACAGCCGTAACAAACTCCTCGGCACGGAGCTAGCTACAACAACTATAGCACAGATCGTAAGCTTCTGCAGCAAGTCGCCATGGAGCAACTACCTCTTTGAAGCCAATGGAGCAGCAAAATGCACCTAAGTATCACTCTTTTCATTATCGCATCGTTCTTTTTTTAGGTACAATAAGGGCCCACGTAGACCTATGCGCGTTTGACGACTCACCTGGGCACCAACAACCCATCAAACCTAACCTAACCTAAGTGTCTAATATAAGAACCTTAAAGAAATGTTGTCTACGTTGATAAGTCGTAGCCTACAAGTTTTGGAAATGTTTTCAAAAACTACTGTTTTCGGTGAGTATTTCAATCTTTTTTTTTCAAAAACTCCGGTCCTTCGTGAAAACGGTACCTATTATATTGTGACATCGATTTTCAAAAAAACTCCTTTACCGACTGATTTGACATATGTCAGCGTCTTTAGCCAACGAAGTTTTTTGCAAAACTAAGCAAAATGCAAACGCTTAAGGCGGCACAACTCACGCTCGCTTTATTTCTTAAAACTAGTCCGAGTGCCTTGTTATCCTCTGGCATTCATGTACAACTCTTGACAAGTCCCATTTATTTTCTTATTAATTTGCTTAAATTAAATTGACTGTTGTCTCTATAATTTTTCGTATTCAATTAAATTCTGGCGCCATGGCTTAATTAGCCTCTCCCTCTACACAACAAATCACAATTAGAGTCGGATTGGCCTCGCGTGAGCACCGGCTATATATTGACTATGCAAATCCTGTCAAAATCGCATCCATCACATTACTAAACCCTTAGCGCCAGTCTTGTCGAATGCCAAGAGTGTTTGCGTCAGAATACATTCCATACACCTGTGCAACTGGAACAGGTTCGTACCCACACCTAGAGGTACTCCGACGCGGATAATCCGCGTGCACAACAAAATGCTTCCCCAGTCGATGGTCTGTCAAAGCTTTACGGCGCGTACTAATACAACGCTCTGAATGTCATTCCGATCGTTCTGACAAATTCATGCATTAGATCCGCGACATAGCTGGGATTCCATTCAACGCTAGAGAGTACTTTCCTACAAACGATCTCAATCAACACTGATGCTGTAAGATGACCCTCCGCGAGCACCGACCAAGGCATTTCCCGCTTCACAGTCGAAGCGCATCGACACTAATTGCATCGGACAATCAACGTGAAAATGCTTTCAACCGACACTGACGCGGGCGGGCGTTGGCGGCAGCAACGCGGCTGCGGCGCGTCTCGCTCAAAAGATAACAGACAAGAAGAAGACCTTGGCAAGTAATCAATTCAACAATCTCGCGATTCGGAATCGGAATGAAATCAAAATCTATTGCAAAACTGACGTAGTGGCGCCGCCGCCAACGCTGCCAAAAGCATCGCCACGGAATAACTTTGTTGCTGAAGGCAGCCTTCTAGACGTCGCGTCGGTCGTCGGTTGCGTTCAGCGAATGAAATGAAATTAATTTCTTGAAATAGTAGTTGAGCGCATAAGCGTCTCCAAAGTGGCGTCTATAAATTCATAGCATAAGCCGTCGCCGTGGTTTGGCAAAGTTCTAGACCCTGCGCCAGGAAGGACCTCGGCGATCATCATCACTCATCTGCGGGTGCTGGATCGGCAATAAATCGTACAAGTATGGGGCCTGTGCATCTAAATCAAAACAATATTTCATTTGGTGAAATTAGAAACTATAATGCGAGCGTTATAGGTTAGGCTTCGCACCATCGCAGCAGCGGATTGGAGCCTAAAACCAATCTCCGCACGCGGTAGGATGATTTATGCAACGAGTTGGAAGTTATGAGTGGAGCTGCGCATGCGTGGTGTCCCTATCGTAGGACACGAACCAGAAAATGAATCCAATTTGGAAGTCAATTCATCGCGCACTGCTGCGCTGGATATGACTCAATCAGTGGCGCATAAATCGCCGGAGCATCAAGGGCGGAATAGCCCCTTAATTAGTGGGTTTCATAATTGACAAAGTAAATCAAAGGTTCTCTCGTTCTCTCTGTCGCTGTGGGTTCTATGATTAAGACATCCACGGAGCTGGCTTATTGTTGTGGAGCCGCAACATTTTTTTTTTGCTGGGCGTGATTTTTTTTTTGTTTACTTGGCGGATAAACATACCGCGGGGGCTCAGGATAATAAATTTCGCTCGATGAATTTCTTTCATTTTAAATGCGCGAAGCGCCAATGTGTGCTCGATGGTGATGATGATGATGATGCAGGAAAGCGTTGGGTTTCTTAGAAATCAAAAGACGGGTAAGATTCCAGATGATTTATCAAGAGCATCCAATCGATTGTGGACGCTGGTGTGGAATGCATGGCTGGGCTGCGCTTTTGGGCGTTCTTGCACCTTGGTGCGAGGTGGATGCGTTCCGCGTTAGATAACCATCGAGACGGGTTTTTGGGGTGTAAATTGGATGGTGGCTTGCCATTGAAAAGGTATAATCACTATCGATGCAGTAAATCTCGGTGGGAAGGTGCTGATGTACATTCAGGTTCAAGGTATTCGAGCGTTACATCATCGATGGTAACCTATATATTCCGGTATGGACATTTTTTCGCTTTTACGGAACTGCTGGGTGACAATATTGAATGGAAAAATCAGGTTGGTTCAGTAATCTGCGTTACACAAGACCGTGCTAGTTGAAATCGTAATGGGTAACGCCAAAGCATGATTTTTTGGTAGCACCGTTATAGCATTTACGATAAAACGTCGGGATACGGGGTTAGGATAATTGATTTCGCTTGGAAATAAAGGTCCACAATAGCCATGACATGGTCTCCATAAAAATATAATGGAAAGCTCCGGATTTACAAATAAATTCAGCACTTCCTTCGTTTCGTTTTCGTTGATGGGTGGGTGGAGTAAAGGATCCTCTATTCCGCCACACTTAGGTCCATGTGGACCCATTGTGATACCCTTGGTGGGATTACGTCCTTCCTTATCGTTACTACGGATTACTCCACTCTATCCAGCCATCCTGATGTTCGTAGGAACCTTTAAAGATAGGGTAATGGAATATCGGAAAGCTCTTGGATGTCTTGGAAGTAGTAGCTTCCAAGTGTTCTGTTCCTCAGGTGACAGAGACTCGGGCAGTGACAGAGGAAATGAGGTGTATCCTCGTGTGTTTCCTCATCGCCGCAGCCTCTACAGATATCGTCATCCTTGAGATTTGATTTCATTGTATGGGTTCTGAGAAGGTTGTGACCAGTTTAGATAAGGAGCTTCTGTCGTACAGCAAAAGTTTTTTGGTCCGGTTTCCGTTGTATTCTGGCCAGAGCTTCCGAGATATTTCGCAGGTAGTCAATGACTTCCACCTGGTATTGGCTTTCATTCGGGTTTTGTATTCCACTCTTTCTCTGAGGTTACAGAGTGGTGGTTCGACGGTTTGTAGTGCCTGGTCATGATCTGTAGCAGATCCATTTCTTGCCAGTTCGTCGGCAATCTCGTTGCCGTCTATGTTCCTGTGACCAGGAACCCAGCAGAGATCAGCATTATGCTGTGAGCAGGGAACCTTGATCTCTTCGCGACAGCGGCGAACTAGCTTTGATTTAATTTCGATAGCAGATACTGCTTTTATAGCCGCTTGGCTGTCAATGAATATGGTGATATCACTGTGTGGTATTTCCATTATTGACACCAAATGAGCCGCTTCAGCGATTGCTAGCACCTCAGCCTGGAACACACTACTATGATCAGGAAGCCTAATTGATTTGTGTATTACTAATTCCTCTGAGAATATGCCAGCACCTGTTCCACAGTCCATCTTTGATCCATCTGTGAAGATGAATATCGATTTCCTTTTTGTGGGTTCATTCTTGTCCCATTCGTCTCTGCTCGGAAACGAGCAGGTGAAGGGTCGATCGAAGTCTAGATAGGGAGGTAGATAGTCAGAGTTTACTACGCTCCCTACGTATTTCTTTAGGACCTGCGCATGCCCAGCGAGGCTCGGGATCCAGCTGTTCGTTTGGCTGATCCTCGAGGAGCTTTTGGCAGCTGATTCCTGCATGTATAGATCTATGGGCAGCAGATTCAGAATCACCTCCAATCCAGAGGTTGGGGTTGTTCTCATCGCACTGGTTGTCCCTAGACATGCTAGTCTTTGTAAATATTTCTGTCATTTGCTTCAAGTTGGTTGCTCTGTCTGTGGCTTGCCACCAGACTATACTGCCATATGTGAGTATTGGTCGCACGATAGCCGTATACATCCACAGGATTATTTTGGGGTTAGGTCCCACTTTCTTGCTTGGGGTTAGCACTTCCTTGCTGCAGCCATGGCTTAGATAGGAATAGGAAATGAAAGCTTAAGCACTCCAATTTACTTTGTCCAAACAGATTTATTATCTATTCTCGAGCCTCCCTGAATATTTTACAATACGCCTCAGTGATTGTAGAGTTACGGAACAAGTTGCTTAGGAACTCATAAATCTTACCTACGTTGTCCTTCCAGAAGACATGATCATATACAAACTACATAAATTCGGGAAAGATCTTCATTCGATCTGTTCGCGAAGTAGCAACTACGTCGAGGTTTCCAAGTAGTACAGCACATTCGGAGAGCACACCAACAGTCAGAAAAAAAATTTCGAGGAGGTAAAAGACCTTTTCAAGCTTCTCAGTGCTTGAATTTGGAGAAACAATTCCATTGTCCATGCGCAGGAGAATTCGTCGTGTTTGAAGGCGTACAGAGTGGCGGCAAAATGCCGGAAAAGGAAACTAAGGTCTTTGGGCTTCTCCGCACACGCGTCGTTGATGGGATTTAACCACTTGAGCGTCACTGCCACATCATTGTACCTTTCAAAAAGCCTTGAATCAATGTCCATGGAGTCCATATACCGCTCTATTATAAGCGTAAAGATGTCAAGTACCACGGGGCTATCACACTTGCCCATAAAAATGTACTTGGCGCTCTGCAGGAACTTCTCAAAGAGGCAACCTTCCACTAAACCAGTGAGTTTTGATTCATTGAAGCAAAAGACGGCAATTTTCACGGTGAAATACTCAACGATCTGCAAACTCACTCCGTTGGCGATGTCGGGCAACAAATCAACATCAGCAGCAGATCGTTTTCGAATCATTTCGGCACTCTTAGTTAGCAGAAAAATGCGAAATCTGTTACTAAATGCTTTTGTCAATATTGGTCTAGAGCAAGAAGCGTAAGTTGTGCATTTTTGAAGACATTGTTTGGATAGAAGTCTGGTTAAGACCTTTGTTAGGCTTTATAGAAAACGTGGTGGTATCCTAGACGTAGAAGTTGTATTAAACTTCTGAAGATTAGTGTGGAAATGTAAGAGAAGTCCTAGCTTCCATAGAATTTCGAGTTCAAAGGTTTTTTTACCCTTTGACAGGAGGTTATTGCTTCTATACCACCTTCAATCATAAGATGTTGCTTATGTAGTGCACCAGGGCAGAAACTTTAGAGATTCCTACCCTGGAGCACTACATAAGTGCCATCTTCCGATAGAAGGTGGTATAGAAGTAATAACCTCCTATTTTTACTCTATTCAACATGCAACTTATTAACGAAGGCTTTATAGAAGCAATAACTTCTAGAACATGTACTGTTGCAAAAATATTTGACTTTTTGCAACAGTACCTGTTCTTCGATACTATATTACCAAACTCAGTTGTTAGTTAGGAGGCTAAGTATTAGACGAGGGCAAAACTAATAAAGGGATTAAACTTCGCAAGACACATCCTTAATCTTTGAAATGGTAGAGACTATGTTACCAATGCTTTTGGTTGTTTCTGAAAAAAAAGTACAACGTCCAACCTGGAAGGCCAGTTCCAATTGACGCTATAGACCAAGAACACGTAACCTTCGGTACCCACTACAGGATTGAGGAGCACTGCCGTTGGCAATTTGGCTCAACCGTACAAATATGTCAAAACAATGTATGCCTCGCTCTCCACTGATGCCGCCAGGGCTTAGCAAAAGTTAAAACTTAATCTACTATCAACATGCAAAGCCATATGAAGGCTGAGAGTAGAAGCTAGTAGGAGTCGGCAAACACAAGCATGTTCACTTAATGTGTATTCTGAATTCGACAGAATGTCAAAATCGACAACTAACGGGTGATTTTTTAAGAGTTTTTCAGGTTGGCAGCACTGGTTAGTAATGGCGTCCAAACGTCATCTGTCAAAGTGAAAAGTTTGCAGTATACGAGCAACGATTGCAAATTATTGAAATTTATTATCAAAATTCGTGGTCTGTGAAAAATATGAAAATCTGCTGTTTTATTGAAAAATTGTGTTCAGCGATGAGGCTCATTTCTGTCTCAACGGATACTTAAATAAGCAAAACTGTCGCATCTGGAGTGATGAACAGCCACATGCCATACAAGAATTACCGATGCATCTCAAACGACAGTTTGGTGTGGATCTGGTGGCATCATCGGTCCATTTTTCTTCAAAGACGACCATGGAAGAAACGTTACCATCAATGACGAACGATATCGAGCCATGATACGCGACTTTTTTTTTGCCACAGTTGGCTGAGTTGAACTTAGTTGACACGTGGTTTCATCAAGACGGTGCCACATGCTACACAGCTCCTGAAACAATGTGAAATGGAAGGATGAATTTGGTGAGCAGCTTATCTCTCGAAATGGCCTTGTGAGTTCGCAGCCAAGATCATGCGATTTAACGCCTCTTGTATATTTCTTGTGGGGTTATGTAAAGTCGTTAGTCTATGTGGACAAGCCGAACACGATTGAAACCTTACAGGATCACATAGCACGGGTAATTCGTGGATACAGGCTAAAATGCTCGAAAAAGGGACGCAAAATTGGACCTTCTGAATGGACCATTTCAAACGGAGCCGCGGACAACATTTACATAGAGTTGTCTTTAAAACGTAAATGACCAAATTTAGCTTTATTTCGGTTTTCAAAACGAAATAAAACCAATTTGGCTTTATTGCTGTTTTAGCTTGCATACGTCCAACCTCGCACGCAACCCAAGTCCAGCAGTGAGCCCAAGCAGGGCGATGCAGGGGGCAACATGCCCCCCACTTACATTAAACAGAAAACTTTCACGAATGTCGATCAGATTTGAAAATGAAAAATTGTCAAATTTACGAATTAATCCAATTCGACATGTCTACCGCAAGTCATTTATCAATTTACCAACTGAACATTCGGAATGTATTTATAGACATTTCTCACACTCTATATGACAGCTTGCAAATGCCAGCGGCTCAAATTACGCAAATTGGCCTATAGCCGACTAAATCCATAGATAACCATCCATCAGTAGCAAACATTGCAGGTGTGTTGCTTCACCTGTCAAATTCACTCCTCGTCCATTGCACTCTATTAAACCCAAGAATTTATATACCTAGCACAGTTATTAATCAAGAGGATCTCACTATCATCCATCTAAATAAGCCATCTCATCGTTGACACTTGTTGCCTGGCATTGATTGCTATAACGGTGAATAAAAAGCGATATGAATCACTTATTCCCACCTTAGCATATGTAATCTGCCCCACATAAGTGCTTATCACAGCTGATAGACACTTCATTAAAGGCTATGGCAAAACTGTGCAACAAAATTTGTCTCCCATTCCTTGGCACCTACTTAGGTTCAACTCGATAATTGATCTTGAGGAGCGCAATTGGAAAACAGTTGCCGGTTGCCACCAACTATACGTGTAACAGCAACAGCAGCCGCCTCTAAAACAACTCGAATCCTCTAATCTCCATCAATCAATGGGTTTCCTGGTTGAACATCGTCATTTATCTCCTCCACGTCCCACATTCTGCCAGAGAATAGCGAAAATATTAGCCACCGGGAAGAGCAAGCGAGACAGCAATCCAAAGATAGCCCACGAGACGAGACACGATGATGAGGACGACTATACGCGACGAGGCTGTTCCTTTTCCTATAATTCCCCATAATTACGATGGGGCGTTCATTTAAGATCCAAAAAAAAAATTCAATTACATGTTGCTATACATTACAAGAGTATCTGACAGATACGCGCGAGCAATTTTTTTTTCTTCGCCCCACACCGTGGCAACAAAGTGATGACAACTGCTTTTTGCCTTGTTGCGCGCATTCCTATCTTTACCGCTCCGACGTTATCACACCGCCAAGCAAAAGCGATTTTGTCCTGTTAGTCACTGGAGGCTGACTGACTCGAACCCCCATGTAGATGGCTGTCAATATGATAATGACTTGCAAATGATGGTTTATTTTGGATTATGGCGCGCGAGAGCGCACTCGCGAGTCCGGAACCGTGATGGAACCTGTTGGTGGCTTAAAAGCCTATACGCTGACTTCTGCGGAGGATGATGGTGGAAAGGACGCGCGACTTGTGGTATTTTACTCACAGACAAATCGCTGAATGCTGTGAGGGTTTATGATGCTTGTCAGGTCTTGTGACCGATCCGAATTTGATGAGGCATCATGCATCAATCAAGTGCCATTCTGGCTTGAGTTGCTCTATTTAGGCCTAAAGTGATCATGACCTATTACGAAGCGGGCATTGGAGTCAAGTTTGACGAGAATATTTCTCATTCGTTGTTTGGTTTAAATCGGGACTGCATTAGGACGGACAGTTTGAAGTCGTGCGTGGGTCGTATTAGTCTGCCGTGGAAGGACAAATTGTGAGTGATGAAACTCTAGCGACACGCAGATGGAAGGAATAATTTGACTGTTGGCGATCCTCGATATGCGTCGAATGCAGCTTTTTAACTTGCAGAGACTTTTGTATGCTACGACGAGGGTATGGGCCGAGTATTAATCAGGTCGGACGTTTTGTCCAAGACAATAATAATAAACCTGGGTGATCCCCTTCATGGGTTAAAAGGATTCAACTCTGTTTCAGTGGTCCATTTAAAAAAATTGTTTGGTATCTCTTGGATTAGTGACCTCAGTTGTCCATTTCATGCATTATTTACCGTGTGTTTGTTATCATTTATTGCAGAAAAATGGGGTCAATTCATTTGGAATGGGTTGAGTTATCACAGCGGATACTGCAAAAATGTGGAGTTGCTAGTCTCCCATCGGACGCGTCCCCATGTGGCAGAAAGACAAATCCTCTGCAGATATGCGGGGTAGGTGGGAAAAAAAAGTCCATTCGTGGACCAAAACTAACTATGGGGCAAGGTCCCCTATCAAAAAACCTCCCTAGACTACAGCGGCAGAAATCCCAAGATGTAGTCAACGGTTGCGTCTACAGTCCCACTTAGGACGGGCAAAGTAAACGAGATATTTAAGCTGCTTTGACATATTCATACAACAGGTCATTAAGGTATCTCAAGGGTTAGTCAGGCCCCTTGAACAGAGATGGTGGCGGTTGAACTAAGAGGCGAATGCAATGGCAGCGCTGAATCCCATAGCAGAGCTGGCACTCCAGATTGGAGGTTGTGCTATGGGTTAACTACCCACCCACGGAAAAAACCAATTGTTACGAAGCAACCAAAGCCTCGAAGAGGACTGATTTTATTGTTGACGACCCTGCTAAACGAAAAAAGGACAACGACGTTCGTAACTGCACCTAAAATGTGCCTAATACCTCGACTGGAGATTGGGTATTAAACCCCTGTGGAAGGTCGTTGGTGGCAGCAAACGAGAGAGGGCACTCATTCTCAGTCGACAGCGGAGGAATTCCCTAGATGGAGTCAACGGTGGCGCCTACAGCTCCAGTTTGATCGAACTGGTAGTGAAATCCCTATATGAGCTGCTTCGACATATTTGAACACCAGGTCTATAGGGATTTCCAATACTGAGCCAGGGTATTGGAAAAGAGTTGGTTGCGGAGGAGCCCTCAATGGGTCAACGGCAGCGCTCATATCCCAAAATGGGCTACTGACATCGGTATTTTTTCCGGAGCTCTGTCCTGGGGTCAAAACAAGGGCCTGGCCTTCCAGGTTTGGGATTGTGCTTTGGGTTAACTACCCATCCACGGAACAAAATATTGTTACGAAGCAACCAATAGCCTCGGAAAGGACTGATATTATTGTTGACGACCATGCTAAACGAAAAAAGGACAACGACGTTCGTATCTGCACCTGGAATGTGAGAACATTAAACAGGAGAGGTGCAGGCGAACAATTAGCGGAAGCCCTAAACTGCTACAAAGCAGACATTACTGCCGTCAAGGAAATACGATGGGATAGGCTGGGCAAGAAGTGGATGGAAAACTGTGACATCTACTATGGAACGTGTTATAGTGAGCAAAAACAGCGACTATTTGGATGCGGATTTGTTATAGGTGCCAGACTTAGGCAAGAAGTCTGGCGTTTTCAAAACATTAGCGAACGCATTGTAACAATCCGCATCAAGGCCAAATTCGCCAACATAAGCCTTATATGCGCTCATGCTCCGACGGAGGAAAAGGGTGATATAACTAAGGATTGCTTCTACGAGCTCCTCGACAAAACCTATGAGCGACTACCGAAGTACGATGTTAAAATCGTGCTGGGAGATTTTAACGCAAAGGTAGGAAGAGAAGACGTCTTTAGCAGTACTGTCGGAAAATATAGCCTACACGACAACACGTCTGGTAACGGACTTAGGCTAATTGACTTCGCTACGGAACGAAATGCCACTATAGCCAGCGCACGGTTTCCTCACCTCGATATCCACAAGGGGACATGGCGGTCTCCAGATCAACGAACAGTCAACCAAATTGATCACATTGCGATAGACAAGAGGCACGCATCCAGTATTTTGGATGTCCGAACATTCCGAGGGGCTAACATCGACTCGGACCACTACCTTGTTGTAGCCAAAGTAAGGATGCGAATATCCACCACGTCACAAAAAAAACAGAAATACTGTGAAAAAATTTAATGTCGAAAGACTTCAATCGCCAGAGACCGCCAAGACCTTCGCGCAACGCGTATCCCTTAACCTCTCGACTCACAACACACCACCAGCATCTAATGTCGAAGAACAATGACAGCGATGTCAACAAGGCATTAGATCAGCCGCAACTGCTGTGCTAAGTTTGATGAGGAATGCGGACAGATGCTCGCAGCTAAGAATGAGGCCTACAAGACTAAGCTGCAGGTGAAGACGAGAGCTCTATAGGCAGAGATGAAGGGAAGAACACCGGATTTTCAGAAAGAAGAAAAAAGATCAAGAAAATCGCGCGATCGAGGATAAAGAGAAGTTCTACTCCAGGAACGATGTTCCTAAGTTTTACGTTACAAGGCGCAAACATAATCCTGTCAAATGAGCAAGGAAATATCGTGTTTGAGACACAGATCATGCTAAGGATAGGAAAGAACTACTTCTGCGGACTGTTAAACGACGATGACGTACAATCTGCCTCTGTCAGGCAGAACGAACAATTTAATATGGGCGACGACAGCGTTAACTACCAACCATCCGACCTAAGTCAAGTGAGGATAGCAATATCCAAAGAGACCGCTAGCTGAAACAAGACTGCGGGAAATGACGGCCTTCCCTCTGAGCTTTATAAAACCGACGGAGATGACTTGGTAAGTAACATCCACCAACTCATAAGCCAACTCTGGTCGGATGGAATTATGCCTGAAGAATAGAACCTCAGCACCGGTTGCCTCCGATTCACGAAAAAGGAGACCCTCTGAACTGCGCCAACTACAGAGGCATAAGTCTACTCAACATCGCCTACAAAATCCTATCAGCCGTAATATGTGAACGCCTGAAACCGTTTACCAACAACCTGATCGGCCCTTATCAGTGTGGTTTTAGGCCAGGAAAGTCCACAATCGATCAAATTTTCACACTTCGGCAGATCCTGGAAAAAAACCCAAGAAGTCCAAATCGATACCCACCACCTATTTATCGATTTCAAAGCCGCGTACGACAGCATTTCTAGAGACAAACTATACAGAGCCATGTCTAGTTTTGGTATACCGCCCAAACTCATCCATCTGTGCAAGAAGACGAAAGAGAATTCTCGCTGCTCCATCAGGGTCGGAAACGGACTCACCGACACATTCGATACCAAAAAAGGATTTAGACAATGCGACGAACTGTCATGTGATTTCTTCATTCTCATTCTTGAGAAGATTGTGCAGAATTCCCAAGCCATCACTAGAGGCACAATCTTCCATAAATCGGTGCAACTACCAGCATTCGCAGACGATATTGACAGCATCGGTAGGACTCAACGTGATGTCATAGCTACGTTTGCTAGTATAGCGAAGAAGCGGCAAAAATGGGTTAAGCGGTAAATGAGGGTATGCCTGTCAGCAGGAAAGGACACACAACATCGACGAATTGGACAAAACGTCACCATTGACAGATAAAGGTTTGAGGTAGTACGGGGATTTGTATTCCTCGGCTCCGCTATTAACTCTGACCACGTCCATGTCGTCAATATTAAACGACGAATTACTCTTGCGAACCGATGTTTCTTCGGACTAAGAAGGCAATTCAGTAGTAAAGCCTCCACTCGAACTACTAAGGAGATCCCATACAAAACCCTACTCATCCCAGTCCTGCAGTACGGCGCTGAAGCATGGCCCGTATCAAAAGTGGATGAAGAAATCTTTGGTCGATTCGAGAGGAAAATTCTTCGAAAAATCTTCGGTCCCGTTTGCGTTGACGGGCTATGGAGACGAAGATTCAACCACGAACTATACGAGCTGTACAGCGACATGGCCCTAGTCAAAAAAAAAACTCCGCATTGGACGTTTAAAACTCCGTTTGAACTCCGAATCGCAGAGTCTTCGATTTCCAGCCAGGCGTCCGACGCAGTAGAGGAAGACCTCGCCCTAAGAGGAGCGCACAAGTAGAAACTGACCTCAACCAACTTGGATGGCGCAACTGGAGGCAGTTAGCTACGGACCGGGCTATAGCGCCATTTAAGTAAGTAAGTAAGTAAAGGCAGCAGGCTCGTTAGGACACAGGGCCTAGTTTCTTATTCTCACACCTAGAGGTTTATTTCTTACACGATGGCGTGACTAGAATTCCATGTCGAGCCCAAACGGCTGAGTTGAGATAGGCTTTTCGAGACACTCTCTATGGATTTCTCAGATCATCACAGGACAAAGATACAAATATATAAAAAATTGTTTTAAATTTTAGGTTATGTCACATTTGGAGCAACATTCCTCATCACCACGTCCATAACATTCCCAATTTGTCATCATAGAATCCGTATTCTCCCACTCTCCTTCGACTCAATTTCCAAAAACCTCACCATCAATTGTCGTCAATATCTGCACCTCCTTTTCGGCTGCGATACTTATCTACGTATTTATGCGATACGCATCTTTTTGCGAATGCAAATTGCAAGTTATGCGTGTCCAGGCGAAAGGCTATCTCTATGCCATCTACGGTTGCACTGGATATCAACACAAGATTGTAAAGACTGTTAGGTGCGTATATAACTAATCGCAAAGGAATCTTGTTCGACAGGATGCGCGTTTGTCGCCGCTGCATCTACCGCAGTGTCCTCCGTATAGGTGGATGGGTGCGCGCAATTTGATACGCGGCCTTTGGTGAATAATTTTTTATGCGACAAATTGGTTAGTTAACCAGCAAGGGGTAACTGCAAATCCGCACAGACTAATGCAGTCTGGATTAAATTCAAGCAAGTGTTGTGAGGTAGATAAGTATCTACCATATTTAATCGAAGAATTACAAGTTCAGTTGGGTGTATCGGACAACATGGAATGTGGACACTTTTATTGGCATTGAAGAGGAGTTGGGGGTTTTTTTTTTGAAAGGTATATGACTAGAGAGGGCTGAGTAGGAGGTGAGAATTGATTCTATTACTATTTTGGAATTAGTCTGAGGTAATCTTCTTTCATCGGTGTATGCATAGATGATTGGATAAGGCGTTAGATGCATTCATTCTACTTCGTTAGATCTTGGCATTTATGGGGTTTATATATTTTTATGTTTTGTAATTTGTTGTCGTTTAAGGGGAGGGGGGAATGTTAAAAGAACCGCACTTGGATATTACTACAAAATGATGGCATTAACTCGCTGCATTAGTAGTTGACAATATTTATTGTTATTGTATATGCAACAGGGTTTAAAGTGAGGATTAAAGTGTCAACGAATATCAGCGGTCTGATTTTTTTTTTTTTAGAATGCAGTTAATTTAATCTGAGACCAGTACTTAAGCTTATAATTGTGGTTTGTGTGTTTTTTATTACATTAGTTATCTGAAGGTAGCATTAGAGACGTCAGATGTGAAGGAAATTCACATTTTGAAGGGGCAAACAAAAGAGTTCATGTGCAAACTGACTTTTTTTAGTTCATTTTCAAAAGTGTATCCGACTATGGTCCATGAGGGGTTTGTAGATAAATCAACCTAACGCTCGTCGATAGGTGTGTCGGTTATTTTTTCCCCTCAATAATTATACGTTGCGTTGAAACCTTTTTGGAAATGTTTGTTTTGGGAAATGTGCGAGCTGCAATCACTGACCCTATTATTATCGCTATTGCTAACACGGTGGTTGAGATTTCAAAACGTAATTTATTATCAAATCGAAAAGTCTTAGCAAAGAAGAATGAAGGAAGATTAGTTGCCAAAAACCAAATGGCAAATACTACGGGGCTACATGACCTCTCTAATATCTCTAAAACGCAGGATACAGAACTCCACGTCGAACCAAGGATTTTTTTTAAATATCTTGGCTCTGAAACGATATGAGACAAGAACCGGCTTTTGCACCTAAACATCATTAAGGCACTTGGCGGTCTTCGGAACTAGATTGACCCTATTGGGATCATCATATGGTATGATTTTTTGTTCGAACATTATTTTAGCAAGGAACATCGACTGGGAGCACTTTCTTGCTGCAGCCAAGGTACAATGAAATACCATGAGAAAGTCAAATGTTGAAAGACTGAAATCGCAAATGCCTCAGTCCCTTACAGGCAATGATCCGAAACGTAAAATTAATTGTTCACCGAAGCGGTCTCTCAATATATAAATTGTTTCACGGGCTGTGTTATATATTTTTGATAATTGTAATGGATAGGAATTTTAGAGTAAACGTTAGCAATATTCGTGGGTTAAGGTCGAATCTCTTTTCGGCTTACGTCCACATTTCGAAACATAAACCAGGAAGGTATGTCGAGATCTTTGCTGACATAAACAACTTAACTCAGCTTGTAAATGAGCCAACGCGCATTCCGGATATTGATAGTCAAGCCGCCAACACCCTGGACTTGTTTTTAACATCTCACCCAGACAAATACACGAGAAATGTATTATCGCCTCTAGGCACGTCAGACCACTGTATCGTATCAGCTAATTTCTCGTACTCCAACCACATAGTTAAAGAACAAATTCCTAAAAAGAACTGTATGGCATTACGAGAAAGCCAACTGGGAAGCTCTAAACGGTTTCTTTAAGAATTTTAACTTTTCATTCTGCTTCCTCGTTAATGACGTGGATGCTACGACTGATGCGATAACTAACACCATTCTCTTGGGTATGAAATCCTGTATCCCTCACCGGATAAAGAGTATCAAACCGAATTCGACCTCATCTTCCATCCCAACGCTCATTTACAATGATATTCCAGCTGTCACCTCTCTAGACAAAGCCAATCTGCTCGCTGCTCATTTTGCAGCGTGGAATTGCCAGATTGTGCCCAGTCTCCCCCTGTACTAGAGAACGTAGATACACAAATCGTCTGGGCCAGATGGTATCTCCCCCATAATTCTGAAGAGGTGTTCTTCAACGCTGGCAAAACCACTGCGTAAGCTTTTCAATCTGTCCTATTCCGTTATCTCCTTCGGTGTACCTACTGGTCGAGTCTTTTGCGAAGTAGTTGAATTGAAGTAAAACTTACTTAAGTCGCGCTACAGTCCGGAATGAACCCGTGGCTCACCCAACGTACCACTCCAATTAACGCGGTCCTTAGTTAACTGCATCCAATTTTGCACTTTATGTTGGTTGAGTTCGGTTTCTACTTGTGGCTGCCACTTAAGGCGAGGTCTTCATCTACTTCGTCCCATGTCTGACTGAGTCCTATGATGAGTCCTATTATGATTTTTTTGACGGACGGGTATGGGCAGCATACCAAAACAAGACGTGCCTCCGTATAGTTCATCTCTATAAATGCTGTCGTATGCGGCTTAAAATGCGATCGCTTGATCCTTAAACCGAAAGTTCGGTATTCTTTTCCGCCTCGAACCTGAAGGCTGGAATTTTCTGGAAGTTTAACACGGTTTAGGCCTTTAAATCCATTGAATTATCGTCACTTTACATCTTTACCAATGTAAACGTCACGGTTTTTACTAGTTCTGGAATTTATGCGCCCTGTTCAGTAATTTGTCATTGCAAGTATAGAGCTGATGATTCTTATCCTTATTTCACTGGTCATTGGTCGTTGTTTGGTGATATTAGGTCATCATGGACGGCCATGTGTTTGTATATTTTTTGCATGCACTTCTCCTAGGTAAGGCGAGTGCATAACGTTAAAGCTATGCCTTGAGATTTCCACACTCTGCTCTTAAATTGTTACAGATCGTATATTGAGTTTTAATAAAGGTTAATACCTTGCCTGCCTTTTCAAAAACCTTTAATGTAATATTAGTGTGATGGTTACATCATCAACTTAGCACAATTTCATCCTTGACTCACCTTAGTTAGCAACCTTTATCTACTAAACATATACCTACCAACACTCCAGAGCAGACCATATGTGGATAACCAAAAACAACTCAGGAGTTGATGATATGGATACGATTTTGCACCACCTTTACCAATCAACTGACAAATCGTCCCAATAACATGCAATGTAATTGAACGGCTTATCTTAACTCAGCCATTCGGATTCGGCAGGAAACTGTAGGTCCAGCTATCACACAAGAAGTACACACCCCCATAAATGGTTGTGAAACAAAAAACTAAACCAGAGGCTATCCCCAAAAAGTTTGAACCCCCTCTCAGTAAATAATTTAAACAAAAAGCCTCAATAAGACTAAAACTCACCATTTAATTAATTCACCACAATTGTGTCAAAATTTTGACCAAAACGTAGAAAAAATGTCGTACAACTTGCACTTGAACCCTCTAGACACAAAGTCTAAATATTTCAGCAGCAAAAAAATGCAAATCGGATGCACATGATGATTAACATCGATAAATATTCACCTCACATTCGATAATCGAAAATAAAGCATATCGAATATCGATATACATGACGATAAATCACGACATTAATTAACATGATCGGAATGTTTCACATGGCAATTTTCGTGTATTAATTTTGACAATAAAACTTTGACACACCGAATTAGAGACAAACACTGTTCGTTCAAAACGTCAAACGAATTCGAAAAGCACGATGACGAGTCGATGAATTTGTAACTTGTGAGCTGTTGTCGCGCCAGTCTGCGCGTGAGCATGTTATCGGGCGCTTTATTCTGAATATGATTCATTTGGCATTCGAGCTATGTTCTGACATTAATGGCGATTGAAAAATACTTTATTGCCATATTAGGATGCCGAGCAGTGAAAATGTTTGCATAAATTGGCAAGTTTGAAACATGTAAAGCACATCATGCATTGCGATCATGAAAAGCAGTTTAAGTGCTTTTGTTTGCTTAAACAATCGAAGATGTGTGAGTTTTTATTTCTGTTTGGAGTCCTGCTTGTCAATCAATTGTTGAAAGCACTTGGGGTTTTATTTTATTAGTTTTGGAGTATTTTTTCGTGATATCTAACTATATGGCAAAATCACGAGATCATCTTTTATGAGACTTAGTTGCGTGTTCTTAATTTGGTTGGTGATGAGAAGATATTTTCAGGGGTCTGATGTCCATGGATCATACAAGTCAATAGATCTGCTCCTGTACTTTTGTAGTGAAGATTCGCTTAATTATTGGAGTATGTCACAGAAAGTGACAGATCTACGAAAAATTACGGAAACGAGTTAAGTCAAAAGCAGTAAAATTATTCGTTACTACTTTGTAAAACAATTGATATAACATACACATGTGTCAGAATAAACAATTTGCCAGTTTTAGACATCAACTGACAGTTCACTGATTCTTGGCAACGAAAATTCCTGCTGTCATTTTTTTTACTAATTTTTTGCACAGTAATAAGTAAAAATGAGTAGAAAGCAGTAAAAAGAATATTATACGGGAACAGCCATTATAAGTAGTGAAATCCCTATATGAGCTGCTTCGACATATTTGAACACCAAGTCTATAGGGATTTCCAATACTGAGCCAGGGTGTTGGAAAAGAGTTGATGGCGGAGGAGCCCTCAATGGGTCAACGGCAGCGCTCATACCCCAAAATGGGCTACTGACATTGGTATTTTTCCGGCCCGCTGTCCTAAGGTCAAAACAAGGGCCTGGCCCTCCAGGTTGGGGGTTGTGCTTTGGGTTAACTACCCACCCACGGATGCAACCAATAGCCTCGGAAAGGACTGATATTATTGTGGACGACCATGCTAAACGAAAAAAGGACAACGACGATCGTATCTGCACCTGGAATGTGAGAACATTAAACAGGAGAGGTGCAGGCGAACAACTAGCGGAAGCCCTAAACTGCTACAAAGCAGACATTACTGCCATCCAGGAAATACGATGGGATGGGCAGGGCAAAAAGAGGATGAAAAACTGTGACATCTACTTTGGACCGTGTTATAGTGAGCAGAAACAGCGACTATTTGGATGCGGATTTGTTATAAGTGCCAGACTTAGGCAAGAAGTCTTATGTTTCCAAGACATTAGCGAACGCATTGTAAGCATCAAGGCCAAATTTGCCAACAACGATGTTAAAATCGTGCTGGGAGATTTTAACGCAAAGGTAGGAAGAGAAGACATCTTAAGCAGTACTGTCGGAAAATATAGCCTACACGACAACACGTCTGGTAACGGACTTAGGGTCAGTACACGGTTTCCTCACCTCGATATCCATAAGGGGACATGGCGGTCTCCAGATCAACGGACAGTCAACCAAATTGATTACATTGCGATAGACAAGAGGCACGCATTTAGTATTTTGGATGTCCGAACATTCCGAGGGGCTAACATCGACTCGGGCCACTACCTTGTTGTAGCCAAAGTAAGGATGCGGATATCCACCACGCCAAAAAACCAGAAATACTGTGAAATAATTTAATTTCGAAAGACTGCAATCGACAGAGACCGTCAAGACCTTCGCGCAACGCGTATCCCTTAGCTTCTCGACTCACAACACACCACCAGCATCTTAAGTCGAAGAACAATGGCAACGATGCCAACAAGCCATTAGATCAGCCGCAACTGATGTGCTAGGTTTCTCTCGGCCACCAGCAAGAAACCCCTGGTTTGATGAGGAATGCCGACAGATGCTCGCAGCCAAGAACGAGGCCTACAATGCTATGCTGCAGGTGAAGACAAGAGCTGCCATTGAGCTCTATAGGTAAAGAAGAAGGGAAGAACACCGGCTTTTCAGAAAGAAGAAAAAAGAGCAAGAAAAACGCGCGATCGAGGATATAGAGAGGTGCCATTCCAGGAACGATGTTCGCAAGTTTTACCAAAGTGTAAAACGTCAAAGCCAAGGATACAAGGCTCGAACAGAATCCTGTCGAGTTGAACAAGGAAATATCGTAGTTGAGTCATAGTCGATGCTGAGGATATGGAAGAACCACTTCTGCAGACTGTTAAACGGCGATGGCGAACAACATTCCGCTGTCAGCGAGAACGAACCATTTAATATTGGCAACGACAGCGAAAACTGCCAACCACCCGACCTAAGTGAAGTGAGGATAGCTATATCTAAACTCAAGCTTAATAAGGCCGCCGGAAATGACGGCCTTCCGTCATTTCCTGACGGAGATGACTTGGTAAGCAAATCTGGTCGGTTGAAAGCATGCCTGAAGAATGGAAGCTCAGTATCGTTTGCCCGATCCACAAAAAAGGAGACCCTCTGAACTGCGCCAACTACAGAGGCATACGTCTCCTCAATATCACCTACAAGGTCCTATCTGCCGTGATATGTAAACGCCTGAAACGTTTGCCAACAACCTGATCGGCCCTTATCAGTGTGGTTTTAGGCCAGGAAAGTCCACTATCGATCAAATTTTCACTCTTCGGTAGATATTGGAAAAAACCCAAGAAGTCCAAATCGATACCCACCACCTATTTATCGATTTCAAAGCCGCATACGACAGCATTTATAGAGACGAACTATACAGAGCCTTGGACACACAACATCGGTGAATTGGACAGAAGTCACCATTGACAGATATAACTTTGAGGTAGTACGGAACTTTGTCTACCTTGGCTCCGCTATTAACTCTGACAACAACATCTCGTCAGAAATCAAACGAAGAACTACTCTGTCCAATCGCTGTTTCTTCGGGCTAAGAAGGCAATTGAGTAGTAAAGCCCTCACTCGAACTACTAAGGAGATCCTATATAAGACCCTGATCATCCCAGTCCTGCTCTACGGCGCTGAAGCATAGACCGTATCAAAAGCGGATGAAGAAATCCTTGGTCGATTCGATAGAAAAATTCTTCGGAAAATTTTCGGTCCCGTTTGCGTTGACGGACTATGGAGACGAAGATTCAACCACGAACTATACGAGCTATTAAGATGGCTAGGACATGTAGAAAGAATGGACACCAATACTCCGGTTAGCAGAGTCTTCGATTCCCAGCCAGACGTTGGACGCAGTAGAGGAAGACCTCGCCTTAAGTGGCGCGCACAAATAGAAACCGACATCAACCAACTTGGCGTGCGCAACTGGAGGCAGCTAGCTAAGGACCGGGCTGATTGGAGAAGCATGTTGGTTGAGGCCCAGGTTCATCCCGGACTGTAGCGCCACTTAAGCAAGTAAGTAAGAAATAAAAAGTCCTTTTTTGACGAACCGACATTTGAAAGTAGTTGGTATTTATGCTTCTCCGTATCTTGGACAGTAATAAAACGCTGCCTTAACTTGGCAATTCGTCGGCTAGTGATGCCAAATTCGGTTTCATCTTTGGCCGAGAAAACATTTCTGTCATCGAGGAAAGACTCTTTTCCTCCAATGCTTGCCACTAGATACTGATAATTTAGCCCCTCAAAGTTTGCTATCTCAGCTTTCTGTCAAATGGCGGAGATCAGTGATCTTGTCAGACTGTAAATATATGTACATCGTCAGCGTAGTTTGTATGTTTTAGGAATGATGTAAGAGTGTCCATCTTTTCTTCCACTGTCTTTGAGGTTGCCATAGGCCTCGGGCTATGGGAGCCTATCTGGAAGTGACTACACAGTTGCGAAGTTCCACGGGAAGCTATATTGTGGAACCACGGGTAACAGGAGACCATGAGTCATGTCAGGTTTTTTGGTGTCGTTTTGACACCAGTCTACTTGACTCAGCCTATTAGAGAGGTAGGCCCTCTTTTGGGAGTATCGTGGTGGTTGTGGTTATCCCAAAGTCGCTGGAACGGTTGGTGCTCTAGGGTGTCTGTTAACATTCTTAGATCCTTAGGGTACAAGAGGCGTTAGATAGGACTCGCTCCTCAGCAAAGGGTGGTGGTCATGCCTTAACTACCAATTTGCACCAGGGAGGTACGTGTACAATCCTGGGGCGCTGGCCAGCGCTTTTCCTTGCCTCTGATATTGTGGGTAAGCCCACCGTAAGATAAGAGCCGCAAAGACTAGATGTTCACGTTAAGCATACATTACATTCCGCTGTCTTCCACGGGGGTTGAGCCCCTACTGGTCGCGTCCTCAGGTGGTGGATAGAGTAAGCCGCGAAAAGCTTAGTATCCTGTCTTTCGGTAGTAGGGCGATATGCCGTGAAGGTTGTTATAGCAGGTGATCTGTAAAGGTCCATCGTGAACCAATCCAAGCCGGCTGCATGAAGGTTCGAGTCCGTATGGTTAATGACCGCTACCACGGGAATCAGGAGCCCCTTAAACATGTAGTCTGCATGCTTAGCCTGATTAAGAGGTATGGCCCCTTGTAGGAATTTCGTGGTGGTTACCCGACTTTGCGGGAACGTATAGTATTCCGAGGTCTATGGAGGTGATAGGCTTAGGAATATAAGAGGGTTGTGATGGACCTCGGTCCTTAGAAGTAATGAAGTTCTTGCCTTATACATGATTTTCAAAATTGCACTAATTGAACGTGCCCTACTTTGGGGTGTAAAACAGCACTTTTCTATGGTTCTGGTAGGCCCACCATGAAATAAGAGCTGTAATGGCTAGGTGTTCACGTTAAGCATACTTAACATTATCTTCCGCTGTCAGTTCCCAAGAAACACTTCGTCAATCGCCAAATTAAATAGGATCGGTGAAAAGATGCAGCCTTGTTGGACCCCACTTTCGATTTTGAATAGGCGGCCATCATATGTGTTATGCCGACTCCGAACGGCTAAGCTGAGATAAGCTATTCTTGACAATTGATACTACTCGGATGATTTGTTAGATCATCACGAGAAGGGGGCCAGTGAAAAATCATTTAGGTGTTGCTACGGCTGGGAATCGAACCCAGACCTTCTGCCCGGCAGTTGATCGCGCCACTGTACCCTCCTATTTGTAATTGGCCATCATATTACTCCGCTGTCAGTCTACAAGATACCGCGAAGCACATTACTTCCCACCAATAAAAATAGTCCGCCCTATCGAGGTATCCGTCGGAGCGGACAATTTTCCGCAACGCATACTTCGTCGGAGGTTTTAATTTCATTCGAGGTATATGTGTCATCGGAAGAAAATACTACACAAATGCGACGGCTTCAATTCACTACAATTCGTAAATAAATTCCGCAAATAATTTGTGTCGGAGGAAATCGGAAAAAGAATGGCACTTAGCTGTCAAAAATTGCACGAAAAATGCACCTGAACGCACTTCAACGCAACGTGCTATAAAATGTCGGAGACATATTCCGAACATCTTTTCGGAAGAATACCTCGAAGCAAAAATCCTCCGAATCGTACAAAATCGAAGAATTTTCCGCTCCGACGGATACCTCGATAGGGCCGAGTATCGGTGAAAGGAAGCTGCCTTGTTGGACTTCACTTTCAATTTCTAATTTCTCTGACAGCTTTACTTATCGATATCGATACTGTTGATCGATAACTATATATTTGACAGTTTCAACATGGCATACTTTTAAAAATGAATACCAGACGTTTGGGTATAATTATGATTAAGCACATAAAATCCATATAGCTCCTTTAATCCAGAGTTGAAATTTCAAATTTGTAAGGTTAATTTGAAGTTTTACTTTTGATTTAATAAAAATGTCAGTTTTTGACGTTTGCAAATTCCTTAACCTCAATATTTCACCAACAACATATCGATTTAAACCAATTTGCTTACAAGAACTTACCATCACACTGATCACTTTCCATGTTCCTCTGTCATCAAAGAGTGTCACATTACAGTGTTTTCTAAATTAATTGTCAAACATGTACCATTAACCCAGGCGTCCATTAACACTTACCAAAAATACCGATTGTTGATTGATAGTGTTTTCGATCTCATCTAAGGATCAACAACTTAATGAAACCACCAAGAAAAAAAAATGGAAACACATGTTCTCCATTAGAGGGTGTAATATGACCCACCACCGCACTTGGATGAGGACCCGCCAACAAGGGTTATCATGTTATCTCAGTCGAAGCGCCAACTACCATTAAGGCTCAACACATTTATCTGTCATTTAATTTACACCACAAAAGGCGCACAGGGACATTTTTTTGTACGTCCACCGACGAAGACGACGACAGAGCAAAGGAATGTCAGAAAAAAAAAGAACCATTCCAAGGAATGTTTACAATTTTATTGCCCTCGGACAATGGACAACCCGATGACCCGATCATTGATCAATGGATATCGCACGGGTGGTCTGAACGATTTTCCATTTTTTTTTTTTCATCGTTGTTGTTGAATGTTTTGTTTTGTCTTCCTGTGTCAATGTCACATTTTTGGTGGCGTCCACCAAGAGTCGGAGTACTTCTCCATAAAGACCACAATTTAGGTATTTTTAGCTATTTTCCAAGGCCTACGTAAATATGTGTGGAGGAACGCGACCGGACCTGCACCACTGATGAATTTATATTGAATACTTTTTATTGCTCCTAATTTAATTGTTCACCAATGTGGGAGATTGTCCGTATCTTTGGAGCGGGGAATGTCCTTTGGTGTGTGTGTGTGTGTGTGCCACTCTGACAGCGGTGGACACCAATTTAATATGTAGGTGATATTTATTGCTTGTTTTATTAGCAAAAATACAAAACATTCTTTAAAAGCCACCCAAAGCGTGATGCCGTGATGCATATGTAGAGCTGAACCAGAGAAGTGGCAGATGGCAGAAGGAGGACGTCTCAGCGGACTATGAATGCACCCTGACACTGACAGTGCGTGGTTGTAATCGGCAGCGATCCCACAGTTTTTAGTACCCAACGGCTTCGATTGATATACTATTTGACAGATAAATGTTTATTTGTCAAACTCAGTGTGAGTTGTTTGGTAATTTTGTAAATTATGGACTTACACAGGGTTGGGGGTTTCACTCTGTATTTATTGAAATTAAAAGTGAATTCGCTGAAGATTGTAAAAACAGAATGGCCTAGCTGTCACTTTGACGGGCATGGGGTATTTGTATTTGTGAAAATTTACTGCGTTTGCAGGTGAGCAAATCTGACATGGTCTAGGGGTCAGTTAGTTAGCAAGATTGGCTGTTCGTACAAGACGAAACACAATTAGCGCTGAGGTGCGCCGTTTTGATGCCAAAAACTCGTGCGGTTAAATGTTATGTCTTGTTGTTAGTTGGCGTGTACTAAATCCAACCAGTGGCATTAAGGAAGGCGATCAGTTCTTTGATGTGTTTATCAGAGAGGTCGCGGATATTGTCAAAGAAAGGTTTGCCTAGGGTTCGTTGTCTTGCTCTTGACAGAGCCGGGCATTTGCACAGAAAGTGAGTTAGAGTTTCCTTCTCCCCCACCTCCTGCGACAGTTGGTGTTGTGGGGTATACCCATTCTAACAGCATGGTCACCGATGGGCCAGTGTCCAGTGGTAATTGCTATCACCCTGGAGACTTCCTTACGGGATCTGCTTAAGAGGTCCCGTGTTTTAGTCTTGCTGTAGCGAGGCCACATATCTCTTGAAATGGCGCACCCACTGAGGTTAAGCCACCTATTTTCTGCTGTTTTAAGAGAGTGTGTGTTGATATTATTCATGATAGTTTTTAAAGGAGTGAGAATGCCGATTGCACGTGAGCTGGGAAGGGACGAGCCCAACCTGGCTAGGGCATCAGCCTGTTCATTTCCATCTATGTCACTGTGGCCTGGACAGTGATGGTACAAAGAAAGAAATAAATTCCCTACAGCACCAACAAAAAATCCCTACCGACGTAAAATTTTCCCTACATTGTTTTTAATTACCTGTTTATTCTACACGTAGACTGTTATCAAGTGTTAATAATGATTAGTCTAGTAAAAGTAGTATATATCATTGTTTTTATTGCATATTTTTAATTTTTTTTTTTTTAATATTTGAGGGAAATAGACCGAGTTCATATAAGTAAAAATGCGGCAGGGCTGCAATTTTTGCGTTCATTAATGTAAAAAAGGCATGAAAGTGAAAAAAAATGGGGCGGAAGTTGACACCAAATTGGTTATTTCTATTCGTTTAAACGAATAAATAAATCTGTTCTTTGAGGAAAAACTTCCAAACAGTTAAGAAAAGTGCCAGCCTCAGAGAGGTTTTGAGTCGACCAAAAGTGGACAAATCTCCTTTTCAATAAACTCTTGAGAAATTGATATAAAATTCAAGGTTTAAATAACATTGCATTATAAAAAACGAGCCTGAAATATGGCCTTTTTCATACGAATGGAATGTTTCTTGAAATTCAGTTTATTTTTATCAAAGTAATCTTCCTTTCCAATCCTAAAATTATTCCTTTAATTGAGATTATTAACATGTTATTGTATAAAAATAAAACACTACCAAACTCTGTCACTGAAAGAAGAATATATAAACACTTTTTGGAAACCAAAATCTGTTGCTAACTTGCAGCAGTATTTCTGTTCATAATTGCATTGAATCAATATTTTCTGCATGGCATGTACAACAATGTTGCAATTATAAACTCGCACATAATCTAAAATACATAGAAAATTATTTTTAATACACTTTAGCCTTTTTTTACCTACCCTATCCCAAAGGGGTATATTAGTTTTGATACATAGTTTGTATCATAGAGAAATAATTAGCCAGATATATCTCAAAGTATATGGATCGACTCAGAATCGCTAGCTGAGTCAATTTAGCCATGTCTGTCAGTCCGTCCGTCCGTACGTCACCAGTTTTTGGGCCTTGAATTTGAGCTAGAAGGATGAAATTTTGTACACGTGCTCTATGTTGCTTCCAGCAGAACAAGTGTAAAAAATTCTGAAATCCGCTCACTGCCTCGCTCCCTTTTAAAAAAAAACGTAGTTTTTGGCCAAACCGTATGAAATTTGGAAAAAGTTTTTGCAAAACATATTTAGATCTCAATAACTATATTTCGCCTATATAAAGTTTTTTGCCACGCCCATATTTGGGGGCATTTTTATATAAAAACGGTTTCTTTACACTACCCCCCATAACATATGCAGGAGAAAAACCTTATCTTTTGTAGAACCATAAATGTGTTCTATAAATTATCTGAAAAATTTGTTGTGACAATGTGATTTTCTATATTTAATCCCCACATTCGTTTTACAGATGGGATGTTTTAAATTCAAATTCATTTTCATAGGGCTTGTTAAATATAAATCTACATAGGTATATTATTTAAGAGAAATAATCGAAAATAGGATTAACATAGAAAATTATTTGGATTACTTACACTTCAGCCTTTTTAAAGTTAAGGTTAAGACGCGTTAAGGTGAAATCATATTGTAAGAAGGCTGTGATAGCATTTTTCCGAAAAATAGCATATGAAATAAAAAATCCCTACGTTTTCAGCGAAAATTCTTAACAAATAAAAATCTGTCCTTTTTTCCCTACAGTACCATTTTCAAACCGGAAATCCCTACATGTAGGGAATTTTCCCTACGTGTACCATCACTGGGCCTGGAACCCATATGAGAGTGATACTGTATCGACTCCCAATGGAGGCCAGTTCGTTTTGGCATTGAAGTACTAGTTTTGATGACGTCGATACCGAAATAATCGCCTTAAGTTAGTTAGTTAGTTAGTTAAATCGACTATTTTTATTTCTTTCATTTTTCATATTTCATACAATCTTAGTCTCTATGGTTTGGCTTTTGAGCCGTCTACCAGTATGACATTATTTAGTTAGATATTTATTTTATTTTGTTTAATTTTAGATTTGGTTTAATTTTACATATAAATTAAAAAAAAGACAATTCTTATTGTGCTGAAGTTAAAAGCTTTCATCTATTATACAATTTCTGTACCGCATTGCGTTTACTGTATATTTGTACAGAAGGTCCCAACCTCTTTCGCCATTAAGGATACTCATTGCTTCGTCTAAATCAAGCACCTGTACACCAAAGAAAATGAAGCGAAATTCTTTTAGTACGGGACATCTCGCGATGAAGTGGGAAACATCCTCACGCTCCTTTAGGTTGCACAGGTTGCATAAAATTGGTAGTTCGGCACGGTGCGGTATAAAATTTAGATTAAGAAGTTCTCCTCTTATTTTAAAGATTGTGCTTATCTTATCAGTGGAATTGCTGATCAAAAAATATGTCCTAGTCTGTAAATGATGCTCCAATCGACTATAGTAAGCTCTGTATTGCGATGACTGTGCTTCGTTTACTAAATTATCGTAGATTCGTCGGCCAGTTTTCTCCAATAAGTCGTTAAATTTTTGTTTTAGTAGACTCGATTGTTCGTTTGGTCTAACTGAAAAGTCATAACCGCATTCCAATCCTAGAACTTGCCACTCTTGAACACATTTGACTTTATATCGCAGCATTGACGAAAACACTATTCTGGGCAGGCGTTCTGGATTCATTGCCATGACTTTTATGATATAATCGAAATGGAATTTGAGTGTATCCAGAAAAAGTGGTGCCACTCCCGTTTCCAAGTATATCATGTAGTTTGGGCAGCTACTCGGTAATCTAAAAATTCTCCTGATAAAAAACCGTAAAAATTTTTCTACGACTTCAAATGAGCAGTATCCCCAAACTTGCGATGCATATAGAAGGATCGAAGTTGCTGTAGCCCGAAATATTTTTTGTTTAGATATGTGCGAGATATTTTTATTATTAATATACTTTCCCCAAACCGCACAAATTGCCCTTTTAGCTTCTGCAAGTTTAATCTTAAGGTGAATGTTCATGTTCAAGTTGGGGGTAATCACAACTCCAAGATACTTATACTGCTTGACAATTTCGATTTGCTCCCCTTGAAATATCCATTTTTCATTTTGAGCATATCTTCCCCCGCCATCTCTGAATATCATCATCTTTGACTTCTCTAAGTTAACTGTCAAATTCCACGTTCTGCAATAAGAATCTAGCCTATTTATCATTAACTGCATGGTATCTACTGTATCCGCAAGAAATACGATGTCGTCTGCAAACATTAGTGCTGGAATTTGTGTTCCACTTAGTTGGATTCCTCCTTTAACGTACTCAGTAATGTCGTTTATGTACAAAATAAATAGCAATGTACTTAGGACGCATCCTTGTTTGACACCCATTGTTATCTTTAATTCTTCCGACAAATGGCTGCCATCCCAAATATAAGCAGAATTATTTTTATACATAGCTCTTATCACGTTTATCACCTTTGATGAGACTTTATATTTATAGAGCTTGTAAAAAAGCATTTCACGCGGAATCGAATCAAAAGCAGCTCGAAAATCTACAAAAAACGCGTAAAGCTTTTTTTTCTTCTTTTTATAAATTTCGCTTATGTTGATCAGCGAAAATATTTGGTCAACCGTTGAATAATTTCTCCTGAAACCCGCTTGAAAATCCAAGAGAATCTTCTTATTTTCCACCCAGTCGGTAATTCTATTAAAAAGTAAACTAGCAAACAGTTTGGCAGATGTGTTAAGAAACGAAATCCCCCTATAGTTTGCTGGGTCGTCGTAGTTTCCTTTTTTATGTAGTGGAAAAATAATCGCTTTCTGGAAAGCCATTGCCACATCAGCTGTTTCAAAAATTCGGTTGAATTCCATGGTAAGAGCTAATCGGAATTCCAATGTGGAATTCTTATAGAATTCAAAGGGAATGCGATCATTTCCTGGTGCTTTATTATCCTTGGAGTTCCCAATAACGAAATCCACTTCAGCCACCGTAAACGGTTCATCCAAAAAAACATCAACTATCATGGGTGCAGCATATTGTGGGGATGGAGATATCTGTGCTGAGTTGAGAAGAGTTTTAAAATGGTCTCTTAACTGCTCTGCTTCCAATCCTAGTGCTAATCGGTTCGTTTTGCCATTAATAGTTTTAACAGCTTTCCAAAAGTCGGCTGATGATCTTGATCTGTTAATCAAGGCAATTTGTTGTAGATCGCCTTAATAGCGGCTTGACTGTCGACAAAAATAGCGATATTTTGCTTGGGAGTACTATCGTGTTTAATCGCATGACATGCCTCCCTAATAGCCAACAATTCCGCTTGGAATACGCTGGAGGAATCAGGGAGGCGAAACGATTTTTTTTATTTTTAGTGTGTCCGAGTAGACACCTGCAAGTTCAGTTTGGGTATCATGTAGTCGGTATGATGGTCAGCTAGACCTGCTGGCAATGAATCTAGGATATTGCTGTGCCCATAGGGCTTATTGAACCAGCAGCCAGACTCTTTGAGCCTGACTGCACTACACATTGCAATATCTTTGATATGGATATCTAGAGGGAGAAGGTGGAGAAGAACCGTTAAGGCATCAGTGGGACAAGATCTCATGGCCCCAGTTGTGCCGATACAAGCAGTTCTTTGTACCCTCTTAAGTTTGTCAATGATATACCCTTTACTCACAGAAGGCCACCAGACTAGTGCCCCATAGGTGAGTATCGGCCGAACAACAGCAGTGTACATCCAAAGTGTCATCTTTGGTTGTAGGCCCCATCTTTTGCCGAATGTTTTTCTACAGGCATAGAAAGCTATACATGCTTTCTTGACCCTTTGTTCTATGTTGGTTTTCCAATTAAGCTTAGTATCTAGGATAGTCCCTAGATATTTGGCATTGGATGAGAGTGAGAGCGCTTGTCCATTAAGTCGGGGGAGGTTAAAGGCTGGTATTTTGGTCTTCGTGGTGAAAAGCATCATTTCCGTTTTGCTCGGATTAACACCCAGGGGCACAGCTTGTAGCCCACGTGCTCACAGAACCCAGAGCGTACTCCATGATTTCGCTAATCACTGGGAAAAACTTTCCTGACACTAGGATCACCACGTCGTCCGCGTATGCCACTGCCTTAATCCTATCCCGATCAAGTCGGACTAACAGTTTGTTCATAACAATAAGCCACAGCAGAGGAGATATCACACCGCCCTGTGGTGTACCTCTGTCAGCATATCGCGTTAAGCTGCTGTTGCCTAGTGTTGATTGAATGATTCTAGACCTTAGCATTTATATAATCCATTGGCTAAAATGCTCTTCTACACCAGTTACGGATAGGGCTTCTAGTATGCTGTCAGTTTGTACATTATTGAAAGCCCCTTCTATATCAAGGAAAGTGGCTAAGGTGTACTCTTTGTAGTAGAGGGACTTTTCGATGGTCCCAATCACCTCATGCAGAGCGGTTTCAGTCGATCTGCCTTTGAGATATGCGTGTTGTGATGTGGATTGCGGTGATTCATTAAGAATGCTTCGCACATGGATGTCAAGGATCCGCTCCAGGGTCTTTAGTATAAAGGAAGCAAGGCTGATGGGCCTAAAATCTTTTGCAGATTCATGTCCACGTCTGCCCGCCTTTGGTATAAAAACTACCCTGACACGTCTCCATGAGTGTGGAATAAAGTTTAATAAAATACAACTTCTATAAATTGGCAACAACCACGGTAATACAGTATCCTGTGAGTTTTGTAGCATGATCGGCAAGATGCCATCAAGGCCAGGTGATTTATAGGGTGAGAAGCTATTAATTGCCCAGGATGTCTTTTCTTTGGTTATAATGGATTTGATATTTTCCCAAGTTGTATGGTCAGCGGGCCGAGAGTCAGCAGATGCTGGCGGCACCTCTTTACAACCCGGGAAGTGTGTGTTAATTAGGATAGACAGAGATTCGGATGAGGTCTCTGCCCAGCTACCATCCGACTTTCTTATTAAGGACGGGTTTGAATGGTCCTTCGCTAAAATTTTGCTCAGTCTGGAAGAGTCTTTAAGGGTATTGATGGATTCGCAGTATTCCTGCCAGGATTCTTTCTTGGCGCTACGAATAGCCGCTTTGTATATTCTAAGGCAATCTTTATAGGGCTGCCAAAAGTTGTATTTATGGCATATGTTAAAAATGACCCTGGTCATATTCCTAAGTTTACTAAGGCCCTCACTCCACCAGGGAGGTAGTTTTTTCCTACCGTAACTGGCTGGACACGAGACCTTGAAAGCAGTACTCATTGCCTTCTCAAAGGTAACGATAGCTGCATTCAGTTCGTCTGTCGAAGTGAACTTAGATTTTGGTATTGCTTGAAGTCTAGAATTAGCTATTTGGTCAAACTTTGGCCAGTTGATTCTTTTGGGATTTCTAAAGGGGATTGGTGCATCAATCCGAATATTGACATCAAAGAGTATCCAGCTGCGATCAGAGAAGGATTTCAGGTTGGATACTCTCCAGTTATTCACCTTTAGGTTGTCGTTGTTTGTGGCTAGTGTGATGTCAATGACATCTTCCCAGCCCCTAAAACTCACCGTGCTCGGGAAAGTGAAGGTCTTAGGGTCACTTGCAACTAAACATTTGTTCCACTGTCTGATGATTAGGGGGCGGAAATAAATGGCAGCGTGTCAAATGATCCAAATTTGAAAAAATATCACATCGCCGAAATTCTGAGCGCTTTGACGTTTTCACGGGCAGCCCAAAAATACGATAATGACAAACGGTCGAAAATAAAAAGAAAACGGGTGTACGACTGTGCGTCCGAAGATAGGCTTGAGGGTAAACTAATTTGCATTCGTAGCGTAGCGAGCATTGTTGATGAATTGTTTCATTGGTGTTATGCAACTGGCTATTTCATTTGAGCATTGGTTGCTGCAGTAGCCATAAAAAAAAATAAGAGAGAAGACCTTAGGATGATTTTCGAGCGAAACTAAGGTGTTCGCTATAAAAGTTATTTATAGTTCGCAGCATTTGAATCCTATCTAGGAAGTGGAATTTTTCTTTGTCTACCCGACCAGACGTGGGTATTAAACTCAAGTTTGGGGTGTATAAACTCTTCAAATATTTTTTTTTTTTTTTTTATTTTATGCTTTATTTCACACAATGTTTTGAGTATACAATTCTTTGATTTTATAAATTCATTTAGTGATAAGTATGAAATAGTAACGTACAATCTATTTTCCGAGTGACAAGAGTCGAATGTACCAAGCAATCTACGCTAATAATTACATAAACAATTGTTAATGGGGAATTACAAAAGGAAGCAATGGCAAAAAAAATAAATGTTTAATTACAAAAGTTAAAAGAGAATGAAAAAGCAAGTGTATCAGACCTACAATGATCAATATTCATAAAAAGAAACTATTTATGGCTGAATTATCCATAGACAACAACCATTTTTTAACATCTTTTAAAAATACATTTTTTACCCTCTCACACCTAATGAGATCTGGAAGTGAGTTAAACAAACGGGGTGCGGTGGCATAGTAAAATCTTTTGAAGGATGTTTTATAAGCTGTTGGAATAGTTACCAAACTTCTGGTATTGACCCGTAAATTATAGTTATCTATGTTTCTTACAGAGTAAAATCTCGAGTTTTCGAAAAATATTTTTAAGACTTTGTAACAGTAAAGATGCCTTAAGGGAAGAATTTCAAGGGTTCTGAACAAAAAAAGACTTGGAGTTCTGCGATTTACTCTGCATAAAATCCGTATTGCATGTTTCTGTTTTATTAATAGTGACTCCGTTTTATTAAAATAAGCACCACCCCAACAAGAGATACCATATTGCAGCTTAGATTTTAAAAGACCATTGTAAACGAGTTTTGTAATTGATTGTGGACAATATAGACTTAGATGATAGAGTTGTTTTAGTTAGTTAGTTTGATTGGCTGTTCGTACAAGACGAAACACAATTAGCGCTGAGGTGCGCCGTTTTGATGCCAAAAACTCGTGCGGTTAAATGTTATGTCTTGTTGTTAGTTGGCGTGTACTAAATCCAACCAGTGGCATTAAGGAAGGCGATCAGTTCTTTGATGTGTTTATCAGAGAGGTCGCGGATATTGTCAAAGAAAGGTTTGCCTAGGGTTCGTTGTCTTGCTCTTGACAGAGCCGGGCATTTGCACAGAAAGTGAGTTAGAGTTTCCTTCTCCCCCACCTCCTTGCAACTGCGACAGTTGGTGTTGTTGGGTATACCCATTCTAACAGCATGGTCACCGATGGGCCAGTGTCCAGTGGTAATTGCTATCACCCTGGAGACTTCCTTACGGGATCTGCTTAAGAGGTCCCGTGTTTTAGTCTTGTTGTAGCGAGGCCACATATCTCTTGAAATGGCGCACCCACTGAGGTTACGCCACCTATGTTCAGCTGTTTTAAGAGAGTGTGTGTTGATATTATTCATGATAGTTTTTAAAGGAGTGAGAATGCCGATTGCACGTGAGCTGGGAAGGGACGAGCCCAACCTGGCAAGGGCATCAGCCTGTTCATTTCCATCTATGTCACTATGGCCTGGAACCCATATGAGAGTGATACTGTATCGACTCCCAATGGAGGCCAGTTCGTTTTGGCATTGAAGTACTAGTTTTGATGACGTCGATACCGAAATAATCGCCTTAATAGCGGCTTGACTGTCGACAAAAATAGCGATATTTTGCTTGGGAGTACTATCGTGTTTAATCGCGTGACATGCCTCCCTAATAGCCAACAATTCCGCTTGGAATACGCTGGAGGAATCAGGGAGGCGAAACGATTTTTTTATTTTTAGTGTGTCCGAGTAGACACCGGCGCCCACTCCGCAGTCCATTTTGGAGCCGTCGGTGTAAATGAGTGTGTCAAAATCTTTTTCAACCAATGCGTTTTTCCAATCCTCTCTAGTTGGAAAGCCAGCGGTGAAGTGATTGTGGAAGTTCAGTTTGGGTATCATGTAGTCGGTATGATGGTCAGCTAGACCTGCTGGCAATGAATCTAGGATATTGCTGTGCCCATAGGGCTTATTGAACCAGCAGCCAGATTCTTTGAGCCTGACTGCACTACACATTGCAATATCTTTGATATGGATATCTAGAGGGAGAAGGTGGAGAAGAACCGTTAAGGCATCAGTAGGACAAGATCTCATGGCCCCAGTTGTGCCGATACAAGCAGTTCTTTGTACCCTCTTAAGTTTGTCAATGATATACCCTTTACCCACAGAAGGCCACCAGACTAGTGCCCCATAGGTGAGTATCGGCCGAACAACAGCAGTGTACATCCAAAGTGTCATCTTTGGTTGTAGGCCCCATCTTTTGCCGAATGTTTTTCTACAGGCATAGAAAGCTATACATGCTTTCTTGACCCTTTGTTCTATGTTGGTTTTCCAATTAAGCTTAGTATCTAGGATAGTCCCTAGATATTTGGCATTGGATGAGAGTGAGAGCGCTTGACCATTAAGTCGGGGGAGGTTAAAGGCTGGTATTTTGGTCTTCGTGGTGAAAAGCATCATTTCCGTCTTGCCCGGATTAACACCCAGGCCACAGCTTGTAGCCCACGTGCTCACAGAACCCAGAGCGTGCTCCATGATTTCGCTAATCACTGGGAGAAACTTTCCTGACACTAGGATCACCACGTCGTCCGCGTATGCCACTGCCTTAATCCTATCCCGATCAAGTCGGACTAACAGTTTGTTCATAACAATAAGCCACAGCAGAGGAGATATCACACCGCCCTGTGGTGTACCTCTGTCAGCATATCGCGTTAAGCTGCTGTTGCCTAGTGTTGATTGAATGATTCTAGACCTTAGCATGGATATAATCCATTGGCTAAAATGCTCCTCTACACCAGTTACGGTTAGGGCTTCTAGTATGCTGTCAGTTTGTACATTATTGAAAGCCCCTTCTATATCAAGGAAAGTGGCTAGGGTATACTCTTTGTAGTAGAGGGACTTTTCGATGGTCCCAATCACCTCATGCAGAGCGGTTTCAGTCGATCTGCCTTTGAGATAAGCGTGTTGTGATGTGGATAGCGGTGATTCATTAAGAATGCTTCGCACATGGATGTCAAGGATCCGCTCCAGGGTCTTTAGTATAAAGGAAGCAAGGCTGATGGGCCTAAAATCTTTTGCAGATTCATGTCCTCGTCTGCCCGCCTTTGGTATAAAAACTACCCTGACACGTCTCCATGAGTGTGGAATAAAGTTTAGTAAAATGCAACTTCTATAAATTGGCAACAACCACGGTAATACAGTATCCAGTGAGTTTTGTAGCATGATCGGCAAGATGCCATCAAGGCCAGGTGATTTATAGGGTGAGAAGCTATTTATTGCCCAGGATGTCTTTTCTTTGGTTATAATGGATTTGATATTTTCCCAAGTTGTATGGTCAGCGGGCCGAGAGTCAGCAGATGCTGGCGGCACCTCTTTACAACCCGGGAAGTGTGTGTTAATTAGGATAGACAGAGATTCGGATGAGGTCTCTGCCCAGCTACCATCCGACTTTCTTATTAAGGACGGGTTTGAATGGTCCTTCGCTAAGATTTTGCTCAGTCTGGAAGAGTCTTTAAGGGTGTTGATGGATTCGCAGTATTCCTGCCAGGATTCTTTCTTGGCGCTACGAATAGCCGCTTTGTATATTCTAAGGCAATCTTTATAGGGCTGCCAAAAGTTGTATTTATGGCATATGTTAAAAATGACCCTGGTCATATTCCTAAGTTTACTAAGGCCCTCACTCCACCAGGGAGGTAGTTTTTTCCTACCGTAACTGGCTGGACACGAGACCTTGAAAGCAGTACTCATTGCCTTCTCAAAGGTAACGATAGCTGCATTCAGTTCGTCTGTCGAAGTGAACTTAGATTTTGGTATTGCTTGAAGTCTAGAATTAGCTATTTGGTCAAACTTTGGCCAGTTGATTCTTTTGGGATTTCTAAAGGGGATTGGTGCATCAATCCGAATATTGACATCAAAGAGTATCCAGCTGTGATCAGAGAAGGATTTCAGGTTGGATACTCTCCAGTTATTCACCTTAAGGTTGTCGTTGTTTGTAGCTAGTGTGATGTCAATGACATCTTCCCAGCCCCTAAAACTCACCGTGCTCGGGAAAGTGAAGGTTGGGGTGCAACCCTTGTTGCAGATTGACAGGTTGTTATGAATTATAAAATCAAAAAGAGACTCACCTCGTTCATTGATCTCTGAGCTACCCCACAGGGTATGCCTGGCATTGGCATCGCAGCCCAGAATCAAGTGGGTATTCCTTTTTGATAAGGTGGCTGAGAGAAACTCTACCTCCTTCGGCGGAGCATTCTGGTTATGTGCCATATAGGCCGAAGCAGCATACAGACACTCCTGCTTACCAGCTTCAATCCGTATAACAGCAAGGTCGTTGCAGCTGAGGTTGGGACAAAAGAAAGCTTTGATATGTTTTTTAACTAAAATACAGGATCTTGGCTTACCGTTATGTTTGTCGATGTTGTAGAAAAGGTTGTAGTCCTTGTCATTGAGCCCTTTGATAGTGGAACCTCCCACCCAGGGTTCTTGAATTAGGCTGATGTCGATGTCTTCCTCTTTCAGAAAGACTAGGAGGTTTTCACTAGCGCACCTAGAGTGCTGCAGGTTAATCTGCAGAACTCTGAGCATCTCGTGTGGATGTGGCATCTAGTCGCAGGACTTCCAACAAATTGTTGGCGTCATCGACTTCGTCCGGGTCTTCACCTGGACGCGCTGACCTGAATATTTTGAGTTTGGCATGTCTGATGCCAAACCTCAATCTGTTATCGGCCTTCTCTAGGGCTTCTAGAGACTCCTCGTTGATGAGTAGGAGGAAGGGCTTAGTGTGAGGGGTTGGTGTCTCTACCTTAAGGACGGACCAGTCAGTCATGGGAATTCCGGGGTTGTGCAGCTGTAGGACCTGGATCAGTTTGACCCTGTCCAAGTGCATATTGGGTAGCCAGATGCGGGCTCGCGGTCGCCAAGGAATGTCATCGGCTGGAACGAGCTTCAAACTAAAACCCGTCCAGTTGTTCCGAATCTTGGCAACACAATTTTCGAGGAAATCCCTCGAAAATTTGTCCGCACATTTAACCACCCTAATACCCCTAACCACTTCTTCGGAATCGAAGCAAGGCAGAGGGCCACCCGGATTGTCCAGCAGAAAGTCCATAACCATCTCAGATAGCTTGGCCTCAATCTCACCCCAAGCGTCCGCCACCTTGCTGCAATTAGTCGGCTGCTCGTCGATAATTGCAACTTGCAGGTCGTCTCTTACGACCCGGGTATTGGAGCGCTTCGGTTTAGGTTTGACATTGGCCTCCGCATGCTTAGATGAGTTACCGGAGGCTGAAAACTTCCCCCGCTTTGAGGCGTTAGTTGGCTCATCATGAGACCTACTGCGCTTCGCGGTTTCAGACTCTAGCCGCTTTTCCTTGAGTTTGTTGTAGTCTTCAACAATCTTGAGGTATATGTGTTTGTCGCTGTCTTTGGTATGTGCAATACCAGCCGCTTCATTCTTAGCTATCTTACTGAGAATGAAGCAGGCTCTACTGTACTGACTTTTGGTGATGTTCGATACACTCGGTTGTTGGCCATCACAAGCGACCTTAGCCGGAATCGCTTTGGTATTTAATGGCTTAGACGCTGTCGGTGTACTGACTGCACATGTTCCAACGTCTAAGTCGGTTGTTTTAAGCAAGACATTAGATGAAGCGAGTGTACTAACTATACACTGCCCATCGCCTGCGTTTTGTTGGGTGTTAATTGGCTGAGACTCCGCGAGTGTACTAACTATACAATGCGCGTCGCCTGAAGAGGTCTCTAGAGATACCACAGACGTCGTGGGAATACTACTTGTATCCTTCACAACGCCTGTAACCGTCTCTTGAGAGGAGGCTAGTAACTCCTCTTCCGAAGAGGTACCAACCTGCTTATCCTCAAGTTTATTTATTTTTTTTTGTATTTTTTTATTAATTTGTTTTTTTATTTTTGTTTGGTTCATTTGAAAATTTTGGACCCACGAGTAGAACGGAAAGGAGGTCCACTCCGGCAGAGCCGATATACCGGAGTAAGGCAAAAGATACGACAGACCATGCCTGTGCATCTGAAGAAGCTGTTTTGTTGTTTTACAACTCTATTGAGATATTGTTTGAGATAAAGTGTATGATTATTCCAACAGAGCTTGTTATCTAACACTATACCTAAGTATTTAAAATTGTCAACGCACTCAATCCTAAAACAATCATTGCAGCAAGAGATTGAATTGACATATATCAGGAACAAAATAGGACCCAAAACTGATCCTTGTGGAACCCCAAGTTCAATGCAATTCGAAGCGCTATAAATATTTTTGATTTTTACCATTTGCTTCCGATTTTTCAAATAGGAAACAAACCAATCGTATATATAACCCCTAAACCCTATATGAAAAAGTTTGGCAAGTAATATTGAGTGATCTACCATGTCAAAAGCTTTAGTGATGTCAATAAACAAGGAAGACGGTATTTCTGATAAATTTAAACTGTTATACAATTCACCAGTTAATTTTAACAGTGATGTCTCAGTAGACCTTCCATTCCTAAAACCAAATTGACAATCACTAAAGAAATGTTTTTTATCTAGAAACGAAACCATTCTTGATTTAATACCTTTCTCAAATACTTTTGAAAATATCGAAAGTAGAGATATAGGACGATAGTTATTTAAAATAGTATTATCACCTTTTTTGTGGAGTGGTATTTCTACTGCTGTCTTTAGGGATTATGGAAAAATACCTAACTGTATACTAATATTAAATATATAACACAAAACATCCGAAATTTGAAACGTAATTTTTTTCAACATACAGCTTGATATATAATCACAAGAGGTAGAATTTGATGTTTTAAGAGAGCAAATTATTTTATGAATCTCCAGCGCAGTGAATGGTTCACAGAAAAAACTTTCAGTATGACTATCCGTATTATTATTGATATCAAAATTAAAGTTATTGTGTGTTGAGTTCTGAAAAGAACTTATGTTACAATAATAATTATTAAATAAATCAGCAATTTCTAAAGAATCAGAGATAGATGAGTTGTTTGCATTCAAAACTATATCAACTTCGGAAATTTTTCTATTGAGAATTTCATCAACAATCCTTACTTACTTACTTAAGTGGCGCTACAGTCCGGAATGAACCTGGGCCTCAACCAACATGCCTCTCCAATTAGCCCGGTCCTTAGCTAACTGCCTCCAGTTGCGCACTCCAAGTTGGTTGAGGTCGGTTTCCACTTGTGCGCGCCACTTAAGGCGTCCGACGTCTGGCTGGGAATCGAAGACTCTGCGAGCCGGAGTATTGGTGTCCATTCGTTCTACATGTCCTAGCCATCTTAAACGTCCTATGCGGAGTTTTTTGACCAGGGGCATGTCGCTGTACAGCTCGTATAGTTCTTGGTTGAATCTTCGTCTCCATAGCCCGTCAACGCAAACGGGACCGAAGATTTTTCGAAGAATTTTCCTCTCGAATCTACCAAGGATTTCTTCATCCGCTTTTGATACGGTCCATGCTTCAGCGCCGTAGAGCAGGACTGGGATGATCAGGGTCTTATATAGGATCTCCTTAGTAGTTCGAGTGAGGGCTTTACTACTAAATTGCCTTCTTAGCCCGAAGAAACAGCGTTTGGCAAGAGTAATTCTTCGTTTGATTTCTGACGAGATGTTGTTGTCAGAGTTAATAGCGGAGCCGAGGTAGACAAAGTCCCGTACTACCTCAAAGTTATATCTGTCAATGGTGACGTTCTGTCCAATTCGTCGATGTTGTGTGTCCTTTCGTGTTGACAGCATATACTTAGTCTTACCCTCATTTACTGCTAAACCCATTTTCGCCGCTTCCTTCTCTATACTAGCAAACGTGGCTATGACATCACGTTGAGTCCTACCAATGATGTCAATATCGTCAGCGTATGCTAGTAGTTGCACCGACTTTTGAAAAATTGTGCCTCTGGTGTTGGCTTTGGAGTTTTGCACAATTCTCTCAAGAATCAGATTAAAGAAGTCACATGACAGCGCATCGCCTTGCCTAAATCCGTTTTTGGTATCGAATGTGTCTGTGAGGTCGTTTCCGACCCTGATGATGCAGCGAGAATTCTCCATCGTCATCCTACACAAACGGACGAGTTTGGGCGGTATACCAAAACTAGACATGGCTCTGTACAGTTCGTCTCTATAAATGCTGTCATATGCGGCTTTGAAATCGATGAATAGGTGGTGGGTATCGATTTGGACTTCTTGAGTCTTTTCCAGGATCTGCCGAAGTGTGAAAATTTGATCGGTTGTGGACTTTCCTGGCCTAAAACCACACTGATAAGGGCCAATCAGGTTGTTGGTAAACGGTTTCAGGCGTTCACATATTACGGCAGATAGGATCTTGTAGGCGATGTTGAGGAGACTTATGCCTCTGTAGTTGGCGCAGTTCAGAGGGTCTCCTTTTTTGTGGATCGGGCAAACGATGCTGAGGTTCCATTCTTCAGGCATATTTTCATCCGACCAGATTTGGCTTATGAGTTGGTGGATGTTACTTACCAAGTCATCTCCGCCGGCCTTATAGAGCTCAGCGGGAAGGCCGTCATTTCCGGCAGCCTTATTAAGCTTGAGTTTAGATATTGCTATCCTCACTTCACTCAGGTCGGGTGGTTGGCAGTCTTCGCTGTCGTTGCCAATATTGAATGGTTCGTTCTGCCTGACAGCGGAATGTTGTTCGTCATCGCCGTTTAACAGTCTGCAGAAGTGGTTCTTCCATATCCTCAGCATCGACTGTGTCTCAACTACAATATTTCCTTGTTCATCTCGACAGGATTCTGTTCGAGCCTTGTACCCTTGGCTTTGACGTTTTACACTTTGGTAAAACTTGCGAACATCGTTCCTGGAGTGGCACCTCTCTATATCCTCGATCGCGCGCTTTTCTTGCTCTTTTTTCTTCTTGCTGAAAAGCCGATGTTCTTCCCTCCTTCTTTGCCTATAGAGCTCAATGGCAGCTCTCGTCTTCACCTGCAGCTTAGCCTTGTAGGCCTCGTTCTTGGCTGCGAGCATCTGTCGGCATTCCTCATCAAACCAGGGGTTTCTTGCTGGTGGCCGCGAGAAACCTAGCACATCAGTTGCGGCTGATCTAATGGCCTGTTGGCATCGTTGCCATTGCTCTTCGACATTCGATGCTGGTGGTATGGTATTAATCGAGAGGTTAAGGGATACGCGTTGTGCGAAGATCTTGGCGGTCTCTTGCGATTGCAGTCTTCCGACATTAAATTTTTTCACAGTATTTCTGGATTGTTGTGGCGTGGTGGATATCCGCATTCTTACCTTGCCTGCTACAAGGTAGTGATCCGAGTCGATGTTAGCTCCTCGGAATGTTCGGACATCCAAAATACTGGATGCGTGCCTCTTATCTATCGCAATGTGATCAATTTGGTTGACCGTTCGTTGATCTGGAGACCGCCATGTCCCCTTATGGATATCGAGGTGAGGAAACCGTGTGCTGGCTATAGTGGCATTTCGTTCCGTAGCGAAATCAATTAGCCTAAGTCCGTTAGCAGACGTGTTGTCGTGTAGGCTATGTTTTCCGACAATACTTCTAAAGATGTCTTCTCTTCCTACCTTTGCGTTAAAATCTCCCAGCACGATTTTAACATCGTACTTCGGTAGTCGCTCATAGGTTTTGTCGAGGAGCTCGTAGAAGCAATCCTTAGCTATATCATCTTTTTCTTCCGTCGGAGCGTGAGCGCATATAAGGCTTATGTTGGCGAATTTGGCCTTGATGCGGATTGTTACTATGCGTTCGCTAATGTCTTGGAAACATAAGACTTCTTGCCTAAGTCTGGCACTTATAACAAATCCGCATCCGAATAGTCGCTGTTTCTGCTCACTATAACACGGTCCGTAGTATATGTCACAGTTTTTCATCCTCTTTTTGCCCGGCCCATCCCATCGTATTTCCTGGATGGCAGTAATGTCTGCTTTGTAGCAGTTTAGGGCTTCCGCTAGTTGTTCGCCTGCACCTCTCCTGTTTAATGTTCTCACATTCCAGGTGCAGATACGAACGTCGTTGTCCTTTTTTCGTTTAGCAGGGTCGTCAACAATAAAATCAGTCCTTTCCGAGGCTATTGGTTGCTTCGTAACAATATTTTTTTCTGTGGGTGGGTAGTTAACCCAAAGCACAACCCCCAACCTGGAGGGCCAGTTCCAATTTATAAGATACCCCTAGGACACGGGGCCATCAGTATCCACTACGGGATTGAGTGCTGCCGTTGGCCTTTCGGTTCATCCGCCACCATCTCTGTTCCTAGACAACCTGTTGTCCGAATATGTCAGAGCAGCTCATCTAGGTTCGCCTGGGACAGCAGGCCGGTATTCATCCGTGCCATTCTCACCAGGGTGTTTATAGTGTTGCTGTTTTTCGTCGTGCTATCAACACTCGCACTTATCGTTTAGCAAGTCAAATCCGGTTGGATGAGACCAGTACCCGATGGTTACCACTTGGAGGTAAAGATAAGCACATTTGATGTGTAGTCAGAGTTGCAACACTGGGCATTGCCAAGTTAACGCCAATCAGAGTCTACCCTCGTTCTACAACACCCAACCATTCATCAACAATCCGCCATTCTTTTTTAGAATTTCCAAGACATGCAGCTAATTTATTACGGAAATAATTATCTCTACACTGAGGGATTTCCACTCTAAGCTCATTACTTAGCTTTTCGAAATACGTTTTAAGCCTAAAATTATGAGGGTGTTTTCTTACACGAGCACAGAGCTTATTTTTTTTCCGAATTTTTTTCAGGAGTGATAGAGGCATCCATGGCTTCAGACATTTATTTTTTTTATTTAGACTATTTATGTACTTGCTATTAGAGATGTGAAATTGAAGCTTATTAAGAAATAAATCAAATGCAATAGATGGATCACTTGCACTAAAAACATCTTCCCAAAACTCATAATTCAAGCGGCTTTTCAGAATCCCAAAATTGATTTTGACATGTGTTTGTGTTTGACACTCAGTTTCTTTGGTACGTGACACATTTAAACCAAATTGAATAGAAGTAAGATTATGGTCCGTAAGTTTCAGATCAAATGACGCAGTTTTAAACTCTATTAAATTATTTCGGTGAACCCTTATAAATATGTGATCCAAACATGAACTTAATCTAGTAGGTTGAAAAAGCAAGGAGTCAAAACCGAACGCATACAGAGTCGACAAAAATTGATCGACATCTGGGGAACAGAATAGTATTTTTGCACGATTGTGATTCCAAAAACACTGTAAATTCTTCAGTAAAGGTCTTTGCTGTACATTTGTGTAATCTATAAACACATATAAAACAATAGCAAGTACCAGCAATTACGCAACTAAAACTTATTATATCAGCACTCTGTAAGTAATATTTTTTTATTTGTTTGCCTACTATGCTACTCTTAAAGAATACACCAACACCACCAGCTGCATATGAATCATTACAAGTTGCATCAAATAAAAAATTTGGAATATTAAAATCAGAAATTTCATGTTCAAAAATCCAGATTTCTGAAACAAAAATTAAATCTGGTAAATGGTCTAAGGAGGACAGATGAGATAAAAATGTATCAAAATTCATTCTAAGACTTCTAATGTTCTGATGAATTACTGAAAACCCAGAATATTGTTCATTGTTTGAATGATCTATACAATAGCAATTAGAATGCTCAGATAAAGAAGAGTTACTAACATTATTATTATCAATACTTATTGAAGAAGATATACAAGCATTATTACTTGAATTGCGATTAAGATTTATCATTACAAAAGGAAAAACAAAAAACAGTTGAGTAGTTAATTAATAACACCCTGAGTTTGCAGATCTTCTAACGAACTTATTCTTATTGTGACTGGATCAGAAGCGGTGAAATATTTTATACTAATTAAGGAAAGCTAGATATTTCGCGCCTTCGAATAAGTCGTTACTAATTCACATACCGAGCGCATGAAAATCTTTTCGGTTTCTTCGACAAATGACATGACAGATGACGAATGGCTCTTGATTTTGGTTTCGCTTTAATGAGAGAATCTGAGAGAACTCTCATCAGCGAAGGAAAGAATTGGATTAGGAGTTGCAGACAGGAGATCATTTATAAAAACGGGAAAAGAGTCGGAGACAAAGCTGAGCCCTTGGGAATACCGGCATTTATTTGGTGCAACCATCCAAAGCAACTTGAATTGGTCGTTTCGAACGAAAATTTCTATAGAAAAAGTTTTTCGTCGAATCCAAATGCACCCATTTTCGACAATAGGGCTTGATGCCAAACACTGTCAAATGCCTTTGTAATATCAAGCGTAACAATCATGCTGTGGTGGATTGATTGGTTCCACTTATAGATGAGATATGTCATCAAATCAAATGAAAATTATACTGCCGGTCATTAAGAATTGTCGGGTTTCGAGATATTTCATATCCTGATACAAAATACAAATACAAATTTTTGGCGCAACAGGCTAGTTAGTACCCAGGGCCTAGCTTTCTCACAACCATTCATGTGTGCGTGTGTACTTCTTGCACGATGGCGGGACCTCCTGTTTTATGCTGACTCCGAACGGCTAAGTTGAGATAAGATTTTCTTGACAATTGATACTACCCGGATGATATGTCAGATGATCACGAGAGGAGGGCCAGTGAAAAATCATTTAGGTGTTGCTACGGCTGGGAATCGAACCCAGACCTCCTGCGCGGCAGTTCATCGCACTAACCATCTCGCCACTGAGCCCTCATTTCATATCCTGATAGAAGCTGATAAATCGAGTTTCCATATCCTTGGAAAGAAGGAACATAAGTCCAATTGATCGGTGACTAAAAGGAGCAGATGATTCGCTTTTTTTGGTACAGGGTGAGCAAATGCCGTTTTTTTTTTATCTACGAAAGGATTCCTAATGAGTAGGGCAGATATAAAAAGCTTCTGCTGTGGTTTTGCAGAAGAAGAATGTCGAGATCAAGTAAACCTCATTGAAAGATCTACGTTATCAAGTACTTAGGAGGAGACTGTCTGGAGACAATCTAGCAAGCGTGGAACTGGCAGCGAATACTCAACAGGCAATCTTGCTAAGTCCAAAGAGCTGACAAATTTGAAACCGACGCCATTTAGCTTTGGAGGGTCAATTTGCGGGACTTTGTATTTCCTGCTGAACAGTACCAGTTTGTTTTTGTAGATATCTTTATATTTTGGATGTCCGAACATTCCGAGGGGCTAACATCGACTCGGACCACTACCTTGTTGTAGCCAAGGTAAGGATGCGGATATCCAACACGCCACAAAAAACAGAAATACTGTGAAAAAATTTAATGTCGAAAGACTGCAATCGCCAGAGACCGCCAAGACCTTCGCGCAACGCGTATCCCTTAACCTCTCGACTCACAACACACCACCAGCTTCTAATGTCGAAGAACAATGGCAACGATGCCAACAAGCCATTAGATCAGCCGCAACTGCTGTGCTAGGTTTCTCGCGGCCACCAGCAAGAAACCCCTGATTTGATGAGGAATGCCGACAGATGCTCGCAGCCAAGAACGGGGCCTACAAAGCTAAGATGCAGGTGAAGACGAGAGCTCTTACACCGGCTTTTTAGAGAGAAGAGAAAAGAGCAAGAAAAGCGCGCGCTCGAGGATATAGGGAGGTGCCACTCCAGGAACGATGTTCGCAAGTTTTACCAAAGTGTAAGCAACATCCACAAACTCATAAGCCAAATCTGGTCGGTTGAAAGCATGCCTGAAGAATGGAACCTCAGCATCGTTTGCCCGATCCACAAAATAGGAGACCCTCTGAACTGCGCCAACTACAGAGGCATAAGTCTACTCAACATCGCTTACAAGATCCTATCTGCCGTAATATGTGAACGCCTGAAACCGTCTACTAACAACCTGATCGGCCCTTATCAGTGTGGTTTTAGGCCAGGAAAGTCCACAATCGATCAAATTTTCACACTTCGGCAGATCCTGAAAAAAAACCCAAGAAGTCCAAATCGATACCCACCATCTCCGTTTGTGTAGGATGACGATGGAGAATTCTTTGTGCACCATCAGGATCGGAAACGACCTCACCGACACATTCATTTACCAAAAAAGGATTTTAGGCAAGGCGATGCGCTGTCCTGTGATTTTTTCAATTTGATTCTTGAGAGTATTATGCAAAACTCCCGAGCCAACACCAGAGGCACAATTCTCCAAAAATCGGTGCAACTACTAGCATACGCCGACGATATTGACATCATTGGTAGGACTCAACGTGATGTCATAGCCACGTTTGCTAGTATAGAGAAGGAAGCGGCAAAAATGGGTTTAGCAGTAATTGATTGTTAGACTAAGTATATACTGTCAACACGAAAGGACACACAACATCGACGAATTGGACAGAACGTCACCATTGACAGATATAACGTTGAGGTAGTACGGGCCTTTGTCTACCTCGGCTCTGCTATTAACTCTGGCAACAACATCTCGTCAGAATTCAAACGAAGAATGACTCTTGCCAATCGCTGTTTCTTCGCGCTAAGAAGGCAATTTAGTAGTAAAGCCCTGACTTGAACTGCTAAGGAGATCCTATTTATAAGACGCTCATCATCCCAGTCCTGCTCTTCGGCGCTGAAGCATGGACCGTATCAAAAGCGGATGAAGAAATCCTTGGTCGATTCGAGATAAAAATTCTTCGGAAGATCTTCGGTCCCGTTTGCGTTGACGGGCTATGGAGACGAAGATTCAACCACGAACTATACGAGCTGTACAGCGACATACCCCCAGTCAAAAAACTCCGCATTGGACGTTTAAGATGGCTAGGACATTTAGAACGAATGGACACCAATACTCCGGCTCGCAGAGTCTTCGATTCCCAGCCAGACTTCGGACGCAGTAGAGGAAGACCTCGCCTAAAGTGGTGCGCACAAGTAGAAACCGACCTCGACCAACTTGGAGTGCGCAACTGGAGGCAGTTAGCTAAGGACCGGGCTAATTGGAGAGGCATGTTGGTTGTGGCCCAGGTTCATCCCAGACTGTAGCGCCAATTAAGTAAGTAAGTAAGTAAATTCTTCTTTATCTACAGACCCAACTTTGTAAATGAATGTATTGAGTCAACTTTGCGTTACGGGCTGTGGATGTCAGTGGACAGGACAGGCAATCCAAGATGTCCTTTTTAAAAAAAAAAAGAGGGTTTTTCATGTTGGGAACAAATGCGTCGACTCTCATGTAGTTGCTCCGGATGACTTCCTATGCGCACCGTGAGCGAAGTTACGTGAAGCATCTTGGATCACAATATTCGCAGAGACTTTCCACTTTTTTTCATGTGAAGTCTTCTTCATAAACATCTGTTATAAACATCTGGCCACAACAATCACATTAAATGACAGACGTCAGCAAATATCCCCGACCACCTTTTCGCAGTGGACTGACTAAAATTTGTTATGCAGCGTCCGGCCTTTTCTGTTGTTCCGTCTATCGATTCGAACATGGTGACGTTACCTACATCAGCACGGATATTTTCTAGCTCTTTTAGATATAAGCCTTCCACATGGTTTTTCGGACGGTGGACTGGTCTGGAGATTTCTTCTGAATATATTTTTCGATGAATGTCTTGAATTCATGACGACTTACTTTGTGCAATGGAATGTCACATGCCAACAACATTTGCGTCCGATCGGTGTTAAATTGATTTTGTACATCAGTCAAAAAAAGTACTAAAGCCACACGTGGTTGGACATTTGGAGAGCTCTGAAATACCTTAATAGAGATATTGCCACGTCGTCTGTATAGGCATGTTGACTAGTAGCTAATTTACTGCCAGATTCCACAGTAGAGGTCTGACACGTATATATATATCTTAGTCGTATTATTTTTTCCAAATATTTATTCCTTAATTCATGTATCCTTTCCTAAACAAGAACACGTGCGGAACTACTTTAAAGGCCAAAATGCGTGGGCAACATTCCGTAATCCTCAGATAAAATCTCTTCAAAGCAAAACTTCATTTGCATCTTGTTCTCAATGCCCTCAGAGTGTCGCAGCAATTAATTCCTTCTGATTGAATGTTTTCCTAGCGTTTACTTCACTCTAACAGTATACAGAACAACCTTCTCTATCTGCTACCATTCCAACCTAGGCAAGAAGCATGTCAGTTTGTTGACCAAATTAGCGCAAACACGTCACACAACTAGGTTAAGTTCAATACCCACCAGCCAGTTACCACACACTAGTCCAGCCATACGTAACACTAATTGCAAAGGGCATTGCCCTCTTCCTGACTGCATCCCACATCCTCGTACAGAAACCATTGAAGGTTAATATTCCACAAATTGTAGTGGCAACTGCTGTGGTCCTCCTGCCAATGCGGAAGTCAATGTGACGTTTGTTTTTTCACCGAGGACCCCTCAATTCCATTGGAAACTTAATTCAAAGCAGACGATGATGTTGAATCACCCCCAACAAGTTCAATACCTTTCGAATCCAATTAAACGACGCACACAAGGCGCTAAATGGGGCCGTCAAATAGCCCAAAAGGAGTGTGATGGTTAGGTGGTTGGCCTACGCTCCACGTTCTCAAAACACCAGCACTTACTTGTGTTCAGTACTAAGAGGAGAATCGCATCAAAGCAGGAACATCATCGACGCATGAAATAGGCAATCACACTTGAGTGGAGTCAATTATCACTCGAGGAAGTGGGGCGCACTCTGAACATTCCTCCGATATCTGGAAGGGTAGTGCGTTAGCAATTGTTACGGGCGGTAAGTAAGTTGTATTACGATGTGAAAGCTTATTAGCAATGCAATTAGGTATAAGCGGTTTCGTAGTATGGTGGTCAAAAGAAATAGGAATATAGGGAGTAATGGCTGCGACGATGAGTTGAGACTTGACAGGCTAGAAAATTCTGAGTCAATATATTAGATCTGTTGAATTTAGGGATTCCTGCAAAATCTATAAAAAAAAATCGGTAAGTAGAACAGGATTCATTATCTGAGAAGCCGGAGAGTATTTTTTTCTTCTTGTTGAGACTAAAATTAATTCGAATCTTCTACTTAAACCTTCTGCTAAACGGGTAAAGCTGGTTATTTTTGACGTTTCGTAAAATCATATATCGTCTGTTTCCGTACGTTTGTGGAAATTTTTATAAAACTTTCAAATTTATTGCGTTTTCGATTGGGATTTTCAGATTTTCTCTAATATTTCAGATTTCACCGCAGTCTCAATCGAACATAAAAGAGGTTGATCTGGTTTTGTGTATGCGTTAGAGTGCCATTTGACAGCTTATTGTTTATCTGTAGGCCGCAATTATAGCTATTAGCTATCGTTGAAAACCATCATTTGAAATTTTCTTTTACTCATTGCGGCTTTTTTACAAATTCAACCATTGACGAGTTAGTGTCAAAACAATGTTTATGAATTTTAGAACATGATTATCCAAAAATATATTTATTTCTAATTATAACGGGTGATTTTTTAGCTGGTTTGGTTTTGGCAACACTGGTTTTGACAGCTGACGTGTGTTTAGTACCTTGTGTCACTGTCAAACAGCTTCAGTTTGGTTTGCAATTTAACCATGGATCGTCTTACAAATGAACAACGCTTGCAAATTATTGAATTTTACTATCAAAATTCGTGCTCGGTTCGAAATGTTCATCGCCCGCTGCTTCCATTTTATGATCGGCATTCTCGACCTTCTGAGCAGTCTATTCGGAAGTTTGTGACCAAATTTCGCACCAAATTTACTTTGTTGGACATTAAACCACCAACACGTTTACGTACTGTGCGTAGTGAAGAAAATATTGCGGCCGTATCAGCTAGTGTGACAGAAGACCGCGAAATGTCGATTCGGCGCCGTTCCCAGCAGTTAGGCCTTTGTTACAGCACTACGTGGAAAATTTTGCGGAAGGATTTGGGAGTAAAGCCTTTTAAGATACAGCTGGTGCAAGAACTAAAGCCAGCCGACCTACCACAACGCCGAATTTTTGGTGAATGGGCTCTTGGAAAGCTGGCCGAGGATCCGCTTTTTTATCGAAAAATTGTGTTCAGCGATGAGGCTCATTTTTGGTTGAATGGGTACGTAAATAAGCAAAATTGCCGCATTTGGAGTGAAGATCAGCCAGAAGCATTGCAACAGCTACCAATGCATCCCGAAAAAGCCACTGTTTGGTGCGGTTTATGGGCCGGCGGCATTATTGGGCCATATTTCTTCAAAGATGATGCGAATCGCAGCGTTACTGTCAATGGTGAACGCTACCGAGCGATGATAACAAACTTTTTTTTGCCCAAAATGGAAGTTCTTGACTTGCATGATATGTGGTTTCAACAAGACGGTGCCAGGTGCCACATGCCACACAGCACGCGAAACAATGGCGCAATTGCGAGGCGAGTTTGGTGAACAGTTAATTTCACGTTTCGGGCCGGTCAATTGGCCGCCTAGATCGTGCGATTTGACACCATTAGATTATTTTTTGTGGGGTATGTCAAGGCTAATGTCTATAGGGACAAGCCCGCTTCGATTGACGCACTGGAAGCCAACATCCATGCATTCATTCGTGAGATACCGGCCGATATGTGTGAAAGAGTATGCCAAAATTGGACTCAGCGGATGGGCTACCTGAGACGCAGCCGCGGTCAACATTTGCATGAAATTATCTTTAAACATTAAATTGCAAGGTTCAAACTATCGATTCAAATAAATATTTCATTCATTTTTTCGATTTTTTTGTGTTTTTTTTTTTTTAAAAAGTTCTAAGCCTCTTAAAAAATCACCCGTTAGTTTACGCAGAAAATCACTAACTGCGAAATGCAAACTTCAAACTGACGTAAGAGATGTTAAATGTTTTTGTGTTGGTGCATGTAGGTGTAAATCTTACTTGGAATCCAGATTCTTCAAAAGTGCTCTAGAGTAAAAAAAAGAGCGTTTTTTGTAAACCAATCGAAAACGCTATTAACAAAAACGAAACGGCAACACGGTAAAGTAAACTTTTCCGTTCTTGGATTTCATAGAAGAAATGTCAACGCAAACTTTGATATTTTCAGACACTAACTGACATTTTACTGATTTTTACCAACAGAAACTTCAGCAGTAAATTATTTTACTAATTTTTAAAGAGAGACAGTTTTTTTTGTTCTCTCATAAACCTTCTGCTTTACAAATGTTTTCGTATCGATTCATACGGAAATAAGTAAAAATCAGAAAGAATCGATAAAAATAATATTGTGAGAGAATAATCAAAAAACTTCTGCTCAGGGTATGCTAAGGAACATCTCAGAGGCTTCCATAAGTGGAGCTCTTGCTTTTGTGCATAAACCAAAATTAAAGCATTAAGCTTGTCAATTCACAGACCTCGGAATACATTTTTTAGTGCAGTTAATTTTTTTTTAATTCCTATGCACCTATCGATACGTCTGAGTTTTTGCCCTGTTATTTCGTAAAATCCATAGCATATGTTAAAGACCATGATACAACTAAACTAGATAATATCATCTTCGCGTTTCATATGTCTTCGACGGCCATTGCAAAAACCCAACTTGCGCAAAGCCATATCTGTAGTAGTTGCATCATGTTGAAAAACCGAGGTCAATCTCGGCACTCGATTTTCCGTCTTGGCTTTGTCCGGTCTCAATGCATTTGGTGGGCAATATTATCTCTAATGCTGAAATTCTAACTCCAAAAAGCAATCGCGATGCAACCGTTGTACGTAACGAATACGGCATACGTGTCGAAGTAACTCCCAAATTATATTGCACATAGGGAGGTTATTCATAGATATGGGCAAACTAAACAGTGACTCGCGAAACGATGCGACGTTTGCCACTGATAAGACTAATAACGATTTCCATTATTAAAGAATATGCTATCGGAAGCATCTTAAACCCATCAAAACGTAAATTCTGACAGTTCTCGGAAGGAATTTTGGTTCTCTTCTGGATTTCATATCAAAAGAGAAGAAACGCTTCCTGCCAGCTGTTATTGTTGGAAGAAATTACTATTTAAAGCCAATTTTCCACCTTCATTCCACATTTTTATCGATCGGAACGTAAACAATGGCCGTGTTTCGGGTTTCAGTTTTGGGAAGATATCTTCCTAAAGCTCTTTTCTCATTGGTCAATCGAATATTTTAGTCACGTGACATTAGAGGAGAAACGACTGACGAAACAAGTTGATAATTAACGCATGGGCACTCAGATATGAGTGAAACAGCTGATTTTTACTTCGACGTGGGTTTGACATTTACTTTACCATTCAATAATCTGAAATCTCGAACACGGCCAATGTTGTGTTTAACAGTGCTTCTAAGTACATAAAAGGAAATCCAATATATGTAAATCGCATGAGCGAGGTTGCCATGTTGTAGTAGTAGACTCTGTTTGGCTTTAACTTGGAAATGCCCAGTGGTTGCAACTCTGACTACACATCAACTGTGCTTTTTTTTTTACCTCCAAGTGGTAACCATCGGGTACTGGTCCCATCCAACCGGATTTGACTTGCAAAACGATAAGTGCGAGTGTTGATAACAAGACGTAAAACAGAAACACTATAAATAGCCTGGTCAGAATGGCACGGAATGAATACCCGGCCTGCTGTACCAGGCGAACCTAGATGAGCTGCTTCGATATATTCGGGCAACAGGTTATCTAGGGATCTCCAAGGTAAGTCAGGCCCTTCGAACAGAGATGGTGGAAGGTCAACGGCAGCGCTCAATCCCGTAGTGGATACTAATGGCCCCGTGTACTAGGGGTATCTAATAAATTGGAACTGGCCCTCCAGGTTGTTGGTTGTGCTTTGGGTTAACTTCCCACCCATGGAAAAAAAACTACATGTTACGAAGCAACCAATAGCCTTGGAAAGGACTGATATTATTGTTGACGACCCTGCCAAACGAAAAAAAGACAACGACGTTCGTATCTGCACCTGGAATGTGAGAACATTAAACAGGAGAGGTGCAGGCAAACAACTAGTGGAAGACCTAAACTGCTACAAAGCAAGAGACCGCCAAGGCCTTCACGCAACGCGTATCCTTTAAGCTCTCGATTCACACCATACCACCAGCATCGAATGTCGAAGAACAATGGCAACGATGCCAACAAGCCATTAGATCACCGCAACTGATGTGCTAGGTTTCTCGCGGTCACCAGCAAGAAACCCCTGGTTTGATGAGGAATGCCGACAGATGGTCGCAGCCAATATCGAGGCCTACTTGGCAGCGTTACCAGATAAAATTTTTTAAACCTGCTAAAGCTAGGACGAAAACTGCAAAACCTGCTAGACGAAAATGTAAAAAAATGCTAAAAAAAACTGCGATCGATTTTTCCTTGAGAAATACGTTTTTTTAGTTCAAAAAATACATATACAGTTACATTTGTTATTATATAAGATGTTAATTTATAAAAGATGAAAATTTTTAAATTTAAATATGTACAAAGTTATTAAATTAAATCGTTCGGAATCTTTATAGAGAATTTTTGAATTTATTAAAGTTACCATTTTATTTGTTGGAACAAAGTTATAACAGCCTTCACCTTAAGAAACCCCCCGCTTTACTTGTAAAGCAACATTTTCGTTACTGAAGCGATTACGGTTTTTAGTTTTTAACGAATTTACCTGCGAAAATATTAGGGGTATTCATGCAACATCGGAAAGTCGTCGTAAACGTTGTAAACGTGATAAAATTACGACGTGATAAATGAACTGTCAAATTTTGTATGGGAAATCTTTTCTAACAATATCGGAATTTTCTGACAGGGATTGGGTGCGTAAACTGAAATGGTAAATGTTGTACACTTTTGAATTGCTATTTTGACATTTAATCAGTCACTTTCACACAGCAAAAGTATGCGCTAAACTGAAACAAATTATCGAGAACGGAAAGACAACAATAAGAACAAAATTCTATCAATAAATAAATTACTAAAATTAGATTGAATTCAGTGGGTTACCGCATTATTTACTGATGATGTTTTAGGGTCGTTCATGAAACGTCGTCGTAAAGTTATAATCTTTCGCACGTAATAAAATTACGATGTTGCATGAATACCCTTATTGTTTCACAAGCAGTATTAGATGCCAGTAAGCTTAAATATTGCAAATTTAGTTATTGTTGGATACATAAGCATAATCGCTTTGAAATATAAGGTTGAATTTGTTTACCATAGGAAATGTAGTCCATAGCATAAAAAGTATTATTATACTGTCATTCAAACAATTAAAAATAAATTCGTTTGGGACAGAATTTGTTGTTAAATATTCACAATTTCAATGCACTCCATTGATCTATAATTTGATTGATGCAAGCATGTAGCGATAGGCATCTAATGTCTGAATGGCGCAAAATCCTATGCTTTTCTGTTTCAAAAAAACTCTTGGAATTCTAAAAATTCTCGTTGGCTTTTACTACTTTGAGAAAAGGATGTTTTGACCAATTGCTCAATGGATTTTGGCAATTTCTTACTGCCATGACTGAAAGCTAGAGCAACCGAGTGACGTTAATAAATACACAATTTGGATTGATTGTCGTTGTCCAAGCAATGCCTATGTAAATAATATAATAACTATCTGCACCCTTTCCATTTGGAAATGCTACACAGTAACATCAATAGATATCTACCACACCGACACCACACATAAACAGCTGTGTTTACTTTGTTTGCTTTCTGACCCTAACTCTGCGTATTTCTTCTTTGGAATCATTTTTCTTGAAGACGATCGTGTATTTGTGTTTACTGTCGCCCAAACAATTAAATACATGTATAATTTTTTTTTGTTTGAAAACTGCCAAAAAATTTTAAAATTTAAGAAAATGCTAAAAAAACTGCTGCAGGTCATTTTCATGATCAAAAACTGCTAAAATCGCAGGAAACTGCTAAATCTGGTAACGCTGCTACTTGGCTAAGCGCTAAGCTGCAGGTGATGACGAGAGCTGCCATTGAGCTATATAGGCAGAGAAGAAGGGAAGAACAGAGGCTTTTCAGAAAGTAGACAAAAGAGCAAGAAAAGCGCGCGATCAACGATATAGAATGGTGCCATTCCAGGAACGACCAAAGTGTAAAACGTTAATGCCAAGGATACAAGGCTCGAACAGAATCCTGTCGAGATGAACAAGCAAATATCGTAGTTGAGACACAGTCGATGCTGAGGATATGGAAGAAATGGAACCTCAACATCGTTTTCCCGATCCACATAAAAGGAGACCCTCTGAACTGCGCCAACTACAAAGGTATAAGCCCGCCTACAAGATCCTATCAACCGTAATACGTGAACGCCTTAAACCGTTTACCAACAACCTGATCGGCCCTTATCAGTGTGATTTTAGGCCAGGAAAGTCCGCAACTGATCAAATCTTCACACTTCTGCAGATCCTGGCAAAATGAAGTTCAATTCGATACCCACCACCTATGTTCATCGATTTCAAAGCCGCATACGACAGCATTTATAGAGAAGAACTATACAGAGCCATGTCGATACCCACCACCTATTCATCGATTTCAAAGCCGCATATGACAGCATTTATAGAGACGAACTGTACAGAGCCATGTCTAGTTTTGGTATACCGCCCAAACTCGTCCGTTTGTGTAGGATGATGATAGAGAATTCTCGCTGCTCCATCAGGGTCGGAAACGACCTCACCGACACATTCGATACCAAAGGCAAGGCGATGCGCTCTCATGTGACTTCTTTAATCTGATTCATGAGAGGATTGTGCAAAACTCCAAAGCCAACACCAGAGGCACAATTTTCCAAAAGTCGGTGCAACTACTAGCATACGCTGACGATATTGACATCATTGGTAGGACTCAACGTGATGTCATAGCCACGTTTGCTAGTATAGAGAAGGAAGCGGCGAAAATGGGTTTAGCAGTAAATGAGGGTAAGACTGTCAGCAGGAAGGGACACACAACAACGACGAATTGGACAAAACGTCACCATTGACAGATATAGCTTTGAGGTAGAACGGGGATTTGTATTCCTCGGCTCCGCTATTAACTCTGACAACACCATGTCGTCAGAAATTAAACGAAGAATTACTCTTGCCAACCGCTGTTTCTTCGGGCTAAGAAGGCAATTTAGTAGTAAAGCCCGCACTCGAACTACTAGGGTGATCCTATATAAGACCCTGATCATCCCAGTCCTGCTCTTCGGCGCTTAAGCATGGACCGTATCAAAAGCGGATGAAGAAAACCTTGGTCGATTCGAGAGAAAAATTCTTCAGAAAATCTTCGGTCCCGTTTGCGTTTAGATTAGAATATTTTATTGAATATAAATAAAATCGCACCAAAATGATAAATATCCCTCCAACCATGTATATTTTTAACATTTTCATTCCGTGTACAATCGCTATATGGCAACTCTCTCTAGAAGCAAATCTACGCCTTACCCACAGCCACATTACGTTACGTTTTCCAAATGTCAACGAGACATACCTTAACGTTCTCTCGCTCTCTTAAATTTTCAGTCTCACTTCAACAATGGCGTTAGCTGGTCGGCTGGCTCCGCGAACTGTGCTTTTTTCGCGAAATTTCGCACAAATCGAACGGAATTTTGGTAGTTTTCGCAATGCAAAGGGTATTCCGCGATCGTATCTGCGTACATTTTGCATAATTGGTGGCGGTATTGCAGCGTTTTCGTGCGCAAATTTCCTCAAATCGCATCCAGTTCATGCGTTTAATATCAGAAAAATCAAACCCAAGGTACATACATATATATTTTCATTTAAGAGAGTTTATTTTTTGATTTTGTGTGGGTGTTGTTTTCATTTCTATTTATAAATATTGCACTCTTAAAGAGTGTTTTTCTCTTCGGATGAATGTTTGTTTACCTTTTTGTGTCTGCCTGTCACTCTTGTCAATCTGAAAATGGAAATAAAATAACTTTCGAGGTTTTATTTCCTAATTGTGCCGGTAAACAAACGAGGTTTGTTGATTAAATTATGTTCACACACGATAATCGGATTTCAAGTTCAATGTCTAAGTGGTGTGATAACGTGTTTATCAGCGTACGCTAGAAGTCTTCCGTCTTCTATTGAGCCTGAACGACTGCCATGATAACAACAATGTTTGACACGTGCGAAGATAACCCATCGGCCATCCGGCAACGTGGTCAACTAATTGGACGCTGGTGTTATGTCATTCTTAAGTGATTCTGATTTGGCCCAGCTCCAGTTTCCAGCGAAATTCGTGTGCCAGAGATGACGAAATTGTCATAGAATGGGTGCCGCAGTCAATAATTGTTGCCGCAGGCATTTTATCGGCAGTGAGGTAGTTTCAATTATTTTTTTCGATTGTACAAAAGTGCCTTTGAAATCTAGTTGGAGGTGGTTTTGCTCTGGAATGTGTGCTTCGGTTGGGAAAATGTTTTTGTTGCGAGTGGAATTTTTCGAATTCTCTAGATAGCGTTGATACGAAATGCGAACGTGTGGCTTGTTTCACATGCTTCACAGTCCGATATCACAATGAAAGTGTGTCATTGAGTTGAGTATTTAGCTAGGTCGGCAACATTGACTCTTTGATAATCAAAAGAAACCTCACCTGGGGAAGGGAACCTTGCTTGCAACGGCTTGAAAGTGTGTTTAGCGCTCATAAACAAATAAATGTTGGGTAGCTAGGTCGGGCATGAATCATAGCACAGTTATCACTATGACTTCATTGCAATCGTTAATTGGGGGGATTAGCGATTATCAAGCTTCTAATCGCCTAAGTTCCTTAAGAAAAGCAACGCTTGCAAACAGAAATTCCAAAGCAATTGCATTTAAACTCATTCACGCATTCCGTTTCCATGACTAAAGGTAAGAAGCCAACGATTGTTGATAACTGTGAGTCATATGTTCGTGAACTGAATACCTAGATATCTTGTTTCAGATAGGCCTCCGTTCGTGCTAAACGTTTTGACATTGATAATGGGCGTGTGATAAACCTCTATCCTCTACGTATTCCCCCTCAACTTTCATGAGTAAGTGTAATTCATGGACACAGAACCGTTGGATTATGTCCATCACAGGCACGATAACCATATTTAGCTTGGTACCGAAAAACAAAGTACTCATGGGGACAATAGTATTCTGGCCTCGATAATTACTTAGGTGGAGCAACAGTCTGGACTTCATTCACCCAACATGACTCTCCAATTAGCATGGTGCGGAGCTAGCTGCCTGCTAGCAACTTCGAATTACGAACTTCAAGTTGGTTCAGGTCGGATCTGCTTCCCGGCGAAGTCCGCTTTTACTACGTTTACCATATTGCTCTGAATCGAACAGTGTTAGTCCTGGAATATTGTTGTCGCTCCAAAATGAATACCGGTCAAGCTTCACCGTAGAGCAGGACTTGGATGGTCAGGGTCATGTATAGAATCGTTTTAGTAGTTCGAGTTATGGCTTTATGCTTAGTATTGCCTAAACCCACATTAGCCGCTTTCTTTTTACTCACAAACGCGGCGGTGGCATCGCGGTTAGCCCAACCAACGATGTCAATATCGTTGGCGTGTGCTGGTAGTTGCACCGATTTATGGAAGATTATGCCTCTGGTGTTGGCTCGGGAGTTTTGCACAATCTTCTCAAGAATTATGCTAAAGAAGTCACATGACTGTGCGTCGCCTTGCCTAAATCCTTTTTTGGTATCGAATTTTTCGATGAGGTCGTTTTCGACCCTGATGGAGCAGCGAGAATATTCCATCGTCATGCTACACAGACGGACGAGTATGGGCGTTATACCGAAACTAGACAACTCGTCTCTATAAATGCTGTCGTATATGGCTTTAAAATCCATGAATAGGTGGTGGGTTTCGATTTGGGGTTTTTGGGTTTCATCCAGGATCTGACAAAGTGTGAAGATTTTATTGGATGGGGACTTTCATGGCCTAAAACCACATTGGTTGTTGGTAAACGGTTTCAGTCATTCACATATTAGGCCAGATAGGATCGATGTTGAGGAGACGTATGCCTCTGTAGTTGGTGCAGTTTAGAGGGTCTCAATTTTTGTAGATTGGACAAACAATGCTGAGATTCTATTCTTCATAGAGGGACACCTAGCGGTTTATTTCTGAATCATAGGTTATTTTGATACTGACATCTGTTTCCCGCTCGAAATCTTGCCAGAAAGTCAGTATCATACCTCCGCGGAACGGAATGAGCCGCTTTACGCTTAAACAACGTTGGGAAAGATTGAAAACTTATTACCAAAGTGATTGATCTGTAGCCAAAACAGTGCGTTTGTGGCAAAGAAGTTTTGGCCGAAATGAGGCACCCACCGCGCCTGCTGTACACAAGTTTGTGCAAAAAGTTCGTGAGACTGGTATGCAAGTGCACAACACTCATGGTCCCCGTTGTCGTAAGGTGCACATAGACGAGAATGTGTCAGCTGTATCCGAGAGTGTGAGACTCAATTCACGAACATCAACTTGCCATCGATCTCAACAGCTCAACATTTCAGTGCGTGAAATGTTGAAATGTTGAGCCTGGATGGAATTCTGCAAAAAGATCTCGGATTTTTCGCTGACAAGATCCAATTAAAGGCACGACCATCCGCTTCATTATCGCTTCTCAGTTTGGACCTTAGAGCAGCTAAGACAGCAGCTTGGACAACGATTTTGGCAATCATCTTTTCTCACGAGGCGCATTTGCATCTCGGCGGCTACGTAATCAAACAAAATTACCGCATCTGGGGCTCAGAAACCCGCACCGTTATTGTAGAGAAGACGAATGCATCCACAGAGAATGACAGTTTGGTGCGGATTGTGGAGCGGTGGCATCATTGGACCATTTTCTTCAAAAATGAGGCCGGGAACAACGTTTCGTATTAAGCGATTTTGTTTTGGAATTGAAGACATGAATTTGGTCGACCTCTGGTTCATGCAATATGGCGCGCCATGCCACACAGCCCGTGCCACAATAAATCTTTTGCTCACAAAATTGCCAAATCGTGTAATCAGCCGTCTTGGCGACGTCAACTGGCCGCCTCGGAGCTGCGATTTGCCCCCTTTGGACTTTTTTTTGTAGTGAACCGTGAAGGAACGGAATGAGATACTCATCAAGCTACAGCGAAATGGGGTAAAAGTCATAGCCTACGCAGACGATGTAGCAATACTAGTTAAAAGGAAATTCCTACCCACTATTAGTGAACTACTCGAGCGGGCATTGAAAACTCTCAACGAGTGGACAAAACAATGTGGGCCCAGCATCAACCCCCAGAAAACGGAACTCGTTCTCTTTACGAATGAGAGGAAGATACCAATATTCGACCTACCGGCTATCGATGGGACTACCCTCAAACTAGCCGATAGTGCAAAGTATCTGGGTGTCATTCTTGATAGAAAACTCAACTGGAACCTAAATGTGCGCGAGCGCATTAAAAAGGCCACAGTCGCTTTCTAAACGTGTAACCGAATATTCGGAAAAAACTGGGGTCGGAACGTATATTAACATATGGGGGGCTTGTCTGGTGGCAATCCACAAATAAAGTCAAACATCTGAAAAATATGACAAAGGTACAAAGGATAGCACGTGTGGGCGCTTCTGGCGCAGTGGGGACCACACCAACAGTGGGACTGGAAACCAACCTGCTACCGCTAGACCTTAACATGCAAGAATCTGCAGCCAAATGTGCTCTAAGAATCAGCCAGCTCAACTGCTGGAAATCGAACTCAGGAGGACATGCCCAAATTCTACACAGATATCTGGGCTCAGCTGTATCTTCTGACTACATGCTGCCTTTCATGACTTTCAAAGACCATTCTCCTGCATCTTTCCAAGCAGAGAGGAACGAATTGGGCACCGAAACCATATCTACACTGATGGTTCAAAAATGGATGTAGGCGTTGGAGCTGGAGTGTTTTCAGAAACACTAAAGCTTAACAGCACTTGTCGTTTCCCTGAGCACAGCAGTGTCTTCCAAGCCGAAATATTGGCAGTAGCAGAGGCAGTCAAAGCGACCTCAATGCTAGCGATACCACCAGATGATATCACCATCTTTATTGACAGTCAGGCTGCAATAAAAGCTATCTCTGCTGTCGAAATAAAATCTCGGCTTGTGAAACGTTGTCGTGAAGAGCTAAAGGTTCTTGGCGTCCAACATAATGTTAAGCTCTGCTGGGTCACCAGACACAGAGGCATACAGGCCAATGAAATTGCTGACGAACTGGCGAGAAAAGGATCTGCCTCCAGCATTGACCAAGTAGACCAGTCTGTCAAACCACAACTATGTGACCTCAAATCTCGGGTGGGACAGAAAACACTGATCACTGCCAAAAGCTCCCACCTGTGAAACTTCCAAAAGGATGTGGCCTGAGTACGACAAAGCCAGAACCCATAAACTACTTCGTAGAAACAGGAAATCTGTCTCTACTTTAGTGGACACAACTTACTAAAAAGGCACAAACTGAAAATACGTCTCATAGATGATGACCTCTGTAGTATCCACGAGGATACCCTCCACTTTCTGTGCCACTGCCCAGGCCTCAGCCAATTAAGAATGAGAACCTTAGGAAAATACTTTTTCCATGACCTCACGGATCTATCCGAATTCCCTCTCCCTAATCTTTTCAGGTTTGCAACAACATCTGGATGGCTGGAAAGAGGCTAACAACAATGGACAGTAACGGGACAATGAATGAACCAACCACACAAGTGGACCCCCAACGGGCATCACAATGGGTCTATATTGACCTGAGAGCGATGAGGGAAGACACACACCGTCTGCCTCATCAACCCACCAACCTAACCTAACGAAGTTATGCCAACAATCCGGAAACCATTCAAAGCCTTTAGGTTAATATCATCCAAGCAATCCTTGAGATACAGCCCTAGACTATCAACAAGATCTGGGAAAATTGAAGTGACGGAATGCTTGTATTGGATCCCTGGCTTTGACTTTGTACACTTGAGTTGTGACTGATCAGCTTATTGACAACGTTTCCATCCCTGTGGTATGGTGTAAATCGAAAGTTTGTGGGATATGCGTGCTACGAAGCACTTGGCTGCCTCTTGCAATTGCAGTCTTTCGATATTAAATCTCTTCACAGCATTCCTCATTTGTTGTGGCGTTCGAGTGGATGTTCGCACATCCAAAATATTGGAGTGCCTCTTGTCTATCGCAATGCGATCAATTTGATTAACCGTTGAGTGTTCGTTGATCTGGTGACCGCTATGTCACCTTATGAATATAGAGGTGATGAAACCGTATGCTGGCTATAGTGGCATTTCGTTCCGTATCGACGTCAATTAGCCCAAGTCCGTTACCAGACGTGTTGTCGTGTAGGCTGTGATTTCGTAGAATACTGCAAAAGATGTCTTCTCTTTCTACCTTTGCGTTTAAATGTCCCAGCGGGATTTAAACATCGTACTTTGGTAGTCACTCATAAGTTTTGCCCATGAGCGTAGAAGCAGTCTTTCCTAAAATCAATTGTTTCCTCCGTCGGAGCGTGAGTCGGCGCAGTTTTTCATCATCTCTTTGCCCGGCCAATCCCTTCAAATTTCCTGGATGGTGGTAATGTCTACTTTGTAGCAGCTTAGGGCCTCCGCTAGTTGTTCGCCCGCACCTCTCCTGTTCTCACATTCCAGGTGAAGATACGAACGTCATTGACCTTTTTTTTGTTTAGCAGGGTCGTCAAGAGTAAAATCAGTCCTTTCCGAGGCTATTGATTGCTTCGTAACAACAATTTGTTCAATAAGTGGGTAGGTAACCCAAAGCACAACTCTTAACCTGGAAGGCCATTTTTATTTATTAGATACCCCTAAGACAAGGGGTACCAACATCTCTGTTCAAGGGGCCTGACTAACCCTTGAGATTCCTAGATGACCTGTTGTCCGAATATGTCGGAGCAGCTCAAATATGTTGTTTACTTTGTCTATCCTAACTAGGACTGTAAACGCCATCATTGACTCCATCTTGAGTTCGGAAACTTTTATATTTTATGCACAATTGTTGTAGTTCAACTGCGTTTTCCTCTTTGTTGTATTTGCCTATCGTTTTCTATAAAAAAATGACTTGTGGCCTTCAAATACTTATTCGCCTCAGCTTACTAACATCACGTTCTTGGATTATTTCTTATTCCCTCAAGTGCACAGAAATAATTTCCCGACGAAACGTTTGCGATTGATTCCTTTGAATCTTACTTCGCCCATATCTTAAAAATTCCGCCGCGTCAACGGGTCCTGTTTAACAAGTCATCAATGCGATATACACCATACAGCTTCTCCAGATTATTTTCGTTCTCCCAAGACCAGTCTACCACCACCTACAGCAGAGTCGAATAATCAGGTCTTACCTCATGTTGCGGTTTTAAGAAAAGATTTTTGGAAAACAAAAAAAAAAAACCAACCAACCATTGACCCTATAAATCTTGCATACCATTCCGATTGATCTTGGGAATGCGATAAAGATTTTCTTTTTCTTTTTCGGGAATACCTGGCGACATTCTGCTTGGGAGATTCTTCCTTTTGTTTGGTGCGCGCACACATTTCGTCATCGTACTGCGGAAATTTTCGTCTCGTGTTAAACTCTCGAAAATCTAGATAACACTTGCATGCGACGACCATGCCGAGTTCCAGCCACACGACGATTGCACACCGATCCACCGTCCACCTGATTTACGAGGCGATAATTAAATTTATTAATTTGATTTGCAACATTTGTTTGCGGGCGACCATAATTCCCGCGAAAGGCAAAAATGCAAAACACCAAAATGTTAGGCGTCAGGTCATGACGCTGGACGCACACACAGCAGGGGTGCAGCTGCATCGATGGAGGCCGGCCAATTTTGTTTTTGGAGAACTTGTACCTGTTCACACTGTTTTCGGGTGACAATACATGGCGAACACCCTGGTTAACTGGCTACCGTAGCTACGCATGCGCAGTTGGGTTTGTTTATTTATGTGTGCTTTGGCGAATTTTTATAGCCACCACGAGGAGGCCGTAATTGATTGGGAACCATGTCCTTTGTTTGGGCATAGCAGGTAGACACATATCTCCCTGGTTGGCCAATATTGCACGGCGTTCCATTCAGATAAGATGCTGATCGCCGATAAGATGGCGGCAGCTATAATTTTAAGGGCCCATTTGGTGATATTTGCAGGTCTGTGACAGCTCGAAACAAGGTGATTAGTCCGTATAGGCACAGCATTTAGAGATAATTAAATGGACTAAGATCTAGCGATCTTGTGAGTTTGATTTCAATGGAAATCGGGAGTTTATTAAATTGGTGAGGGAAACAACTCTCTTTTGGTGGACTAAATATAAATTTGGAAGAAGTTCTAGGAAGGGGAGGTTTCACTGTGGTTAGAATACGTAGAATTAAGGTCAGTTATAGTGGAATTGACCCATCGAAAGATCTGTAATAAATTTGGATAGACAAGTCTGTTTATATAATCTAATGTAGCCGAACTTCAAATATCGTGGTGTCCGGAAATTGGCTTTTTAATATTTTAAGCGCGAGCATTGTTATTGAAACACAATTCACGCCATTGACTGCGAAGATATTCAACCAGATACTGGTGAGGTTACGTCATCCTGGACACTTATGGCAAAATTTGATGCGATGCGATACATGGAGCGATAGGAAAACCTAGATTATCCCTTTTCTTTAAACTTATTGCAATTCCGTGCCTGGTGAATTCGTCAGTCTAACCTCTACTCCCCAAGAGCCAGTGCACATTGATCTGATTTGTCCCTCATTTAGAAAAGAGCGACAGTCTAGAAATAATTTAGAACAAGGATCTGGTTACGTTAATCAACATTCAATGTCGTGCGATTTGACAGCGTCAGCCTCTTTCTAGAAAATTCTTTCTAACTCTTGACGCTCTTACGCCTGTTGTTCTCAGGTCAAAATATGGACTAGGTTGGGTGTTGTTCTTTGGGTTACTTACTCACTTACGAAAAAAACTTTGTTACGAAATAGTGCTTCAGAAAGGAGTTATTACACTGTTCACGTCAATGCTAAACGACAAAAGGATGTGTCCTCACACAATACTGCAGCGATAGAATTTACAATATGGAACAAACGGTGCCGTAGCCCATAAGGCGTATAAGCATTATATTCCCTCACGCTCTGACGGAGGAAAAATATGATATTGTGAAAGACTATGTGCTCCTGGACAAAACTTACGATGTTTATATCCTGCTGGGAGATTTGAACGCGAAGGTACGAATAGCACCAATATCGGAAAACACGTCTGGAAACGGACTTAGGCTAACTGACTTCGCTGCGGAACAAAATGGCACTGAAGCCAGTACACGGTTTCCTCACCTTGATATCGATTAGTGGACTTGGCAGTCTCCAGATCAACGAAAGGCAAATCAAATTGCCCACATTGTGATTGACAAGAGGCTAGCATCCAGTATTTTGGATGTCCGAACATTTAGACTCGAACCACTACCTAGTTGCAAACAATGTAAGAATGCGGATTTCCACCACGCCACAACAAATGAGAAATACTGTCAAAGATTTAATGTTGAAAGACTGCAATCAACAGAGACCATCAAGACCTTCGCGCAACGCGTATCCCTCAACCTCTCGATTAACACCGTACCACCAGCATCTAATGTCGAAGAACAATGGCAACGATGCCAACAAGCCATTAGATCAGCCACAACTGATGTGCTAGGTTTCTCGCGGCCACCAGCAAGAAACCCCTGGTTTGATGAGGAATGCCGACAGATGCTCGCAGCCAAGAACGAGGCCTACAAGGCTAAGCTGCAGGTGAAGACAAGAGCTGCCATTGAGCTCTAAAGGTAAAGAAGAAGGGAAGAACATCGGCTTTTCAGAAAGAAGAAAAAAGAGCAAGAAAAGCGCGCGATCGAGGATATAGAGAGGTGCCACTGCAGGAACGATGTTCGCAAGTTTTACCAAAGTGTAAAACGTCAAAGCCAAGGATACAAGGCTCGAACAGAATCCTGTCGAGATGAACAAGGAAATATCGTAGTTGAGACACAGTCGATGCTGAGGATATGGAAGAACCACTTCTGCAGACTGTTAAACGGCGATGACGAACAACATTCCGCTGTCAGGCAGAACGAACCATTTAATATTGGCAACGACAGCGAAAACTGCCAACCACCCGACCTAAGTGAAGTGAGGATAGCTATATCTTAACTAAGGCTCAACAAGGCCCGCCGAGATTTTTAAAGCTGGCGGAGATGACTTGGTAAGAAACATCCACCAACTCATAAGCCAAATCTGGTCGGTTGAAAGCATGCCTGAAGAATGGAACCTCAGCATCGTTTGCCCGATCCACAAAAAAGGAGACCCTCTGAACTGCGCCAACTACAGAGGCATAAGTCTACTCAACATCGCTTACAGGATCCTTTCTGCCGTAATATGTGAACGCTTGAAACCATTTACCAACAACCTGATCGGCCCTTATCAGTTTGGTTTTAGGCCAGGAAAGTCCACAACCGATCAAATTTTCACACTTCGGCAGACCCTGAAAAAAAACCCAAGAAGTCCAAGTCGGTACCCACCACCAAAGCCGCATACGACAGCATTTATAGAGACGAAATATACAGAGCCATGTCTAGTTTTGGTTTACCGTCCAAACTCGTCCGTTTGTGTAAGATGACGATGGAGAATTCTCGCTGCACCATCAGGGTCGGAAACGACCTCACCGACACATTCTTTCACCAAAAAAGGATTTAGGCAAGGCGATGCGCTGTCATGTGACTTTTTCAATTTGATTCTTGAGAGGATTGTGCAAAACTCCCGAGCCAACACCAGAGGCACAATTCTCAAAAAATCGGTGCAACTACTAGCATACGCCGAAGATATTGACATCATTGGTAGGACTCAACGTGATGTCATAGCCACGTTTGCTAGTATAGAGAAGTAAGCGGCGAAAATGGGTTTAGCAGTAAATGAGGGTAAGACTAAGTATATGCTGTCAACACGAAAGGACACACAACATCGACGAATTGGACAGAACGTCACCATTGACAGATATAACTTTGAGGTAGTACGGGATTTTGTCTACCTCGGCTCCGCTATTAGCTCTGACAACAACATCTCGTCAGAAATCAAACGAAGAATTACTCTTGCCAATCGCTGTTTCTTCGGGCTAAGAAGGCAATTTAGTAGTAAAGCCCTCACTCGAACTACTAAGGATATCCTATATAAGGCGCTCATCATCCCAGTCCTGCTCTACGGCGCTGAAGCATGGACCGTAGCAAAGGCGGATGAAGAAATCCTTGGTCGATTCGAGAGAAAAATTCTTCGAAAAATATTCGGTCCCGTTTGCGTTGACGGGCTATGGAGACGAAGATTCAACCAAGAACTATAAGAGCTGTATAGCGACATGCCCCTGGTCAAAAAAACTCCGCATTGGACGTTTAAGATGGCTAGGACATGTAGAACGAATGGACACCAATACTCCGGCTCGCAGAGTCTTCGATTTCTAGCCAGACATCGGACGCAGTAGAGGAAGACCTCGCCTTAAGTGGCGCGCAGAAGTAGAAACTGACCTCAACCAAATTGGAGTGCGCAACTGGAGGCAGTTAGCTAGGGACCGGGCTAATTGGAGAGGCATGTTGGTTGAGGCCCAGGTTTATCCCGGACTGTAGCGCCACTTAAGTAAGTATGTAGGACGGAATGGACGTGGTTACAGAGTTACTTTTTATTGTTACAAGAGCTTGGTAAAGACTTTCGTCACTAAGGTAATTAATATATGTGTGCACGACTAAGTCGAACGTAGTTGCTCCTTGTGCACTCGACTTTAAATGCTCCCTCTTTACAAAATCCAAGCAATACAAAAAAATGTCATTTTGACATTGACAATTTAACCTCCTCAAAAAAGGTGCGAGAAAACGAGTTCTAGAGTGGTCATCTCTGGTTCATGAAACAAAAAGGAGAACACTTTCGTAGAGAATATTTTCTCATGACACATCAAAGGCTGTACTTATGTGTTATTTTCTGTATTTTTTGGGCAGCTCGGACTTATTAAAGAGCTTTTTTGTTATTTAATCCTTTTAATCCGAGGCCTATCGTAAAAATAAAGAGGCATGGACTTAAAAAAATATAACCCAATGCCAGCTGAATTCTATCTCGTCCACCCTTGTCCAACACAATTCTTTAAATCACACGAACTATAAAAATTCAACCATTTCTGTTTTATTTTGAGGTGTCAAGTTTAGCTGATACTCTATTTTCAAAGAGTCTTTTGTTGCTCCATAGACCCACAATTACTTGGTAAATGTAAAAAGTATTGCAAAAGAAGTTGGAGATTATAGGTCTGTTCCCTTACTTTTTCAGTAAAAATAAGTAAATTCTCAAATTTCTTGGAGTAAGGGTTAATTATCTCAGAAAGAGACAAAATTACCAAAAAGTACGGGAACGCGTTTAAGTAAAAAAACAGTAAAATTATATATTTTGTATGCCTTTTAAAGAACAAATGACATAAATCATCTGTCAAAACAAGCGAGTTGTCATTTTTAGATACTAACTGACAATTTACTGATTTTTACCAACAGAAATTTCTGCAGTAAATTTTTTTACAGATTTTTATGGAGGAGTAGTTTTTTGCTCTCTCGTGAGCTGTCTCTTTTACTTATTTTTGCGTACGGGAACGGCAATAAGTAAAAATCAGTAAGAACCAGTAAATATTATTTTGTACGGGAACAGACCTACAAGGTGGCGCAAAAGTTGTCACCCGATGTTTTTTGGCCGCCATTTTTTAAAGTGTTTTGCAAAAAAATCGAAACAATTATTATAAGTGGCGCATAAGACATGAATCATGGAATAATTTTTTCTACTTTTTTTGCTGAAGAATTTAAATATTTGCAACCAGAAAACATCGGTTGACAGCTTTTGCGACGGGTGACAACTTTTGCGCCACCTTGTATTATTGTGTCATAGTTTTCTATGCCACCAACATTTATTTTGCTTTTGTTATTCGTGTACAAATTGTAACATTTTGAGATAAATCTAGGACTTTTTGCGTGAAATATTTTTATGTGATCTCTATACGTTTATTTGCAAATTTAACTCTAAAGATTCTTTGTTCAAATAAAAACGATGGACGATTCGACTGAACGATGCAAATGTCATTTACACGAAACAATGCAGAAGCAGCATCGTCGACTACACTCGTTTTGGCTGCGATCGTTTTTAGAATTACGGAAAGTGAATTATAAAAGCATCCTCGAAAATTATTTTAAATTCGTCGCTTTTTCCATTATTTGTGTTGATTTCCCTGAACACTATAACCAAGTATTCGAATTAAAATTTGAGGAATTCATAAAACTAAGCCGAACGCATTCCCTCAAATTCTTCAGAATTTATTGACAGCTGTCATGTCATATGCACTGCAACTTGTAAAAGTACATCCATCGATTAAATCTGTGCATATGCCAAGCTGCTAATGTAGAATTTTATTGCGTACTTCCGAAATTCCATTGATTTCCAATTCCCAAATGCATTGCATAAGTTCTTAAGTGGAAGTCACATGCATATCCATAGCGCATCCAAAGAGTTAACACACAACAATTGCATTTTATGTCAAAACTGAAAGGGGAACTATCTACGAGCAATAAAACGAATAATAGTTTGCAGAACATTTCTTCTGTCAATGATTGGTATAAAGCAATAAAAATCAGATTCCAAATTTTATATCAACGTCAAATAAAAATGAAATTCAATGCTTTCTATCTATATTCGCTCAATAAAATGGGTGAGAAGATTACAAAAAAAAACATTTTGTTCAATAAAAGTCAAAACTGTAAAAAGAGACTAAGTGCTTTTTAGCTATTGTATGTAAATCGAAATGCACTCATAGAGGTACGTGACTTTTGTTTGATGAATATCATCACGGATCTTTTTTTTACAATTTATTGAAACATTTATTAGACTTGGGTGGCAAAAGTGCGATATTTATTAACACGATTTCCACAATGAGGAAGCCGCATCGGGAATGAGAATGCTGGATTGCGTAAAGAATGTGTTATTGATGGTTTTCTACTTTTAATGTCAAACAGACTATGAATACGGGTTACAATGTAAATGGACGATATTTACATTTACGTGCACTTTGGGAAGGGGAGACGTGGATTTTAATAAATCTGTCAGCACGTCAATTTCCTGTTATTCAGCAGAAATAGTGATGATCGTTTGTCTTAATTGTGTTTTAACTCTGTGTGGCAAAAGTCGGTGCAAATATTTTATTGTAAAGGATAATTGTAGGATTTGAGAGTATTTCTTCCAGATTTTGATGAATTCTAGCAATATGATATGCAACTGGCAGACGTTGATCTGTCTTACTTATGTGGCGCTACAGTCCGGGATGAACCTGGGCCTCAACCAACATGCCTCTCCAATTAGCCCGGTCCTTAGCTAACTGCCTCCAGTTGCACACTCCAAGTTGGTTGAGGTCGGTTTCTACTTGTGCACGCCACTTAAGGCGAGGTCTTCCTCTACTGCGTCCGACGTCTGGCTGGGAATCGAAGACTCTGCGAGCCGGAGTATTGGTGTCCATTCTTTCTACATGTCCTAGCCATCTTAAACGTCCAATGCGGAGTTTTTTGACTAGGGGTATGTCGCTGTACAGCTCGTATAGTTCGTGTTTGAATCTTCGTCTCCATAGCCCGTCAACGCAAACGGGACCGAAGATTTTTCGAAGAATTTTTCTCTCGAATCGACCAAGGATTTCTTCACATCCGCTTTTGCTACGGTCCATGCTTCAGCGCCGTAGAGCAGGACTGGGATGATCAGGGTCTTATATAGGATCCCCTTAGTAGTTCGAGTGAGGGCTTTACTACTAAATTGCCTTCTTAGCCCGAAGAAACAGCGATTCGCAAGAGTAGTTCTTCGTTTGATTTCTGACGAGATGTTGTTGTCAGAGTTAATAGCGGAGCCGAGGTAGACAAAGTCCCGTACTACCTCAAAGTTATATCTGTCAATGGTGACGTTCTGTCCAATTCGTCGATGTTGTGTGTCCTTTCATGTTGACAGCATATACATAGTCTTACCCTCATTTACTGCTTAACCCATTTTTGCCGCTTCCTCCTCTATAATAGCAAACGTGGCTATGACATCACGTTGAGTCCTACCAATGATGTCAATATCGTCGGCGTATGCTAGTAGTTGCACCGATTTTTGGAGAATTGTGCCTCTGGTGTTGGCTCGGGAGTTTTGCACAATTCTCTCAAGAATCAGATTAAAGAAGTCACATGACAGCGCATCGCCTTGCCTAAATCCTTTTTTGGTATCGAATGTGTCGGTGAGGTCGTTTCCGAGCCTGATGGTGCAGCGAGAATTCTCCATCGTCATCCTACACAAACGGACGAGTTTGGGCGGTATAACAAAACTAGACATGGCTCTGTACAGTTCGTCTCTATAAATGCTGTCATATGCGGCTTTGAAATCGATGAATAGGTGGTTGGTATCGATTTGGACTTCTTGGGTTTTTTCCAAGATCTGCCGAAGTGTGAAAATTTGATCGATTGTGGACTTTCCTGGCCTAAAACCACACTGATAAGGACCGATCAGGTTGTTGGTAAACGGTTCCAGGCGTTCACATATTACGGCAGATAGGATCTTGTAGGCGATGTTGAGTAGACTTATGCCTCTGTATTTGGCGCAGTTCAGAGGGTCTCCTTTTTTGTGGATCGGGCAAACGATGCTGAGGTTCCATTCTTCAGGCATGCTTTCAACCGAACAGATTTGGTCGGTTGAAAGCATGGTCGGCAGTTTTCGCTGTAGTTGCCAATATTAAATGGTTCGTTCTGCCTGACAGCGGAATGTTGTTCGTCATCGCCGTTTAACAGTCTGCAGAAGTGGTTCTTCCATATCCTCAGCATCCTTTTTGTCTCAACATCGATATTTCCTTGTTCATCTCGACAGGATTCTGTTCGAGCCTTGTAGCCTTGGCTTTGACGTTTTACACTTTGGTAAAACTTGCGAACATCGTTCCTGGAGTGACACCTCTCTATATCCTCGATCGCGCGCTTTTCTTGCTCTTTTTTCTTCTTGCTGAAAAGCCGATGTTCTTCCCTTCTTCTTTGCCTATAGAGCTCAATGGCAGCTCTCGTCTTCACCTGCAGCTTAGCCTTGTAGGCCTCGTTCTTAGCTGCGAGAATCTGTCGGCATTCCTCATCAAACCAGGGGTTTCTTGCTGGTGGCCGCGAGAAACCTAGCACATCAGTTGCGGCTGATCTAATGGCCTGTTGGCATCGTTGCCATTGCTCTTCGATATTCGATGCTGGTGGTATGGTGTTAATCGAGAGGTTAAGGGATACGCGTTGTGCGAAGGTCTTGGCGGTCTCTTGCGATTGCAGTCTTCCGACATTAAATTTTTTCACAGTATTTCTGGATTGTGGTGCGTGGTGGATATCCGCATTCTTACCTTGGCTGCTACAAGGTAGTGATCCGAGTCGATGTTAGTCCCCCGGAATGTTCGGACATCCAAAATACTGAATGCGTGCCTCTTATCTATCGCAATGTGATCAATTTGGTTGACCGTTCGTTGATCTGGAGACCGCCATGTCCCCTTATGGATATCGAGGTGACGAAACCGTGTGCTGGCTATAGTGGCATTTCGTTCCATAGCGAAATCTTTTAGCCTAAGTCCATTACCTGACGTGTTGTCGTGTAGGCTATATTTTCCGACAGTACTGCTAAAGATGTCTTCTCTTCCTACCTTTGCGTTAAAATCTCCCAGCACGATTTTAACATCGTACTTCGGTAGTCGCTCATAGGTTTTGTCAAGGAGCTCGTAGAAGCAATCCTTAGCTATATCATCTTTTTCCTCCGTCGGAGCATGGGCGCATATAAGGCTTATGCTTATGTCTAGAAAACATAAGACTTCTTGCCTAAGTCTGGCACTTATAACAAATCCGCATCCGAATAGTCGCTGTTTCTGCTCACTATAACACGGTCCGTAGTAGATGTCACAGTTTTTCATCCTCTTTTTGCCCGGGCCATCCCATCGTATTTCCTGGATGGCAGTAATTTCTGCTTTGAAGCAGTTTGGGGCTTCCGCTAGTTGTTCGCCTGCACCTCTCCTGTTTAATGTTCTCACATTCCAGGTACAGATACGAACGTCGTTGTCCTTTTTTCGTTTAGCAGGGTCGTCAACAATAAAATCAGTCCTTTCCGAGGCTATTGGTTGCTTCGTAACCATATTTTTTTTTGTGGGTGGGTAGTTAACCCAAAGCACAACCCCCAACCTGGAGGGCCAGTTCCAATTTATTAGATACCCCTAGGACACGGGGCCATCAGTATCCACTACGGGATTGAGCGCTGCCGTTGGCCTTTCGGTTCATCCGCCACCATCTCTGTTCAAGGGGCCTGACTAACCCTTGAAATTCCTAGACAACCTGTTGTCCGAATATGTTCGCCTGGGACAGCAGGCCGGGTATTCATCCGTGCCATTCTCACCAGGGTGAGCTTTTTCGTTACCTTCAACTCCCTTATGTCCGGGGACCCACCATAGTTTGGTTTTGTTCCTGGAATTGAGTGTTTGGAGGGAGTTGAAGCAGTGTAGTACTGATTTGGAGTCAATGATGTGTGAGCTAAGGGCTTTTATAGATGCTTGACTGTCCGTGAATATATGGATGTTTGCGCCTTTAATACCTGAGTTGTGTATTAGGTTTGCGCATTCTTTTATGGCAAGGAGCTCAGCTTGGAATACACTAGGGCTTTTTCCCATAGGTATTGAGATGTTTTTATTTGGTCCATGTATGCCAGCTCCGACCCCTGAGTCCATTTTAGAACCATCCGTATACCACTTTAGGCCGTTTCGGCAGTTTGGTGGGTTGTTGCTACACCATGCTTCTCCGGTTTTGATCTCCGTTGAGAATCTTTTGTCGAAGCATAGTGTCTTTGGTAAGCGGTCTGTAACCGCACAGATCATGTCAAGTTCTGGAAGTTCGGATAGAAGTTCAATTAGTTTTAGATGTTCACTAATGTTTAATTCTTCCGCTTGTGTCAAACTTGGTGAGCTGCGAATTGCCACTTTTTTTATATAAATGTGGAGGGGTGTTAGTCCTATTAAGGCTTCTATAGCCGCCGTGGGACAGGTACGCATAGCTCCGGTAATGCCCAGACAGGCAAGCCGTTGTACCTTGTTTAATTTATTTATAGTTGTTTTTTGGGTGACTTTGTTCCACCATACTATTGACGCGTATGTTATAATGGGCCTGACCATGATCGTGTAGATCCAGTGTGTGGTCTTTGGAGAGATTCCCCAGGTTTAACAATACATGCTTCGGCAAGCCCAGAAAGCTTTGGTTGCTTTTTGAATTTTGCTGTTGATGTGGGAGTTCCAGCTTAGTTTTTTTATCGAGGATCACTCCAAGATATTTTACTTCGTTGGAATACTCAATGTATGTACCATTGATTGAAACTTGGATAAGATTTAATTTCCTCCTTTTTGTAAAAGGGACGATGATAGCCTTGCTGGGGTTTATAGAAAGACTTTCTTTATTACACCAGGCTATGACTATCTTAAGGGCGTTTTGCAAACGTGTTGTAACTTCGTTTGGTTCCTTGCCCTTTATTATGATGACTAGGTCATCGGCGTATCCAATTATATTGAAACCTGCATTACTTAGGTCTTGAAGTAGGTTATCGATAACCAGAGACCATAGTAGGGGTGAGAGTACTCTTCCCTGAGGGCAGCCTTTAACGGCTGTTACTGATACTGAGGTCTGTGCTGATGAAGCAGTTATTTTCCGACTTTCAAGCATCGCTTTGATCCATTTGATGGTGGGATGATCTATTCTTCTATGAGTCAAAGCATTTGATATGGAGTCATATCCAGTGTTGTCAAAAGCACCCTCTATGTCTAGGAAGGCACATAAAGCTACTTCTTTGTTTTCGTATGCACTTTTTTTTTGTGATGTTAAACTTAGAAGTGCTCCTTCCGGGGATTTACCCTTTTGGTAGGCGAATTGACATGGGTGCAGAGGAGTGCTTTCATTTAAGCACTCTCTAATGTGTACGTCAAGTATTCTTTCCATTGTTTTCAGGAAAAACGATGTTAAGCTTATTGGACGGTACGATTTAGGTAGTTCTATTGGTTTGCCTGGTTTGGGGATAAATACCACGTTTACCTCCCTCCAGGTTTGTGGTATGTAGCCCCAAGTAACATGTAGTTTTTCAAAATAAGTGTCATTTCTGACATCTCTGGATATCAATCCCAATAATATTGTTTCATGCAACAGGGTGGTGTAATTGGTGCCGCTACTCTGTAAGACATGATTTCATGACATGACATGACACGAGAACCGTCATTTTTAAGTGTAAAATGTCTACCAACTGCTTCGAATTTCGTCGTGCACATTTGTAAACATGATTCCATCATACGAAACGTCATTCTTCCAGTATGGCAGGTTTGCCGTGTCAACAAATTCACAAAAAACTCACTTATCTCCTGTCATTTGTTTTTCACAATATTACTATAAGCATTCATAGTCACAATCCTTAATTAGTAGCTTAAGGATCGTAGAGTGACAATTGAAATCCTCTTAAAAGCCAACAATGTAGCGTATACAAAATCGCTGATCCAACGATATGATACAACTAATCGGTTTATCAGTCTTCAATGACAGTATTGACAGCCAATTCAGATGCAAATTTTCCTATAAATAGTACAGAACACAGTTCATAAAGCAAGCACCAGTAAACACATTTACGAGTCATCAGCGAATGGGAGTCAAAAAATTCCTTCGCCCATTTTAATCCCCTGACAGAATTTACCCTACACATTGTAGTAAGATTAATAGACCTCAGTATGTGTGTCCACTAATTGAGGTGGTTGACAAAAGTCCGGTCCGATTGCTCAGGTATGCGCCTGCGCGACGACGACGACGTCATTGTACAATGCCCCATTAACCATTCACAGTGACTCTATGCGCATGTCCCAGAGACCTTGAATCCCACGTGCGCGGGTGACAACCAATTGTATTGGGATTTTGTTTGTTCACCTCCAGCACTGGATGGGTAAGAGAAATACCTTGTGGCTCCTGGGAGATCCTTTGATGGCGCGCAATTAAATGGAATTTATATTTTTGTGGGTTTTCCGCTGATGAATGTCTTTTTAATTTAACTCCACGATTGTGTGACCTATGTGCGTGGGCCACAGATAGATCATATAGCGTCATGCATATGAGTAATTCATCATTCCAGTACGACAAAAGGACTTTCTTTTGGTTTTGTGTTAACTTGAGTTATATTCTGGGTAATTTGATCCCGTTCATGAATCACGATCAAAGGTCAATGGATTATTGGATTTCAAAAGGAGAAAGGGTTTTTGTTTTTCAAATGCATAGGACACCAATCGATTGAAGAGGAAGAACTCTTGCTGGGTGGGGACTTGGTGTAAAGCACACACACACACAATGACTATGATTTCGTGGGAGATGCGCTACAAGTGAATCTCATCGATTTCCCGGGAAGATCAGTATGGATAAATCATGGGTTTTATATGCCGATGATGACAAGTTCAGAGAATTTGTTTTGGGAGAATCTTGATTCGATTGAGATTCGATTATGATTTCGATATGAGATTGAATAAAATTCATAAATAAACATTTGGAACTATGGTGTCTCAGAATTGTAAGCGTGGTTTTAGGAAAGAATTTCATATGGGAATTCGTTATGCAAAATCTAATAAAATGAAACATAATCGGGTGTGACTTAGTTTTTCTTTGATTTGAATAAACATGAGACAATTAAATTGGAGGAATGTATACCAACTCGACTGTGGAGCTATTACAAAATGAAATAGAATTCAATTTGAAATGGTTAACAATATTTTGTATATGCTAGTTCGTTCAACAACTACTTCCTATCGAGTTTTTAATTTTTTTGTGTTTTTTCATGTCTACAGGGAACAGGGAGTCGAGATTTTTTTAAATTTTACTCTCAGATTTTGGAATTTTTTTCTGATAAAAGTTTTCGTTCATATTGGCAAAAAACTGTGACACTCGTTTTTCACAAGCCTCTCTTGAGTCGAATATTTCACCAGCTTTATCTTTAGCCATGAGAAGATAGGTAAAGCGATGGTTAGTGCGATGAAATGCTGCGCAGAAGGTCTGGGTTCGATACCCGGCCGTAGCAACACCTAAATGATTTTGCAGCTATCCTCCTCTCATGATTATCCGACAAATCATCCGAGCAGTATCAATTTTCAAGAAAAGCTTGTCTCAACTTAGCCGGAGTGGGAGTCGGCATTCATTCATTCATTAATATTTATTTAGCAGATCTCTGCTATTCAAATTCAATATTACATAAAATAGATACAAATTAAACTTAACATAGATACAAATTAAACTTAACATAAGGTGGTTCCATATTCGTTATGACTATTCAAGTATAGGGATGGCTTGCTTTTATGAATTCAATTATAACGGGTGATTTTTTAGCTGGTTTGGTTTTGGCAACACTGGTTTTGACAGCTGACGTGTGTTTAGTACCTTGTGTCACTGTCAAACAGCTTCAGTTTGGTTTGCAATTTAACCATGGATCGTCTTACAAATGAACAACGCTTGCAAATTATTGAATTTTACTATCAAAATTCGTGCTCGGTTCGAAATGTTCATCGCGCGCTGCTTCCATTTTATGATCGGCATTCTCGACCTTCTGAGCAGTCTATTCGGAAGATTGTGACCAAATTTCGCACCAAATTTACTTTGTTGGACATTAAACCACCAACACGTTTACGTACTGTGCGTAGTGAAGAAAATATTGCGGCCGTATCAGCTAGTGTGACAGAAGACCGCGAAATGTCGATTCGGCGCCGTTCCCAGCAGTTAGGCCTTTGTTACAGCACTACGTGGAAAATTTTGCGGAAGGATTTGGGCGTAAAGCCTTTTAAGATACAGCTGGTGCAAGAACTAAAGCCAGCCGACCTACCACAACGCCGAATTTTTGGTGAATGGGCTCTTGGAAAGCTGGCCGAGGATCCGCTTTTTTATCGAAAAATTGTGTTCAGCGATGAGGCTCATTTTTGGTTGAATGGGTACGTAAATAAGCAAAATTGCCGCATTTGGAGTGAAGATCAGCCAGAAGCATTGCAACAGCTACCAATGCATCCCGAAAAAGCCACTGTTTGGTGCTGTTTATGGGCCGGCGGCATTATTGGGCCATATTTCTTCCAAGATGATGCGAATCGCAGCGTTACTGTCAATGGTGAACGCTACCGAGCGATGATAACAAACTTTTTTTTTGCCCGAAATGGAAGTTCTTGACTTGCATGATATGTGGTTTCAACAAGACGGTGCCACATGCCACACAGCACGCGATACAATGGCGCAATTGCGAGGCGAGTTTGGTGAACAGTTAATTTCACGTTTCGGGCCGGTCAATTGGCCGCCTAGATCGTGCGATTTGACACCATTAGATTATTTTTTGTGGGGGTATGTCAAGGCTAATGTCTATAGGGACAAGCCCGCTTCGATTGGCGCACTGGAAGCCAACATCCATGCATTCATTCGTGAGATACCGGCCGATATGTGTGAAAGAGTATGCCAAAATTGGACTCAGCGGATGGGCTACCTGAGACGCAGCCGCGGTCAACATTTGCATGAAATTATCTTTAAACATTAAATTGCAAGGTTCAAACTATCGATTCAAATAAATATTTTATTCATTTTTTCGAATTTTTTGTGTTTTTTTTTTTTAAAAAGTTCTAAACCTCTTAAAAAATCACCCGTTACATCTTTTAAATCTACAAAAATTAGTTTCATTTTTTATATTATACGGTAATGAGTTAAATAAGCGACATCCTTTGAACACAATGCTATTATGGGTTACATTTTCTAAATAGGACGGTAATCTAAAGTCATTGCCGTTTCTTAGATTATAAGGTTGTAGGTCTCTTATATATACGAGATATTTTTTTAAATATTTAGGTAACATTCCATATTTGATTTTAAAGATAAAGCACAGTACATTGACATATATTCTTTGTTTTACACTTAACATAAGTCTTATTGATGTATAACGATTGCACTTCAATATAATTCGCATAGCCCGATTTTGTAAGCGTTGCAGCCTAGTCAATACAACAAAGATACAAAATAGACGAGCAGTACTCAAAATGCGGTTTAACCATTACGTTTTATATATTAATAGCACACAATAGTGATATCCGCTTTCGTATTCTATTGAAAAATCCGATTTTTTTGGCTAATTTTTTCACTAGGTACTCTACATGAGGGTTAAATGTTAATTTTGAATCAATGACTATTCCTAGATATTTAATATGTTCAACTTGTTCAATGATTTCATTATCGACAGTTAGATTAAGATTAAAATTATATTTAAGAACCATGCTTTTGGATTTATTGACATTTAATTTTAACTTATTTGACTTTAACCATATGCTTACTCTATATAAATCTTCCTCCTTTTTTTACTTTTACTTTTAAATTCATTTTTATTTACTTAAAATGCTATCTTAAAACTAGACAAAAATGACTAAATCTAACTTATAATTGACAATTTTTTTCTTAAATTAACCTATCGGCCCTAAGCGGGCGCTCTAAATTAATATTTACTGGTTTTTTTTTAATTTTGCCTTTCGGCTTAAATTTATCTCTTTTTATTTTTGAGATATATTTTAATTTTCAAAGAAAATTCAAAAAACTTTGATATTCGACATAAATCTTCCTCCAGACATCGCGTACAATCGTCGGGGTTCTTTCCAAAAATAAAAAGAAGTGCGTCGTCAGCGAAGAGGGCTATCTGAGAGTGTCTGAGTTCATTTTTCATGTCGTTTATATATATGATGAAGAGAAGTGCCCCAAGCACAGATCCCTGAGGTACCCCAAACAATGTTTCGACCCTACTCGATATAGTTCCATTTATGTTCGTAGTTTGTGTTCTTCCATTTAAAAATGATATAAACCAATTTAGTTCGTTACCTAGAATGCCATATCCCTGGAGTTTGGTTAGTAGAATTGTCCTGTCGATGGTTTCGAACGCTCTTTGAAAGTCGAGGAAGATGGCAATGACATATTTTTTTGCAGCAAGTTCTTCTTTCCAGCTAATTAGGACGTTGTTTAGGGCTGACTCACATGAGTGATTCATTCTGAACCCGGACTGGTTTTCTTGGAACAGGTCATTGGTCTCGAAGTATTCTTCCAGCTGAGTCTTAACAATTTTTTCAAATACCTTTTCGTATATTGGGAGAGAGTTTATTGGACGAAAGTTTTGACATTTGTTGGTTCCTTGGATTTTTTCTACTGGAGTGATCACTGATTCTTTCCAAGTGTCCGGAAAAACTCCATTATTCAAAGACAGATTAATTATTCGTTGAAGAGCTGAGGTTAAAATCTCTCTTTTGGTTCATTAATTTCAATACCCTCTTGATATCCGCTACTGATACGTGTTTGAATTTAAAAGTGCTGTTCTGGTATGTGGGTCTTGTTGCGAAAGGTACAAATGGTATCGAGTCATTTATGTCAGATATGCTTTTCACAAAATAGTTGTTCAATTTATCGGCTATTTCTTTTTCCTCTTTTATGGCTGAAACACATCCACGCTTTGGCGCGTTGCGTTGGCTGACGCACCCAGTTGAACCATATGAAATCAATGTTACTTATCACAATGTAGCTTTGCCTTTGCCTTTGCGTTTCAACCTTAATTGAAAAACGTAAAATCTTAACGTAACGGTGCTGTAAAGCGCTGTGGGCAAAGCGAAGGTTGGAAAAAGTGTGAATTGTCAAAATATTTGTTGTTGTCTTCTTCGTTATTTTAAAGAAGGTGGTTTTGTTTTGCTTGAGGCAAGTAAATTGAAATTTGATTTTTAATTTGTTTATTCAATACATAAATTCATTTATTATTGCATGATTTATAATGGGCAAGGCGGTGTTTAACAATTATCAACCATCCGAGCCAAACCAGATCTTCGCACAAACCATTTTCAATTGACCAAACAAATGGAACGATTTAAACACAATACAGTTCTTTCTGTAATTGGAACAATTTTAAAGGACAATCTGTATGTATTGTTCCTTTAATAAGTGCAATTATCTCTAAACGAGGTAATCAAATGGGAAGCACGATTGGGTTTTTTCTTGGCCCAGGATTTGAATTCGATTTGCTTACCACCCAGTTCTGCAGTAACTCATGTCATTCGAAGGATGTCTCATTGATCTACATAAAACGCCGAACACAGGGAGAAGGAAGAACTACCTAAAACAGTGATTACCTATATTACTCCAGTTTTTCATTAGGTTCTGAACGAGAGCTTATTTTTTTCTTTTAAGTTTTAATGAAAGTTCTATTTATATTATAAATATATTCTGTCCATTGTGATACCAACGATTAGAACCTTTATTATTATTAGGTTAGGTATCATGTGCAATGTTGTAGTAAGTATTCGCCACTTCGCAACCAAAATGCCGAAAATATTTTCAATAACTCGACGAGCACGAGAAAGTCTTTTATTGAAGTTGCTCTTTTCGTCGTTCAACAATCTGCCCGGGTATGGGCGCATCAAATATGGCTTAAGGGGAAATGCCGAATCTCCAATTATAAAGTGGTTACAAATATAATCAGAGTTCGGAAGCTTTTTAGGGGGGAGGAAAGTTTATATCACCAGGATATAATTTTCCTTCCAAAAGATGATTCAGCAAAAATGCCACCATCACTCTGACTTCCATAAGCTCCAATATCAATTGCAGTAAAGGCATAATTGGCAACGAATGAAGCAATTAAAACAATCGAATGATGACCTTTATAATTAAAGTATTCGGATAAGAAGAAGATTTATATGTTTCCCATCAATTGCGGCGACACAATTGGGCAAATCCCACAACATCTCAAAATCCATTGATATTCTTCTCCAATCGTCTTTGGTAGGTTGCGGTAAATAAATTGGTATCAGAATTTCCCAGAGGACATCCCATGTGTCGTATATAATGCTCGCAACTGTTGATTAGCCCATGCGAAACATCCATGCTAACACTTGCTTTTGAACTCCCTGAGATAGATATCTAAAAAGAATGCACATTAAAAACATATTGCATCAAAAGTTTGAAAACCTACAGCAAAACCAGAAACAAGCGCTCGGTGGGCTCGATTGTTTTTCTCCACGATGTCTTTAGTAAATGGGGCTCTATTATGGTTCGAAGAACTTCAAAGGTGACATTCGTGTAGTTTTGAAAAAAATGTTCCGGATCATTCTCCTTCATTTGCTAGAAGTTTAATACATAATAACCCTTCTTCATCTCTTTTCAAGTTCAGTTCTCGAACCCAACAACGCCTCATGACTGGTTTTTCCCTTTCTTCAATATATTTAACATATCCACGATATGCAGTGTATACTAATTTTACTCCCAAAATGAAATTGGAGCTCAGAGAGTTCATTTTTTATCTGCGAGTACACGATAAAAACAAAATATTCACAAACAGCTGAGTTTGGTAAAAAAGGTAAACAAATTCAAAATGTCAAAGCTACGTAAAGCTTTTGAACGTAACGTCAACAAAGCGAAGCTCCAAAGCGTGGATGTGTTTCAGCCATTATGCATTCGTCATTGAATTTTATATTTAATTAATTGGATTATTTTGTTTGTTTAAAACATAAGACTTTATGGCTCTCCACATCGATTTCTGATCATTCGCGTAAGCGATACGTTGTTTTATGTTATTGTTTTTTGCTCTCACTATTTCTGTTTTATAGCGATTTCTGGATTCACAATAGTTCCGCCATGCTGCTTCACTCTCGGATGAGATAAACTCGTGGTATTTAGATATTTTTTCGCGCTTCATGTGACGCAGCCTTTCATTATACCATTCATTTGAGCTAGCATTTATAACCTTTGTATGGATCATAGTATTTGTTATTCTTACCAGCTCTTGTTGGAATACTCTCCCGATTATATTTATATCCTCGGAGATTGTTTGGATTTCACTATTTACAAGCTGGCTAATGAATGATGGTTCATTATATCTGAGAAATTTCACCTTCTTTTCATCAGATTTTTCAGGAATTCTTTTCTTAAGATTGAGTTCTATTGAAATTGTCTCATGGTCACTAATTTTAAGTTCAGTATTTGTTTTTGCTATTGCTGAATTGACATTAGTTATGACATAGTCAATTAATGTTTTAGAGTTATTCGTGATACGGGTTGGTTCACTTACAATTTGTCTACACATGTTTTCTACTTCAATTGTAGTTGTCATATCTTTCGTATATATATTTAATTTATTCATCCAATCAATGTTTGTGTCACCAGCTAAAATAAATTGTCCATTAAGGTCAACAAGTTCTTCCATCCATTCCTTAAATTTATTACAGAATACAGGTTCCGACGCTCTAGGTGATCGGTAGCCTGCAGCAATATGGATCGGCTTTGATTTTTACGAGGAGCCAGTATATATGTCTTGGGACTACCTCACTTTTAATTATACATACTTCAAAATTATTCTTTACATAAATACATATCCCTCCGGTGTGTCTAGAATCGCTATTACATCAAATTAGTTCGTATCCCTTCAGAATTATCTCATTATCGCTAATGCTATCTGTTGTATGAATTTCTGTTAATATAATAAAGTCAAAGTTTTTGTCTATGAAGTTCTGTTCAATTTCGATAAAATTTCCAGTTAGTCCTTGGCTGTTACAGTATACTCCTCTAAGTTTATTTCGTTGCTATATAACTAGTTTGTTCTTTTCGTTTTGTATAAGTCTCAAATAGACTGAGCAATTCTTGTCACGACTATCATGTTTGGTATTAAGGTTGAGAGAGAACTTTTCATTATATCGTATGCAGTTAATGCAGCTTACTTCCGTCGATTTGCATTCAATGGTATTATGATCGCCGCTACATTTCGCACACTTTAAAACATAAAACAGTGATTGAAATATTTCTTTAACTGCGTGGCATGTGGCACCGTCTTGTTGAAACCACATGTTGGTCACATCCATATCTTGCTATTTAGGCACTGAAAACTTGGTTATCATGTCACGATAACGAACACCATTAATTGTTACTACCTGACCAGCTGCATTTTCGAAGAAGAATGGTCCGAAAATGCCTCCAGCTAAAAATCTGCACCAAACAGTAACGCGTTGTGGAAGCATTTGTTTCTCAAAGAATATTCGTTGGTTTTCTGAATCACAAATATGACAATTTTGACGTTTAACGAAGCCATCAAGATGAAAATGAGCTTCAACACTAAAGATGGTTTTGTTCGAAAAATCCACATCCACTTGTTGTTCCGTTCAACGACCTCTCTCTTCGTGCTGCACGGTTAGTAGTCTTCAATTCTTGAGTAAATGGAACTTTGTAAGCATGAATTTTCAAGTCTTTCGTGAGAATTCGCTTTAGAAAGCTTTTCGAAAAACCCAATTCTCGAATACTGTGCCGAATTGATTTTTTTGGACTGTCAGCAACACCCTCGCGAACTGTTTCGATGTTTTCTGTTGATCGACTTGTGACAGGACACGCAGAGTGTCTAAGATCACTTATTGATCTAGTCTTCCTGAATTTATTCTATTCACAGTTGATGGTTTTAGATCACTATGGCGGCCATATTTTGTACGAAAATGGTGGACTGTAGCTGACAATGCTCAACAATGGCTACGTTTACACTATTTTTGGGCCGGTACTAATTATTTTACTTACTAACTTAAGTGGCGCTACAGTCCGGGATGAACCTGGGCCTCAACTAACATGCCTCTCCAATTAGCCCGGTCCTTAGCTAACTGCCTTCAGTTGCGCACTCCAAGTTGGTTGAGGTCGGTTTCTACTTGTGCGCGCCACTTAAGGCGAGGTCTTCCTCTACTGCGTCCGACGTCTGGCAGGGAATCGAAGACTCTGCGAGCCGGAGTATTGGTGTCCATTCGTTCTACATGTCCTAGCCATCTTAAACGTCCAATGCGGAGTTTTTTTGACTAGGGGTATGTCGCTGTATAGCTCGTATAGTTCGTGGTTGAATCTTCATCCGCTTTTGATACGGTCCATGCTTCAGCGCCGTAGAGCAGGACTGGGATGATCAGGGTCTTATATAGGATCTCCTTAGTAGTTCGAGTGAGGGCTTTACTACTAAATTGCCTTCTTTGCCCGAAGAAACAGCGGTTGACAAGAGTAATTCTTCGTTTGATTTCCGACGAGATGTTGTCAGAGTTAATAGCGGAGCGAGGTAAACAAAGTCCCGTACACTACCTCAAAGTTATATCTGTCCATGGTGACGTTCTATCCAATTCGTCGATGTTGTGTGTCCTTTCGTGTTGACAGCATATACTTTGTCTTACCCTTATTTACTGGTAAACCCATTTTTGCCGCTTCCTTCTCTATACTAGCAAACGTGGCTATGACATCACGTTGAGTCCTACCAATGATGTCAATATCGTCGGCGTATGCTAGTAGTTGAACCGATTTTTGGAAAATTGTGCCTCTGGTGTTGGCTCGGGAGTTTTGCACAATCCTCTCAAGAATCAAATTGAAAAAGTCACATGACAGCGCATCGCCTTGCCTAAATACTTTTTTGGTATCGAATGTGTCGGTGAGGTCGTTTCCAACCCTGATGGAGCAGTGAGAATTCTCCATCGTCATCCTACACAGACGGACGAGTTTGGACGGTATACCTATAAATGCTGTCGTATGCGGCTTTGAAATCGATAAATAGGTTGTGGGTATCGATTTGGACTTATTGGGTTTTTTTCAGGATCTTCCGAAGTGTGAAAATTTGATCGGGTGTGGACTTTCCTGGCCTAAAACCACACTGATAAGGGCCGGTCAGGTTGTTGGTAAACGGTTTCAGGCGTTCACATATTACGGTAGATAGGATCTTGTAGGCGATGTTGAGTAGACTTATGCCTCTGTATTTGGCTCAGTTCAGAGGGTCTCCTTTTTTGTGGATCGGGCAAACGATGCTGAGGTTCCATTCTTCAGGCATGCTTTCAACCGACCAGATTTGGTCGGTTGAAAGCATGGTCGGCAGTTTTCGCTGTCGTTGCCATTATTAAATGGTTCGCTCTGCCTAACAGCGGAATGTTATTCGTCATCGCCGTTTAACAGTCTGCAGAAGTGGTTCTTCCATATCCTCAGCATCGACTGTGTCTCAACTACGATATTTCCTTGTTCATATCGACAGGATTCTGTTCGAGCCTTGTAGCCTTGGCTTTGACGTTGTACACTTTGGTGAAACTTGCGAACGGCGTTCCTGGAGTGGCACCTCTCTATATCCTCGATCGCGCGCTTTTCTTCCTCTTTTTTCTTTTTTCTGAAAAGCCGATGTTCTTCACTTCTTCTTTGCCTATAGAGCTCTCGTCTTCACCTGCAGCTTAGCCTTGTAGGCTTCGTTCTTGGCTGCGAGCATCTGTCGGCATTCCTCATCAAACCAGGGGTTTCTTGCTGGTGGCCGCGAGAAACCTAGCACATCAGTTGCGGCTGATCTAATGGCTTGTTGGTATCGTTGCCATTGTTCTTCGACATTAGATGCTGGTGGTGTATTGTGAGTCGAGAGGTTAAGGGATACGCGTAGCGCGAAGGTCTTGGCGGTCTCTGGCGATTGCAGTCTTTCGATATTAATTTTTTTCACAGTATTTTGCACCTCTCCTGTTTAATGTTCTCACATTCATTCCAGGTGCAGATACGAACGTCGTTGTCCTTTTTTCGTTTAGCAGGGTCGTCAACAATAAAATCAGTCCTTTCCGAGGCTATTGGTTGCTTCGTAACAATATTTTTTTCTGTGGGTGGGTAGTTAACCCAAAGCACAACCCCCAACCTGGAGGGCCAGTTCCAAATTATTTGATACCCCTAGGACACGGGGCAATCAATATCCACTACGGGATTGAGCGCTGCCGTTGGCCTTTCGGTTCATCCGCCACCATCTCTGCTCAAGGGACCTGACTAACCCTTGAAACCGGTTTTAGCACTTGCTTGTATAATAGCAGCTTTGAATATTTTCCGAGCAACCAGTACAGTTTTCTGTATTTATTTTTAAGTTCTTCGCATTTCTTTTTTACATGCTTCCATTTTAATTTTGCATCGAGTGTCATACCGAGATATTTCGCTTCATTTACAAACGGGACTCGAACCGTATTTAGAAATACAGGAAAATTGTTTGTCCGTTTATACGAAAAATCTACATGGATCGATTTGCTCTCATTAAGTGCAATCCGCCAGGATTTAGTCCATTCATTAACCTCGTTAAGAGCGTTTTGTAATTTGATATTTGTTTCCTCTATTGTTGTGCCAACTGCTAGTATAGCAGTATTGTCAGCAAACGTTGCAACTATTGTATCGTTTGTTTTGTTATATCGCGAGTGAAAAGGAGGTACAGGATTGGTCAAAGGATGCTTCCTTGCGGTACACCTGCCATTATTTCTTTGAACTCGGAATATTCGCTTCCAAGTTTCACACGGAAGAGTCTATGCTAAAGATACGACACGAGGATTTTATATAATTGCTCTGGCAGAACTTGACTTAGTTTATACTGAAGGCATTTGTGTCACTTCTTGTCAAAAGCTTGCGACACGTCAAGAAATACGGCTGAGCAAATTTTCTTTTCTTCGAAAGCTTTCTCAATTACATCTGTAATTCGATGTACTTGGTCCACCGTCGAATTTTTACTTCTAAACCCAAGTTGATGGTCAGGTAAAAGACGTTTCTGGTCAATTATGGGGTGTAAGCGACCGAGTAATATCCGTTCAAAAACTTTTGAAGTTATTGGAAGAAGTGAAATAGGCCTGTAAGATTTTATTTCATTCGGTGATTTTCCTGGTTTTAGGACCATATTCACTTCCGCGACTTCACACTGTCTTGGTATATATTCTAATCTGATTGCCGCATAAATAATAAAAAGAAGCTTAGTTAATGCGGGGTTTATTTCCATTTCGAAAAGGAAATAAACCCTGTGGGGGCTATTTGGGAATTAAGACCCATTAAGCTTATTTCCGCGGGGGTTATTACACTGCACCTACCTACCTACTTACATAAAATTAACATTTTAGACAAAGTTATAGGTATGAATAAAGTGTTCGAAATGAGGAAACCTGTTTTTCGGCTTTAGGAAACAAGTGTTCGAAAATATTGGTTGGTTTTCATATTTTTTTTTTTTTGATTTGTTAATAAATTGTAATAATTAATAAAATCAACTATATGAGTTTTAAGAATATTTGAGTTTTTCTTTAAAATTAATTCAAAACTAAAGGGTCCGCCAAATAACTTTTTTTGAAAGTGCTTTAAAAAAAAACGACTGAATATTTTCTCAAATTTCTTTTTTTATTTGAAAGTACAGTTCTTTCCTGTTAATTATGGAAAATAATTTCATTCAAATGGCTGCCTCGGCTGGCCATGCAGTAGCCTACACGATCGGTCCAATTTTTAAGCACATTATCGATTGTGTGCAGCTGTATTTCACCAATGGCTTCACGAATATTGTCCTTTTAAGCGTCAATTGTCTCTGGCTTGTCGGCGTAACACTTACCTTTTACGGCACCCCACAAATAATAGTCCAACGGTGTCAAATCGCAGCTCCGAGGTGGCCAAACGACATCAGCTCTGCGGCTGATAATGCGATCTTCAAAAACAGGGCGCAAAACATCGAGTGTAGCTTCGGCTGTGTGGCACGTAGCGCCGTCCTGTTGAAACCAAATGTTGTCAATATATTCCTCTTCAATTTTTGTGAACAAAAATTCGTTCAACATGGCCCGATAACGATCGCCATTGACTGTAACGGCCACTCCTTGCTCATTTTCGAAGAAAAATGGCCCAATTATGCCTCTGGACCAAAATCCGCACCAAACAGTGACTCGTTTTGGGTGTATCGGCTTTTCAATGTATGCGTGCGGGTTTTCTGTGCCCCAAATGCGACAATTTTGCTTGTTTACATACCCGCCAAGATCAAAATGAGCTTCACCTGAAAAGATGATTTTTTTTGGCAAAATCGGCATCTTCTCTAAGTCGATCGCAAGCCCACTTAGCGAAGCGAAAACGCATTGGATGGTCAGTTGGCTTCAACTCCTGAACCAATTGGACTTTGTATGGCATCATACCAAGGTCTTTATGCAAAATTCGTCTCAATGATGTCTCCGAAATGTTCAATTATTGTTGAGGACGACGGTGAATTGTTGTTGATGGCGCTTCACACACACTTTCTGCCACAGCAGCAATATTCTCGGGTGTACGCACTGTTTTTGGCTTTTCACGCTTTGGTTTATCGATGAGGATGCCAGTTTCTTTCACTTTTTTCACAAGATAACGAACATACGGAGCTGACGGTGCTTCTCTTCCGTACGCAATTTTCGCACACATTCTGCAACATTACCATGATTTTCAAAGTAATGTCGCAATATTTCCCAGCGTTGTTCAAGCGTATACACAACCATATTCGTTCAGCGGATAAAACTAATTATCTGTCAAATCAGACATGAACTGAGTGTTACCATTCACGAAATAGCACAAGTTGAAAAAAAAAACGTTAAATGGCGGACCCGTTATTTTCCGTTCTACTGAACTTCTTAAAAGTGACGTGTTGTTACATTTTCGTAATGACTAGAAATGACTTTTATAAACATGTTTAAAAAGAAGCCTTCAAATGGGAATGTGTCCAGCATACATACTCAAACTCAATTGTTCATTTTACCAAATTCTGTCAAGTTTTGACGAAAACGTATACATTCTCGCTGCAATCAGCGACTAGTTATTTTTTTTATCTGTATCTACATCTAAAAATACCTCCCAATTCCATCTGTAGATGAAATAAAAAACGCCTACGTTACCTTGAAAAAGTTGACTTTAAATAACATCTCTAGGTGCACAGTATAGTCCCAATTGAGAAGACACAAATTCAAGTTTATAATTAGTTGGTAAATATTGTACCGAACACAACTGAACAAAAGACGAACAAGTTTACTGAAAACCAGCATACCCGGAAAGTTTTTACAGCTACAAAAACATTTGGATACATTTTCTGTTCTGGTTTACATCTCAAGAGTCACGTATTGCTCCTTTTTCATACTGACTACAAAGAAGAAACATTATGAAGAAGCTAGTCCAAAAACCAGCCTTGAAATTAGAATGACTCCAGAATGACTCAAATTCAATTCGACTAACTTTTACCAAATTTCTTGCAAATTCAATCCAGGACAGAACATCGCCCCTTCTTGTTAAAATTAATCATTACTCCATCAACGACACCTTCAACCCTCTCAATTCCATCTCCCATTGTCAGTTAACCATTAATCCTGTCACCCTAGCCTGTGTGGTCCATGTTCTCATCTCAAAACAACCAGAAAACTCTAATCCCACCACACCTGTCATTCTATCCCACAGTCATGCTCCAACCTGCCTCAATAGTCAGCCAATTCATTAGACTACCATTCTTATCAACGATTAGTGATAATCAAGTGAGTCTACATTCATTAGCACAACGATTGTAAGCTTGGTCTTGCCGAGAAGAAAAGACTCCGACAAGTCGTGTTGACATGATAAAGTTAAAATACACTCCTTCTATCTGGAAAAAGTAGGGAACAAAACCACGTCCCCTGCGGTGTATATATTTTAATTATTTTCAGTTGTCCTGTGCCGCGCTTTAACCACCACAGAATAGAAAAAAAACCGCCCAAATAAGGCCAGTCTCGTTATATCTAGGAATATTATAAACATTTTTTACAGACTATTCAATATTCAAAGTCTGTAAACTTTTCGAGAATAGGCTACTCTACCCTACACCCAAAATTTATTTATTCACACCGAACTTTCAAATCCAGCTTTGGCCAAATTTGTTTGGTGGATCAACACCCGTCTTCTGGTGTTTTAATACTGACACTTGTTGAAGAATTTACCGAAGTTAATTTTTTTTCTTTAACTTTGCCTGTTTTTTTTTATAAAACAACTGTATTAACAAAAAATTATATTATTAGTTTAATTTTAAAAATAAATCTCTTTTCAATTTACAGGAAGATGAAAGATATGTCAAACTCACTGCAAGAGAACGACGATTTATAAAGTTCTCTTCTGTTGAATATGACGGGCAACTCTACATGACCCCATTGGACTTTTTGGACTCAGTTGTAGAACAAGAACCCAGACGTAAGCAGGGCTTCCTTGTCCCATCCACTACTCATTTTTTATCAAAATTTTTATAAATCACATAGCACGCTTAAAGCGAAGAACACTATCAGATTCGGACATTGAGAAAATCAAGGACAATACCCCGTCATTAAAGCACGGGTCAATGAATATGTTTAGAGACCTACGTGACAAGGGTGCGTATCATGAGCTTAAGGGGTGGGTGTACTCTGAATTTTGTATAATCCCAAGATAATGTCATTTTACAGGAATAATTTCGTATACAGAATATCTTTTCCTGTTGTCAATTTTGACAAGTAAGTGTTGCCATTTGGCAAAAAGTAAATATTTATAATCACACTCCCAATTTCTGTTCTTAGAACCACAATCTGGATTTCGCATAGCGTTCAACATGTTTGACACGGATGGAAACCAAAAAGTCGATAAAAATGAATTCCTGGTGGTAAGCTACAACACTAATACCACACGTAGAAATATAATTTAAATTTTATTTTTATTTTGAATTATTTAATTTTTTTTGTTTTCCAATTATTTTTTATTTATAATTTTTATTTAGATTCAAACAATTTTGGGCGGGTCCTTACACCGTAATCAATTAGATGAAGCCACGCGTAAACTTGTAAGGTTTTTTTATTTTTATTTAATTTAAATTAATTTAAGCTAAAATACGTTTTGTTAATGTGACAAACAAGAAGGCATAATCTATATGCGATAATTTGTAGGTGGGTAGTATTCCAGTAAAAAGAGATTGACCTTGTTTAGGCCCAGGGTATTGTTGAGTATTCGTTGTTAGCAACACTATTGTGTGACAAGAATTGCGTTCTTCTATTTAATAGAACCGAAGGTTTGGTAGGTTGTTAGTATTAAAAGTGTTTATTTAGAAAATCTGCATTTAGAGTTGTTGTCTCTAGCTAGCTTCGTTCAATTCCGCACTACAAGTTGCTTGAGAAACAGGGTGGGCCAAATAAGATTCTATGGAAAGTAAGAATGAATTATGACATCAAACAAATGTCCACCATTTGACATTGACAGACATTGGCTCTTATTAGCGCGTTTTTTTATGTTTGCAGTCGTTCCATCTTGTTGAAATCACAAGTTAGGATGATGCTCTGCCATTGGCCGCGAAAAGGTGTCGATCATTGTTCTGTAGAAGCCCCGGAAAACGTTTCTGGTGTTTCATTCTCATTCTCGAAGAAACATGGGCCGATAACTTGTTCGTTTATAACAACTGCACCAAACTACTTACTGAAGTGTCGCTTTAATCCGGAATTAATATGGGCCTAAACCAACATCACTCTTATCTAATTGCTGCGGACTAGAGGTATGTCACTGTACAGCGCAAACGGGACCGAAGATTTTTCGAGGAATTTTTCTCTCAAAACGACCAAGGATGTCTTCATTCACTTTTGACACGGTTTATGCTTCAGCGCTGTAGAGCAAGACTAGGATGATCAGGATCTTATATAGGATCTCCTTCGAAGTTCGAGTGTGGGCTTTCCTTCTGATTTGCCTTGTTAAACAAACAGTGTGGTTGGCTTCTTCGTTTTTTCTTCTTCGTTTAATTTCTGACGATATAGTGTTGTCAGAGTTAACAGCGGTGCCGAGGTAGACAAAGTCCTGTACTACCTCAAAGTTATATCTGTCAATGGTGACGTTCTGTCCAATTTGTTGATGTGTTTATAGCACTTCGTCTTACCCTCATTTACTGCTAAACTGATATTTACCACTTCCTTCTCTATACTACCAAACATGGCTACGAAATCACGTTGAGTCCGATCAATGATGTCAATAACGTCGGGTTATGCTAGTAGTTGCACCGATTTAAGGAATATTGTGATTCTGGTGTTAAGTCTGGTGTTAAGGAGTTTCGCACAATCTTCTCAATAATGACTTTTAAAGAAGTCACATGGCAGTGCTTAGCCTAGCTTAAATCCTTTTTTGGTATCGAATGTGTGAGGTCGTTGCCGACCCTGGTGGCAAACGGACGGTTTAGCCGGTATACCAAAACTAGACATAGTTCGTCTCTATAAATTTTGTCGTATGCGGCTTTGAAATCGATGAATAGGTTGTGGGTATCAATTGGACTTCTTGGGTTGTTTCAAGAATCTGCCGCAGTGAGAATATTTGATCAGTTTTGGGCTTTCTTGGCCTAAAATCACACTGATAAGGGCCGATCAGGTTATTGGTAAACGGTCTCAGGCGTTCACGTATTACGGCAGATAGGATCTTGTAGGTGATGTTGAGGAGACTTATGCCTCTGTAGGTTGCGCAGTTCATGTGGTCTCCTTTTTTGTGGATCGGTCAAACAATTCTGAGGTTCCATTTTCAGACATACTTTCATCCGACCAAATTCTGCTTATGACTGGGTAAATGTTACTTACCAAATCATTTCCACCGGCTTTATAAAGATCGGCAGAGAGGCCGTCATTTCCGGCAGCCTTGTTAAACCACCGCCTTTATAAAGCTCGACAGAGAGGTCGTCATTTCCGGCAGCCTTGTTAAACTTGAGTTCATATATCGCTACTCTCACTTCACTTCGGACGGTTGGTAGTTTTCGCTGTCGTCGCCAATATTAAATGGTTCGTTCTGCCTGACAGCGGATGATTGTGCGTCATATCCGTTTACAAGCCTGCAGAAGTGGTTCTTCTATATCCTCATCATCGACTGTGTCTCAACTACGATATTTCCTTGTTAATCTCGACAGGATTCTATTCGTGCATTGTATCTCTGGCTTTGAGGTTTCACACATTCACACATCTTTCCTGGAGTGGCACCTCTCTAAATTTTCGATAGTGCGCTTTTCTTGATCTTTTCTCTTCTTTCTGAAAAGCCGGTGTACTTATTTTCTTCTTTGCCTATAGAGCTCTCGTCTTCACCTGCAGCTTAGCCTTGTAGGCATCGTTCTTGGCTGCGAGCATCTGTCGGCATTCCTCATCAAAACAGGGGTTTCTTGCTGGTGGCCGCGAGAAACCTAGCACATCAGTTGCGGCTGATCTAATGGCTTGTTGGCATCGCTGCCGTTGTTCTTCGACATTAGATGCTGGTGGTATGGTGTTAATCGAGAGGTTAATGGATACGCGTTCCGCGAAAGCCATGGCGGTCTCTTGTGAATGCAGTCTTTCGAGATTAAATTTGTTCACAGTATTTCTGGTTTGCTGTGGCATAGTGGATATCCGAATTCTTACCTTGGCTGCTACAAGGTAGTGATCCCAGTCGATGTTAGCCACTCGGTATGTTCGGACATCCGAAATACTGGATGTGTGCCTCTTGTCTATCGCAATGTAATCAATTTGGTTGACTGTTCGTTGATCTGGAGACCGCCATGTCCCCTTATGGATATCGAGGTGAGGAAATCGCGTGCTAACTATAGTGGCATTTCGTTCCGTAGCGAAGTCAATTAGCCTAAGTCCGTTACCAGGTGTGTTGTCGTGTAGGCTGTATTTTCCGAAAATACTGCTTAAGATGTCTTCTCTTCCTGCCTTTGCGTTAAAATCTTCCAGCACAATTTTAAAACCGTACTTCGGTAGTCATTCGTATTTTTTGTCCAGGAGCTCGTAGAAACTGTCTTTTGCAATATCGTATTTTTCTCCGTCGGAGCGTGAGCGTATGTAAAGCTAATGTTGTAGAATTTGGCCTTGATGCGGATTTTTACAATGCGTTCGCTTATGTCTTGAGACTTCTTGCCTAAGTCTGGCACTTATAACAAATTTACACCCGAATAGTCGCCGGTTTTTCTCACTATAACACGGTCCGTAGTAAATCTCACAGTTTTTCATCCTCTTTTTGCCCAACCCATCCCATCGTATTTCCTGAATGGCGGTAATGTCTGCTTTGTATCAGCTTAGGAATTCCACTAGTTATTAGCCTGCACATCTCCTGTTTAAAGTTCTCACATTTCAGGTGCAGATACGAACGCCGTTATCCTTTTTCGTTTACCAGGGTCGTCAACAATAAAATCAGTCTTATCCGAGGCTATTGGTTGCTTCGATACAATTTATTTTTTCCTTGGATGGGTAGTTAACCCAACGCATAACCCCCAACCTGGAGGGCTAGTTCCAATTTATTAAAAACCCCTAGGACACGGGGTAATCAGTTTGTACTACGGGATTGAGCGTTGCCGTTGGCCTCTCAGCTCTTCCACCACCATCTCTGTTCAAGTGGCCTGACTTACCCTTGAGATTCCTAGATGGACAAATTGTCCTAATATGTCGAAGCAGCTCATTTAGGTAATTTACTTTACATCTGAACTGGGACTGTAGACGCCACCGTTGACTATATATTGGGAGTTTTTCAGCTGCCGCCTGGAAAGTACTATGTGCATTAGTGTGAGTACACGTCTTCCCCTCGCTTTCATCTGCATTGTGATGTTTTGAATTTGAAGTATATGACTCGCGGCTAATTCAATAATAACAAGGTTTCTCATATCTGGTCCAGTTTTTAGTTTTTGTGAGTTTATTTCTTGACATCAAACCAATAGCACCACCTACCGAGTCTAAACGAAAGCATGCATACATTCTGTGTTACTGTGATCTATTAAGTCCTACGCCATCTATCGGTAAAAAAATAAATTATGTACAAACCTTCCCTAAGGTAATAAATAATCGAAAATCTGTGAAATCGTTTAAGGAGAAATCGAACAAATCGAAACATAGATATAAATTTGAATTCAAATATCACACAATCTTCAAAAGCTATGTTCAGTGTAAATTCGACATTTTAGCTATTAGGTTTGTAGGTTTTTTTCGACACTAAGACCAATGCCTGTATTCATGTCGTCAATAAATCTCTCCATTTAAACATTTAGCTTCTACGTTTGGTTTCAACAGCTGATCAAGCGAAATTCCTTATTCTGAAGAATCAACAGAACAAGAAGAAGACGACCGTTGTAAGTTATTATCCACCGTTGTCAATAACCGCAAAAGTGTTGCTGTGTAGTTTTTTTTTATTTATCGCTTAAAAGTGTACGTATAGCACGGTAAAAAAAAGTCCATTTGTGCAAACAGCTCTAACGCTTATTTGTATCGAACACAAACCTTACCTTTATCCCTTGCTCTCCCTTCCATTTGTGTGGCAACAATATGTCAAAGATATTTGAAAATATCCATCTTTGTTCAATTCACACAGTTTAAGTTTGAAAATCGGGAGAGTGTAAGGACGGAAACGCTGCTTTCCAAAAATGTGTTGTAAGTACTTTGGAGTGTGTCTTTTTCTTTATTTTTTTAAATTTGGTTTTCTTTTTTATTAAATACGATTTGAGTTGAGTTTTTTTTTTGTTAGTGGATTTGTTTTCCAGTTTAAATTTTTCTTTTAATTTTATTTTTATTTCAAAATTTGTAGTTTTTGATATTTTTTATATTGTTTGTCAGACATTTTGTATTTTGTTCGACTTTGTTTGTCAGGGTTCAGAGTATTTATACAAGAACTCTTTAACGGTAATGTAAATATGATTTTCTAATCACAAACTCATGCGCAATACCTAGATGGAGAAAATCTTTAGTGAAGCTTGGAGAGATAAACGAGGCCTAACCGAAGATGAGAAACAGCAACAAGAAGAACGTGATGTGAGTATGAATAACTTTTGATTTTTTTTTGTTTTTCTTTTTGTTAAGAAGGTAATTTTTAAACTAACACGAAAATATTCGAAAACAAACGTTACATACGAAAGGGTGTTCCATAATTCATGCGGAATTTTAATTTTGCGCCATTGTTTGTCAATGTATTGCCAACGGAAAATGAGATAACAATGCGACAGTTGACAGTTCGGGGTTAGTAAAAATAGAGCGCTATATGAAAGAACAACGCATTTTTATTGGCTGCGTTTGCACCGTGGACAATAACCGGGACTAAGCCCACATTTGGTGTAAAGGGCCGGCCAGAAGCTTGTATCTGAGTGCAGTTTAACAGAAATGCTTCGTGAATCTGTAGCTTGAAGTTGAATAGATGGCAACTTCATCCACGAAATGTATCTCTCTTTTGACAGCGATGCAAGATGCAAGCTACATATATGCCTTCTGGGCAGGCCTTAAGTCTCATCGGTGTAAACACATCGAACAAGGACTAATGGCCGTTTTATTCAGTGTTGTTCAACTTCCCGAAAACTCCCGAGTTGAGATCAACTTTTTTGTTTAGGGGAATTTCTTTTACTATTTCAACTCTCGGTTTGAAAGTTAAAATTTGCAAGTTGGCGTACTTACTTACTTACCGGGATGAACCTGGGCCTCAACCAACATGCCTATCCAATTAGCCCGGTCTTTAGCTAACTGCCTCCAGTTGCACACTCCAAGTTGGTTGAGGTCGGTTTCTACTTGTGCGCGCCACTTAAGGCTAGGTCTTCCTCTACTGCGTCCGACGTCTAGCTGGGAATCGAAGACTCTGCGAGCCGGAGTATTGGTGTCCATTCGTTCTACATGTCCTAGCCATCTTAAACGTCCAATGCGGAGTTTTTTGACCAGGGGCATGTCGCTGTACAGCTCGTATAGTTCTTGGTTGAATCTTCGTCTCCATAGCCCGTCAACTCAAACGGGACCGAACATTTTCCGAAGAATTTTTCTCTCAAATCGACCAAGGATTTCTTCATCGGCTTTTGATACGGTCCATGCTTCAGCGCCGTAGAGCAGGACTGGGATGATCAGGGTCTTATATAGGATCTCCTTAGTAGTTCGAGTGAGGGCTTTACTACTAAATTGCCTTCTTAGCCCGAAGAAACAGCGATTGGCAAGAGTAATTCTTCGTTTGATTTCTGACGAGATGTTGTTGTCAGAGTCAATAGCGGAGCCGAGGTAGACAAAGTCCCGTATTACCTCAAAGTTATATCTGTCAATGGTGACGTTCTGTCCAATTCGTCGATGTTGTGTGTCCTTTCGTGTTGACAGCATATACTTAGTCTTACCCTCATTTACTGCTAAACCCATTTTCGCCGCTTCCTTCTCTATACTAGCAAACGTGGCTATGACATCACGTTGAGTCCTGCCAATGATGTCAATATCGTCCGCGTATGCTAGTAGTTGCACCGATTTTTGGAGAATTGTGCCTCTGGTGTTGCCTCGGGAGTTTTGCACAATCCTCTCAAGAATCAAATTGAAAAAGTCACATGACAGCGCATCGCCTTGCCTAAATCCCTTTTTGGTATCGTATGTGTCGGTGAGGTCATTTCCGACCCTGATGGTGCAACGAGAATTCTCCATCGTCATCCTACACAAACGGACGAGTTTGGGCGGTATACCAAAACTAGACATGGCTCTGTATAGTTCGTCTCTATAAATGCTGTCGTATGCGGCTTTGAAACCGATTAATAAGTGGTGGGTATCGATTTGGACTTCTTGGGTTTTTTTCAGGATCTGCCGAAGTGTGAAAATTTGATCGATTGTGGACTTTCCTGGCCTAAAACCACACTGATAAGGGCCGATCAGGTTGTTGGTAAACGGTTTCAAGCGTTCACATATTACGGCAGATAGGATCTTGTGGGCGATGGTGAGTAGACTTATGCCTCTGTAGTTGCCGCAGTTCAGAGGGTCTCCTTTTTTGTGGATCGGGCAAACGATGCTGAGGTCCCATTCTTCAGGCATGCCTTCAACCGACCAGATTTGGCTTAATAGTTGGTGGATGTTGCTGACCAAGTCATCTCCGCCAGCTTTATAAAGCTCAGCGGGAAGGCCGTCATTTCCGGCCTTATTAAGCTTGAGCTTCGATATTGCTATCCTCACTTCACTTAGGTCGGGTTGTTGGCAGTTTTCGCTGTCGTTGCCAATATTGAATGGATCGTTCTGCCTGACAGCGGAATGTTGTTCGTCATCGTTTAACAGTCTGGAGAAGTGGTTCTTCCATATCCTCAGCATCGACTGTGTCTCAACTACGATATTTCCTTGTTCATCTCGACAGGATTCTGTTCGAGCCTTGTAGGCTTTGACGTTTTACACTTTGGTAAAACTTGCGAACATTGTTCCTGGAGTGGCACCTCTCTATATCCTCGATCGCGCGCTTTTCTTGCTCCTTTTTCTTCTTTCTGAAAAGCCGATGTTCTTCCCTTCTTCTTTGCCTATAGAGCTCAATGGCAGCTCTCGTCTTCACCTGCAGCTTAGCCTTGTAGGCCTCGTTCTTGGCTGCGAGCATCTGTCGGCATTCCTCATCAAACCAGGGGTTTCTCGCTGGTGGCCGCGAGAAACCTAGCACATCAGTTGCAGCTGATCTAATGGCTTTTTGGCATCGTTGCCATTGTTCTTCGACATTAGATGCTTGTGGTGTGAGAGGTTAAGGGATACGCGTTGCGCGAAAGTCTTGGCGGTCTTTGGCGATTGCAGTCTTTCGACATTAAATTTTTTCACAGTATTTCTGGTTTTTTGTGGCGTGGTGGATATCCGCATCCTTACCTTGGCTACAACAAGGTAGTGGTCAGAGTCGATGTCAGCCCCTCGGAATGCTTGTCTATCGTAATCTGATCAATTTAGTTGACTGTTCGTTGATCTGGAGACCGCCATGTCCCCTTATGGATATCGAGGTGAGAGGACCGTGTGCTGGCTATAGTGGCATTTCGTTCCGTAGCGAAGTCAATTAGCCTAAGTCCGAAAGTTCCGAAAATACTGCTAAAGATGTCTTCTCTTCCTACCTTTGCGTTAAAATCTTCCAGCACGATTTTAACACCGTACTTCGGTAGTCATTCGTATTTTTTGTCCAGGAGCTCGTAGAAACTGTCTTTTGCAATATCGTATTTTTCTCCGTCGGAGCGTGAGCGTATGTCAAGCTAATGTTGTAGAATTTGGCCTTGATGCGAATTTTTACAATGCGTTCGCTTATGTCTTGAAAACAAGACTTCTTGCCTAAGTCTGGCACTTATAACAAATTCACATCCAAATAGTCGCTGTTTCTGCTCACTATAACACGGTCCATAGCAGATGTCACAGTTTTTCATCCTCTTTTTGCTGCCCGGCCCATCTCATCGTATTTCCTGGATGGCAGTAATGTCTGCTTTGTAGCAGTTCAGGGCTTCCGCTAGTTGTTCGCCTGCACCTCTCCTGTTTAATGTTCTCACATTCCAGGTGCAGATACGAACGTCGTTGTCCTTTTTTGGTGAACTTGCTGTTTTAAAAAAAATTCCCTGGGATATCTGTGACAGATGACACAGTTGTTGTCAGTCTCAACTTTGGATTTGAGATACGAATTATTAGCACCTTTGGATCGCAACTTATCCTAAAACATCAAACACGCGGGTTGCCAAACTACATAAGTAGGCAACACTGCATCCCGTTCATATCACCTTCACGTGAACCATGCCCTCGAATCGCTCGTGCAGAATTTCTAATTTCACACAGCTCACGTCACATGTGGCACGTAGCACACTAACCATCGCGCCACTGAACAGGCCCAAGTCACGACGCAAAATGTGCCAAGTTGTGGTCTGCCAAGAGCCTACATGGACATCGGCAATTTCCTGTTCAAATAACATGTCGTTGGTGTCCATATCATCCATCGTTAGCTATGGTCAACGTCGTTCTCAAAGCAATATGGACCGATGACGCCGTCAGCCCAAAATTCCCACCAAACAGTGACTTTTTCGGGATGCATTGGACGCTCTTGGATATCATGTGGATTAGTATCGTCCCGAATTCGACAATTTTGTTTGTTGACGTAGGAATGGCCCTCATCGCTGAAGATGAATTTTCGATGAAAATTAGGGTCTGTTTTCAACTGCTGCAGAGCCAATTCAGCGAACACACGTCGTTATCTATGCTCGTTTATCTTCAGCTCATGGGTCAGTTGAATTTTGTATGCGTGCAAGCCCATTTTTTTTTTTGAGCAACAGGCTCCTTAGTATCCAGGGCTGAGATTTCCCACAACCGTTCATGTTGCGCGATCCTGGAACCTCCTGTTTTATACCGACTCCGAACGGCTAAGTTATGATGAGCTTTTCTTGACAATTGATACTTCTCGTATGATTTGTAAGATCATCACGAGAGGAGGGCCAGTGAAAAAATCATTTAGGTGTTGCTACGGCTGGGAATCGAACCCAGAGCTTCTGCGCGGCAGTTCATCGCACTAAACATCGCGCCTCTGAATACGCCCAAGGCACGACGCAAAATTTGCCAAGTTATGGTCTGCGACAGGCCGAGTTCTTGTGAAAGACTTGTGAGGCCGAGTTCTTGTGAGATCGACTGCCTCGGACACTCCTGCACATTGTCATGAACAGCGATGATGTTTACGACAGATTATGCGTTTAGTCGACGTACGGGTGTTGGTTTATCGTTTGCTTTACTAGTGGGCTGGAATTTATCCACCACACTGTAAATAGTCCTCTCGGTAGGACGATTATGGCAAGGAACTCGGAGTGTTACCCGAACAAAACACCCATTTTGATTACACAATGTCCATCCATGGTGATTTGGCTAAACAGACTGAATAAATGACAGCCAATTTGACAGATGTAGCTTCAACAATAGGGCCGCTATCACCTGTCGAAGCTCGGAAGTCCCTTTTGGAAGACGCTTTCCTATATTTCCATCGATCCGAAGTCAGTTGTAGCTTTGGTGATGGAACCATAATGCCCCGAAATATAAATGAAACCTCCTGATGGAAACTCCTGTATAGATTGGCAGATCTAGCTCTAATCTTGGAGCTAGTGAACCAGATCAGAACCTACCTTACACGACCTATACCTTATTAGATTTTCCCATTTCATCCCTCCAGCAAGATGACTACATTGACGACGAAGAAGGCCTCCAACGCCGACATAAAGTCGATACCACCCTGCAAGTGCACTTCTTTGGCAAAAAGGGAAATCAAGATCTCAACTACGAGGGCTTTTACAAATTCATGGACAACTTACAAACAGAAGTTCTGGAATTAGAATTCAGCGAATTCTCAAAGGGGAATCCAGCCATCACTGAGGTGGACTTTGCCAAAATTTTACTACGCTACACGTACCTGGACACAGACGAGTATGACATGTTCCTGGAGAGATTATTGGACCGCGTTAAGGACGAGAGAGGGATACTTTTCCAAGAGTTTAAAGATTTCTGCCGGTTCCTTAACAATCTGGATGATTTCACAATTGCGATGCGTATGTACACCTTAGCAGATCGCTCCATTTCAAAAGGTAAACTACCCACGAAAAATCGTATAACTGGCGTAATTGTTTCGGAAATCATTTTTCAGATGAATTCTCGAGAGCTGTAATGATTTGTACTGGTTACCAACTGACAAATCACTTGATCGATACAGTCTTTGCCATCTTCGATGAGGATGGTGATGGGTTGCTCTCCTACAAGGAGTTCATTGCCATAATGAAGGATCGATTGCATCGTGGATTCAAAGTAAGTGGCACAAGCATTGAGTACGACGAGGAATTGCTCGATGATGATGATCCTCAATTTCCTGTGATGCCAATGTTGAAATCACGTGCTTGCCGTCGTATTAGGCGGTATATTTACAGTATAAATGCTTAAGACTGCTTTTTACATTGAACACCAGAGATTGTCATTCCATTTCAGCATTTTAACAAAATAACAATTTTTTTCGTTGATTTATCATTTTCATTATATGTTTTCGTTATTTATGTGCTTAACTTTGTATTTATTTTTGTATTCCATTGGCAATCTTTATTTTTTTTATAAAATTAAATGTTTGTTACAATTATTTTGCGTTATATTAATTTTATTTTTTTTTGTTTTTAAATGGTTTTCAACAGCACATGCTTCTTCCACTCACACTACAGAATTGTTACTAAATGTCACATCACCCCTAATCACACGGTTTCAAGATTTTATTAATTAAGCTCAGCTAAGTTCTTCACCCAGGTCATATGTTCAGGAGCTTCGCGGTACAGCGGGGAGTAGCTATTGCTATTAACCGTTTTTCTATTTTTTAGACCATAAACCATCGCACAGTGGGGAAAATAGCTAATCTAGGGGGAAATAAGTCAAATTCAATTGCATTGTTGATTTCGTTGTACCAACGTGAAATTATTTGGTATCAAACGATCGCTTTTGAAAATTTAAAGTAAAAAAAAAACATTTTCTATTTATTAAACACAATATAGGTAAAATTCAAATATTTTTCAATTATAATAAAAAAAATATTCACAAAAATTCGTCGTCAGAATCTTCTTCATCTTTTTCCTCTTCATCATCATCTTCTTCCTCTTCTTCAACACCATCTTCATTTTTTTCTGTATTAGAACCTTGCCTTGATGGATCCGACAATAAATTAAGAACGTCTTCGCAAAGGGGTTGTCTATTACTTTTTTGAAGAGAAGCAGTTCTTGAAATAGAAGAAATAATGGGATCCGAAGAAATAAATAGAGATATCGCATAGTTTTCTCTCGCGACATTTTTCTTGTGTGGAATCCTCTGAAGTTTCTAAAATCTTTATTCCTCGATTATAGAGCTTCTTCTGAGAGCATCCCAATTGGAAGCAGAGCTGATTTTATAATGTCTGCACCATGAATAAGTATTCTGTGTACGCTAGAAGGCATGTTTACAATTCTACGCACAGCTTTGCGATATCAATTGCAAAAGCTTCTACGTTTACTGCGTAACCACAAGCCATTGTCCTTAAAATTATACAAAGCGTTTATACCAAAGATTGAGGTCGATTTGGGTTATTGAGGAAGCAAGAAAAGGCTTTCGGAAAAATCTTCTCGCAATGTTACCATCGTTCGTAGTGCCATAGCCTGGTTTAGGTATGTCGACTAATAAATTAAAAACATGGGAAATAATAAAATCTATACTATGAACAGTAACTTGGGTCGTATGTAATGTATTAATTTGACTTTTAACCGCTTCAATTTCTCTTTGTATCAATGCAGAACTTTCTTTTTCAAAAATGAGTTTGATCGGCTGGCAAAACCTAGTTGATGATGGCCGTGGATTTTGCCATATAATGTTACCATTCATATTGGCTTGGAGTGGAACAATACATACGGCATATAAATAAGCATCTGATTTCTCAGTATTGGTACCTTCTTCCCTAAAGGTTTGCTTATATGTGGAATGGTTCGCACTTCCATCGCGACCCCACTTATATACAATCGATACGTTTTGATGTGAAACGGTGGTTTGAAAGACCTCTTTTTGGGACTTCAAAAATCGCTGCGCAATGCAATCGACAAGGCCCTGCAAGGTGACTTCTGCCGAAATATCAGTTACACTTATAAACGCTTCGTCGGGTAACATTTCTTTTTTGCCGCTTTCAAAACATTATATGGAGGATAGATATTAACATTACGATGTTTAGCACCCGATTGCATCAAAGTGTACGTAAAATTCCCGTCTACCTATAAAGCTATAGTGCTTCTTCTGGCGTGTATTTGATAGGAGCTTTAGATGGAGATGATAATGACTTTTTAATCTTAGTAGCTCTATTCGGGGAAACCTCCAACAAGTTTATTAGTTTGGCCGCATCCCATTTACTGACCTTCTGGAGACTTAATCGGGCAGCAAACATTAACTTCTCGTGATTTTCGTTTTCCACAAGCGAGGAAACGTTTAAACGTTTCGCACGATCACTCACTTCTATGAAATTTTTCGCAGGACGTCCAAGTCGTGATGGTCCTGCTTCGGTATCTTCCAATTAAGGTAGCACAATATCAACATCTAACCACTTTTAGTTTTGTGACTTAAACAAATCCGCTCTTCTTCTAGCCTTAATCCACTTTTCATTTAGCTAAGAAGTGAAATTTTGCAATATTTGTTTTGTTTTCCTACACTGCTCTTCATTTTCATTGTTATTTAGTCCAGTTTCGTTGAAAATGTAACTTATAACAGAAACACTCCTTTTTTTTTTTTGTTGCGTCTTCTCTTCGCCAAACTTCGAAAAGTTCCCGTTTGGAAATCGACATGTTACCCTTAGATTTAAAAAAAAAAACAAAATAGCAAATAGTTGCAATTTATTTCTTTTATAACTTACTGTGTACTTAATGGTATATTATTCTGCTTTAACTAATTAACGGTAGTATGCGGATGAACTACTCAAAAGTCAACAACAACACGACAATCACCGTTTAGGCCACTTTAACTCTATTTTTGTAAAAAAAAAAAAAAAAAACATTTAATCAGCACTAAACTTAATTAATTAAATTCAAACCCACCTTAATATTGGTAATACGTTTAAAAAAAAGCGTAAGCACTTGGTTCAAATTTAATTAGTTAAGTGACCACTTACATGTGAAAACAAATATCAGTCTAACGCAAAAATAACGCAACCAGCAAGTGGCATGGGGAAGAGAAAAAGAAAAGCTTTGTGTCAAACAAATCCGTTATTTTCAATTGGTACTTGAGACTTTGTTTAGCTAAGTTTAACATTGTAAACAAACATTTTGAATTTTTGATGATAAATTTCGGCACTAATTTCCTCCTAGATTGGCCATTTTTCCAACTGTGCATCGTGATTTGCAAAGTTTATCTTAACAGACCCCATAATATACTTAAATTACCATACTAAAGCTGATATTCACGATCGATATAAACTGCTTATACCTTTTCACAAATCACTAACTTAAGTGACGCTACAGTCCGGAATAACCCTGGGCCTCAACACACATGCCTCTCCAATTAGCCCGTTCCTTAGCGAAATGCCTCCAGCTGCGCACTCCAAGTTGGTTAAGGTCGGTTTCTACTTGTGTACGCCTCTTATGGCGAGGTCTTTCTAACGTTCTGTCTATTTCGTCGATGTTGTGTGTCCTTTCGTGTTGACAGCATATACTTGGTCTTACCCACATTTACAACTCAACAAATTTGTCTACTTCCTCCTATGTACCAGCAAACGTAGCTATGACATCCCGTTGAGTCTGACCAATGTTGTCAATATCCTCGGCTAGTAGTTGCACAGATTTATGGAAAAGCACCAAGAATTCTCCATCGTCATCCTGCACAGACGGACGAGTTTGGACGGTATACCAAAACTAGACATGGCTACGTATAGATCGTCTCTATAAAAGCTGTCGTATGCGGCTTTGAAATCGATGAATAGGTGGTTGATAGCGATTTGGACTTCTTGGGTTTTTTTTCCAGGATCTGCCGAAGTGTGAAGATTTGTTCAGTTGTGGATTTTCCAGGCCTAAAACCACACTGATGAACGGCCCTTATCAGGTTGTTTCAGGCGTTCACAAATTACGGCAGATAGGATCTTGTAGGCGATGTTGAGGATACTTATGCCTCTGTAGTTGGCGCAGTTCAGAGGGTGTCGCTTTTTTGTGTTTCGGGCAAACGATGTTAAGGGTTCATTCTTCAGGGATACTTTCATCCGACCAAGTTGGTGAATGTTACTTACCAAGTCATCTTCGCCGGCTTTATAAAGCTCGGTGGGAAGGCCGTCATTTCCGGCAGCCTTGAGTTTAGATATTACTATCCCCACGTCACTCAGGTAGGGTGGTTTGTAGTTTTCGCTATCGCCGCCAATATAGAGAGCGAAATATTGTTCGTCACTGCCGTTTAACAGTCTGAAGATGTGGTTCTTCCATATCCTCAACATCGACTGGGTCTCAACTACGTTATTTCTTTCTTCATCTCGACAGGATTCTGTTCGAGCCTTGTATCCTTGGCTTTGACGTTTACACTTTGGTAGAACGTGCGAACATCATTCCTTGAGTGGCACCTCTCTATATCCTCGATCGCGCGCTTTTCTTGCTCTTTTTCCTTCTTTCTGAAACGCCAGTGTTCATCTCTCCTTCTTTGCCTATAGAGCTCAATGGCAGCTCTCGTCTTCACCTGCAGCTTAGCCTTTTAGGCCTCGTTCTTGGCTGCGAGCATCTGTCGGCATTACTCATCAAACCAAGGGTTTCTTGCTGGTGGGCGCGAGAGACGTAGTACATCAGTTGCGGCTGATCTAATGGCTTGTTGGCATCGTTGCCATTGTTCTTCCACATTTGATGCTAGTGGTATGATGTTAGTCGAGAGGTTAGGGGATACGCGTTCCGCGAAGGCATTGAAAGTCTCTTGCGATTGCAGTCTTTCGAGATTACAATTCTTCACAGTATTGATGGTTTCTTGTGTCGTGGTGGATATCCACATTCTTACCTTGGCTGCAACAAGGTAGTGGTCCGATTCGATGTTAGCCCCTCGGACATCCAAAATAAAGGATGCATGCTTCTTGTCTATCGCAAGGTGATCAATTTGATGGACCGTTGATTGTTCGATTATCTAAAGACAGCCATATCCCCTTAAGGATATCGAGGTGAGTAAACCGTGTGCTGGCTATAGTAGCATTTCGTTCCGTAGCTATCCAATTAGCCTAAGTCCGTTGACAGATGAGTTTTCATATACTGCTATAGACTACTAAAGATGTCAAATTCTCTTCCTACCTTTGAGTTAAAATCTCCCAGCATGATTGTAACATCGTACTTTTGTAGTCGTCCATAGGTTTTGTCAACAAGCTCGTAGAACTAGAAACATTCTTTCGCTAGATCATCTTTTTTCTCCGTCGGGGATTGAGCGCATATAAGGCTTATGTTGGCGAATTCGACCCTGGTGCGAATTTTTGCAATACGGTCGCTAATCGGCCCTATCGAGGTATCCGTCGGAGCGGAAAATTCTCCGATTTCGTACGATTCGGAGGATTTTTCCGAAAAGCTGTTCGGAATATTTCTCTGACATTTTGTAACGCACCCCGGCGAATTGCGTTGAGGTGCATTTTTCATGCGATTTTTGACAGCTAAGTGCCATTCTTTCTCCGATTTCCTCCGACACAAATTCTTCGCGGAATTTATTTACGAATTGTAGTGAAGTGAACCCGTCGCATTTGGGAAGATTTTTTTTCCGATGACACATACCTCGAATGGAATTTTAACCTCCGACGAAGTATGCGTTGCGGAAAATTGTCCGCTTCGACGGATACCTCGATAGGGCTGAATATCTTGAAAACATAAGACTTCTTGTCTAAGTCTGGCACTCTTAACAAGTTCACATTCGAAAAGCCGATGTTTCTGCTCACTATAACACGGTCGTTAGTAGATGTCACAGTTTATTTTATCCTTTTTTGCCCGGTCCATCCCATTGTATTTCCTGGATGGCAGTAAGTTCTGCTTTGTAGCCTTGTTCCCCTGCACCTCTTCTGTTTAATGTTCTCACATTCCAGGTGCAGATTCGAACGTCGTTGTCCTTTGCGAGGCTATTGGTTGCTTCGCAACAATACTTTTTTCCAGCTACTTACAGGCAGAATTATTAACACAAATCTTGGCAAGGGGGAGTTCTTACCCGCTTCTGGGGAAAGTGCAAAGATCAGCTTGCATAGCCATTAGTGGAGCTCTAAGAATCACCCCTCTTCAATGCTGATAAGGCCGATCAGGTTGTTTGTAAATGGTTTCAATGGTTCACATATTGAGGAGACTAAAAAACTTCACCTACTGTTCAGGGGTTCTCTCTTTTGTGGATGCATTCTGGTGCTAAAAAGACGAAATAGTGTTCATTGTGAATATACCAACAACATTATTAATTCCCATATTCTAATTCATAGTTAAAACTTTCTGCTAAAGTGGCCAAGTCCAAGAATCACACAAACCACAACCAAAACCGCAAAGCTCATCGTAATGGAATCAAACAAAAAAACTTTAAGCACATATGGCCATATTATCTATTGAAGCTTGTTAGTGAGTACATAGAGTATTGAGCCCATCCTTATATGTATTAATATGGTGTTATATGTTATACAATACTCTACAATCGCTTCGTCGTTTCTTTGAAAGTATTGCTTATAAAGTTCCCAACATTCATTTCAGTCCGTTGTACATTTTGAAGGATTCGAAGGATTTTGCAAATGTTTAATACATGAAGTTATACTTTTTAAAAAGAGAACCAAGAACAAACGAAAAGCCTTTCACAAATAAAAATCAAGTGATCAACTATGCATCAATCTGTGGAATCTCAGCAACTAACGAAGAATTTTAATTTGATTTTGATTTTTAAGTTAGCAAATATTTTTGTGTTGTTTCCCTTATTCAATAAATTGTTTTGTGTGGGTTTTTGTTTGCTTCCTTATTTCTTTATTTAATGCTTTTTTGACATTTCTATTGCTACTCCCTAACAAAATTTAAAATTTTACTAAATAAACGAAAATTTAAAATAGCACTCCTGCTCTCAGAGACTGTAAAATACAATCCGACAATCTAAATCTGCAATCATAATCATAAATACAAATAGCGGTCAAACATCATCAACATTGAACATACAATTCAACATGAGGACATACTCAGCCTTTCAATTCCAAACATAATTCATTCGGACACAAAAAATTCACAATCTGTAATTCGTGATATAAAATTGAATTTCCGAAGTTCAGTGTCCTTTTCGTCTGAAATTTTAGCACTAGGAAATTCCAATCATTTGTATTCTAATTTTAAAAAAATGTTAATGAAACATGATTTTCATTTCCATATCGTTAGTTCTGTTAGGAACTCTTAAATCCTATGTACTCATTCCGTAACTATCAAAACGATAATCGTTGACGATAGTAAAGGAGACTTTCTGGGTACATAGCTTGTAATTTTTATATTGATAATTTTATATTTATATTTACTGATAATTTTATATTGTATATACGATTATGCGGCTCGTACCCATTGACTATCGGCAACGATTGTCGTTTCAAAAGTCACGGACCGTGTAACCTGGAAATCCAGACATTCAGAAAAGTAACTTTTGGCTGACTTTTTTCTTGATTTCATACTTGTGCAATAGGGGAGTTGCACTTTCAGGTCCTTCGGATTTTCTGCAGCTCCAGCCGGGATTAAGACGAACGCCATTCTCTGCGGAGAAGAACTTTATCTCGGCCAAAACAATTGTTTTACTATTTTTTGTTCAATAAACGCAATAGGTTTGTTCGCGTACAAAATTATTTACTGATTCGATCTGATTTATACCTCTTGCCGTTCCCGTACGCAACAGTTAGTACAAGGGAAAACCAGTAAAATAATTTACTGCAGAAATTTCTGTTTTTAAAGGGCCCAGTTATAGCTACAAGGTGGCGCAAAAATAACCTTCCGATGTATTTTCTGATAAGAGGATTACTTTTGCGCCACCATGTACCTAACATTCTTTATTAAGCATTTAAAAAAAAATTTTATGAATAAGTTTAAGATACATTTTAAGCATTGCATAATTGTTTACACTTCTCAGAAAGGGCCATTAATATATTTGAGTCAGCTTTCAGTTGTTAAAAATCACTATTGTTTCGACATCATATTATACAACGTGGCGTTTTTATAAATTCAATCATTGGCGAGTTGGTCTCAAAACAAAGCTTATGAATTTTAGAACATGACTATCCAAACATATGTTAATTTTTAATCGTAGTAATCGAAGAAAATCCCTTTTTATTTGTCACTGATAATGATTTATTTTTGTGAAGTAATGTTTGTCGTTCCACCGATATGAAACGGAATTTTGCTACGATTCCTATAAGCAGCTATGGAGGTAAAATTTCAATTCCATCATGTTTTGTGTTCCAATGAAGTTGTTCAATGATAGATATAACTGAGCCCAAACATTAGTAAAGGGTCAGTTGGTATTTGATAATGGCAAGTCGTTTTTTTTTGTTTTATGTGATTTGTAAAACCGAATAAGTTTACTTAAACCTGTTGCCGTACTTTTCAGTAAACTTGTCTCTTTCTGATGGCGTTTTCCATTGGGAAAAAAATCAATTTTTTTTTTTGATCTGAAGACCGATTTTGACAGTTGTTATGTTCCATTGGGCGAAAAAATTGATTTTGTTTTTGATCAGAGATCAATTTTGCAAATCTGAATTTTTCGGCAGATTTACCAATACCAATACAAATGATAGCTGTCAGTTTGACAAGAGTGATTTTCATTTTGATTTTTTACTTCGGTTGTGAAAAACAAGAGTGAAAGTTATACATGAATAATTAAATTCATCTAGTTCGTCTTCGGAAAAATATGAAGATAATTTCTGTATTTTCAAATGTTTGTTATGTTTTTAATGTTGGCAGCTACACCGACGCTAACTGTCAAAAAAACAGTTTTTTCGTTAACAGTACCCTGGGTGGCCAGCTTCGCGGGAAAAAAGGATTTCAACTCTCTTTCTGGGGACAGTCCACGCTCACGCAACTTCGTTGCTCCGCTCAGGGTATGTAAAGTCGTCAGGCAGGCGCCTTAGTCAACAGTTTTTTAAGTTATAATATTTTTATTTTATAAGTTTTTTTTTTGAAACTGGCAATGCCGCGTTAACCACTGAAGTAAAAAAAAAAACAGTAATGTCAAACAACAACAATTTGTATGGAAATATAACCCAACAAGCGAAATTTTGTCATAAGCATAACTTTTAAACTAAATGTGAGCGACGATTTTTAAAAACGGATTAATGATCAGCACGTAAAGACGAATCGTTTAAGCCAAAAAAAAGTGAAAAAAAGTGAGTTTTTGCTAAAGTAAATTTATGCCAAAAAATGCTTGTCACGTTTAAAAACCAACTGACCCTTTACTTTAGTCATGTCTGACTGGCCGGCCGTTCGTCTGTGTTTCACCGATTTTTGGGCCCTAAATTTTGTGCTAGAGTGATGGAATTTGTTATATAGACTAACCAACGAAGCAGAAAAGTGTACTGTTTTTCAAAATCCGCTCACAGCCACGCCGACTTTTCAGTAAAGCCTTGTTTTTGGCCAAACGGTAAAGAGTTTTGAAAAAGTAACTGAATAACATATTTAGACAATCTTAATATCTAAATTTTTTCTATATAAAAGTTTTTGCCACGTACACTTTTTTTTAAAAAACAAAAAACGATTTTCGTAATTTTTTTAAAAAATTTCAAAAAAATAACTTTTGACACAAACACGTTGGAATATTACTATAAACAATGCATCTATAGATCATTTTAACAGACGCCCACCAAATTGAAAAGTTTTTTGACCCTCAAGGAGTCTTACTGACTTTCTTAAGTGGCTGGGCCTCAACCAACATGCCTCTTCAATTAGGCCGGTCCTTAGCTAACTGCGACCAGTTGCGCACTTCAAGTTATTGATGTCGGTTGGACGTCTGGCTGGTAACCAGAAGTCCGAAGTACAGTGAGTACACCAGGAGTACTGGTGTCCATTTGCTCAACATGTTCCAGCAATCTTAAACGTTCAATGTGGAGTTGTTTGATCAGACGTCGAATTTGGCTTTGATGCGAATTCTTACAATGTGTAAATCTGACACTTATAATAAATCTACATCCGTTTATTCAATGTTTCTGCTTACTATAACAAGGACCGTAGTTTGCCCTGCTCATCCTATTATATTTCCTGGGTGACAGTGATGTCTGCTTTGTAGCTGCTTAGGGCCTCCGCTAGTTGTTTGACTGCACTCCTTCTATTTAATGTTCGCACTTTCCAGATGCAGGCACGAACGTCGTTGTCTTTTTTCCGTGTAACATGATCGCAAACAAATGTTTATACCCTATCCCATAGGGGTATATTAGTTTTGACATTAAGTTTGTAACATAGAGAAATAATTTCGATACATATACCTCAAAGTATATGGATCGATTCAGAATCGCTAGCTGAGTCGATTAAGCCATGTCTGTCTGTCCGTCTGTCCGTCCGTCCGTCTGTGTGTCACCAATTTTGGGCCTTAAATTTTGAGCTAGAGTGTTGAAATTTGGTATACAGACTCTCTGGCCGACGAAGCAGAACAAGTGTAAAAAATTTTGAGATCCGCCCACTACCACGCACCCTTTTAGAAAATCGTAGTTTTAAGCCAAACCGTCAGTAATTTCAAAATAGAGTCTGAGCAACATATTTAGACAATCCTAATCAGCTAGGTTCTACGTTTCACTTTCACTCGAAATGAAATTAAAATCGTTCTAAAGTGAAATTTTGGGTTCCACATTTCACTTTTACCGATTTCAATTTCACATTTTTCGAAGTTAAAATAAAATGAATTTCCATGTTCCACAATTCGGTTTTATCGTTTTGTGTGTGATTTCAATTCGATCATTTTAGTATCGGTGAAATTGTTGGGATGAGCAGACGTGATTGAAAATGTAAGTTAATAATATCTGAGTGTAGTAATGTTGTTTAGATTTTGAATAGATATACTAAACCAAAGGTAAACGCAAAAATAATTCCCAGGAGGCAAATTTTATTAAATTTATGGAGAGGCATAAAGATCTTGTCAGAACATTTATGAAAGGAAATCCAGTTGCAGCGGAGGCTTTGTTTTTGAATAGATACTATTTTTGGATCCTACTCCTACTCACAATCAGTGCATTAACTGAGAAGTATTCTTTCGTGCCTTCGATGTCGATGACCCCAGGAATAAGAAATTCGTCAATGAAATGTTGTTTTGATTTCCGTTTTTCTTCATCCGACATGGAATGTTTGACCATCTTCTTGGACAAATTTTGTTCTCCAAAACATTGAGAACTCTTCAATATCTTTGATACAGTGCAACGGCCCAAAACAACATCAGCATCTTTTTCAATTGATCTCAGAAAGCTTCTTTCGGTAAGGAAAGGCAAAACTGAGGCGAACTGCAACACACAAATCTATGATTGTTTTAGGTGTGGCGCAAAAGTTTGCAGCAAAATTTGGAAAGCATATTTATAAACTCGATAATAGGTCTGTTCCCGTACTTTTTCAGTAAAAATTAGTAAATTCTCAAATATCTTGGAGTGGGGGTATATTATCTCAGAAAGAAACAAAATTACCAAGAAGTACGGGAACGCGTTTAAGTAAATAAACGTAAAATTATATATTTTGTATGCCTTTTAAAGAACAAATGACATTAATCACCTGTCAAAACAAGCGAGTTGTCACTTTTAGATACCAACTGAGAGTTTACTGATTCTTACCAACAGAAATTTCTGAAGTAATTTTTTTTTACAGATTTTTATGGAGGGGTAGTTTTTTGCTCTCTCGTGAGCTGTCTCTTTTACTTATTTTTGCGTACGGAACGGCAATAAGTAAAAATCAGTAAATATTATTTTGTACGGGAACAGACCTGTTATGACATAAATCTAAATGAAATAACAATTTTTAATTTTCATTTGAAATTTATTTGTTATAGTTACGCAGCATCAGCAATTTCTAAAGGATTATAAAGGGGTCTTATCGTACACCTTTTTATTTTTCCTCTGCGTACTTTTGTTTTTCAAATTGCAACACCGCAGCAATATAAATAGCACTCAATATTTTATTATTTATTTTATAAAAATTAAGCAAAATTTTTAAACAAACAAATTTATCAAAATAAAAATAATTTTGCAATGTCCGATATGACAGATAAACTTTTCGAAGTTATGAAATCGGTCGGAATGTGGAACACCCAAAACAAATTCACTCGATTTACAAAAGTAATTTCACTATCATTTCACTCGATTTCTGGAACCTAGCTGAATATCTGTATTTCGTCCAACACTTTCGTCCCCACTTTTTGGGAGAGTTTTTAGTAAAAAACGCTTTTTGTCCAAATTTTAAAAAGTTCGAAAAAACTTTTGATGCAAATTCTTCCGTAATGATAAAATAAACATTTTGTCTACATATCATTTTCACCTACACCCATTTTTTGGGGGCGTTTTCTTACAAAAACCATTTGTATACCTTACCCCAAGGCATATGCAATAAAAAAACGTTGTTTTTTGTCGAACCACAAAAGGTTTTGACAAACTGTCTGAACAATATGTTGTGAAAATGTCATTTTCTGTATTTCATCGCCATATAGCCTACATTTTGAGGATATTAAATTTAAGGATGGGATGGGATAGGGTATTCTAGTTAGCCCAAAGCATAACCCGTACATCAAATTTTGAAGTATGTTGAAAGAGACGACATACAAAACATCCCTCCATTTAAGAGTTTTGTCTATAAGACATTCGAAGATTATTTTTAGGAACTCTAATTTTACAATAAATCTAGAAAACATAAATAATCTTGGGAGGAAGATTTATTTTATTGGTTTCTATCAAACTCCTGAGCTGTCATCCTTTGGCAGTTTTAATTTTTCACCAGCTGACATTCTGTGTGAAGAAAAATTGAGAAATAATGAACGAAACTGATGGCGTTTTCCATTAGTAAAGAAATCAATATTTTTTGATCTAGATCTGATTTTCACAGTTGATGTGTTCGATTGGGCAAAAAGTTGATTTTTTATCTCATCATTCATCAATTTTGCAAATCTGTATTTGTGGGCAGATTAACCCCTATTTGCACAAACACTAATACAAATGATATAGCTGTCAGTTTGACGAGAGTGATATATTTTTTTTTTTTTTTTGATTTATTTTTATTTCGGTTGTGAAGAACTATTAAGGGTATTCATGCAACGTCGTAATTTTATTACGTGCGAAAGATTATAATTTTACGACGATGTTTCATGAACGACCCTAAAACTGCACCACTAAATTATACGGTAACCCACTGAATTCAATCTCATTTTAGATATGTATTTATTGATAGAATTTTGTTTTTATTGTTCTCTTTCCGTTCTCGATTATTTTTATTCAGTTAAGCGCATACGTTTGATGTGTGAAGGGTGACTGATTTAATTTCAAAATAGCATTTCAAAAGTTGACAACATTTACCACCTCAGTTTACGCTCCCAATTCCTGTGAGAAAATTCCGATATTGTTAGAAAAGATTTCCCATACAAATTTTGACAATTCATTTATTACGTCGTAATTTTATCACGTTAACAACGTTTACGACGACTTACCGACGTTGCATGAATACCCCTATTATTAATCATTAAAATTGTAGCAATTTAATACGAAATTTAAATTCAAAACAAACAACCTGTGTGACTTGAAACTTGACCGCTACACCGACACTAACTTCACAGACAAGAAATCAATCGAAAAACCGTGTTCCATTGGCACCTAAGAAGGTCAAATTTCAGATCAAAATCACGATTTACCAATGGAAAACGCCATAAATTGTTTTAACAATTTTCTCAGTACGCGTATGGCTTTGTGAAGTTGCACATCAAAGTTAATTGAAATTTACTTTTGCACATGAGTACCTGAACGGACATTTTAGCTTGACAGCTTGTTTCCACTTAGAAGTTCGGATTTAGACTCAAAACCTTACCCCGTTTCCTTATTTTAACAAATTAAACCTTGTATAAGTTTTAAACAAAAATCAGTACACCCTCCAGCCTCCTCTATGTGTGTGTGTCTATCAGGTTTATCAAATAACTTTACTATTTGTACATAAAATCACAATGTAACATCAACCCTAATGTCTCTTAATCCATGGATTTCACCCCCGCGCCTACACAAAACCATCAAACCCGTGACTAAAAACATCAACATACAGACCAACTTGTATACTTAATAAAAAATTTATTTCAGTCGAATCCATTTGGAGCAATAAATACATTTAAGCAGTGCCTACGGGAGGAGATGAATCCCATGAATCCAATTAAATGATACAAATTGTCCACCATAATTGTACAACAATATTCTGACCAAATATTTATAGTAAATGATGCAACATTTTAATTTAATTTATAGGTTCTTTAAATGTTATATTTAATAATATTAATTTTATTGTTTTCATGTACCTTTGTGAAATTTCTGAATTCATGACATTTTTTTTAATGGCGGGAGTAGAAAAAATGTTTCATTTATTTATTTTTTTACTTCGTATAAATAATACAACTTATAGCATTTTTTTATGTAAAGTGTACTAAAAGTAATTTGTTTAAATATTTGTTTTAATGGTTAATTCTTGTAATAGATTATATTATTTTAAATTTTGTTGTGTATCTCCTTTTTTATTATTTAAATATATTTTTATTTTATTTTATATATGTTTTTGAATGTTTTATAATTTCAGCATTTTCTTTGATCGCTTTTGTTAGTTTTAGAATGGAATGATATGCCGGTTTGATGCACCAGTGCAAGGCACATTTTTGCTTAGCTTCTTGCGGCCAGTCATATGATGCATGTAGCCTTTGCCAAAAGAAACAGAGCTGGATCGTAGAGGTCCTTTTATGTTTATAGAAGTTTCCATAGCTGGGAATAGCGCTGCAAAATAAAATTCTGCAAGAGAACATTGTTTTTTGTGGAGCCCAACGATATTAAGATTTTTTTTTACAATTACAGCAACTAGTTCGAAATCGCGATAAAGGAAATTGTCTATAAAAAATATTATTTCACTTTGGTAAAACGTAAATAAATGAAATGCTAGTGCCTGGCTGGTTAATCGCAATGACTTATGCCGTTTTCCATTGGTAAAAATATCTATTTTTTTTTATCTTACTTACTTCAGTGGCGCTACAGTCCGGAATGAACCTGGGCCTCAACCAACATGCCTCTCCAATTAGCCCGGTCCTTAGCTAACTGCCTCCAGTTGCGCACTCCAAGTTGGTTGACGTCGGTTTCCACTTGTGCGCGCCACTTAAGGCTAGGTCTTCCTCTACTGCGTCCGACGTCTGGCTGGGATTCGAAGACTCTGCGAGCCTATTGGTGTCCATTCGTTCTACATGTCCTAGCCATCTTAAACGTCCAATGCGGAATTTTTTGACCAGGGGCATGTCGCTGTACAGCTAGTATAGTTCTTGGTTGAATCTTCGTCTCCATAGCCCGTCAACGCAAACGGGACCGAAGATTTTTCGAAGAATATTCCTCTCGAATCTACCAAGGATTTCTTCATCCGCTTTTGATACGGTCCATGCTTCAGCGCCGTAGAGCAGGACTGGGATGATCAGGGTCTTATATAGGATCTCCTTAGTAGTTCGAGTGAGGGCTTTACTACTAAATTGCCTTCTTAGCCCGAAGAAACAGCGGTTTGCAAGAGTAATTCTTCGTTTAATTTCTGACGAGATGTTGTCAGAGTTAATAGCGGAGCCGAGGTAGACAAAGTCCCGTACTACCTCAAAGTTATATCTGTCAATGGTGACGTTCTGTCCAATTCGTCGATGTTGTGAGTCCTTTCGTGATGACAGCATATACTTAGTCTTACCCTAAACCCATTTCGCCGCTTCCTTCTCTATACTAGCAAACGTGGCTATGGCATCACGTTGAGTCCTACCAATGATGTCAATATCGTCAGCGTATGCTAGTAGTTGCACCGACTTTTGGAAAATTGTGCCTCTGGTGTTGGCTTTGGAGTTTTGCACAATTCTCTCAAGAATCAGATTAAAGAAGTCACATGACAGCGCATCGCCTTGCCTAAATCCTTTTTTGGTATCGAATGTGTCGGTGAGGTCGTTTCCGACCCTGATGGAGCAGCGAGAATTCTCCATCGTCATCCTACACAAACGGACGATTTTGGGCGGTATACCAAAACTAGACATGGCTCTGTACAGTTCGTCTCTATAAATGCTGTCATATGCGGCTTTAAAATCGATAAATAGGTGGTGGGTATCGATTTGGACTTCTTGGGTCTTTTCCAGGATCTGCCAAAGTTTGAAATTTGATCGATTGTGGACTTTCCTGGCCTAAAACCACACTGATAAGGGCCGATCAGGTTGTTGGTAAACGGTTTCAGGCGTTCAATATTAAGGCAGATAGGATCTTGTAGGTGATGTTGAGTAGACTAATGCCTCTGTAGTTGGCGCAGTTCAGAGGGTCTCCTTTTTTGTGGATCGGGCAAACGATGCTGAGGTTCCGTTCATCAGGCATGCTTTCAACCGACCAGATTTGGCTTATGAGTTGGTGGATGTTGCTTACTAAGTCATCTCCGCCAGCTTTATAAAGCTCAGCGGGAAGGCCGTCATTTCCGGCGGCCTTATTAAACTTGAGTTTAGATATAGCTATCCTCACTTCACTACACTTTGGTAAAACTTGCGAACATCGTTCCTGGAGTGGCACCTCTCTATATCCTCGATCGCGCGCTTTTCTTGCTCTTTTTTCTTCTTTCTGAAAAGCCGATGTTCTTCCCTTCTTCGTTGCCGATAGAGCTCAATATCGAGGTGAGGAAACCGTATGCTGACTATAGTGGCATTTCGTTCCGTAGCGAAGTCAATTAGCCTAAATCCGTTACCAGACGTGTTGTCGTGTAGGCTATATTGTCCGACAGTACTGCTAAAGATGTCTTCTCTTCCTACCTTTGCGTTAAAATCTCCCAGCACGATTTTAACGTCGTACTTTGGTGGTCGCTCATAGGTTTTGTCGAGGAGCTCGTAGAAGCAATCCTTAGTTATATCATCTTTTCCTCCATCGGAGCATGAGCGCATATAAGGCTTATGTTGGCGAATTTGGCCTTGATGCGGATTGTTACAATGCGTTCGCTAATGTCTTGAAAACATAAGACTTCTTGCCTAAGTCTGGCACTCATAACAAAACCGCATCCAAATAGTCGCTGTTTCTGCTCACTATAACACGGTCCATAGTAGATGTCACAGTTTTTCATCCTCTTTTTGCCCGGCCCATCCCATCGTATTTCCTGGATGGCAGTAACGTCTGCTTTATAGCAGTTTAGGTCTTCCGCTAGTTGTTCGCCTGCACCTCTCCTGTTTAATGTTCTCACATTCCAGGTGTAGATACGAACGTCGTTGTCCTAGACCATTTTAACCCACGCCCACATCATCGTGTTTTAAGCCATGCCAACTTTTTGGGGACATTAGTTTAACAGATGGGATGGGATAGGGTACTCAACGATCCGCACAGCGGACTGTAGCCTTCTCATATGTTTATACCCTATCCCATAGGGGGGTATATTAGTTTTGACATTAAGTTTGTAACATAGAGAAATAATTTCGATACATATACCTCAAAGTATATGGATCGATTCAGAATCGCTAGCTGAGTCGATTAAGCCATGTCTGTCTGTCCGTCCGTCCGTCCGTCCGTCTGTGTGTCACCGATTTTTGGGCCTTAAATTTTGAGCTAGAGTGTTGAAATTTGGTATATAGACTCTCTGGCCGACGAAGCAGAACAAGTGTAAAAATTTTTGAAATCCGCCCACTGCCACGCCCCCTTTTTAGAAAAACTTATTTTTTGGCCAAACCGTAAGGAATTTCAAAAAAGTGTCTTTGCAACATATTTAGACAATCCTAATATCTATATTTCGTTCATACAAAGTTTTTTGCCACGCCCACTTTTTGGGGGCGTTTTTAGTAAAAAACGCTTTTTGTCCAAATTTTAAAACTTTCGAAAAAAATTTTGATGCAAATACTTCCGCAATGGTAATATAAACATTTTGTCTATAGATCATTTTCACCTACGCCCACATTTTGGGGGCGTTTTCTTACAAAAACCATTTGTATACCCCATCCCAAGGCATTAGCAATAGAAATGCGTTGTTTTTTGTCGAACCACACACGATTTTGAGAAACTGTCTGAGCAATATATTGTGACAAGTCATTTTCTGTATTTCATTGCCATAAGGCCTATATTTTGAGGATATTAATTTTAAGGATGGGATGGGATAGGGTATTCAACGATCCGCATAGCGGATTGTAGCCTCTCATATGTTTTTTTCTACTGTTCACACATGAAAATTTGATTGCAGGCAAACATTTGCTGCGAATTTATTGCTCGTGTGTATGTGGCTTAAGAAAAATAAAAAAAAAGCCATCAAACAGCTAATCAACTGTATATGGGCAAAAAAATGCCGAGAATATTGAAAAAGAGTGATTGTTCAGTGAAATTTATATAAATTCGAACGGATTTTTGGCAGCAAAGCAAATGTTTTGGTTTTTCAAAACCAAAACCAAACCTATTAAAATAGTTTCAGCGTAAATTGTATCGAATTTTATAAAAGTGCATTTGTGTACTGAAGCAAGTTCGATTGTATCGAAAACGACTTTTGCAATACTGGGTCAGATGTGCGCTGAGTAAGACGTGTGGATTTACGTCGGATGCAATAGGAGTTCTCTGGCGGGTAAACATTTTTTTATGGGGGGTTTCTTTAATTTAGTATGGTGAAAAATTTGTACGCGCAACTGATTTTGAAAAAGCTTCCCCATAAGACGTGTACTGCCAATTTATGTTAATGTTAGACTATAGATTCAAATCCAGATTTAACAATGGAAAACGCCATTACATTCCAATGACGCTCGTTCGTGTGTTGCCACGCCGTTCTAAAGGCTTATGGAGTACGCTAAAGCATAAAATGATCCGCTCATATTTGTGTGTCTCTGGTCGAGTCCCTTAGCTCCTAATTTATCACTTTTTATAAATCTAATCTGTATCCGTACTAGATAAGATAAGTAAATAGGCTTAACGTGAACACCTAACTTTTACAGTTTTTATTCCACGGTGGGCTTACCCACTATACCAAAGCTGAGAAAAAGTACCGGCCACCGCCCCAGAATTGTAGAATTAATACCCTACTGCAAATTGGTAGTCATGTTAAGGCATGACCAACTCTATTTGCGTTAGAAATAGTAGATGTTAACAGACACCTTAGAACACCATTCGTTCTCACGACCTTGCACGATGCTCCCACTTGGTTGTGTCAGGACGAATCCAAAAAATCTGACATGACTCAGGAACTCCTGTTACTTGAACATAGCGTTCCCCGACTGTACAGTAGCATCCACAGCAACCTATACATTTGCACAATCCGTCCATTAACCGAAGTAGGTGGCCGAGCTAGACAGATCAAATAGCCTGAAAGAAGCTGGTAGCCTGTAAGCAGTCTGTAAAGAAAACAAAGAGAAAGGTGTAGCGATATAGAAGGAATAAAAAAGGAGAAGGGAAAACAACTCAAAGCAAATAACACAGCATACTGGTTTTTGGCTTCGTCGGAAGACTCCGCTCGAGAAAACTGCAAAGTTCTCAGCTATTTCCCTTGTAACAAGGAACAGAACGATCCACGCCCAAGTCTGGAAGATGCCTTATATGAGAGTTAACGTAGACACTTCTTTAGTAAAGGGTGTTTTTTTTAGAGGTATAGAACTTCGTATTGAAATAAAACAGAAGAAAATCGTTTTAATGTTCATCAGTTTGGCTTTTTTGGAAGGATAATTTTATGCCATTAATGTTTAAATATGATTTCGGGGATGTGACCGCAGCGGCTGGTTCGAATAAAGCAAAGTCTAGAGGTCCAATTTTAAACCACTTTTTCGAGCATTTGGGGACGTATGATGGCAATAACGCCACGAATGTTGGCTTCCAAGTCCCCTAACGTTTCTGGTTTGTTGGCGTAGACGATGAATTTCACATATCCCCAAAGAAAATAATCCAATGGTGTTAAATCACACGATCTTGGTGGCCAATTGACAGTTCCATTCAACTCATCGTATGTTTCCTCCATTAAATAGATTGTGACGTGCGCTGTATGGCATGTAGCGTCGTCTTGTTGGAACCACATCTCATCCACATTCATGCCATTCAATTCGGGAACAAAATAGTCGGTTTTCATGGCTCTATACCGGTCTCCATTAGCAGTAACTTACTCTCCAGCGTCATTTCGGAAGAAGTATGGCCCAATGACTTCACCAGTCCATAGAGCACACCAAACAATCAGTTTTTGTGGATGTAATGGCGTCTCATCAATTTACAAAATTTTGCGATGAAAATCAGCATCGAGATCAATCTCATTTTCGGCCCATACACCAAAATCACGACGCATTGTATGGTCTCGCGGTTTTAATACTTGCACAAGCTGGATCTTGTAAGGTCGTAATGTGGCGAATCGATTCATTCGGGTCCTCTTCAACACTTTGCTCTACAGCGGCAATTGTTTCTTTCGTATGCACTGTTCGACGTCTCTGCGGATGCGTATGTCACATAGAGTAAACGTAGTCCGAAAACGATCCATGGTTAGACGAATTAATTGCTCTGATGGATGATTATGTCGACCATAAAATGGACGGAGCTTGCGAGCTAGCGTTGTTCATTTGTCAACGTGTTCATGATGAAATGGCAAACCAAACTGAACATATATGACATTAGAGTTGCCCGATTCGATAACAAAATGTCAGTTTTATCTCCATTCGAAAAACCAACATTAACTCTATTAGGTCTGTTCCTGTACAAAATAATATTTACTGATTCTTACTGATTTTTACTGATTGTTACTTATTGCTGTTCCCGTACGCAAAAATAAGTAAAAGAGACAGCTCACGAGAGAGCAAAAAACTACCCCTCCATAAAAATCAGTAAAAAAATTTACTGCAGAAATTTCTGTTGGTAAAAATCAGTAAACTGTCAGTTGGTATCTAAAAGTGACAACTCGCTTGTTTTGACAGGTGATTTATGTCATTCGTTCTTTAAAAGGCATACAAAATATATAATTTTACTGTTTTTTACTTTAACGCGTTCCCGTACTTTTTGGTAATTTTGTCTCTTTCTGAGATAATTTACCCCCACTCCAAGAAATTTGAGAATTTACTTATTTTTACTGAAAAAGTACGGGAACAGACCTTAACTCTATTATTTCGAATAACATCGGGAAGAAACTAGAGAGTTACCCTTCTCTTATGGCAATTGTTGGTCGCTAATTGCTGCTGCCTTTTCAACGTGTAGGCTATCCATCGAAGGATTATTTTCAAGTAAAGAGGCATATTACCCGCCAACAACTGCAAGGCCTTTTTAGATACGGTCCAACATGCTGGGAGCTTGTTGAGGAATATTATTCTCTTAGCAAAAAATTTTTTCTTCTTCCTTACACTAACTTGACCGCATCATACCATATTGGTGCCTCGAAATTTGCACAGGCAACAAACAGTTTAAATTAACCTGCCCGCTGTAGTCTATAGCTAGCAATAATGCGGCCACTTTTTCAAGACTGGACCATTCAACTTTGTCAGAAGTGGCTTGGAGGTCTGCAAATACAAATTCTTCGACGTAACAGGCTCGTTAGTACTCAGGGCCTAACTTTTGGTAACAATCATGCATTCTCTTGTTTTATGCCGAATCCGAACGGCTAAGCTTCTTTTTAACAATTTATACTATTCGGATGATTTGTCAGATCATCGCTAGAGGTGGGCCATTAAAAGATCATTTTGGTGTTGCTACGGTTTTGCATATAACCCAGAACTTCTGCGCGAAAGTTCATCGCACTAAGCTTCGTGCCTCAAACATATTTTGACTCAAAGTCACTACCAAATATCTTAAAGTGCATTTAAGCGTCTTCGACACAACCTAATGGCGTAAAGCCTTGTTGGAATGGACACAACTTAGGTGAGTTCTCCATACAAATTTATTTCCATACGAAAATTCCAAGAGACCCTTTATGTTCAATCACGGTAAATTTGGCCAGACACAGCGAATTTTAATAATATAGGGTATAGTAAGTTTTGTATACTTAATTGTTTAAAGGATTTTTTATTTATTTTGTTGGTTTAATTTTTTTTATTTAACTATCACCTTTGAATAAGGGACCAAAATTTATTTTTAGAAAACAAAATTAAATACTAGAAAACGTAAATCTAGGGTTTTTACAAACCTTGATCATTTAGGGCCAGCTTTTCAGTGCTACAATAATACAAGTTTTAGAATTCACCTGGAGTTGACTCAAGAAACATTTGAGAGTCAACTTTAGATTAAATGATCTAGTTGAACATGGTTAACTCAGCATTTACACGGTTTTCACACTGAAGGAAAAACTGAGTTTTCTACAAAACGTTTTCGAACCCCGAGCAAGTTTCATAAACCCCTATTTGAAAACATAAAGGCAATTCTAAAAATATTTAATTTCTTATAAATTTCCCATAAATATGAAAAATTGAATTTGACAGGAAAAACATTGTTTTCCCATCTAGTAATGGCGTTTCCGATTGTTAAAAAAAAACGTATTAGGTCTGTTCCCGTACAAAATAATATTTACTGATTCTTACTGATTTTTACTGATTTTTACTTATTGCCGTTCCCGTACGCAAAAATAAGTAAAAGAGACAGCTCACGAGAGAGCAAAAAACTACCCCTCCATAAAAATCTGTAAAAAAATTTACTGCAGAAATTTCTGTTGGTAAAAATCAGTAAACTGTCAGTTGGGATCTAAAAGTGACAACTCGCTTTGTTCTTTAAAATGCATACAAAATATATAATTTTACTGTTTTTTACTTAAACGCGTTCCCGTACTTTTTGGTAATTTTGTCTCTTTCTGAGATAATTTACCCCCACTCCAAGAAATTTGAGAATTAACTTATTTTTACTGAAAAAGAACGGAAACAGATCTATTATTTTGTACGGGAACAGACCTATTATCGCAAGGATTCGAGAACTGTCAAAACGTATGGTGTTTTCCACTGCCAATACTCAAAAATCAACTCATTCTGCTTAGGCTTACCAATGGAACAGCAAATCGCTTCTGAACTATTCTGAAGAGTTCCATTGATTCTGGGCGCTTCTGACAGTTCATTTTTTTACAATCAAAACCGGAAATAAATTCTGACAATTCTCAGAAGAGAGTTTCGTTTCTGGATTTCAAATTTCATTTCGAAATATGAAAACGGCAATGAAAAACACCATATGTTCTGTAGGACCTGTGGAATGTATCAAAAGGTGTGTTCACTCCAAGAATCTTTAACAAAATGACGCCTACAAATCGTTTTCATGACGATTACGTCGTAACCTGCAAGTTTTTCAAAACATTCAAATGTATGGGAAAACTTTAGTTTTTAGCAGGGGGGGTCATTCCATAACTTTGAAACCGATTATCACTCAGACGGTAGTTGAGAATTCATGAGCAATCGCTCAATAATCGTCTGTGAATTGACGATTATTGTTTCAAGTGAAGCAAATAAAGTGATATCATCGACAGGAAAAACTACTATTGATCTTACGTTATGCAAGATGGACCGTCGAAATGTTATCTTCAAATGATAATCACTTTACGGAATGAGGACCCAGGACTTTGACTGTTTTTTTTTTTAACTCAGTTTTCGGTGTGAAAACAGAATAAATGCTTTCTTCTTGGCCTACACTGAATTTAAAGAATGCCACCGCATTCGTTAATATATTTTTGTTTAAAAAAAATAAAATCTAAATAATATTTTATGCATTTTTTTACAGTCTGTTGCCAAATCCGAAGGATGGGACGCATTCAAGCATTGTCTCAGACAAGAAATTAAACAGAATAGAAAATAATCGGAACGCAGGATGAACTAATTTTATCAACTTGCGATGGACACACTTCCAAACCTAGTAGACTTAAAATTAAAATACAATCGAATTAAACATTTAAGCACATTCGTCTTTTTACTTCTACATATTCAATGATATATGACTTAGCAATTAATTTTAAGTAAATATTTGTTTGTTTAAAGTTTGTGATATTTTTTGTGTGTTTTTATTAATATTTGCGTGTAATTGTTATTTATTTATTTCTATTTAATAAATTTGTTTTGGCTGAAAACAGAAATGACTTTGGAATACTAACACACTTAGGAGGCGCTGGGGTGAATCTGGGCATCAACTAATATGCTGCTCCAATGAGACTGATACTTTGGAATACTTGTCAACTTTTGATACTTCTAATAATGGAGGCAATTGGGTTTAAGTCCGTACCTTAAACTACAAAACCCTGATCATAATAGTCTTAGTTTACAGCACAGAAACGAGAACTTTAACAAAGCAATGAAGAAAAAAAAAAGTGCATACCAAAACAAAGAAGTTGTCCTATGCACCTTCCTTGACATTGAGGGTGCTTTTGACAACAGTGGATATGAATCCATATCAATTGCATTGACTCGTAGAGGAATAGATCATCCCACCATCAAATGGATCAAATCGATGCTTGCAAGTCGGAAAATAGGCTGCCCTCAGGGAGGAGTACTCTCACCACTACTATGGTCTCTGGTCATCGATGTCCTACTGCAAGACCTAAGTAATGCAAGCTTCAATATAGTTGGATACGCCGATAACCTAGTCATCATTATTAGGGACAAAGAACCAAACGAGGTTACAACACGTCTGCAAAACGCCCTTAAGATAGTCATAGATTGTTGTAGAAAAGAAAATCTTTCTATAAATCCCAGCAAGGCTGTCATCGTCCCTTTTACGAAAAGGAGAAATTTAAGCCAAATTTCAATCAATGATACAGACATTGAGTACTCCAACGAAGTAAAATATCATGGAGTGATCCTCGATAAAAAAAAAACTTAGCTGGAACTCCCACATAAACAGCAAAATTCAAAAAGCAACCAAAGCTTTCTGGGCTTGCCGTAACATGTATGGTAAAGCTTGGGGAATCTCTCCAAAGACCACACACTGGATCTATACGGTCATGGTCAGGCCCATCATAACATAATAGTATGGTGGAATAAAGTCACCCAAAAAACAACCATAAATAAATGAAACAATGCACAACGGATTGCCTGTCTGGGCACTGCGGCTATAAGAGCCTTAATAGGACTAACGTCCCTCCACATCTATATAAAAAAAAGTGGCAATTCGCAGCCCAGAAGTTTGACACAAGCAGAAGAGTTTAATTTTAGCAATAATTCAGAACTAAATGAACTATTATCCGATCTTCCAAAACTTGACATGATCTGTGCGGTTACAGACCGCTTAACGAAGACTCTATATGCTTCAACAAAAGATTCTCAACGGAGATCACAACCAGAGAAGCATGGGTTAGCAATAACCCACCAAACTGCCAAAACGGCCTAAATTGGTATACGGATGGTTCTAAAATGGACTCAGGGGTAGGAGCTGCTATCCATGGACCAAATCGGAACGTTTCAATATCTATGGGAAAAAACCCAGTGTATTTCAAGCAGAGCTCCATGCCATCAAAGAATGCGCAAACCTAATACACAATTCAGGTATTAAAGGCGCCAACATCCATTTATTCACGGGCAGCCAAGCAGCTATAAAAGCCCTTAGCTCACATACTATTGACTCCAAATCAGTACTACACTGCTTCAATTCCCTCCAAACACTCAGTTCCAGGAACAAAACCAGACTATGGTGGGTCCCCAGACATAAAGGGGATTGAAGGTAACGAAAAAGCTGATGAACTAGCCAGAAAAGGTTCGGAAACCCCCTTCAACGGACCGGAGAACATCCCAGGCCAAGAGAGCTATTCAGCCCTTCAAAACAGATGCCAACAAGATACTAAATCTTCGCAGGCACGATATCAAGAACTTAGTAGGCTACCGAAAGGGTCACCACTTTCTGCGATATCACCTAAATAAAATGCATCTAGTCGACTCCCCGGAGTGCAGACTATGTCTAGAAGAAGACGAAACAGCCGAACACATCATATGTGAATAAGAAGGGAATCCTTCTTCAGGGAAATATTAAGTACCAAAGAACTAAGGAAATCATCTGCTGAACGCTACTAACCTAAACAGACATCTGACGGCAAGCACAATGAATCTTCTAGGTCGACGTGCATCAGAAGTCAGAATTATAAAAAAAGCAATGAAGAATGTGTTTTACGTCAGTTGTTGTTTGCAACAGAGATCAAGTAAGAAATCTCTGGTTTAGAATTTAGACGAAACGAATGATTTCACGGTAATTTACTTGACACATTCGCGAACTTTTCAGACGCTCATGCCATATGCGCAAAGCCAATCTGTGGTAGTTGTATAACGCCATGCAGATATCGTATTCGCGTTTCATACGTCATCGACGCTCCAAACATGTGTAATGACATAGGTATCTGTAGTACTTTTATCATCAAACACCAAGTAATTTGAGAATAAAGGAAGTTCTATCAACCCTAGCTGAGGAAAGAGCATCCAATAAAAATGGGAAATGACACAGCAAAATAAAAAAAAGATATTTGTGCTCGTAAGTTTCCAGGTCCAAATTTCAACCATTCATGTGTGCGTTTGGACTTCATAGGTAAACGATGCGTGGGCCTCCTACTTTATGCCGAATTTGAACGGTTGAGTTGAGATAAACCCAAACAAATTAATTTTGTGGACTAGACAAAAACCCCTTTAACGCAGGAAATTTGTCATTTAGAATAGGCTATGTTGAGGAGCTTATGCCTCTGTAGTTGGCGAAGTTCAGAGGGTCTCCTTTTTTGTGTACCGGTCAAACGATGTTGATGCTCCATTCTTCAAGCATACTTTTATTCGACCAAATTTAGCTTATGAGTTGGTGAATGTTAGGTAAGGTTACTGAATGCTAGGTTAGGTTACTGAATGTCAGGTTAGGATCTGACTATATAGCGTAGGCGGTTTCTGACATTGATATTAGCCAGCTCACCTAGATTATCAAAAAAGAAGTTTCCCAGATGGAGTTTACTCTTTTCGGAGAGAGCTGGACAAAAGCAGCGAAAGTGAGTAATACTTTCCTCATCCTATTCGTCCAAGCAGCTAAGGAGGCCTAGTCTTTATGCGTGAAGGCCTATAGGGCAGTATCCTGTTAGGCCACCGATTATGGTGATTATGTTTAATCTGTTCAGCATTGTCATTGTTCTTGATCGCATCGAGTTTGATCTGCAATCTACATGTAGCGAGGGGCATATCTAACATATCTACTGGTGGTATAGAACATAATGTAAGGGTGGTTCCCTGTCTGGGAAGCCCATCTAAATCATTTCCACCATCTTTATAAAGCTCGGCAGGGCGGGAGGCCGTCATTCCGGCAGCCTTGTTAAGCTTGAGTTTAGATATTTCTAGCTTCACTTCACTTCGGTCGGGTGGTTGGTAGTTTTCCCTGTCATCGTCAATATTGAATGGTTCGTTCTGCCTGACAGCATACAATTGTTCCGTCAACGTCGTTTACAAGCCTGCAGACGTGGTTCTTCCATATTCGCAGCATCGACTGTGTCTCAACTACGATATTTCCTTGTTTATCTCTACAGGATTCTGTTCGAGCCTTGTATCCTTGGCTTTGACGTTTTTTACTTTGGTAAAACTTGCGAACATGATTCCTGGATTGGTACCTTTTTATATCCTCTATAGCTTTTCTTCCTATTTTTTTCTTCTTTCTGAAGAGCCGGTGTTTTTTCCTACTTCTTTGCCTACTGAGCTCAATGGCTCGTCTTTACCTGCAGCATAAGCTTGTAGGAATCGTTCTTGGCTGCGAGCATCTTTCGGCATTCTACATCAAACCAAGGATTTCTTGCTGGTGGGCGCTATAAACCTAACACATCAGTTGCGGCTGTTCTAATGCCCTGTTGGCATCGTTGTCATTGTTCTTCGACATTAGATGCTGGTGGTATCGTGTTACTCGAGGGGTTAAGGGATACGCGTTCCTCGAAGGCTTTTGCAGTCTATTGCGGTTGCAGTCTTTCGACATTTTTTCACAGTATTTCTCATTTGTTGTGGCGTGGTGGATATCCGCATTCTTACCTTGGCTGCAAACCGTAGCGAAGTCATTTAGCCTAAGTCCGTTGACAGACGTGCTGTCGTGTGGCTTTGTTTTCCGACAATACTGCTAAAGATGTCTTCTCTTCCTACCTTTGCGTTAAAATCTCCCAGCACGATTTTAACATCGTACTTTGGTAGTCACTCACTGGTTTTGTCAAGAAATCGTAGAAATCGCAATCTTCTGTTATCTCATCTTTTTCCTCTGTCGGAGCGTAAGCGCATATGAGGGTTATGTTGGCGAATTTGGCCTTGATGCGGATTGTTACAATGCGTTCGCTAATATCTTGGAAACAAAAAAATCAGGATTTCTATGGAAAAAGTTTTGGAAAAAAGAAAGATACATAAATATAAATTTTTGAAAAGAGAATAAATAAAAATGAGCTAGCGAGAGGTCAATGTTCAATTTTAATGATTTGAAACATAAAAGCTTGTAATTTTAAATGATTTAAAACATAAAAAGTGGCAATTTTAAATGCTTTCAAACAAATAAAACTACATATGTTAACAAGCAGTTAATGCAAATAGACGTGTGGTTAGTGTTAACTTATCAGAAGCTATTCCGATAAGTAAGGGCATGCTTACAAAATTTATACAAAACGAGCCAACCTCGTGCCCCATTTAATACTTCGCAAAGACTACTTACGGACAAAAAACTTTCTTGGAAATGTAAACGTGGGATTTCTTGTAGGATCGGGCAAACCGCAATAAAATGGTAGATGTTTTCAGGTTCTCTCCTGTTGCATAGATTACAAGTTTGTTGAAGATCGGATCTATGTGGAATGAAATTTAACTTTAGTAGTTCAACTCTGGCTCTGAAAATGGTGCTAATAATTTCCGACGAATATTTGATGTTGAAATAGCTTTCTTGGGAGAGGATTTGATGGTTTAAATTTTTGTACAATAATCTGGACGCCGAGGAAGATGCTCTAGTTAAATGTTGGTCATATATTTTTTCATCGACCTTAGCGATGATCATTGCAAATATATTCTGCCATTCAGTAATGTTGCTCTCTGAAAGAGAAATATTGAGGTCATGCGATAACGCCAGTTGATTCCAATCTCTAAAAGGTGAAGCATTTGTTTGCAATAATCTAATTAATATTGACCTATGAAGACGGTTTTCACTTCTCTTCATCAATCTAGTTAGATAATCTGAATGAGCTTTTAGGTTTTGCAAGTAAATGGGTGGTAAGCCCGATTCCACGTGGATAGCGTAGGTTGGTGTCACGTTCGGTAGTCGAAATAGACGCTTAAAGAAAAATCTTTGAACGGCTTCAAATTCTTCAAAGGGGCTCACACCAAAGGCCTGCACACCGTAACACATGCAGGTGTTAACTGTAGCGTTGAATACTTGATATTTAGAGGACAGATCAACGTTTTGGTTTGCGAAGAATTTCGGCCACATCATGTTTACTGCCAGTTTTGCCTCGCTGCTTTTTTCTTTCGCATGATTGTGGAAGTTTAAGTTGTTTGTTAATAGCACACCGAGGTATTTAAATTCATGAACCACATCAATCCGCTCGTTGTTGAGTCGCCAGGATTCTTCACGACGTCTTGCTCTCTGTCGGTTCTCAAAGATCATGACCTTTGTTTTCATGACGTTGATTTGGAGATCCCAAGTTTCACAAAACGACTGAAGTCTATTTATTTGCAGTTGGAGCGCAAATGAATTATCCGCCAGCAACACCAAGTCATCTGCATAAAGGAGTACTTTTATGTGATTGCCCGCAAAGCTTACGCCTCCAGGCAGAATATCTGATATGGCATCAATGTACAAGGCGAACAGAACTGGGCTTAAAATGCAACCCTGTGGAACACCTGCAGACGTGTCAAACCATTCAGACAACTTAGATCCATCCCACTCAGCTGCACTTGATGACGACAAAAAATTTTCATATACTAAAAGGAACTTTCTTGTTACTCCAAGCGATGCCAGTCTGTAGATTAAAGCTTGTCTGTTGACGGTGTCAAACGCTGCTTTAAAGTCTACAAAGCATACATACAGCTTCTTGTTCCTTTCAATATATTTTCTAGCGATACTAGTCAATGCAAAAATGTGATCAATAGTAGAAAAGCCTGCACGGAATCCAGCTTGATACTTGCTCAGACGATTGTTGTCTTCAATCCAAATGGACAGTCTTGAATACAGGATCGTAGCAAGAATCTTTCTGAGAGAATTGAGAATGGAGATTCCTCTATAATTCTCTGCCATACTCGCGTTCCCTTTTTTAGAAAAAAGGAAACACAAGCGCTTTGGTGAAAAACTCCACTATGTAGTTTTTTTTGTAACTGGGACTATAGACGCCACCATTGGCTCCATCTTGGGAGTTCTTCCGCTGCCGCCTAGAATAGAATATGTGCATTGGTGTGAGCTGAGAGTAGGAGTTGGTAAGCATCAGCTAGGTGAAAATTCAAGTTTTCATATAATCGCATTGCCTACTATTTGACCACAGCATTAGGTCACGAGACGACAAATCAACTCATGTGCTACTCATGCACTATCGTGCTGTCGGAAAAGAACACATGGAGACTGCTCATGAAATAACCCTCATGTTCGCGAGCTTATAACTAACGAGATCACCTTGTAAGTCCTCTTTGAATAGCTCTCTTTTCCGTGACTTTAATTACCCTGATATTGTGACACCAATTTTCAAGCGACAGCAGCTACAAATCGCTACGTATATTTCCTGTAATCCTCTACAGAATCAGTTGTTCCTTAAAGCTTCTTAAAAAAATAAAAACGACGCCATTTTCTTTGTTTTCCATACATATATTCAAAATCGTTTTGCAAGAAAAAAATCCTTACAAAATAGTTGTTCCACACTCTTGACAAAAAATTGTGAATCTCTTAAAATTAGTACAAAACAAGTCACAACACATACAGTTATGTTGTTAATGAATAAATGTTATCCCTTACATAGCTAAATACGAACAATAAAATAAATTTGATTTATAATTTAGTAAAACGTTCGACAATAGAATGCCCAAGATAGAGAACAGAAAAAATACGCTTAGGTAATAATATTTGAATTTTATCACAGACAGTTTGGTGCAGTGTTCCACAAGAAATCAAAGTCAATAGTTTTCCACAAACCACACTTGCACAAGGTTCATTACAACATTCACTCATAGGATATAACAGCAGAGCGGAACATCCGCCAATTGTTTTGTCTTCTCATCTACTCGTTATCGGCGACATTTGGTGACCACTTGACGTTGGGATTGTAGTTTCTCGACTTTTGGCTGCGCCGAAATCGAAAATTCGCAAACACATCGCGTCGATCATCAGCATTGTCTACATCTTGTACAGTTGTAGCACCAGGTGTTGCCTCATCTGCAGCGGGATTACTCTTTCGAAAGTTGTATCCACCTTTTCGATAGTTGGCGGTCGGCTTAGCTTGCGGCGTTTTGTCGTTTTTGGGTTTCTTTGGACTTGCATTGTTCTTTTGCAGGGGTTTTGGGTCCACCAGAAGGGATGGGAACTCTGAATCGTCGGCGTCAAAGTAGTCGGGCCGCGTAAAGTGGTAGTTTGCGTTGTAGTATGGCTTGAAGGCGTTCTCCATCGAGCATATGCTAAATGCGTGATATGCGTGGGATATGAGTTGGGGGAACTTGTCTATCCAGTAGTTTGTGAACTCATTTGGAATGCTGCCGAGTATGGTTTGAACGTCCTCTGATAGTTCATGATAGTGGTGTTTCTGGGAAATTGTTTAAAAATCGGTTTTGAGTTTATTTTTGAATGCAAACGTTTTCTCACCTTGTTTCGGAATGCTCTTAAAAGATCGCGTACACTTGCACCCATGTAACCTCTGTATTTGCGTAGATCATCTGTTATCACTGAATCTAGATGTAAATTCCAATCTTCTCGCACCACATAGCGTCCATTTTTTTCGAGGGACTTTAGTGGCTCAACAGAGAATTGAAGTTTCTCGACGCGATCGCTGACATCTTGAAGGAACGCCAACATAGTGTGATCATTCCAAAAGACTGGATGATTTGTGATACAACGCGATGGCGGACGGCACTGAGCGTCTTTGTGCACCATGTCAGCAATTAACTGCTCTGCAAGTACCTGTGGAGGGTGAAAACAAAGTTTTAAGAACGGATCTACTATAGACAGCTTAGAGGTCGAGATAGAAGAATCATAACCGTCCCACTTCACTTAATTTTTGCTGGTACGTGTGTTTTTTAAAAGCATTCTCGTCGAAACGATCATAGAAAAGAGGAAATAGGACAATTAGTATGCAAGCACAAATGCCTGTTGCCCCCTTAGCTCCTAATCCAACAGCCCATTTCAACTTACCATTTTACTTGCTGCCCCCGGTGTATCATCCACCAAATTAGAGAAATCACACTCATTCGACAGAATGTTGGCCTGCCTCTTCAGCGTGTCACCAAAAGCATGATGTCCTCCACTCAGCACGTAATAATAAACACAACCCAACGAGAAAACATCAACAGAAGTAGTCTGGAAAAATCATCAATTTACACTCAAGAATTCAGTAAACCAAGTCAACTCCTTACCGTTCTCTGTCCGCGCATCATTTCCGGGGCAATCCACCCATCGGTGCCGGTCACACCAGACCTCCGTGAGAAGCTTGTTTTTCCGAAATCCATTTTCTTACACAGTCCAAAGTCAGAGATCATAACGCGTACCGCCCTATTCACATCCGGAAGCGACAGCAACACATTCTGTGGCTTGATGTCCCTGTGAACTGCAAAAAATTAAATTAACCCTCCGTTTCGACTGTGATTCCCGTTCTTCATTTTACCGATATTCAATGAATGCAAATGCTTTAGGCCAGCAGCAGCTTGTCGCAACACCTCCCACTTTTCAATCTGCTGTTGCAGCTCTTTGGCACGCCCACCCTCAGTGTAGTCCTGCAACGTGGCATTACACAACTCAACAGCGATATAGCGAAATTGTCGATCCTGTTCGGTACAGAAGTACCGCACAACATTCTCATGGGCGTCACTTTCACGCAACAGGGCCACTTCACGATCGGCGAATGTGAAACATTCGGGCAAAAGGCGCTTCACTGCGACATTGCGTTTCTCAAACTGTCCCTTAAACACAAATGTTCCCTCACATCCCTTGCCGAGTACCTCGCTTGGATTAAAGGTTATCTTGCCGACCTTTACTTCACCATCGCCCAGGTCAACTAGATCCTGATAGGAGACATTGCTGCTGCCCGAGCTACGGTTTAATGTTTTAGAGCCGTTCTCGCTTTGATTTTTCAACTCACGAACAGTGCTGCAGGTGTACCAGAACATTGCCACCATGGCTAATACGAGGACGATTAAAATTTGGTGAACCTTGCCACTAGGATGGTCTAGCAGCCAATCGTTAAAGAACTGCCCTATCCTTCCACTGTTGACCAGAATCAGTTTCTTTGTCTTGTTGAATGTGTTTGGCTTTTCGTTATCCCCGACGGGGTCCGTTTGGATGCCAATTTCAACAGATTCCTTGGATTCAGCTCCGCTTTCACCGGCCCTCTCAAACATGGCGAAATCACTGTTGATGTTCCCCTTTAGATCGACGATTGTTGCCAATTGGTGATTGTCACCTTTGCTGGAGGAAGGAGAGATCTCCAATTTGATCTCGTTCTTCGGCATTTCATAGTGGCCCAGGATGATTGCGTTGCGATTAGCATCAAGCAGATCCTTGAGGTAGAGAACATTATCACTGGGCTGTTTGCTGGCTTTGTCTGGACCTCCAATCAGTTTGACTGGCGGTTTGGATGATATCCGAAGTGTGTTCTTGTCCACCAGAGACGGTAAAGCGTACAGACCATGGGTATGTTCTCCCACATATAGAGACTCGCTGAAACGGACCGAGATGTCGAAAAAGTTTTTTTTTTTTGTTTTCAAATAATTTTCCACAAACACTTACAATAACTTGACGGCGTTTACATTTCCATCCTTAGATTCTTCCAATATCGAATTGAATGCAGCATCTGAAACCGTTGTGAAGGGAACACTAAGCAAACCCTCGGAGCCGAGTAGAAACGCCGACACAACAGGGCTATGAAGTGTCTTTTGCCACAGAAATTTACCACTTTTACGATTAAGAGTCAAGATTTCTCCAGTCAAGGTTGCCGCTAAGTGGATGTACTCTGCAAAGGTTTGTGTTACCGTCTAGTGTTTCCCATGTTGGTCATCATTTTACTTACCATATTCGTTGGAAACATCAGCGCCCATTGAGTGAGACGTATAGTCGTAGAATGTTATATTCCAGGGTTTTGAGTTCTTGTCCTTTGCAAGGCTGTCGTACATCATGACGGTGTACTGAGTCCGACCAAGGTACACCGAACGAGATGTTGCCCAGCCGATATTTTCCCCTGGTTCTTTGTCGACCGATCCAAAGCCGAGAACCTTTTCACGACGACCTGTCTTCGGATCGACTAAAAACCACGTGTCGCTCTTTTTGCCGGAATAGAGAATTCCATCGGATGATCGGCATGGTGCACTCGCTACGAGTTGGGGTATGGTGTAGGGGAGTTTTCTCAAATCGCCCATATCACCGAGTTGGTAAATGCTTCCATCTCTGGGATCGGGTAGGTATTGCGGCAACTGGACCTTTTCTTGGTTCTCTGACATCACGGGGGGGTCTAGAGAGGAAGGAAAGGTAAGTTGAGTTATTTCACTTCGGGAAAAAATCGGTCGGTATAAGGCAGGCAGTGCTTTTGGATGATGAAAGCGTGACACAACATAGCCCTCAAAGAAAATAAAGTAAATACCCGCAAGCTATTTATCATGCACATGGACACATTACACTTAGAAACAAACCTCCACATATACTGCTATTAGTCGACGCTATATGTTGAGATGAACATTTGAAAGCGTCGCGTCGTATTGAAACCAACATACGTCAGCTTCCATGAGACATAATACCCTAATTGTCGGCAACTACAGCGTCAATTCATTTAGGGCAACTTTGGAACAATGAAGCACCTGTCCTGATAATTAATTGCGACTACAAAAACAATGCAAACATTTCATGGGACTGTTTTACGGAAGAGGGCTGACTAGAATATTAAACGTTTCAAGCTAAATTTTGCAACAGTTCCACATAAAAACCTGTTTGCAACTGCATAACCGGACGAACCTTATATCAGTTGGCAAAAAGAACTCAATACCAACATGTTGAGTCAAATTACGACAAAGTCATCAACATTTCTTGACTTTGTAATTCGTTTCAGGTCAAGTTAATACGATTTGTTTGTCAATAGAATGTTCTGATTGCTTTCTTGTAAACGGCGTTTCTTGCGCAAGATTCGGAAGCGGTACGTTTATCTTACCAAACAGGAAAACATTTTCCCTTATACTCCTGAACTAGACTAGTTGTGCGCCATTCAAGTGCTTATTTGATGGCACAAACGCATGTGCGCGTCCGCAGTCTGGTTGTAATGTAGTAGGAGCGACCGAGTAATTTCCGAAATACCTACTCCCAACATTATCATCAGTGTACCGCTATTATTATCATCTCCTATCAGAAACCATTGTCAGCTATGATTTATGTTGAATAAATAGTTGCTGATGAAGAGGAAAATACAGAAGGGAACCCCCGTTTTATGTGTGCCGCTCTTTTCAGGATCAGAAAGGCTACCCTCTGCGACTACTTCTTATTTATTTAATTATGTGACGCTACAGTCCGGAATGAACCTGGACCTCAACCAACATGACTCTCCAATTAGCCCAGTCCTTAGCTAACTGCCTCCAATTGCGCACTCCAAGTTGGTTGAGATCGGTTTCTACTTGTGCGCGCCACTTAAGGCGAGGTCTTCCTTTACTGCGTCCGACGTCTGGCTGGGAATCGAAAACTCTGCGAGCCGGAGTATTGTATCCAATTGTTCTACATGTCAAAGCCATCTTAAACGTCCAATGCGGAGTTTTTTGGCCAGGGGTAAGGCTACCCTCTGCGACTACTTCTTATTTATTTAATTATGTGACGCTACAGTCCGGAATGAACCTGGAGCTCAACCAACATGCCTCTCCAATTAGCCCAGTCCTTAGCTAACTGCCTCCAATTGCGCACTCCAAGTTGGTTAAGATCGGCTTCTACTTGTGCGCGCCACTTAAGGCGAGGTCTTCCTTTACTGCGTCCGACGTCTGGCTGGGAATCGAAAACTCTGCGAGCCGGAGTATTGTGTCCATTCGTTCTACATGTCAAAGCCATCTTAAACGTCCAATGCGGAGATTTTGGCCAGGGGTATGTCGCTGTACAACTCGTATAGTTCGTGGTTCAATCTTCGTCTGCATAGCCCGTCAACGCAAACGGGAACGAAGATTTTTCGAAGATTTTTTCTCTCGAATCGACCAAAGATTTCTTTATTCGCTTTTAACAGCATATACTTAGTCTTACCCTCATTTCCTGCTAAACCCATTTTCGCCGCTTCCTTCTCTATACTAGCAAACGTGGCTATGACATCACGTTGAGTCCTACCAATGATGTCAATATCGTCGGCGTATGCTAGTAGTTGCACCGATTTTTGGAGAATTGTGCCTCTGGTGTTGGCTCGGGAGTTTTGCACAATCCTCTCAAGAATCAAATTGAAAAAGTGACTTGACAGCGCATCGCCTTGCTTTTTGGTATCCTTTTTTGGTATCGAATGCGTCGGTGAGGTCGTTTCCGACCCTGATGGTGCAGTGAAAATTCTCCATCGTCATCCTACACAAACGTACGAGTTTGGACGGTATAACAAAACTAGACATGGCTCTGTATAGTTCGTCTCTATAAATGCTGTCGTATGCGGCTTTGAAATCGATAAATAGGGGTGGGTATCGATTTGGACTCCTTGGGTTTTTTTCCAGGGTCTGCGAAATATGGAAATTTGATCGGTTGTGGACTTTCCTGGCCGATCAAGTTGTTGGTAAACGGTTTCAGGCGTTCACATATTACGGCAGAAAGGATCTTGTAGTTCAGAGGGTCTCCTTTTTTGTGGATCGGGCAGACGATGCTGAGCTTCCATTCTTCAGGCATATTTTCATTCAACCAGATTTGGCTTCTGAGTTGGTGGATGTTACTTACCAAGTCATCTCCACCGTCTTTAGAAAGCTCAGCGGGAACGCCGTCATTTTCTTTTTTTCTTCTTTCTGAAAAGCCGGTGTTCTTCCCTTCTTCTCTGCTCAATGACAGCTCTCGTCTTCACCTGCACCTTATCCTTGTAGGCCTCGTTCTTAGCTGCGAGCATCTTTCGGCATTCCTCATCTAACCAGGGGTTTCTTGCTGGTGGCCGCCAGAAGGTCTTGGTGGTGTTTTGCGATTGCAGTCTTTCGACAATATTTTTTTTTACAGTATTTCTGGTTTGTTGTGGCGTTGTGGATGCCCGCATTCTTACCTTGGCTGCAACAAGGTAGTGATCCGAGTCGATGTTAGCCCCTCGAAATGTTCGGACATCCAAAATACTAGATGTGTGCCTCTTGTATATCGTTATTTGATCTGGAGACGGCCATGTCCCATTATGGATATCGAGGTGAGGAAACCGTGTGCTGACTATAGTGGCATTTCGTTCCGTAGCGAAGTCAATTAGCCTAAGTTCGTTACCAGACGTGTTGTCATGTAGGCTATATTTTCCGACAATACTGCTAAAGATGTCTTCTCTTGACAGTGCGTTGATACTCTTCCGATGTTGTCCTAGAAGAATTGTTGCAGAATCCATCAAACACGATTGTAAGCTTCGAAAACTTTATTTTCTGAAATTCTTTGAACGGATACCGCGATTACAAAATACAAATTTTTGGCGCAACAGGCTCGTTAGTACCCAGGGCCTAGCTTTCTCACAACCATTCATGTGTGCGTGTGTACTTCTTGCACGATGGCGGGACCTCCTGTTTTATGCCGACTCCGAACGGCTTAGTTGAGATAAGCTATTCTTGACAATTGATACTACTCGGAAGATTTGTCAGATCATCACGAGAGGAGGGCCAGTGAAAAATCATTTAGGTGTTGCTACGGCTGGGTATCGAACCCAGACCTCCTGCGCGGCAGTTCATCGCACTAACCATCGCGCCACTGAGCCCTCTACTACCCCTACCGCGATTAAGGTGACTATAACAGCAGATGTTAGGAAGAGCTTAGAAAAATCATCCTGAGACTTGTTGCTTTTCGACGACCTACAAGACACGAACAACGCAGTACCAACATTTTTTTTACAGAACAAGCAAACCATGGAACCAACTTCCAGAAGGCGTATTTCCACCAACAGACAATCTTCAACAATTCAAGAGCCGAGTCCATAAACATCTGCAAGCATCATCTCAGAGTGCTCCTGGAGTGTTATAGGTTCGCCTCAACTGAGAAAAGTTAAAAAAAAATGTACGTCGAATAATCGACGCCTTTCTGTTGATCTGTTTTTGTTGGGTCCACTCGCAGCATGGATAGATTAAATTATTGCACACGCCATGAGGAATCTCTGTACTGTTTTATTGCAGTAGGTACATACTTTCTAATTTCTTAGAACTAGATAATATTTTACTGGATGTAGATGACTAACAATACATTTCATGTGAGCAATCTCCTGGTAAAGCTCCAACTCGACAACCATTTACATCAACGTGGAAGCCTTGAAGTTTGCAATTTTGATAAGAAAATCCTAAAAATAACCCATACCGCCTAAAGTATTCCCAAGATGCCACTACAAAAGCTTATTAAAGTGAAAATTAATAAACTGATAGCTAATACGGATAGTAGCAGGTGATAAAATTCATATTTACCGAAAAGTAATTTATGAAGAAAAACACCATTAGTCATAAGCCCTCCAAAACAAAAATTAAGCGACAAAACAACATCTATTGCCGGCTCTCAAATACTTTCAAAGAAAAAGATGATAACGGGCCTTAACACGTTTCTAATATCACCTATCAGCACACATACACCAGAGTGAGATTTAATTTATCTGCGCAGAAGCTTTGAGTTGTTGTTGCGCCGTAACAATCTGGAGTGTGTGAGCTGATAAGATATTCCGAACGCTCCACAGATGTTTTAATTGTTCAGTTTTTTTTTTAAATATGGAGTTCACGTCCACGCTGGCAAATTACCATGCGCTTAATAAAAACACAACCCCTTGGGCCATTAAGAAGTTACAAATAGCACATCGAAATCGATGTAACTACACCATGACAGAGATTTACATTATTTGATAAACAAAAATGGGTCACGCTAGCTGAGCGGATATAATTATTTAAAAATCCATTTTACTCCGAGGCGACGTTATTGTATTTTCAATTCGAATACACACCATTTACCACTTACCATCGGATATTGTCCATCGTATTTCACTGGTTATGGGGTCAATGGCTGTTAACCCGCCCCCTAAAGTCGAGAACACCATCAAGGTTTCCTCATCTCGTGCGACATCTGTGCAACTCTAGGAGGAAGGAATTATGAACAATTGAATATTTGTGTAGAGTAGATTTGTTTGGTAAACAAATTGGCATGTAGAGAATAAACAGGATAATGGCACGAATAAATAATCACCTGTTTTGAAGCTGATGCAATCAAAACACATAAGGAGAAACACACTAGTTTGAATATCAACATTTTCTTGTTTGTTTTGTTTGATTATTTGAATTGTTTATGACTGTTTACATAGCTCACTGCTGGACAATGTTTGTAGATAAGTTTTTTTTTTGGAGAAAACACTGCAGGAAATACTGCATATAAACACTTTTTTATTTTGCACAATTAAAATCACTCTGAGTTCTAAGTTTGGTCTTCATTTTTTGTGGAACATTTTATTGACGTTTGACACATCAACACGAATATATGGCGCTCGCTGCCAGAAACGTTGACTGAGGTTATGAAACGTAACGTAATGGGTTATTTGTTTAATGGGGGTGTCTACACTTTTAACAGGAGATATATTTTAGCAGAAGAACTTTTTTTTATAAAGAAAAGGGATGACAAGTTCATTGGAATGAAAGTCGTCTCCGGCGTGAAGGTAGATTTTGTTGCAAATCTCGGAATTGCTATAAAGTGAAGGTAGATTTTGTTACAAATCTCGGAATTGCTATAAAACTTAAACACGAACAAAAAAAAAAAAAAAAAAAACAGGCATCGCACGTCTGGACGAAAATGCAGAATAGTCAAATGACAGATCAAAAATGTGGTAGTGTTGTCCCTTTTGCACGAAACAATAATTGTTAGGAGAGAGGTAGATGGGTCAACACCTAAAAGCAGGCTACAAAAGAGTAACAGACTTACAATTCCGTTGAATTTAAAATTTAGGAAGAGAGTTTCATAGCCGCGGTTCGTAACTGTCGAAACTGACGAAACTGACGCATAGGACAGTAAACCATAGTCGTGAGAGGAAGCAGAAAGTGGCTCCTCAGTAAAAGTAAGAAAAGTGATTGATTTGTCCAAAAGGACTTTTCCTAAAAGAATAGTGAAATCCTGAAATAAAAGGCAGGGCCGTATAAAGTTATACAGAAAATCAAGGAAGCAACCTTTGGGAGTTTCCAAATACGAGACCAAAAAGGAAAAGGTAATGTTAGAGAAAATGTTGAATAGTGCAGTGAGTTAAAGTGAGTTGAACCGAAGCGGATCAACATAGTTGTCCGCTGAACTTTTAAAAGGATCCTAGCTAGGAAAACAAAAAGCGGAACAAAAATTATCTTTGAATATACGTCATATACGTATATAGTAAGTGAGCAAGGGAATAACGTAATATAGAAATTTTAAAGTGAATTACAGCGAGTAATTAAAATTATAACACCGAAAAGCGACCTGCATGCTGTGTCCACTTCATCGTCAGTTGCGGACAAAAGGGTGAGTAAAAATATATTATAAATTAGCTTTCACTTTAAAATTTGGGAAAGGGGGACCATTGTACAAATAGATAAAAAGGCAAAAGACGACATAAAGGCCCACACTTGAATAGGGGTATATAGATACGACGAGTACCCAAAGATAAAACCGCGTGTGCATAAAATTTTGTTTGAAATTAACAAAGCAGTAAATGAAAATTTGTATAAAACGTGAGATGAAGAAGATTAAATTAATTAAAATAAAACAAAATTAAATTGATAAGACAGAAACATGAAGTTTAACTAAGGGGGTTGTATGAGTATGAGGAGGTTGGGAAAGGGAAGGATGAGTATATTTTAAGAAAAAAAAAGAAGATGCCAATAAAGGGACCATCCAGCAAGACGATGGGCAAGGTAGGGTGGGTAGAGGCACCTTCTCGCACGCGTATAATACCAACGCGCAACAGTAGTCTGGCATGACAATTTTTTTGTAGACGTGTCTGGGGGACAAGTTCCTACGCCCTCCGGCGAGCAAACAAGGCGGGTTCCAGCATGCCAGCAGAGGCCCCCGACAGGATACATAACATTTTTTTGTGAGCCGAGAAATCAAATTGAATTCTCAGTATGCACATGAACGTTTCACTTCCAAACCATTTCATTTTAGCAAAAATCTTCATATACAATTTGCCAATATCGCAGTCAAAGGTGGCTACTCAGTCCTTAATATAGCAGATGCATTAAAAATATGAGGGATTGTTTGAGATTTAATCTTGCTCTATGTATAAAAACTGACTTCATTTCAATGACGCTCTTTTGTGTGTGCCCACGGCGTTCATAGAATTGAAAGTCGTTGGGATCAACGTGTGGCTAGCCACTAATATCGAAGAGTATAAAACAATGGTAACTGTCTTCAAAATAAGACTGACGCGCAGGGAATTGATAATGTGTTTAGGCATCAGCTGCTTAGTAGGTGTAATGTCAAGAGAGACTGATTTGGTGAGAAACCGGCCAGTAACCAGTCAACGAACTGGCGAAAGTCTTCAAAAATGAAGGTGTTGTTATCCATTTTTCATGCTGGATGCTTTCATGTCTGGGTGGAAGAAAGCGATTCCCGTATGATGTACAAGCATTGCTCTAACTAACGAGGCCTATATCCCAGTTTTGTTTACTAACTTGTCGCTGGTGAGACGAAGTTATATCGCTCTAGGAGCGGCTGCGATGTTAATTGCAAATGTTTACTGACTCTGATCTTGAATTGTTGTAGATTGTATACTGGTGGAAACACGTTTTCCGGAAGTTTATTTCATTGTTTGCTTGTTCTGTAACAAAAAGAATTTCGGAGTTGTGTTGTTCGTGCCATTTGTAGATGGACGAGTGGGCCTGTGAGCTGAAACTACGAGCCTTGCCGGTCGTTGAAATGCAACGAGTTTAGTCATGATTTCTGTAAGGATCTGCCGTTATAATATATGTAAAAAAGAGACAGATCACCTACAAGTCTTCGCTGTGGCAGTGGTTGCAACTTTGAAGTAAGGGATGAATCGCCAATAAGGGGTATTGCAAGTCTTTGGATAGAGTCCAGTTTAGTAAATGTTTCAAGGCTGAACTGATCTGGTCGTAGTTGAAGTCTATACAGCAAAAGAAACCTGGGTACTTTAAAATATCTTTTAGTTCTGAAAAGGTTACTTATTTTGGATGCGCTTTTGATTTGGCAATAGAGGTTAAATGTTGTTGCCGTGATATATCTGAACCAATTGTTATGTCTAGAAGATTCATGGATTCTTCTGAATTGCAGACTGTATTCCATATTTCGACATGCGGACGACAATGCTATATACTGCGTTTTCTTTGAGTTAAATTTAACTAGGTTTTCCTTTCCCAAATGTATAATCCTTAGTGGTGCGATATCGTTTATGCCATAAACTGCAGCGCAGAAAGTCTGGGTTCGGTCCCCAGCCGTAGAACACCTAAATGATTTTTCACTGGCGCTCCTCTCGTGATCTGACAAATCATCCGAGTAGTATCAATTGTCAAGCAAAGTTTATCTCAACTTAGCCGTTCCGAGTCGGCATAAAACAGATGATCCTGCCATCGTGCAAGAAGTACACACGCACACATGAATGGTTCTGAGAAAGCTCGGCCCTGGTAAGTTGTCGATAGCCTGTTGCGCCAAAAATGTATTTTATTTTTATAAGTCTTCATTTATAGAACAGATTTGTTCGGTATACTCCGCTGGTGTTCTGTTTGATGTCAAATATAATATTCTACATATTCTACCCAACACGTACTGTGTGAAAGTCTGGAGACTTGCAATAGACATGCAAGGAGACTTGAAAGAGACATGCAATATACGTCAATCTGTCATTTAAATGTAGTCAAAGTCATTGGCTGGGTTCGGTGGCTAGTTTCAAAAAAAAAACGTGCCTTCGTATAATTGATATGGCTGTCAGATTGCCACTGTTGGTACTCTGTTGTGGCTCCCAGCCCGTCAAATCAACCAACGACTAAATTTCCAAAGGCAATTCCTGAGAAAGACCAAACAATTCGTGATTCCAACATAAATGGTTAAGCTTTATCGCCAAACACTGAAGGAGAAGCGATGGAATGTTCAGTTTGTAAGCAAATGATTTGAAGTATTCAAACACCCACCTGTTTCGATATGGAGAAATCGCAGAATAGCGTTCCTTTCTCGAGCTAAAACAGATAGCGCGTAGGGCATGGGTTAACTATATTTAACAGCTTTTAGGATGCGAAGACGGTATCGATGACATGCTGCCTCATCGTGCTATTGCAGATGCATTTACGGCAATTTATGAATTGATTGAGAAAGGTGTTAGTCTTGTTGTTACGAGAACAAGACAAAATGTAAGCTATCTACAAATGGTCCCCGGATTTGAAGACAAAAAAGTCTTCGTTTACGAAAATCTTTGAAGGCTGGAACACAATCATTCTTTGGCGCGTTGCGTTTGGCTGACGCACCTATTTCAACCATATGAAATCAATGTTATATATCACAATGTAGCTTTGCCTGCCGTTGAGCTTCAACCTCAAGTGAAAAACTCTTATCTTAACGTTGCTGCAAACTTCCGTGGGTCATAACGAAGGTTGGAAAAAGTGTGTATTGTCAAAAAATTGTTGTTGTTTTCTGGGATTTTCTCTGAAAGAGTTGTGGAGTACGAGTAAATACGTCAAAGCATTCGCAAAGCATGTTGTCAAACTGAAGATTCAAAGCGTGATTGTGTTTTACCAATTACTGTTTCTCCACAATATAAATTTCACTGACGTTCGACACGAGTACAGCGCGAATTGAGTCTAGCATGAAAAATAAAATTATGTAGACTTCCCCTTAATCTACGTGACGGCAGAAAATTTAACATTCCTTACCAGCTAACGGCTAATGGCTTATGGAATCATCTGTTTTGAGTTTGACATTTGGAAACTCCTCGCCGAATATTTACAAAATACGTAACTCTAGAGCATAAATAAATTTCATTTAAACTCGATAAATATCAAATGGCACTCGCTCATTTTCGTAAATTTTCATCATCCGCGATTAACTACGCCAAAGTAATACCAAATAACTTGAAGGGAAAAAGCAAAAGTTCACAGGAATGGCTAACGCGACAACTCTCCGATCCATATGTGGAAAAGGCAAAAATGATGAATTACCGGTGTCGTAGTGTCTTTAAACTTCTTGAAATCGACGATAAATACAAAATTTTAAAGCCTGGAGATGTGGTAATTGATACTGGAGCAGCACCTGGTAGTTGGACACAAATCGCTGTCGAGCGAACAAACGCACATGGAAAGCGAGAAAAGCAACCCAAGGGTGCAGTATTCAGCCTGGATTTGTTGCACTTGCATGCCATAGAGGTGAGTTTTATATTTTTTGTAAATATATACAGGAGGAAGTACATTTTTACACTTTTAGGGTGCAACCATCTTCAGTGCAATGGACTTTACAAAACCAGAGTCCCAACTTAAACTGAAAGCCGCACTAAATGGTCGGCCTGTGAATTGTGTCCTCTCTGATATGGCGCCAAATGCTACAGGTATTCGCGTTCTGGACCAAGAGAACATAACAGAGCTTTGCTATTCCGTGTTAAGGTTTTCCTTAGTGATGTCTGCGGTTGGAGCGAACTTAGTTGTGAAGATCTGGGATAATGGTTCTGTACGCAAGCTGGAGGACGATATGCTTAGGTTCTATGAAAAAGTCAAACGAGTTAAACCTCGATCGAGTAGATCTGATTCTGCTGAACACTTTATAGTAGCAAGAAATTTTAAAGGCCTCGACAATGCCTCGAGTTAGAATAAATATTTATTAAGCTGACTTAGGTCTTTGTGATCATTTCTGGGTGGTGGTTGAGGCTTCATTCATTTGTTTGTGCAGGTATGTGCTTTTTCATATTTGTTGCTTGTTCACACCGATTGGACCTTTAGCACTAAGCATCAGATGTTGTTGAGCAATTGTAACACAGTTATCCACGCGCATAAACTATTTAGGGAGATTGGACACTAGAATGGATAATCCCAGGTTTGTCCACAACATAGATCTTCAAAGCCAGGGAGAATAAGCCCGAACTAAATCATGTAAAAAAGCACAGTAGAGTGGACACAGAACATTGACCGAACGTTGCAGTAGACAGCTTTAACTTTGAAATGGTGGAACTTTATGAACTTCGACTCTTCTATACCATATTCATCTCAGTCCTACTTTACTGCTGCTATTAAGAAGGAACAACTTTAGCGGCGTCTTTCTTAATCAAGACGAACCGAGGTGTACACAGAATATTATGCGCATCAAACATCGGAGAAAATTAGGACAAGCACAGAGAATACAAACAATGCTACGGTATGCAGAATCTTCAGTTCCCAACCAGATGGCCGACGCAAAAGAGGATTCATTATAAAACAACCTCAACCCACTTGGAAGGCTAAAAATAAAACGACCTAACTGCAGATGCTATTTAGGTATTTGTCCAGGTTCTCCTAGGACTATAACCCCAACTAGGTTAGAAGGTTAGAATCCTGTCTACCCCTGGTTTGCAACCACACATTCACCAGGTGCAGTCCGTTGTGACAACATGTACACCCTGTCCCTTGATAAGTCTTTAATTGAAGCTGATTATATATATATATATTCAGCATTCCGTTTCAGTTCCAACTTTGGCCAAATTTGTTTAGTAACCTGGGACGTAGAACCAATTTCCATTTTTGATTTAAGAGACTGATGCATGCTGTGATAGAACAAGTGTACCTACCCCTTTCTGGTAAGTGAGGTGAAGTAAGCGAGTTCATAAAGCCTACGTGCCAATCATAAATGGCCCTATGGTCCAGCAATGGTAAATTTTAAACTGCTTGGCGAATGCAAGGCGTGCGCGGACCGTAAATTAGCTTTTCAACTCGAAAGATAAATCGGTTGGATCAGTGGAATTCCTGGAGCTAGCACTTTCTCGACCTAGAATTAGCATTTGAGTTTGCTTGAGTTGCTTGCATGGCATTATTGCTTTCCATTGCACAATTTTGGTTGATTGATGTCCTGGAGCATGATGATAACTGATCCAACCTTAAGTCGCAAATTGTGTTGTAGTGATTTTGGGAAATCCAATGAATTCGGAAACTTCGTGGGAAAATTGGTTGTTCCGTCTGGGTTAGTCGCATCAAAATCACACTGAACTTCACATAAATGCAGCACCAACTGTAGCAACAACAATTCTCAATTCAGCGCCATCTCTTACTGATCTTGCAAGCAATAAAATAATTGCAATCGAATGCATGGGAAATGTTGCAAAGCTAGCGGGCATGCAATTTTCTGTCGCAGCGATAGAAAAATCCTGGTCGCAATACATATGACCATTTACGCACTTGTGGTTTTGAGTCGCACAATTCTTCAGCCGCAAAAAAATAGAACACGGCTTTTAATATCAATACACGAATTGTAGCTTGTTGATGATCGTTGCTATTATTAAGTTCCACATGTACATTCATGTTTAAAACAATTGGGTCTGATTTCTTGAAAATAATTATGATGCGATAGAAAACCACAAGTGCGACAGCGATTTTTAATCGCAGCGATTTAGAAAATCTATATTTTATCTGAATTATATCCTTTGGTATGCATTAATTTAATGTCGGAAATTCATCGTAAACGTGGTAAACTTACGACATGGTAAATGATCTGTCAAAATTTATATGGCAAATCTTTTACAAAAATAAGGGTATGCAACATCGTACGTTTACAACACGCAAAAAATTATAACAACGTTTCATGACCCGGGGTTTAGAATACAAATAACAAATTTTTGGGGCAACAGGCTCGTCAGTACCCAGGGCCTAGCTTTCTCACAACCATTCGAGTGTGCGTGTGTACTTCTTGCACGATGGCAGGACCTCCTGTTTTATGCCGACTCCGAACGGCTAAGTTGAGATAAGCTATTCTTAACAATTTATACTACTCGCTTGATTTGTCCGAGAGGAGGGCCAGTGAAAAATCATTTAGGTGTTGCTACGGCTGGGCATCGAACCCAGGCCTTTAGCGCGGCAGTTCATCGCACTAACCATCTCGCCACTGAGCACCCTATTTAGATTAAGTTTAGACTAAGGAGTATAAAACTTAACTTTTCCTGGTATTTATATTTGTTAGTTAGTATCTGTACACGAGTGCTCTTGCTCGCAAGTTGATTGTTCGAAGAACTTACGATAAGTTTTCTCTTTCAGCGAATTACCGCTGGGTATAAATTTTGTATTGTAATGCCACCACCCCTTGATAAAGTTACTTAAACCCCGGGTGAATGCCCCTTAAATGCACCACTAAAGCCTCGGTTTTCCAGTGCTAAGTTAACTCTATGTTAATGCAGAGTTAACTCACCAAGTAGTTTTTCTGTGCAGACCTAAATTTGAGTCCGTATATGGTGATATCATTCGGTAAGACTCATATTTTATCAATTTAATCAGCATTTTCCCAAAACAAATTAAATTTTGTCTCGATCTTTCAAGTTTTTTCTTCTTAAAACAGTCTAATAAATATTTAAAACAGTTTCGAGTCGCTCAGATCTGAACCTGAGTATATCGCACACGTATTTATTTTCTAAAAATTTAATAAAAAGTCCACTCAAGTGCAATTGAAAAAATTGTTTGTTTGGTATTTTATCGCATCTGTCTAAAACATCTGATCATTTAAATTCCTTGGTTAACTCACCAAATTTGCTGTATTAACTCGAAGTTTACTCTGGATTTAAATTGACTGAAAAACTACATTTTCAAGTTAACTCGAGTTTAATCCCGGAACTAGCATGCATGGATAACTCTAATGTTTTAGTGCCTTGCACGTTCATCACAACGACATTCATTCTCATGAATGCAAATAAAGCGTCGTTGGAATGAAGTCAGCTTTTACACCTGGAACACTAGGAAATCTGAAACAACCACCTCATAATCACATTATATTTTCGTGTCTCTGACACTGCACGCGGCGAAGGCAAATTTGTAATATGTTTATTTTTCAAAATGAAATTGCTTGGAAGTGAAACGTTCATGCCCACACCAAGAATTCAGTTTGAAGTGGATTTTCTCCTTCCGGTGCAAGATTCGGTGCAATCTTCCTTTCTTTTTTTGGGCTCACTTAAAATCTACCTGTCTCGTTGGAGATTCCAATGAACGTGTGGCCAGGCACTAAGCTCTCATTTGAAAATTTCGGTCTTGTTTCGTCAGGCATTTACACTTAAATCTTACGTGACTAAATTGGTCATTGAGATATCTTAGAGCCGATTTTTTCAATTGTCTGTTAAACAGTCTGATTGCTGTCTAATGAATAAATGTATCTAATCTTTCTGCCTTATTCATAAACTCATTATAAGGAGTGTATAAAGTTATGCACTCCTTAAAATGCCTCTAAACGCAAAAACCTTATTCATAAAACCTATACAACGTTGAATAGAGGCTGCACATCCTAAACGCGTCTGATGGTTGAAAAGTGCCTGTATAAAGGTATATTATTTTTTTTATTTCTGCATACACAGACAGCTGAGCATCAGGGTTACCAAAGGTTCAATTGTAAGTTAAAAAAAATCATAAAGTATTTCAGCAGATGTGTTTCACTATAATCGATTTTCCATTGCTGCCTAACTAGGCGAAGTTTATGTCAAAAGAAGTAGTAGAATTTACAAATCTAGTATAAAAAATTAAGATTCTTGTACTTTGTTTACATCAGATTTTCTTTTTTTTTTTGGGTTTGACAGCATATGTTATTTGTAAACAAATATCTTAAAGGAAGAACATGGAGCTATATGGGCAATTATATGTTGCTGTTCAGAATTAGTTTGAGGATTCAACAGTGGAGTGAAAAGAATGTTGGAGCAGGCATAGCCCCCATCACCGAGTAAGCGTTTTGTATATTTTTGGTCTCCTACTAGTTGGCATGTATGAATTGTAGTGAATATTATATTCACTACACTTAAATCATGTACAAATGAAATGTAGCTTGAGTCCATTCTTATTAAAATATTTTCACTTTATTGCAAACCACCACCCAAAATCTTAAAATAAATTTCCAGACTGAAATTCTGGTAAACGTCAAAATGAAAATGAAATGAAAATTCCTTAGGCAGCCTCTAGGCAGGGTTCGCTCGCGCTTAAGTTAGGCGGCCTTTAGGCAACGTTGCCTAAATGTGAAAATCGATTATAAATACCGATTTTGCACTTAGGCAGTACTTAAAGGTTGCCTAAAGTTAGGCAACCTCTAAAATGCTTTTATAAATACGGCTGAAGAAATTTAGGCAATGTTGCCTACAGACAACTTAAATATTTAGACATGCCTTACTAGGCAACCTCTGAGACACCACCTCAGGAAATCTAATAAATACGGCTGTGTATAACTATACAACCGTTGAGATTTGTTTTAGTGAAATCTAATGAATAAGGGGGTTTATGAATAAGGCTGTTAGAGTGTGCTATACGCCTATTGAAAAATATATTTTTGTGTTATCTGACTGTTAAGTGTTATCTGATTGCTTATCCGGTGATTGAAAAATACTTCACAGAAATATCTCAAACATTACTTCAAGAAATAAGTTATGATCAGTGAAAAATAAAAAGTGATTTTCTGCGATAACTACAATTAAAAATTTATATATGTTTGTATAATCATGTTAAAAAATGTTTTGACACCCACTCGCCAATGATTGAATTTATAAAAAAAAACAAGAAGTTGTAGTATATAATTTATTGTTAAGTAGAGAATATGGTTTACTTAATGTAACGATACCATTAATTGGGTTTCTGGCTTTCGCAGATAGATGTCGCACACCTATTCTGCGAGAGTCAGAAACGAAAAGTGTATCTGTCTCACTTTTCAACCGTTTGGCATTATTCAAAAAATAACGCAAGTCGAGACAAGACGCCATTTACTGTAAAGAAAAGAATATTGAATTGAGAAAATAAAGTTTAAAAATTTGTACTAAAACGTCAGGTGTGGGGTAACTCATATTCCAAATAACAAATTTTGTGAAATTACGTATTCGTTAATTGTTTTGCTCTCGTTTGATTGAATTTAGAATGAACAAACTAACAAAAACGCAACTTATTGAGGCGCTTGAGAATGCTGGAGTGGATGTGCCACATTCAGCTTCATTGGCTCAACTTCGCCAACTATATGAACATGTTTTAAATACTTCCGATAAAACTTCTGATGATGCACCCGTTGGGGTGTCCTATGCAACTTCTGTTAACCAAGCTTCTGATGAGATATTATCCGAAAAAACTTCTGATGACGCCGCTGTGTTAAATAAAACTTCTGCTGGGGCTTTAGCTGGAACATCTTCCCAGGGTCCTAAAGAGATGTCTTGTGAACCTTCTGGAGCGACTTCTGTTCCGTCAAATGAAGAGAAATCTTCTTCTGTAGAAGCCACTTCTGGTGATAGGTCTGCTGATATTGATGCCGAAGAGGAAAAAGAGTTGGCCAGACTCGAGCGAAGAAAAAAAATCATCGAACTGAAGAGAGAACTGGAGCAGATGGAAGCATCTCAGGCACCTTTGGTAGCATCAAGACGCGCAGTGGACTTCTCCGACATTGAAAATGTTGTACCTGTTTTCAGTGGCGATGATTTATATAGTGTCACCAAATGGGTTGCGGACTATGAAGACGTCGTTGATTCGTTGGGATGCGACGACCGATGTAAATATCTTTCTGCACGTCGTCTCATGCAGGGTACTGCAAAATTGTTGTTGCGGACGGTACGTGTTGATGATTGGGATTCGCTGAAACAGATACTTCTCAGTGAGTTTGACCAAAAGATCAGCCGACAACAGATTTATCGACAGTTGAGCGAAAGGACTCGGCGTCAAGAAGAGTCACTCCTTCGGTATGTCATATGTATGCAGGAACTTGGATCCTATGCTGACATCAATGATGTAGAATTAATAGAATTCATTATTGATGGACTTCGAGACACACCGTCAAACGTCTCTATACTCTATGCTGCGAAAACTATCTCCGAACTCAAAACCCTTCTGCCAAGATACGAGAAGAGAAGAATTCCGAAACTAACTTCGATGAGAGTGTCATCAACTTCCGGGGGGAATCAGATTGCCCCAACTGCAGTACCAGGTGGTGAGCAGCCGAAAAGATGTTTCAACTGCTCTAAGTTTGGACATATAGCAATTAGGTGTCCGAAAGAACAACGTCCAGCTGGATCGTGCTTCAGATGTGCTAGTACAGGGCACACTTATAAAAATTGTACCAATACTTTGAAGAGCATAATAGTCCGGCGCGTGTATATGACGAGGGTGAATACGTCGTAATAAAAAATGTTGATACGACAACAGGTTCCAACAAAAAATTAATTCCTAAATTCAGGGGACCATACGTTGTCTATAAAGTTTTACCTAATGATAGATATGTAATACGAGATATTGAGAACTGTCAAGTCACACAAATGCCTTATGATGGAATAGTCGAGTCTCGAAATATTCGACTTTGGAAGAATCGAGACTCTGAAGATTCGGTTGTGTAAGAGCGACACCTACATTTTAAGTATAAATCATTTAAATCTATTGTTGTTATAATTTTTAGTTCTGCTCATGTTATTGATCGAGGTCGACCAAATTGTCAGATTGACCGAGTTGTAGTATATAATTTATTGTTAAGTAGAGAATATGGTTTACTTAATGTAACGATACCATTAATTGGGTTTCTGGCTTTCGCAGATAGATGTCGCACACCTATTCTGCGAGAGTCAGAAACGAAAAGTGTATCTGTCTCACTTTTCAACCGTTTGGCATTATTCAAAAAATAACGCAAGTCGAGACAAGACGCCATTTACTGTAAAGAAAAGAATATTGAATTGAGAAAATAAAGTTTAAAAATTTGTACTAAAAAGTAAAAGAAAATTTCCAATGATGTTTTTTCAAAGATAGCTATAACTGGGACCTAAGATATCTTAGTAAATCTGAAATCCGCAACACGGCCAATTGCAATATAAAAAGGTAATTTGTTATAAAAAATAACTCCACGTTTTCAATTAGCTCAACGTTAACAATATCACCCCTGAATGTATTCATTCAACTTACATCGAGACTCGAGCCTCGAAAGTCAAATGCAAATTTCCACCGAAACTCCAAACAAGAACAAACAGGGATGCCAAGCTCTTTCTCAACTCTCATATCCATTAAACATTAACAAATTCATTCTAAAAAGGCATTTTTATCAAATAAATTCAAAATGTATTCCAAGCTATTAAAGGTTAGAAATGCAGACATTATTTATTTTTTTACTTATAACCACTTAATTGTACGAATATATTTCAAAAGAATAAACAAATAGACTATTGGCAACCCTACGACATAAATGTCAGTTTAAAAATTTGCAAACCCACAGACTCCCTGCAAAATTATTTTTCCGGTGTTTCTGCAACTAGTAACAGTAAACTCTACACTATCCGATATTCAAGTTTTAAAAAAGGATATCAAGAAAAGGATATCAACTAAATATATTATTCCTATATTCACTAACGCAAACGTTCGAATTATCCAAACAAAATGTCATCACTAGGTGATAGTGTGGGTTATCTAGTTTTTGGTAATCCAATCAGTCAGGCCGTCATTAACACTGCTTCTGGTTTGGCCAAAAGTACCGTGAGTATCTAAGTTTTCCATAAATTGTATTTTAAGCAAATAATTGTTTTGTTTTTGTTGAATAATGGAGTTCTCTAGTGGTGTGTAGGCATTTGAATTTGGAGTTGTACTTTGGTTGAATTTATTTTCTGTGTGTTGGGTTATATCATAGCAGGGCGACAGTGTTCAGTGTTTTGATCAGAGATTTTCTCTTCTTATACTATTTCTTCAATATCTAATTTCTAGTATATGCATTAATGTCAATGTATATAGTTTGATGGCTTAGGAGTGGTTGCCTTGAAAAACAAAATTTGTATTTCCTATTGTCACCTAGTACATTCGGGATGATCACTTTTCTGCTGTCAAAGTTGCGTTTTAATTTAAGATCTTCACTATATAATTGAAGGTATTTATGGAATGTGACTTAACAATGAATAATACCGAGGACGGAATTCATAGCACAGGCAGCACATATAAGAGATGTTCACGTGATCGTGCGGCATAATTTGTTCACTGGTGGCATAATTTTTCCTTTGAACAATATTCATCAAGTCCAGGTCTTCACAGATACTTTGCCCCTCTTATGGGTGAGATTCGAAGGCTGCGTGACAGAGGCGATAGTTGGCGACCATTTCCTGCACTTAGCAAAGGCATTTCTTTGTTCGACAATATGTCGTCATCTCTGCTATTAGCACTGTTCCTGTTCTTTTTGCTTTGATTTGTTGAATTGTGCAAATGTACTTTCTGTCATGGAATTTCGGTATCGCAGGAAGGTCAACATGGCCGGGCAGCATGCGTTTTACTTAAGTTTAAAAACACTCTCTGATGTCTGTCATAGCGTGCTTAATAAAGGGTGATCCATTTCGAGGTTCCCTACTTTTTTAAAGAAAAAAAACACAGAAAATTCAAATTTAATGGAGAATGTTTATTATCATTTGAAAGAACATTCTTTGGCATTTATTTTTTGAAGATTATGTCTATCAAATGTTGGCCGTTGCTACGTCGCAGATGGTCCATCCGTTGAGTCCAATTTTCGATCACTCGTTCAAGCATTTCGACTGGTAACTGGCGAATGACACGCGTGATGTTTTGCTCCAAGGCCTGAATCGAAGCGGGTTTGTCGGCATAAGCTTTTGACTTTACAAATCCCCATAGGAAAAAGTCTAACGGTGTGATATCACACGATCTTGGTGGCCAATCGACCGGCCCAAAACGTGAAATTATGTGCTCACCGAAATGTTCTCTCAATAAGTCTATTGATTGATGCGATGTGTAGGAAGTGGCGCCGTCTTGCTGAAACCAAATGTCGCCGAGATCACGAGCTTCAATTTCAGGCATCAAATAGTCGGTTATCATGGCACGATAACGGTCGCCATTGAAGGTTACGTTCGCACCGGCATAATTTTTAAAGAAATATGGACCGATGATTCCACCGGCCCACAAACCACACCAAACCGTTGTTTTTTCTGGATGAAGTGGCAGTTCTTCAATCTCTTCAGGTTGCTCTTCGTCCCAAATGCGGCAATTTTGTTTGTTTACATACCCATTGAGCCAGAAATGGGCCTCATCGCTAAACAAAATTTGCCTCGAAAACGTCGGATCTTCTTGGAACTTTTCAAGAGCCCATAGAGCGAAGCGATGTCGCTTGGGAAGGTCGAGCGGCTTCAGTTGTTGCACAAGCTGTATTTTGTACGCTTTCAATTTAAGATCTTGACGTAAAATGCGCCAAGTCGTTCCATACGTCAGTCCGAGTTGCTGCGAACGGCGCCGAATCGACTCTCTACGGTCTTCGTGTACACTCTCAGCTACGGCCGCTATATTTTCTTTACAGCGTGCTGGACGTGGTCTATTCGGTCGAATATTATCCAATAATGAATGCAAGGTCTCAAAATGGGTGATGGTGTTGCAAATAGTACGCTCAGTAGGCCGATTATTTTGACCATAAGTGGAGCGAAGTGCACGAAACACATTCCTCACAGAACGTGAATTTTCATAATAAAGTTGAACAATTTGTAAACGTTGTTCACGCGTAAGTCTTTCCATTATGAAATGCCAAACAATACAAAACAAAAATAACATGACAGCATGACACACACGTGATCTGTCAAAAAAGGCTTTTGAAAAAAGTACCTCTACTTGGATCACCCGTTACAAACAGCATCTTCGATCATAGATTTGCATCAGCATACGATATGACTCATCATTTAGTGCATGTTTTAGTGGGATAAAAAATAACTTACGTAGGTACTTGAGTGGCAGTCTGTAGTGAACCTGGGTCCCATAAATATGCCACTCCAATCAGCATGGTCCATATCTAATTGCGCTCTTCAAGTTGGTAGAGGTCAGTTTCTACATTTGCGCACCACTTATGCTATTAGTTGCACAGGTTTATTGAAGATGGTGTCCCTGGTGTTGTCTCGGGAGTTTTGTACAATCCTCTCAAGAATTATGCTAAAGAAGCCCCACGACTATGTGACAAACTTGTCTAAATCCTTTTTTGGTATCGAATGTTTCGATAAGGTCGTTGCCGATCCTGTTAGAACCGAGAGGATTCTCCATCATCATCTTGTACAGAAGGACGAATTTGGACATGGTATAGCTCGATTCCGTAAATGCGGGAGTATGCTGCTTTGTGGGAAATACGAGAAAGCCCACTTGAAAGCTGTAAACGATTTCTTTAAAAAATTTTAAATGGCGCTTCCTCAATATTGACCTGGATGCTACTGCTGATGCAATAACGAACACCATTCTAGTGGGTATGAAACCCTTTATCCCTCACCGGGTAAAGACTATCAAACTGAAGGTAAACGGGTGGTATGACTCGAGCTGTAAAGAGGTTGTTAGGGTGAAAGAGTTATGTTTTCGGTCATACAAGACCAATCCTACTAAGAAAAACCGATCAAAATGCAAACGAGCCAGAAACGACAACAATGTCTACATTAAGCGTGCTAAATACTTCCACGACCAAATGTTAAGGCAAATAATTCGACTATGTAGCAAAGGTAGTAAAAACTTTTGATGACATTGAGAATTCGACCTCATCTTCCATCCCAAAGCTCACCTACAATGACATTCCAGCTGTCACCTCTCTAGACAAAGCCAATCTGCTAGCTGCTCATTTTGCAGTCAATTTCACGCTGCCAGATTATGCCCAGTCTCCCCTGTACCAGAGAACGTAGAACATTCTATGGTACCAATCCACTTTCGTACTCGTAAGCAAGAGTATTAATCGATCTTGACATACACAAATCGGTTGGTCCAGATGGTATCTCTCCAATAATTATGAACAGGTATTCTTCAATGCTGGTGCGTAAGCTTTTGTCCTATTCATCAGGGCTCTTTCCGAGTAAATGGAAAACAGCATTTGTCTAGCCCGTCCCCAAAAAAGACGAATCTTCTCCCCTCTACAACTACCGACCAATTGCACATACCTCCCTTCTTTCTATGGTCATGGAGACGCTGATAAACCTTGAGCTTATGAAATATTTTGAATCACGAAAACTCCTCAATGACCGATAATACGGTTATCGTAGCAACAGGTTCACTGGTGATTTGATGTCATATCTCACATTAAAGTGGAACCAATCAATCGATTTTGGTTGCGAAAGCAAGACCGTTGCACTTGATATTTCAAAGGCATTCGACAGGCACCAAGCCCTTTTGTCGAAAATACGTGCTTTTGGTATCGATGATACTCTTCTCCAATGGATTATAAACTACTTCTCGACACGTTCAATTCAAGTTGTTTTGGACGGTTTCAAGTCTGCTTGTCAGCAAATAAATGCTGGTGCTCCGGTTTGTCTACGACACTCTTTCTCATTTTTATTAATGACCTCTTGTCTGCAACTTCCAATCCAAGCCATTCCTTTACTGATGACAGTACCCTCAGCTTTTCATATTCGTTCTCGAATTCACGCTCTTTACCTTCGGACAAAAGCGACACAATATGTGCATTTAAGTGCATTAAATTCTTGAAACGACAGCATAATTAAATGGGGTAATGGGGTAAATCTAATACAGTGGAATTTAACGCTTATAAAGCGCAATGCTGCCATCCAAGCGAAACCAAAATTTACAACCATTATCCATGAATAGTACTTGCATCGTCGAAACCGAAAAACTTTCCATACCCGGTATGTGTGTTGGTAACGACCTAAATATGCAGCAATTTTTTTTTTAGGTTTTTTTTTTAACCGGTGCAAGATATATTTCACCCCTTCTGATCTGGCTTCAATATACAAGGTGGGCCATAAGAAGTCATCCGATGTTGTTTGGCCCTTCGGTTGTGGCTCTCGCAGTGTGTGCCGTTGCTCCGTCCTGTTGGAATTACATGTCCTCCAGTCCTAATTCGTCCAATTGCGGCAGAAAAAACTCAGATGAACGGACTGGACTTTGTACAGGAACATGCGCAAGTCTTTGACCAAAATTCTCCTTAGGGACGACCGGCTGATGGCTAATTGCGAGGCACGGCGTCTGGTCGATGTTTCCGGCGACAGCTCGACATCAGCGGCGATATTCTCGGCACAACGGGCGCTCCGGGGCCGGCCACTCTTCGCAACGTCTCATGTGGTCCTTCATGGTTGATGGCCAAACGGCGCAGTGTTTGCGCAGTCCCAAAATTAAGTTTCAATGCGCACATATGGTCAGGTACTGCCAAAACATCATTGCACCTACTATATGCTGTTTTCCAATGGTAAGGGAAGCGGTTTTGGGGTGGCACCAAACTCCAGTTTTCTGAACGAGTGTTTAAGTGCCTGTACAACGTCTGAATGGTTTATCGCTGGCTGTATTGTGTTGCCATCGCGATGTTTTGCGTATACGGGATTTGCATCTCGCTTATGCTGGCAGGGTTGTGTCATTGGAATGTCTCCTGCTTTACACTCTTGTACAGCTATTATAACAAATGCTCAAACAAAGTAGCCAAATGAATTCCTCCCCTTTAACAATTCAACCGTAATACTCTTACTTACTTACTTAAGTGGCGCTACAGTCCGGAATGAACCTGGGCCTCAACCAACATGCCTCTCCAATTAGCCCGGTCCTAAGCTAACTGCCTCCAGTTGCGCACTCCAAGTTGGTTGAGGTCGGTTTCCACTTGTGCGCGCCACTTAAGGCGAGGTCTTCCTCTACTGCGTCCGACGTCTGTCTGGGAATCGAAGACTCTGCGAGCCGGAGTATTGGTGTCCATTCGTTCTACATGTCCTAGCCATCTTAAACGTCCAATGCGGAGTTTTTTGACCAGGGGCATGTCGCTGTACAGCTCGTATAGTTCTTGGTTGAATCTTCGTCTCCATAGCCCGTCAACGCAAACGGGACCGAAGATTTTTCGAAGAATTTTCCTCTCGAATCTACCAAGGATTTCTTCATCCGCTTTTGATACGGTCCATGCTTCAGCGCCGTAGAGCAGGACTGGGATGATCAGGGTCTTATAAAGGATCTCCTTAGTAGTTCGAGTGAGGGCTTTACTACTAAACAGCGGTTGGCAAGAGTAATTCTTCGTTTAATTTCTGACGAGATGTTGTTGTCAGAGCTAATAGCGGAGCCGAGGTAGACAAAGTCCCGTACTACCTCAAAGTTATATCTGTCAATTGTGACGTTCTGTCCAATTCGTGGATGTTGTGTGTCCTTTCGTTTTGACAGCATATACGTAGTCTTACCCTCATATACTGCTGAACCCATTTTCGCCGCTTCCTTCTCTATACTAGCAAACGTGGCTATGACATCACGTTGAGTCCTACCAATGATGTCAATATCGTCTGCGTATGCTAGTAGTTGCACCGACTTTTGGAAAATTGTGCCTCTGGTGTTGGCTTTGGAGTTTTGCACAATTCTCTCAAGAATCAGATTAAAGAAGTCACATGACAGCGCATCGCCTTGCCTAAATCCTTTTTTGGTATCGAATGTGTCGGTAAGGTCGTTTCCGACCCTGATGGAGCAGCGAGAATTCTCTATCGTCATCCTACACAAACGGACGAGTTTGGGCGGTATACCAAAACTAGACATGGCTCTATACAGTTCGTCTCTATAAATGCTACCATATGCGGCTTTGATCGGTTGTGGACTTTCCTGGCCTAAAACCACACTGATAAGGGCCAATCAGGTTGTTGGTAAACGGTTTCAGGCGTTCACATATTACGGCAGATAGGATCTTGTAGGCGATGTTGAGGAGACTTATGCCTCTGTAGTTGGCGCAGTTCAGAGGGTCTCGTTTTTTGTGGATCGGGCAAAAGATGCTGAGGTTCCATTCTTCAGGCATATTTTCATCCGACCAGATTTGGCTTATGAGTTGGTGGATGTTACTTACCAAGTCATCTCCGCCGGCCTTATAGAGCTCAGCGGGAAGGCCGTCATTTCCGGCAGCCTTATTAAGCTTGAGGTTAGATATTGCTATCCTCACTTCACTCAGGTCGGGTGGTTGGCAGTCTTCGCTGTCGTTGCCAATATTGAATGGTTCGTTCTGCCTCACAGCGGAATGTTGTTCGTCATCGCCGTTTAACAGTCTGCAGAAGTGGTTCTTCCATATCCTCAGCATCGACTGTGTCTCAACTACAATATTTCCTTGTTCATCTCGACAGGATTCTGTTCGAGCCTTGTATCCTTAGCTTTGACGTTTTACACTTTGGTAAAACTTGCGAACATCGTTCCTGGAGTGGCACCTCTCTATATCCTCGATCGCGCGCTTTTCTTGCTCTTTTTTCTTCTTGCTGAAAAGCCGATGTTCTTCCCTTCTTCTTTGCCTATAGAGCTCAATGGCAGCTCTCGTCTTCACCTGCAGCATAGCCTTGTAGGCCTCGTTCTTGGCTGCGAGCATCTGTCGGCATTCCTCATCAAACCAGGGGTTTCTTGCTGGTGGGCGCGAGAAACCTAGCACATCAGTTGCGGCTGATCTAATGGCCTGTTGGCATCGTTTCCATTGCTCTTAGACATTCGATGCTGGTGGTATGGTGTTAATCGAGAGGTTAAGGGATACGCGTTGTGCGAAGGTCTTTGCGGTCTCTTGCGATTGCAGTCTTCCGACATTAAATTTTTTCACAGTATTTCTGGATTGTTGTGGCGTGGTGGATATCCGCATTCTTACCTTGGCTGCTACAAGGTAGTGATCCGAGTCGATGTTAGCTCCTCGGAATGTTCGGACATCCAAAATACTGGATGCGTGCCTCTTATCTATCGCAATGTGATCAATTTGGTTGACCGTTCGTTGATCTGGAGACCGCCATGTCCCCTTATGGATATCGAGGTGAGGAAACCGTGTGCTGGCTATAGTGGCATTTCGTTCCGTAGCGAAATCAATTAGCCTAAGTCCGTTACCAGACGTGTTGTCGTGTAGGCTATGTTTTCCGACAATACTTCTAAAGATGTCTTCTCTTCCTACCTTTGCGTTAAAATCTCCCAGCACGATTTTTACATCGTACTTCGGTAGTCGCTCATAGGTTTTGCCGAGGAGCTCGTAGAAGCAATCCTTAGCTATATCATCTTTTTCTTCCGTCGGAGCGTGAGCGCATATAAGGCTTATGTTGGCGAATTTGGCCTTGATGCGGATTGTAACTATGCGTTCGCTAATGTCTTGGAAACATAAGACTTCTTGCCTAAGTCTGGCACTTATAACAAATCCGCATCCGAATAGTCGCTGTTTCTGCTCACTATAACACGGTCCGTAGTATATGTCACAGTTTTTCATCCTCTTTTTGCCCGGCCCATCCCATCGTATTTCCTGGATGGCAGTAATGTCTGCTTTGTAGCAGTTAAGGGGTTCCGCTAGTTGTTCGCCTGCACCTCTCCTGTTTAATGTTCTCACATTCCAGGTGCAGATACGAACGTCGTTGTCCTTTTTTCGTTTAGCAGGGTCGTCAACAATAAAATCAGTCCTTTCCGAGGCTATTGGTTGCTTCGTAACCATGTTTTTTTTTCTGTGGGTGGGTAGATAACCCAAAGCACAACCCCCAACCTGGAGGGCCAGTTCCAATTTATTAGATACCCCTAGGACACGGGGCCATCAGTATCCACTACGGGATTGAGCGCTGCCGTTGGCCTTTCGGTTCATCCGCCACCATCTCTGTTCAAGGGGCCTGACTAACCCTTGAAATTCCTAGACAACCTGTTGTCCGAATATGTCAGAGCAGCTCATCTAGGTTCGCCTGGGACAGCAGGCCGGGTATTCATCCGTGCCATTCTCACCAGGGTGTTTATAGTGTTGCTGTTTTTCGTCGTGTTATCAACACTCGCACTTATCGTTTAGCAAGTCAAATCCGGTTGGATGAGACCAGTACCCGATGGTTACCACTTGGAGGTAAAGATAAGCACATTTGATGTGTAGTCAGAGTTGCAACACTGGGCATTGCCAAGTTAACGCCAATCAGAGTCTACCCTCGTTCTACAACACCCAACCATCACCGTAATACTCGCCGTGCCATTATGCTTATCAGTTCACCCTCAAGGCTATCTTCGGACGTACTATGAAATATAGAGATTCCTTCCTAAACCGAACCACACGAATGTGGAATGCTCAACTCAGTTTTTCCTCTCCATTACAATTTACAGAAATTCAAAACCAACGCACATCGGTATCTCCCTTTTTCTTCTCCTCAATGTCCTTAATCCCCTTGCTGTGCTCAAACACTAGGGTATTCATAATCCCTTTAGCGCGTGCCAATTATATCAAAAGGTCCAACTGTTTGGGAGACTTATGGTTCTTTAGTTAATGCAACTCAAAGCCTCTCCTTTTTTGTCGACCGAGCAAACGATGCTGAGGTTGCATTCATCTGGCATACTTTCATTCGACCAAATTTTGCGAGTGAGTTTTGTTTGTGTAGCAATATACCAAATGGTTTCCCTCGGCGATATGTAGTTCGGAAGGAAGGCCGTCATTTCAAGCAGTCTTGTTGAATTTAGGTTAGGTTAGGTTGGTGGGTTGATGAGGAAGGTGGTGTACGATTTTACTCATCACTCTCAAGTCCATATAGACCCATTTCACGTGTTGTTTTGTTCCCTTCATTTGTTTCGTTACTTTTTCATTGTCGTTAGTCTCTTCCCAGCTATTCAGTTGATGTTGCAAACCTAAAAAGATTAGAGAGAGAGAGAGAGAGATTTTGGATAGATCCGTGGGGTCATGGAAAAAATATTTCACTGAGGCCTGGGCAGTGGCACAGAAAGCGGATGGTATCCTCGTGTATTTCTTCATCACCGCAGTCTCAACAAAGGTCATCATCTATGCATTTTCAGTTTGTGGCTTTTGAATAAGTTGTTGCCAGTAAGAATCCCTAATAGTGTCGAAACAGATTTCCTGTTTCTTTGAAGTAGTTTGTGGGTTCTGGCTTTGTCATACTCAGGCCACATCCTCTTGGATGTTACACAGATGAGGCGGTATTCAGTGTTTTCTGTCTCACCCGTTATTTGAGGTCAGATTGTGGCAGTTTGACAGACTGGTCATTTCCTCGTTAGTTCATCAGTAATTTCATTGCCCTGTAGAGCGCTTAACATTATGTGGGACAGCAAGAAGCTTAAACTCTTCACGACAACGCTTCACAAGCTTAGATTTTGGCTGAATTCCAGAACGCAGTACTTCTGCATTCCTGCTTAATCAAGCGTTCCAAAAAGCAAACGAATTACTATGATGCAATGCATATTTTTCTAAAATGCATTGTGAAAGCATCAACTGCGCAAACAAACGCTAAAATGGTGGTGATGCAAAACATATGCGAAGTAGTGCAAAAGCATTCATAACCTGGCATCATTAAACCAGTGTGCATTCACAATTCGCATTTTGGAATTCAGCCTTTATTTCGAAAGCAAAAAAAAATACAAAATTTTGGCGCAACAGGCTCGTTAGTACCCAGGGCCTAGCTTTCTCACAACCATTCATGTGTGCGTGTGTACTTCTTGCACGATGGCGGGACCTCCTGTTTTATGCCGACTCCGAACGGCTAAGTTGAGATAAGCTATTCTTGACAATTGATACTACTCGGATGATTTGTCAGATCATCACGAGAGGAGGGCCAGTGAAAAATCATTAAGGTGTTGCTACGGCTGGGAATCGAACCCAGACCTCCTGCGCGGCAGTTCATCGCACTAACCATCGCGCCACTGAGCCCTCATTTCGAAAGCAGATATTGCTTTTATTGCAGTCTAACGTCAATAAAGAGGATTATATCATCTGGTCGCCAGCATTGAGATCGCTTTGGCTGCCTCTGCTACTGCCAATATTTCAGGCAGAAAGACACTGCTGTGCTCAGGGAGACGAAAAGTGTTTCGGATAACATAACAGCTCCAACGGCTACGTCTATTTTTGAACCATCAGCTGTTGGAAACCACATTTTTGGTTTGTGTCCACCTATTTGATGTTTCTCTATTGTTGCTCCTTGTAATGTTGCAACCAACAAATTGCATACTGCGCCCCGTGGTGGTTCGTGTACCTAATAAATGGGAAAAAGTAGGGTTGGTGCACTGACTATTGTCCGATCATGAAAGGGCACTAGACTATGAGGGAGAGCGAAGACGAAACAACGCCGATTCGTTCAATACGGTGCACTTGAATACGGTATTGCACTATGGTGCCACAATATTAGAGGGGAGAAAATAAAAGCGTTCGAATGACGTAAACTGTCTTTCTACCGTCCCCTTTTGCATACGGGATTTTGGGGTCTGGATAAAATTTTGAACGGACAAGCGGTCACTCAATTCTGCACTTGCGATCCAAGCAGTTTATATAACAAAAAAAAAGTGCGAAAGGCCCAAGTAGACGCCTCACCGCCCACTTTATTATTCAACAAAAAAAGCAGTTCCTTGGTAGAAGAAAACTGCTGCAACTTCCCAACTATCCTTCTCTCCCCTACGCCCCAAAAACCCTTCCCACTTTTGCCCGGATCGATGCCTGTTAAAGGTCATAAGGGTAAATTTAGGTGGGAGGATCGAACCTCAAACATTTCGTTACACAGTATAAATGGATATGGTTTCGGTTTCCAGTTCTCACTTCTCTTCTTGGAAAGATGCAGTAGAATGGTCTTTGAAAGTCAGGGTGTTCAGAGGATACAGCTGAGCCCTCCTGAGATCATTTTCAACCAGTTGAGCTGGCTGATTCTTAGTGCACATTTGGCTGCAGATTCTTGCATGTAAAGGTCTTGCGGTAGTAGGTTGAGGATGATTTCCATTAACTCTATTGGTGTGGTTCTCATTTTACTGGTAGCGCCCACACATGCTATCCTTAGTATCTTTGTCATAATTTTCAGATGGGTGACTTTATTTGTGGATTGCCACCATTACCAACATTATGAGGACTTATAAAAGGTGGGCCAGAAGAAGTCATCAGATGTTGTTTGGCTCTCAGAATATCGGTTGTGGCTCGCGCAGTGTGTGCCATTGCTCCGTCCTGTTGGAACCACATGTCCTCCAGCCCTAATTCGTCCAATTGCTGCAGAAAAAAACTCGTTTAACATGGCCCTATAGCGCGCACTGTCCACTTTTGTCGTTTCACCAGCAGCGTACTCGAAAAAAAAATGGCCCGATGACTCCTCTAGCGTGAACAGCGCACCATGCAGTAACTTTGAGCGGGTGTAATGCATTACTCGTGGATTTTCGGTGCCCCAGAAGCGATAGTTTTGCTGGTTCACGTACCCGCTGAGGTTGAAATGAGCCTCATCGCTCATTATGATTTTGGTCGAAAAATCGTCCACTTCGTCCTCGAGATTGAGGATGGCTTGCACGGATGCACAGACTGGACTTTTGCGGCAGAAAAAACTCGTTTAACATGGCCCTATAGCGCGCACCGTCCACTTTTGTCGTTTCAACAGCGGCGTTCACAAAAAAAATGGCCCGATGACTCCTCTAGCGTGAACAGCGCACCATGCAGTAACTGTGAGCGGGTGTAATGCATTACTCGCAAGTCTTTGACCGAAATTCGCCTTAGGGACGACCGGCTGATGACTGATTGCGAGGCGTCTGATCGATGTTTCCAGCGTTCTTGGGGAGTGTATCGTGGTTCATTCTGCCTGACAGCGGGAGATTGTTCATAGTCACCATTTAAAACAGTCTGCAGAAGTAGATCATAGGCGTCGCGCACAATTGAATCGTGTAAATACATGTCCTTCGCAAACTTGTTAAAGAGATAAGTTTTCTCCAATGTTTCTTTCGATCTTTTGCAGAATTAATTTTCTTGCAGTATTTCATTGTTGTGTGCTTTATTCGTATTTGTCCTTTGGCTACAATAATAGAAACGCCTGATTCGATCTAACCAGTAGTTATTCCAGATATTGGTCAATCTTAACCATTAAACTTAGCGTTATCATTCTGTTTCATAAGATTTGACTAACCAGTTTCAACATTTCATCTTTCTGTTCGCTGTCTTTTTTGATCAAATGAACTCTCAAAACCCCAACAAAGGGTATTGTTTCGAAGCAGAGCAACGTGGTGGCGAAAACAACGAGTGATACAGCAAAAATGGTCTCAAACGCCCTCCCTCTATGGCGTCTAGCCGGAAAGAATTACAACTTTATCCGCTTGGCTGGTTTAAGTGGTGCAGCTGCTGTTGTCTTGGGTGCAATAGGGAGTCACAGAACAAGCGCCGTGCAGGATAAAGGAGAATCGAAAGCAATCTTTGAAACCGCCAACCGATTTCATTTTTTCCATTCCATTGCCCTCATGGCTGTGCCGTTAGCCAAGCGACCATTGTTGGTGAGTTGTTTTAATTGATAATTTCCCATGCATGCACTTAAAAATAAATATTTTGTCAATTCTTTTCAGACAGGATCCCTAATGGCAACAGGTACACTCCTGTTTAGTGGTGTACTTTACTACAGAGCACTCACCGGAGAGAAGACATTCAGCCGACTGGCTCCGATAGGAGGTTTCTGTTTAATTGTCGCATGGCTGACATTGGTACTTTAAGATTCTTTTTAGTCTTTTATGTATTTTTTTCTGTTTTAATGTATTGCAAACATTTTAATTAGCATGCAAATATTTTTTAGTTTCGTAAGAAAATATTGCTCAGTATGCAAGATGATTAATGTTTTGCAACATTTTCTGTAATAAAAGGGGCAAGTTATTTAAGATTACGGTTTTTATTTAACAAGTCTCCAAGACACACAGCGGAATTGACAATAAGAAACCAGATAGGCTATGTTATCTTAAACAGGAGGTTCAGGTATACGATCATGTCAACTAAAGCCTACCCAGGGCAGACATAGGGTCAGATCACAATCCTATTATTGCAAAAATTGAGATCAAACTAAAAAAAAGTCTAAAAAGGGAATAATTGACATAAATCTTCTTAAAAATCAAGAAATACAGGATCGAATTAAGAGAGAGATAAAAAACAAACTTACAATAATGGGGACAGTCCAAAGTGTTGAAGAAAATCAGCCCTATCGAGGTATCCGTCGAAGCGGACAATTTTCCCCAACGCATACTTTGTCGGAGGTTTAAATTCTTTTGGAGGTATGTGACGTCGGAAAAAAATTGCGACGGCTTCACTTCACTAAAATTCGTAAAAAAAATTCCGCGAAGAATTCGTGTCGGAGAAATTCGGAAAAAGAACGGCAAATAGCTGTCAAAAATTGAACGAAAAATGCACCTGAACGTAGTTCAACGCAATTCGCCTGAATGCGTTACAAAATGTCGGAGAAATATTCCGAACAGCTTTTCGGAAGAATACCTCGAAGCAGAAATCCTCCGAATCGTACAAAATCGGAGAATTTTCCGCTCCGACGGATACCTCGATAGGGCCGAATATTACAACCCGAGAGCTTAAGCAAATTCTATTAGAGAAGGGGAAAAGGCACCTGAACAGCAGACATCAACGGCCAAGGCAGGTGTGGATGACAAATGAAATACTAGCACTAATGAAAGGAAGAAGGAAAAGTAAGAATAACGAAAATAGATACAAAGAGTCGTAAAAAATAAGATAAGGGATGCAAAGAATAGACACTTACAAGAGCAATATGAGGAATCAGAATAGAAACCATGATAGCTTTAACTTGCATAAGAAACTAAAGGAGACTTCGGTTATTGGAAGAAAAAATCAATTAGGCATTAGGGGTGCTACAAGACAAGGATTAATTGGCAGGAAAGACAAACTGAGACGATGGTACCAATACATCGAGGAGCATTTTATGGATGATAGACAACAAAGGGAACAGATAGAACATTTTCGCGGATCCCTTAAACACCCTTGTTGGTGTATTGATGCGATTACATGAGAACACAAGCATTCTCACTATAGCCTCTCACTATCAACTCCTACTCTCACCTCCACGCTGTTTACTGCGTAGTAGCTCGACTGAATATGGGGTAACAAACCCCTATGAAAGGTCGTTGGTGGCAGCGAACGAGAGAGGGGGAGGAGTATCCTCTCACTAAAGTACTCACTCTCAGATGACAGGGGAGGAATTCCCTAGATGTAATTAACTGTGGCGCCTCCAGCTCCAGTTAGATCGAACTGGTAGTGTAATCTCTATATGAGCTGCTTCGACATATTTGAACACCAGGTCTATAGGGATTTTCAATACTGAGCCAGGGTGTTGGAAAAGAGTTGGTGGCGGCGGAGCCCTCAATGGGTAAACGGCAGCGCTCATATCTCACTGACAAGGGTTTTGGGTTGTGCCGTCGGGGTAACATGCTGACCATGGAAAAAGACTATTAGTTATGAGAAAAACTATTATGCTGGAAAATACACGCTACAGCGTTCAGTTTGAAAGTAGCTCTTCCGAACTTTTCCAAACATACACCGGATTTCGGCAAGGAGACGCACTTTCATGTGACTTCTTCAATCTCGTACTGGAGCAGATAATGCGCATGGCAGGTGTCAACACAAAAGGCATTATTTTCAACAGGTCCGTCCAGCTGCTGGGCTATGCGGACGATATTGATATAAGCGGTCGCTCCCAGCGTGCCGTGATGAAAGCGTTCACGGCGATTTAAGAACAGGCGAAATCCGTTGAAGTAAACGAGGACAAGACTAAGTACATGCTGTCAGAAAACAAACAAGCATCTGTCCACCGCCTAGGACAAAACGTCACTATTGTTAGTAGCAATTTCGGGGAAGTTAAGGAGTTCACCTACCTAGGAGTAAACATAGACTCCACGAATGACACCCTAGTAGAGATCCGGCGAAGAATTGCCCTAGTAAACCGTTGCTACTTAGGTTTGGCGAAACAACTGGGTTAAAAACTCCTAAGTCGAGAGACGAAATGTGAGCTCTACAAAACCCTTATCCTGCCAGTTCTGCTTTATGACGCCGAGTGCTGGACGATAAGCAAGAAGGGAGGATTTTTGGTCCTGTGCGCGAGGAGGGCTAATGGAGGAGAAGGTACACCCGCGAACTCTATGGCTCGGCCACGTCGAGCGAATGGACAATAATGATCCAGCTAAGAGGATCTTCGAATCCCAACCCCCAGGTTCGAGAAGCCAAGGAAGACCGAAACGCCGTTTCAAATACCAAGCCATTGCGGATCCCAGAGCGCTTGGTCTGTACAACTGGAAACAGCGAGGCTGGGATCGGAGAGGATGAAAGGCTGCAGTTTCTCAGGCAGAGACTCTTCATTGGTCGGGAGCCCGATAAATAAGTAAGTAGAGGGACCTGAAATAATGAAAGATGAAGTCATGAAAGTTCTAAAAGAATCCAAAAATAAGAAACCAACAGGCCCAGATGATTTACCGAATGAACTTTTGAAGCTTATCGATGATTAAAATATCCCGATACTAGTCAATCTGTTCAATGTAATTTATAAGTATGGCAAGATCTCAAGAGACTGGTTACAAACTACCTGTAATGTTATGTTATGAAGGTACCGAAGAAAAGTAAAGCCGTACAGTGTAGCGACTACAGAACAATTGGCCTAATGAGTCATACGTTAAAGATCTTCCTTAAAATAATACACTAGAGAATATTTAATAAACTCCAAATGACATTAGCTCCTCTCAATTTTGATTAAGAAATGGCTGTGGTGCCCGAGGGGCGTTATTCGCTTTTAATATACAAGTTCAACGAAGCTTGGAGATGAACAAAGACATTTTTGTATGCTTCGTAGATAACGAAAAAGCCTTTGACAGACGCTACAGTCCGGAATGAACCTCAACCAACATCTCCTACAAATAGCCCGGCCCTTAGCTAACTGCCTCCAGTTGCGCACTCCAAGTTGGTTGAGGTCGGTTTCTACTTGTGCGCGTCACTTAAGGCTAGGTCTTTCAGAGTCGTAGTATTGCTGTCCATTCGTTCTACATGTCCTAGCCATCTTAAACGTAAAATGCGGAGTTTTTTTTGACAAGGAGCATGTCGCTGTACAGCTCGTATAGTTCTTGGTTGAATCTTCGTCTCCATAGCCCGTAAACGCAAACGGGACTGATTTTTCGAAGAATTTTCCTCTCAAATCGACCAAGGATTTCTTCGTCCGCTTTTACTACTGTCGATGCTTCAGCGCCGTTGAGCAGGCCTGGGATGATCAGGGTCTTATATAGGATCTCCTTAGTAGTTCAAGTGAGGGCTTTATTACTAAATCGCCTTCTTAGCCCGAAGAAACAGCGATTGGCAAGAGTAATTCTTCGTTTGATTTCTGACGAAATGTTGTTGTCACAGTTAAAAGCGGAGCCGAGGTAGACAAAGTCCCGTACTACCTCAAAGTTATATCTGTCAATGGTGACGTTCTGTCCAATTCGTCGATGTTGTGTGTCCTTTCGTGTTGACAGCATATACTTAGTCTTACCCTCATTTACTGCTTAACCCATTTTTGCCGCTTCCTTCTCTATACTAGCAAACATGGCTATGACATCACGTTGAGTCCTACCAATGATGTCAATATCCTCGGCGTATGCTAGTAGTTGCACCGATTTTTGGAGAATTGTGCCTCTGGTGTTGGCTCGGGAGTTTTGCACAATCCTCTCTAGAATCAAGTAAAGAAGTCAAAACAGCGCATCGCCTTGCCTAAATCCTTTTTTGGTATCGAATGTGTCGGTGAGGTCGTTTCCGACCCTGATGGTGCAGCGAGAATTCTCCATCGTCACACAAACAAACGGACGAGTTTGGACGGTATGACAAAACTAGATAATGGCTCTGTATAGTTCGTCTCTATAAATGCTGTCGTATGCGGCTTTGAAATCGATAAATAGGTGGTGGGTATCGATTTGGACTTCTTGGGTTTTTTCCAGGATATGCCGAAGTGTGAAAATTTGATCGATTGTGGACTTTCCTGGACACTGATAAGGGCCGATCAGGTTGTTGGTAAACGGTTTCAGGCGTTCACATATTACGGCAGATATGATCTTGTAGGCGATGTTGAGGAGACTTATGTAGTTGGGGCAGTTCAGAGGGTCTATTTTTTGTGGATCGGACAAACGATGCTGAGGTTCCATTCTTCAGGCATACTTTCATTTGGCTTATGAGTTTGTGGATGTAACATACCAAGTCATCTCCACCAGCTTTATAAAGCTCAGCGGGAAGGCCGTCATTTCCGGCGCCCTTGATAAGCTTGAGTTTATATATTGCTATCCTCACTTCACATAGGTCGTGTGGTTGGCACTTTTCGCTGTCGTTGCCAATATTGAATGGTTCGTTCTGCCTGTCAACGGAATTTTGTTCGTCATCCCCGTTTAACAGTCTGCAGAAGTGGTTCTTCCATATCCTCGAACTCAACTACGATGTTTCCTTGTTCATCTCGAAGGGATTCTGTTCGAGCATTGGCTTTGACGATTTACACTTTGGTAAAACTTACCAACATCGTTCCTGGAGTGGCACTTCTCTATATCCTCGATCGCGCGCTTTTCTCGCTCTTTTTTCTTCTTTCTAAAAAGCCGATGTTCTTCCCTTCATATTTGCCTATAGAGCTTAATGACAGCTCTCGTCTTCATCTGCAGCTTAGCCTTGTACGCCTCGTTCTTGGCTGCGAGCATCTAGGGTTTTCTTGCTGTTTGGCTAGAGAAACATAACACGAATTGCGGAAATAAATTTGTATACGTTGTTCTGGTGTAAGTCTTTCCATGGTGATTTGTAAAAGTATACTGAAAAAAAAAGTCAAACACACTTCATTAGTATGACAGCTAGTTTGACATTTATCCCAATAGGAAGTTCTATACCTCTAAAAAAACACCCTTCACTTGCTTCGCATTCAGTTAGTTTCCTTTTCTCCGTGACTGTCCTTTGATTTGCCTTTCAATATCAAACGAAGGTAATCCTCCATTGAATTCTTAAAAAGCAATAATTACTGCTTTTGGCAGACTTTTGGCGTCCTTATTTCTGTCTTGGATAACTGGGTGCTTCCAATTGTCTAAGCATTTGCAAGTCCCTCAATTGATGTTTCCAGTCTTTATGCTTTAGGTTAGGTTAGAGTGGCTGCCAGCAAGTTCGCCAGCACGCTTAGACCATTGTTTGGTCCATTGTGATACCACGTGGATCTTGTCCATTCTCCTTACTATCCGTGAAAAAACCATTCTGAGCTGTTAATGAAACGGAGGAGACTTTTCGCTTCTGTTTTTGTCAAATCGATGAGATTTTGAAGATAGTAAGCTCCAGATGGAGCTTCCTTTTGTTTGATAGGGCCGAGCAATTACAAAGGAGATGAAATATTGTTTATTCTTCCGCTTCGTCCATGCACCTCCTACAGAAGTCATTTGAGTGCAGGCCTAGCCTTTCCGCGTGTATGTCTAAAGTGTCCAGTGATGACACCTATAGTTGCGCTAATGAACGATCTATCAAGCGAAATCAGTCCCTTGGATCTTCTCAAATCCAGCGTTTTGATACGTTGTGGTAAGACTCCATCTGAGATTTGATTTGCTATTAGCATGTTGCGCAAGTGAGCTTTTACATGTAACCATAGGAATACCTAGAACCCCCATGTCGGGTACAACTGGTAAGTTCCATTCATCAGCCTTACTGTTCCCTGGAATGTCACTATACCCAGACACCCAGCATAGGTGAATATTTAAATGCTGGATCTTTTACTGCGAGACACAAGACTAACTGTTACTGACAAAGTAGGTCAACATCCGCGAAACTGTTTACAGACGATCGAGTACGACAGTGACCACTGCGGACTCGCCGCCGTAATACAGCTTCCGAACGAGCTTGTGGCGTTGGAGGAGTATGTGCCTGTGCATTCTTACAACTACGGTAAGATGCGCTGGCCACGCTTTACCAACGCCTTATCAAGAGAACTACGTTCGAGGGACATACAACCACCAAACAACCGAAATCTGACAAACAACGAAATCGACAACTACTTACAACAAATGGACGAATCGATCCAAAGGACAATGAACAGGACGATTCCAAAATACAAAGAACGTGACATAACGTCTTCGTACAGAAACGCGACCATCGACGCACTGCACAGACAAAAAAGCGGACTTCTGACAAGACTAAAAAACTTGTACAGACGACTGACAAACCCACGTGACCCGGAGATTAGAACACTGAAGGCGTCGATCAAAAACATCAACCAACTGATCAAGGAGAACTATCGGTTGTCCTTTAATTTGTTTTGGAATAACAGAATTCGGGCCGTAAATTCCAACGACCCGAGTATGTCTCCACAAATTAATAAGATCTTTAGGAGGAAAGGTCATAACGACCTTCCGTGTATTAAGCTCCAACGAACAACTGACAATACAAACATACTTTTGACAGCAGGAATCGATCCAGGGGAAGCCGTCTTCAACGAAGATTTCTATGTTATTGAAGATCCTCAGGAGAAAGTGGAGGCAGTGGGGGCTGTTTTTCAGGAGGTGTATAAGGTGAATGATAGCATTCGCCCGAACCGCATCCTGGAAAACAATGCCCTGCTCCATCACTTCTACCTAAGAAATGACATAACGCAATGGCGATCTGAGAACCGCGGTTTCACGCGGTTCGATGACGAAAACTTGGCAAACGCCATAGTCGCCGAGCGAAGTGGGTCTAGTCCCCTGTTAATTTCGAAGGTGGAACTCCAGACCATCTTCGATTCCATAAAGAAAAAGAAGTCAGCGGGAGTCGATGGTATATCCAACATTGTACTGCGACACTTACCCCCTGAAGCTGTGGACATTTACGCCACGCTGTTCAACAATGCGCTGAATAATGCATATTATCCAGTGCGTTGGAAGACGGCGGTGGTTCATCCTCTCCCGAAAAAGGGAAAGGACAACTCCAATCCGGCAAATTTCCGGTCGATAAGTCTCCTTCCGAGTATCAGCAAGGTATTCGAAAAGATTCTCAATCGGGCTCTGTTCAAGTGGTCTGAGGACAACAATATTATACCAGAGAACCAGTTTGGTTTCAAGGCCGGACATGACTGTATTCATGCCGCCTCCAAACTCGTCTCTGATATACAATGGAACAAAGCGAAAAAACAGTGCACGGGTGCATGTCTGGTTGATTTGGAGAAGGCTTTCGACACCGTATGGTTAGAGGGCCTCTATCTAAAGCTGACCAGACTTGGCATAAGTAAACCACTACTATATATGCTTCATGACATGTTGACTGGTAGAACGTTTGTTGTCAAAAGTGGCAATGTAACTTCTACCACCGAATTTTTCATTAAAAATTGTCTGCAACAGGGAGCGGTGAACTCGCCGATTCTCTTCAGCATTTACACCAGCGATATGATAGGTAGTCTTACTCAGGCAATTGCGTATGCGGACGATCTTATCGCGTACAGAACAGCACCTACTGTCGAGGTCATCCGAACTCTTTTGCAGCGGGACTTCGATAAGATCCAGAGATATTGTGATGACTGGAAGTTAAAAATCAACTTTCAGAAATCGGAAACTATCCTGTTTAGGACACCGTTGTCTAAGGCCTCTAGGGATACGAGAAAGAACTGGCGCAAGCTGGTGATCGTTGGACCAAACGGACATCCACTGGCGAGCAAAAGTGTAGTAAAGTACCTTGGCATCTGGCTGGATCAGTATCTATATTTCGGAAGACATGTAGATGCTGCTCTGGCGAGAGCTAGGGGAGCATTTGCCCTGACAAGACGATTGTTTTATAGCAGCCGTCTTGACAGCAGGGTGAAGGTGATTTGCTACATGTCTCTTATCAGACCGATGATTGCCTATGGGTGCCCGGTGTGGTTCAACGTTGCCCCATCTCAAATGGAAAAGATACGGGTGTTTGAGAGGCAGTGTCTGAGAAGCTGCCTTGGACTTCACAGAACACCAGTATCTGACTACACAAAATATTATTCCAACCAGGTCCTATACAACAAGGCCAACATAAACAGGATAGACAATTTTCTGGTGAAACTCATTCGGTTTCACGCGGCAAGAGCGATGACCTCGAGCAATAGTCTCATCTTTGGGGCCTTCTACCCCAATGATGAATATTTTGAAAGTGCGCGTTTAAGCGGCTTTATTCCGCCTGAAGCTTTCCTATTTTTGGATAGTCGAGGGCTGATACAGGACAGATCGGCGGTTCCGCTAATCTACCACGTCTTCCGACGAACTGTGGATAGGCGGCTCCTGTACGACCGAGACGTAGTCGCTCAGGGCGGAGGAGAGCGCCTGCGGTTCAGCAGGAGTGTGTCCGATTGGGACCGTCGGAGTAGGTGGCAACAGGAGAGCCTGTTGTGGTGGCTGCAAGCATAGTTAAAGATAGTTGACTTTTTGAAGTATGGCCGACTTGCATATATCTAAGGTTTTTAAGGTTAGGTTAATAAAAACAGTCGTGGTGGCACAAAAAAAAAAAAATGCTTGCTGTGGCTGTTCTAGTTTTAAGTTATTTTTAAGTAGTTTTAATTAGCTCTAAGTAGTTTTCGTTAGTTCATAAGTAGTTTTAATTAGTAAGTAAGTTTAAATAAAAATAAAAAAAAACACATGACACCAAGTTTTTTAAAAAAAATGTTTCTTGGTCAAGAAAAAAGATAAATTTATTGTAAAATAATTAAATTAGATTTTAGGCCGAAAGGCATTAGTTTTTAAGTTGTTAGTATTTAATTTAGGATATCCGCAGAGGATAACTAAGTTAGTTAAGTTAGTAGATAAGTAGGCTAGTTTTTATTAATTTTTGTCTAGCATGTAAGTTAGTTATAAGTTAAATAAAAATAAAAATGAATTTAAAAAAAAAAAAAAAATATTTAAATGCTTTGACATCTCCTGCAGAGATGATCGGCAATCTAGGGTTGTCTTAGAATTTGTTGAGACTGATTCCAGGGATTTGATGGCCGCTTGGCTGTCCGAGAAAATGCTAATATCCTTGGCAGATATTACATTGTCTTTCAGCCAGGATAAGGCTTCTTTGATCGCCATGAGTTCCACCTGGAACACGCTGCAATGATCAGGAAGACGGAGAGATAGGCTGAGATTTAGCCTGTCTGAGAAGACACCAGCACCCACTCCATCATGTCGTGCGGAGCGTACCACCGGTACACAGACACGCAGTTCGTCGTACCTTATGCTTGAATTAATAAATTTACCTCTTCGGTGAGATGTTTCTCCATTTACGGTCCACCTCCTCTTCCATTCTTAGAAGCTTTGTTGAGCGATCATTTATTTTTCGTCTGAAATGTTTGGTCTGAGAACACCATTAGACACCCTTAGGAAACGTGATCATCGGTATCTACTAAGGAATTGAGCCTTTCGGCTTATCCGTCGCTATCTCTTTTCAAGGATCCAGACTAATCGTCTGAATATGTCGAAGAAGCTCATGACAGTTGATCACATTGTCTGTCCTCACTGGGACTTTACACGCAGCTTTGACATCATTTTCAGAATTCTTCCGATGCCGTCTTGGAAAATTAATATCTGCCTTTGTAAGAGGACACCACATCCCACCCGTAAGAAGCAACCTCTCAAAGAAGCACACACGTGGTTTAACAGTAACCGAAAATTGGTTATTTTTTTTAATTTTATTTCTTTTCTTAAATTGATTGTATAATTTAAAATCACTTTTAAAAGGAATACAAAGTTCAATAATTGAATTGGTTTTTCTTTGCTTTGCGTGTTTTTGTTTGTTTTTTACTTAACATAATATTTATGTATATGCTTGGCTTATGTAATACATACACAGACAGAATGTTTTCCTAACGTCTAAACTCAAGAAACAGCTAGTAATTGGCCAAATGTTTTCTTCTAAAACTAAATTACAGTTAAAAAAACAACATGTGGGACTGGGACGAATTTGATTTACAAAAATAATAATTAAAAGAAAATAAAAATGTTTTTTTGTTTTTTTTTAAGGAAAATTAACATATTTCGATTCACAAGGCACATTATAAAATGGATTTCTTTTGTTTTTCTCTGTAGCAATGTTATGCTAATTTTTGATTTTACATATAAAAATAAATATCGACTTTTATTTTATTTATTTAATATTTATGTAGTTTTGTGAACTTACAATTAGAAAAATATATATAGACGTATATATGGAGTTTTGTTAACTTTGCTTATTTTTTTTTACTAAAGTGTAGGAAGTTTATTGTAAATTAACTTTCTTTAAGTATTTTGTATAGTTTTAAAGTCTTGTTTTTTATTTAGTGTTTTTTTTAAGGTTTTTGAACAGCACTTCTTTCAAGGTAGTATTTGTTCTCCTTTTGTTTTTTTTGTTCCTTCACAGCTTTGGTATTTTTTTTTTCATGATGAACTCCACTTTGACTTCTTTTAGTCATTTTTTTCCTTAAGGTTCTCCTCGTACGACTGGAAAGATAAGAGGTAAAAATTAGAATTTATTAAGCTGATTAAAGCCAATCAAATATTGGCGTTTTTTGGGTTGTGTTTTCGACTCCAAAACAACTGCTTATGGTATTCATTTTGAGCATGTCTTACACCTACTTCAACGTATTTTGCAACATCATTGATTCAGTACAGTGTGGCCTAAAGCCTATCGGAAGATATTTTGCAAGTTACTTCGGCTCCGGTATCAGAAAGCAGTTATTAAATTTACTGTGACGATTGACATTAAATAGTGTGGATAATCTGAACCGAGGCACGAATCGAACATCCTATATGTGAACACATTTATAGGGTGAAACGTCGAGTAGACCATTTTTTCGTCGCAGCCAAGTTCAAAAGCACCCATGGTTCAATAGGCAGCAATTCATATTTTCGTGAGTTGCTGGTAGCCCATATAATGATAGATAAGAGTTAACAGGACAGAAGAGAAGAAAATCCTGGGTACTCATTCCGTAACATTCAAAACGATACTCGTTGACGATAGAGAAGGAGACTTTCTGGGTACGTACCATGTAATTTGTATACATGTGAACACAAATTATTTAAAAATTGCAGGCTGTGTACCTACCAAGTCTCCTACACTATCGTCAACGAAAATCGTTAAAAAATTACGGAATCAGTAGCCTGGGTAGAAAATAAAACAGTCACCCAGCTCAAGCGACAAGAAGGACGTTCGTCAATTCTAGAAAAAAGCTGGCAGCTGGTTTCAAAGTAGCAACGCAGACTATACGAATTAACAATCCCAACATAGTCACTGACGCATAGGGAATTATAGATGTATTCAGGAAGCATTTTCAGCATGACTGAAGGCCATAAACCGACCCCCAGTCAACGAAGAGGTAACGCTCCCTCCCAGCATTTAAGAAATTAGAGCAGCCATCAAAAATCAAGGCAGCCGGTTATGAAAAACTCGAAAAGGTATGTCAGAGAAGTGTCCACGCACCAAACTTTGATGGTTAAGAGCATGCCCGCATGACTTAAATATCGGCTCCGTATGTCCAATTAACAAAAAAGGCGATCCCATGTCTTGCACCAAATACCACCATATTATCGCTTATGAGACCATATCCAACGTACTGTTTGAACGTCTTAAGCCTTTCTGCAACACGGTTCTCGGCACGTTCCAGTGTGTCTTCCGGCCCGGCAGATCGACCATAGACCAAATGTTCACACTAAGGCACACTGGAAAAGACCAACGAGACACATCTTTTCATCGACTTCGAAGCCGCGTAATATAGCATCCAGCCTACAGCTTTTTAAAGCGATGACGGCATTCGGGATACCATAAAAACTTTTATAAGAGAATCTTCAAATTCCAGCCTTCAGATCCGAGGCGACAAGGATGATATGTCAAGCAAATAAACAATAATCCTCCAGCCAAGAGAATCTTCAAATCCCAGCCTTCAGGTTCGAGGCCACAAGGATGACCGAATACCCGATTTAATAACCAAGCGATCGCGACTGCCAAAGCGCTTGGACCGAATAACTGGGAGCAACGTGCCACATCCTGGTGTTCGAGCTACAGTTAAGCTACCAACCGATCACTTCGTCGTGCCATCAATACGCAAGGACTGCCATAAGTGGAGAAAAAAACTGAATAGCATGTCAACGAGCGAAAGTTTGGAAGCCCAATCGTTTTGCCACTCATTCTACTCCTCGACGACGATTTGAACATCTCAACAATGACCTGGTTGGCCCATTGCCGTCGTAAAGACATTGTCGGTACATTCCTACCTGCGTGGTCAAAGGGTTGCAAGGGCCTTGTATAAAGGATGGATTTATAGATACGGCGTTACACTTTGGATCACCGACCAAGGACGACAAACCCAAGAAGTCCAAATCGATACCCACCACCTATTCATCGATTTCAAAGCTGCATACGACAGCTTTTATAGAGACGAACTATACAGAGTCATGTATAGTTTTGGTATACCGCCCAAACTCATCCGTCTGTGCAGGGTGAGGATGGAGAATTCTCGCTGCTCCATCAGCGGGACATCACCGACACATTTGATACCAAAAAATGATTTAAACAATGTCCACTGTCATGTGAGTTCTTTAATCTAATTCTTGAGAGGATTGTGCAAAACACCCGAGCCAACAACAGAGGCACAATTTTCCAAAAATCGGTGCAACTACTAGCATACGCCGACGATATTGACATAATGAAAAGGCAAAAATGGGTCAAGCGGTAAATGAGGCCAAGACCAAGTATATGCTGTCAAAACGAAAGGTCACACAACATCGACGAATTGGACAGAACTTCTCCACTGATAGATATAACTTCGGTAGTACGGGAATTTGTTTACTTCGGCTCTGCTACTAACTCTGACAACATCTCGTCAGAAATTACTTTTGCCAAACGCTGTTTTTGAGTTAAGATGGTAATTTAGTAGTTACTCTCGACGACGGACGTGGCATCTGGTGGCAGAAGCAATCTAATAAAGTTCGCAAGTATAATTGGGTACAGACCGGTCGAACCCAACCAACTTAACAAAGTCCGCAAGTAAAGGTATAGACCGACTGCAGCGTCACTCTAGTAAGCATTTTGTAACGAAATAATTCGTCAGTTGATTTTCCAGCCGTCCAGAGTCAACTGCGCGCCTCAAATAGACTGGAACTGGAACAACACATGACAAAAGAGGCGCGCGCCGATAGAACCTGTAAATCTCGTTCGGTAGAGAATATCGCTGCCGTGGCAGAAGACATCAACTAGATAACGTGCCACACAATATTGGTCCTTACACGTTCGTATCAGTAGCTCATTATAGTGAAAGATTTGAAGATGTTCCCCTACATTTCATCAACTACTGCCTGCAGACCCCCAACCGCATCCAAACAGACGCAGTGGACAATTTGCGGTGGATCTTCATCGTGAGCGACAAAGCCTACACGGATTTCTAATTCTAGAAATTTGCGTTTCTTCGTATCATTCAACGAAGATACGCTTTAGAGAGGCTGTGGTCATGAATTTCATGTAGAGAATCATCTTTTCATCAATTTTAATGCAACGTAATGCAACATCGATTTAGGCCAACTTGCACGAACGCATTTGTTCAACTGACTGATGGTTAACTCAACTATGTAGGAATTTACTGACAGCTAACCACTGGTTAGCTGAATAACTAGTGCCCTAAAGCTCTGTAGGGCGCTGTCCTTATTTGGGCCCCCGACAAAACTGATCCAACTATCTAGGAAAGCGAAAAATTTCCCCTCCAAGCGGGGCAAATAGAAATCCAGTAAAGCTATCAAAACGAAGAGGACTTTGGTAAACAACACAAGGACTCCATTCTGAAATTACTTAGAAGCTAGTAGACCATGTTGAAACCATGCCTGAACTAACATTAAACCCACAAATACCATGACAACGCTATTGAGTTACAAAAGCCCTTCGATCAGCATCACTTTTTAACAAACTCACCTGTTGAGCAACCCTCAGCAAATGCTCGGACGTGCCCTTGCCCAACTGATTCACCATTCCTTGGAATATCTTCGACTCAGATTCGGTTAGCAGTTCATAGGGTGAGCCAAATTCAACAGCTTGTCCCGCATCCATAACAAGCACCTTGTCCGAGTCCATGACCGTGTTCAAACGATGGGCAATCGTCAGAACCGTACAATTCTTGAACTTGTTGCGTATAGTTGTCTGAATCAGAGCATCAGTTTGCGGATCAACATTGGCCGTCGCCTCATCCATTACCAGAATTTTATTCTCACGGAGTATTGCGCGTGCCAAACAAACCAACTGACGCTGGCCAACACTAAAGTTACTGCCACCCTCTGAGATTTTGCTCTGCAAGCCGAAGGGTAGATCAGAAACGACCTTCTTCAATTTGACCTAGAAAACAGTTACACCTTCGTTAGTATTAAGAATGGAAAACATGTGTGTAACACTCACCTCGTCCAAAGACTCCCACAACTTCTCATCCGCGTACTCGTCGAATGGATCCAAATTGTAGCGCATAGTTCCGGAGAACAAAACTGGCTCCTGGGGAATTATTGAGATCTTGCTACGCAGATCGTGCAAGCCCAATTCGTTGGTATCTCTCTGGTCGATGACAATCGAACCATCATTGTAGGACAATCGGAAGAGCGCATTGATCAGGGAGGACTTGCCGGCACCTGTACGACCCACAATTCCAACCTTCTCGCATGGTTTGATTACCAGATTCAGATGCTTAAGCACGGTATCAGCTTTTGGATCGGGGAAGTAGCGTAAGCTGAGGTCGTCAAAGACTATTTTGCCATCGGCTGGCCATTCCTTTGGTGGTTTCTTATTTGGAGCTGATTCAAGGTCGCCTTCAGTTTCAATTGTGTCGTATTCCACAACTCTCTCGACGGCGGTCATTGTGTTCTCAAGTTCGGCAGATTGTCGCATACCCCATTGCACCATGCCTGTCATGCCAATAGCTTGGGTAATTGCCAGACCGACACTGCCTCCATTTTCTGGGGGAAAGAGGAAGAAGCTCAGCGTGATAATAGCGATGTATACCACGCAAAAGCAGTCCAACCAAAAGCCAAACGCTCGGTTTGTTGATATGAACAAGTAAAACGCCGAACTGTGCAGATCCTGGTGGTTGTCGAACTCGTTGGTGAGGATACGCTGTGCGCCGTATGCTCGAATTGTCGACAGGCCGGTTAGAGACGAAGCCATGTGAGAATAGACCGGTGATCGAGCTGAAAAAGAAAAGGATAAATAGGTCTTGCCATGTAATAGCTAAGAGCACACATTCAACTTACTCATCGCCTCAATCCGCTTGATGTTGCGCGATGTCTTCAAGTAGAAGTCACGCAGGAAGTAGAATATCGTACAAAGGACGACTGTGGGTACGATGAATAGTGGATTCACAATCGCGATGACAATAACGATGCCGAGGAGTTGCAAAAAGATTTGGACGACATCGATCATCACGGAGGGTAGAATTTCATCCACCTGACCCATGTCCTTGGAAAAGCGGTTAAGAATACGTCCGGATGGATTTGTATTGAAGAAGTACATCGAGGCTCTAGTCACACCGCGGAACATGGCATTGTGCAGGTAAATCGATGCTCTCATGGCACAGCTGAAGAAGAGGAAAGTACGGCCCAACGTTATCAAGACCGTGGCCACTGTGATACCGGTGAAGATGTAAATGTCTATAGCGTCCGATGCTGCATCCACACCAAGGTTTTTAAACAAGCCACCAATACCTTCCAAAATCGGATTTGCAGTCGTCGTTACAGCGAGTGTATCGTTACTCACTGTAAATGTGTTCTCCTCTTCCAGTGGAGGGGTGCCGCGCTTGTTCACCCAGTACGACAAAAAGTAATCACCTCCCGATGCCAACAGCTGAGCAATCACACAAGACAGCAATACGATTAAGAAGAGGAATAGTCCTCCACTGGCTCGGAAGTACTGCGCATACAGGCCTAAGCCAATGTTTGCCGAATTGCTGGTCTCCTGTACTTGCATTGGGGCTTCATCAATCTGCGATTCAGTCGTCGAGTTTATGGATGTCTCACTGTTTTGTCGCTGATGTAGTTTGCTTCCAGATCTCGATCGCGATTGCTCTTCATTTGTGTTCTCCTTTTCTGGGTCGTGCAATAATTTGGCAAAGTCCAAGCCACTCTCTCTGAGAGATTCATATGAGCCTACTGCGCTAACTTGCCCCTTCTCCATGATGACAATTTGATCAGCATGCTGTAGGAACTGCAACTGATGTGTTATCAGGACAACAATATTTTCTCGCAGATAGCCACGCATACACTGATCAAACAAATGCCGTCCAACGTGAGTGTCTACAGCGCTGAGAGGGTCATCCAGTAGGTATATTGAAGTTTTGCGATATACAGCACGTGCCAAACTAATACGTGCCTTCTGTCCACCCGACAGTGAAGCTCCACGTTCTCCAACTATGGTCTTGTCACCGTGTGGCAGCAGATCTAAATCTCTCTCCAGTGCACATTTCTTCACCACCGCACGGTAGCGATGCTTGTCCATTGGCTGACCAAAAAGAATATTCTGTCGAACGGTGCCGGAGAAGAGCCACGGCTCTTGAGAGGCATACGAGAATGTTCCATTCACGGTGACTGTTCCCGATTCGGCTGGCAACTCGCCCAGAATCGTCTGTATGAGGCTTGATTTTCCCGAACCAACAGGACCGATAATTGCCACCAAAGTTCCTGGTTGCACTCGCAAATTAACATCGTCCAAGGTGTACTCTGTCGATGAGGGATTCCATTTTGCTTTCAGGTTGGTAATAATGATTCCCGCCTCGGATAGGGTGGCATTGCCATTGGCGATGGGTTTCTCCTTTTCGACAGTCAGTATCTCTTTGTCGTCTCCTTTTACAATCGTCGACTGGTTGCTTGTTGCTGGGTCGTCAACGACATCGTTATCGGCTGACTTGTCACGAACGGTGGTTTCTTCATAAAGCATGAATTTTTGAATTCGCTTAAAGGTGACCAACGCTTCAGCGAGCTGGGAAATACCTAAACGAGAAAAAAAAAATCGTGCGGTTGGTATAGGAATACTTTTCTTGGCTAGCATAACAAAACTTACCTTGTGGAAAGAAGACAGTCATCGTAGTCCTTAGAATATTGTAATACGCCGTCACCATAAAGGCCTGCTTCGGTGTGAGGACATATCCCAAAAGTACATAGCCGACAAGACTGGCAAAGATCGACACACGTGTGAGGAACATAATGAACGACAGTAGAACACCACGAATGTACGATACGTAACGAATTGGTACGATTTCCTTTTTACGCGCCCATTCAACCATCTTTCCAAATGGTAATTCCCATGCGTACATTTTGATCACCTGAATACCTTGGATAATTTCATTCATCAAGCGAACACGCTCGTCTGTGCGCAAGGCGGTCTGCAGACGTAGGACGGATACTTTTTTACCTAGGTACGCCTGAAGGGGCAAGAATAACAACATAAATGCAACGCCAAAGACCGCCGATACACCAATCTGAAATAAAAAAAAATTGTGAGATGGTATTGGTCGATTAAGCAAATTTAAAGAAATCTGTAAAAAAAAAATAATATAGCCGGCCCTAAGGTCCAATGACCAAAGAGGAGTGCCAGAGGTTCAAATATCTTTTCAAGATCGTAGTGTCCAGGGCAGAGAAATGTTGGCCAGGACCACAACTAAAGGTTGTGGAAATGGATCAGATTCCTAAACACCCACACAGTCGTTCGAGAATTCTGGTTGAGCCCTTCGACCCAAATGACATTCTGGAAATAATCAGGTTCAACAATTCGCTTCTTCCAACAAATAATTTGCGAATTCGCAAGGTTGAAGAGGCTAAGGAAGATTCTATAGTTGCATAGTTGTAAACGAGGAATCCCTTTAGCTGCTGCTGAAGTCATAAGCTATGGGTTCAGCTCCTTGAATGTCTACAGGTGCGACAAATCGCGTCCACCTCAGCTCCTCTCTAGCACTACACCATCTCAACCGAATGTCGACGACAAGTTAACGGACATTGAAATGGAAAGTGTACTTCCCCACAATCCAGTTTTCCATCATATCCATTAGAACCCCACCGGAGTTGAACAGAGCTACCTATAGGCTAGCAAAAGATGAGCTCCCAGCGTCCGATTCTGACGACGGCATTACTTACTTACTTAACTGGAGCTACAGTCCGGGATGAACCTGGGCTTCAACCAACATGCCTCTCCAATTAGCCCGGTCCTTAGCTAACTGCCTCCAGTTGCGCACTCCAAGTTGGTTGAGGTCGGTTTCTACTTGTGCGTGCCACTTAAGGCGAGGTCTTCCTTTACTGCGTCCGACGTCTAGCAGGGAATCGAAGACTCTGCGAGTCGGAGTATTGATGTCCATTCGTTCTACATATCCTAGCCATCCTAAACATCCAATGCGGAGTTTTTTGACCAGGTCTATGTCGCTGTACAACTCGTATAGTTTTTGGTTGAATCTTCGTCTCCATAGCCCGTCAACGCAAACGGGACCGAAGATTTTTCCTCTCGAATCGACCAAGGATTTCTTGGTCACTCTAGACTCCTTCTTTGATATACAGGGAGCTTTCAACAACGTCCTCACTGGAGTTATTCTTGAATCTCTGATCAAGCTGGGTATAGAGGAATCTATTAGCCAATGGATAGTCCCTATGCTCGGCAACATTCACTTAACCAAATTTGCCCATAGAGGAACGCTACAAGGCGGCGTCATCTCTTCTCTACTCTAGCTAATGGTTATGAATAAAATCCTAGCTAAATTAGACAAGAAACGGGTCACAGTTGTCGCGTATGTGGATGACGTAGTGATATTAGTGTCAGGAAAACAAGCGAAATCATGGGGGCTGCTCTAAACAAGGTGCCCAAGTTGTGGCCTCGGCGTAAACCCGAGCAAAACGGAATTGGTGCTATTCACCACCAAAACCAAAAAAAAAAAACGACTTCACCCTCCCCCGTCTTAATAGCCAACCACTGACACTATCTTCCCGTGCTAGGTATTTGGGTATCATGCTTGACTCAAAACTTAACTGGAAACACAACATTGAACATAGAGTAATAAAGGCGTGTTTTGCATTCAATGCTTGCAGCAAAACCTTTAGAAAGAAGTGCAAACTTCAACCAAAGATGACCTTCTGGATGTAAAAAGCAGTGGTACTTCCAATTCTCACATACGGCTCACTGGTATGGTGGCCCGCATTGAGTAAAGGCTACAACCTCACAAAACTAAAAATGCTGAACAGCCAGTATACCTAGGTACAACGGGCGCACTGAGGTCGGCGCCAACGGATGCCCTTAATGTGCTATTGCATCTCTTGCCCCTCGACCTACACATCAAATATACCGCATTATGCAGCTCAGTTAGACTCAAGTAATCAGGATGCTGGAATGAAATGCTGTATGGCCACAATAATATCCTGGACTCGTGACCATGCCACGTTTCCAACAGACTACATCACACTTAAGCTTCTACGTAGGTTTTCCAAACAGGAGGTAGTAGCAGATCCGGACACGGTCTTCTACACCGACGGATCTAAGATGTACTGTGGTGTGGGGTCCAGAGTCTACTCGGAATCACCGAAAATATTAGTATCATACCGTCTACGGATTTTGCCAGCGTATTCCAGGCGGAACTACTGGCTTTCCGAGTGGCTTGCACGCAAAGCAAAATATTGCTATCCTCATAGATAGACAGTTAAGCGGCCATCAACTCGGCCACCATATCCTCCAAGCTGGTACAGGAAGGCCGGAACAATCTTGCGCATCTAGGCGAACGCGTCAGGGTCACACTTCTCTGGGTTCCAGGACACAGTGACATTGAAGGAACGAGCGTGCAGACGAGCTGGCCAGGCAAGGCTCAGCTCGGCTCACTTGCGGCAAGGATCCATATCCCGATAGGTGCGGTTAAGGGATAAATCCACTCATACTTCCTGTAGACGACCGACTCCAAATGGAGAAGGTTAACAAATTGCGTCAAATCGAAGAAGACATGGGCTTGCTACGACAAGAACAGAACAAACGACCTACTAAATAGAAACCGCCAAGATATCACAAGAATTAGGGCGATAGTCACGGGCCAATTGGATACCATGCGGCCAAATTAGGGATCCCATACAACACCCAATGCAGCCATCCCCATTTCATCTGCGAATGTTCGGCACTAGCAAGAGCCAGATAGCGTGCATTAGAGCAACAATTCTTCGACAACCTTAGCGATATCTCGGGTACAAGATCTTTTCCGTTTTCTAAGCCTCACATACTGGATCTAGAGACCGCCTGTAACACATCCACAACTATCATCGTAATAAGGGCACACGAGTCGTGGTAACAAAAAGACACAAAAGTGCTACTTGGGTTCATGAACCGCCACATCTACCTACCTACCTCAGATTCGGCATAAAACAGGAGGTCCAACCATTGTACAAGAAGTACACATGCACACATGGATAGCACTTGGTACTAGCGAGCCTGTTGCGCCAAAAATTTATATTTTTTTGTTTGTACCTGTCCAGCTGCAAAATGATCGATCAGCTGATCAGCACATCAATTCCTGGAAATTAGGAACGGAGAGAAGAATTTGTCGAAAAAGATTTCACAAAATTCAAACCAATTATAAGAAGCACGATCGGCTTAGTGTACGAGCTATTCTTGCCACCAAGTACAAAGACGCCATCGAACATAAAAATATTATTCAGGCTAACATTCAAACCAAGGCAGTCGCACACAAGTCCTTCTTTTTGAATAGACTGGATAGGTCAGGGTACGTACTGTAATTTGCGTGCCAATCATCGAAGCTTTGCAGTGGTATCATGACTTGACTTAGTGGCGCTACAGTCCAGGCCTTAGCTAACTGCCTCCAGTTGCGCACTCCAAGTTGGTTGAGGTCGGTTTCTACTTGTGCGCGCCACTTAAGGCGAGTTCTTCCTCTACTGCATCCGACGTCTGGCTGGGAATCGAAGACTGCGAGCCGGGGTATTGGTGTCCATTCTTTCTACATGTCCTAGCCATCTTAAACGTCCAATGCGGAGTTTTTTGACTAGGGGTATGTCGCTGTACAGCTCGTATAGTTCGCGGTTGAATCTTCGTCTCCATAGCCCGTCAACGCAAACGGGACCGAAGATTTTCCGACGAATTTTTTCTCTCGAATCGACTAAGGATTTCTTCATCCGCTTTTGATACGGTCCATGCTTCAGCGCCGTAGAGCAGGACTGGGATGATCAGGGTCTTATATAGGATCTCCTTAGTAGTTCGAGTGAGGGCTTTACTACTAAATTGCCTTCTTAGCCCGAAGAAACAGCGATTGGCAAGAGAAATTCTTCGTTTGATTTCTGACGAGATGTTGTTGTCAGAGTTAATAGATGAGCCGAGGTAGACAAAGTCCCGTACAACCTCAAAGTTATATCTGTCAATGGTGACGTTCTGTCCAATTCGTCGATGTTGTGTGTCCTTTCGTGTTGACAGCATATACTTAGTCTTACCCTCATTTACTGCTAAACCCATTTTTGCCGCTTCCTTCTCTATACTAGCAATGGTGGCTATGACATCACGTTGAGTCCTACCAATGATGTCAATATCGTCGGCTTATGCTAGTAGTTGCACCGATTTTTGGAGAATTGTGCCTCTGTTGTTGGCTCGGGAGTTTTGCACAATCCTCTCAAGAATCAAATTGAAAAAGTCACATGACAGTTCATAGCCTTGCCTAAATCCTTTTTTGGTATCGAATGTGTCGGTGAGGTCGTTTCCGACCCTGATGGTGCAGCGAGAATTCTCCATCGTCATCCAACACAAACGGACGAGTTTGGACGGTATACCAAAACTAGACATGCCTCTGTATAGTTCGTCTCTATAAATGCTGTCGTATGCGGCTTCGAAATTGATAAATAGGTGGTGGGTATCGATTTGGACTTCTTGGGTTTTTTCCAGGATCTACCGAAGTGTGAAAATTTGATCGATTGTGGACTTTCCTGGCCTAAAACCACACTGATAAGGGCCGATTAGGTTGTTGGTAAACGGTTTCAGGCGTTCACATATTACGGCAGATATGATCATGTAGGCGATGTTGAGGAGACTGCTGCGTCAGTAGTTGTCGCTGTTTCTGCTCACTATAACACGGTCCACAGTAGATGTCACAGTTTTTCATCCTCTTTTTGCCCGGCCCATCCCATCGTATTTCCTGGATGGCAGTAATGTCTACTTTGTAGCAGTTTAGGGCTTCCGCTAGTTGTTCGCCTGCACCTCTCCTGTTTAATGTTCTCACATTCCAGGTGCAGATACGATCGTCGTTGTCCTTTTTTCGTTTAGCAGGGTCGTCAACAATAATATCAGTCCTTTCCGAGGCTATTGGTTGCTTCGTAACATAATCTTTTTTCCGTGGATGGGTAGTTAACCCAAAGCACAACCCCCAACCTGGAGGGCCAGGCCAAAGGGGAAGATGTCCTCAATCTTTACATTCCTTCGATTACAACAAACATGCCATTTCAATTTATGAGAGTGCAATCACTATTTACAAAATTTAGGGCTTATCCTAAGACACGGATTGCTTTTCAGGTGCACAATTATATGTTCTAGACTCGGCAAACCATTTCCGTTTAACGAGACTAGCCACAGCAATCGGGTACAGCTAGTAAAGGGTCCGCCAAATAACTTTTTTTTTTGAAAATGCTATAAAAAAAAGCGTGCGGGTTTTCTGTGCCCCAAATGCGACAATTTTGCTTGTTTACATATCCGCCAAGATCAAAATCAGCTTAATCTGAAAAGATGATTTTTTTTGGCAAAATCGGCATCTTCTCTTAGTCGATCGCAGGCCCACTTAGCGAAGCGAAAACGCATTGGATGGTCAGTTGGCTTCAACTCCTGAACCAATTGGACTTTGTATGGCGTCGTACCAAGGTCTTTATGCAAAATTCGTCTCAATGATGTCTCCGAAATGTTCGATTGTTGAGAACGACGGTGAATTGATGGTGATGGCGCTTCACGCACACTTTCTGCCACAGCAGCAATATTCTCGGATGTACGCACTGTTTTTGGCTTTTCACGCTTTGGTTTATCGATGAGGATGCCAGTTTCTTCTTCCAAAATCCGTACGCAATTTTCGCACACATTCTGCAACATTACCATGATTTTCAAAGTAATGTCGCAATATTTCCAAGCGTTGTTCAAGCGTATACACAACCACATTCGTTCAGCGGCAGGATAAAACTGTCAAATCAGACATGAGCTAAGTGTTACCATTCACGAAATAAGCACTAGTTGAAAAAAAAAAACGTTAGATGGCGGACCCGTTAGAAAACTAAACTTACTTTGACTAGTCTAAGGCAACAACCAAATAGGGGCCATCAAGATCTATAACTAGATCTTTAAATTGCCTGACAACAGAGATAAGCTTCCAACTAATAGACCATTCAACATCATAAAAAAGGAAAACATAGAACCGAACGTCCTATATCTACGATCTTCATATCCCGTATGAAGCTAGACCTTCACTTAAGAAAACAATTTGATATTTCCTTTTCTTTATCTTTATCGTGCTGATTAAACTTCAGCTATACCGGTTTTTTATAAACTTTAAACAATTTATTGGTATTGGGCATTTTGACTTTGAAATAATCAATCTAGCCAATCAAAACAACCAAACAATACTGCAGCTATGTTCACGATCACACGTAGGAAGATAAATGAATGATTTTTAATCGTTAATCTTTGCCCTGGGTATTCCCCAGTATTGTATTTTAAGATATTTTTTCATAACAAGTGACTAACGTGTTCACCAAATCACATTAAAGGTGGGAAAATCTATGAAAATCTTCTACAGACACTATGAGAGCGTGCTCAGTGCTCACAGTAGTGTGGGATATTTATTCACTAAAACCACCACCCTTTTTCTATTTGTATTGCACATAATTACGCGACTTATCTGGCAATTTTTTATCACGAGGTTATAAAAACACTTTGCAACTTTATTGTGAGAGTTTCTGCTTTTTCAGCGTTTTTTTCGCATTTGTGATGATTGGACTAAATCCAAGGGTTCTTTGAAGGCGCAATAAGAGGTCCCTGGTGTTAACGTCTCCCAATAAACGCTTTTTATGTTTTTGTGCAACATAAGTTCGTTTCATCTTTAACTGTGGGAATACACAGATCTCTATGTTTCTTATGTACCACGGCCCATTGAAGCATAATCTTAATATTTTGTTTTCGAAAGTGTAAAAGACTTACACCACAACAACGTTCACAAACCTTGGAAATTAATTTTCAAAAATTCACGCTCTGTTCGCAAAACTTATGGAGAACTTCGTCAAGTTTAAGGTGCGCATAATCGTTCATCTGATTTGCTGCTCAGATGAACGATAATGCAAGACTATGGATATGGATGGTCATGAATATCATGACCAGATTTATTGTTTTCGATAATATTTATTTAAACTGATCCCGTACCGTGCGTACAGAAGAAGCCATCGCCGCTGTAGAAATGAGTGTGACAGCGTACCCGAATTTATCGATCCGACGCCGTTTTCAGCAACTCGGTCTCTGCCCGTCCACTACTTGGAACATTTTGAGGAAAGATCTTGGCCTTCATCCATATAAGATCACACTGGTGCAAGAATTAAAGCCAGCGGACCATCAATTGCATCGTGTGTTCGGTGACCATAACACTTCCAAAGAAGAAGCTCGGTCCGTACAATCTGTCGCGTCCCATGCAGCCAGTGATAAAGTTTTCACCATCAAAGGAAAGCGTAAGCGTGACACCAACTCATCAACGGCTCATCTGACAGCTAAACGCTCTACTCTCAGAAGTCAGGATCAAATCAAAAATAATTTGGTTCCAAATCTGTCAGTTGGGTCGCCTACAACCAATACTTCTCCTACTGCCCCATCATCAAGTGTAGTTCCAACAGTGACTGCATCTGCTTCATCAATTGAATCGATACCTAAACCTAAATCGATCTTTATATCACGCCTGAAACCAAGCACTTTCTCCGAAGACGTGATTAATCACTTATTTTCAAAAAATCTAGTCCCTACAGGTACTTCTATTAAATGTACAAAAATTAGTAAACAGGATAGTTTCGTTTCCTCGTTTAAAATAGTAGTACCTCCAAATGTATTTGATAAAGTATGCGACACTGACTCATGGCCTTTAAACACTATTGCCAATGAGTTTAGGCCACGTAGAGCTAAACGCGGAGTTAACTCAGCATCAAAAAACTCTACCGACTGTCCCTCTACTACCAAAATGTAAGAGGGCTCCGAACAAAAACTAAAACATTTTTTCTTAATTCCCAAGCCTTTTCTCATGATATATTCTCCTTGACAGAAACGTGGCTTCTGCACAGCAAGAGCTATTATTACTTAATAACATTTTATCATTTGACTTACAGCAAATAAGCTGTATAAAAAATCATAATAATCGAATTCTCGATTTAGTTTTTTCTTCTGACTCTGTTAGTACTGCAGTATTATAATCTATTACCAGCATTACTAACATAGATAAAAATCATCCTCCACTAGATATTTTCATTGACATAGGCGGACATCTGTACGAAAACGCTGACTCGTACGATCGTTCGTACTCTTTTGACTTTCGGAAAGCAAACTTTCAAAGGCTATCTGAAGAAATTATTATTTCTAATATGAAGATTGACGGCTTCTCCAATTTAGAAGAAGCTGTTAAAAATTTCTATTTTATAATAAAAGATTGCATGGATAAAACTATCCCAGTCAGGCATTCTAAAAATGCCCAAGTCCAGCACCCATGGTACACGAAAGAGCTTAAATCTCTTCGAAACAGACGAAACCGGGCCTGGAATAATTTTGTTAAAAGCCAGAATCAATACGACTATGATAAGTACTTGAATTACTTTAATGAATTCTCTGCGATGTCTAGTAGTTTATATAATGGCTATATAGTCAATATGGAGAACGCTCTTAAAAGTGACCCAAAACGCTTTTGGGGATTTGTCAATTCGAAGAGAAAAACGGATGGATACCCAGCCAACTTCTCTTTCAATAATTCAAAAACATCGAGCTCTCTAATTGTGTCAAACTTATTCGCAGAGAGCTTCAGTAAATCATTTATTGATACCCCTCCAGTCTTAGACGAGGATTATTTCAGTTATCTCAATGACTGTCCTCAAGTTAGTTTCAGCAATTTTACATTTGACGATGAGACACTACTTAAATATATATCTTCATTTAACAATGATTATTCTGCAGGGCCCGATGGAATCCCACCAATAGTCGTAAAGCAATGCAAAGATGCTCTTTTGCCATACCTTAAGTATATGTTTGAAAGCTCCCTTGCCACAGGAGTATTCCCAACCCAATGGAAAAGTCCATTTTAGAACCATCCGTATACCACTTTAGGCCGTTTAGGCAGTTTGGAAGGTTGTTGCTACACCATGCTTCTCTGGTTGTGATCTCCGTTGAGAATCTTTTGTCGAAGCATAGTGTCTTTGGTAAGCGGTCTGTAACCGCACAGATCATGTCAAGTTCTGGAAGTTCGGATAGAAGTTCAATTAGTTTTAGATGTTCACTAATGTTTAATTCTTCCGCTTGTGTCAAACTTGCTGAGCTGCGAATTGCCACTTTTTTTATATAAATGTGGAGAGGTGTTAGTCCTATTAAGGCTTCCATAGCCGCCGTGGGACAGGTACGCATAGCTCCGGTAATGCCCAGACAGGCAAGCCGTTGTACCTTGTTTAATTTATTTATAGTTGTTTTTTGGGTGACTTTGTTCCACCATACTATTGACGCGTATGTTATAATGGGCCTGACCATGATCGTGTAGATCCAGTGTGTGGTCTTTGGAGAGATTCCCCAGGTTTTGCCATACATGCTTCGGCAGGCCCAGAAAGCTTTGGTTGCTTTTTGAATTTTGTTGTTGATGTGGGAGTTCCAGCTTAGTGTTTTATCGAGGATCACTCCAAGATATTTTACTTCGTTGGAATACTCAATGTATCCATACCATTAATTGAAATTTGGGTAAGATTTAATTTCCTCCTTTTTGTAAAAGGGACGATGATAGCCTTGCTGGGGTTTATAGAGAGACTTTCTTTATTACACCAATGTATGACTATCTTAAGGGCGTTTTGCAAACGTGTTGTAACTTCGTTTGGTTCTTTGCCCTTTATTATGATGACTAGGTCATCGGCGTATCCAATTATATTGAAACCTGCATTACTTAGGTCTTGAAGTAGGTTATCGATAACCAGAGACCATAGTAGGGGTGAGAGTACTCCTCCCTGAGGGCAGCCTTTAACGGCTGTTACTGATACTGAGGTCTGTGCTGTGAAGCAGTTATTTTCCGACTTTCAAGCATCGCTTTGATCCATTTGATGGTGGGATGATCTATTCTTCTATGAGTCAGAGCATTTGATATGGAGTCATATCCAGTGTTGTCAAAAGCGCCCTCTATGTCTAGGAAGGCACATAAAGCTACTTCTTTGTTTTCGTATGCACTTTTTATTTGTGATGTTAAACTTAGAAGTGCTCCTTCCGTGGATTTACCTTTTTGGTAGGCGAATTGACATGGGTGCAGAGGAGTGCTTTCATTTAAGCACTCTCTAATGTGTACGTCAAGTATTCTTTCCATTGTTTTCAGGAAAAACGATGTTAAGCTTATTGGACGGTATGATTTAGGTAGTTTTATTGGTTTGCCTGGTTTGGGGGTAAATACCACGTTTACCTCCCTCCAGGTTTGTGGTATGTAGCCCCAATTGAAACTAAACCTAAATAAGGCTACCATAGTGGGTAGGAAAAAGTCCAAGCATATTGATATATGCTGATGATATGAAAATTTTCAAATGTGTAGGAGATTTAAACGATTCGCTTTCACTACAAACTGATTTAAAAAGTTTTACCATATGGTGTCTTAAAAACGGTTTGAATCTGAACCCTACACGAAAACGGGCTCCATGTAATTTTAAATATACTCTGTCCGGGCACACTCTCTGTCGTGTAGACAGTTTTAAAGATCTTGGTGTATATTTTGATCCCAAAATGGAGTTTAATAAACACATTAACGTAATCGTCAATAAATCAAACTCTTTGTTAGGATTTATTAAAAGATGGTCAAAAGAGTTTAATGACCCTTATGTCACTCTTTCGCTCTATAACTGTCTAGTTCGGCTTCACTTGGAGTATGCTTCACAAGTTTGGACTCCCTTCTATGAAGTTCATTCAAATAGAATTGAATCAATCAAACGTAAATTCATAAGATTTGCTTTGAGAGGACTTCCATGGGATGATCGTCACGATTTACCTCCGTATAGGTGCAGAATTAAACCGCTTCAACTGTTTCCTTTGTCTCAACGTAGACTTAACAATGACATGGTTCTCTTACACCATTATTATCAGGACAAATTGATGCTCCTGATCTTTTAAGTGCCATTGGTTTTAATACCCGGGGAGGTTCCTACAACCTGCGTAGATTAAATAAATTACATATACCTAATCATAAACAGAACTATGGTATGCATGAGGCCATTAGTCGTATGAGTAGGGTATATAATAAAAATAATGATGTAGTTGAACTACATGTTAGTAAATGTAGTTTAAAAAATACTCTGCGAAATTGTATGCTAGAGTCATAATAACTGTATCTAAAATTGTTATATAGCTAAATTGTGATTTCATCGTTTACTGACTTTGTTAGTGTTGTCAAACTTAATAACTTCTATGTTCTGTTATGTCCCACTAACAAATGCACTAAATATGATGAGCCTGTGGATGCATATTATATGCTGTGGCAAATCTCTGCTCGTAGATGCTGCTTGTATTAAGCTCGCTACGACACAGATCTGATAGTGAATAGGCTGAGAATCAACTAGGAGTTGAACCAGACTTTTATTTTATCTTCAAATCATCTTCAGCGATGAGGCTCATTTCTGGCTTGACGGGTATGTGAACGAACAGAATTGTCGGTTTTGGAGTGAGCACAATTCCCATGAGACCCCCGAAAAAATCACTCTTTGGTGCGGTTTACATGCCGAAAGCGTCATCGGTCCATTTGTCTTTAAATCATAAACCGGTGCCAACATCTCCAGTGAATGGCGAACGCTACAGGCAAATGATACGTGATGTTTTTATTCCTCATGTCATTGGAAATCATTTGGAGGAAAATGGTTCCAAGAAGACGGCGCAACATGCCATATAGCGCGTGCAACCATGACTTTGTGGAGCCAAACGGTTGGTGACCGAATCATCTCAAGAAATGGATCTATGAATTGGCCACCTCGTTCGTGTGATTTGACACCTTTGACTATTGTTTTTGTGGGGGTACGGTATATGCTCTGGTATATGCTGATACACCAGCAACGATTGATTACTTAGAATCCGACATTCGACGCACTATTGACGAAATAAGATCGGGTAGGCAGTATGCTCGAAGAAGTGGTGCAAATAAGGCCAATAAATAAAGCCAAAATGTTGGTCATTCCAAAAGTTCTATGCCTAACAAAAACACCCTATATAACAGCAGCTTGTTATCAAGGCTAAGCTATTGATTTTTAAGTTCTTCGCATATCAGACGTCCATTTAAATTTTGCGTCGAGATTCATTGCGAGATATTTCGCTTCGTTTGCAAGCAAGACTCGAACCGTCTTTATAAATACAGGCAAGCATGAAAAATCTACATGAATCGATTTGGTCTCGTTAAATCCGATCGGCCAGTCCATTCACTGACCTCGTAAGAGCATCTTGTAATATTATATTTGTTTCCTCTATCGTTGTGATAACTGCTATATACTCTGTCCAACATAAATTGGCAGTACAGGGAAATTAGGGATATTTGTCCCTCATTCACACTCTTTTGTTTTTGGTATGGTGGTATAACAAGCTTTTCAAATAAGCAAAAATCTGAAAGAATATTATGTAGGGTTACCGTCCTTTTGTAACTGAATTTTGACGTAGTTTCCATTATCAAAAGAAGATCCCTACGATAACATTTGCCATTAAGAACTTTTTCAAAACTCTAAAACCAAAAGCTGCTCAACAGAAACCCAAGGAAAAACATATGAGAAGGCTACAATCCGCTGTGCGGATCGTTGAATACCCTATCCTATTCCACCCTTAAAATAATACAACACAATAGAAAAACGATTGCATATGCCTTGGGGTAGGGTATACAAATAGTTTTTGAAAACGCACCCAAAAAGTGGCCGTATGTTAAAATGATCTAGAGACGAAATGTTCATATTATCAAAATTAATGATTTCAAATAATTTAAAAAATTTACCAAAAAACGTTTTTTACAAAATAAAAAACGCCCCCAAAAAGTGAGCGTGCAAAAAACCTTGTACAAACGAAATATAGATATTGAGATTCTCTAAATATGCTGCTCAGACACTTTATTCAAAATTCATTACGGTTTGGCTAAAAACTACGTTTTTCCAAAAAGCGTAGCAGTGGGCGGATTTAAAATTTCTTTCTGCTTCGACGGCCAGAGAGTCTATATTCCAAATTTTAACTTTCTAGCTCAAAATTTAAGGCCCAAAAATCGGTGACACCCAGACGGAAAAGACGGGCAGACAGGCAGACATGGCTAGATCGACTCAGCTAGCGATTATGAGGGGTTTCTTAAATTTAGATAGACAAGAGGCACGCATCTAGTATTTTGGATGTCCGAACATTCCGAGGGGCTAACATCGACTCGGACCACTACCTTGTTGTAGCCAAGGTAAGGATGCGGTGGTGGTGGATGCCACAAAACAACAGAAATACTGTGAAAAAAATTAATGTCGAAAGACTGCAATCGCCAGAGACCGCCAAGACCTTTGCGCAACGCGTATCCCTTAACCTCTCGACTCACAACACACCACCAGCATCTAATGTCGAAGAACAATGGCAACGATGCCAACAAGCCATTAGATCAGCCGCAACTGATAGGTTTCTCGCGGCCACCAGCAAGAAACCCCTGGTTTGATGAGGAATGCCGACAGATGCTCGCAGCCAAGAACGAGGCCTACAAAGCTAAGCTGCAGGTGAAGACGAGAGCTGCCATTGAGCTCTATAGGCAAAGAAGAAGGGAAGAACATCGGATTTTCAGAGAGAACAAAAAGAGCAAGAAAACCGCGCGATCGAGGATATAGAGAGGTGCCACTCCAGGAACGATGTACGCAAGTTTTACCAAAGTGTAAAAGGTCAAAGACAAGGATACAAGGCTCGAACAGAATCCTGTCGAGATGAACAAGGAAATATCGTAGTTGAGACACAGTCGATGCTGAGGATATGGAAGAACCACTTCTGCAGACTGTTAAACGGCGATGATAAATGACGGCCTTCCCACTGAGCTTTATAAAGCTGACTTGGTAAGCAACATCCACCAACTCATAAGCCAAATCTGGTCGGTTGAAAGCATGCCTGAAGAATGGAACCTCAGCATCGTTTGCCCGATCCAAAAAAGAGAAGACCCTCTGAACTGCGCCAACTACAGAGGCATAAGTCTACTCAACATCCGTTGAGTCTACTCAAACAGTTTACCAACAACCTGATCGGCCCTTATCAGTGTGGTTTTAAGCCAGGAAAGTCCACAATCGATCAAATTTTCACACTTCGGCAGATCCTGGAAAAAACCCAAGAAGTCCAAATCGATACCCACCACCTATTTATCGATTTCAAAGCTGCATACGACAGCATTTATAGAGACGAACTATACAGAGCCATGTCTAGTTTTGGTATACCGTCCAAACTCGTCCGTTTGTGTAGGATGACGATGGAGAATTCTCGCTGCACCATCAGGGTCGGAAACGACCTCACCGACACATTCGATACCAAAAAAGGATTTAGGCAAGGCGATGCGCTGTCATTTGACTTCTTCAACTTGATTCTTGAGAGGATTGTGCAAAACTCCCGAGCCAACACAAGAGGCACAATTCTCCAAAAATCGGTGCAACTACTAGCATACGCCGACGATATTGACATCATTGGTAGGACTCAACGTGATGTCATAGCCACCTTTGCTAGTATAGAGAAGGAAGCGGCAAAATGGATTTAGCAGTAAATGAGGGTAAGACTAAGTATATGCTGTCAACACGAAAGGACACACAACATCGACGAATTGGACAGAACGTCACCATTGACAGATATAACTTTGAGGTAGTACGGGACTTTGTCTACCTCGGCTCCGCTATTAACTCTGACAACAACATCTCGTCAGAAATCAAACGAAGAATTACTCTTGCCAATCGCTGTTTCTTCAGTCGTAGTAAAGCCCTCACTCGAACTACTAAGGAGATCCTATATAAGACCCTGATCATCCCAGTCCTGCTCTACGGCGCTGAAGCATGGACCGTATCAAAAGCGGATGAAGAAATCCTTGGTCGATTCGAGAGAATAATTCTTCGGAAAATCTTCGATCCCGTTTGCCTTGACGGGCTATGGAGACGAAGATTCAACCACGAATTATACGAGCTGTACAGCCACATACCCCTAGTCAAAAAAAAACTCCGCATTGGACGTTTAAGATGGCTAGGACATGTAGAAAGAATGTACACCAATACTCCGGCTCACAGAGTCTTCGATTCCCAGCCAGACGTCGGATGCAGTAGAGGAAGAGCTCACCTTAAGTGGCGCACAAGTAGAAACCGACCTCAACCAACTTGGAGTGCGCAACTGGAGGCAGTTAGCTAAGGACCGGGCTAATTGGAGAGGCATGTTGGTTGAGGCCCAGGTTCATCCCGGACTGTAGCGCCACTTAAGTAAGTAGTAAGCTCAAAATTTAAGGCCCAAAAATCGGTGACACACATACGGACAATAAAAAGTTAAGAAGCAAAGGAAAATCTCTAAAGGATCCGTAAATCGAACATGCCTAGTGAAACATGATAAAACGAACGCCATTACATAAAATGGGCGCAGTTTTACCGGCAAAAAAATGCAGGCTATCACAGCTCAACCAACATCGTTGTTTCAAATTCGGTAACCACGCAGTAGCTAAAATATTTTTAATAAAATTTTCATTTCAACTAATTTGTCCCGTCACCCCTTCTACGATATGTGATCTTCTACGATCTTCAAAAAAATGTATAAAATACCACCTTACCTGCATATACATAAGATATGTAATCAAGATTGTCTCCAACGGTCCCAGCCACAAATAGTGTACAAAAATGGTAGCCAAATCCATGCGACCCACATCATTCGATATCAAGTTAACCACTTGACCCGCTGTTGTATCACCCAGGGCATTTTTGCTTAGTTTCAACGATTTACGGTAAATCATACTACACATGGCAACGCGGATTTTCATACCCATGTGCATGGTGCCCAGCATGTAGGGATGTGTGGCAAGGACATTCAATGCACTGCAAAGAATAATCCCAAAGGCATATAGATAAGCGACAGTATCTTCATCAGTTGAGTTCTTCACCGAATAGTAGGTTACAAGTCCACCAAGGAACAGAGGTTGGGTTGCTCTAAAAACATAACAGAAAGTTGACATAATGGAAAATGTAATCAACATGTAATAGCTTACCTTAGGCATACTTCTATGAGGAAAAGGATGACTCCGAATAAGGAAAATCTCCAACCAAATACACCGACTGTGGCTCTTAGTAAACTTGGATCCTTGCCGGTTTTGGATTTTCTCTCCACTTCTTTATCCCATGATTTGCACAATGCGTTGCCTAGTTTCTCTGAAATTTTAAAAGGAAGAAGAATTGTTTAATGATGAATAAAATTAAAGTGAAACTGGTTAAATAAATGAACTGGTTTACATTGTTTGCACTGCCTACTTCATGGGAAAGTTTGAGCAAGAAATAATGGTACACCAAGCCGAAACGCTTCATTTCGACCAAACGTGTGATTTCACCTCAAATACGAGTCAGTTCGTACTTTTGTAGTAAGAAGTAGTAAATTCTCAAATTCCTTGGAGTGGGAATAAAATCTCACAGAAAGAGACAAATTTAAAAATTTACAGCACAAACATTCGTTTCGTTTGGCTTTTACACCCAGGCAATCATGACGCAACGGACGGTATCGACGCAGACGGTTTTGCGCTCAAATGCCAAAGACTCATTGAGCTTATGGGAACATGTATAAGTGGGCAAGCTTAACGGCGACGCGACGCAATGGACTTTAGCTAGACAGAAAAGTTGATTCAACTTCAACTTTCTTGCGCAACGACGTATTGGAATGTCAGTTTGAAAGCTGTCAGATGTGAGAATCTTGAAATTACTTTCGTAGGTTATAATAAACAAAATAAATTAAAAGTACTGTAATAATTGTGTTATGTGGTGAATTTCGAAGAACACCTTTTTGAGTTGGTTAAGGCGCAGAAAATTTTGTATGACAAGTCGTCAAATGGGTACAAAAATGTACACTTGAAAGCGGAGAAGTGGAGGGAGATTTCGGAAGCATTGCATACAGATGGTAACCAAAATTAGAGATTTAACATTAATAAATAATGAGAACCAACTATTATATAGATTTGTGATATATTTGTAATATATAATCACTATCCTTAAGCCGGTGCTTAAGGATAGTGATGCGATTATATGAGGACACAAGCGTTCTCACTTTAGCCTCTCAACATCAACTCCTACTCTCACCTCCATGCTGGTGACTGGTGGGTGCCTAGTACCTCGACTGGAGATGGTGTATTGAACCCCTGTGGAAGGTCGTTGGTGGCAGCAAACGAGAGAGGGGGGAGGAGTGTCCTCTCACTAAGGCACTCACTCTCAGGCGGCAGCGGAGGAATTCCCTAGATGGAGTCAACGGTGGCGCCTACAGCTCCAGTTTGATCGAACTGGTGGTGAAATCCCTATATGAGCTGCTTAGACATATTTGAACACCAGGTCTATAGGGATTTCAAATATTGAGCCAGGGTATTGTAAAAGAGTTGGTGGCGGAGGAGCCTTCAATGGGCAGCGCTCATACCCCAAAAATGGGCTACTGACATCGGTATTTTTTCCGACCCGCTGTCCTAGGGTCAAAACAAGGGCGTGGCCCTCCAGGTTGGGGGTTGTGCTTTGGGTTAACTACCCATCCACGGAAAAAATATTTGTTACGAAGCAACCAATAGCCTCGGAAAGGACTGATTTTATTGTTGACGACCCTGCTAAACGAAAAAAGGACAACGACGTTCGTATCTGCACCTGGAATGTGAGAACATTAAACAGGAGAGGTGCAGGCGAACAACTAGCGGAAGCCCTAAACTGCTACAAAGCAGACATTACTGCCATCCAGGAAATACGATGGGATGGGCCGGGCAAAAAGAGGATGAAAAACTGTGACATCTACTATGGACCGTGTTATAGTGAGCAGAAACAGCGACTATTTGGATGCGGATTTGTTATAGGTGCCAGACTTAGGCAAGAAGTCTTATGTTTTCAAGACATTAGCGAACGCATTGTAACAATCCGCATCAAGGCCAAATTCGCCAACATAAGCCTTATATGCGCTCATGCTCCGACGCACACGGTTTCCTCACCTCGATATCCACAAGGGGACATGGCGGTCTCCAGATAAACGAACAGTCAACCAAATTGATCACATTGCGATAGACAAGAGGCACGCATCCAGTATTTTGGATGTCCGAACATTCCGAGGAGCCAACATCGACTCGGACCACTACCTTGTTGTAGCCAAAGTAGGGATGCGGATATCCACCACGCCACAAAACAACAGAAATACTGTGAAAAAAATTAATGTCGAAAGATTGCGATCGCCGGGGACCGCCAAGACCTTCGCGCAACGCGTATCCCTTAACCTCTCGACTCACAACATACCAGCAGCATCTAATGTCGAAGAACATTGGCAACGATGCCAACAAGCCATTAGATCAGCCGCAACTGATGTGCTAGGTTTCTCGCGGCCACCAGCAAGAAACCCCTGGTTTGATGAGGAATGCCGACAGATGCTCGCAGCCAAGAACGAGGCCTACAAGGCTAAGCTGCAGGTGAAGACGAGAGCTGCCATTGAGCTCTATAGGCAAAGAAGAAGGGAAGAACATCGGCTTTTCAGAAAGAAGAAAAAAGAGCAAGAAAAGCGCGCGATCGAGGATATAGTGAGGTGCCTCTCCAGGAACGATGTTCGCAAGTTTTACCAAAGTGTAAAACGTCAAAGCCAAGGCTACAAGTCCCGAACAGAATCCTGTCGAGATGAACAAGGAAATATCGTAGTTAAGACACAATCGATGCTGAGGATATGGAAGAACCACTTCTGCAGACTGTTAAACGGCGATGACGAACAACATTCCGCTGTCAGGCAGAACGAACCATTTAATATTGGCAACGATAGCGAAAACTGCCAACCACCCGACCTAAGTGAAGTGAGGATAGCTATATCTAAACTCAAGCTTAATAAGGCTGCCGGAAATGACGGCCTTCCCGCTGAGCTTTATAAAGCTGGCGGAGAAGACTTGGTAAGCAACATCCACCAATTTGTAAGCCAAATCTGGTCGGTTGAGAGCATTCCTGAAGAATGGAACCTCAGCATCGTTTGGCCGATCCACAGAAAACGAGACCCTCTGAACTGCGCCAACTACAGAGGCATAAGTCTACTCAACATCGCCTGCAAGATCCTATCTGCCGTAATATGTGAACGCCTGAAACCGTTTACCAACAACCTGATTGGCCCTTATCAGTGTGGTTTTATTCCAGGAAAGTCCACAATCGATCAAATTTTCACACTTCGGCAGATCCTGGAAAAAGCCCAAGAAGTCCAAATCGATACCCACCACCTATTTATCGATTTCAAAGCCGTATACGACAGCATTTATAGAGACGAACTATACAGAGCCATGTCTAGTTTTGGTATACCGTCCAAACTCGTCCGTGTATGTAGGATGACGATGGAGAATTCTCGCTGCACCATCAGGGTCGGAAACGACATCACCGACACATTCGATACCAAAAAAGGATTTAGGCAAGGCGATGCGCTGTCATGTGACACTTCTTTAATCTGATTCTTGAGAGAATTGTGCAAAACTCCAAAGCCAACACCAGAGGCACAATTTTCCAAAAGTCGGTGCAACTACTAGCATACGCTGACGATATTGACATCATTGGTAGGACTCAACGTGATGTCATAGCCACGTTTGCTAGTATAGAGAAGGAAGCGGCGAAAATGGGTTAAGCAGTAAATGAGGGTAAGACTAAGTATATGCTGTCAACACGAAAGGACACACAACATTTACGAATTGGACAGAACGTCACCATTGACAGATATAACTTTAAGGTTGTACGGGACTTTGTCTACCTCGGCTCCGCTATTAACTCTGACAACAACATCTCGTCGGAAATCAAACGAAGAATTAATCTTGCCAATCGCTGTTTCTTCGGGCTAAGAAGGCAATTTAGTAGTAAAGCCCTCACTCGAACTACTAAGGAGATCCTATATAAGACCCTGATCATCCCAGTCCTGCTCTACGGCGCTGAAGCATGGACCGTATAAAAAGCGGATGAAGAAATCCTTGGTAGATTCGAGAGGAAAATTCTTCGAAAAATCTTCGGTCCCGTTTGCGTTGACGGGCTATGGAGACGAAGATTCAACCAAGAACTATACGAGCTGTACAGCGACATGCCCCTGGTCAAAAAAATCCGCATTGGACGTTTAAGATGGCTAGGACATGTAGAACGAATGGACACCAATACTCCGGCTCGCAGAATCTTCGATTCCCAGCCAGACGTCGGACGCAGTAGAGGAAGACCTCGCCTTAAGTGGCGCGCACAAGTGGCAACCGACCTCAACCAACTTGGAGTGCGCAACTGGAGGCAGTTAGCTAAGGACCGGGCTAATTGGAGAGGCATGTTGGTTGAGGCCCAGGTTCATTCCGGACTTAAGTAAGTAAGTAAGTAAGACTTATTGTAATATTTGAGTTCCTAAAAATAATCTACGAAGGTTTTATAGGCAAAACAATTAGGTCCTGACTGTCGTCTCTGTCAACCTATTTCAAAATTTGAAGTTTTTCATTTTTATTTGCAAAAGCGAACGGGTACTTTTCGTTAAAATAGTAGAATTCTCTCTTGATATTGGAGATTTGACATTTTTCATTTTCTTTACACAAAAGTACCCAAACGGACCTAATTTAATCGTTGCTTCCTCCAAATAGTGAGAAGCTGTTGACAGTCCATGAACAAATGTGCCCCTAAAAGATAAGGATGGACTAATTGTAATCAGCTTAAGGCTACCATTTTAATGACAATGCCTTGAAAATATCCTCAATTACAGACGAAAAGGCCTTTCATATAGCAAAACATTTTATAGAAGTAAATATGCACAAAAGTCGAACTATTTCTTCATAATTTTTATAACTGTACAAAGAACAACGACCATGTTCTATATTTACATCTTAATCTTGTCAGTTTATCTAGTTAAACGCTTTATTGAAATGAATGTTTTATTTTTTAGCCTCTTGTAAAGTTTCATAAACTGATGAAATATCTATAATAACGCCATCTACCGCTCCCTAATTTACGCAACGAATTTCAAGTGATTACCCCCTATTATCCTATTGCCTGATGAATTAGGGATAATCAACCGTACATTTGGCGTATCTTATCATTGGAACAAAGTATCTAAGTGATGTGCATAGTGTAGTCTGACAGTAAACATTCGTGTAATTAATGTCAACATTTGATTACGTTTTACGGTGCCGTAGACTTCATCCGATTATATAAATCGTTGAGGTGTGCGACGTGCCCGTTTGTCATCAGCAAGGTGGTTCGTGGTTGTATTTTTAGTCGAGTTTGCCCGATAATATAACTTTGCTCCTCTACTTGGCACTTTTTTGATTAACGATCTGAATTGGACGGCTTTACACTTCTGAACGCATCCGTAAAATGGTTTAATTTTAATTGTTGATTCTTTGCAAATATACATGGTGTTGAGATATTTTATGTTGTGTGTTGTAGACATTTAAAGGTTATGTTTATATAGCTTTGTAGAATTTATCGCATTGATGCATTATTATTACCAACGTAGTCTCCTTCTAATAATTCCTTTTTTGACGTCTTAGTCCATACAGGTCCTCAAACTTCTTAGTCCATACAGGGACTCAAAACCTTGCCACAAAGAATGGCACCTCCAGTTTAACGTCGACTCCGAACGGCAAAGTTTTATACTGTTGGATGGTTGGTTGTCAGACTTTTGCAAGAGGTGGAGAAGTGAAAACAACAACGTAGATGTTCTTACTTTTGGTATTTATAGCAGGGACCCCGTGCTGGTAGTCCAATGCACTATGCACTATCCCAATGGACTCACTTATCACGCCGGGTAAATCCAATAAATGTTACAGTGACTCCAGACAAAATTCTCCACAGAACAAAACAAAAGAGCGCTCCTGGAGTCCTTGCTATCAGATTATACTGGATTACGATTGAACAAAGCCAAAAATGAAACCCATCATAGGGAGAGCTTGTTATATTCCAAATATTCACATGTTGTCAAGAAAAGCATATTTCAACTGAGCCGTTCGGATTCGGTATAAAATGGAAGGTTGTGAGAAAAAAAAGCTAAGCCCTGGGTAATAACGAGACTGTTAAACCAACAATTTCTATTTTGGTTTACACCGTTAAATGACCATTTGAATCTTTTCGAACATAAAATCCGACACAATTTGGATAGGAAAAAAGTCTAACATTGACAGAAAATTAGCCGAAAGGTGGTCGGTAGCCTGTTGCCTTTTATTCAAAAAGCAAATTTCCTTTTTACTACATAATTAGACCGCGATACCGTCTTGTCTCGGCTTAAAATTGTTTACTACTCCACTTCAAACCATAAAACAAAGTACTGCAGCTCTCGTCTCGCCAAGTAAAATTAACGCCAAGTAAATTTCCTCCAATTACGTCAAACTAACACATTACCCTGACCTGCACTCACATGGCCCATTTCTGCACTTGTTGTGATGAGTTGACACAATATAGAGGGAACACCTGCGTAGCGCAGTTCGTGTTTTGATTTTTAGGATTCGGTGTCATTTGGCAATGACATACGGCCCTATCGAGGTATCCGTCGGAGCGGAAAATTCTCCGATTTCGTACGATTCGGAGGATTTTTGCTTCGAGGTATTCCTCGGAAAAGCTGTTCGGAATATTTCTTCGACATTTTGTAACGCAACCCGGCAAATTGCGTTGAGGTGCATTTTTCACGCGATTTTTGACAGCTAAGTGCCATTCTTTCTGCGATTTCCTCCGACACAAATTCTTCGCGGAATTTATTAACGAATTGTAGTGGAGTGAACCCGTCGCATTTGGGAAGATTTTTTTTCCGATGACACATACCTCGAATGGAATTTTAACCTCCGACGAAGTATGCGATAGGGCTGATTGTGATTTGAAGCATATCACATTGGTTTAGGTCACAACAAGTCCATAGGACATGCCACAGAAAAATGACGGACGGATCAGTTAATAGGCTGAAGTTTCGAAGAGAAAGGGGAGGCTAATAAAACTGTTCATTTCCATAATTGGACATGATCACCAGAAATTAAAAGATCCGGTCAGATCCCTACAGGTATACCATTTTTAAGACATTCCCTTCAATAGATAAATAAATGACTTAAGGCAATGGAATTCTGGGAGGACTAGTACTCGTTTTTAAAGTGTTCTCTCTTTTCATATGCGAAAAATAGTCTCCAGAGGTTAAAAATCGATCAGGATTAAACAAAGGAGGTATGAATTTGATGGTCTAATTCTTAGACCCACTCTCTCATCACAGTATGTCAGTCAGACTCAACACCACTAGAATGTCAAACTTTGAACTAAAGTCTGTTCTTACTGATTCTTTCTATTTTTTAGTTATTCATATTGACGTACTAAAAATTAGTAAGAGGGAGAGCTTATGAAAGATACCCTAAATAAAAATCAGAAAAAATGTTCTGTGCATAACCTTTTGGTGGTAAACATCAGTAAACTGTCAGTTCAGTATGAATTATAACGAAATGAACAATTTTCTCTATTTTACTTAACCCCGTTGAAATACTGTATCGTAAATTTGTCTCACGAAAAGTTTATGAATTAGTATTGCAAAAGTACGGGAACAGAAAAATTCACATAGAAATATATGCCCTATGCACACAATGGTGTGGTTTATTACTGTTTAGAAGGTTAAAGCACTAGTGACTGAATTAAATTTGTGAATTTTGTGAAGAGATGGTGGCGGAGGAGCCCTCAATGGGTCAACGGCAGCGCTCATATCCCAAAATGGGCTACTGACATCGGTATTTTTTCCGGCCCGCTGTCCTAGGGTCAAAACAAGGGCCTGGCCCTCCAGGTTGGGGGTTGTGCTTTGGGTTAACTACCCATCCACGGAAAAAAATATTGTTACGAAGCAACCAATAGCCTCGGAAAGGACTGATACTATTGTTGACGACCATGCTAAACGAAAAAAGGACAACGACGTTCGTATCTGCACCTGCAAGTTGGGAACATTAAACAGGAGAGGTGAAGGCGAACAACCAGCTGAAGCCCTAAACTGCTACAAAGCAGACATTACTGCCATCCAGGAAATACGATGGGATGGGCCGGGCAAAAAGAGGATGAAAAACTGTGACATATTTGGATGCGGATTTCTTATAAGTGCCAGACTTAGGCAAGAAGTCTTATGTTTCCAAGACATTAGCGAACGCAATGTAACAATCCGCATCAAGGCCAAATTCGCCAACATAAGCCTTATATGCGCTCATGCTCCGACGGAGGAAAAAGATGATATAACTAAGGATTACTTCTACGAGCTCCTCGACAAAACCTATGAGCGACTAGCAAAGTACGATGTTAAAATCGTACTGGGAGATTTTAACGCAAAGGTAGGAAGAGAAGACATCTTTAGCAGCACTGTCGGAAAATATAGCCTACACGACAACACGTCTGGTAACGGACTTAGGCTAATTGACTTCGCTACGGAACGAAATGCCACTACAGCCAGCACACGGTTCCCTCACCACGATATCCATAAGGGGACATGGCGGTCGCCAGATCAACGAACAGTCAACAAAATTGATCACATTGCGATAGACAAGAGGCACGCATTATTTATTTTGGATGTCCGAACATTCCGAGGGGCTAACATCGACTCGGACCACTACCTTGTTGTAGCCAAGGTAAGGATGCGGATATCCACCACACCACCAGCATCTAATCTCGAAGAACAATGGCAACGATGCCAACAAGCCATTAGATCAGCCGCAACTGATGTTCTTACCACCAGCAAGAAACCCCTGGTTTGATGAAGAATGCCTACAGATGCTCGCAGTTAAGAACGAGGCATACAAGGCTAAGCTGCAGGTGAAGACGAGAGCTGCCATTGAGCTCTATAGGCAAAGAAGAAGGGAAGAACATCGGCTTTTCAGAGAGAAGAAAAAAGACCAAATAAGCGCGCGATCGAGGATATAGAGAGGTGCCACTCCAGGAACGATGTTCATTTTACCAAAGTGTAAAACGTCAAAGCCAAGGATACAAGGCTCGAACAGAATCCTGTCGAGATGAACAAGGAAATATCGTAGTTGAGACACAGTCGATGCTGAGGATATGGAAGAACCACTGCTGCAGACTGTTAAACGGCGATGACGAAAAACATTCCGCTGTCAGGCAGAACGAACCATTTAATATTGGCAACGACAGCGAAAACTGCCAATCACCCGACCTAAGTGAACTCAAGCTTAATAAGGCCGCCGGAAATGACGGCCTTCCCGCTGAGCTTTATAAAGCTGGCGGAGATGACTTGGTAAGCAACATCCACCAACTCATAAGCCAAATCTGGTCGGTTGAAAGCATGCCTGAAGAATGGAACCTCAGCATCGTTTGCCCGATCTACAAAAAACGAGACCCTCTGAACTGCGCCAACTACAGAGGCATAAGTCTACTCAACATCGCCTGCAAGATCCTATCTGCCGTAATATGTGAACGCCTGAAACCGTTTACCAACAAGCTGTTCGGCCCTTATCAGTGTGGTTTTAGGCCAGGAAAGTCCACAATCGATCAAATTTTCACACTTCTGGAAAAAACCCAAGAAGTCCAAATCGATACCCACCACCTATTTATCGATTTCAAAGCCGCATCCGACAGCATTTATAGAGACGAACTATACAGAGCCATGTCTAGTTTTGGTATACCGCCCAAACTCGTTCGTTTCTGTAGGATGACGATGGAGAATTCTCGCTGCACCATCAGGGTCGAAAACGACCTCACCGACACATTCGATACCAAAAAAGGATTTAGGCAAGGCGATGCGCTGTCATGTGACTTTTTCAATTTGATTCTTGAGAGGATTGTGCAAAACTCCCGAGCCAACACCAGAGGAACAATTTTCGAAAAATCGGTGCAACTACTAGCATACGCCGACGATTTTGACATCATTGGTAGGACTCAACGTGATGTCATAGCCACCTTTGCTAGTATAGAGAAGGAAGCGGCAAAAATGGGTTTAGCAGTAAATGAGGGTAAGACTAAGTATATGCTGTCAACACGAAAGGACGCACAACATCGACGAATTGGACAGAGCGTCACCATTGACAGATATAACTTTGATAACTCTGAGAACAACATCTCGTCAGAAATCAAACAAAGAATTACTCTTGCCAATCGCTGTTTCTTCGGGCTAAGAAGGCAATTTAGTAGTAAAGCCCTCACTCGAACTACTAAGGAGATCCTATATAACCCTCATCCCAGTCCTGCTCTACGGCGCTGAAGCGAATTGTCTATGAATAACATACCATCAGGTTTAGTCTAATAAAAATCTATGAGTATGTTCCATAAAGTTGAATTAAAAACACAATTTCAGGTGTTCCCAATATGTATGTCATCTAAAAATGATTTAAATGCGAGGTGTAAATATTAAATGAATAATCTATCTCTATCGCATACTTTACGCGAAATACAAAAATCTGATTAGAACAACCATGTTAAGGTTTAAATCGTCACATATTTCAAACGCAATGTTTACCAAAATATATAATTCATCTGTCAAGTGTCAATGTATATACGAGTATTAACAAACAAACACGTATGTATGTATTTATTTTATGATATATGATATCTCTTTAACCTAGTGTATATGGAAAAACTTCCGTCAAGAAAAAGCTAAATTTAGGAGAACGTGTGCTTATAATATATTATGATTTAAAAAACCAAGCAACAATGCATATACTGCGACAGGTTTGACAATACGAAGAAAGCTTTCAAAATTTACAACCTTCTGTTTTGTTAACAGAGCTGGTGCTCTTATAAAAAAAAAGATGTATGCTACACCAATATTTGACCGTTGTCAAATATTGACTTAAGTCCTCTGAATTTTTTTTATCACGGTCGTACAAAAATTGTGTAAACATGTAAACAAAACAATACAAAAGTCCCTTGTATTTAATCTCAGATTTTATAACCTCCATAATAGACTTTCTGTCAGAATATCACTCAAATATTGATCATCCTACTTTACATAGTAACCTTGACATATGTGTAAGTCTACGTATACAAAACAAAATAACTGAATCGTGTCGAGGTTGATTTCGTCATAACGTCCATTCAATAAATGGATATGTTTCCTCAGACTTGCCGGCATTGTAATAGGTTGAAAACAGCGCCAGCAGAATGAAAGCAGAGGTTGCAGCAGAACGTAACGTAAGCAAAACATGCTGTGATGAGTGTGAAAATATTGACAACTCAAAGATTGTGTTGTTGCGTACAAACTGAGAAGTGTACTAGCTGCATACATTAGAAATGCAGAATTTTAAATTTCACAAAACATAGTAACCGGATACTTGGAGCTGAATAATTCTTACTAAAAGGACAAAATAAGTGGTTGCTTGACAGATGTGTATTGAAGTTGATTATTATCAGAGTATATCTACTTACAGTGAGTAGGGACACTCTCCATACATATGCAACTCGTCCTACTACAAACGAAACACTACAACAACTACGTCGCATAAGTGAAAACAGGTAAAAAGGATTGATTTTAATCCTTATGCGCAATATAATAAAAAGAGAACACAACACATTTAACGAACACTATCACATTTAGCAATTTTGCGTAAGATACATAAATGAAAATTTCCCATAATGCTTTTCTAAAGGCGGGTTGAAGTGATTGTCAGTGTAGTAGTATTTCCCCTCAGCTATTCAGAAATCAATTGACTTGGCCAGGTTACCAAGTTTGCTTTTTAAAGTTTGTTTAATTTCTTGTTTTTGTCATTGGTTATTGATGAAAAAGACTTATATATGGATCTTCAATATAAATGTTTCACTGCAGAATATAAAATTAAACATTTTTGCATTTCTATTACTTCGTTCTATACCATATTGAACGATTTTAAGTTTTATTGACAACACTTTTTAGGTTCTAAACTGTATAGCTGTGGTCACACTAATTACGTAGGCATACTTGAGGGGAGATTGTTAAAATTTGTTTACCCGTAGTTTTAAAGGCGTACTGAAGTTGAATTGTCAAAACTTATTCAATTCCATCTTTTTTTATAAAAAGGGTGTTGGCGTGTGCAAAAAAAATAAAATAAAAATAAATTTTTAAATTACACAATGGGAAAACATTACCATAAGTGTTTGGCGTGTGGGCAAGAGGAGAAAGAAAACGTTGGTGTAAAATATTTTCAAATACCGGAAAATAGCGAGAGGTAAGCAATATTAAAAAACGTACAGCCACAATTATAAGGCCACTTTATACTTATAGAATGGCACACAAATTGACAGATGAGCACATTTTTCCAAATAATTTTCAAAAGATGAGGGTGAGACTTGCCGCTCAAACAATAAGTGCAACAGTTTCAGCTGGTTTAGCTAGTTTAGGTGCTGTATCTACAACAGCTATTAATACCGCTGAAATTATAGAAAAAATCGATAAATTATTTGATATCTTCAATTCATCTAAATTCCGAGAGTCCAAAAAGTTCAGAAGGCCATTTTTTGCAAACCAGGATCAAATAATTTTTTTAGGTGAAATTAAATTTTTTTGGAGAATAAAAATTTTTTTGAAAATTCAAGAAATGTTACTAAAAAAATGCGTTTTATAAAAGGATGGCAGCAAAATATTAATGCATTAATTGGCATGTTTAGTGATATAAGAGAAGACGGTGATAAATTTCTCTTAACAAGAAAACATGTGGAAAACACATTTGCTGTGTTACGCAATAGAGGGGGAAATAATAAGTTGTTGACTCCATTTCAATTCATGTGTTCTTTAAAAAGATCCTTTTCTGCTAAGTACATGGAGGATGTTACCCGTGGGAACTGTGAGCCAACTGCAAACTTGCAACTTCCAGAAATTGAAGTGCAGTTGGAACCACCAGATAATAAGGACAATATGATTTACGCTTTCAAAACCGAACCTGATTATAAAACTGTCGACCTCGGTATTGAAAATGCATTTCATTATATATATATTTCGTTATATATTGAAAACGTACCGATTAAACCACGAGTGTGAATTGAAATTGAGTCCACAACTTAACGTTTCCTCTTTATTTACAGATTTTAAAGAATATGAGGTTGCGAAATTAACACGACCTTCTCAAGAATTCTTAAACTCGTTAGATAATCTTGAACAAAAATTTA